>OU862879.1:17679740-22679740 GCA_917880725.1 Selenia dentaria
ATGCTTCATCATTTGGAACACTTCGCTCCCCCCTTTCCAACATAAACTCTTCTCCCGTATACTTGACATTCCTCTTTAAATTGCGCCTTGGTCTAACCATTGTTCGCTCCTACAGAAATTAATTCAGTAAGTACCTTTATAAACTCACAACAACAAAATACTAAAATGAACTATTTTAATTCAGAGCAGTATTGTAAGATTTGATACGCATCTCCTACACTACTTATAACTCACAACCCTATTCATCTTCACTAATAATTTATATGCAATCCTCCAAATCCCTAATTTCCCTAACAAACAGCGCAACTTCTTTTACCTCCGAGCAAGTACCATAATATACTAAGCCAAAATTCAATAATACTATATATTAAGAAGAAGAAAACAAAATAAAAGATCAATACGATCAATCACACGAACTCAAAAAATATTCGCCAACAGCACATTAATTTCTGTATTATTTGTTTTCCTATACATGTTGTGATGACATGAAAGTAAAAATAAACCTTTTGTTAATTAATCCATTCTATTTCTAATCTTTATATTTATACTAGCTGCGCCCCGCGGTTTCACCCGCGTGGTGATGGATGATGATGATGATGATGATGAAAAGTATCCTATGTGTTAATCCAGCGCCTCATCTACCCCCATACCAAATTTCATCAAAATTGGCCTAGCCGTTTGAGCGTGAAAGAGTAACAAACATCCATACATCCATACATACAAACTTTCACGTTTATAATATTAATATTTATATTAATTCAAGAGTTTCGCTATAAGGTTCTATCACAAATTTATTCCCTATAAAAATAATCTTAGGGTGGAACATTTCCCGCAAAAACATATCATGTTTATGTAAATATTATTTGTGAAAAATTCGAGAAACAGATTTCGGAATTTTCGCATTAATTTCACATACAACCTGGAATTGCAATAACCGGCAAAGACTCGCTATAGATCGAATGCAGATAATCGAAAACTTGGAAAACTAATGATTCGGAATGTAGCTGACATGTAACGACGTCTCCTCGGTAATTATTATTTCTACGACTATCTGGGTAAGAACCTAAAACAACGAGTTTTTTTTTTATTTTATTTTTTTATTTATTTATTACGGTACCATATAGCCTTATCTAAAATTTCAATTAGTCAATTATTACGAAAGGAACGTCATTGACACAGATTAAGTAGATGCGACATCGCTAATCGGACCGGACCTATAGTCGTAGCGTTCCCAACCGTACGGTAATTATGGCAACTCTAGTTGGCAGCACTGAATCATAGAGCACATACTGATCTATTGTGATTTGTGGTAAAGTGACGCCGTGCAAAGATTATTTCTAACACATACTGTTTTAATTAAATATCGGGAACAATACCCTTATTTTATTGTGTTGAATCGTTTTAAAAGGTGAGTGACATTAATATAATCGTAGATTGAATGATATGGGACATATCGCCCGGCATAGATAGCGCATATACTGTGTTGCTGCGATTTTCGCGCTAAGAAAATGGCGTCATAATATCAACTCGCATTGAGCTAACAAAATTACTTAGTTTTTGAAATGTTGGAAATTGTGTTTTTGTGCAAAGCTTGTGTTACAATGTTCTCGTTTTCTTTTTAGGACATAACCATGACTGACCACATATTTAATCGGAAAATTTATAAATTCCCGGCACTCTGGGACTCATCACATATTCACTACCGAAGTATTGCAGTAAAGGCCTTTTGTCGTGAAGCACTTCTCATCCAACTAAATCTGGAACTCCCTCATCCAATTACTTTGTCTACTCTGCGCACAAAAATAAAATCATACCAAAAACGGATTTTGCGGCAAAAACAAAAACTAACTCAACACCAGCGTCAAGTAAGTACGTGTCATCCTATTTACAATCTCCTTGTTTTTCCCTTTTTAATATCTCATTTCCTAATATCCTCCTTGCGTCAGTGGATAATAATTGCCGCAATTTAATTTGTTAGAACATCTTAATTGTCTACCATAATTTTAATAATTATCCTTTTATTCCTTATCTAGTCACAACCAAACCAATCCGAGAACATCCTATCCGAACCATTTATTGACTATGCTGATCTTCTAACCCAAGATCTTTCTCCTCCATCCTCTGTGAGTATCCGTTTTTTCCCTTTTTGTTTAACACATAACAAAAGAATGGTTTTAACCGCAATGTTTTCCAATTTTCAGGTTGATACCATCCCATTTCCAGGTCAATTACTATAGAGCAACTGGTCCCTGATTATACTGATTATAGTTCGGCCTCACACACAATGCAACCTATCTACTACTATTTATTTCCGGTAAGTTTAATTTTCTACTACCTAATCTGTTATGTAAATTTGTATGATAATGCAACTGATTCTATCCAATACAAAGATTTATTTAGGGCAAATCTACCGATAAATGCCCCCCATGCTAGCTAGCTAACTATATAGTATACCCCTTACTGCAGGACATAATTATGATAACTTATGAGCTTAATGTTCAAACATTTGTATTCCTGCACATCAACAATGCAACAAGCAAAATATAATGAACTGCTTTTCATCAACTGTTCCTAAGTTCCAGTACCTATATTGTAATTAGAATTACCTTTTCAGCATATTATGTAACTTCTAACAGTTTTGTAACATATTTAACCAACTTCAGTAAAAGATTTATGTAGTATGTATATTTTAAAGGAATGTTCACTTTACTTAAAGGTGTCTAGACCAATATGGGTGTATTTTTTTTTCTCTTGTTTCCCCCATGGCTATTTTCCAAACAAAAAATATTATCAAAATCGGTTCAGCATTTTTTTTTTTTCATTTAACTATACATTAGAAGATAGTCATAGAGCCTCTAATGAAGAACAATCTTCCAATCCTGCTGTCCTACTTCAGGAATCTAACTCATGATTATGACAAATTAAATCAAAGACACTTTGCTAGCGAAGATGTTCATACTACTTGATGCTATTTTAACATGCTACTTTCTTATCGTCTGTTCACACTAGTAGTCATATAATTGGGTATTTAATTAACCAAACTTTTGTAATAATAATACTTTCTGCCTTCGACACAACAAAACTGGAAAACTGTTTCATACTATTTTTTTTTTTTTTTATGTTTCCTTTTCCTTTATTCCAGGTTTATCTTGCTTCTTACGCCTCAATCCTACCATATACCTGACCAAGTTCCAGAGTCCAAGACAAAACTTATTCAAGCCTACATTAAACCTGAATCCCGTCTATCCTATGTCTATTCCAATTTCCAACCTCAAACCAAGTTAAGTTAATTAATTTTCCTGCTGCTTCCAATCTATTATTTAAATTTTATAACATCATATTCCTCATATTGTCAAATAACTGGTAATCTTAATTTACATTTTGTAACATATTCCTACTGTTAAATACTCTTAAGGAATATACCTTTTGTTTAGTATCTTTATTCACAACATAGATCAATTAGTGCTGGATGATATTTACATGGTAGGACAGTACTATAGAATTTCTTTTCACTTCTGGTCACTTGAGTTTTAACGAAGATTTTCACCCCGACCCCCGTCTACATAATTTCTAACACTAACTTTTTGTTGAACACTGTAGTACACAAAATATGTAAGTAAGTAACTAGGCAAGTTTTTCACCCATGGGCCACCGTAACATAGATAAAGGTTTTCACCGTACAATTCCTTCTTCTATCATAATATCATACTCATATCATCATCATTTTCTCTGAGGGGTGATATTATCACATATTCTAAAAATTTAGAGCTACACTTCAAATGCTAGTACACGCACTTACAGACAAAAAAAACGATGGTCGCATTTTGTTCCGTTTACAAATGTAAATGTTTCTAGTGTTCACTATGCGAACATCACACAAATCTACCTGCCTTACTCTCCACAGTTACATTTCAATTATACTGACGGTTAACAGGTCTCCCAAGTGATACCTTCACAATGTTTCTGCTTCTTGGAATTTAGTTTCATTTGGTGGAAACATACTGACTCTTACAACATGACAATTGGACAATATCCTTTTGTTATATGTGACGCCAGAATCACTCTTGCCTAAATCCGCTTCGGTTCTCGAGACCGACTAACTATAGTGCAATTGTGTTTCTAAAACTAAACATGCAGAATCATTACATTCACCATAGGGAAAATTTAATTCAATTTTGGATTACTAAATGATGATATAATCGCCTCTCTACTCATTGTGTTTTATTCTAGTTTGTAAGTTCCTTCATTACAAGGCTATTTACTTATTTACATATTTGCATAACTATAAATCTTATTGGTTCAACATAAAAATGTATCCTGTAATATCTCTCCAACAATTCTCCTAGAACAATCAATCTAACCTCACTACTTTGCTATTTGAGAAAATCTATGCCTTCCGACCCTGATCAAATTAGGATTTGCAGTTCAATAAAATAATAATTAAAGTAAATTCATCGCATACTGTTCCATTTTCCTGTGTCTCAAGAAACAGACACACACATAATAACACCATAATCATCCAAAACCAGCACACCAATATTTATGTTATTTACACAAGTTTTTGTTCCTGCTAGGGATCGAACCCATGCCTCTGCCCACAAAGCAGCCTGTCACCAACAGTCATGATCATCAAGTTAATCACCATTTTGAACTAGTTTTCTACACTAAAAATAATTAAAAGCTTTCCTATGAACCTATATCACATTCAATCTACTTTAAATTTGCTAACAAGACTTCATAAATTTCTATCATGTATTCCAATAATTGTCTAAGTCTATAATGCAAAACCTTTATTTAGTAATTAACCCACATACTCATGATACTCTGTACTTTACACTGTGACTAACTGCATATTGATATAAACGCAAAATGTACTACCCTTTTGTCTCAGATTCCTGTCCATTCTCACTGCAACAAATTGTGGCGAGATATGCCTAAAACATTTCTCACCACCATCCACACTTCACTAGATAAAACAAATCTATAAACTTAATTCAACATAAACTGTAACCAATCCAACACCGAACTCACATCATTGTTACCTACTACAAGACTTCTTAAAACTAATTTTCAGTGTCCTGACTCCTGACTGCTAGATACAAGTTTTGTTCTACGAGTTGTCCTGTCTACCAACTGCTGCAACACTTCGAAACAGTATTCGCCTAATCCGTAAGTACTTCCTCCATAAAATAATACACACACACACAGACACATAAGAATTATTAGAGCAATATGTAATTTTTTTTCCTATACTAATACTTTTGTCGCAATTGAAACTATTTTTGACTACTTTTACCTAACTTAGTGACAACACCAGCTTCATCAAAAAAGGTTCAGCTTCTTTTTTATTTTTTATTTTCTTCATATGTATTGAAATATGTAATTGCGATGCCCTGGCTCAAGTCCTGTTCATTAAGAATTGCAGTCAAACTATTGCACACATATTAAATTAAATTGTTTATTAATTTCCTTCCTATGATAAATATATATAATATATACTAGCAGACGCGACGCGGCTTGGTTTGACTCTATATCGCGAGCTATTTTTTATTTTATTTTTTTGCTCCATCTGTTGGCTAAGCTTTGAACTAATTGTACCTTTGGTTAATTGGATCATGTCACTCTATACCAGGAAGCTATTAACATTCTATACTGTTTATCATAATGAACCTAAAAACGTGTAGATGGCGCTTTATTGAAATCGCGGGAAATTTTGAAATTGAATCTAGCACACTGTAGCTTTAGAACTTTATTTCACCGGGAAAATTCATTAATTTTCATATTTAAACACAAAGTACAAGCAATCAAGTTTTCCAAACCGCTCTTTTTTTTTTTCTTCTATCTGTAACATTTTAATTTTCTTTTCTGAACGAACTTTATTTTTATTTTCAGATTTGATCTACAAGCGATCCCTACTCGGCCACGCATACAAGAAAAAAATGAAAATCAACCCCGCCGACTCCGAGACCACCGCCTAGTTTTAATTTAGATTTATCTAGTCCTAAGCTAAATTTTTCGTTGATGGCGTTTTATTAAAATTTAAGTTCTATGCGCCTTTTCTTTAGAAAATCAGATATGCAATAAAGCTTAATAACCGTACTTCATCTACATACAAAATTTCATCAAAATCGCTGTAGTTGCTATCAACATTGTTTAGAATCCTGATTTTACGATACCAGGTTTCTATTGTAATAAAGTACATATTCTATTATCAATTCCTGCGGCACTATACCCGTAGTAACAAGTCGCTTATCTGTTCTGGTATTTACTAGCATGGGAATCCTAAGTGTGAAGAGCCTTCCAATCCTTGGTCACTACGGTTCCTAATTGTAACTAAGCTCATCTATATCCATGGTAACGTCACTAACTTGTAACCATCTTACTCATATTCTATACTGTATTTTGACACTCAATTGATGGTAAATCTATTTATAGAATCCTAATCACGGCTACAATACTGTAATTATCCTTGGTCACGGCTACAGCAAATTGTAACTATCCATGCCTATCCATGGTCACTGCACCCACTTTGTAACCATCCATGGTCACGGCACCTAATTGTAACCCCCCCCAAATTCGATCCTAACTCTTGTATGATAAAAAGTAACTAGCCAACTCGTCCCGTAGTCTAAAGCTCTAATCCTGGGAACGGTTCTACCAATTGTAACTACCCCTAATCTGAGCTAATAATATCTAGATGATTCCGGCCTACGTTTTTTTTAATTCCTCAGATAAATAAACACACATAATTAGATAGAATCATAACTTAACATTATCCAGATAATAAATCTATACTAATGAATGAAGAACTGATTAAATATATGGCCAAGGTGTGATCGTCTAGCTCATAGTGGTAGAACCGAATATTGTGAACCGTGGTAACTCAAGTTCTTTTCAGGAAATACTGAGACAATCCTAACCTAATTGTAAGAGAAATAAATTATTATAACGATAAAATTGTACTTAGTAAGCACATGAAGACAAATCTTATTCCTACTGCAAGGGTTCATTAAAATGACCCTAATTCTGTTATACCATTTTGACCCCAATCCTGCCGTTACTATTAGAGAATATATTTCGCCATAAGATTTCTATAAATTCGCAAAGCATAGATTGTAATAACCTCAAGTAAATAACTTCAAGTAAACACAAAATCAAATATTTAAATGCAGAACATTTGTACCTAAGACATGGAATGACACAGAAAATTATCACACACAATAAAGTAATAAATCATAAACTTAATTAGTTAATTATTGTTAATAACTAAATGTAAATATCCATAGTTGTATTTGTTTGATCTATGATGGTCAAATGTTGTTCAGTAAAGGTAATTATTTTCATGTTTTCACCTAAAAAATTAGAATTCTACGGATATTTATCATTGTAGATAACCAGAGCTAGGAAAACATTACGGGATTGTGACCGTAACGCTGGGTTAAGAGCTCTTGACGTAATTACAACACTCTCCATTGCTGTTCTAGCTCAAATTACCCCCCTTAACACTTATTACTAACGCTGAATAAGATTTGGAAACACAATGCTGAGATAAGAATATTTTTTCTAAGTTTTGTTAAAGCTTTGTTTATTTGATTCTGTATAAATAATTTGTTGCTCCTTTGTCTCATTTCTCCTCCTTATTTTATTTGTAGGACTATCTTAAATTCTATAAAACAGTCACAATATCCAGACAGATAAATGTCTTCAACATAACATGATTAATTGACAAATATTTATTGAACAATTAACTGATAACTGATAATATTAACCAATGACTTGGACATCTCTAAACCGTCTTTTAGTCTACGAGAAATCCAAAGAGCAAGTGTCTCTATTCAATGATCAATTCCATCAATCATAACTCCATTATTTTAGAAGAGTAATTTATTAAGTTTAACATTTATCTTGGAGACATCTCATCTATCCGGAAAAGTCTAAAATGCCTAAATTCTAGGACTTACGTGAGTAAACTCGTCCAACAGAATCAATCCAATCCCCTCTGGCAGGTGGCAATTCACTAGCACTTACACTTCACTTTTCACAGACACTTCACTTTGAATATTTCACTTTTCACTTTATCGCGGACAGCAACTTTGGCTTCTAGACGGTAACTGGTTTGGACGGCCCATTCGTCCCCTTTTTATACTACCCAAGTGTCCGTATCTGGTCTCCAACCTGTCTCCGACTCAACCAATCAAACTCCTCGAGTATCCATTCCGACCAATAGAAATCTCGTTCTATTTTCAAATATTGATGAGCCATTATTAGCTTTCCAATTTTAAATTTATTTGAATTTAGAATAATGTACGTAAGTTGTCCTCATCTTGTCTCCGACCTAACCAATCAGATCCCTTGAATACACATTTTGATCCTACGTTCCTTTTTTAAATATTTATGATATGTTATTTTGTTTTATGAGTTTTATTTGAATTTGGAACCTGTCTCCAAGCGTTCTCAGCCTATTTACATTATTCAGCTGCCGTGATTCTGAATTATGTTAGTTAGTTAATTATTTAATTTGTTAGATCTAATCTGTTAGTTTTAATCATTTCCTAGTATTGGAAATCTATACATAGAAATGAAATCGTTAGTTTGCTAATCGTGGGGATATTAAGAATCTTAGTTACTGCATAAAACCTCTTTGCATTCACTTTGCTTTTATTAGATATACTTTTGCATAAAATCCTGACTTATTAACTTCATTGACTGGAAGTTCTATAGCTCCATGATCTATGTCTGATAGTCGGAATTTAGTCTATTGAGATATAACTTTTTAGATATTTAATATTTCCAAAAGATGCCCTTAGATTAGATTTCCATCATACTGATGTATCTATATATTTGTGAACGTAGCGGAACGCATTGTGGACCGTTACAGCCACTTATTTTTTTTATGTTTGTTACAATTTGATTTGATTGAAATTGATTTTCTAAATTCTTTTATTGTTTGAAAGCTGGTGCTTCCCGTGTGGTCCCGTTTAATTTTCATCAAATTCGGACATTAGTTTTTGAGTTACACTAACTACAATAACTGAATAGAATAGAATGGAAGTCGGTATAAAAATTTTCAAATTGTACTTGTTCTAACCTGATTATGTGGTGGATCAGGGCAAGTAATATTATTAGATATATACAGATTTTACAACTGATACTTTTTGTACAATATGATTCTATTTGTGCAATAAGCGAACGAGAATGACACAATACCGACGAAGAAAATAACTTTATGAAGAGTCTAGAGAGTATCATATCTACCCTCATCTGCAAATTTATACTTATCCTCCTCGATTGAAGTTATATATTGTACTTCATTGAGTAACGTTGAAATAAACATGCATTTCGCTTTATAAAAATAGGTTAACAATTTTGTAATAAAACAACAATATGTTATTATAATCTGGTGACCCATCCATATAAAAGCTACGCCCCAGGGAGAGCGCTGGTGTCCATACAAAGCCGTGAATAACTTGCGGACGGCCCGCGGGAGAACAATCGGGCAAGCCCTTCCGAGATAGGCGCATGTGTGATTTGTGTTTCATAACCGTTTATATTTTTACCTTTTATTTTAATATTTTATTACTTTATAGTAGCTAATGCTACTATAATTAACACATTATATGTTTTTATATTAAATATCATTTATATTATTTACCTATTCTTAAAAATTTAAGAAGAGGCCAGAAGGGCATTTTTGCAATGTTTTTTTGGTGCACAAACAGACTTTTATTTCAAAATATCGTACACACCGAGGGCAGACCGGCTCCCGCAAGCAGCGCCCGCTCACGGGCTTGACGCATGTGCCAGGCATCGCCCTCCTCAACCATATTTGAAGGAAGAGGACGACCCGCCTCACGACACCGCCGCGAGAAGAAGCTTTTTAGTGAGCTTGAATGCCCAAGGTATACACGGATTCCAATTCCAAAAGCCGTTTTATACTGGTCTTATTTTTTTATAACTAATTTTTATTTACGAATAAGTTCGCTTTCTCCACCCGGCCCAGGGCCTCCGTCACCTCCTTATTCCGATCTTTTATGGCCATCTGCAGGTTGTAGTCGCGGATGGCATTCGGTGACGCATACACCGCACGCCGCACGAAACGGCTGATGGCGTCTTCTTCGTCGTCGGCGTAGTAGATGAAAGCCCTATATAGAGTGCCGCGAGACCCCCGCGTGTGGGACGCTCTTGTGCAGACTCATGTTACCCTTGATCTTAATGGCGATGACCGACTCGTATGTCAGTCCTTGTGCTTCATGGATGGTAAGGATGCGCGACCTCGTGCCTACACCACAACCCTGGTTGGTCGGGGTCTCCTTTTCTTCTTGAGTGTGTACTAGGAATAGGGTGTTGGGGAGACTGCTGGGTATATGCGCATTTCTGTACCTTCTCTGCTCTAGGGACCTAAAACGTGGCGCTGAGGAATATATACCTGAATATATTTCACTCAACGCGTACGTGACATCCACGGGGTGCCGGTATGTGCTCAACAACTCCTACAAGTTTTACAATTAAACATTTACACGGAAACAAAATATAACAAAAGCGCAATACTAATAATTGCAATATCTAATAACATGTAGTAATACAATCTTAGCAATATCTAATAATTGCAAAGATCAATAACATCAAAAATGAAAACAAAAATCAGACTCGTAAAACTATTGACTATACCTCGATACTGATATATGGTAGTAAAATAATTAAACATTTATCCCGTCGAAAGTGAATAGTAATAATAACGCAAGTTGCGAAACCTAATTTGCTAACTTTTGGTACCTAAGTAGGTTTTTCTCTTTTGATCTTACAAAATTTATTTTTTTCTTAGGAAGCCTTTGGATAGGTACTTTTTATGTTCCTACAAACTGAAATCAAGTATCTGGTTCCTTTCGAGTAATTATATAACACGCTTATACATTTTTTATGCATTAATTTTTATACATTATTTAGAAAAAAAAACCTAAATTGTATAAAACAAAATATTTAGATGTATCTAAATATTTCGATGTATCTAAATATTTTGTTACAAAATTTAGGTTCTTTTTTCTGTAAACCCCTGACCAGTCATCGAACCCGACCCTGTGACCCCTCGCTTTGAAGGCAGAGTCACTACCAATTGTGAAAACAAAACGTCTAATCTGTTATACTTACATTGTTTTAGAAATAGCGCACGGAAAACATGAGCCAACCCTGTTACGTCAATAAATAGTTTCTTTACTTCCTGCCAATCTTTAAGTCAAAGAAATCTGGACGTCGGTACGGGCCCTCATTAACACCGGCCATTCCCAATAGATCAAATACATATGTCAAAGGGAAAAATACAATTCCAAAGGAAACAACCTAAAGGTGTGACTCTGAAATTGGATTTCGTTGGTAGATTCACATTCCGGTAAGGTCAGTAGAGATATCAATGAATCACACTTAAAGATAAAAAGCCGCTAGCCCAGTATAATATATGAATGTATTGCTTCTGGTGGAATTCTTTTGATGACCGATTTGATTAACCACCCTAAAAGGCTGCCCCACCATGTAGCGCATAACCTCGGCGTGGCTCGTCGTGCCGGCTGGTGACTGGATGTGGGTCCCGGCGACTATTTCCGGGAGGGTACGGGAGCCCTTCCGCCCGGCGAGTCTGCCGACACCTGCCCCGAACAGTCTATTGCCTAAACACGGTCCGCCTCTTTTTGACCGTTAGTGCTGTAATAGCATTTCCTATCTTCACGCCCCTTCCTTGTACCATGACAGCACAACATTTGAATTTGGGTTCAACAGCGGCATCCCATTATCCCCCTAGCATGCATTTTGAAGTGGAGTTCACTAACATCCGTGAACTCCAATCGTACCTCAACGCCGTCCATCATCACCTAGAAATAGTGAAACCAGCTATGCTTTTTCTAATGGAGACGCAAATACGCCGCCCTGTTGAGTTGTCATACTTACATTACCCCGGCTTTATTTTGCCGCAAGAGAAAGGCAACTTGCTCGCTCATAATTTTTTAGCGAACTCCCGACTCAATGACAATGGCGCGCAGCCGCCAAGAATAACCCGGTGTATCACCACCATGCCCGATGTCCGCATACGGCAGTGTGTGTGACGGTATTACAGCCTTAGTTCTGAAAAGATGTGCACCGGGGTTGTCTCCTGTGCTGACCCGACTATACTGCCTGTCTTATTCGTCTGGAATTGTGGCGGCGGCTTGGACTGAGGCAAATATTCAACCGATCCCGAAGAAATGGGATCGGTCCAACCCAATTAACTATCGTTCTATAGTTCTGTCACTTCAGTATTGTGTAAGGTGTTTGAACGGATCAATACCCAACTAATCCGTTACCTAGAAGAAAAGTACATCATCAACGACTGGCAATATGGCTTTAGGCCGAAACGGTCCACAGGAGATCTTCTAGAGTACGCTCTTATGCTTATGCTCTTACGCTTAGGTATGTGAAAGAATCTCTCTCACATACATGGCTGACCTGCCTGGAAGAGCTGGCTATTAGCCTCGACATCGCCAAAGCGTTCAGTCAGCTATGGCATCGTTCTCTTCTTTCCAAGCTCCCGGCAAGCGGTCTGCCCTCCCGCCTCTGTGACTAGATTGCCGGCTTACTGCGCGAGCGTACCATTCGCGTCCGTTGTGATGGTCGTACGTCACGCTCATTCCAGGTCAATGCTGGAGTGCCACAGGCATCCATCTTATCACCCACACTCTTTCTCCTGCATATCAACGATATGTTACTGCTAGGTGACATTCATTGCTACGCAGATGACAGTACTGTCCACGGACGGTACTTTGGACGATCTGGTGCG
This sequence comes from Selenia dentaria, assembly GCA_917880725.1. NCBI lineage: Eukaryota > Metazoa > Arthropoda > Insecta > Lepidoptera > Geometridae > Selenia > Selenia dentaria. Next base: position 17,692,540 of record OU862879.1, read on the forward strand.
ACACCGGTCAAAATCGTAGATAATAGACGGTGTGTCGTTGGTTGGCTTTCAGGGTGCTTGACAACATCTCTAGTTGGGGTACGGGCAACATGGTTAAGTTCAATGCCAGGAAGACTAAACTGTGCGCGTTCTTGGCAAAAACCCCTCAATTTCTTCCTCTTCCTTCTCTTTAGAATATCACCATACCTGTACAGTGAAATCTTAACACCCTTGGGTTGGACGACCGTAGTGACCTGAACCAGCGCGACTACATCGAGAGTATTATCAAGTTAGCTTCCCGCAAACTCGGAGTCCTGAACAGAGCGAGGCGTTTCGTCACTCCTGATCAGCGTTGTCTTTTATATAAAACTCAGGTGCGCCCTTGTATTGAATATTGTTGCCACCTCTGGGATGGATCTGCTAAGTACCTTATGGACGTTATTACGTCACGCTGTTTGTATTATTGGAGACACTGAAGTCACTCAACACCTAGAACCCCTACAAATGCGTAGAACTATAGCTTCTCTAAGCGTTTTTACCGTTTGTTTCATGGTGAATGTTCTGAAGAGCTCTTTGATCTTATTCCTTCCCCAACATTCCGATCCCGAACTACTCGTTCCGGCCTAGCATTGCATATACTGTTCAAAACTTCTTACCATGAAACAAAAAGTTTGGCAGTTCCTACCGCTGTCGTGTAAGTAAATTGTGGATTGCTCTGCCAACGTACGTATTTCCTTGCAGCTTTATAACCCGAGGTCTTGAAGCGGGCGTGAAAAAGCATCTCTCAGGTCATCATAGAGGTGGCGATTAGTGCCGCACTAATGATCATCGTTTCTTGATTTCATCGTCGCTTTCCATCAGGCGAGAGGCAGTCTCTTTCATGAACAATTATTAAAAAAAACACACGTGCTACAAAGTATATTGTGTGTATAAAACACCGTTTCTTCCATTACTTTGAACGAATATGCAATAATATGCTTTACTTATTAATAATATACATATATTATAACACCTGCAATTCTTCGCAACGCAGTGGCACAATAGCACATAGTTATTGTTTTTGCTGTTGAAGTGTTATTTTTCGGAAATCTTTATCACTGTTGCAGTATCTGCTACCACTACAACACTAAATTTCTTTTTGTTACATTTCATCGTGACGTACAAGCCGGAAAGGTTTGAGGAAATAACCTGACACACGTTAAAAGTATATCATAATGTTCTTTACACAGAACCCTGCTATTTGTACCAGTATTCTGACGGATAAATTCCGGAAATATAAGAACGCGCGAGGGGAAATAAGTTTTTTTCTTTTCTTTCAACAAGCATATCTTCTATTTTTCTACTTTATCGGACTCTAGCAAAATGAAGTAAGTTTACTTTAACAGACTCTAGTATTTGTTTTGTAAAGTTTTTATAGCGTCTGAGTACGTATCAACACCAATAGCTACGGTAAGTATTCATGAAATCATAAATTGTCATTTTAACCTCGTGAACAGTGATGAAATTTTGTTTGGCTGCGATCGTCACTCTGAGATATTAGTTCCTGAGTTCCATTCATCCAATAACGTGCCTTAAAATTATAACACAGTAGTATTCTACCTCTTACTAATACTACTTCGAGGCAGAATGTCTAGCGCTGCGATGGCAACAATCACTGATATTTCTTTCAAAAGATACCTTCCTCCTAGTAAGACTCGTTTCCTAGTCTCATACATATTTATATGCAGAGACGAGACTATTTGTCCTGCTTCCTTCTACCACAGCTTAAGTAGGAGCATCAAGTTTTTACTCTGCGGACGCAACCACGATACATGCCTAATCACTAGGGTTGTCGCTGCGGCGCATATCGGATAGACAGTGGTTAGAGTTTTCTATGTGAAACAACAGGATCTTGTTACTAAGTCTTCACCACCGTATTTTTGATATCTGGTTTTGTAAACTTGGGTCCCTCAAATTGACTCAGTGGAAACTTATAACTTCTGTAACGTGTTATATGTGGCTGTTGATAATTACATATACCTAGCAATTACAAACATGAGTTCTTGTTTTGAATTCAGTAATTACAGTGATATCTAAAATGTAGTTACAGGTTCAATATGCAGGATGAACAGCGTAAACCACTGATTAAAGGGCAATTTCAAATCAGATAAGAGTAAAAACATCGTTCTTGAACGATCAGTCCACAAGCCAGTGGATTTAGCTTCTATTTATATTCGGGTTTCTTTCGTAAAACTATTCTTGTTGCAAAATTACTAATTTTTAATTATTGTTTTAGGTATTTTAAATGTATTTTTTTATCTCGTATCAATGTTTGCCACTTATTCATACATAGTTGTTTTTGTACATATTTTTTTATTATAACTACTTTAGTTTTCCTGTTTAAAAACGCAGTGATAAAAGAGGGAGATCTGGTTACAGTGTTATGTTTATTTTCATCGTATGGACATTGCTATATATAATAAATCAATTGTATATTATTTTTAATTTGATGATAGTGATTTTTTTTACCGAATCTAAATTTTCAAGTTTCAAACTATATTTATACTTTTAACAGACGTAAAAAGGGAGGCGGTTCTCAGTGCAAGTGGTTTTTTTTTGGCTGGTTACATTTTTCAGTAGTGACAAGTAGGTATAAAGAAGTCTAATCACCAATTCATGAATTCACCAATATTTCTAACGAGTCTTAAATCAATGGATAAAACGCGGGAAATGAGGTCATGTGGCGAACCCTAAGGCTCAGCAGGCCTCAGTCCCGCGTGATTAATGCTTCAGTCCGTTTCGATTTACAGCCCGCGGTTTTCAGAGCCAAAATTAGCCATTACTGCTCGTAAATTTGCTAAAGGTGCCTCCTATATTTAAGTTTAAAAGCGGCCTGTAATATGGCCGGCGTATAGTTTCATATGCAGTAAATTTTGATTGAAATCATGCTGGGTTTAACTGCGTACTCATACATACTGAATATCGTTTTAGTTGGGCAGAGTATTTAATCTAATAGATAAGAAAAATAAACATACAATCCAGTTTTTAAGATTAATTATTCAACTAACTCTAGGTACACACGTTTCCCTCTATCGGAAGTATTAAATAAGGGGGTTTATTTTGTGCCGTGATATAGTCTAACATTTTTGTTCAGTCTGGAATCTGCTTGATCCCTTGTGTATCTTCGATATGAGTAAGTAAAATATTTTCCAAACTGCTGGCTAAATCAAATCGAGCGAGAATACTGATAGTTGCTAGGCTAGATAGTATGTTGAGAGGCAGTCCTGTACTCAGCACTATAATATAAAATTCAACGTTATGTTTCAGTCCAGTCTAGTCCTCCGACACTTATTTATCTTCTAACTATTATAAAGCTGATTTTGTTATTTTATAGAACAAAGACTTACTTAAGTATACCTTCCGTCTAATGTCCGCATTGAAAGCTCTTGCCGGCCATTTCTGTGGCTCGCGATACCAATTCCTTTTTAATTTTGAAATTTAATGGAATGTTCTTTATTCGCGTAGTTTTATATTAGACATAGAAGGAGGTATATATGCAAGTTATTGCGGACAAAACCCAAAGTATACGATATTATCGAATTAAAACTGGTCTGATTTTTATAGTCTTCAGTAGCTAAATATGTTTTAGTTTTTAATCGATTTTAATAAACTGTTTCGGGTTTAAAAAAAATTTATAAAACTATTTTGACTAACCATTTTAACGTAAATCACACACTAAACAGGTAAATAATGTCATTTAGATGATTTCGTAAAACATAAGTTTATTATATTTGTATTAGAAAGTTTAGTATACGGTTTCCAGTGGGAAGGCTTATGTTCAACTTTACAACATTACCTTTTAGTTATCGGCTTAGTTCTTCCGGATATGTTGATACCCTTAAAATGTACTTGGCTATAGCCCTCGCTGGCTCGCATTGTGTTTGCGTGGGGTGGCAGAGCGTAACAGACAATTGCGACCCAAACTATTTGGAAGTAATCTAACACATTCAGCACTGTGTTTTCAAATTGTTCTCCGCCTTACAGGTTACTCAGACAATATAGAAAATAATATAGATCAAACTCTTTATTGCAGCACCACAGTAAAGAAAAATAACACAACTAAATATGAAGAAGATAATATTGTCAATAAAACATTATGAAAAACTTATAATTAAGGGTCTCAATGGGCGGTCTTACCGCTTAGAACAATCTCTTCCAGTCAACCATAAACAGAAAGGAATAGGTATAAACTTATTGGAGGTGTATAAAACGAATATAATTTAGATACTTATGCATGTAGGTACACTATAAAAATATACATAATAATATATACTTATAAATATTATATACCTAAACTACTTAACACAATATTTCTAATTCATATACTAAATAATAATGATAACAATGAAAACAAGTTGCAGATGCAGCACGCAGCTAATGCGAGAGGTAAAACGCTTTGACACTTTGTTTGAAAACGTCCAATGTTGATATACCTACCACATATTGACAAGCCTAAACACAGAGAAATTGTGATTTTATCAAAAATACCCTTTACGTTACTATGTTTAACTATCTCCTGAAACATTGAAGGTGACTTTGACACACTTTCTTCCTTAGATATACTGTGGTCTTTTATAGTGCACCAAAAATATACCTTAAACACGTATTGGTACAGTGCTGTCAATATCCCGGGGTCTTTACTGTTCCGGGAGAGTTATTTTTATTCTAGTATAGTTGTTTAGTGTCAGTTTACTTATTTTTTAAAGTCTCACATCTTTCAATTAAGTTAATTTCTTATTAATGTTATTTAAGCCTTAGCACTAAAGTAATGCTTCCGCACACTCACTTAAAGGTAAAATTTCTAGCAGCGGGCAGAGGCTGCCAACCAGCACGTACATTTACAGATGAGTCCGATCTCCTAGAAGCGACAGTACGGTATAAGATAATATTGGTAAAAAAATTAAAAGCTGGGTGGTAAATCTAAAACAACATTAATATAATTAAGGCGCGCTCGTATCCTGATATTAGTAAAAAGCAGAATCTTTAAACATCTAGTGTAACGAAACAGATCGATAATATGCTATGATAAAAATATTTAGGTTAGAAAAGGAACAGGCAAAGAGTAATAACCGAACAGAATTCCTAAATATTACTCGCTCTCTGCAGAATATAAATATATTAAGAAAACGTACAAAATTTATGCATTTTCGCATGATATCGTCCAATATAACATGCGATTTTCAACCTTACGTAAAGCATCGTAAATTATTTTAAAATTGGGGTTGGACCGCGTCTTAATAGAAAGTCGGAGTTCTCCATTTACTTCCGCTCTGCTCAGAGCTAGAAGCTATATTTCAATGGCATATATAAAATATCAAGGTATTTAGGAATAGAGTCTGTGCAAAAACAAAACCGTCGTGGCGTCACCGTGATTCACACGGTGGTTCAGAATTTTATATGGCAGCCCAATCCAGCTATTATATGTCCGTCACGCACTTTTATAGTGTAAACTTGGACTCGATAAAACTGGAAAACAGTATAATATGAGCAATTTTATTCAGTACTAGCTGGTGCCCCGACGTCGTCGTTGCAGGATTAGTACTTCGAGTAGCTTATTATCTTCTCCAAAGCCATATACCTATTTTTATACTAAAACAATATTTACATGGTTATATGAGTAAATTTAAGTACTTTGTAAATCAATCAGTACACACTAATAATAAAATACAGTACCTACGTACATACAAATATTAAATTATCACCATAGAAAAAACTGTCATTACATTTCATCACCCTTGACGGTTGCCGAGCACGTCTAGTGTATCGAGCTGTCAAAATAATGAGAGTGCTTTTGACTAAGCCATCAAAAACTGACAGAAACTTTGACAGAACTGTCATCATTGCGATCTTTACGTAGGCCGAGATCTTGTTATTTTGTCTATGCTGTGCCCAAGACTACTATGCTTTTTCACCCGCGTGATGATGGATGATGATGATGATGACATAATGATGAAAAGTATCCTATGTGTTAATCCAGCGCCTCATCTTCCTCATACCAAACTTCATCGAAATTGCCCCGCCGTTTGAGCGTGAAAGAGTAACACATCCACACATCCATACTCACAAACATTCGCGTTTATAATATTAAGTAGGAAGGATTTATATTTAGTAGCATTAAAACAGTAAGTTAACCTTAATTCCTAGTACTTAGGTATCTCTATTTGTAAAAACTGTAACTGCATCGCTTGATGGAGTATGGACATGGACACGATCTAGCAGAAGTTAATGGTGAGCCAGCAATAATTCAATCTGGCTATAATGCTATAGTAGCGTTGGCGCGTCTATTTCAACCTTGTTTTTCTTTGGATATTGGGAGTTTGGAGTTGGGACAGAGGTCACAAACAGCAGTGCGGAAGCGACCGAATTTAATGTGAGACACATACAAGGCAATGCAATAAAATTTAATTAAAAATCTCCCGGGTGCAAGTTTTTATATATCTGTCGCTGCTACAATTAATAAGCCTAGTTAATGGTTCATTAGGTATATATTAACTGGTGTAAATAAAATTGTGATCTTAAATCACATTAGAATTTTTAAGACAAATTGCTTTTCATAATATTTTGTGGTGTTATTGTGAACATTTAATGTAAGTGTATTAATTTGATTCAAGATGTTGCGAGTACGTCGATGTAAGTCAATATTACTATTTTGATGTAGGTACTTTTGATGCTTTAGTTTACCATAATTAATTTGTGACGTGATTTGGAATCCATGATATGGTTATTAGTGGTGAATTTCATATTAAGAAAATTACGATGGCGCCCTCTTCCTCCATTTTGGTGGAACTTGACGTTGCCGCCAAGATGGCGGCAGGTGGGCTTAGAAATATTATTCAGAATCATTCTGTTGCGGACTTTCAACGGGAAAACATGTGAGTGTTGAAACTTTATCTAATTTTCCTTCGATTCCAAATTAAAATAGTCTAGTCTTTTATTTTTAGAAAGTTACGCGAGTGAAAGTGAATCCGTTAAGAAATAGTTGTTTAAACATTAACGGCCTTACTTATAAACTCTGCTTAACTTTAAGTGACGTTATTTAGTATAACCCGCGGCATATAACTCTAGCTCTGAGCGAAATGTGGAAGGGATAGCTGCGCAGATAGAGAGAGACAACAGTCCCTCGTCTCCGATGTGACAGAGAAAGACAAGAGTCCTTCGTCCCAATTTTTGACTTCTGCGCAATAACGGTCAGAGCTAGAGTTATATGCCGCGGGTTATACTGCGCTAAGAAAAAATGTTCTGCGCCGTTCTATGTGACGTTATTTAAATGTATGCAGCGTTTACAAGTAAATCCGTAAGCGTTTATTTTGTTTGTATTTCTAATTAAAGTGAATGTTACTGTAAAATGTAATAGTGTTAAAGTGACTGTTCAAAAAACAAAGCCCTATGAGTTTCTTGTCTGTTCTGCTGATAGTGGTAGTCCTTTGCGAACAGACGTAGTTTTACCTATACCCTTAAAACTTATTCAGATAAATAATAAAAACAAGTAAACTCCTCAAAATTATGTTTTATTCCAACATAACTTGATTAGTACTCCATTTGGTAGATAGATCTAAGTGACTCTTTATTTAGTGATTATTAGTTTAGCAGGTAGTCCAGGTAGTTGGCTTCTATGCTTAGAGACTGTAAAAGTTTGAACTTGGTGAAGGTCAACGGTTTTACATTACTTTTAAAATCGACCCTAAGTTGTATGCGACATATCTGATTGTATAAAAACGAAGCTCAAAATCGAGAATATTTCTAATGTCACGTTAGTAAAACAAAAATTAAAATAAGTTTAGTGTAGTAATATTATTTTACATCTCTCATATTCGGTAAGTAGGTCCTTATTACCCCCAAATGGGGCTTGTAGGTCACCAATTAGCGCTCTAGGGTAATAATGTAGCTAGAAAAGCCCTAGGGCGGTAAGTATTTAAAAAACACTTCACTGTTTCAAAAAGTTCGCGTACATCTAACCATCGTACTGGCAATAGACATCATGCATTCAGCCCAATGACAAAAGAGGTCGCTTCGCTATTCAGCCTTGTCTTCGTATGAGTATAATAGGCATCAATTTTATTTTTGTAATGTCGGTTTTTTTCTACTTACCTCACAATCAAGATGTAAAGCAGAGTAGTTAGCTCGAGTTCAAGCATCAATTGCACCCTCGAACTATAGGCCTAAATATCTTGGGCTGCAGATGATGCCTTACAGCCCTTGGCTACTAATCTACTATTATTCATTTAATAATTTTATTGATAAGCATTTTTTTTTGTATGGCTTAGTGTGCCAGTATAACTGTGTTAGAGTGTATGTGAAGGGCACATTACTGGGCGAACGAGACTCCAAACCAATATCTCGGAGCACTGTGCAAGTGATACGCAAACAAAACTACAGTTCTAAGTTCTGCACACTGAGGCACTGCAACTGTCAGCTACGCGACTTGCCCGTCTCGTCGCTTATCGTCATCATCATTACATATTGCATACCTACAAAAAACTACGCCTACTTAAAACAACTCTTTCGGCGTACATAGCCTATTACACTTGTGAATAGATTTTTTTAATATGTTAATTAATATTAAAAATGTGTACAAACCACTTTAGTTTTCATAATAAAACTTGTGAATAGATTGAAAATACTGTTTTAACATATTCCAGGAGTTACCCATTGAATAAACTATTTTATCTTCGGTCTGTTCATACGCTGAGTCAATGCTATTAAGTTTTAGTATAAAATTCCTTAGTACCTTATTCTTAGGGGTCATTAGTACAAGCCAGTCCTCTCGCTTAGTTCCTGGTTGTTCTATGGTTATCATATATTTTCTACCGACTTCCAAAAAGGAGGAGGTACTTAATTCGACTGTATTTTTTTTTACCCCATAACTTTCGATAGGGTGAACCGATTCTCAAAATTCTTTTTTTTTCACAAGCTGGTGCTTCCCGTGTGGTTACCATTTAAATTTCATCAAATTCGGTCCTTTATTTTGTAGTTTTTGAGTTACACGCCAATAACTGAATAGAATGGAAGTCGGTATTAAAAAAATTTCAAATTGTACTTGTAACTTCTCTGATCGGGGCAATTTGCGTAACTAAGTAACTAATTCGCGGTGGTTACGGGCTTGCCGATTTGTGCTTGTTTTTGCACTGTATGCTTACCCTGTGTGCACACGAATAGTTACGTATTCCGGTACTATCTACTTACAGTTACGTATGGTTTAGAAGATTAACCTTAAATAGAAACTGATTAACTCGTCCGCATCAGGACAAAAAATAACAATAGATTTATGAATGAAACTTGCCTGGAATGAGAGTTGCTGATTCGGACGGGTTAATCCTTCCTATACTGTGATAATTAAAACAAAAGATTTATGAATGAAACTGACGTATATTTACGTCACTGGGTCGCAAAGGATTAAGTGGATTACACGACGCGTCTACACCTGAATCGTCAACTAATCTTATCTATTCAAAAGCTGCTGAATGATAATCAGTATGTGGGCTTTCCTCAGAGAACTCTCAACTGATGGATGTATTTTGTCCAACCGATACGTTTGACTTTTTGCACATATCTATAAGTAAATTTGCAGGCGACTTGAAGATCGTAAATCGATGCGATGCTGTCGATGGAAAATCACCCTTGCACTGAGAGTTTACGTGAGGTAGATATTAATTATTGATATTGAGTTCGAGAGCAAGCCGGGAGAGTCGAGAGAGGATCTGCTACATCGTTCCTAATATAAATTTGCATTTTAACGGCCACTAACTGTGCAGTGGAGCGGCGTCGGTGGCGAACCAAGCGTGAGATATTACATTTAAGACCCCGACATGCATTTAAACTGCCTTAAATTTTAAAACTCTTATAGCAATTAGGATTCTTACATATAGATTATGTTACTTTTAAGAATTTGCATTTTAACCCTTCAAAGGCCGATGTCATTATAACAATGAAATTTCTATTGTGTCTGACCGTGCGACCTTTGATGCATTAGTATACGGTAAATGAAACCTGATGTTTCCTTTATACTATGACCACGGTAATGATAATAACAACACTGTGCTATGACTATTAATTTGCCCTATTAGCGGCTTGCCTCCTCATTTGAAGTAAATTTAGTTATACTTTTCAGAGCAAACTTTGTGAGCTGCAGTTTATGTAACAAGTCATAAAGTTCAACGTTTCTGGGCGAGTTGTTACACGGTTGACAAAATTTAATCTACTTTCTATAGCAATTGACAAGATAAACACAAAACCATGTTTACAAATTCTGTTAACTTTGCCTACATTCGCGCACCATTAAGACACCGTTAGGGGAAGGTACTGCCTCTTATCTACCTATCCTACGGTGAATAAATCTATAATGTATACGTCAAAACTAGAAGAAACACATATTTAAATAAAATCAACCATAGCCGTTGTTGGCCTTTTTCCCCGCCCTCTTCTAATTGTATCTTAAGTAGTACCTATTGCATTATCTGTTCTATCTGATAAATTTCTTAAAGATCCGTCAAAGTTATCGTCAAACACATTATTATGTTACTTCCAACTAGGTAGGTCATTAACTCAGACAAAATATACTTTTTGATGTTGTCTGAGGTCATTAATCAATGCCTACCATAATTCGTCTGTCCAGCCGTGTGATTCTCTGAGAGAAAACATCGTTGCATCTTCGACAATAACCGTGAAACAAATGACGAGATGATGAGAAACGTTGAAAAAACAACCTTGTATATAACAAGGGCGATATCTCATAAAGTATTTGACATCGGTGATCTCGTCGACGAGCGCATCAACGAATTATTACAGAATCGCACGGCAGTCTGCATGTCTATGCTCGCGCATCATTTGTTAACTGCTACCTGAAATTGCAGTGCCAGTTTGATAAGTCACAATAATATTTAACTATTTTACTAAAATGTTATAATCATAACGCTACTATGAGTATGCCGCAACAGAATAGATAATAGCATAGAGGCTTTATACGGAGTACAGGTGACACATGAACGTGCGACATGGAAAGCCTGGTGATTACCATATCACATTCCGTTGACGTTGTGTGAACTCTGTATGTCGTTGGTGGTTGACGGGCCAGCGCGGTTTTGAGGCTATGTGCATGTGTGCGATTTTCAAAGTGTATTAAAGTGTATTAGTTACAAATGCGTATTATTTAGTAATTCATCATATTAAAATTATCATGCATAGATATTAGAGCCTCCATATGCATATTACGTCAAAACGAATGATGCAAAAAATGGTCCCATAGGTAGAAGTAACTCTAAATCAGTCGGCAAGTGTCACTCCCTGTAAATACCGATCAGTGTTGGTTTTGATCAATAGTAGAAAATGCCGTTTGGTGTTATTATATTGTGTAAAAAATACACGAAATGTAAAAAAAGGATACTACGGTCTCCTTTCACTCATTAATAGACGTTTACATTTATTTACATGTGTTTAACAAGAGATTTTAGATAGTATGCCAAACAGAATCAGTCCTACCACTTGACTCGTTTTACTTCCTGATTTATTTTATTAACGTTTCCAAAAGATCCCATTACAAATGATAGTTGGATCAAAATATAGTGCATTTTACAAAATGCTGCTGTTATATTACTTTCACACGTACAACTTACAATTACACTAACAATACACTTTATACCCATATAAATATGGGCTTTATTAGAATTCAACGGAAAGTTCATGAGTGATCACGATATAAATAATATTTCAAGCAGTCACGTCCAGTACCTTCGTATTAACCAATAGGCAAACCCTCCTCCTTGAGTCGTAATCCTCATGTCTGAGGGTCGTGACCTCCTCCACCCATTGTCCTTTCTTTTAAGATATAACGCCAGTGTGTTCGGTCACCAGCTATGTGTAGAGCATCGTAAACGGATGTATCAAGAGTGGTGCGGATCTGGTCGGACCAACGCATTGGGCTGCGGCCACGAGATCTTTTGCCATCGACTTTTCCAGTCACCACAAGTTTCTCGAGGTTATCTCCTTCCTTTCTAGCGATGTGACCAAAATATTGCAGAATACTCTTCAAGGAAATGGAAGAGAGTCTTGTAGTTATTTTACGTTGCTAGGCAAACCATGTTATTCCAAATTAGGTGATACATACAGCGCTTGCTTTATTTGTATAATCGTTCAATCAAAACTGTATAAAACAAGTGCTCGAGTGGCAATGTAATTCCCTAAATAGATCAACACAACACGATCAAATACCAAATAAATAATAAAACATCATATATGGCACTAAGGTGTGTCTGTGCGTCAATTTTGAGAGTCGAATACTTTAAGGAAAGACTAAAAAAACATACAACTGCTTGTAGGTACTACATACCACGCAGATGCGAGTGCGATGCGAACAATTATTAGTAAACATTTTCCTGTTGTAAAACCAGTCTTAACCCATCTTGTCAGTCGAAGGACGTGTGTTGTAAGATTTTTGTGCCAACTTTAATCATTTTAATTTCAAACTTCGTAGATTCACGATATAAATCAGTGCTGTGAGGCTGAAAGGTATGTAACGTAATTATTCACATATTTCACATTATTTTGTGGTTTTTGATGACGTTACTTTAAATTATGTAGGTAGGTATATACTCGTAACTATTGATCATTGTAGATGTAAATATGTTTATATGAGTGTGTATAACATTGAACATTTATATATGTATGTGTGATATAAATATTTAATTAATATGTACTTATGTCGAAGCAGTAATATGCATTATTCTATGATCGAAAAACGTACGAAGAAACAAACAAGGAAACAATACAATACAATTCAATCATTCTTTATTGCACTTTAACCAAATATTGGCCGGAAGGTTCTGGAATGGAGGCCACGGACCGGCAAGCGCAGCGTAAGTCGTTCACCGACACGGTGGACAGACGACCTGATAAAGGTCGCAGGACGATGTTGGAGGAAGGCCGCTTCCAACCGGTCCTTTTGGAAAATTATGGGGGAGGCATGTGTTTAGCAGTGGACGTCCTACGGCTGAGATGATGGTGATTATGATGAACCAAATAAACACAATGTAACTTATCAAAATTAAACTTAAATTAGGGTGGTACAATGGGCAGTCTTATCGCTTACATCGATTTCTTCAAGGCAACCAATAATTGAGGAAACATTATTTCTTTGGTCTTTGCACGAATAATACTATATAAAAGTAGATATTATATGTATGTATGTAATAAGCTACGATCAATATTAGCAAAATTAAGTATATTAAAACATAAATACCATATATTAAAACTCTTGTATATTATGTCAATTGCAGACTGAATAATCAATTAGGGTATTTCCAGCTGTGGACGTACTTACAAAACCTACTCGTACCTACTAAACGAGTATAAATTACAAGTGCTACTGTTAAAAACTATAAGTACCTCTCCAAATTTATCTCAGCTCAGGTATAAAGATAATTATGAAAAGTTGTTCCAATTCTGTAAAGTTATGAGTGTATTTGATAAAGTGAAATTAAAACATATTTAAAAATATTATTTTATTGACATACATACAAAACAATGTTTGGGGGTACATGCCCTTACCACTTTTAAGGTAGTTGTTCAATAACAGAAGACATTTTAAAAGTGTAAATAATGTTACTGCTTACACACAATCTTTAATTATAAGATTATTAGTAAGTTACAATGTAAACAATACAGTAATAAGCAGTTCTAAATAATTTATTTTGATTTTTATAAGTCGTAATAGAACGTAAACTATTGAACATACTGTACGAGCATTCATAAATGAGAGGTTTTTAACATTACTACTCAATTCGATATTAGCTTATATATTTTTTTTGATAACTTATATACTAAATACTTTTGGGTAAGCCTAGCTGTTCTTTCTTACGCGATTAAATTAATGATAACCAAATAGTTTCGTCAAAGCGTCAATAATGTTTCACATGAAGCGTTTAGCGACTACAGCAAGTTATGTCCCCGCCGTTGTCATTTACCCTAAAGTAGCCCTTTGTAGCTCCGTTAGTGATTCGTCTGGTGATCTGGTCAGAATTTTGTATGGCAATGAACTGCGCTGGTTCGCTAAACGTACATTTTACTAGGTATATCACCATATCAAGTATTTTTATGCTATTGCTTCGATACAAAATATTTAGAATTACTGTGTTCCCTTCCAAGTTAGATTCATGCAAAAATAGCTTCTAGTGTCGCGATCAAAAGACTAATTTTACATTATATTACTATTTTAATGAAATTGTACTGGTCGCAGTACCAGCAACCTCGAATCACAAATTTTCACTTACCTTACAATAAATTACCATCTCATGATTGCATTGAACTCATATTTTTAATAGGGTTTGATTCAATTAGGGGCCAATATTGCCACTGTATTCCTTAGGAGCTTTGCAGACGACGGGGCGGGGCGGTCTTTTTGACCGCGAAGCAATAAAGACCACGTCTGCTCGTTGATGCCCGCGGCTGCCCTCGGATATGCTGCGCCGCCACGGCGCGGTGCGGTCTTTTTGTCCTCCGTCTGCTTTGGTAGTATAGGATTCCCTTTGCGCTATCGTTTGCGGCAAAATTCACCGCTTCGGCCCGCCCCGTCGTCTGCAAAGTGCCTAGTCGTGGTACTTGTTTTGTGCAATTTACTGCAGAAAGCAACAAAAATCAGTTTTGTAATGTCAATCAGTGACGAGACGAGTAAGTCGCTAGCCTGATGTTAAGCATCACGCTTGCCCATAACAGTTCAGTGCCATTCAGAATATTAAACTACTTACAAGAGTTTACAACCTGCTTAAAGTAATATAATAGTGCGCCCGTGACCCTGAGACATAGGGTGTTAATATCTTTTTCCCAGTACTTTTGCTGGAAACATTTCCCTTCAACGAACACAGTATATGCTTGCACAAAACTGCTTTACGACTCTGCAAAAGTCTTACCACAAGGTGTCCAAAAGCAATCCTTACTGGTTTTTTACGTTCTTTTTTTTACGTTTCTCTCCGACTCTCCTGACCCTCTCTCCTGGCGACGGCCCAAGCCGAGGTCCGTACCTTAGTGGTACCCTTGAGCAAGTCGCCTACTCCTCTCCTTGCGGCGAAGCGTCTTCAACGCTCGCCTTCTGATGCGCCTGCATCTGGCCGCGTGCCATCTGCGCTCGCCACCCGTCTGGTGATGCTGTAAATGTCAAAGAGGCAAACATTGGCATTAGTACCGTTCGAAAAAAAAGGTTTTTACGTTTTTGTCGCTGAACGTTCACATCGATGGGAACCAAGAGCTAAAGCATTAGAAAAATATTTAGCCAAATCCAAATCCGCCAGTTTATACATCTTATTAATATTTTATCTGACATCAGACAAGCTATAATACAATTACAAAATCCAAGCTCAAAAAGCGAGCACTGTGAGGCATGATATAATAATAATATATATAAAATATAGAATAAAATTTAAATATTATTTTTTCAGATTCCGAAGTCATCTTCATAATTCGAGTACATCAATTGGAAAAACCACTTTGTGTGATACAGCTGTTGGTTTAAAATGTTTAATGTAAGTTAGTTTTAAAGAAAAAACAGTCTCATTTAATTTTACACTTAAATGAACTGTAGTTCTTCATATAAGTTTTAGACATATAGATATGCATTAATAATCTTACTTCTTACTGTTTTACTAACATTAGTGAATGTTTGGATACATGAAGGTATTTTACACAACCACGACGTTTTTGTACCAAAAAATAGAACCGACTTCAACACCAAAAAGTGTGAAATAACTTGACGAAGTCGGTACCACGCGGACAAAATTCTGATAATATGTACCTACTTTTGAAATATCATGATACCAACTTCAACAAGTTATTTCACACTTTTTAATGTTGAAGTCTGTTCTTTTATATGGAAAAAGTAATATATGTATTTAGATTAGATAGATAAATTGATGACTCTTTATTGAAACACCACAATACAAATATAATGTTACAAATAAAGAAATAAGAATAAAAACAAAATACAATCAAAAATATTTCCCAATTAAATACTAAAAATTAAAAGTGTCACAATGCTTATCGCTCAGAGCGATCTCTTCCAGGTAACCATGCACGGAAAGAAATTAAAACAATTAGGCGACTTTTATCCAGATTTAAGAGGATTGCATAGCTAGTACTTTCCATGCTAAAACAGAAAACTCTTTTCTACCTCTTAACATGGTCCGATTTCAGTGATTTTATTTTCATGGAATCATGACGTTGTTTATTACTATAAATTTCTCTTTTTAGAACTTAAAAAACTGAAAAAATCTACTTTAACCATGTTAAGAGGTAGAAAAGAGTATTCTCTTTTAGCATGGAAAGTACTAGCTATGCACTCCTCTTAATTACCTTATTCCAAGCAAATGAAGTCACATTGCGGATACTGGGTAGGTATTTCATAAAGCAAAATTGTCATATTTAGAAATGCTAAAACGAATCATTCGGTTTGGAGTTTAGGTATGATTTTCGTTTAATTGATGTGTGTAATTATTTTATTTTAAATTAACCTCATATAAACATTAACAACATCTATTACACTTGTATTCATTGGTAGGTACATATATACTATAATCCTATAAAGAAGGTACACACTACACGAACATGTATTACAATATCGAAAAAACGATTGAGAGACCACATTGTAATGGTCTTCGTTATAATTTGTACGAAGTTAAAATAACTAACTTCCGGTAGAGGGCTGATATAGAATCAGCTGACGACTTTCAATTTTTTCTTTGGCTGCAGTGCTTCATACGAAGGGCCATTTTTATAAATATTTTTACAACTATTAGATGTTTCTGTTTTTTATCAACTTGTTTAACTTGTTAGGAAAACGCAAATATCGGTGCGTCAGACTTTAGGTATTATTATTAGGTTATTTTTATGTGATTTAGGTTATGGAACAAGCACCAGCCCCACCTGGTAAAGAGGTAACATCTGCCTATATCAGATGCATTTCGTCACAAGTTAAGAACCTCACTACGCCCCTGAGAAATTAAGTTGTCGTCTCATGTGCCTGTGTAATTTCACCCTCATCTCACCTTTCAAACCAGAACACAGTAGTGCGATCATTACTGCAGTAGGAATAGGTATGATGCCAGTACCGCTGACGAACTCGTTCGCAGAGTTCAACTGCTACATATATATAACAATATGACCCTGGGTCTTTCAAGCGGGACGTGAAAAAGCATCTGTAAGGTTATCATAGGGGCGGCGATTAGTGCAGCTTACGGCTGCACTAATGGTCATTGCTTCTTGATTCTATCTTCGCTTTCCATCGGGTGATCAGAGACGACTTGGATGCACCATTATAAAAAATATATTGATATTTTAGAATTGAATAAATTTTATTTGTCACAGAAAACATAAACAAAAATATTGTAAAATATTTTGCTTTTTAAGGTTCATATGCAAGAATCCGTCTACCAATGATCTGATACTACAGCGCCGCCAAGTTTAGAATATGCCACCAAGGCATCATAATTTGCATCGGATGCCAAGTGAAACTATACGTTTAACTACACTAATATTATAAAAAGAAAAGATTTGTTTGTTTGAATTGGATAGGCTCCGAAGCTTCTTGACCGATTAGATAAATTCTTTCACTATTAAAATTCTACATTATCACTCATGAACATAGACTATAGAATATATTTTTTAAAGTTAGGGATCCGTATGAAAACTTCGATAATGTAACGCAAGTTGTAAAAAAATATTGTAGTAATCTCACGATAACTACTTTTAAATTTGTCTTTTATTGTTAAAATATGCATTAGTAACGCCGGTACAAACTAGGCCACATTATTCGTACCTTGGTATTAATCCTTATCTACTCCAATAATAAAGAGAAAAGCTTTGATTGTCTGTTTGTTTGTAATGGATAAACGCAAAAACTAATTAACCGATTCAAAAATTATTTTACCAGTAAAAAGCTACATTATGCCTGAGTAAATTACGCTGTATTTGATTCATCATAATCATCATCATCATTTATTACCAGGGGGGTGAAACCGCAGAGCGCAGTTAGTCTTACTTAAGTATGTACACTCGTCTGCAATAAGATATAGAAAGTATACATTTAACACTTTTTAAAAAGTGCCTCAGAGATCAATTTCATAAAATTAAGTTATTTTTATTATTTGACTGCTTAAAATAATCAATCAAAGTGATGCTGTATCGTAGGTTTGAAAATTACGTCTTATTGCAGGCGACTGTACCACACTGTAATGTAGCTACCTGCACTGTTGTATGACTGCAGTAAATATCATAATTTTATTAATATCAACAAAAAAAGGGAATACTAAACATATAGTTTGTTACAGGATGAAAATCATGATATATATTTATGAGCTTGAATAGAATAATCTTATATTTAGAAGTGTCATTCTAAGTGTTAAATGATTTTGGATTTTATTATTAATACGAGTAGAATAGGGACCACCATAATATATTTTTAGTTCGGTAGTTTAGTTTATTTTTTTTTGAACAAGTGAATTGCTACCAATATTTCATTTTCCTCGTTTCGTTGTTTCGTCGATCGTTCATGATTTCATCCCGTATGTAACAATGTTGTTGAAAATACCCGTAAAAATTTTAAAAAGTGCTTTACTTTTACTTGGCGTTTGAATTTTAGTTTGTAGTTTGGTGATAAAACATTCACACACTAACAGGGCGGGAGGCATGGACACACATATTGAAACATCAACACCATCCAAGACTCCAGATTATACATTTCTGGAGACCACAAAAATTTACCTCAGCCAGGCATCGTACCTCGGACCTCTTGCTTGGTAGAAACGGTCATTAACTTGGCTGATGGGGATCCTAATAATCTTTCTATCCCCAGTTTACCTCACTACCGATAGAAATTTTACATAACGTCCATACAAATAGTGTCAAATATCTATCTCTAGTAAAATAAACCGGCGATAGATAGGTTATAGGCACCGGCCGTAAAGAATCGTCATTGTGTGAAATTGTAGTTTAAATAATAAATTGTAGTTGTATATTTAATGCCAATGTGTAATAAAAATGAAAACAGGTACCGAAATAAACCTGCATTTATCCCTTTGATGAACAATACTAGAGATGTCGGGTCAGCGTAATAAATACTGTGATATTCAACCTATGCCTTTTCTTTTTAACATTGACACTGACAGGTGTATACATATGTATTCACGCGGATAACATTAAGCTTTGATTATGTACGTGACCCGTCATCTATTTTAGTATCGTTGCTCCAATATTTTCCTCTTAGAAGCTCTGACACACCTCTTGATACGGCTGCAAAAGTCAATGTTTGTGTAATGGTACCTGCAGGCCTAGACAAAATTCAAACAGGCGTGTTTCCGCACACTCTACAGACAAAAATGTGTCTACGAACATAGCGCGACGTCACGTGACTTTTCCACAGGTAATGTCAACGCCATACATTTTGAAGTTGTCGTTTGGCGTTGACGATAACAGAAACATCTTTTGTCAAGGCCTGTTGTAGTGTAATCATCCATCTTTGTACTTATCTGAAATTCGTGTTCAAGTAAGTTCATAAGTACGTCTTTGATGCCTAAATTGAATATATGATTTTGACTTTGACTTTCTCTTTCAGATGAAAATGTGGAGCATCATTACACCGATCATCCTTTGCTCCATGATGTTTGCAATGGCAGCCGAAAATGCTTCGACGCCTGACTCGAAGGGTCCTAATACTCCGAATAATAATATTAATAACGTTAACGTCGGAATACCACCTGCAACTCCTATCACCCTTAGTCCTGAAAGTGAGACCCTTTGGTTCCTTCTCGATACAGTCGTCTCATCTCTCATGCTGGATTTAAAAGAGAGTCATGAAGCCCCTGAACTTTAGTGTGTGATGGGACCTGGTCGCAAAAATTATCAGTTAGTAATACATTTTAAATAGATAAACAATTGATTCGAATTATATAATTATAGTTTTCAGATTAAATTATATATTATTTGATGATTTGTTAAATTGAATATTATTAATGTTTTTTTACAACTATAGTTTAACTAGCTGATCGAATAAACCTTTTGACTGTAGAATTTGTAATTTGTAAAATCATATGTATTCAACGTATGATTCTTAATTTATATCCCATTAAATATTTATGCGACTTAAAATGTCTCGATTATTTTTTATCATTTAAAGTAAACTGACAGCTACTGGATTTAAATTTTTTATAGTAGGAACATAATTAATTTACTTAGTTATAAAAGAGTACATCAAAAGCGTCATAAATAAAATTAATAATTTAAATAATTTCTATAGGTATTATGGCGATAATTAAGATATCTATAGGTACCAATTTATTTTACCACGTAAGTTGAGCATAAGATGGATAGATATATAACACTTTATCGAGACACCATTTTTATGACTAATTATTGGAAAGATCAATACTAAAAACTGTAGGTGGTAGTGTGTAACAATAAAATCGTCAAATATAAATTTTAATTATAACTGTTTATAAATTTATAAAGACGCTTAGATTAGAAGACGCTTTTGAGAATAGATATAATTTTTCGCTCTAAAATTGCATTATCAGTTTCGCTATGTAGGTGTTAGTACTATCAAACTATTTGCTAACTTCGTTGCAATCTATTACAGCCGGGTTTTAAACTTAAATTTAGGAGGCACCTTTAGCAAATTTACGAGCAGTAATGGCTAATTTTGGCCCTGAAAACCGCGGGCTGTAAATCGAAACGGACTGGAGCATTAATCACGCGGGACCGAGGCCTGCTGAAGCTTAGGGTTCGCCACATGACCTCGTTTCCTGCGTTTTATCCATGGATTTAGACTCATTAAAAATATTAGTGAATTCAGGAATTGGTGATAAGACACTTCTATTTCTTCAGAATCAGAATAGTTTATTTATAACAATATAATATTAATACAAAATAATAATAAAAATAATCGTTGAACGGCCTCAACTCAGCTTTCTACTGGTCGTTCGACCAGCGGACATACAAGCGTTATTTATTGCGATCTTGGCTTTTAGCTCGGCAAATAAATTGTTCTGCTTTTTTGTATAATATGACAGCATAACATAATATTATTGGGATATATAATATATATAATGTTAGTGCGAC
Source organism: Selenia dentaria (assembly GCA_917880725.1). Taxonomy (NCBI): domain Eukaryota; kingdom Metazoa; phylum Arthropoda; class Insecta; order Lepidoptera; family Geometridae; genus Selenia; species Selenia dentaria. Next base: position 17,713,648 of record OU862879.1, read on the forward strand.
CAACCTGGGCCCAGGACTAACATTTTTGTCTCATAGCAACACAACCAAAACCACATCAAATTGATAGATTCGATTATCCTGAATCCAAAAATACCAATATCGGACATGTTCTGCGTAGCGTTTGACCTGACCGAGTTTCAAAAAATCTCAACAAATTTTACCGAACAGTTTTTAGTAATCCCGGCAGCCGTGCGAAATGATACAGGACTGCAAAATTTTGTGACATTTTCAAAAATGCTCTTGGGCTCCATACTAAGCGCAAAATATCAGAAAACAAACTTTTTCGTCATAAAATTATAAAATCTATTTACAATTTCAGTATCAGACACTCTAGACAGTATTGCTATAATACCAAGTGCCTTTTTTCCACACGGCACGCAGTTGCTACACTTTTGACCGTTACTACACACCTAGTCGAATTGAGAATCGTATCATCCGATGATTTTATATAGTTTTGGCGGTATTGCTATGATACATAGTTTTAGTCGTGGGCTCTCATACTATAATGACAACTGACAGCGCAGAAACGGAAATTAATCGGAACAATTATTTTGCTGACCTAAGATAGATCACAATAAGTGACGCTGGTAGTAGAATCGCTGGTCTTCCTTTGAAGTACTTTTCATAAATAAAAAATGTATATCAACAAAAAAACGGTCAAGTTAAGAACCTCCTCCTTTTTTTAAAAAGTATTTAAAATATAGCTTGTTAATATAACTATTTAAAAATTAAAACAAAATCATATTTGATTGGTTTTTATGTACTCGTACCTATAGCATTATCAACGCTAAAAATTAATTAAAAACATTACATTGTAAACAGATCTTGCTTTGGTATTTCTACTTTATTATACAGAAAGAAATACTATACTAATAAATTACAAAAAAAAAGATTTGAAAATTTTGAAAAATACCGAGAGAGACTTGTAACAGTACATTGTGCAACGAGGGGAGAAAACGATCTATTTCCGTACGACAGTATGTTTAAAAAAAAGTAGGATTAAAGGAAACTCGAGAACAGATATAGAACTTTATCAATGCTTACTACACCTAAGAGGAAAATAAAAGAGCTTACAAATAAGTTACCTTTATTAGTAAATAACTGCTGCCTGGAGCATTTTGTAAGAAATCAAAGACATCTTGTTTCTGGTGGCTTCATCTTATAAAATCGTCACTTTCACTATCATATGAATTTTGGAAAATTATATAGAATTATCAGTTTAGCAAAAAAACAAAATTTAATAATACATAACATTTGGCCGCCATGTTCTTTTTCGTAGTGCAAAAAAAGGTTGCTAAAAAAGCCTCCTTTCATTGAAAGTCGAGTACAATAAAATAATTCCCAACTCTTTTTCCTAATTATAGATATAAACCTAACAGGACAAAAATGGATTTTCATACAACATTTCTACCGTGCTACGGAGGGCAGAAATGAAATTCTATATTTTCCGCCGCACATTTATAAGGGAGAAATTACGAACTTTGTAACCTGTTTATGAAAGAGTAATGAGGCACGTTCTGAGTGGGTGTGGTATAAACTACTTTACTTTACTTTAAAACTTGGCAACCCTAGTGGGTTTTCACTGGTCATCCTAAATATTGATCCTGGTAACTAAATTTCAGACTTCGCTGTAATTACCAAATTCAAGACAAGAACTCATGTTTGTCATTCCTAGATATCTGTATTTGTATAGGTAAACTACACTAAACACGTTACAGACACTAACTATAATTCTAACTAATAACTCCATTAACTATACGTTTCCACCGAGTCACGTGCCTTTGTTTTAGAAGGATAACATAATTCGGGGAATCCAATTTGAGGGACCCAAGTTCACAAAGCCAGACATCAGACAGACGGTGGTGAAGGCTTAGTAACAAGACCCTGTTGTTTAATATACGAAACTCTAAAAACCATGCTAATAGTGAGTGGATAAAATAAATATATTAAAGAGCAAAACCAGACCATTATGTGGTCTGGTTTATGCTGTAGTCTAGTTGACGCTAAAGCCATATTTGAGTTATAATTGGTGTAACACAACTTCGTTGTATTATATCCCCACGGTTTTACCTCCGTGGTGAACGATGATGAAAAGTATCATATGTCCTTGCCCGGGAAAATTTCTTGCCAAATTTCATCGAAATCGGTAAATCTAGCGATTTCACCTCCGTGGATGATGACGACGATGAAATGTTTCCTATGTCTTTTCCTGGGATATAATCAATCTCCTTGCCGAATTTCAACGGAATCGGTAAAGCCGTTCTTGAGTTATAAATGGTGTAACATACACGATTGTTTTATAACATAGCCACAGTTCAAGTTTTAGCAAAGATTAAGGAGCTCTCTGTGCCATATCGTAAGATTCTAGGATACCAGTCCTACTAGGAGGTAGAAATTTTTGAAAGAGGTCTCCTTGATTGTTACCATCGCAGCGCCAGATATTTCCGCCTCGAAGCAATATTATTGAGAGGTCGAATACTACTGTGTTAAAGTTTAAATTCACTTAGTTATTATACAAATGAGACTCAGAATCCAATGCCTCAGGGTGTCGAACGCAGCCAAACAAAAGCACTGCTCATTAGGTCAAAATGATACTATGGTTTCATGAATTACTTACTGTAGCTATTGGTGTTGATACATACCAAGGCTATTAAATACTCAGATTCTTTAGACTTTATACAACAATAGCTTAATTCTGTTAAAGGAAACCTACTTTAATCCGTCAGAGTCCGATAAAGTCGAAAATAGCAAACAAGCTGGCTAAAAAGAAAAGAAAAAACTTATTCCCCCTCACGCATTCTTACATTTTCGAAATTTATCCATCAGAGTACTGGCACAAATATCAGGGTTCCGTGTAAAAAAACATTATGATATACTTTTAACGTGTGTCAGGTTATTTCCGCGAACCTTTCCGTATTGTACGTCACGACGAAATCTTACTAAAAGAAATATAATATTAAATAAACAGAAAAGTTATTTGGGGACTGCATTACGCTTTACGACGTCTTACTAATTTATGTTTGATTTGAAACTAAAGTCTTTATTAGGTAAGGTAATATTCGGATATAGCACACTCTACCACCAGAGGTGCCACCGCCATGCAAAGTTAACAGAAGAAAATGTGTCTTATGTAACCCCGAAGCAAAAACGGATCCCTTTATTCCGATATTTTTTTTGTCATAATAATATTTTAACAAAATTAACAAAATTATTTTTGGCATACTATTTCAGTAAGCGTAAATATAGTTTAGGCTAATGGTATATTCCCTAATTTTGTTTTGAATAAAGTTATAAGGCATAATTGTGCCTTATAACTTTCGTTACCTAAGGGCCGGGCACGAAAATCTGTTTAAGTGTAACGTAATCGCATAGTTAACGTATTTAGTACCCGATGTACCTCTGAATTTCCCATAGAACGTAGCGAAGTATCGAGTTAGAGCAAAGTCATGATTGCTGCGACGATGAACGGCGAGGAGGAACGTTAGGTGGATTGGTGACCACACAACGCGCGAACCTAGCGAGCGTGCCGTATCAGCGGCCGGCGAAGTGGCCGAATTAGACTAACCTACAACTCGATAAAGGGATAACGCAACACTTTAGGGATTAAATTTATGTCGAAATTTTTTCCTGTCGAAGCAATGACCTGTCGACTCGAATAAATAATTATTTATTCGTCTTGTCGAACTATGTTTTTTCAAAGTAAGCGACTTACCAAAGTATTGAACATGTCAAAATTAAGTGGTAATTATGGGTATATAGATTAAAAGGCATAATGGAAACATTGTAGTTAATTATACGTATGGTGTAACAGTAGGTACATACCATAAGCTGCCAACATGTTTATTTCATAAACGAAAAGTGTTTTATTAAATGGAAATACAAAATTTCCAGAACTTACTTTTTCCTTTATGTTTAAATATAGTTTATGCGTAAGTAAATTTAGGTTTAGAAAAGTATGATTAAAAATTGTTATAGGTAGGTACATATAGTAGTTATGCTTTATAAACTTGTGCCTAAAAAGTTATGCCAAATGAATATTGTTCGTAAATATTTATTATGACATAATATTTTTTTTCCGAAAAAGTAGGGAACCAAGCAAGACACATTAAAATGATCAAGGTTCAATTACTCCAAAACGCGGAAACGAAGGGTTACCCACATTTACGCGTTTTCGGAAAATTATCATAGAAATACTTGCATTATGTATACATTGATGTGTTACTGCATATTTATTGAAGTAATTCAATATTTAAATCACTAATTCAGTCTTGGCGTGAACTCGATATTATTTACCTAAAGTGACACTTCTGTTGGACAGCTTATTGCAGCGGAGCGGGAAGGAGGGTGTGGATCCATATTAGAGGTAGTGAACATATATCATTGATATGAATTTCTGCTAAATATTTAGCATGGATTCATATAATAAAAAAATATTATTAATTATTACACCAATACTAGCTGTGGTTGCGGTTTGTCATTGCTCTACCGCATGGCGGAAACTTGCAGGTTTTACTAATACCTACATTAATATTTTGCCTAACATATTATTATTAGTAATGGAAGAAACCTTCATACACAGCATACACACTTAAATACACTTTGTAGCACGTGTGAATACTCGTATGAATGTAATTTCACTTATACTTCCTTCGATATATGCATTGGCCCTCTTATCTACTGGGCTAGCGATGACTTTTTACCTTAAAGTGGGTTTCATTTATTTCTCGACTGACCTTACCGAAATAGGAATCTACCTACGAAATCCAATTTCGGAGCAAAACCTTTAGGCAGTTTTCTTTGGAATTGTATTTTTTCCTTTGACATGTATTTGATCTATTGGGAATGGCCGGTGATAATGAGGGCCGTTACCGACGTCCAGATTCCTTTGATGTCACGCGACACTAATAATAGGCAGGTAGTACAAAAACTGTTTTCTGACGTAACACAGTTAGCTCATCTCTAAGATTCGCTCAGTTCAGAATGATTTAAGAAAGAGGGTTAGATACCTTCCTATAGACGGCATGTTTTAATAATAATAATAATATGTATTCAATTCAAAAAAAGGGTTTCTGTTATGTAAAGCACTAACTGGTGCCCGCGACTACGTCTGCGCAGGATTAGTACTTCGAGTAACTTATTATCTTCTCCAAGGGCATATTATCTATCTTTATACCAAAATGTCATAAAATATGTACATGGTCAAACGCAATGGCTATAATAGTATTATTTAGTAAAAATACTTAGTATATCAATCATTAAACATTCATAATAAAATACATGACTTACGTACATATACAAATATAAAATTAATCCATGAAAAATAACTGTCATTACATTTCATCACTCTTGACGGTCGCCGAGCACGTCTAGTGTATAAAACTGTCAAATTGACTTGGTTTTTGACTAAGCTATCAGAAACTGACACAAACTTTGACAGAACTGTCATCATTACGATCTTGACGTAGGCGGAGATCTTATTATGTTGTCTATGCTGTGCCCAAGCATATTATGCTTTTTCACCCGCGTGTTGATGGATGATGATGATGATGATGAACAGTGTCCTATGTGTTAATCCAGCGCCTCATCTATATCCATACCAAATTTCATCAAAATTGCCTCCGCCGTTTGAGCGTGAAAGAGTAACAAAGATCTGCTAAATAACGCATATAAACGCTCCATACATCCATTAGTTATTAAAAGTAGTAATTACATATTAATTATTTAATTATTCAGCCATTCGATTAATGGTTCATATTTGTATGTTTACTTCTTGTGGTCACTCACGAATTAAGATTTGACGTGCTTTTATACTATATATATTATATTATATAAATACACAATATATATATTGTGTAATTTCTAGAGTAATATACTATCTTGTGCGATTTTGAATAGGGTTTTTTTAACGAAAACTGTACGAAATAAGTGGGGGCTATGTACATATTTTGGCTTTAGTGTGTAGTTTGCAGGCAAAAATAACCAAAAATGTAATAAGTATTTAATATAATAATGCTGATGTAATGGTATTTGGTAGAGATGCCATTAATATTCAGCAACTGTTCGGTATTCGGCTATTCGGCCACTTTTTTCGCTATTCGGTATTCGGCCGAATACCAAAACAAGCAGAACAAAAAAAAAGAACCCAAAATATAATTCATAAAGATGTTTATTCAACCAACAAAATAACATATTAATATTTAAAACCAATAGTGGTAAATTATGATGTAGTGTACGTACTATATGATGCACCAACAATCAACAAATAAAGTGTGTTATGACACGACCGCGACCTAATCACAAGTGAAGCAAAACTGCCAGCGCCTACGTAACGTACTATTAGGTACTTCGTCGATGCAAGTTTAAACTCGTAAGTGACGAGTTGTGACTTGTCAATGTCACCCGCGGAAAGTACCAAGTATGTGTTGCCGAATATTCGGCTGCCGAGTATTCGGCGCTTCGGCCAAGAGCCTCGCCGAAAATTCGGTATTCGGTATTCGGCTAAATCACTATTCGTGGCATCTCTAGTATTTGGCGTAAGTTATTATTGTTATATAATGCTTCTGAGCAGGTTTTCTGTGCTAGTGTAGGTCTAGCGATAGTAAGTAAGATTTTATTTTCTTTTTACATACGTACTCGTATTTTAGGTCATTGATTAAGCTTAGTTTATTATTTAATTTTTTATATTAGAATATTCCCAAGTAATTATGACATCTTTGTCCAATTCGTCTTCTTGTCTGTTTTGTACACCTTTTCTGAGTCTGTCTATATATAGATTTTGCTATTACTAGATTATCGTTAGTGATTAATAGGGCAGTTTTATGGAAACGTAATGCACTTGCTAAAAAATGTTGTCGAACATCATTAAACGTTCATTAGTTTCCCTGTACAACATGTCTATCGGGTACTGGAAGGATTATTTGTGTGCCTCTTCGAGAACGGCACGCTGTGCGCGTTCTATTTGCATAAGATGCGTTGCGTAAGCGGCTTCCCATGGGGTAAGACAGTAATTAATAAGGGACTTACACAATGCTGAATAAACAATTTCTATGGTTTTGAGATCTGCTACTGTTCTGAGCCATTTAAATACGTACAAACGCTTCCTTAAACGATTACTTAGAGTATGTATTTATTTTTGCTATTTATGCGGATTCGCGGTAATATCGGTAATGTTTATATTAGCAAACCAATGATATTTTATTCATGTACGTTAAGAATAAAATATCATATCATATAATCTTTTCACAGGTATAACTCAGCTGTAATTTTATTTATATTAAATGGGGTTCTGGAACGTCGGTTTAACGTCGGTAGGTCGGTAGGTAAACGTCATAAGACAAGCCGAACGCTTAGCCCTATCGTGCCTCTCTATCGCGTGTTCCGCGCTCTTACTTCCACGCTCGGCTCGGCGGAACGTGACAATAGACCATAGCACAAACAATTTACGAAACAATATCCGTATCGCAAACGTCATTGCGTCACGCTCCGGCGTACAAACTGTGATTTAACTGTGTCGCAGTTGCCCTAGATAAATGACAGTTTGTATTGTTTCACGTGAACTACACTTTACACTGACGCAGTTATTCGTGCTAGGCCTAGTCATACTTTTTCGTGTGCGCAGCCGGCGTTCATCGATTTATAAGACGTTATCACATCAAAAACAATGTTTGTATAACATAGATTAGACGGCTCTGTTAGCTCAATTAGTAGTGACTCTGTCTTCAAAGTGAAGGGTCAGTGGATCGGGTTCGATCACCGGTCAGAGATTTATTGAAAAAAGACCGAATTTCATAACAAAATATTGAATATTTTTTAAACATTAAGTTAATATATACTTGTATGTTGTAAATCTCGAAAGGAACCAGGTGCTTGATTCCAGTTTGTAGGTACATAAAAAGTACCTCATCAAAAGCTTCCTCGGAGGAAAACAAACTTTGAAAAGATCAAAGTAAAGTACAACTTTACTTTGAGTTTTAAAGTACTTAGGTACAATTTTTCTAATTCTAATTTTAATTAATTAAATTTCATTCTAAATCTAAGGTTTGGCAGCTTCCGTTATTGTTATACGTTGTACTTTCGACTGTATCAATGTTTAGTTATTTTACGTATACCACATGGTCTCATCTAATTGCTTAACTCTCAAATTAGTGTGATAGTCAATAAAATTCTGATTTCTGAATCTAATTTTCGTTTTCGTTTTGATCATAATGATCTTTACAATTATTTATTTTAGCTATATTGTATAACGCTGTTTTTTGTTCTGGTAGTTGTATAATTAAAAAAATATATATTTGAATAAAAAATAAAAAATGTGTAAGTATAGTAGCATTAGCATTAGTTATAGTAGCAATAGCATTATTATAATAGTAAAAAATATCAAAATAAGAGGTAGAATATAAACGGTTTAACGTTAGGCCCCGAGCATTTCCGTTCCGTATCTCGCGACGATGAAAATTTAAAACTGCAGGTATTTGATTTTGTTTTATTCAAGCGTCGAGAGCAATTTCATGCTGTTTTCAAACGATCAGCAGGTACATCAGATACAAAAATCACACATTTTCAGTAGAATTGCATCTTTTACCTTTTTATGAATATTACATTTGTTTACTATTAGTCGTGTCAATGGGGCTTTTTTGGGAAAAGTGGTCTTGGTGCACAAAAAGTTTTTTTTTAAAATATTTAATGTAATGAAGCCCAAATCACATAGGTATGCATCTATCTCGGAAGGGCTAGCCGGATATTCCTGCGCGGGCCCTCTGCAAGATTTTCATGGATACGGAGATATGGATATGGAATATATAAATCAGAATATATATATTGTACTTGTATCACTTCGGTTGCACCTATCCGATATCGGAGTAGTTAATAGTTATTTCAAGCTCATTAATTAATTCGAAGCTTTTCGTTATCTATACTATATAAAAGCGAAAAGTCACTCACTCACTCACTCACTCACTTATCACGAAATCTCAGAAACTACAAGTGCTAGGAGTTTCAAATTTTGCATGGGGGTTCTTTTTAGGACGTAGGTGCTCACTAAGACGGGATTTTATGAAATTCGACCCCTAAGGGTTCTTTTTGGGGTTGATAGTTTGTATGAAACTTCGTTACTGCGAGTGCTAAAAGTTTAAAATTTTTCATGGGGGTTCTTTTTAGGACGTAGGTGCTCACTAAGACGGTATTTTATGAAATTCAACCCCTAAGGGTTGTTTTAGGGATTGATAATGAAACCTCCAAGACCAAGCGTACGAAGGCGCTGGCGGGTCAGCTAGTTGTATATATACATAACTCATGCAACGAACAGTTAATAATCGCTAGTTTCACATTGTTGTGCAATCGGTATATATATCTATGTTTATAATAAAGGAGTAGAGGCCAAAAAGTCTGTGCTTGGAAGAAAACAACAATTTGGGTCCGAAGACATAAAATTAAATACTGAACAAGAATATAACGTTTTTGTAAAAAATCTGTCTGTACGAGTATGACAGACAGTATGCTTACGCATTATTTAAAACCTACCGCAAAGATATCGATGAAATTATTACATGGATAAAATAGAGTCTGGAGCTCCTAACTGTATAAATCTTTTCATCTTATATAGATACAGTTTTCCGGTAATTACTATTCTCTATGGATACAGTCCTGGATTTGTCAATAGGCCTAGGGGCGGTGGTGTCCTAGGGGCGGCAGATTTCAAAGGACGCTCGCTCACTCGATTTCAGAGTTCAGTAAAGTAAGTAATATATCATAAGTAACGTGACCATACGTCCCGCTTTCAGGCTGTCCGTCCCGCTGTCCCCAACGAGAACAAAAATGTCCCGCTTTTGCTAGTGCTAGAAAGAACTTGTTTGTGTGTGAAGGGCATTGTATCAACTGAAATTACTGGGCAAAAGAAATTCAAAAACCAATATCTCAAAGAGACGAATACAGTGCAGTGCTGCTCAACTCAAAACACAGTAATAAGCTCTAATATGTAATTGCTATGGCCAAGATTAATTCTTATTAGGCACTTGACTTGGCCGTCGCGTCACTTATTGGTATAAAAAACATGATATGTGACGAACTAGGAATATAAAAATATTTAAGCTAAAATCAAACACAGCGTGAAGTTGCTCTACGATGGTAATTCGGTATTAATTAATGGCTGTCAATGACACGACCCTCGATGTAGGACATGTACTTGCAATTCGGCAAAAGTGTCTATCATGTCTATTACTAACCCCTGTTTGTACTGAAATGGGAGCAGGAAATTATGTTGTTTCAGAATCCGGTTCGAATACGACTGAGGGATTCCAATTTTTCATGATTTCGCGGGGTAAAGAGGCCGGAACTGGAGCAAAATTATTCAAATGAGCCAATTTGGATGAAACGTGCGCTTATTCATTTTGCGTATTCGTCGGGTTATTTGACGGATGATATCTACACCATGCAAAATAAGATGCTGTTACACAGAAAATCTAGGTTATGGTGTGAGATTTATAGTGTGACAGCCGTGGCGTGGTGAAACAGCGGACTGTCACGGAATGAAGTGTGGAAGAATTTCGTTGCTAGTTGTAATCACATTCGTGGCTTAGCGGTCCACACGCCGCTTTACAAGTGGCAGGCACCGTGTTCGAGCCTGGACGGAGGCGATTCGTTTTTGTTCGATTTCGAGACTTTCGTGGAAATTTTTAGTAAAGAGACGTAGCTAATTATAAATTTGGAATTCTCTGTAGAAAAGAGTAACAGATCAAGATGACAATCAGATAAAAGAACAACGAAATGAATAACGAAAAGACGATCGAAAATAGCGGGTCTGGAAGGTTCGGCGGGGTATATAAGCGGTGCAAATCGCGCCGAACGCCAGTTGAGTTTAAAGTGCGATACAGCGAAGATCAAAAAGAAGAAGAAGTAGTAAAAGTGAAAGGGTGAAAGTGAGTACAGAGGAAATAGTACAGTGATAGTAAAAAGTGACAGTACAGTGACGGTATTAGTGCCAGTGTTGGACTACTCCAGGGAACTCTGTGAGTAAAATAAACCGGTTACTGACAAGATTGTTGTTTCCTTCCAATCCCGTACCCACTCTCGTAACAATTGGTGTCAGAAGTGGGATTGGAAGGTAAAATGCCTGTCTTGCCGAGGGAAGGTGCTAATACGCGCGCCAGGACTGCCGCACAGGAACAAAGTGGCGCAGAAACGGAAGCTGCTGGTGCAGATACTTCCGTGCGGCAAAGTGGCTCCGCTGAGGGAACATCCGGCAGTACTACGCAGCCCCCGGTAATGGATCTCAGCTCGTTGCTCCAACAGATGCGTGTAATGCAGGAGGAGCAAGCGCGCCGGCAGGAGGAACAAGCGCGCCGGCAGGAACAACAACTACAGGCCGCGCAAAAGGACATATTGGTGGCTATCTCGGAAAGCACGCGAAGAGTGGAGGAGGTAGAAAAAACCGTGCAGCTACTAGAACATCAGTGCACAGACAATCAGGCCCGTATTTTCAAGATGGAAGTGGAAATAGAGAAGATTCAGTCTAACGGAGTGCAAGCTGCAACGAGCAACACGATCGTGTCATCTTCAGGCGGAAATTTCAAGGTGCCACCATTTGACGGCACGTCCTCGTGGATGGCATATAGGCTACAGTTTGAAGCCGTGAAGGACCTGAATGGCTGGACTAAAAGCCAAGCTAAGACTGCTCTGACGTTGGCATTACGAGACAAAGCATTAATTGTGTTGGAAGCCTTAGGGGGCGACGCCACCTATGAGAAATTGTTGGAGGCCCTTGAATCTCGCTATGGGGACTTACATCTGGAGCATGTGTTCCGCGCTCAGCTGCGTGACCGTTGCCAACATGCCAATGAGACCTTGCAGCAGTGGTCGTTGGAGGTGGAGAAACTAGTGAGAAAAGCCTATCAAACTTCACCCTCGAACCTCGTCGATAGCATGCTGCTTCAGGCATTCGTGGATGGCATTTACGACGCTGAAGTGAGAGCTGCTGTGCGTTTGGGTCATCACGGGAACATCAAGGAAGCTGTTGCACACGCGCTCGAAGTGGAGGCCGTTCGACGGGACCCGAGGTATGGGCGCGTAAGACAAATAACTTCAACGGAGAATGAACGTGGAAGTAGCCGTGGAACTTTTAGCCCCAGATGTTACAACTGTGGGGAACGGGGACATCTAAGGAGTGGCTGTCCGAACCAACTCACAGGGGGGCGAAGAACCGACGCTGGTGTGCAGGCGTCGGAGATCCAGGAAAACACGTTATGACAGACATGCTAATTCAAAAAGTTTCGATGAAGGATCATTTGATTTGGCTACATAATCCTGTGCGACGAAAAGGAAAGTCTCCAAAACTACAACCAAGCTGGGAAGGTCCATACGAAGTGGTTACCAGAATGAATGGTGTGACATATAGAATCAAGAAAAACACCAAGGACTCCTGCAAAGGTGGTGCATGTAGATAGATTGGCCCAGTATCATGGATCTAATGATGCTCGGGACGAGCACCTTTAAGGAGGGGATAGTGTGACAGCCGTGGCGTGGTGAAACAGCGGACTGTCACGGAATGAAGTGTGGAAGAATTTCGTTGCTAGTTGTAATCACATTCGTGGCTTAGCGGTCCACACGCCGCTTTACAAGTGGCAGGCACCGTGTTCGAGCCTGGACGGAGGCGATTCGTTTTTGTTCGATTTCGAGACTTTCGTGGAAATTTTTAGTAAAGAGACGTAGCTAATTATAAATTTGGAATTCTCTGTAGAAAAGAGTAACAGATCAAGATGACAATCAGATAAAAGAACAACGAAATGAATAACGAAAAGACGATCGAAAATAGCGGGTCTGGAAGGTTCGGCGGGGTATATAAGCGGTGCAAATCGCGCCGAACGCCAGTTGAGTTTAAAGTGCGATACAGCGAAGATCAAAAAGAAGAAGAAGTAGTAAAAGTGAAAGGGTGAAAGTGAGTACAGAGGAAATAGTACAGTGATAGTAAAAAGTGACAGTACAGTGACGGTATTAGTGCCAGTGTTGGACTACTCCAGGGAACTCTGTGAGTAAAATAAACCGGTTACTGACAAGATTGTTGTTTCCTTCCAATCCCGTACCCACTCTCGTAACAATAAATTATCTGGAGGTTTTTGATAAGGAATGTAAACTGAAGAATATTATTTTAAATCATTACCAATGAAATCGCCGTTTTGCGTCAATGGTATTTTTTTATATTCTTGATAATAAATTCTTATTTCAAATTAGATTTATTTTAAAAACATGGACTATGTTTTCAAGATAAGTCTTTTCTTGATTGAATGTTATATTTTCATCTCATTTGACATTTTGAGTCATCGTGGAATAAGTACGGTTAAAATTTGAGTTAATGAGAAATACGATTAGCGTCGTGGCAGCAACGCGGCACACACAACAGCACGCAACATCAACAACGTATTTGAAGCGAACATTACAAACGAGCGCACAAACCGTTATTGGTTTGCCCGCTTTCATTCTTGCTATTTCGATCTGAGACATGCACCTCTTGGTCGTCCGAAATCTTTGGTCAATAATTTTTTTTTTTTTTTTTCCCTTTTTATCTGCAATCGGCTATTTAGCCATAATCAGATGTGGTCCAAGGTTTGAGGTGTGGGAGTCATTCCATTAAATGACACCGTTCTATTGATAGAAATTTAGTTTCTTTTGTCAAGATCTAGTATTTGCCATCTTTTTAGGCGTTTTATATTTTCATTTGTATCCAGCAGAGTTCTTGCCAATTCATTTGTGTGCTTGTTTAGGCGTTCTTTGTAACTTTTGCTTTTGTTGCTAACTTCCTGCTTTACAGTTGGCATCTCCAAGTATGCATGTACCTCTGTGTTTCTCACAAACCAGTGTGCGTTTGAAATGGTTCTCAGAGCAGTGTTTTGGAATCTCTGAAGGATCTCGATATTGGAGTTACTGGCAGAACCCCAGAGTTCTATTCCATACGTCCAGATCGGTTTAATGATGGCTTTGTATACCAGCAGCTTGTTACTGAGGGATAGTCGGGATTGACGTCCTAACAACCAGTTTAGCGATTGAAATTGCAAGTTTGCTTCCTTTTTCTTAGCTTTGATGTGGTGAGCCCAAGTAAATCTTTTATCTAGGTGTAACCCCAGATACTTCACGCTGTTGTCGCTTGGTAGTATCTTGCCTTCCATACAGACTGTGGGGCAATCACCTTTCCTGAGTGTAAATGTTATATGTGTTGATTTAGTAACACTTGGTTTAATTCGCCACTTCTGTAGCCAGTCGTCTATTTTATTGAGCTGTGCTTGGAGTTTCAATGATGCTTTATGTGGGTCTTTGTCACTTGCTAGGCACGCAGTATCATCGGCATATGTTGCAGTTACAACATCTTCTGTTTCAGGCAAGTCTGCCGTGTATATTGAGTACAACACTGGACCAAGGACTGATCCTTGGGGGACTGAAGCAGTGATGTTATATAGCTTTGAGTATTCATCTTCATGCTTGACTTGAAATTGTCTTTCTTTTAAGTAGGATCTTAGAATCATAAAGAATGAATTCGGGAGTAAGGTTTTTAGTTTGTATAATAATCCTTTATGCCAGACTCTATCAAACGCTTGTTGAACATCTAGAAATACGGCTGAGCAGTATTCCTTTTTTTCCAATGATTGTCTGATTGTGTGCACGACTCGATGTACTTGTTCCACAGTTGCGTGTTTCTCCCGAAATCCAAACTGGTGATCAGGTATGATTTTGTTCTTCTCTAACACTGGTTTAAGTCTATGTAAAAAGATTTTTTCGAATACCTTCGATAGTATAGGAAGGAGACTTATAGGCCTATATGAACTGGGTTCCGTTGGTGGTTTCCCTGGCTTTGCAACCATACAAATTTGCGAGATTTTCCACATTTTGGGATAGTAATGTACTCTTAGGATCGCATTATATAGCATAGTTAAGAAGACAATTGCTTTCTTAGGAAGGTGTTTAAGAACTTCAGATGTTATTAGGTCGAAACCAGGCGCCTTTTTGTTTTCTAAAAACTGAATTGTACGCACAAGTTCCTTTGGAGTAACTAGCGCAAGTGGTGGTGATAACTGCTGATCGCTGTTGATCATTTCATCTACATCCTTTTCAAAATCATCCATAGACGAGTTGTTAGGGGTAAATACATCGCTAAGGTGTTTTGCAAACAACTCGACTTTTTCACATCCGCTCCTAGCCCATGGATCACCCGGAGATTTTCTTATGGGTGGCACATGATAATGTGGCCTTTTGAAGTTTTTAGTGATTTTCCACAATGAGTAGTTGTCTTTCCTACTGGCAGAGAGACTAGATAAGTTATCTTGAAAAATTGTGTTATGTCTCTCTCTTATAAGCTCTTTAAGTTCTCTTGAGACTTTGTTATAATCAGTAATTTTTAAACTTTCGCGATTTGAACACATGTTTTAAAACATTGTTATAATCAGTTCTATCTGCGTCTGATCTCGTTGAGTGAAGTCGCCTCCTTTGTTTTCGCTTTTCTTCCAGCTTTTTTCGTATATCTAGTGGCACATTGTTCTTTTCACTAGCAGAACTCAGTGTTGGTGTAGATCGCCACGCGGCGACTTGTATGAGGTTTGTTACGTAGAATGTTGCATTATCTATATCATCATCCGTTTTAAGTTTAACTTTTAAATCAACTTCGTCCTCCAAGTACTCAGTGAAGGCCACCCAGTCTGTTTTATGATTATATAGTGTTGGTTTTTGTGTTGTTTGAATCGGAACAATACTGAATGTTGCTATTACAGGAGTGTGGTCCGACACAGAGTCGAGTGATGATTCAACATCAAAGTATACATCTGATAGGCCTTTTACAATAAAAAAGTCTAGCAAATCAGGTATTCTGTTAACATCTTTTGGCCAGTATGTTGGTTTACCTGTTCCTAGTGCTACAAGGTTATTGTGGTCAATACTTCTTTTCAGCTCGCGTCCCTTACTGGTGGTCAGTCGTGATCCCCAATGGGTATGTTTGCAGTTCCAGTCCCCACCGCTAATGAATCTATTTCCTAGAGTATGGAAGAAGTTGTTGAATAAATCTTGTTTCAGCTTGTGCTTAGGTGGGCAGTAAATGGCACTAACATTGATGGAACCCATATTTTCATTGATGTTTATAGTAGTGGCCTGTATCCAGTCTTTTTGGTATTTGCAATGAAAATAATGCTTAATTTTTTTCTTTATAAAAATTGCAGATCCTCCATGTGATGTGCCATCGGGGTGATTTGTGTTATATACGCAATAGTTGTCAATAATAATTTGATTACGGTCGTTAAGATGAGTTTCTGATATCAATGCTATGTCCACTTTATTAATCTTAAGCAAAACTTCTAGTTATTGTTTATTTGACGCCAGTCCATTAATATTCCAGGTGGCAATTCTTAGTGAGAGCATTATGGCAATCTACTGACGAGTGTCATGATAAGATTTATCATTGAGCTTAACTGTGTTATCAGCAGGTCGATTCTTTCAGTTTGTCTTATTATTAGTGATTCTATATTGATTCTATGCTCTTCTGGTTGGTATTCAGTGTAATTGTTTTTCAAATTTGTTCTCTGTGACTTATTGTCATCGTTATTTTTTGTTATTGGTCTCTGAGCTTTATCGTCTTTTATATGTGATCTTTGTAACTCTATTTGGCCATCTCTTGCGGGTAGATTCTGTTTATCCGTTAGGTCTATTATTTGGTCTATTAATACATTTCCAGTGTTAGTAACTGGATTACTTCTCATTCCACTTTTTACCGCTTCACTGTACTGACCTTTGACCGCTTCACTGTACTGAGTGTATAGTTCTAAGCTCTCCTGTACAGTTAGGTGCCTTCTTTTAGGTTCTGAAGTATCACATTTTCTCTCAGTTTCAGGTTCTTTCTTGGAAGTTCGAGAAGTGGCTGCTGGCAGGGTGTTTGTTCTAATTACATTATTTTCGCCAACAAGGTTAGTTATTAAGTTTAGAGGTGCTCGAGTCTTGTTACCTAGTTTCTTTCTTGATAAAATTTCCTTATATACTTGGCATCCCTTGTAACTAGCAGGATGGCTGCCAGTGCATAGGGTGCACACTGCTGGCTTTTTTTTATCTAAGGTGCACAAGCTAGTTTTGTGTGCACCGGCACACTTTACGCACCTATATAGCCGCATACAATTATTTTTACTGTGCCCATATTGCTGGCATCTTTGACATTGCACTATGGCCAGTTTTCTTTTGGGGTCTTCAATTATTACTTTTTGATGATAAATTACTTTTATTTCTTTAACTCGTTTATTATTTTCATGTGGGGTTATGTTAACAAAAAATGTGTTTAAAGGTTCTTTGGTTCCTGGTTTTCGCGCTGTCACTATTTCACCTTGAACACTGTTTCCTGTTTGCTCAATTGCTTCAATGATGAATTCTTTTGGGGTGCTAAAGTGGAGATGCTTTATAACAATCCTCATACATTTTTGGTCTTTACGGGTGAAGGTATGTCCAATAAGTCCTTTGCTTCTAATGTGTTCAATTAAAAGCTTGTATTTGTCAACTGTGTCTGGTCAATAATAAAGAATTAAAGGTGGTTGTGAAAACTGATGATCTACGGCTGGATAAGCAGAAGCTTTTGGCGTTCACATCCCAGTAATATTAGTCCATTTACGTCAAATTGGCAAGGTACAAAGGCTTGACAAATGGATGCCCCACTAGAAGTTACCAGATCGACGTACGCATCAATACCTGCCATGCGCTACGCAGTAGGCCCAGAAACTAAGGAATTTTAAACTGAATTATTGCCTGCGAAGAAAAATGGACTTTGTTTGACAATAGCAAGCGCTTAGCAACTTAGATCCTGGTTCAGCACCTAGCTCATGCCCTAAATGAAAAATCTAGAAATTGATGGACACTTTTTGGTACTCTAGTGCCCGTGTAATTCATCACACCTTACTAAACAGTATAAGCGTAACTGTAAAGCGGTGGATGCATTACTGAAACCTTTAACAAATATAAATGTTTCCTAATTTATACACTTTCCCTACACTTGTACACCATAGCGAACACTTAACGGTAAGCAATCCATCGCGTACGTAAATACACGTCAGAACACCATAAACACAAATCTAAGATAGTTAAACGAAATCAAAGATAGCTAGCAGATTATTGTATTGTTCCCGCCATCTTGATAGCGTGTTGTTGACATCGCATGGTGTTGTCTCACGCATTATTCCGGTCAGCGCGCTCGAGCGGGACGGATGTGCGCTCAAGAGCTCTTCAAGAATATTCCGATCGGCCTAAAAGTGCTTGCGCTTTTAGTGCCGGTTACTTGTATCGTTTCGATTGAAGAGGATTCAGTGTTGGACTTCGCTAATAGTGGATTTTCTGTGTGCAGATTCGACGTCAAGCCACCGCTTCGTGTACCGTTCGGCGCACGGAGGCGTTCGGCTCGGCTCGGCTCGCGTCGCGAAAGAAGCGCGCTCATATAAGAGCGCTTCGACTCGTCAATAACGTCTGGCTGAGTGCCATCTGCGCCTGGCTGAGTGCCATCTGCGCTCGCCAACCGTCCGGTGACGCTGTAAATGCCGGTAGAGGCAAACAGCATTAGTCCGTTCTAAAAAAAAAAAAAAAAAAAAAAAAAAAAAAAAGTCAATAACGTACATAGTCAAATCAAAACCGCTCTTCTCAGAGCGATCTCTAGTTTAGATTTTTAATTTTTCAATTTTCAATTTTCAAGTTCGAGTCAAACAAATCCACGCTTCACGTGGTCTTCTGGACGATCCTTGCGGTGTTAACGCAATCCAGTTGGGCGTGGACCCGGTGCGTCAAGCCTTTCCCTCCTGAGCGTGGGAGGGAACGGCTAAAACCGGACGGGCCTGCCTTCACCGGCCTTTGGGTCTCCTCTCGCCGACGGCAGGTATCTCCTTCCCACCCTACCCTATCCTACTTTCCTTTTCTCTGGGCAAGTGTTTGGTTGGAAGCCGGGTTTTACTCGGTCTTCTCTCTTCGCCCCCGGAGCAGCTAGGGCCTCGCGTTTAGGCACACATCCCTCTGCACAATAAGACTGGCAGAGGGCACACAGTAGAGACACCTAGGCACTCACTCTCCCGCCTGTACCCGGCGGGAGTGTCACTCATCCCTCACTCGCATCTCGAGTATTCCCCTCGAGATGTCTCTTCTCTCTCCCTCCCCCGCTCTGAGCCTCTCGCAAGGCGTCTCGCCTCAGGCGTTCGCCTCGTGGGTCTCAAGTTGTTACCCGGACATGCTCTCCGAGTATCTCCAGTCCAATAGGGACTTTAAGGAGAGACCCCGCTTCACGGACTCTCAAATTCCCTCCTCCGGCTCCCTCCCTCCGAGAGGGCCCTTCGTTTCTTCGGCGTTCAAGCCCTTAGAAAGCCCTCTTTCTCCCGACCCTGCGCCCTATGCGCCCTGCGCTCCCCGCGCACCTCTACCACCCCGCGATCGTTCTCCAGTCCTTCGGACTGAGTACGAACGCGCCTACCACTCGGCATCCAACTCGGAGAATGAGATGGATGTAGAGTTCTGCTCTGCGCTCCCGCGCTAACTCTGTTGGCAACATCTCCAACGATGGGTTCACTACCGTCGGAAAGAGAAAGCGCGTCCCCAAAGCCGCCTCAGAGGTTCCCTCCCCGCCACCCAAATCGGCCTGCACCGCCCCGGGAGCGAAGCCATCAGGCTCTCTCGCTCCCACCTCCCGCGACCCTCTCGCTCACTCCGATGCTCCTGCAAGCATCGCCGCGTCTCAACGCACGCGACGCCTCCTCTCAAGGAGCGTCAGTTAGGCGCGAGAAACCGCCGCCGCCCTTGTTCCTTCAGGACAAGGCGAAGTGGGACATGGTCTCACGACTCTTGACGGATCGTAAGATCCAATATACCAGCGCCCGTTCAACCCAACTGGGTATCAAAGTACAAGTCCCTACCCCAAGCGACCATAGGGCACTCACTAGACTACTCAAAAACGAGAGCATAAGTTTTCACACCTATGCTCTCGAGGAAGAGAAGGTCATACGCGGGGTACCTAAAGAGGTGCAGACCGACAGTGTCCTCGCCGACTTGAAGGCGCAAGGCTACCCCGTCCGCGAATGCCACCGCATGTACAGTGGAAAGGACCGCAAACCCTACTACCTACTTTTGGTCATTCTTAATCGCACGCCTGAAGGCAAAGCGATATTTAACATCAAAACGGTCGTGAACCTCTCGGGGATCACCGTTCAACCCCCATACCGAAACAGTACACCTGGCCAGTGTCACAACGGCCAACTGTACGGTCATGCCGCCCGTTTCTGCTTCGCCCGCCCGAGGTGCGTCAAGTGCCTAGGGGATCACGGGACAGCCCAGTGTTCTCGCACTAGGGACTCTGCGGACCCGCCTAGTTGTGTCCTCTGCGGCACACAGGGACATACCGCCAATTACCGCGGTTGCCCTAAGGCACCCCGCGTTTCCGTATCCAGAGGGCCGGCTAGGAGGCCTAATCCCCCTCCCCGCCCGGTCACTACCCGCTGTCAAGGGAACGGCCCTAAGCCTAACCCTACACCCGCACCGCAGGCAACACCTGTTGTACACGCGCCCGCACCCGCGCCCGCACCCGCGCGCAACGCTTGGTCCAAGCCCTTGAGTATGGTACAAGCAAGCGCCCCCCTCACCCCCGCCCGCCCGCAGGCCTCTGCTAGCGCGCCGGCTCCTAAGTTCAAACCTCCCCTCTCTAGGCCTCCCATGGCTGGGCTCATGGACGCCCCAGGACAACCTGACCTGGCGGCCGACATAGCCCTTGTCATGGACTACGCGATGGTCATAGACGTGGACGAAGTACGTGCATTCGCGCACAAACTTCGTACTGCCACAAACGACCAAGACCGCTTGCGAGCCACGCTCACACACGCGGGTTTAATCAGCGCAGTAAGGCGCTACGCCCTCCCCAACGTTTCTTAGGTATCATCCAATATGGATAGTACACCGAAACGTATTTAGCCCCACTCAGTCACCGTAGCGACTTTCAACGCTAACGGCCTCTCTAGTCAAAAGGACGAAGTTCATGAATTTTGTAAGACCCATCAGGTCGATATCCTATGCGTGCAGGAGACCTTTCTGAAACCAGGTACAGCGAACCTTAGGTTTGCAAACTACTGTTTGGTTCGTAAGGATAGAGGGGCCACCCCAAAAGGTGGCACTCTCATCTATTACAAAAGAGCTCTGCACTGTATCCCAATTGTTACTCCACCACTTAGAATACTAGAAGCATCTGTTTGCTTTCTAGCGATGTCAGGTCATCAACCTGTCATCATAGCCTCATGTTACATCCCCTCTGGTAAAGAACTATGACAGACAGACTTGGAAACCTTCTTTTCTCTAGGAAGCTCCGTCCTTCTGATCGGTGACTTCAACAGTAAACACAGTAGAAGACGTATCAATTGCGATCGAGGCTCTCAGTGACCACCTCCGCACCGCAGTAGGTGAATCCTCAAAGCAGGTCCAAGTGGCGGATGGTCGCCGCTTCGAACTGCCCGAGGGTGCGAGAAGGTTACTGACAGCTAAGAACGCCGCCACTAGGGCGTATGACTCGATGCCAACCCCAGAGAACAAAGCCACCATGCGCTATTTACAGCGTGCTGTAAGGAAACGCATGAGTGAGCTGCGTGATCAAAGGTAGGACGACAAACTGTCAGAGATTGAGCCAACTCACCAGGCATACTGGCAGTTGGCTCGAGCTCTGAAATCTGACGGACAACAGACAATGCCTCCACTCATTAGGCCACCTCCACTCTCCATAGCGTTCCTTGACAAAGACAAAGCCGAGTGTTTAGCTGATAGCCTTGAGGCTCAGTGTACTCTAAATGTAGATCACGTCGACCAGAAACACCTCGATTCGGTGGAATCTGAAGTCGAACGTAAAAGCTCTATGTCCATCTCTGACCTCCCACTCCTCCCACCGGTAAATCATCCGAAGTAGTGTCTCTGATCAAGAGCCTCAAGACCCGTAAATCCCCTGGTGCTGATGGTATCAGCAACAAGGTGATTAAACACTTCTCAGTCCCACTAGTCCATCTCTTAGTTAGCATCTTCAATGCGGCTATGAGCAACTGCTCCTTCCCAGACACTTAGAAGCATGCCATTGTCATTGGTATTCACAAAACCAGGCAAACCGGCAGCCGAGCCCTCCAGCTACCGTCCCATAAGTCTCCTCAGCTCTCTGGGGAAGATTTACGAGCGGCTCATTGTGAACCGACTCTGGTCCCACGTTAGGTCCAATAACCTCCTTCCCGATGAACAATTTGGTTTTAGAGCCAAACACTCTTGCGTCCAACAAGTGCACCGCGTAACGGAGCACATCCTAGGCGGTTTCAATAAGAAACCAAAGCCCCAAGGGACCATAGCTGTCTTCCTCGACGTAGCGAAAGCGTTCGACAAAGTCTGGCACAACGGCTTGATATTCAAGCTGTACCAACTGGGTGTGCCAGACCGTCTTGTACTCATCTTACAAGACTTTCTCAGGGATCGAACGTTTAGCTATCGCACCGAAGGAACGCTCTCCTCCCCGCATCCCATTCACGCAGGTGTCCCTCAGGGCTCTGTACTCTTACCCATGAGCAAGTCGCCTGCTCCTCTCCTTGCGGCAAACGCATTAGTCCGTTATAAAAAAAAAAAAAAATGTCTCACGTACTTTTTATTAGAAAAAAATCAACAATGGCCATCATTGATCTATTTTAATTTTTCCTACTTTTTTTCACTCGATTTGGACGTGTAGTGATTATTCACCTTCCGGCGCTTATCTAGAACGTGAATTAGAGAGGACATTACAAAGAAAACATTTTCATTACAATTGCAGTCTCATTTGAAGCTTAGCTGAAAAGTAGGTACACCGTGTTACTGCATTGTGTCCATTAAACAGGAATGCCATTTCTTAATGTGCTTTTCAAAACCATAACAACGCCACAAAATAAATAATAGTACCTACAATATCAAACAATATTGGCAAGAATAGCAGGAACTACGGGACGGTACTCTGCAATACGAGACTTTTTGCACAAGTCTTAGAACCATCCATCACCGCGCGGGTGAAATCGTGGAGCGCAGCTAGCCGTTAAATTTTTATTATTTATGTGTTTTTCTATTTGGATAATATCTCGGGGAAAGACATAGGATACTTTTCATCACCATCATCATCCATCACCACGCGGGTGAAACCGCGAGACGCAGCTAGCCGTTCAATTCTACGATTTTTGTAATTTTTTTATTTGCCATATCTCGGGGAAGGACATAGCATACTTTTCATCATAATAGTCATCCATCACCACGCGGGTGAACCGCGGGGCGCAGCTAGTTAGATTATATAAACCTACCGTAAAAAGTATCTAACTGATGTGAAAACCACATCAAAATCCACAGCGTAGCTTAAGATGAGTTATCCGATATACAGACATACAAACGTGGAAAGCGACTTTATTATAAAATATGTATTATATTGATACATATTTTAAAGTAAAGGACGGATTCTCTCTAAATAAATACCAAATGACTACATAATCTTTCTTTTTCTACTGACTTCCATAAAAAAGAGGAGGTACTCAATTCCATTGTATTTTTTTTAATGTTTGTTACCTCATAACTTTCGACTGGGTGAACCGATCCTCAAAAATCTTTCTTTGTTTGAAAGCTGGTGCTTCTCATGGGATTCAATTTAAATTACATAAAATTCGGTCCCGTAGTTTTTGAGATACACTCCAATAACTGAATAGAATGGAAGTCGGTATAAAATTTTTCAAATTGTCCTTGTCATATAATTATGAAATGTTTCGAAAATTGTAACTTCATAGGTACTATGATGGGCGGATCGAAATTAATACTAACGAAAAAGTTTTCCTAACTGATTCACATAACTTAGTAATAGGTATATGAATTATATAAAATTTTGTGGGCTGTCATTATATAGACTGGGAGTCGGAAACAGTTTTCTCCGTGGGACAAGTAAAGAATATTCCCTCTGCCATCGGAATAATAATTTTAATAAGTGAAGAAACCCGGCTTATTAGGTGGTAGGCCTCTTGTGCAAGAGGCCGTCTTGGTCATACCACCATCATATACAGCAGTGCCATACCGCTAGCATTACTGTGTTAGGGTGTGAAGGGCACTGTAGAAAGTGGAATCACTGGGCGAAAGAGACCAAAAACTGTTGTCCGGTAGTGCCGGGCAAAACTGTAGTTCCAAAATTCTGGTTGGCACTGTAACTGCTATGTGTAAACGTATTGCTTACCCTCAGGTGCACAAATTGCCTGTTTTGTTGTAGGCTAACTGAATCCTAATTTATCGATGTTGTACACATTTTTGCCGCAGGCAGACTAGCGACCGGTTTCAATAATCTATCTATCCATGGCTTCCCTTACTACGGATATAAATTTGACATGAAATATAATATCAAATAGTGTCAATTAATATTTCTATTAGAGTAAACCATCGATAGATAGGTTATTGAAACTGGCCGTCAGGTTTTGACATTTTATATACTATATTTTATAGACTGCATCTACTAAGAAATGACATTATTTCTTCGTTGGACTGCATAGAGAATTAAGCACGATAATCCATTTAGATCTACGTGTTGTATGATTTGAAGTTGATTAATGTAGTGAATCAAATGCGTAATAAGTTGCTGAGTACATCTTTTGCAAATGCCAACCTTTCTTAAGCGAGATTATTATAGACGAGATGTTATTTTTAAACCCCCAACGCAAAAGGGCGTGTCTTAAGTTTGATGTGTTTTTGTGTTTGTCAGTGGCATCATAGTTTTTAAACGAATGGACCGATTATGATGCGTTTTTTGTTTGAAAGCTGGCGTGATCGAAATTTATCTTAACTACAACTTATTAAAGTTAGTATGTCGGTTAATTACAAATATTAATTTAATTTTTGTACACATGAGTAGCCGTCGTCTCTAGTATCTTAGATATTTCTGGTGCTCGATTGACTCTAGTCACCTTTCTCAAGATTACAAGCTTATCACTAAGCTAAGCACCTAACGGTATATACCGGCAGCTCGTGTACTTGAAAGCCAATCGTCATGTAAGTTCTATAGTGAAACGCTCATCAAACACTAGTCTATCAAGCATAAATAAGGTAAGCTTACCCCGTGATCTATCTTACCTTATAATAGTCATGAAACACGTAAAACTGTTATGTTCTAGCTAGGGTATACTTACATGATGTAATAATTTTATTACCAGCTCTTTCTCTATTTGGTAGGGCCACTGATTTATATATTACTTTCGAAACGAAGTACGGAACGGTTCTTATGCATAAGTTTATAAAGCCACGTTGATTAGTTATACGTAACTTCCATTTATTTGAATACTACCTAAAATCTTATTAGACGCTCAGTGTCAAGGAAGAAAGCACTTTCGATACTAATTTAGACCATGTTGCCCAAAAACGATCAAGAAATAGCTCGCAAAGAAATATACGAAACGTTGCGTTTGTGTAACTTCTGTATTCGTAGCACAGGGCTTTCTTTCATAGATGGAATCCCAAAGACCTTGTACGATAAATTTAAAACTCTCGCATTGTTTATAACATCATCATCTCTTCTGTTTTCTATGTTGTTTGGAGAGTATGCATATATTGTTGTGCTCATGCTGCACTCGCCTTCCATAGAAGAACTACTTGGAAGCTTTTTGCATATTGCTGGGTACGATACAATGAGTAAGTTTTTTCTGACATCCGATCATTTCATCGTTTAATAAGAAATGTTGCCGATTTACATGACGTAATTGTTTTTCTCTTTGAATAATTATAAAAATATATTTTTTTCATTTACTAATACCGTTTTCTCGGTCTGTCAGTTATCTACGGCAAAGTATAGCTTTGTAGGACCTCAGAAAGTAGCAAATATTGTTTGCGTTGTTTCTCTCACTTTTTTACTCACGAAATTTCAAAATCCATTCACTCGCAGACTCAAAATTCAAAATGGCGGATTTCGGCTTTTTTTGCAACCACTTCATAAAAATGACGATTATTTCAATATGGTTCAAAACTTATACATGAAATAAAAAGTAATAAACAGAATAAACTATGTTTTACATTATTACCCTGCACAACTTGAATTTCTTTCAATAAGTTATGTTTACGAAAAAAACCGTTGCGTTTCATATTTGAATATCAGGTCCAAGAATAAACGAAATCCTTTATAATAGATATTGAAATTGCAAAGGACATATTTTATTATCATAAAAAAGACACTTAGCTAACCTTCTTATATTTTTTCCACCCACATTACTTTTTGTTCAATTTATGTCAAACAATTGTGACAACTGACAGCTGCACACATACACTAACTCTATAGACCGACTTTGAACACGAAATTTAATATTTTTTTCATGTTCCAGGTTGTGATATTGAATTTTAGGGCAAGAACATATATTAGGCACATAAATTTCACCGATCGAAAAAGCGAGTCAACTACAATATAATGCAAGAACGAACCGCAATATTTTGGGAATAGATCTATTCCACTAATGAGTTTACTAGTCATTTTTGATGATACTGTTCAATAATTTTATTAGAAAATGTATACCTACGCAATATTCTCAGTCCGACATATACCACGTATTGAATGTGCCCGGAATGCTAGTATGAGAAACTTTTGTTGTCTGTCAGATATAGGTAGAAGCAACAGTACACTGGCAGATCCAGTTTCAGATGACGCTAGAAAATTGTATATATCCCATTAGTAGATAAGCGCAATTAATTAATCTAAATATACCTACTACATAAATTGTATTAGAACCAGGCCTGCATGATCGCAATGGCGACAAAGCCCTCTTTTCATTGAATAAAAAAAAAGCTCAGTCCATACTGGAATTATCAGTAAGTATAGTAAGTGTCAAGTACTTTCCTAATTACGATAATATGAAGGACGTAACAAGGATTCAGAACATGGCACACGTTTGCACGTGCGAGTTAGTTATTATACTTACTATTTCATAGGGCATGGCCTTCGTATAAACTCTCAAAACCCATACAAGTAGGTACACGGCCATGAAAGTTTTGTACAAGGAAAGGTAATGTTTCCAGGTTTCGGCAAATTGATTACAATCTGGTACAAGCGGCATACCTTCAGGCAACTCGTGAGCGAATTGGCTGATATCTGGCCGGTTTCACTCGCTGATACAGAGGCGGCTGCTATCAAACGGAACAGCCTCTCCGCGCTCAAACATAGGCAGATTTGTAAGTTTATATTTTAACTGTTTAATTATGAGAGTAAAACAAAAGTTCATCAAAGTAATTAATTTTAAATATGTATATTCGATAAATAAAATAGAACATATTACTGAGGAGGACATTTGATGATAATTTTATTCGGCTTATATACGAATAAAAAGTCTGGCAAGACCTTGTAATGCTGACTACCACGTATAGCAGATACACTTATATTTTTTTAAATTATATTGGGAAACAAGCAAATAATTATTGGCTAAATTTATACTAAAATAGCATAGGTACCTACATTTTAAATTTACTTATGCGGTCAAAATCATACTATAATATGTACGTAACAAGAAGAGTAGAAATTTTCAAAAGCTAGATCTACAAAAAGCGCGGTAACACAGGCATTATGGTTTTACGCCAGCATATTTATCTTTATTTTTTATTTTTATTTATTGTCTTCGATTTCTTCATAACTTTCATAGCTGAATTTCTGACCAAATAGAGGTAATTTTCATTAACATCAAAAGTGAAATTAATCCTTCCTATACCGTGATAATAGATAGATACTTTTATTGTATTTTTGAATTCATAATTTTAACTTTTATTATAAAAGTTACATACTTACAAAGATTAAAAGACACTTAAAAATGTATTAAACCATTTGTTGAAGGAAATGTGCCCAGAATGCTGGCTGCATTTCCACGTTGAATAGCTAAGCTAATTTTTCGTGCAAAATATGAACCAGCATTCTGGTCGCCTGACGCTTCAACCAAACGTTTAGCCAAGTCCCTGAAATTTCGTATGCACCTGGACCCCATGGACCCAAATTTTCTACCCAAAAAGGCATAAATATGTAACCGTGATAATTAAAACAAAAGATTTATGAATGAAACTGACGTATATGTACGTTTCTGGGACGCACAGGTAGACCATGTTCCTTGAAAAGTGTTTGACTGAGGGATGAGGGTTAAAGGCTCTTGATTGTTTCATGTTTTGTAAGCTTTAGAAAAATAACGATAATTTAACGGCATATAGATATAGTAATGTGTGTACTAAGGTTTACCTGTTTTACTTACGATACAATCAAAGTAAAGTAATGTAACGGCAATCTACCAGCTTCAAACGGTTTCACCTGTTCGCGTAAGTCGCTCGTGTAATACTTTAAGTTCTTTCACGTTTCTTTGGAGGATAGTCACGATACTAAGCTTTGGTTTTATCGTATGTTAAACTGGAAAACCCAAAACTTAAATATTGCAGTGTAAAACTTCAATTCAAACAAAGAACCTATTGTCATTTTACTTTTCAGTGTACGCATTTTGGAATGTCCTTGGTGTTTGGCTTTACAACCTGACGCCCATCGCAATACTCGTGTACCACAATATTACGGGTTCACCGTCAAAGCTTGGCTATGTATGGCAGATGGCCTACCCTTTTGACAAGACTAGGCCAGTTAATCACGAACTCGTGTATATCTTAGAAACCTGTTCAGGTATACCTAAATATATGTATAATGTATAAATATATATTTTGTAATATATAAATTTAGAATATACACCGTTTTAAAAGTTAGCCGTCACCACCGCCAACAGCGTCGCGTTGTGCACAGAATCAATAACAATTACTTCAGGTGTACTTACTACTTACAATTACGGAAACTTCAAAACTAGTTTCCTCATTTTCATAGGAACTATCGTCTGTTCTGTACATTTTGGACCAGATGAGGAAGTAAACATAGGTGAAACAACGCATTTGGACTGGAGGCATGAAATGTTGAAAATGAAGAAAACCATAGCAAAAAGGGTTTCTTGGGAACAAACACGTGACACTATACTATGCAGGCTTATCTCAAGATGGTAGCGCCTCTCTTCCACAGTTTCAGTGTTAGTTTCAGTTTAGTCTTTTTGCGACGTATGGCATAGTACTATTACTTATTCTGTGGTAATACCACATATTATAGAATACTCGTAATTATCTACCTAAAGTACATATTTAATGTCGGTCTGGTAGGATATTTATTTTGATTTCCCCACTAAAGTTTAATTAATCTACTAAATCTAGTACTAGGGTACCTATCCCTCCGTCAATTGAGTTCAATGAAACAGAGTTTACCGTAAGCGAAATCATATTTCCATGGCAACAAGTGTTGTGATTATGGTGAAAACCAGTCCACGCAGTAATTGCGAAAAAATTTTTTATGTATGAGAGCCTGGCCAGTTAATTTAAGTCATCGTGTTTCATTGAGAAATGGATCTGTGCCGAGAATATTTTCGGGCTATGTATTTAGTTTTTACGATTTCAAGTATCGCTTAAACCGGACGAATCTTACGATAGACTTTAAATAGCTGTCATGGATGGAAGCTTTTCTAAGGCAATGTGTATCGTTGGTATAACGAATTCAGCGCGCTCGACTAACTTTCGGGGATGAAGAAAAATGTGGTCGCTCTTTGACGGCTGTTACGGAAGAAAACGTGCTAACAGTGGAAAATTCAATCCAAGAAAATAGGCGAGATACCTACGTATCAAGAGATTCGCGCACTATTTCAGGTTGGATCGGGAAGCCTTCACGAAATTCAACACGAGCATCTTCGCGTGAAGAGGATAGTTTCACGTTGGGTATTTCACAACCTCACCGATGCTCAGAAGCAGACCCAGGTGGAATGGTGCCATGATATGATAAACAAATTTAAGTAGGCTCGTCTCGGCGTGTTTACGACATTATTACAGGTGGTCCTGGATTTATCAATACTATAAAGAAACGAAGTGCCGGTCGACGGTTGTATTTCAAAACTAATCAACGCCTACCAAAGTGAAGGGATTTAGAAGCGGGGGAAGAAACATCAGCTTAGGGTAGATTTTGAACGCGAGCTTTTTCAATATGATTTGGCTACTTGGTGTCAATTCCTTTACGGAACTAAAGAAGCATCAACTAACAAATGATTGGCAGGAGTTTTCTATGTTGTGAGTAACAAGCGACCAAACGCAGGGCTCCGTGGGCTACTACTCCACTACGACAACGCGCCTGCTCACACCGCGCTCAAAACGAGGGACTTCTTGGATGGCGCGTTAGTCAAATTCCTGGGTCTTCTCGTGGTTCTTACAGCTCAAAGCGGCCCAAACCTAGCACCATGTGACTTCTTTTTATTCCCGAAAATAAAAAATCTGCTCAAAGAGATACAACTTTCGTCACCGGAAGATGCGCTATCAGCGTTCGAGCTGGCTGTAAACGAAGTATCTGGGGCGGACTGGAAAAAGTGTTTCGTAAACTGGTTCAGACGCATGAAACTTTGTCTAAAGGCTGGCGAAGATTACTTTGAAAAGATTTAATTACATTCACCTATAGAATTTTGTTTTAATTTTCGTAAAACTATCTGAGCGTCCCACGTAAAGGACATTGTATGTCAATATCTATCATTGAATATTTGTATTACTAGACATTTTTATTATTCATAATATTTTTTAATCATTAGGTTTGAACATATTGACATAAGACCTAAATCTTTATTGACATAAGTCGTGATAAACGAATTGTATTCCTTCCTCGAATGATAGCTTAAATTGCGTTTAGGTTGATTGATCGCGTTCTGTTGCAATAGTGGAATCCGACCTAAGTATAACCACTTTGACAGTACACACACACTCGGCCTTATTAATAAAGTTAGAGTAAAACAAGAGTAACTATACTCCGAGTATTTAGACTGGAGTAAACAATTTCATTATTAATAAACACAGAGTAAGTAATAAGTAAGCTACTCAGACTTTACTCTCAGAGTAAAAGTTATACCTAGGAGTTACCTAGTATAGCGAGAGAGTAATAGTGTCAATGGCGTAATAATAATTGCATATCTTTGATTTGTTTACCTCGACACGTCTGTTTTGTGGTGTTTTCTGGTAAATCTACACTAATATTACAAAGAGGAAAGTTTTGTATTTTTGTATGTAACGAACAAACTTAAAAACTACTTCACCGATTTGATATATACTTTTGCCGTTACAAAGCTACATTATAACTGAATAACATAAGCTATATAATATTTTCAAAAAAGTTGGGGAGCCGTATGAAAACTTCGATAGTGGAAACCAAGGTGTGAAAAAATACCAAAACAACATTCTTATATCGAATAAGGTGCGGAAACTATTGACAATAGAGTAAAGAGATGTATTGCAGTTTTATAGAAGAAGTCAATGCCTACAAAAATGTATCAATGCCATATGCCTAACTGTTACATTTATATCCGTTTAAAATAATAAAAAATCCGTGTATCTACAATGTGTAAATACAAATCACCGTGAATGACATCTCAAACCAACTTTTCAGGCTCAAAAAGCTTCAAAACTGTCTTTATAATGATGATGTCGCTGTCAGAAGACGTTGGGTTTGCTATTTTATTCGTTCGTTTTGTTTTTGAATGCAAGGGTCACCATAGCATAATCGCTACTCCCGGCGTAAGGAACGCTTTGTTAGTCTGAGTTAACTCCGTGTTTATTAATAACGTAGTAATTCCGAAGCTACTCTTTGGCTAATCTGGTATTAACTACTCCAAGCGTAAGTGTGGACTAAGGTGGGAGTAGGCCATTTTTATTATAAGGCCGTTTGTGTATAAACTCCCAAACAACAATATTAACTAGGCTTTGAAAATAACTCATATTTTACTAGTTGCAACACAAACTACTACTGAGTGTAATAAATAAATCTGCAGTCTGCAGTAAAGTTGCTTAAGTTTGCAATTAGAAGTAGACTCTTCAGTTCTGAGAATATACTCGTAGTTTTAATTCCAGGCATTATTTCCGTATGCTGCATGTTGGGCTCGGATCTCTTTTTTATGACGATGGCGAGTCATATAAGCATGTTATTGCGGCTACTACAAGTTAAGATACGCCATCTCATAGTGCTAGATAAAAACGAACACACTGCGGAGTCTATGAAATCTTATGATTGTTACCAGGAGATCGTGTCTGTTGTTAAAGTTCATCAGAGACTTATCAAGTAAGTTTATCATACGAAATGTTACCTTAATAGTTTGGATGTCCTGTTTACTGTTTTAATACGAACGATTTTATACGTTAGGAGATATTACATTGGCTTCTGTTTATACTATGTGGCAGTAAAGATTTTTTAAGTCTTTTTAAATAGCATCATATACAAATGCGAAAATAGTCTGGACGTCTTTTGACCTCATTGTTATTCACGCCAAAATAATTCGCTGCTTGGTGCTTTGATACGCGCCGATTTGTCAGAACTTTTTGACATCGACAACACAGGCAATTTGAAATAATACATATGCTAGGCACTTTATATCCGGAAACAATCTTCCAATATAGTCATATTACCCTATAGATTAATCAGACTATTGATATTACCTGGAACTGGGCACAGCCGGTTAAAAATTAAGTACATACATGAAGTACATTGAAACATAACAATAACATGACAATGGCTTATTGTTATTTCTGTTTAAGATTTTTATTTGCATTTGTTTCAGCTATATTAATGACTTGGAAGATGCATTCTGCGTGGTGAACCTTATCAATGTACTTCTGAGTTCAGTGAACATTTGCTGCGTTATGTTCGCCATCGTAGTAAGTATCTCGTA
Organism: Selenia dentaria; assembly: GCA_917880725.1. Classification (NCBI taxonomy): domain Eukaryota; kingdom Metazoa; phylum Arthropoda; class Insecta; order Lepidoptera; family Geometridae; genus Selenia; species Selenia dentaria. Next base: position 17,746,401 of record OU862879.1, read on the forward strand.
ATTAAAGATCTGAGTTACGGGAGACATTCGACCAAGAAACTTTCACGCATAAATTGTATAGTGCACAGTGTTGGTGTAGCACTAAATCTAAACTATGAGTTACCTGTACCACAGTTGTACTAATAATATGATAGTTGGTACTGTATAAAGGTATAAGTGTTGAAGGGTTCCAGGTACCATTCATTATCTTCCACACAACAGGCATGATTTTTTTGGGCGTTTTTACGGAAACCTTCGTGCGCGTTTGCTCGCACTTGGCCGGAATTTTTGTATTTGTTGTTATAGCGGCAACATAAGTACATCATTTGTGAAAATTTCAACTATCTGACTATCACGGTTCATGAGATACAGACGGACAGACAGATAGACACACAGACAGACAGAAGGACGGACAGCAAAGTCTTAGTAATAGAAGTTTTTACGCTTTGGGTACAGAACCCTAAACATTATCAGAACGTTGGCTCCTTGAGTTAAGTAATCTTAAAAATAGATATAATACATCGATCTACAGAGTGAGTATACAATAATTTATTTATAATACATTTTTATATTATAATTTAGACGTTAAGAAAAGTTCCTCTTTAGGTTTATTAAATCTGGTGTGAACGCCCCATTTCTAGGTACTAATTCGATACTCAAGGTTTTGCGGAAGGGGCAACGGTACAGGCAGAGGTAGGTCCCCGGGGTAAACTTGGAACAGTGCACCAAAGTAGAATCAGGTGAACAAGAAGGTGACCTGCGGGTTCTTGCCAGCACTGGTATTATCCTAGGGCAAGTTTCCAGATTGAACCATACCTTCCAATTATTACGCACGTGAAGCAAATTACATGGCTGAGCTTATCTAAATGCGTAAAAAACGCATTAGGCGCAGTTGGGCCCAAATTAATAATCGGTGGCTGCTTCACGCTGAAAAATTGGAGGGAGCCAAAAAACTTGGAGCCTCCCGTGGCTACCGTAAGTATACGATCCACATGGGTTAGGATTATTCCCTCCTCACGAAACGATATTGCTAGTCTAAGAATTACTTTTTTTCCAATTTATTTTTTACTGGCGTCACATTACATACCTACATAAAGGTAATATTAGCCTTCGCTTAGAATAACCATGATTTAAGATTTTTACGTTGACTCTAGTGTGGCCAGTTCCACAGTATCAAAATGCACCACGATGGAGAACGCCCTACGAAATGCACTTACGTAGATATTTTTTCAATTATGTGTTGTACGATACCAATAAAGATGATAATCGGACCTGTTCCATTTCATCACTTGGATATCATGCAAGCCGACTAAAGGTTAGAACGGCGAACAGATTTACACCTTATTAGATATATATTATATAAGACATTTCTACTCGTCTATTGTAATGAGATTAATAACTGGTGAAGTGTGTCTATGGTATACATACTTACGTGTGTATGTAATAAACTCATGTGGTATCTAAATTAAATGTATCGCATACTTTAATAATGCAAAAATGAAACGAGCGACTAGTACGACGTTTGCCAAATTATCCCATTGGATACAAACAGTCTGCACTAGAGGCGGAATGTTTCGCTAATGTTCGACAATGACCGCTGTTTCGGCCATTTTACTAAAACATAAATGTTTGCTGAATGTAGCGTTGACAATAACAAACGAAAATGTCTGCACTAGGGAAAATAAAAGGAGAAATGGGACGTTGCTTTGCATGAAAACATAGTGCATGAAGTAGGTAAAAATAGATCGTGAAGAACAGCTAGGTGCTACTAAGTATTTATTTTCGTTTGATCTTTGTCGATTTAAAAGATCTTATGTAATGTAGCGTTCTCGTAGGTTCAGTTCATGTTTGATATCTACTTGTACATGTCCTCGTTCTAGCTGATCCAGCGGCATTGCTCGCTTTGGTTAAGAAATATGAAGACACAGATATAATAAAAATCCACTAAAATTCTGTAAAACACAAAGTGAAATTTCCAAAAAATCTTATATTCATTCATAAGGTATGTACATAAATGTCAAAGTTCAAGTTTGGCCATTGGTTGATAAATCAGTCAGTCACGTAAATAATGTATAGAATAAAATGTGCACTACACAACCATAGCGTTATTATGCAAAAGCCACTTCCGTGCTTCGATGGCATCGTGTGATTGCACATCAAGTCGCCGCGTCTGACAAGGGCCTTTCTACGAACGAAATTTCAAAATCCATTCACTTTTGGTGTTTTTGGTTTTTGTTTTTTTTTTGCAACCACTTCACAAAAATGCCGATTATTTCAATATGGTTCAAAGCTGATAGATGAAATAAATAGTAATAAATAGAATAAACTATGTTTAACATTATTATCCTGCACTGTTGTGTATGTTTTGTTAGATAAAATAATTGAATTTCTTGCAATAAGTTATGTTTACGAAAAAACCGTTACGATTCATATTTGAATATCATGTCCGAGAATAAACGAAATCCTTTATAATAGATATTGAAATTGCGAAAGTACATATTTTATTATGATAAAAAATATTTAGCTAACCTTCTTATAATTTTCTACTTCCATTAGTTTTTCTTCAATTTATGTCAAACAATTGTTTTGGCACACTGACAGCTCCACACATACACTAACTCTAGAGACCACCTTTGAACATAAAATTCAATTTTTTTTTCATGGTCTTGGTTGTGATTTCGGATTTTGAAACAAGAATATATATTTAGCTTTCTTTCTCTTACAAATTTTACCGATAGAAAAAGCGAGACAACTACAATATAATGCAAAAACTAACCAAAAGGCTTTGGGAATAGATCTATTCCACTAATGAGTTTAATTTTGGATGATACTATTCAAGAATTTTATTAGGCGGGACAACATCCGTGACGCGATATTGGAGGCATTCGGGTTGTCTGAAATCTTCGATACTATAGGGATGGCAACTTGCCTCTCCAATCCACGTGGAGAAGACAAGATCTTCTGGGGAAAAGAAGGCCTATGTCCTAACTGAGGGAGCGTTCGAAATATATAATTATATGTACATACAGAAGAAGCCATTATCGTGCGTACTACGAATATTAATGTATAATTTCATTTTTTAGTTTCTCGAGTCGTGGATGGAAATGAGTAATAAGTTCTTCCTCGGCGCGGCGTTGACACAAATGGGAATTGTCTGTTGGTATGCAGACGACATCTACAGATCGGTTAGTTTTATTTTTTTAATGCCATTCTGCTCATGTCATGGACGATGGCTGGCCCTGGGAGATTTAGAGGAAATTCGGAATGAGATAACATACACCCATAATTAACAAATTATGGTACTTTTATCATTTTTGCAACAAGTAGTTTGTGAATGATCGTAATTACCTTATTTAACGCGGACGAATGGACGTGGGTAGAGACTACTACCTAAAATACAACTTTAAATTTGCACCTATGATTCATCATCATCATCATCTCAGCCGTAGGACGTCCACTGCTGAACATAGGCCTCCCCCATGATTTTCCAAAAGGACCGGTTGGAAGCGGCCTGCATCCAACGTCGTCCTGCGACCTTCCAACGTCATCCTGCGACCTCCAACGTCGTCCTGCGACCTAAGTAGTAGTAATAGTAGTAATGGTTAGTGATATTGTAGTTTACCCAACTGCAGCGAAGGCCAAAAGGTGTGTAAGTGTTTTGACCTGTATGTATTTAAGAGTTATAGTAAGTTTTAAATGTAGATATGTTTTGTATGTAATTAGTATAAAGTAGTTTCGTGCTAGCTCTCACTCAAAATTTTTCACCGTGCGGTGACAGCAAAAAAATTCAAGATTTAATAAATACAGATAATGTTCTACCTATTAAGTATCTGTAAATAAAAAAATATACCAGTGAACACAAGTGACTTTTGTTCGCTGGTTTTATACAACAAAGGTACCAAACATTTAGTTAGTGTTAACAAACATTTAGTTGCCAACTAACTTGAAAGATTCATAACAATTATTCTCGTTTGCAGAGCATTGGTGTAGCCGACGCGGTGTATGAGAGCGGATGGTACAGGTGCAACGTGCGCTGTCGCCGTGCTCTGCTCATAATGCTCCAAAGGTATACACGTGCGGTAAAGGTACCATCACGCATGGTAGCGTTTCATTTTCATAATATTGTAACCGCAGATGAAAGGAAGTTAGTAATCTCAAGTGAAGTGTACCTACTTGAGATAGTTATAGAATACCAAGTGGTTTTCTCATACGAGAAAATCATATATTTTAAAAAATCTAAATTTGTACAAACTTGTAGCAATTTACTTCCCTGATTTCTTTAATGCGTACATGGTTTATTTATAGATCACCCAGATTGGGCTAATTTTTATTTTGTAAATAGTTTAATTTATAAATATAAATATTTTATTTACAACACCGAAGTCCTAAGGTTATTTTTTAAGATTATTTAAAGGTTTGAATATTTAACCTCGAAACACCAAGAAAATCGTCTAAATAACTAACCGAATTGTATCCTAGAGAAGGAACAAGACAGCGTAGGAGACCATATCAAACATGGAGTGACGATTAAAAGAAGACTGCAGGAGTACATCCTGTAAAACATATTATACGAGTATTACAACGGCAAGTAGTGAACAAACTAAATCAGACTAGCGAAAGCAAAATAATCTGCGTCAAAACAACTCAAGTAAAAACAACAAAAACAAAAAAACAAGGTAGCCGTCCGATGTAACAGAAGTTGCATGGAGAGCTAAAGGCCAAGTTGCGCGGTGAAAGGTACTCAGTACCGCGGTGAGTTTGAGCGAGATAGCATGCGACGCAAGCGCAGGCCACTACCTGCGTTGATGCCTACTCGTACCTTTTGTACATTCCAAAAAACAGGGATTCCGGTCAGCGCGCTCGAGTGGGACGGACGTGCGCTCAAGTGCTCCCCGAGAATATTCCGATCGGCCTAAAAGTGCTTGCGCTTTTAGTGCCGGTTACCTGTATCGTTTCGATTGAAGAGGATTCAGTGTTGGACTTCGCTAATAGTGGATTTTCTGTGTGCAGATTCGACGTCAAGCCACCGCTTCGTGTACCGTTCGGCGCACGGAGGCGTTCGGCTCGGCTCGGCTCGCGTCGCGGAAGAAGCGCGCTCTTGTAAGAGCGCTTCGACACATCAATCACCTACATTGTTCATTGTCTAATCAAAACCGCTCTTCTCAGAGCGAACTCTAGTTTCGATTTTTTAATTTTTCAATTTTCAAAGTCGAGTCAAACAAATCCACGCTTCACGTGGTCTTCTGGACGATCCTTGCGGTGTTAACGCCACCCAGTTGGGCGCGGACCCGGTGCGTCAAGCCTTTCCCTCCTGAGCGTAGGAGGGAACGGCTAAAACCGGACGGGCCTGCCTTCACCGGCCTTGGGGTCTCCCCTCGCCGACGGCAGGTATCTCCTTCCCACCCTACCCTATCCTACTCTCCTATTCTCTGGGCAAGTGTTTGGTTGGAAGCCGGGTTTTACTCGGTCTTCTCTCCTCGCCCCCGGAGCAGCTAGGGCCTCGCGTTTAGGCACACATCCCTCTGCACAATAAGACTGGCAGAGGGCACACAGTAGGGACACCTAGGCACTCACTCTCCCGCCTGTACCCGGCGGGAGTGGCATTCACCCCTCACTCGCATCTCGAGTATTCCCCTCGAGATGTCTTTACTCTCTCCCTCCCCCGCTATGAGCCTCCCGCAAGGCGTTTCGCCTCAGGCGTTCGCCTCGTGGGTCTCAAACTGCTACCCGGACATGCTGTCCGAGCATCTCCAGTACAATAGGGACTTTAAAGAGAGACCCCGCTTCACGGACTCTCAAATTCCCTCCTCCGGCTCCCTCCCTCCGAGGGCGCCCTTCGGTTCTTCGGCGTTCAAGCCGTTAGATAGCCCTCTCTCCCCCGACCCTGCGCCCTATGCGCCCCGCGCTCCCCGCGCACCTCTACCACCCCGCGATCGTTCTCCAGTCCTTCGGACTGAGTACGAACGCGCCTACGACTCGGCATCCAACTCGGAGAATGAGATGGATGTAGAGTTCTCCCGCTCCCGCGCTAACTCTGTTGGCAACATCTCCAACGACGGGTTCACTACCGTCGGAAAGAGAAAGCGCGTCCCCAAAGCCGCCTCAGAGGCTCCCTCCCCGCCACCCAAAGCGGCCTGCACCGCCCCGGGAGCGAAGCCATCAGGCTCTCTCGCTCCCACCTCCCGCGACCCTCTCGCTCACTCCGATGCTCCTGCAAGCATCGCCGCGTCTCAACGCGACGTCTCCTCTCAAGGAGCGTCAGTAAGACGCGAGAAACCGCCGCCGCCTCTGTTCCTTCAGGACAAGGCGAAGTGGGACATGGTCTCACGACTTTTGACGGATCGTAAGATCCAATACACTAGCGCCCGCTCAACCCAACTGGGTATTAAAGTCCAGGTGCCTACCCCAAGCGACCATAGGGCATTAACCAGGATTCTCAAAAACGAGAGTATAAGTTTTCATACCTATGCTCTCGAAGAAGAGAAAGTCCTACGCGTCGTCATACGCGGTGTACCTAAGGAGGTACAAACTGATAGTGTCCTCGCCGACTTGAAGGCGCAAGGCTACCCCGTCCGCGAATGCCACCGGATGTACAGTGGCAAAGATCGCAGGCCCTACGACCTACTATTGGTCATCCTCAATCGCACGCCAGAGGGCAAAGCGATTTTTAATGTCAAAACGGTAGTGAACCTCTCGGGGATCACCATTCAACCCCCATTCCGAAACCGAGCGCCTGGCCAGTGTCATAACTGCCAATTGTACGGGCATGCCGCCCGATTCTGTTTCGCCCGCCCGAGGTGCGTCAAGTGCCTAGGGGATCACGGGACAGCCCAGTGTTCTCGCACAAGGGACTCGGCAGACCCACCTAGTTGTGTCCTCTGCGGCACACAGGGACATACCGCCAACTACCGCGGTTGCCCTAAGGCACCCCGCGTATCAAGTGGGCCGGCCAGGAGGCCTATTCCCCCTCCTCGCCCGGTCACTTCCCGCTCACAAGGGAACGGCCCTAAGCCTAACCTTACACCCGCACCGCAGGCAACACCTGTTGTACCCGCGACCGCGCCCGCGCGCAACGCTTGGTCCAAGCCCTTGAGCATGGTACAAGCAAGCGCCCCCCTCACCCCCGCCCGCCCGCAGGCCTCTGCCAGCGCGCCGGCTCCTAAGCCCAAACCGCCGCTCTCTAGGCCTCCAATGGCTGGGCTCATGGACGCCCCAGGTCAATCTGACCTGGCGGCCGACATAGCCCTTGTCATGGACTACGCGATGGTCATAGACGTGGACGAAGTACGTGCATTCGCGCACAAACTTCGTACTGCCACAAACGACCAAGACCGCTTGCGAGCCACGCTCACACACGCGGGTTTAATCAGCGCAGTGAGGCGCTACGCCCTCCCCAGCGTTTCTTAGGTATCATCCAATATGGATAGTACACCGAAACGAATTAAGCCCCACTCAGTCACCGTAGCGACTTTCAACGCTGACGGCCTCTCTAGTCAAAAGGACGAAGTTCACGAATTTTGTAAGACCCATCAGGTCGATATCCTATGCGTGCAGGAGACCTTTCTGAAACCAGGTACAGCGAACCCTAGGTTTGCAAATTACCGTTTGGTTCGTAATGATAGAGTGGCCACCCCAAAAGGTGGCACTCTCATCTATTACAAAAGAGCTCTGCACTGTATCCCAATTGTTACTCCACCACTTAGAATACTAGAAGCCTCTGTTTGCTTTCTAGCGATGTCAGGTCATCAACCTGTCATCATAGCCTCATGTTACCTCCCCTCTGGTAAAGAACTATTACAGACAGACTTGGAAGCCCTCTTCTCTCTAGGAAGCTCCGTCCTTCTGATCGGTGACTTCAACAGTAAAAATGTCATATGGAACTGTACTAGTAACAATAGTAATGATAAAATCCTTGAAGGCTTGGTCCGCCACTTAAACTTTAATATTCTTTCCCTCTGGAGCCCACAAGATATCCCTATGTTGACAACCAACGACCAGACATACTTGACATAGCACTTCTCAAGAACGTCACCCTCCGGTTGCGCTCTATAGAAGTGTTACACGAACTGACTTCAGACCACCGCCCTGTATTGTTGAAATTAGGCCCCGACCCGACGGACATAACCCCTACACAAGAACGGTAGTGAACTGGAAGCAACTGGGGGAATCCCTCCAAGCTATCAGTTCACCCGCTCTCGATAGAATCCCCGATGACATACAGACAGTAGAAGACGTGTCAATTGCGATCGAAGCTCTCAGTGACCACCTCCGCACCGCAGTAGGTGAATCCTCAAAGCAGGTCCAAGTGGCGGATGGTCGCCGCTCCGAACTGCCTGAGGGTGCGAGGAGATTACTGACAGCTAAGAACGCCGCCACTAGGGCGTATGACTCGATGCCAACCCCAGAGAACAAAGCCACCATGCGCTATTTACAGCGTGCTGTAAGGAAACGCATGAGTGAGCTGCGTGATCAAAGGTGGGACGACAAACTGTCAGAGATTGAGCCAACTCACCAGGCATACTGGCAGTTGGCTCGAACTCTGAAATCTGACGGACAACAGACAATGCCTCCACTCATTAGGCCACCTCCCCTCTCCATAGCGTTCCTTGACGAAGACAAAGCCGAGTGTTTAGCTGATAGCCTTGAGGCTCAGTGTACTCTAAATGTAGATCACGTCGACCAGAAACACCTCGATTCGGTGGAATCTGAAGTCGAACGTAAAAGCTCTATGTCCATCTCTGACCTCCCACTCCTCCCACCGGTAAAATCATCCGAGGTTGTGTCTCTGATCAAGAGCCTCAAGACCCGTAAATCCCCTGGTGCTGATGGTATCAGCAACAAGGTGATTAAACACTTCTCAGTCCCACTAGTCCATCTCTTAGTTAGCATCTTCAATGCGGCTATGAGCAACTGCTTCTTCCCAGACACTTTGAAGCATGCCATTGTCATTGGTATTCACAAACCAGGCAAACCGGCAGCCGAGCCCTCCAGCTACCGTCCCATAAGTCTCCTCAGCTCTCTGGGGAAGATTTACGAGCGGCTCATTGTGAACCGACTCTGGTCCCACGTTAGGTCCAATAACCTCCTTCCCGATGAGCAATTTGGTTTTAGAGCCAAACACTCTTGCGTCCAACAAGTGCACCGCGTAACGGAGCACATCCTAGGCGGTTTCAATAAGAAACCAAAGCCCCAAGGGACCATAGCTGTCTTCCTCGACGTAGCGAAAGCGTTCGACAAAGTCTGGCACAACGGCTTGATATTCAAGCTGTACCAACTGGGTGTGCCAGACCGTCTTGTACTCATCTTACAAGACTTTCTCAGGGATCGAACGTTTAGCTATCGCACCGAGGGAACGCTCTCCTCCCCGCATCCCATTCACGCAGGTGTCCCTCAGGGCTCTGTACTCTCACCCATTCTCTTCTCGCTGTACACCAGCGACATCCCACGATCTGAACCTAATGTTCAGATCGCTCAGTTTGCGGATGATACTGCAATCTACTCTACTGGCTGGTTCAAGGTCAGGCAGAGATGCGCCATCCAACGAGCCATCACCGTAATCGGTGCATGGTTTCGTAAATGGCGGATTGCAGTAAATCCTAGCAAAAGTGCAGCAGTGTACTTCACTGAGACCCGGCGGAATCTCATGCCGTCACCCATAGTCCTATTCGGCGAACCCATCCCATGGGCTAAATCTGCCAAATACCTGGGCGTCACTCTTGATCGCCAACTCACTTTCGCGAAACACATTCAGATTGTTCGCAATAGGGCGGCCTTCATTATGGGTCGTCTTAATCCCCTCATAGGCAAAAACAGTAAAATGTCTCTTAGAAATAAGACGACTCTTTACAAACTTTGCATCCGCCCAATCATGACTTACGCATCTGTAGCGTTCGCCCATGCTCAGAAACACGACCTCCACAAACTTCAAGTGATTCATAATCGCTTTATGCGCAGGGCAGTGGGCGCTCCGTGGTACTTGCGGAACGCCGAACTGCACTGCGATTTCACCCTCTCCTCTATTACGCAGTATATGAAAGACTGCTCCCGCCGCCACTTCGACAAAGCTCCCCACCACTCGAATCCCCTCGTGGTCGAAGCGGCGAACTACTCCACTGACATAACCGATCCCCACTTCCTTCCCCCCCGTCGCCGTCCAAGGCATATTTTGGGTGACCCGGACGACCCCATCGCAGCCGTTACTTCGGCAGCTTTAGCGTCGTCCCAAGGGAACCCCGGTAATGGTTGTAGACCCGACCAGGGCTGTGATCCCGATCGCATTGTAGGCTCCGGCCGAGATCTTCTTCGCAGCCCCAGTCGCAGTCGAGGTAATTCACACACACACGATTGTAGTCCCAGCCACGGTGCGGGTGGGAGTATACACCGCGGCCCCGGTCGCGATGTATCCTCCGGCCCAGCAAATGGCTGCGGACGAGGTAACACTGGTTTTCTATGTAGTCCCAGCCACCATGGCTGTGGGCGAGGTATTACACATTCTTATTGTAGCCCCACCCAAAGTACAGTCATGAGTGCACAACGCGACGATCCTGGTCGCGGTGTGGACCCATGTCGCGGAAATGGGAGGAGGCGAGGTACACAAGGTTATGATTTAGTGGTAAACACAGTCAAACACCGAGCTCGCCGGCGAGCTCGAGGCAAAAGTTATGTCTTGGTTAGATTCTCTCCAAATAGTCGTAGAGTTAAAATTCATAGGGCCCACTTTCAACGGTACACTTATGTATCGGGGCGATTCTCTCCTACTCCCCTCTCTCCTGGCGACGGCCCAAGCCGAGGTCCGTACCCTAGTGGTGCCCTTGAGCAAGTCGCCTACTCCTCTCCTTGCGGCGAAGCGTCTTCAACGCTCGCCTTAGGCGGTGTGCCCTCTGCGCCCGCATCTGGCTGAGTGCCATCTGCGTTCGCCAACCGTCCGGTGACGCTGTAAATGCCGGTAGAGGCAAACAGCATTAGTCCGTTCTAAAAAAAAAAAAAATTAAAAAAAAAAAAAAAAATTACATTCCACCGAGCACATTATTCCGAGAAATATAACAATAATTAGGTTTTATTCCACATAAAGAATAGATATTTTGAGTTTCGATATTATCTTTCAGACCTAACTTACAACTTAACTCTGATAATAAAAAAAAAAAAATTACCATGTTCTATTAGAATATTTAGTTTATGTTAGTTGGCAGGCACTTTAAAAATTAGCCCAAAAATGTATGGTGGCTTCAACGCGTTGCCGACTTCTAAAAGGAATAGAAGTGTTTGATACTGATGAATTGTTGATACTATCGTAGGTTATAAGGATATAAAGTCTGTGGTTTGGAGTGACAGGTTCCTATAAATTTCCTTCTTCATCAGATAAGAAAAATGAAGATTTATTTGTTTACTAGCTGGTGCCCGCGACTACGTCTGCGCAGGATTAGTACTTCCAGTAGGTTGTCCAGTATTTCTCCAAGGTCAATATCTTTATACCAAAATGTCATAAAATATGTATATGGTCAAACGCAATTGCTATAATAGTATTATATGAGTAAATTTAAATACTTAGTAGTTATATCAATCAATAATTAAAAACATCAATAATAAAATACAGGACTTACGTACATACAAATATAAAATTTATCACCATGGAAAAACTGTCATTACATTTCATCACCCTTGACGGTCGCCGAGCACGTTTAGTGTATCGAGCTGTCAAATTGACTTGGCTTTTGACTAAGCTATCAGAAACTAACACAAACTTTGACAGAACTGTCATCATTCATCAGTCACGAACTTGACGTAGATCATAGCGGAGATCGTATTATTTTGTCTATGATGTGCCCGACCATATTACGCTTTGTGATGGATGATGATGAAAAGTATCATATGTGTGAATCCAGCGCCTTATCTACATCCATACCAAATTTCATTAAAAGTGCCCCCGCCGTTTGTGCGTGAAAGAGTAATAAAGATCCACACATCCATACTCACAAACTTTCGCGTTTATAATATTAGGAAGTAGGATTATTAGTGTAGATGTATGGTGGATGAGTCATTTCTGTCTATAGCCTGCTTACCAATGCAGATGGTCGTCTAGCAGAAAAGTGGAAAATATGTAATGTTCAATTGTATTGTTTGCAGGTCACAAAAGCCTCTTTATTTCACGGCTTTGAAATTCCGTGCGATTACTATGACAACGTACAGTTCGGTGAGTACCTATCGAGATTTTATATTAGTCGCGGTTGCTTTTTGTAATGATTTTAAGGATTCCAAAAATTCCTCTTTTTCTTTATCCTTGAACTTTAAGTAATTTTTTTTATCGTAGATTATGACAATAGTTAGCGCAGCTTTTTATGAGATTACGATGAAATCTTGAACTATTATATAGCCACGTTTTTCATAAGGACCCTGATACTATTGTTTCCTTAAGTTTATCTATAAATGTAAAGTAGTCATTTTTTTTTTTGAGGGGGGAAATACTGTCCACTTCCCTTCCGCTACGGGGGTTGACGGAAGGAGGTATGTGGGGCTCCGACCCCCTAAAACCCCCCCGTGAGCAGTCCTCCGCCAGATGGGCGAGATAGGGTTGCGCTAGCATTCACCATCTCGCCCCAGTGGTAGGCCCAGATTGGTCTTAACCGGGCCTCAGCGCCTGTGTGAGGGATGATCTTGCTCACCAAGGTCATCCCCTAGACATGTAGGGCCGTGCAAGCCGGCGAAGAGCCCCCCGACTCTCCACCAGTGACCCCACTAAAGAGTTGGGAGGAGGCGTGCGAACTGCCTCCTCCGTTCCCCCGTCCGTCTGCGCCGGAGCGGGTCAGCTTGAGCATCATTCTCTCTGACCCGCTCCGCGGCCTCCTTCTGCGTCATTATGTAAAGTAGTCTTACGGTATTCGTCTCTATGCCTTTACGTATACTTAAAATATTCCATAAAATTTGTGTTAAAGCATAATATTCTAATTCCTCCTGAACTCATTCGCTAAAGATCTGACTTTGCCTATGATCCGAATTTAAACTGTATAAACTGAGATAAATTAATACTCGGTGCCTCGATGACGTAGCAGTCATGGCATATGACACCGGCATGCATATTGTCAGTAGACACGAATTCGAATCCCGCTCAAGGATACATATCTCTCTAAAAATTAGAAATTATTTAAAAATTCAGAAATGAACATGTGATTATTGGTGTTATTGGTTTTAATTTCTCTGATAATTAATAACGGATTTATGGATTGTTATATTTATTGTCGTTCTACCCTATTAGAGATATAAATTTGATGTCTAATCTATAGAAATAATATGAATAAGGCAAAACAGGATAAAGGAGCTGTCGGTTGCTTACCAGGAAAAGCAAGTATTTAAATACACACAAAGGTCACACCTATAAAAACAAAATCCATAAAATATATATACATACATCAAAACAAGTTTGTGATCACTAGCATAAGCTGATATAATTTTTTTAATTGGACTTTATCAAGAATATTTCTTTGTTGTGTTTTTTTAGTTATAATACCCAGTTTGAAATTAAAAATAATACTATTTATTATTTTTTATAAAAACAAATTGAGTCATAATAATATATTTGTAACACAAGTTTGATATAAAGAAACAACACAAAACAACTTATTAACAAAAGGTTTATATTCAATATACTATAATAACTCATCCCTGGTTCGAAAACATGCGGTGGTCCTCCTGAGCATGCTGAGAATCAAGTTATCCGACATTTCTTGAGGTAACCTGTCCCATTCTTAAATAGCGGCATCCCTGAGCTCTGTCTGGTGATGTGGCTGACGGTTCCAAACAGCTCGCTTTTAAGAGCATCCTACGCCTGTTCTATTGGGCTTAAGGGCTTATCAGGCGAGCTGGCAGGCCAGACTAACCTTCTCATATTCAATTAAAAAATATTATATCAGCTTATGCTAGTGATCACAAACTTTTTTTGATGTGTGTATATATCACAGGTGCGTTAGATTCAAATCATTACTGACGGAATCATTTATTTATCAAGGATTGAGCGACAAATTATTCCACTAGTTGGATTTTGGCATGCGTTCCTTTAGGTATTGTCTGATTATGTTTCACGATTTCCCTAGGCTGTAGCAAACAGCATAAGTTTTTTGTATGGTGTCACGAAAGATCTACAAATCACACGCCACTGGCGCTTTTAGTGAAACAATATATAAAAATAAAAGCTAAAAAATGGAACTGACTTCATTACCAGAAAGTGTGAAATAACTTGTTGAAATCGGTACCATGATAGTTCAAAAGTAGGTACCTTTTATAACAATATTGTGCGCATAGTACCGACTTAGAAGTTATTTGACACTTTCTGATAATGAAGTCGGTTCCACTTTTTGGTAATTTTTTTTTTCTACATAATATTCAGCGACCCTTGCTCCTTGCGGGATCGATTGTCATTCATCATCAATGATGATATTATCATCAAGATAGGCGTAACGTTTTTCAGTTTTTGGAGTGTAAGTAAAAAGTGTTTGACTGAATTTGATGAAATTTAAATGAGACCACCTCGGCAGTATACTCGTACTCTACCAAGCACAGAAAAAAAATTTAAGAATCGGTCTACAATTGGGGGAGAAATAATACACATAAAAAAATACATACACACAAACGTATAACCTTCTTTTTTGAAATCGATTAAAAATAATAATAAAATAATAATAGCATGCATTAGTCACGTAAAACCGTGAAAGAAACTCAGACTATACCTACAGGACTATTTCGCGATGGTCTGGATAATCTTCTTACCAAAGGTAAAAAACCTACTATTCATTTCAGAATTTAGCATCCCAAAATAAGTATTCGGAGAGTTTTGATCTGAGAAATTCCTAATTTTTGAAAAGAAGATGGTGGTATTGAATTATGGATTTTGTTGATACTTTTTTGTTGCTTTTCAGATCTTAACTACGGCTTACTCCTATTTCACACTGCTGTATACATCATACCGACGTGATTGATAATTTAAAAATACACATGTTGAAGCAATTAGATGTAGTTGTAGATGTAGATACATAGATTAATTAATCACATTAAACATTACATTTATAATTTTTTTAAACCTTTTTTTTACCACTGAGTAATATTCTATTGTATAACTCTTGCCTTGAGTGTCCTTAACAATTTAATAATCTATACTAATATTTTAAAGAAGAAACATTTGTATTTTTGTATGTACCGAATAAACGTAAAAACTGCTGGGCCAATTTCATAAATTATTTACCGTAAGAAAGCTACATTGTCACTGAGTAACATAGGCTATATCATATTTTCAAGAAAGTTAAGGATTCATATGAAAACTTCGATAATGTAACCCAAGGTGTGAAAAAAATTACAAAAAACATCCTTACATAGCGTTTACTTACTTAGCATAACACTTTGGAAACTGTTGACAATATGGAAAAGTAACGTACTGCAATTTTATAGAGTACGTCAATATCTATAATTTAGATAAAAAAGTAAAAGTAATACTATATGTCTTATTATTGTAGTTATGTCACAATAACTACTTTTATCTACACTAATGTTGTAACATTCTACTTATGTTTCCAATACTTGACTTATAATTACTACTGTTATAGAACAGACAACAAAACACTCAATTTAAGCAATTTCACATGATGGTATAATATCCACATCGATATCGTAAAATCTCATTATAACATCAATAAAACGCGACCAATTAACGTGGCGAGCGTTCTGTCAAAATCCTCATACAAGTTGTATAAAATTTTGATATTAGGCTGGCTTTTGAAAACAGTTGGGTTATACGTGAAAACTTCGTCGAAACTACTAAACTTACATACACAAAACTCTTTGGTAAGATCTTGTGCCAATTAAATAAAACAAGAACAGCGCGCGCTCGCTCCTGATTGGCCCTGCGCGCGCAGCTGCATTTTAATGGCGGCAAGTTCACTGTGACAATAAATACGCGTGAATTTAATGTTTGTTTTGTTTTTAAAATACAAATTAAAAGTTAAAAATGGATAGCGACGATGATATTTGTACGCCTCCGGATATTCTAGAATTGGCAACAAAAGTAACTCACAATCTTTTGCCAGAAAAATCTAGAAAATTATATGAAAAAGAATATAATAACTTTTTGGCATGGAAGACCGAAAAAAAAACTACATCATTTTCTGAAAATGTCATTCTTGCGTATCTCAAAGACCTCTCCGACAAATTCAAACCATCTTCTATGTGGGCTAAATATTCTATGCTCAAGTCCACACTGAGTATCTACAACAATATTGATATCACGAAGTATTCAAAGGTCAAAGCGTTCCTGAAACGCAGTTCAGAAGGACACAAGGAAAAAAAGTTGCCTGATGTAACCTTGACGTTTACATCAGGTCAAATAAAGATGTTCCTGGAAGATTCACCAGATATTTTGTATCTTTTTGAAAAGGTAAGTGTATTTTAGATTTGTTATTTAATCTACCTAGTACTTACGTACTACACACGCAAGTTATCTAGACACTCCGTTTAAGCGCTTTGTGTATAAATTTGGTAGTAGGTACCTACACTTTACTACTTCATAAATCATAGTTTTTGCCTTGGCTATGTACCTCAAGCTTATTATATCGTTTATTGTTACAGGTTGCACTAATCTTCGGCATAATGGGGGCATGCCGAAGGCAAGAGCTATACAACATCCAATTCGATGAAGTCTCTAACATTGACGACAGTACAATCATGGTGAAAGTTTCGAAAACAAAAACGAAAATAGATCGTTCTTTCGTTGTGACGGGCAACTGCTATGCCGTATGTAAAAAATACATGGAACTTCGACCCACCCCCTGTCGAAACCCTGCCTTTTTCTTGAGCTATAGATCGGGGAAGTGCGTCGATCAAAGAATTGGTATTAATAAATTTGGTGCTCTGGGAAAAACTATCGCAAGTTTTTTGAATCTGCCTAACCCAGCGTTGTACACGGGGCATTGCTTCCGGCGCACCTCGGCGACCCTTCTCATAGATAGCGGTGGTGATTTGACCGCACTGAAACGACACGGGGGGTGGAAGTCTTCTACTGTGGCTGAAAGCTACATTGATGAGTCTTTAATGAATAAAATTCAAGTCTCAAATACGATCTTGAACAGTATAGAAAACAAGACGAATGAAGTAATTATAAATATTCCGACTCCGTCTACGAGCTCTACTGCTTGCCCCGCGACCGCTACAGCTGCTGGATCAATAATTAACATTAACTTTCAAAATTGTACCATCCAAAATTTGAACAATTATTATAAATAAACTATTGTCAGCTTTTACTCTTGTTGTTTGATTAATTGCATTAGTGAAGATAAAGTAGTGTATGCAACTGCATATAACACGGGTATTAAAACACTCGTTACTATTATGAAACTCGCTGTGCTCGTTTCATAAACTCACGCTCGTGTTTTAATACCCTTCATTATATGACAGTTGCATAAACTACTATTTCAGTTAAACATATGCAATAATTGTAACCGCGAAAAATCCATATATCGCGGACACTGCGGACTATGGGACAATAGAGCAAACTGATATACAATAATTTTATAAAGGACGTCAATCTCTACAAAAAAATATGCAATGCCATAACACCAAGGTACGAATAATGTAGCTACTTTGTACCGGCGTTAATATTGCATATTTTAAAATCAAAAAGTAGTTATTGTGACCTACGAAGAAACTATTATTTCTTCGTAGCTTGTGACATAATTGTAACAGTAAGACATTGGTGTTAATCCTTATCTACTTTAATAATAAAGAGGAAAGAATTGATAGTTTGCTTGTAACGTATAAACGCAAAAACTATATAACCGGTTTGAAAATATTTTACCAGTAGAAAGTTATATTATGCTTGAATAACATACTCTATAAATAATTGATTCATAATCATCATCATCCATCACCGCGCGGGTGAAACCACGGAGCACAGCTAGTGTAATATATTAGCCAGAATAATAGTAATAGCCTGGACTGGTAGTCCACCAGGCGAGGTATGAGTATTTTGTTATATTATTGTAAATACACCCTCGAGCACACTACTAAAAACTGAAAACTTTACTCAAAAACTATGGTACTGTGCTACTTTTTTCGATTTTCGATTGAATAGGCAGGTAATCTAAGGGGCCTCATAAGTAATCTCAGTCGCACAACAAGCTATGGTGGTATGGCTATATTCGGAGGTTTTCTACGTAATCGAATCAAAAAAGAGGAGATCCGTAGACGAACTAAAGTCACCGACATAGCCCAGAAGATTAGCCAGTTGAAGTGGCAGTGGGCAGGTGACATAAGCACGCAGAACCGATTTTTCACGCGAGGCCGATGGGGCAAGGAGTGGAGACCACGGACCGGCAAGCGCAGCGTAGGTCGTACACCGACAAGGTGGACAGACGACCTGATAAAGGTCGCAGGACGACTTTGAATGCAGGCCGCTTCCAACCGGTCCTTTTGGAAAATTATGGGGGATCCTACATTCAGCTGTGGAAGTCATACGGCTGAGATGATGATGATGATGATCAAGTAATTGAGTTACTTGTTACTACTTACGTGTTTGTTACTTCTCCAAGCTGAACGATTAAGATGAAATTTAGATAGTCTTTATGCAAAATAACATGCACGCTCCTTTTTATCCCGATTTACCGGGTATTAAGTTCCCGAGAATATCGCTATATCGTTCCACGTAGGCGAAGTTGCCAACAGTACCTACTATTATTTGTTTATATCTGGAGCTTAAAACATAATGCTTGTAGATTTTATGCTACATGAGAACAAAACGTCAATTACTTTCTTATAAATAATATACTAACAATTTTATTGGTCATCATCAGGCCCTTATAGTTGGAGATATAAAAGCTGCACAAACGAATTAAATATTTAATCGTAAAATCTAAAATTTCAACTTTAAATATTGTATGTTATAGAAATAATATTTTGTTATCCCCTGTAAGAATGTTGAATCCATATTTATTTATCAAATTTCTTCTTTGTCTGTTGTCTGTAATTTTAGCCTTAGAATTATGTCCCTAAGAAGGATAATAGAGATCGGAAAGATATAGTGGATGCAACACTTCCATAGATAAAGATAAATAATAGTTATTAACCACACTCTGCGCCTCGAAATATAGCATTATGCTGGTACAGTCAGCGAACATGTAAAGTAATAAGAATTAAAATTATATGTAAATGTATTCGTAATTTTGGAATTCAAAATTATTTTCGTCATGTAAACGGTTTTTTTAAATGACAAACTTTTACAAATATAAAGAGTTGCCAACTTAAAGCTGTAGATAAGACTGTTAGTACAGAATAATAAAATAGGGATTATCACGCAGATAAAATGAGACAAAGATAATCTTCGTTTCATTCTAATTTTCAATTTACTGTTCAGCTGTCTTTTTTCGCTGACTGTACTACTAAATTATGACCAGTTATATATCACAAAAATAGTCACATGGATATGTTATACCTATCGTTTTTTTTTACCGTCAGCATCCGAAGGTTAAACAACAACCTATATTGCAAGCGTAACCTGTTAATATATATTTTTCACTTGAATTATACAAGGAAAAGACATACAATTTGATAAAGTACCTAGGTACCTAATCACTGCGAAGAACAAAGAAACTATAGAAACTATTTAATTCTTGGTTAACAAATTCACATGGGACAATAATTTCATACACAAAGTTCGAAACTTTTCCCCGTTGTTACCGGGGAAATAATATTGAAACTTTATCTTTATTATTACGTTATTTAGGAGGTACCTAATAAGGTTACTTTTGTGAACAAGTATGTTTAATTATTATTTTGGATGTATTACTGGGGCAGCGGACTTACTGAGTCGCGTTCAGGTCAGGTCAGGCTATCGCGCATTTCATTTGACAGTTTTTAATGATAATCACCTGGCAAAGTATACAACGATTAGCAATTAACAATAGTCTATACTTCTCAATACCTATGTTATAACAATCAAGTCGAAGTAAGGTTAGCCTATAGGTAACTGGTTAGTAAGGTCAAACAAGTAGAAGAAGAACTAAAGAAAACCAGCAGTAAGTTCCATGGTATATTAAGGATCTGTAACTTCTGCATTTGAAGCATTGGTATATCTCTTATAGACGACGTTCCAAAAGGGTATAAGGAAAAGTTTAAGATGTATATGGCCCTAATCCTTACATCGACGCTTCTGGTGTTGCTCATAGTGGAAGAATATGCGTACATTATTGGACAGATGATGCATTCAAACTTGATCGAAGATTTGATTGGCAGCAATCTGCATATTGCGGGATATGGAACTATGAGTAAATTTAGTTGGTAATGTTGCTAATAACCTTTTCATATCCGCTCAAAAATTTCCAATTACATATCACGCAATCTCTACGTAAAGCAAGGCATTACATACGCGGGGCTGTAAAGTTGTATGAAACTCCCTGGGGAGTAAAGTGATTTGGATTTGGAACGTTAGTTGTAGGAAAACTCATAGTACGTAGACAGCATACAGAAAAAAAAGAAAAAAGGCGGGATTGTATTATTAGTAGTGCGCTCGAATAGCCCTAAGTTAGCCAAAATACTTGGCACTAAAAACGATCACAAGGGCGTTCGAATTGGGAATCTATGGGTGAAAATGGCGTTTATGGCTCTTTATGTTCAGCGTTCGAAAAGCTAAAAAATGAGTTATTTTTGCCACCAAAATTGGGCTTTACGAACGTTTTAACAAAAGAGTCAACAATAGCAATGCCACCAATGCCCTCATTGCTAAACGAACCTAAGGAGTGTGATTGTTGTGGGCCCGTTGCTATGGGATACGCACGGTCCTCTCCGCATCCAAGGTCATAGTTGAAGTTACGTGTTGCGATCGGTGCTAGGTATTATATTCATCTATGTTCTGGTGTTTGGTGTTATTCAACTTTCATAAAATAGTATTATTATCAACATGGTGCATGTAACTGTACCGAAAATCGGGTGCTCCAAAAGCAACTAAATCGTAAGTACTAATTATAACTTAGTTAACAACCGCGAAAGTCTCAAACAGTGTTATCCATAAAATGTTCCTTCCAAAGATATTGTCTCTGTCGCTCTATAACGGGACAAATGAGTCCAATTTGAATATTAACTATCAATGTATTTTACTTTTAACGAAATAACTGCTATTTCAAAGCTCTGAGTTTTTCTTGTCTCGCAGTAGGTATGAAAAGTAGAGTACGCACCTCGAGGATAAAGCCTGCCTTCGTCTTGGGCGGCTTTATCCCCTCGCTTCACTCAGGACTCTACATAACTCCCTCGCTTCGCTCGGGGATTAAATCGTAATCCCCTCGCTGCGCTCAGAGATTAACCCAAGAGTCCCCGTTACACTCAGGGTTCAATATACCGCCCATGACACAAAACACTGCTTTACTCCCTTGGTGCATAATCTACTATTTCGCTTGCCGGTTCCGCGCAATCCGTACACACGATCGAAATGACTTTGGGTATAAAACGAAAATGAAACGAACGATGAATCGAAACCACTACCATAATGCAGAATGTAGACCGCAATATGTAATGTAATAATATAACCTTATAATAATACATTAGAGTTTACAAACCCAGGTAAATTAAGTATATAACACTGAAATTATACACTGAGAAAAATCGAATTCTGAACTAAGGTCAAATTAGTTCGTACACGGTTGAATTGTAATTGCGTGAGGTGAGTTTGTAAGGCTTACGTTTAATTTTGCTTTCTCAAGCGAAAATGTACAAACTGTTTATTAGATTTTACTAGACACAAACTGTTGAATGTAACGTACCGTAAGGCACTTTATGAATTGACCTTACTCCTGCTAAATAAGTAGTATATACTGTTAAAATCACCTTACGTTTACGACGCTGAATGTTCGGCGAAAATCATAGCAATTACGGCAATATTCGCCTTATGAAAAGGTTTACTATTCCTTTTATTTTTTTTTTTCAATTATTATAGATATAACAAACAGTACTCAACAAAATAGAGATACATATAGTTTAAAAAAATTGAACGCCGACTTATATAGGTTGTTTGGTAGAGGGACCGACAAACCAAATGAGCGTGTTCAGGGGACCACTTGGAGAATACAAGTTGGCCAAAAAAAATCCCCGACCCCCCAATATGTTTAACTTTTTTTTGGCATTTTTCCCTTTTTCTCCAAAATTGTACCTATTTACCACCATAACATTTGCAAAATCTTTTTTAGACCGGATGTTTTTAGTTGAATTTGGTCTCTAATACACCTTCAGGCCACGCAAAGCTAAAATTGGATACAAAAAGAGCTAACTAACTGATTTAGTTAAAAAAATTGGGGTGTCGGGGATTTTTTTTGGCCAACTTGTATTCTCCAAGTGGGCCCCCGAACACGCTCATTTGGTTTGTTGGTCCCTCTACCAAACACCCTGTATAATATACACACATCAACATGGTCTAGGGATATTTCAATTAAACCTAAATAACTAAAATTCTATTAACTTTTTGTTTAGACACCTGCACATTAAAATAAACCTTGTTTAATAGCATATCTAATCCGATAATAAACTTTTAGATACAGTTAAATTTTAAAAAACCTTAGAAGAAGAGGAAAAACTCAGACAAAATTTCAACCTTAACTTTATTTTTGAAACATCAAAACCTAAACGAAACAACTGTTTTTTTTATAAAAATTATTGAAAACTTAAAATTAATAATCCGTGGATCCACCTAAGACTCTCCTGACACATCTGCAGCGGTTCTGCATACTCAAAACAAGGGTGTTAATATCCAGTTGTGGAATACTGTCCCAAGTCCTGCTAAGATGCAAGAAAAGCTGGTTTTCATGCACAATATCTTCAGGGAAATTCCTAAGAGCTCTTCTCTGAAGCATATCCCATGCATGCTCAATAGGATTTAAGTCAGGGGATTGTGCAGGCCAGTGTAAAGCTTGGCTTGCTGTTGTAACCAACTTGTAACGATACGCGCCGTATGTGGACGGGCATTGTCGTGCATTAGCTGGAAATTTTGTCCCATTTGCTGTCTGTGGGGCAAGATTACAGGCTCTAGAACCTCATCTCGGTATTTTAGAGCAGTCATATTGCCTTGTATCCAAACGAGGTCCATTCTACCACCGAGACGAATTTCTGCCTTAACCATAATCGTGCCACCTTGATATGCATGAACTTGTTGTGGGTGCTGCAGTCGATTCCAACGTCCAGCAGTGCAAGTACCGATCTTACCGATCGATAAATTGGAGTCTTGAATTCGTCATACTTCTAAAAACTGGCTATATCGATCTTGTGTCGATCATTGCAAGCAAGTAACAAAATTAAGCGATCTGCACTGAGAAAAAAGTCACCACTAAGTATTAAAAAACTGTTTAGTATTTGGAGAAAAAACTAAGTTTTAGTGTAAGTTATGAAAGTTTTGCTTTATTTGCAATTGTTCTTATATTTTACTAACTACTTTGTTTTTTACATTGTAATTCCTAAAATTCTCATTTAGTAAATGCAAATTATTACATAGTTTATTTATTATTACACATCATAGTAAATATTATCATGTTTTTGCAAAAGCTGCAAACATGTTTAGTTTTTCTAAGTAAGGTTATCTGTATTTCCAAGCCTGTTTACCTATTTTGTAATCCCGTGAAATAGGTCATCTGATTCAAAGAAACATTTCTAAATACAAGTTTTTACTTTATTCGATTTAAAAGAAACGTTTAGTTATTACTTATTTGTAATTCCAAGAAAAGAGATTATTAATTCCAAGAAACGTTTTTAATTTCAAAAATATCAATTAGTTCAATTATTTCCTTTTAATTTTGCTTGCGTCCTTGTGCCTGACTTCGCCTTAGAGATTATTTATTCCAAGAAACGTATTTAATTTCAAAAATATCAATTAGTTCATTTCATAGCAACCTTTAATTTTTACTGGTTTTGTAATTCCAAGAAATTAGCTTAGTTATTCCAAGCATTATTTTTAATTTTAAGAAATTGCTATTATTGATTTCACAGCAACGTTTAATTATTTCTAGTTTTGTAATCCCAAGTAATAAAATTCACTTATTTCTAGAAACAAATGTTGTATTATAAAAGTCTCCGTGTACTTGTTACCTATTTAGTAATTCCACACACAGAAATACTGTAATTTCAAGAAACGTTTTTTGCTTGTGCATCTGCAGGCACCTAGCTTATTTCGGGCCAGGCCAACCAACAGCCATTTTGTTTTTTGCACTGGAGGCGACAACAAGTGAGTGGCGCGGCGCACAATCAAAATTAAAACTTTTAAAAAGAGAACTTGTATGTTTAGGATTTTATTTAATCCAGTAAATTTTTTGTCCAAAATGAATGTCCTAAACGATCAAGTTCTCTATTTCGTTTTAAAGAAAAGTGTTGTTCAGTGGTGATTTTGTTTTAAGTTGTGTGATTGTTGTAATTGTTTTAAGAATTCGTCCCATTTGTTACCCCTAGTGACCTATGGAAAAGCCATTCTTACCGTTTCCAGTTGTCTACAGTGATGACATATTTGTGAAATTAAATGAGTACAAACTACCTACTTTTTACTTTGCCACCAGCGATTTTTCGCTACAACTGAAAACGTACATACGTCTACTAATTTAATTTTCCAAGCGTGTCATCACCGGAGACAACTGGGAATATAGTAAACTGTAAAATAGTGTTTATGGTTATAAATATGTAAACTGTAAAAAAATTTTTTTTTTAAAGTAAACATCATTCACCATTTGTTATATATATATATATATATATATATTATATTTAATGAATATTTTTTTAACTAGTATTCTTTCGTGTTTATTTTATTTTCTGCAATTCAAGCTGTTATAACCAAACGAGTTCATATACATATACATAAATATATACAGTTTTTATTATTATTTTATAACTTTGCGTTGCTTTCTTTTTGATATCGATATCTCCATATGTTTATATAATACTGTGAAACTAACATGTCTACAGAGTTAGTGTGACATTTTTTGTAGATACTAATGTATTTTAAGAGCGCATTCAGTGCGCTCAACGCTAAGTTATAATATAATAGTAAGAACTGTATATATTTATGTATATGTATATGAACTACAGTTGGTTGTGACAACAAAACTACCAACTAGGTATTACAAAAATAATCTACTTAGGCGTTACTAGATATTACAAATGTAGCTTTTAATATTACTAGGGCTTTACTAAATACTATCAAACTAAGCTATTGAAAGAACTAAGGATCATTAGATATTACAAAACTAAGTTATTGAAATAACTAGGGCCACATTAGATATTACTAGGTATTTACTAGATATTACAAAACAGTAGTATTCATCCATGACGTCATCGTTTCTGAGATTACTCCGCACACTGTTGAAAGTACTAGGGTTTTGTAGATATTACAAAATAGCAAACATTTATCCGTGACGTCATCGTTTTTGATATTACTACTCACGCTTGAAATTACAAAACAGGTATTTGTGATATATACAATATACGTTTACAAAAATCAATTTGTAGTTATCACAGGCCATTTGTTGTCCTCGGATTTAGTAATATTTTAGTTATAATTAATGTATTTTTGTCAATTTTTTTCTCAGTGTGTAGACAAATTCGATAAACTTTTACGATTATAACGATAACCCTAGCATGGAATTGTTAAATTACGTTTGAGAACGTCTATTTAATCGATTTTAACGATTGTTTTGTCAGCTTTGAAAATTACCTCGATACAGCTTGTCGACAGGCGACGAGAATGGGGATATTGTTTAGTTGCGTTTGATCTTACTAATATTATAAACTCGAAAATTTGTATTTATGGATGAATGGATGTTTCTTATTCTCTTACGCTCAAACGGCTGGCCCAATTTTGATAAAATTTGGAATGGAAGTAGATCGGCGCTGAATTAACACATATGATAATTTTCATCAACATCGTCATCATCCATCACCATGCCTTCTTTGCCTCACCTTCAAATCACAGAAGGACAGGCGACGAGAATGGGGATATTGTTTAGTTGCGTTTGATCTTACTAATATTATAAACTCGAAAATTTGTATTTATGGATGAATGGATGTTTCTTATTCTCTTACGCTCAAACGGCTGGCCCAATTTTGATAAAATTTGGAATGGAAGTAGATCGGCGCTGAATTAACACATATGATAATTTTCATCAACATCGTCATCATCCATCACCATGCCTTCTTTGCCTCACCTTCAAATCACAGAAGGACACATTGTGGAATGCAGACAACTCGTAATAATCCATACACTGACCGCAAATTGACAATCGTATAAGGCGACAATAAGACTTCCATACTTGCTAGGGGCGATACGATTTTTATCGATCTTAGCGACTCGACAAATTTACGGTACTTGCACTGCAGGTTCTTTCCAAACGCGTACTCTTCGTGAATCAGGATGAAATCCAAACCTGGATTAATCAGTGAAAAGCACAAGTGACCATTGAGAATGTTTCCAGTTTCGTGTGCAATAGCCCATTGTAATCTTCTTCCTCGATTGCCTCTCCTTAGCGCTGGTACCCGAAGTGGCCTACGAGCACGTAGGTTGACTTCATGCAGTCGTCTACTCAATGTTTGACCGCTTACCAGCAAACCATACTCTCTCTGTAGCCTTTGAACCAATTGCATCGCCGTTACATTTGGTTGACTTCGTGCAGCATTTACTATGAATCGATCCTGTACACGTGTTGTAATGCGTTGAGGTCCTCTGTGACGTTCCACCACTTCCCCCGTGACACGATAACGTGACCAAAGCCTGGATATAACGCTTTGACTGGTCCTCATGGCTTCAGAAACAGCAATTTGGGTAGCGCCAGCTTCAATCATGCCCACTGCTCTTAACATTTCGTTCCTGGTCAAGTGTCTACGTGGCATGATTAAATGAACACCGGAGATGCGTTTGACAAAGATTTATAGAAATTTATGGAGTTTTTATTAAGTAAGAAGTTCGTGAAGATTTCCTTCTTTAGAAGAAATTCAATGAATGCGAATTTCATCTTTTCGCCTGTTCCGGCCCGTCCTCGCCCGTACTGAGCATTCCCACGGCGTGTGTTATGTAGCATGTTGGAAGCTATTCCAACATGTTAAGACATTAAATTTTCATTTTTTATTTAGTTTTTAACTTCGTGATAGGGATACTTCCATCTTTTAAATTAGTTTTTATGCGTAACCACGCATCATCCAAGATAAATAAGAACAATGTCCACATTGTTGCACACCGGCTCCCGATGAATTGGACGGGCGACAACAGGCCACCGCAGGCCTCATCGGATGCGACAGTTCCCACGGTCTGTCAGTCTGGCCTGGCGCGGTCTGACCCAGGCCGTGGAACCCAAACATAAGTATATATATATATATATATATATATATTCAATCAAGTATATATAGAACGTACCTAAAGGATGTGTTGTTGAACACCGATCGCTATACCTACCGCAAGATACGCCCAACTGTGAAGGCACACCTTCACAGTTGGGCTACGTCTGGCAACTGGCTTACCCCTTTGACAAAACTAAGCCAATTTAACACGAACTTGTGTATGTCTTGCAAACTTGCGCAGGTGATTTGAAATGATATAATTACTCGTAGTTCTTAGAAGTAGATACGTGATGTTTGGAGTAAAGTGCTCTTAAGAGCCTGAAACGCTGGGTAGTCACGGCATGAATATGAATTACTCAGCACTTTGTATCAAAATAGCAGTTGAAATGTGTAAGAAACGTGGGCTCTTCCGAGAAATCACATTACACTAATAACACTAAACTAAATACGAAAGTGAAAAGATAATGTTATTACTTTAGATTTTTAAATATAATAGACAGTATTATTGCATACTAGCGCTTGTTATGAGTTATTATAATGTCAATTTAAATGAACTAAATTTTACACAGATCACAAAAAAATAATTAAAATTGTTACTTTAGATATTTTTATGTACATTGAAACTCTCTGTTGAAAAATAGGGACTTTATAATTAGGAATAGAATTATTTATTGACCTTAGAACAGTTTTCGTTAGAACGATATCTTAAATCAGTATGTATGTGCACAAATCGTGGATCTTGCCCATGACATTTATTTATACAGTCCATTCATTCCATAATTGATTCCATTGTATTGATAATCTCAATGCAACATAATGTGTTATATTCTTATTAATAGAAGCTACATACAATAAAGGTAAAGACTGCAGAGATTACAATTCGAAATTAAAACATAAGTAATTCAAATTGATTATTAAAATTGGATCGGATTATTCATATAAATGCCTCAGGATTCATCAAAATACAGTCAAGTAAGCTAAATATCTAACAATATATTAAATAAACCGTAAATAAAAGGAGATGATCTAACTATTCTATTTTACAAAAATAAGGATTCTGTATACGCATGCCCATAAATTCATTAATAGAATAAAGCTGATGAGAGTGTGAAGAAGTGTTTCATTTTTTATTTAATCATCTGAATGTAACGTTATAGCTACTGGTAGCTTATTAAACACACTCCGTTTTATTCAATACTCCATGTTTTTGAAATTTTGTTAGCCTTACTTTTTAGGTTAGAATAATTTGTATTTATTTATCTTTGTCTTATCTTTGGTTATCCTTATCTTTGTGTACTTCTAATAGACTACAGTGTATATACTACGAAACCACTGTCATTATTTCATTTAGCTCAAAATATGGTCTGACGTACTGAAGTACGTTTTCTTAGTCCGAACATTATATTAATTGCTCTTTTCTGAGCTTTTAGGACTTTATCTATATATATTTATTTATTGTATTATATACATTGTATTATATGGATGGTATGGGAGTCGAGGTTTTGGCTAATATTATACATATAATATTAGCCAAAACCTCGACTCCCATCGAGTAACAGCTAGCAAGCGAGCATGCTCTGCGGAAGAACTAAGTAGATATATTAATCAGGTTTGAAGTTCTAACTCACAGAGCGAACCATTTTGGGGCAATAATAATGGCTGAAAGGTTGCTGGAGGCGAAAGAAATTGTCATCATCGGAGACGTCAACCAACTGTTATATATCGACAGGGAAAACCTCTTCGAGGTAAGGTACAGTAGTTCTGAAATCTTGGCGTCCATCAGCCAAGAGCTGTTCTGCACGCGCAGTAATCCAATGGATATAACATATGTACTGAACGAAGTGTATCCGGTATTGAATCGTCTAGATCCCGTGTTCATTCCCTGATGCTGGAACGGTACACCGGTGTAAAAACCCCAACGGACCTCACGAAAACCCTATATCTAGCGCTGATACAGGAGGAAAAATCCTTCTTAGTCGGCAGAGGATACGGATCAGAGGAAGGGTCATGCACCCTAACAGTACACGAAGCACAGGGCAGCATGATGATGATGACAGATGAAATGATGATGACTATGAAAATATGAAATGAATAAATATGAAATGACCTACGAAACGGTGATCATCATCCAGGCGAAGTTGCGAGTATTTTTTTTTTTAGGATGGACACAGCTTTTTGCCTCTACGGGCATTAAAAGCGACACAGGACTGTTGGTGAGTGCACGCAGCACTCAACCGAGGGGCAACAAGGGCGCATAAAGCGCTAGACAACGACAAGGGCGAACCCTTGCCTGGTAGGGAATAGAGGTGCCGTTAGCCGCAAGCACTGTCTGAAAGAAAACAAAACACAGGTTAATGAAATAAAACACAGGTTAATATTGATGATACTTGTAAACTTTTAATCGAAAATCGATACGTTACCTTTACCTTAATACACATTACCAAAATATAATACAGATTACCTTGTGTCTGATTTAGGATTATTTCGAAGTCGCTTACGACGACCTCGATGTCTAACTGCAAAAGGTGCGAGTCACAAAACTCTGAGAAAGCATCTCTCAAGCAGTGGTGGCAGTGTCACGACACTCAGGCAGGTGCAGACGACAGCTCGGACGCGATTGGCGATTTCGTCAGGCGGGCGATGAAAGCATCCGAATATCGAATCGTACAGTATAATCTCAAAAGACCGAAACGAGGAGATCGTGAAGGCTATGTTAAAAAGGACAGGGCAAAGGCGTAAACCTGAGGCCGGTAATTCTGGCCAATAGCGTACACATAAGTATAAACGAAAAAAAATTGTTCACTTGCAATAAAATTTACCTACGTATTTTAAAAAAATGGACTCACTTTAGTTTTTAAGCAATTTCCACCATAGCAAGAATATTCATTGTGATATTTGGAGAAAGAATCTCCATTAAAATTGTAATTACATAAAAAACAGACCAAATCTAAAAAAGGTACGGAGTCTGTAGTGTGGAAGAATTAAAAATAAAAAAACTCGCACATAGCGGCCCGCCCCACTACCTC
The DNA here is from genome assembly GCA_917880725.1 of Selenia dentaria. Taxonomy (NCBI): domain Eukaryota; kingdom Metazoa; phylum Arthropoda; class Insecta; order Lepidoptera; family Geometridae; genus Selenia; species Selenia dentaria. The sequence goes on from OU862879.1 coordinate 17,776,724, forward strand.
TTAGAAGCGGGAGTTTTGGCAGGGACTGACTTGGACAAGTTATTTTCTAGTTTTCTAAAGCCTCAGTCATGTAAATAATTTGAAAATTTTGAATACGAGGCGATAAATTTTGAATACAATAAAATTTAGAGTACTCAAAAGTTAGTAAACAAAATTTTATTGTATTCAAAATTTTGTTTACTATCTTTTGAGTACTCTAAATTGATGAAAGGAAAGCTGGCAATGCCACACTAGAAAAGTCGCGTATTATATTATATATTATATTATAGCAGAACAGCACCCGTTCACGAGTTGACGCATTTGGCAGCCATCGTGTTCCTCAACCATATCTGATGTAAGATGGTGACCCGCCACACGATGAGCGTTTCATGAGCGTGGCTGCTCTGCTTGCTCTTTGTCAAATACAGCTTCACTTAAATAACTACTAGTGTACTAAGCGTTAGTGCTTTAAAAATCATATAATAAAAACTATGATGGATTGATACATCAATACGAAAGTTCAGTGTTTGAAAAAAAGCTTCTTTCGTATAGTAGTCGTATAGTGCTTCTCAAAGCAGTTCAATAGATGTCACTCCATTCCCATACGCTTGTTCAAATCAAATAGAGAATTAAAATTCAATGCTCGGACGGTCTCAATGCCCCAGTTATCATGGTATCTGACACAAAGTAAAAATTATCCAATGAATTTTTTATTTTGTTTTTGCTATTTTATAATATTTGGTCTCGCTAAGCAGGCGTTAGTGCTTTAAAAATCATACATTAAAAATAAACTAATTGCATAGTCACTGTAGCAATTTAAATTTTCAATGCCATTGTCTGATGGGTGACGAGTGCAGTGCAGAGCAACGCATCAACAATACAGTCAGTGATGGATAGGTGTTATATGCATACCATCAGGCGCACGACTTTAATGACTTACAATCTCATAGCCCAAGCGAGTGAACCCGCGGTCGGCTCAACTAGTAAAAAATTAAAACAGAGACCTGTTCTTACTATTTTGAAATACTTTCAAAGGTTTAACTCATCATATATAATTATATATTACACTAGTTACAGTAGGCGGAAGCACTTATTTTTTAAACATTAGGTAGATTGTCCCTTTGTACCGATAAACGGAGCTGCTCATGACTTATCAAAGGTATTTTTGAAACAAAGGTAAATCCTTCTATCCAAGGCTTATTCCACTTGGGTCTTTGAAGATTTTACGAAATTGTCATTGAAGAGGGTCAACAATTAATTTGTGTGGATCTACCTGACCTTTTGATCTCGGCTCTCCCTACTTTTAGAAATCATGGTTTTTAGGATTCCGTACCAGACGTACGGGACTCTATTACAAAGCCTGCGCTATCCGTCTCTCTAACTGTGTTAATTAATGATTGATGAATGTTTTGAGTATACCTAGTACTTTCTTCACTTTCTAGAAAGTATTTAGATACTGCATGTTAAAAACATTTATAAAATAGGTAAGTTTACATGCGCAATTTACATTTGATTACATATCTACTAATTATAATAGACAATCACGAATCAAAAAAAAATGACAAACATGACAACTGCGTATTTATTTGAGTAATAATCTCTATATATAAAAATTAACCCCATTTTCTCCTGGTCACGCTATAACTTGAGAACGGATGGAGCAATCTCGCAAATTCTTTTTTTGTTGTGTTCATTATTGTCAGGAGAAGGTTCTTATGATAGAAATAACAAAAAAGAAGGAAGGTTGCGCCGAGGCCGAAGGCCCACCTACTACACGAAGAAGTCGCGGGCAGTCGCTATAGTTGATTATAATTTTCGATCAAATTTTATTGTTTTCATAGAGAGTTTGTTGTTTCCATAATATTGTTTTAGTAATGTTAAATATTGTTGTTTCTATAGATATTAGTTGACCTAGACCTTTCCATCCCCCATAACAGAGGTCTCGGTGAGGGACACGGGGGTGTCCATCGCCATTTAAAGACCTCGAGGTGGCGCGCGCGGTGTTTCCGCGTGCCCCTCATTGATGCTGGGGTGGAGTGACTCCTGCTCCATCCCACCGGGATGGGGTTCTCATGAGAGGACCAACGTTGCCGGGACCGTGGACGATTGCAAAAGCTTGCCCGTAGTCCCGACATTAAGGCGCCCGGAGAAACACCGTGTGGTGGTTTAGTCGGTATGGTCTGCTTGCTGCTATGGGTGCAGTTGGCGATACAAGACGAGTCCGACATACCCCGTTGAATCTCCCCGGATTTGGCGGGGATGTGTAAGTGCATTCCCCACACGATAATAAAAAAAAAAAAAAAAGACCTTTCTGTTTAACCTTAAATAACAATATTATTATAATATATGACGTGCACTCCTTCACCTTCATGCCTTCATCCCGTAACACTGTAGTTCTGGCGCATTATTACTTCGCGGCAGAACAGCGGGCGTTGATGTGGTAATCAAGATGGCCTCATACACAGGAGGCCTACCTCCCAGTAAGTGGGTTTCCTCGCCTCTTGCGATTCGGATCCAGACGGTGGAGAGGATATTCTTTAACACCATTTCCTCATGGAGGAATCGCCACATGCATTATCACCTGTAGTTTAAGTGGGAATGTTTAGTGGTAATATTTACCACTTTTAAGCACTTAAAACAAATGACATAATTTAGTACATCTGCACCGGCCAGCAATATAGGCATTGATGGACGAACGTTAAAATGTGGGACGAGGTGAAGCCGAGGCACACGTACGTAATTCTATCAATGCCTAGTTGTGGCCAATGCTTTTATAGTATTTTTCTCATTTCATAATGCGCGGAAATTAAAACTAAGGAGTACCTAGGCAGAACTTTTTACTTTTCAAAATCAACAACAGTAATTTGACCCCCTTTAATGTGTCCATTTGTTTTTTTATGTAACAGCTTTCTATGAGCAAGCCAGTTCAAAACTTAAATAAAACCTTTGATAAGTTACTTCCTCGGTTGCCATGTTTCGGGGTAAAATACCGTTCCACTTATAAATTACGCGACCGATATGAGTTTACTTTGTAATTTCTTTTGCCACCAAACCACAACAGATATGGATTTTCATACAACTTTGTGGGCCGCTGCTCGCATGTATATGGCCAATACAGCAATTTCGATTTATCTCGAAGAAGGTTGTCAAAATTGTGCTCAAACTTCCAAGCATGTTTGAGAAAACAATAAAATATTGTGTTTTAGTTCTATAGGAAATGATTGCCAACTGCTATTTTAAAACAGCTATCCGTATATTATTCAATGTGATAAAGTACAAAGTAAAGTTTCCTTTTAGAATAAGAAAGTGGGCTTGACGACATTTTCATTTCAAAGGTCATAAATTATGGACAGCTTCGTTTCACAGTAATGGGGTTCTATAGAGTGCCGCCAAAATTACAAGTGTCATAATAAAAGATTATCTACGGAATCTCGGGATTTTAATTTCAACGAAAATCTTTTGTACAGTTACGGTTTGAGAAATAGCCAGTTTGATCTTGACCCTAACAAAACAGGCGGTTGAATTATACATTTTACTAAACGTATTTTTAGAACTTGTGACAGCTATAGCGAAGAAAGGTGCTTAAGGCGTTATTAGTTAAAACTCGACAAAGATGGCAATATTGTTTATTACTTAAGGCGCGGTCCAATCCTAATTTTAAAACATTTTACGGTGCTTTACATAAGGTTGAGAATTGCTTACCAGAATGCACGATTTAATGCAAAAATTCAATTGAATACGTGCTAATACTTTTTATATTCATTTCGTACAATCAAATGATTAAATTTTAATGATAAAGGAATCCATAGTTCACTAGTAAATTTCATTGGGAATTCGAATATGATACATTAATTGAAATATATTTGCCCATAATTGAATAAAAATGCTTTTTCCCACGAAGCACGTAAGAAAAATTGCAAAATTTACCGAATGTTGCCGATTTTTTTCTATCGAGCCAAGTTTGCTCAATCGTGTATTGGCTCCCATACGTCATAAGGGAGTATATTCAATTTACACTACGTTTTTTTCGAACTTCGGTTATTAGGTTTAAGCGTCGAAAAACTAAGTTTTCGCGAAGTCGAATCATGAAATTTGGAACTCATTTCGCCTTAAAGCTTGATATCAGTAATAAGTATTATCGGATATTTTTAATATGAAAAACGGGATTCACTTACGTAAAAAAGTTAGATCTTTCCGATTATAGTTTCAACCACATCCGGTGGTCTTTTTCAAGGAGAGTGCAGCTCTCGCGGTTGCGTCTCGCCTCGCACTCTATCAGATTACTCATTATCGGATACTTAGCTGTACCTTATCGCAGATCGTAAATTTTAATAAGTAATCTTAAGGTATAAAAACAAACGTGGTTTTCACTCATTTTTAATTAGAAACACGGGATTACTCACGTGAGTATTACTCAGTATTACTCACGGGAGTAATCCCGTATTTCAAATAAAAAAAATCTTAAGGTACTTAATAGGTATGTCTATTTTTATATAATGATTTTTATAACACTTGTATACGTCCTAACTAAAAGTGAATTAGAGATGCTGCCTAAAACCGCAATGGGGTTATAAAGCGATTGTAAAACTGGCTCATGACGCAGTATGTAATATACGCATGGCTTGTAGCAGTCGTTATGGAAGTTAATTCACTTCCAATCGCAAGACAGGAAGCGACTCCATCCTCCCACAAATCTGGCGCTCTTGAGGTTATGGCAATCCAACACGCTGGAAACGTGTGCGCCAGCAGATCGGGTCACGGAGAATAATTTTTGAAATAACCTTTCGCGTACGAACGGAAGAGGGCGAACGAAGCAGTTCTCACCCATCCACCCACTTCTGTGGTGGGATCACTGGGGTGGAGGTGGGTGAGGATCACTGCCTCAAAGTGTAGGCTGATTGTCTCTTCAACAACTTACATGTCAGGTGGCTACACACGCTGCAGTCCGGTTAAGATCTATCCAGACCTACCGAAGAGCTTAGAGAGCCGCCAGGTGTTAGGCCAACACATCAACATCGACAACAACCCACCCTCGGTGAAAGATTTCTCACGGGGTTCTTTTTGTAGGTCTGAAACCCAATATATCTCCTTCTGTCATCCCAGTTATTGAATAGAATAAAAACCGAGTAAGAAATTGTTTTATGCTATTAGACAGGAGCCATCTATGTTTACTCAAGACCACTCTCACTATATAGTTTCCGAGAAATCAGGATTCAACAAAAAGAAATCGTTTATAGTAGATACATTTCAGTTAACATACTTAATACTATATCGTCCCTTTATTGGTAAAACCGATTTTTCAAAAATGAGTTATTTACACCAAGCTACTCAACTTTTTGAGCTCTATCTACAGGTAAAACCGATTATTCGATACGATGCATAGTTTCCGAGATAGATACGCAAAAAAACAATTATAATATAAGCTTTTAAGTAACATCTGCATTCAATAACAGCTCAAGTCATAAACCTGTAAGATTTTTTGTAAGCCTTGCAATCAAAAACACATTCCGTTTCATATCTTATTTTAGTTGCAATTTACTTACACTCTGAACATACTGTAGCATTGTACTAATACAAATTAAAATACTTTAAATGGTTCTGGTACTGCTGAATTATTGGAAAGTACTTAGAATCTTACACATTAAAAAGAAAGTAAGTAGTTCTACTTGCTTTTAACAGAACATAATCCTTCGCGGTTGTGCAGATTTTAATTCAATTAAAAGAGATTATGCAGCTTTAATTGTTTTTTTCACAACATCAGAGATTGTATCGTTAAGATTTAAATACAAGTAAAAGCAACTATGCTTAAATAGTTTTTTTCACCGAAGCGTATGGTGATATTTCTACATAAATGTTTTCATCTAAAACCAATTAACGACGCTTGATCTTTTGTTTCACACGCACTCCGCGCGCACATCTCTGACTTAGTCGCCATCGTTGATGGACAAATCGTGCGCCGGCCGGTTGTAGTGTTTTGTTTTTCAAGTTTATTTCTTTTTATCGTAGTTTACTTTAGCGTTTGTGGTGATAAAGTTTGAATATGAGTGCTAAGGAAGTTGGAGAGTCATTGGATCCAGGAGGAAATGCTTTTCAAGAAGGTAATTGTTTGTGTTAAACAGTTTAGAGGTTATATTTACCGGTATTTTGCAAAATAATCATTCATTATGCATTAAAATATAGGTACGAGTAACTATTTAAGGATTTGTTTCATAATTATGAATAAGCATTGGCCTATTTAGTGATATTTTAATGTGATTGTTGTTTATTGTAGAAATAGAATACGCTTGGATGAATGATGCGCAAGAAGAAGATTTGTTCATATCTCAGGCATACGATTTATATATGACCCAGTCCGAGCAATAAGTTGTGGATGACAATACTTCAGCGTCGAAAAAAGTTAAAACAATTAATAACAAAAGTGCTTAGAACTTGCCTATCTCTAAACAATCAGGTATACCTACTTTGTGATACCTACACCTACCTAATCGCTGTTTGCGATTTCGGCCGCATGGACTTATTGTAGGTAATTAGTTAGGTATTAGTTATACCTGTTATGACTATACATTCTAAAAATTATTAGGGTACACTATGTAACTGAAGGTAAACCAACTGGTACCTACCTAACATGTTATAATGTCTTACTATCGAAAATTCAATTATTTGTTTACAGGAAATAATTCACCTTCACAAGTTTCAAATAACAAAGAAAGGAGCGTAGAATCTGACATAGAATCACTATTCGGTGGCGATTTTTCTGATGACGATCCTACATACCAGCCTCCTGATATTATTCAATTGCCCGCTGAAGCGGATTCGGATGATTCGGAATTAATAACACTAGAAGAACTCTTAAATCCAGATTCTGTTCATGCTGCTGAAGAAATTAAAAAAATTAGCCGTCGCAAAGCTATAGCTCAGCTGTTTGGTAATAAATAAAAACCTCCCACAGATAACAATAATAATGAGTCTTTATTAGTAGCACAATCAATAACTGTCGAGCTTTTTCAACGTTGTTGGAAGGTCTTAAAACCACGAGCTCGTTGGCACCAAAGAAATCCTGAAACCTGGAAAGTTAATGTGGTAAATAGACAGCGTGCTGAAGGCTTGCCATATGCATATACAAAAAAGAAATTTAGAAGCTCAAAAAATCCTAAGCCTGTTGATTGTTCCAAATGCAAATTTCAGTGCAATGATAAAGTTACAGATGAAGAGCGCCAAATATTATGCAGAAAATATTGGAGTCTAGACTATGCCTCAAAAAAATCATTTATTTTGGCTCACGTAAGGGTTAAGTCAGTAAAGAGACTTCTTGTAAGTAGGAAAAGAACGACACGACGCTGTTATGCTAAGCAATGCTTTTTCACAATAGAAGGGAACGAAATATATGTTTGCCAAAAGTTTTTCTGCATAACATTATGCATTGCTCCGTGTGTAGTAGCTGATGCTGTAAAGCACCGTGATAACTTAGGACTTTTTTGCCAAGCAAGAAGACCCTCGTGGACGTCATGAGCCTCCGAATAAAACTGCACATGAAAAAATTGAGTACATAAAAAAACATATTGCATCTTTCCCTACTATGGAAAGCCATTACATTCGAAAGAAATCAAAACGCAAGTATTTAGACAGAAACCTTACATTATGCAAATTGTATTCTTTGTACGTCGAAAAATGCGCAGACGAAAATATGGAACCTGTGTCGGAGATGACATATCGTAGAATTTTTTCTACAGAATATAATTTGGGATTTTTCATGCCGAAAAAAGACCAATGTCTTTTGTGCACTATAGGTACAATCGCGCTAATCCAGAGGAACAAAATAAAATACAAGGAGAATATTAGAAACACATTGATAGGAAGCAAATTTGTAACCAGGAAAAGATAAAGATAAAAAGAGAGCTGAAGAAGAAACAAATTTTCTGTCTGCTACTTTCGATTTGCAGGCAATTTTACAATTGCCATGCACTGATGTTGGTCTCCTTTACTATACAAGAAAATTAACTTTATACAATTTAACGCTATACGAAAGTGCGCCTCCTAACGAAGCTTATTGTTTTGTATGGTCCGAGACAAATGGTAAAAAGAGAAGTTCAGAAATCGGAACTATTTTGTGTCACTATTTAATGAAATGTGTACCAGAGGAAGTCTCGGAAGTCAGTTTGTTCTCTGACACATGTGGAGGACAAAATAGAAATCAATTCGTGGCTGCTATCCTATTGTGGGTAATTCAAAACAGCAACCATTTGAAAATCATAGATCACAAGTTCTTAGAGTCAGGTCACAGTTATATGGAAGCTGACTCAATGCACAGTGCGATTGAGTCGGCCAAGAAAAATGTTGATCTTTTTTGTATGACTGACTGGATTAACATTTTCAAACGTGCTAGATCAAAAATAAAAATACAGGAAAGACAAAAAGACTATAACAAAAAATTGTTATCAAGTCAAGGAATTTAAATTCAATTAATTTAAAGACTTGAAAAAATTGGCGAATACAATAATTTTGAATAGAACCAAAAACACAGATGGACAGCAAGTGAAATGGTTAAAAATAAAACGGATGAAGTACATAAAAGGAGACAAAAAAATATACTATAACTATGACATGACAAATTCATTTATGACAATGGATGTATGTAACTGTTTCAGACACACAAAATAAGATTAATACAAATTCAGCATCGACATCTTCACCCCATGCTTTCTTCACCACAGCTATGCAACAAGAAACAAAGCAAAGCGATTGGCAGCAGAACATGTAATTGAAATACCAACTACCTCGGAACTCCAGTTCCCACCGCTAAAACAATTGTATGATAGACCTCTTCCAATAACGGAAGCTAAGAAAAAAGATCTCATTAATCTATGTGAGAAGGGGGTTATACCAGAAGAGTACCATGGATGGTACAGAGGTTTGCTTGTAGATAGGGATCGCGTTGAACGCGTTCCTGATGTGGCTGCCTCTGAAGAGTCTCAATCTGAGTCATCTGTGGACTCGTCAGCTGATGAATGAAAGATACATTATTTTAATTTTTAGATTTTCTATCTAAGTATACTAAACATGAATTAATTTAATGGTTTCACAAATTGTTTTGTATACTTAGATAAAAATAAAAAGTTACTAATAAAGTTGATTATTTCCTAATATATAATTCTTATTATTTTTTACTTTCATGTAAATAATGATTTTTTGGTATTTTTGTAATTATAAAAATAAACAATGACCAGGCCTGCTGTAGTTCCTTGTATGAACATTTTGCAGATAAAAAAAATATAAATGTTTATTTCACAACTTAGTTAATTACTATTGACCTATGTTTGAAGGCACCTTTTAAGCAGATAGTCTACCACAATTCTTAATTTTACTCAAGTAAAACCAATTATAATTTTATAAAATTTAAATTTGTAGAATGTTTCAGAGTGTTATATTTACAGTTGTTTTTGGTACCTTATTACTTTCTTCGAAAGGTTACGGTGAACCTATAAGATAAGCTCCAAGTGATTTAATTAATGATATATATGCTTATGTCGTTATTCAGGAAAAACCAACTAAATGACCTCCCTGATGAGATAGTGTTTGGCATTTTTTCAAGCATTATCAATGAAGTACTTCTATTTTTATGATTTACAAACATACTTTATTAATTTTTTCATTATAATTACATGATTGCAGGTAAGATATATGTAATTTAGTTACATAATTTTTCTGTCAAACTTTTAAATCATCATTGCTACAAGTTTACTTTTCGGTAGATAATCGGTTTTACCAATAAAGGGACGATATGTTTACCAGAGAGCAATTGCCCAATACGGCGTATCGTGAACTACGACCGTGGTACTGGCCACAGCGTAGAAATCACTCGTAGCTAATCTCTCGGCCTCCAGCTAACGACCAGCTATAAATCAACGTGTCCTTGCCCATTGCGTGCAATGCAGGGACCATAGCGTGTGTGACAATAAGGACGAGATGTGGATACAAAATATTCTGGACTTTTGAGAGATGATGCGGCATTTACCACAAAGTTTTTAAGTTTCCATTTACAATAACACTCATATTTTGATCAATTTTTAACCGACTTCAATAAAAGGAGGTTTCTCAATTCGATCGTAATTCATAAAAAAACTTCGTCGTTTATGAACTGATTTTCGAGACATTGCAATTGAGTGTTTAGTAGTGTTTGCTCCTTTCGATTTTATTTATTTACATTCCTCTAATAACATTTATAAAATAATAAACCCTTCACACCTTAATATGATTACATAACTTTTATACACTCCAGACAGCGTTGAGATTAAATAATATTTCTTGCTAATTTATCTCATTAGTGTAAGTAATAATCCTCTATAGGTTTAATTAGTTATTACACAGTATTCTTACAACCATAGCACTAAGATTGCGTCGGAGATCAAAGATTGTCTAGCAACGTCTAGTATTTTTATAAATAACCTTTTTCCTATGATATATTGAAAAACAAAGCCCGATGAGTATAATGTTATTTTCTCGACAACCGCGAGAATGTTACACGAAATTGTCCTGAAATGAAAATACTATCAGATGGCAACCCTAACCCCATATAGCAGAATAATTTCCTACTACAGGATAAATGTCATCGCACTAACGACCCGCAATCCCACTCCAAAAAATCCGATAAAAATTCAGCTTTCACAATCGCTGATTTAATTAAATTTTTAACCGTAAATCTCCAGTAGAAAACATCAAAATGTAATTCCACGATCACGCTTGGATGGACGGATCATTTTAGCGTGATAACTGTGTACTACCATGATCGTGGAATCGTGAATGTTCATTCAATTTAGCATCGCTCGGGATGATCGTTCTTCTGATGCTCAAACGTTAGGTATTCCAATTGTAAGTTGACTTTTAAAATTAATATTGCACGTTTAAATTTCACACTTTAAGCACTACATTTAAAATTTAAATAAATACTTACCCAGTTAACTTTTTACATTCTGATTTTTAAGGATTCGGAAAAATACTCTAAGTATTTGCACTTTTTATTGCTCTTGACTTATTATACAGGTAAGTCCATATTATTCAGATTACAATTAGTGTTTATTGTCCTCGAGTCTGGCAAGTAATACTGGTGGATTTTTAAATAACTTGATGGTGCACGAGTAATAATGGCAAAGTGATCAAAGTGTGTTACTTATATCTGTAAAACTGCAAAGTTTCTCGCTAAGCAGGTGTTATTGCTTTAAACATTATGTAGTGAAATAAAGCGTACAAAATCATAAAGCGTCGTTTTTGTGTTCTCCTCGACAATGGCTTTATAAAACAAAGTTGTAAAATTAATGCGTTCACGGATATACTGAACGTAACTTGATCGTCGAGAGTATGTAAAGACACAGAATAATATCTGTATTCTGTGGTAGAGAGTACACTAACTTAATGACAGACTGAACTGACTGTGACTTTTGAAATGAAAATCTCATCTGATGCGACTATCGACTGAAGTATTTTCATAAATAACTTTTTTTAAACGAACATTTTAACGAGAAATTGCCAATGTGCAGCCGTCAAAAAAAACTTTTCCTTACTATCTAGATCCCGTATATATAGTAGTTATCTTGATCTAGAGTTTTATCATTTGACTTGAGGCTGACCTTGACGGCTCGGCCGTCGTGGCTTTTCTTGGCACCATAGGTTATTGGTCTCTATATAAAGGGCTTACACTCTCGCGTGATTTTCTACTGTGTTATCTATAAGTGTTGTTAGATAGATACATTTAACCTAGTAATATTATCACCTTTAAGATTAAAATAGAGTGATTGAACTCTTATTTGCTAAAACCGAAACATATGAGATATACCTACGAGTACAAACACACATGTAAGCTAGTATACTTTTAAACATTTTTTTAAAATTTTAAAACCTTCACACTTCTTCTTTCGATCAATTGCGCGTATGAAATAACAATAACTATACATCAAATATCAGAGGCGCGTACTCGGACCTTGCAATAAGTATATAAAATTTGGTAAAACCAATCATTGATGATGATGGTGAGAAATAGTACCTACCTGTTAAACTGCCCCAGGATATAATGTTAACCAAACCTTACGGTTGTAATACATTTAATGAATATTTTTAGCCAGTTATCCATCTTTAAAAAAAAAACACTTTGCAGATACGGGTACCTACACACGTTCAATAAGAAATGTTATCCTTCTTACTTAACAATACACAAACAAAACGCATTCAAAGAAGAAAATCACCTTTTAAAAACAAAGGTACGACAGTAACAAGAAAACAAAATTAATAAGTTCATACAATATGCCATCTCGTCTATCCTGTGGAGGGTAGATAAAGCCAATCATAAATTAGGGCTGCGGGCGCTGTCACAAATATTTTTCTTATGCGGCGAACCAATATTTTCTTCCCTCTAATAGGATATTATTGCCTGGCTAATAAGTGGAGACTCTCATACGTGGAAAAAGAGATTAAGGAAAGAGGAAAAATAAACAATTCGCCGGTCTCTCGTATCTTAAGGTGCTGTCATATCATAATGTCGATAAAAATTGGGTTTTAAAGCAGTTTACCTCATAAGGCCAAGACGTGTCTGTTTTGTTAGAATTTGTGCAACAGAGATGCGTCCGGGGATAAAGGTCACGTCACGCGTGTGTTAACTTACTGTTTTAATGCTAGTTAAATGCGCTTGCTGCTAATTTACTGTTTTATAGTTTTATCGAGTGGAAGTTTACACTTGACAGTTGCGTGACGGACAGATAATAGCTGGAATCGGCTACCATACAGAAATCTGAATGTTAGTTCACCGTAACGCCACGACGGACGGTTCTCTATTTGCACGGAGTCTAGGGTTGTGTCTCAGGTGCAATTCGTCACTAGTGAAGAAATGCATAGGTTACAACTTAACATTAAGGTGCTGTCATATCGCGATGTCGATACAAATGAGGGGTATTAAATCAGTTTATCTCATAAGCAGCGATTAATTTAAAACTACAAAAACTAATGTGACATTTATAAGACTTCTAAGTATACATTGATGGAATTAAAAACATATTTTAACATACTAGAGTACATTATAAAAAAATCCAACATACCACTTCATTTCACCTTTAATCGAACAATACGCAACAAGTGCGCGAAGTTGTTTATTACAATCGAGACGGGTGCGGGCCTAAATGGAGTAGAATGGAGTTTTTACTCAGTAGAGATCCATAAGGTAACTAGCGGTGAACTGAACTTATGTGTCTTCATCTCCCGTAGACCGCAAGCGAGTGAAGCCGCTAAAGGTTATAAATGCATCGCCTTCAAAGCAACAGGTTAGATTTCAAGTCGGAAAAAAATATATGAGCATGAATGAGCAGAAATGTTAGCCCGCGGGTCTTGGAGTGAGCTGTTATTGTGTGTATCCATATCTCCCGCGGCACAGAGAATCCTGGTGCAATGAGTGAGTGAACGTTACATTAGTTTTTAATTCGCATCTGCGCCATCACCCATCCCATCCGGCGTCCCTCAAGGATCGATTCTGGGTCCTCTGCTTTTTACCATTTTCATCAATGATATCTATGCATGCTTTAAAAACTCTAATTTCCTTTTATTTGCTGATGATATGAAGATATTTAAAGTTATCTAAAATATTCGTGATCAATTTATGTTGCGAAGGGATCTAGATAGACTTCATGATTACTGTATCTTAAATAACCTTGAACTTAATGTGCTGCTACATTACATTTAGTCGATCCAATAAAATGTTAACCTTTGACTACAATATTAGTGGCCAGTCTCTAATGAGAGCAGATACTGTGGTAGATCTTGGCATAACCCTGGACTCCAAACTTCTATTTGACAAGCACATAGATAACATAACTACAAAGGCTATGTAATCACTAGGTTTCCTAATTAGAGTCACAAAAGATTTCAAAACACTAAAAATTTTGAATTGTTCATTGGTTAGAAGCCATCTTGAATATGCTTTGCAAGTTTGGAATCCCATGTATGATAAATATATCGAAATGTTAGAAAAGCCACAAAAAAAGTTCTTACGTTTTATCAATTGTGAGTTCAAAATTAAAACTTTTGATTATATTGACAGCTGTCGTCGCCAAAACTTCTTGCCACTTTCTGAAAGAAGAGAAGCAGCGGATCTTACCTTTCTGCACAATATATTTCTTAATGTATTAGATTCTCCTACATTATTATCAGAAATTAAATTATTAGTACCATTTAGATCGGTAAGTCGTAGAAATTATTTACAAATATATACACCTCCCTATAATTCAAACTATAGTCGTAATTATTTCTTGCCGCGAACTATCGACGTTTTCAACACGATGTATTCTAAATATGTTGACTATTTTTCAATGAAGCGAAATTCATTTAAGCATTTAGCTAACGAATATTTTTAGGTAATAATTAAATTTGAGTTTTTTTTTCTTCGCAACTGTTTAATGTTATATGGCTTATAATACTGTAAACTTATACTGTATTTAAATGAATGTTATTATAATTTTAACACAATGTGGTAATATCGATAGTACGATTTTATTTGTTATTGTAAGTATTTATTATTTATCTATGTTTATTAAGTATCTATGGTTATAACTGTACGTTAAATGCAAACCATGTTTATTGTTCTATTGGTGAAAACTACTAGGCTTAAATGTATTTAGACTCGTTAAGTTATATATTTTCTTAATAAGTTGTTTGTTTTCCTAACTAAATAAAATAAAATAAAATTTAAATGTTATACAGCAAACAGCCCGTTTTTAATTTTACCGTACCATTAACTGACCTGCTAGCGGCTGCGCTCGCTTGGTCTTGGTGTAGTGGTGGAAGCGCCGTTTTGGAATCTTGGGGTCCTGGGTTCGATCCATATTCATATTCAGCCGTACCATAGAAGTTCATGCGCGCTGACCAGTCAATCGCGACCCCGGTATTATACATGACCGTGTAGCATAGAGAGATCAAGCTGCCATCTTGAATTTATGCGACGGATCTAGATAAAAAGTTTATAGTTAGGAGCTCCGGACTATTTATTCTATCCATATACCAAATTTCATCGAAATCGATGAGGTACTTTATAAGTTATGCGTGAGCATACAGCCTGTCTGGCTGTATGTACATAATTTTTTTTCAAATAGTCTTAAACGTCGTAAACATTCAGTAGGTAATTTTACGTCTTTTGACCACATCATTTTTATTTTTCTTCCTACTGACTTTTTGACCTCTACTCCTTTATTATTATAAGTATAGATGCAAAATATTTAACATGCTTTTTTAAAACCCTCATATAGTTGTTCCTTTTCAGACGTAACAATCACGCCTCTTGCAAAATGCTTCACGAACCCGGCAGGTCTACTCTTCATGAGTCAAATGGCCGCCATGAAGTCCTTAGGGTTCCTTGGGGAGTCTCAGATCAGACGAAGCTCCGACGCTAATCTTGTTAGAATTCATACAACGTCTCACGATATGAAATCGGATATATTAATAGAATCGGAGATCCATAAACTTTTGAAAAGCATGTACCAACAAATTGTTATCAAGAGATTAACGAAGCCTATTGTAACCCAAATATAAGTAATTAAATGGTGAATTGTTTTGATAATGTATATTTCATAATTTATTATAATATAATAATGAATTAACATGTACATTACGACACTGTAATTTTAGACAAGGTCTTATTACTATGATGAAATCTATGCTTCTTTTATTACTTCAATAAAATAATGAACCAATTCGGTTTGCAACCAGTTTTTTATCTATCATGAGGGGAGGTGGCCAAGTCGCGCACCTGATGGTAAGCACTGCGCATGTCCATGACATCACCTCACTTGTCTTACAAGGCTTAGAACTGAAATTTTGCAAAATACACTGCC
This sequence comes from Selenia dentaria, assembly GCA_917880725.1. Taxonomy (NCBI): domain Eukaryota; kingdom Metazoa; phylum Arthropoda; class Insecta; order Lepidoptera; family Geometridae; genus Selenia; species Selenia dentaria. Next base: position 17,792,563 of record OU862879.1, read on the forward strand.
ATGCCCTCTGCCGGTGAGTAGATACAGGGCCTTAGGATACTGTTAGGTTACACAAGCCCTATAATATGTCTATATTTGTTTGTTTAGTTTCCGTATCTCGAAGCGGAAAGGAACTCCATATATGATGACTTTGGTGTCCGTCTGTCTTTCTGTCGAGGGTTTTGTACATTATGAAATTTATCACTATAATTGCTCTGATTAAACTAACAAGCAAACTAGGTTAAAGGACAAACTTAACTTTAACTTTCGATTCCTACATACGGTTATTACACCAGCCGCTAATAATATTTTTGTAATAGTAAATGACTACATGTAAATACGTAATTTCAGATTTTTTCCATTACTATTGTGCTCTAAGACGTTGTTTCTCGCCAATTTTCGTGATTCTTGGTCAATGGAAATTGCCTTATAGGTTTGAATCCCTTAAGTAATCGCAAAATATGCAAAAACATGCGACATAAAACTGTCATATCTTTGGATTTTTTTTACATCTGAACGAGGCCGTAGACTCGAGTATATATATTTGATACAAACATCAACATGCTTCCTTTACGTGTTTCTGAGAAAAAGGGGACTTGACAGACACACAGACGGATAGACATAGAGAAAGTGATATGACATGTGTATATCTATAAGGGTTCCTTTTTCCTTTTAAGTTATGGAACCCTAAAAATGGTTTAGCTTTTACCACAGACCTAGGTGGAGGTCTATGGTTCTTACAAACGGATATTAATCCCATATAATAACAATAGCTTCAACCCAATGACGAAACCTGTTTTTTTTAATCATTGCTTTGTCCTCAAATAGACATAATTGTACATCGCAGTGTACTCTGTGTAATTTACACTACAGCCTACTGATAATTTAATTCGCAATGTAGTGCGATCCACAGTCCACATCCAAAGTTCTGTGTGTATCCACATGAACTAAACGAAACTAGCCTGGGGCAATACTAGCGCTTACAAACGAAGGTACTTAGCGTGGTTAGAAACTTTGCTACTGCGGAGAATTCATCAATATAAATATATCTCCAATGAAGCAAGGTAGTCGGACAATTAGTTCAAAATAATAATATTTTAATACATATAGCCTATGCTTGGGCTCTTCTAGCGTTTACAAGTAATGATCGCATTTAGGGTTTACGTTTACTTTTCCTATATAGTATATTTAATTGTCTGATTAACTCACTGACTCATCACTTCATCATCATCATCATCATATAAACTAAAACGTCCACCGTTAAACAAGGTCTACCAATGGGGGGGATTGCCAAAATCCTCACGCTTGGCAGGCGTCTTGGGGATCGCAGTGTAAATGACAGTTCCTCAAAAAGTGCTACTGCGCGCCTATCAATATTTTATAATCAAATTAAGATTTAAAATTCGCATTACGTATATTAATATTACCTCTACAAACTTAATAAAATATTTTTTACTACTTATAATTTTGCTTAGGCGGGCTAGTCATGCGCCTGATGGTACTACTCATACCTATGACAGTTGCAGTGACACCCAGAGCTTCTAAATTAAAAGTCTTACACTGCGGTAGTCACAGCGAGACGTTCTTCACTCAATTATGACATTGTGTTTACGACGAAACCTGCAAAGGATTTGCAGAAGTACATTATTCGGCAATCATAATGATTACACAGACACAGGAGGCCGAATATCTGGTACTACATGCCAAGAAGGACTCTAGCTAAAGAGTCTCCTATCACCAGATTAATGATAACGAACACTTCCTTTAGTTAAGTTAATAAATAAATAATAATTTACAGGTACTAGGTACAGGCATTACATTCACAAACTTATAATTGCACTATACAATTTCCGGTGTCGTGGAGTGAGAGGCATGGATAGACTTTTAGGCCTTTATTAATGAACGTTGCGTAAACATAGATTAGGCGTAACATGCTTTGTCTTGCTTTCACGCGTGACATTTACTGCAAGCGAAAAATTGACAGATAGATGTTTTAACTACTCCGGGTTTGCTACAAGTTTATTAATAAGGCCGCTAGGTATTAGAGCGGGTGAAGCACTGGCCGTGACAGGACCAAGCGTGCGTTTGTAAACAGGATAACTTTTTCGCAGTTTTTTTTTTTAAATAAATAAAGCCACAAGGTTGAAAATATCTAGATATTTCTTTAATAATAAATTACCTTTTTTCTGATTACAAAAATATAGTGGTTGTCGCTCAAAATTTTGAGAAATTCGAAACGAAATATTTTTTCCGTCGTTTTATTTGCGATCTTTTTCTTCAAGGTGCCAGATAAATATTGTGCAATATTATTATATAAGTCTTGTCTTTTTTAAACTTTTAACTATGCACTGTATTTTTTCCAGTTTGTATTAATAACTGTGCGTCTAAACTGTGCTACGAAAAACATACCGTTTTACGGATCTTTGGCTTTGGGCAGCGCCTTAACACATCACAAAAATCCGAAGAAACGTTTTCGCTCATCACAAGTCGGCCAGGGATTGAACCTGAAACCCCTCACTTCGAATTCAAGGTCACTTACTAACCAAGCTAACGGGGTCGTTTCAGTCTACACATCAGATTCAACATTTAGGGGCGACGATAGACGGATTAACTTTCAAACTTTTTTAATATAGACGACACTTCGCTGTCGGCGAACAAACGGGTCTTAACATTTTCAGAATTGGTTGCGCAAACTTCAATTGTAACTTTAAAATTGAAAAGAACTTTGCTTGTTCCCTACAGTAGCTCGTTCCGTTTTTCGGTTCAAGTATATCTCATATCAACTCGTTCCAGCTTTCAGTGATTTCGTTTCGTAAAATATTCAATTTTAAGCTTTGTGAAAGTATTGTTACGAGCATGGGGGTTGAGTTAGTTATAAAATGTGAGTTAATAACCAAAGATCACTGGTTTTACTGGACTGCACTGAAACACAAACAAAAACTACTTAAGATAGTGTAGACTAACGCCTACTTAGCGATACCAAACATTGCAATTTCAGAGAGAAAAATGCACATCCTCGTTCGAATCCCATACAACGATGTGAATTTTTCTCTCTAAAATTGCAATGTTTGAAGTTTTCCCAAAACTAATAATTATAGCTTCCTCACCTTTGAAGTTTTAAATGAAGAAGACAGTGCCAATGGTTTGTATTGCATTCAAGAAGACCGCAGGTATGGTAAGATAAACGGTAAACCACGGCTACGTCTTGTGCGAGCTTTGGTAATCATATATAGTTTGGATGTACTTCAACATGGTTGCTTGCTATTTTAGTACCGCCGTAACCGATGTAATAGTTTGTCCCGAGTTTCACAATTATTTTAGTCCTGTGTGTGTGCCGTCGTACCAGCAGTGGGGAACTGTGATCACTCAGGTGGCTGTCACCAGTGATCCACCGCACAAGCAATTTGTGACATAATAAGGCGTTTGTAAACCTGCTTGAAAAATATAACGTCCAGGTGGTGCTATGTTACCACCCCTAATCCACCCAAGCATTTTTACCTGCTTCACAGATTTCTTCGCTTTCAGGGATAAAGCCGTTCTCAAATCCCTGTTAGCAACTTTAACAGGTTCTAGAACATTATGTAGATACGTATGCTAAAACCATATTTAAGACGGCAAAGATAAATAGAGCACAAGTATAATATTGATCATTATAGTACTGATCGTGATGTTCTATTTTGCACAGTATTGTTTGCTCAAAATTTACTACAACAAGCTGGATAATTTTGAAAAATGTTACAAACATTTATAAGGGTATTTGAACGATAATAGGAAGTATCAAAAATTAAGGTGATGAAAAATTTATTCATTTTAATTACCTATATACCTAGTTAAATACTGATGTCATATACCCATCCAAGTATTGTGATGGGATTTTTGGGTACATTTTTTAGTACCTACTTACCCGTTCTTTGTGCCAAGTGCTCGAGATCGCAAACAATGAAGTAGTTGTGGTGGTTCGAACGTGAACTGCTTTTCAAACACTACATCTTACCTACCCATTTAGAGCAAATTTAGTTCTATGTTTCAAAGTAAACTTTGTCAGCTGCAGTTGATATAACAACTCGTAAAGTTCAACGTTTGTGGGCGAGTTGTCATCCGGTTGATAAAACTGAATCGGTGAAGTTCCCAGTTGGTATGACGCCGCGCCACCGCCGGAACTAATTAAGTTGTCCGTCACAGGGCTGTGTGCGACTGCCGGCACAATATCACTTTGCAATCGTGTGATATTAGCACCAACTTTTTACACAACTCGAACAGCAGTTCCTAAGTAAAAGGTAGTAAAATATAAGGTGTTAAGACAAAATTACAAATGAAGTGGAAACAGTATTACTATATATCAAACTAGCTGCGCTCCGCAATTCCACCCTCACGGTGATAGATGATGATGATGATAAATTAAATATATCGTAATGTTACTCAGGGGTAATGTAGCTTTCTACTGATGAAATAATTTTTTGAACCGGTTATGTAGTTATTGCGTTAATCCGCTACAAACAAACAATCAAATCTTTCCATTTTTTTATTAGAGTAGATAAGAATTAACGCCCAGGTGCGAATAATGTGGCCTATAGCTAGTACCGGCGTTAATATTTCTTATTTTAACACTGAAAAGTAGTTATTGTCATATAACTATAATAGTTAGACATATGGTATTGCATACTTTTCTGTGAACATTGATGTTCTCTATAAAACCATAGATAGATATACTCTTTATTGAACACCTTAAAATTAAACAATCAATACAGTTATACAGCTTACGAACTGCTGTGTGGAGGATACGCGAGTATAAGATTATCTGATGACCTTAAGTAGGAAGTACTGGTGGTGTGAAGACATTTAAAACACTCTTTAAACGAGTAGAAGTGGGATTGAACAACACACAACAAAATATTGTAAAGGAGAAAGTGAATATGAGTATCCCAGTGACGACGAATAGGAAGCCACTTGAGCTTATTGTGGAATTCGGAGATGTGTTTATATTTGCAGTAACCAAAAATAAACCCTATCTAGAAGTTTCGATGACGTTCAGGTTTTTTAAGCTGGTCCTCTGTTATGTCTAATTAGCAGGCATCTGCATAGTCTAGAATAGGAAGTAAGAGAGACTGCGCAAGAACGACTTTAGTAGCAGTTAGCAAAAAGATGCGCAATCGTCTGAGTGATCCCATATTCAAATGTCTTACGACTAACAGCCTCAATCTAGAGCCCCAAATTAAGCACTGATCAAAGATCTTGGAACCAAGATTCATCACCGGTTTACTATACGGCATTTGCACACCTTCAAAAACGACTTGTGATGAAGTAACTATAGTATATATAGTATATAAGTAGTAAAGAACTATTACTTGAGTTTTGAGTAGATTTACCTTCAGACCATAAACTTTGCTCCAAACAGATATGCAGAGCAGATCATTATTAATGACACCAACTGCTTCAGCTAAACGACTGAGTGGGACTTGGAAGTAGATTTGGAGATAATACGCAACCTTGAGGCACCCCAGCAGTAATGTTACACCAAGAAGATATAGTCTCATCAAGGCGAACTCGTTGCCGGTGACCAGACAAGTAACTATAAAACCAGTCAATTACCGTTGGAGATATGTTAATGGAGTTAAGTAAGGCTAACAGGATATCACTCCTGGTCATTCCCTGGCCCCTCCTGGTGGGAGGGGCGTGCAGGCCCCGGTCGTCGGTGGAGGACTGGACGTAGAGGCTCCGCCAACATCCCAGTCCTCCTCCATACAGACGAAGCCGGAGTGCCGCTGGGTTAGTTTAGTGGGTATACCGGTTGTAAACCGGGGAGTCCCACATACCCCCCCTATCCCCAATGGGGGGATGCGTAATGCATTTTTCCCAGCGTCAACAAAAAAAAAAGGCAGTGATATCCTGCCTTTTTTTTTTTTTATTCAATGGTGTTAAATGCATTGCCGAAATTAAGCAATGCTAGCACTGTAAGCGGATATCATCGGTTATTTTGACAAGAGCTGTTACTGTGCTGTGACCTGGTCGAAATCCTGACTGTAATGGAATAAGGAGGTGATTGGGGACAAGAAAGGAGTTTAACTGATTATGAACTAGACGTTTAAGGACTTTGATTGGAAAGGGAAGAATGGATATTGGGCGGTATTCAGAAAAAGATTTAGGACAAATTTTTTTGGGAAGTGGAATGATTTGTGTTTCTTTCCATGTTCCAAGGAACTTCGTATTGGATGCGGAATAATTAAGTATATAGCAAATGATGGGGAGAAGTACATCAAGTATGGGAATAATCATACGTTATATACCGTCAACTCTAAATGCATTAGAAGAAATGGACAGTATGCTCCTCCTAACATCTCAAACGAAAAATTGGCTAAAAAAATACTAGACCAACAGAACCCATTTTATTCAATAGGAATTTAAAAAAAAACTTTCAAATTCTGATACGATGCCATTAGGTTAGTAACATTCCTGAATATTAATTGAAATAACTACGTGTCTTCAATATAAATTACGTTTATCGCTGTCGTTACATGAAATAGCTATTTTACAGCGAAAGTAATAAAAACCTGATGTTGTCATTATGGCAACCTACTTAAGAACATAATGAGCTGAAATTAGTTTTTTTTATATCCACAACGTTACCGTGTACTTTAATATACAAGAGAGATTGCTACTTGTGGGTCCCGCAACATTTTGGAATTTACTTATCATCATAGACTCCTAAATAAGCATGCTAAGGTACAACCTAGGCTCTTATTAAAAAAAGTGGACTAGAAATAGTGCCGAGTTTAAAACATTATTATTTTATATTACTTTAAACTTTTAAACCATGGTATAATGTATAATTAGACATGTAGTATAATCTTGTTAATATTAGTTGTTAAAAGGACCATATGAAACTTTACAGCTAATATTTAACCATTATCTTATAAATGCAAGTGTTTGTAAATGAGTGAGAATGTGAGTGCATATGTATATGTTTGTTACTTTAGGATGTTTTTTCTAACGACTTCCAAAAAGGAGGTGGTACTCAATTAGACTGTATTTTTTTTAATGTTTATTACCTCATAACTTTCGATAGGGTGAATCAAAATTCTATTTTTTGGTTGAAAGCTGGTGCTTCCCGTGTGGTGCCATTTAAATTTTATCAAATTTGGTTCAGTAGTTTTTAGTTAACTGAATAGAATGGAAGTCGGCATTGAATTTTTCAATTTGTACTTGTTAATTAATGGAGCGCTCATACACAGGATAATATATGATCACTACCCCAATAGTATTTATCTCAATATACATTAAAGCAGATGAAGCCTTAAGGACGGTGTTAAGTTATTCATTAATGAAGGTAACTATTTTATTTTCCTCATGGGTAAAGTATAAAACACTATGGGAGAATGTTCTATTTCTCCACTCGGTATTCAATGTACTCGAGTTTCAAAGAAAGGAGGCTAGAAACCTTTTACTGCACTACGAAAAAAAAAACGGTCATTTGTTATGTATTGTTAAATTTTGTTTCTTACTAAATTGATAATTTAATAGTACGCTTTTAATTATTCCAAATACACTGGGAAAAAAATGGGTCGATTTATCGGCACAGTAGACCCGTGTAAACCCGGTACTGCAGTTGCAACCGCGTTAACGCGGTAAGGGTTTGGTGGGTTTAGCTGACACGGTTATAGTACACACACGGTTCAAATGATAAGTACCTGGCTATCGCTGCCAAGTTTGTTTCAGCATACAGCTCGTTGGATCATGTGTAAAACACTTACTCTACCGTGTTTGTTTTTCACACTAACCAATGCGCTGTGTCAACACCGCTCCGACAACCGCCTTAAAGCATAGCCGTGTATTTTTGCACGACTACGATTTTCAAACAGCTGGGAAAATATTTGAAACGGTAAAGGTAACCGTCTATACTAGCTAACGCAACCGTGTAAGCGAGTGACATAGGCGTGTTATAGATCGAGCCGTGTACACAGCGCTTCACACGACTGCCAAACGCGACTGGTGCAGCGGTTTACATGGCTAAAGGAATCGTAGACGTGCTTAAAAGCCGTGTATTCTTTCCAGTGTATGTTTTTAAAATGTCATCTGATAGTGCAAGTGGCGATTTTATAATGATGAAGCCACCAGACAAAAGATGTCTTCGATTTCGTACCAAATGCTCCAGACTACAATTATTTATTAATGATTTTTTATTTGCCTCCTAGGTCTAGTATAAAGCACTATGTATCACTCGATAGAAAGTTATATTTCTGTTCTCGAGTTTCCTTTAAGCCCTCCACTGCGCGTCGGACTTAAACATACTCTTGTGCAGAGACAGATCGTTACCTCGGTGTACAATGTACAGTCGCCTGCAATAAGATTTCATGTGTCTGAGACACTTTTGAAAATTGTTCCCTTCAGTTTCATAAAATTACCTTCAGTTTCATAAAAAATTACATCAAAAATAATATAAAATGAAACTATTGATAATAATATTATTTGACTGCTTAAATTAATCCTTATCTACATTGTTATAAAATGTAGTACTATATCACAGTTTCGAAAATTACGGAATGTATACATCTTATTGCAGTCGACTGTACTATTAATTGCAAACTTTAAATAATATGCAGGTATGAGTTTTTAAATACTTGGCAATGCTGGTGAAGTTTATTTTCCGTTTAACTATTTCAAATATAATCCATTTACATTATCTATGCCTACGGTCACAACAGTTTGCTGAAATGAATTATGATTATTATAGACTATTTATAAATATTCGATAGCGTTAAAATGCTAAGTTTTACCTAAGTTTCTTTCTGATTCAAAGAAACCGCTTAGTTATGCCCTATCGCTACACCCAACTGCGTAAACATAAGCACGGCTACACTATCGACAAGGCATTAATCACGGGACCAGCGCGGCGTAACCTTCGGACGGCAAATAATTTACTCCTGATATCAGCCCATAAATCCTCATCATCGGATCGCAACCGAATTGACACTCGCTCGATTATAATCAGTGGTAGAGCCCCTATATTTATAGACAGAAAGCCGAGGTATATTTATTTACTTACTCTTCTTATTGATATACTAGCGGACCAGTCAGCTGCTTCCCTGGCTTGGTCTTGGTGTAGAGGTTGAAGTGCCGTTTTAAATCTCGGGGTCCTGTGTTCGATCCACGGGTTGGACAGTTCGCGGGTTTTTTTGATAAAGAAATTCTTAATAGCAGTCCAGAATCTAGAACAGTGTCCCGTAGATGGCAATAGGCTCACCCCCTATTACATGGAGCCAAAAATGTATTCGGCGAAACGCAGGGGTTTAAAACACCGCTGCTTACCCCTTCGAAGATATATATATATATAGGTTGTGTTGTGTTATAAATTACATGTATTGCATTATTTTCGTTAATGTTTATTTTTACCAAGTTTTGAGTGAATTGCAACAGGAAATATTTTTTCCTTATAATAATTTCTTAACTTTATTGCAGACCTACTAGATCCTTACATATATGAAATTGGCGCTTTGAACGAGAGGAATATAAAGTTTTTTTTTTTTGTAAAATACATTTATTTAATCAAAGTATGACCGTTATTATGCACGTTTGCCTTCTCATAGGTAGTTAATTGATCCCTTTACAAAAAAAAATCATGGGGGCGAGAATCAATAAACTCTTTGAAGGCGGTTTGGACTGCCGCATTGGAGTTGAATTTTTTTCCTTGTAAGAAGTTGTCCAAATTCCGGAAAAAATGGTAATCTGTTGGAGCAAGGCCCGGAGAGTACGGTGGATGTCTCAGATATTCCAATTGTACCTCATCTAACTTAGTAGTTGTTTGTTGTGCAGTGTGTGGTCTTGCGTTGTCATGAAGCAGCAGTGGCCTAGAGCGATTGACCAATCTCGGTTGTTTAGCAGCTAGTTCTTCCTTCATGGTTTGCAGTTGCTGACAATAAATATATATCTGACGTAATCATTTGGTCAGGTTTTAGAAAGCTGTAGTGAACGACACCGGCGCTAGTCCACCAAACACTCACGCAAGTAACTTTTTCTGAGTCAATTTTCGTTTGGGCAGGATTTGGCTGGGTCTCCAGGGTTCAGCCATTGCGACGAGCGCTTCCGATTATCGTACAGTATCCACTTTTCATCACAAGCAATGATTCGATTTAAAATCCCTTCATTATTGTGTCGGTTGAGCAGGTTAACACAGCAGTCGACGCGTGCTTGCAAGTTCGATTCACCCACTTCATGAGGTACCCATCGTTCAAGTTTTTTTACTTTCACGATTTGCTTCAAGTGGATTAATACAGTTTTATCACTTACCCCGAAGCCTGCAGCTATCTCTGAAGTGCTTTGTGATGGATCCGCTTCCACAATAGCCTTTAATTCTTCATTTTCCACTTTGGTCTCCGGCCGTCCACGGGGTTGGTTCTGGTCGAAATTTCCAGAACAAAAACGTTGTCACCAAAAATATACCGGGCTTTCTTTTGCGACACCAGCGCCGTACACATCATTAATCCCTCGAGCTGTTTCTGCAGCACTAGTGCCACGGTAGAACTCGTACTCATAAATATATCGATATTTCATGTTTTTCATTGTGCGGTATTAACCGACGCCAACGAAAAAATACCGAGTATAATCGTTTTATTTTGATCCCTCACAAAAATCCAAGATAGCAGCTTGATCTCTATGCTACACGGTCTCATATAAAACGGGGGTCAAAAACACTATGACTTGTGGCGCATGAACTTCTATAATACGGCTAAAACCGTAATAATTAAGAATGTAACATGTCTTTTTTTATTTTTGCAAGTATTAGGTCCTTATATATATGAAATTAACGTTTTGTCGTACTGATACCACCTTAATCACTTTGATTTGAAATATCTCCTCATTGGTAAAGAATTCCAAATTCAAATTTACAAATTCATTTAGCTGGTACATTTGAGTTTTGAAATCAGTCATTCATTTGTTTTTACTTCAGTTGGGAGTTCCGGGCTCGCTTCTACCCATATACCTACCAAATTTTAATTAAGTACTTTAATTTTTTTTTTTTTTATTTATTTATAATATAATATATATTTTATTTACTCAAAATGTTGGTTCTCTTACAATAACTTACGTGTTATGCTTTAATGTACAGATCATCTACGTTGAACAATCTATGTTGAATTGAGTAATTAAAAATAAATCTAACGATACCTGTGCTTATTGCACAACTATAATAAGTGATAATAATAATATATGCAGGTCTTAGATGATAAGTTTTATCGCTCACAATAATAATAGCTTTACATATAGTAAACACAGTAGATGAATTATGTTTATCTCTAGTCCTCACGGTAGGATACCCTGAGTTTGTGAGGACTAGTTCACTTCCAGGGTGCTGGTGAGTAAGTCCACGATGAAGCACGTGAGCCGTGTTTATGTCAACGAGTGAGATAGTGATGAGTGCAGGTTGTATAAATAAGGGACAAGATAAAAAACAAATAATAAATTAGGCATTATATATGAAATAAATATGAAGTGGAATAAGTAATTAGAAATAATAATGTATATTACGGATTTTATAAGACTATTAGATTTTTTCAATTAAATTTCGATTATTAGATGGTATTAATTAATTGTTTTTATTTATAAATTAATTATTTTCATATGTTTGTTCTTAGCAGATTTTCCGTGCTAGTATGATCAAGTGATAGAAGGTAACTTAATATTTTCGTTCTACATACGCGTGAGGTGTCATTAATTATATTAAGTGTCTTATTTAGCTGTTTGTAAATGTATGGCCCTAAATAGTTGTGACACTTCTGTCCTATCCTTCCAGATGTCTTTGTTGAATCCCATTTTGGTTTCCTTCTGGATCTGATAACGTTGGTGGTTACTAGAGCTGTTTTGTGAAAACGTAATGCAGTGGCCAAAATAAATAGCTGGCGTACCCTTAGTTCTTCGGTTTCTTTGTACAGTTCGTTAGTCGGGTATCGAAAAGCTTTTTTGTAAGCGACTTTAAGAACTGCGCGTTGTGCACGTTCAACTTTAACAAGATGTGTTACATATGCTGAACCCCATGAAGTTATACAATAATAAATAAGTGACTTACACAGTGCAGAGTAAACCATTCTTATTGTTTTTACGTCTGCTATTGCTCTAAGCTTTTTGAATATAAACAGTAACTTTCTTATGCGATTGCTAAGTATCTGTGTTTGTTTTGTCCAGGATAGAAGTTCGTCTATATATATGCCTAAATATTTAATGTCAGTGACTTGTTCTAATTTCGGGCAAACGTCGGTGCATTGGTGTTGTGAATATATTGCACATGTGTGAAGTTAGAGGCTTAGAGGGTGCGGAACGGCATGAGACTCTAAATGCAACAAATTTCGTCTTGTCAGCATTAAGTGTGAGCAAATTGTAGTTAAGCCACTTAACAATCTTCCTTAGTCCCTCGTTAGTTATAGTGGATAGCTCATTCCAACTCTTCGCATGGAAAATAATTGAAGTATCGTCGCCGAAAGAAAAAAGTTGAGCTTGGGGGATTTTAAGTTGACATAAATCGTTAATATATGTCAGAAATAGTGTCGGTCCGAGTACACTTCCCTGTGGAACTCCGAAAGCTACTTTCCGATAGTCACTTAAGTACTCGTTTACTTTAACTCGCTGCCTTCGCTCTGTAAGGTATGACTGAAACCACTGTAATGCTATTCCACGAACTCCGAGGCTCTCCAACTTTTTTAAGAGTATAGGATGCGAGACGGTATCGAACGCCTTCGCCAGGTCAAGGAAGACGCCGATACATCTCTGACCTGCGTCCATTTTGCTGCCCACGAAGTCAGCTAGAGCAGTAACAGCATCCTCCGTTGATCTTCCAGCACGAAAGCCGTATTGATTGGGTGACAATATATTTCCTCTTTCCAGAAAGCTCATGAGACTTTTGTTTACCACTCTCTCTAATATCTTAGATAGTGAGGTCAGTAGTGATATAGGTCGGTAGTTCGATGGCAGTTCTGTGTCCCCCGCTTTATGGATGGGGCAAACATTTGCATCTTTCAAGGAGTCTGGGAATGTACCCAATTCTAAGCTCAAATTACAAATAAATGCGATTGGGGCAGACAAAATGTGTTTAGCAGATTTAAGTAACTGATTAGAGATGTTATCAGCACCTGGGGCAGAGTGAGATTTTAGGGAGACAATTATTTTAGAGATTTGGGTTGGGTCAGTTGGACCTAAATAAAGAGAGCTGGAAGGACCATGTTTAAATATTACTGAATTTGCTAATTCCTCCTGAGTAGTGTTCAATTTTAAAAGTATATCATTTGCTAAATTTTCTCCAATTGCAGCAAAAAAAATATTGACTTTATTTAAGGCCTCAATAGGATTAGGCAAACTTCTAAGCAGATCTGTATTTTTAGTTTTTGCAGTATTAATGCTACATGCATCTTTTATCGACTTCCACAACTTTTTACTGTCATTAATATTCATTTTAATTAGTTTGGAATCATGTTCATTTTTAAGATTCTGTAAAAGATTGTTACAATAATTTCTGTATTTTTTATATTTATCCTGTGTAGTTTTATCATTTGGCTTCATTTTTGCTTTTAACTGTAGCGCATCTCTCCTTCTAATACATTTGATTAAGCCTGGTGTAATCCAGTTTTTTCGTATGTATTTAGAATTACGTATTAGTTTTACTGATTTATAGGTATTTATTATTTGGTCTAAGGTTTGCACAAAATCAGTAACTGCCTTATTCGGATCAGTGTGTCTATAAAAATCAGACCAGTCAATTTTGCTCAGGTCATTGATGACCTTAGAATAGTCAATTTCCTTTACCTGTCGACTCTCAGGACATATTATATATTTAAATATATATATATTTAAATTTAAGAACTATATGTAACACAGTCTAACAATAAATAAATCTGAATCTGAATCTGAATCTGAAATTTCATTGAAATCCGTGTGGTATTTTCTACGTTATGTGTGAACGTACAGATACGACAGACATATATTTTTTTCAAAAACGTTAAGTATAATCTTGTTCTAGTTTATTTTACGTCTTTTTGACCTACATTATTTTTTTACGTTTACTTAAGTACTGACATTTGGCCTCTACATCTTTATTATAAGTATAGATTGGCTGATTTCACCGCAAATTCGCACGCGTGACCTCGTTCGATAATGGAATTTGCTATTTTAGCGTGGAACGCTAATAATTTTCCTAACTTAAAAGTAGTGTTAGTGACTCCGTATTAGTAGTATTAGCTATTTGCCAGTGAAAATCCCGTCAATATCGGTCCAACAGTTTCAAAGATTAGCCGGATTGCCTGTACTTGTTCACTGCGCTCGGAGTAACCATCGACCAGTAACATTTGCGAATCGCTTACGATTTCTTAGAGAAATCTCTAAACGATCGCACCCGTGGCCACGGCTGCGGAGGGGATAGTTTGCCCCACGAACGCCGGAGTGAGTATTATGCTTGCGTAATACTCGCTCTAGTACTCGCGCAAGGTACACCCAACCAGCCGCCGCCATGGACTGCGGCAAACCTAAAAAAGGCCCTTCTAAGGGCCACCACCCGCCGACAGGGGGCCTAACCACCCCCCCGACGCAAAAAGGCTATTTTAAGAGCCACGTAACCGTAGCTGACGATAGCCCAGGCCCGTCTCACGGCCGCCAAGGTCCTTTTGAGGACCAGGAAGCCGCCACCTGCCCGAGCAGTTCAGACCGCGCTATCCCACCTAGGGGAACAGTAACCGAACCACCACCATCAAATGAAGCATTATCTCCGAGAGGATTCCTCAAGCGTGATATGCTCACGCTCGCTCGGCTTATAGAAGCCGGGGCCCTTTCGCAGGGAATGCTTCGCTGGATGGCGCTATACCTGCGCCTTGCAGAAGCCGAAATGGAAGGCACAGAACTCTCCATGGACGATAAGACGGCGCTGGAGTTCGCCTCCAGAACCATCATCACATTTTCGCCGACAACCAGTGACTTCACGATAAGGCCCAGACGCCGAAAACCGTCAAGCCCGCTAGAGGCAATTGACGACCTAAAACGAGTGCGCGTAAGATCGCGCTCATTATCGAATAGCCCACCTAAAAAGGCTGCACAGCACATGAGCAACCCGATGGAAGAAGCCACGCATGTACCACCGAAGCCGCAACGACCAAAAAAGTCGTTTCACGGGTCTCGTCTCGCTCAAGTGCGGTTGAGCGGGGAAAGAGTACCAGGGCACATTGCCCTCTTCTCTGGCACGTCTTAGCCCATTACTATGGACCAGTCATTGGGTTGGGATTACCACGGCCTCACGATACTGCCACCCCAGTGACCAATAGGTAACTGGGCGATCAAGGCCGCGCCAGGTGGAACCCCCGCCTACACGGGTGAAGCCCAGCGGACCGATCAGCTACACAGTCGCTGGCCACTGGGGGCAGCACTGATATAGCCGTGGCATCCGAACTCTCTTCTTCTTTGTCTTCTCCGGTGTCTATGGGAATCAAGTCCCGTGGTAATGGTTTCGTCTTTCGTCTTCCTTTCTCGTCCGGTGGTCTTGCGTGCAGGGGCGCGATTCCTCTAAGGGTTTCATGGTTTGATGCGTCTGCTCGTTCAAACATTTTTGCGGCGAGTGTCTTCACGAACTCTTCAATGGTGTTCATGTTGAGGTCCCGGTGGATGGTAGTGTTTCTTACATATCTGGGCGCATTCACTATGGCCCTGAGGCATTTATTTTGAGTGGTCTGCAGTCTCATTCGATTCGTTTTGGATGCGTAGGCGTACCACGCCGGAGCCGCGTAGGTAAGTCGAGGCCTGATATACGTTTTGTATATCAGAACCTTGGTCCGGAGTGGTAGCTTTGAATTTAAAACTGGCATCAATTTGATCCTAGCCGCTGTCGCCTTCCCGATGGTGCGCTGTACGTGTTGGTGGAAGCTGAGGTTCCTGTCAATGGTAACTCCGAGGTATAAAACGTCTGTCCTCCACTCAAGGTTTTCACCCATGAGTTTCAGCTGAGTGGGCAGGTTGGTTCTTCCTGTGATCATTGCCTGGGTCTTGGCGACATTCACCGTCAGCCTCCACTTTCGTAACCATTCTGGTAGGGCGTCCAGAGTAGGTTGAAGGCGGTTTACTGCGTTTTCAGTCTTGAACGAGGTTGCGTAGTAGGCTGCATCGTCCGCGTATAGTGCCAGCTTTGCGTGCCCAATGACCGGTATGTCATTGGTATACCACGAGTAGCACACTGGCGAGATGCAGCTTCCTTGGGGGACCCCCGCCCTCACGGGTTTTTCTGTAGAAATCGCGTCTTCTACGGATACTACAATTTTCCTGTTTTGTAGGAAGGACGCGATGACTTCAACCACTCTTTTGGGCGCTGTGGACGTCGACAGTTTGTAGATGAGGCCTTCATGCCACACTCTGTCGAACGCTTTTTCCGTGTCCAGCATAACTGCTGCGACGTACTCCTTCTTGTTTGCGCAGGTGGCCATTTCACCAACCATCTTGGTGACTTGCAGAGTCGTCGAGTGTTCCGCCCTAAACCCGTACTGTTCTGCTCTGGGGATGATGTGCGGCTTCAGGTTGACCAATAACAATCTTTCGAAGAGTTTCGAGATGGAGCTTAAGAGAGTTATTGGTCTATAGCTTGCTGGCTTCTTAGGGTCTTTTCCGGGCTTAGGGAGGACGACTACCTTTCCCATTTTCCAACTGCTAGGGAAATGGCCACTGCGCATAATGCCATTAAAAATCCTTGTGAGGGCCGCCACGGATTTTATGGGCAGATGCTTGAGGGCCTCATTGGTGATTCCATCGAGTCCTGGGGCCTTCTTGTTGGGCAAGCGCTTGATCATTCTTGCCACTCTTCCCGGCGAGTAGACGATTTGTTCTTCGTCGGGTGGCAGAGGTTGTGTCAAGTAGCTTCTGACGTGTTGCAGTATCGTCTCTGCGTGTTGCTGGTCGCTGATTGGGTTTGGCTAAAATTGTTCTTCCAGGTGCTCGGCGTGTGCCTCCGCCCGGTCTGTAGATACACATTTCAGCTGACCATCGCGCCCAATCAGGGGTCGCACTGGTTCCTTCGTAGAGGTGAGCTGACGACAGAGACGATACAAGGACGGCATGTCTTCGCCAATGTCCTCCACGTGCTTGTCCCAAGTCTCAGTCGCGTGTGTGGTTAGAGCGTCTTGTACCCTTTCGACGAGGTTGTTCAGTCGGGTCTTGAGTCGTGGGCATCGCGTCGATTGCCATAGCTTTCTCGTGTCCCTCTTTTCGCTAATTAAGTCCCGTATCCACGTCGGGAGCGGATCGGGCCGTTTCGCCGACGCGGAGGTGTGCGATGCTGCTTGGAGGGATTCACGGATGGCCGTTGTCATGGCGTTGGTGGCTTCATCAACCTCTTCCGGTGTTTCGATTGGCCTCGTAATTGTCCGGTCTTGAGCTTCCTTTTCGAAGGTTTCCCAGCAGATCTTCCGTCTCCTCGCGGGGGCGGCAACTCTGCTTGGGAGGTCCTTGTAGGTAAGTAAGACCGGTCTGTGGTCCGACGGCAAGTCCGGCATCACTGTCTGGGTTGGAGGCGTTCGTATGCCCTTAATGATGGTGAGGTCGATGGTTGTCGTCATTCCTCTTTCATCATAGCGGGTAGGTTCAGTCGGGCCTATGATATCATATCCGCGGTCTAGAGCTTCTTCGTATAGCTTCTTTCCTGGCGTATCTATGTGGTTGGAGTGCCAATGGGTGTGCTTGGCATTTAAGTCTCCACCGACTATTGTTGGGTCACTTGAATTCATCAGTTTTGTCACTTCAGCGGCATCTAAGTGGCAAAGAGGTGGTCTGTAGATGGCGAATATTCTGTGGTTGACTCCTTTTATGCTCACCAGCACACCCATGGCTTGGAAAGAGCTATATTCTACTATGGGCAGCAGTTGGTGGATGATATTTCTGCGTACCAGGATGAGTAGTCCACGGTATACTGATCCGGCGGGGCTTATTTCGTCCTTCCTGTACGCATGGTAATTTGGAATCTTGAAGTCGGTGCTTGCTCTAAGATGTGTCTCACTGACCAGCATTATGTCAATTTTATGCTCGCGGAGGAAGATGGTCAGCAGTTGTTTCTTCCCCGCGAGCGTTCTGGCATTCCAGTGGACAATTCTAAGTTCGTGCCCCATTATTAGAACTTAGAATTCTCATTAGGCCTTCCAAAGTGGCCGTTTCTGGGTCAGTGCCTTTTTGCACCGCCTCCAAGATTTCCTTTAGCACCCCGATCGTTTGTCCCAGGAAATCGCGAAAAGTCGTTTGCGCAGGTGGCAATTGAGTCTGCAAAACTGACACCCGCAACTAGCAGTAAGGTCAGCGAGCAGCCTACATACAGCCAAGATAATAGAGCAGTACCACAAATGAGAGAAAGAGAGGCAAGAGTTAGAGGAGTGGTACCCCAAGCTGCCCCTCGCCCCGCCACCATACCGAAGACCGCCCAAGTGGCGCCGCCCCCGCCCAAACCACAAGCCGCCCTACAGGCCCCGCCCCCGCCCAAGAAAGCAGGCAAACAGGCCCCGCCCAGTCTCACAAAGGCCAGATAGCCACGCCCATACCGCAGAAAACTGCCCAAGGCGCAGGGGCGTTCCCGCCCACGTCAGAGACAGCCGCCCAAACCGCACAAGTGCCGACCATCACTAAAGGGCCGAGATATCCACCACTTATTGTGGAAAAGATCGACAACTGGACGAGACACTTTAAGATACTGGCAGACAAAATGGGCAAACCTCCGAATGGACGCCCATACGGTCAGGGAATCAGATTCACGCCCACGGATGAAAAGGAGTACCGTGCTATCCAAGCGTACCTCACGCAATTAGAAAGAGAGGAGAATATCAGTTGGTTCTCCTACTCGTTGCCAGCCGAGCGAAGCCTAAAGGTAGCTATCCGTGGGCTACCGGCAGACACGCCCGTTGACGAAATCCGAGAGGCTCTTGAAGAAAAGGCTTTACACCGGAATATGTCAAGAAAATAGCGGCCAGACAGGGGCGACCCGGATGTATTTTCCACGCCCAACTGAAAAGAACACCTAACCTTACCCCGGCAATATACGAGGTCACAGAGCTGCTCTTTATGCCGGGCGTAATAATAGAGGCATGGCGTGGGAAAAAGGGACCCGCGCAGTGCCATAGATGTCAAAAATTCAGGCACAGCTCGCACAATTGCCATAGAGAGGCGGCGTGCGTGCGCTGTGGCGAACCACATATGGCAAATGAATGCCCGAGACCGCGTGAAGAGCCCGCAACATGCGCTAACTGCGGCGGGTCCCACCCGGCGAACTACGTTTCTTGTCCGGTATATAGGAAAGAAATGAGAAATAAAAGGGCGGGAACAGTCGCACTCACGATACCCAACAAAAGAGGCGTTGCCCCGGTTACCCCGGCGACTGTGGAAGAGACCGCGGCGTCCACGCTTATGACACCAGCAAACCTTCCACAAAAGGCACCAGGCCAAAAGAATCGCAAGAGGGGGAAGAAACCCAAACAGACCGATAAGCCGGCACAAGCTCAGACCGAACACCCACCATCAGCTGAACCCCGACGTGACTCACTAGGTCAGACCATAGAGGTCCTGAAGGGGATCCTGGAAGCCGTCCAGGCCGGCACGGATGCGGAAACGGCGACACTAAGAGGGCTGATGCAGATCCTGAATAATGGACAGGAAAGGCATTAAGATAGTGCACTGGAACGCCCAGGCGCTCGCGGGGAAGAAAGCACTGCTGACCATCTTCCTCTGCGAGCAGAACATCGACATAATGCTTGTCAGCGAGACTCACCTCAAAGAAGGACAGATATTCAAAATATCCAATTACCACACCTATTGGAAGGATGAGGTGTCTGAGGCCGGATGGGCCTTCCGCGGCCTTGCAGTGTTAGTCCACCGAAGGATTATTCACCAACTCATCCCGTCAGAAAAATTCAGATCGATTCAAGCACTGGGTGTGCTTGTCAACATCGACGGTCAAACGCGACGCCTATTTGCGGTATACGAGCCACCAAAATCACGCCTTATACCCAGCGAAATAAGAAAATTGTTGGAAGCGCAAGAACCCACCATCCTAGCAGGCGACCTAAATTCCAAGCACACCCACTGGAACTCAAGTAAGACGAACCGAGACGGGATAGTCCTACTCCAAGATTCGGTGGACCACTGTTACGATATCATCGGGCCGGACGAACCCACACATTACCATTATAATGATGATGGGGACGTCTTAGATATTACAATATTTAAAGGCCTCAGATTATCTCCAACACAAATAGTATTCCCTGACCTTCCCTCGGACCACCGCCCGGTACTCCTGACGCTACAGGAACTCCCAAGCAGGGTCGCCCACCCTGCACGAAGACGGAAGATCTGCTGGGATGTTTTCCGAAGAAAAGCGCAGGAGATCACCAATACGAGGCCTATCAGCACAACAAAAGACCTGGAAACGGCCACAGAAGAGCTGACCACAGCCATCAAAACCTCCCTCGAGGCAGCATCGCACACCACCACGCCGGTAGAGAAGGTGCACCCACTCCCGGCGTGGATCAGGAACATGATCAGCGAAAAAAGGGGGAAGAGGAAGCTGTGGCAACAGACTCGATGCCCGCGCCTAAAGACTGAAGTCAATGCACTGATAGAGCGCGTCAAGACCACTCTACAAGACCATGCCGCGCATAGCTGGGACGAGCATATTGATTCCATAACAGAAGACATACCATCTGTCCACCGTTTATGCCGCCAGCTATCGCGCACCCCAGAGGCTACCAAACCACTGGTCGGGAGGGATGGCCTTTTGAAATTTGTTGCCACAGACCGAGCCGAGATATTCGCAGAACACTTGGAGGCACAATTTGAACCCAATCCGACCAGTGACGTTCCCCACGTGAAAGACATCAAACGTCAAGTAGATGAATATCTAATGACACCACCGGACGAGACAGAAGGAGAGGAGGCGTCTATCTTTTTCTCACCGGGCAGGGTGCAGAGACTGATAAGACGCCTACCTAACAAAAAAGCCCCAGGGCTCGACGGGATATCGAACGAAGTGTTGAAACACCTTCCACCTCGGGCCCTGGCCGCATTGACTCGGATATACAACGGTATAATGCGCTGTGGCCATTTCCCTAGCAGCTGGAGGACGGGAGTTGTGAGAATGCTCCCTAAACCCGGGAAAAACCCAAAGAAGCCTGAAAATTACCGCCCAATAACGCTGCTGAGCACCCTTTCGTAGGCTTTCGAGAGGCTATTGCTCCCGCACTTAACACCGCACATTGCACCTCGCGAGGAGCAATACGGGTTTAGGGCAGAGCATTCTACAACTCTCCAATTAACAAGAATCATAAATGAAATGGTCACAGCGTATAACAAGAAGGAGTACACTGTAGCTGTTTTGTTGGATATGGAGAAGGCTTTCGATCGCGTTTGGCACGAAGGCCTGCTTTACAAGATCTCGAAGAGCCCGACACCAAAACGAATAGACGCCATCATAAAGACGTTCTTAACAGACAGACGTATTGTCGTCCGAGTCGAGGAATGTTCGGGCCACCGAACACAGAATAGGAATTAGTTTATATTAAGTCACGATTTACGTGAAATTGAGTTAGTTCGCAATACTCCGCGGCTGCTTCGTGTCGCGCGCGGCTCACTAGCATTACTTCAGCATTTAACATAATACAATAAAGTAACAGTAAATATAAAACATCTTTTATTTGTACACCTCGTACAAATACTTTTTTTTTTTTGATGAGTGAGTGAGTGGACAATATTTTACAAAAATTACAGTGAACAATTATAGTGCTCTACCGGCTTGAGTCTGTGAAACATTAGCAGTTAGCAAGCAGCATAAACAAGCACAAGGATCAAACAGGAAGAAGCACTCAGCAGCAGCAGTCAAAATCACAAACAGTGGGACCAGGGTATCAAAATAAATCAAGTAAGATCTTTCCATTTATTTAGTCTATAATGGAAACTCTTTATGCAAACCAAATCGAGCTATATGAAGAGATTAATAGGCTCACATCAAATATTAAAAAGGATGGTGAGGAGAGAAAAAAGGGTGATTATTTCAAAAGACGTTTAGAATTGTTGGAAAAATACTGGGCAGATTTCCAAAAAAATCATAATACTATCTGTGGGTTAAAAATTACTGATCACTCTTACTTTGACGAATCTTTATATGAAAGGACTCATGGTGTTTTTATTACTACTAAGAATATGATTCATCAACAGTTTCAAGATTTAAGCAGTAAAGAGACGATCCCATCATCAGGAATGGGAACTCGCGAACAAAGCAATAATGAGGCAAGTTTTTCTGGGGTAGATCAGAGTCAAACACAACAGCAGAAACAACTTATATCTACCGGGTCAAATAGCAAAGTAGATGAAATGCTACGCAAACAGACGGTTAATTATATGGCTTTAGTGAGAACAATAAATAACATCGATTTGGCAATTATAGATGAGAAGTGGGAAATAGAAGACATTTTAAAATCATTGCAAATGCGCTGGGTAGCAGTAGATTCCCTTCATTGGGATATTCACTTGGAGTTGAACGGAGAAGACGAAGAATATGAATGGGCTTATACGAGGCATGAACAAAAATATAATGCTATGAAAAAAGCAATCAACAAACCTCTTGGGTCGGTTGTCCATAGGGAAAAGACTGTTCCTACCATCGAAATTCCTGTGTTTTCGGGCAACTACCAACAATATACTTCTTTTAGAGATCTTTTTGATGAGACTATTCACAAAAATCCATCTCTCTCAAACGCCCAGAAGATGCAATTTTTGAAAGGAAAAGTGCGGGGCGAAGCTGAGAAACTAATACAGCATCTTACGATCAGTTCAGAAAACTATCATACGTGTCTCGAACTACTTAATAATCGCTACAACAACAGAAAGTTGATTTTCACCTCTCACATGAATACTTTACTAGGACTTCAAATCATTCAGCAACAAAACCTAGTACAAATTAAACGAATGCATGACGTCACAGTCGAAACATTACATGCCATAAAAAATCTTGGTATTGATATTAGCACGTGGGATCCCATCCTCGTGCATATTTTATCCCAAAAATTGGACCAGGAGAGCTACAGTGGTTATGTAGAGTCACTAAAACATCCGCGGGAATTGCCTGTCCTTGCGGACCTTATCATGTTTTTGGAGAGCAAGTTTACAACTTTGGAAACATCTCGCAAAAAACAAGAACATTCAGTGGTGCATAAATCGTCGCAAAATAATTACTTCAAACATAACAATTATAACAAGAAACCTTCATTTCAACAAAACAATTACATGAACAAGTCCGTTCCGAAAGCATTCCACGTATCAGCAGGTATCAGGTGTCCGCACTGCAACGAGGAACATGGCTTATACAATTGCAAAAAGTTCTTGGATATGTCTAATGACTTAAAGTTGAACACGGTAACAAAGCATAAATTATGCATTAATTGCTTATTTGACCATAATGGGAATAAGTGCATTTCCGCGCGGCGATGTCGCGTATGCTTTTTGAAACATAATACTTTAATGCACGACTCATGCACTTCGGTTACTAAGTCTAATGTGCCGACTAAGAATGTTATTGTGAAACCGACTGAAAATGTACCTAACAACAGCACACACGTGTCACAGAGTGGAAAAACAGAAGTGTTATTAGCAACAGCAATGATAAAGATTACTGCAGCAGATGGTACATGTAAAACATTTAGAGCGTTGATCGATTTAGGAAGCCAAATATCACTCATTTCGGAAAATGCAGCTCAGCAATTAGGAGTGAAGCGCAAATATTGCAAGGGTGTTGTTTATGGTCTAGGAGAAAGAGAAAACAATTGTAAGGGCATGATCAACTTAACATGTATGTCCTTATATAATGATTTTCGAATGAACATAGACGCGTATATAATGAAGCAGTTAGTAAAGAACTTACCTAGCAGTTCATTTGAAAATCCGATGTGGAAGCATCTGCATAATATAGAGTTGGCGGACCCTGAATTTTATGTCAGTAGACCAATTGACTTATTACTGGGGTCTGATGTGTATGCTGCAATAAAAATGTCAGGAATGTGCAGAGGCGAAGATAATTCTCAACCACTAGCAGAGCAAACGCAGTTTGGGTGGATTCTGTTTGGGAAAATGGAAACGTATCAATGCAACGTGGTTTTGAATGATATAGAAAAGATACAAAAGTACTGGGAAATTGAGGATATTACTGATCAATATACCGTATCAGCCGAAGAACAAATATGTATAGATCAGTATGAAGCAACTACTAAGAGACAAGCGGATGGCAAATACGTGGTAAGATTACCGTTAAAGCCTGATATTGACGAAAAATTGGGAGCATCAAAAAATAAAGCCGTAGCACAATTCATAAATTTGGAGAAGAAACTTGAGAGGCAGAGTCAATTAGCAGAAAAATATAGATCATTTCTGAATGAGTACCTAGCCTTAGATCACATGAAGCAATCACAGAAAAATAGCAAGGAATCTCTGGCATGTTACCTACCTCATCACGCAGTACAACGTGATGACTCTGCCACCTCAAAGTTAAGGGTCGTATTTAATGGTTCGGCTCGAACCAAAAGTGGCTACAGCCTTAATGATCTTATGTATAAAGGGCCAAATTTACAGCAAGATCTACAAGCTTTAATCATAAAATGGCGCTTTTATCGTTACGCTTACACCTCAGATATTGAAAAAATGTACAGACAGATACTAGTGCATGAAGCAGATCAGAAGTTGCAACAAATAGTCTGGCGAGAGTCACCTGAACAACCCCTAAAATGTTTTCAGTTAGCCACAGTTACTTATGGAACTAAAAGCGCCCCGTTCCTAGCGCTAATGACTCTGAAACGTCTAGCAGTTGATGAACAAAGCAACTTTCCCGAAGCATCCAAGGTCTTAAATGAGACGTTTTATATGGACGATCATTTGCATGGAAGCCACTCTATAGAGGACGGAATGCAAGCAATAGCTGACATTAGCAATTTACTACTGTCAGGAGGATTCAATTTGAGAAAATGGACCTCAAATGAACCAGAACTCCTTCAAAACGTTCAAAATAACGAAAGCAAAGAGCATGTTGTATTCAACTTTAAATCAGAGACATCATCAAAAACATTAGGTCTGCTATGGAATCCCGTAGAAGATAATTTCAGCTTTCAGTGCAATATGTCTAAATCTGATATCAAGCCAACAAAACGTGCAATTTTGTCGGAAATCTCAAAGATATATGATCCTTTAGGATGGTTATCCCCTCTGAGTACCAAACTAAAACTATTGTTTCAGCAAATATGGAACGCTAATATACATTGGGATGAAATAATACCTGAAACTATCAACACGGAATGGAAAGCAATACGAGCCGATATCGAAAACATCACTAGTATAAAAATACCTCGTTGGATTGGATTTAAAGGGTGCGAAAAGATCGAATTACACGGGACGTGCGATTCATCCATTAAATCTTACGCAGCTGTAGTACACGCGAGAATAATGCGTCAAGGTGAAGTATCGGTAGTACTGGTAGCAGCTAAAACCCGACTTGTACCAATAAACAAAACTGTATCGTTACCGAGGTTAGAGTTATGTGGAGCGTTATTGCTGTCTAAATTGATGGAAAAAATTGTACAATGCGCTGGCGAAAACAACGTTGATATATATGGGTGGACGGACTCTAAGGTAGTTTTGAGTTGGTTACAGGGAGATCCGGGACGCTGGAAACCGTTTGTATCTAATAGAGTCCAAAACATAATCAAAATAATAAAACCAAGCAACTGGCATTACGTAAAGTCAGAATCAAATGTTGCCGACTGTGCCAGTCGTGGTATCACTGCATCACAATTAAAGAAACACGAAATGTGGTGGAATGGTCCCGAGTGGATGAAGGCGAAAGAATTACCGCTACACGAAAAGCAAGTCATCTATAACACAGAAGAAGAAGTGAAGGGAAAACGCGTGCATGCTGTGCAGAAAAGCTGCGAAGAAAACATCATTACGCAATTATTAGAAAAACATAGCTCCTTTAAAAAGGTTGCCAAAATCGTAGCATGGATGTTACGAGCTATAAAAACAATTAAGTTTAAAGATAGCACAATGAAATGTAAACAATGGCCTGGCTATATCACGTTACCGGAACTCAAGGCGGCAAAGTTGATTGTGATAAAACATGTACAGCGTAGTGAATTTAGCATGGATATTGACTATCTGCGAAAATATAACAAGCCAAAGAGCAACAGTTGTTTAATAAAATTGTACCCCTTTTTGGATACAACCGGAGTTTTACGTATCTCTGGTCGCCTGCAAAACGCAAATATCAGTAAGGACATGAAACATCCTATTATAATACCAAAAGAGCACAGACTAACAAATTTATTGATTGAAGAGGCCCATCAGTTGACCTTACACGGAGGACCTAATTTAACACTAGCTAACCTGAGACAGAAGTATTGGTTAGTTACTGGATTAAGAGCAGTTAAAAAACAACTACGCAAATGTGTGACGTGCAGAAAACTCAACCCTACAAAGCATTACCAACTTATGGGAAACTTACCTGATTCGAAATGTAACTCGACACCCAATTTTTATCGGGTCGGGGTCGATTATACAGGTTATGTTGAGATAAAAACAAAAAATGGCATTATCAAGAGACCGATCGTCAAATTATCAGTTTTGCCTTTAGCGTACACAGACATCGCTGCAAAACAAACAGAAGTAACTGCCGATGCAGAAAATACTTCGAAAACCCAAACTAAGGCTAAAACAACTCGTCCAAAATTATTATCACTAGCCCTATCATTTATCATGTTCATGACGCTCGTCTGCGGATCTCAAGGCAGCTATAATATAACGCAAATGAGTGCAGATAACGGATTGTACTTCGACAAAATTGGAGACATGCAACTGGTGAGAGATGAATGGAAACTGGTCACCTATTATGACTTGAACCCATTTTGGAAAGGCATAACAACCTTGACTAAAAATCTACAATATTTGGACGACCTCTGCAAAATGATAAAAATAACATCTCATTGTGAAATTATTAACATACAAATGCGTCACGGGTTCTCAGAAATAGAGTACTCGAACCGCATCCTTCTAAGTCAGCATTTAAACGCGCGTACCCGACGAAAGCGCTCATTGATAAACGGTATTGGTTACGCGATGAACAGTCTCTTTGGTGTTTTAGACGAGAGATTTGCAGAACAATATCAAAAGGACATAACACACATACGACACAACGAAAAACATTTAGCTTTATTGTGGAGAAACCAAACATCAATCCTTGAAGCCCAAAATAATTTATTAAGCAGAATACAAGACGTAATACAAAAACAAAATAAAGCTGTCAATGCGCATTTGAGCAACCTCGATAAGACTACCAACATTTTAAAAGCAGAAATGCGATCGATAGAGTTGGAGAATGAGTTTACACTATCTTCTCTGATTTGCAACAATTTGTTAACAAGTCTAAGGAGTGTGCAGGACACCCTTATAGATATGATCACCGACATTCATCACGGAAAATTTAATGTTCATTTATTATCACCTAATCAACTCATGAATGAACTAAATATTATTTCAGGACTATTACCCAAAGAATTATTATTGCCGATTGAAAATATACAATTTAATATGCCTTTAATATATCGAGTATTAACCGTGAAAAGCCGAATGACATCCGAATATTTAATCTTTGAAATCAAGATACCTCTTATCAGTAGAGATGTATACGAATTATACAATCTCATAGCAGTTCCACATCAAATAAGAAATTCAACAATCAGCATAACTCCTATATCTGATTATGTATCGATTAACTTGCATAAAGATACCTTTATTCCAATGGATAAAGCCGAAATACAGCAATGTACCGAATTAAATGCACATAACTATCTGTGTCATATACATACTACTACATACAGCTTGCAAAATAATCAAAGCCTGTGTATCATTGACCCATTAACTGAAAAATGCAAAGTAAGCACTGATACGTGTCGTAACAAGTGGATGCCATTGAATAAGGTCAACACCTACATCTATTATTGCTGCCGCATTTGTGTCCTACGGTTTATGTGCGAGGATCGGGTTTCTGTCGAACAGCTGAGTGCAGTGGGAATCGTCGATCTAGGTTACAAATGTGTTGTCAAGGGAAACAAATACACAAGTTATGCACGGAATGAACCTTCAAATATAGTCAAAGTAAACCAAAACAGCTATGCCCCACAGATAGCACCAATAAACAATATAATTAACATACCCCTGGTCCACTACAACGTTAATGAAACAGAGGTCCCATTGTTCAACGAAACGTTAAACAAAATACGTAGTCAGATAAACGAATTAAAGGCAGCTCAGGTTCCCGAGGAGGAGGACTCTTTCATGTCCAGTCATGACATCCATCAATACAGTATTTCGTACCTACTGGTGGCGGTCGCATCATCAACGGCAGGAGTGTTCCTGTGGCGGAGGTGGCGGCGCCGGCGGGGGCGTCTGGCGGCCGCGGCGAGGGCGTCCCGCGGAGCCGAGGTGGCTCGCGAGCCCTCGCCCATCACGGCCCGTACTAGTGCTAGTGTTCAGTGTATCAGTGCCAGTGTTTTAGCCCCGTCTCACTCTCGTAAAGTCAATAAAGCATCCTCCCCCATACCAATGAAAGTGTTAAAAATAAGAGACTTGGAATAACCATCATAATTTAAGAATATTAGTATGATAAGAGTATTTTATAACATTCTCTAATTAATTGATTGACCTTTTTAATTATATTAATACTTTTTTTACCTTAGCATATCATTTATATTGTATCAGCAGTTTAGTGTACGGTCTAGGCATAAATTGTTTTCATCGATTCAGTAATTATATTTTGTATTTTTTCTTTCTCTTGCCCGAGAAGATGTTCGGGCCACCGAACACAGAATAGGAATTAGTTTATATTAAGTCACGATTTACGTGAAATTGAGTTAGTTCGCAATACTCCGCGGCTGCTTCGTGTCGCGCGCGGCTCACTAGCATTACTTCAGCATTTAACATAATACAATAAAGTAACAGTAAATATAAAACATCTTTTATTTGTACACCTCGTACAAGGAAGCCCTATCAACTGAGAAGCCAGTACTTGCCGGTGTACCACAAGGCAGCTGCTTATCGCCGATCCTGTACTCGTGGTACACCAACGATATACCTCTGGTGGGCCACGCGAAGCTTGCCCTTTACGCGGACGATGCTGCTTACTATGTTTCCTCGATTCGGACCGAAAATGCCGTAAGAATACTTCAAGACACCCTAGATGCCCTACCGGAATGGTTAATGAAATGGAGGATGGCTGTGAATGTTAAAAAGACACAAGCCATTATCACTGGAAGATCCAAGCTGCCAACAGAAATAAAATTATTGAACGAAGAGATCCCATGGACCCCGGTGGTAAAATACCTCGGGGTCGAAATCGATAGAAATCTGACATTCAATAAACATGTGAACACCATCGTCGGAAAGGCAAAAGGAACCCGTACAATCCTGAAGCCAATCCTGCGTTCCAAGCTGCCACTCCGGATGAAAATTATGATCTATAAGACCTACATCCGGCCCCGCCTTACCTATGCCGCTCCGGCGTGGTATGCACAAACATCCGCAACGCTAAGGAAAAGACTTCAAGCCCAAGAAAATCAAGCTCTCCGTGCCATCGTCGACGCGCCACGCTATGTCCGAAACTCGACGGTAGCACGTGACCTGAAGATTGAAAATATCCAAACTTTTATAGAACGCCTCACAACAAAATTACTCGCCAAGGCGGACGCATCCAATCACCAACACCTCAGAGGCATCGCACCCTTACATGCGAGGCCCCCCGACGTACCTGGACAACGAGGAATGAAACCAACATCAAGAGTGCTCGTCCCACGGGTGGACGACGAAGATGAAGATGCGAGGGTGGATCCGCCGGTGGTTGCTATCGCGGTCGCCGATCGGCTCGCTGGGCTTCCCCTAGGGCCACTAGGGGTCTCACCCGGTGTGCCAGATTCGCCCCGACATCAGTGACCACCGGAGGGAAAAACCCGTGAAGCTTATCATTACCAAATGGCCTGTTCATCGTAATGGACAGAGACGAGCCAGGGGCATAGGGCACAGCCCTGACCCCCTTTCTCCGCTCAACCGCACATTGAGTGAGACGAAGACCCGTGTAAAAGATTAGCCGGAACAAACAAACACAGACAACTACACCGCACGCGCTGCGCTCCGCAGTGCCCGCCGGGAGCTCGTAGACGCCACTGCGCACTCGCCCTGAAGATGAGCATCGGACATGCTCGAAACCCGGGTCGGATTCCGGTCAGCGTGCTCGAGCGGGACGGAAGTGCGCTCAAGAGCTCTCCAAGAATATTCCGATCGGCCTAAAAGTGCTTGCGCCTTTAGTGCCGGTTACCTGTATCGTTTCGATTGAAGAGGATTCAGTGTTGGACTTCGCTAATAGTAGATTTTCTGTGTGCAAATTCGACGTCAAGCCACCGCTTCGTGTACCGTTCGGCGCACGGAGGCGTTCGGCTCGGCTCGGCTCGCGTCGCGAAAGAAGCGCGCTCTTGTAAGAGCGCTTCTACACGTCAATAACGTACATAGTCAAATCAAAACCGCTCTTCTCAGAGTTATCTCTAGTTTCGATTTTTAAATTTTTCAATTTTTAAGTTCGAGTCAAACAAATCCACGCTTCACGTGGTCTTCTGGACGATCCTTGCGGTGTTAACGCAATCCAGTTGGGCGTGGACCCGGTGCGTCAAGCCTTTCCCTCCTGAGCGTGGGAGGGAACGGCTAAAACCGGACGGGCCTGCCTTCACCGGCCTTGGGGTCTCCCCTCGCCGACGGCAGGTATCTCCTTCCCACCCTACCCTATCCTACTTTCCTATTCTCTGGCCAAGTGTTTGGTTGGAAGCCGGGTTTTACTCGGTCTTCTCTCCTCGCCCCCGGAGCAGCTAGGGCAGGCCTCCGTCACTCCATGTACTTGCGCGCTATAACTGCCTACCGCCCAGCCGAGCGGTCTCGGTCCGCCGGCGGATCAAATTCAGTGCGGTTTTCGCAAGCGAAGCGCGCGCACGCCGTTCAATTTTAATAGTGCTGTTCGTTCGTACGCGTATTACGATGCCGTGTGGTGCCTTATGTGCTGTAGATGGGTGTAAATCAAGCAAAAGAAGGGATAAACACCTAACATTTGCGAGAAAACGAATCAAATTAATTAATCTTAATAAATTTGATTCGTGATAATTGGTAGTAGTACAATACACCTAGATATTTTTTTTTTATTTTGAAGGCCATCGACTTTTCGCGTGAAAACTTTCGAAAACTGCAGTGTTTATGTATTTTTGTGTGAGAGTGTTACACTCGTTAATAAAATAACTTATGGCTTAGTGCTTTATTTGAAGTCGGTTCTCTTTTTTTAAGGCTTTTTTTTTTCATTTCTAGTGAACATCTCCGAAGATCATCATCAAACTAAGAAGTATTATACTTATTTTAAAACGTTCTCCTAAATGTAACAAATCCTTTTCTGAAAACCGCATCGATATCGGTTTAGCCAAACGCGAGATTATCGCGCACAAACATACATACCTACAAACCATACAAGTCAAACATCTCAGTTTGGCCTGTATGTCTGATCACCTCCTTTTTTTAAGTTGGTTAAATATTTTATAAATGATAAAATTTTTAACTGCCACATAAAAGTCAGAACATATTCACAGTTCTCAATAACATAGATAAAAAGTTATGTTAATTTAATTTTATCGAAGAGGCAGCCCTGCGATTACTGTGGAATCGCGCGGTGCGAAGCAATCACTGCTGTACGCTTGAGCATTTAGGCGCATTTTAGCATACAGTGGTTGTTGACGCGAGGGAGTAGGCTATTATCGTAATAGGTATTGGAAATTTTCTACTGAGTGAAGTATCTGTTCTTATTCAGTAATCTGTGGCTAGGGCCTCGCGTTTAGGCACACATCCCTCTGCACAATAAGACTGGCAGAGGGCACACAGTAGGGACACCTAGGCACTCACTCTCCCGCCTGTACCCGGCGGGAGTGTCACTCATTCCTCACTCGCATCTCGAGTATTCCCCTCGAGATGTCTCCTCTCTCCCTCCCCCGCTCTGAGCCAGCAAGGCGTTTCGCCTCAGGCGTTCGCCTCTTGGGTCTCAAATTGCTACCCGGACATGCTCTCCGAGTATCTCCAGTCCAATAGGGATTTTGAGGAGAGACCCCGCTTCATGGACTCTCAAATTCCCTCCTCCGGCTCCCTCCCTCCAAGGGGGCCCTTCGTTTCTTCGGCGTTCAAGCCCTTAGAAATCCCTCTTTCTCCCGACCCTGCGCCCTATGCGCCCCGCGCTCCCCGCGCACCTCTACCACCCCGCGATCGTTCTCCAGTCCCTTGGACTGAGTACGAACGCGCCTACGACTCGGCATCCAACTCGGAGAATGAGATGGATGTAGAGTTCTCCCGCTCCCGCGCTAACTCTGTTGGCAACATCTCCAACGACGGGTTCACTACCGTCGGAAAGAGAAAGCGCGTCCCCAAAGTCGCCTCAGAGGCTCCCTCCCCGCCACCCAAATCGGCCTGCACCGCCCCGGGAGCGAAGCCATCAGGCTCTCTCGCTCCCACCTCCCGCGACCCTCTCGCTCACTCCGATGCTCCCGCAACCATCGCCGCGTCTCAACCCGAGGCCTTCTCTCAAGGAGCGTCAGTTAGGCGCGAGAAACCGCCGCCGCTCTTGTTTCTTCAGGACAAGGCGAAGTGGGACATGGTCTCACGACTCTTGACTGTAAGATTGGATTGTAAGATTTAATACACCAGCGCCCGTTCAACCCAACTGGGTATCAAAGTCCAGGTGCCGACCACAAGCGACCATAGGGCGCTCACCAGAATTTTAAAAAACGAGAGTAGTTGTAGACCAGCCATTAATTTGTTATTAATGTTGTAATAATGCATGCTGTGTTTGCCTATTATTGGATTGTTACATAAGACATTAATATTAACACCACGTTATTTATACTTACTATAAAATGTATCAGTCTGTTGGTGAACCAAATAAAAAAATAAAAAAAAAATAAAAATAAAAAAAAAGGCGCAAGGTTACCCCGTCCGTGAATGCCACCGCATGTACAGTGGCAAGGACCGCAAACCTTATGACCTACTCTTGGTCATTCATATTTAACATCAAAACGGTCGTGAACCTCTCGGGGATCACCGTTCAACCCCCATACCGGAACAGTGCGCCTGGCCAGTGTCATAACTGCCAACTGTACGGTCATGCCGCCCGATTCTGCTTCGCCCGCCCGAGGTGCGTCAAGTGCCTAGGGGATCACGGGACAGCCCAGTGTTCTCGCACTAGGGACTCAGCAGACCCACCTAGTTGTGTCCTTTGCGGCACACAGGGACATACGGCCAATTACCGCGGTTGCCTTAAGGCACCCCGCGTATCCGTATCCAGAGGGCCGGCTAGGAGGCCTAATCCCCCTCCTCGCCCGGTCACTACCCGCTCCCAAGGGAACGGCCCTAAGCCTAACCCTACACCCGCACCGCAGGCAATACCTGTTGTACCCGCGCCCGCGCCCGCGCGCAACGCTTGGTCCAAGCCCTTGAACATGGTACAAGCAAGCGCCCCCCTCACCCCCGCCCGCCAGCAGGTCTCTGCCAGCGCGCCGGCTCCTAAGCCCAAACCTCCGCTCTCTAGGCCTCCCATGGCTGGGCTCATGGACGCTCCAGGTCAATCTGACCTGGCGGCCGACATAGCCCTCGTCATGGACTACGCGATGGTCATAGACGTGGACGAAGTACGTGCATTCGCGCAACTTCGTAACTTCGTACTGCCACAAACGACCAAGACCGCTTGCGAGCCACGCTCACACACGCGGGTTTAATCAGCGCAGTAAGGCGCTACGCCCTCCCCAACGTTTCTTAGGTATCATCCAATATGGATAGTACACCGAAACGTATTAAGCCCCACTCAGTCACCGTAGCGACTTTCAACGCTGACGGCCTCTGGTTAAGCAGTTTGTCTGTCTGCAACCATACGGTCGTTAGGGAAATTATTATTAGGAGGGAATAGGTAGGTTTATGTTTAGGTAAGATGTAGGTACTTACGGATGTCGGGGTGACTCTGGATCTGATGGGAGCTGATGACCTGAGTCCTCGAGAGAGGCGTCCTGCTGTGGACGTCGTGCTGAAGAACTGTTGTTCACTTATAGGTATAAAGTCCTTGTATTGTTGTGCACTGGTTTACGCGTAAACACGGGCTGATTAGCGGTCACTCGCGGCTGACGCGTAACGCGAAGGTTTTTGCTGATGCGTAAGCGCGGAGGAATTGTGGCGGCCGCAGCGCGAAGGCGGAGCGGGATACGTCCGCTAGCTTCAACTCTAAAATGGTGACTTTTTGGGCTGACGCGTAAACGCGGGGCTGATAAGCGTTCACTCGTGGCGACGTTAAAATGGCGACTGTTTCCGCTGCCCTTCAGCCGCCTGCTCGTAGTTTGACAGCTGCAGGACAGTGGCGGCGGGACGCGCGGGCGGGGGGCATTCCTGAAGTGACGTCGCGCTTTAGCGCGAACAGCCTCTCTAGTCAAAAGGACGAAGTTCATGAGTTTCGTAAGACCCATCAGGTCGATATACTATGCGTGAAGGAGACCTTTCTGAAACCAGGTACAGCGAATCCTAGGTTTGCAAACTACCGTTTGGTTCGTAATGATAGAGTGGCCAACCCAAAAGGTGGTACTCTCATCTATTACAAAAGAGCTCTGCACTGTATCCCAATTGTTACTCCACCACTTAGAATACTAGAAGCCTCTGTTTGCTTTCTAGCGATGTCAGGTCATCAACCTGTCATCATAGCCTCATGTTACCTCCCCTCTGGTAAAAAACTATTACAGACAGACTTGGAAGCCCTCTTCTCTCTAGGAAGCTCCGTCCTTCTGATCGGTGACTTCAACAGTAAACATGTCATATGGAACTGTACTAGTAACAATAGTAATGATAAAATCCTTGAAGGCTTGGTCAGCCACTTAAACTTTGATATTCTCTCCCCTCTGGAGCCCACAAGATATCCCTATGTTGACAACCAACGACCAGACATATTTGACATAGCACTTCTTAAGAACGTTACCCTCTGGTTGCGTTCTATAGAAGTGTTACACGAACTGACTTCAGACCACCGCCCTGTATTGTTGAAATTAGGCCCCGACCCGACGGACATCACCCCTATCACTAGAACGGTAGTGAACTGGAAGCAACAGGGGGAATCCCTACAAGCTATCAGTTCACCCGCTCTCGTTAGAATCCCCGATGACATACAGACAGTAGAAGACGTAGCAATTGCGATCGAGGCTCTCAGTGACCACCTCCACACCGCAGTAGGTGAATCCTCAAAGCAGGTCCAAGTGGCGGATGGTCGCCGCTTTGAGGTTACTGACAGCTAAGAACGCCGCCACTAGGGCGTATCACTCGATGCCAACCCCAGAGAACAAAGCCTCCATGCGCTATTTAAAGCGTGCTGTAAGGAAACGCATGAGTGAGCTGCGTGATCAAAGGTGGGACGACAAACTGTCAGAGATTGAGCCAACTCACCAGGCATACTGGCAGTTAGCTCGAGCTCTGAAATCTGACGGACAACAGACAATGCCTCCACTCATTAGGCCACCTCCCCTCTCCATAGCGTTCCTTGACGAAGTCAAAGCCGAGTGTTTAGCTGATAGCCTTGAGGCTCAGTGTACTCTAAATGTAGATCACGTCGACCAGAAACACCTCAATTCGGTGGAATCTGAAGTCGAACGTAAAAGCTCTATGTCCATCTCTGACCTCCCACTCCTCCCACCGGTAAAATCATCCGAGGTAGTGTCTCTGATCAAGAGCCTCAAGACCCGTAAATCCCCTGGTGCTGATGGTATCAGCAACAAGGTGATTAAACACTTCTCAGTCCCACTAGTCCATCTCTTAGTTAGCATCTTCAATGCGGCTATGAGCAACTGCTCCTTCCCAGACACTTGGAAGCATGCCATTGTCATTGGTATTCACAAACCAGGCAAACCGGCAGCCACCGTCCCATAAGTCTCCTCAGCTCTCTGGGGAAGATTTACGAGCGGCTCATTGTGAACCGACTCTGGTCCCACGTTAGGTCCAATAACCTCCTTCCCGATGAGCAATTTGGTTTTAGAGCCAAACACTCTTGCGTCCAACAAGTGCACCGCGTAACGGAGCACATCCTAGGCGGTTTCAATAAGAAACCAAAGCCCCAAGGGACCATAGCTGTCTTCCTCGACGTAGCGAAAGCGTTCGACAAAGTCTGGCACAACGGCTTGATATTCAAGCTGTACCAACTGGGTGTGCCAGACCGTCTTGTACTCATCTTACAAGACTTTCTCAGGGATCGAACGTTTAGCTATCGCACCGAGGGAACGCTCTCCTCCCCGCACCCCATTCACGCAGGTGGGACACCTCAGGGCTCTGTACTCTCACCCATTCTCTTCTCGCTGTACACCAGCGACATCCCACGATCTGAACCTAATGTTCAGATCGCTCAGTTTGCGGATGACACTGCAATCTACTCTACTGGCTGGTTCAAGGTTAGGCAGAGATGCGCCATCCAACGAGCCATCACCGTAATCGGTGCATGGTTTCGTAAATGGCGGATTGCAGTAAATCCTAGCAAAAGTGCAGCAGTGTACTTCACTGAGACCCGGCGGAATCTCATGCCGTCACCCATAGTCCTATTCGGCGAACCCATCCCTTGGGCTAAATCTGCCAAATACCTGGGCGTCACCCTTGATCGCCAACTCACTTTCGCGAAACACATCCAGATTGTTCGCAATAGGGCGGCCTTCATTATGGGTCGTCTTAATCCCCTCATAGCCAAAACCAGTAAAATGTCTCTTAGAAATAAGACGACTCTTTACAAACTTTGCATCCGCCCAGTCATGACTTACGCATCTGTAGCGTTCGCCCATGCTCAGAAACACGACCTCCACAAACTTCAAGTGATTCAGAAGAAGAAGGCAGTGGGCGCTCCGTGGTACTTACGGAACGCCGAACTGCACTGCGATTTCACCCTCCCCTCTATTACGCAGTATATGAAAGACTGCTCCCGCCGCCACTTCGACAAAGCTCCCTACCACTCGAATCCCCTCGTGGTCGAAGCGGCGAACTACTCCACTGACATAACCGATCCTCACTTCCTTCCCCCCCGTCGCCGTCCAAGGCATATTTTGGGTGACCCGGACGACCCCATCGCAGCCGTTACTTCGGCAGCTTTAGCGCCGTCCCAAGGGAACCCCGGTAATGGTTGTAGACCCGACCAGGGCTGTGATCCCGATCGCATTGTAGGCTCCGGCCGAGATCTTCTTCGCAGCCCCAGTCGCAGTCGAGGTAATCCACACACACACGATTGTAGTCCCAGCCACGGTGCGGGTGGGAGTATACACCGCGGCCCCGGTCGCGATGTATCCTCCGGCCCAGCAAATGGCTGTGGACGAGGTACTCAAGTTTCTTATTGTAGCCCCACCCAAAGTACAGTCATGAGTGCACAACGCGACGATCCTGGTCGCGGTGTGGACCCATGTCGCGGAAATGGGGGGAGGCGAGGTATTTCCGTTTGTAGCCCCAGTGAAGGTAGTGATTCCGATCACGGTGTAGGCTCCGGCCGAGGTAATGACTGTGGGCGAGGTACACAAGGTTATGATTTAGTGGTAAACACAGTCAAACACCAAGCTCGCCGGCGAGCTCGAGGCAAAAATTATGTCATGGTTAGATTTTCTCCAAATAGTCGTAGAGTTAAAATTCATAGGGCCCACTTTCAACGGTACACTTATGTACCGGGGCGATTCTCTCCTACTCCCCTCTCTCCTGGCGACGGCCCAAGCCAAGGTCCGTACCTTAGTGGTGCCCTTGAGCAAGTCGCCTACTCCTCTCCTTGCGGCGAAGCGTCTTCAACGCTTGCCTTAGGCGGTGCGCCCTCTGCGCCCGCATCTGGCTGAGTACCATCTGCGCTCGCCAACCGTCCGGTGACGCTGTAAATGCCGGTAGAGGCAAACAGCATTAGTACGTTTAAAAAAAAAAAAAAAACGGGTCGACTTATTCGATCCTTAACGTGAGTATTTTGCCGGTTAATAATAATAGTTAAATATGTGTCAAACTCACGAGAATTTCAATACAAAAAAAAGGTCAGACAACTAATTTAAATATTGGATATATCGTGATTTTTATGCATTTAGTACAAGTGTGTAATTGTGACATTACAAGAAGACTCTTCAAATTTATTTCTTTGTATATGTAGATAATATTTACCTTACATACATAATCTCGCTAATATATGTGTGAAAGTTGGAATGCTTGCTACTCAATCACGTATATAAACTGCTGAATGGAGTAGGATCAAAATTGGTTTAACGGATACAACGAGTAGTTCAAGGGTTCTGGATTTGAGTTCGTGAGATCACTGCGAATAGTATTAATAGTTATTATTAATAGTATCCGTCGCGAAAACTTGCAATTTTTTAATATTTCAAGTTAATACGGTTGTGCTGTGCCGCGTTTATCAATGTGAGTAAAACTCTAAAAGTGATCTTCACACAGTAACTGCAAATACTGCAATGAATCTTGTCGTGGTCGAAGTTTTTCAAGATTTATATGGAACTTATTTAGCATCCCTTAAAATAAGTTGGTTACTGTAGATATTAGTGCATCAACTAAACTTCATAAATCCATCCGTAAACAGCTTTAGGTTTGCTTAGTTTGATATGTAGGTATATTGCTAGCAACCGTCATGTTGTGTATGAAAAAATGGGTGCAGTAATATTCAGTCACAGTCTAATAACGCTATGGGTGTGGTACAGTTGTCTTAACTCCAAGCCGTAACCCTCTACCGCATAAAAAAGAAACCAGTGTAATTTTAATGTCAAAAGTCATTCACCAGAGGCGCTACTGAGCTCAATCGACTTTCGCTCAGCTGTTTATCAACTAGCATAAAGGCTCTATCAACTATTTTCTACGGTTACAACGAAATGGCATTTTCACAGTAAAGCAGTTGCGTCGCAAGTTACATAATTCCACTGAGCCACTCTGCAGTATAGCTGCATAGACCGCCCACGTTGGGCAGCAGACTTCCCAAGGCGGCCGTGGCTCCCACGACTCACACGGACGATGTGGACCCCAAAAGTCAAACTCCGTCCACGATTAGGTTCACATACTTATTCTATTTAGTGTTACGGACGTATCTAATTAAACGCAACAAGGGCTCTCCATAGAAAGTATAAGTATTTACACCGATTAAATTGAATCGTTTTTACGTACCTTTTCCGTAGTTTAATCGATTTTCAGCAGTACGATATCGATGAACTCAAACTATGGTTTACTGATTACATTGATGAGAAAATGATAATGTTGGTGAGTAGGTATGCATTTACGGCCTTACTAATAAACGCTGCTTTCATTTAAAGGATGTCTGTGTCTGTGTCTGTGTTTAATAGTGCGCACAGAAAATATGTTGTGCGCATTGCTGTATGAAATTATATAAATTTAAGCAGGCTTTTTTATAATTAAGGCCGTTAGTGCTTCAATTTCTTATAATTTCTTTGGAGACCACCTGAGACGACAAAACCAAAAAAAGAAATCATACTCGTGCGCACATAGTTGCTGTTACGTCCAGCCGAGCGATTCTCTAATAATTCGTGGATGTGCTCGTCGGCGAGCTCACCGATGTCAAATACTTTATAAGATATCGCCCTTGTACCAAGGTTCTTTTTCCAACGTTTCTTGTCATCTCGTCATTTGTTTCACGGATGTTGTCAAATATGCAACGATGTTTGCTCGAGAATCGCACGGCAGCACCTCGAGGTGGAAGACGTCTTGTCGTAGAGATCGTCTTAATAAGTACCACCGCAGTGCACTATATTCTGCCGCGAAGCAATAGTGCGCAAGAAAGCTTAAGTGTAAGGTCTGATGATCAATGTAGCATGCAGTGAAATTACTGAGCTAATGAGACTCTAAAACTAATCTCTGGGGTGATGAATGCAGTAGAGTGGCATACAGCTCTATGAGGGCACTGTAATAGTAGGTAGTATATAAGAACTATTATTTATTCTGTGGTACAGGAGCAGACAAAGTCCTTACCATCATTATTCAGCGATAACAATTTAACATACACAAATCTCCATACTTGGTGTTTTTAGTTTACCTAATTGTTATGACTTGCTTCAGTTCACACATTCGTAATTAAAAATGTTTGTCTCTTATAAAATCTCATCAGTAGCGAGTAAACGTTTATCAATTTTAAGTAAATTATTGGCTTCCCAAGATCGTCCTCCAAATACGTCAAGTAATTTTCAATTTTTGCTAGTTTCAGAATAGGATTTTATAGTCAACTATGTACAACGACGCCTTTGCATTATAACTAAGCATTACAGTTGTGTAGATAAATGATTTACGTCACAAACACATGTTTTAAAATGTCAAATGTCCATACGAAGATCCAGGGAGCCAGCAGCCGTGCGATTCTCTATAAGAGCAAACATAGTTGTATTTTTGACAACATCCGTGAAACAAATGACGAGATGACAAGAAACGTTGGAAAAACAACCTTATGTACAAGGGCGATATCTCATAAAGTATCTGACATCGGTGAGCTCGTCGACGAATCATTAGAGAATCGCACGGCAGATCTGTCACATTAAAAATTGTTGATGACCTGCAACTGTGACAAGCGTGAAGCGTACTATCAGGTGGCTGAACTACCTATGTCGTGACGTATCTTACATAATTAAAGTTACGACGAAGTTACGTATATTTTTGATTAAGCTAAAAAACATGCTAGTAAAGAAACAGTTCTTAATTTACAAAGCACAGACCCAATTTTCAACTCCACGCAGCGTTCGTACATTGCATGCTTTCATTTATTTTTTCATCATTCATCATCACAAGCTTCCTTAGGTGTATACATAATTTTCGATTTCTTTTAATTATTTTCTAGATTCCCCCTAATTTTCTCGTTGAAAACTTATTTCTATGTTTACAAATTGTACTAAATTAGGATATTTCAGAGTCGTAAGTCGGCTGTGTTTGCTGCCGAAACTAATTTCGGAGGATGGATGTGAGGGAAACGCAGTCGGGCTCGCAATTAGAGTAATATATCTTCGGTAACAACCAATAACTAAATGAGGGGTTGGTTCTAAATAGTAGTGATATTGATTGCGTCATTTTCAATGTTCATTGTTGTATTGTTTATATCATGGTTTACCTTGAGCGTTTGCATTATTTAACAAAAAATGTATGAGTATTTAAGAAGAAATTAAAAACGGAAATAATAATATAGAAGATTAAATATTCAATTATAAATATTGAGAATGTCTACAGCCGCTTTATCATTAGCTCACTATAGACATAGAAGTTGTAGGTGTGTCGATTGGTGTAAGTCCAGGCATCATCGCCACCCCAATAGAAAACATGGCTTTACTGTTTACTTAACACCCATAAGTCTCGATCAATAAAAGTATTTTTATACGTTTTGTAACAATGTTTTTGTTTCATATCTACGTGTGTCTGGTACCTATTGCAACCTGTCATGGGAAGGCGTAGTGGTTTAGGATTAGTCGTCTGGTCACTTCATAAACAATAAGGTCTTATTTCACATTTAATCGAGTTCAATGTAAACGAGATCAAGTTCCCTTGACAATTGGTGTTCTGATATATGCAATGTCAAGGACCTCATAGGTCATTAGCTATAATTTTTTGCCTGAAATGATCGATTTAAATGCGTTTATGTTGAATTGTACACGTTTAGTCATACTAGTGAAATCCATCCTAATTATATTTTACTATAATTCTGAATATATAATATAATTCTGTAGTAATTTAGAAAATTGAGAAGTTACTCGTATTCATAGTAAAAACTTACCTTTTTAATTACGACGTATTAATGTTTTTAAATGTAAAAAAATATATATTTAAAAACATTAATACGTAAATTAATCCTGGCTAAATACCTACTTATAAATTTGTTTAAGACCTGATTTATTTACTCTTATGATCGCCCCATTCGCATTATAATTATAGGGTTACTTAAGTAATAAAAATAGGACTTTTAGCAAATATTTATTTTATTTTACCGCTGATCTTATACGGCCTGTGTCTATTTTCTACATATCGTCGGCACCTTGCAAGGGTTACCAATTTGGCACAATTTTTATAAAACTTAATACATCTTAAGTTTTCTATCTCTAGTACTTACAGTGAATTAGTCATAGATAGTAGAGATCGGCTGTTAGATGGCAGTGATTTAATATCATATCATCGTGTCATATTGTCATCTCTGACATATGTTTTCAATTTACTTTGAGTGGACTTGTACTGTTGTGCGTACATTTGTCATTCATCAAGTTAATTGTTTGCATAATGTGAGATTTATATTTAAGTATTCAGAGTCAAGTCAGAGTCATATGAGTATGTCTATCATTTGGTCATACTGTCTAGCCATGTTCTAGTAACTAGTAAAGTGGTGGATGCATTACAAAAATATTCTAATTCGAATGACGAGGAAAACACAAAACCAACGTTTTATGGTTTTTGTACACTTGTTTTATATCGTTCGTATTGGTGCATGAGTGTACTTACACTCGGTACTATATATACACGCTTAATAATCCACCCCGATTACACTTCAAAACTCGAAGAAACACAAATTTAAGAAAATTCGACAAACCAGCGGTAGGTATTGTTGGGTTTTTCCCGCCATAGTCACAAGTTTAACTCATAAAGAACCAACTCAACCATAATATGCCTGTACAAAAGACTCAATTAATTGGAGACTGAAATCAAGCTGTATTATTTACTGCCGACACACTTCACGAAATCAAAGGTCCCCGCTTGTTATGATCCTCAGATATTGAATGGAATAACAACCGGGAAACATCTGACAAAGACAGCTTCTTTAGTGTGTTTTGATGCGCAGTAATAAAATCTGGAATAATGATATGTATATCATACTAGCCATTACCCGTGACTTTCGCTAAGTAGGTATATTATAATCCACTATATTAAAACTCTTTGGCTGTAGAATACAGGTTCTTTCATCTGACTGTCACTTGGTTTATTAATTGTGACTCCATTTAAAAAAATTGCATGTGCGCATCACTATGGATTCAACTCGTAAAATCTTTCGTGATAGGATTTTCTACAAATTTAAGTGTAATTTAACAGCCATGCAATTCTCTAAGAGCAAACATCGTTGCATCTTAGACAACATCCGTGAATAAAATGACGAGATGACAAGAAACGTTGGAAAAGCAACCTTATGTACAAGGGCGATATCTCATAAAGTATTTGACATCGGTGAGCTCGTCGATGAGCGCATCGATGAAGTACAGTCACTAGCACCAATGTGTAAAAACTTAACAACTTTTCAAACTATTATTAACGTGCCTACCTACGTATGGACAATCTTAGTTGAAAATATCAGTAACAGTCACTCTAAGTAGTGTCTTACTTAGGTAGGGATCTCAACAAGGCTTGTATATAGCAATAGACAATTTAAGACAGATATATAATTTCTTCATTGTAACACGCAGTACAAAATAATAATACTTAATTATGATTGGCAAGTGACGTGCTCTTGTCCGTAGCCATTGCCCTATCAGTAACGACCGGAAGGAATGGAGACCGGACCGGCTGCGTTGGTCGTCCACCGAAAAGGTGGACAAACGTCTTGATAATGTCGCAGTACGACGCTGGATGCAAGCCGCTTCCAACCGGGCCTTTTAGAAATATATTAGGGAGGCCCATTTTCAGCAGTAGACGTCCTACCGCTGGGACGATGATGACGATGATTATCAGTAACAATTTATGTCATTTACCCACTACTACCATTTTACCCACCTTTATAATAGCTCTGCCATGTTAACCTTCATGCGTAAGTGAAGGTAAAGGCGTATGTGGGCTTTAGCCCACATACGCCTTTGTTAAGAACCGGTTTAAATCGAATCCCGTCAAATAATTGATAATAGTACACTGAGAAAAATGGCAATCATAAATGACGTGTATTCAGCTTAAAGTATGATGAATTCACTTAAAGTAGGGATCATACTGATGTCACCAAATGTACGATGATACCACTGCTGCTGATTATAACGGTATTTAAGATGACATCTCACCATGGCTTTAGTAGGATGGGCATAGAATAATTAAATGCCTTTCCTACTATTTTTGTTTCCTTTTCACATAGCTCAAGTTATGTCCTTTTATATTTCCTAGATATAATCGATGACTTTCTTATATATGCAGTTATAGTTTACCATTCATAGTATACTTTCCTCATATTGTGGGTTATGTTATATTATTTTTCCCACTATTTATCAATGATTTCCTCATACCTTTTTATGT
The DNA here is from genome assembly GCA_917880725.1 of Selenia dentaria. NCBI lineage: Eukaryota > Metazoa > Arthropoda > Insecta > Lepidoptera > Geometridae > Selenia > Selenia dentaria. Next base: position 17,836,891 of record OU862879.1, read on the forward strand.
CCTACCAATTATATTACACTTGCGTATTAGTATTCCTGTTATTATCGATGACTTGATTGATCGATGTGTTTCCTTGAATCAGTGGAGTGTGAAAGCATATCTGTGTTAAGGTTGAACTTGAACTTGTTGCACACTGATTCGAGTTAAATTGCTATCATGCCACTATAGAAATCACGCCACCATAAAAACTGCATTTCAAGAAATTTATTTATGTAGGTACCTTCTATCAATAATAATCCATACACAAAATAGTTGAAATCTAGTTGTATTAAATACGTCACAGGGTATGATTAAAAGTTACGAAAATTTACTTAAAATCAGTTATTACCCTTTGTTTGCTTTGAGTCATACGTGAGAGAAAATTACGAAACAACATTCCGAGACCAGGCGTCTCCACCTACTGCAGCCGAAACCTATCTGTGACAGTTCGATTCGCCGAGTTGTCGTGCTGTCACACTAATATTGTAGGACCATCCTATAGTATTGATGCATACTCTTATATCAGTCTCTGTAATCGTATTTAAGGTGATTCACATAAAATGATATGATATCATTATTACTTTAATGCTTACTCTATAATGAGATGTTTCTGTAATGGTATTTGATAGGTTGCATATAAATTAACATGAAAGATGGTATATAAATTCAATGCACATACCTGGAAATGTATGATGATTGGCACATTATTTATATCCTACTAAATAGTATTACTGTCATTCAACTTCGTATGAGAGCGGATTATTTACTATTACGTGCTATTAACCTATGAAGAAAGTAATATTATTTTAGATGACTAATTTTTATGGTGACAATAATCATATGTTGTCTTATTTACCCAATCAATTCAATAACATCCTTTAACTTTTCTATTATAGTTTCATTTTGACCTATTATCACCATAATAAAAGACAATGCACCTATTTTAGATCAACGTCATGATATTATAAGGTTATCTCCTAATTACTTTTTTCTCAGTGTAACGTGCACACACTCACACCTCCGTACCAGGAGTTTCCTTGTCGCTGAAGACATGTACATACACATAAAACACATCAGAAACGTCCAAGATTCGGCTTATATATAGATATACCGTGCTAAATTGCTTTTTCTGGACTTGAAATACGTGTCCAGAGAGGCTTGCACTAATTTCTTGGTACACCATGTACTGCGGAACGGTACGGGAGCCGCAATCTCCTGTCAAACTGAAATTAAAATGTGACATGTTAAATCGAGATCGTTCAGTGGGCCTAACACGAAAGTATGCGTAAGTGTATCGTAATCGTATATCATTGACGAAAACAATTGAATTGACACTGTTCAGTGTTCGGGGCGCGAGGGCAAGATCATCTTAAATTCCCGAAGATTGCTAACCGCATGTCTAGTTAAGGCGCGAACACTCAAAATTACTTCTTAACAGATGGGTTATTGTGCGTGTGTGAATGTTTATTTATTTATGTACACAAGAAATTAACTCGGCCGATATACCTAACTATAAATTACTTGACATATGCATATCACGCCATGCATAAATAGGATTGCGTAACGAACTTTTACCCCAGTGCACCAAATGGATGTGAATTATAAGAAGCGAAGAAATCCTACTTACTAGATAGTAGACCTCTTGTGCAAGACGCCGTCTTGATTGGTAACATCAAAATATAAGATATCCTGCAGCGTGGCAATAGTACGCAAGAATGTGTTAGGGTCACAACACAAGTGAAATTACCAGTCGAATGAGACTTATAAGCTCGCGTGACGAACGCAGTGCACGCGAAACTTCAAACTGAACCTATTCAGTTTGAAGTTTGTAAGGATGATGACGATGAGTACAATATTAAAAAATAACTACCTGGATAATTGATCGTGAGTTCATAGTCCTTGGTCTTATTTGGCGTCGTAGTTCGCACAATATCCTTAATAACGCTTTTGAGCTGCTCTTTTTCTTCCCACATAAAGCGTGAATCATCGATAGCAAAAGCCAAAGTGATTTTAGTTCAGTTGAGGAGTAGAAGCGATGTATATCATTTATTAACCCTTTTAGCAAGCGTTCATCAGAATATTAATTTTCATTTAATATTTTTTAAGTATTAAGTACTAATATCTGTTTAGGTTGGGTTCAAATCCATCTGAGGTTGTTATTTTTCTTTTTTAAATTGCTTATTGTTAATATGAATTGAAGAATCTAAAATTTCTATCATGTTAACATTTAGCATTAAGTGTTGTGAAAAAGAACCTACCTACCTTTTCATTGAACGTTTTAGACTAAATGTGTCACGCTGATGGCATTTCTCAACATGGCTTGCTCTGAATTGTGATCGATCGAGCCTGTTTGAAAAGGGTCAGGTTCAGGGATCTGCCTTTCGATTTCAATATAACCAGCAGAGTTTGGAAGTCACTTCCATACCATGCGAGACCCGACCGCTATCCGTTTGGGTTTTGAACAAAATTGAACGGTATTTTGTGCTTCAAATAACTCTACCTATGTCACACACTGAAAACATTTGGACCTTTGTTAAAAAGTTTTGTACTTCGATTATACATTTTTTTATGTGATAGGTCGGCAAACGAGCAAGCGGCTCACCTGATGGTAAGTGATACCGTCGCCCACGGACATCCGCAATACCAGAAATCTCGAGGATGCGTTGCCGACTTTGAGGAAGGATGATAGGAAGGAAGAGATAGAAGGGGTGAGGGTGGAGGGGAAGGGAGAAGGTGAACGGGGAAAGGGGAAATCGGGCCTCCGGAACCTCGCACAAACCGGCGAAACGCAATAGCAAGTTATGTTGCATCACGTCGGTGTTATGTGGGAGTGTGGTACTTCCCCGGTCGTGCCGGCCCATTTGGCTGTAGGGGGTTGCAGCGTAGCACTAACACAAAATTTATAACATATCATTAAAGCATTTTAGGATTTATTCATAATATTGCATTTTTTTTTTTTGGTAATTTAAACATATACATATATAAATAAATAAATAAATAAAACCGTGCAAACCTGCGGATCACCATGTTAGCTCTGACCGAGAGCAAATATGATTTTATGAGTTTAAAATGATGCAGACAAATACTGACTTTCATTTAGTTTTTTAGTTGGACTATAAACTCAGTAGAACAAAAATCCTTTGTTATTAAATAAAACAAATTCGTGTAAGATGAGACGAATCATTCGTTTTATACTATATATATATGATGTGGGTCAAGATGCTATTGAAATTTACAAAAACAAAGACAAATTGCCGATAGACCAACGGATATTTAAAGCTTTTATTATAATTAATATATTAATAATCAACTACTTCCGCTGCTAATTGATTTTATGAGCAAAAATATTTAAAATAATTATTTTATGTTAATTAGCATAACACACGTATATCTAATGGAAAAATTTCCACAGCCCTTTTAGGGTTTTTTTTAAAGAAAAATAATTGGAACAAAAACTAACGTAAAAAGGCCAATGTGCGGTGGAAAAAAAACCGATATATGTATATATAAACCACTATAGTAAAAATAAAGCGGATAGTTGTCTTAGCAGACAAGCAAAGTTTCGCTAACTTCCGTTATAGCAATCCAAAATGATAGCAAATTTAAACTTTGGAAGCCTCTCCTGTAAAGTTGTTATTTTGCATTTTGGCCCATATACATAGCACCCATCGATATATATTTCATAACTACCATTGAAAAATACTGTGTTATTATGATAATTTACATTGGCCAGTTGCATATGTAGAAAAAAAAAATTGCATACATGTTTCCGAATACCTGAACCCCGCGGTTTCACCCGCGTTGTGATGGATGATGATGATGATGATGATGGAAAGTATTATATAAAGATGTGTTAATCCAACGGCTCATCAACCTTTATACCAAATTTCATCAAAATTAGACCTTCCCTTTGAGCGTGAAAAAGTAACAAACATACAAACAAACTCACAAACTTTCGCTTTAAAATATTAGTGTTGATTACTTTACTTTTTTGCATTAACACTGTAATCAAAATGTTATAATGTAATCTCTATGTACTATGTAGTTTAGCCACGAATATCAAATAAGTACCTACTCGTATTCATGATTGATAAATAGTTTTTTAAGATTTAATTTCCTGTTTCATAACTATTTGTGAAGTTACGAAAAAACCTCTATGGTCTGGTGATGCAGTAGAGACAGAGACGTAAATATACGTCAGTTTCATTCATAATAATAATTTATTTTAGTTATCATGGTATATGAAGGATTAATTGCCAACTGTGTGGTAACGTAACACACGTAACGTACACCTATGTTGCACAAGTATATAACAGGCTTTTAAATTTTAATTTATTTATTAAAAGCCTTACTTATAAACGCTGCTTAAATTTAAATGACGTTATTTAGTATTGCGCGAAGGAAAAATGTAAAAAAATCAATAATGGACATTATATAAATTTAAGCAACGTTTATAAAAGGTCGTTAATTATGAAAAATACTTCTTTCAATCATTTTGCTTCATACGATGCCAGTCAGAAAGTATTGCGAAAAAAGTTGTTGAATGTATGAGAGACTGGCCAGTTATAAACAATTTTGAAAATGTGATTAATTAAAAATAGATAACTGCCAATATAAAAATTTCTCTTCAATTTTTTGCGAGCTAATTTAAATTATCGTGTTTCATTGAAAAAGGATCTGCGCCGTAAACATTTTCGAGCTATGATTTTTGATTTCAATGCTTCAAGTAGGTAACCTGTAAAAAGTCTGTAACCGGTTGAGTCGTACGATAGGCTTCAAATGGCATTCATGGATTAACCCTTTGCGTACCATTGACGTAAATTTACGTGCGTGTCATTCATAATTCTTTTGTTTTAATTATCACAGTATAGAAAGGGTTAAGGCACTTCTAAGATAACCGCATCATTGGTATAACGAATTCAATAGCGGTCAACTAACTGGGGGATGAAGAAAGAAGTGGTCGCCCTTTGCCCTTGATTTTTGCTCTGTTCCGGAAGAAAACGAGCTAGCAGTGAAAAATGTTATCTAACACAATTAGCGAGTTACGTAGCAAGAGATTCAGCACATACCTACTGTACGTAAGCCTTCACGAAATTGTACACGTGCATCATCGTGTGAAAAGGATAGTTTCACGCTGGGTTCCGCACGACCTCACAAATGCAGACCCGGGTGCTATAGTGCCATGATATGTTAAACAAATTTGAAGCAGGCTCGTTTTGGCGTGTTTACGACATCATTACAGGTAACAATTCCTGGATTTATCAATAAGATCCAGAAACGAAGCGCCAGTTGCCGCTGTTGTGAGCAACAAGCGACCAAACACAGGGATTCGCGGGCTATCGCTCCACCACGACAAATATGAATACGAATACGAATTTTTAAATACCACTGTGTTTCACTCGTATTTATAAACAAGTAATTACCTGTTGCTTAGTAATTTCTCAATGAAGTAATTACATCACGATAGAATACATCAACATAAAATCGTATTCTATAGTCGAGCATTTAGTCTATGGTCGATCAATAAACGATACTTTCTAAGTAAATGCATAACATAACGCTATCAAAAATGGATTATCTATTTAAAATTAAAATCCCATGATAACAACCTAATACACGTGATTAGGTTGTTATCATGGGATTTTAATTTTTACAGCATAATAGATCTTTCACAGTTCAGACATGTGTGCGAATTTCATTTTTATACAATTTCACTTCTGTAATAAGAACGAAAAACTGACGTGTTGCCAATGCTTAAGCAAAGGAAATGGTGGCTATTGTTAAGAATTCTAGCCTTTGATAGTTCTAATTTTAGTAGTAATTAATTTCTATCAACAGATAAATAAATGACTATTTTGAAAAATTTCATTTATTTTGTAAACAAAAAGGTTTCAGACAGAAGAAAACGATAAATGTTGCAATTTACGAATTTTATTTTTCTCCATAAAATAATGCCAAATATGGATAAAAATAATACTGTCTGTACTATTTACGGCGACATGACCCAAGCTTTTGACTATGTGAACCATGACATTTTGATGAGTAAGCTTCATACTTATGTTATTAGAGGTAATGTCCTCGATCTCATTAAATCATACCTTTTAAATAGAAGACAAGTAACCATTATAACAAGGCTTAATTATAACTCAAAAATGGGAGAGACTTGGACTTCTGGTGAACGTAAAGTTAAGTCGGGAGTACCTCAAGGAAGCGTTCTAGGACCACTCCTTTTCATTATATATATATAAATGACTTGCCAAAAATAACGAAACATCCAATGACACTTTTTGCTAATGACAGTACTGTAACAATTGCCAGTCAAAATAAAAATTACTATGAGACTGACATTAATGAGACTGAATGCAATAATTAAGTGGTTAATTAATAACAATTTAAAAAATAAAATAATTAAAACCATTATTATGCAATTAACTCAAAGACATAATTATATGATTACCAAAATGAAAAAGTAAATGAAGTTGACTCTGCTAAATTTCTTGGACTTATAATAGATTAAGGAAATTATTAATTATTAATTACTGGAAAGTAATTAGTTCTAACTGCTGAGTTCACTGCTACTGGCATATGCAAGCGTGGTGCTTAACATCTGACGCATGATTTGACTGTTTTATCACTTATAGGATAAAAAAACCGAGTGAAACTCTTAACTGTTGTAAACGTGCAGTCCGTTAAAAAGAAAATAGATATTAGTGTTTTGATTATCTAGAAATTCACAATACCTATTTATTTGTAGTTAAAAACTAACTGGTATTATCTTAATTGCTAATTTATGAAAATTTATTTATATGCAAACATTTGTAATAGAAAAAGTGTTCTATTTAAACGTTCCACAAGATAAGGCAAGGTATTTAAGCGCGCCTGACATACATCAGTTGGCACATAGAGAAGAAGACATTCAACTGATCAATATGAAACTCCTTGTGGTAAGTGATATATATAGAGATTAGTGTACTATAATTAATTATGCTATACGTGTGAATAGTATTTTTGTCACTCAAAGTACGTCGATCGAGATTAAATAATGTTGGTACCGTGTGGAACACTCTGCTTTTCATCCCCCTCTATGAAAAATAAATAAATAATAGATGCTTTTAGTAGTGGGAATATTTTTATTTTCATACCACCTAGCTCGACAATGTCTAATTGCACACCACGCAATCTAGACATAAAGCAAAGCATTACATTCTAAAAAAGGTAATGTTGTACGAAACTCCCAACTTGGACTTGGACTTGGATCGTTAAAATTTGTAGGAAAACTCTTAGCGTTATTTTTTTCTTATGTGATCTGCCTGTGGTGGCCAGTTCGATTTTTGAAAAAACCTTCTTTATTATGCCCGTGTTAAATATGTCGCCGTAATGAAGACATTCATCAAAAAACATCGACCTCCTCCTCCTCAACCAGCGTCACTAACGTTCACAACCCAAAACGAAGGCTGACACATGTTTCATAATCTTTAAGTACTGATCAAATAAACTCGACAACTTCCATAAATGTTCCTATATAATGTAACAAAAATATTACTCTTCCCTCCATGACTGGAAAAATGTTTCTAATAAATATTAACATTAACTTTTTTTTTTACTTTTAACTTAATAATGTTTTTTAAGTGCCCCCGATTTTTTATGCGCTCGTAGTAGGTATAAAAAGAAGAGTATACACCTCGAGGATAAAGCCTGTTTGAAAAAGCCCGGGGAAGCCGTTAGGCGGCTTGAACTTCTCGTTACGCTCGGGGTCCAATATGCCGCCTGTGACGTAAGATATTGCTTAATCCCCTCGAAGATCTACTAATACGAGTACGCGCGCAAATCAATCAACCTATATACAGTTGTATATTTTTTAAATACTTACCATTTTACAAATTATGCAAAAGTATCACTGTTACATTCCATCCTTAAAATCTGATATTTAAATACTATCATGTAACATATTATATTATTTTTGTTTATTAGGTCCTCTTTGTGGTGTCACTAGCAGTGGGCGTATTGAGTCGCGCGGCGGGTGACGGCGATTTGGAGGGGGATGCAGTGGCGGTGGTGGCAGCAAAACGGGGCTTGGCTAAGTCACAAGTTGTACAGGTGCACAACAGTGAAGGGGAAGGCGTCGCAGCGAGTTCGCTGGCACACGTTCAAAATGGTGTTGGAGTAGCTCAAGCCTCCAGCAAAGGCTAATTGGCCATTGAACGCTCCATTGATAAAAGTTTTGTTCTGTTTTTAAGTTTTCATTTATTTTCATATCAACTGCATCTCAGGGCTGAACGGTATTAAAGACTCTCTCCTAGGGACTCTATTCTGAAATAAAAAACATCATAGATATCTACTCGTATGTTTTATACCTCTTTATTAATTGTAGATGCATGTAAATGGCGCATGCCTGTTTATATAGCTATTAGGTTGTAATCATAGCAGTAAATATATATTTTAAGAAACAACAATATAACAAATTAATAGCGTTTTATCTACTGACAGACAGTCCGTTAACTGAATTGCTAGAAACCCTGCTTTTGAAGCGCGAGGTCCTAAGTTCGATACTTGGCCGAGGTAAACATTTATGTGGGACACTTACCTTCCGGTTGGTGCAAGTCCTTACGGGCCACGGGGGCTTTGGGAATTACCTGTGTCGCATCGCCGGAAAGGAACCGACACCAGAGTGCCATCATTGGAGCTGTGACGAGGATACGGTGCAGCATACGCTCGAGGAATGCCCAGCTTGGGAGAGTGAGCGCCGTGACCTCATCGCAGTAGTAGGGGATGGTACCTCTCGCTACCATTATTGGTTTAAGCTATGGTAGAGACTCCTGATTCATCCCACCGGAATGGGGTCCTCATAGGAGGACCAATGCCGCCGGCCGGGAACGATTACAGAAGCATTCTCGTTGCCCCGACATTAGGGCGCCCGGAGAAACACCGTGTGGTGGTTTGATCGGTATGGTCTGCTTCCTGCTATGGGTTCATTTGGCGCGTAGATGACGAGTCCGACATACCCCGTTGAATCCCCCCGGGTTCGGCGGCGATGTGTATGTGCATTCCCCACACGTAATTAAAAAAACATTTATGTTACTAACGGAACAATTTTTGTTCTCGCGTCTTAGATGTTTGTGATATGTTATTGTGTGTGTGTGTGTGTGTTTTGATGCCTCACGCCACATACACACTATCTACTATTATTTACAGCCCCATTTTTAATTATTTTGTTGTGAAAACTATATAATGGCAACTGAACTTATCATTATCAACCGACTTCCAAAAAAAGGTAGATGTTCTTAATTCGACGTGAATATTTTTTTATTAATTAACACGCATAACTTTTGACAGAGTAGGTACTCCGATTTTGATAATTCTTTTATGGTAGAGTAGAGCTTCCGAGGTGATCCCATTAAAATTTCATCTAATTCGGTCAAGCGGTAATTGAGTTACAATCCAATAACTGAAAAGTATATCTTGATGATATAGTAATTGAAAGTGAATGACAATCTTTTCCGTAATTCGCAAGGGTCAGTAAAAAAGTAGACAAAATTTGTTTACTTAATTTGTTGATTAAAACGGAACCGACTTTGACACCAAAAAGTGTGAAATAACGTGTCGAAGTCGGTACCATGCGCACAATTTTGTGATAATAGGTACTTTTGAACTATCATGGTACCGACTTCAAGTTATTTCACACTTTTAGTGTTGAAGTCGGTTCCATTTTTGTTTAAAATTTGGTCTCTTATGTTTTATTACTTATTTAGTTGTCGGAAATAAATGCATTTGCACGACTCAGTTAGCCTTGTTTGTAGTGACCCTGCATGCGAAGGGAGAGATCCCAGGTTCGATTCCCATATTTCCATACCTCCCGCGACACATACAGAATTCTAGTATATTCTTTAGATGTAGGCCGAGCACAAAAATCTGCTTAAGTATAACGTTATTGTATCGTTGACGTATACAGTACAAACTATGACTTATCTGTGCCACTATTTTACTAGATAAATGAAAGTTTGTACTAAATTATGTTAGCGATGCGATTACGTCACACTTAAACAGATTTTCGTGCTCGGCCCACTGGTGCATGCTTCTATTCCGGCGTCTTTGCCTAATCATTTCAATTTCGTGAAAATTATGAACCTCTGAGTCCTATTTAAACCGGATTCTAAAATATCATATTTCCTGCCCTGCTATTTCAGTATAAACGTGGGATTATAATTTACTCGATTTGTCACTTTGCATAGTTGCAAGACGAATTCCTACATCGGGCCGCCGATAATAGTTGTCAGAGGCCTTAGAACTATTAATTAACACCAATTTACTATCGGAGAGTTACACTCTATTTGATTCCAAACTAATGATTACAAACAACAAACCACGTCAATTGCAATAATTAAATCCATCGTATGAGGTAACGTGACTGAAGTTACTAGATCTGCAATGCAGATTACAGTCACATTGTAATATCTATGTGTTGTCGAAGTATACAGGGCTCTTCTGTGACTGGTTTAACAAAACTATCCAATTTAATTTTACAACGCAGCAATTCAGTAAAATATGTACACAGCCACGTAATTTTAGGCAGAAGTTTGACTGCAACCGCAGGCCGTCCGAACTGCTGACGAGCGGTTCAACTCCCAAACTAACTAGCAAGTCTGAAATATGCAGATTATTGGTTACAACTTGAATTGAAACACCTAGGTGTCTGTAATATTCTGCTGGAATCGCATTTCATATGAGGTTCAGTAACTTTGAAGGCTTCACGTGAATATAATGTGATTGATGATTATACAATATGTTATTTAAATGATTTTGCAAGACAATAGCAATGATTTTATATACCTACAACCTTTAAATTTAGTCACGCCAAAGGCTTCATGCCAATGTAAAGTATACCTACTTTTCATTTCTGCTTATAAAACCACTACTACTTAATATGGTACGTACCCATTACTGTTATTGTGTTACTTACTAGCTTCGCCCTGCGGTTTCAACTGCGTGGTGGTGGAATATGTTGATGGTAATTTTTTAAAGTTTTACCACCCTAGATGTTTTATATATATATATATACATCTGTATGTTAAAGAATAACATAAAAACTATCGCACAGATTTCGATGAAATTTGGTATATGGATAGAATAAATAGTCCGGAGCTCCTAACTATAAACTTTTTATCTTGATCCGTCGCATAAATCCAAGATGGCAGCTTGATCTCTCTATGCTATACGGTCTCATATAAAACTGGGGTCTCGATTGACGGTTCGGTGCGAATGAAATTATATAGTGGGTACGGCTGAAAGTCTGCGCTATAACAATAAAATAAACCCAGCACACCGGTGCGTGTATTACCAGGGGTAGAGGGGTTCGTCTCCCGTAGCCCAAGCGAGTGAAGCCGCGGGCATATCAGCTAGCTATAAGTATAGATACACAATTAGGCAGAGGTCAAACAAGCACAAAAAACAAATTTTTGAACTGTCCGGTTCGGATCGAGCCCGTGACCAAATTATTTTTCATCAGCATATAGTTGAAATAATTGGACTTTTTTGTCCAATAAGTTCAGCTGATTGAACTTAGTGGAACAAATGAGCGGCTCAGAAGACCAAGCTTTCGATATTTGGTTAAATAAATGTATCAGTTAATGGAATTTCGATTTTTACATTACTTAGTACTTACTAGATATACATACTTACTTTCTAGATTATAGGTATAGATAGATTTGTGATATCCACTATTTTACATATGTAACATAACAATCCACAATAAAAACAGATATCTAATTCACACAGTACTCGCACATCTCCAAATCTTACAAGCTTAAGCAGTCGCGGGCTCACCTGTCCCGAGATACCGGGATCCCGGAATTATTGTGGGTGACATTTACCCGGAATTATGGGATTATAGCTGGTACAGGATCGCACATACTCAGCAGCCATCTTGTAGCTGTTTATCTCCTGAATTAACCGTAAAGTATTGTACGGTAAACATATGACTTAATCTACCTGTTTTAGTTAAAAAAATCTATTAATTTATAGCCATGTGTATTCGAAATCAGACTAATTGTCTAACTATACTTATTATGAATGCTATCATACTTGTTATTATAAATGTGAAAGTTTAGTTAAATGGAGTTTGTTACTCAATCTTTTTTACTGTACGTAGAATGATAAGGAATGCCGAAGTCTCTGAGATCACGCAACGTTACAAGAGCCTTAAAAATGACTAAAAATATTGGGATGTAATTTGGAGTGGAGATGTAAACTACCTTAATTAGCACACAGGTTACTTTTTATCCCGATCCAATGTCTAGATCCCGAGGGATCATAATTACCCTATTTCACGCGAACGAAGTCGCGAGCGGATACTAATAAGATCATAATTGAGAAGCAAAAGGTGAATGAAATTGACTCAATCATTTTTATTCATATAAACTGACCCGCCAGCAGCTTCGCTCCCTAGTTTTTGGTGTAGTGGTGGAAGCACGAGCATGAGGAGTCGATATTCGGGTCGGACAATTATTGGGACTTTCTGACAAAGAAATTCTCAATAGTAGTCCGGATTCTGGAAAAATCCCGTAGATGACAATAGGCTCGCCCTCTATTACATTGGGAAAATATACATATCCCTATGACCAACGTAGTTGTTTAAAACAACGCTGCCTAACTCTTTGAGGTTAAACGGTCTTTTGTAGCGCACTCTGATCTCAGCTACTGAACAGAGAAATTGCATTTATATCCGTTTATTAGCTAAATTACTTAAATTTTTTATATATCATCTCTTATAACAGAAGAACCGTTTCGTTTATGGGATATAAAATATCCTTTATGTTAGATCATAATATTAGTTATCACGCTATCAAGTTTCATCAAAAAATATATCCGTAATTTTAGTGTGCATCACTCTGAATCGTTCAACGCTTGTTCAATGTTTGACGATTTGGCTAGCGGCAGTTGGGCATATCGTTTGTGTAAAGTGCCCATGCCCAAGGATTAGCGAGTCTCTGCCCCACAAGCCGAAGATGCGTAGGGGAGCGTGATCGCCTGTGACTTTGTGAGGCAAAGGCGAAGGGGCTGATGTTCCCGCAGCACCGAAGATAAGGCAGAAATACTGGTACTTACTCCCAACAATTGTCCGTTGCTTCATGGATACGCTACTTTTCTTGAGGCGCGGAATGGAATAACTTCACGATCGACCCAGTGTTTTGAGAATATCGATAAAAACTTAATTCTTGTCGATTCGCCTCACTAGGCACATCGTGATATGGCCGGCCAAATCACGAAGTACCTGACAAAAACGCTATGTAGTTCATGAAACCATTGACACTTTGCGTTTCTGAGAACGTTTATCATGAAAACTAAGTAATTATAGGTTGGCCGTCTATCTTAATCCTCGCCTGCGCGGTACAGGGGCGCGGTGGTGGTATGACGACAAAGGAGACTGAGAGAGATGGGGGCGGCGGGGGCGCTTAGCGTGATACATACGAGAAAAAATGCGCCAAGATAGTTCCTAAGATATGTGACGTCATAGTGTTTGGCTGTGAAGAAATAGTGATTTATTAAGTGAAAATTATTGATGTTGATAAAATATTAGAATGAACTAACTATATTTAAGCTAATAGATTAGTATATAAAATATTTGGTAATAAGCTACTGTAGTATTCCATACATAGAATGATTATCAAAATTATAGTTCAGTCACTTATGTCTATATCAATATCGGTGGAACTTGATTCTTCACTTTCGAAGCAGCCATCATCAGAATCATCACAGTCGTCCTGAGTGTTAATAATAAAATCAAAAGTAATAACGCATCATCCCGAATTTCATCATGTTTGCAGTACTCGTCCTCAATTTTAATTACATGGTTAACGCAATGCTCCCACTTCTTTACGGAATATTCAGCAAATAATCCCTGTAATATATATTTTTTGGTCCAAATTAGAGTACATACCTTTTTGTGCTAATTGTCCCTTAATATCACCCCAAAAGAACTCAATAAGGTTCAGGTCTGGGTGGTTAGGAGTCAAACGCAACACTTCATGTCCGCTTCTTTTCAATAAATCGTCAATTTTGTAAATATCTTCACAATCAATTTTAATAAGTCGTCCTTTCTAAGCTCATCATCTAAAGCCACGTCATGTCGTCGTTACCACGATTGCAAAACTGCCTTGGTATTAGCCATAGTTGGCTTTATTTCTTCTCAAACCGTATGGTAAGCTGCGTTATCAATCACGGTGATAGCATTTGGTGGTATATTAGACACCAGCTTTTCATTTATCCATTTATTGAAATTCACGAAAATCATAGAACCGTGATAATCCCCTGTTTAACATTGAATTTTTTACCAATATGAGATAGCACAGATTTTGAAACGTTATGAGACGCATTTACATAAGTTTCGTCAAGATATAAAATATGTCTTCCTTCCCTACGAAATTGTTTCATAGTCCTTAGGTATTTCTACCTCCACGATGTTATATTTGGCTGTTCAATAAGGAGTTTCCATTTAGGACCGCATTTCCTAAATTTAAAACCAAGGTCATGTAACAACAGCCTTACATATTCCCTTCCGCAGTGTAAGTTCTTCTCTAAGTTTCAAAGTGAGTAGGTATTTTTTATCAATTGTACCAAACTGAGTGACTTTTCTTCTAACCACTTCTTTTGTAAAATCGTCTATTTCTACTATTTTTGCGAACCTGTAATTTTTTTTTTGTTATTTGAATATTTCGTTGGCTTTCAATAATTTCCCTAGTACAATTCTAGATACAGTCTTTTCCGATAGTCCAGTTACTTCTGCTACGGTATTATCTAAATTTATTTCTTACTAGCAACTGCCCGCGACTTCATTTGCGCAGCAGGCTCGGCCTTCGGCCTCGCCATTCTAATTTATGTATGCTACTACTATACTTATAGCTTCAGATAAGTTTAAGACAAGGAAATTACTAAATAGAATAATAAAAGATTAATACTTTACTTTTACTTTAGTGAAAACTATACATACTATATTGTTAAAATAATATTTGAATTAAAAAAACATTTGGATAACATTAAACACATAAAACATTCTTTAGATGCTTCTGAAAATTATACCAATTAAAATTATGTTATATAATCGATAAATCTATTCAATACAAAAATTTCATTGTATTGGCGGCACGCTAACGATAGTTATTTATTCTGTGACGTACCTATAATTCACTTGAATTCTCTTATTTTAACGGTATATTTATAATAACGATTTCTAGACTAACTATGTTGTAACCAAGATTTCGGGACTGAAAACATTAGCAATACCATGATGAGATTTGGCTCTTTACGCGTACCATCAAAATCTATAGTCATATACATACACAAGCCGTTGGTTAATCTTTGTCTTACCAAACAAACATTACATTTTACTCATCGATTGAAATTCAGTTAGGAACAAAGCAATTATTGCCTTGATCGAAAATTCGAGATGAGCACGTAAACAACAACCACAAACAAAGCGATACTGGACAAATTTTGCTCCGGAAACTGATTGTAAATTTATGCATTTATGAAGCCGTCCAGTCCGGATCGTAGAAAATAGAATTAAAGCTGGGATAGTGAAGCATCTGCAATGCATCATGGCTATCAGCAACAGATATAGATGCGATAGCCATAATTTGATGCCAATATCAAAATTATGCTTGTTTGCTAAGGTTCTCGAAAAAATTGTTTATACACAATTGTACTCCGCCCTCAAGCGTGATCTTGCACCGCAGCAGCACGGTTTCTTAAGAGGTAGATCTACAACGTCAAATCTCTTGTTGTGCAGTGAGTTCTTATCTCGTTTTATGTCTGAACCCTCACAAGTAGACGTTATTTACACTGATTACAGTAAATGTTTTGATCGAATCGATCATTTGCTCTTATTAAAAAAGCTGCAAGAAGTAGGCATAAGGGGAAACCTTTTTAGGTGGTTCGTGTCCTATGTCAACAACAGATCCCAGACGGTTGCTCTCAGTGGGTATTCCTCTTTATCCATGTACATCCCCTCAGGAATCCCACAGGGGTCCTTATTAGGACCGTTACTTTTTTCAATTTTTGTTAATGACATTTCTTCATGCTTTCTTTATTCTAAAATTATTTTATACGCAGATGATATGAAAATTTTATATCAGGTAAAGACTTCCGCTGACGCGTTTCGTCTGCAAGACGACTTTATGCGATTTCAAAATTACTGTATACTAAACAAACTAGAATTAGATGTTTCCAAATGCTATGTGTGTTCCTTTACTCGGAAGCCAGTAACTATTAAATTTGAATACACGTTACATAACTCACCTCTTGCAAGAGTGGAAACAATTAAAGATTTAGGCGTTTTTTTTGACAGTAAACTTTTATTTGATACCCATATTAATAATGTCGTTAACAAAGCATCTCGTGCACTTGGATTCGTTTTAAGAATGTCTAGTGAGTTTTCCAATTTAAAAACAATTAAAATACTGTATTGCGCGTACGTACGCAGCCATCTAGAATACGCATCTCAGGTCTGGAATCCATGCTATAACGTGTACTCGACAAGGTTAGAATCCATACAAAAGAGGTTCTTGCGCTATCTCCAATTTCGGGCAAAACTTTTTCTACCATACTACATGGCTAGATGTCGTAAATTTCATTTCCTTCCCCTCTGTGAACGGAGGAAAATATCTGATCTGGCATATCTCATGAACATTGCAAATGGCACGGTGGATTGCTCTGAGCTGTTGGAGCTGTTAGGACTACGCACCAACACGGCTGCATTTAGGAGACCTAACATCTTACACGTTCCGACTTCTAAAAATAATTATAGGCAGAACGCGTTTATTATACGAGCAAGCGCCTCGTTTAACACATTACTGAACGCAGATATTGATTTATTTAATACATCGCCAAGTAAGCTCAAATGCTTGCTAGCAAATGATTTCTTTTTAGACAGATAATGTAACTATTAAATTATATTTTTTTTTTCTTCTTCTTAAACTCTTTCGTATTTGTTTAGATATATTATGATTATTTATTTCTTTGTTGTTATGATGTGTTTAGTTATGATATTCATTCTCTTGATTTGTCGTCCAAATAAACTGTAATTTTGTAATAATTGTAAACACATTTACGGAAACTTTTAATTGGCCTTCAGCATACATGTGTGAACTGCATGTTTCTTTATTTAAGTAATATTTTTTGTACCTAGCTGTAAGTTTTCTTAAAATTCTAAAATAAATAAATAAATAAATAAATAAATAAATAGTCAAGAGTCGTTGCAAGGAATTAATGTAGGGATCTCTTTATTACAAAATCGTCAGTGGAATATTTTTACCTTACCAGCCCGAAAAGGGTTGTAAAACTTTGTTACTAAAAGCCATTAAGCGAAAAATAAGAATTCGCACATAAGTTCGATCAACCTTACAAATAACCAAACTAAATACTGCAAATAGACGAATTCTGCTCGCACGTGCACAAAAGCATTTTCATCACATCACACTAATATTACTACTCGTAATATTACCTATAAATGCGAAAGTTTGGTTCGATGGAGGTTTGTTACTCAAACACGCCAGTACGGCGGAACGTGTTTGGACAAACATTTATATTGTTATTTTTTTATTAGACATAATATGAGGCACTGGAATAACATATAGAATACTTTTCATAATCATCATCTTATATTACCTCGCGGATAAACCTGCGGGGCTCAGTTAAAGTTAGCGAGTGAATGAGTTAGAATATCAATCAGAGACTGTGCATTTTTGTTAATTCTTCACGCATGTTTTTGCTTCATGAAAGTGGTTTGAATTAAATGTAGAATGGAGATAGCATAGACCCAGGATTACCAGTGATCACGTTCACATATCCTACTAGGGCAAGTTGATTGGTTTATTGTCACTTTGACCTCCACACTACGCTCAGGATTCCAATACTTACATTGATCCGATCATAAAAACCTTCACTGACTCGGGATTTAAACTCAGCATCCGCAACAAAAACTTTACTGTTTTGTTTTACAAATAATTATCCCAAATTGTCAGTTTGACATTAATAATAAATAAGTAGTTAATTTATTTAGTAACTAATTTGTTAGTAGGTATATAAGTTTGCGGAAGTTTAATAATGTCTTTACAAACGAACCTTGTCAATTAAAAGAACCTGAAAAATACCTCCTCGCAGCAAAATTCAGTAAATCCCGCATATCCTTTTTATAAAAACTTTAATTATTGAATTCAAAATCAAACTTAAGAGGTAAAGCCACGGGCTTACCAGGATGTTCGGACATTCGAAAAAATCATATGCCAGACTGCAGCGCTGCAGATTCATCAGGCTTACTTGTTATAGCTCGTGGTACAGACGGCCTCTTAAACTAGGTTACTGGTAGATCCCCCCCGAAGGTTTCCGCCTTGTCGTGGCGGGGAGCTCAGTAGCCGTGGCTTGGGTCACCACGGTGAAGCTAAGAGAAACAAATGGGCCTGCCAGTGATAGCCGATAGCTGGCGGGCCCGAGGTGGGACCGCTCCTATGGGCTTTACCCTCCAAGTCCACATGGGAGCGGTTACTGTAGGTTGCGGTGGTGTATGGGCGCCACTGCGGCTGAGGCGAGCTGCGGTGTCGTATGGGCGGCATCGCGGCTGAGAGTTGAAGACCGCGGTGGGAGAGGAGTGCCGGTCTCCCTGCCTTTCGCGGCCTTGACGGGGCCGCCACCGTTAGATGGCGGACGCGGTGGGGTCGCAGGGGAAGAGGGCTGTCGGTATTGAGAAGCGCCGCTGTCCTTATCCTCTGCGGCCGAAGTAGCAGGCGGTGGGGCTACTCACCTGACCCATCGTAGGGGGACTCAGGGCACCCAGACTCGGGGGAATCTGGCGTCCTTTTGCGGGTTTAGTCCCCCGAGGCAGTTGCGGCACGCCAAGTGTTCTGGCGCGCTGCAAGAGAGAAGGGTCCGGGGGTATGCTGCCCTTCAGGCAGAGACTCCCACATAACCACCGTGCTCCCCCCGGGGCCCGTGGTATCCATAAAGGATTACTCTGCGTAAAAAAAAGGGTTACTGGTAGATAAGCACGAGCCCTTCATGCCTTTGTGTCTATAAAGCATGAATAACGACTGAAGGTATCCGGAAATAGGTAGGTTACAATGACGTAGCAATAGTTGAGACGTATCAAGGTCAACGGAGGCGCCAGGTTCCGTGAATCGGGGGCAGATCAAGGGCACATTAGTATTCTGAAACTTTCCGTTATGTAGCTTTATTGTGAAATCATAATGCCGAGCCTTACAATAGGCTAAGTTTGCGAACAAACAACATATTGGTTATGTCTTGTACGGGTACCTTTTGTGATGCGCGTCTACAATATATTTATTTCGAAATTTACGAACGGTTTGTAACAGTTATGACGTCATTACATTAACGGAAACTTGGTTAAATGCATAGGTATTTGGTTTTTATAAAATTATTTACTGTTATTTATAAAAGTTGTATGAATGACAATGTCTGGCGGTTAAGCAAATACATTCTATTTTATGATTATTGAACGAAATACAAGATGGCGTCCGTGTTTCAGGAAAATCAACTAGACGCCTTAGCTGTTGCGCCCATAGATACCATGACCCCAAAAATAAATGTATGTAATAGCTATGTAAAAGAGTCATCATCATAAAAAACACCAATATATTGAACCGACTTTAACACCAAAAAGTGTGAAATTATCTCGTTGAAGTGGGTACCATGATAGTTCAAGAGTACCCTGTTATCACAATATTGTGCACATGGTACCACCATGGTGGACTTTCACAAGATATATCACACTTTTTGGTGCTGAAGTCGGTTCCATCTTTTGATAAACATTTTTTCACCGTTTTAGTGACCCTTGCTAATTACGGGACCGATTGTCATTCACCGTCAATGATGATATCATTAAGATAGACGTAACACTTTTCAGTTATTGGAGTGTGACTCAAAAACTGCCTGACCGAATTTTATGAAATGTATACGGGAACGCGGAAGTTCTACCAAACACAAAATAATTTTGAATGAATGAGTTTTTGATTTGAAAAAAAAAAATATTGAATCGTTTCACGAATGGCGGAGAAATCGGTGAACATAAACAAAAACATATAGTCGAACATCCTTTTTTAAAGCCGGTTAAAAATGAAGCACACGCATATATATATATATAAACCCTATAGTAATTGCAAAATCATGTTAATATGGTTTCTCTCTGTGAACACCCGCCCGTATTTCGTATGAAGACCGATCATATCAATGCAAAATACATATTCCCAAAAGTTGTAGTAGTTAGTACCTAGTTACCACATATTCACTGGAATCGCTCCGAGGAGAATGCGGTAATTACTATATACACACATCAGGTTTATTTTATCTGACTCTGTACATTTTGCCATAACATCTTTTAATAATATACTTTCAACCGATGAACGCTCAGAACAATAACACAAATAAAATTGTCTCTTCGCATTGCCCCGTTTCATATTCTCTCGAGACATTTTATCTTGCAATCTGCTTTTACATTAATTTTCTTAAAACAATAGCCTTCTATAACATAAATCGCAAAATCCAAATAAAAAACAAAAGAGGATTTCACAAGAGAAAACGGACGCTACAAGCAATTATTTTAGCCAGTAAATATCAGCCAAACAGTTGCACAATTTATGGACAATCTCTGAATTAAATTTTACGTCTGTTTGTATTTACGCCGTTCTTTGAATTATTCTCAGTCAATGAAACTGATACTGCTGCTACTGATTGTTGGAATTTTAAATATCATTGCAGTAATGCCAACAAGCAGAAATGTGTATTTAAGAATGAGGAAAGATGGCAAAGTTCTTTCACAATACTCAATTATGATATCTGTGAGCTAAGTTGCTGTCTAATGATCAGTATGGCTATTATGTATCTCAGTTGCTAACAAATATTGATTGAAATCGAAAAAAATGGCTGTCACTTTTGTCAGCTCAGTCATCAACTTACTAACTTTTTTGCTTACTGGAGTTGTCCAAACTGACATAGAGCCGCCATTTTTCAAGATTTCAATCATCATTTGTTAGCAACCGAGATACATAATAGCCCTGCTGAGTTCACGAGTTTCATACCTTTTTTCAAACACATTGGCGAGGAAAAGCAAACTTACTCGTATATTACGTTTACCATACAGCGACATCTTTATATATATACTAGCTGGTG
Source organism: Selenia dentaria (assembly GCA_917880725.1). Lineage (NCBI taxonomy): Eukaryota > Metazoa > Arthropoda > Insecta > Lepidoptera > Geometridae > Selenia > Selenia dentaria. The sequence goes on from OU862879.1 coordinate 17,858,041, forward strand.
CCCGCGACTACGTCTGCGCAGGATTAGTACTTCGAATAGCTTATTTAGCTTTATTATTTCTACAAGGGCATATTATCTATCTTTATACCAAAATGTCACAAAATATTTACATGGTCAAACGCAATTGCTATAATAGTATTATTTGAGTACATTTAAATACTTAGTATATCGATCAGTAAACAATAATAATAAAATAAAATTAATCATCATGGAAAAAACTGTCATTACATTTCATCACCCTTGGCGGTATTTGTTACATTTCATCACCCTTGACGATCGCCGAACACGTCTAGTGTATCGAGCTGTCAAATTGACTTGGCTTTTGACTAAGCTATCAGAAACTGACACAAACTTTGACAGAACTGTCATCATTACGGTCTTGACGTAGGCGGAGGTCTTATTATTTTGTCTATGCTGTGCCATATTAAGCTTAGTAAGCATATTACGTTTTTTTACCCGCTTGGTGATGGATGATGATGATTATAAAAAGTTTCCTATGTGTTAAACCAATGCCCCATCTATCTCCATACTACTACTCGATTTCATCAAAATTGCCCCAGTCGTTTGTGTGTTAATGAGTAACAAAGATCAACACATCCACACATCCATACATCCATAGTCACAAACTTTCGCGTTTATAATAACTAATATTTTATAATATTATATAATTATTATAGTAGGATATAAATGAGCCCCTTTTTCTCCTGGTCACGTGTAACTTGAGAACGGCTTTACTGATTTCATTCATCTTCTTTTTAAATGTTTTCTAATACACGAAGTATTAGAATGTTTTTTAACATTTAAAAACATCAAGAAAAGATGGGAGGTTATGACGAGGCCGTAGACCGAGCCTACTATGCAAAGAAGTGTCAGGCAGTTGCTAGCATACGATAAAAACACATCTGAAAACTATGAGAATTTTATAATAAATTACTGTGAATTATGAATAATTTCATAAAAATAAATCTTAACTAAATAAGGACCGTACACATTTATTAAATTCAAAAACTTATATTGGTTTTGTGACACTTTGTTGTTACACCTCTTTTTTGTTGTTACTTGCCTATAACTTGCAATAAAGTACATACTCATTTAACTTAATAACATAACTAATTTAGCATAAGCTCTGATTATGGCCCTAAAAGCGATGTAATAAGGCTCACTTTACGAGCAAGTATGTAGAAAAAATACGTACGATCCGCATCAACACCGATTATATCCATGATGTTATATAATATATAAAACGGAGGTATCATTGGTCTATATGAGTTGCCATGCCAGGTTCAAATTTGTTTTGTTGAATAATTCCCTTTTTACTATGGATAATATATAAAACGGAGGTATCATGGAATCCGTTTAATTGATAATAAATACCTTTGTACGAACGTTCTATTTCAAAGTCGTGGTACGTTAAGAGTAGTACCATGAAATAAAACTCTAAGCAACAATTTAATAAAGTTATGACAAATACGGTCAGTAAGCAATAAAGTACTCTGCCTAAAGTATCAACATCACCTACTGACCTCAGTAGATCGACTCTCGTGTTTGATCATAGATCTAATGATACTTACACAATTTTCAGAACTAAAACCATTTCTGTTATTGTTTATGAGATTTAATTCTTCGTAACAATAGTAATATCATCTTCTTGTGATCCCAGACCTATCCTGTAAGTTACTAATAATTTAGAAGCTTTCCATCAACACAGATCTTTAGATAATGCCTTGTATATAAATAACAGTTTTGAAGTCAAAGTCACTTGGTAATTGTATTTCATCGAATATATTGGCATACTAAAACATACATATTTTTAATTTTCGTACTGTTCAGTATCTATAGCTCACATTAAATAAGGCCAATACACCTAGACAGCTCCTAAAACAACTGTTTCATAATGTCACAACAAAACGAGAATCGGGACACACTTACTGAAACCAAAAGCTAATATGCGGCGGTCTTAAATATAGCGATATAAGGTCCAATTTAGTTAATATTGTAGAGCGTACATCGTATTCAATTAAGGCAGGAGTGAGTACCCGTGGAGTGCTCGACTAGTCGACGCTTCAACCACAGAATAAACAAATACGGTATACAACTCGTGTAAAATTAATCTTAATTCACATTATTGCGGAGAATTAACACAGCATATATTGTATTTCGACACATAAGCAAAAGTTGGCAAGAAATAAAAAAGCATATCTCGTCTTAGAAGTCACTCGTCAAAATGTATGTGGAAGTACTGGGATTTATGAATATGGTATCATTTTCATTAGTAATCTTAAAAACCAATAATGCTATGCGAATCACTTTAATGTAATTATTTACTTTTGTAATTAATCAACAATCTTTCTTCTTCGAAGAACTAAACAAATATCGAACGCCATCCGTTTTTAGGCAAACTACCAACAGTAACCTGCTTCTATTTTCTCAAAACATAATACATAGTAGATTATGTACCGAGGGAGTATGTTACGTCACGGGCGGCATATTAAACCCTGAGTGTAACGGGGACCCTAGAGTCTCCTTCTAGAATTCCCGAGCGAAGCGAGGGAGTTATATAGAGTCCTGAGTGAAGCGAGGGGTTCAAGCCGCCCAAGACGAAGACAAGCTTTATCATCGAGGTGCATACTCTACTTTTCATACCAACTCGAGATTATAAAAACTCAGAGCTATATAAAAAAGCAATTATTTAGTTAAGAGTAAAATAAATTAATAGTTTAAATAAAACCAATCACCATGTTTTGATTTTTGTTCCAAATTCATTACAATCGCGCCTTTTTTTCTGTATGCTGTCTGTGGTGGTCGGTTCAAGTTTCGAATAAACTCTCGTCACAACGCCCGTATCTACTCCGTACCAAGAGTTTTCCTACAAACAACGTTCAAACCACTTGACGCCCATGGGACGTTCATACAACATTACAGCCCCGGGGATGTAATGCCTTGCTTTACGTCGAGATTGCGTGATATGTTATTGGACATGTTCGAGCAGGTGGTATAAAAAGTCATTTTTTAATGTTCTTATCTAAAATGATTATAATTGTAATTATGATAATATTTGCTAAGTAACAAATATTATTAATATTATTTTATGATATTCCTGGAGTGTATAAGTACTCGTAGTAAAAACGAATTTAGCAATATTCGTTAACCCTTGTTAGCGCTAGAGTAGACGTATACAAAAGAAATAACACACACATAGAGCTTTAAAATGTATGTGTAGTGTGGGTGAGTGAATGGTGAATTTTAGGTCTTACTTCTTCAATGCTTATACGAGTAGTAAAGTTAACCTACTGCCTGTTTACGCTACAGTCAAGTCAAGAGTACTAATAAAGCAGGCACACTTCAAGTGCTGATTTAATTTACTCTAGCAGCTTCTCGTGCGGTTGAGTTTTTCAAGAATATTGTTAGTACCTAGTACCTAATGAAAGAGGTTAATTTAGTGGTATTGGATTTAATTTACGTTAATTTGTAAAGTAACGCTACAGTACAACTGAGGTTGTGAGTAGGTGTCTAACACTTCTGCCAGAACCGTTTTGCATTTATAACCTTTTATCATGTACAGTTCTCGGGTTACGAATTGAACTGTTGCATATTCTCCAACTTAGGTCTCATAGAAGCCAGTTCGTGAATAAAATGATAGCTGTTCCCATTCACACAGCACTTCGAAATCATGACTGCAGCGACATGAACCGACGACGTGTCGCGTCGCGGCGACATGAAGCGAAGACACGTCGTTTGCTGCGGCTTCATGTAGCCGGCTATCAGCTTGCACTTTAAACATTCATTTAGAAGATTACACAGCATGGCAAATAGGCTTATGATCCCAAAAATAGAGATATTTTAATTCCTTCTGATGTAGAAACCGTGGGACATTAAAACAAAATCAATAATACATTTCCACGGTTCAGTAGGCACTAATTTAGATATATCTACTAACAATACAAGTAAAGCTAAACACTTACCAATAATACACATTCAATATTACACGTCATAACAAGAATAAAGAAGAGGATAATAGAAAGGAAAAAAACGTAAGCGTCATCTTCATCTACGAGTATCTCAGTATACTACTCAGTGTACAAACCGGGCCCCTATTCTTTTAGGGGATCTTTATGGGCCCTCTTCTATGTATTGAACCGCGACATCGCAACTCAATCGTATAAAAATTGTCGTTTTTTGAGAGTTTTCGTATTCTGCTAGGTATTTAGGTTTAATCACGGTCCAGCGGCTTACGATAGATAGTTCTTGACATAAAATATGATATTCGGTAGGCCTACCATGAGTTTAAAACATTGAAACCAATCGGTGCTCGCTATCGACTGCCATTAAAAAATGTATAAAAAAAGAACAGTGCCACAGTGCCTGCGGTCAATTGTAGAACTAAAATTGATAGCGAGTAATCACAAGCTTATCTATAGTCGAATCTCGATCTTGCCTATCTAAGGCAAGATCGAGATTCGACTATAGATGACATTTATGTTGTCAACTCATGGTAGAGCCACTGTTAACTATTGAGTTGCGGTTGCGTTGCTACCTCTATGTTGGTACATGGTATACATCGGTCTCAGAGTAAATATCAACAAATAGAGTTGTCATCGTCAATTAAAATATTTTCAATTTTCGTCTGCCTGTCAGTCTATTGCATGCGCATCACTCTGAAACTACGGACAGATTTTGATGAAACTTGACATAGTTATAACCAATATTATGGTGTTATATAATATATAGATATTATAAAACTGATAAACTAAACTGTTCTTATGTTATAAATGATGAAAGTTAAATATACTGTTAGCAGTGATAAAAATATATTTGACTACGTCATATAGAAAACTTGCACGAATATAATGCTGAAACGGTAGGTACGTTCAAAAGTTACCAACTCAAAGCGTGACATACATGGTTGGATTAATAACAATATTATAAAACTATGTCAAACAAGAGATAAACTTTTTTCATAATGGATTAAGGATACTGGTAATAAACAACTGAGAGCTAGTTACAACAAAATACGAAACAAAACAAATAAAATAGTAGTTAAAGTAAAGAAACAATTATTATAAGGCTGAAATTAACAAATATAAGAATGACACCAAAACGCTGTGGCAAATAATTAATAAAATATCCGGGAAAAACAGCAATTCTATTGATAACATTATCACAAATGCGTTCTCGAACAAGAGTAATTTGGATATCGCTAATGATTTTGCACACCAATTCCAAAACAACGTCAAGTCAATAATACCAACCTTTTTTTTTTTTTTTTTTTTTTTTTTTTTTTTTTTTATTATCGTGTGGGGAATGCACTTACACATCCCCGCCAAATCCGGGGAGATTCAACGGGGTATGTCGGACTCGTCTTGTATCGCCAACTGCACCCATAGCAGCAAGCAGACCATACCGACTAAACCACCACACGGTGTTTCTCCGGGCGCCTTAATGTCGGGACTACGGGCAAGCTTTTGCAATCGTCCGCGGTCCCGGCAACGTTGGTCCTCTCATGAGAACCCCATCCCGGTGGGATGGAGCAGGAGTCACTCCACCCCAGCATCAATGAGGGGCACGCGGAAACACCGCGCGCGCCACCTCGAGGTCTTTAGATGGCGATGGACACCCCCGTATCCATCACCAAGACCTCTGTTATGGGGGATGGAGGAGGGCTTGATACGCCCTCCTCCTACGCCCGGGTCTCCGGGTGCGGATCGGAAGAGTAGAGGTGATCTCTCTCTCCCTTTCGGCAGCCTCCTTCTGCGACACGACCCGTTCGCAGAATTCTAGCCCCGCGTCCCACGACTTCTCGCTCTCCACCATGGCCTTGACCAATGACGGAAGCGAGATGTCGTCCCCCACTACTGCGACGAGTTCACGGCGCTCGCTCTCCCAAGCTGGGCACTCCTCGAGCGTATGCTGCGCTGTATCTTCGTCACAGCTACAATGGTGACACTCTGTTGTCGGTTCTCTTCCGGCGATGCGACACAGGTACTTCCCAAAGCACCCGTGGCCCGTAAGGACTTGCACCAACCGGAAGGTAAGTGACCCGTGTTCCCTGTCCAACCAGTCCTGAAGGACGGGTCGGACAGCCTCAACAGTCCAGTGGCCAGCCCTAGGTTGGTCCAGCCGCTCCCTCCACCACCCAATAAGGGACTGTCGAGCGCGGTTTTGCCATGCTTGCACTTCTCTTGGCGGGAGAATCTCCCCTCGGATTCGGTGCTGCGAGCGCCACACGTACATATTTGCGTAGAACTCAGCCTCCAAATCCCAGGGGGGAGACCCCGCCAATACGCACGCCGCCTCGTAGGAGGTGGTGCGGTACCCACGTACGACCCCGATGGCCATCACTCTCTGAGATCTCCTCAGCAGAGCGATGTTTGACTCTGTTAGGGCATCCACCCAGATGGGGGCTCCATACAGGGCCATGGATCGCACCACCTCCAAATACAGGCGGCGACTGCTTCCTCTCGGTCCCCCAATGTTGGGCATCAGTCGCTTTAAGGCAGCGGCCGCCCCAATCAACCGGGGTGACATGCGAGTGAAGTGCTCGCGGAAATTCCACCTGCTATCAAGGAAGAGCCCAAGATATTTTATCGAAGACTCGACCTTGATCCGGGTCTCACCGATAGAGATGAAGGAACCCCTGGGTGGCGCCCTGCGAGGGCCGTGAAAACACACAGCCTCCGACTTATCGAGCGCGACCCGGAGTCCCAATAACTCTATCCTACCGACAACCAGTGCCACCATTTCCGTGGCTAGACGGGCAGCCACCTCAAAAGTCTCGCCCCGGGCAGTCACCAACGTGTCATCTGCGTAGCAGATCACGTGGGCGCCCGGATTGAGATTGCCCCGCAACACCCAGTCGTACCCGATGTTCCACAAGAGCGGCCCGAGGACCGATCCCTGTGGGACACCACACGACATTACCCGCCGCTGCTCTCTAGCTCCGCACCCAGTGTACGAGATGTATCTCTCGGAGAGGTAAGCTCCAACGATCTGACAGAGGTAAGGAGGCACTTTATGGTACTTCAGCGCCTCCCCGACACACAACCACGGCATGGAGTTAAATGCGTTAGCGATATCGAGTGACACCGCCAGCATCACCCCGCCTTGGGCTGTCGCCTCGTTCGAGACACCTCCTGACACCTGACACGTTCGACTGCGTCGATAGTCGAGCGACCCCCTCGGAAACCAAACTGTTGGTCGGACAAGTTGGGTCCAACCTCTCCAAGGTGCTTCGTAAGCCGACGGGCGATGACCCGCTCAAAGAGCTTGCCAGCCTCATCGAGCATCACGATCGGGCGGTAAGCGGAGGCAGACTCCGCGGGGCGGCCGTCCTTCCTCAGGAGGACGAGCCTGCCCGTCTTCCACTGAGACGGAAATCGTCCCGTCTCCAAGCAGGCGTCGAGTAGGCGTCGAAACCGGTCCTCAAGGGTTCCGAGAGCGATGACCAAGGCGCGCCCAGGAATGCCATCTGGGCCAGGGGCTTTGTTGGCCCTCACCCTCAGCATGGCCGCGCCTAGCTCTCCCTGCGACACAGGGGGTATTTGGCCATCCTGTTCCCTCTGCTCACCACCTCCCTCCGGCAAAAGGGCCATCGCTGGGGGCTGGTACACCGCTCTGTTCGGAAACAAGGCTGCTACCACTTCTTCCAGCAACGAGGGTTCGAGAGTCTCAGTAAGTGGGGGCGCCCAAGCACGCATCTTCCCCCTGACCGTCTTATACGGGCGCCCCCACGGGTCGTGACTGAGAGTCTCGAGGAGCTCAGCCCTCGCCTGTGACTTGGCATTGCTGATAGCCAGCTGCAGGGCGATTACCTTCCCGCGGTAGGCCTCGTACAGCTGCTTCTCAGTATCCTCGTCCCGGCGTCGCCGTCGACGATGCCTGGTATACTGGCGCCTAGCCTTAATACAGTCAGACCGGAGATCGGCAATCGCGTCAGACCACCAGTATACCTGTCGCTTTGGAGGTCGAGATTTCGCTCGGGACATGCCAGCGTCGCAAATTTGCGTGAGGGCGTCCCGGAAACGCTCCGCCTCAACCTCTACCTCTACCGGTTCATCCGGGAGGGACTGCCAGGCATAGACAATAGAAGCTTCCACCAGCGTCTCTTTGTCCAAGCTCCTAAGAACCCATCTTGGGGGATTCGGGGTGTTCCTTGTTGATCGACGACGAGTTTCAGGGCTGTGTGAAGACGCAGAAACGTCAAAACGAACATATAGATGATCGGACAACGTCTCCACGTCCTCCAGAACCCTCCAACCCTGAACACGGCATGCGACAGCGGGGGATGCAAACGTGACGTCTACGATAGAGCCCCCGCTATGTCGCACGCATGTGTTTGTGGACCCTTGGTTAAGTACTGAAAGGCCAGCCATCGTCACCCACTCCTCAAGAGCCTCGCCTCGCGAATCCGTCGCAGGTGATCCCCAAGCCAAAGATTTGGCGTTGAGGTCCCCCGCAACAAGTACCGGACACGGTAGAGTCTGCCCCATAAGGGCCCCTACCGCGTCCAGGAACTGCTCAAACTCAGCGAGACTCCTGTTGGGTGAAAAGTACACCCCGATGAGGACCGTTCCCTTCCACTTGACCGCGGCGTACCCCCGACCCCGTGCTATCACTGGAAGGGGTCCAGCAGCCGGCGAGGTGATGATGGTCACTAAGCCATCAACGTCACCTACCCAGTTATTCTGGGGAGGGACGAAGTACGGCTCAGCGACCACTGCCACATCAATCAGCCACTGTGCCATGGTTTGCAAGAGAAGATCTTGCGCGCCAGCACAGTGGTTGAGATTTGCCTGTAGAAAGCGATGAGCCATAATCAATCAATTAATAACCATCACCTCCTCACCTCCCTCAGTATCGAGGGGGTAGCTGGATGCTTCTGGGGCCTTGGCAGCTTGAGCCGCTGCTTTTGGCCCCCGTTTTGGTTTGGGTGGGTGGCAGGATTTGCTACCCAACCTGTGTTGCGCAGGTCTGCTCGCGGCTTTGCAGAGGGAACAATGAGCCGCAGACGCGCAACACTTGGCCGCTTTGTGTCCGGATTGACCGCAGCGATAGCACTCATCGCTACGGTCTACCTCAGCGGTGCACTGAGCACGAACGTGCCCAGTTTGCAGGCACCGGAAGCACCGCCTTGGCCTGGGTTCCAGCACCTTAACCTGCGCAGATATCCACCCAACCAAAAGCCGTCCACCATTTCCCAGTCGCTTAGCAGCGGCCACCGGACACCGCACGAAGAGGGAACAGGTACCCTGGGAATCTCTCCGCAACTCCCCATGTGTCACCGACTCCCTTGAGCACCCTCCGCGCTGTGCAACGGCAGCTACTACCTCATCGGCAGATACAGAGTCGTCAAGCCCTGAGACCCTCAGCTCTGCGCATTTCTCTGGCCTGGACACGGTCACGATATCCTCGCCTAGCGTGTCCTTAAGCTTTTGGGCCAATGCATCCGCCTTTTCCCCACTGGCTGCTCCTGGAACCTCCAGAATGCAAGCACCTGTAGCCGCCTTGCGGAACCTTACGCTAGCGATTCCGCAGCTAGCCAGGTCCACCTTTTGGCGGGCTTCCGCAAGCACCTTGGCGTATGTTGCGCCCTTCTCTTCGGCACCTGGCTGTAGTTTTAGGACTATAGCCGCCGATCGAGGAGGGCGCAGCTTAACCGGAGCTGGCTGGCTCCTGGGCTTCGCGGTCGCCGCTCTGGTTTGCGACTGGGATGTCGCCACCGTTGACGCCGACGTCTTTGTCTTCGTCTTTTTCCCCCGCTTTACCACCGTTGTCCATGGGGCGTCCATAGACTCAGGTGCAGGTGGAAGATGGCAAGGAGTTCCCTTCGGGGGGACCGCTTTTGCAGCTGTACCCTTGTGCCCCGATTTTGTCTGTTTTGACCTCGGGGCGGCCGCAGATTTTGCCGCCTGTGGCTGTCTCACTTCTGCCTCCGCGTTGGGCTTGGGAGTAGTCGCTGCCATAGCAGCTTTCCTCCTATCAGCCGCAAGTGGAGGGCGTAGTCGCTCTTCCGGGGGAAGGCGTCCTTCCAGTGACTCGAACCGAGCGTTCAGCATGTTGCCAACTTGCATCATCAGCGAACGCTTCAGCTCCTCCAACTGTTCGTCTCCTTGCGAGAGTGCAGGTTTAGAAACCCGTGATGGTTGTCGCTGAGATATAGGGGCACTGTCACCGGTAACTTTTGCCACTTCCCTTCGAAGCTCCGCCATTTCCTGTTTCATGGATGTCAATTCTCCTTGCAGTCGAACGTTGTCTGCTAGCAGTTTGGCGTTTAGGTCTGCAGAATTCCTCTTAAGGAGGACTTCTGTCACCGCCATTATGGATGAAGCCGATTCTTTTAGGGCACGCTGAAGTGTGCCTTTCAGGTTCTTCGACTTCGTCGCCACTTCACACACCAACGCGACATCATTCATAATGATGCGGTTGAGTGCTTCCGTCGTGTCGGTATCGTCGTCTCCAGCAACTTGTAGTTTTAGAGCCGCCCTGCTCGTCGCTACATCTTGAGCCCGCTCTTCGAGCATAAGCTCAGCCTCTTTCTTACCCGTCTTGAGGAACTCTCTTCGCCTGTTTGGAACATTCATGCCATCCATAGGAGTGGGTGACTTGAACGCTCCAGATTGCGAACATTCGCTCTCGCTAGAGGAGAGTTCAGACGGAGACCCCTTTTTCCGTTTTTTCGCCGGGTTAACAGGTCGGCAACTAATCACGGGTGATCTTGCCGATCTTTCCACTGTCACGTCCATGTCAGAGTCGGACGCTCTTGACCTTTCTCTGTTTCTCCTACTTCCACTTCCGTCCCGCGACTCACTTCCTCGTCCTTGTTCCCTATCATCGTCAAAGCAGTTCTTGCCCCCCCCAGAATACGAGGGGCAGAATGCCGCTTCTGCAGTGCCCGTAGGCACTGCAGCAGCGGCACCGAGGGATTCTCCGGACCCATGCCGGTACCCTCCTGGGGTAGTTTTTTCGGAATCTGCCTTATTCATTATTTTATCCTTTTTTGTGAAGGGGGTGCGGTCCCCCAGGGTTCGCTCTCGCGACCGGTTACCCCCCGGCCATTCATACCCTCGGCGAGCGTGTCCTTAGTATTAGGGTTCTATGACGTATTGGGGACCTCCACAAGGAAAGATTCCTTGTTGATGCCCCCACTGCGATGTTTCCACCTTTGCCCCTACGGGCTTGCCGTGTAGTTTATGCTGAAACCCGCCTTACGGCAAAATGTCATAATGCTGGTTCCAGCCCAAACCACACCGCTCTCTTCGTATCAGCTCGCACCGCCGCTTCCCAGACTATCCAGGGCGCCGGATGAGCCATTTACTCCGACTCGGATCGCCGCTACTTAGCATAAGGCCAAGACGCCGACCAAGTCCCACGTCTATGTTGTCCGACAGGGAAGCCGAGTTGACAAACCCTGCCGCACCGCTGGCCTTGTAGGCCTGCCGTACTACGACCCAAAGGTCCGCTGGGCAATTACCATCTTGCCCCTCTTCGTGGCGGAGCCCGCCTGCACCATCCGCTGTTCCCTATGCTAACATCATAGGGACACGCGGAGGAGCCCACCGTGTCAGATCTTTTGCCAACGGTCAACAAGATCCCGTGAAGAGAAGTTATTAACCGTTGCCCAGGATGCACCGTCCCGAAATACTGCTATTCCCCCGGGATAAACCGTATCCAAGAGGACCAGCAGTACTCGGGCACACGAGGAGGTAATCTGACAAGCACCCCAATAATACCAACCTGCAGGAACAATCTGTGGAACGAATCTGAGTTTTTACATACTCAGATTCGTTCAACAGATTGTCTATCAGTAGATAGGTCTATTTATTTCAAATAGGCTACTAACTCTGAGGTATTGAAAATTATAAAAAGTATAAATTCTTTTAAAGCTGCAAAGCCAGGTGCAGATGGTATCCGAGCAATTGATATAGCGCGACAGTCTAATAAAATTGCTAGCAGCATTACTCGGTTTTTAAACACAAGTATAGCTATAGTTATATCCAAAGGCACTTAAAACTGGTATTGTGCGGCCTATACATATTCTGGTAGTACTCAGGACTACGGACAGTATCGTCCAATCACAATTTTGTCAGTTATTGATAAACTTATTGATAAATATGTTTGTAATATAATTCAGCAGTTTTACCAAAAAAAACATTTTATCTTCTTATCAATACGGTTTCCAGCCGAAAAGAGCACTCTACGTTATTGTTGTCTCGCTTTACAGATGATGTAAATTATTACTTAAATGCAAAGAAGCACGTTCTGCTGGTGTTTATAGACCATAGCAAGGCGTTTGACACATTGCGGCATGACCTACTAATAAAAAGGCTGGAGATTAATGGAGTAAGGGAAACCTGTTAGAATGGTGTAGGGATTATCTTCACCAGCGTATCTACAAGGTTAGGGTTGCAGATGCATTCAGTGATAGCGTAAATATTACCGAAGACACAGCGCAGGGGTCAGTTCTCGGTCCTTTCAACTACCTGACATACGTCAACGACCTCAACAATGTAATTAGCGCACCGAATCGGAGACCTGGTGAAAACCAAGGTGCGCACTATGGCCTCGGTTTTAGTAAATGGTTTTAAAAAGAATGAGAGCTACGTCCGCCTGATGGTGGACGAGGCTCTCATGAACCATTTTGGGGCCATAGTCATGGCTTCTAGGCTGTCTGGAGCTAGCGAACTTGTTCTCATCGGAGACGTCAACCAATTACCTTACACAGACAGGGAGAACCTGTTCGATCTAAGGTATAACCGCCCTAGCCTGGTTACGAACATCAGCCAGGAGTTGTTGTGCACGCACCGGAACCCAATGGATGTTGCGTATGCGCTGAGGGAAATATACTCTGGTATATATTCCTCGGCTCCCAGTATAAGGTCCCTGCGCCTCGAGAGTTACACAGGAGCGAAAATCCCCAAATTCCTTCCAAACGCCCTCTTCCTGGTCCACACTCAGGAGGAAAAGGAGACCCTGACCAGCCAGGGCTATGGAAAGGGCGAAGGATCACGCACCCTTACCATTCACGAGGCGCAGGGACTGACGTACGAGTCAGTCGCAGTAATAAAAACAAAAGGCAACATGAAGCTGCACGAGAGCGTCCCGCACGCAGTCGTCGTGGTTTCCCGGCACACGAGGACCTTTGTCTACTACGCCGACGACGAGGATGATGCCATCGGACGGTTTGTCAGGCAAGCGATGGTTGCGAGCGAACAAACCATCTATAGCTACAACCTGAAGATGGCAATCAGGGATCGAAACAGCGTGGTGATGGAGGCCCTGCTTCAGCGCAATGTGGGCAATGTGGGCTCACAATAACATGTAACTAGCGTTAAGTTCTCATAAAAACTGTAACTGACAAAGAGATGGTGTGGGCATTCAGAGCAGACATGCTCACGGAAATGTGTTGGCAAGCGGTGGCGTGTGTGGCGGGTCGCCATCTTCCCTCAGAAATGGTTGAGGAAGGCGATGGCTGGCACATGCGTCAACTCGTGAACGGGTGCTGTTTGCGGACACTGGCCTGCTGTGAATGCTTACACCAACTCAGAATAATCTTAATAGTAATAATAAAATTTAGTTATATGTATTAGTTAAAAAAAAAAAAAATTATGTAATATAGTAAATAGTTAGTTAGTTTAATATGTTCCCCATGTATGTATATTTGTAGAAGGTAAAAAATTGATCGTAAATTTTTTTAAATCCCAAAAGTTGAAAAAAGGCACGGACCCTGGAGTCTGTGGAGTAGGTAAATTTTAATAAAAAAAAAAAAAAAAAGCAATGTAATTAAGCATTGCACAGTTTACCAATTTGCTGACTATACATGCTTGATGGCTGCAAGGCAATTTTCACGTCTCTACGTGAAAATTGCAATAAATAACTTACAAGAGGACTTTACAGCACTGTGTAAATGGTCGCACGATGCAGGTTATGGTGCTGAACCCCGACAAGTCCAAATTTATTCACGTCCACTCCAGTCACAACCCAAATCCATGCAAAAACATCAACATTGTAGCCCACAGTCACGTCTGCCTGCATACCGGTAACGCTTCCTGTTCCACTACCTGTCCAAGTATTGAGCAGGTGGCTGAGCACATCTACCTTGGTCTTGTCATAGATGGAAGATTTAACTGCGGAAAGCATATCGATAAAACATGCTCCCGATTGAGAGCAGTTATGGCTAAATTATACATAATTAAGTACATATAATTTTTATTATTATTTTATTTTTTATTACATTTATTACCCTTTCAACATATTACTCACAATGTACAAAGCACTCGTAGAAAATATTATATCATATGGCTATGGGCAAACATAAATAAGCAGTCGAATTGAGTACCTCCTCCTTTTTCGAAGTCGGTAGAAAACTGCTTAAACCGAAATTGATGAAATTTCTCGGAAGTAGACTGTACCAAACAAAAAAGAATTATCAAAATCTGGCCACACTGTAAAAAGGTATGCGTGTTCATACAAAAAAATATACGCTCCGACTTGAGAACCTCCTCCTTTTTTTGGAAGTCGGTTCAAAATGTTAAGTTAAGTTGCCATTATTTAGTATCCAAAAACAAGGGTATTTAAAAAAAGGTTTGCGTCTCAGGACGCTCGAAAAAATGATAACTTATACTAACCTAGCTCCGTGGGTTAGAGTGAGAGTGGATGCGTGAGAGAAAGGGAAGCCAGACAGACTGGCACCGTAATGCGTTACGTAACGAAGCGGTTTACCCTCCCATAAGAAGTTATCATTTTAAAATGGGGTATACATAATAGTAGATATGACTGTGTGGCGTGAGGCATCCATCAACACACACAAAACATCTAAGATCTACGAGAAAAAATATTATTCGGTTAATACATAAATGTTTACCTTACCAAGTATCGAACCTTGGACATCGCCCTTCGAAGGTAGGGTTGCTAGCAACTCGGTGAACGGCCTGTTCGTAGATAAAATGCTTACTAATATATTTAAATTTTTGTTACCGTAAAATATATATTTACTGCTATGGTTACAACGTCGTAGCTACATAAATAGGGATGCACCATTAACATGCCTCTACAATTAAAAGAGGTATAAAAATACGAGTAGATACATACATATGATGTTTATTTTTATTTCAGAATAAGAGTCCCCGGGAGAGAGTCCTTTTCACCCATGTTCAGCCCTGGGATGCAGTTGATATGAAAATAAATGAAAACTTAAAAACAGAACGAAACTTCTATTAGTGCGTTCAAATGCGAATTAGCCTTTACTGGAGGCTTGAGCTACTCCAACACCATTTTGAACTTGTACCAGCGAACTCGCTGCGACGCCTTCCCCTTCACCGTCTTGCACCTGCACAACTTGTGACTGAGCCACTCCCCGGTTTGCCGCCACCGCCGCCACTGCATCCCCCTCCAAATCGCCGTCACCCGCCGCGCGACTCAATACGCCCACTGCTAGTGACACCACACATAGGACCTGATCAACAAAACAATTTATGTATGACATGATAGTTTTCTTTTTATCAGATAAAGTTTTAAGGAGGGAATGTAAAACCTATAATGATTTAGTAGAATGAATGTTATTGATTAACAAACGACACTTTTGCATCAACTGTAATATGATACTCTAATATGAAAAATACACAACTAAATATAGATTGATACACGTGCGTAATAGTATATTATGTACCGAGGGGTAAAGCAGTGTCTTACGCCACGGGCGGCATATTGGACCTTGAGCGGAACGTCGGACTGTAGATTTAAATTTAGAAAGATATCCTGAGTGAAGCGAGGGGTTCAAGCCGCCCAAGACGAAGACAGGCTTTATCCTCGAGGTGAATACTTTTCTTTTCATACCTACTGAAAGATAATAAAAACTCAGGGCTACATTAAAGAAGCATTTATTTAGATAAAAGTAAAATACATATATATTAAAAAGTACTATGAATATTAGACACATTTGTCCAGTTATGGAGAGAAGAGTAATAATTTTGTTAGGAACGTTTATGTACCTAAGTTGTGGAGTTCTTTTGAGCAGTACTTAAATATTTTGAAACTTGTGTCAGGCTTTCGTTTTGGTATGTGAATGTTGGTGATGCTGGTTGAGGCAGCGAGTTTTCTGACGCGACATTATGGCAGCTTTCTGTCTGTAGGTGCCAAGGTATCCAGGACCAACAATATTCGTTGATTTTTTAATGAATATGTCGTCATTTTTTTTTTCGCATTCAGTCACTTTTAACTAAATAACTGTTTTTTAATTCTCTTAGTTTTTATTGTCTTGCAGTAGGTATGAAAAGTAGAGTATGCACCTCGAGGATAAAGTCAGTTTTCGTCTGGGGCGGCTTTAACCCCTCGCTTCACTCAGGACTCGACATAACTCCATCGCTTCGCTCGGGAATTAAATTTTAATCATTAACTCAAGAGTTCCCGTTATACTCATGTTTCGCTCGTGACGGAAGACACTGCTTTTCTCTCTCGGTGCATAATCTACTATTACACCTGCATTTTAAAGAGAAAGGAAAAAAGAAAAACAACCCTAAGAGTTTTCCTCCAAATTTTAACGACCTAAATCCAAATCACATTAATCCCTTGGGAGTTTCTTATTTTTAATTATCTTATATTAACCTCTCTTGGGATGTAATATCTTGTTTATGTCGAGATTGCGTGATATGCAATAGTGCATTGTCGAGCTAGGTGGTATGAAAATATAAATATTCCTCACTACTAAAAGCATCTCTTATTTATTATTTTCATAGAGGGGGGAGAAAGGCAGAGTGTTCCACACGGTACCAACATTATTTAAGCTCTAGCAACGTACTTTGAGTAACACAATGTACTATTCCGCACGTGTACCTAGCATAAATAACCATAGTAAACTAATGTTTAAATATATCACTTACCACAAGGAGTTTCATATTGATCAGTTGAATGTCTTCTTCTCTATGTGCCAACTGATGTATGTTAGGCGCGCTTAAATACCTTGCCTTATCTTTTGGAACGTTTAAATAGGACACTTTTTCTATTACAAATGCTTTCAATAAATAAATTTTCATAAATTAGCAATGAAGACAATATATCAGTTAGTTTTTAATTAAAAATAAATAGGTATTGTGAGTTTGTAGATAACCAAAACACTTATACCTATTTTCTTGTCAAAGGACTGCACTCCAACAACGGTTAAGGGTTTACTGTTTTTTTTATCCTCTAAGTGATGAGACAAGTAAGTCGTGCGTCTGATGTTAAGCACCACGTTTGCATTATACCAGTTGCGGTGCCATTCAGAACTTGGAACTAAAGTTATAAGCAAGTACTATTTACACTGTACTTGTCCAGCCATACGGTTTTGAGTCTCAATTGCCCAGAAATGTAATCACAATATGCTACATTGCCCTTCATACTTTAGTTCAGTAAAGCTTGTGCACTTGTTTTCGTGACAGAATACTCGTTTCTGGCGCTGAGGTTGGTGGTGATAACCAATATTGTACTTGCACAAAAGGCCTACCTCCTATAGTAACAGAATTCGCCATATTTACATGGGTCCATAAGGATAGTTTTTATACAAATAACATTTAAAAGTGAAGTCATACATTTTCTTTTTGGGGTTGGCCATGCTGCCAGATCAATCAATCCTGACAATAAATAAGACTATAAATAAGACATACTAAAGAAGAGGGCAACCGCCCCGAAACTTTTTCCCGCACACCTTAGAGTGTATGAAATGAAACCCTTGAGTGCCCTTGGTGTTTCTAACGTCTATAGGCGACGGTGACCACTTTCCATCAGGTGGGCCGCCTGTCTGCCTACTTTTGGCAATCAAAATTCCTACGTATTAGATAAAACTTACATAATAACATGTTGATTACAGGAAAAAGGGATGTATCCCACTATTTCCATTAGGAATATCTATTGGTAGAAATACTGGGCCTAATTCTTCCACTTTTTCCATTGCTAACACATAAACTAACACTAACAAACTAACTACTCTAACACTCTTATTCTGGCTGATCGGCCGGCACGCTCGCTTGGCTTGCTAGGCTCGCGCGTTTTGGTGGAAAGAAACCTAACACTCCTCCTCGCTTCGTTTCTCTTTGTACCTGTACATGAGTTTGATTTAGACTAATCATGAAAACTGAATACCATTAAACATACCGCAATATAAATAATGGTATATTATTTGGAAAACCCCACTTTGTATATATTGTTTTCCATAGAAATAGTGCAAAAACCCAAAAAAGCAAAGTAATCACACTAATATTATAAAGGCGAAAGTTAGTGAGTGTGTTTTATATTTGTAACTTCTTCACGCTAAAATGGTTGTACTAATTATGATAAAATTTGGTGAGGCGTTGGATTAACAAATAGGATACTATAGATAATCATCCGTCATCACCACAACCCCGTGGTTATCCACGGGGTGCAGTTAGTCGTAAACATATGTATGCATTTTTTTTCTCACATGAATATCAGTATATTCAAGTGTAATGTACATAAATCATCATAGTATTACAGTATTTTTCAATGGTGGTTAAGACGCGGTCAAACCCCAATTTTAAAATAATTTACGATGCTTTACGTAAGGTTGGAAATCGCTTGTTAGATTGGACGATGTAATGTGAAAATGCGTTAATTTTGTACGTTTTCTTTATATTTTTCGATATATACTAACACAATTGAAAATTACTTTAGTACTATACGTTGGCTATGTATTACCTAAAAAAATATATAGTGTTATCGCTGAAAATTCTGAGAGTTTGGACGTGCAAGTTTATTTTTGTGGACCTATTTAGGATTTTTTTATGCTGAAAGAGAGTTATATTTAGGAATTCTATTCGGTTATTACTCTTTTCCTATTCCTTTTCTAGCATTTGTATTTTTTTCATAATATACTATCGATCTGTTTCGTTACACTAGGTGTTTAAAAATTCTACTTTTTCTTTAATCAGGGTACGAGCGCGCCTTAAGAAATATATTTACGATATATATGATGTGTACATACTACACGACGAGCAATTAGGTACTATATGGCAAAATAAAATATGAATTATAAATTCTAGTGTAATTACTAGTTTATCATAAAAAAAATTGTAATATTTTTAATTAATTATCAAATATTAAACAAAGGTCCAAATGTTTTCAGCGTGTGACATAGGTAAAGTTATTGGAAGCATAAAGTTACTTAGTTTGTTCTATGGAACAATTTGAGACAAAAAGTACAAATTATTCTATAGTACGAATAGGGACAATATTTTCTTAAATTGTTCTATTAAGTACGTCATGTTCCATAGAACAAATGGGACCTACCGGATTGACTGATAAGAGTATTGGGTAAAGGAAAAAAATACACTGATGTAACGGGTATCTATTGAAAAAATGGGAGGTTATGGCGAGGCCGAAGGCCGAGCCCACTACGCGAATGAACCGTACCTATATAAAAATGAACCCCTATATCTCCTGGTCACGCTATAACTTGAGAACGGATGGAAACATGTCGCTTATTCTTCTACACTTCTACACTAATACTATAAAGAGGAACAATTTGTATGTGTGTGTGTGTGTGTGAGTGTGTGTATGTTTGTAATGAATAAACCCAAAAACTACTGTGTCAATTTCAAAAATTCGTTCAGCATTGGAAAGCTACATTCACCCTGAGTAACATAGGCTGATGTTTTTTTCATCATCATCGTCCATCACTACGTGGGTGAAACCACGGATTGCAGCTTGTTTTTTAAATATTTTATTTTGCAAATTTTATTGTACAGAGCTCTTCACGTTTTCCAATACTGTTTTCCAATATACACACACGCGGGCTGTGCCAAATATTTGAGTGATAAGCAGAAATGTTTGCGTCGAGTCTTGGATGAACCTCAGAATGCTCAGAAAGCAGGGTGTTACCAGCTGCGTTAACCGAACAGTTATATACTCGAAAGGGTTCGACGAAGGTGTTAACTCAACGCAAATTTAATCAGTTGTGTTTGGTCATATGTTATAGAGGGCATATTGCCATTCCTAATAATAATCAACTCTTTAACATTTATGGACATGAACAGTTCAAATGAATTACCACATTTCGACTGCCTCTTAGACCAAAGTATGTAATAAAATGGTGTTATCTACGCTAGTAAATAAAGTAGGTAATTACTTTCTGTGTTTTTCTAAGATAAGCACAACGTCAAAACATTGCATTGATTCGTGGGATAAATCCAAACTGATAACGTTGCAAAACTCCGAGTGATAAACTGATGATACTTAAGTACAGACAGACAGATTATGTGTTACTGTTATATTTACGTTATGAAATTTAATATACATATATTGATACATACTTTCCGAATTTGGTTGATTTTCGGATTTTGTTCTGTGAACCCTTACTATTTGTCATTTTTTAAATCACCGCATATTCTTCAGGTGCTAAACTAGACAGAGCCTATGCCTATTGACTGATATACTTACTTATTTACATAAACACACCATAAATAAAGTAGGCATGTTCATGGACACAAATATCTGACCTGCCCGAGGACATAACCTGCGACGAGCAACTCAGAAGGAAGGGTGCTACCAACTGCACCAATTGCCAGTCATTTACATGACTCTCAAGTGACCCAGTATCTACCAGTATCAACATATGCAGCATTAATGGCCGTATCGTAATTGACTATTTTACTCCAAGGGATTGTGGACAAGGTACCAAGGTGAAATTGTATAGTAGTTTGTATCAGAAGGGATCATAATAATATTTTTACGGCGAGGGCGATTTTTTTAATTCAGAGTGAAGTGAGGGACTCTAGAATAGAATCTCGAACGTAGCGCAGGATTCTTTAGTAGAATCCTGAACGTAGCGAGGGATTCAAAGTACGTCGCCCGAGCCAAAAATATATTTTGCGCCAGAGTGATACACTCTACTTTTCATCACCCTCTAAGAGAAACTAAAAGGCACCTCATACTTTATTTCATAATAAGATATAGGTAACAACTAAATTGAAATGAAATAGTATCTAATAATAAAAAACAACTAAAAACTTATATTTACATTTGAGACATCGCAATTCGCAATTATGAAAATTTATTGTTACACTTAATAGAGTGTTGTAGATTTTTTATTCTGCCTGTTTGAAATAATATCCGAATCTGGCTCATTTTGAGGAAAATGTGACGGTGAAACTCGTTTGGATGTAGATGGGCGCGGCGACAATGGCGTGGATGGATTAACTGAAGGTTGCAATTTAATTTTATCCACGATGCGTTCACTTGTTTTCGCCTTGTTCTAAATGAAATCTTCTATATACCCCTCTACTACAGCACTCGACTTCCACCCTCCATGTCGCTCAGTTAAGCCCGCTGCAGAATCTGCAAAAAGGGGAGCAGAAGTGCGACGAAAACAATGTATACAGCTGGATATCTGGTAACTTCAAATAAGTAGCTATTCCTTGTGGCATTTAAAAAAATATTTTTTCCCGTTACTTGTTTGAAGGACTTGCCATTTCGATATAGAACAAGTTTCCATCTAAAATAAAAAGAGCCCCATCTAAGTACGCTTTCAAAAAACTAGTCCATGCTATTTATCTTCCAAAACTGCTAAGCCGAGAACATGACTGTTATGTTATCGGCTTACTTTACTGTACAATAATGAATTAAATCTATCTATACATATAATAATGAACGCCTATTTCTCCTATGGGCACGTCATAACTTGGGACATATCGTTACAACTAACTTGAGAACGGATGGAACAATTTCGCATTTTTTTTTTGTTGAATTTATTATTGTCAGGAGAAGGTTCATATGAGAGAACAATGAAGAAAAGATGGGAGGTTATGGCGAGACCGAAGGCAAAGCCTACTACGCGAACGAAGTTGCGGGCGGTCGCTAGTTTATTAATAAAAATGTTATTAATAATTCCGTCAACACTACGTCATTTAAGATAACATGCACTATAAATTAAAGCTATTCAATAACATTAGCATCAGTAGTCATAAATTATTTATTGAAGATGTATCTCCACAATTTAACTTTTGTATTTGTGTGTATGTATTTACACATTATAAACATATCATGTGAAAATAAAAGCACATTGGCTTTTGCCATCGATGATTCACGCTCTATGTGGAGAGAAATAGAGCAGCTCAAAAGCGTTATTAAGGATATTGTGCGATCAACGACGCCAAATAAGATCAAGGACTATGTACTGGTCACGATCAATGATCCAGGTAATTATTTTTTAATATTGTACATATCGTCATCATCCTTACAAAATTCAAACTGAAGTTGCGTGCACTGCGCTCGTCACGCCAAGCCATTGGTTTATGAGTCTCATTCGACAAGTAATTCTTGCGCACTATTGCCACGTGGTCTATGGTATGTACTATAGCCTTTTCGGAAACCGGCTTGTTCCGCAGACTGGAATTCATCAATGTGCGACTGAGACGGTTTGTGATGCTCTTCGGAAACAGCTTATAAACATGGCTCAAAAGAGAGATGGGTCCGTAATCTTCAACAATCGACAAGGGTTTATCACCTTTTTTGAAGAATAACACCAACGTGTGGTGGTGTTATTTGTTGCTTGTTCCAAGCTTCTGCCGTTAATCCTTCAAGTAAGACGATGTTAAAGAGCTTCTGAAAGACTTTAACTACCGGTGCTCCACCCGCTTTCAGAAGCTCAGATGTTACACCGTCATCGCCCAGCGCCTTGTTGTTCTTAAGCTGTTTCAAGGGCATCCTAATTCATGCTGATGTGCGGGATATCTTTGGTATAATGTCGGGTCAGCTTGGCTCTTGTGTCTTTGGCCAAGCTGCTAACAGGTTTAGCGACCGAGGTGTACAACTGTCTATAGAACCTATCGACCTCCGTCAACACTTCTGCTTTGGTCGACGCTACACTGCCTTTTTACTGCTTCAGCTTCGTCAACTGGCTTTGCCCAATAGACATTATTCTTGCAAATACTTAACAATAATATACTCAAACTCCTGCACCATACCAGTTGTGTCGCAACAGGCATGAACGCATACTAACACATCACAAGTATCCAAGACCTTACTACAAACATTACTGCCCCTCACACCAAAAATTTTCACCGAAGATTCTTTAGAAGATCGAACCTGTTACTGAACTGAACTGAAATTTTTGCTTCGAATGCAAGAAATACTACTTATATATAAAAAGTATAAATTAAAAAAAAATACTAGGTTAACGAAGTCTTCAAGATAAATATAACGAATTGAAATGTTTTTTCCTTTCAGATGTGGTACTAAGAAGCCAAACTAATTCTACAGCCAGTTTCGAAGAATCTGTGAACAGATTACTTGTACACAATTATTTGAATGACGATTGCGCAGAAATGACAATTAGTGGAGTGGAAATGGCTTTGCGCGCAAGCCAACCGGGTTCTTATGTCTATGTCTTCACTGACGCATCCGCCAAGGATTATCAGAAAGCTGAAACCATCATTAGTTTATGTGAGCAGAAAAAAGTGAAGGTAATAATCTAAAATGTTTTTCTTGTCATGTTTTGAACTGAATCAGATAGTTTCGCAGACAACTCACTTCACCAGCTCTAGTGAAACACTAATTGACCTTGTGTGCACTGACCTGTGCGCTCGTGGTACGACCATCGAGCATGTAGGCTCTGTTACTGGCCACCGTCTAGTGGTCTCTGAGTTTCATATCAAGCGACCCAAAGTTGTTCCTAGAGGTATCACGTACAGGCCGTTAAAAAATATTTGCTTGGAAGAGTTTAAGATAGATTTAAGTTTAGTGAATTGGGATCTTACATCCCAATGTTCTTGATGCCTTTAATTATACTGTTCTGTCTTTGTTTGAACTGCACGTCCCTGTCAAGAGAGTTATAACAAAGGTTCGCTCATACCCCTGGATTACGGATACTGTCAAACTGATGATGAGGCTGCGGGACGCGGCTGCCGCTGATAAAAATAAATGAAAATAAGAAACGAAAAAATATACTACAAGAGTCTTAAATCAACAGTAAATACAGCTCTTTTCGAAGAAAAAAAACGTATTTTTAATATAACATCAACTGTCACATAAAAAATCCGAAGTCTCTTTGGAGAAATCTGAAGAACACTTTACTGCCTAAAACTGACAATGACTTACCTGCAGTTTTCAGTGAGCCTAATATAATTAATAATCATTTTTAAACATACCTGGCATCAAACACATGTCAATTTCATATATAACAGTTTTTGGACATCATAGATTTATTAATGCGGTATTTCATATTGATCGTGCCGGTCTAGATCGTCTCACTAGCATCATAAGCTGATGCTGAAGGTTGTGACGATATTAATTTGAATATGCTGTGGTTACCTTTGCCTGATAGTATAGAATGTTTTTAAGCTCTTGTGAACTCGTCAATAGAAACCCATAGATTTCCCGATAGGTGAAAGCTCGCAGTAGTTCGTCCTTTACCAAAAGTCTCTAATCCTACTGACTTAAAAGACCTTCGAACTATTAGTATTTTGCCTTGTTTATCACAAATTATAGAAAAAGTAATTTGTATGCAGTTAACTGATTACCTTGAAAAGCACAAAATTTTACCAGCTGTTCAGTAAGGTTTTAGGAAGGGTCGCAGCACAACGAGCGCCCTGCTCGACGTCACTGAAAACATACTTAGTGCACAAGATAAGTGCATGTGCACTATACTAGTGTTGTTGGATTTTTCTAGAGCATTTGATTGTTTAAATATTAATCTTTTGCTCTCAAAGCTCAGTTACATGGATTTGACTTCTCTGCCATTCGTTGGTTTGACAGTTATCTAAGTAGTCGTTACCTGCTCGTGAAGATAAGTTGGAGTGACGGTTCTTCCGCAGTCTCTGATAAGCTGGCTGTCACTCGAGGAGTTCCTCAAGGATCAATACTCGGCCCCATCCTTTTCATTTTATACTTCACGGATATCGTTTCGTCCAGGAAGCTCAGTAGCTTTCATATATATGCCGATGATACGCAAATATGTATATAGTGCAAACCAAGTGACATCGATGAGGCTATAATTAAATTGAATGACGATCTTGCAAATATTGCTGCGTGGTCTGCGAGTAACTGTCTGTTACTGAACCCATTAAAATCAAAGTACATTGTTTTTAGTAGTAAAAATTAATTAGCCAGTCTGAATCTTTCGCAACGTGTAATGTTAATGTGTGAGCCCGTAGAGCGCGTCTTTGAAGCTCGTAATCTAGGCCTCATTATGGACAGTAGACTCCGTTATGAGAAATATGTGGAAAATTGCATGAGATAATGTTTTATAGGCTAAAAATCTTGTATAGAATGAGACATTTTTTGGCGGCAGAGCTGCGGGTTCAACTAACCGAATCCCTGGTACTATATATATACTATATATTATATGGACACTTCCATCCACCCGCGGTTGCTCCTCGCTAAAACCAAAAAAGTGGTTCAGAGAGTCCAAAACGCTTGGCATCGTTTTTGTTTCCCAATCCCTCCGAAAGCCCACGTGACTCCATTTCTAAACCAACATGCTAAAATGATGCATCGTCGGAAATTTCATTTGGCGTGTCTCCTTTTTGGGGTTATTAAATTCAAAGAGCCTTCATATTTAATTTTGTACCAAAAGTTTAGTTGGATCTCGAGTCGCCAGTCGCATGGGTCCCGCACATGCTCTATGCAACTTTTAACAGAGAGACACGCCACTTCCGCTTTTAGGGGTAGCTTTCGTTATGCTGCATCGAAATGCTGGGATAATATTACGCCGCCGATAAGGAACCTACGTAATTTGCATAAGTTCCGAAATAAACTTAAGAGCTTTATATTGGATCACCAAAAAAGAGAAGCTATTTTGGTGTTTAATATAATTATTTAATAATGATACCAGTGCAATATAAATTATGTATTTTAATAGTAATCATTGTCTTTATGTATTTTTATTACTGATGTCTGCGTAGGAACATCCAAACATTCATACCCTGTTCGCCTGTTTGGTTTTATACTCTTATTGTTTTGTATTTAATTTGTTGTTTTTGTTTTTTACTGTCATAAAATGCGGCCCATGCAATCGTGACGTCACCGCCAGCCCCAACGGAAGATCAGCGCTGGTTACTACAACGCAACCAGCTTATGCTGAGTTGCGAGTGTGTTGCTGTAAAACAATGTACTATGTAGTGTAGAAAATTAGTTTATTTTATGTATATTTAAGGCAAAATATCATATTGTTTTTCTTCCAGAAATAAATTTTTCTTTCTTCTTTCTTTCTTTCTAAAATAACCACTTAGTTCATTTTTTTTTTCTAATATCACGTGACCCATCTGTTAAAAAGTAATTTTGGGTGTTCGCGCTGTAACAAGACATTATGCGATTGGCAATCTTCGGGAATTTAAGATGATCTTGCCCTCGCGCCCCGAACACTGAACAGTGACGATTCAATTGGTTTCGTCAACGATATACGATTACGATACACTTACGCATACTTTCGTGTTAGGCCCACTAAACGATCTCGATTTAACATGTCACATTTTGATTTCAGGTACTATTCGTGTTGACAGGAGATTGCGGCTCCCGTACCGTTCCGCAGTACATGGTGTACCAAGAAATTGCAGCAAGCTGCTCTGGACACGTATTTCAAATCCCGAAAAATCAATTTAGCAGGGTAATTTATATATGATATCTTAGTATATAAACAGAGTCTTGGATGTTTCTGCTGTGTTAATGTGTGTGTACATGCCTTCCGCGACAAGGAAAATCCTGGTACGGCGGTGTGAGTTTGTAACTACTATTATCAATTATTCAAAGGGTTTCAATTTTTACCGGTTCTTCACAAAGGCATAAGTGGACTGAAGCCCACGCTTAGAGCTCAAGTATAGGTATATATAACCAATAACATTACGATGAAGGGTAACATGGTAGAAGTATAGGTATATAACCAAAAACATTAACGTTGAAGAGTAACATGGTAGAGCTATTACAAAAATGGGTAAAATGGTAGTGCTTTGACTGCTACTGATAATCATCATTTTCCTAGCGGTAGGACGTCTACTGCTGAAAAATGGGACTCCCTAATATATTTCCAAAAGGCCCGATTGGAAGCGACTTGCATCCAGCGTTGTACTGCGACATTTATCAAGTCAATTATCCACCTTGTCGGTGGACGACCTACGCAGCCAGTCCGGTCTCTATTCCTTCCGGTCGTTACTGATAGGGCAATGGCTACGGACGAGAGCACGGCACTTGCCAATCATAATTAAGTATTATTATTTTGTACTGCGGTGTTACAATGAAGAAATTATCTATCTGTCTAGTCCTATATACAAGCCATGCTGGTATCCCATTCCCCTACTTAGACACTACTTTGTAGTGTGTGTGTTTGTAGTTTTTTTCGAGTGACTGTTAGATATATTTTCAACTAGAATTGTCCATACTTAGGAGGGCACGTTAATTACCTAAGTCAGCGGTATCGGTCGGAGGAGTTTAGGGGGCCTGGCCACACCTTACGAGTTCCTGAATATTCGTGTGGGGGCGAAAAATGCTGCATTGACGTCCTACAATGAATTAATATTAGAATAAGGTATTTTATGGGGATGTAATGGGCTGCTCTGCTCTCTTATCCCGAAACATGTATAATCTCAGTCTTCGCTTAGTAAGTTTTGCAACAGTGCCATCAAATGCTTGTTTACACACTACAGTTTCAAGGCAGAAAACCTTTAGGACCATCCACCAAGATGGACACTCGCATAAGAGTCCTTCCGCCTGGTATGTGACCTGATTGACACCACATAGTGAACACGTGTACCTGTATGTAAAGAATCACTGATCACTTACATTACAATTTAAAATATAATGAAAGTGAATACATCTGGTTTAATATAAAAGTCAACACAAGTGTTTTATGTACGTGAGTGTGTAATGCAGATTCTAAGACCAGTAGAAACGTTTGTGGATATTCGCCGAGGAATTACCTACTGCCACCATACCTTTTCTACCGTGAAGCACTAATGTTCTCAATACTGTGTTCTGGTTAAAGTATGGGTGCCGGCGAAAATACAGGCCCATGCAATTTAACAACTAAATGTCTCAGGGTTACAGGCGCAGTGCAGTTTGTCACTTGTAGGTGGTATGATAAATGCAACGATGGCCCCCAAAAGCCCACACCCATCCAGGCTGAGACCGAGATATTTCATTAACCGGGACGATGACCGCGTCCTGGATAATTCGTGTTCCAGGAATATCCATAGTGGATGTTTCGTTCACGAACCATGCCCTCGCAGGTTGAGTCCAAGGTTGGAGAGTGATAACAGATGTGGAGAACCTTTCTGAACATCGATACATTGGGTTCTATGTCTCAAGAAGGTCGTCTACTGAGGGAGGGACAATACGCTCTCCAGTTAGAGGTAACATAGCGCATGATAAATAGTCGCTGAAACAAATGTTCCAGGAGGTTGCCACTTAACAGGTAAGCCTCGTGATTGTACCGACTCCTAATATCTTAGAAAAGCAACTTGAACCCAAAACGAGCAAATTACTTATATAGCTCTACATGAGTTATATAAAATGTTAATTTATTTTTGTGCAGATATCACAACTGCTGTTGACACCAGGACCTGTGCCGGCTGGAGTGCGAGGAGATAAACCAAAATAATCTGTAACAAATATAAATTGATTGAGTAGGTATTGTGTATTTTATAAAATATTGGTATTAAATTACCTAGAATTTTAGTTCGTTCGTTTGCTTTGTAACTTTAATTTGTTATATTTGTGAGTACCTAATGAAAGTAGTGAATAAAGTACCTCCATAGTAAATTTATTATTAATTTATGTAATCTCTCATTCTCTTACGTTTTTGTTTTTGTCAAAATATCGTTTTGAGATCCTGTATGTAATATCTAGATACACATGTTGTTGTGTAAGTACAAAAACAACTATCTCAGTAATACTTTTGGTCGACATACATCATAGCCATATAGGTACATTCTGATATACTAGGCTCGCGGAAGTTGTACTCATTACTAGAATCATATAAATTTTACGATTTATGAAACAGTATTTGGCCTCTATTTTTTTTCTTTATTACTGGACACGCACAATTGTACACATTTTCCAATCCTCAAGTTTTTCTATATTTGTAGTAGCATCTAGTCAGATCTTTAATCAAGTAGGCCTTTGCCCCATAATCATCTCTTATACATAAAAGCGAAAGGTCACTCACTCATCACGAAATCTCAGAAACTTTTTAGGACGTAGGTGCTCACTAAGACGGCATTTTATGAAATTCAACCCCTAAGGGTTTTTTTTGGGGTAGATAGTTTGTATGAAACTTCGTTACTGAGAGTGCTAAAAATTTAAAAATTTGCACGGGGTTTCTTTTTAGGACGTAGGTGCTCACTAAGACAGTATTTAGTGAAACTAAACCCCTACGGGTTTTTTTTTTGGGGTTGATAGATTGTATGAAACTTCGTTACTGCGAGTTCTAAAAATTTAAAATTTTGCATGGGAATATTTTTTGGACCTATGTACTCACTAAGACTCTTTGATTTCAGGCAGCCAAACCTACATGTTTGAGCTATTGAAGTGAAAAAAATATATACACCTACCTTTCGCCACAGGTATAAGTTTTTAGTTCCAATGGCGAGGCTTTTGCCATTTACGGGGAACTGTTCTAGACTCCGCTACTTATTGAGATTTTTTGTTGAAAACCCCAATAACAGTCCGAACCAGGAACCCAGGTTCACTGTATCAAGACGAGTGAAGCCGCTGGCGGGTCAGCTAGCATTATAATATAACTATTACCTAGGCACGTGAGCATGGTAGGACATATTTACTTAATATCAAAACCGACTTATTCACGTAATTAGCTTACTTAGGTTTCGGGCATGTCTGATGCCCATCCTCAGGGAGTTTACGCTGCAAGATCGCGACGACCACTGCGGGCTTCGGGCAGCACTTAGCAGCGCGCTCAGCCCGGCGCGAGAGCCGCGGTGCGCGGTGCTGCGCGGGCGCGGTATGTATGGTGAGGGGGTGCGCTCGGTGCTGGTAGTGCGCCGCGTCATCTCCCGTATGCACGGAGATTGCCCGAGTGTTGGTGGTGTATATTCTTCGTCAGTGTGATATGTATCTGGTATCATCGCCAAAGATGCCAGGAACCTAGGCCGTTAACGTCTGCTATAATTAAGTGAATAAAGTCGGTTTTGATATTAAATAAATATATGTCAAACTCACGAGAAATTTCAAACTAAAATGGTTGAACATAATAGAAATAAAGGGTATGGAGTGGTAGAGCGAAGTGTTCGACCGTGTTCGACCAGATTACCATGCAAGCTTTTCATTGTAGCCAGCGAACCGCGAAAACGCTGATAGCGGAGCGTACGATACACAACAATACGTTGTGTTGCTGTATAGCAGTGTTTTTCAATCTTTTTGAATACGCTACCCGTTTAAAACATGCAAAATTCTTGCGACTCTCCATTGGAAATGCACAAACAAATGTTAGTGATTTGAAAGACCACGTTTATATAATGTTCTTTCTATTGGGACATATATTGGTTAACATTAAAGAATCCTGTATGAGTACCTAGATCTACATACTATCTGCAAGGAAGTCCCTACCCTAGAGTTACGACCCACAGTTTGAAAAACACTGTTCCACGCGACGCGCGAGCTTCCTTTACAGTAGGTCGGTTGCAAGATTTCGCGTTATTACGTGTATTGAAACAAAGCACCTTTGTTAAAAAAATAACCAAAAAATCGAACCGACTACAACACTAAAAACTGTGAAATAACTTGTTGAAGTCGGTACCATGATTGTTCAAAAGTACCTATTATCACAATATTGTGTGCATGGTACCTACCGACTTCGACAAGTTATTTCACACTTTTTAGTGTTGAGGTCCTTTCGATTTTTTAGTAAAAACTCTTTCACTCTTTTTTGTGACCCTTGCTAATTACGGGATCGATTCACCGTCAATTCATCAAAATAGGCCAAACATTTTTCAGTTATTGGAGTGTAACTCAAAAACTGCTGGGCTGAATTTGATGCAAAATTATGGGATGTATGCATATTAAACCGAATTTGATGAAACTTATGGGATGTGTAAATAATGAGACCACACGGGAAGCACCTTAAACAAAAAAAGAATTATCAAAATCAGCTCATCCAGTCGAAAGTTATGAGGTAACAAACATTTAAAAGTAAACTATAGACGATTTGAAAACCTCCTCCTTTTTTGGAAAAAAAGGTTTTTTCTGTTGAAAAGCGTATGTTTCCAAAGGATTGAAGGAAATTGTTCCAACGGAATGAAACAATCGGAGTAACCGATGCTAGCAATACATAATTACCTGTGCTCACTGACCTGACTTAGCCGCGGAGTAGTAAATAAAATGGGTTCATAATAAAAAAAAAATCTAGAAAAGGTTATTTTCTACCGACTTCCAAAAGGAGGAGGTACTCAATTCAATTTAATTTTTTTATGTTTGTTACCTCATAACTTTCGACTGGATGAACCGATTCTCATTACTCTTTTTTTGTTTGAAAGCTTCTGGTGTGGTCTCATTTAAATTTCATCAAATTCGGTTATGTAGTTTTTAGGTACACTCCAACAACTGAATAGAATGGAAGTCAGTTTCAAATTTTTCAATTTGTACTTATTTTATTTTATTTCATGACCAGTTGTCGATTGCGAACTGTTCAATATTGTGCACTAATTATCAAAGACCTTACTACTTATCTTTATATTTTGCAATAGCTTACTATCAGGGCTAGACCAAGGTCTGTGATTGTACTCGCTTGCTTATTGTACAAAGTATTAGAAAACAGTCAATCCAAATATGCTTTTGAAGATCTTATATAGGTACTTATATAACTAAAGCTTAATGGCTCAGCAACAGTTATAAATGTTATAATAGTAAAATCGATATCTTATAGCGAGCAGTTAGAGACGAGGCCATCTCTTGATCCAGGATTTCGCTAGCGAGCGGCCATTCTATTCAAATGTATATATCTTGTCCGAGACCGGCACACAATGCGACCTAAATTAAATATTTTGGATTCAGCAGAGACTTTCTTTAAGAAGGAAATTTGTTTTATATACATCGTTCTGAACAAGCAACGAGCTCTTAGCTATATTTCCATACAAATTCGTTGCAAACCTTGTAAGCTTTTACTTCGATCAACTCCTCGACGAACGTCCTTTCGAAGACATATTAATACATGACATATTTTTACATGAGAACCTAAGCTGATGATAGATTTTATTGTATAGTATAATTAAGTGTACTATTCTTCTACTATTCGTCGATCAGTTACCAGCAAATCGTGATCCAGAGCACCAGTTGGGAGTTGCTACCACCGCAGTACAAGACATTCTACAGTTCTGTGGGCCTAGCACGAATAACTACGTAAATGTAACGTAACGTGTCGTTCACGTAAAACAGTACAAACTGTCATGTATCTAGGCAACTGTGACACAGATAACTCATAGTTTGTACGCCGAAGCGTTACATGTACCTAGACGCATCTGATAAAAATACTTTTCGCAATTTGTTTGTGCTACGACCTCAAAGCTCTGGGTGCCACTGCAACCGTCATAGGTAGCATAGTGCTGAGCATCAAGTTATTATTTGTCCGTCATGTCACTTAATGGCATAAAATGGCTCTTCTCTCTGTTCTATTATAATTTAGATATGACTAATTTATTGGGAAAACTCTTTTTGTCCTCCTAAACCTCCATCAGTAATTTAGTATGACCATCGGCTTGCATACGTAAACTCCCATGCTACCTTAATACCGTCTACCCGTGAAAGGGTAGGATGAAGGATAGGTGAACCTCATTCTCCGTGCTTGAAGTGTCTCAATCCATATCATAATACGTGACGGACCCACCGTACCTCTGGCCATACCCCTATAGTGGTACGGTGGGTCTTTCAAAATTAAACGATACCACCGACTAATAGTGATGTGATGTCGACATCTATAAGCAATAACCTAGCTGAATAATAACAAAATGCAAAGGTTTTCCATTAATACACAGGTTACAGCCGTGCGATTCTCTAAGAGCAAACATCGTTGCATCTTCGACAACATCCGTGAAACAAATAAAGAGATGTCAAGAAACGTTTGAAAAGCAACCTTATGTACAAAGGTGATATCTCATAAAGTATTTGACATCGGTGAGCTCGTCGACGAGCGCATCGACTAATCATTAGATAATCACACGACAGGTTGTCCTTGTTCCCTGTAGCTCTATATACCATGAATTGGCAACATAAATGTCATCTATAGTCGATACTCGATCTCGCCTACATATCAAGCTTGTGATTGGCGTACTCGCTGTCACTTTTAGTTCGACAATTGGCCACAAGGTGGCACTGTTCATTTATTCATAATTTTTTTCGCGGCAGTCGACAGCGAGCATCGATTGGTATCAATGTTGCAAACTCATGGTAGACCTACTGACTTCTATCACGTCCGTCGCACCCGTCCGATGTCGGAGTAGTTATTATAATCTGGCGACCCATTCAAATGAAAGCTACGCCCGAGGGAGAGCGTCGGTATCCATACAAAGCTGTGAAAATCTTGCGGACGGCCCGCGGGAGAACAATCCGGCTAGCCCTTCCGAGATAGACGTATGTGTGATTTGGGCTTCATTGTATTCTATATAAAAAGGTTCTCTTTGTGCACCACGACCCAAAACTTGAAAGCTTTTCCCGAAAAAAATTATTCATATTGACGCCAACTCACTCCGTTAACCATATTTTAGCTAGCGAATATATTATTTGGAAAGTAACAAAATCCGGCAAAACGAGTCGTTTTTGTTTCCGATGTTCTGATCGTTTCAAAAGAGAATGAAAGCGCTTTCGACGCTTGAATAAAAAAACCTAATACCTGAGTTTTAAAGCTTCAACAGTCGCGGGGTAAAAGGAAACCGCTCGGGGCTAACATTTACCCGTGTATAATAACCTCCAGTATTCACGTATTTTATTTTATTCTGTAGTACCTATTGCGATTTTACGTACTTTTACACCATAGTTCACAAACAGTGAACACAGTGTGTACAGTGTGTACCCTACATTATTTATATGGACCCCAAAGTGTTCTAATGAAACAGCTTAGATTGACTGGTCGGTTGGCGCAGATGGTAGCAAGCCTGCCTTCTGAGCCGCTGGTACCGAGTTCAATCACCGGACAGGTCAACTTTTTTACCTGTTTGACCTGTGTGTGTCGGGGTGTGGTATATTAAGGTGTGTATCAGTCATCAGGTAGCCATATCACAGGCTCTGTCTAGTTTGGGACTTGAAGACCTTGGGTGGATGTTGTCCCATTATTATCTCATATTACATATTACATTATTAGCTACACAAACTACACTAGTAGCAGTGCAGTACAAAGTTGTAATCGTGGTGAACGTGGAATAATTATCAATTTATTCAGTCAATAATAAACGGCAGTGTTGAGCGAAAACCGACAAATGTAATTAGCAAAACTTTAGTAAGTAATTACTTCTCTTGCGACCGGTTAGGAGTTTATTTTAATTCAAGGATCCCCTTGAGGATAAAGACTTGAGTTAAATTCTTGGTTCCTTTCAAGTATTTACATAAATAAGAAGTTTGTATTTTAATAATAATAATTTATATAACATAACTGAAAGTAAATTTATTTGTACATTTTATTCCGTGAGAGAACAAAATTAAGAATATTCTCCTCTTCATGCAAATCGTAAGAAGCGAGGAAACCCGACTTATTAGGTGGTACGCCCCTTGAGTACCTAAGAGTCCGCCTTGGTTGGTACCACCTAGACGGAGGTGTGTTGTAATGTGAAGGGCTCTGTAGCAAGTGAAATTTCTGAGCGAAATAAACTCAAAAACCAAATTCTCAGGGTGACGAGCACAGTACAGTTCTAAGCACTGGGTGCCACTGCAACTGTCATGGGCAAGCGGAATGCTCTCCATCCCAAACACGCCTTGCCTATCTTTACTTAAAAGTATGTATTATTTTTGATTGCAACAAAAAAAAACGGAAGAATATTTATTGTGAGCTCTCGATATTTCGGCACAGTTGCATGCGCCATGTTCACGAGTAAACTGAAGTATCTGCGTGTAGGTGTTGTTATGAGCAGACGAAACGGTCTACCCTCTTCCTTTCACGTTTCTTGCGTTCCGAGCAGAGCTCACAATAAATACAATACATGATAAATATCCCGTTTCTAACGTTAATTCTTGCATTAGTGACCATGTCAGTATAAAAAAAAAGAAAACGCTGGAAGCGGGCCTTGCCTAGACGTTATATACTCGTAAATTGTTCAGCTAGGTTAAGCAAACTTTGCTGCTATCACTACATGTATGCCTTCGAAGAGTCCCAGGTTTGATCCCTACTAGGGCAAATATTTGTATGATGAACAGTGATAATATTTGTTTTTGGGTCTTGTTTGTGATGCGTCAATGTGTGGGTTGCGGTAGGTATGCCTCCCACAGGGAATACCTACTCGTGCGAAAATGTACCTATATGTCATAGTCAACATAACAAATAAATTTCCATTGTGTCTTGATACTTGATGAAATAAAATAAAAAGTAACTAGAAT
The DNA here is from genome assembly GCA_917880725.1 of Selenia dentaria. Lineage (NCBI taxonomy): Eukaryota > Metazoa > Arthropoda > Insecta > Lepidoptera > Geometridae > Selenia > Selenia dentaria. Next base: position 17,893,543 of record OU862879.1, read on the forward strand.
AAATTGAGACATGTGTACTTGCGACCTTCATCGAACTCAATCGAAGCATCCTTAAGCAAGCTAAACATGAAGCCTAGTGTTGTTAGAGCCGTCGAGGTAATACCGCGTATCATTAAATCCATTTAAATTGGTAATAATGATAAATGCGCGATTTCACCCGCGTGGTGCAATGTTGATGATGATCCAAATATAGCGTATATTACACAGGCATAATATGGCTTTCTACTGGTTAAAGAATTTTTTGAATCTGTTACGTGTTTTTGCGTTTATGTATTACAAACAAAAAATCGATTATTATTGTAACTGTAATAGACATATAGTATTGCAAATTTGCAATACGATATGTCTATTACAGTTTCCTCATAATAACTAGTTTTCATGTTAAAATATGGAGTAGTAACTAGGCCCCTTTATTCGTACCTTGGTATTATCTTATCTATTCTAATAATAATGAAGAAAGATTTAATCGATTGTTTGTAATTTATAAACGCAAAAACAACTAACCGATTCAAAAATTCTTTAACCAGTAGAAATCTCCATTATGCCTCTGTAAAATACTATATGTTTGAATTATCATCATCAGCATTCATCACCACCCGGGTGAAACCGCGGAGCGCAGCTAGTAAATAGATAAAAACATTTCTAAAATTTCTAACCGATTTCATGTCAAGTATCGGCCGGTATCAGACTAGGTATATATAAGCGGAAGATGCAAAAGTAGCAGGACTACCTATACTGTTCTACATTACGCTCCTTTTTATCTTGCTTCAAAGGGTTGTTCTAGAATATTCTAGATGGATTGCGATAGCCTTACCTATTCCACGTGAACAAAAACGTGGCAGTGGCTATTTTAGGTTTAAGTGAAATTGAGAAACAACTAAGTAAATAATAATAATACATAAATTCTTTATTCACCATAATTTTAGGTACATTATTAACTTCGGCACTATAGGTAATAACTAGCTATATCATGATATTGCAGAGGAAACAAAATATACCTAGGTACGAGTGTTACGTGCTAGCTTTGACTACAGTTTTTAACCCGTTGAATGGCGATTCGCCATATTTGGCCAATAATACTATAGACTTCGCAGAAATCAACCTACTTTTCCAGGAACTGCAACGTGTGTGGTTAAACCAGTCAGGTATTATGTTGTGCATAAGTAATACTAGATCCTATGGGATGTTAGCCTCTTCCTGTTGTTACAAGAACTGTGATGTAGGTAGGTACCACAGTCACCCAGATACAAAAAGCAATTTAAATTACGTTACTTAAAAAAAATCTAAACTTTTGAAGTAAAAAAGATATGAAACAATTATTAAAAGTAAAAAACTAAAATAACTCTTGTAGAAGGTATATGTAGTCTATCGTCAGTTATTTTAAAGTAAGTTGATGCATCACTCTTCAATTCAATTCTTTACGAAGGAAACAAAACAAATCCCAAGTACCAATAGGTAGTTATTAGTTAATTAGATTAAGTTTGGAACGAGTTGCTTCGACCTTTGCGATTTCATCTTTTTCGTTGCTGTGATTAACGTTTTTTAAGGGCAGTCACTAGTTATCAATAAATGAATAATCTGTAATGTTATTGCATTGTACAAAATAGGTTTTAATCTCATGTAAATTGTGAATGATCTGTACTGCATTACTTCCTTAAAGTGAAGCAACTAACCTCGGTAGTAAATAGAAGATGTGAAGTTTTCTCTCTAAGAATTGCAACGTTCGGTATCGCTAAGCAGGCGTTAGTGCTTTAAAAAGCAATACTATAAAAAATATCAATTAATTCAGTCACTTTCAGTATTCAGTTTATAAGCGGCAATGTTGAGCGAAAACTGACAAATGTAATTAGCAAAACTTTAGTAAGTAATTACTTCTCTTGCGACTAGTTAGGAGTTTATTTTAAATCGAGGATCCCCTCATAAAAACTTGAATGAAGTCCTTGGCTCCTTTCAACTATTTACATTAAATAAGAAGTTTTATGCATAATATTTTATTTAAAATGAACTGAAAGTCAATTTTAGTATACTTACTTGAAAACATATGTTTAATAACTATTCAAATTTATGCAATTTAATTTCAGTGCCTTCGTATCTCGTAGATCAAACGAACGAAGCTGCAGGCCGAACAGATAGCGTTTAAGTAGTTAAACATTATTATTAGTGGGCATGTTTCTTTGAATGGCCAGATACATTTTCTCAAGGTGTAAGAAGTTCATAATATTAAATAATATGCTTATTACTTCATCGTTAGGTACGTTTTAAGAATTAACTTTAGAAACAGGATATTTACCATGTAAGTATTGTAATATTAACAATACATGGTATGGTACGTTTCTGAAGTTAATTCTTGCATTAGTGATCATGTCAGTTTAAAAACGTATATACGTAGGTACGTTTTAGATTGTTATTTTATACATTATAACTAGATGCTATTAAGCATTACAATTTTACATAAAGTAGATTTTTTTTTCATTCGTAAAGAATACAAGACTGACAGAGCACTTTAAAAGTTTATATAATCCGGCAAAACGTCTCCAGGAACTTCTCATGATATTACCTCAATGAGACCAATACAGAGTGATCAGTTAACGCCATCTTGTCGAAGAGCTCTCATTTCGAACGTTGGCATTTTTGTGCGGAGAGTCTACGAGAGCATTCCGTTATTTCCGTATTGAGTATACGGAAATAACGGAATGCTCATTCGAACATAAGGCATTACAACTCGTCATTTACGTAACCACTGTTTTTTCTTTATGCTATTTATTTTATAAGATACAGGCAGAAGGATAGGGGCAGGAGTAACTGATAGTTTGAGAGTGAAGGCCGGTGTTCAGCGCATTTACCACGGTAATATTATCTACAGTATTACCGTGCCTTTACTGAGGTCATTTATTCAATATTCAATAGATTTATTGCAACATTATGAATTTTACATAATATAATGCAGATTCATAATGACCCTAATTGGGTATGGCAACATTGTGCGGAGCGGGCCGATCTGTTCTATAATTATTGTTTTGTCATCAAAGGATTCATTAAGGCTATAGTAGCATTTCGTCAACGATACATTTTTTAATGGTTTTGTAAATATGTACTCATTTTTAATATCTTGTAGTTGAACCGCTATTTTATCATATATTATTACGGCCTTAGGGTTTGGAACAGAGCTATACGTTACTAATTTTGAGTGTGGAACTTTTTTTTGGTAGGTACTCAACGTCATCTACCTTATTATTTAATACCGACTGCCAGTCGAGCAATAAATCTGACTTCTCTTAAGTTATTTATAAATAGCTACAACAATATCCAATAAAATAGAAATTGTGATTCCTTAGGCAGCTAAGTATAAAGCTGACTAAGCACTATTGCTTATAGGTACCTATCATTAATCTGATCGGCAAGTCTAGCAAGGCGCGCCGTAAGACATTTTCAATTGTAGATCGTCTAGATAGAGCACACCACTCGCTCCTCGGTCTGGTGGGCTGGAAGCTCGAGCATACTTCGCTACTTCACTTATCTGACTTTGCACTCAGAACAATTCAAAATAAACCTATATTTTTATGAATAAGATTTAAGCTACCGACACTCTTAATCGCGAGTCTAGTAGTAGCAAAGTGTTTTACGTTGTTAGCCTTACGAAGAAATAATGTCAGGAAGCATAACTCAGAACAAATTCCACACAAAAAGTGGTCCTTCAAACCAAAACGACGTATGATTCCAAATACGAATTACTTCCGAGGTTACAAATAGACATGTTCGGTGATTGTATAAAATTTCAGAAGGAAAGCAGGGATTGGTCCACGCGCGTGCTGCAACGTCTACTATGACAGCTGAGTCATAGCGGCATGAACGATGTTATTGATTTAGCACGACTTTTATTGGGTCATTTTTTTAAGGCAGTTACTCTACCTGATTTTATTTCTTCGTAGTGTTAGCCAATGTAAACATCATTGATCAAACAAATACCTACATTTGGTAACTTGCATATTTTGCATGGAATGTGTGTCCGTACGATTTTTATGTTATTTTCCTGTAGTAGCTAGATAAGTTATTTTTATATCATACAGTCCCATAAACTAATGATAGGTAGGTACTGGAGAGAGGCCGCGGATTTTGGCATGTATTCGTGACTTCTAGAGTAACTTCATACACGGTTATTTTAAAAAAATCTATGTTTGTCATAGTAATGAGTATTTACATACCTAAAGGACTATTTTGATACTCTAACGGCCGGTCCCAATAATCTACCTATCGCCAGTTTACCTTACTAGAGTTAGATATTTGACACTATTTGTACGGACGTTATGTCAAATTTATATCGGTAGTAAGGAAAACCGTTGATAGATAGATTATTGGGATCCTCCATAAGTGTAACGGCGTATTATTGTAAATGTAACAATGAAATTTGGTAAAGAGCTAGAATATATCCTGGGGCAGTACATAGGATAGGTATACATATAGGTAAAACCAACGGGCACAGCTCATAGCACAGTTGCATATAAATCAAGTGTTGTAGTTACAAAAATAGTATGTACTAGCTGCACTCCGCGGTTTCACCCGCGTGGTGATAGATGATGATGAGGATGAATTAAATATAGCGTATGTTACTCAGGCTTAACGTAGCTTTAATTTACACTCTTGATGACGAATGGTCGTTTGAATCGGTTACGTGCATCCATTATAAAGAAACAAAACATACAATCATATTATCTTTCCCCATAGAATTATTACCTATAGAAGGAACCTTACCTTGAAACCTCTTCTCAGAACGCGCGCTACAAATTCGCTATGTGTGCTGTATTTACTTGCCTCGTCACGCACACATACGCAAACATAATATGGCCCGGTAAAACTGTTTTTCCGAAAACTTGGGTAATTGGCTGATGGGAAAATATTTCAGTAAAATATGTTTACACAATATTTTTTATTAGATATAGTTAAATATAGTTTAAAAGTTAAGATATGCACATACTTTATACCTAAAGCGCATATTTTAATTTATCTATTAATATACCTACTTACAAAGAACTAACTGTAGGTATTTATAAAACATTATTAAATACCGGCCGGTATTTAATAATGTTTTATAAGTGCGAACGGTACGGAAACGGCTATTAAACGGAAAACCACTCGCTTTAGGAATCGAATACGTGAACCGCAGAACGGTACCTGCCAAGAGCTAGAAGACGGCACTGCGCACTCGACTGAAGATGAGCATCAGACATGCTCAAAACCAGACGTATTCGATTCCTTATGTGAGAGTTTTGCCGGTTAATAGTAATAGTTTAATATGTGTCAAACTCACCAGAATTTCAATACAAAAAAGTAATTATATTATTGATTGTCGTTATACTCATATGTCGATCTTTACCTCCAAATATCTCGGTAACGTGACATTTTAGGGTATCATGTTACTAGACATTTTTTGTATGTCTTCTACCCATACAAAAAAAATCAATATGGCGGTGGGTCGATATGTCAGCTTCCATACAAATAAGTTCGAACCCCTTTCAACTGTCTACTATCACAGTAGTAGTATAGATACCACATAAATCGAAATCGGTCAAAGCAAATTAGAAATACGATGGAATAAAAAAACTTACTCACACAAATACAAATACACATATTGTATAATATACAGGCTGTCCCGTAATGAGTGGATAATCTCGCAGGTACTTGTGGAGGGGGGCTCGGCCGAACAGAAAAAAATAAACATAATAATAAAAACTTAAATGGTGTGTGAACTATGTAATTATTTGTAAACTTGGGAAAGTTCGTATCCTTGTTCACAGTTTTGGGAATCATTTTCACAAATTAGGCAATAGCATCGGTTTTTTTTGTAGTAGTGTTAAGTAATAGTGGTGTTCATTGTCACGCATTAAAATGTATTGGTAACTAAAGCCAGTAATTTTCTAGACAGATTTAAACATATTTTTATATTATTTTCTGTTTCAATGTAAAGTTTGAGCATCTGTGGTGTAAAAAATGTATCAGACCCTAGGTGACCTACTACTTTAAAAACATGTCTGATTCAAGAGGATTCTAAAATTGTATATCACCATGATATTTCCATGAGAAATTGCTGAGCTGTGATTACTTGTAACAAAGACGGCAAAAATAATACTAAACAAACATATCACTAAAAATACAATTTATTCAAATATTATTTACAGTAAATGTTCAAATTGTTGGCCACGTACTCTGATAGAAGCTCTGCACCTCCTAATAAAAGATCTTTTGATCATCCGCGTATATCTGCGCGCACCGATTTCTTGGGAGGCTTCCTGGACGCGAAGACGCAGTTCATCAATCGAAGTAATCGGCTTCTTGTAAACCTTTTCTTTAAGGCAGCCCCAGTAAAAAAAAACCAACAGATTTAAATCCGGTGACCGCGGTGGCCACAAAATTGGGCCCAAGCGGCCGATCCACCGGTCGGGGTAATTTTCGTCCAAATATCTTTTGACTTGTACGGCATAATGTGCGGGACAGCCGTCATTTTGGAGCCACATTCTTCTTCGGATGGCCAGTGGTTCCTCTTCTAATAATGTCGGCAGATCATTGCGTAAAAACTATAAGTAGTTTTTGCCATTTAAATTGCTCGGTAGTTCAAATGGGCCTATAATTTTTCCATTTAATATCCCTGACCAATAATTAATTTTGGATTGGTATTGGGATCTGTCCTCACGCATCAGATGTGCATTTGACAATTGCCAACTATGTTATGCAAATTTAAATAACCGTCTGTTTTACAAGAGGACTCGTCGTTCCATAAAATTTTGTCAAAAAAGTCAGAGTCTTGTCCTATTCTTCTCAGCATTTCGCGACAAAATATTACTCTGGCTGGGTAATCCCTTGACTGCAGAGTTTGTACACGGGTTATGTGATAAGCGAGGAATTTAAATTTCTTTAAAATACGGTGCCATTTTGATTTTGGTATTCCGCTGCGTCGTGCTATATTTCGCGAAGAAATAGTTGGGTCTTCATCAATTAAATCAATTACAATTTCTTCTGTATTTCATTCTGGGTTGGTCCAGTGCTAGTGCCGCCAACACCACGACCAGGTATCCTCCCTTCCGAGTAACAGTTGTGCACTCTAATAAAAACGCGGTAATCGGGATGACGCACGTTTGGGTATCTCTCCCGATAAAGTACTGCAGCTGCACTGGCATTGCCTCTGCATTCCCCATAAATATAATGCATGTTAGCATATTCTTGGGGTGTATACTGGATTCGCGACATTGTAAATGAAGGTGGGAAATGTTGTCTAGTTCAGGGAAGCACCAAACTGTCTTTATATAGCACAAAATGTTCAGTCGAAATGTACAAAACAGAGTCCAGTAGAATGCCAAGTAGTCGTATTAAAATAGATCACAAAAGAGATGATACTGTACATGCGATGTCGAAAATATCGCACGACGCACTAAACTAAAAAAAAGCATCCAACCATACTAAGGAGCATGCCTTTTTTTTCCTTTTTACTCGCATATGACCACACACCGTTTGTCTCTCTCACACTATTTTGTGTGAGAGAGTCAAACGCGTGCTCAAAGGTAGCTGGTATTAAACTACTAATTCAAGGTCAACGACCAAAGAAGAGTTCCCATTCAATATTTATTTATAAAAATATCATTTGCAATTCGGTTAAAATACTTATTTTGGTACAGCCAGAATATAATAGCCAGAGCTCAGTAATTTCTGATGGAAATATCATGGTGTCATACAATTTTAGAATCCTCTTGAATCAGAAGTGTTTTTAAAGTAGTAGGTTACCTAGGGTCTGATACATTTTTTTACACCACAGACGCTCAAACTTTACATTGAAACAGAAAATAATATAAAAATATGTTTAAATCTGTCTAGAAAATGACTGGCTTTAGTTACCAATACATTTTAATGCGTGACAATGAACACCACTATTACTTAACACTACTACAAAAAAAAAACCGATGCTATTGCTTAATTTGTGAAAATGATGCCCAAAACTGTGAACAAGGATACGAATTTTCCCAAGTTTACAAATAATTACATAGTTCACACACCATTTAAGTTTTTTTATTAATTTTATTTTTTTCTGTTCGGCCGAGCCCACGTCCACAAGTACCTGCAAGATTATCCACTCATTACGGGACACCCTGTATATGAACCCTGAAAACATAACTTCCTTTTTTATGCAGTCGTATAGTAAAATAAACAGTATCATACCCTAAGAGAATATAACGCTATGTCATACCTAAGCAACGTTTTAAAACTGGAATAATGTAATACATAGCTGGCAACAATCCATCTCAATTAGGAGTGGATAAATTGTAATTATTATTTTTTTGTATTTTAGACGATTTAAGCATTAAAATCATTGGTTTAGCTGTGAAATACCACACACCATAACTCTTATGCAGCTTTTCTGAAATGTTGTGGCACAATTTCAGCGCACAAATCGTATTTTTTTGTTATTTTTACTGAGCTGTATTCTCTGTCATCGGAATGAGAGCTCTGACAGCGCGGGGGTTGTGTGTGTGAAGCCATTTATGGCTTCACTTGACGGCGGCTTACATTTTGCGCGCGAACTCGGTTTCTGTAGGTAATAATTCTATGTCTTTCCCCTTTATTATTAGAGTCGATAAGGATAATACCAAGGTACGAATAACTTATGTAGCCTGGTTTCGTCACTATTTCATATTTCAAAATTAGAAAGTGTTTATTGTGACATATAACTGTAATAGTAAGACATAAAACTGGGAGCAATTCTACTGTTTCACAACTTTCAACAATCCGCCCCGTTTCAACTGCAGTTCGACACCGGTTGCCGTTCGATTATTACCCAAAAAGTCATTCTACTATTTCTGTAGACAAATTTAAACGTAACGTCACGTAAACGTATCGTAAACGCTACCATGTAATATATACATATTAAACACAAATATGAGTTAGCGTCCTGTTCATGATCTATCGAGTTACTATAATATAAAATGTTATTCGATCGCTGGCGTCAATAGAAACGTAACTGCATGCAGCTGCACTGTTTTTCAATATTATATTTCGATTTCAGTTGGAACAATTTTAGTTAGTGGTATCGGCCCCCTGTAGTACCTAGATCACTTTGCTCTAATGTCAAAAGCATAGACAAATACTATATGGTCAATAGTTTGAGCAGCGTACGCGATATACAAGGAAGGTATATCGCGTACGCTGTAAGGACTTTTTTGGTATTTTTTTCACACCTTGGGTCAATCGAAGTTTTTATAATTTTTGAAAATATTCTATCGCCTATTCGTTTTCGCTATTATGTTCATCATGGGTAATGTAGGATTCAAATAGTGAAACATTTTTCTATTCGATCCAGTACTTAGTTTCGGAGCCTATTCAATTCAAATATAAACTAACAAATGTTCCCAGTTTATCTCATTTTATTTTAAACAAATAAACTTTAACTTGCAATCATTATTTCGTCATTATTAATTGACTGTGACTTTAAATTTAGTCAGCTTATTTCATAAAACTGTACCTACTCTGTAGCAAAAAATTTTGTTTATCTACACTTCTATATCCACACTATTTAGATTATTATATTCCATTCATTAGTATGAGACCTGAACCACTTGCAAAATAGGAAACTAGCGCCACCTTTTGACATTTTGCAAGCGTCACTTATAAATTCAAACCTCACATCACAACATCCTTACCTTGCCCCTTCCACTTCCCTATATCTTACCCTAACCTTTCTCACACACTGGCAGTTCCAGAATTATAAGTATACATAAAATAATAAGTGCCTCCTATAAGTAGCAATCCGCCAGCCGTACAGTCACCTTCGGTGCCGCGCATTAAAATCTGAAAAAAGTGAGTTTATGGTCCTTTTTCAAATCAAGTGTTGTGAGGTGATACCTTAGTGCCTGACTCACCAGGATATATGTAGGCAGGTCTGTGAGTGCAGTGGTTCTGGAGTTATTGATTCCTAAACATGGGATCGTGTTAAAGTGAATAGCGTACATGTGATCGTATCGGAGAAATTGCGTTAGTATAGTGTCATCAGTTTAGATCTACATCCATCAGATCGCAGCAGTTCTTGAGGGTCTATAGCCAAATGCAGGTAGCAACCTTAAAACCGCGAGTCATTGCCTAACATCGCACGATCAGGTGCCCATCGATACGACGTAAACAAATGACGTAGGATAGAAGGTTTTGGAAGCTTCTCGAACATCTGAGAACAGAATAAAACTACTTCCGAAGCTTTCGCGAAACTCGAATACTTCCGACTGGTCCCGAGTCAACCTTTGAGCTACCATACAAATTACGCCGCGAAGACTTCAGAGGAATCTGAACCAGCTCCAGCGTAGGAACAGTTCGTTCTTTACCGCCGAAAAAAAATCCCCCCACCCTTCTTCACCCCCTCACATTTTGGATCCGTGTGTGTTCCCCCCCCCCTCGACCCCCCCCCCCCTCCTTTTATTAATTACCCCTCGAGCTATGACTTGAGAACATATGACCAAGTGAGTGGGTGGGTGGGCCAAGACCAAGGCGAAGATTCTGGCCCCAAAATAAAAAAGTCTATTTCTACCCTACTTTACCCTTCCAGATTCAAATCCCAAGCTCGGAAGTTAAGAGCCATAGAACTCGGTGCGAGGAGGAGGACTTTTGTCGGCGGGCCAAGACCATACTTATGGCTCCAAAAAATCTACTGTTCCCCTCCCGTGCCAAAAAAAAATCTTAAATAATGATTTACATTTGAATTAATTTACTCCCTATCCTCTGGAACATTTTACCCCTCGGGCTGTATGTCCAGACTTCGGAATCTTATAAAGTAGTGTTTGGGCTCATTCGAATCAGGACGCCAATATTGGCCCCATTGGTATTTTCATATTGGCCCCATTATCATATAAATATACCCATACCACAGAAAACCTGCACCACTTCAGTACTACGAGCTACTCAGCCTACTGTACTATGGGTAGACAAAGGACAAAGGATCCCTTGCTTGGACCTCTGTATGGCAATTTGGCGACAGTAGCGTTTTTACTATTACTACGTTTTTAGTTAAGTTTTGACAAGCCCAAACCATTTTATATTGTTTCCTTAAGATAAGATGAATATAAGTGGTTTTATTGTTAGTACAGTGGATGGCAGAAACCGTTAATTTTTTTTCATTATATACCGTGACACTACCTGGCGAAAATTGCTCCAAACTCTTCCGTATGCGCTTGCACCCTTGGTTTTGGAAAAACAGCTCACATCATACAACTCTTGTACCGTTTTACGGTAGAGGGCACTGTTACAAGTTATACTGTTACAAGTGTTACAAGTTTCTTGTTATCATGGAAACTGACAACATAACTATAAGAAAACCACTGTGCAGAAGCAAGTGGGTGATGGACTTGACAAAAAACTCTATGGATGATACATTTTTAGATCGACACTTTCTGATAGTCTACACTTGTCTACAAAGACTGTTCCCAGGTCTTCGAAAAATAATTCAGAAGAATTTCAGCAGCTACAGCTACAACTTGCAACTTTACAAAGTTAAAATATCAGTGCTCATGAAGAGATAAATAATCTAAACTATGAATGCACTCATCTTAGAAAAGAATTAACGATAAGAAATGACCAAATCCAGTGCCTTAAAAATATTTCCAGCAGTTCAGTCCCCAGTCCTCGAGCTACTTATCCCTGGGCGACGATCTGCAACACCTAACTTTATAATACTGACAAATATTAGGATGAAAATATCGCACTTGTCGCCTATAAATAACTCTTAAAATGTTTATCTTGGTGAGACACCAAGTCGCTTTCGATGGATGTTATTCAACCTTTTGATCCAGAATCCCCATCGATTAAATTAGATTCACAATAAACATGATACAGTAAATTATAAAGATGCATCAATTCCAGTAATACCCGTTACGTCAACTGATCAGAGATACTACTGCAGAGATGGCGCCACAGGTTGTTAAACTGAAGAAAATATATAAATAGTCAGCGATACGCAGACCCGTCGACTGGCATCCCAATTGAGCTAAAGATGTGGGTCATAACAATAAAACTGAGGTCTAAAATATTATGTCATTGTCAAATCGAACGCAGAGAGTTGCTGGTAGTAGAGTAAATATTAAAATCACAGACAATAATTATATGTACTACCTCAGACAAAATAAAAAAGTCAAGACAGAATGTTGTGAACAGAGAAGTGAGGCCGGGTAAAACTACGCCTCGGCGTGTCCATACATATTTACATACAAAACCTACAACGAAACTACACCTTGGCTCGTTAGTCGAACTATCGCGGCGCGTGGAAGCAACACGTAAAGTTTGAATTATCATTTAATTTTAATTTATTAATTATTGATAAATTTTGAATATCTTTAATTTAATTTGAATTACCATGACAGTAACGAGTCTCCCACATGTAGTTTAGAAAACCGGCCTCACTTCTCTGTTCGCAACATTCTGTCTTGACTTTTTTAATTTGTCTGAGTGTACTACATTAAAATCTTGCAAAGTAAGCCAATTTTTGATACGTGGTGATATAGTTATTTTGACAGTCGGCTCAAAAATCTTTGACGACTATTTTCGGATTTGAGTAATTCTTTGTACATATTTTGCGCCATCATAAAGTTTATCTATTAGCGTCCTGTACAATCCAGTTTGAAATGAACGTTTGTTATATAATAATACAAAGTTGGTAAATAATATTCATACTTACATAATTGGTAAAAAAATACTCCTTATTGAAATTAAATGAAATTTAAGTAATTAAACTTATTTTAATTTAATACTCAATACTCAATTCATCTACAATAATTTCATATATATTTGCCTTAATTGTAATATATTACTCATCGTTGTTATCATATGATTGTCTGTGATTGTTATGGTAGAATGTGACAGGACTTTTATTTGTTGGACCATATATATAATGTAAATAGGGCGAATTCTGTGTGTTGGCTATCACTATATTATGTAACTAAATTCTTGTGTAAAGGCTGGGAGTTTTAAGTTTGGAGTGCTATCCATATCATCCGTATATAGTGATAACAAATCAAATCTTGGTAAGGGTGACGTAAACGCCTGCCTGCAGTCACTGGTGGGGAAACAGATTCAAAAAAGATCGCGGAATGGCTTACAACACCTTTTGAACGACATGGAATTCCATACTCTTAAAACGGGACAGGTACAAGTTCAGTGGACGTTACTGCTTGCAACATGACACTACTAGGTAAGATCGAGACTTGGAAAGTCGACAGTAGTCTTTCAGTCGACAGTACCTTCTCAATGCGTTTACAAAAAGCTTTGGAACCTCTGAGGCTGATTACCACACGACGAATCTCGAGCTCAAGGGTTGCGTACGTGACACTTACGTTGCTGGAAAACCTTGAGCTTCTTCTGGCTAAGTGTCCATGTAGGTACCCCGGGGAATGAAAGAGCAGATGAGCGTAGGTCGTCCACCGACACGGTGGACAGACGACCTGATAGAGGTCGCAGGACGACGTTGGATGCAGGCCGCATCCAACCGGTCCTTTTGAATAATTAGACTTTTTTAATAAATTTACAATTACATTGTTAGTCAATTACGTTGAAGTAATTACTTAAAACCTGTATTTACCAAGGGCACGGGCCTTACGTCAGTGGGCCTAGGTGCTAGGCCCAAGCAGTTAAAACGAAGTGTTTATATTCTCTGTGCAAGCAGCTACTAAGTAAAAAATAGAGCCTCCTACCTTGCACAAGTTTTAAGAAAACTATGATGAAGTGGGCAACACTTTACTAAAATATCGTTATCTCAAACCTTACATGGTATTTGGTCCATCTTACTTCCTCCGTTTACGCATACAACAGAAGACTTTGTTTTGGCAAAGAAATTACAAATTCCTTGGTTCTTGGACTTTATTAGCATAGACTAATTAATCAAATCTGTGACTTCACTAGGATAAACTTACCTATGTAAATAGGGCGAATTCTATGGATAAACTTTTTTCTATGTCTGTGGCTGTGGTCTGTGACAGAATAGCACAGAATAGTATTTTTTGGGAAGCTGTACAATTACTGTCCTATTTATCATGCGACGAAATTTTAAATACAACTCATGACTTAACCCAATTGCTATGTTTCTTAGAACTATTTACATCATAATATTTATTACAATCACAAGTAGAATATTATGGGCAACAGCAGAGACCTCACATGATTGGAGAGTAATTGAAGAACTCATGGAGGAGCATCCATATATTGTCGCATTATTAAATATAACCAAACAGTACACATGTACAGGTACTATCATCGGTAAACGGACTGTTCTGACCTCAGGATATTGTACGGACCCTAAACCAATGTTCGTGGCAGTGGCACTTGCAGTTGTAAGTAAGGGAAACTATTCGAATATTCTGGAAGTTGCCTATACTCAGCTACATGATGACTATACCTTTATGATGAGAGCTGCAGAACCGAACATGACACGGATGCATAGCAATATAGGATTAGTATTCGTAGTACGCCCATTGCTGTCAATATTTGCATCACCAGCGCCAATCGGTAGCTACTTCGCTTCAGAGTTAGGGGGCGTAGAACTAAGAAGTATCGGGTATGGGAGAAGACAATGGAATAACGTGGTAACACTGCAGTATCAAGATTACGATCAGTCGCCCTGTGTAAATCCTAGGTGGTATTACTGCATTTGTGGTACAGAAGTACCGTCCGGCGTTCGTACATATGAAAAGGATTTCGGGGACGGGGCACCAGTGTTATACGGAGATAATGTCGTCGGCATAACAGCTACTATTACTGGAAGCTTACATTTAAAGTCTGGTGCAAAATACAATATATTCACTGTGGTCGGACCGTACATTCCATGGATAGAGAAAAGCGATACAGGCTTTGTAGCAATGCGTGCGAGAAATGAAGCACAACATATTGTATACGATGAAAAACTACAATATTTTGTATATATTTTGTTGTTTATTAGATAATCTGTAAAATTAAAACTATTTTGTGCCTATGCAAGTTTATTTTATTGTCTTCAATTTTGTATTGTTGTATTGTCTTCAAGGCAAATGCAATTAGATAGCGCCTAGTTAACACGTGCACGAATTCAATTTGCACCTAATTTCCTGAGACAGATTCGCCAATTTGTTGTCGGAAATAGGCATATCTATCACGACGCAAAACAATGGCTGCTAATTCAAGTCCGTGGATGTCTATAAAAAGGTTTATGCTGCCATCAAATTCACATGAAACTGCGAACTTTTGCAAGTAGTGATGGTGCGAGTGAGTTAGAAGGGTCCCAGTGAAAAGAGCGCGTACTTATACCCTTTTACAAGTGGGTTAAACCACTATCCGCGCACTTCATATATTCAAGCATTCGTACTTGAATATGCAAGAGCGTGGTACTTGAATCTTGCTAGTTGTGGTTGTATATTTCGTACCGTTTTAATCGCGTACAAGAGTTACGAATCCTGTTTTGAAGTTTCGAGGAGGTAATTTTATTCTACTTTCGCTATATGAAAATATTGTTTAGACTTGCTTGAAATTAAATACTTTTTTGTGAGATAAAAATAAAGATAGTATTTTATATCATGTTCTGATGATCTCCGAGTATATAGGTACTTAATTATAAATTCTAAGATAAAAGATCGATCGTCAATGCTTATCTCGAACAGACGTAACAGATAAAGCTTATGATGTAATTTCAAAATTTGATTTGAACAAACACATCGTAAACTCTGACCTCAAGCGGGAGAGATAACATAATAGTATTTTAGCCCGAGTAAGTTATCTCGTAACGTCGACTGCGGTCGCTCGTTTGGATCTAAGTGCGGTGTCGGTGCGCCTTACGAGTATAATAATAATAATAAAAATGAATTTCGTCAGGATCTTCGTGCGGAATATGAGTCAAGGGAAGAAATGGGAAGCCTTGAACAAAGTGGGCATCATTGGAGTGCCCTTTGAGAAAGGACAGAAAAAGTATGGAGTCAGCATGGCGCCGGCTGCGTTGAGATCTGTTGGACTCATTGAACATCTACGTGAAATCGGTCAGTTTATTATATTTATAAAATATACTTGATAACTTGCAATATTTATTTAAAAGTGCCGTTATAAACTCACTCACAAGAATTTAAATCTGAGAAGTAATGTCATTCAGCAAACATAATAGGAATATTTTTGTATTTAAAACTCTAGTAAGTTTATCACAATATTATGTGAAACTACTAGCTGCGCCCCGCGGTGACGTGTGTAACGTGCGTGCGCGGTGATGGATGATTAAAAGTTTTTTCAATCAAAATCTTGTGTTAATACAGCGACTCATCTACCTCCCTACCAAATTTCATCATAAGTGGTCGAGCTATTCGAGCGTGAGGAAGTAACATAGAGAACTCACAAAATTGCGCCTTTATAATACTAATGTGATTTATTAAATCCCTAACGTGAGTGTTTGCCGGCTATTAATACTGGCAAACCAATGCCAATAACAAACACTCACGTTAGGGATTTAATTGAAGACATACCCGTTTATCGTTTAATAATTAGAAAAGGTTAATTTTTGTTAAGTATTCCATTCATCTCTCAAGACTCTCAAGTCTTTACACCCATGAAATGATCGGAAAATCTGTATACCTAATCACCCCATTTGACCAGGCATTGTATTACTCTCGTCAAAGAAGACGAGTAAAGATATCTCTTGTAATAGAGGTCGAGCCTATTTCCACCCAACCCATTTGTTAGTTGGTTTACCCGTAGACTCACCTGTCGCCATATTTGGCCAACCTATACTTTACTTATATAATATCATAAAGAGAAAAGATTTGTATGTATATTTGTAACGAATTGGCTCAAAAAGTACGGGACCGATTTCAAAAATTCTTTCACCATTGGAAAGCTACATTCTACCTGAGTAACATAGGCTATATAAGATTCATCATCATCATCATCATCATCCATCACCGCGGTGGTGAAACCGCGGAGAGCAGATAGTAATATATATAATAATATTGGATATATAATATTGGAATAGGATTCCAGGAATTGCGAAGTGTGTGATTTAGACGTGCCTGTAAGAGGAAATGTAACAATGAGGTACCGTACACCGATACTGTAAGACAATGGTTATAATTTGCATACAGCATTCCAGAAGCTGTCTTGAGAGATGCAATCAATTCTATTACGAGTACTAACGTGAAATGTGGATGTTTTAGAATTTGGACTATCAAAATATACAACAATATTATGTAGATGTTTCTTTCTTGGATAGATTTTTGAGCATTTTCGGTATTTTTCATAGTTTTGGATTCGGTCATACCGCCCCCTTCAATTTCACGTTCTCTGTATAATCTACTAGTATCCGCTCGCAACTTCGTTCGCGTGGAATAAGGATAAGAAGCAATACAACACAGAGCTTATGTAAGAGTAGATTGCCTTTTTATTAGACATTGTTGTGATAGGCATACTCCCTCATGCCAACACAGATAATTAATTATATATTTCATCTGGCTATTTTTTTCTGATTAGTTATCTGACATTACCTATATTATAAATTGTTTATATTATTATTATTATATTTATATGTTTGGATTTGCATTGAATTTTAAATACTTTAATCATGAATTATTATTCCAAATTGTTATAATTATTTTATTTTTGTTATTTAATCTATCATCGTCTGTTGTCTATTATTTTGTATATTGTGTGTCACTGTTGTTTTATATGAGCCTCAGTAGCTCGAAATAAATGAATTTGAATTTATGTGCTTATGAGCCCGGATGTAAACCATCTCCACTCCAAATTTCGTTCAAATCCGTTTAGCTTTGTTGTTGATTGAGAACATTTATATCGTCAGTGTTGTAGCGGAAGTTACCAGAGGGTTCTGCACTACATCTTACCTATTTAACATTTACCTACCTTACCATAGTACCATGCCTTTTATTTGAATTTTTATGTTATAGACGGTCTGGACATCAAAGACTATGGGGACATTGAGACGGCCGTTTCTGAGGAGACGGTGAAAGTGGACAACATGGCACATCTTCCACTGGTGTCTGCTTGTAACAAAAGACTGTCGGAACGAGTTTCACAAGTGCTAAAGGACGGCAGAATTGCTGTGACCATTGGCGGAGATCATTCGATTGGAGTTGGTACATATGAGATACACAAAACTTCTTACAATTTGTTTGCCATGAGAACAGCAGTATGACAAAATTCACTGAAGAAGAGTAGGTACCTTTGATACAGTGACACAGGGTGACTAGCGCATTGCAGTACTTCAATCCTATAAGCTCTAGGTGACAATGCAACCTTCATGGGTAGGCGTAGGGCTTACCGTCATTCACACGACTTGCCCATCTCGTAACCCGATATACCCATACAAAAAAAATAATAAGCCTAGGTAGCTAATAATAATAATGATATATTTCATGACCAATACATAGTTGTCTAAATTTAAAGAAATTAGGTACATATATCTATAATAATAAATCGAGCTTAGTAAGTAATATTAACATACGCTCAGTTGAGTCTAAATTTAATGGTTACCTACATATTATATTCATTATCATGCAATGAAGCATGAATGTAAATCTCCGGAACAACAAGTAAAATGTGTATTTTTCGTAAAAATGTTATGAGAAAATAATCAGGCAAGAGTTAGACCGTAAAATAATAAAATACTTCCTTTTCGGAACTGCACACGATGTAGGTAAGTTTTTGAGAGAAGCTACAGGAACTGCCACATACAAGTGCAATTTGAGAATTTTATACCGACTTCCATTCTAATAAACTTTGGTAAAATATGTTATTGGAGTGTAACTCAAAAACTACTGGACCGAATTTGATAAAATTGACATACATGGGACCACGCGGTAAGCACCAGCTTTCAAACAAAAAAGAATTTTCGAAATCGGTTAACCCAGTCCAAAGTTATGAGGTAACAAACATAAAAAAACAGTCGAATTGGGTACCTCCTCCATTTTAGTCGTTGAAAACAACCTGAAAATGTACACAACATATCATCTCATTGCTGTTTTTTAATAATGATAAATTACCTCATTAGTACGGTGGATGTTGCTAGATGTCTATTATACGCTAATGACCTTAAGCTAGCTCTTGAAATTAGAACACAAAGTTACTGTATTATGCTACAAAATGACATAAATTCTTTATATAATTGGACTGTAGCGAACAAAATGCTATTTAACCCAAATAAATGTCACGTCATGACTTTTGACCGTAAACGCGACCCTATACATTATAACTATACAATCTGTGACAATATTCTTAAAAGAGTGACCACCATAAAGGACCTGGGCGTTACGTTTGATCGTGGCCTATCTTTTCGTGACCATATTTTAAATACCACAAAGGAAGCCTCCCGACGTTTAGGTTTTGTGCTGCGGAACGCGTGCGATTTCCATGACTCTAACGTCATCAGGCTCTTGTTTACTACTCTCGTTAGGAGTAAGCTGGAAGCAAGTGCGGTGGTCTGGAACCCGTATCACGTGACTTACACCTTGCTGTTGGAAAAGGTGCAAAAAACTTTTTTGCGGTATTTGTACAAACGGGTATATGGCTATTAACCTTATCTCTACCCAACTAAGTTTCTCCTCGGGCAACTTGGTTATAACTCTTTGGAAGTTAGAAGGTCGGTTGATCAGCTTTCCACTTGCTGCAAAATTTTACGAGGCAACATGGACTGCCCTACCCTTCACAATCTCCTGTGTCCGCTGTACGTTCCTGATAAATACATCAGGCACAGGCCAAGCCACAGGCACTTGCTGTTTGCTACTCCTAGTCGTCGCACCGTGGCCCGAGCCCAGTCTCCCTTGTGTCGCTCTCTAACCAGACTCAACGCATTTCTGGACGCCAACACCGAATGTGACTTGTTTTGTGACAAATGGCATAGTATTTTTAAGTTATTACTGAGTTCCTGTGAAAAAAAAAAATAATTAGGATATTTTATGACAATTTAAAATTTTTCTTGACATTACTAATTTTGACATATAAATTTTAATAATAAGTGTAAGTGGTGTATGCCGTGCTTATTGTAACAAATAAATAAAAAATAAAAAAACTCGCGATACATTCCCAACCAGCAAAAAAGTCTTAGATTACGCCTTTTATAAGAGTGGTAGGCTTATAACGCTCTTATAATTGTTTTGGAACATGTTATTGCTCTTATATTAGCATTTGACAAGCTAGTACGGACTCAAGAGCTCTCTCTCTTATTACCTTGTCTCATATATGTATATAAGCGCATTGTGTAATACCATTATAAGCCTCTTACTCCTACAATAACATTTACGAAGACTTATTGCACTTGAGAATAACTGCTCTTATATCCCCATTCTCTAAGTTCATTTGATTTCATAATGGTCTTGATAAATGCTTTTGTAAGAACGTCAGACTAATATCAGCATAACATAAAACCACTACAAGTGCGTGCTTTTCTGATCTTATTTAAAACTGTTATAAGATCAATTACTCAAGTTTAGTAAGATATTAGAGTGATATTGGATTAACATACTTACAATACAAAAAAGGGTCAAAAAGGAAAAGATTAAAAAATTAAGGTTTTATGTAGGTCAATCAACGAACCCTAAATTAATTCAACATGGCCATACCCTTTGCATTTTAGAATGCTAATATTAGCACAAATGATCTTACAATGGTCTAATAGTGCGCTGGCAAAATGCAACTATAACAATGACATCAAATCTATACAATAAAGAAATAAAACATTAAAATGAGGATTAAATATATCATTTAAAATGCTTATTTGATTGAGCGCATGAAGTTTGAAGCGTAAAACAGGGTCTATTTTACAGTAAATAATGTATTCCAAAGGGAATACTTACCGTACAACACAAACACGGTGTGTGTTTGATAACTAACACGTCGTTATTATATTTTTACACAACTCACAGTTTTTCACAATAATATTTTTACAGATAACGTAGTAATAAAAACATCAAAGTAATAAGGTTTCAAGGTTATCATTCTAACGTTAGACTAATATAAGCTTACATAGGCTTATAATATACTTACTCGAAAGCGATATTAGCCTAAGGCAGCTTAAAATAGTTTTGGCAAGACTACTATAAATGCAAACAGCATTCATTAAGACTGATATTAAGACGATATTAAATTAAATACGCTTATAATTTGTGCCCAAATCCAGGCTTATACGATGATATAGGATCAATATAAGAGCGAAAATTTCTAGTCTTGAGACTGTTGTAAGAGGGATTTTTGCTGGTTGGGTTATTATCTATAATTATGGATCCTGCTTATCCTAAATTTACTGTGACAGTAACCAAAAACATGTATTGGCCTACTAATATTAAATCCCTCGTATTCCTGTGGGAGCTAGTTTCAGGCATGAGTTCGAAATTCCTACGTTTTAAGTATAACAGTTTTTTATATTTCATTTGTCCACATGTGTTTGGGATGGCCGTAGAACGCTACTTACCCTAATAATCTGTGGAACCTGCGGCATAAACTACTATAGCCTTAAAACTCTTACTTACTCCGTCTCTCTCAGGCTCTCTCTGCTAAGTAAGACATAAGAAGCAAATCCGGCAAGCCTACGCTGGCACATTCTCTAGAACTCCATAGACTCTTGCCTTAGGTAAGTTAGGTACTCTGTCTCTCTCAGGCACAACAGTGGTGTTCGCTGATATGCTTTAAAGTCTTCTAAATCGTTACTGACTATGACTTCTTAGACTTAATCTGTCTGTTTCAGGCACAGTGGACGGTCACTTCAGCGTAAACGATGATATGATCCTCATTTGGGTGGACGCGCACGCCGATATTAACACTAACAAGACTTCGGACTCGGGCTCAGTCCACGGCATGCCGGTGGCGCTGCTCGTCAAAGAACTCTCAGACTATTGGCCCTACCTGCCGACTATGGACTGGCAGGTTCCAAAGTAAGAACTCCATTTTACCTTAACCTGTCCTCGACCGTATTTAATTAAAACAAACGATTTATGAATGAAACTAGGCGTCAGAGCATTCTGTTTTTAAGTTACTTTAGAGAAAATGAGGAAGGTTTCAAGTCGACGTGTACTTTATTTTTATACCCGAGAACGGCGTAGCAAAAGAGAGGGTTATGTTTTTGACTGGTGTGTTTGTATGTACGTTCATCGGATCCCTCATAACTTCTGAACTACTTATAATAGTTTGACAAATGAGATGTATTTGGAAGCTGATGCATTTCGTCAACAGCAACCCTGAGAGTAACGTAAATTAAGTACCTATTACGTGTCTCTAATTTCGCCGGCATACCATTCAAATATGTGTTTGTTTTGTGATTCAAACTAGAACACAGTATTGCAAACATTACTTCTTCGCGGTAGAAGAAGGTATATGTATGGTGAAAGTATTTCCCCAGACGAGCTCATTCACAGAGAGTTCTACTGCAGTAAATCTTAAAATAAATTCATAATACAACTACTTCAATTATGTTTCTTTTTACCATGTACCGATATCGCTTTCGTACGATAGTGCCGAGCGTACGTCTGGTCGTCTGATTATGAAATGGAGAAGATGGAAGTCAATTAAATATAATTCCAATGCACACTTGCTGAAATGAGTTCGACAGAAACCGACCGTGGTAGCTAATAAGTGAAAAAGTATATAATAAAAATTCGTATTTATTAGATTAGAGTAGTATTAGAGTACAGTATAATACTGTAGATAACTCTACTCTACTCATAATTATTGTAGTGTGCCCACAGATTACCGTAATCAGGAGACCTACTACCAAAAATGAACTACGAAGTTTCGTTTGACGGATTTAAAATTTTCTACTTTGAAAATTAAATATGAATAATAAAACACATTACATACCTAAATACAAATATAATTACTTAAATATTTAATATACATATATATACATACCTACATGTATATTTCATCACCGTTGACTGCATTTGTGATTTTTCACTTTCACAGTAGAAAAATCGAAATCCGTCAAACGAAACTTCGTAGATGGTTTTTGGTAGTATGCCTCCTGTGTTGTCAAAAAAAACAGTTGGGAAGTAAAACAGCGATCGCTGAAAAGTGTTTATTGATTAGGTATTATAATGATATATTTTAAAATTTATACATTTTCAGATTTTCCATAAAAAATCTCGGATACATAGGCCTCCGCTCCGTCGACGAATACGAAAGATTGGCTATAGAAAAATATCAAGTTCCCACGTTTGCTATGGAAGATGTCGAGGAGTGAGTAGCTTACACTTTACTGACTTTATTATTTATGATGTTGTTATCTTTGAGTCTTAGAAAAAACCACTCAAGTACGAGTTGGAGCTGCCCATTGAGGTTCTGTACCACCACAAAATAATAAATATGTGTACCTATATATAATAGCAAAAAAGAGTTCGCTTTTATTATTCCGAATTTATGCTAGGGTTAGGTATCACAATATCTGATAATTATGAGACTTATCTCGGGCGGTTGTTTCTCCATTGTGGTAATTGTCATCAAATCATTTCGAAGGCAGAATCTTTCCACTGCGAACGATGCACCGACACTCTATGTTTTTGCGTGATTGAATACCAGCACTTCAAAGAGATCAGGGCCATCCAGAGAGGGGACCAATTCCACTATTTCACAACGTGCAACAATCTATCCCGCTGTAACTGCAGTTCGACTCCGGTTGTCGTTCGATAATTACTTACCCAAAAAGGCATTCTACTATTTCTGTAAAGAAATGGTACGTAACGTCACGTAAACTATACTTTATAATAAAAATATATTAGACACTACTATTACCAGTCATACACCAATAAGATTAGCCAGTTGAAGTGGCAGTGGGCAGGGCTGCAGCTGGACTGTTTTTCAGTAGTAGAATAAGAAAAGGATTTATTCAGTTACGGTTCGATTGCAGTTGGAACAGATTTAGTTAGTGGAATTGACCCCAGCATTTGAATATGAACAGAATCTAAACATAAGCAACGTTAGGAAATTGCTATTCGTGCTACGTATACACACAGGCATGCACACACACACATACACCCTATAAACCATCCTACAAACACAAACCTTTAATGTTAATGTAATGCTCTTTTCTTTTTTTTTATTAAAGGCATAAGACATTGGAATGTACGTCGGAGAAGCCACTGGCTCCTGAAACACAGATTACAGAACACTAGTTCGGGAGCCTATGGATTCATAACATATTGTGAAATTATTTTATGTCAATAAATTAGATTTGGATTTGTATTTACAAAAATACAAAAAATATTTATTTCATTTCAAAGATTAATGTTACATAAAGCAAGTGTCAGGAGTCTCCTTTTAAGCATAAAAGGCCTGTAGTAGGAGCCTCCGCTCTTCCATATCCAGTACATACTAGTAACATTGTGCGTTAACAAAGTTACTAGTATGTACTGGATATATTATTACTAGTATTTGTATTTGCTAATCGAATCTGTTTGCAATTTGAAAAATTTAATACCGACTTCTATTCTATTCAGTTATTGGAGTGTATCTCATAAAGTAATGGACCAAATTTGATGAAATTTAAGCGGGACCACACGTGAAGCACGAGCTTTCAAATTTTGAGAATCGGTTGACACAGTCGAAAGTTATGAGGTAAAAAAAATACAGTCGAATTGAGTACTTCCTCCTTTTTTTGGAAGTCGGTAGAAAAGTTATATCTTTGAATAAACAATCGAAATACTCACAAAATAAAACCGTCAAGAATCAATTAAACGGAAAAACGAGCGTCGGAGATTTTTCACATGTTTTTCAAATAGAGGTAAAATGCAGGTGAAAATAGTATTAAGTTTGTTCGGTTTACAGGCATGGTATCAAGAACTCTATCCTGCATATCCTTAAGAAGTTAGACCCTGAAATGAAGAAACCAATCCACGTGAGCTTCGATATCGACGCGTTGGACGCTCTTGAAGCTCCCAGCACTGGCACTCCAGGTTAGAATACACTTCTATTATTCCAAACAGTGTACTTATCACTCCGTAATGGAAATCCCATTACACCTAACAGTAGCTAAAGTAGTTACAAGTTACAGTTATATACAACCTAATGATCCAATCCAACACTGATGCGCTTAAGCACTCGTAGCGGAGCTTGACTTGGCGATCTTAACCGATCAACAAGTTATGCAACACTTGCAGAACTTGGATGGGTGACGTGACTGCTAGTTGCATTATTAAACTGAGCGCTTCCGTGCTTCGGAGGGCACGTTAAGACGTCGGTTTCGGTTGTTTATCTTAGGATAAATGTCGTTAGGCTTTGTCGAAGGTCTTCGGGAGGCTTGAAGACTTCGACATGGGTTGGCCACTAGCCTATCCACCAAGCGCACTGGGCCCTCGTAGTGGCCCAACTCTTCTCTCTGAGGGAAGGCTCGAGTCCCAACATAAAGGGATGATTATGATCCAACACCTCTCATGGGCCCCCTCTGAGATAGGGTAGACCGGGCAATTGTAACACGGGATACGAGTTTATTAACATCTTTAATATTACAACTACTTTACATCCTGTGTATGTGTGCGAACTTCAGGCCAAGCGTACTTAAATCCCCTTCTTGCATGACCTCTCTCTTCCCACAATGGGATTAGGACTTTATGCATAAGGAGGATTTGTCATTTGAGTAACTCATTTTAAATTATGAAGTATATGGCTAAATATCATAATTTCACCGAGAGCGGACGAAGTTAAAGAATTTCCCAACTCCATCGTGATGCGAATAGTAAGAGCCGAGGAAACCTGACTTACTAGCTGGTAGGCCTCTTGCGCAAGTGACTGCCAAGTTTCGTACAGCCAGTGATAAAAGTAGCTGGCAATTTAAAAGAAATCCAGCAAGAAAATAATTCTTTTTTAGTAATAAATAGGTACATATCTGATTATAATGGTAGTTAAAATTGTTATTCATCAAATTGAAAAAGACTTAAATATTATATTATTAATATTTATTTACCTATTTTTGACGCTGACAATACCGCCGTAATGCCAGATATGCTGCACTAAAGCAATTATAGCAAGCGTTGCTGTACTAGTGTGTAATGGGCACTGAAACAATTGAAATTCCTGGTCAAATGATGCTCAAAATACGACGAAGCGACGAGCACATTACAGTGCTACGCAAAACTTTGATTACACTAAAACTATCATGGGCAGTACGCCTAGTACGTAAATTTATATAATTGTAATGTAATCGTATCATTGACGTATACAATACAAACTGTGAGTCAAATGATCCTTTTTACTGTATATACACTGACGATACGATTACGTTTCACTTACGCAAGTTTTCGTGCTAGGATCACTCGTGTCGTCTTTACTATGAAGTGCACAACTAGCCTGTCTATTTTGTACCACAGCTGCACAGTAGGGACTCATGGGCATTGATTCGCTTGTACTACACACACACTTGTACTGTACACTAAACTGAAATTCTCTAAACTGTGGTAGTTCGTATTATGTTAATACTAAAATCCACATTGTGTAACACTTACAATGATAATTCTAAACATATGATTATTCTATTCAAATGTGGGTAGTTTTACATCAGTTTATACTAGTTTAGACTAGTTTAGAGAGCATGAACTTACATGACGATTAAATTAGCACTAAACATAAGTACCCACAATTAAACAGAAACGGCAAATTTAAGAATTGTCACTTGCAAGCATTATATGAATTTGGACATAAACATGAACAGAATAAGAACTATCATAATTTACAAAAAAATATAGATTTTAGTTCGTTTAGTTTCGTGTTCTGAACAAGCGAATTAGGTACTACCATTATAATGCTACTTTTGCTTATCTATTTACCTATATCTTAAGTTTAGTAGGTTCAAATATGTTTAAGACGAGACAATGAAATCCTAAAGTCTTAAATCGAAGACATTCATTTATTTTAGTTATTATTGCACTGCAAGTGAACATTCACAAAACAACTTTTATACCACGGCTACAACCAAATTTCCATGATTGGAAAACACAGACTGCAGATTTCTTAATAAAGACTCGTAAAGAACAAACTTCACCCACCTACTCAGATATTGTTCACTCAAAACCCACGGAGCTGGGTCGGATTTGCATCGAAATGGTTTTATCAATGAGAACTTACTTTTTACGACCTCTGCTTTACTTAAACGGCACTTTTGTTTACCAGTGCGGGGCGGACTCACTCTTCGGGAAGCGATTAGTCTAATGGAGATAGTCCATTCGACTGGAAGACTGCGGGCGATGGACCTAGTAGAAATCAATCCTGCTTTGGGGGACGAATCAGATAGGAAGAAGACTCTACAGGCAGGACTGGCGGTGCTGAGGGCAGCACTAGGCTTCTCTAGAAGAGGCACGGCGCCGAGAGGAGTATTGGACCTTCCTGTTCAAACCCATCATGACCATGAGAGTTCCGCCAAAACGCACTAGGCTGCGTAGGAGACTTGATTAACTTGAGTTTCATAGATCAATAAGTCAGGAATAACTATTAGCAGGTTAATTTATAGCTTGTCTCACGTACAATCACTAGTGCTATGAGAGATTTGTGCGCGTAGCTTGAAAATTTGCTAAAGTTTGATGTAATCATTTATTTGATACAACCGTTCTAAAGATAGATCATAGTTTGTACTATGTTTGTCAACAACACGATTACGTTACATTTTCGTGCTATGCCCACAGTAGGTATAGCACCGAGCACGAGTAAGTAATTTACGCAAAAGTCTCGTATTGTCAAAATAAACATTTGAATCGGGCTGCGCTTCGTCGACGTATAATCATCAGTTATATGTGCCATAGTTATACTAGATAAATGATAGTATGTACTGAATTCGGTAGTGTTATGTTAACAACGCGATTATGTAGCTCTTTTACTTTTCTTCAAGATATTTCATGCTACGCCAGGGCATTCATTTTTATCGTTACTACCTCGAGCTTTTAAAGCTTTTGTTTTCCTACAAGCTGTTATGTGAGCTCTTAACTACTTATAATGTTGCTTGGCTCGCCGATGGGATCCGAAGCTGAGCTTATAAACTACAGTCAACTAAGAGTTTAAACAAAACTAAGCGCGAACATTAAAGTAGAAGACTAACTTAAAGTGAGTAACTATTTTAAGATCATTTAATTTTTATTATATGATTTTAAAGAACTAACGCGAGCAAGATAAACATAAAAAATTATACTGAAAAATTACACATCCTGAGACGTGATTCAAACCTGCGTCTTCCGACAATCGGTGTCGAACGCCGTGACAACTAGGCCATCAAGGCGATTCGTCCGAGCATCAAATTTTAACTGAATAACTTAACGGATGGTTTCGCCTCGTTGGCCTAGTGGTCATTGCATCTGACACTGATTGTCGGAAGACGCGGGTACGAGATAAATGTGTATTTTTTCTTACTCAAATTAATTTGATATATATTATAAACAATATTCAAAACGTTGGCAAGAGCATGTCTGACATACTTAGGTCCCGTACGGAATTGACTTACTAATAACCGATACTAATAATAAAGAGGAAAGATTTGATTGTTTGTTGGTAATGGATACACTCAAAAACTACCTAGGTAGGTACTATGCTGATAAAAAATATTTCACCAGTTGCAAACTACATTAATCATTCCTGAGTAACATATATTATATTTCATTTATCATCATCATCATCAAACATCACCACGCGTGTGAAACAGTAGAAGTTAACATTAATATCCTGCAGAAGCTAGAATACCATTTACATTTATATACAAAAGGAGTATTGACAAAACATTTGCAAAAATAATTATGTTTTTATTACACTATTGAGTTAGTTTAATCAATAATATGTTTAGCTTATGTATGTATTGATAAACGTACTATATTAAATACCTGTTCTCATGTTAGAGCCGATATACACGGACTGCTCGAGCAGTTAGCCAGTGATCAACATACACAGACCGCTGTTGCAGTCATAATCAACAGATTGAAGCTGCCATTGATAACTGCTCGAGCAGTTGGTATTAACTACTCAACAAGTCACAATTTCAATTAAGGGGCGGGAAGCACGCGCGACGTGGAATAAAGAGCGCGGTCGGAGGTAACTGCGCGACAGCAGTCGACAGCTCGAGCAGTCAGTGTATGCCTGGCGACTGCTTGGCAGCCAACCGCCCGAAGCATCTGCAACTGCTCGAACGGTTTCGTGTATGTGTGTACGTAGTAGACTGTAGCTCACTGTGCAGTCGCAGCTTGAAGCAGTCCATGCTGACTGCTTGAAGCTGCTCGTGTATCTGGGGCTTTAGTTCGGTATAATGAAACTGGTCATATTCACAGAAGATTACGAAGCTAGAGCACCCAAGTAAGACTTAAGTTTAAGTTGGCACTAAAACGAACTTACCCGTGATTATGAGTTTATGACTATAGGAGACGGGGTGCTTTACGACTTAACTAGGATAAGTTATCACTTAATCTGTGCTTAGTGCAAATACTTACAATGTTAAGATGAAGTATACACTCGTTTAGATAAAAAGGCAATCTGAAGTATTAGAATAATTAAATAAAATTATTGTATTAAAACTTTGTTTATTGTTTTATTTATAGAGTTTTTCCTTATACGTACATAATTATGTAATAAGAATATTAATAGGTACTATGACTCCGTGTACCTAAGTATTAAACTATTAAGAGGATTGCATAGCTAGTACTTTCCATACTAAAAGAAATAACTCTTTTATACCCCTTAACATTGTCCGATTTCAGTGGTTTTTTTCATGTAATCATCACATTGTTTACTATGCCCTACAATATAATATGCCTTACTATATAAGTACTATAAATTTCCTTTTTTAGAACTTAAAAACTGAAAAATCAAAACGTATCGGGCATAGTACGCGCAATGTGATGATTACATGAAGAAAAAATAACTGAAATCGGGAGTTATTTGTTTTAGTATGGAAAGTACCTACGCAACAAGATACGAATAGTTTATGGGCTACGACATCCACGTCCGTAGCACCTACGCCTTCACCACCAATAATAATTATTGGTGGTGAAGTGAAGGCGATAAGTATGATTGTCTGTCTTTATTAGGTTAGGTTGGATTAGTTATAGACTATCCATTACTTATCGATATTAATCATTCGACTGGAATAAATATGAATCATAGTTTTCTTATCGAATTATTCCAGACACTGGACATAAATGAGACACAGTTTATGTGCATGAGGTCATATGAGTTCACCGTCACAGTATCAGTAGATACCTAATATCGGTAGGTATAAGTAGGTATTGGTATCAGTTATGTTTCATTTGCGAAGTAGGTAGGTAGGTAGGTAGGTAGGTAACAAAACATAGATCTTGAAACAAAAGCAATTCGATTTACAACTAAGTTATTGTGAGGTTTTGAAACAATGTTATCCGAGTGCCATGCATGATTAAAGAGACCGGTAAAATACCAAGCAATGATTATCTTTGATTTTGTTTAAATACTTACTTACCTACTTTTCTTAAATTTGTGTTTCCTATAGTATTGACGTGTAATAGGGGTGGGTTATTAAACCGTAAAGTGTTCGCAACGGTGCATTAGTATAGGCGAAGTGTACAAAACCATGAAACGTTGTTTTCCTCGTCAATCACCTTACAATTATTGTTTAGTCATGCATTCGCTGCTATACTATAACGTGACTTATGAAGGATCCCAATAATCTATCTATCCATGGTTTTCCTTACTACCGATAGAAATTTGACATAACTTCCATACAAATAGTGTCAAATATCTAACTCTAGTAAGGAAAACCGGCGATAGATAGATTATTGGGACCGGCCGTTAGACAGAGTAGTGACAAAATGAGTAGGTATCATTTATTATGATTGAGAGATAAAGATAAATAATGAGAGATTGCTCATTGGATCTATTTCTTGCCATAAAATGCAAAAACCAGTTTAATACAGACAGCATAATGGATATTTGTTTTCGAAAAGATCACCAAGTAGCAGGACAGGTACCTACATATATAAGAAAATAAAACATTATGATTGTGACTTGACTCCGACCTACCTACTTGAATAAAAATCTGACTTAATGGATGGAATTTTTTGTTTGTCTCTGTATACCCGATTTTCGGCTATCAGCTTCACATTTAAAAATATCTAAGCTGATAGCCGAAAATCGGGTATTTTTTATAAACAACAATTATAAGTATACCTACAAATATATCGAAAACGGTTAGATTTAGGATAGGGTGTTACTTTCAAGCCTTTTTAACGGGAATAGGTGTATGACTCATAGATTAGGGTCTGTAGGGACTGAACCAATAACCCTGTATATAGGTACTTATCTAGAATTTGAGGAATGGCAGCAAAGACAAATAAAAATAGCAAAATCAACTCAGTAGCCAAACCATCATAAAGACATGGCTTCATAGTCTTGGAAATAATCCATCAATCCATTTTATCAAGGTAGTTACCTACCAATAAAAACGAAACATAAATCAGTTTCGATAACAATGAATTTAATTTCAATTCTACTTGATTTATTGTTTCATCTGCTGACTTAATAACCGTAGCGAATAGCTAGCTACATGTACACATACATACCTATCTACATATCAAAA
The DNA here is from genome assembly GCA_917880725.1 of Selenia dentaria. Lineage (NCBI taxonomy): Eukaryota > Metazoa > Arthropoda > Insecta > Lepidoptera > Geometridae > Selenia > Selenia dentaria. The sequence continues at coordinate 17,925,074 of OU862879.1, forward strand.
AGTAGGTAGGTATATAACAGTAAAAATACTTTAACCATGAGTTAAAAGATTCATTTTCTTATACCTAAAGCAATTTTGAACATAAATAAGTACTTACAATATATTTTATATTATTCCTCTGTTTATCATGTTCCTGATTCTGGTAAGTACCTAAATCATATCTAAATCTTTTGAAGTGAAAACTTCTTTAGCCACCTTGAGCTATTTTTGGTAGATGGTTCGAGTCACCGCGATTCTAATGACGTATTGTGCCCGTCCATTACTGCCTTTTTTATAGGTTCAAGTTGCGCCGATGATATACCACGTCTCATCTGATGATCTACGATGGATCACTTTAGCTTGCATAATACCTGTTCACTCATGACTTAACGAAAACCTGGTTGTATAGGTATCTATGGGGAAATACTGTATAGATGCTCTATTTATTTATATATATAGGTATATTAGTCGTTAAACGTACCTACATCCCCATGGTGCTTGTAGCGGAGCTTGGCAGAGTTCACCGATCAACAAGTTAAGCAACGCTTGCTGCGGTCAGGAGTTGGATGGGTGACAGGAGAGGCATTTTCAACTGAACGCTATCCGTGTGTCGGAGGGCACGTAATGCCGTCAATCCCGGTTGTTTGTATTAGGACAAAAGTCGTTAGCTGATTATGTACCTACATCCACACTTATACATTTAATTAAATATATTGTGAAAATAACTCTGTTACGTCCCACAACTAAACGGCTGAACAAATATCCAAGAATGTAGCATACAAAATCACGATACTGAAGTAGACTATGCGTATCTTAAGGTACAACAAACAACCCACTTTGAGCAGCTGTTCTTATGTTTCACCTTTTTATGCAATCAAGTAACAAGACGAACAGTTCGTGCACGTGATGATAAGCACTACAGTTGCCCATGACAGTTGCAGTGCCGCCCCGAGTTTGGGACTGTAGTTAAGCGCTCGTGTCTCTTTCCCCCAGTAATTTCGCTTGCTACAGTGCCCTTCACACTCTAACACAATGATGCTTGCGCACTATATTGGCACTGCGGTGGTACCAACCAAGACGGGCTCTTGCACAAGCGACCTACCACTTTATACGTCGAGTTTCCTTCTTCTAAAACGGTTCACTTCCCCACAGCGAAGGAAATACTCTGTAACTTCATCCCCTCACGGATAATAAAGGAAGTTCACTTATGCAAGAACTTCTTATATTAACTGATGCAAGGGTACCATTACACATACAATTAAGAGTAGAAGTGGTACCGCCCTTTACCTCGCGATGGTCAGTTATCTGTCATCCGAAAAACAGATCAGATTAATTAGACTTCTTTACGCGAAAACTCTGTCAAATATCAGTGACGTTGAACTTGACCACGTTAGCATCATTCCAGTCTTGAGACTACACTCCGGGTCATGTTCAAAAGCTGTTGCTGTCTATAAAATAATATACGCTTTTGTCGACTCACTGTTCAGTCTAAACTAGTGTCCTGATGTTAATAAAAGTTAAACCAACCCAAGTAAAAGGTATCATGAATCATCAAATCTGTTCACAATCGGCAAAAAAATCACACAAAAAATACGGCCGTTTGAGAACCTCCTTTCTTGGTAGTCGGTCGAAAATTACCTGCATTCTCTTCAATTTACAGATCATTTCAGCACTGACTCTAACAAACGCTCTCAAACCAGCCAGCTACGTCGAACTAGCAAACGACAAAATAAAGGACATCATAAGTCAGTACATCACAGCAATTCCCGACATAAAAGAACAATATGTAGTAGACGAGAGACTATCTCGAGCAATATCACATTATTTCAAAGGGAAAATCAGTTCGTTCCCATTGTACAAAATCAGTTTAAAGATTGATAGGAACCCTGTGAAGATACCGTGGACCTTAGGAGATCCTTATAAGGACGTGGGAAAGTCACCCATTCAAACGAAAGACACTCGAGCGCAAAAGCGTTATAAATACGAAAAACCAATGCGAAATAGTGAAAGTAAATTGGCTGAGAAACTAGACGGAGGTAAAGATAAAAGTGATGTGAAAAACGCGAGTGAACTTAAAGATTCTGGTTCTAGTATTTTGTCTGCTGCCACAACAGAAGCCCCTGCAATAAATACAACTTTGTAATTTCTTCTTATTTTATTTACGCGGTCCCGCCTATGCCGCCGTATTTTATTGTCGTTTTTGGTTGATAATACAACACGCGGGGGCCCGTTGACGAAACGCATTGCGCATGTCCCACGTTTGGTGTACTGATGCCATTACTTTTTTTTACCCGAGCTGACAGTATGACAACTGGCCGGTAGGCGTAGTTGTATATGTATATAAATATATTTTTTTATGGGATAGGTTAACGAGCAAGCGGCTCACCTGTCAAGCGGATACCGTCGCCCTAAGACATCCGAAATACCAGAGGTCTAGAGGATGCGTTTCCGACCTTTGAGGAAGGATGATAGGAAGGAAGAGATAGAAGGGGTAAAGGTTGGAGGGGGAAAGAGAGGAAAAGGGGAAATCGGGCCTCCGGAACCTCCCACAAACCGACGAAACGCAATAGCCAGCTATGTCACTTCACGTCGATGTTATGTAGGAGTGTGGTACTTCCCCGGTCGTGCCGGCCCATTTTGGCTGTGGGGGGTTACAGCGTGCCACGACCACCGAAAAATATACTACCATGCATGGCACAGGTTGTGGCTAGTTTAAGACCTAGAAACCAGCGTGTATGTTGTCCAAATTTATTTAAAAAAATGTTTCAGTGAAGAAACATGCGAAAACATACGAAAATATTAATCTTACTAAAATTATTAATGAATGGATGGTTGGAGGTTTGATACTCAAATCATGGCCGAACGGCTAAACTGGTATGTAGATAGATGAGGCGCTGCAATATCACATAGGGTAGATTTTTCATCATTATCATCTATCCACACGCGGGTAAAACAGCGTGGCGCAGCTAGTATACCATAAATGACAAAGATCCTACATTACGATGCAAGTATGTAAGTTATTATTATTACCAACAATCCCCGATTGTTTCTTACCCCACCCGAGAGGGGGTTATTACAGTCGAGACGTATTGAAGTAACACTTCTGTACGTGAATGTATCGAACGATATTACCTAATATAATATATTACGTAAAAATACCAAAAGAAACCAAAACACAAATGTTTGCGATTTTTAATGATATAATTTATTATTTATAGTGCTATTTTAAAAGTTTATCCACATTGTTATCGCTACACTCGCTATAGGATGTACACTTACTTTACTAAAGGAATTCTAACATTTACATATGTAATGACTTACATATTTACGGCAAATATATATACATCGATGTGTAAACAATCATTTTATATAGATATGAACAATAACATGTTATAAATATAAGATTGACCTCATGATCTACAATTTATACTTTAGAGTCAATTTATCTACACTAAATAAAGAGAAAAAAAATGTATTTTTGTGTGTGCATGCTTGTAATGAAAAAACTCAAAAACTGCTGTGCCGATTTCAAAAATTCTTTCACCATTGGAAAGCTACATTCACCCTGAGTAACATAGCCTCTCACCTGTCGATTATCAATATAACAATGAAATTTCTATTGAGTGTGGGTCGTTCGACAGATGAAGACAAGTATTAAGCTAATATTTTTTTTATCATCATCATCCATCACCACGTGGGTGAAACCACGGATCGCAGCTAGTTATTTGATAAAAGTCGAAATACATAGCAATCTCTGCCAGCGGCTTTGCACGCGGGGTAGATAGCTTATATGCATACAAAATTGTAGAAACCTGATCAAACGTTACAGATTTTAGTGGTACTAAAAAATTACGAAAGCTGTCAGAAGCTAGTCAGAATAAAATAAACCTAGCACTCAGGTATAACGTAACTTACTGCAAATGAAAGATTTTCCAGAATCGAATCAGTAGTTCTGGAGATATCTAAACTCACAAACCAGTACCTATCTTTATAACATAGTTAAATTATCGATGTAGAAGTATAGGTATAAAAATATAGATATAGTAGTATAGATACGAGGGTCAAACTGAAAGTTCTTAGAAAATCAAAAACTGATTACATTAGCCAGTTATTAGTTTTATTATATCTTTTCAAAATATTGTCCATTCACGTCAATACACCGCTGCATGCGATGGAACCACTGGGAAAAGCACTTTGCCCACTCGTCCTTAGGGGTCTCTTCAATGGCATCGCGATACGCAGCCACCGCTTCTTCAGCATTCATAAACCGCTTTCCTTTAAGTTTTTCTTTATTTTTTGAAAATAAATAAAAATCACAAGGCGCGAGGTCGGGGCTATACGGCGGGTGACCCAGTAATTCAACGTTTGATGTCGCCAAATAGTCGATCGTTCGCTTGGCGGTGTGCGATGAGGCGTTGTCGTGGTGAAGGAGGATCCTACTGCGAGGTCGTTTCTCTCGAACTTTTTCCAAGACAAGTGGCAAACAATTGGTAGTGTACCATTCTGCAGAAACTGTTTTTTGATCCTCTAACACAATTGTTGCGAAATGACCTATCCTTCCAAAGAACGAGGCCACCATTTTTTTCCCCGCACTTCGATCTCTCTTCACTTTAGTTGGCAACTCCTCGAAAGGAAACACCCACTGAGCAGATTGTCTTTTGGTTTCAGGATCATAACAGTAAATCCAGCTTTCGTCACCTGTTAGTATGTCGAACACAGCATTTGAGTCACCTCCGTTAAATCTTTCAATCATTTTACGGCACCAATCCACACGATGGAGTTTTTGAGCCTCAGTCAAATTATGAGGTATCCACCGGGCGCAAAGCTTCCTGACCGCTAAATGTTCGTGTAGGATTTTGTGCACTTGACTCATACCGATGCCTAAGCTTGTCCGAATCTGCTGATAGGTCACTCTTTTGTCAGTCTCTATCATACGCCGCACAACACAGATGTTATCTTCAGTCGTCGCCGTAGAAGGCCGTCCCTCACGTAAATCATCAGTGAGATTAGTGCGACCACGTTTAAACTCATTAAACCAGTTGTAAACAGTCGCACGAGATGGGGCTTCATCGTGAAAGGCCAATCGTAGTCTATCATAACTTTCTTGTTGACTTAAATGACATCGAAAGTCATAAAAAATCATTGCACGAAAATTTTCTCGTGTTAAATTCATGTTGACGTGACACAGACAATTTTCAATTTGCCGCCAAATCGTAAAACAAATGACAAATGAATGAAGTATATACTCAGTAATATTGGCAAAGAGTTCTATTTTCAAATTATAGAATTATTTTTTTATTATATTGTTTATAAGTGGCCAGTTCTAAGAACTTTCAGTTTGACCCTCGTAATGCCAACTTTCATACTGCTTGGATCATCACTCAATATAAATCATCAGCCTAAGTAAGTCCACTGCAGGACCTAAGTGTCTAAACACACTATGCCGAAAGTACGCGACTGAAGTTCGGCATGATTACGTCTGCAATGCTATTTGAATTACTGACGACACACTATGCCAAAATCACGTTGCGTTATAGCGTACAGCGTAACTTCGGTCGGGCGTAAGTTCAGCGGCAACTTATTCTGTAATTTGTTCTGCAAGTTCGGCTCTAATGGTGTGTCATATCAGCCGAATACGTCGGAACGTAAAATTGGCCGCGGAACTTCGGTCGCGTACCTTCGGCATAGTGTGTTTAGACACTAAGTCTCTTCTATGACCACAGAGCTCGATGTCTCTCTCTGCAGCCAGTTACTAGCAGTTTTATTCCCCGGGCACTTTCTTATCTCACACCCGGGATGGTCCATAAAACAAAACAAACTTGAAATCGCGACGCTGAGAGCTTGTACATACGCAAAGATGCGTAGAGCAATATAAAAACTGAACACTCATTGACTGTCTAGATTGCGCCGGCCGAGAGTGCCTATTCTATATTTCAGTAACTCTACCATGAATTGGCAACATAAATGTCAACTATAGTCGATCGATCTCGCCTACCTAGCTTGTGATTGTCGTACTCGCTGTCAATTTTAGTTCTACGATTGACCGCGAGGTGGCACTGTTACATTTTTCTTACATTTTTTGCGGCAGTGGATATCGAGCTTCCATTGGTGTCAATGTTGAAAACTCATGGTAGACCTACAGAAATATATTTATTCTGTGCTGCAGGCTACCAGGACATATTACAAGAAGATTGCCTAACTTGTTAACTCCTGACTCCAGTCTACTGCAGCGGTTATGTAATATAGAAGCCAGTTTCTAGCGTCACGATTGTCTATTATAGTTCAGTGTCATTACAATTTTCACAACAACCTTCAATCATGTATGTACATACTTCATCTACTACAACCCCCTTATTATAAAACGTGACCTACGTGTAGTCTTGAGGTTAAACCATGGTTTAAGCAAATTTCTTTATGTAAATCCGTTAACCATGGTTTTAACTCGGGACTATCTTTAGTCCCCGTTTTATAATAAGGTGGCAAGGGTTCAAAACCCTGCATGACAATACACTTCACTCGTCACCCTGAGATTTAAGATGGTAAATCTCTTATCGTGTAATTTCGCTGGAAACATTTTCCTCCAACGAAACACAGTAATGTTTGCACACTACTGCTTCAAGGTAGGGTAACTGGCAAAGGTTACTTCCCCAGGCGGATTTACCAAAAGTCCTAATTACTATTATAAATAAATAACATTGAAGTGCATGTTCGTAATGTCTAAACAACTGTCTGTCTGTTTGTTCCGGCTAAGATCCATAACGGCGTGCATGGTATAATTATTCTCTTGATGTAACTTAACTACGTAACTATTTTAACATTCCCATCCCGAACTTAGCAAGTCAATTTTAGCACTTCATTTAATTATTTTTTCCAGTAATGGGTCTAGGTCAGGGGCGGCCAACTTGATTAGACTCAAGATCTGCTGTTTACTGACGAAACCATGTGCGATTTACTAATACGTAGGTATATAGATAACGTAAACATAAGAGATATTTAATAAGGGACATAAAATTGAAAATTGTTGTCAATACTTAGATGAAAAGTCAGCTTCATAAAAATTACCAACCTTAAGGAATCCAATGTTTTTGAACAAAGGTGTGAGCGTCTGTCAGGTGAGAACGTTATTTACTTTTTGTTTGGGTTTGTATATTAATACAATAAATAGCGTAGGTCGTCCACCGACACGGTGGACAGACGACCTGAGGAAGGTCGCAGGACGACGTTGGATGCAGTCCGCTTCCAACCGGTCCTTTTGGAAAATCATGGGGGAGGCTTATGTTCAGCAGTGGACGTCGTACGGCTGAGATGATGATGATGATATGTTTTTTGCCTTGCTACGATTGACTGGAGCAATAGCCGCGATCGAACGGTCGATGTTGGCCATGCCTGGTCTAGGTAGTGAACAATTTGAGTTGAATATCTAAATATGATATGATTTATATAATAACAAAATATTTTTTATTAATTCCTCATGTACATTCATATAGTAAAGAATTTGAAGTTTTAGCTACTTGGAAATAGTTTTAACTGCTACATCATATACAACACATACTATGAATACTATATTATATGGCAAAAATATAACACACTAATAAGTCAAATTTATTACAAACATGTATCAGATGTCAACAAAAACTCATAAGACGGTAAAAACAATACTTATCAAAAATGTGCGCGATTTTTCTACTAAATATACATATATGATTAGTTGCAAGTGACTTCACACAATCAACAAAACAATTTACCCAAAAATAGTATTTATTACTTAAGACATAGGGATGAGCACCTTAGAAGTTCACTTGAGGTCGGTAATGCTTCTGGAACTTGTTGGCTCTGACAGACAATTTCATCTGCCATTTAGCTTGTACGCGCTTCATGAAGTGGATATCGCGTGCATGTCTGTAAACAAAATTATATTATATTAAAATATATCAAAAAACTACCACTACTCAATACGAAATCCCAACAAAACGTGTCTACAACATTATCCCCTATAAACATTGAAGGCTAACAAAGCTCATACTTTAATCTTGAAGGAAATTTAAGGTTTTTAGACAAACCGGTAACAGAGCGGACACTTATAAAAAAAAAAATTATTTACTAGATGATAATACCTAATACTTTTTTCTTTATCAAATGTCTTTTTAATTACACTAACGTATGTTTTGAATGTCGGATAAAAAGTTATTTATATTGATTACACATGTTTACATTACCATCATTACATTATCATCTGCGGTCAAGTGGTGCATTGAAGCCATCTTTCTTTTTCACACACTAACTAAGGCATAAGACAAGGTAATTATAGTAGAATGTATTATAGTAGTAGTAGAAAGGCCGCAAGGGATACCTGACTATTAACAAGTGACAATGAGGACAAGAGTCAAAGACATATCTTTATATCTTAACTAGCAAACCCTGCGAACTCCGTTTCGCCACCAGATGGCTTCGTTTTATGTAACATTTCGTTTGGCGCCATCTACTTAATATATTGGTTTGTAGTACATGCTATGTATCAGAGATGGCGCTGTATGTGAAAAATGATTTTCCCGCTTTTCTTTTTAAAATTTTCCTGAATTTTCTTTACTATAAACCTCACGGAGCCCGAGACCTTTCCAACGAATGCAAAACCGTGGAAATCGGTTCGTGCGTTCTGGAGTTATAGCGTCAGGAAGGAAAACCCGACTTATTTTTATATAGTAGATAGCAATGTTCCTATGATGCAAACAAGTCAGAGCCTGTAACGCATAGATTAACAACCTATCTCTTATCTCCTAGTCTCCACCTCCAGTACTCCCTATCTATGTTTCTTACTCTGCAAACAAATCAGTGTCTATGATGAGAAGATATAAAGATAACTCTTATATCTTAATAGCAATGTTTCCTAATAAAGATATACCTTTATCTCTTAATAGCATTGCTCCTATGCTGCAAACAAGTCACCGCAACTAGAAGAGACAAATATATTTCATATCTCTTAAAATATATCTCTTAAAGCTAAGTAATATTATTTTATCTCATTATAATGCATAAGAAATATATTTGTTTCCCTATAATTCTCTATGGTGTGATAAACAAGTTAGTTCAGAGTTCAGACAAGTCAGGCCCTGCGATTAGAAGAAACAAAGATATTTTTTGTCTTCTGTCTAGCAGTTTCTTATCTGTACAACTATGTAGTATTTATTTGTGTATGTAGTAATAGATACATACTTAGCCGCTACCGCCTGTTCCTTAGGCGCCCAACCGAGTGCTTTATAGACGCCAAGTAACTTGTGCAATTTCCGGTCAGACTTCTTCACAAGAGCTTGGCTGTTATGCGTTACATTCTGCTTGTAGTATCTGAAAATATATGAGAAGAGAATGTTATCGCGATTTATTACCCACATAAACAAAAGGTGCCTTACTTATATATACACTGCTTCATTTTTATTATGTAACCTTAATCCTTCCGTATACCGTTATACCGTAATAATTTAAAAAAACTTTATGAATGAAACTCACGTATATTTACGTCTTTGGTAGGCAAAGGTTATACACTAACTTATGTAAGCAGACTAAGTGAGAACAAATTTTAGAGAGAAATATGAAACATCCTCGGATAGGATTCGAACCCATACACTATGTACTTCGCCTATATTCTCATTCAGGCGTACTTCTGGAATTCGGCCCAGAGACAGTGTAGTGATTGAACAATGTAACTCAATTGCAATTCCCGAGCTGCAGGGTGAGAGACTGGGATGCAAACAGCGCAAGGATTCCATTATTACTATGCAAGCTCAGTGGTCGAGAATTTAATACTGACCTCATAAGAGACCGATGCCCAACTGTGATTCCCGAGGGTAGCACCAACTGGAAGTCATCACCATCCAGCACGGCAGGACCATCTACCTCTTCATCGACGTCCATGTTGTCACCATCGTCTTTAGCTTCAGGATATGAAGAGCTGGAAACAATTTGAGGTTAGAGTAATTTGATTTTTGGTCTAGTGAAAGAATGTTTTAAAAAATAATACTTGTGGATTAGAAATTTTCTAATTACTTCTAGCAGGGACCATACTCGCTATGACCATTCAAACATATAACATTACAATATCTTCAAGGAATGATTGTGAAATCAATACCATTTATTTGTTTCCCTATTAAAACCTTTCCGAACTACAACTCTAACTTTACTACTTTATCTATACTTACTACCTTTTGTAAATGGCAAAAATTTTAATGGCCAAGAGTTCTAAATATATTTACTTACCTGTAGTCATAAAAATCAGCATATTCAGCTAAGGCTAGTCCCTCGTGCAGGATCTTGCAGTGCCCCTTGTCGACCATGTGGCCCCGTGCTGCTTCCATAGAATAGAAAGTGCGGCCGGCCTCGTTGCACCACAGGCACATGTAGCCCTGTGATATCTGAGGACATAAATAATATAGCAAATAATTAGTCAGCTCATAGTTTCTAAAGTTTTCATGATTATATTATAAAAACTGGCTTCTTGGCCGAAATAACAAGCTCTCCATTGACAACAAACTGCTCATTTACAAATGAATCTAAAAACCAGTTTGGATGTAAGAAATTCAGCTATGAGACACTGCTAGTAACTCAAACATCCATGCTTCAAAAAATGCAAAATGTATTCCTGCGTTCAATAAGCAATGTACCTACCATGGTATATAATATACATGGAAATCCATGCAAACCTTGAGTTGATAACCATTAAGGAAGAAATTTTAAATGCCAGCAAAATCATCAGCAAATGAAGCATCCAATCTCCCTAGCGGCTAATCTAACTTCGCAAAGTTAAAAGTTAAGAATAAAGCACAATACAGTTCATTCTAACAAAAAAAGTAGTAATTCAACCTCAAGAGGAGTAATACTCAGTAGAGGGTAACCTATACAAGACAAGCTTACCTCATCACATCTGCTTACGGTACACACTGATTGTAGATAATATATTAAGCACACAAAAAAAATTATACACTGAAACTAAACAAAGTTAAGGGTCCATTATATTCCATAGCTTTAAAACATCATGTGATAGCTATTCTACACAATTTTCTCAATAATAATCAGCACAATGAGTTTAACACTCATGTATTGCTTCAAAACTGTGGAATATTTAATCCATCCATATCTGTTGATGTTCATTGATATCGAAATTATTTGTCCTAAGCATAAACAGGATGCCAAGGCTATAACTAAAATTCAAATGGAACCAAAACAGAGATAATAAACCTAATAAAATATATTCATCAAACTGGTTTAATCCAGTAAAATGTTATGAATGAAGGTTCATTCCTGTTTTGGAACACAATTTATAATTGCTAACATAAAGTACTCCCACATTAGATAACAATTAGCAGTATGAAAAATATCTTCTCTCTTACTTTTTCTCCCAAATACAAGAGTAATCCTTTCATGTCAATACAATATTCAACATCGGGAATGAAGAATGAATGTGTCTCAGACATGTGTTTGAGGTTCTTCACCATATTCTTGCTGTGGTGACTGCAGAATAGACAATCTCTGGGCTTAATGAGAGAATCACTGCCTTTGATACGGCACTCTTCCCACTCATCTGAGTCCAGCTGTAAAAGAAATTAATAACATCAGGGTTTGAGGAAATATTGAAAAGTAGAAGTTGAGTAGAGGAGAACCAAGGGCATATTAACCATTCAGCTTCAGATACCAGGAATTGTTTAAATGGATAGAATGGGATAAATCAATAAGCATATGTGGATATGAGGCTTGACAGTAATATTATAACGACGGGTTCCGGGCTATTTGTATTAATCATCATTTTTTAAACTTTACACCAGAGCAGTTTAAGTTTCGATTTTTAGAAAAAAAATATAACATTAGCAAATCGCATTATTAATTTAAAAAGAAGGATATTACTGTTTTTATAAAATATTCCCCATAATTGTATTCATTCTTTTTTCTTATGTTCCTATTTATAACAAAGATAAATGTCACTTAATACAAAATTACCAATATTTTACTTATATTTGTTCCAGGCTAAATGACTTAACCTCCTATGATTATTGTTTCTTATTCCAGGCTAAATGACTAAATCGCCCAAATTTATTATTGAATGTTCTAAGCTAAATGACTTAACCGCCTAGGCATGCAAATAACGCCTCTTAGCTAAGTTCTTTATACAAAGAATTGGTCATATTTCATATCTAAGCTAATTGATTTAAATACCATATCTCAAACTTATATTATATACTATAATGTATGGCTAATCAGTTTATGCAATTGGTTTTTTTTAAATAAATTGTTTGGAATCCTACTTGAATAATAAAGTAAAGCTAATTGTATCAAGCGACACTGGATAAGAATTTAACAAAGAGGCTAATTGTTTGAAGCGACTTTTTTTATATGTTTATAAGGTCAGGATAAATGCTTTACCATACGTTGCCTGTAAATTGTTGCTCCAGGAAAAATAGTTTAAACGACTGTCTGGTATTTGGTAGTGAGCTTAAGTACACAGTTCCTAAATTTGTCAATATTTTGTGTCACTTCAAACATTGCAGTCCAAAATGGGCCCACAAATGCGGTTGTATTAAATGACAAATAAGTGCTCCAATCGTCACCAAACCCAGCTCAAACGATGCAGAAAAATCGCTGATATCAAATATGTATAAAAGTATATATCGCCCAGAGTGTTGCTTAATACAATTACCCAGAACCCATCGATATTATACTGAGGTGTGTAACCAGAAGAGTCATTGTGAATTGGCAATATCAGTATTAGAAGTACATGTCCATTACTAGAGCGTTATCTCAGCCGATTTTATCCACACCCACTGTTAACAGAACACAATATCTCCACTCCTGTTAAGAAAAGCTATACAGAGAGACTTGAACAAACCTCTTCAATTTCAGAATCAGTCTCAATCTCTTCATCATCAGAGTCATTTTCAGGGTTAAGAACAACAAACTTTCCAGGTTCTTGTGGTTGTGTACCACCAGCTTCAACTTTTACAAAACTGTCAGTATCAGAGTTTCCACTGTGTTCTTCCTCAACATAATTCTCTTCCGCTAGCTTGTGCCTCTTGCTGTTGAGATGGTTATTAAAAGAGTTCTTTGTGTTGAACAACTTTGAGCAATACTTGCAATATTGTGATTCATCACGGGTCGCATTCTGACTCTGTTCCCTATGCTCCTTAGCTCGAAGTTCGAATTCCTCGAGGGTCACTGGCGGTATTCCAGCTACTTTTCTCTTCAAGTTGTACCTGTGCCAGTCAAGTTTATAATGCTCCCGCTGCAACTCAGCTGTTTTGAACATCACTTGACAGGTTATACATGTAAAAGTATCAGGCATTGTGAATTTTTCAGTTTAGGTTGACACCACAACACGTACGATAATTTTGATTACCAAATTTATAACACAAAAGAAATGCAACGCTCCCCTTTTATCAACAATTCAACACAAATTCACAATTTCAATCAAAGTTGGATGGACTGGAGTCGGAGTGGAAAAAGTCGAAAAAAACAGCAGTATTGCCAGATGATTATTCGAAATCCCTCCGAAAACTAGCTTTTTTGAAAAAAACTTGATTATTACTCAAATGACAATGATTACTCAGTTCAAAGTGCCTTTCAGGCCTTCCGCCTTCACCAATGTATTAGGTATCAATATACATACATTGGTGAAGGAGGACAGTTTTTTTTACTTAGCTAGCCTTAGATACTTCTAAGGCTAGTTAAGAAAAACAAAACTGTCCTCCTGTATTCCTTTAGTATAATTATTAACAAAATGCAACAATCTTTAAAATATAAACAAACAATATCACGGACCCATTTGTTGTTTGTGAACAAAAGCATAAATCAAAAATTTAAATAAGCTAAAATGTTCTGTTAGGTAATTATTATCAAACTCTCCCATAGTTTTAACTAATACTATACAACTGCTTAATTAATATAAAATGTATTAAGTAACCTTTTACAAGATACGATAGGTACGTAACTTCCATGCACTACCTAAACTCAGTTCGTAAAAACGTAAAACCTGAAAATACCGCTTTTCGGTATCTTTTCACGTTTTTAAAAAAAAGAATGATTTGTGATATTTCAACATTTTGTTGAATTATCCTCGATAAAATGACCATACGCAAAGTTAGTTTATTGACGACCAATGTTTAGTACCTAGGCTTATATTTCTATTTCAATTCAACACCAACCAACAAACAGCAACAAGAAAACGAACAAACAAAAGATCTATAATGTACGAATAAATGAATGAACAATTCAGTTGAAGAAGTGTTGGGATTTTATAGTAAGTATTGATGAGAATAATGTTTAAGGAAGATGATGACACAAAAAACATCATAAATATCCCTCAAAAAACTACCTCAAATTCGCAGGGAATCCCCCCATCTGGCATCACTGAAATAAACACAGATTATTACATAAGAGATGACGGAAAAACCACACAGGCATAGCGCAACGGTAGCAGCATAATAGCACAGTATACAGATGTAACAGCATGGAAACTAAGCCTAGGAAAAAAGCGCGGGAAACGTCGAAATAAGCGGACGTAATTTTTCAAAGAAAATATTTTTTTGGTTTCTTTTATAGGATTAGTAGTAATAATAGTGTATATATTTTCAGTATTTAGTTTATTTATCTTTATTAAGTGTATTAGTTTATATTCACCGGACTCGGTAAGTTTTTAGCTTATTCCACATGAATGAACCGCCCGACCCGGGCGCACCGGGGGGCTCAGTCCCCCCGGCAGCTAATTTTGTGACGATTTCTACCAACAAAGTATTATCTAATGAGTCTGGCATGGACACGGATGGATCGGTAACTCAGCGCGCTGCCCGTAAAAGGAGCCGTTTGAGTAAAATTTGCAAAAACTGTAACATGAAAAAGAGGAAGCATGCGCAGGCTATTGATGGTAAAACTGGCTGCCGCTGTTCAGATAGCGAAGCTAGTGACAACATAAGTAATAGTAATAACAACATCCCTACACAATGTATTGAAAACCCTACTGTTCTTATTCCTTCTTCATCCAACACTGGCCCTAGTCCCCAAAGTTATACTTCAGTTGCAAGAACAAAGTACGAGTCGACCGATATTGCACCCTTCATTGTTCATGTACAACGTGAAATGAAAACACCAGATGACGGTTCCATTCTGCATCCAGTTACATTTGGTAAGTTCTTAAAAAGGAATGCCTTTCAAAGTATAGTAAATGGTTTAGTGAAAAGAATAGGTAGAAACCGAATTTCACTTGAATTTTCTGACTTTAGCGATGCCAATTCATTCTTATGTAGTAAAAGCCTGGAAACTAATAACTTAAGAGCGTTTATACCTACTTTCAACATAACTCGAATGGGTCTGGTTCGCGGGGTACCGTCAGAGTGGTCACCAGAAGAAGTAATTGAGAATATTTCTGTTCCTGATGGATGTGGCGGAATTCTAAAGGTTAGGAGAATAAATTATAAAACAATCATAGACGGATCCCCTGTGTGGAAACCTACACAGAGTATAGTAATCACTTTTGATGGACAGGTATTACCTAAAAGAATATTTATGTGCTATAATGCACTGCCCGTTGAGCTTTATTCTTACCCTACTATCCAATGTTACAACTGTTGCCGTTTCGGACATACAAAGGTTCAATGCCGTGCTAAGCCTAGATGTTTTAAGTGTGGAAATGACCATTCGGGTGATACCTGTGACGTAGAGGAAGAAACAGTATCGTGTTGTCTATGCTTGGGAGCTCATTTTGCAATTAGTAAATCATGCCCTGAATTTTCGCGACAAAAACAAATAAAGATATCAATGGCTAAAAGTAATATTTCTTATGGCGAAGCAGCTAAATTGTTTCCTCCTGTAAACAAATCGTATGCGGCAATTGCCAGCTCCGTCCCTAGTGTAGTTTCAGCTCATCCCAATTCTGCTCCTACATATACTAACCAGCAGCCATCATCTCATACGTCATACAAAAAAACAGGGTATATTAATCGCCGACCAGCTTCCAAGCCTACAAAGGGCTATGATCAATCTGCACATCAAGCAATTATTGATGATTATCGTATTCCTAATCCTCAAAATGGTTGCGCCTTAAATAATCCAAGTAACTCGTTGATAATGTCAACATCAGATATAATTCAAATTCTTATTGATACATTAACCAAGTCGAATATTGCATTACCGTCCAACGTCGCCCCTATAGTAAGTATGTTTAAAAATAAAACCTTTAACAATGGCGGCCTTCAAGAAGGTAATACAGTGGAACTGCAGAAGTGCAGTTCCTAAAAAAAGCGATATTATTTATTTAATAAACAAACATAATGTATGTTTATTCACACTTTCAGAGACCTGGCTAAAGCCAGGCTCTATTTTCAAAATCCATGGATTTTCCTGTATAAGGGATGATAGGCCTGATGGGTATGGCGGTGTCGCTATACTCATCAGGCAGGCCATCTCTTTCTCTCCTCTATCTCTCCCTAGTTTTAATGAGTTTTCCGTGGTAGCAGCGCAAATTGGCAGCATTTGTGTTGTTTCCATATACATCCCTTCTCCTTCTTCTTTCGTTTTCCAAAAACTTAATGATCTATTTAATCTCCTCCCTAGACCTTTTATAGTCCTAGGTGATTTTAATTCACACCATATTTCTTGGGGATGCTCAGTTACAAAATCTTGCGGTCAACTGCTATTGGACGTAACTGATACTCATAATCTTTGTATAATAAACTCTGGCTCACCAACTCGACGAACAGCTCCGCATGAAAACACTAGTGCAGTAGACTTATCGATTTGTACTCCAAACTTAGCTTCTTTAATAACATGGCGCACATTATCTTCCACCTTTGGAAGTGATCATTTTCCAATTGTTATCTCTTTGCCTACTATTAGAGCCCGTGGTATAACTCGTACGCCTCGCTTGAAGTATGTTCTTAATAATGATAATCTTTGGGGTAGGTTTAAGACTTGTGTAGAAGAAAAGCTAAATAATATTGCAAATTTTCCTCATATGTTTACGAATTGCACAGAGGTTTTTTCTAATATATTAACTCAAACTGCGGATGAAATATTTCCCTTGAAAAACTCTGCATCTGGTTTAATTCCTTCTCCTCCCTGGTGGGACAAAGAGTGCACTGATGCTGTAAATAAAAGAAAAGAATCTGAATTACAATACAATCTCAATATGTCTGACGAAAACTTTAATAACTTATCTGATTCACTTACTCAGACGCGTAAATTACTCAAAGAGAAGAAATTTGAAGGATGGAGAAATTATTGCCGGTCAATTTCTCCTTCTATAAACCCTTCGGTAGTATGGCGTAATATAAGAAGATTTAGAAACGGTATTAGTGAGTCTACCAACTCAGTACTTCCGCCAAACCTGTACGACGAATTCCTTAATAACCTTGCACCACCCACAGTTCCAGAGCAGGATTTCTTCTGTAATTCGGTTCCTCCTATAATTCCTAATAATTCGGCCATCTTGCATTCTCCCTTTGTACTACAGGAATTATTAGGAGTGTTGTCCACAGTGAAAGACACAGCTCCTGGCGAAGACGGTATTCCTTATTCATTTTTAGCCAAATTGAGTGAACCATCTCTTTTGTATTACTTAAATTTGATAAACACCACTATGTTATCAGGAAATATACCCAAATCTTGGAAATCACAGTTAGTTATTCCCATTCTCAAACCAGGTAAAGCTCCAACTGAAATATCGTCATATCGTCCGATAGCATTATCATCTGTATTAGTAAAAGTGGCGGAAAACTTAGTTAAAAATCGACTCGAGTGGATTATTGAAAATAGAAATATATTGCCTGAGTCGCAATTCGGTTTTCGAAAGGGTAGGAGTACTTTGGATAGTGTGGGTACTTTTGTAACTACTATTAGAGTAGCATTTTCACGCAATGTATCAGTTGGTGCCGTGGGGTACCGGCTTAGAATAGTACCCCCCCAACTCTACCCGTGGGTGCGTAAAAATCTGCTAAGGGATAACAATCGGAAGGTGGGCAGCAGCACCTTCCCAGTATTAAAACCCCAAAACTGCGCTCGCCAACCCGCCTGCCAAGCGTGGCGAGTATTGGCAAAATCCCCCCAATGACGGACACATTAGGAACCAGGCCCCCAGTCCCCGGCAGCCCCGCTATTCCTGGCTACGGTAGCGGCCACGGTAACGGTGGGGCAGGGGGTGCTAAGAATCCCCGGCAGACGCCCGGCTACCACCCCCAACGACGACGACTGGCCCTGGTGACACACAACATACGCACAATGAGGACAGACGAGAAGATATATGAGCTGGAAGAAGAAATGAGTAAGTTACACTGGGACATAGTAGGGTTATCTGAAGTCCGTAGAGCGGGTGAGGACACGATAACCCTGAAATCAGGTAACCTACTCTACTACCGGGAGGGCGACCAACAGTCCCAAGGTGGTGTCGGTTTTCTCGTCCACAAGTCCCTTACTAACAACATAGTTAAGATCGATAGCGTTTCCAATAGGGTCGTATACCTAATACTCAGAGTATCCAAACGATATTCGCTGAAGGTCATTCAGGTATACGCACCGACGAAGTCGCACCCGGATGATGAGGTGGAGGATATGTATGAGGACATTAGTCGGGCCATACATACCTCTGAAACGCACTTTCTAGTTGTTATGGGGGACTTCAACGCGAAGTTGGGTAAGAGAAGCGAGGATGAGTTGAAAGTGGGGCAATTTGGATATGGACAACGGAACCGTAGGGGACAGAGGTTGGCCGACTTCCTGGAGAAAGAGGGACTCTTTATGATGAACTCTTTCTTTCAGAAGCCACCTCACAGGAAATGGACCTGGCTGAGTCCCGATGGTTCCACGAGAAATGAGATTGACTTCATTATGACCACCAAAAGGCAAATATTCACTGATGTCTCCGTGATCAACAGGGTTAAAACCGGTAGTGATCACCGAATGGTAAGAGGCACGGTGAATATTAATGTCAAACTGGAGAGGTCTCGTCTGATGAAGTCTACGCTCCGACCCACTCGTGCCCGTATTCAAGACCCCGAGAGCTTTCAACTTGAGCTATCCAATCGCTTCGATTGCCTTGAGAACATCGCTTCAGTGGACGAGATCAATAACAGGTTAGTAGAAACTGTCCATACAGTGGGTTCCAAGTACTTTAAACCCCACCGTACAGATAGGCCACAGAAACTCTCCAACGATACCCTCAACCTCATGGCTGAACGACGCTCATTGAAACTGCAGTCTTCGGATGATGCTGAAGCATATAGGCTGCTCAATAAACGAATATGGAAGTCCTTGCGACACGACATCCGGATCTTTAATACAAACCGTATTAAAGAGACGATAGAGCGGAAAAAAGGCTCCAAAGTGTTTGCAAGAGACATGTCTATTGGGCAAAGCCAGTTGACGAAGCTGAAGAGAGAAGACGGCAGTGTAGCGTCGACCAAAGCGGAAGTATTAGGAGAGGTAGAGAGTTTCTACGGACAGCTATACACCTCGGTCGCTAAACCTGTTAGCAGCTCGGCCAAAGACCCAAGAGCCAAGCTGACCCGACATTATACCGAAGATATCCCGGACATCAGCCTGTACGAGATTAGAATGGCTTTGAAACAGCTTAAGAACAACAAGGCGCCTGGTGACGACGGTATCACATCTGAGCTTCTGAAAGCGGGTGGAACACCGGTACTTAAAGTCCTTCAGAAGCTCTTTAATACCGTCTTACTTGAAGGTTCAACGCCAGAAGCATGGAACAAAAGCGTGGTGGTGCTGTTCTTCAAGAAAGGTGACAACACTTTACTTAAAAATTACAGACCCATCTCGCTTTTGAGCCATGTTTATAAGCTGTTTTCGAAGGTCATAACGAACCGTCTCAGTCGCAGGTTTGATGAATTCCAGCCTCCGGAACAAGCCGGTTTCCGAAAAGGCTATAGTACCATAGACCACATCCACACGCTACGGCAAGTTATACAGAAGACCGAAGAGTATAACTTGCCTCTTTGTTTAGCGTTTGTGGACTATGAGAAAGCCTTTGATTCGATCGAGACGTGGGCAGTGCTTGAGTCTCTCCAGCGGTGCCGTATTGACTATCGGTATATTGAAGTGCTGAAGTGTTTGTACAAAAACGCCTACATGTCAGTCCGAGTACAGGAGCAGAGTTCGAAGGCAATTCCATTGCAAAGAGGCGTGAGACAGGGAGACGTTATATCTCCGAAACTGTTCACCGCTACATTGGAAGACGCCTTCAAGCTTCTGGAATGGCAAGGACTTGGCATTAATATTAACGGCGAATACATCACTCACCTTCGATTTGCCGACGATATTGTAGTCATGGCAGAATCCATGGAAGACCTCAGTACAATGCTCGAAGGCCTCCATCGAGTTTCCCAACGGGTAGGTCTTAAGATGAACATGGATAAGACGAAAATTATGTCTAATGCCCATGTTGTACCTACCCCAATATCAGTTGGGAACTCAGTTCTCGAAGTTGTTGACGAGTACATCTACCTGGGACAGACAGTCAAACTAGGCAGGTCCAACTTCGAGAAAGAGGTCAATCGTCGAATCCAACTCGGCTGGGCAGCGTTCCGGAAACTTCGCGAAGTCTTCTCGTCAAAAATACCTCAGTGCCTCAAGACAAGAGTCTTCGACCAGTGTGTGTTACCAGTGATGACTTATGGCACTGAAACGTGGTCTCTTACTATGGGCCTCATAGACAAGCTCAAAGTCGCACAACGAGCTATGGAGAGGGCTATGCTCGGGGTTTCTCTACGTGATCGAATCAGAAATGAGGAGATCCGTAGAAGAACGAAAGTCACCGACATAGCCCAGAAGATCAGCCAGTTGAAGTGGCAGTGGGCAGGGCACATAGCACGCAGAACAGATGGCCGATGGGGCCGAAAGGTTCTGGAGTGGAGACCACGGACCGGCAAGCGCAGCGTAGGTCGTCCACCGACACGGTGGACAGACGACCTGAGGAAGGTCGCAGGACGACGTTGGATGCAGGCCGCTTCCAACCGGTCCTTTTGGAAAATCATGGGGGAGGCCTATGTTCAGCAGTGGACGTCCTACGGCTGAGATGATGATGATGAATCAGTTGTTGCAACATTTTTAGATCTAGAGTCCGCATACGATAACGTTCTTCTCAATGTTCTCAAATCAAAGCTACATAAACTTGATATTCCAGAAATCCTCTCATGTTTCATTTTTAATCTCATGTCCGGAAGATCAATAAAATTAGACCAAGCAAGGGATCAGTGCAGACTTGTGTGGAAAGGGCTTCCGCAGGGTTCAGTATTGAGTCCTTTACTGTTTAACATATATACTCACGATTTGGAATCTTCCCTTCAAGGCTCAGCTGAAATTTTACAATATGCTGATGACATAGTGTTGTACTCCTCAAACAGATCCATTATTACAGCAAGTACTCATTTATCAAATTCCTTGAATCTTGTTAAAGACTGGTTAGACAAAAATGGCTTGAATATCTCTGCTCATAAAAGTTCTGCTGTCGTATTCACGCGCCAACGGTTACCTCCACCAATATCAATACACTTTGATAATAACTTAATACCCATGAAAACACAAGTTAGGTTTTTGGGGGTATATCTAGATTCAAAACTTTCTGGTATTCCACACACTGAGTACGTTGTAGCAAAATGTGAAAAGCTTTTAAATATGTTGCGTTGTCTTTCGGGTGTTTGGTGGGGTGCACATCCTTTTTCCTTAAAGCTTCTCTACAACGCTCTTGTACGAAGTGTTCTAGATTATGGGACCTTTTTACTAGAGCCATGTAGTGTGGCTGGACTTCGGAAACTGGATGGTATCCAATCAAAATCTTTAAGAATAATCTCTGGTGCAATGAAGTCTAGCCCTCTAAACGCGCTACAAGTCGAATGTGAAGAACCTCCTCTACAATTGAGGAGACAGTTTTTATCCGATCGTATGTTTTACCGCAATTTTCAATTTTTGAATAGTTTATTAATATCAAAACTTTACCATCTAGCTAATGTTATAGAGTCGTCAGATTATTGGAAGCACAAACCTCTCCCTTGTTTAGTTCAAAGCCTAATTAAATTTAAAGGAATATGCGCTCCAACCTATCGTTCTCCAAGACTTAGCCTGTTTGACAGTAGTTTTGAAGCACAAATACAAATCCCAACAGTTCACTTTAATTTAGAACTCGATAGATACAATGACTACGCTAATATACACTTCAAATCAATTGTACAAGAAAACTGGCCTGATTGGCATCACTTGTATACGGATGCGTCTAAACACACGTCAGATGGTTTGGTAGGTGTAGGTGTTTATCATGTTCAATACAATATTGTACAAAAAATAAAATGTCCATCCGAAACATCAGTATTTTCAGGAGAATGTCTTGGACTTGTTAAGGCTATTGATTACATTTTGCTATTTAAACTTAAAAGAAGTTTAATAATAAGTGACTCCATGAGCAGCTTACAAGCATTACTGAGGTATCCTTTTAAGTCAAAACTACAATTCCCACTTGTATCTGAAGCTAGAAGTAAACTACATTTATGTACTTTGAACGGTCTTTCCGTTACTTTTGTTTGGGTACCTAGTCATTGTGGTATCACAGGCAATGAAAAAGCTGATAGACTTGCTAATCAGGCTGTGGCGTGTGGAGATCTCGTTCCATTCAGAAACTACACACATGACTTAGCTTCTCTTCCTAGATCTTATCTCCGAGATATCTGGAATAGACTCTGGGAGAGAAGTGGCCGTATCAAAGGAAAACATTATTTTTGCATACAACCACAGATTCGCACTAAACCATGGTTTTCTAATATAAAACTTAGCAAAATTGTTACTTCAATTTTAATAAGAATGCGCCTAGGTTATACTACTTGTCCAGCCCATTTGGCAAGGTTTGGGATAATCAGCAGCCCGCTATGCGACTGTGGTGACTTTGGGGATCTGGACCATATTTTCTTCTCATGCCCTACGTATGAGCGTGCTTCCTTTTATAATACTTTAATATCCATCCATGTCCCTTTCCCCACTAATATAAATACTTTGCTTTTCAATGCCAACCCTCCTATTTATAACGCTTTATCTGATTTTATCTCTAGTAATAGTATTAAACTGTAGATAGTGATTTAAAGGTACTAGATACACATATAATTATTAATTTTAATTAACTATATTTTTATTCATAGTGTATTTCACGTATAGTATGTGTGTACATAATGTATATTGTAATATAAATATTTGCATAAAAATCTGACATCTGATCCTATAATTTTTTACAAGTAATATTCTAAATTTTTGTATATATATCGCGCCACGTTTCCCCAGTTTTTATAGTACAAAATGAATAACTAAAACTAACAAAACAAGACTCGCTGGACAAGATAAGATGATAACAGAAGGAAAAACCACTTGACACTGGCAGATGCATTAGTCATGCAGAGCCAAATCCTCCAGAACGGAGGAAAGGAAAAAAAAAAAAAAACTATGCCTAGTTAATAAAATAATCATCTATGCTCCGTTGAAGCCATAGGGTTGTCACATTTAAAGTTTTACGGTATTGTAAAGATGGAACTAAACCTAGTAGATAAAGTAACTACCTACGTTCCATTGAAGCACTAGGGTTGTCAGTTATAAAGTTTTATGGTGTTGTTTTTTTTGTAATTGCACATTCTATGTTCTGTAGTGTTCAAATCTAGTGAGTTCTAGTTCTCACCTAAATGAGCGTCATAGTATGATTTCATTCAAAATTGTTTAATATGCCAGGTTTAACAACTGCACGGAACTTGCAAGGTTTTTATGAAGCTTATAGTAAGGCCCCAGATCTCCGCACATGAAATGGACCTGGCTGAGTCCTGACGGTTCCACGAGAAATGAGATTGACTTCATTATGACCACCAAATGGCAAATATTCACTGATGTGTCCGTGATCAACAGGGTTAAAACCGGTAGTGATCACCGAATGGTAAAAGGACGGTGAATATTAATGTCAAACTTGAGAGGTCTCGTCTGATGAAGTCTACGCTCCGACCCACTCGTGCTCGTATTCAAGACTCCGAGAGCTTTCAACTTGAGCTATCCAATCGCTTCGATTGCCTTGAGAACATCGCTTCAGTGGACGAGATCAATAACAGGTTAGTAGAAACTGTCCATACAGAGGGTTCCAAATACTTTAAACCCCACCGTACAGATAGGCCACAGAAACTCTCCAACGATACCCTCAACCTCATGGCTGAACGACGCTCACTGAAACTGCAGTCTTCGGATGATGCTGAAGCATATAGGCTGCTCAATAGACGAATATGGAAGTGCTTGCGACACCACATCTGGATCTTTAATACAAACCGTATTAAAGGGACGATGAGAGAGAGGAAAAAAGACTCCAATGTGTTTGCAAGAGACAGGTCTATTGGGCAAAGCCAGTTGACGAAGTTGAAGAGAGAAGACGGCAGTATAGTGTCGACTAAAGCAGATGTGTTAGTAGGGGTAGAGAGTTATACACCTCGGTCGCTAAACCTGTTAATAGCTCGGTCAAAGACCCAAGAGCCAAGCTGACCCGACATTATACCGAAGATATCCCGGACATCAGCCTACACGAGATTAGAATGGCCTTGAAACAGCTTAAGAACAACTATACGCCGGGTGACGACGGTATCATGTCTGAGCTTCAGAAAGCGGGTGGAACACCGATACTTAAAGTCCTGTAGAAGCTCTATAATACAGTCTTACTCGAAGGTTTAACGACAGAAGCATGCGAAACAAAAGCGTGCTGGTGTTATTATTCAAGAAATCATCTCGAATTTGAGCCATGCTCATAAGCTGTTTTCGAAGGTCATCACGAACCGTCTCAGTCGCAAGTTTGATGAACTCCAGTCTCCGGAACAAGCCGGCTTCCGAAAAGGCTATAGTACCATAATTATACCACAACCACACGCTATGACAAGTTATACAGGAGACCGAAGAGTATAACTTGCCTCTATGTTTAGCGTTTGTGGACTAAGAGAAGGCCTTCGCTTCGATCAAGACGTGGGCAGAGCTTCAGTCTCTCCAGTGGTGCCGTATTGACTATCGGTATATCGAAGTGTTGAAGTGTTTGTACTCGTATAATAACGCTAGCATATAAGTTCGAGTATAGGAGCAGAGTTCGAAGGCAATTCCATTGCAAAGAGGCGTGAGACAGGGAGACGGTATATCTCCGAAACCGTTCACCGCTACATTGGAAGACGCCTTTAAGCTTCTGGAATGGCATGGAGGCATATGTTCAGCAGTGGACGTCCTACGGCTGAGATGATGATGATGAACATTGAACTAATGGTGATATATATTATGCACTTTCATATCTGAACAGCCATATGTATTCGTATATAATGAGGTAACGAATTTGTAGCAAAAGTAACGGCAACAGAGCCAAAATCAAAGATGTGATCGCTATTAATTCGAAAGAAAAAGGCGGTAAATCACAAAAAGAATACTACGTATTGGCAAATATTGACTTGACAGTGAAACTACCAAGAAACTACATTAAAAAAGTAAAATTTTGACAGAAACTTTTGAAGTCATAGACATTTGTATAATTCAACTCTTTAGTTCTGTTAAGTACGGATAGGTGGCAGCAGCTGCTGAGCGTTCCTTATAAAACGTTCTAAAATAGCATAGCATGATACAGACTCACAGACAAGTAATATTGGTCCATAGGTTAATCAGACTTTGGCTACGTTCCGGGAAGCACCGTCAACGCTCACAACTGTCGCGCCCCGGTTTAGCGTTCCGGTTGGAATGTATGCTAGCAATGTTCAACCCAAGTGGAACAGTTACGCGGTCGCGAAAAGCGCGCCAACTTTTCTGTCAAAAATCGATAGAATCCTATACATTTGATGTTTGACAGTGACAGCTCGCAAACGACTACGAAAACCCACCTACGATCTGCGAGCGTTGTGAGTGTTTTCAGTGACGTCATCGATGACTTATCGAGCTCGCTCACGATGATCGCGGGCTTCTAATGGTATGGGTGTGCGAACGCCGCGAGTGATTTCGGCGCTTCCCGGAACGTAGCCTATATCTAACTAAAATGTAGTTTAATCTAAGATTAGTGTTTACCGTATATACATATATAATGTGCTCTATGAGTGTTTATGTTCGAGTGATAAAATTAACAAGATTTCATTGCTGTGCATGCAAAATAATAAATAAATTAGTGGGATAAGTAGTTACATACCTACCTACTTAGACGTACTTTATATTAAAGTTTCATCATGCTTGAAAATGAAGAAGTTGATGATGATTACTTTACTCCCATTGCAAAGTAAGTATTTCTACTAAGTAAAGTTTCTAGTAGGCAAATATCTCTCCTAAGTTTGTTTATGCCTCAGGTGGCTAACTTATGAAATTCGCTTTTGGACAATGTCCATTTTCTTGTATTTTTTACTTACTTGCTCACAGCGGTCACTGTACCATGTATGTAATAATTTACATTACAAGAGTGCATCATGTACCTATGTTGACAGATTTGACTACTAGGAGTATTTAGCTTTGGAGGACATTGTAACAAGTATATTTTCAAATTGGTAGAACCTACACTGTTGTATCAAACTTTGTGAACCAGTTTGTGTACCCAGGATCAAAGTTCTTACAATACAACTTGCTTGCACTTGTCACTCCAGACATCAAATAAAAAAAATGTTTGCTATATTTTTATTTGTATGCAGGACATCGTTAGCAAGTATTTTCAAGAAACCTTTATCTAAAGAAAAAACGGAAAATGAAACATTGAAGTATACTCCACCATCTCCAAAAACAGCCCTACAGGAGGATGAGCCAAAACTTGGAAAGACCTATGACAACATATTTTCTTGTGTATTTGATGCATATCAGTGGTAAGTACATACCTAAAATATTTACCTACATTATTTTTCTAATCTGGTTACACAAATTCCTACTAAAAATGCAATGGCTACCATCTACATACAACTTAGGCACATTCTTTACATGCTACTTATTGGTATTAATATTAAGAAAGGCAAGATTATTTAACATCAAAATGTAAATAACTAATGAACTCTTTCTATATCTCTGAGGTGCAAAGGGTTAAAATACATTTTTTTAAAGTTAATATTTAGTTTATCTTATGAAAACCCTGGTGTCAATGTAAACAGGAAAGCACAATATAAACAGGGATATAAATAAAACAATTTTTTTGGAGTTCAGGAGCATGGAATTTCTATGTTAACATACACAAAAAAGTCATAATTGAATACCTACTGGGAGATTTCCATTCAACAGTCCTTCCTACAATCTGTTGGGCCTTATTCCATGTATAGACTCAGTTGTAAACATAAGATTGGGAACAAATTTGACTAAACTTTGTATGGCATTTACTGTCAAATCTAAGAGTCAAAGTTGACATTCAAAACTGAGCATCCTTATTGAATAGGGTTGTTGACCTTTTTTTTTTAATGTAATTGTTAAATTATTCAGGACTATATAGATAAGTTGTTTCCGTTGTTTACCAACCAGAAACTTTTGCAACTTCAGCCGATGACGTAATTGTCGATCCATAAATCAAAAAAATCTACAAAAAATATCACACTACATACTGTTTGTTTTGCACAAAACATGTCTAAATTACAAGAAACAAACACTAACAACTTAACACATTCACTAAAACACTTAAAACTCCAAAAAATTAGTATTTTATTTTCGTTATTTATATCATAGAGCGCCAAAGACAACTACTTAAGTTAACTACTCTGCAGAAATATAGATCAAAAAGTATTTTGTTTTTTTTTCGTCAATCATGTTAACAAGTTTTAGTAATATTATATTATGTAACTTATACAAAACAGTAGTTAAATAACTGACTTATTTCTTAGAGCAGACACCAACTATCTACTTGACAAAAAATTTATAACTCAGCAGTTACAAAAATAAACGTACATATTAGCCGCATGGTTTGTTCTATGTAGGGTCTTCCACCTCAGAAGAAAAAATGAACCCTCATCGGATCACTTTGTTGTCTGTCTGTCTGTCAAGACACATTTTCATTCATAAAAAAGAAATAATCTTAAATCCCTAAATGTGTAACAACAATGACAACAAGAAAAACGAATTTACTATTGAATATTATTATAAACTTAGTTATTTTATTAATATAAAAAATGTATAACAAACTTATTATTTGGGGTTGCTGCAATAACCTTGTTAATGGATCGGCTGTTTGTCGTTTGACCTAGTATGTATTTAGTTTTAAACCAATAATATTAGATGCTACGAGGCACAGCACTATCATGTTTTTGCCCTTATGACATCATTTCCGCCGCTACTTCCGTATGAGGTCACGTGACTTCTAGAAACTTTTGTACATATTTTTATTTTATTCAAAATAAAGGAAATCCAATGCATAATAAATGATTAGTTAAATTATTTGAGTTATTAGCTTCAACTACTATTAAGTTTACATTATATTGTAATTTATTTTTGATTGTGTCAAACTACCCTATGTTGGCCTTTGTGCAGCTGACAAAGCATACTTTCATGTAATTAGTGTAATGCAAGAACTAGTACATGATTAGTTGTAAGTCAAAGCCTATATATTCAATATTGTCATTCAGTTTAGTAGGATATGCATTTATCAATACAATATCAGTTCACACACTATGTAATACACACCATCATGTGAATGTAGTGTGCATCAATTATCACATAAACTTGAAATTCCTGACACAAACAAGTAATGTGCTTGTTATATTCATCTGAAAGATTCCAACAACGAGTAAACATTTTCCCTAATTCAGGTAATTCTCTACTTTTCATGACTTTTGTTCATATTCAATACTCTTGAATTTGGCACATTTCATAATGAACACTTTGTAGGTGCCTATACTAAGATTGCTAATGTCAGATATTTTCTGTAATTAAAATAATTTCAAAAATGACATTCAACTTCTACTCTTGCTGGCTATTATTTATCACAGTATAAGGATCTACCGTGCTATTATGAATAAAACACCGGTTAACACTGGCAACAGAGATTTGCCGGGTGGATACATACGGTTTTTTTACATTGCCAATGTGGCTGGTCAGTGGCCCTGAACATTTTTTCATATCTGCTGATCTTCTGGTTCTCATCTTTTCTCATTTAACTATATTTATAAATTATGTAGATAGGTAATTTTTTGCTATTCTCGAGTCGTAATACTACCCATTTATAAATCATACCTAAAATACTCAGAAATATTTTCCTTATGCAAAAGTACTAAAATATTTTCTTATACTAAAGAAGTTTCCAGTCACATAAAAACAAAAAATATTTATAAAAATTTAAAGATGTAATAAATATATTAAATACTAGCTGGTGCCCGCGACTACGTCTGCGCAGGATTAGTACTTCGAGTAGCTTCTATTATCTTCTCCAAGGCCATATCTATCTTTATACCAAAACCAGCTTTATATAATAGGTATAATGTCATAAAATATGAACATGGTCAAACGCAATTGCTATAATAGTATATGAGCAAATTTAAATACTTAGGTCTTAGTATATCAATCAGTAAACACTCATTATAAAATACAGGACTTTAATCACCATGGAAATAACTGTCATTGTGTTACATTTCATCACCCTTGACGGTCGCCGAGCACGTCTAGGCTACGTTCCGGGAAGCGCCATCAACGCTCACAACTGTCGCGCCCCGGTTTAGCGTTCCGGTTAGAATGAATGCATGCAATGTTCAACCCAAGCGGAACGGTTACGTGGTCACGAAAAGCGCGGCAACTTTTCTGTCAAAAATCGATAGAATCCTATACATCTGATGCTTGACAGTGACAGCTCGTAAACGACCGCGAAAACCCACCTACGATCTGTGAGTGTTGTGAGCGTTTTAGGTGACGTCATCGATCATCATCGATGACGTATCGAGTTCGCTCACGATGACCGTGGGCTTATAACGGAATGGGTGTACGAACGCCGCGAGTGATTTCGGTCCTTCCCGGAACGTAGCCCTAGTGTATCGAGCTGTCAAAATGATAGCGTGCTTTTACGTAGTACGAGTACATATAATTGTCTTTGCTTTTGACATAGCTATCAGAAACTGACACAAACTTTGACAGAACTGTCATCATTACGATCTTGACGTAGGCGAAGATTTTATTATTTTGTCTATGCTGTGCCCGAGCATATTACGCTTATTCACCCGCGTGGTGATGGATGATGATGATGATAAAAAGTGTCTTATGTGTTAATCCAGCAGCTCATCTACCTCCATACCAAATTTCATCAAAATTGCCCGCGCCGTTTCAGCGTGAAAGAGTAACACATCCATACTCACAAACGCGTTTATACTATTCGTAGGATTAGTAGGATATAACTAAAATGGTTGTCTGTAAAGTCGATATATATTCCATTTTTATTTTTATTTTTTTGGTTTTGGTATCGTGTTAACCAATACCTCTGAATCGGTCTCTGTTTTCCGAAACACCACCCGCTGTATATATAGCAGGTAGAAAAGTAGTGGTTTAAAGTTAAACCACATCTCGTCGGTCCATAGGTTCTTTCAAAAGAGATGCGTCTTCTATAAATCCTTATATAACATGAATGCAACGCTCCTTTCATTTGATGACATTTTAATAACTTGCATAGGAGTATGGTAAGGATAGAATCCTGCATAATGCACTGTAAACGTCGCTTTCCATTGTGTTACAGAGTCGTGTGGCGACGGTGTTTGTCGAAATTGTTGGTACATCGATAAATTCTTGCAGAATATCCTCTTCGTAATTAACAACATGGACTGGGGGTCTTCCGGCATTAATAACTCGTCTCTGAACACTAACAGTTTCTCGGATTCGCCAATACTTACACTCCATTAAAAACTGATACATGGGATAATCGGCGATTAGGAAACCGACGCGAATAATCTTGTCGAGCAGCTTCACTGTCACCGTTGCAAAAGCCGTAACAAAACACAATATCAGCGTATTCTTCATTTGTGTAACTTTGAAACATACGCTGTTCATTTTTATCAAGCTCTTCAGTATTCTTATTAAGTTAAAATTTAAACTACAATCGTGAGTACAGTACTTCAAAAAAAACCGGCGCCAATATGTAAAACAAAACCAATGCACGCGTGAAAAGATTTTGATTTACGGACGATAATTCTTTATAACGTCACAAGACAAGCCGATCGTGCCTCTCTATCGCTTGCACGCTCGCTCGGCTCAGGCAGAACGCGACAGGGAGTAATACTTTTTCGTGCGTACAGCCGGCGTTCATAGATTTATAAGACGTTATAAATCTTCTTTTTTGAAGTCGGTTAATATAAAGTTTATAGTTGAGAGTTCCGGACTCTTTTCTATCCATATACCAAATTTCATCGAAATCTGTGCGGTAGTTTTTAAGTTTTCAAATCTTCACATTCTTGTTCAGTAGGTAATTTTAAGTTTTAACTTTTTGGCCTCTACTGCTTTATTTTAAGTACCTATAGATGAAATATATATTATAATGAAATACATGCCATTTTCAAATCCAACATAACAAATCGCCACGCCTACATACTTGAAGGGGGTAGGCAGCGGTGTTTGAAACACCTACGTTTCGCCTGAGGGATAATATTTTTTTGGTACCGTGTAATAGTAGGCGACCCTATTGCCTTTCTTATTATGTGTGGGGGCGCCAAGTCCTGCACTGACGTCCCGCTTGGGGTGTATTGTGCATTTCCCCCGCCAACCTCCACCCGAGCCATCCCAACTCCTTGATGTAACGGAGTACTGCTCTAGGTTGCTGGCATTACTTGTCTAGTTGTAAAAGATGTTGTACCGAATCACTACTATTTGTTTGCGATTGGTTCTCATGCAATATTATATTTCTCCTAATTTCTTCTGTAGCCTTGCATCGCAGTAGCACATGCTCTACAGTCTCGTCTTCTAGCATACAACCGTGGTAATTTAAATGGCAGTGCCCCGTTATTAAACCAACCATAAGACGTAGTTCTTTTACGAGGCACTGTTCCAGACTCCAATTGAGATTTCTCAGGAAAAAAAAACAAATAACGGTCCGACGCGGGTATTGAACCCAGGACCTCGAAATCCCAAAGCGGCGCTCCCACCACAACACCAAGACCAAGCGAGCCAAGCCGCTGGCGGGTCAGCTAGTGTATATTATATCATACTCTAGCGGTAGTATTGCAAAAATAAAAATACATGTTACATTCTTAATTATAATTATTTATACACCTCTACCCCCTATCTTAGTTATTTAGTAGGGCGCACAGCAAAATTCTTCTGCGCCATACTAAATGACGTAATTAAAATTTCAGCAGCGTTTATAAGTAAGGCCGCTAGAGCCTGTTGTGTTTAGCTTGCTTGGTAATAATCCAGCTCAGGGTTTTAAGCTATTTACTTATTTTGTTTTCACTATATTTATGAATATATTATATATACTATATTTTTGTATGTTCCAGGCTCGACAATGTATACACACATAAAGGAAAACTAGGCTGTGCAGTAGTGAAACTTACCACGGATGGATGCTTAAATTTTCACAGTATTCTTCTTTATGATTCTAAAAAAACTACTGTCTCAACTACAATAGCAACAAAAGAATTAGAAGTCACAGTTAAAGGGAATAATACTCTATCATACTATGACAGTTACCAGAAATATTGGTGTTTGTATGGGTCTGAGGATGATATCAAGAAAGTCATAGAACTACTGAAAACTTGCGATGTAAAAATAAATGGTTTTAACAACGCTGGTGTTATACCAGTACAAACTAAACCTGCAACATCTAATGACGAAATGGAAAGTGCAAACGTAGCTAAATTTGAAGTAGAACAAAATAAAATTGAAACTACTGATGTCAAAATGGTAAACACATTAAAGAAAAACATAGAAAGTGATACGGATTCCTCAGTTAATAGGAAAACAAAAGCTTCCATTTTAAACAGAATGGCTAGCATGGGTCAATCTGTTCTTCCATTGCGTACTGCTTCCAATGAACTAACAAGTTACTCATCAGATTCGAATGAGTCAGATAATCAAATTGTAGCTGTTCGACCTAAGCCAAGTATAATAAAAAAAAATATATCGGAGAAAAATGTTTACCAACAACAACAAAATAATAATGTACACAAAAAATCTATGGCAACCCGAATACAGTATTCCATAGAAAATAATACACCTGCCATTGTTGAAGATCAATTAATGCCCCTTCATAATTCAAGCATTATAACAAGTACATCTGGTAATGACCTAAGTTTCTTCATTACAGAGCAGAGAATAGCTAATAGTGAATTAAGAATAAATATGAGTAGAATGACGGATAAAGTAGATCACATTTTAAACAAATTAGACAACTTGGAGGTAAAAGAAAAAGAAGGAACGGCTAATATCAATGCTGAGATACTTCAGAAACTACTAAAAGAATATGAAGATAAAATTAAAACATACGAAGTGCGCGTAAAAAAAATTGACAAAGACACAAATGTGGCGCAAAAAAGTACTTCATCAATAGATCTTGTAGAAAATTTAAATAAAGAATTAATGGTTTTAAGAAATGAAATTACAGAACTCAATGAATGTGTTGAGCAAAGAGATAATGACATATGTTTACTAAATAGAGAAATTGAAATTTTAAAAGCCACTAGCAATGTCCAAAATGAAGTACAAAGTAAAGATGAGCTGCTGATGGAAATATCCGAACTAAAGCGAGCACTCTCTGAAAGAAATACATTATTGGCGAATATGAAGGGTCAAAATGATGAATTATCTGAAATAACTCATGATGATCAACTCGAATGTAAAATAAAAACAATAATGAATGATACATTTCGAACTGCTGCTGCTAATTTTGATATGAATCAAAGTTATTCTGGCGAAGAAGTTCATAATATTATAGCAGCTGTTATTAAAAAAGTTACAATCGAATCATTGCATAGATCAAAGTAATTCATGATAGAAAAATTACAACTGTAGATACATGGGTACATTCATGCCTTTTTTAATTCCTTCATTCCTAGCTCTTTTCAGCGTAAACATGTACGCCAGGGGTTAGGGGTTAACATTAGTTAATAATTAAATATTATTAATAGTCGTTAAGCCTTTTGTAAAGGTCAGTGTAAGGGTGCATGTCTAGATAAATTGTAAAATGCGAAGACAATAATCTTGTATATAGGTATCAGGATAGTACATAATAATAAGTAAATGTATAAGTATGTAGTATAATAATATAGTATGAAGTAAAATGAATACATATATAACATTAACAGCTGAACATTTTTTAAATCCCTATACTTTATATGTTTTTGATCATCCCTTTTGATCCTCAGTTAAAGTATAGTGAGCAAGTAAAGTCAGGTTAGGATTCTTGACTTCTTCACTCCTAGCAAACCTGTAACCCTAGAAGTATGTTACGATCTGTCAGCGTCCTGCATACTTTTATTCTAATTCATCATCAAGGTCGTCGGGCAGAAGGTGTCCTAAGTATTTAAATTGATGAACCGTAGTTTAGTTCAATACTATATACGATAATCAAAGATAGGATAAGATCTTTATTTGCCAGAATACATTAAACTCGTATCAGAAAAGGTCTTAATATTCAAATATAGTCAAGTATTTACCCTGCGTGCAGGTATGCAAATAATTATTAATTATATATTTAAATCGATAATTTAAAAGGATATTATATATGTATATTTACAGAACTATTGTAGCAAAATATAAAATACACATACAATACGCAAGCGCACTGCAAGCATTCATGTACTGAGATCGAGCACGGGAGCACATAGCTGACCCCCCTCTGCTTGTCAAATCTCAAAACTACATTTGTTCCCATCAACGAGTACTAATTGACTTTCCTTGCTCCCTCAGCTCAACTTCAAGGAAATGGACCTAAAAACGCCAGACCAACACAACAACGCGACTAGTTCATTGCATTCCATCTCTTATTTGCTCATCAGTATAGTCCCTAACGGCCTTATTAATAAACTTGGCGTACACCCGGAGTAGTTAAAACATCTATCTGTCAATTTTTCGCTTGCAGTAAATGTCACGCGTGAAAGCAAGACAAAGCATGATACGCCTAATATAGGTTTACGCAACGTTTATTAATAAAGGCCTAAGAGCCTAGCCTAGCCCTAGAGACCTGTTTTATATATATATATATATATATATATATATATATACAGGGTTATTGGTAATTAGACCGGATCCTTTTAAGGGGTGGTAGGGAATGCCATTTGCAACAATATGACTGTACATTGTGATATCCGGAAATGAATCATTTCTGTGATATTCTTTTTTTTTATTTTTTTTTGGAACATCCAGTTTTACTACTTTAAAATTCAATAAAAAAAAAAGTAATCAACCGATTTCAATTCTGTTCGCAGTTTTAGAGAAACCTTGTTACAGCTCTTAATAATAAACAATAATATCGTACTAATGTAGATCCATCCAAAAACTAGAGGCTTTTTCATTATTTTTATTTGATAATTTTTGTAAGATGCTTTACAAAAACCTTTATTTTCTCTACAAAAACGATAGTAAATTAAGTCTGCATTTTATTTAAAAAAACATCTACAAGTCTTTAGCTATCCAACGAGGTAAAAAAATTAGCACTTTATTACACAGTTGCAGAAATAATGCGATTACAAAAGGCCGAGAAAGGAATGAGAATAGTCCATGAGAAGTAGCTATGGAAGAAATACTTTCTTAAGGTACCTAACTTAATTTCTTTTAAAGAAATAAAAGAGTAGATGTAATTAGTCTGTATTTATTATTTTTACAGTTCTCAAAATGTGAGCCAGAATTTTGAATGCATAGACGCATACGTCTGCGTAAATTGCTTTTAACAACACTTGTATTTAAATTAATTTTCATTTTTTCTGCTGCATTTATTATGCGCTGTACCAGTTCTTCGATGGTTGCCACAGGTCCAAGAGTATCGTCGTACACCAAGCTTTTCATGTGACCCCATACGTAATAGTCGACGGGAGTCAAGTCGGGACTTCTGGCCGGCCACGGAATGGGTCCTCCTCTGCCAATCCACTTATTGGGATACTGACGATTGAGCCACTCACGGACGCTCAAACTAAAATGTGCGGAGCAACCATCATGTTGGTAAATCATGTTTCTGCGGGTTTCAAGGGGTACTTCACTGAGTAGCTCATAAAGTTCGTTTCTCAAAAAAAATTCATACGCTTCACCATTGAGGTTGTTGGGCAGAAAGAAAGGGCCGATCAATTCATTCTTAATAATTGTTAGGTATTAGTAATTATTTCAACACCATTACATATTATATTGCTATTTAAATTTAACTCTCATTTGTATTATTGTTAATAATGCCGTATTTATTAATTTATAAAGTGTAATAAGTTGACTTCCGGAATACTAGAGGCGCCATCTGGATACTTTGACTTCTATTAACCATGATGGCCGCCACTAGTGTACAGGACAGTCGAGCCGCAGTCGAGCTATGACTTTTGGACTGCACGGTCGATATGGAGTGAAGCCTAATAGTTTAAATAAGTGAATTGTCAATCTACCTGCGATAATAATTGTTCTGAAGTGATTGTGATTATCGTGATACTGTGAATTAAGTAAATTATATGGGAATATAGTGGAATCTATCTGCAGTTTTGATTTACCCTTCTGACTCCAAAATAATGCCCATCCACACATTAACGGAAAACCTTCTTTGTGATCCTTGTAATCTTTTCTTGTTTGGGTTACCGTCATCTTTCGGGGCCCAATAATGAATATTATGATAATTTGATATTCCATCCTGATCAAATTTGGATTCGTCGGTCCATAAGATTTTTAATAAAAAATTGGCATCTTCCATATCGGTGTTCAACATGAATCTGCAAAATTCGACTCTACGTGCAGGATCTCCGTCTTGGATAACTTGTACCGGAGTCAAATGATACGGGTAGAGTCTTGAGCGGTGCACTGTGTTCCATACTTTCCATTGCGACATGCCAAGACGTCGTGCAATGAGGTTTGTTGAAGTCGTAGGATCTTGCTCAAACATGCGAATTATCTGTTCCTCTTCATCCGAATGATAAATACGAGATCGTCCAGCATCACTTTGTCGTCTTTGAACTTGACCAGTTTCTCGTAGTCGCCGGTACACTCCGTCAAATACACTCACATGGGGTAAACGGCGCTGTGGAAATCGAGACTGATACTCCGTTCGAGCATGTGTAGCGACGCCGTTGGCAAAACCATAGCAAAACAGTATGTCCGCATAGTCTTCGTTTGTGAACTCTCGAAGCCGAGGTAGATGGTCGTGGGATTCCGCAGTCATGATCAGATCCTTTAGTACAAGCCAAGTCGTCGGGTAAGCAATCAATCAAAAAGTCCAGTTCACTAGCCGAATCACAGAAAAAGAAGTTACACAAGTCCAATAACGTTATCAAGGTCGAAATTTAATCGTAATAAAGGGTTGCCAAAGAGCGTCTGAACAGTACGATGCGCTTGAGCAAACTGGGTTCTCATTGCTCGTTCAACAAACATAAGCGAGAGGGAGACGGCGCATTCAACATGGATACCGTTGTCTAAAACCCTTTCTCGGAATGTCTCTACCTGAGTCTTTGCTATCGCATTATTTCTGCAATTGTGCAATAAAGTGCTAATATTTTTACCTCGTTGGATAGCTAAAGACTTGTAGATGTTTTTTAAATAAAATGCAGACTTAATTTACTATCGTTTTTGTAGAGAAAATAAAGGTTTTTGTAAAGCATCTTACAAAAATTATCAAATAAAAATTATGAAAAAGCCTCTAGTTTTTGGATGGATCTACATTAGTACGATATTATTGTTTATTATTAAGAGCTGTAACAAGGTTTCTCTAAAACTGCGAACAGAATTGAAATCGGTTGATTACTTTTTTTATTGAATTTTAAAATAGTAAAACTGGATTTTCCAAAAAAAAATAAAAAATAAGAATATCACAGAAATGATTCATTTCCGGATATCACAATGTACAGTCATATTGTTGCAAATGGCATTCCCTACCACCCCTTAAAAGGATCCGGTCTAATTACCAATAACCCTGTATTATATATATATATATATATATATATATATATAGTTATATACTAAGTACTTATTTATAGGTTCCAGGCGCATTTTAATTTGCAGGCAATAGCATCGGCATCTATAGATGTTAGTTATCTAGACAAGACATGGAACACACAGGCCCCTTCAAGCGCACATACCAAGACTGATCGAGGGCATCGAGGGTCTGCTAGTCTGCTGTAGCCGGTAGCACAAACAATTTGCGAAAAAGTATTCGTATCGTAAGCGGCACGCTTCGGCATCTATGGGTTTTCTATGTCACAGTTGCCCTAGATAAATGACAGTTTGTACTGTAACGTATCGTGTCGAACGACACGTTACTTTACAATTTCGCAACTTTTCATGCTAGGCCTTCAGTGCTATTGTATCCCCTGGGCACGGTAATATTATCTATCCAGTATTGTAATTCTGCTAGCCGCGTATACAGTAGTTTAATTTCATCTACCTACTTGAGTTTCTTTCTTGTATTGTGATTGTACCTAAATATTATATAGGGTGTTTGTTAGAGGGTCCGACAAACCAAATAAGTGTGTTCGGAGGCCCACTTGGAGAATACAAGTTGGCCAAAAAAAATCCCCGATCCTCCAATTTTTTTTTATTTTTTTTTTTGTGAAAATTCCCTTTACTCTCCGAAATTGTACCTATTTACCACCATAACATCTGTAAAATCTGATTAGACCAAATTCAACTAAAAACATTCGGTTTAAAACTATATATTAATTATAGGTACAATTTCGGAGAAATGAGAAAAAATTCACAAAAAAAAGTTACAAAAAAATTGGGGGATCGGGGATTTTTTTTGGCCAACTTTTATTCTTCAATTGGGCCCCCGAACACGCTCATTTGGTTTGTCGGACCCTCTACCAAACACCCTGTATTTATTATTTAAAAAAAGCACTTGTGAATGAATTTGGAAAAGTTTTGTTTTTGGTTACTTAGTGGGTTTAATAAAAACATATAAATTTGAGACTGAAAAATATTTGCGCCCGACTCACACACACGAAAAATGTTAAGCGAGAGTAGGTAGGCATGGTTCTGTTATGTCACATTTTAAAATAATTTAATTTTAAACACATTTTTATGTTAATTAGTCCGCACCTAGTTTAAGCAATGAGTTCAAAAACCCAATGCTTATAATTAATAATAAGTAATAAAATTTATCCCAAATACAATTATTGCATGTTTAATGCAATTGTCAAAGTGTGTTAAAGCAACTTTCAAACAAAAAAGAATTTTGAGAATCGGTTCACCCAGTCCAAAGTTATGGGTACTCAATTGTTTTTTTTAGGTTTGTTACCTATAAAAACGGTCGAATTGAGTACCTCCTCCTTTTTTGGAAGTCTGTAGACTGTGAATGTACAATTTTCAAAAAGAAATAATATTGGATTGTTTTGATGACAATTTCACAGTTTGTATACATTTATTTCTTGTGTACATACAAAGACAAAGGTAAATCATACAAATTACTGGAAGAAGAAGGCACCAAATAACTCAAGCTAGGAGATGAACATGACAAAACTTGTTTGCCTTTGGTTCCAATATAATGGCTTACGTTATTTTGTCACTGATATTCGCTCTATTATCAATTGAATCTTCTATAAACTTACCATTTTTATAATTATTTACCACACAGCAACAAATACGATAAAAACAAAATAAGAAATATGTCGGAAAGACGCTAATTTTTTTTTTCACGCGTGACCTGCATGGTGATTAGGATAGGTACATTATTTCTATGATGGTGAGTGATTTCTTTCATTTTTAGTAATTTATTTCTTTGCGAAGATTGATCTTTATCAGCAACAGAATCCATTAGTTCAATAACACAGGTGTAATTTTTTGGAAAATTATTCAGGTCCATTTCCGTCAAAAGTAAAAGTTAAAAAAATACTTAGTATGCAGTTATTGTTTTCTTATAAATCGAAGGCATGTCTCTTTTCAAGATTTTTCTCTAACTCTCGTGGTTACGGACTTTGCCATGGCCGCCCTTCTCAAAAAACCACCATGTGACATTATACCTACTCGTGAAAGAATTGTTTGAATCGGTTAAGTAGTTTTTAAGTGTAGGTATCCATTACAAACAAATAAACAATCTTTCGACTTTATTGTTATACCTACCAACGTACGAATAATGTGGCCTAGTTTGTACCGGCGTTACTATTGCATATTTCAAAATGCAAAAGTATTTATTGTGACATAACTGTAGTATGAAGTTACACATATTATGGACTTCTTAAAAAGTTTATAACTCTGCATCTACAAAAATAAACTTACATTTTAGCCGCATAATTTGTTCTATGTAGGGCTGTTTACCTCAAAAGGAAAAATTCACATTTACCGGATCACTTTGCTGTCCGTATGTTGTGTCAAGACCTTTTTCATTCACTAAAAATAAAAAATCTGAAGTTCATAAATGTGCAACAAACAATGATAACAAGTTAAACTTATTTACTATTCAATATTAATTACTTATACTTAACTTAGGTATTTAATTAATATAAATGTAACATTTCATTTAACATTATCGCTGTAATAAGCATACTTGATAAGGAATGTTTTCCTTAATAAGGTATTTTAAATAAGACAGAGCATTCACTTATTATTTTACATTTTATTCAATGATTTACTAATCACTATACTTCGCATTTAATACTATTTCTCTCGTTTCAACAATGTTAAACCACGAGTATAAATTATTCTAATTATTTATTTAAAGTATAACAACACATCCCTTTAAATAAAGATTTTAGTCAACTTGTGCTTAGATTTTATAGTTGTTCCGACATAAATTCGACGCTTAACGTTTCCTAGTGTTCACCTCGGCTAACGAGAACAGACCCTAGAAATAATGTATCCTAGAACAGACTGGCCGCTATCGGCCACGCTTACTCATTTTATAACAATATTTTGGCGGTAGAACAACTTTCCCTCCATAATCGTCAACAATGCCACCTTGCGGTGAATTCAGAATACATCTGCGAGTCAAATACATTCCATTTATCTAATAATACAACAATTTTACTAATTTTAACCTACTGTAAATAATTTTTCTATAATGTATGTTTTTGTTATACTGAAATAATTAGATATTGTTAACATAAAAGTGTATAAAAAGCTTATTATTTGCGGTTGCGGCAATAACCGTGTTTAAGGAGCGGTTTTCATTAGTTACAATGCCTTCAAGCTTTAACACAATATACGTGCACAGTGCACACTACTACTTAGAGGAAAAACAGTTTTCACTGGTGGTAACTACCAAGACAAGTTCCGTGTTTGCCCGAAAATTCAAAATGTGCCTGCAAACGGACATAGAATTAATTATACGTGCACAATACTACTACGAACAGAATTTCTGGCTAAGCCGAATGTGATCACGAATGATGTGAAGCGCGAAGACAATTCATACGAGCCTAAACAAGGTAGGTCTACCATAAGCCAGAACAATCTACCTGGTACCAGTTTCCGGCTCCAGCATCTCAGGACCTGGTCACCACCTATAGAAAAAAGAATCACGAAGACAATTCATACGAGCCCAAACACGGTGTGTCTACTATTAACCATCACATAGTTCCTGCTACCAGTTTCCGGCTTCAGCATCAGGTCCTGGTCACCAAGTATAAGCATAAGAATTTTAGTTAAAAGCAAAATTGGGTAATACCCCTCAAGGGTCGATGTCATCATCCCCAAGAGCTTTGAAACATGCCATTATAGTTCCGATTCATAAAAGTGGGGATAAAAAAACAATAAACAATTATCGTCCTATATCTTTATTATCGTCAATGTCTAAGATTTTTGAAAAAATTATAAATAAAAGAATAGTTGATTTTGTAGAGAAAAATAATTTATTATCTCACAATCAATATGGATTTCGCAGAAATAAATCAACCACTGAGGCGGTCTTAAGGTTTACAGACATAGTAGTAAAACATCTCGACACAAAAAAGAAAGCCTTGGGTATATTTCTGGATTTGGCGAAAGCTTTTGATAGTGTGTCTATTCCCTTACTACTCAATAAGCTAGAAAACATGGATATAAGAGGCATGCAACATACTCTCATAAGTGACTATTTGCAGGGTAGAACGCAGAGTGTAAGGGTGGGCAAATATGTTAGCAAACCTCTGCCTGTGAATTTTGGTGTACCACAGGGGAGTATTCTCGGTCCAACCCTCTTCCTGGTGTACATTAATGAGCTGTGTGAACTAAATGTTGACCAATGCAATATAATCACCTATGCTGATGATACAGTCATTATCGTCCAGGGAGAGAGCTGGGAAGAAGTATTCCTAATAGCCCAGTCAACATTTGATAGGATCTCAGCTTGGCTAAGGAGTAACTTGCTGTTACTAAACGTCGACAAAACCAAATACATTACCTTTACCCTTCGTGGGCCGCTGCCCGGTGATCACCTATCACTTGTGGGACATAAATCTGCTGCATGTCTAAATCCAACACAATCCCTATGTAACTGCACTACTTTAGAGCGAGTCAGCACAATCAAATACCTTGGGATAATAATTGAAGACAGAATGAGTTTTGCACCGCACGTAAATCAAATGGTTAATCAGGTTCGTTAGTTAACTGCAGTTTTTAAATCAATTAGAGATTGCGCAGACTGGGAGACCACAAAACTACTTTACTACTCCCTTTGCCAATCCATAATCACTTATTGTATCACTTGTGGGGTGGAACATACAAATCTACGCTGTTACCGCTCGAAAGGGCGTTGAGAGGACTACTCAAATGTGCTACAAATCGTCCATACAGATACCCTACAGCAGTTTTGCATAAATAATGTCAACTTCTGACAATAAGACAACTGTTTATTCAACAAATTGCACTTACATACCACAAATCTACTACTTATGTTCCTTCTGTAGAAAAAACAAGAGTCCCACATAATGATTACATCGTTCCTAGTGTTACTAACTTTGCTAAAAAATTCTATCACTTTCTTGGACCATACATTTACAATAGGGTAAATAAAACTAAAAAAATTAATTCCCAGTCTTTTTATGAAGTGAAAAAAATATTATTCCACTGGTTAATTAACATGAATTATGACGATACTGAAAATATATTATTCCATCCAATTTAAGATTAATGTTTAAGGTAATTTTTGCCAATAATAAGAAATTACTCGTAAGAGATAACTAACTACATAGCTTGCTAATCTAATATTAGTCCAACACGCTACACACACACACACATATAGTTATACGTACCTTAACACAATAATAATTTGATTAATTTAATTTTTACTCAATTTTTGATAAGTTTAATTTGATATTTATTGTATTATTTGGAATAAAACACTGTTTTAAACTATCACGGTTGTTCTCTAAAGTTATATGATTATTAACGGGATATTTACCGTGGTAAGGTTGTGGAATGAGCTCCCGATATTTCGGCGCAGTTACATGCACCATGTTCACGGGAAGACTTCTTCCCGTGAACATGGTGCATGTAACGGTAAATATCCCGTTAATAATCATATAACATTATTTGGAATATTTAATTTATTTTGAATTATTGCGGCATAATTAATAATTACTACGGATATTTTAATTTAATTTATAATTATTGTAAGATGAATGAATTTGTATAATTATGTGAAACTGTACTTACTAAAATGTTTTAGTATTATTACAGTTCCTTTAATAACAATTCTCATCATTTAGTCTTAAGTAACATGTCAATTAATACTCGTACTATTAATGTTTTACTAGTATTTAGGCAATTTATTATATTATCTTTTTACACTGGCGAAAGAGGTCTGGAACCTATCGCACGGGTCTTTTTGAACCTAGTTTAGGATCCAGTAGCTCTTCTTACTTCAAATTATGAAAATATTGCCTTTTACCGAAATAAATATTATTATTATTATCATAACAATGAAATTTCTATTGTGTCTGGCCGTGTGACCTTTGATGCACTAATGTCATATAAATTTTTTTGTTAGAAGCCCACTTGTAAGTTCTTAGAAATGTGACCTCAATAAGTATCAGGAAGTGTTGAGCGCATTAATATTTAGTTGTTTTTTGTGGGTTACTTCCACTTGCGACGCGATATCTTTTACGTAAGCGCGGGCGTCGTCAGAGCGATACGTCCTCTGACCTCTCTCTCTAAGAGGCCAAGGCCGCGTCTGATCTGACGATTCGTGACTGGCACGACCGGTTTTATGATAGTTTTTAACACTGAGCGTGTAACATAGAAATCAATGGTTTTTAAAATATTTATAAAAAAATTATTACGTATTCTTATGCGTTAATTTTTGCTCACGTTTAAGAACTTGAATTGTTTTTTTTGTTATTATAAAATAACAATACAATTTTATCGGTTTGTAAGTTTACCAAAAACTGCTTTGAACTTAGGTAAAAAAAGCGTTTTTGCGTACTTTTGTTATTCATTACTGTTAATAATGTAGTTATTATTTGGTTGTTTTTTTCTGTCAGAATTGTAGTTATTGAACCAATCTTTTAAAAAAATATTTTTGTAAAATATCATTGTGAATATT
This sequence comes from Selenia dentaria, assembly GCA_917880725.1. Taxonomy (NCBI): domain Eukaryota; kingdom Metazoa; phylum Arthropoda; class Insecta; order Lepidoptera; family Geometridae; genus Selenia; species Selenia dentaria. The sequence goes on from OU862879.1 coordinate 17,969,610, forward strand.
TGAAGTAATCATAGATCGGCAAGTTTGTGAACTCTCGAAGCCGAGGTAGATGGTCGTGGGATTCCGCAGTCATGATCAGATCCTTTAGTACAAGCCAAGTCGTCGGGTAAGCAATCAATCAAAAAGTCCAGTTCACTAGCCGAATCACAGAAAAAGAAGTTACACAAGTCCAATAACGTTATCAAGGTCGAAATTTAATCGTAATAAAGGGTTGCCAAAGAGCGTCTGAACAGTACGATGCGCTTGAGCAAACTGGGTTCTCATTGCTCGTTCAACAAACATAAGCGAGAGGGAGACGGCGCATTCAACATGGATACCGTTGTCTAAAACCCTTTCTCGGAATGTCTCTACCTGAGTCTTTGCTATCGCATTATTTCTGCAATTGTGCAATAAAGTGCTAATATTTTTACCTCGTTGGATAGCTAAAGACTTGTAGATGTTTTTTAAATAAAATGCAGACTTAATTTACTATCGTTTTTGTAGAGAAAATAAAGGTTTTTGTAAAGCATCTTACAAAAATTATCAAATAAAAATTATGAAAAAGCCTCTAGTTTTTGGATGGATCTACATTAGTACGATATTATTGTTTATTATTAAGAGCTGTAACAAGGTTTCTCTAAAACTGCGAACAGAATTGAAATCGGTTGATTACTTTTTTTATTGAATTTTAAAATAGTAAAACTGGATTTTCCAAAAAAAAATAAAAAATAAGAATATCACAGAAATGATTCATTTCCGGATATCACAATGTACAGTCATATTGTTGCAAATGGCATTCCCTACCACCCCTTAAAAGGATCCGGTCTAATTACCAATAACCCTGTATTATATATATATATATATATATATATATATAGTTATATACTAAGTACTTATTTATAGGTTCCAGGCGCATTTTAATTTGCAGGCAATAGCATCGGCATCTATAGATGTTAGTTATCTAGACAAGACATGGAACACACAGGCCCCTTCAAGCGCACATACCAAGACTGATCGAGGGCATCGAGGGTCTGCTAGTCTGCTGTAGCCGGTAGCACAAACAATTTGCGAAAAAGTATTCGTATCGTAAGCGGCACGCTTCGGCATCTATGGGTTTTCTATGTCACAGTTGCCCTAGATAAATGACAGTTTGTACTGTAACGTATCGTGTCGAACGACACGTTACTTTACAATTTCGCAACTTTTCATGCTAGGCCTTCAGTGCTATTGTATCCCCTGGGCACGGTAATATTATCTATCCAGTATTGTAATTCTGCTAGCCGCGTATACAGTAGTTTAATTTCATCTACCTACTTGAGTTTCTTTCTTGTATTGTGATTGTACCTAAATATTATATAGGGTGTTTGTTAGAGGGTCCGACAAACCAAATAAGTGTGTTCGGAGGCCCACTTGGAGAATACAAGTTGGCCAAAAAAAATCCCCGATCCTCCAATTTTTTTTTATTTTTTTTTTTGTGAAAATTCCCTTTACTCTCCGAAATTGTACCTATTTACCACCATAACATCTGTAAAATCTGATTAGACCAAATTCAACTAAAAACATTCGGTTTAAAACTATATATTAATTATAGGTACAATTTCGGAGAAATGAGAAAAAATTCACAAAAAAAAGTTACAAAAAAATTGGGGGATCGGGGATTTTTTTTGGCCAACTTTTATTCTTCAATTGGGCCCCCGAACACGCTCATTTGGTTTGTCGGACCCTCTACCAAACACCCTGTATTTATTATTTAAAAAAAGCACTTGTGAATGAATTTGGAAAAGTTTTGTTTTTGGTTACTTAGTGGGTTTAATAAAAACATATAAATTTGAGACTGAAAAATATTTGCGCCCGACTCACACACACGAAAAATGTTAAGCGAGAGTAGGTAGGCATGGTTCTGTTATGTCACATTTTAAAATAATTTAATTTTAAACACATTTTTATGTTAATTAGTCCGCACCTAGTTTAAGCAATGAGTTCAAAAACCCAATGCTTATAATTAATAATAAGTAATAAAATTTATCCCAAATACAATTATTGCATGTTTAATGCAATTGTCAAAGTGTGTTAAAGCAACTTTCAAACAAAAAAGAATTTTGAGAATCGGTTCACCCAGTCCAAAGTTATGGGTACTCAATTGTTTTTTTTAGGTTTGTTACCTATAAAAACGGTCGAATTGAGTACCTCCTCCTTTTTTGGAAGTCTGTAGACTGTGAATGTACAATTTTCAAAAAGAAATAATATTGGATTGTTTTGATGACAATTTCACAGTTTGTATACATTTATTTCTTGTGTACATACAAAGACAAAGGTAAATCATACAAATTACTGGAAGAAGAAGGCACCAAATAACTCAAGCTAGGAGATGAACATGACAAAACTTGTTTGCCTTTGGTTCCAATATAATGGCTTACGTTATTTTGTCACTGATATTCGCTCTATTATCAATTGAATCTTCTATAAACTTACCATTTTTATAATTATTTACCACACAGCAACAAATACGATAAAAACAAAATAAGAAATATGTCGGAAAGACGCTAATTTTTTTTTTCACGCGTGACCTGCATGGTGATTAGGATAGGTACATTATTTCTATGATGGTGAGTGATTTCTTTCATTTTTAGTAATTTATTTCTTTGCGAAGATTGATCTTTATCAGCAACAGAATCCATTAGTTCAATAACACAGGTGTAATTTTTTGGAAAATTATTCAGGTCCATTTCCGTCAAAAGTAAAAGTTAAAAAAATACTTAGTATGCAGTTATTGTTTTCTTATAAATCGAAGGCATGTCTCTTTTCAAGATTTTTCTCTAACTCTCGTGGTTACGGACTTTGCCATGGCCGCCCTTCTCAAAAAACCACCATGTGACATTATACCTACTCGTGAAAGAATTGTTTGAATCGGTTAAGTAGTTTTTAAGTGTAGGTATCCATTACAAACAAATAAACAATCTTTCGACTTTATTGTTATACCTACCAACGTACGAATAATGTGGCCTAGTTTGTACCGGCGTTACTATTGCATATTTCAAAATGCAAAAGTATTTATTGTGACATAACTGTAGTATGAAGTTACACATATTATGGACTTCTTAAAAAGTTTATAACTCTGCATCTACAAAAATAAACTTACATTTTAGCCGCATAATTTGTTCTATGTAGGGCTGTTTACCTCAAAAGGAAAAATTCACATTTACCGGATCACTTTGCTGTCCGTATGTTGTGTCAAGACCTTTTTCATTCACTAAAAATAAAAAATCTGAAGTTCATAAATGTGCAACAAACAATGATAACAAGTTAAACTTATTTACTATTCAATATTAATTACTTATACTTAACTTAGGTATTTAATTAATATAAATGTAACATTTCATTTAACATTATCGCTGTAATAAGCATACTTGATAAGGAATGTTTTCCTTAATAAGGTATTTTAAATAAGACAGAGCATTCACTTATTATTTTACATTTTATTCAATGATTTACTAATCACTATACTTCGCATTTAATACTATTTCTCTCGTTTCAACAATGTTAAACCACGAGTATAAATTATTCTAATTATTTATTTAAAGTATAACAACACATCCCTTTAAATAAAGATTTTAGTCAACTTGTGCTTAGATTTTATAGTTGTTCCGACATAAATTCGACGCTTAACGTTTCCTAGTGTTCACCTCGGCTAACGAGAACAGACCCTAGAAATAATGTATCCTAGAACAGACTGGCCGCTATCGGCCACGCTTACTCATTTTATAACAATATTTTGGCGGTAGAACAACTTTCCCTCCATAATCGTCAACAATGCCACCTTGCGGTGAATTCAGAATACATCTGCGAGTCAAATACATTCCATTTATCTAATAATACAACAATTTTACTAATTTTAACCTACTGTAAATAATTTTTCTATAATGTATGTTTTTGTTATACTGAAATAATTAGATATTGTTAACATAAAAGTGTATAAAAAGCTTATTATTTGCGGTTGCGGCAATAACCGTGTTTAAGGAGCGGTTTTCATTAGTTACAATGCCTTCAAGCTTTAACACAATATACGTGCACAGTGCACACTACTACTTAGAGGAAAAACAGTTTTCACTGGTGGTAACTACCAAGACAAGTTCCGTGTTTGCCCGAAAATTCAAAATGTGCCTGCAAACGGACATAGAATTAATTATACGTGCACAATACTACTACGAACAGAATTTCTGGCTAAGCCGAATGTGATCACGAATGATGTGAAGCGCGAAGACAATTCATACGAGCCTAAACAAGGTAGGTCTACCATAAGCCAGAACAATCTACCTGGTACCAGTTTCCGGCTCCAGCATCTCAGGACCTGGTCACCACCTATAGAAAAAAGAATCACGAAGACAATTCATACGAGCCCAAACACGGTGTGTCTACTATTAACCATCACATAGTTCCTGCTACCAGTTTCCGGCTTCAGCATCAGGTCCTGGTCACCAAGTATAAGCATAAGAATTTTAGTTAAAAGCAAAATTGGGTAATACCCCTCAAGGGTCGATGTCATCATCCCCAAGAGCTTTGAAACATGCCATTATAGTTCCGATTCATAAAAGTGGGGATAAAAAAACAATAAACAATTATCGTCCTATATCTTTATTATCGTCAATGTCTAAGATTTTTGAAAAAATTATAAATAAAAGAATAGTTGATTTTGTAGAGAAAAATAATTTATTATCTCACAATCAATATGGATTTCGCAGAAATAAATCAACCACTGAGGCGGTCTTAAGGTTTACAGACATAGTAGTAAAACATCTCGACACAAAAAAGAAAGCCTTGGGTATATTTCTGGATTTGGCGAAAGCTTTTGATAGTGTGTCTATTCCCTTACTACTCAATAAGCTAGAAAACATGGATATAAGAGGCATGCAACATACTCTCATAAGTGACTATTTGCAGGGTAGAACGCAGAGTGTAAGGGTGGGCAAATATGTTAGCAAACCTCTGCCTGTGAATTTTGGTGTACCACAGGGGAGTATTCTCGGTCCAACCCTCTTCCTGGTGTACATTAATGAGCTGTGTGAACTAAATGTTGACCAATGCAATATAATCACCTATGCTGATGATACAGTCATTATCGTCCAGGGAGAGAGCTGGGAAGAAGTATTCCTAATAGCCCAGTCAACATTTGATAGGATCTCAGCTTGGCTAAGGAGTAACTTGCTGTTACTAAACGTCGACAAAACCAAATACATTACCTTTACCCTTCGTGGGCCGCTGCCCGGTGATCACCTATCACTTGTGGGACATAAATCTGCTGCATGTCTAAATCCAACACAATCCCTATGTAACTGCACTACTTTAGAGCGAGTCAGCACAATCAAATACCTTGGGATAATAATTGAAGACAGAATGAGTTTTGCACCGCACGTAAATCAAATGGTTAATCAGGTTCGTTAGTTAACTGCAGTTTTTAAATCAATTAGAGATTGCGCAGACTGGGAGACCACAAAACTACTTTACTACTCCCTTTGCCAATCCATAATCACTTATTGTATCACTTGTGGGGTGGAACATACAAATCTACGCTGTTACCGCTCGAAAGGGCGTTGAGAGGACTACTCAAATGTGCTACAAATCGTCCATACAGATACCCTACAGCAGTTTTGCATAAATAATGTCAACTTCTGACAATAAGACAACTGTTTATTCAACAAATTGCACTTACATACCACAAATCTACTACTTATGTTCCTTCTGTAGAAAAAACAAGAGTCCCACATAATGATTACATCGTTCCTAGTGTTACTAACTTTGCTAAAAAATTCTATCACTTTCTTGGACCATACATTTACAATAGGGTAAATAAAACTAAAAAAATTAATTCCCAGTCTTTTTATGAAGTGAAAAAAATATTATTCCACTGGTTAATTAACATGAATTATGACGATACTGAAAATATATTATTCCATCCAATTTAAGATTAATGTTTAAGGTAATTTTTGCCAATAATAAGAAATTACTCGTAAGAGATAACTAACTACATAGCTTGCTAATCTAATATTAGTCCAACACGCTACACACACACACACATATAGTTATACGTACCTTAACACAATAATAATTTGATTAATTTAATTTTTACTCAATTTTTGATAAGTTTAATTTGATATTTATTGTATTATTTGGAATAAAACACTGTTTTAAACTATCACGGTTGTTCTCTAAAGTTATATGATTATTAACGGGATATTTACCGTGGTAAGGTTGTGGAATGAGCTCCCGATATTTCGGCGCAGTTACATGCACCATGTTCACGGGAAGACTTCTTCCCGTGAACATGGTGCATGTAACGGTAAATATCCCGTTAATAATCATATAACATTATTTGGAATATTTAATTTATTTTGAATTATTGCGGCATAATTAATAATTACTACGGATATTTTAATTTAATTTATAATTATTGTAAGATGAATGAATTTGTATAATTATGTGAAACTGTACTTACTAAAATGTTTTAGTATTATTACAGTTCCTTTAATAACAATTCTCATCATTTAGTCTTAAGTAACATGTCAATTAATACTCGTACTATTAATGTTTTACTAGTATTTAGGCAATTTATTATATTATCTTTTTACACTGGCGAAAGAGGTCTGGAACCTATCGCACGGGTCTTTTTGAACCTAGTTTAGGATCCAGTAGCTCTTCTTACTTCAAATTATGAAAATATTGCCTTTTACCGAAATAAATATTATTATTATTATCATAACAATGAAATTTCTATTGTGTCTGGCCGTGTGACCTTTGATGCACTAATGTCATATAAATTTTTTTGTTAGAAGCCCACTTGTAAGTTCTTAGAAATGTGACCTCAATAAGTATCAGGAAGTGTTGAGCGCATTAATATTTAGTTGTTTTTTGTGGGTTACTTCCACTTGCGACGCGATATCTTTTACGTAAGCGCGGGCGTCGTCAGAGCGATACGTCCTCTGACCTCTCTCTCTAAGAGGCCAAGGCCGCGTCTGATCTGACGATTCGTGACTGGCACGACCGGTTTTATGATAGTTTTTAACACTGAGCGTGTAACATAGAAATCAATGGTTTTTAAAATATTTATAAAAAAATTATTACGTATTCTTATGCGTTAATTTTTGCTCACGTTTAAGAACTTGAATTGTTTTTTTTGTTATTATAAAATAACAATACAATTTTATCGGTTTGTAAGTTTACCAAAAACTGCTTTGAACTTAGGTAAAAAAAGCGTTTTTGCGTACTTTTGTTATTCATTACTGTTAATAATGTAGTTATTATTTGGTTGTTTTTTTCTGTCAGAATTGTAGTTATTGAACCAATCTTTTAAAAAAATATTTTTGTAAAATATCATTGTGAATATTTGAAGTAATCATAGATCGGCAAGAGGACAGATTTTAAAAACGTCTGTGTGTAGAAACCGCTCGGCAATAACAAACTAATAAACAATTTCTAAATGTCGTCTGTGGAACTTGTTCATCAATTAATGTTCTATTAGGTATATCAGGTAAGAATAATTGACATAATATACAACATCAATAATTACTAAGTGACCCTTCAAACACTCAGCAAAAACGCGAATTGGCGCTTCCAAAGCGTTTAAAGACAATGAACAATAAACGATTGCCTACTACAGTAATTGGTATGAAATATAGGTAACCATAGCATTAAAAAACAGTTCATTAATTGGTCAAATTAAAGCACGATTAATTTCTCAAGCTAATGAAAATTCCCCCACTGCACATTTTAAAGTGCTACTGAGTTGCTAATTAACTTGTCAGTAATATCAACACAGTGCTTTTCTAAAGTAATTCTATAAATTGATAATGAAGGAATTCTGTAACCACTGAAAAACATCCAGCTGGCGATAACGACTTATTTTTTTTGGTAATATGTATAAGCGTAAAATGTTTCGTAATCTTTCTTCACTGCATTGCGAAGAATCTCTTCTAATGACTTCTAGACAAAAACTTAATAAATTAATCATATTTCGCGGGACATACGAGATTTACGATTGATTTATTATTGAGTTGGTCCAATCCACTTGTTGCATAACATCGTCCACGCCGCTATGACTCAGCTGTCATTGTAGACGTTGCAGCACGCGCGTGAACCAATCCCTGCTTTCCTTCTGAATTTAAACCAATCACCGAACATGTCTATTTGTATCCTCTGAAGTAGGTAATTCGTATTTGGAATCATACGTCGTTTTGGTTTGAAGGGCCACTTTGTGTGTGGCATTTGTTCTGAATTATGGTTCCCGACTTATTATTTCTTCGTAGCTTATTCCCAAAATGTGTATACATTTTCTACGGCATATAACCTCTTTGTTGCTACTAAAAAAACTGTCGCATATAATTTGCAGTTCTTTAGGTACTAACTTAACTTTGTAGGTATAATTATATTATGCACTAGTATGTAATAATAAAATGAACATGTGTGTTATAGTTCGGTTTATGGCCCTAAGAACTAAAAATAAGGCCCACTTTACGAGCAAGTGTTTTGAAAAAGTACTATCTTGATTACGGTCTACAATGTCAAACGTTGGTATGCAATAATTCTTGCGTAAAATCTTAAATCTTGTGTAAAGTACCGTCACCCGAGTTACCGCCTATCTTACGATTCTGCTGTCCGTCCGTCTGTCTGTCTGTCGGTCTGTCACCAGGCTGTATGTCATGAACCGTGATAGTTGAAATTTGCACAGATGTAGTTCTGTTGCCGCTATAACAGCAAATACTGAAATACCGACCAAGTGTGAGTCGAACTCGTGCACGAAAGGTTTAACATGCAAAAAATCATGTCTGTTATATGGGAGATTTATAGATAATGCTACGGAACCCATCGCGCGCGAATCCGACTCGCACTGGGCCGGCTTTTTTGTTCGGTGGTCCTGTCTACACCTTCGATACGTCCATCAAGGGCGCTTCAGTCACAGTAGATATATAGAGAACAGTACGGAAACTACCTTCAATCGTTTGAAACGGCCCACTGACATAAACATGCGCATCGACGGGACACCTAAGCGGTTCTCGCGGTGCCGTCAGTAGTGAGGGTTACAAACTATTTTTACATCATAACCTTTTTTATATAATCTAAAATATGAAATGTCACACTTGACTGACTGCTATGTGTTTTAAAATTGTAATAGTGTTCTTGTATGATCGATCATAAATCATAATACATTCGTAAAACATAACACAAAATACAAACCTTAGATGGCGGCTGCAATAGATTATAATATTATTATGAACTAGATCGTACTGGGTGTCGTTTTTATGGGTTTCGAGGGCGTCGAAGCCGATAGTCCTGTCAAAATAGAAATGCAAGATGGCACTGCCCGAAATTATCCACTTTTTCATATTGGATGTCGTTCTTATGGTTTTCGAGGGCGTTGAAGCCGATAGTGCTAACAAAATTGAAATCGAAGATGGCCTCTGGGCAAAATTATCAACTTTTTTTTGGAGTCAATAAATTGTAATTTATGAAGAATAAAAGTATATTTTATGCAATGTTTTTTTTTATTTACAAGGTATCAAACACATTTTTTAGGTTGAAACACAGTACGGTTCAGCCCGAAAATGCATGCGTGACAAACACCCGAAAACAGAGCTCATGAGCACCGCACCCGCGCCACCTGCAGCGCCTACTACGCGCCCAACTGCGGCTCACGTACGCTCCCGCCAAAACTTGTAAAAGGTTATGCCATAATGATAAGTTAGTGTAGTAAATCTACAAAAAATCCCAAGATCTACAAGTGGTTGTGTGTCAATACTAAACTGTTTTCCGTATTTTAAACTATCAAGATTAACCGACGCCATGCATGATACACCTACATACATTTTATTTGTAAACTAGAATTAACTAGATTTAATGTCTACAGCAGAACAACGAATGTTTTATTTAAAAAAAAAACCTTTAAACATTAAAAGTGACAACCCTGTGGCTTCAATGGGGCATAGATAATTATTTGAGCAACTAGGCTTAGTTTCCATACTGTTGCATCTTTATACTGAGCTTCAGTGTTGGAGACTTGCCAGGCTGTAAACAAAAATGGCAAATGTTTAATTGTATGAGTCCAATTATAAAGAAATTTTAAGAGTGTGACCAATTCAATATTTTAATAGTTTTCAGTATATTTTTGGATTTTGTAGAACATTAATATTATGTAGGTATTTTGCCGGAACATTATTAGTATTTTTGGGTATGTTTTGGATAAGAAGTTATTTATAACACCGTAAGCTATTGTGTTTGCGAAGGTTGCGGTCATAGATATTCAGCAAAGGGATTTAATAGGGAAATAGAGTGGGCAATGGAATTATTTTTATACAAACACAATGACATCGTCTGTCACGAATTCCATGTATCATTTAGTAGCATAAGCACGTTATAAGCTAATCAAGAACATATTTCAGCATTTCCTCGGGACGCGATGGTGACGCCTGACTGATTGCAAACTGCAAAAATAAGCTAGACTAGAGGCACAGTATAATAATAATAAGTATGGAAAGTAAACCTAGTTGATAAAATGATTATCTATGCTCCATTGAAGCCATAGGTTTGTCACTTTTAATGTTTTATGGTATTGTAAAGATGTTAAAGAATAATAAACTACTTTGGATGCAGGCCGCTTCCAACCGGCCCTTCTGGAAGTTTCTGGGGGAGGCTTATGTTCAGCAGTGGACGTCCTATGGCTGAAATGATGATAATGATAATTGTAAGTCGACTAGCTTGTTTAGGAGCCCTGTGGTGCCCTCGTGATTGCTCCCGAGTGTTACTACCTGCGCCCGCGTCAAAAGTTTGCGCTGAGTTGGGAACAAATGACTCTTGTGCCATACCTATAGCGAGTTAAGAGACGTTATTTTTGTCAGAGATAGTTAAATAACCAAGGAATCTGATAGATAAACATTCATGTCAATTAGTAAAATTTTATGTTACATGAGGACAAACTTGACGTGGCCGAAAAAATCAAAGTTGATGTGGAAAAAAATTGTAATATAAATTTTTTTCAGTAATGCCTATAGGTTTTTTGTATTAATTAAATAGTAAAAACACATATCTAACTAATTACATTCAAATATTTGAATTCGTACAAGAAATATTATCATAAAAAAAAACTTGCAATCTGACCACAAAAATTCAGTTTTATCAATAAATAATGCTTACCAAGACAGGATTTTGAATTGATATTTATAAATATTTTGAATGTCTAGAACAGAAATAGTAATTTTACCTAGTATCATATGTTTAGGTTATTAATAATTACATAAAAAATAAGAGCTACTTTAAAATTTCGGCCAATAATGTTTTTTTTTTCACCTTGGGGGGCCCATTTTCTAGACTTAGACATGGTGATTTCGAAAAATTTGCTAAATTAATGTCATTTGCGTATTCGGCCGATGTTCGGTAATTTTTTCGCCTTTTAAAAAATTGGTACACTTTATGTACATTTTCCTTAAGTTGTCTTGAGATAGCCTTACTTATCCTGAGATCTTAATCTCGTGTGCGTCGAACTCTAAGTAATACGGAATATCAAGCACGTGTTCCCGCTTCGACTGCGCGGCCGAACGTGACTAACTTTCGTTTTTGACGACATTGCACGCGTTTCCCTTCCCCGCTACACCACCCGCTACCCGCTGACATCTTGGGTACCTCGTCCCCGCCACCGTCTTTCACCCTGCGGGACGGTCGCGCACGAGATTGCCGGGCTATAGTGCGTAGGTACTACGCACAATCTTCCTACGCACTGTGTAGGAAGATTGTATTTCTAATTATTTTCTATTTGCCACAAGTTTTAGGAAGTCGTTTGGCAGCGTAACCTGCGTAACACAGGTTAAACCTAGTACACTGCTGAAATGATATTGCATATTTTTTGTCTTACTTATAGCTCTTTAATCTTTGCATATAATAATATACCTGTAGAAGTATGATAGGAGTTATCATATAAATTGTAAAAATATATTGTGTAAGAATGTATTGTATCTATGTTAAATAAATAAAAAAAAAATGTAGCGACCAAGAAATCTCGGAATATTATAAAAGTAATTTTAACTTGAAAATAATGTTAAAATAGATGTCTAACATTGATTCTGATGATGATTATTATGAATATACATGTTAAGAAAATTTGTATTTTTATGCGTAGCTATATTTTCACTGTGTAAGTCGGTATATTTCACAATTATTATTTTTTCTTTAGAGGTGCATGCCGCCGCGCCGCGGTATTTTCGTAAAATTTTGTCTGGTCACACTTAAGAATGTTTGTTTGTGATACATATATTAATAGACTTGGTTATTTTATTTATTTTTTTAGTATTTAACGATGTCTTTTATGTTCAGAAACTCGTGTTTTCATTTCACCCCATTTTTGCAAATACTACTAAATAAAACTTAGTACCTAGACATAATTATATTATCCATTTATATATCAGCTATAGGCGCCTATTTTCATTTCATTTAGCGCTTTTACTGAAATTAAAATAAACATGGAAGACTTGAATTCATCATTAAATCAATACCAAGAACAAGTATGTACACACCTGATACTGTAAGTTTATTTAAAATAATGTTTTTTATGTACTTGTGTCATTTTGTAGATATTGATGGTCACCCAAGCTCTTGAAAGCACCAGCGAGGAGTCTGAAAGGGCTCCTTTACTTGCTTTGCAAAATGATCTGGTGCAGCTGATTCAGCTTACTAAGGAGAGCCTGGACGCTTTGACAAGTAAAACCAACGAAAATAAATCTGGTGAAGCATCTCAAGAGCCCGAAAAAACAGAGTTGGATGATGAATATGCCTTGTTCATGGTGAGGTGGAATCTAATTATTTGCACCTATTTTTATTCGTAAGTCTGTAACATATAAATTACTAGTTGAACTCTGCAAATACACCACGGGAAAATTGACTAGATCCTTGAATATTTTTTAACCGCATAACTGGTAGTAATCTAACAAGAAGTACAAGTTATGTATATCTTCAAAAGCCATACAATGTAACAAACATAATACCACACACGTAATATTCATTGGTAACCTTTAGTTTGGTAACAAGTATCTATAGAACATGATCTAACACATAGACTTGAATCACCATTGGCCATGTTTGGCCATTAACATAATAGAATTCCATGAAAACATGATATGTCTCCAAAAAATGCAACATGTGTGGTAAAAATAACATTAAACATAACTGTTGTGTGTTTTGGTGTACAAAATGTACAACAATGTAGTGTCAGTTAATTATATGTGAAGTGTGACAAATATAGCAGGCTTACCTCCTAACTCAATTTAGTCTTATATGTACTTTAGTGCTAGATATTAGACTGAGGTTATAAATGTAACCTCAGTGTAAAGAGTAAAAATCAAGTAACCTTGTTAACAAAACTTCATGAAAAATGAGAATTTAAGCGTAGAAACTATAAGTTATGTATTTGCCAAATTATTATACCTATCCCTTGGGGGAAGGGTTAGAAACATTTGTTATTTCTATCTCCATCAACAAGTGATTATTTCTTCTAATAATTATTTTTTGTTGCATTTATAAACTATGATTTTTATTGCATATTTTTTTAATAATTACTTTAATCTAAATCTGATGAATCAGTGTATTACTAGGAATTAACTTACACTACTATTACACAAATCCTTGTATGTTATTCATGTTTAATAAAGTTACTTTGAAATTGAATTGAAATCAAAATCTGAGCAAGGAATTAATTAAATCAACAGTAAAATATAAAACAGATATAATATTATTGCCTTGTTTGTGTCAGTAAAAATATAACAATAATGATTTCAGATATTATAAAATAATATACTTTATTTATAAAATCTGAAAGAGATCATACTATAATCATCGGTACCGGTATGTCCAAAATCAAAAGAAAAAACTAGGGATTGAAAAACCTAATAAAAAATTAATCAAAATAATCTGATATTTTATTATAACAAAAACCCATGAGTTTTGCAACCCTGCTAGATAGTTATTAATAGGAAGTAATTGAACAATAAGCATTTTTTTACTAATATTTTTTGCTAACTAAGGTTTACCCATTTCTTTAGCATGTTCTCATATTAAGCTATCCTTTACTGAAATAACTCCATTATCTACTGCTCTATTGACTTAATTAAAATATAAAAGAGATACAATTATCTAAATGATTTTTATTATGCTCAAATATACACAGCAAATCAAGTTATTGCATTTGTAATGATAAATGTTACAACTGTACCTGCAATGCTCTAGATTAAATATGGATTTTGATTGTTTATTGACACAATTATATGCAGAACAAAATTATTGCAAAAACATCTCCAAACCATTCTAGTTTGCAATCTGTCCCTATTATATTATGTCTCTCACACATGATACTGACATTTTGTTACTACTGACAATATGTCAGTATGTCCCATCTGTTTTAGTTTCAAACTGCAATATACTCCGCATACTGCAAATAAGTGTTTTAATCTCATTATCCAGGAATTTCAAGAAATAATCTTAAATTGCAGCAAGAAATGGCGAAAAGTGGTGCATATGAGAATAAAGATGCTGAAGATAAACCAGAATTGACAAACGAAAAACAGGATGATGATGAAGATGGCGACATAGAGGTACATGTTTTTGGGTTCCATATGAGATGACAAGACAGTCTAAGAAAAAAAATGTTAAGATCGTGTTGTGGGTCTTTAATTGACAGAATGTCTTTTAGATATTTTTAGTACATATATTTTTTTTTTTTTATGGCACAACATCCACACAAAGGTCTTCAGGTCCCAAATTAGGCAGAGCCTGTACTATGGTAACCTGATGACTGATATACATACTTAAATACATATACACACCCAGACACAGATCAAACAGACATGTTCATGCACACAAATGTTTGACCTGTCCGGGGATCGAACCCGGGACCAGCGGCTCAGAAGGCAGGGGTGCTACTAACTGCGCCAACCGGCCTGTCATGTTTGTGATTTTTTCTCAATTTACAATGGTTATACAAGGTTATATAATGACATTTTATCATAAGCTAGACAACAAGGCGCTAGTGATGGGATATAAACAACTAACCACTCACTAGTGCTTAGTTGCTGTTGTGCTATGTTGTGTATTGCTTTGTCTAACAAGAAAGCATACGCTATTACCGCGTCTTCCGACAATCGAACCATCACCTCACCAACCACATCTCATGTCTAATTTTTCAAACATAAATTGCAAACTCTGGTTTTGCTATGCAGGCATTAGTGCTTTAAAGATTATTTAATAAAACTTATGAATGTTCGCGACATCAATACAAAAGTTGTGTAATGTTTGTAAAAACTCTTCCGTTAGTTGGAAGGAACTTGCCGAGCTATTCAAGACATGTGGCTCGTTCCCATGAAGGTGAAAAATCTATTAGGGAGTTAAATTGGATGAGCGCATTGGTGGCCTAGCGGTCATGGCGTCTGACACAGATTGTCAGGTCGCGGGTTCACATCCTGTCCGTGGATGTGTAATTTTTCTCTCTAAAATGCAAACATCTTGAAAAGTGAGACATTTTTTTTTAAATACACTTACTATATCGTATAATGGTACAGAAACATCGACGCTCGAATCTGACCCACACAAGTCCAGTTTTGTATTCAGCAGGGTTCTGCACACAAAACCCTGGGCGAGCGAATGGTCGCATTTGGCGGTTTTATTTTAGTTTCCAAACCAACACTAGCTACTAAATTAATAGACCTACCATATTCATGTTTCAGGACGAGCTTGCTAGCCTCTTGGGCATGAAATGTGCAGTATACCACACACACAAATGGGGCGGTCAGCCCACTCTTCACAATGCGATGGTCAGTGCTGTGGTGCCGAGGCAAGAAGATGATCAGTTCAATGATCTTCAGGTGTGTACATCATTATCACGAAGTCAGGAGAGGTTGTTTTACACACCTCACTACTGCTGGCCAAAGATGAAGAAATGTGGCTCTGATTATCCTGCACAATAATAAAACCAAAATACGGATATGTACTTCCAAAAATCACAGGTGCAATATGTGGCTTACATGCCCCAAGAAAGAGACTTCATATGGAGTTCTTTAAATTTTATCATACTATGCGTCGAGATTGTTACCTCATGTTACAAGTACAATTTGAAAAGTCATTCCTACACCATAGAGTTACAGTGCGAAGATCTGCGCACTGCAACTGCACATTCTGTGCAGCACTGACATGTGCCCATCCCCCTGAGACATAGCTGTAGTCAGTCCCATTCACCCAGTAATGTCTATTACTACTTTTTTTATAATGGTTTATCAAACTCCCTCTCGCCTGATCGAAAGCCGTATATACGGCTACATTAATGGTCATCAGGACATATAGCTATTACACAGCTTATATAAGCTTGCAGAGCAACATTGCACGGTTTCAATAAAGTTGATAAATGGCGGCTACACCAGTGAGACGTCAATCTAACAAAGCAATCTGATAACACATACCGAATAACATATTAGGGAATTCATTTTGTGTTCTCATATTATGTATCTAAACCGGCAAACAGTAATCAAGTGGATGCACTGCTAAAGCGATTAAAAGGTATTCTGTGGTTGTGGGTTCAAATCGTGCTGGAAGTAGATTATTTTGTGTTAAAAATTTAACCTTGAGCCTAAGTTGATATTTTGCTTTCTAGGTGCGTGTTTTATTCACACATCCGACCCATACAGAGATGTTGCCGTGCCCCTTCTACTTGGACGGAGAATGCAGATTCAGTGATGAACAATGTAGGTGAGTTTGATAAAATATGTTTCGCTTACGAGAGTTTGAGCGAGAGGACGGGGTTAATCAATATTTTTGCGCCTTCGGGGTGCAAATTGTAAGAGCCTAGGAAAGCCGATTAACAAGGTGGAAGGCCTCTAGTGAAAGAGGCTCTCTTGGTGAGTACCACTAGATATTCAGATATTCTGCCACGAAGCAATAATGCGCAAGCAATACTGTGTTAGGGTGTGAAGGGAACTGTAGCATGTCAAATTATTGGACAAATGAGGCTCAAAATGTAATGTCTTAGTTCTTAGCGTAATGAGCGCAGTGCGGTCACATGTAAACCCCTAAGTTTTGGGCAGCACTGCAACTGTCTATGCAAAATTGGCAAGTGTAGTGCTTCCCACCAGAAGCCGTAGCACAAACAATTTGCAAAAAGTATTCGTATCGTTCATGAAGCGCTCGTAACAGAATTCGAATTGACGATCTTAACCGATCAACAAGTTAGCAACACTTGTTGCGGTCAGGACTCGGATGGGTGACCGCTAGTGGCATTATTCAAGTGAGCGATTTCGTGCTTCGGAGGGCACGTTCAGCCGTAGTCCCGGTTGTTTGTCTTAGGACAACAGTCGTTAGGCTATGTCTAGGGCCTTCGGGCGGCCTGAAAACTTCGACATGGGTTGGCCACTAACCAATCCACCAGGCCACTGGGCCCGCGTAGTGAATTATGACCCAACCCTCGCTCTGAGAGGAAGGCATTGCCAGATCGATAATAGATATTTCACTTTCGTTGTAATTAACAAGTACTTAGTGAAAAGATGTGATAATATATATGATGTAGGTATATAATTATTTTTTTAAACTCTTCCTAAAAAGGGGTAAGTTTGAGGCGCGGCACTACTTACCAAAAGCTTTTAATAAAATTTGGTACACACATTAAGATTACACGCTGATCTTTAAAGCGGAATTTCGAATACGAACATAATTGGTCAAGTGGTTGCCGAGCTAATAGGTTGTAAAATTTAAAAACTGGACGGCTTTGATAGATCAGACTGCGAAAAATTGCTGCTGATAAGACTATGCTTGCGAGGTGCATCTGTTCGCAGAACTACAAGTATTGATCTGTCCGTTTACGCTATAACAAAAGATTTAAGTTTTTTGCAAAAAAATTTAGAAGTCAATATGTTTTCTTGCAGATATTCTCATGGTGCAATGACACCATTGTCCAATTTAAAAGAAGCAATGGAACCTAATTTTGATTTGATGAAAATAGGAAGCAGAATATTGATGAAATTGAAACCACCTGATGATGAAGTTAGTATACTTTGTAAATTAAAAAACTACATCAGTTCGAGATCGAGAATCACGATAGAATACTTTTTATTCAATTTCCTCTTAGGTTAAGAGGAAAATGACTGGCTGACTTGAGAAAATTGAATGTATTGTCATATTCAATTTCCTCAAGTCAGGCAGTCATTTTTCAAGTTAGTATACTTTGTAAAGTAAAAAAAACTACATCAGGTCGAGATAGAGAATCACAATAGAATGCTTTTTATTCGAATTTCTCTTAGGTTAAGAGGAAAATGACTAGCTGACATGAGGAAATTGAATATGACAAGCGATTAACTTGTTAAAAAAACTAAACGAAACTTGCAACCTAAAATTTTATTAAGGTAGTCCTTATTCTGTTAACATTAAAATCCACATTAATGTAATACTGAGAATGACATTTCTAAAAATAGGATTATACTATTACATTTTGGGCATTTTTACGTTAGTTTAGCGAGCAACAGCAGGGCTATTATGTATCTCAGTTGCTAACAAATGATGATTGGAATCTCTAAAATTGGCGGCTCTATGTCAGTTTTGATAAGTCCAGTAAGCAAAAATGTTTGTAAATTGATGACTGGAGCTGACAAAAGTGACGTAGAGTCGCCATTTTTTTTTATTTTATCAACATTTGTTAGCAACTGAGATACATAATAGCCCTACAGGTTACGTGACGACTAACTGTCTAAAATATACCGACAACCGAAGAGAAATGTCTAATTTTAGTGCAGATTTTCGCAATTGTTATACCAATTTGGACTTTAGCCGAAACATAATAAGCATTTTAAGGCAATTGAGGATGAAAACACATGTTGCATATGATTTTGAAAACATTGCCTGCACTCGTACACTATATACGACCATTTAACGGTTAAAAGCCCAACACTATTACAAGTTGAAACTCGTAAAAACCCAGATCTAGGAAAATCATCAACATTTTTTGGGTTTTTGTCGATATCCCAGGTATTATTGAACAGCTACGAAAAATAGGCTACGAGTGATTTCCAACAGATAAAATTTACTCGATACGATACGATAAGATTACTATAATTAAAAGCTTTTTTGTACACTTAAATACTTTGTTTATTTCCAGGATATAAGCTTAACAAAAAAGAGCACGGAAAAATATCATTTATGGCACAGAGCAATTGTGAAAAGTATAGACTTGGAGAAGAAAGTGTGCTCTGTGAGATTAGAGCATGGAGTTAAGTCGGGAGACAAAAGAAAATCAACGCAGGACGAGTACAATGTTCGTATCGAAGACATTTTTCCTTTGATCAGTGAGTTCCTTTTTTAAATTACTTAGTTTACATTAAAATAAAATTAAAAATTACATGCCCAGACGAGATTTTAACGCGTCCTCTGACCCGTGTCAGACGCCATGACTGCTAGGCCACCGATGGCCCTACAAGTATGTATGTAATTTTCTTTATAAAACATAGTAAGGGTAGCTAAGCAGGTTAGGCGTTAGTGTTATGTAGTTTAGTGTGTGCTTGTTATATTAGTTTGTTTCTTAAGGAATAAGAACTTCCATTAGCATTGAATGCTAAGAAGCTGACCTGTCTGCATGTTTTGGAGTCAGTCAACCACGGCTATAGGAGGGTACTACTCTTCAGCCATTTCCCACAAGAGGTCCTCTGGGTGTCCCAATCACTGTTTATGCTATCAGTTGACGACACGAGCATGTCACATGCTTAATAGTAAGCACGAGGCCTGCATAATATGCGAGTTCTAATCTAATGCCACCCAGCAATGTTTTGCATGGCACTGTTAGCATTTGCCATTGAGTAATTGCAGTATTCCGGAGTTGTCTCTCTCGTCATTTGGTACTGTTTCTTACGACTTCTCTGATTTATCCTATACTAGCTGGGCTCCGTGGTTTCGCGTGGGGATGAATGATGATGATGATGATAAATCAAAATATGTACCCTATGTTACACAAGGATACTTAAGGACTTGTCTTGTGATGGAGAAAGAAATTTTGAAATAGGTCCGGTAGTTTTTGAATTTATGCATTATAAGCATACAAAAATATAAATCTTTTACTTTACTTATTATAATAGTATACAGTATAAGTATAGATAAAAAGCCGGATTAGTGTGAGCAATTGCCTAGGAACCGTAAATCTTATTAGTACATATATGACATAAGTTTCAACTTGAGCTAGTTCAAGAAAAACTAACAACTAACTGATAACAGACAGACTGATAACAAAGCGTCCCGTTTTAACCGATTGCTGTAAGAAACCCTAAAATAGTCCAAAGTTTTGTAAATTCCTGTAAACCGTTTTATCAAGCTAAATTTAAGCAACACATACATACAAAACGAATGTATCATACATACCTTAAATTATATATCTCATCATAATATACACGCTAACCCCCCTTATACAAAACAAATTGTTCTTGTCATTTAACCCTTCTTATACCGTGATAATTAAAACAAGATTTATTAATGAAACTGACGTAAATTAACGTCTCCAGTAGGCAAAGGGTTAAGTCTAAATATTTATTCAGTCTATATTTATAGAGATATTATGTAAATAGAAAACAGGGTCACCCGCCCCGTTCGTCAGGTACAGGGGCGCCAAAATCATAACATAGTACGAATAAAAATAAAAACCTTCCTGCACAATGCGGCTAGCATACCGTAGCTTGGTTGGCTCACCGTCGACTTGTAAGAAAAAATATAGGTAATAAAGAGTACAAATTGTGAGTTGTTCAAAGTAATTTATCTCATACGCTGGAGAGAGGGGCGCCACTATCAATTTTTTGCCCTGGTTCGAAAAAAACGTAGATCCGGGGTTGCTTAGTGGTCAAGATATCTGACACTAATTGTCCGAAGACTCTTTGAAGAGTTCTTTCGATTGGATAATGATGTCAAGCTGTTCAATAGAATTAGCTCCGTCTCCATACGGCGCGCGGCGGTAAAATACAGTTAAAATTCGATGCTCGGACGGCGTGCCTTAGTAGTCATAGCGTCTGACACGGATTGTCCGAAGACGCGGGTTCGAATCTCGTCCGAGGATGTGCATTACTCTCTCTAAAATTGCAAATTATAATATAGGAGTACAAATCTGAGTGTTTTTCATATGGGAGTGGACATTCGACATTTAATAATGTCGAATTTCCACTCAAGTTAAGATTCGCTACTTAGCGCACTTCGGAATACGGAGCGTAATCCGCCAACTAACTAACTAACTATTCAGAGGCACCGAGGCTATATCAGCATGCTACCAATGATAGCAAGAATTAGTGGAATTTTCAGATTCCATAACAGAAGACAATTGCGTTGTAACACCCCAAAATATAAGACACATGATGTATTAACTTTTATAATATTATGTATCCCGCACATACACTAGTGTTAACAAATGATTTTAAAATATAATAGTTTATAAAAGTGTGCAGTGTTCACAGAAACGTATTAAACACCTCTCTCCAGACTCGGAAGCTTAATACTGGCAGTGATTTTCAGATGAAAACGATGAAGACTCGTCGTCAGATGGAAGCCTCAGTGACACAGAGTACCCAGACAGTAAGCTGGTCAGAACAGAAACGGACAAGCACGCGTTACTGGTAGAAAAGAGCCTGCAAAACAACGGCCCAGCTATGGGCGAGTGGGAACGCCATACGAGAGTGAGTATGTATTCGTCATTCTGTTATTCGTTCTATCATCACGTTCTGGTATTTTATTACCGCAAATTTGTATCTAACTAGCTGCGCTCCGCGGTTTCCCTCTTGTGGTGATGAATGATCAAAGTATTTAAACCCTATGTTCACCATCCACCTCCGTGCCAAATTTCATAAAATTGGTCCAGGCGAAAGTGAAAAAGTAACACACTTGCAAACTTTCGGCTTTATAATATTAGTGCGGTATAAATATTTTTGTAAGCGTAAATGCACAGTAGATAGTATTGGCTATTCTTCTTTTTATTTGTCGTGGGGGCGATGAGGCCTGCACTGACGTCCTGCTTGGGGTGTTTTGTGCATTCCCCCCTACCAGCATTTACTCAAACCACCCTAACTCCTTTAAATAGCGGAGTATGGCCTTGGGTCGCTGGCACAACTGTTCCAGTGGTGTTTGAGGTGTTGTATGAACAATTGTTGTTGATGCTTCATGCGGTCTGGAGTGGATCTCCAGTAGTCCTGTTTTTGCTCTAATTTCTTCCGTAGCCCTACAGTGCGGCAACACATGGTCCACAGTCTCGTCCTCCTGCAGACGGCCTCTACATAGCGGGCTGTCCGTTACTCCAATCTTGGGTGACTGGTAATTTAGATTACAGTGACCAGTGATAAAGCCCACCATTAGGCGAAGGTCCTGCCTAGGCTAGGTTCAGACCGGCCAAGATAAAATGGGCGTTACAACGAGTGTATTATGTATTGTCCAGGGTATAGGCTCGAAGCTGATGTTGGCGATGGGTTACGTGCCGGGCACAGGGCTGGGCTCTGCGGGCGACGGTCGCGTGCAACCAGTGGAGGCACGCCTTCTGCCTTCGGGGAAGAGCCTCGACCATTGCATGGCTATATCTGAAAGGAACGCCGCTCAGGACCCCTTGAAGGTCAGTACAACTTTTAATCACATTATTGTCATAGTAATTATAAGCAAGGAGCTGTCGAAAGGGCTACGCTCGGAGGTGCTCTACGTGAATGAATCAGATGAAATGAGAAGATCCGTAGAAGAACGAAAGTCACCGACAGAAGATTTGCCAGTTAAAGTGGCAGTGGGCAGGGCACATAGCACGCAGAACAGATGACCGAATGGGACCAGAAGGCACTGGAGTGGAGACCACGAACTGGCAAGCGCAGCGTAGGTCGTCCATCGCACGGTGGATAGACTACCTGATAAAGGTCGCAGGACGACGTTGGATGTAGGCCGCTTCCAACCGGTACTTTTGGAAAATTAGGGGGGAGGCCCTTTGTTCAGCAGTGCATGGCTGAGATGATGAATTATAAGTAGTTTTATTAACGTCTATGATAGATTATTAAATGCCACGTTACATAGTTTAGAAATAATGGTCTCATTCATAAGCCACTTTGTCAGTCTTTATTGGTCTATATAGTGCATATAAAAAGTGGTGTATGCTACATTACTTTAATTTCATGTATTTAAATTAACGACGAGCGAACGGAATTCATTCGCATGTCACATGTATGGGTATCATCCATTAAATAAATAATTAAGTACAGTATTTTTATTGTTTTTTTATATGATATCTATATTGAATTGTATTTTCTATAAATTTCATGCACTTACATTTATATCTGTAGAAGTTATTACGCTTTAAATAGAGTGTAAATGGTCTGATAAAATTAAATAAAATAAAATTTATAAAGTAAATAGAGAAGCGTCCATGCTAATTTACTGTTTTAATGCTGTTGAATAAAATTTCTGCTTTTTTTATCTTTTAAGTCCATACTTGACCGTTGTTTGGTAGACAGATAAGAGATGGATTATTGGCTACGAAATAAAAATCTCAATTTTAATTCATCGTAACGCTACGACAGTACTCATTTTGGGCAGACTCGACAAAGACGCAGAAGGTACTAAGGGTTCCTTGTATCTTTCGCTACTACGGAACTTTACTTTTTTCCAAAAACCAAAAATTTACTTCCGAGATGTATACATAATTGTAAATGTTTCTGATAATATATTGATAAGTTAATGTTTCTGCTTGACGAGCGCACTGCACCCAAATCCTGCAGAATGCTTCGGACAAAGCCGACAATATCTTACTGTCGATCGTGATATCGACAACGCGTAATCTTAGATTAATCCCGTTTTATTATAACAATATTTAAATCTAGATAGAATTTGATATGCCCATATCAACTCCACAGGTGCATAAAACTTAGCAAACCACAGATAAGACAATTCTTGCACCACTATTTGCTCAGAGGCAATATATGCGACTGATGGTATTTGCCTATTTGGTCTGGAAATCTTACCAAGAGTAGTTTGTTATATAGTCATAACAATGCTTGTTCTTCCTCAAAGGATCAGCAGTTGTATCCACATTTCGCATAATGTTCTGTGGGCCTAGCACGAATACCTGTGTAAGTGTATCGTAACGTTCACGTGAAACAGTACAAACTGTCATGTATCTAGGCCGACTGTGACACAGATCACTCATATTTTGTACGCCAAAGCGTGACATGTTGATGCTTTCGATACGAATACTGTTTCGCAAATTGTTTGTGCTACGGCCTCTGGTCACATTTAATCGGATTTTTCACAGTAATGTTCAATTACGTGAACGTAGGGATACGGGGTACGCAGGGCAATTACGTATCTCAGTTGAAATCTTGTAAGATGGCGCCTTTATGTCAGTTTTGAAAACTCCAGTAAGCAGAAATGTTAGCAAGTTGATGACTGAAGCTGACAAGTGTTAAAACCCGATATTTTTTAAATTCCAATCAATATTGACTGCATCAATATTTGATATAGTCTGATTAATCTATGGACTGCATCTAAGATACGTAATAGCCCAGCAGATACCCTTGAAATAATGATTGTAAATTTTTAAGTTGTGATAATATATGATACAGATAACTGATAATTTAAGTTTGATTATCCAGTTCATGCTTATTGTCATAAAAATAAATTACTTGCAATTCAGCATTTGATGGATGTTAATTGTTTGTTACGTACCATGACAGGTGGAGCAGCGACTGAAGAGATTACAAAAGAAAGAAGAAGAAAGAAATAAAAGAGCCTACGAACGGGCGAAAGAGAGGGAGAGGCGAAACGTATTCAACTTCTTAAACCGGACCATTGGAGATACCGAACAAGATGCACAGCAAGAAACTAATGCATCTATAAACGTGAAACAATCCACGAGTAAAGACTTGAATATAGAACAATTTAAAATAACAGAAGACGTGAGAAAGATTGAGCGTGAAATAATTAAATTAAACAGTTCTTTGATCAAGTACCCTTCAGGTACAAGTGGCCACAGAAGTATAAGTGCACAAGTAGCAGAGAAAAATAAAGAATTAGACACGCTGAGAAGAAGAGACCAGCAAATAACTAAAGAACCAAAGGCAGAGAAAGGACAAAGAAAAAATGACAGTATTTTGATTAATTTTTTGTTGGTAGGTAATAATTAAATTAATTTTACAATAGGATAATGAATTACGCAAGTAATATATCGCCTCTTAAATCAGGTATAGATAATTTTACTAGTTGTTAAGAATTATTTAAACAAGATTAGATTAACGTTACAAATTATTAATAAAACAGAGGAATAATTACAAATTTCTTTATTTACATGAATGTGTGATGTTTTAGATTAAAATAAGCGTACATGACATAAAATTACAATTAATATGTGATATATTTTTCTATAAATTAGATATTTGTACTATCACTCAATTACAAAGTACTTAATCAACGTTAATGGGGGTGTGACTAGCAAATAATATTTGCTGTACATGAATATAAAATGATTTCGATAGTTTTAGTGACAGTGGGTCAAATGGTTTACTAACTAAATTATACACCCAATATTATAAAATAATTATATACCAACTTAAGGTATGGAATTGAGGCGACACCTAGTTTCATAGTAACGTATCAGTTTGCAAGCATTACCTCGTATATTAGATTTCTTCTAAAACAAATTCAACTACTACTATAAAAATGAGTATAGGATGTTAAATATAAAAGTTAAATGTTGCATTACCGTAATATACGTTTTATATTAAAATTACTAAAATTTTCTTATGACTGCTACATGAGCAAGATATTTGTACTTTTAAAAGCTGATTCGCAGTAGTGATGTATATAATAAATTTATTTATAAAAAGCACTATACCAATATTAAGATCTAGTTTGAGAGAATTGTCTACAAGACCCACTGTAAGTACATCTTAAGTTCGATAAAATGTACCAATATGTTGGTCAGTGAATCATCACGAATTACCTGTATTGTATATTATAAACATAACGTACCGACACGTGAGTTTGTCATGTATAGTTCAGCTAAAGATGGTGCAAGAGATCGCCCCAGCTCGGGCTAGCCTGCGCAATAACTTATATGCATCTACACACACTATTCACTACGCATACATATGCATTGAAATTCACAATTCCTAGACTTTCATCACAGAGACTGACTGTATCCACATACAGTTACATTTGAACCGTCACCTTGCATTCTCGCTCATACACACCTACCTGAATAATATTTAAATTAATGTCTATCATTATAAGATATAATACATTAGAGAGTGATGAAACAAAAGAGAGACATTGTTTGTACTAAACTAAACGTCTTGGTAAAATTAATAAGTACACGCGTAATATTGAGACTCTGCCTCGCGAATAAAATATAACAATGTAGTTTTATGATGGACAGTATTTGTGTTGTGATGTCTTTATTACGTAGTTTGTGATCGAGGCTTGTGCTCGTCGCTTGTAGTTACGTATGTGTTCGCGATCGACATTTGTATGACACTGAACACAAATGAGATTCGCTAATTTCATTACTGCAGCCGTCGAGTTGAAGCGCGGCCTGTGATTCTCCCAAACGCCTGTGGCATTGCAATCCGGCGTTGAAGTGTGGATGAACACGTGCCGTTTTAAATTATTTCTTCGCTAGTTGGACGAGTAAGTGTGCATTGGCTATAGGGTTGTCCGTAGTCTGTTCACTACATATTCCATAGTGGAGTTGACATTGTCGAACACGAGAACTCCGGATCGTCGCGCCAAATCTGAGAGGTAATGACGTCCACGATTGTAGTCCTTCACTGCCGCTTCACTGTACTGTAAAACAAAAAAAACAATACTGTTAATAAAGCTATTAATATTATAAGAAAGTAAAAAATAGATGGAACAAATAGAGTATAGCTTACATTGGTAGCCTTCTCCGGGTCCATAAACTGTACAAGCAGTACTGTGGCGGCGGGGCGAAGTCCCATGTAGTGTGCTGCGAGAACCATCGCTGCGAAACATGGAGCCTCGCTGCTCATAGAGAACACCAGCACCCGCGATCCCAGTAACAGGTCTTCGTCATAAGTTCCTAAAATATACAAGAAAATGTGTTATAGTGCCAGGCTTTTCGGCTTTTTCTTTTAAACTAGTCTAGCTGGCTTCGGGTCAAAGGAAGGTAGGTATTGCTCAGGGGTAGTAAGGTTCGGCTGCCAACGAAGCGGTTCAAGCCTTATACCTCAGGCTCTCGGTAATCTCTAAAATGAGTTTGATCAGACTAAAAGTACAGAAACGCGGCTATATATATTTTTAGCATATATAAAATATGCTAAAAATACATCGTAAATTTATATGAATTTACTAGTAACCGCTCGCGTCTGCGTTCGCGTAGAATTATCGCGATCGCTCGAGAATTACATACTACAGACGATTTGCACTTCAAATTTCATCCAAATTCGTTTAGACGTTTTTGCAGATTTAGCGTCCTGCTATTTATTAGCAGGACATTTAAAAAGAAAAAAATACCATTATGTTATGGTAACTATGCTACTTATACTACGTCTAAACACAGACATGCTTATAAACTGCTTACTCTGGCATGGTGATGCTAAGACGGACTATCTCAAAATAGTCCTACTCATAGTCACTTGAGTGCACCACTTGTTCACCAAAATGTGAATCATCATTGCACCGAAAATTCAGACAACGAATTCAAAATAGTTGCTGTCCCAAATAAAAAATCCTCTCCATAAAGTGAAATTGTGATTAATCATAAACATGTGTGTACTAATGTACATAATATTCAGGTTAGGGTAAATCCATCCCAATATGAAGAGTTATTTATGTACTAATGTACATAATATTCAGGTTAGGGTAAATCCATCCCAATATGAAGAGTTATTTATGCTAGGGTTTTCAAGTACATATTATGTGAGTCAGGTGTTGTCATGTGACAATACCGCTGAATAAGTGAAGTGGAGTCATTATTCTTTCCGAAAGCAACGTGGGCAGTCGAACTAATTCCGATTAGGCTCGGTGTAATTAAGTCTGTTTTTGTGGCCCACGCCCGTGACTTTTAATTAACTTCTTGTAGCTACCCACCTACGTAAAAGTATCGCAAAACATTACTTTGCCACTTCTGTTTTAATTAACTGATGGTGTGATCAAATGATAGCATCGGAATAATTAATGAGGATTATACCTACGCCCACAATAAGAATTTTATGGTGACAAATGCCGATCGAATTAAGTCATGTTTCGTCAAATTAGTCGTTACCGCGATAATTATATACCTAGTTATTGATGTTACCAAGTAAATCGATAAATATTTGTAAAGAGAAAGTGAGCGATCGAACATCGCGCTTCCCACGTTACGCCCGCATTGGGCGATGTGAACGAGTTTTAATTCTTTTAGGCCACGTCGTGAGGTCAGTTTCTCCGTCACTTGATGTTTTGGTTAATCAATTAATTAACACACATGAAAGGAATCTCTTCCGTGATAATGGAAAAGTCTGAGCCGATCAATATATAGGAATAGAAGTAGTATTTGTTTTGAGCTAGGTCGAGTTTGTTTAGTCAGTGTCATGCAGGAAGCTAAGCAAAAGTGAGTGATGGCCTAAATTTTAGGGCCACAATCTTTTAGGAGAGGAACTGTTTAACACCAATCCGCGCATGGCACGTTGTAATGTAAACAGACCTAACCTCGTACTGTAAGTTAGGATAGTGTAGTCGGAATTTCGAATTGTGGTTGTGCGTCAATCGCCATTCACGTTCCCTCAGCTGTGATAACATAGGTCATTGACCTCGAAACCTGAGTCTCAGTCAGTTACCTCAGTCGCCATCAAATGTAGATTGAAATCTTGAAAAATGGCGGCTTTATGTTGTTTTGACAACTCCAGTAAGCGAATATATTAGAAGTTGCTGACTAGAGCTGACAATTTTTTTTTCTAAAAAACGGGACTGACACTTAAAAGTGTGAACTTGTTGAGGTCGGTACTATAATAGTTCAAAAGTACCTATTATCACAATATTGTGTGCATGGTACAAGTAGTAAGTTGGTGACTGGAGCTGTGAGCACAAAAGTGAAATAAAACCGTCATTTATTCAGACATCAATTAACATTTGATTGCAACTGAGATACGTAATTACCTTGCAAATGCAAAGTTAGATGCATTCAAGTACTACATGCCAGTGATGTAAGTCACTTTCCTGGGCAATGACTTGTGTTTAACACATGTCATTGAATCCATTACACCGGCTATACAATTTCAGCAAGTATTGAATATATATTGGTCGTATAAGTGCACCGTAAGTTACGGCTCCCAAAAAGTTGCGTCGTCCACTGTGATGGTATAAAGTTGCATTTAGTCACACTTTCACCGAGACTTGATGTTTTGGTCAATAAATTAGTTAAGACACTTGTGCCTTTCTATTAAAATGTCAACAGCCGGCCTAGACAAAAGATGTTTCTGTTATCGTCAACGCCAAACGACAACTTCAAAATGTATGGCGTTGACATTACCTGTGGAAAAGTCACGTGACGTCGCGCTAAGTTCGTAGACACATTTTTGTCTGTAGCGTGTGCGGAAACACGCCTGTTTGAATTTTGTCTAGGCCTGCAGCCCTAGACCTCAGCTGTAAGTCACACTAGCTACAAGTGTCGTTTAAAGTCTTTTAAAGTCACCTTTAAAAGGTTGCGGCGTAACATCCTCCGTGACCGTGTAGAAGTCAGAAGCACTCAGCCGATCTCCCCGCTCCGCATTAGGCGTCCTTTCCCTCAGCTGGACGTCCTCAGGCAGGTCGGTGACTGCTAAAGGTTCTGGACGAGGTTTCTTGTCTCTTCGCGGCGACTCCGGATGGGCGGGGGCTGCGCGACGCGCGGGTGTTGAGAACATACGCGTGTAATCGTTAGCTCGAGGGATGACGTAGGTAAGACCTTCGCGCTTCAGGACCTCTTCTGGCCGAGTTTCATTACTCTGGAAGATAATAAGATAAAATTGATAAGACAAGTTATTTCACTGAAAAAAACATTACTGACAAAAAGCTAGTTTAAGGAGTTACGGACTAAGAATACGTATTTAATAGTTAATGTGGCTTTATAGTAGACAAGATTAACTTAGCTGGTAAGTATCTGGAGTGAATACTCTGTACCTGGACTGAACACTCGCACTTTGTACCCATACTTGACCATCCAAATTTTAAAGTGAGTTATTTGACCACCCTGTTAACGCTTGTATGTAAAATTTGTTTCATCACTCACCGGGAACGATCCCGCGAGGTATACATCGTGCGTGGGGGCACCGAGCATAGCCGGTAGTCGCTCCAATCGCCGCTCCGTCCCTGGGGTGAATACTCGGTCCGTCCCTGGAGTGAACACTCGTTCAGTCCCTGGGGTGAACACTCGTTCAGTCCCTGGAGTGAACACGCTCGACTCTGAGTCGCCAGACGTTGTATCTGGTACTCTATTTCCACCATTCTATAATGAGAAAAAACCCCGTTAACCTCCAACCAATGATAAATGAGTTATTGGTTAATTCCATAGTAACCTAAAAACACTCAAATGTTATTTACCATGTACAAATAATTGTAATAACATGATAGGATAAGGCGGATTCAGTAAGAAATTACGTGCGTGTTAGGTGTGACGCAAAACATCTTGTCTCCAATTCTTATCGATTTTTATGACTGTACGTTTATGTGTATGTATATGTACGTAATAATGCACCGCGAAATTACATCTAGACTTTATTGTTACCTAACAGTAGAACTATTTGTGTAGTACGAGTTCGTCCGGGGACGTACTGCCACCATTACATACCTACCTATTTGTACCGAGAATCAATAATGTTCGCAATACTGGGTTCTGGTAATATTTTGGTGTCGGAAAAATTACAGGCACATTAGCCTTAACAACTTAATGTCTCAGGGTTACGGTCGCAGTGCATTTCGTTATAAGTGACGTCACATCTGATCTAGGCAGAGGTTACTGCTTACCACCAGAACACTGGCCCTCAATAGGACAGCTGTCAGAACACACTGAGGTGCTTTTCAAACTTGATAGTGGTAGCTAGCCAAGCGGATACGAGAAGTGCCCTACCAACATTCTGCGGATTTCATCAGTATGTTGCCTTCACAGAAAGCTCAGTGGGGATCAATCCCGTGACCCTTGTCACCCCTGAACTATCTATGTCTGAGCTAGGCTAGCTATATACAGATTACTAGTTGACCCGCCAGCGGCTTCGCTCGCTTGGTCCCAAGACCATTACACCAATGTAATAGCGAGGCGAGAGTCATTCTTTACATATCATTGACTTTTACATTATTACCATACCATCGCTTAACACAATATATATGTGAAACCACATCTAATCGGATAAGCAGTTTCTGAGACTTACAGACAAAAATTCTAACAATCATTTTTTCATTCTATGTATTTTCGTTTATAAAAGTCGTATGTAAGTAAGGTAAATAAAAATTTTATCATATATCATCCATGTACAGACAGCGATCCGTTACATTTTTATTAAATGTAATTATGTACAGACAGGGATCCGTTACATTTTTAGTAAATGTAATTATGTACAGACAGGGATCCGTTACATTTTTATTATATTATGTATTAATAGATTAGTATGTTCTCGTAAAGCTAAAGCAAAAAATCTATGAAATATTGACCTTGGGTATAAACAAGCCGAGCTTCCGTCCGTAAGCCCGAAGGCGCGCATTATACCGCACGGCGCCGTGTTCCCGTGGTGACGTCTCAGAGACGCGTTCACTTGCGTCTCGGACGCATGAAGTTGCGCCCGTCTGCACACCCGCGTCCTGCCCAATCCGCGGTTGTTTCTCTGCAAAAAACATCACTAAATTAGTACACATCGCAGTTTGCATTATAAAGGTGAACACCATAATGTATGTTCCTATCGGATAGTGTCATAGATTTTACAACTGTCGAAAATCAATATATAAATGGATTTTGAGAAATGTGAAGTGGATTCCTTCACATTTCTCAAACTGAAGAAAACAGTAGGGATGTTGACTGATACCAAAAGTGTGGAGTTTAAATGCAATTTAAAGAGACGGCCTAAAATCTATACTAAAACTTAAATCGGTCCAAAGACTAAGTTAAGCAATTATTTTTAATTTAGATTGTTTTTAATACTTTTCTTGTGTATAATAGGTGTTACTTAGTTGTGTCGTCATATATAACTAGTGCAGGACTCTGTCTAATTTAAACATATACATATATATTTTTGTGATTTTAACCTATTTGAAAGAATGATTATCATTGTACTTAGCATTGGGCCGATTTTAATTAATCTATTTAAAAATATAGCTTAAGAAAGCAGAGGCATAATATATTACAGTATATACTAAACGACTTATTATTTTTTCGTAGATAATAAACATATTTTCATAATTTTAATATGCACACGGGAAACACAATATAAGTCAGATAGTTCCAACGAATGTTTCATTTTTGTATGAAATTCATTCGTTAGCGTGTTTCCCGTGTCAATACCAATGTTCCCCTTATTCACAATCATTTGAAAATGTATAAACCCGTTGTAGATATACATAGAATTTGCCCTTGTTATTAAATGTCTATAAAAAGGATGACTATGTCGCATAACATATTTTAATTATTAGTGGGTCATTCCTTCTATCACGAAATTTGCGTAAATGTTACATAATCGTATCGTATACAGTACAAACTATGAGTTATCTGTGTCACAGTTGTACTAAATAAATTCTAGTTTATTTTTATTGCCAAAACTAGGCAGACAGCAGGCGACCCACCTGATGGAATGTGGTCACCTTCGCTTATAGACGTTTGCAACACTAAGGGCGTTGCCAACACGCTGCCGACCTCTAAAAGGAATAGGAGTGAGGGTGAAAGGGAGAAGGAAAAGGGAAGGGGGGATTGGGCCTCCGGAACCTCCCACAAACCGACTGAAACGCAATAGCAATAGCTATATTACTTCACCTCGGTGTTATGTGGGAGTGTGGTACTTACCCGGTCGTGCCGGCCCATTCGGCTGTGGGGTTACAGTGCACTACCACCGAAAAGTAGTTTGTACTATATACGACAACAATAAAATTACGTTACACTTACGAAAAAATTGGCACTAGACCCACGTTACGTCTGTAGAACATTAATGATTAATAAATGATAAGTTTCACAACAATCATTGTGAATAAGTGGGGAAACGTGTAGATATCATAATATTTCCATAGTAATATGAGATAGGCAAACGTAAACAAACGGCAACCTGTTGATTAATACGCATTAAACTGTCACAGTAAAACGAATCTCGACAGCGTAATACTATTAGTCAACATTTACTATACAAGTGTGTAATAAATAAAACAAACGACGCCGCACACTGAAAAGCACACCGTTCACAGAACGACTTGTGACTGTACACTTTCATGGAAACTGTGAGATGGGCGATAAGATAAGCTATTATGTTTTCGTTAATTATATCTAGCGGTTCCGCACTGGCTTGCAACGAGTGAGCTATCAATGAAACAGCGGTAACAACCTTAAAAATGCGATTCAATGACTTTAGATTTTACTATAGACATGCCATGTTCTTCGTTGCATTCAAAATTATTAATGTGCATACATACTTAAAGAAACAATTTTATATACTTTCAATCTATTATTATCATACTTTGTTTTCATGTTTCACTAATGAGTATGAATAAAAATAAATCGCGAGAGTAATGTCCGTCTGTACCAAAACTTTCGGGAAGACATATGTAATTTTTTGTACTGCTGCTAACCTATATAATATTTTAACTCCCAGTGTCTAGATCGTTTGTCAAAGCCTTGATTAGTTGACCAACTAAATACTAAACGCTCATTGGTCAATGGTATTATATGACGCGATATGTGACCAATCAGCGGTCAGTATTCAGTCTGTTTGCTGATCAAACCTTGACAAAGTTTGCTGAAACTGGAGGTAGGGTTGCCAAATGGATTTAGGTATTCCCTAAAATATTGGTGAAAATGAGCATGTTTATCAAATATGGCACGTCTATATTGTTAATGAAATCATTGTGGCGAATAGGGCATGATCAGATGGAGAAAATAAGCAGTGCGGGACGCACCGGGAGTGGGCGGAGCGAACAAGAGTAGAAGCGTGCGAAACGCGCGTCGGACGCGCGACGCTATTCCTTCTCCAGCGTCCGCCGCCGCGCCGCTTCGCGTTTCCGCCACCAACCCTTCACAAACAAACACCCCCTTAACACCGTACCGACACCGCCTTATCCACTACCAACAATCAAAAAAGTCTCGAGAGAACTTCGACCGATCGAGACGAGAGTCAGTAACGTGCGATTCAGTGTTCGCACGACCACAAATATCACAGTGGCAAGATCGGACATGAAACCCTTTAGACATGATGCCATCTGTTATTGGAAGAGGTAAATATAGTATTTTGTAGGAATAGAGTGGATCTTAAGTTGACCAGTAACACAATGCAATGTAAGAGGAAAAGTATATTGTCCCATATAAATAGGATTTAGAATAGCTAATAGTCTCTATCTAAGGGTTTTCACGATCGATGGTATACAAGCATAGGCACCTGCATCAGCGGCGAGCTCCGCGACCGCAGCGCAGAAGGTCTCGAAGTCGATGTCAGCGGTGTGAGGTATGCAACGCTCGGCGAGGTCCCTCGGCACACGGGTCACGTCTCGTAACGTGGCTACTGCATCCGCACGCGGCAGCCGCGCGTTCCGGCCGCCCGCGGCGTCGTACGCGCGTTTTAGACGCAGGATCGTGTGTCCGAGAGAATGGCGCGGGTGCGTTCTGGCTCCGCGCAACACGGCCCGGGCGCAACGCAGTGCTGCCGGTATGTCTGTGAACGCGGGCAGGCCGCGTCTTTCCACCGCCTCTTGTAACGTGGCACGCGCACGTGATAGCTCCACGTACTCGCTGCAACAACACATTGAAAGTATAGATATACATGAAAAGATCTTGACACAAAAAGGTGATCTTTCTTCGGTATTATGCTTTCATCATACGAATTAAGTTTGTATTTTTAAATAAAATATCTCAATTGATATAAACCTACAGGTTTATTTTTTTATTAACTAAAAAATAAGAGTATTTTAAAAGGAAGTACAGAAACGTAAAGTGATTACATGATAAAACTGCTTAACGGATGTGGATAAAATTTTGAATGAAAAATAGCTCATACCTACTCACCAATAACAATAATTACTTTTCCCATTCAAAGAATAATTCTCTAGATTATCTCGGTAACCTAGAAAATCTACAAATAAATGCCGGGAAAATTGTAAAGTTCGAGAAAAACAATATTTTTTGTATGACTTGTCTCTATAACATCGGTCGGTTAAAAACGCTACGGTTAAATGCTAAATATTGTAAAAAAATGAAACATACGATCTTGTATGACAGAACCCTGAGGACTCGGAACATTGACACACCTGCCACTCCTGCCAGCCTATGCCATTACGTATTTTCATAATTTAACGTAAAAAAACTAATCGCACACGTGTTTGATGTGATTGTGAGTCGTGACTCAATAAATCAAGTGTGCGTGTTAGAGAGTGACGTCACACGTCGTGTCTTACATTTTCATCGATATTTTATGACAGCATGTTTCAATATATAATATAGTTATACTGGAGTGGAGGTAACCGCGCGGCACCACCACAAAGCTATCATCAATATGGCGTCACCGCAAAAATACTTTTGCCATAGCATAATAAACATAGTTACGCTGATGCATAATTAAGAGGAAATACTATGGATACAAATTAATATACTAGTTAGTACGTCTGTACGTATTGTCCATACAAACCATGCCGCAATTTCCTCTCTGGATGATGAACACAGGCAAATATTTCATTGTCTTACTAATACTATAAATGCGAAGTTTTGGATGAACGAAAGTATGTTTCTCAATCACGCCAGAATGGCTGAACGGATTTGAATGAAATTATGTAGGCAAGTATGTAAATATTATTTTATGTCCATCGGTAACGAGACGTAAAAGTCGCTAACCTGATATTAAGCGTCACGCTTCCAGTTCAGTGACAATTAGAATTTTAAACTAAATACAACTAAGTATCTATCTAGTATCTCTAAATGGTTCTCAACTAATAATTTACTTCTGAATTCAAAAGACAAAATGAATGAAAATTTCTTTGCCTACTGTTCCATATTTGGAGTCCAACGTTACGCTTGATGGAGTTAAACTCGTAATGAACAAGGCAACAGTCTTCCTAGGCATTAAAATTGACGCAAAATTACAATGGGTCCGCATATAAATGCACTGTCTAGGAGACTCAGTTCTGCTGCATATACGGTACGTAAAATAAGAGAGCTAACAGACGCTTCTACGGCGCGGTTAGTATATTTTGCATATTTCCACAGCGTAATGTCATATGGGATATTACTATGGAGTTCAGCGGCTGATATAGAGACCATCTTTATCCTACAGAAACGTGCTATTTGAGCTATATACGAAATGGGTCCCCGTGAATCTTTGAGAGATATATTTCAAGAAATCAATATATTAACGTTGCCTTCCTTATATGTATTTAAAAATAAAATGTATGTTCGTAAAAAATTACATTAAATATACGTATGTATAAGTGAAATAGTGATCACCACACTTTTAATACTAGAAATACAAATAGGATAGCTGTACCTAGTTTTAGACATACGAAGACTAATAAGTCATTAATTCCTAGGAAATTGTGTGTGTTTTAACAATAAAATCCCAAAACACATAACTGAGCTCACAGAGAGCAAATTCAAGTTGACTGTAAAAACGTTTCAATAAAAAAAAGCTTATTATAAAATTCGACAGTATAGAAGATAAAGATGCTTGGAATACTCCACTTATGGCAAGCTGTCATTCTGCCACCCATAATAGGTAATATTTGTAGTACCTAAGTAGACACATTGTAAACATCTATATAAAATGAATGGCCCGAGTTTCTTGCCGCTTCTTTTCGGTAGGCTCTATATATTTTTGAACGCGGCGGTAGAGTCTTTAAAGTACATTATAATGAAAAATTGACGTTCATAAGTGCGTCTTTGATGCCTAAATTGAATAAATGATATTGACTTTGACTTTGACAAGAGTTCAAAACCCTGCATGACAATGCATTGCGCTCAGGGTGAGCCTGAGATATAAGATAGTAAACATCTTGACCTGTAATTTTGGTACCGACCTAAAAAAGTCTAGCAATCTACAGCCTCGCCACTCCACCTCATTAATCAAATGTAGCAGCTCAGTACGAGTTACATTGCTCGACGTCATTCTTTGCGACACCATTATTTCAGCGTCATGGATTGTGAGTTACGGTCACGTCATGTCAGGATTTCAAATCGATTTCGTTCTACGGACTATCCATGTGTGACATAACTACCAATACAGTATGATCTAACTAAATGATCAATCCATGCCTAAATGATACTCACTGGTCTGAGATTGTCTCGTGGCCAATGGTCTGGTGCCTCGTGTAGGGCCGCAACACCAGTAGTAGGTCTTTGGGCGCGGCTGCGAGGTGAGCAGCCTCCACGCAAGCCGCGACTGCGCGGGTCTCACTGTCTAGTACGAAGAGTAGCGCCCGGGCTGCTGCCTTCGCTCGATGCTCCACTTCAACGAGATCCATCGACCAGTCTTCTACTTGCTGCCGACAACATTGAAATATACTAACCATCATTCAAATACAATGAGACAAACTTAAAGGTGCTCCCTCACTTTGAGCATTAGTAATGGAACGTTACAGAGTCGAGCATTACATCAGTGTGGGATGATAACCGAGCATTACAGTGCGTAAACTGAAAAGTAACAGATTGGAGCATTACTTTGGTGAGAGAAAAGCAGTGCGCAACTTTACAATAATATTTTGATACAAGTTGTAACACAACTTACAATACTACAACCGAATGCTCGTCAAGCAAGTATCAAGTAAACGTTACATTACAAGTGAATGCTCCTAGTGAGGGAACACCTTAATAAATAGCTACTGTGAGTACCGTGCGCCTAGCAAGAAAAATTGCGTGTAACGTAATCGTATCGTTATGTGTACCACAGTTGTACTAGATGAAATATAGTTTGTACTGTAAACGTCAACGATACGATTACACTAAAGTAAATTTTCGTGCTAGGCCCACTGGGCACATTGGGCTGTATTATCGCGCAGCGTGATCTCCTCCAGATATACTATTTGCAGATGATTATCGGGCCAAAGGTTTGAAGGGTGGTTTTTACATGTACACAGAAAAAAATCCTAAACTAATAAATTGTATGTTAAATAGGACTAAATAAATTTTATAAATTAAAAATATTACCATAGGTATATTATGAATGAGTAAAAGAGAGTATTTGTGATTTTTTTTAAATGATAGGATTCCTACTTATTTTTCAACTTATTTTGCTTTTGAAATAACTCTGTTTTTGCTTTATCTCGCATTCACAAAAATAAATAACAGCAATATTACCGATGACAGATACGATTGAATCAAAAATAGAAAGTTGACTGTGAAGAGTAAGCATACCGTGTAGGTAGACAATCTAATACCGCACTTGAAAAGCTTATTCAATCCGAGAAACTTTCAAACGCCACGAAACAAGCTTTGAAAAGGTATAAAAAGCTATATTAATGGTTCGAAACTAAAGTAATTATTCGACTACCCATGCTCATGATAAATAGAAAGCTGAAGATTTAGATATAAGTAGGTGTAACCTACATACTATAATTTATAAACACACTAGCGACTGTCCGCGAATTCGTTCGCGTAGGTAGTAGGTCCGGCCTTCGGCCTCGCCACAACCTTCCATCTTTTCATGATTTTTCTTTCTTAGGAACCTTCTCCTTATAATAATTAACAAAACAAAAAAAAAAAATTAGCAAAATTGTTCCATCCATTCACGCTTGATGCGATGACCAAGAGAAGATTGGCTTTTATTCATAAGTTGAATGGTTATTTTATATGTGACGGTATTGTCAGTCTAATTGGTACGGACTATGCCTTTGAAGCAGGTACAAGGTTATATCCTTGACCGGCAGCCCTATATGTAGCACAGTTGCCATATATTGAAATCTAAAAAAATTACGGCTTGATGTCACTTTTGTCAGCACCAGTTATTAATTTCTAATATTTTGCTTACTGGAGTTGTCAAAACCGAAATAGAGCCTCCATATATCAAGATTTTAATCAGTATTTGATGGTAACTGAGATAAATTTGATTATAGCTGAGATACGTTATAAGCCCTGCCGGTAAAATATTTGCATTACGAAGGATTTGGAGCAAATATATTTGCTCTCGGGTGTCAGATGTTTTTAATGTATAATTATGTGTGTCCAACGTATCTCGCGAGACAGGGAATGCTAGTGTGACATTTTTTAAAATAAAACGGTCATAACATACTCGTACATTGACATATAAAGTCTTACGAGGTTGCAATGTAACTACATTTATCATAAGGCTTTTGTTTCAAGGTGTCATTCATAAAGAATGATACTTATCTAATCTACGTACTCGTAATTAATAAATAGTAATTATGTACTTATTAGTAACATTGACGTAGATGTTGCTGGTAGTTTAGTAAAAGTTTGGAGTATCTATTGAAATTACAAACACATTTTTAGGCAATTAATTAAGAAACTGATATGTGGTTTAAAAATAAAGTTCTATTTCAAGTTGGTCTCGTTTAATTATTACTCATATAAAAATGATAGTGGACTCGTGGAAATGTATATATGGTAGCGTTCGGCCTAAAAATATAGAGAAATGAGCATTGATAATCTTACTGATACAGCTGATAGAGTTTAGGATAAAAACGTGTCGTATCCGATTACTCGGAACAAGTTTTTAACCATCACGTCCGATACGAAAAAGGCCTCGATACGAACGTTTTCCGATTATCAAGAAACAACGATAGTGACGAAATTATAATTGTTTTTATTATGTAAACTAAGTACGTATTCATTACCATTTTCGGCTATCTGACTTATCGGTATCTATGGAATGTTGTCTCTATAATCTTTTTGTGAATGTAAATTGATCGCCTGTGTTCACGTACCCACGCCATTTATGCATGTAAACGTATATAATAATAATATAATATATTATACACATATGTTTTGTGACACAAATTAATCAGTGTGCTCATTTGCAATGCAAATATATGTCTATGACACGCGCAATTTTTGCTTGTTTTTAAATTATATTTTAGGCTCATGCAAAGTAGGTACACATGAACATAATAGTTACGATAAATTTATAGTTAGGTACTTTGTAATCTTATACTAGGTTCTGCCCTCGGCTTCGCCCTCTTAAAACAAGATTATCACCAACCCTCGGAAGCTACCTGTCGAATCGCTATAAAAGTACTCTATCCATTCGAAATTTCATCCAAATCAGTTGAGCATTTTCAGCGTGAAGAAGTAATAAATACACATACTCACATTACTCACTCACTCACTCACATATATTTTGGGAATCAATTTATTTAGATTGTTACTGATTAGAATGACTTATGCATGCATATACAATCGAATGGACGAATTGAAATAGTCATGACCATCATCTACAGGTCAATTGACTTGCCGGTCTCTTCAAAAGATATTCATCTAATTAACTTTTAACCTAACATAAGGTCACAGGTTCACTAGAAATAATCAATAGGAACTTAATGCGTGATCATCATCATTCAATGTTTACCATTGGTTCAATTAAACCAAAAATATGTACTTACTTTAAGTACTGACTAGTTCATCTATACAGATAAATAAAATTGTAGTGTCTGTTTGTAATTCCAATTTAACAGCTTTTCACTAAAAACATATATACGGTTATAATATACCGTACATACAAAAAATAAATTTCTAATATTTGTCTGTGTGTTTGTTCCGGCTAATCTCTGAAATGACTGGACCGATTTTAACGGGACTTTCACTGGTAGATAGCTGATGTTATAAGGAGTAACTTAGGCAACTTTTATTTTAGGAAAAAATATAAATCTCTGTCTCTCTGTCTGTTTGTTACCTTATCACGCCTAAACGGCTGAACGGATAATACATAATCAAATTGACAAGATTATAGATGATATTTCGGGGAAGCACATATGATATTTTTCATCATCATCATCCATTAAGACGCTGATGAAACCGCGGGGCGCAGTTAGTTATTAATAAGATAAAATTCAACTCACCGGATTGAAATAAGAAATGCCCATCTTCTTCAGCATCGGAATGGCTATGTCCGATCTCCATGTAGTCGGATTGCAGGAACCACCCAAAAATACCTCGGGCGGCGGTGACGCCTCGCTACCTGCGCAACGTCATACGTTAAATAATGCCACAAGCTCCAAACATAGTTACATATTAGTAGCAATGTGATATTTATAAAATATAATATATTTTATAACAATTCATAGGTCTTACTCATGTTATACGTACAAAGGTATTATATGAGTAAGATCAGTATTAACTACAGGTTGATTGACGTCACAAGACTCAGTGATTGAATCTCTGCTCTACGTCTTAGAAGGATGATATGTACACGCATGTGCATTATTTATCACGTAGAACATTGGTAGAGATACCTAATGCACTTGTAAGTATGGATCGAGATATCTAACAAGTAGGTAATCATCTGGATCGCCATCGAATATGACATTGCAATAAAACGATTAACTGAATAACTTCGATGGATACTTCAATACAATCTTTATGTCGCGTAAAGCATATAGGTATTTCCATCAAAGGCCGAAGCAATATCCATGTGTTAATATGTGCTCTCCAAGTAAGGATAGTAGATGCAAATTTTATAATAACACTATCGTAATCCGATGACCAATTTAGGTTTGGTATCACATCGGCCTCTGACAGTAACATATTTGTACAAGCTTTCCGACATTGGCTTAATCAGTATCGATAAAATAAATGGCCAACATAGGCATCCAAGGCTTTCTCTACACAGTAATCCGGCTTAATAGCGGCATTATGGTAATTCAGATGTATATATTTGTCAGTTTAATGGTTTTAGTGTGATCATCTCTAAAACTATCGAGAAACGTTCGACGGACTGTTTGTATTAATGATGAAATAGGAGTATCTGATCTATAGGCACTAGTACTGGCGCATCACGTGTAAGGGAAATAAACCCACGCTCTTCATAACACAAACACCGCGTCTAACGTACAGTCTACGTCAATACACACCGTGAGTAATGCCGAAGATATTTGAGGTGTAAATGAAAAAAATACTTCACTCTTGTAATATAGACCTAGCTACCGATAGAAAATATTCAAAACCTAACTCGAGTATACTAATTATCAATAATCACAGAAATGCAGATAAGAGACAAACAGAATAGCGAGGGCGGACTTATGAGCGTCCTAGCTCATTCCTTGTTATACATAATGAATGTGTTGACCCTATTTCTAAGATGAACTCGACGCACGCAAAAGAACTACTGTTAATTGTGAACAATTGTACTGCAGTTAGACACGCAACTACTGATCTCAAACCAGAGTTTGACGATTGAGAACTTGTTTGATTAAAACAAGCTTCTTGTATAGACTATGGACATGTAGTTAAATCCGTCAGTCCGCCGTTAATAGCAGACATAATTTATCTGTTATTTATCGACCTATGCAACGCATACATAACCTTTTAAAAATATATACACACACAAGACCTTGAAGCTACAACAATAAATTCGATTACGAAAGAACATTACAACAAAACGGAGATAATCGATTTATATGCAAATATAAAGATACGATCAATCATGATACGCTATCAGAATAAAGATGCGAAATTTTAAAGTATAATGATTTAAATAATTGCTAGGTAATACTAAACACCTTTAATTGAAAAGAAAGTGTGACGTATCCAAGGAAGGCGATAGGTACTCCGCGCAAGGAGCGGTAGGCGTTCATCGAATGATTGATGAGCATATCGGCGTAGGTTGCAACATGTAGGCCGACCACCGTACTACTTATAACACCCACTTGTAAAATAATGATCCCCATAAATGGCAATGGATTAAAGCTGTTCGAAGGAGCTTTAAAAATAAAACCACGTCAGTTGATGAGAATTTACGACAAATCAATCACAGATCAATCAAAGCCAATGATATAACAATCATATGCAATTGCAGCGATCGATACAGCGATGCCTACAAACTGTCCGCTTATATTTTGACGCATTGGACGCGCAACTCGGAGCGAATGAGACGAACTTACAATGTTTACTATCGTACACCTACTTCGATACCTATGTCTTAAATTATTTGAGACGTTTTGTGAAAACATTCAAAAGCAAGGACAGAGAGAATTCATTCATGTTTACAATGACTGTACAAGAAGTCGGTAGCCAAGCAGCATCACATCAATCCAATTCTGGATCTTTGTTCAATGCCAAAATTAAAACGTAAACATACACACTAGTAGTCAACAAACACACTGCACATCGCCTTCAGACGTACGCACACATACACCGCTGTCACAGATCCTAATAGAATGTCCCTGAATTTGTCACAACATCCACATGACATATTTTCACACACCATTAGACTAAATCCCGATTGTACTTCTTCTCACATTTGCGTCACTCAATAAAACTTATGGATACAAAACATTGTGGGCGTGATAAAAACATTTCTGTTATATTTTCGCGCAGAGTTTTCATGTTAGTTTTCGCGGCGACAACGTGGACGTGACCGTCGTCGTGAGAGAAACACACCGCACGGTTTCGAATGAAGGATGATGTTAAGGTTGTGAACGCACAAGGTACTATCATGGTGGTCGGCGGCATGGCTGCGGAGGAAATCGTGCAGAGCTGCGCACGCTGTCCACACGCGAACGTCGGCGGCCAAC
Organism: Selenia dentaria; assembly: GCA_917880725.1. NCBI lineage: Eukaryota > Metazoa > Arthropoda > Insecta > Lepidoptera > Geometridae > Selenia > Selenia dentaria. The sequence goes on from OU862879.1 coordinate 18,013,464, forward strand.
TGGCGTGTGCGGCACTTCTACGCTCAACCACTAGCCAATTCCGCATTTTAAAATATGCCGTTATTTCTATAGCACTACAAAGACATCACTCAAGAAGTTGTGGAAGTGTTTAACGCCCTTAGCTCATCTTCAAACCAGTTATTAAATGATCTGATCTGATCCGTAAATGACAGAATCATGCGTGTCATCACATCGAGTCATGTCATGACACCGACGAAGACTCATAAATCCTCTTGGTATTCCAAGTAAGCAATGTCTGGTAATGCGTTAATAATTGACTGCTTGTAATAAAAAATAAAATATTTGTGACATATTTCAACGGTATGTATCGACCTTATTTCTAATCGTACAAGTATTGTAAAATACTTGGGGGATACCCCTAATACTGGAGGGACTATTCTGAAATTAAGTTTAATGACAGTCGTTAATGACGCATATTAGAACTAAGTGTTTCCCTCGCCCGTTGTCGCATAGTAAAGAGAAATATTCCAGGATTTCACAAGCAGATATTATAATAAAGAATTACAAATATTGCAACGATGTATCTGGTACGCAAGACAAATATGTAATTAGAACTGTGTTAATCGGAGTATTTGTGATATACCTACGTTCATACGGTAATAAAGGACATGCAAATAAGCATTTGGCGTCGTTCAAGAATGCGTCTTCCGCGCAGATAAGGAAGTTGTTGTTTAGTGCGGTTTTGTTTACGTTACAATAATGTGTAGTAGTGGCGGGTAGTGACATCTTGTTTTTGCGAAGTTCGGTCTCGTGGGCGCCGCGAGTACAGCCGGAGATTCCGAGAGGCGCATCTACGTTCACGATACTTCCGTACTCCGTATATAGTACTTACGGAAGAGTTTGGAAGGTCGCACACAATATTTACTTAGCAATGGTTAGTTTGCTTTTAACGTGATAATTGCGAAAACGGAACTGCTTTCTGTGAAGTGTTTTCGACTTTTTATTTGGCATTTAAAGCAAACATCTAATTTGTCTCGTAACTATAAGGAAAATCTAGAAGTGTGAACCATGAAGGTGAACACATTGACAACTAACCGACCGTTAAAGGTAGAATCCTGGAGCTAAAGTTTGAATATTGAATTATATGCGGAGATTATTAGCGCATAATATCAAATTCAATCAAAGACGAAAAATAAACTTTTATGGTTTTTCAAGCGACGTAAACATTAGTCGCTAATACTTTTATAAAAGCGAAATATTACAACATGATGCTCGAGATAGAAGTCTAATATTAATCGTTAGTCAGATGCGCCGGGAGATTGACGTACATTCGAATTATCTAAAAAAACCATAGTACAACGTCTTTTGCGATTGCATTATACTGTAGGGTTCAAATCCATCATTAGCCACAAATATTATATATACCTATAAGTACTTAGTACATTTCTAAAAGGTATCCATATTGCACAGTGTATACAACAACTTGGCTTGGCAATATGGTGATAAGCTCGGGAATGATAAGCGCACGCACGATCAATAGCTGTCAACCCATGTCAGTCAGCACGCAAGGGCTGGCAACGCTAGACGAAAGGAAACTATAAATTATATTTATCAAACAAATATCATTATAGTTTCAACTATTACTTATTCTGTGACCTGACCGAAATAGCGAAGCGAAAGCGTGACTTGTGACGGTTCCAAGATACCTACTTACATTTTGATTCAGTAATGTAATATGTACCTATGCGATTTATTCGAAGAAAGAGCTCAGTAATACCGCGAATGAAGTTTTTTTTATGAGTAGGTATCACTAAACGCAATCTCATGAATGAAAAAATCTCACACAGATCTTAGTGTTATCAGTCAATGACAGACTATGTTGGGTATTTCGTTTAAACGTCAGCATATTCAAAGATTACAGTCGCAATCCATGACCACGACAATCCCGATAGATAAGAAGCACACAAGGCGTGGGAAGCCAACGACACTGAACTTTTACTAGCAACACCTATAGAAAATATCGAAGTGGCACATGGAGGGACCACCGACCGATGTGTATTTCTGGATTGGTACCGTGCGGAAAGTTTAGTCACGATTTGTTTGATCGCGGCTCGCTGTCTTGGGTTGACCTTCCGCAATACGAAATTTTACGTCCTCAAACGACTATAGCACACACAAACTTTGCGAATTTATTATTTTACATTCCGTAAAGAGACATCTCATGGAGCTGCTCTGCCGTAAAAATGTTTTATGGCCGTTCAACAGCGCCGTGTCGATTCAAACCGCGGAAGGTCAATTTGGTATTTATAAATAGGTAACAAAGAACGAAACTTACCGTTGATGTGCTTGCAGTTGATGTCTTTATCTCGCAGTTCCTTCTCGATATTCCATACTGGCGACTCTGGCTTGTTCGAAGTCCTGCATAATTCAAAGAACATAAATTAATATCATAAACAAAAAATGGTGGAGAGCTTCAAACGATTGCTTGGCCTAATTGATCCGTTTGAATAACTAGTTTACACGAAGGGTCGGTTACAAGCAAGTTTGTGGTGTGTAGTGATTCAGTGCATGACAAATATATCATTGTTTGGTATTCAAGGGTCAATGCACGCGTCAGCGACAGCCTGTAGTCCTCGGTTCAAGACCGGGTAAACGGCGACTGATCATTTTATCGTCATCATTAAAATTAAACTGAATCATATTTCACAAGGAAAGGAAAAGGGCATTGCCGCTTTTATTAGTACTCTTTAGGCGGCCATTAATAATTTTATTTCATTTTATAAACAATAAAATTAAATCATACTGCGAATACCAATGCATCAATAAAGTTCCTTAGTACAAAATGACGAACGGATAATGGCACAATCGCTCTATAATTCTATATATATATATTTACATGTCATTATATCATACCTATGACAAAGTAAGTAACTCGGGGCTGCGCGGTCTAAGTACTTTGCCTATGAAGTACGAAGGTTTGTCGTGTGTCTAAAGCAATATGATAAATTACTATGATATGATATAAACTACTTTCTGTAATAAATATACTGAATACATTTCTTACTATTTTTATTTGGCCCGTCGCATAACTATAGCTTTGTTGGCAAAATAAACTTGGCTAGCAATGTAAAGGTTGACGTAATCCCTCTCACGAATCCGTGACATTTAGTGGCACGGTTTAAAGAACCGTCATTTTTGCACAATGTGTACCTGACCTAAACACAACCGCACCGAAGAATTACTACTAATTAAATACGATTATTAGCCAAAACCTACGAAGAAATAATGACACCATTTCTTCGTAGGCCAAAATCAATAAAAAAATACCGCAAAAAATTGTATTTAAGTTGGCAATGACCTAAGAATCTTGACGTGCATTTTCATCGAAACACGGAAAACATCTTTTGTCGCATCGCATATTTTTTCTACACAAGCGACAAGATAATAATTATAGCAAGTAGGGTCGTGTCGACAGTTCAACTGAAGGTTCCCTTTATGTGAGCTAAATGACTCATATGATTTGCATCTCATTAACAATAAAGCTGCTTAGAAGAAAGAAAATCGAGAAGAATCCGGAACACTGTAACGAGGAAGGATATTGAGGTCAGAGGATAATTACTTTGTTTAGTGGAATTCTGACTACACAGTGACCAATTTGAAATGAGTGTGGCTTCTACTACAACTTAACTAATTCATTATACGCGTCATCACATAATAGAACTCATATAGACAGGTACATGACGTTCTTCAATAATTTGTGCGACCTAATTTTTTTGACGGGCTAAATCATTGATATGAAGGGGGGTTTAAAAAAATAGTTTTACTTCAATAGGCTAAATGCTGTTTTTTTCTACCGGAATATATACAGCGTCAGGCAGGTAGTGAGTGTTGAAGATATTCCTGTATGGCGCTCTTGTTTAGAAGAGTTGAGTAGATCTGTGGTAAAAGTAGCACTGCTTATGACGATCGTGAATAGTATTTCGTCGCAACCGTGTACAGTACAGTAGTTCTGCCATGAGTTTGCAACATAAATGTCATCTATAGTCGATACTCGGTCTCGCCTACCTATTAAGCTTGTGATTGGCGTACCTATTCGCTACCGATTTTAGTTCTACAATTGACGACAACGTGGCACTGCTCTTTTTTTCATACATTTTTTTGCGGCAGTCGATAGCGAGCATCGATTGGTGTGAATGTTGTAAACTCGTGGTAGACCTACAGGGCCCTTATTCGCTATGACCAATTAACGCGTAACCCGGCGCGTTACGATGTCTTTGAGGAATGATCGCAAAATTGTTAATTTCACGATCATTCTTTGAAGTTATCATAGCCCGCCGCGTCAATTGTTTGAATGGTCATAGCGAACAAGGGCCCAATAGAGGGGTAGGCGACTTGTAAAGTATCTCTTCCGTAGCAAAGCGAATTTACCCTTATGTGTATAATTGGTCATTCTGTTTTAATAACGTCATCGGTATTTACAAAAAGTAATTTGCTAAATTAAAAGGTAGGCAAGAATTGAGGAAACATTAGACTGTTACGGAATCCGTAATATTACAACTTAGTTATAGTAAGGTTTGGTATCATTGGTGCTTATGATGTTATTGTTATATGATTATATTATATGAAGCGGAAAGTGCAAAATTAAGTCTATAATATCATATTACTCCACCTGCGTGTTATTGTAATGAGCAGAATTTGGATTTAAATTGAAAATTCCAGTGCAAGGCTTTTATATATGATACCATTGGATAGAAATAGAATAAACAAACACGCTCATGATCTAGACAGACGTACTGAAAACTAATATAATATAAGCAGTGACCGAAACCAGATTTCATAAAAAACACTTTTGTTTTAAGCATGCATTACCTTGGTTCAATGACAAGGTTCAGTTCAGCCAGTTAAATTGCATTAAAACTAAACCGATGAACAGATTGATAAGAATGTGAAAATGATGACTAACATCTTTCTGTCAGGTCTTCTGTCTTAGTCTCAGTCTTAATCTTTTATAGCTTAATAAGTTGTAACGTTATAGATGTAAGTGAACGTATTAGTACACAATACATAGATAATATGCATAAATTAATTGTTGAAGTATTTTAGGGGTACCACGCATAGTACATGGTAAGTATTTGAACATAATACATTTGTTTTGCTGCACCCCTTTGTGGGGTGTTGAACAGAGCTAATGAAATGATGCTAATATTTCATATTATCTCTATTTCATGTTATGTACGTATATGTGCTATATTATCAAGAAACAATTCTGAAATTTGGCAAAGTTGTTTCTGAAAAGTCAAAGTGCAGTGTCTTGTAAAAACACTCGTAGTACTTGTAGAGACTTTGTTTGTAATTATAGCTACGGAGCCCTATACGACATGATCTGAGAATATTAGTATATTTTTTAGTCTTACCGAGACACAAATGCTACTTTTTCACTACTTTGGTGTCAACATTTTAAAGATATTAGAATCGACGACCTTATAGCCAAGAATTAACCTCCCGAAGACATTTGTAGGTGCGATAGAGAAACAATCTTTTGAAAATTGTAGGTAGTATGGAGTACTGATGATGATGATGATGATGATGATGATGATGATGATAATAATCATAATAAAAGGTAGCATGAAAATTCTATGAGCACTTACTGTCTCGCCTGCCGTGAGCACCGTCTAAGTTCCGCAGCAAACACGCAGAACTCCCCGAAGGTAAGCGTCAGTGACTTGCGCCGCGCACACTGCCGCGCGCATACCAGCATTTCGAACACTGGAACAAACAAATAACCAGTTGACATAAAAGCGTATATAGTGTAACTCCTACCTATAGAATATATATAGGCTATAACAAAAGAAACAGGCAAACTAATTTTGCGTCACGACAAGAAAACTTTGGCGGCAACACTAATAATGGGCTACACAATCAACATTATTCTGAAGGACAGAAAATTAGAAATGAAATGAAATACATTTATTTGACATACAAACACACAGAGACCTAACAGAAATTAATAATACCATTGTAACTAATACTACATAAACACAGGCTCTACGTATATATATAGTGAATAGTGATGTCAAACAGTGATGTCTCAGCATAATGCTGCTCCACATTGGTAAACATGGGGCAACGCTGGTTTTCAGACTGAAATAAGGAACATCGAACGGCGATGTAACTAATAAAAAACCAGTCAAGTGCGAGTTGGACTCACACACTGCGAGATCCGTTGCTCTAACTAAAAGACAAACTGGGTAAGTACAATCTTAACCCGTTTGCCGTTCTATCCCTAGACAAGATTATTGTACCAACCGCAAATAATAAATTTGTAATAGTAAATTCGCTTTTTTTGTTATTTCACTACATATTTACGGTTTTCAGATGTTTTCTTTTATATGCGCTGTAAGACATTGCTTCTTGCTAAATTTCATGATACTATTTCAACGGGAAGTTTTTGTGTATTTATTTATGTGAAAGTTTAAGTCATAATTTTTTTAACTTTTTAGTAGTAACAAGTACAATTTCAAAAATTTTATACCGACTTCCATTCTATTCAGTTATTGGAGTGTAACTCAAAAACTACTTAACCGAATATGATGAAATTTAAATGGGACCACACGGGAAGCACCGCCTTTCAACCACTAAAAAATTTGAGAATCGGTTCACCCAGTCCAAAGTTATGAGGTAACAAACAAAAAAAAACATACAATCGAATAACTACTTGAGTACCCCTTTTTGGAAGTTGGTAGAAAATAATACACGATCGAATAAATTTCCCCTATATATTTCAAAGTAAGCGCACGAATTATTTGCACCAACCAGCCTAGGGACAGTAGCATATCACTATCCGGTAATGACGTCTAATAAGAGTCCCAATATGGTTTAGTGCAACGTGCACTTTGCAAGGCAGGCTAAGTGTAGTTGGCTGCAGGTTCAGACCTAGACCGTGTCACCTAGAACAAATTATTATACTACTAAAGTGAGCCCGACACCTCATCGTTTGAATGATTTATTCCAGCACGCAATTACGAGAGCACTACGCGTTTACGAGTTGATCTACGAGGATAACAAAAGCAATTATCCACTTGCTCGCTAGATTATAATCACCTACAAAAATATGAGCATAGTTTAGGATCTTGTCACTATAACAATAGCTGATATATCTTTGTGCAGCGAAGGAAATATACGCATATTAAACAGACACGATGTGTTGAATTGTGCACATATTTCTTTGGATATTGATCATACGTGTGACAATACTTTGCGGGTCTCGCTTAGTAATGAGTATCTACAATAAGACAATAACGCAATAATTATAATTAATATACAGTAATTTATTAAACAATTACATCATTGCGTTATATAAGAATAAATTATTATGGCGTAAGCTACATGACCTGACACTAAACATACAGCTTCCTAAATAAACAAGGAACTGATACAATATGTAGTCCTAACCACAGCACATTATATGACAATAAAATGTATTGAACAATATCTAAATTTAATAATTATGCTCGTGCGGACTGCGTGGATATAGTATAATCAGCCTTATTACTTCGCTCTGAAGAAGAACGACCCTTCTGAGTGTGGCCTTTTATTCACCACGGGACCCGTAGGTCTTAACGCACATGGTTTAATCACTGTGGTTCACAGACAACAACCGGAAACGACGACATCTGAAGCACGAACACACAATGGTAATATGGTCACCCATCCAAGTAATGAGCAGCAAACTTCGCTTACGCTGTATTTTTATAAAATAGGAACAACTAGTTTGCTAACTATGAAAACTGTCAAATGTGCCGTAACCAAAACGATCCAATTCTAGGGCCCCGTTTCATAAAGCCACTTTAGGCCAATTCTACTATTTTATTTAACAATAATTGTTACTTGTGGCTTTATGAAACGGGGCCTAGGTATAGGATAATCAAAGGTTAACCTACAAGGCCTACATTTCCACCTTTTTATATTAACGTATTCTTTGTGCTCCTTTTTCGATTTTTCACGCGTGCGTAATAAAAACAGTAATAATGCCAACCAAATAACAGTGATTTTGTAGTCAGTCAATATCGCAGAACGTACCTACTAAGGTATTTCGAATGATATAATTATTATACTAATCTGTATAATGTCATAAAATATGTAGTTGTTTATTTTTATGATTTTTCAAGAATGTTGATTGATGAATATAATTCAACATAAAATTAAAAAATATATATGCGGGGCAGTCTAGGGGCCTGCCGATGGAAGTGAAAACTAAGCAACTTGAAGCGTTCGGTGACGATGACGCGAGTTCCATGATTATCTTTTACCCAAAAAGTGCCTAACGCGCCTAAAGAGTTTTCACTTCAAAAACGCGTTTACAGAATCTCCACCATTATCTCTTTTTATTTTAATTTTCACCAAATCACTACACGTACAGTCGTGTCGTCTGGTGTACCCAAAGCTCTCTAGAAGTAGGGGTCAGTCGCACCTCACCTCACACTCATTCGTTCGAACGGTAATCGGCATGACAATTTGGACCACAACGAGGCGTCACTGATATTTACATACAATGTCAGACGCAAAAACGCCATGCCAAAGCAATTTTCAGATTCAACCTGAACGGACTAAGCATTAGGTACAGTTAATAAAAAAACGTGAGTCGTGAACTCATTCGGCGGTAATTGGTCATCAGTGAGCAATAATGGTGAGATCATTGCGCACGCGCAACCACCTGCCTAGGGCAGCCAAGTGCTCTTTCTTATTCGGACAATGGCCAAGAACGGCCTGGTTTCCTGCAAAGATGACTTTACACTTTCTCTGGTGGAAATAGCGTTGGCAGCACCAAAGATTTAAATTAACAATGGAGGAAGTACCATGGAAAATAATGTTATTGTTGTGTGGCTCTTCCTGGTTGTCTTAAAAAACAACCGTTCACACACACATTCACAGAAATTTTATTTAAATTAATTGCTAGGTACACGACTTTTACAGACAAAGGAATAAATTCCTGCACTTCACTTGTACTGCACTTAACTAGCAGCAAGATAGCTTTAAAAGTGATTTAAAAGACAAACTGAAAATCACAAAACAATAGGCAAATTATTTTTGGAAAGAGCGGATTATATAGGAAGGAACATATACCTAGTACTAACAGTATTCAATGGAGTCAATGAGGGTTTGCCCGTAGGTCAGCATTATATACGCGTTGTCACAGTACGTATCGTCAGCGGGAGCAGTAATGGGACTTTATCACCAAAATGGTAGAATTAAAAGTTTCATTATCGACTTCAGTCAGTCAACGTCGTCATACATAAACTGAACACTCAACTACTATTAATGATGAGAACCGGACGGATAGTAAGTGCTATGTGAAGGTATGTCCAAAAACCGATGAAATTTTATTGTAACAGTAATCGAACCTATGGCACAGATTGAAGATGTCATAAAGAAAAAAATGCTGGACGCACGTGAGGAGGCCTAAGCAGATGATGGCCTTAAATAGAAAATTCATGGTAACCCTATACGTGCACCTGCCACACTAAACAATAATATAGTATAGTACCAAACAAGCTCGGCATTTGGAATACCGCTAATTGAACGTGTACTCTGTTTTAACCAGAGTTCGTCTCATTTAAGGTAAAAGTTTATATTTTACAATAAAGTGATTAATTAATGGAATGTCGACATCACAATAATATCGAATAATATCGAAAATATTATCAGGAAATGTCAAAGTTTTAATTATTGTTGGATTTAAGTCTACGATTCCTGAATAGTTTGTCATTAATCATTAATCGTTAAGGCGCGGTCCAACCCCAATTTTAAAATAATTTACGTTGCTTTACGTAAGGTTGAAAATCGCTTGTTATATTAGAGGATGTGATGCGAAAATGCATTAATATTGTACGTTTTCTTAATATATTTCGATATATACTAAAACAATTGAAAAAACTGCTGGTTACTACTTTAGTACTATATGTCGGCTATGTATTACCTACAAAAAATATAGTGTTATCGCTGAAAATTCTGAGAATTTGAACGTGAAAGTTTATTTTTATGGACTTATTCAGAAGTTTTTTCTGCAGAGAGCGAGTAATATTTAGAAATTCTGTTCGGTTATTACTCTTTGCCTGTTCCTTTTCTAACGTAAGTATTATTTTTCATACAATACTATCGATCTGTTCCGTTACACTAGATGTTTAAAGATTCTGCTTTTAACTATTATCAGGGTACGAGCGCGTCTTAAACTTGGCTGTGTCACAGAATAACTAATAGGTTCTGCGCTCATTGATATTCATCGAGGGGTGCCTTTTCCATAATTCGATTCTGTTTAACCTTAATTTTATATAACTATCCATTAATTGTATGATGATAGACAACGATATTGTATATCCATACTACCTTAAACATTGATACAAAATGAGAATAAAATAAACACATTTTATCTTAAATTGGAAAAAAATAGGCAAGTTATTTTTTAAACGACAATGTAACTAGGATATTTTATCAAGAGGTCTGCCGTCTGACGCCACGAGTTTTCAAATATTTATTACAAGTACTTACCTAATATAAAAAATTTATTAGGTAGTATTCGTTTCTTAAAATATTTTTAAGGAATGATTGACTCTTATTATACTTCATATGTAAATATATATTATATCTAGATATATATATATAGTATATTAAATAGTTGGCATTTATTTAAAAAACACGTTCACACACTCGTACGCCCGCACTTAGATTCCCCGTGTCGGGGGAGACATGGACACGCACAACAACACCACAGAACAAACATCACAGCACCAGCTCATCACATCACACACATATTTGCCCCGGACAGGGGACGACCACTCGCTTCGAAGTCACAATACCAAATACAAACAAAGTCGAATGAGGTTCCGATATTTCACATTGATATTAACTAACTTATTAGCTATTGCAATGGAAATGTCATGAATAGCAAATAACAAAAAATGAGGGTAGATAGATGCCTATGTGTTTTATTCACAGTCGCACCCGCATTCTTCAGTCGGCCCGCGATCATGGCGCTTGCAACAACTGCGAAATCGGACGCTCGTCACACTAATATAATAAAGGCAACATTTTTGAGTTATAAAGGCAAAATTTTGTTACTTCTTCACGTTCAAACGCCTGGACCAATTTTGATAAAATTTAATTTGTACATGTGAAGCGCTGGAATAACACAGGATACTTCATCATTATCATCCATCACCATGCTGGTGAAACCCCAAGGCGCAACTAGTATAATAGATAAATATCACGAATTTTGCCCCGTTCCAATATTAATACAGTGAATGACCGTGAAAGTTTTAAATGATAATATATATATAATATCATTACTTTGGCTGTGACATACATATATCCTGTTAGACTACAATTACAAGTTAATAATATTATTATTTTATTACCTCACAATTACAATACGTTATTGATCTAAAATCGAAATAAAATGACGTAATTATGTTATCACCATTTAATTCAATCAACGCTGGCTCTATAGACTCCAACAATGATTAGCTGTCGAAGATAAGAAATATAATAATATTTTCGTATGTACTTACCTACATTTAATATTACTCAATGTAATGTATCTTAAAACATACGGTAAGTATAAAACGATTACATTAGTTAATAACCATTATAATACAATCAACATTTCATCATCATCATCTCAGCCGTAGGACGTCCACTGCTGAACATAGGCCTCCCCCATGATTTTCCAAAAGGACCGGTTGGAAGCGGCCTGCATCCAACGTCGTCCTGCGACCTTTCTCAGGTCGTCTGTCCACCGTGTCGGTGGACGACCTACGCTGCGCTTGCCGGTACGTGGTCTCCACTCCAGAACCTTTCGGCCCCATCGGCCATCTGTTCTGCGTGCTATGTGCCCTGCCCACTGCCACTTCAACTGGCTAATCTTCTGAGCTATGTCGGTGACTTTCGTTCTTCTACGGATCTCCTCATTTCTGATTCGATCACGTAGAGAAACCCCGAGCATAGCCCTCTCCATAGCTCGTTGTGCGACTTTGAGCTTATCTATGAGGCCCATAGTAAGAGACCACGTTTCAGTGCCATAAGTCATCACTGGTAACACACATTGGTCGAAGACTCTTGTCTTGAGGCACTGAGGTATTTTTGACGAGAACTACAATCAACATTTAAAAGGTTTCAATTAGTAATGACTATGAGCAAAAACATAATGGAAAATGACTTTTGACCATGATGCTTTGCCGCAGGGACGGGCGTCGTTTTGTCTGGCTGATATTGGGAGCTCAAATTCATCGATTTAGAACTTTATTGAATACTAGCTGCTCTCCGCGGTTTCACCCGCGCGGTGTTGGATGATGATGATGATGAATCTTATATAGCCTATGTTACTCAGGGTGAATGTAGCTTTCCAATGGTGAACGAATTTTTGAAATCAGTCCAGTTCTTTTTGAGCAAATTCGTTACAAACATACTTACTACAAATCTTTCCGCTTTATAATATTAGTATAGAAAACGTTTCTATTTTCTATTCCTGCTTATTCTCAAAGCTTACTTATTACAATACTAGCTGTGCCCTACGGTTTCACCCGCGTGGTGATGGGTGATGGATGATGAAGATGAAAAAGTATACCTTCAGTACTTTTGCGTGGAAGAGTAACAAACATCCATACATTCAGCCATGCAGAGTTTTAAACTGTAATAGATGACCATGGTCATCTGAAGATTCGATTGGTTTGTGACGAGACGAGTGCCGTACAGAAGCTTAAAACTCTGCATGGCAATGAACTACACTCGTCACTTTGACATATCAGATAGGTGGTTAGGAGTTAAGTCTCTTGCCTTGTAATTTCGCTGGAAATATTGCCCTCCAACGAACACACAGTAATGTTTGCACACTACTGCTTCGCGGTTGGATAACTGGCAAAGGTGTGGTACTTCCCCAGGCGGACAGAGCACTTACTGTCATATTAATGATATTTACATTCAATTCATCAATTAATGTTTATAAATACTCTTTCTAAAATGTATTTAAAAATATAATTAACAAGTACAATTTGAAAATTTTCATACAGACTTCCATTCTATTCAGTTATTGGAGTGTAACTCGAAAAACTACTGGACCAAATTTGATGAAATAACTAAATTTAAATGGGATAATGATGATTATATGGATGATTTAAATGGGACCACACGGGAAGCACCAGCTTTCAAATAAAAAAAGTATTTTGAGAATCGGTTCACCCAGTCCGAAGTTATGAGGTAACACACAAAAAAAAATACAGTCGAATTGAGTACCTCCTCCTTTTTGGAAGTCGGTAGAAAAAGTCTAACTTGGCTCATACTCTGAGCTGTAAGTGTGTCGAATGTGTGTGTGTGAGGGCTTTAAAACGCTTTTAATGCTAGTGGTTATTAACTAAGTGCTCAACTAACATAGTGTTGATTGGCGAGACAAGATTTATACACTGTAAATATACAACGGGGCGATGGCAACACAGCACGCCCGTAAATTGTTTTATATGACAGACAGTTATTAACAGTCCCATATTTATACCTTTGAGATAAAACGATGCCGCCTCCAGACGATTGCACGTGCCGGTTACGGAATTAAATACACACATGATTATAATTTATCTAATGTTGCGTCAAATAAACGATCTTTAAACTATTTCGCCATTGAACAATTACACGCATCTGTTAATTTCCACCTTCAGTTATCTTGACGACAAATCATCACTATTCCAAAACTCATGAATGAATGGCGTCTCTTAATAATGCCTCAGAGATAAATACAGAAGTCAATGAAAAGATGAAACGTAGATATAAGATAACTATCAAAGATAGTGGAGACATCATGGCCGTTTCTAAAAATATTGCGTAGGTATTAACTTTTGTTGATATTCGTCATCGAATAGGCCTAAAATACAAGACGATCACTGATTACAAAATTACCCTGTTGGTCGGGTGACCTCATAAGGAATAGATATAAAATCAATATTGTCAGATAAACTCAGATCCGTACTCGGATTAGGATGATACGAACTATGTAGATATGTTATTAAGGCGGGTTCCACGGTTGAATCGCTGATGTCAGATAAAGAACAATGAGAGCAATAATTATTATCTACAGTACAGATGCAACGGTTGCAAGAGGTACTCATATTAAACATGACTTCGAAGTAGATACGTATATGTTCGCACAATGCGGAACTCGCAAACCGTGGTGAAACTTTAACTGCGCTACGTATTGACATTTTGATGGTTGATTCAGTGGATGACGACGATGACATCATTTGTGTTATCGCTCACTCAATCAGTGACCCGTCAATGACTCCGTCATTCCCTCATCAGTAACTAGCAGCTGTTTCTGCAAATTAGACAAAAAGTATTGAGTGCGTACTCGCTTTAAGCAAATTATCGCGGTGTCTAGAAGTGAATTGTGTAATATATTACACGTCGAAAATAAGTGTGTTTGAAATTGTTAAACACGCTTGTAGTAGCCGTATCATTTACAAGGTCGTCAATTATGAAATAAGTAGGTATGTAAACTATTTCAGTCAATGACAACAATACCTACCCGACCACTCAAATAACAACAATTCGCTATCGCTAGCTTACATCATGATTCGATAAAATGATGCTACAAGTTAACTTTAACTTTATTCGATGTAACATTTTCTTTTATTCATTGTTTATTTGGGACTTTTATGCCCGTTGTCAGCAACATTTTAGGTAACACCTAAGCCACTTAGGTAACACTTAGCAGTACAAAAATGTCACTTAAATAGGCTACGGTGTTGCCTAAAATGTTGGTGAAAACGGGCATAAGTCGCTTAGCGTATATGCCAGTCTCGTTAAGGCTTACAATAACTTGACACACTATTAAACACATTCACAAGACTTATTGAAGTACTTCAAGCAGGGCTCTGTGAAAGGCTTTTCTGAACTCGACAGATAGGGATGCAAGCATTTCGATTTCAAACACAGTAGTTGGCGAAAACCATCTCCGGGACGCCTGGATCTGTGCCGCTAGGAACAATTGGATGATTCCGAAAATGTTATGGGTAAACAAGGTTCCCGAGGTTTAGGTATGTTACCAAACAACACGGGTAGTTACCGAATTAGATATATCCAGAGAAGGACGTTATCAAAAATAAAACAGAACCAGCCGAAGACGAAGCAAGGAGGAAGAAGCAAAGGCGTATTATTGGCAATCAAGTTAAATAAAAATACAGCTCTCACTATGGCCTCAGTCCTAGTAAACGGTTTCAGAAGGAAATAATAAAAGTAAATAGTATATGTAAATCTTACCCTGGGTTTTAGTGGGATAGAGTTCGATGTCGTTGAATAGACTTTGGACTCGGTCGGCGGAGGCCGCCTGGTCCGGCGGACCCACACGACACTCCCAAGCGTTTGCCACCTCCCTGGAACAACAAACACAACATTTAAATACCGATATCTTCCAAGATAATGTCTCTCTTCTTGGCTTACAATAAAGTTTAAAATATGTTAAAATATCTTAAAATTCAATAACTTTTGAACGTTGTCAGTGTCTTATGTAGCGTATATGGAATGCACAAAACGATTTATGCCATATCCGTCCCGAGTTTTTGGCTCAAGGCTTTAACACATAACGAAGCTCACAGAAAATAAGATTAAGAAAATAACGCTATAAAACGCTCACAAGGGGCGCTCGAAGTGGGTATCTGTGCGGGAACGCTAAACCAAATGAGCCATCAATGACAACGCCACCAATGCCCTCATGAGCTAAACGAACGCACCTCAAGATGGCTGTAAACACTTTTTAATAAAAAAGCATATTATAAAGTCGGACATAATTATTTTTTATGGGATATTTCGGCTGTGGGCTTGCAGCGTGGCACTACCACAAAAAGAATTTATCTATTTAATGAAGACAAGCATCTTTGTCTTCATTAAATAGAAGATAAAGATGCTTGATATACTCTACTTCTTCATTAGCCACCCATAAAATATAATAATATAGCAGTAACTAGGTAACTAACTATATAAGTAGAAACTTTGTAAAAATCTATATGAAAAGCTGGACACTTCTTCTCAGTAGAGTCTATATATTTTGGAACGCGGCGGCAGTTTTAAATTACAATGAATAATTGACGTTCATAAGTGCGTCTTTGGTGCCTAAATTGAATAAACGTGTAGTTAGACTTTGACTTTGACACATAAAACAAAGGAAATTAAGTCCATTCATCAAAAATGAGATTTTTTACAGTATTATAATGAGAAACAAAACCACAACGAAATAAAATAATTCAAAGAGACACTTCTTGGATTCACGATTCTTCAAGTCGTGATCCATCGTAGACTCCGTCGCTTAACATCGGGTGAGATAGTAGTTTATCAAATACTGTTAAACGCCAGCCTATCAAAACTAGTATATAAATACAAAAAAGGGCTCCAAATTGATTGATCAAAGTTGATTTTTATTTTGATAGTTGTTCGGCAGACTATCTCAGTGTCTGTTTTTAATCTTACGACTCCAACTGTTGATGAAATCCCCAAAACGACCAGTTGCCTAAATTAATGTTCTTATTGATTGGAGGACCGCATATACTAGGAATACTTCCTACTTGGTTTATGAATGAATAGCTGCGCCCTGAGGTGCACAGTGGTAATGGAAGAAGATGATGATGATGATGATGATGATGAAAAGGATCCTATGTATTAATCCAACGCTTCATGTACGTCATACCAAATTTCATAAAAATTGGGCCAACCGTTTGAGCGAAAAGAAGTAACAAACATAATATAAACACACTTTTCACAAACTTTCGCTTTAATAATGCTATGTGTGTTGTCCCACGATTTCATCTCAGTTATCTTTACTTACATGTACTTTTTATCTCTGGGAGTTGAAATACGAATAGATATTGCTAAAGACATATTTAAGTACCATGCATACACAATTTGTAGTTTGTTTAGAGAACTGGATTTTTTTTATATATTTTTTTTACTACAAGGTTATTAATTAGATATGATGAATTTAGCACAAAAATTTCAAGACTACAGAAGACATCCGTCGGCAGAAGGCGACAATCTAAGGGGTATAAATAATTAATTAACATTATTAATTTATAGTAATTAAAGTACTAATAAAACTCACATGGTAAACAATATACTAATAAAATCACGATAAATAATTAAAAGATACCACTAACTCTGTTACACATTTCAAATATTGTTATTAACTGAAAAACTTAGATAAACGCAGTCTTTTATATCATATCATGGGACCGGCTGGTATATACTTCCCCAGTACAGTCATCCATGTTTTTACACCTATTTATTTCGTAACCTTGTTTATTTACTGTGATACGACAACAATGTATACATATTATATCAATAGAACTCACTCGTTCTAGTTATGACAGAAGTAAGATACTATATGTATGTGAACATTATACTCGTAGGTCTGTTGTGTGCACTTCACCTTTTCCAGGCGTAGGTATATTATGATATATTATATGAAATCTTAACATTATAACGAACAATTTGTAAAAAAATATTTTGTGTAGGCGTTTTAGGTGTAATGTTATTTTTTTATAATTTGAATGGTATATTTATTGCATGCTTTTTTTAAACCACTAACGCCTGCTTACCGAGACCATACTTTGCATATTTAGAGAGAAAAATACACATCCTCGGACAGGAATCAAACTCGCGTCACTCGCGTCTTCCGACAATCCGTGTCAGACCCCGTCACCGCTAGGCCACCGTATACCGACAATACCGTCATACCATACCGGGCATACCACGGTGGCCTAGCGGTCATGGCGTTTAACAAGGATTGTCGGAAGACGCGGTTACGAATCCCGTCCGAGGATGTGTATGTATCTCTTTCTTTTTAATGTGAAAGGAGCTTATTTGAACACATATACAGCATATAACATGTTGATATGTCCCCAAATATTTCCATATTTAAACTATAACACTTATTATTGCCACTCAGTATTATATGAGTAAATACTTTGTTTATATAGTATATCAGTATATTTAAATACTAATAATAAAACATCCTGCTGAAATAAAAATGTATTGATGATGTAAATTAATCAGCATGAAAAATAAAACCTGTCATTTGATCACCATTGACTGTACTGTATTTTTTTTACTTTAACAGTAGAAGACGCGAAAACCGTCCACACGAAATCAATTAGTTTTATTTTTTAGGAGCAGGTCTCCAGATTTAATTCATAAATCTTTCGTTATCGACTAAAGCTAGCTAGGTATTAAATGATTCGCATTGGATTAGGTACTTACACCTCATTAAAATTGTCTTAATTAAGAGTAGGGGTCACCACTATTGTGATACCATGACTCAATGTCTGAGTTGCTAGAACATAATGAGCCCAGAATCTGTGTTATCAGTTACCTATAGTTTCCCAAGAAGTTGATTCACAAATAGCTTTCATTCTGATGTTCTGATGGGAACTATAACAATTACTTTTATCTGCTGAGTCAAACCACCGGGCAATTTGCCTACCGCGTTTGTTCTGCGTGCAAAACTGCAGTGTTATACATGTGTACCGGTGCGGCGGTAGACTAAATAACATTTATCAAGTGGGTTAGACAAACAGAGACTCAGGTTACATTCGAGAACTTTTTGATTAACCGACGAAGCATTTTCCCACGTGAAATAAACGACATTTTAAAACCTATACATAAAAGTAAGTATGTATATGCTATCACTTACTGAGTCAGCCTATTCAATAGCACATAACCAAGATCACAGTTACATTCACTAATTGAATTAGCATTGTAGGAGTACACGCAACACATACAAAACACTATTTTAAATGATAAATGCATTACTCTTGATCTCTCGTTTCGCTTCACAGGCTGACAAGAAGAGAATATAGATAGAGTTCTCAAATGCAATGAAGTTAATCGAATAAGCATTTGTATAGCTACTTATGTTTAGTTGTTGGTCCGCTGTTATTGGATAAGACGCGACATGACGTCAGTTAAAAGAGACAGGGCACTGCTTGATATTGACCTTATCGATAACCTATTGACAGTTTACAATATTTCTCAAATAGGATTTGTTTTTCACACGACACGCATCGCATAGCATTTTACAATTAGTACTAGCTGCACCCCATGGTTACACACGCTCAGTAATGGATAGTGATATTGACGAGTCTCATATTATGAGTTAGTCCAGCGCCTCATCGACATTATCGGGTACATCATCCCTCCAATACTGTACTAGCATGTATAGACAATAAGAAAGCCTGGCAAGGAGTTAGGTACGGAGGTACTCCTGATGTATTGATTGACTTTAAGATGCAAGCCTAAAGTGCAATCGCTCAAATAATAAATATTTAATTAAGACTATTTGAAAAACCAAATCAAAATGTTAACATTGAAACTTAATTTATTTCTCAGCCATCGTACACTTTTATCAGTATGTAACGTGTTAGGTACATGGGGTAATTAGGTACAATACAATAATAACAATTGTTTTAAGCCAGTTCTAAACGAGCTCAAATCCCACAGCCTTCGAGGAGACCATATCTGAGCCCGAATAAAGGCCATAATAAGGGTGGAATATACGAGTACCTTTCAGTGCAATAGCTTGCAAGATGCGTTGGGAACTAACTTTGCTACCTTGCCCTCGCATCTGCAAACATATTAGAGGCTCTGCTAAAGCCATGCCTTTTTTATCGTGAATCAGTAAAATTCGCGTACTGTGTTTTGGTTTGAAGGTATGGTTGCCGGCGAAATTACAGGTACATGAGACATAATGTCCCAGGATTACGGGCGCAGTGTAGTTCGTCACTTGTGAGATAATGCATCTGTGCTAGGCAGAGGTTACCACTTAACATCAGATGGGCCTCGTACTTGGACCGTTTCCTAAAATTTAAAAAATAAATAAAAAAAGTGTGATATGCCATGCCTATGTGATGCTACAACAGTATCCGAAAATATCTATTATGATAACTGAACGCGCAGGGCTTAGATATAAATTCGCCATATCAGTGTTTCACCAACATTCTGTTCACTTATGCGTCGACCTTTAGCTTAGCTTGTATTATTTATATCCCCATCCTGCTTCCCATGCAGCGATTCTAGCTCCTTTTGGATCGATGGGATAGCTGGTTCAGATTATTTCAGACGATAAGTACCTAGTTTATGACGATTACATGGTGTCACGTCTGATCGGATGTGACTTGTTCGTTGCCTTGCGATCGTCCACCGCAAACTAAACTAAGTTACTTTAGCTTAGCTCGCATAGTTGAGCCAGTTTTTCATACATGTGCGACCACCGCAAACTTCACCAGCTAAGGTGCGTTATACTGTCAACTATATGAGCTAAGCTAACTTAGTTTAGTTGGCGACGGACAATCGGCTTTATGGTAAATTATGGTTGTTTGCCATACGAGTATTTTTTCTGCGGCCTAACACAATACAAGACCAGGCAGCACAGTTTCATCCTCTCCACATTGGTAGCATTCGGTTGTGCAGAACATGAAACTAAACTAGCGAGTTAAAATTATGTAATTTAATAAATCATGCACATCAAAAGTTCTTATTCTGTTCTTACTAAAATTCTAATTCGTATAACGCTTGTGAAATCCTCCTTCGCTCCTTAAATTTGACATTTTTGTTCAATTGTGGGCATGTTTTACGGGTTCCGCACCCACTCGTCCCCTAATATAATATAATAATTCCCCTAATATTCGTCCCACGAACTACCACATTACAATTACCACAATTTACTAAAAATTTGATTTGAAGTTTGATTTCAGTAGTTTAGTTTGTTGTTATGTACAAGCAAATTGCTGCAAGTGTCAGATAGTGTGGCTCCAAGCAGTAGCGAGGAAATACTATAAATAACCACATGCATGTATAGATGCAGCATCTGATAATGTACAGGCATGCCATTAAACATTAGGCTAACGTCTGACCCATCTCATTATATAAAAAAAAATGCCATTAGTAAAACTACTCATGAATATCTCTTAAAGCGAAATGAGTGTAGATTACGACCACGATACATTTATGATACGACTTCGCGAAAACTTAGTTTTTCGACGCTTAAACCTAATAACCGATGTTCGATAAAAAAGTAGTGTAAATTGAATATACGTTCTTATGAAGTGTGGAAGCCAATACACGATTGAGCAAACTTGACTCGCTAGAAAAAAATGGGCAACTTTCCCTAAATTTTGCAATTTTTCTTACATGCATCGTGGGAAAAACCATTTTTATTCAATTATGGGCCAATATATTTCAATGAATGTATTATATTCGAATTCCCACTGCAATTCACTAGCGAACTATGGACCCCTTAATCATTAAAATTTAACCATTTGATTGAACGAAATAAATATTAAAAGTATTAGCACGTATTCAATTGCTTCATCGCATTACATCGTCCAATCTGGAAAGCAATTCTCAACCTTAGGTAAAGCATAGAGAAGAAGAATAAAGAATAAACGACACACAAAACAGCCCAATCACCCAAAAACGATTCGACACGTGTTTCGCCTCTACACGAGGCATCCTTAGGAGATGTTGACTCTTTGTCGGCGACTTTATTACATTTTATACGATATCTACAAAAAGGAAGTCAGAAAGTACCTATGCAAGTAATACTTTCCAGAATAATCACTCATGTAACTCTGCAACTTGACAACTGTCCATATTGATTAGTCATATATTGTAACCCTTGAAGCACAGCGGTTAGGTACATGACTAACCCCATCATTTCACAATATAACATTCCAAGAAGATAAAGATTGGTCACACAAACGGATAATCAAATGGTAAAGGTAATCTAGGCCTGTACCACAGAATAAATCATAGCCTGTACCATAGTACATACCTACTTAATGATAAATCAAACTGATAAGATCATAAATATATTAGAATCTAAGTCCTGGTTGACTGACTGACAGACAACGCACAGCCTAAACCGCTGGTCGACGAGATTTGAAATTTGGAGGGTGTTATTGTCTTGGTGGGTAGAAGGGGTTTTCGAAATTCAACCAAGGGGGTAAAAATGGGTGGAAACGTTTGTTTGAAAGTCCTTTATTTTTAAATTTATAGGTGTGAAAGTTTGTAATTAGATAGCTCATTTAAAATAAAAATGTTGCTCTTTAATATTTTTAGATAGGGATAACTAGTGGAAGTGAAATAGAGGATGAAACGTTATATGAAAAATTCCTATTTTTCGAACTTATTGGTTTGAAAATTTATATTTTGATAGGCATTTAAAAAGAATGGTGTTTCTTAATATTTTTTAAAACAGCTCTATATTGTCACAATAATACATATCTTCCAAAAAATACTCTAAGTATGCGGTCGAAGTCAAAAGTCAAAAGCTAGTAAGTACTCCTATATTTACTCTGCTTATTTTTCTTTAGCGTAGGTTTTAAAAATAGAAGGCTGGAAAATTAAACATCAATCTAGTTCACCTTCAGTACTTAATTGTCTCGTTTCCTTATATTGAGCTTACCTGACTTGACAAATTGAGGCATGACATACTCGTAGTTTAAATCTAAAAAGAAGCTTTTAGTGATTTTAAATATAAAAGTCAGTATCTTAGTTCGTATTCTTTTTTTACGTTATTAGGAAATGGCACAATGCCCACCTGATGTTAAATGGTAACCTCTGCCTAGAACAGATGCATTTCCTCACAGTGACGACCTGCACTGCGCCCGTAACCCTGAGACAGATGTCAAGTCTCATGTGCCTGTAATTTCACCGGCAATCATACCTCCAAACCAAAACGCAGTTTTGCGATCATTACTGCTTCAAGGTAGAAAAAGGTATGAAATATATTATATCTAATAGGTAGCTACGAATACTGTAGTACTTATTATAAGCAATACTGCTGTATCGCTATTTACTATATTGTATACTCTAATCTCTTGTAGAATTAATAGTTGTAAGCCGAAAATATTAGCAAAAATGTCACTAAATACACGAGTCACGGGATCTGAGCTAGGAAGGCAGAGCACGACGAACAGCTACATACCTAGATATTCATGTTATCTACTTGTACTACGGTACTTAATACACGTGCGCATAAACTCAATTCGACTGTTTTTTTTTTTATGTTTGTTACCTCATAACTTTGGACTGGGTGAACCGATTCTCAAAATTCTTTGTTTGAAAGGTGGTACTTCCCGTGTGGTCCCATATAAATTTCATCAAATTCGGTTCAGTAGTTTTTGACACACCAATAACTGAATAGAATGGAAGTCGGTATTACATTTTTCAAATTGTACTTGTGTCATTTCTCAACTCTCACAACAAATAATTATAAAAGATCGAAAGCAAGAAATGCAGCTTCACATAATTAGCATGCAAAAATAAACGTTCATTGTTCTCAAAGTAAAATTAGTGATGAGATCAGTCCTGGCAGTGGTTCAAAAGGCGGTTACATTATTTTCTGAAGCTAAATCATCTCAGTGACAGCCGGAAGGTATTAGGCTGATCGTCTACTCATCTTTTAGAGTTCAAATGCCGATGTTCAAAACTTCCTTCCTGGGCCGATGATGAGGCTTCTTAGAATGGTGCGTCAAACCGTTTCCTTACTTTACATCATACCTATATTATGTTTCTTTTTGCATGCCTGAATGTACAGTCATTGTAATTTACATTCGAAAGGATGAACAAAGGCTGTAATTAATGTTGAGTACGATTTAAAAAATCCGGGGAGGGTTCCGTACATTAAGAAAGCGTCTAACATGATTACCTACTATAACATAAGACTAATTAGGTAAAAGGTTTTTCGTTCGACCCTTAGATACGATTATTGCGCCAACCGCAAATAGTATCTAATAGTATAGTATAATACTTAGTACAGTCTCTTTTTATGTTATAAAACCACGTATTTACAGTTGTAACTTTTTCCATTATTTGTGCTGTGAAACATTTCTTTTTGACAAATTTCATGTTTGTAGGTCTACGGGAATTATCGTATGGGGTTTGATTCCCTTGTGAAATTGCGAAATATGCGAAGCTATGAAACATAAAAGTAAGATTTTGTTTACGGCTGAAACAGACCGTAAATTTGATATCTGTAATAAATTTCTCTTTAATAATTTCTTAAATAAATCTTGATACCTCAACCCGTTCCTGAGACAAGTACAATTTGAAAAATTTAATACCGACTTCCATTCCATTCAGTTATTGGAGTGTAACTCGAAAACTACGGGGCCGAATTTGATGAAATTTAAATGGGACCACACGGGAAGCACCAGATTTAAATCAAAAAAATATATTGAGAATCTGTTCACCCTATCGAAAGTTATGAGATAACAAACATAAAAAACAGTCGTATTGAGTACCTACTCTTTTTTGGAAGTCGGTAGAAAACAGGTCTTGACTAACACACATACGGACAGCAAACTGGTCCAATAAGGGTTCCTTTTTTCTTTTGAGGTACGGAACCCTAAAAACAGGATGCACGTTAATCTGACTTGAGCACCGAGGGTTCCGTGCAAACTTGTGTGCAGTTTGCTCTAACGAAAATATAAGGCAGAATGCATTTACAAATATAACTTAGTACTTGAAAAAATGTTCACCCATAAATCAATATACGTCACTGTCAATTATCCAACTGCAAAATATGTATGTAAAATATTTTTTACGTACGACTAAAAATACCATTTTGTATTTCATGTAAGACCTTGCTTCTTGCCAAATTTCATGATTGTAGGTCAATGTGACGTTACTATAAAGGTTTTAATTTATTGGCTAGTTTGTGTCTAAATATGCGATAATGGCCTTATATATGGATTATGTAGAATACTTACTTTTAAACATTTTTGTTTTGTCTCAGAGTCAATTTTCATTAGTCATTTCAATCTTCTTCATTTAAAGAACCCCTAAAAATATCTCAAAATAATTAATTTCTAGGCTAGACTACCACTATATCACTATATCACTTAATGGTCAGCGATGATTCTTACAGTGGTATCGCACTAGACCTAGAACGGCTCTGAATAACAGCTGCCGGAACATACCGTGTACATTTTCAATCTTCTGACACAGAATAAGTAGGTAATAGTGAACTTCTGTGTGGTAAGCTAGCCTGGTAACAAACAGTTCTGTTGCTTGTCAGCTTGGCGGTTTCGTATTTAAACGGCTAAAATAAATTAAAATATATTTAAAAAAATAAGATAACCACGTAACCTTTACCTAGCAAATCAAGAGTTGCATAACAATAAAAAAAACAAACACATATAAAATAGCTTAAATAAGTAATAAGTAGTAAAAGTGATGTAATAGTTGTACCACTCACGGTAATATTATCTATATAATACCGTGCCACTACGGTACAACTCCAAACTGAATGACGAAAATGTGATAATTTATAGGTAAATCAACATGAACTCATACGTGTACGTATGTACCGAATCTAAACATTAAAAAAATCATATATTTATACTAATACTAGTGCCAATAACCATGCAATAATAGACACTTTACCCTGTTCCTTTGCTTAGCAAAGCCATGTTTAAATCTAGTTTCAGTGCTTCTCAAATTTGGTTGTAAATAACGCTACAGCAAACTTCCCCCCTTTTGCTCCCATTCAAAAATCACAATCGAAAAATAAAATAAAATAAATAAGTGTGCCAATTTTCGTCAAAATTGGTTGTAAACAAAACTTTATAGGTGATAACAGATAAAGTTAAATACATATATGTATAACAGACATACAAACGTACAATTAAAGCATTTTTGGCCAATCTCGAAACTGAGACGCTTCGCTCGCTCGGTCAATTAAATAATAATGCAAAAAAATATCTGTTTGTTTAAACGCGCTAATGTTTGGAACTAACAGTCCGGTTTTAAAATATTATATTGTATATAGATTCATGAGGAATAGTATAGTATAGGCATTGAACTACTATTACAACGTAGTATATATATATATATTATACTTAGTTTTAACGAAAACTCAGTGTCTAGACAAACCTAACCTAGGTTTTAAGACATTACCTACTAAGGCCCACTTGCACGTTCCAGAGTTAGCTTTAATAACTCAGAGTCAACTGCTAAAACGGGGTTTTATAATTAATTTATCTTGCACCGTTAAAGGTTAGGAGTAAATCTAAGGTTATTTATTGATATTTAACCCAGCAATGTGGGAGGGTTAAGTCTTTAACTAGGGTTAGTGAAGTTTTGTGTCAAAAGAAATTAAGGTTACATTCTGCTGTATAATGTACTCTTTGGAAGAAATGACATGAGACAATACGTATAGAATAAAAAGTCGTCAAATTTCATACAACAAAGCATAAACAATAAAGTCTATATACGGTGTTTGTTAGAGAGACCGACAAACCAAATGAGCGTGTTCGGGGGCCTACTTGGAGAATACAAGTTGGCCAAAAAAATCCCCGACCCCCAATTTTTTTAAACTTTTTTTTGTGAATTTTCCCGTTTTCTCCGAAAAATTTACCACCATAACATTTGTAAAATCTGTTTTAGACCGGATGTTTTTAGTTGAATTTGGTCTCTAATACACCTTCAGGCCACGCAAAGCAAAATTGGATACAAAACAGAGCTAACTAACTGATTTAGAGCTTATAGAGTCTTAACATCCGGTCTAAAACAGATTTTACAAATGTTATGGTGGTAAATAAGTACAATTTCGAAGGAAACGGGAAAATTCACAAAAAATAGTGAAAAAAAATTGGGTGGTCGGGGTTTTTTTTTGGCCAACTTGTATTCTCCAAGTGGGCACCCGAACACGCTCATTTGGTTTGTCGGTCCCTCTACCAAACATCCTGTATACATTGTACTGTAGTGCCAAAGAGATAAATAAAATATATCTTTTTCTCAAAGAGTTATAGGTTGTTTTGTTTGATCGATGTTTATCCCGGAAACAGGGGTGATACCGCATGACGCTGCTAGTATAAAATAAAATGTGAGATGGCGCTCATTATTTCCTTATGAAGCAGACAATAACATCGTATAGATATGTGTGTATCGATAACGATGCCGATACTACAAAAGCAAAGCGCGTGCGACCCAGCCGGTCGAGTGCTTACAAAAATACGGCATGATGTCATGGTGTGCGAATGAGACTCACTTTTGTGTTTCAACCCGCACGCTTGCGCTACGCGAGTAGGTTTACCATCAGATGTTGAATTTGTTGAGATTTGCCACAAATTACACAACACTTATAAAAAAATATATTGTAATAACTGAATTGGTCAGCTAGTTCTTACGAGTGTCAAATATATACTTTATTTTTAATATTATATAATAATAATAAATATTAATATATTTATATTAATATATAATAATAATGTTAAACATTCAATTTAAAAAACAACTTCATATATATATAGTATGAGAGCACTACTTTATTGCTTCCACAAAAAAATACAGTAGCCAAATTAACTTATATAATCTTCTTAAATACTGTTTATTATATTCTCTAAATATTATATTATTTAATATACATATATTCGAAAATACTGTTTATTTCATTTTGTTATTTATTTATTGTTTGTGGTTGGGTCTTGAAGTCACATCAATCATAAATAAACAAGGTTTTAATCAATGTATGTTTATAAAAATATTTCTAACCTTTTAATTTTTTTCAGCCGTCCTACAATAATACAATGGAAATAATGTCCCTAATAATAAACAAAAGTGCCCGGCTGCATGACGTAATTTAGTACGGCGCAGAACAATTTTGTAGTGCGCAGTATTAAATGACGTTATTTAAATTTATGCAACGTATAAGGCCGGATTATCGTCATTTTTAAATGTATGTAAGCACATAAGCTGACAGACAGACTAACTCAATTCAATTCAATTCATAAATGCAGAGCCTAAGCCGTTGGGTTCTACAAACTTCAAATTTTGACGTGATGATTTTTGGAACTTTCAACTCTGTAGGTGGTGAATTCAATTTGCTTCTGTAGCATCGTTTTCCATAGCTATAGCCAACACTAATAATATAACAAAGAGGAAACATTTGTTTGTTTGAATTGAAAAGGCACTGAAACTACTAGACCGATTTGAAAAATTATTTCACAATTAGAATCCTACATTATCCCTGATGAACATAAGTTATATAATATTTTCAAAAAATGTAGGGATCTGTATGAACATTTTGACAATATAACCCAAGGAGTAAAAAAATCTAAAAAAATCTTTAAGTAGGTATATAGAGTACGCTGCGGAAACTATTGACAATAGAACAAAGCGATGCACTACAGTTTTATAGCAGACATTAATATCTACAAAACAGTTTGCAGTACCATATGTCTAACTATTACGGTTATGTCACAATAACTACTTTTCCATGTTAAAATATGCAGTATTAACGCCGGTACAAACTAGGCCACATTATTCGTATCTTGGTATTCATCTATTCTTATAATAAGAAGGAAAGATTTGATTGTGTTTGTAATGGACAAACACGAAAACTAACAAAAAAAAAATACACCAGTAGAAAGTTACATTATTTATGTCTGAGTAACATACGCTATATTTGATTCATCATCATCATCCATCACCACGCGGGTGGAACTGCAGAGCGCAGCTAGCAACAGATAAAGTCAAACACGTCATACAAAACTGTACGTTAAAAATTACAGTTTATCAGTATGCCCGTACGTTTTGATTTTTTCAGTATTTCAAAGTACTATACATT
This sequence comes from Selenia dentaria, assembly GCA_917880725.1. NCBI lineage: Eukaryota > Metazoa > Arthropoda > Insecta > Lepidoptera > Geometridae > Selenia > Selenia dentaria. The sequence continues at coordinate 18,042,082 of OU862879.1, forward strand.
TTTTTTATAGAACTTAAAAAAACTGATAAAATCAAAACGTACGGACATAGTAAACAATGTGATGATTACATATAAAAAATATCACTGAAATCGGACAATGTTAAGAGGTAGAAAAGAGTTTTTTCTTTTAGTATGGAAAGTACTAGCTATGCAATCCTCTTAAAAGTCCAAGAAGCAGATGACGGATGGTAAACCTATACACGCCTATAAATACACGAGTGCATTAACTCCATTCGTGGTCGCGCGCGTACTAACAACATGTACGTTTTTGGAGGTTACCATCGATTGCCGATCACAGAACAAAACACCGCAAATGATTGGTGACGTTTTGTTATAAAGATTATGAACCCTTTGCCCAGCCGACTATAAAACAATTATATAGATTCGTCTGTAGTTGTGTTAATGTACAGTCGCCTGCAATAAGATGTATAAGTATAAGTACCTACACTCTATAATTTTAAAAAGTGTCTCAGTATTCAATTTTATTTAACCGTACGAAAATATTACTCTAACGTCTCTGGGATGCAAAGGGATAAACCAGAAACGTTTGGTCTGGACCTATTTTGACGGGACTTCCACTATCAGATATTTATATTTTATTTATTTTTATTTAACTCATACTAACTTAGTAACTCTTTATTACTCTTAGTTAAATAATTATCAGATAAAAAACAATCAGATTTCCACGCAGCAAATTTTTGTTAATTGTATTCAATTCAATTTTCATGCGTATAATGCCGCGCAAAGACATATTCTTTGATACTGCGGGTACTCGAATAAAAATAATTTTGTAAGAATTATTTTCAATTTCTAATAATCTTTTTGCACATACAACGAATGAACTAGATAAGCTCTCTCCAGGCAATTGATAACAAACTTCTATGATAAAATGGCCTTAAGGTCCTCTGCTAAAACGCGACCGAGCACCCGCGTGCGACGACGGATTGTTTTAGCTGGGTCCCTAAAATATTTTCCATTTATAGTAAACATCTTCTTTTTTGGATGTCCCTTTTCCGTTATTCTCTGTGCTAAGTTTCATCAAAATCAAAGTAACGAACATACCTTTCACGTTACGTGATTGTTACAGATTCTTTGCAATAACAAAATAAATTCAGTTCTATTACCCACCGATAAAAATACGTAATATCATAGTCATAAGTACTTAAGTTCAATATTAAATGATAAATAAACTTTAGGGGCTCCCACTCATATCTAGCAGGCACGATTTATGCAGTATACAACGTATATATTATACCTACATATTCTTTCGTAGGCCAGGCGGGCGAAGCCGCTGGCGTGTCATCTATAGTCGAAATATCTCTAGACAACCGTTCACGCTCCATTTCCTGGTGTATTGGATAACGGTGTTATTTTAGTCTGCAATGTGTGAGGTCATGTTTGCCAAATTAGATATTATAATGAACGCCTTATATAAACATAATGATTCTTTGTTTCGCATATAAAAAAATGGTTATTTTTCATATTGCTTTGTGAATTTAAATTGCTGCATCACGAACTGAGTAACGTTTTTCTACATGTAAGGAGAAATTCATTCGTGTACAGATCTCTGTACTGTACATGTGTCATTTCCACATTACTATTATGTATTCGGCGCTTCCACTGTCCACGAAGCACGAGGAAAATAAATACGGCAACTTTGGAAGTCGATTGCAATGATGTAAAAATTGGAATCTAATAAAGTCATTAACCTACACATGCAGGTGTCGTACGCATTCTGTATATTTCGAGTGCCTCTGATTATTACATTGAAGTGTATAATTATTAATTACATCTGAATAGTCACGCCCCGCGTTACACCCGCGTGGTGATGAATGATGATGATGTTGATGAAAAAGTTACCTATATGTTATTCCAACGCCTCATCTATCTACATACCAAATTTCATTAAATTCCATTCGTAGTTTTGTTGAAAGAGTAACAATACATCCATACATAAAAAATTTCGCGTTTATAATACTCGTATAACACATTAATAGGTAGGGTAGGATTGCGTCACTTTCAATTAAAAGTCACCTCATTTTACTAGTTTTATCAAAGCCTTAACTCATTATGTATTGGATTGGACCGCGTCGGTATGTTCTTCAGCACCATATATAGACACTCGTCATAACATTATAAGGAATAGATATATGACAAAGCCAGCATGAGGTCATATCTAATTTCTAAGTTTTACGAATAACATTAGGAAGTAGCAACCATTTGAAATAAATTAAATGAGCGTAACATAATAATATTATAATATTTTGTAGATAGAATTAATTTCAATTCATGCAACGTTTTTTATGTTTACGTCAATGTTAGGTATAACAAATTTTTTTCTTGTTTTAAGTACTTATATTTAAGTCTAACTACTTTGATAATAGGTCGTATTCTGTATTGCGATAATTGAGGCAAAAATGACGACCCCAAAATTTGGAATTTGTGCTTCCTAGATTTAGTTTTACTGAAAGGTCTAAGTCTTCGAGAGCTTCTTACTACTTCAGCTAAATATTTTTACCAAGTTCTTTACGTAGACTCATAATGATATTACGATATATAAAACATAAAAAAATACATGAGAAATAAGAACAAATAAATAAATAATAACATACAAGAAACGTATTTTAGCTTCAACGATTAATGTTTGTTGCTTGTGATAATAGTTCAATCTACAAAATATAAAACAAATAAAAATTGCCAATCGGGCCCGTACTATGCATAAATACATGAAACAAATATATTTGTGTGGTACGGAAGTACGGAACCCTTGGTGTGCGTAGTCTGACTCGCATTTGGTCGATGTTTTTTTCTTTGACGATCGATTAAGGACGGATTTATACTTATACTAGTATCAGCCCTCGACATCGTTCGCGTGGAGTAATTATTATGACATGTCATAATTCTGGGTAAGTGTCTCACTAATATTATAAATGTGAAAGTTTAGATGGATGGATGGATGGATGTATGGATGGATAGATGGATGGATGCATGCATGCATAGATGTTTGTTACTCAATCACGGCAAACGGCTAAACGGATCTGGTTGAAATTTGGCACAGAGATAGATTATAGTCTGGAGTATCACATAGGCTACTTTTCATTGCCTTGCACTTGCCGAAGGCCGAGCCTACTACGCAAACGAAGTCGTGGGCAGTCGCTAGTAATCTATATTTCATCCAAATCCTTTTAGCCGTTTTAGCGTAACCAAAATACTCACACACTCACAAAATTTCGCATTTATGATGAATATTACGATATGACGTCATGCATGTATGAAAGCGGCGTCCAGTGGGCTCGAACGAATAACTGCGTACGTGTAACGTATCGTTCACGTGAAACTGTACAAACTGTCATTTATTTAGGGTTACTGTGACACAGATAACTCATAGTTTGAATGCCGAAGCGTGACGCGTTGACGGTTACGATACGAATACTTTTACGCTAATTGTTTGCGCTTCGGCCTCTGGTAGCTGTGCTGTGCATGTAGTGCATTTTCTATCAACCACCAATCATGTGATCGAAGTACCTATACACATATACATATGTAGGTATCTACGAGGGTGAATCAAAAAGTTCTTAGAAGTGCATATATATGAAACCTTTTTGGATCAAGTTCGATATTCAAATTAAAGAGTGTCTATCACACTATATTTATGCAGACTGTCACTTGTTTTTGTCAGTTCGTTCGCATGTAATAAATTTTTTTGTGCAACGAGTTGCTAAAAAGTCAAAATTATGGATAAAAGTGAGTTACGTGCGGTGATAAAATATCTCAGTTTGAAAAAAATGTCTACGAAGGAAATTTTTTTGGACATTCAGCAGACATTAGGGGGTGATGCTGTACCCTATTCTACGGTTGCGTACTGGGTGGCTGAATTTAAAAGAGGTAGATCAAGCTGTAAAGATGACCCGCGTTCTGGGCGGCCTTCAACCTCCGTTACAGAAAAAAATGTCAAAAAGGTTGAGAATCTGGTTTTGGAAGACAGAAGAATGACTATAAAACATATAGCTGAGATCCTAAAGATATCTTTTGGTAGCGTTCAATCCATTTTAATTGATTCACTGGGGTTCAAAAAAGTGTCTGCAAGATGGGTGCCACGAATGTTAACCGACGAAAACAAAAAGCGACGTTTGGAAATTTCCAAGCGTAATCTCGAAATGTTCCAGCGTGATTCGGATAATTTTTGCCGTCGTCTTGTCACCATGGATGAAACGTGGGTCCACCATTTTGATCCTGAAACTAAAAGACAAAGCATGTCTTGGAAACGACCATCCTCTCCATCCATTAAGAAATTTCGCTCCTACCGCTGGCAAAGTTATGGCCTCTGTGTTCTGGGATAGTGAAGGAATCCTTTTTATTGATTACATGCCAAAAGGCCAGACGATTACTGGACCCTATTATGCAAATTTAATCCCGAAAGTGCGTGAAGCGATTAAATAAAAACGTCGTGGAAAACTGTCGTTAGGCGTGTTGTTCCTTCAAGATAACGCTCCTGCTCATCGATCGGAAGTTGCGCTCAACGCAATCCGCTGTGCTGGCTTCAATCTCCTTGACCACCCACCATATTCTCCGGACTTAGCCCCAAGTGATTTTCACTTATTTCCAAAATTAAAAGAGGAAATTCGTGGAACAAAATTTCACGATAATGACGCGGTTATAGCTGCCGTAGAGGACTTTTTCGAGAGTCAAGAAAATATTTTTTTTTCACAAGGAATAAGGAAGTTAGAAACGCGTTATTCTAAATGCATTGCATTGGAGGGAGATTATGTAGAAAAATAAAATATTATTATTTAAATCTTTGCATTTTTTAATATTGATTCCAAGAATTTTTTGATTCACCCTCGTAATATATAGAATGTTAAATATTAAAATACAAATACAAATAAAATAATAAATTATCGTAATGTGAATATTTCTTTCTTTCTTCAGAGTAAACAGACATCGAATCTACAAAATACTATAGTATCTAATTTATTGATTCAGGCGTTACTTTGCGGAAATCCATTATCAAAAAAAACGATATTAAAAAATATTTAGTGACACTTCCGCTGAAAAGAAAACAATGATTTTGGCCTATTTGGGGGGCGTGCACCACCCTCCCTCCCGCATAAAATGCTAATAGGAAGAATACAAAATAAAAAACACAAGAAACCCCAAATAAACCAAAACCGATTCGACACGTGTTTCGCCTCTACACGAGGCATCCTCAGGAGATGTTGACTCGTCGAGCGCTAGACCGACGTCGGTCTAGCGCTCGACGAGTCAACAGTTTCAGCAGGGTTTCTTGTGTTTTTTATTTTGTATTCTTCCTATTAGCATTTTATGCGGGAGGGAGGGTGGTGCACGCCCCCCAAATAGGCCAAAATCATTGTTTTCTTTTCAGCGGAAGTGTCACTAAATATTTTTTAATATCGTTTTTTTTTTTTTTTTTTTTACTATAGTATCTATCTATTCCATCTATATCTAAAGATTATACAAAATGTATCCTCTATTAATAATCATTTAAATGATAATTTATGTAACGTAGAATCAACGTGACCCAGTGAGTTATTCATAATAATTAATCGTAGACACATTAAACAAACTTACAAACACGTCTAGGTTTGTGCAAATAAAATAACATATCTATTCCGTGTCATATAATTATATAATATACATTCAAATAATTATAATATTAAATATATATATACCTAAGTGGCGTGCAATTGGAGAGGCCTATGTCCAGCAGTGGACTGCTACAGGCTGATTTATTCTATTATATCTATATAAGTAAATAAAAATTAACCCCTATTCCCCTCTCCTGGTCACGCTATAACTTGAGAACGGATGAAACAATCTTGCTAATTATTTTGTGTTGCGTTAATTATTGCCAGGGAAAGGTTCTTATGAAAAAAAAACCAAGAAAGATGGGAGGAGGTTATGGCGAGGCCGAAGGCCGAGTCTATTATTCAAACGAAGTCGCGGGCAGTCGATTTAATATACAGAAGAATGTATTACTATAAATAAACAATTATATTAAAAAAATATAATACAACTTACTTCAGTATATTCATACATTGTGTAGATTTCTGTATATTTATATATTGTAAAATAATAATAATTTACTTAAGAATTCTACACTTAAATGCGAAAGTAAATATATGTCTGTCCATTTGTTATTTTCAAAGAGAAAAAAAAGTTAGGCCAGGAAAAATAAAATTGCTAATGCGATATTTTTATGTCCTTGTGTGTCTCCTTGCTAGTAAAGTTAAATTTTAAAGCCCGCACAGAAAAGTCGCAGGCAACGGACACTAGGTGCAAAATAAACCACTTATAAAAAGATCTAAGAACCCAACAGCACTCATGACTCAGGTTAAACTAAAATAACGTACAAAAAATATTGAGCGTTTCATAATCAAATGGATTTATATCGTATCTTATTTAAATTAATTGTAAAATAAAACAGATTTCACAATGTCGAAGCTGCTATTAAGTAGGTATTATTAAATAAAATTCGCATGCAAATGAAATAAATCAATGTATCGCATCGTAATCACAGGCTTCTACTCAACCCCGCGACCTGTGGACACTAGTCTATGTTATGACTTGAGACTGTTAGTTATTCTGCGTGCAGGGTAAACTGAACAAGCCACCATGATGTCATACCGATGCTGTTGACCCAACAATAGACCTTCGCTCACCGCGCCCGACCCGAACTTGGAGTCGAAGCAATGGAACACACGCGATCTTGATACTCGCCATAGTTTTTCAGGAGATTTATTTAGAAGCTCTTAATTTATTTGGTTGCCATTTACCCTTTTATAATTTGTTTTTAAACTAGTTGCGCTCCGCGGTTTCACCCGCGTGGTGGTGGATGATGAATCAAATATAGCGTATGTAACTCAGGCATAATGTAGCTTTCTACTGCTGAAAGAATGTTTTAAATCGGTTAAGTAGTTTTATTATTTCATTACAAACTAACAAGCAATGAAATCTTTTTCTGTATTATAAGGATTAAATACTAAGGTACGAATGATGTGGCTTAGTTTGTATCGGCGTTACTATTGCATAGTTTAACGTGTAAAAGTAGTTACATATTGTGACCTAACTGTAATATTTAGACACATGGACCTGCAGACATTTTTGTAGATATTGATGTCCTATATAAAACTGTAGTACATCACTTTGCTCTATTGTCAATAGTTTCCGTAGCCTACGCGACATAAGGATTTTTCGGCGATACAATTGCATATTAAAAAATATTTATGTCCAAATAAATACTTTCAAAGAATATATTTGACATCACTTTAAAAGTCAGACATTTTGGTATTGCAGACAATTTTTGTTGACATGACGTTTTCTATAAAAGGTATTTGGTATTATTTTCACACCTTGGGTTACATTATCGAAGTTTTCATACGGATCCCTAATTTTTCATGTTCATCAGGGATAATGTAGGATTCTAATAGTGAAAGAATTTTTCAAATCCATCCAGTAGTTTTAGTTTCGAAGCCTATTCAATTCAAACAAACAAATTTTATTAAATATATTTTTTTAATAAATGGCTGGCTTATGTTGTAACAACGTGACTGTTATATGTAAACTATGGCAGTTGTCTAGCCCAGGACTTACTAGTACGTACACGCTTATTCTGGCACACAACGTGATGTGATAAGAACCGTTGTATTAGTAGTACCTACTAGTATTATTATAGGCAATGATGTTATAGTTTAAAAGCACATTTATTTAAAAATTTAAATCCAACATTTCTCTTGTTAGTTCCGGATTTACTTATTAAAAATAAAATGAATCGTACTCGTACATTTGAAACTTAGGGAATTAAAAACCCTTTGTTCTATGATTGGGTGTTTTAGCGTCTGTCTAGTGTTTTAGGCCTGGGCTGGATATACGCTCCGCATAGGAACAGCTCAAGCCCTGAAAAATAATATTTGCCACATAATAGCTCAAGTCTATATTATAAAGATCTTACCTGGCTAGTGTTCCTCTCAGCTTAACGTTCCCATTCGGCAAATTCGGAAGTTGCACTTCCATCTGCTCTGGCTGTACGGTTGCAGGCGGCTCCGGTACCGGTGCATGTTGAGGCGGAGTGCGCACAAGGGGCTCCATGCGACATGGTATCGACGCGCGCTTCGGAGGCGTCGCCCGAGGGTACGTGTGGTGCTTAGCACTGCTAGTCGCAGCGGGGTCGCTGCGCCTCTGCTTTGGCAGAGTTCTAGCGCAAATCGCACTTGCTGCATTCTTTAAATGCGTCCGAAATCTATTGTTATTGTTTGGAACACTCAGTACGGCCCCCTCCATCTTCACCTCTCAACTCACAAAGCTTAAACGATTTGCGAATTCATTTCTGATGTTTGCATATACACAGCTTGAATTGCCATAACGATCAGTACCATGACTTTTGGGTCTGTTCTTTATAAAATCTCATAAGACTTTTAACCAGACTGGTGTGATCTCCATTTTTCAGGGTCCTATTTTTAAGTCTCAGAATATTTTTGAATAATGTTCGTTGAATTCTTCACTGCGATTAATAACGAACCTCCATTCAATCTCCTCCGGTGATTTGAGGATAACAATGTTCATTTCTGAACTGGATACAAAACAAAAGTGAGCGTTATCAATCGATTCATTACACAAGAGAATAATACAGATCACATGACGTTTCATTCAATACAATCAGAAAATGCATTAATACTTGTCGGATTATAACTGATATACATGTATAATGTATTAGCTGGTGTCGCTATTTCTGAAACTGGATATGAATGAGAATATTTGCCTACATTTCACAGGTTTATGACCGCCATAGCCAAGCATGAATCAATGAATGAAGTCTGTCTGGAACAATCAAGCATTTGTCTAAATACGACGCGTATGAATAAAGCACACATACCAACCAGATGACTACATTTTAAACGATGCGATCAAGTTAACATTTCTAACACGGACGATCCGATACCGCTCGTAATTTGAATTTAAAATAATATGAGGTAGCCACCCGAATTTGCAAGTCATTTGAGAAACGCGTCACCTTAGTTTATTCATTATCTTGTGTAACTTGACCTTATTGTAGAGCTAAAAGGCAATAATGTTCTACTGTGAGGACTTGTACGCTAGTTCCATTGCTATAGCGTCTACATGGGCACAATACGTTTAATCCGATCGATTTTTCTTCCACCTTGTCCTAGATAGAACCGCGTTCGCTCTACTGCATTGCAGTTGGAAATTGAACTTTCTTCTGGGCATATTTATGTAAGTGCTTCTAATATAACTGAGCTCATCCAATTGAGTAGGATGCACGTAGGTACGTAATCAGAATAAGTTTTTCAGTTAGGTAGAGTGCAATGTCGCAGAAGGCTTCGGCGGCGGGTAGTAAGATGTGACGAGGGGAGGCGGGGAATGGCGTGGGCGCGGTGACATCACCGCCGCCGGAGCCAGCGCTCTTACATCACCGGCTGCCGACTGCCTCCCACCGACCGAGCACCGCCTGCGCGCCCGCACCGCCTGCGCTAGCCCTCCCTGTTTCAATTACTACCACTGCTTTGTTCTCACAATAATTGTACCCTCGATGCAAATTCTTTCTATAGGGTACCTATATAAAATAAATAATATTTAGACTTCTAAATAGCCAATGCGTTTAGCACCTATTATACTATCAATGAACGGACTTTTGCTTTTAATACAACAAGTACCTAATGGTAAATATGAATGGTTAATAAATAAATAAATAAATATACTTATTTTTATACAACACAGTAAGATTGTTTTCAGTGTTCAACTTCCCTATCGTAAACGTGAAATTACGAATGTGGCAGAGCATGTCAATAAACAATATATATATATATATATACATTTTTTAAATACAATAAAAATAAATTAACCTGCATTCATTATGAAGTGTGAAATTTCTACAGTGAGTGCTTGTTATCAACGCTTGACACTATAATGATGTCATCTAGAATGCAATTCTCTTTTATTTTCTTTATTTAAATTGAACCAACTATAGAAGATATTATAACATATCTAACAAAAATACAACCATAATCGATTCACAATCGCGTAAACATACATACGAAAAAAAGGTCAGAATTGAGACCCGTGTAGGGCTATTATGTAGCTCAGTTGCTAACAAATGTTGGTTAGAAATCGAATTAAAGGCGGCTCTACTCTATTATGTCACTTTTGCCAGCTGCTGGAGTTGTTAAAACTGACATCAAAACGCCATTTTTTATATATATAAATTTCAGTGTACATTGTAACTGAGATACATAATAGCCCTGCTTACTCCTTTTTAAAAGTCATTTGATAAATGAGCATTGATAAATGGTATACGCAAACTATGGATGATACAGTTCCTTATTCTGTATAATTATTGCACTCTACATAGTAAATATATATTTTAAATCTTATTTATGTAGAGTGCTACTTGATTTATCCCATCAAAGATGAATTCACCACAAATTCTTAGTTCTACCGAACAGCTATTCTTGTTTCAGTTCAGCACCAAAATAGGTGCCAGTGTAAATTCAGTACGAAAGCAAAAAAGCTTATTATATATTATTCTTCTATATTGTTTTACCCCAGTTATAGTATAACTTCATGCATTTATAAATAAGTCCGAAACGACTGGTTTTGAAGAATCCATGACAGGAGGGGCTCAGACAAAATAAAAAAGTCAAGACAGAATGTTGTGAATAGAGAAGTGAGGCCGGTTTTCTAAACTACATGTGCGTGACTCGGAACTGTCATGGTAATTCAAATTATATTAAAGTTATAAAAAAATTATTAATAATTAATAAATTTAAATTAAATGTTAATTAAAATTTTACGTGTTGCTTCTACGCGCCCCGATAGTTCGACTGACGCGCCAAGGCGTAGTTTCGTTGTTGGTTTTGTATGTAAATATGTATGGACACGCCGAGGCGTAGTTTCACCCGGCCTCACTTCTCTGTTCACAACATTATGTCTTGACTTATTTATTTTGTTTGAGAGGAGGGGTAGGCAGATGTGTATGAGTCAATTACTTGGCCTTGTCACATAAGGTGAGAATAGCTCTCATTACTATATCTTATTCGGCTTTTACGTTATCCATATGGGAGGATTTAGTTCAGTTCTTAAACTGGGAACAGTAGATATGACACCTCGTAGATAAACTGATCATGATCAGGAGATTTACGACGGTCTTTGGATTGTCAGCTGTTTTTAAACAAAGCTTTTAATATTTATAGTTGTAAATTGCATTAGCAATAGTTCTAATGCGCGCAGTAGCCGTTTGGCTCAGATGGTGTAGTGTAGACTATACAAATCATAAAATGAACATGACAAAATTAACATAGATTCATATATATACATAATACTAATTGACTATGATGACTTCTGTTGAATTTATAGCATGAATGTCATGGCTGGAAAATCGAACAAACATTAAATGCGGCACAACGAGAGATCAAGGCTAAGTGTCGCCCACAGTACCTAGCTACTTATTAACTAATTTCATGACAATTAACATTAATCGGCTGTGGCCTTCATTAACAAGTCAATAATCATTAAAACGGCAGTGACTGGAATAAGGACAACTGTTTAAGTTCAAATTGAGAACATTGCTTTTTACTCTATTTTAAGTTAGCATAACCAGAAGCCCATCCGATCCAAGCCCAGTATCCAACTGAATGTTTCTGCAGTTCTGTGCCTACACTTTTGAGAACAATAATATGAGAATTGGATCCGAGAAATTCTACTGCAATTATACACTTGTCTCGATTCGCTGATCTCACAGATGTCTACGCTAACAGAGAAAATAATAGACGTACCGAAGTTTAACTATCATGGCAGTTTTAATATACTTTAGCGTGGAAAGTTTGTGTAGTGAAGGAAGAATTAAGGTACTCTTCTTATTCTTATTCGTTTTGGGGGCGATGAGGCCTGCACTGACGTCCCGCTTGGGGTGTTTTGTGCATTCCCCCCTGCCAGCATTTACTCAAGCCAACCTAACTCCTTCACATAGCTGAGTATGGCCTTGGGTCCCTGGCACAAGGTACTCATAAATGCTAGGTAATCTACTGCCTCCGTTACCCTTACTGGTAAAGTCAGAGTAGTCAAAAGCATTTACCGATTTACTTTGAATATAATTTTTAGATGTTTAGGTTAGATTTTAGAAGAAATACTAGCAAAACTAATGTATTAACTTTGTTTTGGTTTATTATGAGCTGTCCCATGTGTCAATTACTTTTGTCCTAATTCTAGAACTGTCCTCCCCAGAGTTTTCTAATAAAATAATATAAAGTGCTAGAAGATGACAGTCTAAAACGTCTGAGTTACGTACTACGGTTTTTTTAATAATGGCAAATTAAAGTGGTATTATCTGATGGAAAGCGAACGTGAAATCAAGAAGCAATGACCATTAATGCAGCCTTAAGCTGCGCTAGTCGCCATCCCTATGATGACCTGATAAATGCTTATTCACGCTTAACGTTATAACGCTGCAAGGAAAAACGTACGCCGGCAGAGCATTTCATAATTTAATTATACGTCAGAGGTAGGAATTGCCAAACTTTCTGGTTCTTAATAAGTAATTTTGAACAGTATATGGATAGCTTGCTAAGCCGGAAGGAGTAGTTCGGGATCGGAATGGTGAGGAATGAATAAGATTAAAGAGAACATTCGCCATGAAACAAACGGTAGAGAACACTTAGAGAAGCTATAGTTATACGCATTTGTAGGGGTTCTAGATGTTGAGTCACTTCAACTTAATAATACGGACAGCACGACGTTGCAGTCTGTCGAGATCAGTACATCCATAAGGTACCTACTTAGCGGATTTATCCCCGAGCTGGCAACAACATTCAAAAAAATGAACACTTTTTATTTATATCAATACTAGACATCTAGGTGTGACCGTAGAACTCGAGGTTGACGTTCCTTCAGATAGAGTATGTATGAAAACTAAAGAATTGACTAGCATTGGTTGAAGCAGAATGCAGCATAGCAATAAAGTTCAATCAACCTCCATTCTCAACAAATAAATCTAGACAAGTACCTACGCCTATTATTTTACGACCTAAATCGAAATAGATTAGCAGATTGAGTTTTTCCGCACGCAATATCCTTGCGAGCGCAAAACGCGGTGCCACCCGTCCGTATCCTACATTTCCCACGGCAATGATGTCAAATTGGTTTATCAATCACGGCGCTCGGGACGGATGCGGCTGTGTCGCTGGCCGACGCGACGCGGACGCATCGTGGGCGTCGTGTTTGATGCCATCCTCGTACTCATCGGGTTCACGCAATGTTAATCGACTGGCGAGATGCGCCGAACAATTTTACAAGCTACAAACATTCCCGCACGAAATTCCGTCGAGTCATTCAAATAACACTTCTCGTCATCCACATGAAAATAAGCTCGCTTTTTTAACACCGCTAAAATCGGCGTGATAGCTAAAACAGGTTTAACGGCATCTCGTGATGTGGACGCGGATGTGGCACGCAATTTAGGAGCGATTGTAGTCGCAATGTAAGGAGTTGAGAGACGGTATTGTCCATTGATTGCTAACAATGGGATCCGAGGTCAGACGACGTAGAAGTTCGATTGTGTTCTCATTAAAGGAACGGAATCGAGAATCAAAGCATCCTCAACGACTACGCTGTCAATCGGCACGACAACAGACCACATTGTAGAAACATCTATTGCGTACAAGCGTGCTAGATATAACACAGTAAGTATAGGTAGATTCTATGGTAAGGTACAGTTATAAAATACGTTGATTGCCACTGTGCATAAAGGGGAATTTTTTGTACCAATAAGATATGAACTACAATTGTTGCAACTGTACATAAAAGGGACACTTTTGTACCAATAAGTTATGAACTACGATTATTGCAACTGTACATAAAGGGGACACTTTTGTAGCAATAAGCTATGAACTACAATTATTGCAACTGTACATAAAGGGGACACTTTTGTAGCAATAAGCTATGAACTACAATTATTGCAACTTTACATAATGGAGACATTTTTGTAGCCATAAGCTATGAACTACAATTATTGCAACTTTACATAATGGAGACATTTTTGTAGCCATAAGCTATGAACTACAATTATTGCAACTTTACATAATGGAGACATTTTTGTAGCCATAAGCTTCAGCAACACGTCATTTCCATAAACATTTTCCTTGACTATTGAGAAATCAAAAACAAAACAAGTACCTATTCAACTCGCATATAACACCTATCCAATATTCTGGAAATAGAATGCAAAACATTCCAGGTACCTACACTAGGTATTTATACCCAGTCGATAGCCACCAGTACTTAGCTAGTTGTATTAGTTACAGGTGTATATTACTTTGATTCAAGGTATTTTAATTTATTATCTATTCTTATGTGGACTGTGGCTTTGAACAGGAAATTCTGAATAATGGCTCAGAAGAAATATGATAATTGAGCCTATTACATAGTCCCTAGTGTAATCGAGATATTAATTAGTACTATGTACTTCTATGTATCATGACAGGTTATGTAGGTAGACATTTTGCTTACCTGTATCTTAAAGAGAAAATAAATTTTGTTTATATCCTTAAATATATATGGACTGTATTTAAACACAGATTTTAGCTCAATACCTTTTAATGTAATATATCAAACGTATTCATTTATATCTTATCTAAGAATATATCATATTTTATACCAACTACACCTACAACACGCACGTACTTATTATTCTGTCAATTCGATCAATTTTATTTATCTACAGACTTCCAAAATAAGGAGGAGGTACTCAATTCGACTGTATTTTTTTTATGTTTGTTACACATGAGATTAACCCTTAACCACCTACCACCTATTTATGTTACACAACCACCTACCATGCATCTCTGAGATGCGGAAGTAAAATTACTCCTATTGAAAAAATCGCAATGTCAGGGTGACTTTTAAATTAAAAACAATTTTAGGCACATATTTAACTATTTATTACACAATAAATGGCACATAAAAATCAACAATATCTATTACTTTTTGGAAAAGTTCCAAACAACTTAAAAACTTAGACTTATAAACTAACTTATTTGGAAAATGAGATCTAAAAAAAATATTATAAATTATAGACATATTTTTACACTTTTTTAAAATTATAAAATAATCAACAGAACTCCGACAGTAAAAAAAAATTTTTTTTGTTCAATATTTTAACAAAATTGCAGAACCTAAAGATAACGTTTTTCACGACAGTGAACGCACAGCTTATTTCAGCATTCCAGGCAAATTGGTGTTTTGCATTCAAAACACATGTATTGTGTAAGGCGCCTCTTTTTGGGGCCGCAAGTTCCACAGTTTTTTCGAGTCGTCAACCTTTCTTCAGCACTGCAGCTACCACTTGGAAGTGCTGGTGGAGAAGTTTCTTCGTGAGGGTGAAGGATGCGCCTAAGAGCGATTTTGATATCTCGCTGCACTTTCACATTGCTTTCACGACGCTGCATGTGTGGTCTTGTGAGCTGTTCCGCCAGTCTCTTTATAAACTTGAACCGGCTTTCAGCTTTTTGTCCTCCAGTTCGACCAGATAAGCTGACTATGTAGCAGTTTGAAGCTGAAATGTCGAGCAATCTATAAAAGATTGCTAATGGCCATCTGCGAGTGCGACGTCCTGTGGAGTAATTGGAGCATCTTTGGTCAATAGATGTAGGGGAGGAAAGCCTAAAACGGGTACCCTTCCTAAAGCGGGTAGGTGTTTGAATTTTCGCGCCTCTAACGCTAGTGAGAATGCGTGCATGCAACACGATAGCTTATCTGCCCGCCAATCACAGGCAGTTGGCCCGATTCTCTAGCTCGCGCGGTTTCAAGGTAAGACAAAATTAAACATTTTTGCTCTTTTCACTAAATATTTTAGAGTTACATTACATTCAATTACTCGAAAATGGATTATGATATGCTCTTACTAATTGTATGTTATTATTTTGCAATAATGTGGTCCTCTTATTTGTGAAATGGTTTTGCATTTTTTGTTTTGGTTTGTAGGTTATGAGTGAGTATATAAAATTCATGCTTTTGGGCAAAACGGGTAAGGGTATAGCGGGTACCCGTTTTGCCCTTACCCGATTTACCCTGTATGCTTCCATCAACGGCTTAATAATTCAGCTGGTTATATATCTATTGCAGATGGTTAATAGATACAAACGAAAAACTACAAACGCATCATGGGATGTGAACATTATGAAACGTGCGATGGAAGAAGCTAGCAAAACTTCCGTCAATAGTGCAGCCAAAAAATACGGTATCAACTTGTCTACATTACAGAGACACATAAAGAAAGGATGTCCAGAAAAGAAACTCGGAAGATTTACAACTGTTTTTACAGCAGCTCAAGAATCCGAACTGGTTGAATATCTATTTCACATGGATAATCTGTTTTTTGGACTGACGAAAACAGAATTTTTGCAATTAGTATACCAGTATGCAGAGAAAAATAATATTACCCATCCATTTAAAAACAGATCTGCAGGTGATGATTGGTACCTTGGCTTCAAGATGCGACATCCTGATGTCACTCTACGGCGTCCAGAACCTACATCAATTGCACGTGCAAGAGGTTTTAATAGGCCCCAAGTTGAAAGATTTTTCAATTTGCTTGAAGGAGAAATAAAGAAACACGACGTTGACGCAACGCGAATTTATAATATGGACGAAACTGGAATACAAACAACAAGCAACAAACCACCAAGAGTCCTATGTAGATCAGGAAAAAAACAAGTTGGTGTTATATCTAGCGTCGAACGAGGCAAACTAACGACAGTCGTGTGCTGCTGTAATGCAGCAGGTTCTTTCATACCCCCATTTCTAATATTTGGGCGGAAACGAATGGTAGACAGGCTTCTTGATGGGGCTCCACCGGGATCCGCAGCAACTTGCAGCGATAATGGATGGATTAATGGGCCTGTGTTCCTCGAGTGGTTGCGACACTTTGTAGGCATCACAAGGCCAACACAAGAAAAAAAAGTGATTTTGATAATGGACAACAATGAGTCCCATAAATACCTCGAAGCATTGGAGTTTGCATCGCAAAATCATGTGATTTTTGTGTCTCTTGCTCCACACACGACACATCGTATGCAACCGCTTGATGTGTGCGTCTACGGACCTTTGAAAACTTACTTCGAGCAGGTCGTTTCTGTGTTCCAAAGAACACATGTTGGACGCATAATTTCGCAGTATGAGGTAGCAAGATTGTTTGGTGAGGCGTATCTGAAAGCGGCTAGTTCACAGAATGCAGTAAAAGGATTTTCGACTACGGGGATATGGCCCACTAACAGAAATATATTTGATGATTCCGATTACCTGCCGTCAACTTTAACTGACAGACCAGATCCTACCGTTGTTCTAATCGACGCTGAGGCTGATCTAATAACTACTGGCGATGTCCACAGACAAATTGAAAATACAGACATTCGTGAATCCACTGATTCTAATCGCACTGTGTCACCATCTGTTCTGGAACACATGGACGGCCGATCAATCTGCAAAACTTCGACGCCGACGGCAGATGCTGAACTAATGACGCAACATTTCACTGGCCCCTTGACTCCTGATACAGGTAACCAAAATAATATTGTGAATGAGGAAACATTAACTGTAGCATCTCATGTGACTCCAATGGATATCCGGCCATCACCCAAAACGGAACCTAACAAATCCACCCGTAAACGGAAAGCACAGAAGGCTGAGATACTAACGAGCACTCCTATAAAAGACCAGCAAAGGGAAAAGAGGCTAAAAAGAAAGATATGAAAAAAGTTAATGGAGTGAAGAAAAATTTTAAGGGACCAAAACCTTCTACAAGCCAACAGAAAAAAGAGGCAAAAAAGGTCAAAAGAGGTCCAAAGCTTTATAAAAATGACAAAACTGACTACCGATGCTTAGTATGCAGCGAGTTTTACTCTGATCCGCCTACTGAAGACTGGATAAGGTGTGACGACTGTCTGATGTGGGCTCATGAGGCTTGCACCTCATACGCTGGCAGAGGGACTTACTACTGCGACATTTGCCAAGAGTTATAAAATGCTTATCATGAAGACTTAAAAATAAATTATATGAAGACTGATTTGATAAGGACAACCTTATAATAATAATTAGTAATATTTTAGGGTAACATTACAATGACAACATTGTAATGTTACCCTAAAATATTACTTATTAATAATTCGAAATGATTATGTAGTTCAAATCATTAATCTCATTAATTTAGTCACTACCCGTTTTGCACTAAGTCCATACCCGCTTTGGGCCCCCCCTATGGGCAAAACGGGTAATTGTAAGGGTTACGTTTTTTATTGATTATGCATGCTTTAATTAGAATATTATTATGTTTGTGATTGTTTTTATGTACCGTAATAAGTAAAGAATCGTCAGAGTATAAATAAAAGCTCGATATACTTCTATATTCTGTTTTATGAATCATCGTCCTTAGCTTACCCGTTTTGAGCTACCCTCCCCTATACCAATTATCAGTTGTTATGTTTCTGTTAGATCCCTCAACTGGTGGTATAAGGCGCATAACAGCTTGAGTCGGTTTCTTCAGCTGATGATATTCGCTGGATAAATTCATACCATCAGAATCTTTACCTTGGTATATATAAGCGTTCAGCAAATATCCAGATCGGGCATCTGTAAGACACTGAATTTTTATCCCATATTTTGCTGGTTTCTTTGGCATGTACATTTTGAACCTGCATCTTCCTCGAAATGCTAGTAACATTTCATCAATACATGCATAACTACCAATCGCATACACAGCTTGACATTGATCAATGAAAGAACCAAAGAGCTCTGCAATAGGCGCGGTTGCATCGTTTTCGCGACGTGCGTCTCTGGTTAAAGCATCATCAAATCGAATTGTCACTGCTGTACCATGATGTATAGTGTTCACGATTTTCTTTGAAGATAGCTGTATAAAACAGGAGCCCTATAAATGCCTTCAATTCCGTGAGGTCTGTATCTTGAACACATGTTTTATTTTCGTAATTTGGTCTAATTTCTTTTATTTTCACATTAGTGTAATACACAATTTTATCAAGCATTTCGTCAGTAAAATATTGCTGCCAAATATCTACTGGAGAAGACGAAGTGTTGAGCTTGCTCCGATATGCTGCTTTTATACCTTCTTTTTCTTGTAAAATATTGTGTTGTAATGTTCTCGACCGTAAAGATGGTGGGGCAGATGACCAACGGAAGCGATTCTTTCCAAAATAATTCTTTTTCCTAGGTCTCGATCGCATATGTGATAATGGTTCATCATCTCCTGATGAAAATTCTTGCTCTTCGGGTAAAATCAACAATGGTGAATTATTTTGAGGGAGTATGTTGTCATTATTTTCTACTGCAGTAAAATCTTCGCATTCTGAATCGGATTCACAACTGTTTTCTAAAACATGTTGTACTCCAACATCTGACTCCACATCACTGCATTCATCATTTGGTATGTCTTCCGAGTCTGAGAGTTCTTGTGCCAACAACTGCTCTATAATGGCGTCATTACAAGTCATTTTAAACTAAAACAATAAAAAACAAATTTATGAAAAAGTTACGTAACCGCCTACCATGCATCTCTCAGATGCGCGGCGACAGTATTTTACTCACCAAGGACAAACGCGCTGACCGCCGACCTCGACGAGCGCTTGCGCGGCACTGAGGGACGCGGGGAAAAGGTACATGGACGACCAAGCTTATACGATACTCGCGCGCAGAAATATTCGAGATTGAACATTCGCATGCATCTGCGAGATGTATGGTAGGTGGTTAAGGGTTAAATATATAACATCATTGTTTGTTACCTTATAACTTTCGACTGGGAGAACCGATTGTCAAAATTATTTTGTTTGAAAGCTGGTGCTTCCGGTGTGGTCCCATTTAAATTTCATCAAATTCGGTCCAGTAGTTTTTGAGATACACTCACCAATAACTGAATAGAATGGAAGTCGGTATAATTTTTTTCAAATTGTACTTTTTGAATGAATTGTTTTTTTTTGGTATTGAATACATTTATACCCCAGATAATAAATATCTTAGTCAAACTGAACTTTTGTCCCACTGATATCAAAGCGTACATATTCCACGATTAGAAAGTTTTTATGAAAGATTAAATCCTACAACATCAAATAAAACATCGTTTATTTCATGTAATCTTATACCTACTTACCTACCTCATCTAATGTTAAACGCAAATCACGATCGCAAAAAGTTAACAAGATGAGCAATGAAGTCATCCTTGGCTCCGTCACTGCCCTAATCAATCTTCTTTGAAAAACAATAAACTTATTAGATTATAATGTAAATGATAATAATAACTTGTTTTTGTACAGGCCTTATTTTAAAAAATAATTTTAGTTTATAAGGCAACTCCTGAACTTTGCTAAATTGGTGGGTGCCGACCGAATAGAATACTGATATTAGGTACGTTATTAAGCCTGAACTAAATTTTTAGTACATGCACCGCACATAATTATGATATAACTTTACATTGTAAGTTCATTCACACAAAAACAATCTTTAATTGTAATATACTGAATTAACATGAAAAATAAGTCTTTATGAGATCATCAACATATATATTTACATACAGTAAAGCATTTAAATAGTTTTGCAACCTTGCTTATTGTAACGTACCTAACCCAACACAATCAAAAGCTGATATTATTGAAAAACAGTGCAACTTTAATGAATCCATTAGGTAAATTATTGGTCCTATAGTTACGTCATCTTTAGTTTTGTTGATTTATCATAGTGAATGGTAACCTCGCAATATATTTTAATATTATTCAGAGGGATAATTTAAACTCCTATATATATATTATAGGGACCTATAGATATAGAGACGACGGCCTTTTCAGAAGTTTTGTTATTATGGTATATTACCTACAATCTATCTTACTATACTTACTATCTATAGGTACAGTTAAACTGGACAATTCCGATCACATAAGGCTACGCATGGCTTGCTATGTTGTGTCATGCCATGACTATTGTTTACTCGGCCAATAACGGACTCTTGCTGGTGGTAGCTGAAGTTTACAGATTAGCGTCTTATAGGTACCTACTATAGGTAGATTAAATATAACATGTTCTTATGATTATAAATGATAAAGATTTGTAGTAACATACATATAACTCGTCGGTTATATGAGGAAGTCAGGTAAATTATAAAATCATGCAACTAAACTAGGTATAACTAAAATAGTTTATACGCGAACAAAATTAATAATTTTAATGAATTCTCAATGTTTTTTGTAGAAACTAGCCTTGCTGACAAAGAACTCCTGAGACCCTGATGAAGTTTGATGACTACAACAATTCACAGTCTAATTTGACAATATGTAGCTGACACACATAACTGATTGATAACGCTGTGGCAGGATATAAGGATTGGCAAATATTGTAATCCACGATCCAACATAAATATATCCAACAATGTAAGTATTAAATTGCTTTCTGCATTATTCACCAGTGTAAGATTATCGATAGCAGTTTTCCACCAAATTTATGTTCTTTCACACAACGTCACTGTGAACAGGCTCGCGAGTTAGTTCAATTAGCGAAACTAAAAATTGTATTCGTGAACCGACGCACATACAGCACGCGCGAGAGCTGATCGCGCGGTACTGGTGACCGGCGAACGATAGCGGCCAACCGACCCTACACCCGGTACCACGACACATGTGACGACTGACGAAACCTTACCTACGTACACTATCGCAGAACGCACGTACGACTGAACGAGAACATTGGCTGTGCTGAAAAAATTCCAACCGTTGAGTGAGCGCGGTACGGAGCCAGTATTGTTGCCTCGGGTGCTGATAACAACAGAACTACGCTATACACACACTGCACAGTAAACAAACCATAGTTTGTAGGACTCGTAAGTAGATGCCAAACAAATTAATTATAGTTGTTTTATACTTCATAAAGTTTTTTGCAACTATAAATCGGGCACGTGTGTAACAAAGACTATGTGTTGGTTAACAAATTGTGGTTTAGGAAATACTGAATATTAATCCGAAACGCGACAAGTTCAGTGTAGCTCTAGGCTTTATCTTGAGATCGCTTCTTTTGCTTGTTCCTACTGATGGATGTACTGACAGTAGACAGGACCCCCGTAATTTTGGTTTTGACGACAATAGACTAGAGATTCAGAATAAACTAGGAGATCGTAAAGAAAAGGAAGATGCCGCTGGATTAGTAGTAGCCAACATCTAAGGAAAACGTAATGTTGTATTAGCCTCTAGCTTTACTCCAAATTTTTTTAGATAGAAGAGTGAATAAGAAGTAGGAACGGAAAAATGGAGCATATAGTGAGCTCCATTTTTCCGTTCCTACTTCTTATTCACTCTTCTATCTAAAAAAATTACCAGGTAGACTGCCCCAGTAATCGGGAGAAGAGAATATCATAGGCAGAATGCATGACAACAGACAAGTAGGTACCTACCAATTCCGATTCACGAAAGTAAGGGAAAAGTGTACTTAATTGATCTGTTTTATTCTGTAGATCAGAACGATATGCGATAAAAATGAAACAATTAATATAAGTTTGCCAACTGCGGAGTTACCCGAATGCATTACGTTAGAGTAGAGAAAAGTAATTTGAAATTGAATCAATATTGCACTTGAACTGCGCCACCTGGGCATCGCACTTGGTGCGCGGTCATAGGGAACTAAATAAAAGACGTCATAATTGGAACAAATTATGGGCTACGTTGCCAAAATTTTGTTGTAGAACACTTGCAGAAAGTTTTTAAAGACCCGGCGTGTGTCACGAATCGCAACACAGTAATTTAATGTTGCCGGTATTAGCTAGCCTTTAAATGAGGAATGGTCCTCAAGCTACCGAACAAGAAATTTATAAAAATAAGTAATGTCTTTTTAATAGAGATAAGTTCTTACTACTTATCTCTGTTATTATAAAACGACCTCAACAAAACGAATATTAGAAGGGGTCTTTGAACTTGGTTAGTGTTCCCCTTTATTTCACACTGGGCACTGGTTATTGAGGAGCGACCGTGCGTACGGTCATACGGTGGTCGGTGCGTAATGTAGAGTCATTGAACTGTACCTATTGTAAAAAACCTTCTGCAGAGTAAAATGTTATGCCGTTTATTAAAGAAAGCATTATCATCTTGATAGGTACCTATTTATTAATTTTGTCAGTAAGTTTTATTTCAGTAGGCTAACAGCTGAGAAACTCTCAATTTTGGATTTTCTGTAGTTTGCTGCTGTTTGCTGAGTACCTATCTTGTTTACTAAAGTAACTACATAATCTTTACGTGATATTGATTCGGAATCACGTAAGTAGGTACTGTTTATGAATCATAATTCATAATTTATCCGCGGAGATTGAATATAGCATACATGAAGCAAGGCACAAAGACAACATCCGTCATGGAACAATGACCAAAATAAAGTTGATCATTCTCGGCACATCATCGCGTGGTGCGCGCTGGTATATTTTGGCATCGAGCGGTGTGTCGCGGCGCCCGATGGCATCATCGCTGTGGAGGATCGTGACGTCACCACGCCTTTTCCAAACGTGGCGGCCAGACGAAAATAGTGGCCGCTCAACCAGCGTGCACCGCGGCCTCTCACAGTCACCGACGGAATTAGCGAGAGCGGACGGCGGCGGACCGGCCACCACCACCGCCGCCGCCGCCCATCGCGGCGGGAGCGTCCACAGGCTTAAAGATTATCGCCAAGGCACCCCTGGAGTCACGGCTAATCATTGCCACCATTTCCTAACTTAACCTTCTAGGCAGAGGTTACAACTTAACATTAGGTGGGCCTCGTGTTACACAATATCCTAAAAAAAAAGCGTATATTCTGTAGCGTATGAATTTTCAGCGGTCTATGCAATACTAAAACTTGTTACTATAGCTTTACAGACTACAAGTATTAGTCGAGTAATTTTTTCGATTATGTTTTGAAGGGGTAAAATAAGGGTTAAAAACTGAAGACGAATAATCCTTCATATTTATGTTTTACAATACAATTCTAAAAGGCAGAGCTCGTGGCGTACATAGAAGATAATGTAATTTATTTTGTGTTCCATGGACAGAACATTCAAGTTTAAGTATTTTTATTGTATTAGAATGATGAATTTAATTAATTTAAATGAAAGTAATACAATTTAATTTGTATTGTATATGGTATTGGATGAATTGTAATAATAAATTATTATTAAGTATTACTTTTGACTATTCATTTATATATCACAGCCCAGCGTTCGCCCTGTTTACATAGATACTGTATATAACTACCTACACTAATATTTTAAAAAAGAAAGATTTGTTTGTTTATTTGAATTGAATAGGCTCCGAAACTACTGGAATGATTTGAAAAATTATTTCACCATTAGATTCCTACATTATCCCTGATGAACATAAGCTACAAGTTCTGATTCATCGTCATCCATCAGAGTGCAGCTAGTGTTATATAACTTTGTGTTTATAACTAATACCTAATTCGATAATTGTATCAGCCAGCATTACTCTACTTGTATGGCGAGTCTACACCCCGGAAAAACATACAAGATACTGCACTGCAGATATAATAAACTAATTGCACTTCTAATAACTCTTGGTGCAGCTCTGTATTTCATATATCATCATTTTGAATTGCTGACTTTACTCTTTTCCCTTATATCTTTCAAGATTTGGCTTTAGTCTTAATGGCTAGCGGCCTTCAAGAACTAACAGTCCTCGAGAATTATCGTTGGAGTGGTACAACTGCCTCTAATCAGCTGATAATCGGGACACAAGATGTACGGCCTCACTCTTAAGAGCGTATGTATAACAGGCCGCAGCATACCCATTATTACATAAGAAGTGCTTACTTGCTTCTTATTCCTTGGTCGGCATTGGCGACCTCATGTCATCTGTACGACTTCCAAACTGATAAGCTTTCAGATACTACACGAGAACATTCAGCGTTTACTGTGCAAAATTTCATGTACTCCATTTTATAACTGTAAGTAACAATAACTTACGGACCAATTTACACTATCCTGGAATAGAATGGTAGGTGTGAACACTTCTATCAACACCACAGAAAAGCTGAGGCTGTCCTCCGTACGACTGTTTTGTGATTAACACACACCGATACAACACACTGTTATTCACAATCGCGGTGAAATCAAACCCTTATAATAACCATCAGCAGGGCTAGCACGGGCAGTGGACTATAAATCACCGTGGAGAGGAAAGAAATCTTTTCCACCATGACATTTTTATCTCCCTGGCGAGCACGGTAACGCTAGAGAATAGTTTATCCACGTGGATAGACGGCGGGAGTAGCGTTCTCTGTGGTTTGTACTTCGTAGGTGCAATTTAAAGAAATGTAATAAATATAATTATAATAATATGCGCAAGGCATATTTAAATGGAAAAAAAACTTTTATCCACCAACTTCGAAGAAGGTGATAACCTTTCTCCATGTTATTTCAATCGGAGAGAATTATATCCACGTTTCGACGAGTCCGTGCTCTATGGCGGGAGTAGCGGGACATACTGTCTACGAGAACCGTCAACAGGAAACATTTTATCTCTTTCCCGGTTTCCGCACTCTGTAAGGTGGAGAAGACAATTATTTCCCCTGACAGGTGAGTGTAAGGAAGAGTGGAAAGACTATTTCTCTCCGCCCCATGCTAGGGGTACTGGAGTAAATTAAAGGAACCACAGAGTAATATACAGTTACTACATCTTAATTTTTTTTCTTTACAAACTTATTCCTGATTTTCTCTGAATCTTGACACAGGCTCATTGCCTCGACCCTGTAAGCCCGCGGGTTTTTAAAGAATAGGGTTATGGTAACCTCTGCCTGTCGTAAGAGCCGACTAAAAGAGGACCCTAAGAGCTAGGGTATAGTTAGGGGTGGGGCCCTAACTATCTCATCAACAAGCTCGAGGAACATGGCGTCATGATGTGGCAATGGACACCGTGCCATCTTTAGAAGAAGGAGATGCGAAATGCTCTCAAAGTCGAGCCAAAGGGCAATATCTCTTGATGGTCCCAGTACGGTCCTATGGAGATCCTGGGGTCATCTATAAGACATCGAAGAAGGCCACCGAGGGGGTTTTAGTGGAAAGTCCCACATAACTTGGACGCTCCCCATAGTGTCGGATTATATCTCATACTTCTCTTCCTGAGCTAGCCTTGAGTCCCACAAGTAGAAACGTATTAGGAACGCGATTCTAAACTTATAAAGGTAATTTTATTTACAATAAAATTATAAACGTAAGTAAAGAAATATTTTATTATATTTTTTTTTTTAATTTTATCATAGAAGTAATATTTTATTTCTATTATATTTTTTTATAAGTAATTTTATTTCTTTACTTTTATATTTTTTTAATCTGTAATTAAGGTTTATTGATTCGATAAATTGGTTACAAAACATAGTTTATTGGTCCCTAAACAAGGATAACCTGTATCTTGGGCCCTCGTTCCTAATTGTTACAGTTAATTTCTTTATGAGGAAACGAATAATGAAATGAATGAAATATTTAATGATATATTTCATTCATTAATTCATTCATTCCATTATAAAATTCTGTTCATCATATGAATAGCCAGCCATTTTATTAGATAGCCATCTTCGATCATATATAAGGTATCATATGTTAGGTTACTTGTGACTACGACGCGCGAGCCGAGCGAGCGAAGCGAGCGCGCAGCGGCAACGGCCGGCGACTGAGTGCTTACCCAAATATTATATGATCGAAGATAGCCATATAATAAGAATTTTATAGTAGGGCTTCAATGCGTCGATGTCAGACTGAATTTCAAACATATCGCTCCAAATCAAACTAAGCTAGAGGAACGCGAGAAATTGAGCAATCAGCACTCCGGAATCTGTCAAGCTTCGGTTTTTTTAATATTTGAAATATACGTTTAATGGTTGTATTCGAACACCCTATTATACCACACACATACCTATACCACAGAGAAAGACGTGAGAAAAAAAATAAGTTAGTCTTTGCCCCGAATACGTATGTACTCGTATTAGTCTCATACTTTGGAACTGCTCTCGTTAAAAGTATAAAGCTGGATCGAATTTAATCTAAAGAAAAGAGCATTATATATATTACGAATAAAAGTGATGATAGATCAGGGGGCATCTGCCACCGACTAGGTGGTCGCTGGTTTGACTCCTACATCGGGCTTGAGCTTTTCGCGAAAGTAATGAAATAATCGTAAATACGAGTAAATTTACAAGAGCATGGTGGTAGTCGCGGTAATCGCCTATTAGTGCCCGCCTGGCTACTACCAGCAACCACCGAAATTGAAAATCAGTTGCTAACCACATACCTAATGGTAGGTAGTAGGTACGCTTCGGCAGCTGTCTTACGGCCGTTTTCAATATTGTATCTATCGCCGGTTTTCCTTACTACCGATATAAATTTGACATAACGTCCATACAAATAGTGTCAAATATCTATCTCTAGTAAGATAGACCGGCGATAGATATGTTATTGAAAACGGCCGTTAGGCCGTCACTCACCATCGTCTAGTATGCTTTGGAGTGAAATAGTGTATCAACGAAACCTGATAAATTGACTGGCCGGTCGACGCAGTTGGTAGCAACCCTGCCGTCTGAGCCGCTGGTCCCGGGGTCGATTCCCGGACAGGGCAAACATATGTGTGCATGAACATGTCTGTTTGAGCTGTGTCTGGGTGTGTATATGTATATCCGTCATCAGGTTACAATAGTACATACAGACTCTGCCTAGTTTGGGACCTGAATACCTTTGTGTGGTGTGTGGATGTCGTATAAAAACATCACACTGATATTATAAGACGAAAGTTTGTAAGTGTGTCTGTATGTGTGTTACTTCTTCACACTCAAACGGCTGGATATCTTTTGGTGAAATTTCGTATAGAGGTAAATGAAGCGCTGGATTAAAACAGAGCATACCTTTCCCATCATAATCCATCACCACTTGCTAGTCACAGCAGCTAGTCATTCATAAATAATAAACACAAAAAGCTTCAAGTTGGTAACCCAACCCAATGAATGATGATAGAGCCAAACTGGAGGCAATCTAGTAGGAGTTTACTTGATATTATTGTTTATCCAAGAATATGTATTACCTACGTCTACATATAAATATGTATGCTGAAATATTAATAGAGGAGCTATTAGGTAGTTAGCAAAGAATTGTATATTAAATCGATGCGATCGCAACACGAACGGAGTACGAGGTCATACAGATACCTACATAACCAGATAAGATAGGCAACAAGCGCATTCACACGGTAGATTTCATAAAATTATGTTAAAAATATTCGCAAAGGTGGTTCCATTCATTGCTGAAAACGCGCGCGACTGTCAATCGGTTCTGAGAAACCTACTCGCGATTCCTGGAAGCGCTACTATGAGCGCACACACATGTAGACGCGCAGTCGTCTGTGTGTACATCGCAGCGCACACAGCCGCCCACGGCCCTGATAACGCGAGCCGTGACGCTGACGACTTGTAACGAGACGTATCAGTGCTCTCATTAAACATCCAACTCGTATTGCGTCCCCGACTCTCCTTACACCTAATCAAACAATTTGCTGCTCTGGAGTTGTGTTACCGACGCGCGACGCTTATTGCCAGTCGCCTGTCACCGGCCAGTAGAATGGAGTGGAATTCTTGTACTTTAGTTCTAGATTTAGTAGTTCTATTAATTCCCTCTTTTGATTTTACAACGTCATATTTACTCTTTAGAGCAGCCTCTCTGAGTGGGATTCTTGTACCTCAACTCTAGTTCTAGTAGTGCAATTAATTCCCTCTTTTAGATTTTACGTCATAGTTATCATATTTATTCTATAAAGCAG
This sequence comes from Selenia dentaria, assembly GCA_917880725.1. Taxonomy (NCBI): domain Eukaryota; kingdom Metazoa; phylum Arthropoda; class Insecta; order Lepidoptera; family Geometridae; genus Selenia; species Selenia dentaria. The sequence goes on from OU862879.1 coordinate 18,070,932, forward strand.
CCTATGATTTTCAGTAGATACATAGTGATTGTGGCAGAGTGTTGAATACATCCTATCACGTCTTTATATCCAGTACCTTCAATCAATACCTACAGCAATGCTTGTAACACACAAGCTAGGCAAAATATCGGGCCCTACTCCCACCTCATAGAGTAGTCATGTTTCAACCTTACCATTAAATTTGGTACCACCACGTCAATATAGCAAACTTAAAATAATAATGCATTACGATAGACGCTTTGATGACGTAGTATCAAATATTTCACTCAATATCGCGTACTTTGACGTGACGTTTGACACTAAGTATCATTGTTCCAGTGTCAAATTTTTCAAGGTCCGTACTCCCATCTCTTAAAATCTTACCATTACATTTGGTTGACCGTTTTGTGTCGGTGGGAGTACGATAGTAAGTATGATTATTCCAAGCTAATTACAAAACGCTCCTGATTTATGATAGTTTCGTAAAAGGTGGGACTCTTAAAGTAGGCATATTGCAATCTTACCATTACATTTGGTTGACCGTTTCATGTCGGTGGGAGTACGATAGTAAGTATGATTATTCCAAGCTAATTACAAAACGCTCCCGATTTATGATAGTTTCGTAAAAGGTGGGAGTAGGCCCCCAGGACCATCTAATAGCTACGTCCCTTGATTTGCACTACCCGGGGTTACCATCTCAAAGGCAATGTGGGTGAGGTAAAGGTGAAAATGTTACCAAAGATTTCTTACATAAACTAAGCAGGTACCTTCATATTATTTATAGACATTTAGGTCGTTGTGTATTACTGGTCAAACTTTTGGCATGTGTTATTGGGGATAGATTCGAGTATTTTATGTCTATTTCTTGTGGTGTTTGATTGCAAGAGATTGTATTAAATATCAATTTAGAGCTATCAATGTTTTGAGCATTTCATAATGGTAGGTACCTTAGTCAAAGAAAAGAACTTTGCTTTAATTACATCGATAAAATATGAATTTCATGTTTTGAGGATGTTGTGTTTTGTGAATGTTGTTTTAAAAGATTATGATGTTTTGACTTTGGGATATTCAGAGACAATGATTATATTTCTTTATATATACAGTCATGAATATTAAGAAATATAAATGTGTAGGTTAAATGATGTACGAATACGACCACTGCCCTTGAATAAACCATGACTACTGGTCAATAATAGCCTGCTTACACGATTGCGAATTGATTGTGCAAATAAGTACGTTTCAAGAACATCAAACATTCCCTCGAGTAAGAGCTAATTTAATAAATGAGTATGAAACATCGAATAATATTAAAAAAACACACACCGAAAACTGAAGGTGTTCCCGAAGTTCTCGTAAGGAAAACTTATGAAAAACTTAAAACACAAGAACTTAAAGTAGTTGCAAAGTTTCATTTTTTGTTGTTTAGGTAAAGACGTCCTCTTGGAGTTGATCATTTAGGACTCTTAAATATTCTCCCAATGGATTATCGTGAAAGACGGCTACTAAAGATTTTCAATTATAGTACAGTGTTGTTGTACTACTGCACTTGAAAGGCACATTAGGGCTTTCTTAACGCTCTTATGATCCCAAGAGTCCCGGGTACAAATTAGGGCTTGCATTCGAATATTCGAATAATTAGAATATTATATTAGTTCGAATATTCGAATACTGAAATTAGCAATATTCGAATATTCGATTAAAATCAAGTTAGATTTAGGCAGTACTTGTTGTATGTAACTAACTCTAGAAGCTCGAGAGATTTATAACATCTCACAGAAACGAGACAAATGAAGTTATGGAACCAATTACTAACTTAATTATGATTGTTTGATTTATACGAGTAAGACCTGTTAAGAATGTTTGTGTACCTAGTGTACCTACTTACTTAGTCTAGTACTTACTTACCACCGTGTTTATTTACTTCTTGTTCTGAAATTTATTATTAAAGATAGGTAGGTATTGTATTGTTAAAATACCAACTCACCTAGATTTCAAAGACTGTTTTTTACTAAGAATTTGTGATTGTGTTTAATATATGTTACTCTAATTGCTAATTTTATTATGATTTCGTGATTTATAAAACCTCTTAAGTAGTTTGTGTACCTACATACTTACTCTAGTAACTACTCACCTAGATTTTGAAGACCTTTTTTTATTAAAAGAATCTTTGGTTGATTATGACTGTAAATCGCCAATGCCAAATGCCTCGTTACGGCGACACAACCTTTTATTAATTTTATTTCATATTGATATTTTAATTTGTTTATGCAAATAACATTTAAAAGAATAAAATCAGAGGTGATTCTAATAAAAACATAGTTTTTTTCTGTTATTCGAATAATTCGAATAGTACCCGAAAAAAATCGAATATTCGAATATCAAAATTTTCGAATATTTGCAAGCCCTAGTACAAATACAACAAACGAGAATTTCCAAAGGTACCATCAGGCCTGCCATAAAAGCGAACCCAAAACTTTTATTAAGTTTGGGAAGCTAAAGACTGAATGTAGACCTTTATTCAACTTTAGGATGATACATAGGGAATAGAAAGATGATTATACAGCCACATCATCTTATATTAATGATTGATATTAATTATTATACATTACACAAGGCACATATGAAACGGGCGTTTTATATGGAAAAAGTAAAACGAAAAAATATATAAGAAATTATAACTACATTTAATCAGTCGAAGTATGTACCATTATTATCTATGCACTTTCGCCATTCTATAGGTACGTAAAGGAGTTCATTCCATTGTTGAAAAAATTATGGAAGCGAGAATCGCATATATACTCGTATTTGAAGGCGGTTTGGACATCCCCATGGAAATTGAATTTTTCCTTGCAATAAATTGTCCAAGTTGCGAAAAAAGTAGTAATCTGTTGGAGCAAGGTCTGGGAAGAATAACTTGGGTAGGTGCCGGAGACATTCTAAACGCAGCTGCAGATAGAAATAGCGTGGTGATGGAGGCCCTGCTGAAATGGGATGTGGGTAAGCAGTCCTCTACGTCTTAATGAGATTTTCCTTTTTAAAAATATAAATATAAAAGTTATTATATATTTTATTTATATATAAAAATATATATAAATAAAATATATAAAAGTTTCCTTGCCTATGTAATGTAATGGGTAAACATTGGCATTCCGACCAGTCATGCTTACGAAGAGGTGTTGGCAAGTGGTGGCGTCGTGTGTCGGGTCGCCATCTTCCCTCAAATATGGTTGAGGAAGGCGATGGCTGGCACATGCGTCAACTCGTGAACGGTGCTGCTTGCGGAGACCGGTCTTCTCGGAATTCTAATGGATACCTAATATTGGTTTTGTTGTTCTCTCTGTTATTTTACTTGTTACATAATGTTAGGTTTAGTATATCTTCCCTCATTTTATGCAAAGATGTATATTTAAATAGCTGATTAATTAGTTAAGTCAATGTAAAAAAAATGGCACGGAAGTTGGAGTCTGTGGGTAGAAATATTAAAGTAATAAAAAAAAACGCAGCTGCTCTAATTAAGCGAGCATCCGTCATGCAGTGTGTCCTGAAGCAGCAGTGGGCTAGAGCGATTGATCAGTGTCGATTGATGAATAGAGAGCTTTTCTATTTTGGTTTGCAATTGTTAACAATACAGATCTGCTGTAATCGTCTGGCCAGATCTTAAAAAGCTGTAGTGATTAAGAGGATTGCAGCTAGTACTTTCTATACTAAAAGAAAAAAACTCTTCTCTACCTCTTAACATTGTCCGATTGCAGTGATTATTTTTCATGTTCATATTGTTTACTATGTCCGCACGTTTTTATTTTTTCAGTTTTGCAAGTTCTAAAAAAGAAAATTTAGATTACTTTGAAATACTGAAAAAATCAAAACGTACGGACATAGTAAACAATGTGATGATTACATGAAAAAAAATCACTGAAATCGGACAATGTTAAGAGGTAGAAAAGAGTTTTTTCTTTTAGTATGGAAAGTACTAGCTATGCATAGCTAGTACTTTCCATCCTCTTAACTTTCGCTTGGGGCAAGATTTAGCCGGTTCTCCTGGGTTCAACCACTGTGATGAGTGTTTCCGATTATATTTAGCACCTACAGCAGGGCTAGCACGGGCAGTGGACTATTTCTCCCGTGGAATAAAAAGAATAAAATCCTTTCCACCATGTCTTTTTTATCTCCCTTACGAGCACGGCAACGCCAGAGGATAGTTTATCCACGTGGATAAACGGCGGAAGTAACGTTCTCTATAGTTTTGTACTTCATAGATGCCATTCAAAGCAAATTTAACAAAAATGCCACATCTGTTTTTAATATTTTATCAATTCATCAAACACGCGTAGTATTTATATCTCTTTAGTTTGTGTATCAAACTTTCAAACATAGATAAATCAGAATATATCCAAATCTCTGAATATCATGATATCCATATTCGCAGTATCCTATTATCTTTACTAAGACTCATTATGTGTATGGAAGTGAGGGCTTATAGTAGAAAAAACCAAATAATCATTATTTAAGTTAGGTATGTCACAGAATTTAATAGGAAAGTAATACAATAATGACCTTGATATGCACCGATAAACCATCCGTATGGTTTCGAAGCTGCAATGCATTATTAAGATCCTCATATAAACACAATACATACCGTCAATACAGATATTTTACATAATGTACCATTTTAGGTAAGATTTAATTGTCAACTTCATGGTCTAGTAAATTATACTTTTGTTTTACTATGCCATGATAGATTCTATTTTAGACATTGTACACATCCTTTAACCGTTTGGCCATAGTTTCGAAGTCCAGGCGTTGTTGGGGGCACTCTTCAAAAGACTATCCTGCTATACCCTTTCAAATAAATTTGAATTTAGAGGTCCTAGCCAAACGCCAGATATTTGAGATCGAAGTGGCCAGTTCGACATACCCCCAGTTTTATATAATAAGAACCTAATATAAGATCTGAGGCTACAGTACAGTGTATATTCAAATATGTAGTTAGCACGTGAACCTGTGGATATGGCATACCTACATCCTACACTATACAATGTAATATTTTGAAACTCTACGACTCTACAAAGGATTTTGCATGTTTTAAATTGATCAGTTACATTTTCTTTGTTTTACTACGAACTTCTGGCAGAAAGAAATTTGTTGTACGAGTAACAACCTCTTTATCTTTGCCGTACCCACTGACATGAGCGCTATTAAAATGGTAAGTATTCAATTAACCTAAGTATTACGTTCCATATTTGCAATGACTCTACGATTACAATCTGCTTATTAAAGTAGATATTACGTTAAAAATTTAGTACGTAATTAAGATAAAGTATTTCTGTTCGATCGAGTATGAACTGCCGATGGGAAGTCTCACTCAACAGAATGATGGTAGACAATCGGGGTCAACAGCGAAATGCCAACGGTCAATAATAAACGGTCAATAATGTCCCGACTTGTGAACTGGCCAGCCATGTATCAATTGAAGTCTAATTTTGATGCCATTGCCAAGTACCGACGTGTATTGTTTTGCAGTCGATCATTCGCGACACTTCGGAATTGATGTACCTATATATTTTTAATCATGATTACTATTAGTTCGTAAGTAAACAAGCATATTGAGAGTTGAGACCAGAGATAGATAAGAGAACATACAGAAAAATAAATATATATTATATATACACAATACAGTACAATTATTAACTTTACTAGCCTTGACTGCTTTATCGATCCCGAGCCTAAACTGCAGGGGCTTCAAACTAGATATTTTGGTAGTTGATGCTTTTTATGCTGTAGTATTATTTCTTCTATTATTGCAAAAACATCAAATTAATGTTTCATTTTTAAGCCAAATCTATCAAATAACTACATGTCTCGAAATCGGGACACCGTTTTTAAGTCATGCTGCACACAAAATAATGGTTAGACTATTCTAGAGAACTAAAAGACTATTCGGTATTCCGAATCTAGCTGAACATATCAATAATAATCTATGCTTCTTTTATGGAGAATTAAGTTATTTTGGTAATAACGTCGCAATAAATGTTTAAATTAAATGTAGGCGCATAAACCGCATATAATTATGTTGCATGTGCTATGTTATTAGTTACCTACCTTAGTTGACCATGGTACCCATAAACTGTTTGTGAATGTGTGATGTAGCCAATGATCTTATATTAAAAAGAGGTAGGGTACTCGCGTATAAATACGGCAACAATGTATGCTATCCGTTATAGAATGACGTCTAAGTACCTCAGCAAAATACGTTCTTGTATGCGCGAAAACTGGGACAACATTGACTTCGTGTCAGTTCTCGAATCTACTCGTACCTGTTTTTAATATAAGCATTGGATATAGCAAGCAAAGTAAAGAATGGTAACTCACTTGGTGAGACTGGTGGCTGCATCGCAGACCGCGGCGGCGGCGGCGGCCTGGCGCTCCGCAGCCGCGTCTACCATGCCTCTGCATCACCGCGCTGGGCATCACTCGCGAGTCGCGCCACCTCGCCTCACACCACCACCCACCACACTACCACAATCTAACCACGTCACGTCACATACATAAACTACCCTCACACCCACCGAGCGTCACCTGATCCCCTAAGGTTGCAATACGATACTGATACCAACGTCTGATATTTCAATGCAAGTTTTGATCTGCGCAGTTCGATACACTTGTTGGCGTGTAACAATATTTGTATCTGAAACAAAAGAAATACAGTAGGTAAATATATTTTTGCGAGCTCATCTTTCCGAAAAATGTAACTGCAGAAAGTTTTCGGTTATGGGCACAAATAAAAAAGATATCACATAAAAAAGAGAATCTAAATCATATTACGTAACTAGCTGCGCTCCGCGGTTTCACCCGCGTCGTAATGTATGATGAAGAGGATGAAAAGTATGTGCTTCCCCGGGATATAATCTATAACCTTGCTAAATCTGAGTAGGTACGATCCGTTCAGCCATTCAGGCATGACAAGGGAACAAACAAATAGACAGAGAGACAGAGATTTATATTTGTTTTCTTAAATAAAAGTAAGTTCATCATAATCATCATAGTAATCAGCTATCTGCCAGTGAAAAAATCCCGTTAAAATCGGTCCAGTCGTTTCAGAGATAAACCGGAATAATCAGACAGACAGACACACAGTCAAAAATTATAAAAATAGATTTTTATATGTGAGTACTTGCATTTCTTACTTTTTATTTTAGAATTACAAACAGACTCTTCAATTTTATTTATCTATATAGATAGCGATCGAGCGCGGGCTTGATTGGGGGTGCTCGCGGACCGGACTAGGCCCGCGGGCCGTAGTTTGGAGACCCCTAAATAACTAACTTAGGCTTTACTTTTATTTCCGAGGTGCCATATCTCGTAACTTTGGTTTATTTTTGGAATGAAGATATGTTATCCCTAGAATTAACACGGCATATGCTTTTTATAGTCATTCAGCAGAGTAAGTTCATGTCTACTTCTGACACGTACGAGACTGTACTATAATAGTAAGTAACTACTGCAGGTATTCACTCCCTGCTGGAGATATACCTACATTAAAATCCTTATATATTTACAATTGTCTTATTGAAATTCACGAAGCTATAATCTGATTAAAAACAAAGATGTATGTATAATTAAAACCTGCAAAAAAATTAAAAATTATTTAAACCTAGAACTAGATTAGTAAAAGTAGAAAAACGAGACGTTTTTAACCAGATTTGCATGTTCCATTCATATAATTATGATGGTTCCATTATTTGCCATATAGCATTAGAGAATTTCCCGCAAACGACTTTAAAAGAAAGCATACAGTTTTTCGAAAATTAATCCATTGTACTCAATAAATGAATTTATAAAACTGCGTTACGGGAACCTTCGTTATTTTATTAAAAATTACCAGTCAACATTGAAAAAAGAGGACTCAATTGTTTTAGGTGAGATTATTATTAACGTAGGACATAATTTTTATTTGAGTTTATTTTAAATATGTATTTAAAACACAGTCAAACTAGGCATGTCCAACTTCGAAAAAGAGGTCAATCGTCGAATAATAATAATATAATAAATATATATCTATAATATATATAATAATAATATATATCCTTATCACTAATAAGTTCCTATCAATAACCTGGCCATTTTACCCATTTTTGTAATAGTTATAAGTACCATGTTTCCCTTCATCCAACATTCTTTCTGTTTTTGATACTCCTTTGTATTTTTATATCAAACAGGCCTCTAAGTGTTGGCTACAGCCCCACTTATGCCTTTGTAAAGGACCGGATGAAATCCGAGATATTTGAATAATAATCATAAAAATAATTTTCATTAAAATGAATTTTAATTTAAAATAAAATAATTTTTAATAAAAGGAATAATAATAATAGAATATAATAATAATATGTTTTATTCAGTTCAGATCACAAAGTACATATCTTAACTATACCTCTAATTAAATAAAGTATATAATTTAGATAATTAACACAAAACTGTGGTAAGTAGCTACAATTGATATTCATTGACAACTGTGCTAGGTCGTACCTGTGTCTATGCCTGTGTTACAGCTGTCACAATGTCTTTCTCCAGTATAGTAACAGTTCAAACGATTCATTAATTTACAAAATTAAACGCCTATCCAAGTAACGCCCATCTAAATAAATACATACCAGATTTATGATTAAAATTTCTCGTACCTACCTACGACCAATGTATGTTACCATTAATGACTTATGGCACTGAAACGTGGTCTCTTACTATAATATCATAAGTAAGCTCAAAGTCGCACAACGAGCTATGGAGAGGGCTATGCTCGGGGTTTCTCTACGGGTGATCGAATCAGAAATGATGAGATCCGTAGAAGAACGAAAGTCACCGACATTGCCCAGAAGATTAGCCAGTTAAAGCGGCAGTGGGCAGGGCACATAGCACACAGAACAGATGGCCGATAGATCCCAGGTAGATGTATTCGTCAACAACCTCGAGAACCGAGTTCCCAATTGATATTGGGGTAACGAGGTACAACATGGGCATTAGACATAATTTTCGTCTTGTCCATGTTCATCTTAACCTGTAGACTCGCCATTCGCCTTATTTGGCCAATAATACAATAGATTTCGCAGAAATCAACCTACTTTTTCAGGAACTGCAACGTGTGTGGTTAAGGCTTACCCGTTGGGAAACTCGATGGAGGCCTTCGAGCATTGTACTGAGGTCTTCTATAATAATATTACTTTTACCAAATATACTTCTTAAATTTTGACTTTTTTATTTCATAGGTAGGTATAGGTACTTATAAATATACATTATTTTGGAAATTTGACTTTCCCAGTGTAACTAACAAGGTTATAAAGCCAATAAATGATTCATTTCTATTAATTTTTGTTGAGGTTTTGCGCAAATATGGTACTATTTCTTATGCAGCTTGTTGCTGAGTTTAGTTAGACGCTCGCGCCAGCTTCCACGCGAGGTGAGGCGGTACGACCAATGCATCTCATCATCGCATCTAAACTAAAATAAACAGTGCGCTCGCGGAGACCACAGAATAACTAACGAAGACTAGCTTCGCCACGCCACGGTAATATTAATATTACCGTGGCCACGCGGTTAAACTGTGCTCGTCTAGACCGAGGGCTGGTTGTTCGGTCATAGGCGGTTCTGGAAGTTTCACTCATGCTCATAACAGAGCCTTGAGTTTCACCGACGATATGGTTGAAGAACCATAATATGCGTTAATTATTATAACGTCAATCTATTAGATTCATAGATATCTATATTAGAGTTTTTATTATAATCTATTATTAGAGAATTAATTAGATTCTATTCGTATATTATTATCAGCTCGAGTCTTTGTAAGGCACAGATTATTAAGATTTATATATTCAAGCGTTGACTTGAGATAGAGGAAGTCTAACACCTAACCGATAATTTAGGCAAACGCATAATATCGTAGCCCGATTTAGTACAATGACTAAATAAAGCCGGAGCCTACACATAAGTGGCTGTTGAGAGTGTCGACTGTCGAGTACGTAATGAGTCTCGAATCGTTTTATAATAACACACTAGCACACTTGGAGAACGCTGAATTGGATAAATATTTACATGAAAAAAAACATGAGCACATTATAATTTTAATCTTCTCATTGTTTTTATACCTCGGAGTCTGAATACCAAAGACTTCAAAAGTCCATGGTATCTTACTGAGCGTGATATTTATGTAACTCAGTTTATTAGCTTGTTCGAAACGTCAACGTTTGAATCCCTCTCGTCTGACGTCCGAATACCTCGTAGGCGAAGTAAATTCTCCGACAACGCTCTAATGGATCGACCACATCAACGAGAAACGCCGTTGATTATCGCGATGTTGAACGTTAACCGTAAATGTAGCCACCACGCGATAATTTGACAACGGCATTTATATTGATCACGGTAATATTATCTATCCAATATTGTGACTCGGCCCTGTCCAGGAACTAATTTTAATTTCATCTAGTTTCTTTCTAGTTTTGCGATTGTAATTATAAATATCATATTTTATATTAAAAAAAAATTAAAGTAGTTCTGAATAAAATAGGAAGTATTCAAAAAAGTACACGTTCTTTATTGTCAACTTTAAAATATGTGTACGGAAGAACGGAACCCTTAAAACTACCTAGGTAATCAATTACATTGCAAAAAACCGCTGACTAAAAACGCCGAGAAAAAAATATATAATAATAATTATAGAATCTGTAGTTACCTACATTATAATATCTTTTTTCATCTCGGCTTATTAACGTCCCCATTACGTATAGCACGGAGCAACTCCAAATACCGATACTTTTTTAAAATATAAATAGGTAATCAAAATCTCTAATTACATACTACAAAATCTTATTGAGTAAATTATAATTTTAATCTTACTAGGTAATTTGACGACCATTTATTACTCTCATAATAATTTCATAATGCTATTTCAAATTATAATTATGAAAGTAACTAAGTACATAAGTTAGTATATAGCCTAGCCTAGGAAACTATCTAGTACCTAGGTTTTTAACTCGAGCGTACCTAGGTGGCTCTCTTATGTGTCACTTTTTTCACCATATCCACTTATTTACTTATTGAACCAGGTATTTTACTCGGTGGAATAAAGCAAAATACATAACTATTGAAAGAAAGACACAAATTACGTTACCCTTCGGAGTTTCCAGGTAATTTATAAAATGTTAAGTCTGGGTTAATGAACAATCCAAGCATCCAAAAACAGCACAGTATTGTCTACTTTAGCGATTTGCCATATTAAGTAAGTATTTCTACTTATTAAAATCAAATATTCACTAAAGCAAGAAAACACAAATAACACGCTTATTGTTAATAAAACCATCACACCGTTCGTTCGTCACTGTGGCGCAATCGCATCGCGACTGGCTGCACGCCCTATGCACACCGAAATCGAGGCGCGTACGTATAACTCGCGTTTCAGCCGATTCTATCAAGACAGAATACTGGATAGATAATACCCTCCATTGGCCTTGACGTTGGGCGATAAATTAGATGGCTATGGATAGTTTTTTATGGCACATCATAATAGATTTAACGCGAGAATGATTGCTTTGAAGCGGTCGCCCCAACCAACGATTTGTCATTGTGCACCGTGATCGCAAAGGGATCGCACGTGATTGAACAAAACTAATTATGGAGAGATTAATGAAACCTTCATTGAGTTCCAGGAAATATTGTAGACAGAGTCATGCATTTTAATTGTATTCGTTCCTAAATGTGAAAGTTTGGATGTATGGATGTGAATTACGCAGAACGGTTTAAAGATATGGGTGAAATTCGGTATATATATAGATGAGGCACTGGTTTACACATGGAATACTTTTCATTATCATCATCATCCATCACTACGCGGGTAAATAAAAAAAAATTACACTCGTTAAATATGAAAATGTAGTACTGTTATTTATTCTGTGACATTATCGCCAATTTTATCGGTTATGAATTGGGCGTTGACGTCCACGGTTGTAGTGTGACCACTCAATTTATCGGGATAATTATCGGAATAATTAGCGCGTTGTTTTAGGCGATGATGGGCATTAACGTTCAACGTTGATGTGGTCAAGCCATAAGTAAATAAACAAAACTACAACTTTGAAGTTGAGATGTAACGTACGTAGGTACTTTCAACTAGAGATCGCGAAATGTTGGCGTAGGACGCTTTCAGGAATCAAATGAGTGACGGCACGGGGCAAGGCCGGCATTCTCGAAAGGCAGACAGATGTGAATATTGTGATTTGTACTCAAACCCAGATTCACTACTGAGCGTAGGGTAGGTGCATTACTTTCCCGGCCTGCATGTATTTTCGGCCTTTTGAGGATCATGTCCCACTAAAACAGTGTAAACAGGGCGTAGGTACATTGCTAAAACTCTAACATAATCGAGCAACAGGGAATGGTTTCCCGAAATGTTCCCTTACATCCGTAAATACATTTTAGCTTGCCAACCTTAGCAAGCACTTCTTAGCAATTTTTTAGCTTAGCAAAATTCTGTGACATTATCGCCAATTTTATCGGTTATGAATTGGGCGTTGACGTCCACGGTTGTAGTGTGACCACTCAATTTATCGGGATAATTATCGGAATAATTAGCGCGTTGTTTTAGGCGATGATGGGCATTAACGTTCAACGTTGATGTGGTCAAGCCATAAGTAAATGAACAAAACTACAACTTTGAAGTTGAGATGTAACGTACGTAGGTACTTTCAACTAGAGATCGCGAAATGTTGGCGTAGGACGCTTTCAGGAATCAAATGAGCGACGGCATGGGGCAAGGCCGGCATTCTCGAAAGGCAGACAGTTGTGAATATTGTGATTTGTACTCAAACCCAGGTTCACTACTGAGCGTGGGGTAGGTGCATTACTTTCCCGGCCTGCATGTATTTTCGGCCTTTTGAGGATCATGTCCCACTAAAACAATGTAAACAGGGCGTAGGTACATTGCTAAAACTCTAACATAATCGAGCAACAGGGAATGGTTTCCCGAAATGTTCCCTTACATCCGTAAATACATTTTAGCTTGCCAACCTTAGCAAGCACTTCTTAGCAAATTGTTGAATTTGCCATTCGACTCGGAGGTGTCGTGTCTTGCATTACGAAAAAAATAACGACGCAAGTGCGTTTCGAAGGTAAGCTTTTAAAACATTGTCTAAGTAAATTAGATGAATTCTTATGTTATATGCATTAAAAATTACTGAATATTGATTTCACATCGTTATTTTAGCAATAATTGTCAAAAGGTACCATAATATTGAGGGGCTGGAAATCAGTACCTACCAGAAAGTCTTTAAATCGGACCCGTGGCCGAAATGTGCCTCTATACAGTGTTAAATAGTTTTGTCTCTTTTGTTAGAGTGTTTGCGTTAATCTATGTATGTCTTTTTGTACCAATTAAGTACTTAATGTGATGATTTTATTGTTTGGTTTTCGGCCATCAATATATGTTCCAATAAATTAATAGAAATATTTACTTTAAGTTAGTGGCCGAAAAGTAGAACATATGTCATATATTTGCATTCACTTTTCGGCCACTTTGAATCTACGTTACTCTAATATAGCATACAATTTAGGCCTGTTGTAAACTCTGTGGGAGGGATGAACCTTGATTTAGAAGAGTAGAGGCAAACAACTTAGAAATAAAATTATGTAATTTTTAACGATTTGTTGTAAACTAATAATAATAGTGTTACGAGCTGTAGGGTTCGTTGGATGGAAAGTAGACGTTAGCGTTACAGTTATTTATTAAACACAAAAGGAGTCACTAGAAACACTGTTCACTTTAAAAATAACTCAATCACAAGCTTAGGTAATTCGCTTCACTAATCAGTATATTTCTCTTCGATGTGTATCGCTTGGAATCTTAGTCGAAACTGTCTTTATTTAGCCGCGTCCCGATCCGCTTATATATGCGCGATAAACTGTACTACAAAATTCGAGAATGTTCTAGTCTGTGAACGTCTATGTCTCTCTTACACGTATGTAGCCGTCCCTTTTACACACCATTAAGAATATTCTACATTGTAGTGGAATATGACCATCTCTTTCTATCCGCGTATAGCTATGCTTATCACAAATTCAATACTAAGAGACACACTGGAACATTCGAATAGGTACTAGTAGTCTCTTTCATATAGCCGTCCTGCGCACACTCTTCTGGAAGTTTCCATGATCGAGTATAATCGTCACTCTCTTTCGCGCGTATAGGCTGTCCTTCTCACACCATTTGAGAATGTTCTTGAGACCAGAGGTGTATAACTAGGCCTGAAACGGCCTGAAAACATGTTTCACTCTGCTGAAAACGCCTGTAAAAGACGGAAAATAAAAATAAAAATTGTTCTATATTTCTTTCGACCCGTCTTCGTAACAATAGATTCTAGATTTAATCAACATCGAGAACTGAGTTCCCAATCTGATACTGAATAAGACATAACATGGACACTGGATATAATCTTTGTCTTGTCCATGTTCATTTGAAGACCTAACCTTTAGAAAACTCGATTGAAACCTTCGAGCATCGTGCTGAGGTCTTCCACCGATTCTGCCATGATTACAATAACGTTGGCAAATTGAAGGTGTTACTCGACGTTGATGTTGATGCCGAGTCCTTGCCAATCTAGGAGCTTAAGGCGTCTTCCAATGAAGTAGTGAACAGTTCTGGAGATATTACGTCTCCCTGTCTCACGCCTCTTTGCAATGGAATTGCCTTCGAACTCTGCTCCTATACTCGAACTTATATGCTAGCGTTATTATACGAGTACAAACACTTCAACACTTCGATATACCGATAGTGAATACGGCACCGCTGGAGAGACTGAAGCGCTGCCCACGTCTTGATCGAAGCGAAGGCCTTCTCTTAGTCCACAAACGCTAAACATAGAGGCAAGTTATACTCTTCGGTCTCCTGTATAACTTGTCATAGCGTGTGGTTGTGGTATAATTATGGTACTAGAGCCTTTTCGGAAGCCGGCTTGTTCCGGAGACTGGAGTTCATCAAACTTGCGACTGAGACGGTTCGTGATGACTTTCGAAAACAGCTTATGAACATGGCTCAAAATTGAGATAATTTCTTGAATAATAACACCAGCACGCTTTTGTTTCGCATGCTTCTGTCGTTAAACCTTCGAGTAAGACTGTATTATAGACTTCTACAGGACTTTAAGTATCGGTGTTCCACCCGCTTTCTGAAGCTCAGACGTGATACCGTCGTCACCCGGCGTATAGTTGTTCTTAAGCTGTTTCAAGGCCATTCTAATCTCGGGCAGGCTGATGACCAGGATATCTTCGGTATAATGTGGGGTTAGCTTAGCTCTCAGATCTTTGGCCGAGCTGGTAACAGGTTTAGCGACAGACCGAGATGTATAACTGTCGGTAGAAACTCTCGACCTCTCCCAAAAATTCTGTTTTGGTCGACGCCACACTGAGGTCTTCCGTCTTCAGCTTCGTTAACTGGCTTTAACCAATAGACATACCTCTTGCGAACACTTTGAAGCCTGTTTTCCGCTCTATCGTCTCTTTAATACGGTTTGTATTAAGGGTCCGGATGTCGTTCCGCAAGGACTTCCATCTTTATCTATAGAACAGCCTATATGCTTTCAGAATTGTCGGCAAACTGTGCTTTAAATGAGCGTCGTTCAGCTATGAGGTTGAGGGTATGGTTTGAGAGTTTTTGTATCTGTACCCTTGACCCTGACCTTATAGTATCCTTAGTATCCTTTGGATACTCTGCTTATTAGATATACGACCCTGTTGAAACGCTATTAACGGTAACAATGTTGTCAATTAGGGACTTTTGGACGAGAAACCCGACACCTTCTTGGGAACTGTTGGTTGCCCTCTCCGTGGTAGAGTAGGTTTACTGATCTTAAGGTTATCGTATCCTCACCCGTTCTTCAGACTTCCAATAAACACGATGTCCCCGAGTAATCTACTATTTTTTCTTCCAGCGCCAGTTGTCAACGTCGGGGGCTGGAGCCGGGCGTTTTACTTTTGCAATATTTACGTCAATACCTACCACGTCCGTCGAGTTTGGGGTTGATATTTTTTTACAGATAGATTACATTATTATACGCACACACGCCAAATTTCAACATGCAGAGACGCGTAGTTTTTAAGAAAAATATTATTGAAAATCAATTATTTTTGCAATATTTACGTCAATACCTACCACAGATCATATAGAATTCTCGCCATTGAACGTCATACGTTCAATAACATTTTATTTTACATAAATTTACGTAAATAATTATATTTTGTAGTAATTTCAATAGTTTTCATCCACACATATATTTCAAAGTAGCGGAGTATCTAGTCAGAGCAAAGTCACAATAGGTGGACGACGAGCGAAGCTAGGAGAAGCGTTAGGTTGAATGGTGACCACACAACGCGGAAGCCGAGCGAGCGCAGCGAGCGTGCCGCGGCAGCGGCCGGCGAAGCTAAAGAATTAGGTTAACCCGCAACTCGATAAGGATACATAACTTCCTCAGAATAAATAATTTAAAAATCTCGAAGAGGAGAGGGCTCCGTTATGTAGTTTAAATGTTAAATAGTTTAAGAGTTAAGAAGTTTGTCAAATAATTGTTTTATGAGCCGAAAGACTATATCGAAAAGCATGGCCGAAAACTGGTTATGTGGAGGCCGAATACTAAGATTTGCGGCCGAAAACTGGTGATTTTGCTATATTTGCGATTGTATATTAAAAAAACTATCATAAAACTTCATTATGTAGACTACAATTAAACATTATTACTATTGGTAAAAACTTATTTCAACATTATGTTCTGATGGCTTGAACTTGAAAGGATCATAGATAAACTGTATACCTACCTATTTAGTGAGACGCCTCTCACCTCATTTTACTATACATGGTTTTTTTAATTCATTTATTTAATTACATTTACAATATGTAGGTACCTACCTACTTGAATCCAGAAGCTGACTGACCTGACATACAGTACCTACATACTCTTTCTTATATAAATTTAGGATGGAATGGAACAAGAATACAATTTAATGCAGACATGAGATCATCGATAAGTTAAGCTTATGTACGGCAAATGTAATAAATATAAATATGACTCACCATTAGTTATGTACTTCACTAGAGACCGTGTAGGTTATCATTATCACACAAATGAAGTATAAACGTCACACACTAAACATACGATATGTAGGTACATCACTGCGTCGTCGTCCATATTCGCACACACTTCAGCATTTCAATTTACAAATATGAAAGTTTGTAGGTATGTATTTTAGTAGGTAAATCATGTTGCGTTCCTACTAATAATTCCCTTTGACAGAGAAGATATTTCTACTTCAGAGAAGGAAAGAGAAACAAAGCAAAAGAGCAATACAAAAATCTTTAGTCTGTTCAGATTGACTTTTTGTACTAGTAGCGCCATCTATGATTTTTTATAGACAACTTGTAGTAAGCAAGTTATAATTTGACAATTTCGACGTTACTCAAGCTTGATGTGAGGTACCTACTCTGGGTATTTCTTAGATGTTCTGTTGATTAAATTTAAGGACATCATCTATTACATGCTTATTTTATTACAAAACATTAACATATTATACTGATGTATGATCCATTGAAACAAATAAAAGCCAGCATTTATGTGATTTAAGAAAAAAAAATTAAAATCCATAGGTAACACCTTTCCAAGGATAGTGTGTTCAACTCGATACAGCGATTTTGTGTTTTGTGTCTGCATCTGTTGAATAAAATTTGAAACATAGCTTCTAAACAAGGTCAACAGTTTTGATCAACTCGCTCGTATGTTGTAGCTAGACAAAAATAATTGAAATCAGTGTATATTATTATGAATAAACGTCTTGTTATTGTACTTACTGTACTACTTCGCCAAATATATTATCAAAAGTGTCCGCGAAAATGATCTGTGCCTTGTTTTTCGCAATCACAACGTTACATGAACATGGATGACCTAAAATGCGAATATGTAAAGAAAAAAAGATGTTTGGGACTCACAAGAAGTGCAAATTGAAGATATTATGATGTTTCCTACGTTGTTACACGACAATCATTGACCAATTCGTACCATTATCTGACGATTGGTGAATTACTCGTTAGATAGCAAAAGTGAAAATGTGATGTGTCAAACTGATTGTTTACTTCGCGGACAGGTGAGTGGTCATAGGTCTGTAGAAGTGGTATATGACGGTGGCGGGTGGCGGGCGGAATGTCTGGTCGGTCAAGTCCTGTGAACGGCGGTTACGAGTCCGCAAGACTCACCGTCCGCAAGGACCTGTTCCCTGACATACACCTCTCAGAGCTGGCGCCTGGCGCGTCCCTCTCGCCTGACCTCGACGACGAGGCCATCTCCTGCGTCAAGCTGGAGACCGACTTCGAGCAAAGCATCGACGCTATCGCCATTAAGAAGCATCAGCTCACAGTCAATGGCATGATGTCGTCACCGTCTCGGTCGCGCCACAAGAAGCACAAGTCCAAGCGAGACTCTGAACGGTCTGCTGTCAATGGATACATCCCTAAGGAGAGTAAACGCAAAAAACGTTCACGTCATAGGACACGTACAAATAGTCCAGAAGTTCAGAAAGTGTTTAGTGGTAAAAACTTAAATTTAGTGAGTAGTAGTGAGTGTAGAGGTGGAAACGATGAAGAGGAGGAGGAAGAAGTGGAGCACGAGTTGGAAGAGGAGGCGGAAGAAGATGAAGAGCAGATTAGTTCTGAAGATGAAGTTTTAAAGTACAGTGTAATGTTACCATTAATAAAACCACGTCAAAGTGGTAAACCCTTCAGTCATGAATATAGTCAATTATCAACAAAAAAGAGGAAAAGAGAAAAAGAGATCAAAGAGAGACATTCTCATATAATTATACCATGTAGTGGAAAACCTCGATCTATGATGAACATTGGTTCACGTAGTAAAAAGAAATCAAAGAAGTCTGAAAGTGTGCTTATACCTGAGCCTGTTCCTGCTCCCATGCCTGAGCCCATGTACCGGAGTCAAATTGTAGATACACATACTATGAAGATTAAGATTAAGAGAACAAGTGCCCGCGAAACTGTAAGTACCCAGTATTTATAATTTTGATAACTTATCATTATCTTGAGAGCTGGAAGACATTGTGGACAAAATCATACTAGACTAAGACTACCTAGTTTCATTTCAATGTACTGCATAAGCTAAACTAGCCATTACAACTTTGGAAGTACCTTCTCAGTTGAGATGTAAATAATGTGAAAGTTTCCATCACTCACAGAACTTTGGTCACTATTCCACTTTGAAATCTATCTATTATGCTACTAAATCATTGGGTCATGAGACGAAGTTTTCTTATATTTGATGGTAATCACCATGCCTGTATGTAACTATTTATCGGGTACTCTAGGTACCCGAGTAGGACTTTTACTAGGTCTTAGGAACTAGTCTTTACATACATATTTATTTTATAGAAGGATAAAATATATGTGAAAATTAATTCAATCATTGGTCATTAATGTCGAGAGGCTCTTACCATTATAATGAAAGTTCATTGATGCCTGTTCTATAGAAATCCTGGGGTTGTTAATCTATGAACTTTGAGGTATCCACTGCCTCGTTGGATTGATTGATGACCCTGTTAGCATAGTTGGCTGTGACTCTGCCTATCCCAACTAACTTACCTTTAATATCTCTTACCTTTAATCAACTACAAATCAGTTGAAACATAGTATGGTAGATGACAGAGTTTCCAGTCGGTAATTCCTGTAGCTTCTACAGTATACTTCTACAGTAAATTATGTGGCAGCTTAAGTAGTAGTAAGGTAGTAGCCAAAATAAACAATGCGGATACAAGTTTACTTAGCACTCACAAATAGCTTCTTTTGACTAAATTTGTATTGGGTACATCATGGTTTGGCAATTACAATTGTCATACACAATTTATTTTTTCATCACAAGTGACAAGCCAATTCAGGATCCAGTCCCTATGATGTTTAAAATCATAGAGAGTTAAAATTCGATGCTCTACCGGCAAGCCTTGATGGCCTAGTGGTCATGGCGTCTGATACTGATTGTCGGTAGACGCAAATGCGGATCCCGTTCGAGTTTGTGATTTTTTCTTTCTATAATTGCAATGTTTGGTATCGCTAAGCAGGCCTTAATGCTTAAATCGTATTCTAAAAATTATAATTATAGACTCTTGTCTCCAGTCAGATATTTAACATCATAATTTCCAGAACTGAAGAGATCAAAACAAAAGCGCACCATGTGTTCGCTTGCGGTACCTGGTTCATTACTTGTTTGCCACTAAACTTTTTTTTTATTATATATGATTTGATTTACATTTAAAACGCAATATTAAATAAAAATAGGAAGGCGCTAAGTAAATCAATTTTATTAAGAAATAACTGATTTAAAAAAAAGTCTAGGTCTATAAAGTCCTAAAAACTATATGATTATTATTTTTACAGTTTGAACATTAGAATGAAACATATTCTTCACACTACTTGTATAGTATAAAAAATTACCAATTTCATTGGTAATTGTTGCATTGCACTATCTCACCACAAAATATTAGTTTTTAATAGAAAGTCTTTGCTGCAATCTACCCCCACCTGTTTAGTGTAGTAGTATGATCAGAATGAGAAATTAGTTTTGGGGAGTAGAGTAGAGATTAGTAGTATACCTAATAGAGTTAGAGAGTGTGCCTGTGGAATGAGGATGGATGCATAAGCCATCCTGTATATACTGGATGGAGCAAAGCGGTGCTCAAGCACCAGCTGCTCAGGGCAAAAGAGGCAGGAGGCTAAACTCACTTCATGCCTACTACTAGCGACAGATATACCATTCTGAGTACAAAGCTATTATTTAAAGGTAAACCTTATTATTTTGAGATCAAAGTTTTTATTCAAGAGATGATCTACTATTTTATTTATAATCCATTTCGTGTAGATACACATTGACATTAATTTGGTAATTCATTTTATTTTTATAATACCTATTTATCTGAGATATTATAGTAGGTGATACAAAAATATAACCTTATAAATATAATAAACCTATAAATATAAACTTTAAACTATTACCTCTTACACAGGCTTCTCTGTTTTGAGAAAGTTGGATGGATGCGTGAATGGTGGATTTACACGCCTGTTTTACAATATCGGTCCATCGGGTCGGTGATCTTCCTCTGCTTCGCTTTCCTTCCACGTGGCCGACCACTATCAGCTTTTCTAAATTGTCCGCCTTCCGCCGTGCCACATGACCAAAGTACTTGAGAACCCTACGCATACATCTAGTCGTGAGACGAGATCGGTTCGATCTTTAGTTCATTCAGTATCGAAACTATTACTATTAACCGGCAAAACACTCAGGCTAGGGATCGAATACGTCGGCCCGGATTTCGAGCATGTCCGATGCTCGTCTTCTGGGCTTTCAAAATGTAAACTTTGCTAATAAAAAATTAAATCCCCTAAATATACTTGTTGAAGAATAGACTATGCTTAATTAATACAATTATACTCATACTTCAATTTTCTGTTTTAGTAATTCATTTTTCTGTACACGGTATTATATATATACACGGTATATGTACCGTTTCACCATGTAAGTTAAAATTAAATGTAAAAATAGATAAATGTATGTATGTATTATTTAAAATAAACACATCAACACTATCTAGAGATATTTTGGCTTTACTCAATTTACTCAAAATTTATTAAAAATAACATACATGACATATATATATTTTTGTAAAGCCCATTTATCAGACTACACTCCAGAATAAAAGATAACAATATTTTTTTGCCTAAACAAATTTTATTCAAATAAAGAAAAAAAACGTGAAACAATGGTAAAACTAACAACAAGAAAAAGTGAAAAATAAGGAAAAAATATTCTGGTTTCAACAGTTATGTGAAAAATCAGTAGTCAGTAAAACCACCTATGACGTTAATTAACGGTCCTGCAAAGGTTTTTCATGCTTTGGATTAAGTTATCCAAGTCTTGCTGCGGTATATTGTCCCAGGTCCAGCTAAGATGCAAAAAAAGATGCTCTTCGTCGCAATGTTTGCAGGGAAATTCCTCAAAGCCCTTCTATGGAGCATGTCCCACACGTATTCTATGGGGTTTTGGTCAGGCGATTGAGCGGGGGCCAGCTTAAGACCGATACGTCGTGATCCTGCAACCAGCTCGTCACCACTCTCGCTGTGTGCGGACGGGCGTTATCGTGTATGAGCGTGAATTCTTGGACCATTTGCAGTCGATGGAGGTAGATTATTGGTACTAGCACCTCGATACGGTATTTTTCGACCGTCATGGTGTTTCTGATCCAAACGAGGTCTGTTCTTCCACCAACACGAATTCCCGCCCAAACCATAATTGTCCAGCCGCGGTATGAATTGACTTCCTGAGGATGTTGCAGACGGCTCTCACGACCACGAACTTGCCAAACACGTACTCTACGTGTATTGGGATGGATGCAGTACCGGGACTCATAGGTAAACAGCATTACATACCACTGGTTATATTTCCAGAGCAAATGTTCACGAGCCCACTCTAGTCGTCGTCCACGATTTCCTTGGCGTAGTGCAAGAGTACGAAGCGGTCTGCGAGCATGAAGATTAGCTTCATGCAGCCTTCTCCTTACAGTTTGGTCACTCACAAGCAACTGGTGCTCTGACTGGAGCCTCTGAACTAACTGCATGGCCGTAACATTTGGTTGTCTTCTCGCGGCAACTTGCAAAAATCGGTCATGTCCTTGAGTGTTTATGCGCTTCCCGCCTGGGTGTCTTTCAGCCACTTCACCAGTAGTACGATAACGTGACCATAACCTAGATATCACGTTTTGTCTTGTTCTAATCTCTTCAGCAATACTCCGTTGAGTAGCCCCAGCTATGGAGCATGCCTACTGCCCTTAACATTTCCTCTCTCGTTAAATGGCGCCGCTGCATCATGCACACAATAACATTAATTCGAAATTAACCGATAACTTGTTATAAAACATAAATTTGACACAATAAAATAGCTAAAAACTACTGTACGTAAATTAAACCTTCGGCCTTCGCTACCATTATGCCGAGTAAATCTTTTGTTTTTAATTTTTTTTAAAAGTTAAAATTTAGAATCGTTCAAAAAGGTTTACAAATTAAATTCTTTTTAAAATTCTTCAAAAGAATTTAAAACTAGCCAGTATTTTTTGAGTTTAAGAACTTTAGGTATACAAAATATCCCTAGACGGTGTTGATGTGTGTAGAAGGTAGTAGGTACATTAAAATCTACTATATTCATATGTTTGAGACATTATGTGTCTTTTCCTGGAAGATGCACCAAAACTCTGCAATGCAAATCTGCAATTCATAGACATATACAGAAGTATATTTTTTTTCTTCTAATTTGTACTATTGAAAGTTCAGTAAGTTATAAAACCGTGCTTTAATAAAAATAGGTCAATATTATTTTAAACAAAAATAAGTTCGGTGTTACCTAAGTTCGGCGCAGCTATGACCCTAACTCCCTATCGCCGGCATTTGTGTTTTCAAAGTTGACTATCCCTTTTATGAATGGCGCCTGAAGAAAAACGTGTACAGTACAATATACATATTATTTACTGAGTTTGTTTGCAAAATTAATTATTTAAGCATCTTTTGTAAGCAATTGTTCAGATCTACATTTTAAATGCCTACTCGTCTCCTCGCAAGTTATTGCTATTAAGCCCATTTTAAAATTAATTAAAATTCATACCTGTTACCTGCACACTTAAGCTCACCATCCACAAAGGCGGGAGACGCGGGAAAGCGGTCGCGATCCGTGACGGTGTTTTTTTATAATGTTCGTATTTGTATGCACCCCGACATATCGCACCGCGCCGGATCGCGCCCGCTTGGTATGTGTCAGGCAGGGTGCATATCTACAAATTCTAACTGAATTAACGTTACCGTATCGTTTACGCATTCAATACAAACTATGAGTTATCTGTGCCACTATTGTACTAGATAAATGAAAGTTTGTACTAAATACGTTAACGATACGATTACGTAACACTTGAATAGATTCGTGCTCGGTCCACATATTAAATACGACTTTTGCAAAAAAAATATCAGTCCTAGCGTCAAATGAGATTTGTGTTCATCAACTTACTTTAGGAGCTGTTTTGATTTTTACACCATTGTTCTTCTGCCAGGGCAAGAACTGTTAATCTGTCGTTATTCTTAACAGGGCAATGACTCGGCAGTATCAATAATTTTTCTTTTTGATTTCTACAATCTCGATGATACCTTTTGTCGACTGTTTGATAAAGTTAATTATTATTTACTCAAAAGTTATATGATTATTAACGGGATATTTACCGTGGTAAGGTTGTGGAATGAGCTCCCGATATTTCGGCGCAGTTACATGCACCATGTTCACGGGAAGACTCACTGTAAACAAACATACGCAGTGATACAGTGAGTGTGTTTTGTCGGGACTTAGGATCGAGTTCGAGTTCCAGTGATAACCGTAGCAAAAGACTAAGAAAGAGGGTAGATCGTTATGTCTGCGCCTAACTTTTAAACTTTTTGACCAACCACCCGCATTCTTCAGTCTTCCCGTGAACATGGTGCATGTAACTGCGCCGAAATATCGGGAGCTCATTCCACAACCTTACCACGGTAAATATCCCGTTAATAATCATATAACTTTAGAGAACAACCGTGATAGTTTAAAACATTATTTACTCAATTGCATAAAAGTGCGCACGCTAGTATCAAAGCCCAATTACCGTTTTAACGTTAACGAAGATTTACATATTCAGTAATTAATAATAATACTAATCATTTATTCATGCATGAAAATGGTTACACATAACAATATTACAATGATTAATAACATTGAATTTCAATATTACAATATTGGAGAATATTGTATTAAACATATTGTGTAATAGCCGTCCCACTAGGATTCCCTGTCTTGGAGCGGCTATTTCTCTTCCCTTGTTGGTTTAAGTAGATACTAAATTAATTATAATTATTGTTCACAAGTGTGCCGAGTATTTCGTAAGTGTATCCTCATAAATTTCACATGTAATTTTGTGACTAATTTGTACTAGTTTTATTTTTAATTTCTGGCCTGGTTGAGTTAATTTTAAATACTTGATACAAGAATATCTTCTGTTTCCTTATAGTTCTTTGCAGAAATCCACTGAACTATGGTATTCTTACAGTGAGCTTTGGTTAAATGATATATATATATATATATTAATGAATTGATTTATTTTATTATATAAATAAGGTCCCAGATATGAGTAAAACCTATGGGCAAAACTTGTTCTAGTTAGACAAGATATCCACTTCAGTCGGCGTGAACCCAAACCCATTACTGAGAGTGGTGCAGTTTTATGGAATCTAAGTGTAATTGCAAGTATGAACAGTTGTCGGACACGCAAAACCTTTGTATCTTTATGTAGTTGATCTGTATTATAGCGAAATGGTTTTGTATAGGCCACTTTTAATAAAACCCTTTGTGCCCTTTCAATTCTGATGAGATACGTTTTATGCGCTGCCCCCCATACACCAATGCCGTAATTTATGATGCTTTGGCACTTAGCATAATAAACAAGTTTTAGAATTTCTTCATTTGCAATATGCCCGAGTCGTTTAAATATATGCATTAGTTTCCGTATTCTCCCACCTAAATATTTTATTTGTATTTCCCAATTTTATTTGTCATCTATTAATATCCCTAAGTATTTTATTACATTTACTATTTCTAAATTTGGACATGCACAGCTATTACATTTATTGTTAGAGTTTGTGTGGTTGCAAGTGTGCAGTGCAATTGTATCCATCCTTCTTTGTCCACAGTACTGGACAAAGCTACTGGTGCCCTTTAAGTACTATAAATGAAGAGGCACATAATATTGCCTCAAAAAACCCGTATTAGTCAGGCATATACGATTATTTATCACTATTGGCCTCGTTTTGCTGAGTCTTAGTGACAACTTGAGTAAAATGGCTGTGTGTTCTATGATAACATTCGATCTTAATCATGTGGTTCATATGCCAAGTATCGACACAAAAAAGGCAAACATCGCAAACGCACATGTATCTACGATTTTTTAGTATGTTGTTAGGTCCCCTAAGAGTAGTTTATACCGAAAGTTGCAACCCTGAAAACCTTGTGCTACTCTCAAGGTGCTCGAAAAACTGCGAAATTCTGGCTCTTGTGTCAGTTTTTTTGAAAAAAGTACTTTTGGCAAGCGTTTTTCAGGTATTCTTGATCTACAATTTTGTTAAGCAAACTAAATTTTGCTACAATTTGAGCTCAATTCGAGCACTCTCGGTCCATTGGTTGGGAAGATACAGCTAGTTAAAATAGGGATTTTTTTTCAAAAAGTGAAACTTATGTATAGCGTCTTTTGCCTATTTCGAATGGTAGACTGGAAGCTTCACCTAGAATGTGTTAGCAAGATGCTGCCATTCTTTCATTCGTAGATACATGCGCGTTTGCGATGTTTGATGTACATAATTACTGGACTATCAAGTAAGTACAATTGTTAAGTTAATATAAACAAAGTTGGTCGAAATCGTGGTTTGTGAAGATATATCAGGGTCGCTGCGGGGTTTGGAGCGAACTACTAGTATATTTATAAGCACTTAGAGCTAGAACCACTACTTTTATTTAGTTCCTCATGTTTAATGTCAAGAACAGGGCCAAACTTCTCACTAACTTTACTGATGCCTTTCTTTAAACTGCTACGCGTCATGTTATTTTATTACCGGTGTCATTATGTTTTCAACGGTACGTCTCGTCCGTATGGCCGAATTTTTCGTAGTTTGAAAATATGCAATACGCCTACTAACCGCCTGCGACGCCAGCATGCGGTTTTGGTTTTTCTTTCTATGAATAAAGTAAGAGATCTGCTATCACTTAATTATTAAAAAAAACAATTACTTTAATTCGCTCGTGCTTGTAAAGTTTGATGCTTTCATGTTATGGTTCGTAAAACATACAAAATTTCTGAAATGGATAGGTACTCTTATATTGCGTTCTATTCACACGCGTTTTGTTCGACAGATAGGTAATTTATCATACAGAGTGCCCGTGTCGTTCTTGTTTTTTCGTTTTATTTTGCTTCATAATAATGCAACATAAGTTACTATATTGATTGACTATTCAAAGTCCATAACGAAGCAAAAATAAAATACATAAACATAATTATATTGTATACCGTAAAACTTCGTGTCTCCAGCTCTTTGCATTCAGTTACTGGCATTTGTTTTCCGCAGGTCGTCACCACGCCACATGGCCAAAGGGTGTCCTACCCAGGGAGGGAGTGGAAAGAATGCAAACGTATTATACGAACGTTTGCATTCTTTCCACTCAAGCACACGTCTACTTCAGCTGTTTTCGGTTCTTCGAGATATACTTACAACCAGCTTATTTCACTTCAGATTGCGAGCTTTGTCTACAAATTTGGCTTTCTATAAAATTGGTTAAGGACTTTTAAATATTTTTTTATATCTCGCCATATTATAGCTTATACAGGCAACAATTTGTAGACTAGCCCTACCGTGAATATCTCAAAATTTCTCCAAATAATCCGCGAAAGTGTCCAGACACCAGTCAAGATATTTTTGATTACGGTTACACTCGAAAACACTTTTTAGACATGGCTCGGGACCGTAATAGGCCTCTATATTTCTACGGACTAACTCCAAGTCAATCTTGGTGACATGTAAACCCATTTTTGTATTAAAATAACTCAAAAATGTTGTACTGAGCCTTTTGAGGTGTTATAAGGCTAATGAAAGGAAGATATGTTGTCATACACTATATTCGTTTACACTATCAGGGTGTGTCGCGGCAAGGTCGGTGCTTAAATCTTTGCGACCTCGAGACTACACCTCTCGGCCAGTTTTAGGACTACGTACGCTACCCTGGTCGACACATTTGAAAACGAAATTCAAAAACGTCGTCAGCGATGACTTTTTTGGAAAATTTGCCGATTTTTTGAAATGAGATGGTGTTAAGCTTCTTGAAACACACAGTTACTTGCTCGCTTCTCTCTCTCTCTCTTTTATTATGACAGTTATTAGTTCCGTAGAGAAATAGATACATTTTTTGAGTTTGCTCTTCGCCCCATGCGAGTTATTCTTTTCGTATAATTATAACGTTCTCACAGGCATACCCCATTACTATTACTCATACTTTTTTATTAGGTACTAGCTGCACTCTGCGGTTTCGCCCGTGCAGTGATGGACGATGATGAATCAAATATAGCGTATGTTACTCGGGCATAATATACTTTATATTGCAATTTTTAGAGAGAAAATTCACATCCTCGTACGGGATTCGAACCTGCGTCTTACGATGTTACGACGGTTAAAATCAGATAGAGAGTTAAAATTCGATGCTCGGACCTCGAGCAGCGGTGGCCTAGTTGGTCATGGCGTCTGACACGGATAACTAGCGCGACCCCATCTCGTCCCCATCTTGGTGGAGGACTGCTCACGGGGGGTTTTAGTGGATCCACACGCCCTCTTCCGTCACCCCCGTGGCAGAAGGGAAACGCACAGCATGGCCCCCCTAAAAAAAGCTTTCTACTGGTGAAAGAACCTTCTTGAACCGGTTATTGTTCCGGCGATAATATTGTATATTTTAACACGGAACAGTAGTTATCGTAACATAACTGTAATAGTTCGACATATGGTAGGTACCTATATGGTATCGCTTAATTTTTTGTAGTCACTGATGTCTTCTATAAACTGCAGTACATCACTTTGCTCTATTGTCAATAGTTTCCGCAGCGATAGAAGGATGTTTTTGGTATTTTTTTTCACACCTTGGGTTACATTATCGAAGTGTTCATACGGATCCCTGTTTTTAAAATATTATATAGCCTCAGTGATAATGTAGCTTTCTAACGGCAAAAGAATTTCTGAAATCGGTCCAGTTTTATTTATATATATATATATAGATTTAGTTTTATGTATAGTCCAACTAGCACTTGGCCGTTTTTTTAGTTTTACAGAAATACATCATGTGTGAAAATAACAACTGTCTAACTATCACGGTTCATGAGATACAGCCTGGTGACAGACGAACAGTGAAGTTTTAGTAATAGGGTCCCATTTTACTCTTTGGGTACGGAACCCTAATATATAATAATAACACACAACTTAGGTCTTTTTTACGAGACAATATAATCAAATATATATCATCATCAGACAGGTTATCTTTTAGAATTAAGGCTACGGGAGGTTTTCTTTACAATAACTACATTATTGCTTTTGAATAATCAACTGTCGTAATTTCAAAATGATTAGGTATATACAAAACTTTTGTAATTTGAATATTTTTGAAGTTAACATGACTCCTATTTGCATTATTCAAACAATTAGATATAAATGATCAACACAAATTAATTTTGATATGAAATCATTAATTTTATTTACATAGCAGAAATACTACGCGCGACAACAGTCCGCCTACCGAAATGGGATAGATGTGCAAGGCCATGCAGATGCCGAAGCGGGCGAAAAAAGGCACTAAATAAAGCGCCGAATTTCCCCGAGCATAGTTAGTGCGTGTCTCGTTTGCAACTATATGCGAACGATCATTGAGAATAGACGAGACAACACGCGCGTTTACATATTTTTTATTGAGAACGAAATTTGACAAGTACAAATTAAAAATTTAATATCGACTTCCATTCTATTCAGTTATTGGAGTGTATCTAAAAAACTACTTTACCGAATTCAATGAAATTTAAATGGGAAGCACCAGCTTTCAAACAAAAAAAGAATTTTGAGAATCGGTTCACCCAGTCGAAAATTATGGCGCAACAAAAAACAATCGAATTGAATATCTCCTCCGTTTTTTGGAAGTTAGTAGACAATAATGATCATTGCATAGACAATATAAATATCGCCGATGCTGATATATAGGTATAACCAAAGCACGGAAATATTATCTACAATATTACCGTGACCAAATTTGTTTATTTATTTATTTTTCTTAACTGACAACTATCATTACAGGTTTTTTTTTTAACCTAATGCGATAGTATATTAATAATAAATTATCGCCGACATATCGGTATCGGATGCATCCCTAGTTAAAATATCAAATAAAGACTTAAAATTCGATGCTCAGACAGCGTGGCCCAGGGTCATGAAGTCTGGCACTGATTGTTGGAAGACGTGGGTTCGAATCCCGTCCAAGGATGTGTATTTTTCAATCTAAAATTGCATACTGTTATTTACGAGGGAAATCCGTGGCCTTTTTGTGTATTTTTAAGTTGCCGTACTCATACCCCTGTACTAGGGTTGCCTGGATCACGGGAGACCCGAGGGCAAACGTTTATTTTCATAATACAAATAAGTGTTAGCACCGGCCAGGGACTGTACCTGGGACTGCTTTTCGTAGTCAGGGCCACATACCAACTATGCTAACACAGCCGTCGAATTAAAATCTCGCTAATAATAATCTGAAGCGCTCGCAGCGGAGCTTGACTTGGCGATCTTGACCGATCAACAAGATAAGCAACACTTGCTGCGGTCAGGACTTGGATGGGTGACCGCTAGTGGCATTATTCAACTGAGCGCTTCCGTGCTTCGGAGGGCACGTTTAGACGTCGGTCCCGGTTGTTTGTCTTAGGACAACAGACGTTAGGCTATGTCGAAGGCCTTCGGGCGGCCTGAAAACTTCGACATGGGTTGGCCACTAACCTATCCACCAATCCGCACTGGGCCCGCGTGGTGGCCCAACTCATCTCTCTGAGAGGAAGGCTCGAGTCCCAGCAGTGGGAAGTAAATGGTCTGATTATGATTATGATAATAATAATCTTAATGTTATAAACTAGCTGGTGCCCGCGACGTCGTCTGCGCAAGATACTTAGTACTTCGATAGTAGATAGTACGAGACCCTCGTACTTCGAATAGTTTATTATCTTCTTCAAAGCCTTCTTTATACCAAAATGTCACAAAATATTTACATGGTTGTATGAGTAAAATTCAAGTAGTTAGTAAATCAATCAGTAAATATTACATAATAATAAAATACAGTACCTACGTACATACAAATATAAAATTAATCACCATGGAAAAAACTGTCATTAAATTTCATTACCCTTGACGGTATTCGTGTTTCCTTTCGACATCCTTGACGGTCGCCGAGCACGTTTAGTGTATGAAGCTGTCAATATGATAGCGCGCTTTTGATTAAGTTAACAGTACTGACACAAACTTTGACAGAACTGTCATCATTACGATCTTAATGTAGGTATGCTGTGCCCAAGAAAAGAATATTACGCCTTTTCATGGTGACGGATTATGATGATTGATGAAAAGTATCCTGTGTGTTAACCCAGCGCCTCATCTACCTCTATGCCAAATTTCATCAAAATTAACCCGCCCGTTTGAGCGTGAAAGAGTAACAAACATCCATACTCACAAACATTCGCGTTTATAATATTAGTAGGATGATACAGCAGGGGAGGCTTTGTGGCGAGCCGCGTCGGTGAGTGGTGACACCGTGGACCCCGATTGTCCTGGGGCTAAATGAGACCCCTGACCCACGGCTTGCCTTAATTAGCCGTCTGGGGGAACGCAAGAGCAACTCACAAAAAAGCTCCAAGGGTGGAAGTGTTAAAGGGCAGAACGCAGGTAGTAGCGCTCTAGTGAAACCGCAGCACACCTCTCGACACCCTTTAGCCATCCACACCAACGTTGCCCCCTTTGTCACCATTGACAATGCCCTTATGGGGAGCTTGTTTAGTGGGTGGCAAGTCACCACCTGCCTAAATATTTTAAGATGCGACTGAAATAGGCAGGTGCTGTAGTCTTATTCATAGCCCACTAGCTCCCTTATCACTAATAAGTTCATATCAATAGCCTCTCAATTTTACCCATTTTTGTAATGATTTATAAGTACCTACTATTTTGTACCAAACAGGCCTCTAAGTTTTGGATACAGCCCCACTAATGTCTTTGTAAAGGCCCGCATGTAACCCGTGAAATAAATGGAATAAAGTAAATGCTAATGTTTGGATGGATGTATGTATGTTACTCAAAAACAGCAGAACAGCTGACCGAATTTGGATGAAATTTTGGTATGTGGCGCTGGAATAACACAGAGGATGCTTATCATCACGATCATCATTCATTACCATGCGACTAAACCGTGGGGCACAGCCACTTTTCTTATAAATGTATCCGATGTCAAACTGAGTTGAAAATTTTACCGACATTGGATATCTAAACAGTAGTTATATTTGAGTTTTGTCTCCATATGCGTCGCCTCTCCGTTTCCAAAATTGTTTTAACGTTATAAATTATAATGTTACAGGTAGCGCCACTGCCACCGACACTGTCGATATCCGATCTTGGCCAGCGTAAGTCCAAGAAGAAACGGGCAGCGTCTCCTGTGGCCAGCGAGAGTTCAGGCGAGGAGTATGACCCCAGCAAGGGAGACACTGCGGCTGCGATGAGCGTCGCCGCGCCTAAGTCCAGGCACAACCGCCCTAAGACGAAGAAAGCTAATCATAATAAATCTAACAACAATAAATCTAACAATGCTAAACGTAAGGGTAAGTTTGTTTTTTTTATATAATTTCATTATTGTCATACTCAAAACAAGCTATCATCTGGGGCACAAATTATTAAATTTATGATTCATTTTTGGCTAGAACAATTGTTTCAACTTCTTCACCCAGTGTTCAGGTCTCGAACTAGACAGAGCCTGTACTATGGTAACATGATGACTGATATACATCCTTTTACACATAGACACACCAAGCTAGACACAGGTCAAACAGGCATGTTCATGCACACAAATGTTTTACCTGTCCGGGTATCGGACCCGGGACCAGCGGCTCAGAAGGGGGATCGATCAACTGCGCCGACCGTACCCGTACCACCCTGCTAATGGACTGAGCAAGCGAAGCGTTTCAGCTTTAACTGGTACACACATTAGGTACCTGACAATAAAGAGAAATTTCGCGTATGAGCTTAATTGGTCAAATGGTTTCCGAGATTATAGGTTGTGAAGTACTGCGAAAAATTGCCGCTGATAAGACTGTGTGCTCGCGAGGTCTACTGTTCGCAGAACTACTAGTGATACATTGTTGTAATAAAGATGTGTATGTTTTTTGCAGATAAAAGTGAAAAGACTGAAAGAAATAGAATAAGTGCAGCGGAGAGTAAAGATGCGGGACCACAGAGTCCGTGGGGATCCATGCCCACTGAGGTTCTGTTAAGAATATTCGATTACGTTGTCGCCTCGCAGGGCACCTTGCCTTCTGTAATCAGGTGAGATTCGGCGTAAAGGCTTACGTACATCATATTATAACTCAACACCACGGCTCGACTCGATACTCGATAGATTAGCTCAGCAGTCGATCCGACAGCGTTCACTGGTCGACTGCTGAGCTAATCCATACAAATAAATAAAATTGTGTCTGTTTGTTACGTCAAAATGACAGCTTTTTAGCGTAAGAAAGTATACACGGTACTGATAACCCGAAAACTATATATTTTTTTTGTCTCTCCGTCTGATTTTTTTTTCGGAACGGCTGCACTGATTATTACGGGACTTTCGCTCGCAAACAGCTGATGTTATAAGTAGTAACTTTGATTATTTTTATTAAAAAAAGATATAGGGTTGTACGCAAATATGCCACGATATATTTTAAGTGATTTTGTCATAGAGAACTATTATATATGCAAAATAGCTCTGAGGCGCCGTATACCCGCGAGTCGATATCGTGTGAAGGTCATAAAACAGCCATTGCCACCAATTTGTTATATTGATTTCTTAGATAAACAACCATACTTTAAATATTTAATTTATTTAGATAAGTAATATTATAACAAGTACTTAAAAAATTTTAAAATAATTAACTCTCATCAACTACTGACTTGTTACGCGTGCTGAGCTTGTTCTTGTATACCATATCTCAAAAAGTTTGAGTCAGTCGATGGTGATGAAGTTTAAACGAGACTAGAGAGGTAGTTAGACGTAGAGGTATGATAACCTATCTAACAAAAAAAGTAATTTGGATGATCCAGTAAAAAATGAGTGTGGTCATAAAAAAATTGTATCGACTTAAGAAACTAGCCGCAAAGCAAGGCAGTGCCAAGCTAAGTCAGCGCTAATATTTTGATTAGCAACATAAACCTATAAGTATTATGAGTAGAGTATATGCACTCTACTACTACACACACGCGCACACACACACACACACACACACACACACACACACACTCGCATTTATTTTCTATTAGCTATTGCCTATGACTTCGTCAGCGTAGAGAAAGGTTCTCCCATCTCTCGGAAACTACCCTTTGCATTGAAAAGCATGTAACGGCTCAACCGATTTATATGTAATTTGATATCGAGATATCATAGACGTAACAAAAGCAAAGTAACCTTTATTTTTATTATAACAAAAACCGACTCAATGTTATTTAATTTTATTTTTGTACGGCATAACGATAGATTTCTGTCTTTACTGTCTGTTTCAGAAAGACTACTAAAATAACTCTGAATTAATTCGTAGAAAAATTCGGTACTATTCAGAACATCGTCCTTTAGAACTACGCTTTTAGACGCCACTCTCCGACGTACGCGTAGAATTCAGAACCTAATCCTTTAGAACAGGGTTTCTCAAAGTTGGGTACGTGAACCCCTAGGGGTGCGCCATTCGACGGTTCGCGACAAGATTTATGTAATGGTGGCATGATGACTGGCAGGCACGTTGCGACAAGAAACAAGCACACCTAAGAAGATATATCATTTGGCACTCTGTTACCTTTTATTGAAATAAAAACCTTATTTTCATTAACCGTCAATTATAATATTTTTTTTTGGCTTTCGGGATTGAGTAGTTTGTTAGCCAACTGGAAACTGTAACAGGGGTTCGTGGAGCCGACAGTTTAAGAAACTCTGCTTTAGAGCTACGTCCTTTAGACGCCACCTTTGACCAATCTAAGTTGCGTCTGAAACCCCACTATATGCAGCCCATGTGTTCCGTTTGAACTGCATTACTCGACCGCATCTTTGTGTAGGTACACGATAACACTGTCAGCGTTCACGGTACGTTATGCTCACGTTAAGCCATGATTCCAAATCGATTTCGATCCAACTCTGTCCAGTATGTGGTTGGGATTGAAAGCGCGAAATTACTCGTATAAACGTAATTGGATCTCCCGTTACGTTCTGATAGCCGTATGTAGTCGACTCGGTCCGTCTAACTGTAGTAACCTAAATATAAATCCATTTAAATTTCATCAAATTCGGTCCAGCAGTTTATGAGTTACACTCCAATAACTGAAAAATGTTTCGCCTATACTGATGATATTATCATTTACGGTCAATGACAATCGATCCCGTAACTAGCAAGGGTCACTAAAAAGGCACACAAAATTGTGATAATTTTTATTTATCACATTTTTTATTGTTTAAAGTCGGTTCCTTTTTTTGGTAATAAAATTATATTAAAATAATTTTATAATACTTGTTCTTATTGACAGGTTGGGAAGAGTATGCAAGCAATGGCACAGTGTAAGCTGTAGTCCACAACTATGGAAGAATGTAGACCTAGCGCAATACACAAGTGAGAAATGCAAAACTGACTACAAACTAGTATGGATTTTGGAAAACCGGTTATCGCAGTGTCAATCATTGAATATCGGTAAGACATTATTATTTTTCTTCATGAAGCATAAACTCCCCATGACGACCACCATGCGGACCCAGTTCGCGGATATAAATAAAATATAAATATATTATATTCGTCAAGCTGTGGGTTCTGAAGTGGAGGTTTCCGGGCCGTTTCTGAAATTGCAAAGAATGTCGGGAGACCTTCGATCGGCCGGGAAACCGGACAGACTGGAAGGTCTACTACTAAGGTAAATAACTTACATTCGACAGGATTCGAACCTGCATCTTCCGAAAATCCGTGTCAGACGACTGATGAGTCACCGCCGAGGAGATCCTTGTTCCATCCAGAGCTATTATTTATCTCAGTTGCTAACAAATGTTGATTGAAATCGAAAAAAATTGCCGTTCTATGTTCAATTTTGCCAGCTCCAGTCATCAACTTGCTAACATTTTATTATATATACTTTTATTTAAGTCCGTATGGTAGACAATTTGTTAAGTTTGGTTAAGGCATATTTTTTTTTGTAACTTTCTAAGTATTTAATACGAGTATA
Organism: Selenia dentaria; assembly: GCA_917880725.1. Classification (NCBI taxonomy): domain Eukaryota; kingdom Metazoa; phylum Arthropoda; class Insecta; order Lepidoptera; family Geometridae; genus Selenia; species Selenia dentaria. The sequence continues at coordinate 18,107,089 of OU862879.1, forward strand.
TATATTGTAGACATGTAAGCTGCACTAAATATTGGGAGAAGACCCTGGTTCCTGAAACACAGTACCCACTAGTTCGGGAACCAGTGGCTTTCACATTTTTAATTGTAACATATTCTACAACAATAAAAACTTTGATTGATTGATTGATTGATTGATTTTTGCTTACTGGAGTTGTCAAAACTGACATAGAGTCGCCATTTTTCAAAATTTCAATCAACATTTGTTAGCAACTGGGATACATAATAACCCTGCAGGTCGAGCATCGAATTTAAGTCTGCATACAAGGATTTGAATTTCGTTGATGAGGATGTGTAATCATTAAAATTGCAAAGTTTGGTCTCTGACATAGCTTGGTGGCTATTGTTATTAGGGCCTATTCCAGAAGTACGCGTAGTAGTGAATCTAGGTTTAAACACAAATCTGAGTAGATTTTGTATGTTACTGTCAAATAGTCCATCAAATCAAGAAACAACTGAGCATCTTTTTGGAATAATGCAATCTTTATGTCGAGAATATAGACCCTGCCGGGATATTATGTATTTCAGTTGCTAACAATTGTTGATTGAAATCTTGATAAATGGCGACTCTATGTCAGTTTGACTACTCCAGTAAGCAAATATGTTAGTAAATTGATGACTGGAGCTGACAAAAGTGACATAGAGCCGCCATTTTTCAAGGTTTCAATCAACATTTGTTAGCAACTGAGTTACATAATAGCCCTGCTGGACAGTAGTTTGACTGATATTGTTAATATCTCTTCCAGCTCAATGGAAAGTGTGCAATGTGACGTGGGTGCTGGCGTGCGTGGCCGACTACTGCCCGTCGCTAGTAGAACTGAGCTTGGCGGGCTGGAGTCGCATCACACCAGACCAGCTGTTCGATCTGATGCAGGGTCTGCCGAATTTACAGCGGATCGACCTCTCTCTTACGGTAATACTCTCTCTTGCTACACAGGGACTAGGGTTAGTTGTGTTCAAATCAAGACTCGATAACAATATAAAACCTATAGTGTGAAATAAAAACCTTTCCTATACTTAACGAGAGTAAATAACGAACTATACATTATTGAATACCTACATATTTGTTGTACACTCTTATTTGTGTTAAGTCAAGTCACTTAGATGTAAAAATAATATATTACAACTAATCATAATGGCAATTTCTTCAAAGTGAGTGTCATATTCCATGGCGCACGCATGTGAAGTTAAGCACAAAACTTAAAGTGCTTGGTCACAGGTTGCGTTCTGGACACATTCCTTTAGATGGATTCAAGTATCTAATTAAAAAAGCTAGGAGCTTTTATTGGTGGTAGTGCCACGCTGTAACCCCACAGCTGAATGGGCCGGCACGACCGGGGAAGTACCACACTCCCACATAACACCGAGGTGAAGTTACATAGCTTGCTATTGCGTTTCAGTCTGTTTGTGGGAGTTTTCAGAGGCCCGAATCCCCCGTCCCCCCTATTTTTCCCCCTCCCCCCTTCTGTCTTTTCCCTCCTCAAAAGTCGGCAACGCATCCTCGAGACCTCAGGTATTGCGGATGTCCGTGGGCGACGGTATCACTTACAATCAGGTGAGCTGCTTGCTCGTTTGCCACTCTATCCCATAAAAAGGAGCCCTAATTGTGACACGTGTGGTAAGTGAGTGCGAATATGTGTACCATCTTCTGATGGAGTGCGTCCAGAGGGCATCTATAAGAGATGATCTATTCAAGGTCCTTGACATTAACCGCCTTGATGTAGGACTGATTCAGGGCATCTTAGCTGCGCCAACATCTGATGCAGCTGGGATGCTCTATCAGACCACATATAGGATGCTCAAAAATAGAGTGTAAATATGTGTACATAACTTTTTCGAGTAAACTATGGAACTGACATAGCTTTGTTCATTAGATACATTGTCGGTGCACGACTCAAAATCCCTAAATTAAAAAATGAGAGCAATTTCTAGATATCGTAAAAAAAGTTTCTCTATGCATATTCTCATAACCTAATATTTTTCTTTTCAAAATTAATACGGCTTGATAACTTCTAAAAATTATTATTCTTAAAATGATGGGGGAGGCATATTATGTTGAGCAGTGGACGTCCTACGTCTGAGATGATATTTTTTGAAAATAGTTCTTATTAATCTGTAGGGATCAGCAACCCTCTTTAGAGGCAAGGTTCATTCATAAATCCATTGTTGTTTTTTGTCCTGATGCGGACGAGTTAATATGGAATATTGTATTGTTTTTCCAGTCGGAGACGGGCGGGTCGAGTACGTGCCTGTCCGCGGCGTCGATGGCCCGCATCGCCGAGAACTTCGGCTCGCGGCTGACGCATCTCATGCTCGCCAACAATAAGTTCACGGCTCTCCCCCAAATACTATCCTCCGTGGCGGTACGTATAGTATACGTATAGTTATACACAACACAATAATTGTCTTCTTCTTCATTTTCTTTCGCTTCTTATGACGTTACTTTGTCAGTGTCAAGTTCTATGATGCAAAGGAGGATGATTCAATCAATTCAATTCACACAATCCACTTAACATAATTATTTGATTACAATTTGCTTGAAAACGCTTCGCTGCGAAATGGCATTGCGGTGCAATAATACATTAAGAAGCCTTAGCTACATTAAAACTTAGTTATACATTTATATTTACTCGCGCCTCTTACGAGTCAAGCCTTCACGAAGGAACAAGTAAATTGCTTTCATATTATAACCTAATAATTCAAATTGAAAAATACAATAAGTTTATAACCCTTTTATCTACAATACTTGTGAGATATTAACACAGACGGCTCATATATGATAATCTTGTTTTTTTTTACGTTTATATATTAAAATAAAAGGCCTAATTTTATCTCAATTCCGCGAAGTAAGTATAATAACTGTTCCAAAGTTATCGTCGGACACGCAGAGATGACAAGATTCAAAACATTCTGACAGCACAGTGATAGAGAGTGTGAAGTGCCGAGCCTACCGCACTCAAAAACCACCGCTTTACCACATAGTGGTAGGACATTTTGAAATTGTCCAACAATATAGCAGTGCGAGCATCGATCTCACGATAAACTTGTAAAGTCGATAAACTGACTTTTAACTATCTAGGTAAGATAGCTGATAAACACTTTTCTAGTATGGGTCTGGCCGCGATTCCTCGGGGCCGTCTTTTACCGATAATTTTGTCCTATCGACAATCCATGCTCGCACCGCTGGGTATATGTCACCCTCAAGTCGAAGTTCTGTGGTTAAGCATCGAATAGCGTGTTCCGGCAGTTATACTTGAGATCCTGTTTCCCGAGAAACAACTATCAGAAAATTGTAATTTTTCAATAGTTATATTTCGCTGTTGAAGGCATCGTGTGAGTTGGTTTGACAGTTCCTTAAAGTTTAATTATTTGATTTCTAATGATTCCTCAAGGTTACAATGTTCCGACCAGTGGAACTATAGCAACAGACCTTACATTGGGCCATGATTGACAGCTTGAATTAATCCTGAAGGCATTTTCGGAGTGAGCCAATGACAGTCTTGTCAAAATTCCATGCCACTCAGGCCCATCAGACGTCTCTCCTTGCCCAGAGTCGTGTGTTTCTCAATATGGAATATGCAATGCATGTTAAAAAAATCACTTTCTACTTTGTTATAAAACTGAAAAACATATAGAAATACTGTGTAAGTATTTATAATAATACGAGTATATGAAATACCAATTTTGAGAACGCCTGTTTACTATATGCATAGTTATTAGTTACCAGAATGTGAAAAGAGTAATAATCTTGATCTTGTTACCTAGGCTCATTGTCAGAAGCTCGAAGTGCTCGATATATCGGGAGCGCTCGCAACGTCGCACCCGGCGGCCGTTCCGCTTGAGGCGCTTCAAAAGGGTTGCCCCAACATGCGCGTCTTCCGAGCGGCCAACTCGCAGCTGGTGCTAGCGACCGCCACCACTTCCCAACAGGTATGTTGTTTATTTACATACGAATCTATACAAATTGCGTTAAGAAACGCCTTTAAACGTTAAAAATATCGCGATCTACGCAAGTCTCCTAGTTATCTTGCTTACGCTTCCATACATAGTATAAAATCAAGTTGCTTTGCAGGTCCATTTTATGATATTATGTAAACGATACATAAATATTGCGTTTGAATAGACCCCTGTTGGCGAAAATAAAGCCAAAAACGCTCACAAGGGCGTTCGAATTGGGAATCTGTGGGTGAAAATGTCGTTTGGGTCTCTTTTTGTTCAGCGTCCGGAAAGCTAATAAAGGTTGCAATTTTTGACGCACGTCCGGAGCATGGTTGTTTCTGATCGTTTTTTGACAACTATGTACTTGACAGCATAATCATGCGAATTTAGGTATTATGCTCGGTTGAGCGTTCGAGTAGGGTGTGGGCAAAAGTGGCGAATGTGGCATAAATAACGGTTTTGAGCTTTATAAACGCTTTAACAAAAGAACCATCAATGACAACGCCACCAATGCCTTCAAAGCTAAACGAACACACCTAAAGTCACGCATGTTTTGGGTAGGGGTAGGCAAAGAGACCACGGCCTTTCCACTTGCTACGATCCTGACACACTTTTCGCTTTATCCAGATTCAATCCTTTCATACATGAGCGTCGGTTTAGTGTAAGCTTGACCTGGCCCGTCTTCAGAACGTCATTAATTTGATTTCGGAAGGTTCGCCTAAGCCTTCTCTTTCCAACGATTCCATGCACTTCACCCATGTACACCTGCTTATTTAGCCTCCTTTAATTAATTCTTTCCACTGGGCTAAATCATCTTAACATAATCTCTCTTGATTATAGTCACATCTTCGTTCACACCACAACATTCCCATCACAGTGTTTCTTATCCTTGTCGCTCCAATCATACTTCTGAAAGTTCTCATCTCCACTGCATATAATCTGCATTCATGTTTTTCTGCCATTACCAATTTTTTTGTCATTTAATCTTCTATTGAACCAGTGGTTGCTCCGTAATAGTACTATCGATGGAATCAATTAATTATTATCATCGTAATATATGAAGGTCAATGAATAAGTATAATCTATTATAGCGACGTGTGGACCTTATTTTTGGTATATTTAAATAATATTGTATACATAGTATGCATGAAAGTTTTCATAGTATTTGAGTTTTAGATATTTCAGTACTGTTGCAAGCGCAACTATCCCGTTAGTAATGGATTATTTCTAGTGTTTGTGACCATGATAGTTTAAAAACTGAGTATGTTAACACGACAGATGGAATCGGAAGGCTGGTCTCAACTGGAAGAGCTGTCGATAGCGGGCGAGGCGGCCACCGAGCTGATCGGCGAGTACAAGCTGGGAGACGACGCGCTGGCGCGGCTGGTGCGCGGGGCCACGAGGTTGCGCCTGTTGGACCTGCGCGGCCTGCAGCGGCTCACGGACTCGGGGCTGGTGCGCGTGCCGGCCTGGGACCTGCAGCATTTGTTCCTAGGGGGTGAGTACACACTCAGAGCCCCTCTCTACACACTGTGGATAAAAAAAAATGTTACCATATAATGGAACCGAATTCAATTTTATTATTATTAGTAAATAAGTAACAAATAGACACATTTTCTAACTTAGATCGTTACTACCACTCAAAAATGTATCATTTATAATATTAGTGTGATTTAATATTTAATTGTAAGTAAACCTTATAATATCATCAACACATTGCCTAATCCATTGGAGTTACAAACTAGAAATGTAGCAGTTTGATGCCTTTTATGGAAGAAGATTTTGAAAATTTCACCCCTAAGGGTATTCCATTAATTTATGCGACTTCGTATCCTATAGACTAAGTGAGCAAAAGCGTTCTATCTCAACCGCCTATCTCAATATCATGATTACAAGTAGCGGCTCGTAAGGTTGAATGAATGAGGAGAGGAGGAGAAATGTGGAGGGGATAGCTGCGCATGGGTATAGTGGCGCACTGCTGTTTTTTGATTTTACCCAAATAACTGATTATATCGTTTATTTTCATGTTCCCCGTCTTCATAATGTATGCAGTTTGTCTTGTCGTACTGCTATTAGAATGCCTGAGCAAAATACTCGTTGCTTCATCAATCTAACGTGTTATTTGTTTTAAATAATCAATTAATTAATTGGTTTCTCTTTTAACAAAACAATGCACGTCATTCACCATTTTTCGTGGCTGTCTTTTTAAACGGTATTTGTTGTTATATTCACTATCTACTAAAAATACACTGATAAAAAACAATAACAATAAACGGCAATAACACTTTAGAACGCGACTGTACAGTCAGAATTCCGCGGAGCGTCGTATCCGGCCGTGGATGGAATACTATTGGCTAGCTAACCGGCGCTACGCATGCGCACCTTTCGTCCCTATAGCCCTCTGTGATACCTAATATTTGACATCTGCGCAACAACGGTCAGCGCTAGTTTCGTGCCGCTATCTGTAATTTTGAGTTGTGTACTGTTTACAGGTTGCAACGTGACTCGACAGAGCAACGCTTGCTTGGAGCTGATCTGCGAGAAATGGTCGCACAGTCTGATCGAACTCGACCTGTCGTGGGCGTCGGCGACGCGGCCGCTTGATGATGCGGTCGCGGCACTCGCCGATTCACCTAATAGCCGGCTAAAGTATGTACCTAGTAATAACATTATAACAAATATTGCAATAATTTTATAAAGAAAATTACACATTCTTCGGATGAACGAAGTATGTATTTGCAAAAGAAGTAACGGCAAAGTTTCATAAGCACTAAAGTTTGTGCAAGTGTAACGTAATCGATTGGCTGACGTATAGAGGGCTACGTACCAGCAAGCCTTAGAGTCTAAGGCTGGTCTAAGGCTTAGACCAAATAATGTTCGGCCAAGAATTGATCGAGCGTTGCTAGAACTTCATTTACCATTATCGGTCAAAAACGAGTTATACATATACATATTTATACATATATAACTTTGGTCTTAGTTTTGTTGGTTTCATACTAATTTGAACATTTTAATTACTGTCCGCCGGTCAAGGAAATGTAATTAGGCACTTCGAGTTTAGTACAAATAAATAAACGTGTCCATTCGACGTGAAAATGCTACGAAACACTTTGTCACTGTCAACACTCTGTCACTTTTGACAGCCGACCAAGATTGGTCTCTCTCAAAAGGTAGAAAAATTATGCCAGGCAAGTTGAGACAAAATTAGTTCTGACAGGTGCCGTGAATCGGGCGTAATCAAATCTTGATATGTGCATATTTTATTTATTTACTTGTAATATATACATGCTCTTGGATATGCCAAAATACCAAATTCGCTTACCCAAGCATCAAAAAATATACAAAACTTACTATCTATTCTCTAGAAACCCATTTAAATACTAATTAAGAACTTAAACATAACTAAAAGAGAGATTAAACTAGATACTTTAGACAGTATACTTACAGAAAACAAATACAAAACATACATTTATATTTCCTATCCATAATAAACAACTAATTTACAAAAACTACATTAAATTAAGGTCCTGTCCGGTAACGAAATCCAATGCCGCTCTTTGACTGTAATTTAGCCTATAGGCGTCGTGGAGTGGTTGTTATGTCAAATTGCGGCTTGTCCTGTGGCTTAATGTTGGAACGCAGTCCAGTACAAACTTATTATTTATCTAGTATAACTGTGCCACAGATAACTCATAGGTTGTACTGTATATGTCATCGATACGATTACACTTACTTGATAATGCTAGGCCCACTGTATTACGTTCAGAATTTTCTGATTTTGCTCCACCCAAAGCGCATCTCTGCACCTCTCACCACAATTCGAGAGTCAACTTGGAAGTTACGTTGTATAACGTTTACCTACTGATACCCGCGCACTAGGATGTCCTGTGACGCCGAAGGAAGGTATAGACACAAACACATCACAAAATTCACCAATAACAAACATTTATCCTCATAAGACAAATATTTGCCCTGGCCAGATATAGAACCTGGAACGTAGCGCTTAGAAGGCAAGGTCACTACCAACTAGACAAATAGGGCAGATTAATGTAAGCTAACAACCGCGAAAGTCGAAACCAGTCAACCATCCGCCTTATTGTCTAACTTGAATGATAATTAAATGTCCCCATTGACAATAAGGCCGCAGGGCAGTTGAGTCACATTGCTTCTTATATTTGCGTAGGTACGCGTTAACACTGTCTCAGCGTTATGGATTGTGAGCTACAATCACGTTACGTCACGATTTCAAGTCATCGCCATTGTCTGTGGAGTGCTGGAGTATACCTTACGCACTTTAGTCCAAACTTGAGTCCTCTACTTACGCAATAAACGGACCATAGTTGGTAATTGTCTCTTCAGTCCTCATAGTAATATACATATAATACCAAAGTTGCATTGTGTTCTTGTTACAGAACGCTCAACCTTTGCGGGTCTTCCGTATCGTTGGAACCAGTAAAGAAAGTACTCCGAAGATGCACAAAAATCGAGTCTATCAATCTAAGTTCATGCCGTGCTCTACCGCGCGGTATGAAGCGCCTCTACACAGGTAAAGAGTTGCAAGACCTCAAAGATGGCTTAGATCCGGAGAAGGCTAAAGCCAAAGAAGAAGCGAAAGAATCTAAAGGGAAAAACAAGAAAGGGAAGGACGCAAAAAGCTCGGAAGAAGAATCTAAATCGGACACTAAGGAACCTAGTTCGGGCACACCCGATACGGACTCTAAGGCTGAAACGAAAACTCAAGATGACTCCTCGTTCTTATTTCAAGAACCAAAAAGTGTACCTAGTTCAGGAACAAATGAAAAAAATAATGCATCCGAAGCGTTGAAAGCTTCGCCAGATAGCAAATCGACTGAAATATCCACCGTTAAAGATATACCAATAAATACTGTACCGGAGGGAAGACGTTCCACGCGAAGTACCACCCCGAAACTGTTGAGTCCCCTTGCGCAGTCTAACCCAGACTCTTCTTCCACGCCGCGATCGGATCCCGTCAAGACTGATCACGGCAGTCCTCATTTTAGTCCAGTCTCGAAACCGGATAGTCAAGTACAAAATAGTCCAGACGTACAACTGGAAACAGTGAAGAGTAACTCCTGGAATATTGCGCACTATAAAACTACTCCCACACATAAGTCTGAAGCCAGTCCTCTAAATAGGTTAGATAGTAGTAAATTAAAACATGGTAAAATGATAGAACAATGCAGTCCAACTACTTCGGTTGAGACCAAACGTAGTCCTGAAGCCATAAAACAGGATATAAAAATCCCTAACAATTGGAACTACGGAAAGTATAGTCCGATTGCGCGACAGGAGGGTCAGTTCACGTCCCAGAGGAGTCCATACTCCGCACAGCCGAGTCCCGCGCAGCCAAGTCCTTACTCCGCACAGCCAAGTCCCGCGCAGCCGAGTCCGTACTCTGCGCAGCCGAGCCCATACTCTGCGCAACCTAGCCCGTACTCTTCACAGCCAAGCCCGTACTCCGCACAACCGAGCCCCGACACCAGTCAAATCGTTAAACCGGAATTACAAAAGTCCGGCGCGTGGAACTCCGGCAACTACAGTCCGATGCCGAAACATCACCAGCCGTTCTCGCCCCATCCCTCCACTCACACGAGCCCCGACCCGGGAGTTGGTATGAAAGCCGACGTCGTCAGGAGCACTCCCAACCGTACTCCCGGGCAATACAGTCCGATGTCGCGGCAAGACCGGATACACCACAGTCCCTATTCCCCGAGACCGAGCGTCGATACTGTCGCGCATGTTAATAAGAAGAGTCCAGGGATAGGCAATTTCAGCCCGATGATGAGGCCAGATTGTCACCTGCCGAGTCCCGAGTCCGGCGTGGTCTCCAGGCCGCCGATGAGCGGACGAACCCAAGACGTCTACGGGAGAGGGGTCTCGAAGGCGTCGGATATTTTACAGAATTCTGCGCCGCTGCCGGAGATGGCCAGTCAGTGGGGAGTGGATAGGTTGGGTAGGGTTTGCGGAACTAGTGCGCCGACGTCGAGCATGGACACTTTAGGGTGGGGTGTGGGTGGTTTCGGCGCTGAACCTGCACCTCCCGAGAGCCTGCCCGCCATGCTCACCACTCCACCGCCGCAGCCGCACTGGTCCTCGCTACCGCCCTTCGGTAACAGTGTGCGGAGACCCAACGAACCAATCAGTGATCCGTGGACGATAGGTCAATATCGCGAGGAGCCGCCTCAACAAGTGCACGATACTTTCGTAGAGCAGAGTATCAGTTTCGAATCGTTGAGGACTCATATCGAACATCAGATTAATGCCTTACCGAGTTACTTGGAGGACGGCTTCACGGAGACGTCGCGAGTGGACTGACGCTCGCGCTCGTGGTAGCAGTGTCGCGCCCAGTGTGTGTTCCCATGGACGACTGTTCCAAAGTCTCTGTGACATTCCCCCTTGGAGAAATTTTGGTTGAACGATAGTGTATTTAAGAGTGAACAATTATGAATAAATATTGTAAATAAGATTATATAGGTTTAAGATTTAAAAAGCTAGGTATGCATTAATATTATTTTGCAGTCGATATAGTCTATGAGAATGATATAAAATATAAGAAAGAGAAATATAACTATAAATATAGTTGAATCATCCATCGAGTTTGATATTGTTGGATTATACTCATGTTTTATGTTTTTATTTGAATGCCAAAATGTGTTTTCAACTAGGCCAAAATGATTATTTATATCAATATTAGTATTGTCATTTTGTTGAAAAGTAATTGTTTGTGCACAGTACATACCTAGAGTCATATATTGTTTTCCCAGCTAAAGTGAATCCACCATATAAGGTAGTATGGTACATTATCGCGTGCGGTTAATTCATTGACCGAGGTAATACTGTTATGTTATTTAGGGAAATATCAGATTTTATATAAACTGAACATTCCTTTTCACAAAATCTCAAATTCAGACGAGTACTTCATAATGTTTTCATAAATAACGGAATATTGAATTGTGTCTTTGCATTATTAGAAGCTTTAGATATTGTTAACAATGGTTGATAAATTATATTGTTGACATTACATTAGGGTAGGTTAAGACTAAGGAATCACTGCGACACTAATTAGTTATTCATTTAGTTACGGGTAGGTACTAAACGAGCTGTCCTGGATGTAATTTTATCCAATTTAATTTGTTAATTCGTCGTATCGATTACTTGATTATGAACCCTAGACGATTCTAGCAGGCACAACCACAACGCATAATATTATAATGATTGTCATATCAGAGGTGCATCTGTCGACGATGATAAATTTTAAAGACATTTAAAATGTTCGGTAGATTTACACCAAAAACGTATATAAAGATAAAACTTAAAAGCATATTGTATTTTAATGTAGTTCGTACATCATACGTCCATAAAATGGGTAGTTAACATTTTTGCTTTCATGATAAATTTTAAAATTTTAATATCGCTAAAAATTTCGTTGTGTGGACCCGAGACTTAAATAATCTATTATCAAAATTATGTATCAAAAAAGGCATTAAGAAATTCATTCCTGATGTATGTGTTGTTTTGGTTTCATTTTAGTTTTGCTCTTTTTCTTTTTATTAATAGTTTCTGCCTATATACATAAAAAATATTTGTTTGTTTGACAGTCGTCCGTCAGTTAGTTGTTGTAGTTTATATATTGGTGTGTCCATTTGAGGTCTTTTAAAACAGTTCCACTTGCGACTGGTTTCTATAAGCTATCTGTTGCTGGTGTCAGTTACTGGAGATATAAATTATACATTTGTAAGATACACATGTCAAAATGCTATTTCTAGTATAGTGAACATGTTTCAAAAAATCCAATGATAGTAACAACACAATACATACATTGTATTATGTGTTTGGCCATATGTGCAGCTATTATTCTTAAAATGACCACAAAATGGTAGAAAGTATATGATTATTCTAATATTTGCATTTCCACTTTTACACATACAACTTTGTCTGCTATTTTGTAGATATTTTGTTACAATATTTATTGATATAGTTAATGAGACTTAAGGTGCAAGTTGGTAGCCGGCTACACGTAGCAGCAGCAGCATACGACGTGTCGTCGTTTCTGTCATGATTTGGAACACGGCTGCAGATGGCATCAAACATTTGAAAAGCGATAAGAAAGGTTTAGTTTAAAAGCTTTGTTTTACGTAGATTGGTACCCGCGAGCGGCACTACTGATCTGCGGTCAGGCGACAGTGTCATTTCGACGACGCGACGCTAGCTTCGTGTCGCTAGCTACGAATGGTATTTCATAGGCATACATAGAAACCAGTAGTGTCGCTGCGACATGTTATAGTATAGTAATACATTAGCTGCGCTGCGGCTTCATGTAGCCTACCAACTTGTACCTTTATCGTTAATAATTTGTGAAGAAATAAGCTTCGAAACAACAAGCAGGATCTGTACTATTATGTATTTTATTATGAAAACTAACGTGGTTTATACACATTCTTTATATGAAAAACGGGATTCACTAACGTAAATAAGTCAGATCTTTCTAACTATAGTCTATAGTCAACCACACCACGGCATCTCGCCTCGCACTTTTGCGAGGTGACCTCGCAGTGCGAACCGAGACAACCGCAAGCGTTCTGCATGCTCCTTTAAAATGACCACCGGATGTGGTTGAAACTATAGTTGGAAAGATCTGACTTATTTACGCGAGTTATTCCCGTTTTTCATATTAAAAATTATATGTATTACTTTTTTATCCTCGATTTTGTAAAATAGTTGATGTAGACATTGGCTAACTTGGACTTGGCATAAGAATCTCATAATTCGGCTATGTGGCTCAGGCAGCAGCTTACTGCTGTGTTTGTGTTTGTACCGGTTTTTGTTCTTGATAACGAGCTGTAAGCCATGTAAAGAAGTCTTGGAGCAGTCTGAAAACTCCGACACAAGAACTGGTTGCTAGTTTACCTGCCAAGCCACACAGGCTCCAGTCCCCAAGGTGGATTATGGCCCATATCTTTCTCCTGTGGAGTCTAAATGGCTGCTCGTTTTACCTTCAAACATCCATAAAAATTGGCAATGGGGCTAAAACATACTGTTTTTACAATCTCGCATAAATATGATGTCAGACTGTCATGCTACTGATTCAAAGGCATGTTTTTTCTTTGACAGTTACTATTTCCAAAACACTAGTGGATTGTGTATACCATGCTAACTTTAACATATTAACTTTGCTCATTGATTTTTTAAAGTTATAAATGCCTGCTACCGTCGACCTAATTTTATTATAAAATTAACAAGCTATTATTAGGTTACCTTTAATGTGCGTTTTATTGTTGCCTTTTTATTTTTTTAAACCAAATAAATATTTATTATAAAATCCCCAAAATAAAAAACAATTTAAGAACACTAAGTACAAAGTACTTTGTATAAAATATTAATTTTGCAAAGTCACGTAATCACCTATCGAAATAAGAACTCTGAAATCCACCAAATATTGTTTCCAATATATGCAATTAGCCTTACAAATTTGCCTAATGTTTTACTGAAGATATTTTATAGTTTTATTAACTTATTACAAAATGAAAATAATTATGGACTATACATAGAATGTATAAATAATAATATTAGGCGAATATTATGTTTATAATTAATTGTGTACCATAATATGTATAAAATAAAGTTGACTAATATCTGTAAGTTCTGTTATGTAGAGATTTTTGTTTGTAATATTGTTACACCTACTGCGTGGACTTCTCACAGGTGGTCCAATTTTTTATAATCTAACCAATAAAATATCGATGTGGTTGTACATTTACATTTTGAATAGAATGTACTGTATTTATTAAATTCTTTTGTTGAAAAGCTAGCATCCCCTCTGTTTTGTCGATTATATCCTTTGTAATAGGTGCAAGCACAAGTAACACGCCTGTTCGATGTTAACTGCTAAGTGAAGAGGTGGTGAAGTCCGCCTGCTAATAAGCGTCACTTCTGCCCACGATGGTTGCACGAGCTAGATATTTGAGTCACCCTGAGACAGCCATGCAGTCCCAATCTACAGTATTTTCGTTTGACACAGTGCCCTTCGACCATAACACAGTAGTGCTTTTGCTATTATGTATTACTATTCGAGGTAAAATATCTGGCAATGCGGTGGTACGACCACACACAAAAGTACCTACCTGATTCAAAATGAACATTATTTTTTACCTATTTTAATCAGCTTTGGGATACCAAATTCATTGTTGATTGTGGAGAGAGTGTAGTATTTATAATAACTTAATTCTGTGCAGTTAGGGTTATTTTTTGCTGAACTCTAACAAAATGCAACTGATGTAGCATATCGTAGGGCTATCACGTGAAGTAGGAATTTTTTCTGGAAGGCAATGTGACCATGAACATAACTGGCGAAACGTGGGCGTTAGTATATAGGTACCTACTCTTAGCCGAACGTGTTTCCCGTGGAAGGAACAAAGGGATACGTCATATGGTACGTATTGACTGTAACGACGCTGTAGCACAAACTATTTGCGAAAATGTATTCGTATCATGCACGTCAACGCGTCACGCTTCCGCGCACAAACTATGCGTTATCTGTGTCACAGTGTGCCCTAGATACATGACAGTTTCTGCTGTAGCACGTGAACGATACGTTACACGCACGCAGTTATTCGTGCTAGGCACAATGATGTGTTTTTTAGAGGTTTGGTTTTTAAACTGGAAATATTTTTCTACAGACAGTTGATTTAAGTCTCGTCTATCAGTCCTTACTTTGCTAGACTTCAGCAATGCTTTTAATACTATAGACTTCGAAATCCTCTTGGCTTCGCTCTATTAACGTATGTCCACCGGTGATTGACTGGTTCCACAGCTATCTCTATGGGCGTCGCCAGCGTATTCGCATTGACGATTCTTATTCTGCTTGGTGCGATATAAGCGCTGGTGTACAAGGTGGAGTTCTTTCTCCCCTCCTCTTTTCTGTTTTTATTAACTCCATATCTCACTTTCTAACTTTATCCTACTACCTCTTTGCAGACGATCTTCAAATATACTCACAAGCTTCGCGTGATCGCTTAAACGAAGCTATTAATATCACTAACGATGATTTGGGTCGTATATCATACTGGAGCAAATCTTATGGACTTGCTGTTAATCCTACCAAAACACAAACAATTATTATAAGAAGCTCTAGGATGATTTCATTACTGGACTTTACAGCACTTCCTAAAGTAATGTTTGATGGCGTAATTATACCTTATAGCACAGAAGTAAAAAACCTTGGTGTGATATTAGACCGCAGTTTGTCTTGGGGACCTCAACTGCAACAATGTGAGCCGAAAGGTGTTCGCGTCAGCAGCTTCTCTCAACAGGTTACGTTATTTCTTGCCTACTGCTACCAAAGTTGCGCTTGCACAATCTCTCCTTCTTCCGATTTTAGATTATGCTGATGCCTGCTACTTAGACCTTACCCAAGAACAGCTGAATAAACTTGAACTGCTTCAAAATTTCTGTACGTTTCAATTTCGGACGTAGGAAATATGGACCACATTTCTCAATTTCGTCTGAAGCTCAAGTGGCTCCCCATCCGTCGTCGTCGGGATACTCATGTCCTTTCTCTACTCTATAACATACTTTTCAATTCATATACTCCCCAATATCTGAAGACACAATTCCAGTTCTTACACTCCTCTAGCTCTTTTTCTCTTAGATCATCAGGAAATCTTTCACTCATGACGCCGGTACATAGTTATTGTATACTAGTAATACGAAAGAGAAGCAGACGTTATAGAGTAGGATAGAAATGTCCCCATGAAGTTAGCGCATATTTTATACAACGATTTCTATATTGTCTCTATGCCTCGTCAAAAAAATACAAAAAAAATTAACGTCTTCCATTCCTGTTATACTCGATGTCGATGATTAACAACTATCCAAAAATGGTTCCAGTCAGATCTTGATCCAATTTAAATGGGGCCACATGAGAAGCACCAGCTTTAGAATAAAACAATACTCACAATCGGTTCACTAGGTAAAAAGGTTCATCATCATCATCATTTCAGCCGTAGGACGTCCACTGCTGAACATAGGTATGCCTCCCCCATAATTTTACAAAACGACAGGTTGGAAGCGACCTGCATCCAACGTCGTCCTGCGTCATTTTTCAGGTCATCTGTCCACCGTGTCGGTGGACGTCCTACGCTGCGCTTGCCGGTCCGTGGTCTCCACTCCAGGACCTTTCGGCCCCATCGGCCATCTGTTCTGCGTGTTATTTGCTCTGCCCTGTACTGCCACATCCACTGGATCATCTTCTGAGCTATGTCGGTGACCTAAGATCATCCACGAATCTTGCTCATTTCTTGCGAAAATGCGAAAGTTACATAATAACCCGTCAACTAGTTATATAATTTACTCCATATATCGTATATGTTACACCATACAAAATGTTGGTTATCACTGTGTCAACTTTCATCAAAATCTGTCTCTATATAAATTTCAGAGTGTTGCGCGTACCAGAGACAGACAGGCAGGCAGACAAAAATTGTGAAAAATATTTTTAGCTACTACTATTATCGATAACAAAGTACCTACAACTCGATTCTATTTTAAAAATAGTATTTAAATTGTACAGATTTAGTTGAGTTACAGTTTTATTATAAATTACTCTTATTTTGTGGGAGGTACCTTACTTATACTATTGAGTAAGGAATAGTGGGGTACAGAAGTGTAAGTATATAATGATATAAAGTTATTCGTACAAGTAAACACTATGCATAATCTAAAATTATGAGATAATGGTGTTTGAATAAAAGAAAATAATGTGTTATCAAAATTTCCATTTTTCAGACGTGTACCTATCTATTGACTTCCACTCGCTTCCACTAATGTGTGCGGTCAAAGAGTGGAGTTCATTCCATGTTACCAGTAGTAAATATGTACCTACTATAAATTGTATCTCAACTATGAGAAGAAAATGTAATTTTTCTGATACAAGCCAAAAAGCTGTTGACGCAGAGGCTTTGATATCTCTAAAATAATGTTGTCACGCTAAGTATGTATTGTATATTACAGTCGAATGATCGTTACGTCGACTTTATCGTGAATCTTAACGTCGATTATCTCTACTGCATCAGACGTCAGATGTGAAGATAAAGTTTTTTGTATCATCAACACCAGTCACTATGTTGAGGATTATGAGTTTATACACCTGATCGTACGTATGTACTACTTATAACACGCCTAGACACGTGTGTTTCAAGCGTGGTGAGTAATAATAGACTATGTTTCGAGCTGGTATCTTTCGGTGTAAGTATGTGATGGCAGCGGTGCGCACGCATCGGCGTAGGGCAAGCGGCGCGTTGCCGCTGTGTGGTGCAATGCGCTTGCGTGATGCCGAGGGCGGGTGGACGTTCTTCCTCTCGCCGATCAATAAGCGTGCTGACGTCAGTAGACAGGAGCGTGCCATTGGCCCGTCCGGCATTATTAAATAAACCTCCGGACGGAGTGGCGCGCGAAGTATCGGTGTGCGGGCACAGCACCGCAGCACGCGGCGGGCGGGCGCACCGCAAGCGGGTGGCCGCCGCCCGCCATGGCCGACATGCCGGACCTCTCGCACCTCACGGCCGAAGAGCGCGCCATCATCGAAGGCGTCATGATGCGCCAGCGGCAGGAGGAGCAGCGCGAGCACGAGATCATGAGGTGCGCCCTAACCCGTATCAACGTACCCCGCATACCGCCCACACCTCCCCACCCGCTCACTACGTGCCCTCCCGTGTAGCCATATTACCTTCTTTTTATTCTGATGTGAAAGTGCATGACAACTGTTTTGAATTGCTACATAGTGAATCGTCCAATTATCCGACAGTAGGTACGGTTATCTTACTCATCTAATGATTTTGATTTAGAAGCGGCACGTCTAAACCTACCCATTGAAAGTTGCGATGTGCTTAGTGCCCCCCCACCTCCTTGAAAACTGAAGTGATGACGTAGATACCTATTATGTAAAAAATATTGAGCCGTGGCTCCAAATTTGCTTTCTGCGCGTTTTCCAAAGTTAACGATTACAAGTTCTTTGTCTGCGAATATAGTGCTTCGTTTGGTTGGTTTATGCAGCAGTATATAGCCCGGTGTGTGCGGTGGCCGCATCCGCGCATTGGCTCGACCATCCTGACGCATCACTACTGCATCTATGTTTGAAAGTGTAATGCGATTATTCAATTACAGACCATTTACGACTCTAGACGTTGTTGGTCTATTCACTCTTTATTTTTATCTTTACGTATAATTTTTGGTAACAAGTGAAATGTGGCAGTAGGTGACCAGGAATTAAAGTTTAAGTGTTTTTTATATTAGTTGTTATGGAGTGTTTTGAATTTTTAAATTATTAGACCTATAGTGAGCCAGTTAAGTTTCAATAAAACTGATTTTCCGTAAGTAAAGAAAGAAAGATTGTAGACGTTACTTAAACAAGAGCATATGTTGTTGTCCTTTAAGTAGGTAAGATGAAACGAAACTAAACTGGAAAACAAATATGTAATTAATATTAAATTACATAATTTTAGGCTGCGCTATCCCAACTTATCATTGACCTACTTTGTGACCTACATAGAAGCTGGTATGCTCCGCTTGTAAAATTTAGTCACAGACTGAGAGTCCCGTTTCCCAGATGTCTGAATGCTAACTGACATGCGATTAACGACGACCAATGTATATAATTGAAAAAAAAAACCTACTTACACGACTCAAAATACCTTGTCATCTTTGTTCGTAGTGCTTGCTAAACTTCTACTATGTATTAACAATAGTTTGTGATCTGATTCTTTTGAATTTAAAAAATTGGCATTGACAAGTGTTGTGAGCCCAACCAACTAATGTGATGTTAAGAACCTTTTAATATTACCGCCCTCATGCCAAACAACGAAGGCCAGAATAAATAAGATGAGTAGGTATCTGCTGCTCACCGAGCATTATGATGATGACCATGGCATGAGCAGCCGCTTCCTCTGACCAGTAAACCTTTTATGTTTATGTTCTGTTTGCGTCATTATTACTAAGCCCATAACATGTTGAGCGAGGTTGGAGACGGAATCAAGAGAAACTCTTCTTTGTTGGTTTGTATGTATAGAAATAATAATTAAAACGGTGTACCTATGTTGTACTCAGCGGAGTCAGATTAAAGATTAAACCATCGACTCTGACTGCCATTGACAGTAGGTTTATAGAAGGACTCCGTCGACAGTTATTTGCTGACGACCACGAGTTCTGGCAGGTAGGAGGATGTAATGGAGTATTATCTGAGCCTTATTCTGAAGATGCCAAAAAGGTATATGATCTGTACCAGGCAGTCATAATGACTCTTAGTATATAGGGTAAGCTTATTTTGTTGTTTATTGTTTTTTTCTGTAATTTAGTTTAATAATGAATAACGAACAAGGGTGGCATATTCTTACAGAATAAACCCTGTATAAAATAAATAAAGAGGAAAACAAAATAGGGTACGGAAGTTTATAATAAGGGAAGAATTGTACAAAACATAATTACACGCCTAAATATGGACACTAATATTTTTTTATCAAATCGTTAACTTTCGAAATTAAGTAGTAGGTACGAGGGCGGGTCAATAAGTCCGTGACTTTTGGAATAAAACACAGATTTTTTGATAAATAAATCATTTATTTTTCAACGTAGTCTCCCTTGAGCTCTATACACTTTGTCCAAAGCTTCTCCAATTTTTTATCCCTTCCAAAAAATATGATTTGTCGAGGTCCTCAAAATAGGCCTTTGTTTGCGAGATGACTTCATCATTGGAGTCAAATCTTTTTCCACCAAGCCATTTCTTCAGGTTTGGGAACAAGAAGTAGTCACTCGGAGCCAAATCTGGAGAATAGGGCGGATGAGGGAGCAATTCATAGCCCAATTCATGGATTTTTGCCATGGCAACTGCACATGTGTGCACCCTTGCATTGTCTTGGTGGAAAAGAACTTTTTTCTTGGCCAAATGAGGTCGGTTTTTTTTCAAATCGTCATTGAATCGGTCCAATAAGTTGGCGTAATATTCCCCATTGATTGTTCTTCCCTTTTGAAGGTAGTCAATGTGGATTATCCCGCGTGCATCCCAAAAAACAGTCGCCATAACTTTATTGGCTGACAAACCTACCTTGGCCTTCTTTGGCGCCGATTCACCCTTAGAAACCCACTGTTTTGGCTGTTGTTTGGTCTCTGGTGTGTTGTGATGGATCCATGGTTCGTCCACGGTTACAAAACGGCGCAAAAACTCCTCCATATTGCGATTAAACAACGCCAAACCTTCCTGTGAAGTTGTTACACGATTGCGTTTGTGGTCGACTGTGAGCAAACGCGGCACCCATCTTGCGGAAAGCTTTCTCATGCCCAAGTGATCATTCAAAATTGAAACCACTGAGCCATGCGAGATCCCTACGGCTTCCACAATCTCTTGCACTTTCAATCTTCGGTCGGCCAACACCATATCGTGAATTTTTTCGATTGTTTCGGGTGAAGAGACCTCAATTGGGCGTCCAGGACGTTCGGCATCTTCAGTGCTTGTACGGCCACAACGAAATTCAGTAAACCACTTTTTTACCATTGAAATCGATGGTGCAGAGTCCCCATAGTATTTATCAAGCTAAACCTTGGTCTCGGTAATGGTTTTTTTTTCGCAAAAAATAATGCTTAATAAGCACACGAAATTCACTTTTTTCCATTTCTTCCTCAAATTACTGGGTAGTCTGATAAAGATAGCTGTCAAACACAAACTAACTGACGCAGCAAGTTCAAATTTTGACAGGAGTCAACTGACAGATGCCTGTTGACAGGAGTAGTGTTGCTTTTTCAGTAAAGAGGTCAGAAATTCAAAAAGTCACGGACTTATTGACCCGCCCTCGTATATATAGTAGTACGAGTATAAGCCCACAACAAGTATTTTCGGGCCTGCAAAAAAGAAACTGTTTCTGATAGATAGCGACGTTTAATAAACGTTTACAAAATCATACCCCCTTAGGACCCGGCATTAGGATTCCGTGTCGCAGGAGGCATGGACGCACACACAATACCTAATACTTAATAAAATCAGACCCGACTACAAACAATTCCGCTCATCAAAAAATTTGCTCCTGCAAGGATCGTACCCAGGACACCACGCTACGAAGGTCACTACCAAACCAACGGAGTCCTCGATAACACACGTACTAACTGTATTATTCTTCTTTTCCAATGCCAGGCGTAAACAAGACGAAGTAGCAGTGCTGGAGCAGACCATTCGTACCAGGAACGAACTGCAACGAGCCGCTGGAGTGGAACTAGCGGCTACGTGCCACATCTGTCTCAAGACCAAGTTTGCAGACGGCGTAGGCCACTCGTGTCACTACTGCCGAGTACGGTGCTGTGCAAGATGTGGTGGGAAGGTTACCTTACGCTCTAATAAGGTAAGAAAATGTTTCCCAGAGACTCTCCTACTTGGATCCATGCGTGGACTAGCGTAGCCATATTTTTATATTTTATGTATTTATTGGCACTTGCAGGTCATATGGGTCTGCATACTGTGTCGAAAAAAACAAGAACTATTATCAAAAACCGGACAATGGATTCACAAAAACTCTGGACAAGATTCCATGTTATGGCGAATGGAAAACGATTTACGAGGCCTACCCACACCGGTCGAAACCACTTTAGATAAAAGGCCAAAACTAGAAAGGGCCCATAGCGCCGCGGAGAAGGAAAATCTACCACTTCAGAGGTCAGGCAGCGCGTTGCGCCGCCAATACAGCCAGCAAGAACCGAGAACATACGGCGAACTGGAGGGCTTAGCTAGGACCCACCCTCATTTGTTACACCCTAGGCAGAAGGCAGCATACGGGGTAGTGGACTCTGCTGTCCCGGTGTCACAGCTGACGCCGCATGTGGGGTCGACGCACCCGCCCATGCCGCCGCGGTCCTCTTCATCAGACGACGAAGTGCCGGAGTGCATTTCGGATGAGAACGACGAGTACCGCGACCGCGGTGAGTAGCCTACCTGCGCCACGCACGCCTACCACCACCCATCATCCTGTCCCACCACTTAATACACAACAAATCCTTTCCATCCGAAATGATTTTGTTTATCACCCTGACGTACTTACACTATAATATAACTTCGCTAACAAGAGTAATTGTCCACGCGAATGCAACAACTCACCTGTATTGTCTTACCGAAACATAATACCATTTCATCTTTGCATTATGCATTGATAAAGTTAAGGTGTTCCGTGCGAGGTGTAATCGAAAAAATACGTTATCATATCAGGTAAACAAACTAATTTAACTAAGTTAAGCATATATATCCACAGAAACTGATAGTGTTGAGCACCTAAACTTGTCTGTACCGAACCTACCTACCTGTTCTCATCTTTCTGTTCATGTAGGTAGTGCTCGTGTATATGTGTCACTGCATTTTTAGAATCACCGGTTATATGACATTGTATCAGCAATACACATTGTCGCTTCTTTTTCAGATATGGTCAGCGTCAAGGAGTATGTGCTTCAAATTTCGCTCAACTGGTAGACGAACCTGTTTGCGCCAAGTTTGAAGCTGATGTATGATTTGATTAGTGTGTTGTAAAAATAATTTAGCGGCTTACCGTGCCCGTGACGCGCCCGGCGCCGCCTACGTCTTCAGTGCATGCTAGCACAATAGTCACGGTCACGCCCCCTGTTCGCAGGTCCTAGTAGAGATAGGAGCGCTTCCGAGACATCCAGGAGCCAGCGTCAGGCGATGTTAAACGACAAAATGAATAAATTCTTATCGGTGAGAGGGCGTCATTAATCGGGAATGTTTTGGCGTTGTAATTATTGCTGAAGTTTAGATGTATTCTTAACTTTTTTCCATAAAACACTTCTTTCTCTGGCCGACCAACTGCGATGGCTGTTTGTTACATTACGTCCTCTCTTTTCAAACAATCAGTCTTTTCATTATTTTCTTTATAAAAGTACATTTACATTGGGAGGATATCAAACTGCATGCGTTTTAGGTATTTCAAATATTAATTTTCCGATGGTCTACATAAATTGCAAGGAATATCTTATAATTTTACCTACCTACAGCAAATACTAATAAATACTTTGTTATTTTAAATAATGTCCTAAGTAAATCCTAAGTAAGGGGCATTACCTACTTTTCCTTAGTTCTACCAACTTTTTTCCATAAAACTACAACTGTGTATGCAGTCACTAGTTGTTTTGAAAGATTAATCGACATGAAAACCTGATTCACAACTCCCTATACCTACTTATAATAAAGTTAGTAAATAGCTATATTTCCGTTATGATACTATCTATTCCAGCGGGCATTATTATTAAACAAATTACACTGGTAGGTACGAGTACCACAAAATATAATTAATTTAATGATAAATGTAAATGTACTTCTATTTCTTATTGTGTGAACCAAAACTTAGCTAAAAATTTATAACATAAGTACCTCTACACTTACTTATAATTTTATAATTTTGGTTCAAACAAGAACGCATGCTTGGGCGAAAAGAAGTGTAACTAAGTATACGTACTCGTCTTGTCATGAAAAGACCACCTGAATTCGTTAGAAAATGTGAACGTGTATATTTTTATTCTAGTCATTGTTGTTTTACTGTTAATTGGGTAAGTTCGACACACATTCTTTCCGCTTTTGCGTGATCACCGCTTTCGATTTTTTTGTATCTAAATGTGGGGTTGTTTAAAACTTAACTTAGGGACTTACACAGCATAAGTTACCAAGTGATAGGTAGGTATGTTATATAGGAATAATAAAATGAAATGACACTGAATCGGTGCCGGGCGCGCGCAGGGATGAACACGACCAGGCTCGACACTCTGATATTGATACCGTATCATTCATAGGACACCTAGAAGCGTGCGCTTCTCTTCGGCATCCGCACCTGCGCAGCTCCACCGTGGCTGCCAACAATTATTACAATTTGACTAATCACTCGCCGGCCGATTACGAAGCCGAAACGCGTGCTGCATTTGAAGGCGTGCGCTCAGCACCTACCGGTGGGCGCAGTTTTGATTCGGTCACTGACTGCCGATGGCGCGCACGTGACGACGGCGAGGGCGCCTACTTGCGTCCGTACGTACCGGACGAGGGCCCGCGCCCCGATCGGACTGTGTATAAGAGTGCCTATTTGTGGGAAGACTCCTCTGACAATAGACGTTTCACGGAGAGGAGAAAAAAGACAGTTCGCTTTGACGGGCACGAGGGCGCTGCAACCTTTCCTCGCGGAGGGCGCGATGCGTCGGCCGCACCGCACGACTGGGCCTCGCTGCGTTGGGAGTCCGAGCGGCAGACCAGTCAGGACTCGGCCACCAAAGACTCGGGCATCGATACCTCTAGCACCTTCACATCGAGTGAAGATTCGAACAGAGGCGATTGCCCAAAGGTTAGAAGATGTCTAGTGAGTTTTTAAAGAACTGGTTTATGATTATATAGGTTTGTCTGCTAAATGTACTCGTTTAACACGAATATTTAGATGACTGCGTTAGTCCTATTTACTTAGATACAATTTTTATATTCAACATTTAAACATACGAGAACACTTACCAAAAATTAAATCAAATTATTTTATGCATTATTTTATTTTCGATTTAGAGAAACTCTCGTGTCTTTTATGTGATCTAAGTACCTATACTTATATGTTTTTGTGTTTGGCTGTAGCATGATTGCATTGAAGGGCATGCACCGGTTTCCCACAACTGAATGTGCACTTTCGTGTATAGAGTTTCACATCCTTGACTATCTATTTTACTGTTGTAAATTTTCTTTACAATTTGACGATATCGTACGAGTTGTACGAGTATATATGTGTACTTATTCGTTATGCAGTTTACGTCTTTCTTTATGACAGTATAATATAAGATTGTTTATGTGGCAGTTCCCGCTCAGTTGGCAAGTGTCGGCCGACGGTACGAGAATGATTGGACACATGGTGCTGCGAAAGTCTGCAATGGATGGAGGAAGTGTGAACTCCTCGATCCTGGGTCTGAAAGTAGTCGGCGGCAAGTTGCTGCCGGACGGCACACGGGGCGCTGTCGTAGAAAAAGTAAAAAAAGGTTCTAGCGCCGATTTGGAGGGACAGCTTCGGATAGGTGAGTTTCTTTATTCTCCACGAATTCTGATGTTACGTCAGGATTCTTTATTCGATAGTGTTGGTCTATAAACCTATAATTGTTGGTGCAGGCGATGAGGTGTTGCAATGGAACGGGTTACCGCTACAGGGGCGAAGCGCGGATGAAGTAGCGCAAGTGATCGCAGACAGCAAGCACGATTCCCACGTGGAATTGGTAGTGTCGCGGCCTCTCGCTTCTTCGCGCCCACCGGCACAGCCTTGGAGAACTCACAAAGGTACTTACTTTTCTTTTACTTTTTATAAGTAAGTATTTTAAATAATCAGTCTCAGTTCTCGAAGATGTTGAAGAATACTTAGGCCCTCTTGCGCCAACGAATTAATCCGAGTGTTAATGCCTAATCCTCGATTAGATCTTAAAATTGTCTTGCACCAACACAAATCCGCGATTAAACTAGAGTTATCTTCTGTCAAATTTAATCCTATATCAATGGCGAATTAAAGTTTTAATCAAAGATCAATGCAGGGCTGCCATATACCTAGGTATTTATGTTGTTTCTAGCTGTAAACAAAAGATGTCATGTCATGGAGAATCTGGGGTCTGGCTCTGTGGGCTGTGGGAATAAGGCGCCGCTTTGTTCTAACTTTCAAAGTGTATTCAGATTGTTGTTGAAACTAAAATCTTGGTTTTCTTTGATAATGACTGATTTAACTGATGTATCATTTAGGGACGGTGATGAAGAAATATTAAGTTTTCTAGAATCAGATTTTTTTAATAGAAATGTATTAGAGAGAACTGATAATTACACAACAATGCGGGAGCATGCTTTTCATCGAAGGTTTCGCCTAAATAAAACCAGCGCCGACTTTTTGTTGCAAAGGATTCAGGACAAATTGACGTACAATTCTAATAGGTAATAAAGTAACTACTTTTCTACATATCTATTAACTTGTTCGAAAACAATGACTGAATCTTTGTCTGGTATAAATTGTATGTTTAAAGGCTTAGGCACGGAGCATCCAGTAGGTATTAGCACTGGGTCTAAAGTGTCTATGTTGATGTGAGTGACAACATCCTATGCTTCATGTCTACATTACATCTACTCACAGTTGTTCCATTACTACGAGTATGAATGATCTCACATCTGTCTATCACAAGCTAATCTTCGACCAATATATTTATTTTGACTTTTATTAATGACTAGCTGACCCGCCAGCGGCTTAGCTAGCTTGGTATTTGTGTAGTGGTGCTCGACTTCGTTTCGGTTGTTTATTTTCCATGTTTAATTCCGTAGTATTTTGAATTTTATATAATTTTGTTACCATATAATTGTTTGGCCGACACCGTGAAAATTGAAAACCAACAGATTAGGACGCCAATAGATTCGATGTATGTTTACGTATACAGACAGATAAACATTTTTGTCGCCAATCGCCATGACGAAAAGTCTAGCCCTAAAAAATGAAAAATACCAAGAACTACTAAATTTTAAAGAGACAGATATATTGATTTATTTTATACCTAAAAGAGATAGAAACACAGTGATAAATAACTTCAGAATTTGCCGCATTACTATTGAACCCTTATCGGTCATTCGTCATTCATTCAATTAACTTTGCAATGGTGGTATTTATCAGGATTAGTTAATTCTAATTTCTTTCACGTTGGTGCAATACCAAATTCAACAAACCGTAATCCGTGTTTGATCAAGATTTCGTTACACGCCGATTATCATAGTTAATTCGTAATTTGGTGCAAGAGGCCCTAATACTATTATATATTTATTTATATATAAAGGTATAATAAATTAGTCTACCTAGGAGACAGCGTCCAACGAGGCAGGTCCAACTTCCAGAAGGAGGTCAATCGTCAAATCAAACTCGGCTGGGCAGCATATTATTCCAGCAGCTTCGCGAAGTCTTCTCGTCTAAAATACCTCAGTGCCTCAAGACTAGTCTTTGAACAGTGTGTGTTACCAGTGATGACTTATGGCACTGAAACGTGGACTGTTACTATGGGCCTCATAAGTAAGCTCAAAGTAGCACAACGATCTATGGAGAGGGCTATGCTCTGGGTTTCTCTACGTTATCAGATCAGAAATGAGGAGGTCCGTAGAAGAACGAAAATCACCGACATAGCCCAGAAAATTAGCAAGTTAACGTGGCAGTGGGCAGGGCATATAGCACGTAGAACAGATGGCCGATGGGGCCGAAAGGTTCTAGAGTGGAGACCACGAGCAGGCAAGCGCAGCGTAGGTCGTCCATTGCCACGGTGGACAGACGGCCTACAAAGGTCGCAGGACGACTTTGGATGCAGGCCGCTTCCAACCGGTCCTTTTAGAAAATTATGGTGTAGGCCCTTTGTTCAACAGAGTACGTCCTAGGGCTGAGATGATGATGATGACATATTCGTTTACGTTGCTGGAAAGTCGTGAACGTTAGAAGTAGACGAGTATCGGATTTAAACCAAAGAGTAAATTTTTACGAACTGCGCAAAACTTCTAGGCATCTATGATTAGTTATTATTAAGTTTATGTCTAGAATAAGAAAGTAATAGGTATGTCGTCGATCCATTCGACCAGAGGAAAACTGCATGAGGACAAAATTGATAAAGAGGGATTATTGGAAAGCAAATGGAAGGAGCCCTTTACGCTTTTATGAGCTCCCGAAAACTAAAGTCTTGACTGCTGTTGAAGCGTTAATAGCGACGTTAAGCTAGTCAAAGTTGGGTATGGCAGATTAAAAATCTTAATTTGTTCTGTGCCGTGTGACTTTCACAGACATAGAGTGAGAAAGCGTGATAAAAAGCAGTTTGATGAAAGGAAGACGTAGTGAGGAGAGTGGAAAACGGTGTTTTAATATACAGGATAGATGAAAAAAAGGCTGCCAATACAAGGCGAGCGTGACTTTTGAAGGCGAAAACTACAGTGAACGTATTTTGACCATATGGCAGACAACCTGGAGGAAGTTCTGGTCAAGAGTACCTATAATACCCTGAATCAATGAGCATAATTATCCGTGGTTTCTATTTATTATCCTCCTGGGAAACAGACATGGCATTATGTACCTAGTATGTAGGTACCTACGTCAGCTTACTGATAAATAGATATTTGGCTAAGTTTCTGGTGCATTGTAACTATCAAAATTCAACTTGGTAAAGCTGCCAGGGTTTTTTGGCACGTTGCCATCTTGCAGGGGGGAATAGTTGGAACAGCGTTTATGCTTAAAGATATTCCACACTTACGTTAGCACATAATTTATGTTCGTTTGTTGACAAAAGAAATGTGTCCTGAAATGTTTTTGTGTAATTTAAGTCACATTAATAGCCATACAAATAATAAAACTGTAACTGAGCCAAATCGGTAATTTCAATATTTTAGAAAATTGTAATCGTCGTGTATTTTCTACCGACTTCCAAAAAAAGGAGGAGGTACTCAATTCGACTGTTTTTTTTTAATGTTTGTTACCTCATAACTTTCGATAGGGTGAACGGATTCTCAAATTCGGTAGAGTGGTTTTTGAGATACACTCCAATAACTGAATAGAATTTAATTCGGTAATAATTTTTTCAAATTGTACTTGTGTTATCGAGATGTCATATATTTTTGTCAATTTTTGTCTATCTCTTGTACGTTCATCACTCTGAAACTACGCGATAGATTTTAATGAAACTTAAAACAGTGATAACTAATATTATACATTATAACTAGTGCAGCTAATAGAGTAAGTATAAAAAAGTAAAACTTAAAACCCCAAAAAACTGGCTGGGACTCGAACCATGGACCGTGAGCGCCTGACGCGCTTTAACCTTGAGCCATCGATACATGGAAGGGGACCGTGAAATACGTCAAGATGTTAATTTACGTATTTTTTTTACTTTTATATTAATATATAACAATTATTAGTCACTGTCACGTAGTTTCAGAGTGATGCGCTTACAAGAGACAGACAGACAAAAATTGTAATAAATATATTTTGGTTTGTTATCGATAACAATGTACACTTCGATTATAATTTACAAGAAATATTTAATTTAGGTACAGATTTGGCTCAGTTAAAAAGTAAAATTTTGAGCATTAATAATTAATATGGTATATATAATATACCATTTATAATGTTTTATATTAAATTTAGCATATTCAAATTACAGTGACGATTGTATACCAAGGATGTCTTGCTGTGTACCTACACTGGTTTATTTAGTCTCATAAATAAAGTATCAATACTTTTAATTAGCTTTAATATATATTGGTTAAGTAGGTAAAACATATTGTTTATTTGTTTAACATTCACCATACAGAAGTGTACACGGAGGTGATGGGTGGGTGCGAGAAACCTAGTGTACTGGTGACGTCACCAGGCTCACCGGACGTCCATTCCAGACGTCGCCCACGTCAGAGCCATCACAACGTGGCTGGACGTATACAGGTATATTTGAGCTGTCTCATTGTAATAGCTTAGCTAATAAAAGCAAAAAAAATATAGAGACACGCGCAATTTTTTGTCATTTTAGGACTATAGCATAAACATAACAAACTATTGGAAAATTTGTAAGGTAGATTTTGGTTTTGCTGTAGGCCCCACAGCAAAACCAAAATCTATACTACCCTATAAAAATATTGTTTCGACATTATCATTTCATAACCAGAGAGCCTATTTATGAACGGCAACATTGTATTTTATACAAATAGGTACGTGCATAAAATTCAGGCTCTATCCTGTAGCTATATTACTGTGGACTGTCCAAATTGAATAAACCAGAACCCCTTCTTAAGTACTAATTTATTTCCTCAATTACTATTGCGGACTCAGACTCTATGGGTCACATAAACTTGCTTTAAAATTTTGTATATTTCCGTGACATGCACACCGTTTTGGTGTATCACATCGGTGCTCGCATAACTGTAGGTAGGTATTGCATACATACACATCTAAAGCTTCCTTATTTTGTGATGAGCATTTATAGATGGCGTTGAGTTTTTAAATTTAACAATTTTTTTTCCAGCTGAAAGTTTACTTCGACATTTCTGCGCTTCAACTACTAGTGACATTGATATCAGCTAACGGTCTGACTCCCCGAATGGACGGCTCTCCTCGCTGCCCATACGCGAAGATATTCTTACTCCCAGATATGAGCGAGAAAAGCAAGCGGAGAACCAAAACATTGGCAAACACTCTAGACCCACGATGGAACCAAACATTCGTGTACTGCGGTATTCGGATCACAGATATAAAGAAAAGAACTCTAGAGGTACACCTCATCACAAGTTCATATCCTCGCCACATTTGTATCAATAATTCTTCTTCTTGAATTATATTCATCCATGTTTGGTTTTAGGTTACAGTTTGGGACTTTAATCGATATGGCTCTAACGATTTTCTGGGGGAAGTTTTACTGGACCTTGATAGCGTTTTGATGACTCATGATGCCAACTGGTATACGCTTAAACCACATGAAGAATCGGGGAGTTTTAGTGTGAGTATAATTGAATTAGTCTTATACGTCGTAGAATCCAAAGGTCGGACACGGTGATGTGTAGCAGATGCGCGTATGTCCAACAGTGAGATTATGTAGGCTTATGATTATGACGGAAGTAATATTTTTCTTTGTGCATTATTGCACCTTCTAGTCTCTTCGATAACCGTTATTCGTTCCAATGTATCAACAAATACTATACAACGGTTCTTTTTGTTCACAAATAAGACGGAAAGTGTATGTAAATGTAGTTAGTGTAAAGACGTCCCCGTTCCCTTCAGTGTAACGGTGGTTACTGTAAGCCTCTGTCTCTATAATCTGCAAATATACGAGTAATAATGTATTTTCCGCAGAGGTATCGAGAAGAAGAAGCAGACGGGGAGCACTTATCACCGCCGTCAACTTCTACGTCAAGACTATCGGATTCGGACACGCCGAGTGAATGCGATCTTCGAAGACATCATTCGCTCTCTAGTCTCGCTTCCAGCTCCAGCCCACCACCTCCCCACGACGTAAGCATTGCACTTGACTCACACAAGCTGGACATAATCGTTGACCCGAAAAGCCTAACAAAAAGTATGCTACACTAAGTAAATTTGTTAACTGCTCAAGAATCGACGTGTTCACTTAATCATAACATTTATAAATAAAACCTGAGCCGTTATATATATTTATAATACAATAATTACTTTGATAATGAAATCGTCGGGTTATGCAAATATCTCCAGGTTTCTCTATTATAGTAATAAAAATTAAAACAATTAAAACAATTTCAACCGGCGGCTGGCAGAAAATTGGAATGGAAGCCATTTTGAGATACCAAACAAAATCACCAACCAATCACCGAAAATTCGGAAGCTCCAGCAAATGTGATGCGTATGACCAAAATATACGTCGACTTTAGAACTCCCTCTTTTGTTGCAAAATACCTGTCAGTACCCAGTTTGTAAAACATGCCGTCATTAAGTTAGTCAAAATTATAATCGCCAACAGGAAGAGGATTTGTCGCATCATTCTGTGTTTTGTATTTGATGCAACGAGCGCATCTAACCATCTGCTCTAGGTATATTACTCCACTGGGTACTTGCGGTCTTCTCGCAGGCCATGTAAGCTGAATTCTAATTTGCATACTGATGTGCTTTTGTACACTAGGTTAATGTTTGATCAGTATCTCACTTGATGGCCAGTGATGATGCAGTCGAAGATGACGTAACACTAGACCTAGAATAGCGACTGGCTCTCAAAATACAGGCGCACACCAGAAGAGCCATATCACGTACCACCATGCTGTGGATTTCATTACGATGTTATATTCACTAGAAGCTCAAGCTCGGGATGGCAATTGATCCCGCATGGCCATCTAATCGACGGCCGGCCTTTGTTACCCTTGGGCTACTATTTTTTAGATTTCAATCAACATTTGATTGAAGCTGAGATACATAATAGCCCTGCGGGTATATTCTAGGCAAGCATGTTCCATCAAATGAGATGGGAGTGAAATGCTTGGCAATATTGAATACTTAGGTAATCTTGTTTTCGTAGCGTATGGATGTAGAGGGAATGCGGTCGGGCCGACGGGAGCGAGACCGAGACCGCGACACGTCTCCAGCGAGCAGAGTTCGAGGCGCGGGAATGACCAGAGCAGAACGGGTAAGTCTAATAACATGAAATTTTAACACCCGTTTGCACTACACTTAAAAATATTTAAGGAATCACTTAGGAATATCTACGTGGACTTAGATACCAAGTTTAGACCACCGTTTAAACTCGGGAAAGTGGCATTTAATTTTCTATGAATCTTCATATTCAAGTGTACAGTACATTTGATTCTAACGTTAATTTTAGGCTTAAAATGTGTGAAGCTGACCAGAAGGATCATCCTTAGAGTATGAAGTATAGAAGAGTAGTGAGGTTGAACTGAGGCGTTTTTGTTCAGAACGGCGGGTATGCAGTGGCGCGGTCGCAGTCCGCAGCGGGCGTGTCGCGGTCCGGTCGCGAGCGCAGCAAGTCGCCGCGCCGCTCGCTCTCTCCGCCCGCAGACCGCGACTGGCGCTACACAGGTGCCGCTGCGGCGCCCACAGCTCACTCTCCGATGCGACCCACAGCCGACGATCTGTCGTATCGGCGTTTGGTCCGTGGCCGTCGATACTTCGACCCCGCACGGAACACTACGAGACACGCACGTTCTCTCGCGTCGCATTACCACTAACTGCCACTACTGTTTATCTTCCATGCTCTGTTCCACTCTTATTTTCTCCACACGCATTTTATAACCTCCTCCTTCTCTACCTGTGAGCACGCTTTCCACTCTAGTTGTAGCGATCGAAAGTGCGCTGTGTCCACATCGTCCGAGGCTTCCTTCGGCGTTGAAAGTTCGCTAAAACGCTCCGTACGTTTGAGAGTACAGCGCACTCGTTGATTCGAATCTAGCATGACGTTACAGTGTACCTTCTAGGTGTATGATCGTTTGGATGTTTCATGTTTATTTACGCATAGTATATAAATGAGAAAGCCGGAATGTGGGTAATGCATTGCAGTGAACGAGGAGCGCGGGGCGGACGCTTCGCGGCTGCCAACGCATGCGTATGCGCCTCGTTTCCAGTCGCGGTCTGCCACAGCCACGCCCACCACCAGCCCTAAGAAACGGCAGCTACCACAGATACCGCACCACCAGGTCCGTACCGCCACCATAGATATAACGTCTTACTTAACTCGTCCGAACAAGTTTTCCCAATGTTTTGCGCATTTTTCTGGCTTCACCAGGTGCGCGGGTACCATGGACCCCATACTCAAAAGGACAAAAATCAAAGAAATTTGGTGTGATTGAAATTTTTAAACAACTTCTACTATAGCAGAGAAATTAAATCAAATAACAAAATCAACAGCGCAATTCATAGTCAGGGGGGCTTTCCTAGTCTCTACAGAGCTGACGAGTAGTACCTATATGATTTACTTATTTTATATAGATAGGAATTAAAGTTCAGACCAAATCAGCATTTTTTACGCTGCAGTGCTGCATTTGTAAAGAATAACGTTCTCAATCATTTGTTCATATCTGCCTTTAAGACTGATGGTCAAAATCCTCCTAATATCTAAGAAAATACACACTTTAGACATACGAGTATAGGGCTTTACGGTGTGTCTAGTCGTAGTTGTTAAAATATAAAAAAAATACCTCTAATTATTTTGCTTATGTTTCTACTCTTAGTAGTGTACATTCGATTCATCGTGACTTCCTGGATACGAAATACTCAGTCTCAGGGGCAGACAAGAGCATATAGCACCCCCTTTTAAAAAAAATTAAGCTTCGTACATTGACAACGCAGCGTTATCATAGTGGCAGACACTGTCTTTAAAGTCAAAATATCGCTATGAAAAAATGTCTGTCTGATGACATGAGCTTCCGAACTAAATGAACTATTCAGTTACAGTTGTGATCGAGGCTCTTGAAGGTCGATGCAAGCGCGGTGTGACAGATTCAGCCTCTGCTCTATGCATTTCAATATCAAAAGAATCCCGAGTTTGACATATTCCGGGATTGGATTCTGGCTGCCTGCATTCCGTCAACCAAGCAATCCACCACACCTTGCATACCATAGACATGTAATATTTGTACATTGCGCAACTTGATTCGGGTGCGTTAATATTATTTACTATTATACTAATTATAATAATATTATAATAATATGTGCTACTTTATGAAAGACTGATATAATCGTAACTTTCAACCTCTGACTATGCACCTGAATATTGGGGAAGTTCAGATCCTGACTATGAATTCCAGTGCTACTGTCACATTTAAAATGTTTTTTTTTTCATTTCTTGTTCTACTGTAGGTATCTGTCTGTAGATGTCATACGGGCCCTGTTTCATGTGTTGTTTATCCAAAAGTGGCCCCACTAACCGTTGCTTGGTTGACGACAGAGCGGGCCGCGTGCGGTGCGTGCGCAGGTGTCGGCGGACCTGGAGGAACGTAAGTGGATCGCCCCGCACCACATTGGCGCAACACTCACCTACCGCAGCACGCCACAAGGTCAATACACGCATAGCTCGCCCGGGGCTCAGAGCATCATTCTGAAAATTCATCTAACGGCCGGTTGCTATATTCGATCTATCCTTTAATTTTGGTTCGATCGATAAAAATTTAACATTTATATAAAATATGGCACTCCCAGTCAATCGATCCGAACAGAGTTTACATTGGCTACAGGAACCGGCCGTAGGAGGTATATAAAATTGTTTGTGTTTACAATCAATCTAAATGTGTATTTACACGGGCAATTATTACAGCAACAATTGTACAACCGACGCAATAGGTTATGTAGAGTAAATATTACGAAAAAAAGTTATAATATAGGTATCTAGAATGTACTTTTAAACTTATTATACAATTGCGGATATTACTACCAAAATAATTAACGGTGTACAGTAACTACTGCAAAATGAATATTGGGTATCGGCAAATATCGGAACCAATCTTATTGTAACTAAAAACGAAAGAAAGCAATTAGTTACAAGCCATGCGAGGGGAGCAGTGCAGCAAATAAGTCAGTTACGACTAAGATTGAAAGCAGAGAAGACGTGCCCCATCGTTTTGTGGAGTCATAAAAGAGAAATAAGAAGTTAGCCGATGCACTATATTTATTTGACGGTTCTGAACGTGTATACTTACGCCCGAAGTCAAATAAATAAACAAGGACAGTAAATAGAGAACTTACAGCTAAGTACATAATATGTATCAATTATGTACTATGAACCTGGGATAAAGAACAGTCTTTGTTGAGCTTGCGGCGTACCTACTGTAATTTTTATTATATTGATTGTATACATCAAGCATATTTTATAGTGAAGTTACAAAGAATGCTCTGATCCCGGCATAACACTCCTGCGCAGTGGCTTTAAAGCACGTTTCATTTACTTAAAGCCTTGACCCCCAAAAATTATACTAGATCAATAGAAGCTTCAGAGAAGAGCTTCAGTAAACAAATCCATATCATTCTTAGAATAGAGTTTCAATAAAACCTTGACATGTCACCATCGAGGTTTCATAGTCTCCTCGATGCATGCCACATGAATACACTTATCTAATAATAATACACTCTTGTATATAAGTGCAGACGTTAGCATAGCAAAATATATATTTTTCAAGATACAACTACATGCTTCCTAGATATAGGATTAATATTCGCCGCAAAAACGTCTACTATATAGAAACTGTATCACGATCTCTAAATTAGGCGAACATTTCCAAGTGGACTTTGAAATGAATGGTTAGGACAAATGGGGGGAAAATGGTGAACATAATGGTTAGATTGTATGCAATAAAATGCATACAATCGAACATATAACCTCGTAATTTTTTTGAAGTCTGAAAAATAGGGATTAGCCGGTTTAAGTATACATATCTTGAAAATATCTCATAAACATGTCAAGCGTGTAGAAGTAAGCGACAGCATTTAGTTGAAAAGAAACACTTGTGCAGGGTGGGAGCGTCACTATGCCGGTCTGTCAGACTCCGAGCTGGCGGCACGATCAAACAACAGTGGGTGGGCGCCACCGCGGCGACGCCTCTCACCCGACGCCGCCGCCGCAGACTCCGACCTCGAGTCAGTGGCTTCCGTCACATCCAGTGCCTTTAGCACGCAGTCCGAGCGGCCGCGACCAACACGTATGCTCAGGTACAGATTGTCACTATACCAAAGACCATATTGCATTCGTGTCTTCGTCTTTGTCCCCCGGTCAGCAGCGGTGAGTTGTGTTTTGAAGAGAAAACGGTATATGAACTCTCCACTGGTTGGATACTAGTGCACAGACTACAAGTATCTATAGAAGAGCTGTATTCTTATTACAACTAGGTTACCTACATGTAAAAAAATAATGGTTACTTACTATACGCTGTACTTTGAAGTATTTTACTCATTATCTTTAGGATTGGTCTAAAACTTTAACTCTAACAGAAGTTTGACAAAAAACAAGAGACATCTTCAGATATATCAACGATGAGAAAGTGGGCAGTATTATTCATTAACCCATGAAAAAATAGATGGCGAGCTGTAGGCGTTTAGAACTCCTTGTTTACTCTTATAGACAGTGAGCCCAGGGATAAAGTTATTTATATTAAATTCTTGTAACCATAACTTTGCAGCCGAAAGCGGATTCTCCCTCCATATAGCACATCTTCCTCTTGCGATAGCGCTACCCCTGCCCTTCACTGCCACGACAGACTTCCCCGCCGTGTGTTACCATACGTATGCGTGCCGGCGAACGCTGAGCGTGCAGTACGAAAGAAACTTCGCTCTCAGATACAATTTCCTGGAAGTCGTGTACGACCCACGCGACGTTTGCGCCGCATTCTCCGAAGCCGCTCAGCCGGCTCTTGCGCCAGAGAATGCTCCCGCCGGCACGCTTACGCGAGAAGCCATAGTTGCCCCGAGTACCCTGTTCATAGTAACACCTATAAAATCACTGATAACAAAAATGAATACATTTTTCAAATACCAATCATGCAACCCCCTATTACAGAAAGAGGTAACTTTTTTTCGAGGAGCAGAGAAAACCGAACGTTATCGAGCAATATTTATTATGGACCTTCGCCCATGCCTCTAAAATATCACCCAAATTGCAGAATTAAAGCACCCCACCGGGTACCATTGTTATTTAAAAATCAACGCGCTATGACTTTAGATGCTGATTTTTATAGTGTGCAAAAACCTAAAGAAATCAGGCGAAGAAGATTACCAAGTGTTGAACAATTGCGTCGAAATAACTCTCAAGTGAAGTCGCTCCCTGACATTCCAGCAAACGACATGAATGATGAAATAAACTTATTTGACATTAGTTCGTGTACAAATGTGACTCAGAAAAACCAAAGTAATGTTCAGTATCATGGGTATGAAACTGAGGGCAACAAAGCCGAAGCGACCATTCACATCAGTATTGAGAAACATAATAGTAAAGCTCAAAATAAAGAAATCAAAGATTTCAAAAAAGACTCCACGACAGATCATGAGATAATAAACAATGAAAATGGTTCTCGGTCAGCACTCAAAAACAATCGCATTAAATACTTATCCCTTGATGTCAAAAGTAGTAATGAAACTAACAGTCCTAACCAAAAGCATTCAATAGATTTGAGTAAAAGCAATATTGAAATTGACGTTTGTACACATGTTGACAAAGTTATTCCAGAGAACGATAAAATAAAAATGTTAAAGGAAAAACCTAGCATTCGCAGAAGATATTCAGACTCTCTCGTTGTATTGAAGTCTTCACCAAATACTGTGTTACAGACACCTGACGAAATACAGGACATGTTTAAAATGATGACTTTGTCTACCAAAACAAAAATAAGCTCTTCATCGCTCACCAATCTCAAAGACAACGACACAGATAGCACTTCGGATAAAAAGCAGCACATTACCGTAGTTAGTATTAACGAGATTCCCACCTTTCAAGAGTATAGATCGCCAAACTCCCTCTCCCCTCAATCCAGTATAGACTTGTCATATAAGAAACCCTTACCTTCTATTATTAAAAAAACTCGTAGTCGATCGTATTCTGTAGCAGCGACTTACCATTTAGATAGAGAGTTTAGTAATGTGGCTAATTCTTTGTCTGTTGCTCTCTCTCCCCCAAACCTCGGCTCGGTCCATCGTGCGCTCACCCCTGTCGCTCCACATCTGCCTTTCGACGAATCACATCACAACGCATGCGCCGTGACACCGGAACTGCCGCCGGAGGTGAATCGGTGCGCTCTTTTCGACATTTCAAAACAACCCGACTCTTGTCGAAATGAAACATCATCGAACACTGTGACGAAAAAACATGGGAAACACCGTGGCAATTCTGCACGTCGGGGATCCAAACGCAGCAACGAGTACGGAGGACGCGACAACGGGCGCAACAACAACCAACCACAGCCGCTGGAGCGACGCGAG
The DNA here is from genome assembly GCA_917880725.1 of Selenia dentaria. Classification (NCBI taxonomy): domain Eukaryota; kingdom Metazoa; phylum Arthropoda; class Insecta; order Lepidoptera; family Geometridae; genus Selenia; species Selenia dentaria. The sequence goes on from OU862879.1 coordinate 18,145,526, forward strand.
TCGCGCCGCGGCCAGTTCACTCGGAGTCTGAGCAACGCTGACGTGCCGCCGGATGAAAAAGCAGGTATTTTAAAAGATTGACGTCAAGTGCGTGTATGTACACGCAACTTCATCGGTCTGTCTGTAATTATGAGTTATATACATTTATAAATTTAATATTTATAAATAGAATCGTTTAAAGCGACGTTACTTTCAATCTGTCTATAGAAATAGTAAAATGGCTTTTTGGGTAATTATCGAACGACAACAGGAGTCGAACTGCAGTTGCAGCAGGATAGATTGTTGCGCGTTGTGAAATACTTAGTGAGTAGACTTAGATTAATACGAGTATATATGAATAGAGAATAATTGTTCTGCACCAGGCCAATTCTTGTTCCGAAGTAGGAAAAAAAAGAACGTTCAGTAACTTTTTTTTCATTTACTCGTATTATTTTGTTGATTCAGGCGTTACTTTGCGGAAATCCATTTTAAAATAATATAGTTTATTTTGATATCCTTTTTTATTTATTTATTATTCCTACAATCAAACCAGTTTTTGTTTTTTATTATTATTTATTCATGAAGATCAATATACCAGCACAAGCTCTTTTAAAATGCCACGAAGAAACGGATTAGCTAAATCATCCGCCTGTCAGTATAAGCCACAGCTTGCCCAGAACAACTGAAATGCCATTCTGTGCTTCAATTTACAAAAGCGGCGCAATATTAGGGGATTCTTCGACTAGCGACACCAGTAGAACTATAATTAGATTGATTGAAACTTTCGTAAGTAAATTATTATTTTGACTGTTAGCGGTAACTTATCAATAGAACTGCCTGTGGTCTATTTTGTGCGTGCAATACAATATTACAAGTTTGCAAAACAAAAAAGAATGACTATCTTTTGAAGATAGTATACCAAGGCTACGTTCCGGAAAGCGCCGGAATCACTCAGGGCGTTCGCATACCCATTCCCTTACAAGCCCACGATCGTCGTGAGCGAGTTCGATACGTCATCGATGACGTCACCGAAAACGCTCACAACGCTCGCAAATCGTAGGTGGGTTTTCGCGGTCGTTGTGAGCTGTCACTGTCAAACATCAAATGTATTGGATTCTACCAATTTTTGACAGAAAAATTGGCGCGCTGTTCACGACCGGGTAACCGTTCCGTTTGGGTTGAACATTGCAAGCATTGATTCATAGCGGAACGCTAAACTTGGGCGCGACATTAGTGAGCGTTGACGACGCTTTACGGAACGTACCCATAGTAGAGGAACTTTAAATGTGACACAACTTCCAGAAAAGTTAGGACATTAATTGTCTGAAATTAGAAGAAAAAGACGTACTGCGTTTCCCTCAAATTAATTGGAACTAGCGTAGGAAGATTATAATGCGATATATACATTATATGAACGTGTATATATTATATAGAGGCCCACCACCTATAGGCATGCTCCTTTTAGAATTCACTCGCTCCAAATAATTTTGCTAGTTATTGACAACCATATTCGTAATGTACGCAATGTAAGTTTTGGATGTTGCATCAGACGGCAGCCTCAGCGACACAGCGCTGGGAGGCACGAGCGAGCCGGAGCCAGTGAGTGACGACGCGCTATTGAAGGCTGAGCCCCGGGACTACTTCGGTCCAGGCATGGGCAAGAAGAGCAACTCCACCTCGCAGCTCTCCGCCACAGGTGAATCCAAAAACATTCGCCTTCCATCGCCTAATCATCTCGATAGTCGTGTCTTAGAGTTCAACAGCATGAGTGATCGTTTAGTCCCTTTCAAATTTTTGAACGTTACTCCGCACCAGAAAAGTATTACTATGAAATTAACGGTTTTATGAAGAAGCTTCTTACCGAAATGCTGCTAAAAACAACCTCTCAGGATACATACGTATATGAAGTATTGTTTAAAGTTCAGTAGACGACATACAGGTGATTTAATATTGTAAGTTCCATTATGTTCACTGTGTGCAATATCGGCAGGACGGAAAAGGAGGTTAGGTTTCGGTAAACGCGGCAAAAATTCGTTCACGGTGCAACGCAGCGAGGAGGTTGGGCCGGGCGAGATGCGTGGCGCTGGTGTTTCACGTGCCTCTTCCGCATCCAGCGAGAACGACGACGACAGGTTGGCACCGCCCACGGCAGCGGCCGACACTGACACAATAGTGCGCGGGGCGGTAGGACGGGACCGCGAATACTCCCAATGATATCACTCACCTAAATGCCACTAGGAACCGAAACTCCCAAAGTCGGCCGCCGATACCACAGCATGCTACGTCCAAAATTAGATGATTCAATGTCGCTTTTGTATAGCAAGCCAAACGCGAGCCTCATCTTCAGAGCTTTTTACAGGTCATGTGGCAGAGCTTTCATCGGCTAGTGTCACATCGTCATAAAGCGAAATCTTACAAAGAGACTAAATCTGATTCCCTATATGCCGCTTCATCGCTTACGATTCGTTCATCTCATTTACATTATTCGGTGTTGTTGGTTCCATTAAATGTTGCATACGATGTCTCAATGTAGAACTGTATAAACATGCGTATATGTTGTTAGCACTATGTAGCGCGGGGCTACGCCGCAGACTAGTTACTTTACAAGGTGATCTGTGGGTGCGCGAATACTGAATGTGTGTGTATGGGTGACGCAGCGCGCGTATCGCGCTCGGAGGGCGGCGGCGCGCGCCGCAAGCGATCCGGCCCCGCCACCACAACCTTCCAGCGATCGCACGAAGTCCGCTCCGCAAGCCTCGTCTCCATTTCTAGCTCGGAGGGATCATCGTAAGTCCCCGCTCGACCGTTTGTTCTATAACCGCAGACGATTCCTTTTCTGTACATGTGCGCATCGATGTTGCCCGCGTCTTCTTTATTCGCCCTCTCTGTGTGCCTCGGTCTTGTAAAGCATGTTGCCAGTTGTGTTGGTGTTTCTCACTCATCCTCTTTCTGTTCAGCACGCACGTGTCTTCTTTCGCATAGGTCATGCACCCTCTCGACCTATTTGCTCGAGGCGGCCACATTTATCTCCGGTTATACGAGACGTTAGGTTCTACTCGTGTTTATCACATTTTTTCAGCGGTAGTTTTCTACGTGGAGAAAAATAACGATCGAGTTCATCAAAGCTCAGAACACAATGTTGCACGGTTGTTGGACGATAAATGTTGCCTGTTCCTTTGTTTGCACTTGATTATGAATTTGGATTAAAAATTAAATGTCTGTTTATTCTATATAACACACCTGCCACAAAACATGCATGTCTCACCGAAAAATGATGTCACTTTCATAAACTCGCAATTTATCAATAATCTTCCTACTGCAATGTGTTATCTACGTTACTATATTCTAAATCTAATAATATTCATAGTGTTTTAATTCTTGTTGTTATATTACAAGTACGTCACATATTTTGTAACCTAAACCAACGTCGGATTAAATAGACCATAATATCAATAGACTTTGTACATATTAATTAGAAAAAGAATATGTAAAGACCTTATATAAAGAGCTACATCAGTATCTACTTGTATAGGTAGTTCAATAGAAATAAATAGTACTTACCTTTGTATATAGTTAGGATCTTCTTTCATGAAATCTACTCTAAATTAGATATCGACCATTTTAGTACTTTAGTAGATTCGTGTACAGTTGTAATTACCTACCTACCTACTACTAGATACATAGATATTTTACATTTTCTTGTTCCTACAATCCACGTTATTATTAAATTTGTATTCTAACCGATGCATCCGATAATCTACCGCCCTTTCTTCACTATTGTATCAATGTTCTTAAAATATTATATTAATGATATTATTTCTTAATCAGTAGCGAAAATCAAGGTGTGATAAATGTTTCACAATTCAAATGCCATCGTTTGCAATAGAATCCGGGATTCACCCTTTGATTTCCGCTATACATGCATGATTACCACAGGTATAATAACATCAATATATTTATCTTTAATTTCCATAATTACACTGTTTTCCGATAATATTTTCTTACATTCTTTACATAGATTTCACAACACTGCATATTATAACATAACAGAAATTCAAAATATGTACAATGGACTATCAGTTGTAAAGTAAAATTAATAAATTGTCAATCAATATCAATCATCAAGGAGTTAGGCTTGGTTAAACAATTTGGTGCAGCTTAATTTCGAGTTGATTAGCTGTATTTCCATATCATTTCAATGATGTCTAAGCTTTATAAGATGAAGAGAATGCGCCAAGCTTCGTGTTCAAGTTTTGAAAGTTTTCTGCTTCGCTTAGATTTGATCGATAGTTTCGGTTTGATAGATATTATCGAATGTCCGATGTCGGCAGGTGGTCGCCGGGGATGCGAGGGTCCGGGTCTTCGGAGGGCGGCGGCATCTCGGACTTCATTGACGGCCTCGGACCCGGCCAGCTGGTCGGGAGACAAGTACTTGGAGCGCCCACACTGGGCGACGTTCAGCTCTCCATGTGTTACCAAAAAGGATTTCTCGAGGTACGTCACTCTAACTCCAATTCAAAAGTATTTTATCCAATTAATGTCAGATACTGAAATATTAACGTAGGCTTGATTTTTTGATCCCTAGTTGACAAATGGTTAAGACTACCAAAGTTAAAAATGACATGAAATGTACGAATCTTCTGTCACTTTCAACCGGTTGTAGCTTTAACTATGAGTTAACTATGTCTAAAAAAAAAACAGCCTTAGTCCTAGCTATATTTACTAATGATAACTGATGATGGCCTTTTTCGTGAAGTCTGATTATTGCAGACGACATAGTGAGGTTGAGGTTTAATTTTATCCGAGAAAAGATACCACATATATCCCCATTCTAATATCAACCAACGTTTAGAAATCCGCGGTGCGAGCATGGATTGTCGATAGAATAAAACTATCGAAAATATTCGGTAAAAGACATCCTGCGATATTGCTATCGCAGTTAGATCCATACTAGAGACAACGTAAGCTAGCTAATAATTGCTAATAATAAGAGTAATTTTACCGACTCGACAAGTTTGTCGTGAGATCATTGCTCGCACGGCTGATTTTGGAGAAACCATGCAGGTGCTTGGTTTCTTGAAAAGATAATTCTCTAAACATAATTCTCGACGTGAGACCCATAAGGTCTTATGTCCGAATCATCAACTTTTCAGGAGAGGCAAATAAAAATCTGGTTAGTATTTTCAAATAAAATCACATTTATTGTTCTTTTACGTAAATCAACAAATGATAATGTTACAACAAATTTTTGTGCCTATTATTTTTAGGGATAATAATATTAAAAATATTAGTATTAACTATACTTTTTTATAAAAAATTTATTATCCGACCTTATGCTTGTACATTTTGAGGTGTAGTCAAAAAGTTGTATTTCTAATTGAAGATATTACTTTCTGCTTGAATATTTTTTAAGTTATACTATTGGGTTTAGGGTTCTATTACAACATCAAGCATTATGTCTTGTTTGAAAAATAAAATTAAACTTAGTCTTATTTCCGTTTAGATAAAGTCAAAGTACCTACAATTAAATAACATTTCTTGTGAATTTCTCAAAATAAAAATATTAAAGTAAAAGTAATCAGTTTTTATAATTATTTATCTAAATTTTAATCGTCAGCTTCAGGGAAATCTGACTCATTGCTTGAATGAGTCAATTTTTTATAGAACGGATGCAATTCCTCCGGTACCCATTGCAGCAATGTCATCAAATCATTGTATTTAGCCGTCGATATGGGTTTCTCATTTAGTCTCAGTCTCGGTAAATTTTCTGGAAGCCCAATCTTTTTGGATACATTTCGTATAAGCGATATTTCGGAAAAATCCTCAGTAAAAGTATTTTTGTAATACAAGATTCCGAATTGCTCTTGTCTAACTTGCAACCAAACACATTCTGATATTTTAAAGTCTTTTCCTTCCTTATTCTTTTTTCTTGCAACAAATGGCCCATTTTTCTTGTACAATGCAGTCAAATATTTGAAATAGTGCGATTGCATTTCAAAGACATCAAATTTCCTCTTTCCTCCACAAGTTCTAATGAATTGCGACCATTTTTGCCTTTCTTCTTCAATTTATATCCCTCTTCAGCAGCAATATCATGCCCATCCTTAGCTTTTTCTATAATAACTTTGGTTGCTTTATCTTTGGCATCAAGGAGCTTCCTTTGATAAGCATCGCAGTCATCACAGGTATCTATTGATGGAAGTTTAAAGCTTAAATTAAACTTTGTATTAAAAACATTGCGGTATAACCACTCCTTTGCTACTAAATTTGAAGGCATATCTTTTTCTGCCATCCACTCTTTGTATTGTTTATACATAGTAGGAATGTTTAAGTCTGGGCCTAAAAACTTTCGTCTGCTCTTTTCCCTTGAATAATGGCTTTCGTAGCTGGGGTACATATTGATGTGTTCTATTACCGATTGAATTACTATCGGAGGAGATTTATTAGCAGGCGTATGCTTTCCTCTTCGGTCAGGGGCCACTAGCCCACCGTCAAGCAGTTTTTCCAAACTAATCTTCAAAAATTTCTCTCCTATATTAAGTGTGTTAAGAAACATCACCCTGCACACTTTTTTGCATTCTGAATCAACAATGAGTCTGTATTTATATGTAAATTTTCTTCTGTCAGTATCTAAATTTCCATTAGTCTTCATTACACGTTTTTGTTCTTTTGTTACATTATTAGCTATAAACTGTCGACGCTGATCCCAACTAGTGCATGTTTTCCAAAATTCGTTGAAAATTTGAAGTCTTTTCTCATGAGGGATTTTTTCATAACATTTATCTCTACACGCACAAGGAGGCTTAAGCTGTCGACCTTCAACAACTGGTTTCTTTTTGGAAACAGTTGAATTATAAGGAGATCCTTTTAGTCTAGCAGCTTTTGAAGCTACTTTCTTCCATTTATCAACGTTTTTCAGCCGTTTTCTCGATTTGACTTGTAAAAGGGTGCCACCAGGTTGTTGAGTAGTATTATCACCTGAAACTATTTCATTTTGTAAATAAATTGTTCCATTCATGTCTACGACCATAATAGGACCATGATGCCTAATATTCTCACAGTTCTCTAGAGGAATATTGTTTGTAGCTAGTGGAATACGTTCGTTCATTGTTGATAGGGTATCATTATTCACATTGTTAGGGTATTCTTCGCATGTATTATTTATGATATCTTGTGAAAAATCCATTGGGACAATTTGTTCTGCGATTTCTATTTGATTTTTAAATTCAATAATATCATAATTTGAGGTACTAGGTTCTTGATAGTCTTCACTGTTCACATTAAGGTCACTTAAAGTGATGAGATCGTCGTCAATTGCGTGTTTTTGGGGTAAATTGTTTGGTGTAAATAGTTGTCTTTTCACTAGATTTTTGCGACTTAGCAAAATATCGTGATCCGGCGAATCACTACTATCATCATCTGAAAAATCTTTGCTTGGATCGTACGTTTTGTCTTTAACGCTGTCATCACTGTCATAGCCAAGAATATTTTCTTCACGATCTGAAAATATCAATTGAAACATAAAACATTTCATACCAATTAATTAAATACAATCACACACATAATAATAATTTTAGTTCATGACATACCTTTACTTATATTCATATTAACATCATGACCCATGGAAGTGCTGACTTTAATGTCGTCATTTAGTTCTAAAAAAAAGATTTCATAATTTAGCTACATAATAAGTTAACCTTAACACATACATTGCATTGCTGTAAGTCCGAAAATACGTTTTATACATTGACCCGACCGAGAATCGCACCGGGAACCTCAGAAATATCGACCAATGATGAATTTCGGAATAAAAACTATCCAGTCCTTTTATAGTATTTAATCGCTTTTCACGCCAAAGTTCATTAAAATCAGTTCAGTACATTTGGCGTGAAATCGTAACAGAAAACACACACTCACACAGTTCATTAGCTCCGCAAAATACACAACATACTTAGTTATAACTAAGTACCTAAAAAGTTATTTGAATTTTACGGGTTTAATAGGCGGACATTACGCATGCATATCGTAAGACTTAAGTTAGTAATAGGATCCCGTACTCACCTGCAAATGAATTTGCGTTGACCTCATTATTTGCATGTTCTTGATATATTTGCACTGACATAAGTTCGCCATCCGTATTCAAGTTATCTACAACCACAAAACAAATTTAACCAAAATAAAAACCAGTTTCGATCTCCACACTCGTAAAATTTAAACGGACTTACCAATTCCAGCGTCTTGTAATCCCTCATTAGAACACATAATTTGTACTCTGAGATTAGCTAATTTACGCCGCTTATTAATTAACTGCAGATATAAAACTTTCTGGAATATAACACAAGAGAGCAAGTTTAGGTTAAGGCGAAATAGTACTTACATTAAACTAGCTTCCATCTTATTCAGATTATTATCTTGACTTACCTTACGTTCTTCCTCCATTTTTTATCATGTAAATGTTATAATAATCACATCAAATACACTACAACCACAATAATTAAACCACTCAAAATGAGTACCACGTTCGACACTTCTAAATCAAAACATTAATAACAATAACAAATGAGCCGGCCGGCACGCGCTCGGACGACTCCTTAACGCTGATTGGTTCGAGGCATAACGCCACGACGACAGCCGATTATCGCCGAACGTGTCCTATGTCATTCAATTTCAGAGGGGAATCGGCAATAAATCTATAACCATAAGATTGCTTTTTCACTTACGCCGGTCGGAGCACCGATGAAACAATACAATATACTACCATAAGGTGTCATTTTAAAATAAAGCCTAATAATTGTAATAAAATGTACGAACCAAATAGTTCTATATTAAGCTAGTGCTGTTTTTTACTTTATTTCGAGAGGCATAAGGTTCTATGTATTCATACATTTATTTTTCTACACAATAATTTAGAGGCAAAAAGTCGAATGTTGAAAAACGCCCTAAGTTTGGATTCAAGTATTAAGAAGCATAAAAACTCTAGTCAATATTCGTCGTTACAAGATCCGAATTAAAAAAGCATAAAAACTGATGTTAATATGAAACTTTATTACTCAATTTGATTCTGTAATTTTGCGACATACGACTTTATTAATCTCAAAAAACTACACAAAAAAAAGTGACAGAAATATGATTCTAAGTTTGTTAGAAAGAGCTCGAAGATCTTAGTTTGGCTGTGAAAAAAGTGATTTTGGTCTAATATTGACATCAGACCATATGGGTCTCACGTCGAGAATTTCGTTCTGATAACTTCAGGTGGAGGTAATCCGTGCCCGGGGTTTACAAGCTAGACAGGGCAGCCGAACGCTTCCCGCGCCCTATGTTAAGGTGTACTTGGTGAGCGGCAAGAAATGCATCGCCAAAGCCAAGACAAGCACCGCGCGCCGTACGCTCGATCCACTGTACCAGCAAACGCTCACCTTCAGGGAGAACTTCAAAGGATGCATCTTGCAGGCGAGTATTGTTCCTAGTTTTTATTTACTACCCAAACACCGGAGGCGGAGGCGTGCCGGAGACGGGTTTTCTATATTGTTCGAATTAGTATGAACTACTGCACACACAATTCGGAGCGGTCAAACCGTCTCCGGCACGCCTCCACCTCCGGGGTCTGTGTGTTTTCAGCTTTAGTAGTAGTTAGTAACAACAATTTGATGGTCGAACTACTCTGTACAAGGGGCATGCTATATTTTATAAACGGAATCCATTCTGAACATATACGTTTATTGATAAATTAGTGCACATTGTTAAACGGGTTTGGTATCGAAAACTGGGCGATGAAAGTGAAATTATTATTTTGAACCCTTATTGCTTCGTTAAGATAGATTGAGACTGAACCATAGATTACTTAACAGTTCAACACTCGAATGCACCGCTACAACACAGAATATATAGCAGTTACGAACACGAGACATACTACCATTTAGAATAGGTACAACGAACCCGCCTATTCACGAAAGGTCGCACAACAGCTGTTCTCTGTGCCTACGCTACGACCATAGCATCTTAATAGCTGTGCTATGCTACTACCATTGAACGTCACAGTCATCACGCCACGCTAACGCGCGAGACTGCGTTAGCGTGGCGTGTTCTGTATGACGACACATTATGCTTTCCATACTAAGTAAGCGCGCCAAGAACACGTCGCGCCCCGACACGTCCGCTGTTTGTCAAAGCCTTTATATAATCTGTTTCAGTCTCAATCGTTCTTAGCTGAGCAATGAGTATGAGTTCATACTAATAAAATATAAAATAATATATTTTATTAGTATGATCTCATACAGAAAAAAATACATATTATGTATTTTTTTCTTAATAAAAGTAATAATACATATTTTGTATTTTTTTCTTAGCTTTCATAACCAGTTATAAATATCAAATAGGTTATATAAATGCATAAAACATGGAGCATCGAATCTACGTCCCTTCGGTCGGTTATTACGTCATTTCCTCCCAGCCCATTACCCCCATGTAGATATTTATTGATCTTCTTCCCCGTATACATTCAGAGGAAAAGCTAAAATACATAAGAATGTAAGCTCATGGGCTAAGGCGCTGGCTCCTAATAATAAACTGCACTTAAACTAATGTGTTAAGTAGGCACACACATAGTTTGGAAACTAAGGTTATATTTTTCAAATAATGTGTTTGCTTCATCTCGTCAACTCATTGACAGAGAGTACTGCATAACAACAAAATATAATCTGTGACAATTCCAACAGTAAACTGTAATTATTACGGATCGAAAGTTATAGCATTTCAAATTATTTAGAGAATAATAGAATAGAGATACTACTTAATAGGCTCCCTTACTCTCTTATGTAAACCTAAAAAGGAGCAAATGTTTTGGTTTATATTGATTTTTTTGTGTGAATGTGGGATATAACATTATTATGTTCTTGTTTTCAGGTGACAGTGTGGGGTGACTACGGCCGCATAGAGGGTAAAAAGGTGTTCATGGGAGTGGCCCAAATCATGTTGGACGATATCAATCTAACGAATATCGTTATTGGATGGTACAAACTCTTCGGAACTACTTCTCTGGTAAGATCCTACAAGTCTTGTACAATTGAAATGTTTTAATGAAATGCCCTCTACATAATACTAATACATATTTTTTTCTCTCTTTACAGTGACCTAGGTTTAGCCTTACCCGGATGGTGTTTGGGGAACCTCAATAATCACAATAATATTATAACTTGTCCAAAGTATAAAAATAGTGATAATGCTTTAATATCATGATAAAACGCGAATATCTCTAAGTATAGGAAATTTTCTATAAAACGAAAGATAAAATATAATAATAATGATTTGTAATTTATTTTCATTTTTGAATGCCTACCGGAGTTTTGAATAGATAGCATTTTATAGCAATGAAACAAATGTATAGTGTACTCAATAATTATGTAATTAAGTATTAAAAGCCAAATGCGATTTCTGTATATTTACTTCTCCTTATATAATCCTCCTTTTGGTTACCAAATATTTATAGAAAAAGAAGTATCCAACAACTTTACTCTCTAACCAACCATCTGTCGGGGTGTTAAAAAAATATACCGAATACATATTTTTATATTTAATTTCCTAAATATGTTTTCACAAGTATTACAACCGACCTATAACGTTTCACTCACTTCATTGTATTCAGTCTATCAGCCATTCGCATTTAATCAAAATATATATTTAAAAAGGATAGTACAAAATACAATTTTATACTAAACGTACGTTACTTGCTAGGATAAAGCCCAATGCAGACGACACTGTCCCTCGGCGTACTTCTGTCCTACGTCATAAGGCTCTCAAAATACGCAGACAGTATTCGGATAATCTGCGGTAGTTCGGGAACCAATTTTAACCTTGTTACATTTCATTATTAAGATCGCAGACCGAAAAGTACGCGGAGGACAGTCTATCGTCTGCGTTGAGCTTAACTATATAAAACTATGTGGCATGAATGCTTAGTGACCACAGTATGTTTCTGACTGTCATGAGATTTCATTGACAAATGTTGAGCTTACATAGAATAACTAAAATAGTGAAGTCTGTACTAACCATGTAATAACCGAACGGTAGCCATATAATTTGTACATAGTATAGGTTTCTAGTAGAATCAGACAGGTAACAGGCTCTCACTGCAATGCCTGTTTAGGTTGCTTCGACGGCGACGCGCCGGGTAATCTGCCATCTCCCGCTCTCTTTATGGCCGTAGATTTTATATCTGAAAAAGAAGGCAGGTCCTTAATAATTATACTATACTAGCTGCGCCCCATGGTTTTATCCGCGTGGTGATGGATGATGAAGATAAAGAAAAATATCCTATGTATCCTAAAAATGTCCTTCCCCGAGATATGACAAATCGAAAACACAAAAATCATAGAAATTGAACGGCTAGCTGTGCCCCGCAGTTTGACCCGCTTAGTGATGGATGATGATGGTAATGATAATGAAAAGTATCCTTAGTGATGGATGATGATGATGATAATAATGAAAAGTATCCTATGTCCTTCCCCGAGATATGACAAATCGAAAACCACAATAATCACAAAAATTGGTCTAGCCATTCTCAAATTACCAATAAATGGTGTAACGACCACGGTGCACGACTGTTTTATATAGACAAGCTACTGCCCGCGACTTCGTTCGCGTAGTAGTCTCGGCCTTCGGTTTTTCTTTCATAAGAACCTTCTCCTGACAATATTTAACACAACAAAAAAATAACTAAAAGAAAGAGTTGCATCGACCGTGGTCACGAGTAGACTGCAGACACCCGCCCTCCAGTCTGCTCGTGACCACCGTCGATCTTCAAACGTAAGGTTAGTAAAAATTATGTTTTGATAATAATCTGTGCGCGAAAAAGTCCCGATATTCTCTTGAAACATGAAATTTGGTTCGCGAAAGTGAACAAATTATAAGTATATGCAATTTTAGTACATACAGAGGTTTAAGAAAGTTACGTATTGCATTAGGGTAGTGGCAGGTTACCTCGTTAGGTAAGTACTAAGAATATACTGTATACTCGGGTGGCAGGGTCACCTGCACGACCTGGAGTATTGCCGCTCACCAGGTTCATAGGCACAAAATCTACACTAATATTATAAAGAGGAAAGATTTGAATTGTCTGTTTATTTGTAACTAGCGACTGCCCGACTTTTTACAAGAAAATTCTCCTGACTGTAATAAACTATATAATAAATATAATAATATAATTAACACAACAAAATAAGAATAAGCGACATTGTACCATCCGTTCTCATGTTATAACGTGACCAGGAGAAATAGCTACATTATTCCTGAGTAATATAGGATTTGATTAATCAGTCATCACCATGCTGGTAAAGCCGTGGAGCGCAGCTAGTTGATAAATGTTAGCCCTGGTTGTAACACCCTGTGACCTGCTTTGTATACGATTTAGATGGATTTTTGCTACTGCGGATGTCGCGGTCGGAAAATGCCTTTTGTTAATATTACTTATTCTATGGCACATCGCCCAATCTTACGATAGCACGCGCATTTTTGACGTGATACCATTTTATATATCGATGAACGCCGGCTGCACGTACGAAAAAGTATGACTTATTGTCACGTTCCGCCTGAGCCGAGCGTGCAAGCGAGGGTATGGAACAAGCGAGAGAGATATCACGATCGGCCTAAGCGTTCGGCAAGTCTTATGAAGTTATCACGTACAATTGTCGTCCGTAAACCGACTTTACAGACAACCATTTTTTTATTCTAACTACAGACGCAACCAAATGGGGTAGTAATTTTTAAATTCATTGAATTGCCAACACGCGCTGCTGGTAAGTGCTACGCTTGCTCATGACAGTTGCAGTGCCACCCAGGGCTTAGAACTCTAGTTTTGGCACTGCAATAAGCTCGTAACACCGAGAATTTTTGAGTCCCTTTTGCCCAGTATTTCACTTGCTACAGCGCCCTTCACACCCTAACACAGTAATGCTGACGTAATATTGATTCGTGGAAGAATATCTGTCAATTCGATGGTACCAACCAAGACGGCCTCTTGGGGCTTTCCACTCAGTAGACCCGCCCGCGGCTTCGCACGCTTGCTCTAAGAGAAACGAAGCCACACAAAATTATTCGACATCTTTTTAAAATTAACTTTAATCGAGTAATTATAACCAAAGCTGCCCCAAAAAAATCCCCGTTGTATTTTAGCTCTAGGTTTATTTCTCATAACTTCTTTTCGGCTAGATCAATTTCGAAAAAACAAATTTTTATTTTATTTATTTATTTCTTAAGAACAGTTATAGCATCATTACAGTTTACCCAATACAATGAATGAATGATTAACCTCCGTCGAACTCCAGAGAATATATTAATAAGGTATATTTGTTACTTAGTGCACAATATTGAACGAGGTGGTTTGGAATCAAACACTGGTCGTGAAAGTAAAAGCAAAATATCGCATATATTTTTTTTTATTATAAACACATATTCGCCGCTCCACGTCTAAGAGCCATAGCATAGTGTAAGTATTTATTACACATATGGCCATAGTGCGACTGAATGCACGACCCGACGCACCGCTACATCGCAGGATAGATAAGAATATAATAGGTACAACACAACGTGCGGCCGTTGACCCGCCCGGGCCCGCCGTCGTTTAGGCATAGAAATCAGCTGCGTAAACGTTCGCGAATCGGTAGGTTCTTACATCGTTGTAACTATTCTAAATGAGTAGGTAAGTCTCGCGTAGTTACTGTTGTCTCTTCTGTGATGTAGCGGCGTGCGTTTAGTTGCGCAATGGTTATTAGCTGCGGAGCAATGAATATGGGTTCATAATAATAAAAAACATTACTTTTTTCCTCCACCATAATGACCAGTTATCGATTCCATTCGATATTGTGCACTAATTAACAATGACCTTATATATTCAGTTAACGGAATCAAAATCAATTCAGTTGTTATTACATGATGCGCGAACAAACACATTCAGACAAAAAAAATCTTTTAGGTTCTAAGTTTCTAACACCATCCTTTATACCAACAAAAATAGTTTGTTACTTTGGCCAGTTTTATTATATACACTAGCTGCGCTCCGTGGTTTCACACGTGTGGTGATGGATGATGATGAATCAAAATATACAGCCTATGTTCATCAGGGATAATGTAAGATTCCAATGGTGCAAGAATTTAAAAAATTCGGGCCAGTAGTTTCGGAGCCTATTCCATTCAAACAAACAAATATATCCTGTTTTTAATAGTACTAGTAATAGCTTCGCGATTTCACCCGCGTGGTGATGATGTTAATGAATCGATTATTTTACTCAGGCATCATGTAGCTTTCTACTATTGAAATATTTTTTTGAATCGGTAATGTAGTTTTCGCCTTTATCCATTACAAACAATCAAAACTCTCCTTTTTATTATTATAGTAGATAAGGATTAATAACTATACAAATATATAATAATACCTAGTGTGTAGTGGCGTTAATATTGCATATTTTAACATGAAAAAGTAGTTAGTGTACCATAACTGTAATAGTTAGATATATGGTATTTAATATGTTCTGTGGTTATTGATGTCCTCTATAAAACTGTAGTACGTAACATCACTTTGCTATATTGTCAATGATTTCGCAGCGTACGCTATATAAGGATTTATTGGTATTTTTCTCACACCTTGGGTTACATTATCGAAGATTTCATACGGATCCTATTTATTATATAGCTTAATATTAAGTATAGAATTTACGTATGTGAGGTAGATCGTGTTAGATACCTTGCAGCCACCTGACTTGCGTGGCGGGCCCGTAGCCCTTCTCGTTCCTGGCGGCGATGCGGAAGATGATGGCCGGCTTGGTGGAGGAGTCCACGTGTGCAGCGCCTAGTGACGACTGTGGCACCACGCAAGTGTTCGCTTTGCCGCAGTACACGCGGACGAACGCTAGCTGCGATTTTGACGATTCCTACAACACCACAAATTTTTTATTATTTTTTTAATGCCTAAAGTAAGCAGGCAGGCAGTCCATCTGATGAAAAGTTGTCACCGTCGCCTATAGACGTTTCCAACACCAAAAGCGTTGCCAACGCGCTGCCGACCTCTAAAAAGAATAGAAAGGGCGAGCGGGGAGGGGAAAGAGAGGGGAAGGGGATGATTGGGACTCCGCAACCTCCAACAGAACGACTCAAACGCAATATTAAGCTTTTAGCCAACTACACGTCGGTATTATGTAGGAGTGTGGAACTTCCCCGGTCATGCTGGCCCATTCAGCGGTAACCCATACGGTTACAGCGTGGCACTACCACCAAAAACCATATCAGTGCTCGGAGGGCACGTTAAGCCGTCGGTCGCGGTTGCTTGTCTTAGGACAACAGTCGTTAGGCTATGTCGAATGCCTTCGGGAGGCCTGAAAACTTCGCCATAGGTTGGCCGCTAGCCTAACCATCAAGTCGCGCTGGGCCCACGTGGTGGATTATGGCCCAACTCCTCTCTTTTAGAGGAAGTCTAGAGTCCCAGCAGTGGGAACATAATGGGCTGATTATAATTTAATACCATATAAAATAACTTTCCATTTTCAATAAAAAATGAGTATTGCGAAAGAAAATGCGTAAAAATCGACATCTGAGAAATTTCAGTGCAATATAATAAAACTATTGTAAAACTTATTTTTTGTAAGAATTAACAAGCAAATCTTTCAGAATCTTCGTAGTATATAAACTTCCCTTTAGGACAGTATACATGCGAAACATGCATTGGTATCAACTTTGTAGTGATAATAATAGTATTCCCTAGCCCTATATACATTTGACGATACAACTCATGAATAGCATGGAATATTTTATAGCATGTAAAAGCTTGGTTTATTTTTCAAATTAAAAAGAAAATAATCTTTATGATGGCCTTAACAAATAAATATATACACAGGTGTTTTAGGGCTAGTGACCGGCCAGTCAATGTTTTCAGGCAGCCCAAAGCCTAACCCCTGTTTTCCTAAGACATAATAATAATTACAGACAAACTTCAAAAAGTGGTGGTCATCGGTGATTGATGATTACATCTGACCTCGGAGATTTTCAATAATATACTAAGTTTTTTCATTATTTTAAATATGTTCCAATATGAACTGTTATTCGCATATCGCTTTCTTTACTGTTATATTGTGCCGACTAAATACGTTAAATATATGTTTACCTTATACATGTAAATAGAATACAAAAAAAACAGGCTATTTCCACACAAGTTTGAAGTACTTCACGAAGTGCATACTTGAGATCAGTACAGGCGGTTGCATTAAATACTTATAAGCTGAGCATAAAGTTTGCAAAAAGTTAGTAATATCGAATAAACTTAATGTAAGACATTTGTCTTTGTCTCACCTTGGGTTGAGTATTAGAGCGCACGGCGAGGTAGACTGAGTACTCGAATATTCCCTCCGCGGCCACTTGGGGAGGCTCCCAGGACAGGTGTGCGCCTTCCACAGACTTTGATATCTTGATAGCCGATGGTGCGCCGGGGAAACCAGGCAAACAGGTTTTGAAGGCTGATTCCTGTAGTCATTCATAGTTTTGTTACTAGTTGTTTGTGTGTTGTGTGGCACAGATTTATCAGCGACAATTTTTCGCAGTCTGAGCTACCTGCAGTTGGAAATTTTATATTACCAAATTACAATATTCCCCCCATTTTAGAAAAATTACACCCCCTACTCAAAATCATCCGACGACAAAAAAATTATATTGAATAGTAAGATGCATACCTAGTTTCGTCAAGATTGATTGAAAATGCGACCTGTACAGGAGGACCAACAACATATGAACATACAACCTAACAAACATATGAACAAATGAAAGTCAAGCTTGGCCAGTTATAGCAGAGACGCTTCACTCGCTCGGTCCAACGGCAGTCAGAGACGTACATGTGGTTGTCAAATACATAAAACTAGGTGATTTGATATTAAAGTAAATAATAACTTTGAAATATTACTGATGCTAAAATTATAACAGTTTAGACTTTACTGATAGTGTTACCAAAATACAATTCTATTCCACAGTTTCGTTGGCACCGAAAATCGCAGACCGTTTATCTGATACGAGACAAATATGTAATAACTTATTTGAACTTTATCTATACGAGCAGTATGTAGATTATGGCTTGCTATGAATGTTTGAGCACTAACGTAGTCGCTATAGTTTACCAATTTTTTATCGAATACTTTTCGGAAAGCGTGCTTTGGTCTCACTTAAATTCTGTATTATACATTTTAAAACCGTATCTTCATTACAGATGTTATTCATCATATGTGTTCATTGCAGAACAGAGGTAAAGTCATAATATCTTATCTGTACCCATGCAATTCAATATACAATTACAAACTTTAACTTTTTTAATACAGGGGCGCTAATTGTGTATAAAGTCTGAATTAAAAACAAAACACTCGTCTGCGTGGAGTTTGAAGTTTTGCCGCTATTATTTTAATACCGTATTCAGATTCACATTATGGGGTATGATAAATGTGTATAGATCTAAATTAGCATACTTAGGTAAGAACCCACAAACGTGTTTCAATACGAGGGACGGCTGAAAAACTTAGCTTCTGAACCTAGGGTATTAAAACTGGAGATAAAATCTAAACAAAATTTTTTTTTCAATATTGTATCCTTTTACTTAAATGCACTTCTCCACTGCTTGTGAAGGTCACATATCCACGGATTAATGACCTAATATCATATAAAATAAAAAGTAAATACAATAAAATAGTTCGGACTTAATGACCCAATTCATCCAGAACTTTCCTTAAATACTACATGTCGCGTACTCGTAACAGGTAGCGAGAGCTACTAGCGCGACTGCAAGTACCTTAGGCTCAGAACTTTTCAGCCGCCCCTCGTACCACTCTCATGGTCCACGATCCCTAATTACATGGTACGGTAGGTAGGCCCTTTTTATAACCCAACCACTTGGTGGACCACTACATGGCTTAAATTATTCTGTTTTCAAGCAATGGTGTGTTCACATTTCTGTGTATAGGTACTGCCTTACTATCAGCTTCATAAAAATCATGCAAGTACCGTGCAGGTCTTAAATCTGGCATAAACAGTTTTGAATGAAATCATACCATGATGCTCATTTAGGTGTACTGTTTGAATATTGTTTTCTCAAAAGTGAACGGATAATATTGTCTCTGGCATTTTAACAATTCACTTTAACCAACATTGCAGACGCCTAGATGTTTGTAAGTTGATAAATTGAGTGGATATAGAGCGTCATGTTAATGAGAGTCCATACAAAAAAAACAGGTGAACGGTTTTTCTGCGGTTCTTGAATAGTAGGCCTGGGCAGGCCTGTTTTAACGTTGTCATAGTACGAATAAGCCGGGCCGTTTTCTAGAAGTCCTGCATTAAGAGCTCATAGTAAGGCCCCGGGTATATAATTATCAAAATAAGCCAGATAGATATAATAATATATTATAATCATTTATTTGACAAAAATGGCATTCACAAGAATAGGGTTATAATTGAGCACCTGGTTCCCAAACTAGGCTCTTGACCCGTGGTATAGGACCCAGGCCTCTTTCGTCGGATAATTCACAAATTATTGCCTATTTAATATTTTTAAATGACATAGGTACAGTACTACCAATTGATCAATGCCGCTCGGAAGGTAGGCACGTAGACTGTTCGCGCATGTACAGTTGTGTGAAAAAATTTGTTCACCGAAACTATATCGAGCACTAATTTTATGTTTTAAGTGACAGGCTTTTTGTAATATTATTATTTTTCTTCAGTAAAATTGAGAATAAATAATTACTAACTATACATGTTCTAAATCCGTTTAAATTTCCCAGTCGTAACTATTTTGCTCCATCAACATTTACCAAAATAATATGAAACATAAACATTTATGTATGGAACGTAAACTATTTTAATTATAATTCGTTTAATTTATAAAGCCTAACTTCATAATCTAAGATTATTTTTATTTTTCAATTAAGTATTACATTTTCTTAAAATATTATGGCTCTTTTCAATTAGAATTTGATGACTGATTTTTCCCAATGAAAACACAATTATTCTGTTATTGTGGCTATACGACTACGATCTCCTTGAGGGCTTTTATTTATTTTTTAATTTCCACCATTCATGTGATGGAATTTCCCTTTTGGTTTTATAGAGGTTATGTATGATGCGTTTAACTACATATTTATCGAAGTTGTCTATGCCTGTAACAGGTTTTGAACGGAGTTTTATCTTGCCCGGAGTACGAAAGGGTGAGACAAACTCGCATTTTTTATCTTCTCCAAGGATGTAACGAACGGTGCGTATGGATAACACCATACCGTTTTGTATAATTCTCATGTTAGGAACCTAATGTGTTTATTTTTTAAGCACGTATTATTTTTCTTTCCCGGCGGCGGCGTAAAACTACATTGCACCGTG
This sequence comes from Selenia dentaria, assembly GCA_917880725.1. NCBI lineage: Eukaryota > Metazoa > Arthropoda > Insecta > Lepidoptera > Geometridae > Selenia > Selenia dentaria. The sequence continues at coordinate 18,165,893 of OU862879.1, forward strand.
GCAGTCCGCGTACTAAATCACTAATAACAAATTAACCTAACAAAAAATAAATAATACTTAACAAAAAGAACAACCGAAATACGATACGAACTAAACTTTACAAACTTAAATATGAAAACATCAATAACAAAAATATCCACAAAATCAACCGAAAAACAAATGTCTCTGTTAAAGAGTGTACCACCCGCGAGAAAGAGTAACAATCATGCGCCAAACGTATACGAGTGACTGAGACACATGATCGGCGATTTCAACATCAGGCCATGCGAATAGTGATGAGGTATAAGTGTTTTCACTAGTCGATTGATGAGACACTAGACTCGGATGATTAAATTCGATGTAGAAAATTTTGATACTTATTTATTGTGTGATATCACCTAGTGGCCCTGTGAGCAGTCGACTTTGCGATTATGTCTTTACGCAGCTTAAACTGAATATTATTCACCGCGGACTTAAAACAAAATCCTTTAAATAACCTTGCTTGGTCTGCAAGTCTTTATAGTGTTTTTATGGAGCCATTGATCTAGTTTCATTTTAGGATACTTAAAACCTATGAAATAATTACACCTATGTTGTAAATTTTCCATATACTGAATCAACAAAAATATAATTATTGAACCTGCTCATAAAATTTCACGAGGATCGTTTTAGAAATGCGACCTTTATATAGATGTGAACTTGCGGACCTCCGGACAGACAGACATACGAAAGCAATTTTGTCCAAGTTATTGGAGAGACGTTTCGTTCGTGCTTCGCAGTCGTTCGGTCAATAGTTTTAATTTAATGCTTCATGTTATTAATCTGTCCGCATCAGGACAAAAAATAACAATAGATTTATGAATGAAACTTGCCTTCTAATAAGGCTTGCTGATTCGGACAGATTAAGTCCGATAGATAGTATAGTTGCGTTTAACATTTATGTTTTTTTATATGAAAGGATATTAACAGAGATACAATAACATGTATGATTAATTACTTGGTCTTTTTAGATTCTATATCATACATTATTTCTATAACTCGGATGCTTTCTTTCCTATGTTACTTTACCTAAGATCATAACTAAGAATGTTTGTTTGTGTGTGGATGTAGTACATATTTGTTACCTGTAGATACTTAGATGAGACAATAGTCTCTTATCTATGTTAGATACTAGCTGCGCTCCGCTAATAACAACAAATGGACAAAACCCTTTAAAATAAACAAAAATAAAAATAATTCTTATTTACTGGCAGACTAATTAAATGACCCTGGCAAATATGGCAATCCTACATATTAACGTTGCTACATATTATCATTTAAAAAAATATTTTTTTTATTTAGATAATCGAGTGATTATCGATCAATAAATGTCGATTTAAATCAATAGCACCTTGCAAAAAGGGGCCACATCACTAGCCCGCCCTGCGCCCCGCCGCTTACCTCGGTTGAGACCTTAAATACGCTTGTGCGCAGCCAACTACACGCTACTTCAGACCGGCATTGATCCGTCGGCCTTACTGTAGTTATTGCTTATTTATTACAATTAACATTTTTGTTACAACGATATAATGATTAATCATTTTATGAACATACATGTACCATAATGAAAATTATAAAGTTAATTAAAAATTATAATCGTATACATTAATGATAAGTTATTAATTTACATTGTCAAATATAGCGCATGCGCAAATGAGCATGGACTTCGTTTTCGGGCTACTAATTACTATTGTTTAATTTTAGATTGTTCACCACAGCCAATGCAACTTACCCGAAACATCGAGCTACAAGCTATTTTTGCTGGATAATACTCTATGACAATGTTACTCACATACAGTCATTTTGTTTATAGTCTATGCAGTATGAGTCAGTGGTAGTACATAATGTATGTACCTACTGACTAACTCTCATTAGGAACTTATTTACAGATTGTGAAACAGGCCCAAGGCTTTTAAAATAGTATAAATTGTGCAGGTATATTCTAACAACTTGTACTACAATGCAAATGTATTAGTTATTGCCTATACAATAGTTTTGATGCGGATGGATGTAGATTCCAACAAGTTGGAAATTACAGTTGGTTTATAATGTACTCACTTCGCTAAACTCGCCCCGGCCACACGAGTTGATGGCAGCAATTCTAAACTTGTAAGCCGTGCCGTGTTCCAAAGGTGTGGTCTTCAGTCCAGTCAGCTCGGGGAGGTTGTCCAGTGTTAGACTGGACAAGTCTACGTTCGGATCTGATATGTAATTTTGAACCTAGAAAATAATTGTCTTTCTATTCTATTCTATATTATAACTTCTTAGATAAAGTTTGAGCATATTTGTACTAAACATGTTAATCTCAGAAATACATACCGTATAAGTAGTTCCTTTAAAAATTCCAACGGTGTACCACGCGTCTTCGTCGTTCTTCGGTTCCTCAGACTCGTTCTGAAATGTTTAATGGTAATTAACTGCTATCTATATGCATATACAATTGAGAGGGAGGTTTCGCGTGATTTAACGCTACAAACAATTTATATAGAACTAGTTGACCCGCCAATGGCTTCGCTCGCTTGGTCTTGGTGTAGTGGCGAGACCTATTCTTTAAATTTCAATAACTGTTTAATTTATAAATCGATTGACATGAAACATCTATTATAGCACAAACATTAAGTGAATCTGTGTTAAGTGAAAACCACAGCTAAATCGGATAAGTCATTTCATAAGTATAATATTTACTCTGCATTAAATAAAAATAAAATATATTTTACCTGTTCGTTTTGATGATGGAGCGCAGCACTGGCTAACGTAGCGAGAGCATGTGCTGCGTCTGCGGGCGGCAGTGGGGCGACCTCTGACCCATTGCTTCCAACCGATCCCGCCCCGTCACTCCCCACCCCCGCGCCATTGCTCCCCGCCCCCGCGCTCGCCTGCGAGCTACTCACAGCACCTTCGCCTTCACCCCCCGTAGCCCCCGCATCTCCACCCCCTCCACCTGACGATGATACGCCGCTAGCGTTCCCCTCATCCCCTGTTGGACAAATAGTATATGAAACAATTTTATTTTCTTAACCGAAAGGAGATAGTGACAGATTAACAATTATAAGTTTGAGCATTATCTTAATGTTACGTCGTATGGAACGTTCTCGAGATCGACGAGAAACATCTATCAAGCAGTAGTAAGTTTTTTTTACATTCTTGGGAAACAAACAGCTTAATTTATTTAAACATATTAAATGCAATTAAAAACAAATCAGTCTAATTAGTTTCCGCTTATAGAACTATGTTCAATACAATATTGAGTTCGCCAAAATAATTTATAATAATGTAGCCTACACAAGCAGAATAACCAAAAGGGAATAAGAACCCCTTCATTATAATGGAAAAAAAATGTAATGAAAAAAGTATTTATCAAAGTAAATACCATGCACTACTAACACACAAAGGTATAAAATAGTAGTAAATAAAATTGGTAAATACGTGCAGATTTTTTATCGCGAACCCTCAAGCTCGTAACATTAATATACACATGTTGGGAATCGCACTTCCTTCGAGTGACATATAGCGATGTATATTTATATTATCACATAAAATACTAGTACTAACTATTTAATATAAAATACAACGACCAACATGTGTGGGCTTTGCTTTTTTTAAATACAATAGAAAAAAGAGAGTAACACATTTTTAATGTATTTTTCCTTTACAAACAGGGGGCCTACTCCCACCTCTTAAAGTAGTCATATTTCAACCTTACCATTAAATTTGGTACCACCACGTCTTTAAAGCAAGCTTAAAATAACAATGCTTACGATAGACGTTTTGATGACGTATTACCAAAAAGTTCACTCAATTCGTACTCCGACGTGACTTTTGACACAAAGTACTATTATTCAAACGTCAGATTCGGCAATAATAAAAAAGTTGGTCTGTAGTAGCGGATCTAAGCCTGCTTGAAGCTATTTTAATTTAAAAAAGGCTATAGATACTCCAAAAGTAAGTAGAATGTTTTTATGTGATGTATGCTCATTTACATTGTGTTGTATATTCGTTTGTGTGCAGTAAATCAATATAGTGTGATGTGATTGTAGATGGCGGAGGAGTATGAAATTTTTGAGTTTTTGGAGGCCGATAACGCTGAATGTAACTCTTCAAGAAGACAGCAGCGACGTCGTTTACGCGAAGAAATAAATCCGTTTAATTTAGAAGAAGCGGAATTCGTCAAGAGGTATAGACTTAGCAAAGAGTTAGCTCATAATCTTTGTGACGAACTCCGACCACACATGAAGAAACCTCTCAAATCAACGGATTTATCTGTCGAAACAAAGGTACCTAGTTATTAAAAACACAATTTTCATCGTTTCGATAGGTATAATTACTCCTACCTAACCTACAAATTTATTTACCTATTATTATTTAACATTTTAGGTGTTGACAGCCTTATCGTTTTATGCCACTGGCTCTTACCAGCGTCCCATTGGAAGCATTGAAGGTCACTTCATTGCCCAACAAACTGTCTCATCAATCATTTCTCAAGTGACTGCCCTATTGAATTCCGAAACCATGCGACGTAAATATATCACCTTCCCGGACAACAATGAAGATCGCAACCAATTAAAAGTAGAGTAAGTAACCAAGTTAACTAAGTAAAATACCTATACAATAATGCTCTAATAATCCAGTGGAAAAACCATGCTCTTAACATTTTCGAATCTCATACCTATGAATAAAAGCAAGAGTTTACAGAATTTGAGATTGTATAAATATGTATTTTTTGTTCTGTCTATAGCCTTGTCAAAATAAGTACCTAATAATATAATATAATGCTAATAAGTATTAAACCATCCTTTTGCACTGACAAATATTCACATTGGCTTACCTATCTGTTATTTAATATTCACATGTTGTGGTCAGTTGTGTTGTGAAGTGATATTTATCAAGGGAAGTGAATTCAAAACTATAATTATGAAAGTGTACCTTTTATTTAAATGTACCTGTTGTTTTAGGTTCTACAATAAATTTAAAATCCCTGGAGTTCTTGGTTGCATAGACTGCACTCATGTGGCAATAACTCGTCCAGCAGTAAATGAGGAGCGCTACTTTTGCCGCAAGCATTACCACTCATTAAATGTACAGTTGGTAGGTACCATACTAATCTTGCATATCATATTTTAGAATACATTATGTATTCTAAAATATGATGATGACTTACTGTGCTTTAAATTCCCTTCAATTTAATCTGCAAGTACCTACCGATGGAGGTTCAATGTCTGAATGTACAAATACACTTTTAAATTCAATAAAAAAACATAATCAAATCATAAACAGTTTTTATTGCACACAATATAGAACAAAGTTTAAAATCAACAACTACCTACTACAAAAACAATACTACTTCTGCACTCAGTAGCTGGGCACTGCCAGGAATGATATGATTTTTAGATATTCAGAATAACTAAACTAATTCTAAACCTATGTTGGTACAAAACAACCTGAAACCTACCTTGATATAATATTAACCCAATTTAAAACAATCATTCAAATCAGTTTACAACTTAACAAGTTATCGCTCAACCTGCACATAAAAAAATACAGTGGAATTATGCCATTTGTTTTCTTTTAAGTTTTAAATAGTATTTGCTTAAACTAACATTTATAAATACTCAACAATTAAAACTATAGTACCCCTGCACTGTGTATATGTAATTGTTCTAGTTAAATTAATCAAATGATTGTACCTTTAATCAATCTTACACATTTTTCAGATTTGTGATGCGAACATGCAGATTCTCAGTGTAGATGCAAGTCATGGTGGTGCTAGTCATGACTCATATATATGGTCCAGCCATCCTTTGAAATCACACTTGGAAGATCTCAGCAATACTGAGAATGTCTGGTTTCTTGGTGAGTATTTTAATTTTATATGTTTAGGTGTAATAAACAGAACATTTAAAGACAACAGAAAATTTAAGTAGAACCAAGTTCAGAGGATGTTTACTCTATTCGACAAGACAATTATTATTAAACAAGCAAATATTACAGCTTCAGCCTAACATTGACCAATTAAAGCTCATATGATCTGTATTATGCTTTTACTATGGGGTAGAGCCCTACAAGATATTCTTCCTCGAAGCTGTAGTGTGAAGAAATTGCTGGACAAAGGAGACCTCAGAGGTTCTCAGGTGGTCGAGCACAGTACAGTATGAGTACTATGCAGAATGTTAAGCCCCTTCTATTGTCATGGGCAGGCGTGATGCTTACCATCAAGTGAACCACTAGCATGTCTTGGCACTGACTTGAATTATAAAAGAACAATGCTTGCCATACAATGCTCTTAGGGCATAGGAACCTTGGTTCATTATTCAGAATACAGCAGTATTTCTACTGCTCATTGGAAGCTGACAGAATGCACAAGGTAGTGGGCAGTAGCCAGCTGTCTCCTTTGTAATGTATTTGTAACTCCATGTACATGGTAGTATTAAGTTTATTTTTTTATTTGCAGGTGACTCTGGTTACCCTTTAAGAAAAACAATGATGACACCAGTTTTGGACGCAGCACCAGACTCACCTGAGGCACACTACACTAATATGCATGTTCGCACCAGGAACATAATTGAGAGAACTATTGGGCTTCTCAAAGCACGTTTTCGTTGCTTACTTGTGCACAGAGTATTGCATTATGCGCCAGAAGTAGCTGGCTCTATTGTAAATGCTTGCGTTATTCTGCATAACATATGCAATAGAGCAAATCTACCTGTGCAACAACTAACCAACGAAGAGGTGATGCGAGAAGCCCAATTGCAATTCACATATTCTTCAGCCAATGTACAACATACACGTGGTAACATAGCTCTGCAACATGGTTGGGCTGTAAGAAATGCCCTTATTCAGGAGCTCTGGGAGAGACGCCACCTTGTATAGATCTGTAAATATGTAATAATGTTAACATTTATAAAAATACAAAACAACTCCTAGACAATATCTATAGATAGATAGACTCTTTATTGAACACCTTAAAATTTTATTAAAAAAATATTCAGTAATACAGCATAGAATAGTGTAACAATAGGTGGTCTTATCACTCAAAGTGATCTCCTATATGTATATGTTGATATCCAAACAAAAACCTAGTGTACCTTTATTTGTGTCACGTAATTCGCCCTATGATCTTTGTATATATATTTTTAGTATTTGTTGAATTTTCTCTTTTTTAAATCAGATAAAAACAGCTTTTATTTTATGTAATTCATAGTAATAGTGTTTGAAGTTGATTACATGATATTTGCATAAAAACTTGTTTTATTAAAATAATTTTTAATTTTGGATGTACTTCAAGTAACATAATCATTAATTGTTGCTACAATCACATTCAATACTTGTAGTCCCTTGGGCATACATGTTTAAATCTGTATGCAGCATAATATCACAATTGCTTGTATGACTCTTGTTGTAAAATATTATCAAAATGCAAATGTGTATACCTTTCTATTTTTCCCAAGATTAATTCTATGGTTTGCATAGAATGGGTGCTGCGTTCCAGATTTAGGTGGATGCCTTCCAGATTTTGCTGCATGCCCTCCAGAGCTAAGCTGCTCCTTAAAGAAGCCTCCGCCCTAAGCCTGGCAGACTCAACAAGGGCACGTCTCGCAGCCTCCTGTGTCATGGGCGGCTCTCGTCTACGGCGCCGGCGCCTTGGAGATTGTTGGAGAAGTGGTTGCGTATTACTAGGAGGCGATTGTGTGGGAGCAGCTGGTGAGGCTTGGGGTGAAACTTGTATAGCGCTGTATACTACATCTTGAGCCATTAGTGCCTCATCAGGGCACTCTATCTGTAATACTACTTCTGATACAGTGGGTGCTGGCGGTGCAGTATCTACATCAATTGTGGTTGAGCTCTGCAACAAAATATTAGTATGTAAATTTTAATCAAATATGCCTAGCCTAGTCTGGTATTTTATTTTGGACTCAACGATTTAATTAGGGTTAAAAGGAAAATTGAGACACAATTTGTTTAGTTATTATTACACGTGTAAATTACCACCACTCAAACGTGCATACAATTGCAGAAACTTTTATATTTGTATTAAAAGGATTGACTTTGCAATCTCATTGTGCTGACACCTGTGATGAAAATAGAAAATAAATATATATGAAAATTTAACTTTTAGGTACTTACTTGAGGAAATGGTTCCACTCGTACACCTGGCAACCCTTGGCCGAAGTCTTCTCCAAGTATTTGAAGAAACTTTTTTTCTATCTCTGTCAAGGGTTGCTCAGTCGATGGTCCACCCCCAGTTGCACACTGGGCAGACCTCAGAGAACTAATTTTTTTTTTTAATTTTGCTTTCCAGTCCACCCAATACTGAAAAAAGATTTTAACATGATCATCATAATTAACCACACAAATCTCAGTTCCTGGAAAAGTAGGTTGATTTCTGCGAAATCTATTGTATTGGACAAATATGGTGAATCGCGAGTCAACAGGTTAAACAACATGTATTGCAAAATGACTAATAAGTGCTTACTTTTGACCACTCGCTAGACTCTCTAAATGCACCACCAGATTGAGCATTTAAAATTAATGTGAGTTCTGCCCACTTTTTTTTTGAATATTCTTTTGCCTGTAGGGAGCGGTTGTAGGCATTTGCAACATCTCTATGGGAGTTCAAAAACTCCCATATAAGATCTAGCTGCTGCGCTGACACACGCCGTGATCTTCCTCGTCTGCTGCAAATAAATGACTAGGTAAGCCTGGTACAAACATACAAATAAGGTCTACAATGATAGGTATTACCTGCAAGCCTTACGAATTTAATGTAGACTAACTACATGCCAATGCTTGCAGTTAGTTTTTACAGGCTATCAATAATGTAAAAACGACTTATTTCTTCCAGAGAGCTTGGAAAGGCATAAGTCTTTATGGTGACCATAACAAGACATGACTACCGGATTGTTACCAACAAACATAATATAATATTGATAGGAATAAGTACTTGAATATTTTTCAACTCAATTCAAACAAGTTCAATAAAAGCTTGCTTATTAAATATCTTGTGCTGGCCCTCATAAATGAATGGAGGAAACCAAGCTACAAAATGGTATGGTAACGTATATACAAAATCACTTCTTAATCTATATACTTAGAAAAGAAATTGATGGAATTAGAATATCAACATTTTAAAACTTATCCGCTGTCATGTAGAATAAATGGCTGGCTCCGTGTTATTGTAAAACAAATTATCAGCACATGCACTTGAAGCTTCTTTTTATACTTACTTTATGTTCGACATAGTTAAATAACTTTCAAAACTTTTTCACTCAACTTGCAAATTTAAACCGTTAATGTCAACCAGTGTTGCCAGATGCTTGCAAACTCTTGTCGCCCAATTTGCGCTCTGAGGTAGCCTAAATCGCCCAATTCTTGTTTATTTACATAATATATTTTTGCATTAAATCAAGGTCACCAAGACCGGTTTTTTAGCAAATTTTGGGATGAATGAATAATGTTTATTTTAATCTTTTATTAAGGGACTTTTAGTCTTCACAATGATAATGATATATGTACTTTAAATAGATATGTCATTTTTATTCCTCAAGATCAAGTACCTATATTTTATAATTTCTATTATTGATTCCATTTCTGTCTCTTCTGTTTTCGAATACTTTGTTGTATATATATATATATGAGGCGCTCCAGCATGTCTTCCGATGGCCCAAAACTATGACAGTTATTTTGTTAACCTATGCTCAATACAACATATCGAACAGAAAATCAAATTTCAAAAAACAATACCGTAGCTAAATGGCCATTAAAGGTGTTTCTTTTTGACGTGAGAACGTCTTATAAATCGATGAACGCCAGCTGCTTGCACGAAAAAGTATGACTCATTGTCACATTCCGCCTTAGCCGAATGATTAAGCGAGAACGTGGAACAAGCGATAGAGATGCACGATAGGCCTAAGCGTTCGGCTTGTCTTATGACGTTATCACGTATAATAATCGTCCGTAAATTGCAAATCCATGCTAGGCCAATCAGTATTTATCATGGTTTTTGTCATTTATTCTAGAAAATAGATGAGTACCAGCAAAATATTAGTCATAGTTATGGTAAAATTGAAACCGAATTGAAAAAAATGTATTATCTCTTCGCGAATATTCTCTTTCACACAAGATATTGTACTGTTTTTTAGATTTCCCATTCCAATTTAAAGACACAGTTAGCTTTATTTGATTAAGTATTTGTATATTATAATCTACTTTTTGAGACTTAATTTTCAACAATTTATAAACTGTTGTACATACTCTCACATATTAGAATATCACAAATTCGCGACAATGGGTACACTATACTGGCATCCAGCTTAGCACATTCAAGATGCCATCGATATTGCTGTCTCTTTTATCTTTACATTAGTTATATGAGAAAAATACAATTGTAATAGTTTCGTTACACGTATTGTTATAACACATTTGGAAAATATATAATTAACTGTAAACAAAAAATTAGGTTACTTTATAATGTATTTGGGAATTTCTTGTCGCCGCTGTAGACTGTTGAGTAGCCCAATTGGCAACACATAGCCCAATCTGGCAGCACTGATGTCAACGACAGCCACAGACCAGTGTAGCCATTATTGAAATTGTTCTTACCCTAAAAGTGACTTGAAAAACCCCTAAAATCAGACCAAAAACCCCTATCCAACAGTACACTGCGGGTTCTGTACATGAAGAAAGCATGTAAAATTATTGCTGTAACTAAAATACAAATTAGGTAAAGCACTTACGTAACAGTTCGATCCCTAACCAGTGTCTGTGATAAAAAAATTACTTGCCATTTGCAGAAAACCCTGTGCATTAACACCATATAAACAATAAAGCACGTGGTCGCGTTAATTTAATTGTAGTAAATGATCTATTAAACCTATTTTGTATCTGCACACGGCATTTATTTACACGGGTTACCGAGTAAACCTTAATTGATTGTAATAATATGTCATTCGTTTCATTTCAGCCAAACTATAGCGGTAAAGTCTACCTGATATTTCAAAAATAGGCGACATGAGAAAAAAAGTTATACTCGTACTTCTACACAGATTCTAGAACACATAATAAAATCTGTAAAGTACGTGTAAAAGGAGCATAATTATAAAATACGTAATTTTACATCGGTCGAAGTAGTAATTAGATTCTTAATCAAAACCAAATAGTGGCTACCTGTAAAAACATATTGTAGTAGAGTTATAAGCCTTTCCTTACGTATATTCACCCCATTCCGTTCCAAATCACCGATGAGGCTAGACGTGTACTATTTTTTCATAAAATCTGGTCAGATTGTGCAAGCTAATTGTAACTTACGGTATTGTGTGATAAGTTCTTTAATTACGTGCAGTGGTATATAGTGCTTCTCATACGCAGGGATATAGCTGTCTCGTTTGTGCACCGCATCTCCTGGACGTAACTGAAGGGGATTATTCCATCACCCCCGCGAGCTAAAGATACATATAATCTTCCTGTCTTTATCTAACGCGTGGAATAACTATGTCACTACACCGATCACAGCCGAGTCCACCGGCATCACAGCTTTCGGTAGCTACGACAAGCACGACGAAGTATCCATCAAATCCGGATATATCTGCATCGAACTCGCAATTTGTGAGCGCTAGAAAACGTAAACAACTGGATGAATGTTCTGATGTAGACACTTGGTTAACTGAACATAACATGGAGAAGCGTATGCAGGAATTAGTGACAAATTCTGTCAAATCAGTATTGGCGACCGAGTTATCATCTATTGCAGGCAGCCTTAAAAGTATAAACACAGCTGTGAATACTAACAGCAAGGATAATATGGAGATCAAAAATCTCTTGACAGAGGTCAATACGAAGCTGTCCGATATGGACAAATCGATTCAGTATCTCGACGAGCGACAAAAAACATTTGATTCGCGGTTAAAATCATTAGAAGATCAGGCTGTTCCGAATCACAGTACACCTGATCGGGTCTGTGCGCTGGAGCACAAAGTAGCAGCGATGGAACAGTTGGCTAGAGCTAGCAATGTGGAGCTTGTAAACATCCCCGATAGACGGGGCGAGAACCTAATTACTATTGTCATGCAACTCGCTACTACTATAGGATGCGAACTTCCCCAGCGAGATATCTTGGCGGTTCATCGTGTCCCCCACGCAAACAACAAAGATCCGCGACCAAAGAATACTATTATTAAATTCTCGTCCCGCATCTTACGTGACAACTTCTTAGCCGCATTCAGGATGAAAAAAGTAGTTGAGTCATCCCAGCTCGGCATCTCAGGCACACCATACCGAATTTATGCTAACGAACATCTTACGTTGAACAATAAAATTTTATTTCGGGAATGCCGGGAGAAAGCAAGGGCCAATGAATACAAATATGTGTGGGTTAAGCACGGTACTATTCTGGTGCGTAAATCGGACAGCTCCCCTGTGCTGGCCGTGCGCAGTGCGCAGGACGTCGCTAATATAAAGTGACTTTTTTTAAAGTATGTAACTTCCTATTCTACTTATGACATACATATCGAAACTTATATGTATACATATTGTCTAAGCACACGTGCTACTTTAGGTGATAAATTATCGTATGTAATGCATAACAGCAGTAAGTTTATGAGCCCGTATTATAGCGTCTTTGCAGTTTTGTGTAAAAATAACTATGTAAATAAACAGTTAATACGCGGGTACCCACTTAGAGTGTGTTATGAATGTGTAATGCTGCTACTGTTTTTATTGTACAAATATGATCAATGTTCGATTCCATTTTTTTCTTTGATTGCGAATCACGACATTTCTATATGTTTTATTTTTAAACTTACATTCCTCATTGTAAATGGCGAAAATGGATAACAACGCAATTACATTTTACTACCAAAACTGTCGTGGTTTGCGATCAAAATTACACACTCTTTATATGAATATATTACTGCACAATTATGATATTATAATTTTGACTGAGACTTGGTTGACCAGTGACATTTATGATAATGAATTGATGGATTCGCGGTATGTTTTGTTTCGTAGTGACAGGGACCGTGTAGCGACAGGACGGCGGGATGGCGGTGGGGTGCTCGTTGCCGTTCGGCGCTCGTTATCTACGGATGCGCGCGTGCGCATCGTAGCCCCACCGCCCCTGCCCCCTCCCGCTGCCACCCCTCTCCCTGCTGCAATTGTTGATTACGTAACGATATCGCTCGAATTTAATACTAATACGTACACTATATCTGCCGCGTATATCCCAGATAGTCAGAAATATGATGTTTATCTCTCTTATGTTAGCTACCTACTAAATGTTTATGAATGCTTTAAGGATACTTATTTTTTTGTTATAGGAGATTTTAACTTACCATCGTTAGAATGGCGACCTAACTATACCCATATGCTCCCTTTACATACGTCTCCTTTTAGTCGATCTGTAAATCTGTTGATTAGTTTTCTGACAGAAACTAAAAGCTTTCAATTTAATCATATTAGAAACAAAACTTCTAAGATACTCGACTTATTTATATCGAACAAAACCGGATGTAACTTGTTACCTGCTCCAGTACCTTTAGTACCAATAGATGGATTTCATATACCTTTCTATGCAACTGTACCTACGGAACGTGACTGCAGGCATATGCAATCCAAGCCGCAATCGAAGCATTGCTTTTACAGGGCTGATTATAAAGTAATAAATGATGAAATAATTGGAACAGACTGGAATCTTCTTTTTAAAAATAAACCATCTGAAAGTGTCGTTCATACTTTTTATGAAACTTTATATAGTATTATTTCAAAGAACGTTCCTACAAAAATTATTAAAAAGTCTAGTTTTCCTATATGGTTCAACTCATCTTTGAGACACATATTTACTAATAAGAAGAATGCATGGATAAAATGGAAAAAATATAATAACTTATCGGATTATGAGAGTTTCGCAATGTTTCGAGATAGACTTAAAATAAATTCAGAAATGTGTTACAAAAATTACATTACAAAAGTTGAAGAAAGTATTAAGAATAACATTAAATATTTTTGGTCTTACATTGCTAACAAAAAGAAAAATAATGACATTCCTAGTTGCGTTTATTATAGAGAAATAATGTCGAGTGAGCCAAGAGACATATGCAATATGTACTCAACATACTTTCGCTCTGTGTTTGAACCCTCCACCGTTCCTGATGGATATAATATAGGTAGTAGCACACATACTGTGGATAACCCAACATCAGATTTAATTATAAGTGACCTTAATTTTACATTGGATAATGTCAGATCTGAACTACGTAGATTAGACCCCACTAAAGGTACTGGAGCCGATAATATTCCACCATTGTTTTTAAAATATACCGCAGATACTATTTGTTTTCCAGTGCAATATATATTTAACCTATGCATACGCGAGGGTGTTTTCCCTCATATCTGGAAAGTTGCTCGCATAACACCTATCTATAAAGTAGGATTAAAGAAAGATGTCGAGAACTATCGCCCCATCTCTATTTTACCATCACTGTCGAAGCTTTTCGAGAGGCTTATACACAATGCAGTATATCCTAGTTTACACAACATTATTATACCTCAACAACACGGATTTGTTCGACGTCGATCCACTGTTACCAACCTTTTAGTATATACTACTGAAATATTCAGGAACTTAGATAAGAACAAACAAACTGACAGTGTGTATACCGATATTAAAAAAGCTTTTGACAGGGTGGACCATCGAATTCTATTAGACAAAATAGCATATAATGGTATTCGTGGTAACTTGTGGCGCTGGTTTAAGTCATATATTACGAATCGCAGCCAGAAGGTAGTAATCAACGGTTTCGAATCCGATCTAGTTCCAATTAGTTCCGGTGTCCCCCAAGGGTCAATATTAGGACCATTACTCTTTATACTATATATTAATGACATTAAAAACTGTTTTAAATTTTGCAATTTCCTTTTATATGCCGATGACTTAAAAGTATACCACACCATAAATAATTATCAGGATCACTTAAATTTTCAACAAGATCTTGACAGGTTCTCGGCGTACTGTCTTAAAAATAATCTACTACTAAGTATTAATAAATGCAAATCAATTACCTTCACACGTAAATTAAACGTAAGCAGTTATACATATGTCTTATGTAACACTAATCTCGAAAAAGTTCAGATCATAAAGGACCTAGGAATAACCCTAGATAGTAAATTAACATTAGACGTACATATTGAAAATATAACAGCTCGTGGATTCAAAATGTTTAATTTTGTCATAAGATCCTCAATTTATTTTAAGAACGAAATAACGTATCTATTGTTATATAAGTCACTGGTTCGATCACAATTAGAATATGCTGTGTCAGTGTGGAACCCGCTTTATAAGTGTTATATTAAAAATATTGAAAGAGTTCAAAAGAAATTTTTACGCTGTATGCATTACAAACTCTGTCATAATATTATACCGTATGAAAAGCTGCTAAATAAATATAAATTATTAGACTTAAGCTCCAGGAGACAACAGCTAGATGTAATGCTTTTGTATGACTTGGTTCATAATAGATATGACTGTTCAGAATTGGTCAATGAGCTTCGATATAAAATACCTTTTAGAACTTCTCGCTATAAACATAAAGTATTTGCTATTGCAACTTGTCGCACTAAAGCTGGTCAACGATCACCACTGTATCGTATGACAAGTTCATATAATGATCTTTTCAATTGTATAGACTTATTTCATGAACGTGTGGGTTGCTTTAGGAGGTATGTATTGGACCTTCTTGGAGGTAAAGGCAGCGACCAATAATTGGTCTAATTTATTTAATTTAATTGTTTTATTAGTTAATTGGTTTAATTAATAATAATTAATAAAGCAGTACAAGTCCGTGAACAGCATCACAATTATTGTGATGCTGTTCACGGACTTGTACTGTTTTATAGCTAATTCAGCTCATAACAATAGGAAGTTTCAATTATAGTTTACTATTCTCGAATAATGTAAAATAAGCTTATAATGTAACTACATACTTATATTTTTGTATATTATCATACTTATCTTTA
This sequence comes from Selenia dentaria, assembly GCA_917880725.1. Lineage (NCBI taxonomy): Eukaryota > Metazoa > Arthropoda > Insecta > Lepidoptera > Geometridae > Selenia > Selenia dentaria. The sequence continues at coordinate 18,181,913 of OU862879.1, forward strand.
TTTTCATACCATATTGTATTCTAGCTTTTTGAATAATTTACACTGTTTGCACGTCAACAACTTAAACCTCATAACCTCATAACTTCTTTAAGAAATTTGTGGTCAACGAAGTTGGTCTCACACTTATTGTAATCTAGAATTTAAACATTTATATATAATTTACATTGTGAAACTGTTAGTTGGTCCTTAAAAATAAATTAAAAAAAAATTAAAAAAAAAAAAAAGTATATACGTACGTTTTTTTCTTCTGACACTAATAATACCATTATTATATAAAACAACCCGCACACATGTGCTTGCATGAAATTCGAAAACAATTCACTGTCTATACTACTATTAAACTGTAGGTAGCTGAGTAGAACTTGAATTTCATTAATGGTTTGGATTCATATAATTGCTTACTTTTCTGTTAAATTAATTTTTTTGTGCTTTCTCTGTTGCTATGACTTTTTTCAATCAAGTATTAAATAATTATAGCACAAAAAAAAAACAAAGATAAAAATGTACTTATACCACCACACACCTTTAAATGAATACAACCATGAATCTAATAAGGTATTTTACTTAAAAAGTAACTATTTTAGATCCGTAAAAATACCCCTGTGCGCTTACTGTCCCCCTAAATTTTTGGGGAAAACTCTCAAGTTGGCTACACTGACGACCACGAACATATTTAGACACCTATGAAAAAATAGTGCAAAAACCGTTCCATTTTACATAAAAAAACATAACAATATGTATTGCTTCCGTGATTAAGGATTTTTCGCGTAAATAAAAATTAGCCCCTCTTCAATCAATAAGAAATCGCCTTTTTTTTCATAAATCACGTATTCAATTTGACCATGGAATCAATTATATTTACAGCAATCATAACTACAAACTGAGGGGAAAAAATTACCCCAAACGCGTAGTTTGGAACGTGTATTCAGAATAGAGGGACAGTGATAGCGCTATCTATAATCCCTATAAAGATATCTTTTATCTCACTTATGCACATGTTCCTCCAACACAGATAATTAAGGTCTCAAATCCATAATAGAATTCGTTCGTTCGTTCTTTCACATCACTAAAAGGTGTTAAAACAATATTGTTCGTATCTATTGTGTGTTGGTGGGAGTAAGATTCTAAGTATGGTTATTGTAAGCTTATTTCAAAACGCTCATGTTTTATGATGGTTTCGTAAAAGGTGGGAGTAGGCCCGCAGGACTTTCATTATCGATTGCGGACAAATACCGCGGAGGCATTACGATGTCGGTACGCTAACGAAAAACGATACAATTTGTAAGGATATTTAGTAGTCTACGGTACGGGTAACGACTGTCATCCGCTAACTTTACGATTTGTCGTAAGTATCAGTTTGCGACCGTGTTTGACAGTCCGCACGATCGTTACGGTTGTTAGCACGACAGGTACTCCCAATACATTTAGAGTGCGCATTATGAATAAGGTTTTCGTTAGCGTACCGACATCTTAATGTGAAATAAATAAACAATTATGCTCTTCATCTCGACTGCAGAGAGTTGCATTTACAAGGAAGTTCATAATTAGCTATCGGTAGTTTGCGACGCTATTGCTATTTATGTAGATACTTCCGCCCTAGCAGTGCAAACATGGATCTCAAGATAAACTTGTCGAGTGGATAAACTGACTTATCAGCTATCTTACCTAGTCTCTAGTATGGATCTAGATGCGATTGCAATATCACGGATATATTTTATCCTATCGACAAACCATGCTCGCACCGCAGAAGCGGTAGGGATTGGTAAGGGTGGGAGCATGGTGTGTGTGTTACTAATGTACCTGGCAGTAGCGTGGGTGAAAGCAGCGCAGACCCGTTGGCTGACATACTCAGTAGCGGTAGGGACTCGCTGACGGTAGGCATGGTATCTGCCACGCCCTCCATTTCTGAAGTGTCCGCGTCACTAAACCTGTTCGTCAGGAAATTGAGATAGCTATTGAAATTTAACATCGCAGTGCTTATTGATTTGCTTAGGTTGGATCCAAATCTGTACCTCGTATAACTAGCGGTAACAATACTAGTGCGAAGTCCATGAATGGTATTTAACTGTTGAAGAATTATAGAATTTAATTTTGGGTAACAATAAGGTAATATTAGGATCCAACCTAAGGTTGGACAATTCTGGAGGCTCCAAGGAAATTGTGTTACTAACATTGAAATTTATACAACTAAATTACTAAAGAACTACTAATGCACCAAACATACATATATTACCAGAAACAATTGCACTTTAGTGAAAATGCATGAAATTTAAATTTATATATAATCTTTGGTTATAAAAAGTATTATATTCAGGTTTGTTCGTTTCGTCACTATACCGTATGATAACGATGATACAAATATGTTAAAGAAACGTCAAATGTTATCTTACAAGAACTTATATATCAATCTTTGCAGTTTTAGAGAGAAAAATTAGATATCCTTTGACGGTAAGCAGGCGTTAATGCTTTAAAAATCATATAATGAAAAAATCTGTCAGTTATAACATTTGTGGTCCTATAGTTCAATTTGTATGCTGGCGATTTTATTGAGAATGGCGGCGATGACCAAGTTCGAAACATCGACAGATAATGAGAAAACAACAACTGAATACTCAGTATTTTTAAATCTTTTACTTTTGGCGAATAATAGACCCGAATAATTTTACAAAAAATGACACCTGTATTATTGAACCAATTGATTTTGTTGCTGATATGAATCTAATCTTTATAAAGAAATGTAATACTTAAAATTAAAGGATGTAGCATATTTTAACTATTTTATTATTTTGACACGAAAGACAACTCACCTATTCAAACTATGTTATGTGTGAACCCTTCTCTAGAAAAATACATTAATATTACGATAAGTATGATTCTCGGGCTAGCGATAAATATAACCAGACTATCGAATGGACGTACATCGATGTCACACCATAAAGTTCCTTTTTAAATTCAAAATCCCTAAAAAGCAAAACATAGCAAATTAATTAAGATAAATAGGTAAAATACCTACATTAGTAGGTTGTTGCACCGATCGAAAATATTTTTTTGCAGCTTTGTATTCTCTGTAAACACGCGTGCAGGAAGAAGTTATTCTGAGCTGAAGTTCATAAATTTAAGTCAAACATTAAAACGTTATATAAAGTGAAATTAAGCGCAAAAAAACTGTATTACTTATCAAACAATTCATATTGTTTGAAAATTCAGATTTTATTATATTGTGCATGTTTCTATATCATCATAAAAAACCGTTTTGTTTGCATTTTTCGGAAACGATTATGATATTACTTGGGTGTGGTAATCAAAATGCAATCTATGTTAGTCTTTAATTACAAATACCCTACAATTTCAATCAAAATCCTTGAAGCGTTCAGAATTGTATTGAAAAACAGTTAATACATACTCATTGGCTTGCTGTTGCTGGGGTGTGAGCGAGAAGGAACGAAGTACCGCAGGTCCGTTGGCCGTCGAGGAGATCAGGGCAGCCTCGGTCTGACCACTGCTAGTTATGTCGGCACCACCCTCCGCTGTGCTAGAACTGCGATACACAGAAACCTATGTATTGTTTAACTCATGGATTTAGGAAGGGAGGGGATATGGCGCGAGGCATTTATTCTACTGATTCGCATGTCGCAGTTTTTTGCATTTACGTACCCCCACTACACTTCACACCTACAAATGAAACAATAAACTAATAAAGTAATACACTGATCGCAGCGCTCTCATTAGCCACTTACACCAACTCATTACAATGCACACTGTCAAGTCAACCAACGAGCGCGAATAACTCTCGGCGCCGATATTTACGATTTAAGCCAACACTTCTTGGCTTGAGTTGCTGCGACACGTGCCATGCTTTCTCAACACATCTAATTTCTTAAATCCGTGTTTATATCTCGATTTTTTACAAACACAAGTGCTCCTTATTATGAACCGGCCCTTAAGAGGATTGCATAGCTAGTACTTTCCGTACTAAAAGAGAAAACTCTTTTCTACCTCTTAACATTGTCCGATTTCAGTGATTTTTTTTTCATGGAATCATCACATTGTTTACTATGCCCGTACGTTTTGATTTTTTCAGTTTTTTACGTTCTAAAAAAGGAAATTTATAGTACTTTGAAATACTGAAATAATCAAAAAGTACGGGCATAGTAAACAATGCGATAATTCCATGAAAAAAAAACCACTAAAATCGGACAATGTTAAGAGGTAGAAAAGAGTTTTCTCTTTGAGTATGGAGAGTACTAGCTATGCAATCCTCTTAAGTCGCGAGGGGCGGACTTTAAAACCCGTCCACCGTCGGGATGTGAAATGTAAGGGGCAACAAGGTGGTAGGCTTCTTGTGCTAAAGCCTAAAGGCCATCTTGGTTTCAATAGTACCGCGATTCAATAGTGGCTATGGATTATGCATTCGTATATTCTACTATACAGAAAAAAATATAATCTAGCTGCGCCCGCAGTTTATTTGCGTGGTGGTGGAGCATGATGAAGATGATAATAAAATAAAAGTAGCCTAAGTTACTCCTTATAACATCAGCTATCTGCCAGTGAAGTCCCGTTAAAATCGGCCCAGCCGTTTCTAATATTAGCCGGAACAAAAACCGACAGACCATTTTTTTAAGTACTACATTTCATATTTGTCAAATATTAGAAACTTATTATATAGTAGACATAGTTCATATGTCAATATATACCTGATACCAGTGCTAAGGACTTCTGCTGCGGCGCTGCTGATGTCATTGACGTCATCGCTGCTGGCGACACCTTCACCACCACCCATGTCTTCGTCCATCGTACTAGATTCATCTAAAATAACAATATCGATTGATCAATTGAGATAAACCGACTCTACTTTCAAGTAAAATCAGCACGTGATGAAAACAAAGGGCAAATATGTGTTGAATCCTCGCTAAGGATTCCCCAAACATCAAAGTAAACTCATTTTTAAATAATATAAATCGTATCGTACATATAATATGTATACGAATTTAATTAAAATGTACATCCAGATGATATATATGAGATCTTTCGATGATAGACATAAGAATAAATTAATAGAAAATTGACAATGATACATTTATTCTCTAAAGAAACACATTTTGCCAACAATTGTATATGTAACCTGCATAAGTGAACATTATTTGGTCATGCACTAATACTTTACGGATAACCCAAGAGTATTGCCAACTAAGTTTTTACCTCAAAATTAAAAGTGGAATATTGACTAAGTACATTTAAATAAGTAGATCTTTTAAATGAGTAACTCTTTATTTTATCTATGACTCTATGAGTTTAAGTCGTGTCAAAGATAAATTAGTAAGTTGTTCAAAATGTTTTCGTTTTTAAATTTCGATTATCCAAATGTAGTCAATATTCCTCCGTTAGGAGACTGAGATGTACAATATCTCTCCGCTGTTGGGATGAGATACGTAATAGGTGAGGAAACCAAGCTTACAAGTAGCGGCACGTAAGTATAGCGCTGAGACAAATGTGGAGAAGATGGCTGCACACGAGTACAGTCGCGCACATGAGACAGAGTATCAGGGGCTGGGGACGTAATACGACTGGCTAGCCAACCAGCGCTACGCATGCGCACCCTTCGTTCCTCTAGCCCACCTGTGGTACCTAATTTTTGACGTCTGCGCAGTAACGGTGAGCGCTAGTTTCGTGCCGCTACCTGTACTAGGTCCAGGACCTAGATCATACCACCACTACCACACCACTTAGACTCTAGGGCCTTTATTAATAAACGTTGCGTAAACCTATATTAGGCGTAACATGCTTTGTCTTGCTTTCACGCGTGACATTTACTGCAAGCGAAAAATTTACAGATAGATGTTTTAACTACTCCGGGGTGTAAGCCAAGTTTATTAATAAGGCCGTAAGAGGTAAGCCTTTTGTGCAAGAGGCCGTGTTGGATAGTACCAACGCAGTGTCAGACATTCTATCGCATAGCAATAATGCGAAGGCATAATTTGTGTTAGAATTTGAAGGGCACTGTAGCTAGTGAACTTACTAGGCGACTTAACGTACAATGGTAGAGATCCGCTTTTGCATATATACTAAAATTCTCTAAACTATGGTCAGTCTAAAGTATTAACATAATAAGAACTATTATGTTTATACTCAAATCCACATGCGTGTAACACTTACAATGACAACTCTGAACAAATGATTATTCTATTCAATAGTGGGATAGTGGGTAATTTTACATCAGTTTAGAGTAGTTTAGAAAACACAAACATACGTGACGATTAGATTTGCACTAAACATACACACAATTGAACAGAATGGGAAAATTTAAGAATTGTCATTTGGAAGTGTTATACGAATTTGGACTTAAGCACGAACAGAATAAGAAGTACCATAATTTACTACAAAATAGATTTTAGTACGCTAATTTACTTTGGTGTTCTGAACAAGCGAACTGCTACCAATGGGTCGGGGCGGAAATCCTAGTGCAATGCCACGGAAAGCTTCAGTTTTTTTTGTGGGATAGGTTAGCAAACGAGCAAGCGGCTCACCTGATGCCGTAACCAGTTACGAATGAGTAAAAAATGATCTTCGTACGAAACTGGTTTCCGTATACGAAACCTACGAGTTACGTAAGAGTATAGTTACAAAGCGGAATTATTTTTCTTTATACGAAAACGATATACATACATATTAATGACTAATATAATTAATTCTATTATTACCAAGTATGCACTATATATAATAATACAAATAAAAATATGTTGATCCTTTTATTATATTATTGTGGACTTAGAATAAAATATTATGTTGTACTTGTTTCAAGTTAATTTATTTCTCTTATTTTTTGACGTGATAACGTCTTATAAATCACCATACGTTGTCACGTTACGCCCGACTGAGCTTAGGCCGATCGTGCCTCTCTGCTTGAGAGAGAGAGAGAGAGAGAGAGAGAGAGAGAGAGAGAGAGAGAGAGAGAGAGAAGTACGATCGGGCTAAGCGTGATAAGTCTTAAGAGGTTAGCACATAAAATTATCGTCCTATTTCTATTCCTACTACAGAACCGTGGTTTCGTATACGGAAAATTTGTACGATACTGGTTTCCATTTAACATTTCCTCATTCGTTACTAGTAGTAATTAGTAAGTAGTACGACACTACGGTTACGTAGACGGCTGAAGCGATACCGTCGCTCACAGATATCTGCAATACCAGAGGTCTCGAGTATGCGTTGCCGACCTTCGAAAAGGATTATAGAAAGTAAGAGATAGAAAGGGTGTGGATGGAGGGGAAGGGGGAAGGAGAGGGAGAACTAGAAAGGGGGGAATTAGGCCTCCGGAACCTCCCACAAACCGACGAAGCGCAATAGCAAGCTAGACTTTACGTCGGTGTTATTTCTTCTCCGGCCGTGCGGGCGGGCCCATTCGGCTGTGGTGTTGCAGCGTGGCAGTACCACAAAAAAAGTTCTTACCTCTGGGTGACACTGCAACTGTCAAGGACTGGCGTAATAGTAATCAGGCGCACGACTTGAGAATCTCTTCACTTATAGTATTGAAAAAAAACTTTCACGCGCAGATGGAGCCCCGACCAACACAATAGCTTCTTAGTATAAAAAAAACAATTTGCCGAATTATTTTTATGGTACACGTGGTCCTGTGCCGTAGATGGCGAGGTTACCAGATATTACACAAACCTGCGTGAACAACGCTAGTAGGGAAGACGTTCTACTTATAGATATTGACTTACTTTGCCAAATGTATGAACCGTCGGAAGTTTTATCTTATAATTAGTCAGTTTAGTAAAATGGAAGAAATATTTACCGTCTTGAACTAAAGGTGTACCATCGCCCACCCCCACTCCACTATCTGTGGGCATAGCTGAGCTGATGGACTGGTCTGGCGACTCTTCCGCTGCGCCCTCGAGGCCATCATCATCCAATCCTTGTTCCTTCAAAAGTGGATCCTCCATTTGACTCTCTGTATCCTGAGGAGAATTGTCCTCAGTGGTTGCCTGTTAAAAAAAAACGATTAACTGAGATGCTTGTTTTAACATATTTTCATCACTTATTCTCCAAAAGTATAAGGGCGCATTTTATTTGAAATGCACGAAGATAACTCTACGCCCAGAGATGTAAGTACACTGTGAAAATCGAACTAGGCCATGCCTACTTAACTCAATAAATTGGCTTTATTTTTAAAATAATCGCACTGGCCAACAAGCCCGAAAGCTGCTAAAAAAGATAGGGTCTTAAAAAGATTTGGCGGGATACTGTATACAGCCTACTGGTAAAAAATAAATTGAAAAAAATATAAGGTCAAATGAATATGATGCTGATTAGACGCGTGTACCGGTCAGTACTAACTAAAATCGAATTCCACACTGAACAAAACGTGAGTTGTTTGCAAATCTTCTGTTGCGGATGATATTTTAGTAGCCGCCGGCACATGTTTTATAAATGAGAATAAGTTTAATTAATTTAATTGTATATACGGATAATTTCTCAGTAACAACTGTAATTTCAATGCGACTGTTTCTGCTTTCAATTAAAATACTACAAATCTTTTAGAAAAATACAAAAAGTCGAAGTTGGACGTAAATTGGCAGTTATGTAACCTTGGAACCCACGACTTCTCAAATGTATAAAAATGTATCATCGAACTCAATTGCACTTAGATCTGAAAACTCATGACTTATTTCGGTGTAAAATGACGTTACCTTACCGTTACTAATCAAAATAGCTACGAAATATTACCGTTGAATACCGAAACTTTCGTTAAAACTTACAAATTAAATCCCCAACACTATCGTCAATCCCAATTTTATTATTTCTCCCGTTAACTATTGCCTCCATTTTGGTTTCTTTAGACTGTTTCTCATCCTCACTTTTGCGGCGAGATCATATTATGTGTGATTATTTGTACAATGCTTTTTATGCCAAAGGACTCCATCCAGGGTTTAGAACCATTGCATCTTTACGAGTACATAGAAATATGCTATGTTCATAACTATAAAATGTACTGCTGCTGCCGATGCTATACATCTAAGAATGAGCTGCCATGTTGAATGTGATAAAAGTTGGGAAAAAATTGCGAGCTTTACTTCTTTTGCATATTAATTCTTGACTGGAGTTCCTTATATCGACCGGACGTTTTGCTGGCGTTATCGTAGTTTTTGTTACGATAATATTATTTATGTTAGCAAAGTTTTTTAATTATCACAAATACGGGCCATTTCTACATCTTCACGTTTGTAGCAAGCATAAGCTTGCAATAGTGTAAAATGACAACGCTTTCAACGGGGTCTCCGTTAGAAGCAAACTAGCGAATTCTAAAATTTCAATGATCGTTGTGTGGAATAAGCGGAGAGCTGATTAAATAATACTTTCATTTACTTTTACTGCTATAGAGTTTATAGCACTTCGTGAAGAACTTCTAGCGCAAAATAATAATTTCCCGACACATACAATCTGAGAGTCTTCAAATACACAGTGAATAGGTAAGTACCTTTTAGGCAAGCATGTACCACCGTCGACCGCGTCATCACTTTCCATCAGGTGAGACTGTGGTTGCAGGATACTGTACTTAAATACCCGGGCGATGATTTTACGAAACGGTGTAACTTAAAAATGCTTGTTTATCAAATGTAAAACAAATTCATATAATTTAATGTAAAATTTACAACATTTGTAAGTTACACCGTTTCGTAAAATCTTTGCCCGGGTATTTAAGTACAGTATCCTGCAACAAACAGGTAGAGTCCTAAAAAAATACTAGAACTTGTTGGCTGCGATCCGAGCCACATCTATCACCATATCCATTAGCTTCCAAGGTCCGTGCATGTACCATTCATAGTCGGCTCTGCATATTGCAGGCATAATGAGCGAAGCTATGGTTTAATGTATGCGAAGAAAACTTGACTTACTGGAGTTGACAAGCAATTGTCCCCAATGTACGCTGATTCATCAGCAGCTGCTGCGGTTGTGTCGTCTAGATCCATCTCTTCGTCACCTTCCGCATTTGCTGAAAACAAATAAAAGCTTTATTAGCATGGTTTATAACTGTTTAATTTTACATAAGATACATTTTTTACTCTCGAACAACTCGAGAACTGCTTTATTAAAAATGACCGGTCAAGTGTATGTTAGATTCGCGCACCAACAGTTTCTCATCACCAGAGAATATTATATGATGTTTTGTACCTATATATCAACAGCGCAAATCCTTACTCGGGCTGGGCCACTTTTTGCTATTTGTTGTTTTATATATAGTTTTTACTATTTTATATTTTAAAAGATCAACAAAAAAGATGAAAGAAACATGTTTTTTTATATGCGACGAAATAGGGTTGTTGACCTTTTTTTATTCTTCGTTAACCTATAAAACCGCGCAGGTACACCGGTGGCCAAATCCAAACATTGCATAAAGCCGCGCTGGTACACCGGTGTACCGCAGTCAAAACCCATATCAGGACTGAACATAAACGTTAACTGTTCAAATATATAATACATCTTGGTTTATTAGATGTTATTTTAATACTAATAAGGACCTATCAATTATAGAAATCATTCTTATTTATTTATTCTTATTATTCTTTTTTAATTAGTGAAATAGATAGAAAAATATACGAATAAGTTTACTAATAAGCCTCTGGAGAAATTGCAAATAATTACCATTTACCAGAGTCACTCGTTCCAATATTTATCTACCGCCAATAATAAAAAAATACAAGGGTGAATCGGTAAATGGTACGGAGCTCGCCTTAAACAGTATTATAACTCAAATAAATATTTCAGCATTGGTAACACCATGCGCCAGACATTATGCAAAATCTATGGTATGGCATTCATTATTTGTGGTTCACAACACATTTATCAATTATTTAATGTATTAGAGAAGCACCCACTGGATACACACAGATTCTACAAAATACAAACTCATAATGAAATGTATAGGGTGTCCGGTGGAACGTTTGGCATTTTTTTAGTTTTTACTTGGAGAGCAGGACCGCGGGCTATAGAGCCCGGATCGGGGACCGGATGGGCGAGGGCGAGGCGTTAGTAGTGCGAGGTTTGAGGTTTAAAACTGCAATCAGACTAATATATAATCTAGCAATAGAGGGTTGGTTGAGAGAACAGCGCCCTTTCGTTATCGAAATGCAACAACCAGTCTCTCACTCATCGCGTCGCAGCGTAAATTTTGTAATTGAATCAATATTTCACGAATAAGAGATGCGCTTTTAAATACTTCCACTGAGTAGCAAGATTTAGAGTCAGGAATCCAGGAGGTATCTGATATTGATTGCTAATTATATATGGTTTTGCTCAGGAAGGACTGCTTGGTGCGATATTTCGGTACAAATCATAGGCCCGTATATTGCGACAATTAGACACAGAAGCCATCTAAAAAGAAGTCAAGTCATCATATTCCATTCAAACAATGATCAACAAAATGTTACTTTATATCGCATATTCTATCAAGTGTATAAATAAGAAGTAAGTACCCTTCTAAATTATACTTAGTAAGTACTCACGGGTACAACCACGATTTCAAAGGTTTTGGAGTCCCCAATATTTCGGCACAGTTACATGCACCATGTTCACGGGTAGACTGAAGATGCGGGTGGATGTGTAAAAAGTGCGAATTTATTTAAGAGCATACAACACGTTCCACCGACTTTCTCACTCTTTTACTACGGATACCCCTATATACCTATCGGAAACTCCAAAACCTTGGAAATCATCGTGTACATCCCGTGAGTACTAAGTATAATTTACTTAACAACCGCGAAAGTCTAAAACAATGTGTAATTGTACCCTTCTTTTAAAATAGGAGCCGAAACGAAAAGGTCTCTAACTATTTAAAATCTAGTATAATAAATAATAAACAACAGAAAAAAGTACATTAAGGTAAAGTAGTAGGCAGATAAGATATCTAGTAGCAATATAACTTTTTTAGGGGTGCAGTGTAGTGGGCCTAGCACAAATAACTGCGTAACTGTAATATAACGTGACGTTCATGTGAAACTTTACAAACTGTCATTGATCTAGGGCTACTGTGACACAGATAACTCCCAGTTTGTCGCCGAAGCGTGACACATTGACGTTTGCGATACGAATACTTTTTCGCAAATTGTTTGTGCTACGGCCTCAGTTCGTCACTGGTGATAAAATGCATCTGTTATAGGCAGAGGTTACCACTTAACACCAGATGGGCATCGTGCGTTGTACCGGTTCTAATAAAAAAGGTAAAACACACACTTACCTTCTTCAAGATCAAGCATTGGTTGCTCCCCAGTTTCAGTTGGTGGCTCTGGATGCTCAATATTCAAGGCGTCGCTGCTACTTGTCGGATCTCCAATGGCAGCTATATCAACAGTTACTATTACATTCTAAACTCAAACAAATCTCTACAAGTGCAAAAAATCGAAAATTTTATGCATTTACAATTAAGCAAGGTAAGGCAAATAAGAGTGGGTTAATCCCGCCGAGGCCATAATCAAAGAAATAGAATAGATATAGAATAGATACTTAGACAAACAATTTAAAATAAAAATATCTTTCTAATATTTGTAACTTTCTTTTTCTATTTCTGTGCTGTCCTTGTAATGAGCTGCCCCTAGGTCTAATAACAGCCGAACATAACAAATCCAGTCTGCCTCATACTTTAGTACGCCTAAAAAAATTTCAGAATAGATATGTATGATGGCTCCAGATTAGGCGCAAAAGGTAGGCCCGGAACAACACCTTAAGCAATTATTTGAGTATTAAGTGACGCACATGTTAATCCGAGCATTTGGATTTTTGCTGATTAGCCCTGGTGCTTTTTTACATATTATATGCATTTATAATTTGTCCAGCATACTAGCTAGGTTTGTCAGACATAAGGTCAGGAGGAAATAGTACTATAGCACGGTAGCATGTGAAATCACTGAGCAGACTAAAAAACCAAGGTCTCACGGTGACAAACGTATTGAAGTGCCACATCAGACTTCAGTACTAAGCTGTTTGAGGCACTTGTCTACAACCTAAATCTATCTAAATCTAAATGCAATAAAAAAAAGTTATCATCAATTTTTTTTCGCATAACGAAATACTAATGCCATCACTTTACCAGCACATAACTTTTACACACACTCATCTCATACTACTAAGATTCCCTGTGTCCATGAGAATAATGGACACTCAAAATAACATATCACAGCATCCAAGATTCGAGAACACAAACATTTCTGCTCATCACACAAATATTTGCTCCGGTCAGGGACCGAATCAGGAACCCGCTTCAAATGCAGGGTCGCTAGTCGCTACCAACTGAGGTATAACATCAGCCTTCACAAATCACAACCATTGCCTTTTGCGTCGATGTTACTGTTTCTCATTGATTTATATGTTACACTAGATTAGTACTTACCGCGCCAAATCGTTGCTACTGCACATATGGCCACAGCCATATGTCTAGCTAACATCAGTGCAGTGCTCAGCGCGATGACAACCGAGTGACACGCGACAAAAACGATCTCCAAAATGGGTAAATGCGGAGTAAAAAAGTGCAAATCAAAGTCTAAAAAACATAATAAACCAAGCGGAATAACTTTTCACACGTAAGTTTACTGTTTATGCTATTATATTATCGTTAATAACACAAAAACTGAAATAAAAAACCGAATGTAGAAATTTACTGTCAGTGTTACCACTAAAATCTCTTTTTGGTTTTCCCACATTAACTGGAGAATTTTAAATTTATGGAGTAAGTTACTTCGTTACGAATAAATTATTTCAAATACTTTTGCAATATTATTATTGAGAAATACATGTCTTAATATCACACAGAGAACAAACCAACAGACTGAACGGACAACGGTCAGCCTAAACAACTGGTTCTAAAAATTTGAAGTTTAGCATAGAGGTTCCTCATGATTATTCTTTATGGTAAATAAAGTTCGATTTGGCTCAAAATTCACACGGATTAAGTCGAGAATGCAGTCTAGTATTTTTAGGGTTCCGTACCCAATGGGTAAAACGGGACCCTTATTACTAAAACTCTGCTGTCTGTCTGTGTCTGTCCGTCTGTCACCAGACCAGGGTATATCTCATGAACCTTGATAGTGTTGTATGGGAGATTTATAAATAATGGTACGGAACCCTTCGTGCGCGAGTTCAACTCGCGCTTGGCTGGTTTTTTTTATAGATAATCGAGTATATATATATATGTATGTATATATATATATATATATATGTATATGTATATATATAACACACATATGTATACAATACACACATTAATAATTTTGCAGGGTACTTCAAGATGCAGCACGCCGTGAGAACTAGGTAATGATTAGATTGCATAGAAAAGAGACTGACTGGCTACATACTAAATCTACTGTCATTTGTTTAAGCGCTTTCGGGATCAAGACAAACTAGGATCATAAAGCGATTGTGGCCGTGTTTATTTGTCAAATGTAGCAAACTCAATGCGTATTGTTAGTAAATATTTAGGTAATATGGTAATTTACAGTATCACAATGTAGCTTAGATAATATTGGTCTTAAAATACCTTCTTATAAAACAAACTGTTTTAATACGACTGACTGGATTGGTGTAGTACAATGAATTGTTATTTTTTACTTATTATTTAGGCGTTATAGTGCTCTTTCGATTACAATATAATATATATTGTTCAGGACGACTCTGATGCACATGATGCTGTGGAAACCGATCAAGAAATAGATGAAATAACTGAAACACCGCGAAAGAGCAAAATTAGAAAAATATTTTTATAGTATTACTGTTTAAAGCACTAACGCCTGCTTAAGCGATCTCAAACATTGAAATTTATAGAGAGAAAAATTCCATCCTCGGACGGGATTCGAACCCGCGTCTTCTGACTCTCCGTGTCAGACGCCATTGACCAACTAGGCCAACTGTCCAATAGTTAACCGGTTGTGGCACTCCATGTGTTCTGGCTTGCCACAAGGGTCCAGAATCCAGCCAGGATAAAGGAAAGGGGGAGGTGGAAAGTAAGAAGGGATACGTCGTGGCCGAGTGTGATGAGGTTGTTTCTGATGGGACGGACGCAACCAGAGGCGCGAAGCGACAGCGCAGCTCTGACTTAGTGTCACCATCCCAGGCGGCCGCCGACAAAAAGATTCGCCTGGAAAGTGGAGCCGCTGCTGGCGTCGGAAACAAACATGGCGCGACTTCATCCTCGTACGCGAAGGTGACCAAAGCGGCCTACAAGGTGGTCATTTTGGATCGCAACCGAGTGCTGATGGACGAACGCCGCGCACTTCATTTAAGAAAGGCCATCGACGAGACGATCATGGACATGATTCTGGGAAACGATGGCAGCCCCGCCATTCGCTTTCCTCGGTTCACGTCCATGCCGAAAGCGTTTCGCGGTGGTGTAAGATATACGCCCCGGGACGACTTCACCACTACGGTGGAACACTTACCGTCCCTGTGGGAAGGGTCTGGTGGTTGTGTGGTCGTACCGGAGAGTAAGGTGCGGCGGTATAGAACGGCAGTAGTTTAGTCCAAAAAAAGTACATCAGAATACTAAAAAACATCTATGATAACAGTAAAGCTAAAATTAAATTAGAGAATGAAGGAAAAGACATCCAAATAGAAAGAGGAGTGCGCCAGCACGACCCCATCTCAGCAAAACTATTTACAGCAGTACTGGAGGAGGTCTTTCGTCAGTTAGAATGGGAAAAATGTGGGCTGTCCATTAACGGTGAAAACCTATCACACTTAAGATTCGCAGATGATCTGATAATCCTCTCACCGACGAGGGAAGGCCTGAAGGTGATGCTAAACGATCTAGATAGAGAAAGCCGTAAGGTGGGATTAGTCATGAACACGCAGAAGACCAAAGTTATGACGAATGGGAAGCAGGAACCTATCAGTATCAATAACAACCCAATTGACTATGTCAAGGAATACATATACCTAGGTCTAATTATTACTTCAGATTTAAAAAAAAATTATTAAGGACCGTCTAACTGTTTCACAATGTAAACTATATATACTTAAATGTTTAAATTCTAGATTACAATAAATGTGAGACCAACTTCGTTGACCACAAATTTCGTAAAGAAGTTATGAAGTTTAAGTTGTTGACATGCAAACAGTGTTAATTATTCAAAAAGCTAGTATATAATATGGTAAGAAAATGAAGATAAGTATGATAATATACAAGTTAATTATAAGCTTATTTTACATTATTCAAGAATAGTAATTTTTTATACACAGAATTTGCTATAAAACATTACAATTCTGTGAACAGCATCACAATTGGTTGCTGCCTTTACCTCCAAGAAGGTCCAATACATAACTCCTAAAGCAACCCACACGTTCATGAAATAAGTCTATACAATTGAAAAGATCATTATATGAACATGTTATACGATACACTGGTGATCGTTGACCAGCTTTAGTGCGACAAGTTGCGATACCAAATAGTTTATGTTTATAGCGAGAATGAGTTCTAAAAGGTATTTTATATCGAAGCTCATTGACCAATTCTGAATGGTTGTATCTATTATGAACCAAGTCATACAAAAGCATTACATCTAGCTGTTGTCTCCTGGAGCTTGAGTCTAATAATTTATATTTATTTAGTAGCTTTTCATACGGTATAATATTATGACAGAGATTGTAATGCATACAGCGTAAAAATTTCTTTTGAACTCTTTCAATATTTTTAATATAACACTTATAAAGCGGGTTCCACACTGACACAGGATATTCTAATTGTGATCGAACCAGTGACTTATATAACAATAGATACGTTATTTTACTATATTATTTTACGCACTGCACTACTTGAATATGGGACACCTCAGAAATTATACAACAAAAACACTGACTGGGATGCATTTCGAGAAATAATTGATAAGAAACTGGAACTACAGATCGCTCTTAAAACCCCAGAAGACATTGAGGCTGCTGCCACTTAGCTCACAAACCTAATCCAAGTTGCTTGCTGGTCTACCACTCCAGATATGCAAGCCTGCCCAACCATAAAAAACTTTATACCGTTGGAAATACGATCTAAAATTCTGGAAAAAAGAAGACTTCGGAGAGTTTGGCATTGCAGCAGACAAAGAGGATAAAAAAGCCTTCAACAAAGCGATAGTGGAACTCCGAGAGCTCATTCACAATGCTAAAAATACGACACTTGCTCTGAAATTGGAATCACTGACAGCGCCAAGATCAATTAACTACTCCCTATGGAAGGCAACTTCTAAATTAAACCAACCTAAAAGAACCCAACCACCCCTCAGACTGCAAAATAGCAAATGGGCTAGAACAGCACCACAAAGAGTAGACGCTTTCGCGAATCACTTAGCCAACGTTTTCAAGCCTAATGAAGGTATAAATAATGATGCCTCGGAAATTGATGCTATCCTAAACCAAGACCTTCAACTGGATCTTCCTCTAAAGCCCACAAATCCCAAAGAAATCGATAAATACCTAAAGAAACTGGATAGCAAAAATATTTAACGGCATACAGCGGCATACTGAGGGTTGGCCATTATCCGAAAATTTGGAAGGTCTTTGAAATCATAATGATCCACAAGGTTGGAAAACCTATTAACGAAGTAAGCTCATACAGACCCATCAGCTTGTTACCAGTCCTCTCAAAATTGTTCGAAAAAATACTGCTCTCGCGCATATTTGTAACTCTATCTGAACGAACGATAATTCCTGACCATCAATTTGGGTTCCGACAAGAACATGGCACTGTCGAACAAGTACACAGAGTCCACGATCAAATAAGAAGATCCCTAGAACTCAAGGAATACTGCTCATCAGCTTTCCTTGATATAGAACGCGCTTTCGATAGAGTTTGGTATCAAGGTTTGCTTTGTAAAATCAGAAGCCTACTATCACACACTTACTTTGGTATATTAAAGTCGTAAATATCGGAGAGAATATTCTATGTCAAGGATGACGAGTACACATCAAGCTTCTACGACATACAAGCGGGTGTGCCTCAGGGATCGGTGTTAGGTCCAGTTCTATACACCATCTTTATATCAGACCTACCTGAAACTTCTGGAGTAGTAACTGCTACATTTACAGATGACTTTGCCATCCTTGCCAGCAGTAAGGATCCACTAAAAGCATCCCAGCTCCTCCAAGATGGACTAGATAAAATAGCAATGTGGCTACAGAAATAGAGAATCAAAGCCAGTGACTCCAAATCTACCCAAACCACATTTACTCTTCGCCAGGGAAACTGTCCGCCCGTTAAACTAGGTAAAACATATTACCACACAACGACACAGTGAAATATTTGGGAATGCATCTGGATCGTAGACTCACCTGGAGAAAACACCTACTGCACAAAAGAGATGAACTTAACCTCCGATACCGAAATCTACATTAGTTGCTTGGAAGGAACTCGGTGCTAAGCACAGATAACAAGCTCCTCGTATACAAGGTTGTACTAAAACCTATCTGGACTTACGGACTACAACTCTGGGGCTCAGCATGCAACTCCAATGTCCAAATGATACAGAGGGCTCAAAATGGCATCCTGAAAACTTTATCAAATGCTCCATGGTTCTTAAAAACCACTGAGTTGCATAGTGAACTAAGAGTCAACACGGTTAATGACGAAATAAAAAAATATTCGACAAAGTACAAGAAACGGCTTAGTAAACACCCCAACCGCCTGGCATCACAATGGACCATTATAAATTATCCTAAGAGGCTAAATAGACGACACATCATAGACCTATCAAAGGCAAATGATTGAAATTGACAAATAGGAGAGACACTCGATTGAGTACTACTCCTACATGACTACTTGCCTGCAAATGACCTGCTCAAACTTAAAAGCCTGATCGCAGATAAACACAAAACAAAAAAAAAGAAAGATATGTTATTTCGTTCTTAAAATAAATTGAGGATCTTATGACAAAATTAAACATTTTGAATCCACAAGCTGTTATATTTTCAATATGTAAGTCTAATGTTAATTTACTAGCTAGATATAACCACAAAGGATAGACGAATTGAAAACGCTTACCTATATACAGGGTGACTGGTTGAACACTTTACATATTGATATATAGTGCTCAGTACTCGATTCTCGTTCTAATTAAGAAAAAAAAATAGGTGCCTAATATTTACCTAATTTAACTTTAATTGTCTACTCAAAACAATAAACATGGTCACTCGCGGCGCGCGTGTAGTAATAAAAGCGCGGCGCGGCCGGGCGGGCGGCCGACGATCGCGGCATCCTTTGGCGGCGCGGGCGGCGCGGCCCTTTGGGTCATTAACCCCGTTCGGACGCAGCTTGATTCCTTTGAACGCGGCGCGGCGCTTTGGGTCATTAACCCCGTTCGGACGGTGTCCATAATTTTCGAGTTATAGCACATTCATAGAATGAAGGTTTCCTCTGTAGTTTAACGGTATTTTTTTAATTTTATTTTTTTAAACGTTTCATGTGACCATGAATTATCATGTCCTTGTTTATGTAAAGTGTTCAACCAGTCATGCTGTATATATAGCCCTGAACAAAACCACAACGGCATTTCAAGCAGAGGCTATGGCCCTGCTACTCGCTGCTAGGGCAATATCAGAATATAATATAGAACAGGAAGACAAGCTGCTGGCATTCATCACGGATAGTGCAGCAGTCATTCACGCACTGAGAAGACCGGTAACAAGGTCAAGAGTCCTAACGGAATGTAATGCTGCACTCCAAGGACTTTCAGAGAAGTACAAAATAATTATATCATGGACAAAGGGACATGGCCTTTGTGCTGGCGATAAAAGGGCAGACATACTAGCTAAAGAAGGAGCCAAAAAGCAGGGTAGCACTGAGGAAATGGAACTCTGCAGACCCACAGCAATGGAAGTGCAGAATCTCCTGACACTGAAAGAAAACACCAAAACTGTTGGGATGACAGGAAGGACTGTAAACATGCAAAATCCATGTTCACAATCCTAAACAAAAATACTACGAACAAATTACTACAATTACAACATCAGGACCTTCGCCTAATGGTGGGCATCATCACTGGTCACTGTAATCTAAATTACCAATTGCACAAGATTGGAGCTACGGACAGCCCACTATGTAGAGGCTGTCTGCAGAAAGACGAGACTGTGGAGCATGTGTTGTTGCACTGCAGGGCTACGGAAAATATTAGAGCAAAAACAGGATTACTGGAGGTCCACTCCAGAACGCATGATGCATCATCAGCATCATAGACCATTGTTCATACAGCTTCTCAAACTACACTGGAGCAGTTGTGCCAGCGACTGTTCTTGTCATATTAAAATCTTTTTATTGAAAACTCCTTGGTTTTAAAAATGGAATACCATTTATTTATTTAAAAAAAGATTCTTGGTCTTGTCACAAGGTTTTGTCAAACTTGTTTAGTAGTTGAGAAAATGGAATCAACTCGAGAAAATTCAAGAGCGATGATTTATTATGACTTTCAAAGTAGTTTAACACAAAAACAGTGTGTTGACCGGATGATTTCTGCATTTGGTGATGAAGCCCCATCCAAAACCACAATTTATTGCTGGTTTGCCATATTTCAATGTGGATGTGTCAAGCTGTGTGATGATCCCCGTCAAGGTCGTCCAAAAACTGCAGTCACCCAAGAAAACGTTGATGCTGTGCATAAGGTGATTGAGGAATATCAACATGTGACATACTGCGAAATTCAGGCAACTTTAGACATTGGCATGAGTCAAATACAAATAATCTTGCATGAACAATTAGGTGTAAAAAAGTTGTTTTGCTGATGGATACAGCATTCACTCTGTGAAGAGCAAAAAGCGGCTCACGTTATTTGGTGCATCAGAACTCTCGAAAGATTCCACACAGGATCCTCAAATGCTCTATACAACATCATATCAGGTGACGAATCCTGGATATACGCGTACAAACCCGAAACAAAAAACCAGTAACCAGTTTAGGTGTTCGAAAATGAGTTAAAGCCAACAAAAATTGTTTGTTCACGTGTGTTGCAAAAAAAATGGTGGCCACGTTTGTCTCCAAAACCGGCCATGTTACGACTATTCCTCTTGAGGGACAAAGAACGGTTGATGCAGAATGGTATGCTAGCATTTGTTTGCCATAGGTTGTTTCGGAACTCCTTAAAGAGAACTGCAACCGCCGCATCATCCTCCATCACGACAATGCGAGTTCTCACACCACACTAAGAACAAAAGAGTTTTTAGAGCAAGAAAACATAGAATTATTAGACCATCCGCCATACAGCCCCAACCTAAGCCCTAATGATTTCTATACTTTCCCTAAAATAAAGAATAAATTGCGTGGACAGAGATTTTCATCACCTGAAGAAGGGT
The DNA here is from genome assembly GCA_917880725.1 of Selenia dentaria. Lineage (NCBI taxonomy): Eukaryota > Metazoa > Arthropoda > Insecta > Lepidoptera > Geometridae > Selenia > Selenia dentaria. The sequence continues at coordinate 18,203,222 of OU862879.1, forward strand.
GGACGCCTACAAAACGGCCATTTTGGAGACCCCAACTTCCGAATGGAATGGTTGCTTCAATAATTGGTTCCATCGTATGGAAAAATGTGTTTAATTTCGCAGAGAATACTTCAAAAAGCAATAAATACATTCTTAAATAGTAATGTTGTGTCACTTCCTTGATTCCCAAAATTTTCAGTGCTGCCCTTGTAATAAACGATTTGATTATTAATAAATATTTAATTTATTATTAGGCCACCAAGACCTTTTTGTTGAAATCGGACTTAATTTGGGTTTATGTGCTTTAGTTCTGGGAATTAGGCAGCTATCTATGTGTATTATACACCAATCGAAAGGGCATTACTACTGGATGTTTATAAAATGTTTGAATGTTTTAGTCTGCTGTAATTTTCTTTTTTAAATAGCTTTATTTTAAAAAGTACTTTTATTTTTGATCAATGTTTTTTTATTTTAATACCGAACTGGGTAGCACTTGACACCTGGTGTTAAGTGATGATGCGATCGATGATGGAGCGCGCTTACCCAGAAGATACCTATGCACTCGTGTTTTGAAGACCCCCATATCATACTTAACCGGAAACACCGACTAGGGCAGGGTGTTCCATTCCCTAGCGGATGTTTATATTCCATGTATAATTATTAAACACCTCCCATTCAGTCAGTTTTGTGGATACAGATGATTAAGTTGGTGTAAATTATTAAAGCGATAGTAAAAAAAACACATCTTAAAAATATACTTCAGAAAATCACCGAAACAGCATGCCATTCTATTATATTTCTAATAGTAAAATACATGCCACCAAAGACGAGACTGGACAAATAATTATGGATGATTATTTTGTACTTACATGACTATACCTGCGCAGGCTCCCTACTACTGATACTTGTCAAGTCTCATCTTTCGTGGCGTGTATTGTGCTAGGAAGTGCGGAGAAGTGGTAATACAAGCGACGTGTATGTTCGACGATTTTGTATATTAGCTAACACTTTCAAATAGTATACAACATGCATTATAATCATTCGAGTGCCAAAGCTTACAGCGTGAGTTCATGTATGTACAGCAATATGCCTGGTTTGCAGTATGCTGTACGTTACCTGATTCTTCTGCTGCAGCATCTTCTTCATGGCTAGTAACATTGTTTTCTGACAGTTCATCAGTAGCATCCGCAGCTTGGCTTTCGGCAAGCGGCGATACTTCCGCGCCATCCGGACTATCATGTAAAGCCAACTCTGGGTCCATATTTAAAAAACCTAAGCGCAAGACACGCTTCAGACCCAATCAATAACGAATTTCTTTAAAAAATCTGGTAGAAAACAATGAACATTTTCTCAAAACTCTGTAATAATTTCAGAATTTTTGATCACCAACATCAATCAACGAAAAACCAAGATTTTTTGACACCTCTTTGACACAACACAAACGCACTGTTGCCAACTGTATTACCATCTCTGTAGTGCCGTGGTCCGTTTTGCGATAATTTTGCTCACAGTGCTATCGTCTACCAAAGCTGGTCCGAGATAAATATCGCGATTTTGACAGCTCGTGGCACTGTAAGCGTGTTGTTAATTCGGACCAAAGTTGTAGCAATAACGAACCTTTTGCGCGCGAAAAACAAATATCATAAAAATATCGTGCATAGTGTGAAGGTTAACTATGTAGTGTGTGGATTAAAAAGAAATAATGGAATGGATGGACCGACTTTTAAAACTTTTACATCAAAAAGAAGGGACACCAGTAAATACATTGTAGAAATAAACAAACACCTGTCACTTTTGACAGAACGCTCACGACGATTATGGTGTAGAGCATGGTTCATGTAATCGTCAATATGGCGGCAGTTAAGACGTCATCGATGACGTAGCGTGGGCCATCGTAATCACGCTCACGGTGAAAGGGACCGACTTTTATCGCGCTAATATCGATTATAGCCAATTAGGACCGCAGTGTTACACTGCGGTCCTAATTGGCTATAATCGATCTTTATATATATATATAACTAGATCTTTTGCAAAAAGTTGCCAGATTACCACATTATCTTACCCCAAAAAGTAGCTAGAAGTTGCCAAAGTTAAAAAAACTAAATTAATTGTTAAAATCGTTTTTCTACAGTAAAACTAATATGTGTAATGGATAACTTTACTTTCGTAATATGTTTATAGGTACATACTTATGGTAAAACAATATTAATATAACTTAATCTAGGGAAGATGATGTAGATGGTTGTGCATCCTGAGAATCCACAGATTTTATATATTTCTCCACGGTTCCCATTTGTTGGAGAACTGTTGAAGGTAAAGTACAGTTGAAGCAACATTTGCCTTTTCTGAGCGAGTCTCTTATACATAGAATAGAATTAAGAGTTTTCTGACTCATTCGGTTTCTCTGCTTATTTTTAACTAAATTCATTTGAGAGAATAACCTCTCAACCTCTGCATTTCAGTGTGGAAGTGAAAGGCAAGATATAGCCAGCTCACTTATATCCCTGTATATATTATCACCAGAAGCATTTGTAAAGTGTCTGACCTCAACCCAAAATTTCACTATTTCTTGTGATGTCCACTTAACCAAATGAAGTAAATGCCATTGTTGAACCATTTTATCTATACTTTCTGGTGGAAATCCCAAAATCTCTGCAACGCTTACGATTGCGTTTGATTTTGTAGCTTTTATTGCCTCTTCGGGACTCAATTGTGCCATCATTTCTAATTGCCTGTAGTTATCCGGCAATCTTTGCTGCAGCTCTTTGTACAGTTTTATTAAAAATGAGGAACACCGTCCTCTTATGCCATTTAATGTCGCAGGGTCCAAATTTTGATGATGAGAGTCAGTTTCAAACACATAACCAAGATATGGCCTTGGATTTATATCTCTGTCAGTAATAGGGTCCAAAAAGTTCCTTTGAATTGGGCTTGGCATTAAAATTCTTTGGCTCACTGATTGCAATAGAGTCGTTAGCGTATTTAGCAATTTCAATGGATTCGAGTCTTCACTTTCAAATGCCTTAATAGCCTTTTGGACGTCATTTAGTACACCTCTCAGAAATGTCATATATAAATAATTTCTATCGTCACTAAGCATATTATATATCACGTCAGCTGTATAACAATTTTCTTTTTCTCTTGCCATGTTAAAATGTAATTTTAATTCTTCCCACTGTGTCAAAATGTTTTTTACAGCTGGTTCTATCGAAAGCCACCGAGTGTCGCAAACTTTTGTGATTTTAAGCGGACTTTCTCCGCAGTTAATCGTCTCATATATACTTTTATATTCGTCTCTTCTTTTAGGTGATACTGAAAACCATTTGTATATTTCCCTCACCAAAAATTCTATATTTTTTGGCAGTGAGTTTTCTGATGCGTGAGTCACTGCTAGTTGCAGCGAATGACACACACATCGTATTAGGATTAAATTTTCCAGACCATACTCTCGTTTAAGGATAGCATGTACTCCATTATTGACACCAGTCATAACCGAGGCATTGTCGGTTCCTATGACAATCATTTGTTGTGAAACTATCAGGGGAATCCCTTGGGCGTGTTCCGTATCGCGCGCCCTTTACCTTTGTGCTTTTTTATAATCTATGGTCTTACTTTTACACTATGACTCAAAATGCTGACTCCAGTCATTGACTACTACAAATTGCTTCCACAGATAAAAAAATAAAACGAAAAATCACACAAGCATCAATGCATAGACTAATCACCAATGATATTGTGTAGATGAAGTCGCTATGTTGAAAAATTGCTAAAAAAGTAGCTAAATCTTTTAGCTACATTTTTTTAGAAATTGTAGCTGACAAGGGTGCAAAAATAGCTAGATCTAGCTATAAAATAGCTAAATTGGCATCAGTGCACAAACGAAACGACAAGAGGTGCGTTCGTTTAGCTTATGAGGGCATTGGTGGCGTTGTCATTGATGGCTCTTTTGTTAAAGCGTTCGTAAAGCTCAAAAACGTTATTTTTGCCACTTTTGCCCATACCCTATTCGAACGCTCAACTAAGCATAAGACCTAATAGCGCATGATTATGCCGTCAAATACATAGCTGTCAAATAACGATCACAAACAACTATGCCCCGGACGTGGGTCAAAAATTGCACTTTTTGGTGGGAAAAATTCCTCTTTTTTAGCTTTCCGAACGCTGAACAAAAAGAGGTATGAATGACATTTTCGCCCACAGATTCCCAATAAGAACGCCCCTTGTGAGCGTTTTTAGCGTTATTTTCGCCAAAAACGATCAGAAGTGATCTATTCGAACGCACTATATGTATAGGTTAGGTAGGTACATAAGGTGCGTTCGCTTAGCACTGCGGTCCCAATTGGCCATAATCGATATTAGCGCGATCTGCCGTGGGGTACCGGCTTAGAATAGTACCCCCCCAACTCTACCCGTGGGTGCGTAAAAATCTGCTAAGGGATAACAATCGGAAGGTGGGCAGCAGCACCTTCCCAGTATTAAAACCCCAAAACTGCGCTCGCCAACCCGCCTGCCAAGCGTGGCGAGTATTGGCAAAATCCCCCCAATGACGGACACATTAGGAACCAGGCCCCCAGTCCCCGGCAGCCCCGCTATTCCTGGCTACGGTAGCGGCCACGGTAACGGTGGGGCAGGGGGTGCTAAGAATCCCCGGCAGACGCCCGGCTACCACCCCCAACGACGACGACTGGCCCTGGTGACACACAACATACGCACAATGAGGACAGACGAGAAGATATATGAGCTGGAAGAAGAAATGAGTAAGTTACACTGGGACATAGTAGGGTTATCTGAAGTCCGTAGAGCGGGTGAGGACACGATAACCCTGAAATCAGGTAACCTACTCTACTACCGGGAGGGCGACCAACAGTCCCAAGGTGGTGTCGGTTTTCTCGTCCACAAGTCCCTTACTAACAACATAGTTAAGATCGATAGCGTTTCCAATAGGGTCGTATACCTAATACTCAGAGTATCCAAACGATATTCGCTGAAGGTCATTCAGGTATACGCACCGACGAAGTCGCACCCGGATGATGAGGTGGAGGATATGTATGAGGACATTAGTCGGGCCATACATACCTCTGAAACGCACTTTCTAGTTGTTATGGGGGACTTCAACGCGAAGTTGGGTAAGAGAAGCGAGGATGAGTGTAAAGTGGGGCAATTTGGATATGGACAACGGAACCGTAGGGGACAGAGGTTGGCCGACTTCCTGGAGAAAGAGGGACTCTTTATGATGAACTCTTTCTTTCAGAAGCCACCTCACAGGAAATGGACCTGGCTGAGTCCCGATGGTTCCACGAGAAATGAGATTGACTTCATTATGACCACCAAAAGGCAAATATTCACTGATGTCTCCGTGATCAACAGGGTTAAAACCGGTAGTGATCACCGAATGGTAAGAGGCACGGTGAATATTAATGTCAAACTGGAGAGGTCTCGTCTGATGAAGTCTACGCTCCGAACCACTCGTGCCCGTATTCAAGACCCCGAGAGCTTTCAACTTGAGCTATCCAATCGCTTCGATTGCCTTGAGAACATCGCTTCAGTGGACGAGATCAATAACAGGTTAGTAGAAACTGTCCATACAGTGGGTTCCAAGTACTTTAAACCCCACCGTACAGATAGGCCACAGAAACTCTCCAACGATACCCTCAACCTCATGGCTGAACGACGCTCATTGAAACTGCAGTCTTCGGATGATGCTGAAGCATATAGGCTGCTCAATAGACGAATATGGAAGTCCTTGCGACACGACATCCGGATCTTTAATACAAACCGTATTAAAGAGACGATAGAGCGGAAAAAAGGCTCCAAAGTGTTTGCAAGAGACATGTCTATTGGGCAAAGCCAGTTGACGAAGCTGAAGAGAGAAGACGGCAGTGTAGCGTCGACCAAAGCGGAAGTATTAGGAGAGGTAGAGAGTTTCTACGGACAGCTATACACCTCGGTCGCTAAACCTGTTAGCAGCTCGGCCAAAGACCCAAGAGCCAAGCTGACCCGACATTATACCGAAGATATCCCGGACATCAGCCTGTACGAGATTAGAATGGCTTTGAAACAGCTTAAGGACAACAAGGCGCCTGGTGACGACGGTATCACATCTGAGCTTCTGAAAGCGGGTGGAACACCGGTACTTAAAGTCCTTCAGAAGCTCTTTAATACCGTCTTACTTGAAGGTTCAACGCCAGAAGCATGGAACAAAAGCGTGGTGGTGCTGTTCTTCAAGAAAGGTGACAACACTTTACTTAAAAATTACAGACCCATCTCGCTTTTGAGCCATGTTTATAAGCTGTTTTCGAAGGTCATAACGAACCGTCTCAGTCGCAGGTTTGATGAATTCCAGCCTCCGGAACAAGCCGGTTTCCGAAAAGGCTATAGTACCATAGACCACATCCACACGCTACGGCAAGTTATACAGAAGACCGAAGAGTATAACTTGCCTCTTTGTTTAGCGTTTGTGGACTATGAGAAAGCCTTTGATTCGATCGAGACGTGGGCAGTGCTTGAGTCTCTCCAGCGGTGCCGTATTGACTATCGGTATATTGAAGTGCTGAAGTGTTTGTACAAAAATGCCTACATGTCAGTCCGAGTACAGGAGCAGAGTTCGAAGGCAATTCCATTGCAAAGAGGCGTGAGACAGGGAGACGTTATATCTCCGAAACTGTTCACCGCTACATTGGAAGACGCCTTCAAGCTTCTGGAATGGCAAGGACTTGGCATTAATATTAACGGCGAATACATCACTCACCTTCGATTTGCCGACGATATTGTAGTCATGGCAGAATCCATGGAAGACCTCAGTACAATGCTCGAAGGCCTCCATCGAGTTTCCCAACGGGTAGGTCTTAAGATGAACATGGATAAGACGAAAATTATGTCTAATGCCCATGTTGTACCTACCCCAATATCAGTTGGGAACTCAGTTCTCGAAGTTGTTGACGAGTACATCTACCTGGGACAGACAGTCAAACTAGGCAGGTCCAACTTCGAGAAAGAGGTCAATCGTCGAATCCAACTCGGCTGGGCAGCGTTCCGGAAACTTCGCGAAGTCTTCTCGTCAAAAATACCTTAGTGCCTCAAGACAAGAGTCTTCGACCAGTGTGTGTTACCAGTGATGACTTATGGCACTGAAACGTGGTCTCTTACTATGGGCCTCATAGACAAGCTCAAAGTCGCACAACGAGCTATGGAGAGGGCTATGCTCGGGGTTTCTCTACGTGATCGAATCAGAAATGAGGAGATCCGTAGAAGAACGAAAGTCACCGACATAGCCCAGAAGATCAGCCAGTTGAAGTGGCAGTGGGCAGGGCACATAGCACGCAGAACAGATGGCCGATGGGGCCGAAAGGTTCTAGAGTGGAGACCACGGACCGGCAAGCGCAGCGTAGGTCGTCCACCGACACGGTGGACAGACGACCTGAGGAAGGTCGCAGGACGACGTTGGATGCAGGCCGCTTCCAACCGGTCCTTTTGGAAAATCATGGGGGAGGCCTATGTTCAGCAGTGGACGTCCTACGGCTGAGATGATGATGATGATATTAGCGCGATAAAAGTCGGTCCCTTTCACCGTGAGCGTGATTACGATGGCCCACGCTACTTCATCGATGACGTCTTAACTGCCGCCATATTGACGATTACATGAACCATGCTCTACACCATAATCGTCGTGAGCGTTCTGTCAAAAGTGACAGGTGTTTGTTTATTTCTACAATGTATTTACTGGTGTCCCTTCTTTTTGATGTAAAAGTTGTAAAAGTCGGTCCATCCATTCCATTATTTCTTTTTAATCCACACACTACATAGTTAACCTTCACACTATGCACGATATTTTTATGAATTTGTTTTTCGCGCGCAAATGGTTCGTTATTGCTACAACTCTGGTCCGAATTAACAACACGCTTACAGTGCCACGAGCTGTCAAAATCGCGATATTTGTCTCGGACCAGCTTTGGTAGACGATAGCACTGTGAGCAAGATTATCGCAAAACGGACCACGGCATAGATTATGAGGACATTGATGACGTCATTGATGGATCTTTTGTTATAGCGTTCTTCTATATTTATATTATTTATTTAGAAGTATAATTATACATATATTTTAAGTTATGCATTTATATATATACGTACTAACTACATAATTATAACAAATATTTGTCTATATATGTGCTGACTCGAATTAACAGCGGACCACAAACTAGGCTGAGCCTGTATCTTGATGGCCCAAAAGGATTGTAAAAGCATAGATAAGTAGATTACATACTTATTTACTTACTATAGGGAGGTAAGGTACTCGTAAGTGTGCTTTCACTTGTGCAGCTGAAAATGCGTGGTTATGCACGGCAATGTTATTATATTTAAGATATATGTGTGTCTGTGTGCGTGTATACGCGTGCGCGTGTGTGTGCGTGTAGAATTTCTGATTCAAGGGTTGTTTTTTTTGCGTGTGTCTATATAATTATAATTATTTGCGATTCTGGTCCCGCGAAGCTCACAGTGAGTTGTTGTATACTCTAACCAACGTCTATGCATCAGCATATGTAAGGGACTGCAGCCAATTTGCCCGCGCTTTCCTATGTGTGCATGCTTTTAGGTCACATGCTTTACATACCGAATTGTACGTGAACGGATGCAGGAAGCGCGGTAAGCGGTGGGCGAAGTATTTTGTTCTGACAGTTGGGAGGGGTATTTTAATAGGGCGTGTACTTCTAGTTGTTTTGGCAAATTTGTGTGTACTTTTTCCACCGCACGAAGCACAAAAAAATTCCGATCTGACAAGACTTGTGAGTCTTGGTATACACGCTCAGTCGAGTATCGTCGAGGTTTCCCAAGCATGGCTTTTAAAACTGCTCGTTGAGCACGCTCTGCTTCGATCATGTAACAGTTTGCAGAGCCGCCCCATACTCCAATGCAATACTGAAGCAGAGATTGGCATAACGATGTGTACACCATCTTTCTGATGTCGAGTGTAGCTGCTGGTCTAAGAATCTTCATCAGGTATATGATTTTACGTGTTTTTTTGAGAGGTCGGATATATGCTGTTTAAAAGAAAGGTTTTGATCAACTATGACGCCCAAGTATTTTGTGAACTCTACACGGTTAATTTTGTCGCATGAGCAGTTACTCCAATGCGCTAAAGAATTATTGAGTGTTTTTCAGAGCCTGGAGTGTATGTGTGGTAATAATAAACTCCTTGAAGAATAGACAGATACGTCAGGGTTGAGTATTGTCATAAACTATAGAACACTACGTTTATTATCTCTCGGTAGAGTTAAATATTCCTTGTTTATTATCATGCAGAATTTTGTTAAATAAAGCCTAAGTTTACGGCTGTATTCTTTTACTACAATTTATTTCACAAAATGGATAAATATTTACGTCCTGAACGTTTCGACGGAGACCCGTCCTTGAACCAAGATCTGTCCCCTCAGTGGACTCACTGGAAAACCACGTTCGAAAATTTTTGTTTCAGCGATATCAAACAATGGAAAACCTATCGCAAAAGAATTGAAGCTTCAACTTTTGACCAATTATTTATCTCCAACAGTATTTGCTCATGTTCAAGAAAGTAGCGATTATGATAATGCTATAAATAAACTCGATAGATTGTTTTTGAAGCCACCAAACGAAATTTATTCCAGACATAAACTAGCGAAACGATCACAACAAGCAGGTGAGTCAATAGATCAGTATTTACAAGCATTGAAGCTACTTGCAAAAGAATGTTCTTTTAAACAAGTAACTGCTGAACAAAATGAAAATGAGTTTATCAGAGACGCATTTATTGCCGGAATTTCGTCGTCACTGGTACGTCAAAGACTACTGGAAAATAGTACACTCACATTAGACAACGCATACAAGCAGGCTCGTGCACTTGAGATGGCCCGTATACACAATGATAATTACCAGCAACCCAGTACTAGCTCTTTTGTGAATGCGATTCCTATTAATAATAAAAAAGCAAACAAGGAAGAATTATGTTATTTCTGTGGCAACAAAAGACATATACAACATGCCTCAAATGTGGGAAGAGAGGACACTTCGCTAAAGTATGCAAAAGTTCTTCGCAACAGCAGAGTGCTTTTAGTCCCCAAACTGAAACTAGCGAAGACACCGAAACTGGAGATTCACCGCAATTACTATCATGTTCTTCTGCCGCTACAAACAACCTAGACAGAGCAATGGTATCAATCACATTGAACAGATCATATACAGTCAAAGCGTTGATTGACACTGGGAGTACGACAAGTTTTATAGATAGTCGCCTAATTCCACAGCTCAATCTGCATTTGCTTTCGTGCAATCAACATGTAAGTATGGCAGCTACGAATATAAAGGCAAAAGTAAACACGATGTGTTCAGTCACTATAGAGTTGCAAGGTCGTACTTTTCAAGCGAACTTATTAATCATTGAAAATTTATGTACGGATGTCATAATTGGCCATGATATTCTTATGAAACACAAGTCATTGGAAATGCATTTTGGCGGTCCAGAAGTACCATTGAAGTTATACGCTCTATCAAGGGCCAATATTGACCCTGTCAGCTTGTTTCCAAACATACTGCCAAATTGTAAACCGATCGCAATTAAATCACGAAGGTACTCAGATACAGATATGCAATTTATTCGTGCTGAGATCGAGAAATTACTATCAGAAGGCATAATAGAACCCAGCTCATCACCATGGAGGGCACAAGTACTCGTAACGACAAATGAAAATCATAAAAAAAGGATGTGTATAGACTACTCTCAGACAGTAAATAGATATACACAATTGGATGCTTACCCTCTTCCAAGCATTGAAGACGTAATTTCTAAAGTAGCCAAATACCGAGTTTATAGCAAAATTGATTTAAAGAGCGCTTACCATCAATTCAAAATTCTTGAAACTGAAAAACCTTATACCGGCTTTGAAGCAGACGGCAACTTGTACCAGTTTCGAAGAATTCCATTTGGAGTCACTAATGGAGTTGCAGCTTTCCAAAGAGCAATCAATAATATCATTTCTAAGAAGGATCTAAAAGGAGTCTATGCATATTTAGATGATATAACTATCTGTGGTACAGATCAAGCTGACACGACCTTAAACTGCAGCGTTTTCTTGAGGTCGCCAAGCAGTATAATCTTACGTTGAATCACTCTCGGCAAACGTAGTGTAGGACGTCCTGAGGCACGGTGGAGTGACGATCTGCGCAAGACGGCTGGCAAAAACTGGATGCGAGAAGCCCAAGATAGACCTAAGTGGCGTGCAATTGGAGAGGCCTATGTCCAGCAGTGGACTGCTACAGGCTGATGATGATGATGATGATGATGAATCACGTTAAGAGTAAATTTTCAATGAAAGTGATAAGTATTCTAGGTTATACGGTATGCAATGGAGTAATTAAACGCGATGCGGATCGTCTTCGACCACTACTAGATTTTCCCCTGCCTTCAGACTCAGCGTCACTTCGCCGAGCTTTAGGGTTATTTGCCCATTACTCCAATGGATACCAAGATTTTCTCATGAAATTCAGCCTCTTATATCGGAAGGAAAATTCCCTCTTGACTCGACTTCTGCTGACGCATTTAATGCCCTTAAGGAAGAAATCGCCAAGTCAGCGGTAAACGCAATAGATGACAATATACAATTCGTCGTTGAAACACATGCATCAGACTTTGCTATTGCGGGAACTCTGTCATAAGAAGGCAGACCCGTAGCTTTTTTTTCGAGAAGCCTTCATAGTTGTGAACGTAACCATCCGGCTATAGAGAAAGAAGCCGCAGCTATAGTTGAATGTCTTCGAAAATGGAGACAATTTCTTATTGGACGACTGATCGCGCCAAAGGCGCGACGTCACCTCAAGGAATGCCCCGCGCCCGCGCGTCCCGCCGCCGCTGTCCTGCAGCTGTCAAACTAGAAGCAGGCGGCTGAAGGGCGGCGGACCAGTGACCCAGACGCATTCAGCTCGCGCGCACGCTAAATTACAAGCCCGCTCTGCGCCGCCGCGTTTCGCTACGACCCGGATCCGCTCCTAACTTTTACCGACGTAAAATACGCGTACGCGAGTGCGTGAACCAGTGTATCCATAAGACAATACAAACATTTAACTATAAGGGAACAGTTCGTCACCCCCTTCAGCACGACGTCCACAGCAAGACGCCTCCACAGAGGAACTGAGGACCCATCAGCTCCAGATTCATCCGACATCCCAATTGGAGACCAGGTATCTATCCTAACACCCTTTTCCACGATCGTATAGTTGCAGGAAACTGTTCAACCATATTTCCTTCGAGCCGGATAATTGAACCAGCACCTAAACCATATTTTCCTACGAGCGCGGATATCCGGCACATATTCTTTCTCTGCCGGATAAAAGAACTAGTGCTATCACCCCTTAATTCCTTTAATACAGTCCATTGCCCAATATCAATCCCTATCAGCCCTATTTAATTTCCAAATATCGAATATCAACTACTCAAACTTCATTCTATTGATTTTATTTAAATTCACTCTGAAATTACGTCATACAAATCACTTCGAAGCTTCTAGAAAAGTGAACCGGCCGGGCGATTTGCTAGACGAAATTGACCCGTCCAGGCACCTTTACGTTGTTCGTTTGACACTCACGCGCCACAGAATAAACCACAGTACTGCAGATAATCGCGTTAGACAACAAGCGTTCGTGACTAATTAACGACGGCCGATAAGATTGTTCACTAATTGTTTGCAAGAAAGGTTCGTAATTAAGAATTCTTAAGGCCAGTACCTACGACATTAAGTTTATTTATTAAGTTATAATACTAATTGTACTAAATACGGTTAAAAGATCTACTTGTGTTCGTGATTAACATGAAATAATTAATGTAAGTTAATTGTTTACATTTAAGAGATCAGCACAAACGTCTTAGGGTTCCGTACAGAATCTACGTAAATAACATAACGAAATTTACGGATTATAATTAATTAATTAAGTAATTAAACCCTCAGCTCACATAAGGTTTGGTACACGCGTTATTAATTTTGGCGTTATTTTAACCGACTTCCGAAAAAGGAGGTGCGGAATTTCACCTACGATTAAATATTTTAATATTTTTATTTCCTTTTATTTTTGCTTGAGTCCTTGTGCCTGACTTCGCCTTCGACGTTAACGATGCCTTCAAAATCACAGGTAGCCAGGTTTAGGGAGGAACAGATCGCTATTGTTAAGCTTAATTTGGAAGCGTTATCATTGAAGTCCAGCAAATCAAAGCATTATAGCCCAGAATTCAATGCCAGAGCATCTGGCGTAAGGGTGACTCGTGATAAATTCGACGCGGCGTACTATATAATATTAGACACCGTAGGTTTATCAGACGCCGAGGAGGAATTCTACAACGAGCAGTATGAAAGGACAATAGACGCCTACTACGAGATTCTCGTTGTAGAATTAGAACAAAAAACATGGTCATCAACTCCCAATGACGAAGTAAAAACTGCGCCACATACGGTAAACTCGGTCATCCCCCTAACTGAGTTACCAAGGTTTACCTCACAACCCGCGCGCCCTTCGTCATCAACTCAGCAGGTACCGAACCTGCAGCCTCCGTGCTATACGCAGGTTTCGAACCTGCGACCTATCAGCTCCGCGCCTATACCCGCGCGCTTCTCACCATCAGCACAGCAGGTATCGAACCTGCAGCCTCCGTGCTATACGCAGGTTTCGAACCTGCAACCTATCAGCTCCGCGCCTATACCCGCGCGCTTCTCACCATCAGCTCAGCAGGTATCGAACCTGCAGCCACCGCACTATGCGCAGGTTTCGAACCTGCAACCTCTCAGCTCAGCGACTATACCCGCGCGCTTCTCGCCCCCACCTGCGAAGGTATCGAACCCACAGCCTCTGTGCTATACGCAGGTTTCGAACCTACAACCTCTCAGCTCCGCGCCTATACCCGTGCGCTTCTCGCCCCCACTTCATCAGGTTTCGAACCCGTAACCTCCGGACTATGCGCAGGATTCGAACTCACGACCTTTCAGCTCTGCACCAAGACCCAAACAGGGATCGAACGCGCAACCTCGCTATGGTGACAACCATTGCTACCCATGGTGTAATGTAAAAGGTCACAAGCTTCGGGTATGTACCCGATACTACGCACCACCAGTGCACTTATTGCCGGTACAACAGCGCGAGGTACCACGGCGCCATCCCTCACCTGATACGGGCCAGATGGTGTACTCCCGTCGTACTCCACCGCGCACTACCTCGCGTTCTTCACCGCCGCCTAGGCAATGACTAGGACGGCACATTCAGCACATACCGACTCAGCCCATATCAGCTCGGCTCATAGCTAATCAGCACAAATCTCAGCACGCAAATAATCAGCACATATTTTACCTGCCCACAATTATTCAGCACATGCACACAACACGACGACAAACTGTCGTCGCAAACACCTTAAGTCAGCTAGGTGCGGACATTCTGCACTCACCCTTACGCCAGCAATTCTGGACGTTATCAGCTCGTCGCGTAATGCGACATCGAGTATACAAATGTATACATTGTTTACGTTTCCGCGCTAAACCCAAGGCTCCGTACATGGCCGACTTACCCGCCGACCGCGTGATTGTTCAGCTCGTATTCAGCAAAGTCACAACGTTATTTAGATATAATTGCGGTACAATTTATGTAGGCGCTAGAAATGAACTTAGGGAAATACAAGACTTTCTTGCAACCAATAATAACAATATCGCACCTACACTTTCAGCTCTTTTGGCGCGCATTGCAGCCATGCTCAATGCACGCCCTCTCAGCCCACTCTCTTTTGACCCCGCGGAATTTGAATTACTCACCGCGGGTCATGTCCTTTTAAAACGTCAGCTCAATGCCCTACCTGAGTATTCGGTAGGAGGACGAGCCATTTCTGCACACAAACAGGTTCAAGCTCGTCCTACCCTTATCCCAACACCTTTGGCGATCCTGGTCCAAACCCTACCTGCACACCATCCAAACCCGCTCCAAACGGACTCCCCGATCCAGCCCACCTCAAGTCGGGGAACTGGTACAAGTCGGGGAACTGGTACTGATAGTGGACGACCAGGTGCCGCCTCTACGCTGGCGCATGAGCCACAAGACGAACCCATGAAGGGATGGCGTCACCCGAGTGGTGGAACTCAAGATCGCCCACCTGACTGTCGATTGACCACCACACCACACCTTCGCCGCGTGGGGAATATGATCGCGCCAAAGGCGCGACGTCACCTCAAGGAATGCCCCGCGCCCGCGCGTCCCGCCGCCGCTGTCCTGCAGCTGTCAAACTGGAAGCAGGCGGCTGAAGGGCGGCGGAACCAGTGACCCAGACGCATTCAGCTCGCGCGCACGCTAAATTACGAGACCCGCTCTGCGCCGCCGCGTTTCGATACGACCCGGATCCGCCCCTAAATTTTACCGACGTAAAATACGCGTACGCGAGTGCGTGAACCAGTGTATCCATAAGACAATACAAACATTTAACTATAAGGGAACAGTTCGTCACTCCCTTCAGCACGACGTCCACAGCAAGACGCCTCCACAGAGGAACTCAGGACGCCTACCCATCAGCTCCAGATTCATCCGAAATCCCAATTGGAGACCAGGTATCTATCCTAACACCCTTTTCCACGATCGTATAGTTGCAGGAAACTGCTCAACTAACGACCCTTCAAACTGATTACAGACCAAAAATCAATCGCTTTCATGTTCAATCAGCAGCATACATCAAGAATTAAAAATGACAAAATACAACGGTGGCGACTGGAGCTTTCTGTGTACAATTTTGACATCGTATATCGCCCCGGAAAGGAAAATATAGCAGCTGATGCTCTATCCAGAGCTAACGCAGAATTCGTTGCTTCTGCACAGACGACATCAGAAACAACTTTAAAAGAACTGCATACAACTTTGTGTCACCCTGGAGTAACCAGAATGCTCCATTGGGTCAGAAGCAAAAATTTAGCTTACTCAAATTGTCCAGTGATTCTATGAGAGACATTAATCCTCTCTCCTCCCTTGAGGTGGGTCTGCCCTGAAACATTGAGGGCCGGACGTCGGCAATACAGGGCTGCGGAGAATGCGCAAGCACTGTCCCGTGGTCCTGTTTGCAGTCGTTGCCGAAGGACATCGTGGGGTTTTTAGTCGGTAGTGAGAGTCCGACATAACCCGTTTGCTATCCCCAGCGAGCGGGTATGCGTAAATGCATTTTCCCCACGCAAAAAAAAAACAAAAAAATAGGGCTTACCATGAAAAACACTATCCGACCTCCAGCTGAATTTTTGGATTATGTAATTAGGCTGGATTCAGATGTTGATCATTAATCTTGCATTGGATGTAATTAAATCAAACATATAAGAATACCTATATTCTTATCGTTCGTTAAATGAAGGTATTTGTTTTATTGTGATTACGGCAAACAACCTGTTAGCTAACTCGAAGCGAATATGTAGGGATGATTCGTGTTAGATATTTTAGGTGTCACATCTAGGTAGGTAATACCTACTTAGATATGACACCTAAAAATATTTCTATATAGAAATGATAATCTAATGAGTTTATTAGATATATAGTAGGTATTACCTACCTACTATTCGCGTAAGTTTGAAACTGTACTTACCTACAGTAATAAATAAATGTTAAAACATGAATCACATGCATTTAGTTTTATTTTTAACCACTAGTTAGGCAGTGCAATTATTCAGTAGATAAATAATTAATTATAGTATAAATAGTAGTTTTTTCGTGCTCCTAGTAGTAGGTACCTACGTACGTTATGTACCTGCCTACTCTCTTTCAATAAATAGTAATATTCTAAATTATTACTATCAACCGGCAAAACACTCACGTTAGGGATCGAATATGTAAACCGCAGAACGGTACCCGCCGAGAGCTCGCAGACGGCGCTGCGCCCTCGACCTGAAGATGAGCATCAGACATGCTCGAAACCCGGCGTGATTCGATCTAATATTAATCAGCCTGTGAACGATTACTTGGATACAATGTGATGCTTATGGACACGTAATAACTCTATTTATTCATTCTTTATTTATTTTGGTAATTCAACAGTAATTAATTATTAATTTATAATAATAATTAATTCAACAATAAAATCAACATTAATTTAATTTATAATAATTCAACATTGTCGTTATAGGTACTCATAATCATGTCAATCTTTACCTCCATACATATCGGTAACGTGACACATTAATTAAGGTATCATGTTACTTGACATTTTTTGTTCGTCTTTGTGTCCTCCACCCATAAACACAAATTGCATAGTGCGCCACGATTTAAAAAAAATGGCGGCGTCGGGTCTATGTGCCAGCTCCATACAAACCCCTTTTAATTGTTGTGTTTGTTATAACCTCAATTTTTTCTGTAGGCGTGGCTTGGGTCACCACGGTGATGGGCCTGCCAGTGATACGAGATTGCTGGCGGGCACGAAGTGGGACCGCTCCTATGGGCTTTGTTTGTTATTCTCTTACGCTAAAACGGCTGGCCCAATTTTGATGAAATTTGGCATGGAGGTAGATGGGGCGCTGAATTAACACATATCATAATTTTCATCAACATCGTCATCATCCATCATCATGCGGGTGTAACCGCGGGGTGCAGCTAGTATTCAATAGTTTTCATTGTACAGAAATTTGACCTCTAAGTACAGTTTATAATATGTAGTAGTTTTTACATCCCTCGTTTTACTCCCTTAAGTCATCCCTGACAAAAATATTGAAAGCATCACTATTTATTTAGAATTACCTATTCAGTTATCAATTTTCATCACTGTAGCTCCAAAAACAAAGAACTTTTGAAAAAAATAATTATACCCCGTTTCACCCCTTAAGTCATCCCTGTCAATATATATTGAAATCATCATTTTAAACTGTCCAAATGCTAATTTTCACCACTGTATGTTCGAAAACACAAAACTTTCCATACAAACTTTCACCCCTCCATTTCACACTCTTAAACCACCACTATCCAAAAAATTAGGCCAATATTTTTTATTTTGAGTGAACTATTCAAATACAAATTTCACAACTATAAGTTAAAAAACAAAGGAGTTTCTTATAAACGCTTTTACCCCTTATGACCCCCTTTAGGGGTTGAATTTCATAAAATCCCGTCTTAGTGAGCACCTACATCCTAAAAAGAACCCGCATGCAAAATTTTAAACTCCTTGCACTTGTAGTTTCTGAGATTTCGTGATGAAAGTGAAGTGAGTGAGTGAGTGACCTTTCGCTTTTATATATATAGATATAGATTTTAGGGTTCCTAAAGTGTAAAATGATACCCTACGAAGACTTCACTGTCCGTCCGTCTGTGTCTGTCTGTCCGTATGGCACCAGGCTGTATCTCATGAACCGTGATAGTTAAACAATTTTTACAGATCATGCATTTCTGTTGTCGCTATAACATACTAAAAAATAGAATAAAATAAATATTTAAGGCCATACAACAAAGGTGATTTTTTTGCCCGTTTTTACTCGTTACTGATAACGGCAACAGGTACACGCTTGAAATATTCACAGAATATTTAAATTAAAATAAAATTGATATTTAAGGCGGGCTTTCATGCATAACTCTTTTTTTTTAATTCTCGGTCATAATAACGATAACAAGTAGAAACAAGTTGAAATAGGTAGTATTTATTATTGATAATGGCACGGAACCCTTCGTGCGCGAGTCCAGCTCCCACTTGGCCGGTTTTTTACTATGTGCCGCTTTCGACGAAAGCATCCTGCTTTTTCACTCAAAGTTTCAAAATCCCGACTTGGCAAAAAAAATATCTGGCAACGCTGACGGTGCGACACCAAAATGGCTGTTTGAATTTAATAGCGAACTTATCCGAGATGACTTCGCGCAAAACCGAAACAGAAAAAATCTAGAATGCAGGTCACAGCATTGAAGATAGTAACCAAGGATGCGCATTTTTTAAATTTTGAAAATGTCAAATATCTCGAACATATTTTTTTTTATTTGGTTAGTCAGGTCGTGACCCCAGCAGGTAAAGTATTATCTACTCATTACTGTAACTCTACCATGAGTTGGCAATATAACTGGTCGATACTCGATCTCGCCTACCTATTGTATAAAATAAACTTGTGGTGCCGATTTTAGTTCTACAAGTGACCGCAAGGTGGCACTGCTCTTTTTTCATAAATTTTTTCGTCGACAGTCGCTAGCGAGCATCGATTGGTGTCAATGTTGTCAACTCATGGTAGAGCTACAGAGCTTGTGATTGGCGTACTCGCTGTCAATTTTAGTTCTACAATTGATCGCGAGGTGGCACTGTACGTTTTTTCGTACATTTTTTTGCGGCAGTCGCTATCTAGCATCAATTGGTGTCAATGTTGTAAACTCGTGGTAGACCTACTGTAGCTCTACCATGAGTTGGCAACATAAATGTCATCTATAGTCTATACTCGATCTCGCCTACCTATTACGCTTGTGAATGGCGTACTAGCTGTCAATTTTAGTTCTACAATTGACCGCAGGGTGGCACTGTTCTTTGTTTCATACATTTTTAACGGCAGTCGATAGCGAGCATCGATTGGTTTCAATGTTGTAAACTCATGGTAGGTCTACTGAACAACCTGTATGTAAAAATGAACCCCTATTGTTCACGCTATAACTTGAGAACGGATGTAACAATATCGCTAATTATTTTTTTGTTGTATTAATTATAGTCAGGAGAAGGTTCTTATAAAAGAAAAACTAAGAAAAGATGGGAGGTTATGGCGAGGCCGAAGGCCGAGCCTACTACGCGAACGAAGTCGCGGGCAGTCGCTAGTCTACAATAAATTCCGCGATACCATAAATGTCTTACTGTTACACTTATGTCACGATAACTACTTTTCCGTGTTAAAATATGCAATATGAACGCCTGTACAAACTAGGTCACATTATTCGTACCTTGGTGTCTCTAATAAAGAGGATAGATTTGATTGTTTATTGGATTTTTTTCTTTGGATAAAAGCAAAAACTACATAACCGGTTCAAAAATAATTTTATATGTTGAAAGCTATATTATGCCTGACTAAGTAACATACGCTATACTTACTTTATTTATACCATACTCGTAGTCATCACACATCAGTCTGCGGGTGAAACCGCGGAGCGCAACTAGTTACTCCTATTTAGACAAAATTATACCAGCACTAGAGCAGGCCAATGAGCAAAGATAGTAAAACAATATAATTTTTAATTACTTTTCATAATAATCATATTATATTCACTAATCTGTGACCATATTATGTACAGGTTGCCAACTATTTTAAAAAGCTATGTACAACTATGCTATTAATAAATATATTTTATCCTAGATACAGGACTGACAGAAATCAATCCCATTTAGATTTCTTCTTTTCAAATATCTCTTTGCCATCTTTGTCTACTGCTGCATAATAACCCATTGATTCATATTTTTGTCTCATGTATGCAATGTAACCAAGAGCAGCGCCAAAACATGTGAGGCCTATAGCCATAATAACTATATTCTGAAACAAAATTATAGATGATTAAAACATCATTTTGAATGTAACAGCTTATTATAATAGGATAAAAACTAGTTCTGCGAACAGAAGACCTCACAATCAGTCTTATCAGCAGCAATTTTTGGGGCGGTCGGGCTTTTCTACATAGATTTGGGGCGGGAATGTATCACTCGGGATATGCTTTGAGACCGCAGAAGAGATGGCACGTCGCGAACTCATCGCTGTTAGTCACCGTAAATCTCTTCTGCAGTCACAACCCGTGATCCGAGAACAAAAGTTAATTCCTCTAGTGTCTATATTATAGTGCCTACGGCCCATAATGTGCCGAGTGGATGACGCTGGTACGTACCAGTAGCATACCTACCCTACTTTTTAATTCCCTAACTATAACTCGCGTATACAATAGTACAAAAGAAATGAGCCTAGTGCATGCGATGTCAGTACGAAAGTTTAAGAATTTCTAAATAATGCTTCTTTCTATTGGATAGTACTGTCAAAACTGTTCAATAGATGTCGCTCCGTCCCCGTAAGACGGTTAAAGTCAGATAGAGTTAAAATTCGATGCTCGGACCCGAACTTCGGTGGCCTAGTTGGTAAATGGCGTCTGACACGGAGAGTCAGAAGACGCGGGTTCGAATCGAGGATGTGAATTTTTCTCTCTATAAATTTATAGAGAGAAAAATTCACATCCTGTCATGTTCAATGTTTGAGATCGCTAAAGCAGGCGTTAGTGCTTTAAAAAGTAATACTATAAATACTCGTAGTATTAATTGTTATAATTTACTTAAATTTAAAGAAGTTAGAGAACTTCAACTACATAACTGTAAAAAAATAATGATGACACACATGCTTGGTGCATGTTTTGGTGGATTGCTTACACATTACTTTAATTTAATAAAATGAAAAATAATTGACTTATTACTCAAACTAGCCATCATAAGCGATTAAGGGAAAGTTTTCGGGGTTTTTCATCGAAACTACAAAGAAATTGTCGAAAAAAGTCTCACTTCGTTTTAGACGACCATGGCTCAAAAGGGTCTAACAAAATGGTCAGTTTTCGTGCTAGCTTCGCCTTAAAGCTTTGCACCATACTCCCCATCCCATCACCCTGTATTTGTCAAGTTATGGTTCAACAAAATACAAACACTGATTTGTATTTGAACATAATCGCAGTAGATAATGCGTTCCCACAGTTAATTATAGATGCAGATCTGACATGGCTGTAACCAATGTGGGTTTTATGTAATAGAGAATTTAAAAAAAAATCTGTTTTAAGCTATCACGGTTGTTCACTAAAGTTATATGATTATTAACGGGATATTTACCGTGGTAAGGTTGTGGAATGAGCTCCCGATATTTCGGCGCAGTTACATGCACCATGTTCACGGGGAGACTGAAAAATGCGGGTGGTTGGTCGAAAAGTTAAAAAGTTAGGTGCAGACATAACGATCTACCCTCTTTCTTAGTCTTTTGCTACCGTTATCACTGGAACTCGAACTCGATCCTAAGTCCCGACAAAATACACTCACTGTATCACTGCGAATAGTATTTTGAACGCGGACTTTTATTTTTAAAACAACCTAATACTGGATTCCACGCACTGGCGAGTTGAAAACCATCACCTCGATTGAAATTCTGGCATTTCGAGATCTCAATAGTTTCCTTTACTAGCCTTGGTATGTAATGGCGTTCGGTGGACAAGATTTTAGGGTTATACACTATACTATAATATACTACTACACTACAGATCATCGGCCCAGTGCGATACAGAACACCTTGCTGAAAATTGTTGTTGAGGTATGAGGATTGTAGATAGTTCAGGTATAACAAAATTTTCCCCAAAATTGTGTATTTTTAACCGGCATCAAAAAAGGTGGTTATATATGTTTGTGTGTGTGTATTTTTTTAATTGTATGTTGAGCGATTTCTGCCCCATTTGTGGACCGATTCTCAAAATTATTTTTCGTTTGGTAGAGTATACTTCCGATTATGTTAAGCACGGCCAGTATTTAAAACTTAGAGCGCTTCTGTTACCGCGTCCCTTAACCACCCAAGCCTTTATTCATTGTCTCTGCCAAACTACATCTGCTGCACACATGTTGCACCCGCCCCGTTACAGTTCCGAGGTGGTCCCATTTAAACTTCATCAAATTCGGTCAAGCAATTTTTGAGTTTCACTCTAAAACTTGGAAAGTTTGACGCCTATCTTAATAATATCATCAATGGAGGTGAATGACAATACAATTGATACCGTAAGTAGCAAGGGTCACTAAAAATCCTGTTTTTTTTTTGAGGTGGTCCCATTTAAACTTTATCAAATTCGGTCAAGCAGTTTTTGAGTTTCACGCTAAGTGTTACGCCTATCTTAATTATATCATTATTGGAGGTGAATGACATTAAAATTGATCCTGTAAATAGCAAGGGTCACTAAAAATGCAGAAATTTTTTTTTTACCAAATAATTGAACAGACTTCGATACCAAAATGTGTGAAATAACTTGTTGACATCAGTACCATGCACACAACATTTTGATAAGTGGTTCCATTTTTTGGAAATTTTTATTCTTGGGCAGCAGGTATTAAATCATAATTATTATTCAATAATAATAATGATCAATGACAGCAAAGCCTACATACAAACTAGTAAAATGTTTTAGTTAAACTGCACAGTGCATTATAGTGCTTGCCATCACATTGGTTTAAGGTTTGACCAAGATCTCGGTCTCAGCATTCTCAGCCACAAATCCAACCGAGCATTCAGTCTCAGTTCTCGGCTAAAAGTCACCGAGATTTTCGGCCATAGCTGAGACTGTTGTTCAGTATTGAATTCAAATGCTAATTTACGGAGTTAAATTGTTTCCCACTGGTTACTACAACACTGATTGATGCATGATATAACTAAATATCAGACTCAAATTTAAATTAAGTCAGTTCAGCTTCATATTATCTAAACCCAGAATGGAAATATGGGAACAAATTCTCGTATGATGGCATTTACTTCTACTGCTTCGTCATTGCTAGTTCATCAAACATGAATGCAACTATACACTGCTCATGATTCCATAGAGTTGGAAGATGAGTCAACAACCAGGGAGAAAAACAGATCAAAATGCCGTGATCGAAATAGTGCTTGATAAAAAATAATTAAGTTTACACACTTATATCCCTCAAGACAGGCATGAACACACATATAACACAACCCAAAACCCTGCAAAAAAAATTGTCCCCATCATACAAATATTACCCCGGTCAAGGATTCACCCTAGGATGCTTCCGAGGCAGTAAACGCAGGGTGACTACTACCAATTATAATATCAACTACTAATGATATCTTTCTAGAATACTTTAGAGGGCTAAGACTTAATAGAAATGCTAACATTTTGAGTCTAGTATTTGTCACCTCATAAAGTACTTAAGTTTAGTAGAGCTAGTCAGTTATACAATGAGAGGTAGAACATTTTGAAGGTTGAAAACGAAAAATGTTGCTATTTTTATACTATATTAAAATGATAACATTATAATATTAAATCAATTTTTATTATTGAGTTCTAATTTTATGCAAAATTACATTTTTGTACACATTTTTACATGTACAATATTTGACGCATTCTTATATAATTATTTTTCACTGTTCTCGGTTTCGGCTCTCAGTCTTGGCCGATATATTATTTAATTTTTGGTCTGGGCCAAGAACAATAAACCTTTCTCTGTCAAGCCTTACATTGGTTTAAATATTCTTATTCACCGAGTAATTCATATGCAAAACAGTTTCTTCAAATTTTACCTATTGCATATTTTGAAACTAAGCCATAGCACACTACTAGTTAAAGGCAAAATAACTGATACTGCTACCAGTGCTACCACACAAACTGCAAATTATAGTGTACCACATAGTAATGATTTATTGTTACACCATTTTATTATCACTATTAGGCCATATTAGCTGTTAATGTTATTATGATTATGTTATTACGAGGGTCATTTGAAAAGTTCTTAGCCTAACAGACTTAATAAAACCACAGGATTTTGAGTTTATTTTTATTTTTCAACATACTCTCCTCCGAGCTCAAAACACTTTTTCCATCAACCTGGTAAGGCTTCGATACCCGTTTTAAAAAGAACTTCGTCTAACTCCTCAAAATGAGCGTTCACGGCGCCTATGACCTCTTCACGTCTAAAAAAATGTTTACCACCTAAAAAATTTTTTCATCTTTGAGAACAGATAAAAGTCGAACGGTGCTAAATCCGGTGAATATGGGGGATGAGGTAACAATTTGAAGCCACAATGATGGATTTCTGCCATGGATTGCACAGAGGCTTTTCTTCTCAATAAACCTGGACGTTTTTCTTTGATTTCTTCTCTCAAACAACGCTACAGGTTGCAATAGTAATGCCATGACTTTGCCTGCCGATAAAACCACCTTTGCCTTCTTTGGGGTGGGCGATCCTGCTCTTTTCTATTGTTTTGACTGTTCCTGAACCCAGGTTTCACCCATGGTTATAAATCTTTCAACAAATTCTATTGGGTCAGCTTCATATAACTCTAAACAGTCGGGAGAAGTTGTGAGTCGGTTGCGTTTTTGTTCCACTGAAAGCAGTCGCAGTACCCACCACGCAGACACCTTAGAGAATCTAAGTTCAGTAGTATTTATATGATGTGTTCGCTCAGATGAGATGCCTACAGTCTTAGCTATCTCCTCGACAGTCAATCTTTGATCAGATAAAATTAATCACAGATTTATTCTTTGTTTTGATCAGTGGAAGCAGTCGAAGGCCGGCCACTACGGGGCTCATCTTGAATGGTCTCACAACCACGTTTAAACTCTGCCACCCAGCTTTTAACAGTCGCATATGAAGGAGCAGTCACACCCAAAGTAGCAGACATGTCTTCATGTATAGCTTTTGGAGTTAAATCTTTCAAATTCAAGTATTTTATCACTGCACGATGTTCAATTTTATCCATTTTCAAAAATAGCTCTGACTTGAGTTACAATATCATGTGTAAACAAACAATGAGTTACTGTGAATAAACTAAACTGTGCATACTTGTTGCTAAATAATGTAACTACAAAATGAGGGTAGTTAAAAAAAATACCAATGACTTTAACCATGTTAGGCTAAGAACTTTTCAAATGACCCTCGTACTTAAACCCTATTAAGGTCAAAATATTCCCAGAGCAGGCAATAGTGGGTCATGGTATCCAGATCCTTTACAATGTTATGATGTTAATGAATTTTATTAATTTGACGATTGAATACCAAGCTTTGTATACATAGAGATATGAAATTAATGTTTTTTTTTAGCTTCAATAGCTTTGTATTACATTATTGGCATATGGCCATTCTGTAGTAAGCAGTATATATTTTTTTTAATGGTTTAATCTCTTGAAACAGGCGCAAAAGCAAAGTTGGTATGTAATCATGCTCAAAGCGATCAAGTATAGTAGGACAAGGTTCTCGTGTTGATGTTTAAAATTGTTCTGAGTTAGATCTAAGTATGCATGTCAGGACATTCCATGTTTACTTTATCGGTAAGCGATATTTACTTTATTAATTGCAATCAGGAAGTAGATAAAAAAGAAACTTACAGGTTTCGCATATAATTCAAAGTTTATTACTCTGAAAGCTGTAGTTGATCTCATGGACCTTAACCCGTCTCCAGGTTTTTCGCTTTTGTTAGACATTACAAAAATACAAAATTACTGTGGCCTGTGAATTTGTTTCCTTTATTTTACCAAAGATTATCTTTCTTCTTCTTCTTCTTATGTGGCATTTTAAAAAGCTTATCTTTTTTTTTTTTAGAACGGACTAATGCTGTTTGCCTTTACCGGCATTTACAGCGTCACCGGACGGTTGGCGAGCGCAGATGGCACTCAGCCAGATGCGGGCGCAGAGGGCGCACCGCCTAAGGCAAGCGTTGAAAGACGCTTCGCCGCAAGGAGAGGAGTAGGCGACTTGCTCAAGGGCACCACTAAGGTACGGACCTCGGCTTGGGCCGTCGCCAGGAGAGAGGGGAGTAGGAGAGAATCGCCCCGGTACGTAAGTGTACCGTTGAAAGTGGGCCCTATGAATTTTAACTCTACGACTATTTGGAGAGAATCTAACCAAGACATAATTTTTGCCTCGAGCTCGCCGGCGAGCTCGGTGTTTGACTGTGTTTACCACTAAATCATAACCTTGTGTAATTCGCCCACATTCATTACATCGGCCGGAGCCTACACCGTGATCGGAATCACTACCTTGACTGGGGCTACAAACGGAATTACTTCGCCTCCCCCCATTTCCGCGACATGGGTCCACACCGCGACCAGGATCGTCGCGTTGTGCACTCATGACTGTACTTTGGGTGGGGCTACAATAAGAATGTGTAGTACCTCGCCCACAGCCGTTACCTGGGCCGGAGTCTACATCGGGGCCGGGGCCGCGGTGTAGACTCCCACCCGCACCGTGGCTGGGACTACAATCGTGTGTGTGTGGATTACCTCGACTGCGACTGGGGCTGCGAAGAAGATCTCGGCCGGAGCCTACAATGCGATCGGGATCACAGCCCTGGTCGGGTCTACAACCATTACCGGGGTTCCCTTGGGACGACGCTAAAGCAATACGAGAGAACCGTATCATCATCATCATCATCTCAGCCGTAGGACGTCCACTGCTGAACATAGGCCTCCCCCATGATTTTCCAAAAGGACCGGTTGGAAGCGGCCTGCATCCAACGTCGTCCTGCGACCTTTCTCAGGTCGTCTGTCCACCGTGTCGGTGGACGACCTACGCTGCGCTTGCCGGTACGTGGTCTCCACTCCAGAACCTTTCGGCCCCATCGGCCATCTGTTCTGCGTGCGATGTGCCCTGCCCACTGCCACTTCAACTGGCTAATCTTCTGAGCTATGTCGGTGACTTTCGTTCTTCTACGGATCTCCTCATTTCTGATTCGATCACGTAGAGAAACCCCGAGCATAGCCCTCTCCATAGCTCGTTGTGCGACTTTGAGCTTATCTATGAGGCCCATAGTAAGAGACCACGTTTCAGTGCCATAGGTCATCACTGGTAACACACATTGGTCGAAGACTCTTGTCTTGAGGCACTGAGGTATTTTTGACGAGAAGACTTCGCGAAGTTTCTGGAACGCTGCCCAGCCGAGTTGGATTCGACGATTGACCTCTTTCTCGAAGTTGGACCTGCCTAGTTTGACTGTCTGTCCCAGGTAGATATACTCGTCAACAACTTCGAGAACTGAGTTCCCAACTGATATTGGGGTAGGTACAACATGGGCATTAGACATAATTTTCGTCTTGTCCATGTTCATCTTAAGACCTACCCGTTGGGAAACTCGATGGAGGCCTTCGAGCATTGTACTGAGGTCTTCCATGGATTCTGCCATGACTACAATATCGTCGGCAAATCGAAGGTGAGTGATGTATTCGCCGTTAATATTGATGCCAAGTCCTTGCCATTCCAGAAGCTTGAAGGCGTCTTCCAATGTAGCGGTGAACAGTTTCGGAGATATAACGTCTCCCTGTCTCACGCCTCTTTGCAATGGAATTGCCTTCGAACTCTGCTCCTGTACTCGGACTGACATGTAGGCGTTTTTGTACAAACACTTCAGCACTTCAATATACCGATAGTCAATACGGCACCGCTGGAGAGACTCAAGCACTGCCCACGTCTCGATCGAATCAAAGGCTTTCTCATAGTCCACAAACGCTAGACAAAGAGGCAAGTTATACTCTTCGGTCTTCTGTATAACTTGCCGTAGCGTGTGGATGTGGTCTATGGTACTATAGCCTTTTCGGAAACCGGCTTGTTCCGGAGGCTGGAATTCATCAAACCTGCGACTGAGACGGTTCGTTATGACCTTCGAAAACAGCTTATAAACATGGCTCAAAAGCGAGATGGGTCTGTAATTTTTAAGTAAAGTGTTGTCACCTTTCTTGAAGAACAGTACCACCACGCTTTTGTTCCATGCTTCTGGCGTTGAACCTTCAAGTAAGACGGTATTAAAGAGCTTCTGAAGGACTTTAAGTACCGGTGTTCCACCCGCTTTCAGAAGCTCAGATGTGATACCGTCGTCACCAGGCGCCTTGTTGTTCTTAAGCTGTTTCAAGGCCATTCTTATCTCGTACAGGCTGATGTCCGGGATATCTTCGGTATAATGTCGGGTCAGCTTGGCTCTTGGGTCTTTGGCCGAGCTGCTAACAGGTTTAGCGACCGAGGTGTATAACTGTCCGTAGAAACTCTCGACCTCTCCTAACACTTCCGCTTTGGTCGACGCTACACTGCCGTCTCCTCTCTTCAGCTTCGTCAACTGGCTTTGCCCAATAGACATGTCTCTTGCAAACACTTTGGAGCCTTTTTTCCGCTCTATCGTCTCTTTAATACGGTTTGTATTAAAGATCCGAATGTCGTGTCGCAAGGACTTCCATATTCGTCTATTGAGCAGCCTATATGCTTCAGCATCATCCGAAGACTGCAGTTTCAATGAGCGTCGTTCAGCCATGAGGTTGAGGGTATCGTTGGAGAGTTTCTGTGGCCTATCTGTACGGTGGGGTTTAAAGTACTTGGAACCCACTGTATGGACAGTTTCTACTAACCTGTTATTGATCTCGTCCACTGAAGCGATGTTCTCAAGGCAATCGAAGCGATTGGATAGCTCAAGTTGAAAGCTCTCGGGGTCTTGAATATGGGCACGAGTAGGTCGGAGCGTAGACTTCATCAGACGAGACCTCTCCAGTTTGACATTAATATTCACCGTGCCTCTTACCATTCGGTGATCACTACCGGTTTTAACCCTGTTGATCACGGAGACATCAGTGAATATTTGCCTTTTGGTGGTCATAATGAAGTCAATCTCATTTCTCGTGGAACCATCGGGACTCAGCCAGGTCCATTTCCTGTGAGGTGGCTTCTGAAAGAAAGAGTTCATCATAAAGAGTCCCTCTTTCTCCAGGAAGTCGGCCAACCTCTGTCCCCTACGGTTCCGATGTCCATATCCAAATTGCCCCACTTTCAACTCATCCTCGCTTCTCTTACCCAACTTCGCGTTGAAGTCCCCCATAACAACTAGAAAGTGCGTTTCAGAGGTATGTATGGCCCGACTAATGTCCTCATACATATCCTCCACCTCATCATCCGGGTGCGACTTCGTCGGTGCGTATACCTGAATGACCTTCAGCGAATATCGTTTGGATACTCTGAGTATTAGGTATACGACCCTATTGGAAACGCTATCGATCTTAACTATGTTGTTAGTAAGGGACTTGTGGACGAGAAACCCGACACCACCTTGGGACTGTTGGTCGCCCTCCCGGTGGTAGAGTAGGTTACCTGATTTTAGGGTTATCGTGTCCTCACCCGCTCTACGGACTTCAGATAACCCCACAATGTCCCAGCGTAGCTTACTCATTTCTTCTTCCAGTTCATATATCTTCTCGTCTGTCCTCATCGTGCGTATGTTGTGTGTTACCAGGGCCAGTCGTCGTCGTTGGGGGTGGTAGCCGGGCGTCTGCCGGGGATTCTTAGCACCCCCTGCCCCACCGTTACCGTGGCCGCTACCGTAGCCAGGAATAGCGGGGCTGCCGGGGACTGGGGGCCTGGTTCTTTTTGTCCAATCCATTGAGGGGTTTTTGCCAATACTCGCCACGCTTGGCAGGCGGGTTGGCGAGCGCAGTTTGTGTGTGTTTGACTGGGAAGGTGCTGCTGCCCACCTTCTGATTTGTTATCCCTTAGCCGGCTTCTACGGCACCCACGGGTAGAGTTGGGGGGGTGCTATTCTAAGCCGGCACCGCCACGGCGCCGTAAGAGAAACGTAATACAATACCAAGTCAGTACTCACTAGATGGACAGATACTAGATGAAGTTGAAGAAATAAAAGATCTGGGTGTAATTTTTGACAAAAAGTTATCCTTTAAACCTCATTATAACCATATAATAAAGAAAGCTAATAGAGCATTTGGATTCATTTGGCGCAACAGTAGAAACTTTCAAAATCCTACTGTTAGAACAACTTTATTTAAGTCTCTGGTACGAAGTCATTTAGAATATTGCCCCAGCATTTGGACTCCCCATTACGACTGCCACATACAAAGGATTGAGCGGGTACAAAAACGGTTTCTATATCTTTTAACTAGGTCACTTGGTAAAAGAAGCGAGCTGCCCCATTACAAGGATAGGTTAAATTATTTCAAACTGTCAAACTTGGCTGATAGGCGTCGAGTAGCAGACCTCACTTTTCTGTATAAACTTTTGAATGGACTTATTAATTTCCCTGATATATTAGCATTAATTAATTTCGCTATCCCGCGCTCCTCTTACCGCCCTAATGTATACAAGTTATTTTATATAAAAGGTCAAAGAACTCAGTTGGGCAAATATAGTCCTCTAACAAGAATTTGTAGACTATCAAACCAATTGTGGTCGGAGCAGGGGATAGATATGTTTGAGAGTTCTCTTGTTTTATTTAAGAAAAGGGTTGTGGAAACCCTTAAGTAAGTTAGCTATTTCACTGTTTTATTTGTTTTATTGTGCTTATTTTCATTCATTCCATAACTTGTTTTTTTACAAAATGTTATATACTGAATTCGTCAGAGTTGGTTGTAGACCAGCCATTAATTTGTTATTAATGTTGTAATAATGCATGCTGTGTTTGCCTATTATTGGATTGTTACATAAGACATTAATATTAACACAACGTTATTTATACTTACTATAAAATGTATCAGTCTGTTGGTAAACCAAATAAAAAAAAAAAAAAAAGCTGCCGAAGTAACGGCTGCGATGGGGTCGTCCGGGTCACCCAAAATATGCCTTGGACGGCGAAGGGGGGGGGGGGGAGGAAGTGAGGATCGGTTATGTCAGTGGAGTAGTTCGCCGCTTCGACCACGAGGGGATTCGAGTGGTGGGGAGCTTTGTTTGTAGGGGAGGGTGAAATCGCAGTGCAGTTCGGCGTTCCGTAAGTACCACGGAGCGCCCACTGCCCTGCGCATAAAGCTATTCTGAATCACTTGAAGTTTGTGGAGGTCGTGTTTCTGAGCATGGGCAAACGCTACAGATGCGTAAGTCATGACTGGGCGGATGCAAAGTTTGTAAAGAGTCGTCTTATTTCTAAGAGACATTTTACTGTTTTTGCCTATGAGGGTATTAAGACGACCCATAATGAAGGCCGCCCTATTGCGAACAATCTGGATGTGTTTCGCGAAAGTGAGTTGGCGATCAAGGGTGACGCCCAGGTATTTGGCAGATTTAGCCCAAGGGATGGGTTCGCCGAATAGGACTATGGGTGACGGCATGAGAGTCCGCCGGGTCTCAGTGAAGTACAGTGCTGCACTTTTGCTAGGATTTACTGCAATCCGCCACTTACGAAACCATGCACCGATTACGGTGATGGCTCGTTGGATGGCGCATCTCTGCCTGACCTTGAACCAGCCAGTAGAGTAGATTGCAGTATCATCCGCAAACTGAGCGATCTGAACATTAGGTTCAGATCGTGGGATGTCGCTGGTGTACAGCGAGAAGAGAATGGGTGAGAGTACAGAGCCCTGAGGGACACCTGCGTGAATGGGATGCGAGGAGGAGAGCGTTCCCTCGGTGCGATAGCTAAACGTTCGATCCTTGAGAAAGTCTTGTAAGATGAGTACAAGACGGTCTGGCACACCCAGTTGGTACAGCTTGAATATCAAGCCGTTGTGCCAGACTTTGTCGAACGCTTTCGCTACGTCGAGGAAGACAGCTATGGTCCCTTGGGGCTTTGGTTTCTTATTGAAACCGCCTAGGATGTGCTCCGTTACGCGGTGCACTTGTTGGACGCAAGAGTGTTTGGCTCTAAAACCAAATTGCTCATCGGGAAGGAGGTTATTGGACCTAACGTGGGACCAGAGTCGGTTCACAATGAGCCGCTCGTAAATCTTCCCCAGAGAGCTGAGGAGACTTATGGGACGGTAGCTGGAGGGCTCGGCTGCCAGTTTGCCTGGTTTGTGAATACCAATGACAATGGCATGCTTCCAAGTGTCTGGGAAGGAGCAGTTGCTCATAGCCGCATTGAAGATGCTAACTAAGAGATGGACTAGTGGGACTGAGAAGTGTTTGATTACCTTGTTGCTGATACCATCAGCACCAGGGGATTTACGGGTCTTGAGGCTCTTGATCAGAGACACTACCTCGGATGATTTTACCGGTGGGAGGAGTGGGAGGTCAGAGATGGACATAGAGCTTTTACGTTCGACTTCAGATTCCACCAAATCGAGGTGTTTCTGGTCGACGTGATCTAGAGAGAAGAGGGCTTCCAAGCTGTCTGTAATAGTTCTTTAGCAGAGGAGAGGTAACATGAGGCTATGATGACAGGTTGATGACCTGACATCGCTAGAAAGCAAACAGAGGCTTCTAGTATTCTAAGTGGCGGAGTAACAATTGGGATACAATGCAGAGCTCTTTTGTAATAGATGAGAGTACCACCTTTTGGGGTGGCCACTCTATCATTGCGAACCAAACGGTAGTTTGCAAACCTAGGGTTCGCTGTACCTGGTTTCAGAAAGGTCTCCTGCACGCATAGGATATCGACCTGATGGGTCTTACAAAATTCATGAACTTCGTCCTTTTGACTAGAGAGGCCGTCAGCGTTGAAAGTTGCTACGGTGACTGAGTGGGGCTTAATACGTTTCGGTGTACTCTCCATATTGGATGATACCTAAGAAACGTTGGGGAGGGCGTAGCGCCTCACTGCGCTGATTAAACCCGCGTGTGTGAGCGTGGCTCGCAAGCGGTCTTGGTCGTTTGTGGCAGTACGAAGTTTGTGCGCGAATGCCTACTTCGTCCACGTCTATGACCATCGCGTAGTCCATGACAAGAGCTATGTCGGCCGCCAGGTCAGAATGACTTGGGGCGTCCATGAGCCCAGCCATGGGAGGCCTAGAGAGCGGAGGTTTGGGCTTAGGAGCCGGCGCGCTGGCAGAGGCCTGCGGGCGGGCGGGGATGAAGGGGGCGCTTGCTTGTACCATGCTCAAGGGCTTGGACAAAGCGTTGCGCCCGGGCGCGGGCGCGGGTACAACAGGTGTTGCCTGCGGTGCATGTTGTAACGGTCCGCAATGCGTTCCGCTACGTTCACAAATATATAGATACATCAGTATGATGGAAATCTAATCTAAGGGCATCTTTTGGAAATATTAAATATCTAAAAAGTTATATCTCAATAGACTAAATCCGACTATCAGACATAGATCATGGAGCTAAAGAACTTCCTGTCAATGAAGTTAATAAGTCAGGATTTTATGCAAAAGTATATCTAATAAAAGCAAAGTGAATGTTAAGAGGTTTTATGCAGTAACTAAGATTCTTAATATCCCCACGATTAGCAAACTAACGATTCCATTTCTATGTATACATTTCCAATACTAGGAAATGATTAAAACTAACAGATTAGATCTAACAAATTAAATAATTAACTAACATAATTCAGAATCACGGCAGCTGAATGATGTAAATAGGCTGAGAACGCTTGGAGACAGGTTCCAAATTCAAATAAAACTCATAAAACAAAATAACATATCATAAATATTTAAAAAAAAGGAACGTAGGTTCAAAATGTGTATTCAAGGGATCTGATTGGTTAGGTCGGAGACAAGATGAGGACAACTTACGTACATTATTCTAAATTCAAATAAATTTAAAATTGGAAAGCTAATAATGGCTCATCAATATTTGAAAATGGAACGAGATTTCTATTGGTCGGAATGGATACTCAAGGAGTTTGATTGGTTGAGTCGGAGACAGGTTGGAGACCAGATACGGACACTTGGGTAGTATAAAAAGGGGACGAATGGGCCGTCCAAACCAGTTACCGTCTAGAAGCCAAAGTTGCTGTCCGCGATAAAGTGAAAAGTGAAATATTCAAAGTGAAGTGTCTGTGAAAAGTGAAGTGTAGTGCTAGTGAATTGCCACCTGCCCGTGGGGATTGGATTGATTCTGTTGGACGAGTTTACTCACGTAAGTCCTAGAATTTAGGCATTTTAGACTTTTTCCGGATAGATGAGATTTTCCAAGATAAATGTTAAATTTAATAAATTACTCTTCTAAAATAATGGAGTTATGATTGATGAAATTGATCATTGAATAGAGACACTTGCTCTTTGGATTTCTCGTAGACTAAAAGACGGTTTAGAGATGTCCAAGTCATTGGTTAATATTATCAGTTATCAGTTAATTGTTCAATAAATATTTGTCAATTAATCATGTTATGTTGAAGACATTTATCTGTCTAGATATTGTGACCGTTTTATAGAATTTAAGATAGTCCTACAAATAAAATAAGGAGGTGAAATGAGACGCAGGAGCAACAAATTATTTATACAGTAACAAATTAACAAAACTTAGAAAAAATATTCTTATCTCAGCATTGTGTTTCCAAATCTTATTCAGCGTTAGAAATAAGTGTTAAGGGGGGTAATTTGAGCTGGAAAAGCAATGGAGAGTGTTGTAATTACGTCAAGAGCTCTTAATCCAGCCTTACGGTCACAAGCCCGTAATGTTTTCCTAGCTCTGGTTATCTGCAATGATAAATATCCATAGAATTCTAATTTTTAGGTGAAAACATGAAAATAATTACCTTTACTGAACAACATTTGACCATCATAGATCAAACAAATACAACTATGGATATTTACATTTAGTTATTATCAATAATTAACTAATTAAGTTTATGATTTATTACTTTATTGTGTGTGATAATTTTCTGTGTCATTCCATGTCTTAGGTACAAATGTTCTGCATTTAAATATTTGATTTTGTGTTTACTTGAAGTTATTTACTTGAGGTTATTACAATCTATGCTTTGCGAATTTATAGAAATCTTATGGCGAAATATAATCTCTAATAGTAACGACAGGATTGGGGTCAAAATGGTATAACAGAATTAGGGTCATTTTAATGAACCCTTGCAGTAGGAATAAGATTTGTCTTCATGTGCTTACTAAGTACAATTTTATCGTTATAATAATTTATTTCTCTTACAATTAGGTTAGGATTGTCTCAGTATTTCCTGAAAAGAACTTGAGTTACCACGGTTCATAATATTCGGTTCTACCACTATGAGCTAGACGATCACACCTTGGCCATATATATATATTTAATCAGTTCTTCATTCATTAGTATAGATTTATTATCTGGATAATGTTAAGTTATGATTCGATCTAGTTATGTGTACTTATTTATCTGAGGAATTAAAAAAAAACGTAGGCCGGAATCATCTAGATATTATTAGCTCAGATTAGGGATAGTTACAATTGGTAGTACCGTTCCCAGGATTAGAGCTTTAGACTACGGGACGAGTTGGCTAGTTACTATTTATCATACAAGAGTTAGGATCGGGAGGGGGGGGTTACAATGTGTAGGGTTAGGCTTAGGGCCGTTCCCTTGAGAGCGGGTAGTGACCGGGCGAGGAGGGGGATTAGGCCTCCTAGCCGGCCCTCTGGATACGCGGGGTGCCTTAGGGCAACCGCGGTAATTGGCGGTATGTCCCTGTGTGCCGCAGAGGACACAACTTGGCGGGTCCGCAGAGTCCCTAGTGCGAGAACACTGGGCTGTCCCGTGATCCCCTAGGCACTTGACGCACCTCGGGCGGGCGAAGCAGAAACGGGCGGCATGACCGTACAGTTGGTAGTTAGGACATTGGCCAGGTGAACTGTTTCGGTATGGGGGTTGAACGGTGATCCCCGAGAGGTTCACGACCATTTTGATGTTAAATATCGCTTTGCCTTCAGGCGTACTATTAAGAATGATCAAGAGTAGGTCGTAAGGTTTGCGGTCCTTGCCACTGTACATGCGGTGGCATTCGCGGACGGGGTATCCTTGCGCCTTCAAGTCGGCGAGGACACTGTCGGTCGGGACCTCTTTCGGTACGCCGCGTATGACAACGCGTAGGACTTTCTCTTCTTCGAGAGCATAGGTGTGAAAACTTATGCTCTCGTTTTTGAGTAGTCTAGTGAGCGCCCTATGGTCGCTTGGGGTAGGGACTTGGACTTTGATACCCAGTTGGGTTGATCCGTCAAGAGGCGTGAGACCATGTCCCACTTCGCCTTGTCCTGAAGGAACAGAGGCGGTGGCGGTTTCTCGCGTCTAACTAACGCTCCTTGAGAGGAGGCGTCGCGTTGAGACGCGGCGATGCTTGCGGGAGCATCGGAGTGAGCGAGAGGGTCGCGGGAGGTGGGAGCGAGAGAGCCTGATGGCTTCGCTCCCGGGGCGGTGCAGGCCGCTTTGGGTGGCGGGGAGGGAGCCTCTGAGGCGGCTTTGGGGACGCGCTTTCTCTTTCCGACGGTAGTGAACCCGTCGTTGGAGATGTTGCCAACAGAGTTAGCGCGGGAGCGGGAGAACTCTACATCCATCTCATTCTCCGAGTTGGACGCTGAGTCGTAGGCGCGTTCGTACTCAGTTCGAGGGACTGGAGAGCGATTGCGGGGTGATAGAGGTGCGCGGGGAGCGCGGGACGCATTG
The DNA here is from genome assembly GCA_917880725.1 of Selenia dentaria. Lineage (NCBI taxonomy): Eukaryota > Metazoa > Arthropoda > Insecta > Lepidoptera > Geometridae > Selenia > Selenia dentaria. The sequence continues at coordinate 18,240,165 of OU862879.1, forward strand.
GGCGCAGGGTCGGGAGAAAGAGGGCTTTCTAAGGGCTTGAACGCCGAAGAAACGAGAGGGCCCCCTCGGAGGGAGGGAGCCGGAGGAGGGAATTTGAGAGTCCGTGAAGCGGGGCCTCTCAACAATGTCCCGATTGGACTGGAGATACTCGGAAAGCATTTCCGGGTAACAGTTCGAGACCCACGAGACAAACGCCTGAGGCGAAGCGCCTTGCGGGAGGCTCAGAGCGGAGGAGGGAGAGAGAAGAGACATCTCGAGGGGAATACTCGAGATGCGAGTGAGAGATGAGTGACACTCCCGCCGGGTGCAGGCGGGAGAGTGAGTGCCTAGGTGTCCCTACTGTGTGCCCTCTGCCAGTCTTATTGTGCAGAGGGATGTGTGCCTAAACGCGAGGCCCTAGCTGCTCCGGGGGCGAGGAGAGAAGACCGAGTAAAAACCCGGCTTCCAACCAAACACTTGCCCAGAGAATAGGAAAGTAGGATAGGGTAGGGTGGGAAGGAGATACCTGCCGTTGGCGAGGGGAGACCCCAAGGCCGGTGAAGGCAGGCCCGTCCGGTTTTAGCCGTTCCCTCCCACGCTCAGGAGGGAAAGGCTTGACGCACCGGGTCCACGCCCAACTGGAATGCGTTAACACCGCAAGGATCGTCCAGAAGACCACGTGAAGCGTGGATTTGTTTGACTCGAAACTTGAAAATTTAAAATAAACAAGAGTAAAGAAACAAGAGATCGCTCTGAGAAGAGCGGTTTTGGTTGACGAGTCGAAGCGCTCTTACAAGAGCGCGCTTCTTTCGCGACGCGAGCCGAGCCGAGCCGAACGCCTCCGTGCGCCGAACGGTACACGAAGCGGTGGCTTGACGTCGAATCTGCACACAGAAAATTCACTATTAGCGAAGTCCAACACTGAATCCTCTTCAATCGAAACGATACAGGTAACCGGCACTAAAAGCGCAAGCACTTTTAGGCCGATCGGAATATTCTTGGAGAGCTCTTGAGCGCATGTCCGTCCCGCTCGAGCGCGCTGACCGGAATGATTATGTAAGTTAAAAAAGATTATCTTTATCCATAGAGTAACTTTTTATACTAGAAATAGAGATCAATCTCGGCGTCAATTAGTGTTAACCAGTATTTTCAGCACATTAGTGCCATCTGTAATTTCTAGATGACATTACTTCTATATATAAATATATTTATATTCTAAAAACCTATCTTATTCATGTAGGTATTTGTACTTTTATGTATACATGATTTGATTACCTATTTGTTGCCCTTCCAAGGTTGATCATTTTAGCTGTAATATACGAGTAAATTAGTATCACATTGGTATACAATACAACAAACACTTAAACTGCCTTGAAATTGCTAAAATCAGTAGGTACATCTGTAATAAGAAATAAATGATATGCTTTATGTAATTAATGCAATCTTTTATGGTTAATAAGTATTCAAAGTATCCACAAAAGTCCAAAGACATCCATCAGATAGACAGGCACAAAAACTAGCATCATCACAGAAAAAGTCATTACACACAAACTTGAACAAAATATTAGTCCCGCACAGCAAATCTATAAAATTGTATACGAAATATACGGATAATAATTTGTATTATACAGATTTTTTGTATTAAACACTTTTGTTTGTTTGTTTGTTTTTGTTTTGGCAAACGTTTAGAACATTATTGCCAGTGTCACGTCAAAAGAGTTATTAAAAGAAATAAAATAAACGATTTTTGAAATTAGGGCAATCTGAAACAAAGGAAAATATCTTTATGAAACTACATACTACTTCTACTTACATAAATATAAATATCTACAGGGTACCTATTATATTATTACTTATAGGAAGCTTTGTTGAAGTGGGATGAAACTAATGTTTAAAGCAATATACAAACTAAAGTTTTATGTTATTTAAATGTATGAAAGATGCTATTATGTTAACTGAGGTGGGGTTGATGTCACACAAAAGGTTATCTATATCTACAGGTAGTGGAAATTTATGATCAACAAGAGATGAATATAATGCACAATGGTCAAATTTGGAACAAGAAAAAAATATATGGTTGAGGTTGCCTTCATCCATTCCACATTCACATATTGATGTATCTTTAATTCTCAGTTTTTTAAGATGGACATCAGAACAGCAGTGGCCAAATCTCATTCTAGATATTATTGAACTAATTCTCCTATCACATTTATATTTAAAAAACCAAGGCTTACTACTTATATCGCGTTGATATTTAGCAAAGTTAGTACCAGTTCTTTTACTAGAAATCAACCACCTTTTTGACCATCTAGATTGTAGGTAGTGATTAGGAATAAGTAAAACACTTTTTAAAATTCAAAATAACCCAAAAAATAACCCATGGCAAACGGTGACATTCTTATCTATGATTTTGCAATTTGCAATTGGTAAAATTGCCAGCTATGAATACTAAAATCTACTTCTATGTCTGCCGGGCCGTGTTATGCCAAAACGTTTTAACCCTCAGAATATCCAATCTGAGATAGTGATGAAGTTGTAGACGTGTTTTTTCTTTATTCTACATCAAATATGAACTTGTAAAACTTATTGTATTATTTTAAGACAAAGTTGAGTTGTATTTTTCATCTAAACAATTTGTATTTTGCAAAAAAATTGCATAAATGATCCAAACTATTTATGCGTTTAACCTTGTGTTCGTAGTTTTTCTTGCATGATACTAAATTGAAAAGTAACAAAACATCTGCACTACTTTACGAAATATATCGACGTAAAATTTCATCCGAATCAGTTTACCTGTTTTTGTGTTGTGTTATTTTTGTGGCCTTAGCCACAAAAATAAACATTTATACCTCCTTACAGATAAAAGCTACATGAAAATGAAGTAGCTCTGAATTTCATTATAAAATACGCATAAACGGCGGCGCCAATTTTGATGAAATTTGGTATGGATGTAGATGAGGGACCGGATTAACATTTAAGATTATTTTCATCATCATCATCGTTATCATCATCCATCACCACGCGGGTGAAAAAGCGTAATATTCTTGTTCACAGCACAGACATAATAATAAGACCCCGAAAGAAGTCAAAGTTTGTAACAGTTTCTAAGTCAAAAACACGCTATTATGTTGACATCTCGATACACTAGACATGTCGACGACCGTCAAGGGTGATGAAATGTAATGACGGTTTTTTCCACGGTGATTAATTTTATATTTGTATGTACGTAAGTAGTGTATTTTATATTTGGTGTTTACTGATTGATATATCTACTAAGGCTATGTTCCGGGAAACGCCGTCAACGCTCACAACTGTCGCGCCCCGGTTTAGCGTTCCGGTTAGAATGAATGCTTGCAATGTTCAACCCAAGCGGAATTACGGTTATGCGGTCGCGAAAAGCGCGCCAACTTTTCTGTCAAATAAGAGCGCGATCTTTTTTAAACTGAAATCTTTCGTTCGAACAGCTAGGTGCATTTCATTTCAACAGTTCGATTGAATTTAATTATTATTACAATAATAACAAAATGGAATTGCTTGCTATAGTAAGACGCAGAATTTTAAATTCATCCGATGGAGATTGTGAATCGAGTTCCGACGATGATTGGGATGTTGGGCTAGTTGGAGCTGGATCTTTGAGACGTGAAAAATGACTACGTCCTCGAATTGAGCTTTATGCAGAAACAGTCGTAGAAAGTTATACGGATTATGAATTCAAGACTCATTTTAGGTATGCATTAATAGTAATGTTTGTGTATGGGTGGAATCTTTGAGTATGGAAACAAAAATAGGTGCTGACATTTTACATAGAATTTCCATGCCATAAACTTTACATGGGGTTTTCAGACTGTCAAGGGCTACTTTCGGGTAGTGCCTACGGGTAGTGCCCCCCCGCAAACCCCACCCGCCGGAGACCATTAGTTTTCGAGTTATGTTTGTTAAGTATTTTGAGGTTAAGTACTGCATTTCGATCTACTACCACCCCCGCGTCGGCTCTGCAATCCGACAAGACTGCTTGAAATCGGGGTGCTATGAGTCGGTTCTGTCACTGACTTCGACCTTTTTTTTTTTTTTTTTTTTTTTGTCCCGGGGAAATCCTTTATGGATACCACCCACCACGGGGAGGGAGGTGGTTATGTGGGAGTCCGTATACCCACCAAAACCCCGGGGTGTTCCGTCACTGCCGCCCTCGGCGGGAACGCGGGACAGATTTTCCACACGACCGCGAACCCGCCGTGGCTGTCCGTTGCCGGACCCTTCTCTTCGCGGCACGCCAGAACACATGGCGCGCCACAACTGCCTCGGAGACCAAACTCGCCAACAATGGGCGCCAGACTTCCCCGTGTCTGGTCGCCCGTGGTCTCCCTGCGGTGGGTCGGATACGTAGCCCCACCGCCTGCTACGTCAGCCACAAGGGATAGCCCCCCCGCGAACCCACCTCCTCGAGTCTGCGCCGAGCGCCCGGACCCCACCTCCTCGAGCCTGCACCAAAGTGCCCGGGCCCCCCTCCTCGAGCCTGCGCCAAAGCGCCCGAGCCCCACCTCCTCGAGCCTGCGCCAAAGCGCCCGGGCCCCACCTCCTCGAGCCTGCGCCAAAGCGCCCGGGCCCCACCTCCTCGAGTCTGCGCCAAAGCGCCCGGACCCCGCCACTCCTATGTGGACTTGGCGGCCAAAGCCCATAGGAGCGGCCAGCCTGAGCCGGCCAGCGCACCCCAACGCCGGCGCGGCCCCTGGGTTCCTCTTGGCTTCACCGTGGTGTACCTAGCCACGGTTACTGAGCCCCCCCGCCACGTCAATGCGAGAACCCTTCGGGGGGGACTGACTTCGACCTATTCTAACTAACTATAACTAACCTATAGGTATGTCACAGACAAGTGACTTTGCCAATTCATTAGATAGCCACTGATATACTATTGTGCACAAATTTGGAACAAAAGTAGTTTGATGAAGCGATCGCCGGCCGCTCCCGCGGCACGCTCGCTACGCTCGCTCGGCTCGCGCCTGGTGGGTCACAGTTCAAACCTAACCTAACCTATAGGTTTGTCACAGACAAGTGACATTGCCAATTCATTAGGTACTAATATACTATTGTGCACACATTCCTACTAGTATGGGTCTGATAATTAAAATTGAAAAACAATTTGTTATTTTTAGAACTTATATTTTATAGACATAATTTATAGCATTTATAGTTTCGATGAATGGGTCTTTTTTATTTTTAGTCACATTTCTTCTCCATAAATACTCTATGATGGAGTTAGTGAAATTTTCAGTATTATTATAATTGTCTTTTTTAAAATAACGCTTCACTGCTCTCCATTGGGACTCGATGCGTTGAGTATGAGTCCCATCACTACTTACAAAAGGATTGTCCGGGTCAGAGTGATTCACCTTTTTATGGATGTAACCATTTTCTGCCAGACAATCATATGCTCTCCAGCAGTCAGTGTGGATGGTGGTGCCTTCTTCCAGAAGATCCTCTGACCCGCCTTCAATCATTCCGAGGACCCAATGTCCCTCTATGTGGCGTCCTCGGTTAAACTTCCTCTTTCCAAATTTTGATTCATCTATTTGTACAGTTCTTCCAGGTCTTCCAATCTTGCCCACATATTCATTTCTTTCAAGTTGGTAAATAACTACACACTCTCGACAGTAGTTGTACCAATCACTTAATGTTGAAGTACTCAGGCACTGTTGTTTCTCTTCTTTTAGAGGGTCTTCGTTTCTTGTCGAGTCAAAAGTCCATTTGTGGGCAAATGCATATATGAGATAAAATACATGTCTTATGTCGATCTTGCCATTTTCAAAAAATGTCCCAGTGTTTCGGCATATTTTCCCTTTTTGTTTGCACTGGCCTTTGGTGCACACCCAAGCCCCAAACTTTTGGTAGGCTCCACATTTGTACAACTTCCTCCGTGTACAAATGCCGGTCCGAAACGGGTCCGTCATCTACAAAGTCCGCCCTTGATGAAGGTCCATGCACAGGAGACGCCATCGCGATGACTAATGAGCACGTCGAGCTGGTACCAGTTATCAAATCTTCCAAAGGCAATCACAGTGTCCAGTGAGCAAGCAGGTGTCGTACAGTAAAGCAGCAAAATCGGAGTCCAAAGTCGTAGCAAAGTCGTTGAGATATCAAAAGAAAGCGCAGAAAAACAGGAGAAAACATTCACGTACACTCGGAAGTAACGGAATGACGCGAGTATTCCGACAGTGACATTACGCTATCTTCGATGTTTGCGTTCCGTTTCAAGAACTTACATACAACGTACATGTCAAAAAAGGCTAAAAGTTACCTAGAAACGTTTCGTTTTACGCATTAATGTCATTTATGTCACCTATCACTATCAAAATTACGGTGTTTTATTGAAACTTTAAAAAATTATTTAGACTATTTTGGCGTGTCTCCGGCAGCTAAAATGTTGTAAATACGCTTTATACAAACCCCTTCAACCCACCCACAGTTTTTGTTTCACCAAATTCAGGGGTCACGATTCTAAAGCCAACCCAATTTCCCTAATTTAACTAAAATACAATTGATTCTTACCAGATTATTATTATATTTAGGAAAGTTTTCTGATCAACCCTTCTACAATTCCTATGATTGTTTATCCAAGGAATCTGTATAAACTAATTTCACGCGGACAAGATCTTTAGTAGGTAGGTGGAATGTAACAAAATAAAACCGCACAGACCTATATCTATGCTAAGTATGTCTGTAAATAAAACGAAGTACCTATTGAGTTAAATTCTGTAATTTAACCAGTAAGGAGTTTTATTATTCCTACTAGGAAACAGAATGTCTCACAGATTTTTTAAAATCGTATATAAAGAGTATTTTGTACATAGCTTGAATTGAGTACTATTATCTAATGATATCATAATACACTGGCGTTTAAGTGTCAGCACCTATTTATTTTTCCTACTTTCAGTTAGTATGCGACCATAAAACATTAATAACACACTGTTATACCGGACATCCTGGCTCTGTACATGATCAGCGAGTGTTCAGACAGTTTGAGTTATCCAGCTATTTGGAAGACAACCAACGATTTCACTCAGATAGTCACCTTCTAGGAGATGCTGCCTACGAACTGCACCAACATCTACTAACTCCTTACAGAGACAATGGTCACTTAACAGAAAGGCAGAAAAACTATAACTTTCGCCATTCATAATATCTGCTAGGATGGCAGTAGAAAGGTGCATTGGTTTATTGAAAGGTCGAATGCGAAGTCTTTTACATTGCCTGCCTATGAAGAGGGTTGATTTGATGGCAGAATACATTGTGGCATGTTGTGTAATACACAACATATGTACTCTTAGAGGCGACGAATTAGAGGTTGTTACATTACCTCAAACGGAAGTAAATGTACCGTTGAGTGTTGGTCCATCGCAACAACAAAGTGTCGGTATCCTAAAAAGAAATTTAATTATGAAGGTGTTGTATAATAGTAATTTGCACCTATAAACCAGTTATTGTTGTTTTCTACCGACTGCCAAAAAGGAGGAAGTAAGTACTCAATTCAATTGTTTTGTTAGGTACTTCATAACTTTCGATAGGGTGAACCAATTCTCAATATTCTTTAAAAGCTGGTGCTTCTCGTGTAGTCCCAATTAAATTTCATCAAATAAGGTTCAGTAGAAGTAAAATTGTACTTCTATATTATACCATCATACTATTCTATGTATCTATCATCATACTAGTTATTACGCGCGGCTACGCCTGCAATTTCGAAAAACCACAAATTCTAGCTGTCATATATATTATATATACTAGCGACTGCCCGCGACTTCATTCGCGTAGTAGGCTTGGCCTTCGCCCTCACCATAACCTCCCATCTTTTCTTAATTTTTTTTGTAAGAACCTTCTACGAAGTATTATTAATCATTTAAAAAAAAGAGGAATGAAATCGTTTAAAGCCGTTCTAGAGTTATAGCATGACCAGGAAAAATAGGGGTTCATTTTTTTTATATTATAGATAGATAAGCCGAGAGTGTTAAGAGACGCCATAGAAATAAAAAAAAACACTAATTTTAATAGAGATTATGGATGACAAGGACCACTGCTTGGGATCCAGTGACCAAACTAATAAAATCCCTTGTCCAGCACAATACTGCAAGACCTCGGGACACTGTGAGTGATTACTGCTTGCATCGGGAACGTTTTGATTAAAATGATACTCTGAAATGTTTTCCATAACAGACAACTGTCATCCGTTTACCCGAGACCATGTTCACTGAAAAGTGTTCAAACGTCGGGATACAATAATATAACATTATACGTGATTTAATCCGTTTAAGGTTGTTTGATTTCAAATATTTATAGATTGATTTTTTGACCCATCTATATATACCCATATGTGTACCTATAGGTACATAATCTTTTTTCATTTATTTTTTGTGTTACGGAACGAACGGAGTCCTGCATGATTATATATAATTTACTCTATGTGCATGATGTTAAGCACTCATTCACTTAGCTCAGTACACGTATGCAGGTAAAGTAAATACTCCTGCTTTAAGGCAAGTTATAAGTATGAAAATTGTTAGATATATGTTATGTAAAGTATAAATCTTTATCAATGCCTCACATACCTATTTGTGTGTTGTGTTGTTTTGCCCACTATATATTAACGTTGGGCCTACGTTGGTTTTTGCGGTTGTGAAACCAACAACAATTTTATTCCGTAGGTACAATGTTGGCCCAACCGATGTATAAACAACGTTATATATACCACGATAAAACAAAACTGGACCAACTATCTAAACGGTTGACCAGCCAACAATGTTTGCGTTGTATTTACCATAAATATACTACTTTGGGCCTACTAAATCCACAGTTAGCGGGCCAACGAGGAAATGATTAGGTTGTTATAACATTGGCCCATCCGATGTATAAACAACGTTATATTTACCACGGTGTTACAAAAATTGTAACATGTTTTCGTTGAATTTTCCAAAAAAATACTACACAACTACACAATCAGTGGGCCAAAGAGGAATTTATTATGTTGATATAACATTGGCCTAACCGATGAATTACATATAGAAGGGAGCGGACTATTGGGATATAGATATAGGGACTACTTGAAAGCAAGCGGCACAAAGTGCAACATGACGCGCTTACTCAGCACACGTGTCGAAGCCGAAACCGGACAAGCGGAGTGGCGACGTTTGCGTCACTTATGGTTCACACATCGACCTGAGTACACAGCATAGTTTAGTACGAACCCTACAGCCCTACGAACTCTGCAGTTTATAATCCAACGGGTAATTAGTTGATAGTATAATATAGGCTTTGCCAATGTAACAACAAAGTTATATTTTCCATGAAACGATGAAAGTAGGCTAACGACTTCAAAACATTAGACCTTACCTTAGGTTACTAACTTTACAGTTTGTGATCCAGAGATATTGATTATGTAGTTATGAACGTTAGTATAGCTGGTCCGTTATACGAGTAGAACAATGACCAACTATATGATAAACTTTCGTGGCATTACCAACCATCAGGATACCTCAGGCCTACAACGCCGATAGATTTTATAACGAACAACTTTTCTACTAGGCATGGCCCAACGCATGGCCGATGGTTATTAAGGATTGAGAAGTATCGTGCAATTTCCAACCGATCACTTTACGAAGGCTACATAACATGTAGCCAAATAATATATAGGTATTGTTGATTTTTCTAAGAAAATTATATATAAACTCATCCTGAGAAAAAACAATTATCAATCGCAGATTTTCTGTCGGAAGTTGTCGTCGTCAATGAACTTACTATAAATAACGGTGAAATGCAAAAATTGTATGACAGTGTAGGTGTGGCGTCCAGTATATATATATTATATACGTCTGGTCTAACACCTATCTGTTACATGTGTATTTAGCGGGTGTACTTAGCTGTATACGTGGAGCTCAATCAAAATCCTTATCTTCGGTATATAGCTCACTTTATTTCCACTGTCACACTTAGAAGGGTTTAATGAGAGTTTATATAAGAATGCACAATATTGTATAACTCTTTGACGCAACTGTCTAACGGTCAACATCATGTTAAAAGAGCTCCGATAATATTTATGTTAATCCGGTTATATACAGTGTTTGTTTAGTTTAAAATGTATATACAATTAATCTACATAATCTAAGGAAGATGTATAGGTATGTAAAGTGATCAGTGAAAATCTTCGATTTACGTCGGATAAATAACGAAACAAATCGTAGAACAAGCAAAAGTGGCGAATCGAGTGACGTGTTCAATGGAGAGATAACAGCTAAGCGCAAGGGACTTTCGCGGTTGCGGCATTCATTGCGGTTTCATGCAATCGTGCTAGAACAGTCTCTGTGAGGCAAATTATTTCGATAAATAATGTATTCTTCATCGACGGGTGGAAAGATGATGCGTACTCTTCCAAAATTGGGTGAAGCCAGTTCATATCCGGATCTGTTCTGCACTCCAGAGATTGACTCAGATAGGCAGTGTACAAATGCAATGAAAAAAAGGAAATATCCTGTAGACTCATGCGAAGATATGACAAAGGCCATGAATGATATGTGCATCAACATGCAGCAAATGTTTAAAGACCTTAGAGTAAATCAGGATGTACAATTCACACAAATAAATGAAAAATGTGTACCTTGAAAAAACAAAATGAAGAATTGTTGATGTCGAACTTGGAGATCCAAAGGACCATGTCTGATATTATCTGTGAGCATAAGGAATTAAAATTTCGTGTCCAAGCCTTAGAAAATAATTATAAAGAAAAAAGCGTAGAGGATTTTCTTAAGGACCAACAGCTAGAGAACTTGGAAAGAAAGATTAAAGATACAAGTGTGGAGATAAGAAACTTACCGGTAGAAAATAATATACAAATGTTGGAAGCTATTGAAAAATTGCATAAAGTGCTGGAAGTAGGCTTGGAAAGAAGCGATATACGTAGCTCATATCGCTTGCCATCAAAAGAGGGTAGAAAGAGGCCCGTTATAGTTGAGTTCACCACCACTCAGAAGAAAATGGAACTACTCAGAGCTATTAAAGACAATAGATAATATTATAACATTAAACACAAAGACAATAAGCTTAATACTAGCAACATAAATGTTCCTGGAGAGAAAAAAAACATTTATGTTAGTGAATACCTGACTAAAAAGGCTAAACACTTGCATTATCTATCCAGAGAACTGGTTAAAAAAGGTGATTGGAAGTTCTGTTGGATTAACAATGGAAGAATATTTTTACGCAAGGAAGAAGGGCAGCCTGTGATTGAAGTAAGGAGCGTGGAGCAACTAGATCCAAATGCCACCATAAAAGACTGACTATCACGAGAAACGAACCCTTATACGAGGTATTACTGTAGTTATGGTCAAATAGTTTATTCACAAAATAGTAAAACTGCGCGCCTTTATATTAGTTCCCTTAAGTCTATAATAAATACTAGTAGTATCGGTTATTTTCTTAGCATTTTATAAGTAATTAAGTTTTTGTATCTTATTACACACACAACGTTCAAACAACAATCACGACTAAGTATAACACATATACACCTTCTACAGAGGCTCAGACAATGTAAAAAATGCAAGTATACATAATATTTATACAAAATAATCCCTGGTAATATCCGATATCACTTAAAGTTTTTACGTGATAACGTAAAAATATGTTTTGTTTTGTTTGTAAATGATGGCACATTTAAATCGGTAGAGAGTTAAATATTCCTTGATTTAAATGAAATAGCCGTAGATATTGACAGCGTCAATGTCTCAAACTTCTACGTCATAGATAAACCAGAGGATTGTATAAAATACTTGACTACAAAAAACAGTAAAAATGTGACAGTTGCTGCGGTTAATATACGAAGTATAAATAAACATTATGACGATTTCATAGTTCTACTTGATCGAATTAATTTTAATATGGACCTACTTATCTTCATGGAATGTTGGATCAATCAATATTATACCCCTTCTCAATTAGCAGGATACAACGTCCAGTATACGAAAAACCTCTACAACAAGAATGATGGCATCGTCGTATACTATAAGAATAATTTAGCTAACGTCATATCTGAAGAGTCGATTCTAACCGAAGCTAATTGTGTTGTTGTGAATGTAGGTCGTGAATTGGCTATCATTGCTATATATCGCCCTGCATGCTTTTCAAAGCCACCAACTTTATTGAATCTCTAAATGACATATTGGTGAGGTTGAAAAGTTTTCCTAACATTATTTTGATAGGTGATATTAACATTGACATCAGCAATGAAAATTTAGACAACCAATCTGATGAGTATTTAACTTTATTGGCAAGCCACGGACTATTGCCAAGTTATCATTACCCCACGAGAGAAAAATCCTGTCTTGATCACTGTATGATTAAATCAAACAACAGCCACAACCTTATTACTACCAATCTATTGTAACAGATCACTCTCCAATTATCGCTCAATTGAATATAAAATGCAAAAGAACAAAACAGATAAATAAAACATACACGTGGGTGAATTATAATGAAATATGTAATGAACTGTCTCAAATAATTTGGAATGATATACTAGATTTGACAGATGTCAATAAGGTGACGGAAATATTCATGAAAACTATCCAAGTCATTGTGCAGAAGTATACCACCACAAAGAAAGTACCAAGGTCTATAGCAAATATAAAACCATGGATTACGGTTGGACTCATTAAATGCATGAGAAAAAGAGACAGGCTTAATTTGAAATGCAAAAAGAATCCCGAAGATACTGAGTTAAAAAGTACATACAAAAAATATAGAAACACGTATACTAAAAAGATTAAAAAGGGAGTATGAAAGAGCAGAACTAAAGAAACATAACAATGATACTAAAAAAACTTGGCAGATTATTAAAAGAATATGCAGCTTCCCTGTAAAAACGAATCCTGTTGAAAATCTCTTAAAATTAAAATACTATAAACCCATAGAATCTCTTTATACTTACTGTAAATAATTATTTTATAAACGTAGGTTCCAATCTCGCAAAAGAAACACTTATTAGTTTAAATAAAACAGAAGAGGATCTGGCCGTATACAATAAAACAAATGCAGTATTGTCATCATTGGACTATTAGACACGGATCAAGTTGAAGTATATTCTTTAATCAAAAACCTAAGAAATAATTCAGCACCTGGATGGGATAACGTTTCTGGAAAAATATACAAAATTATATTACCGTATATTATCAAACCTATCACAGAAATTTGTCAGGTCAGTTTTAATAGCGGTGTCTTTCCTAAACAGTTAAAGAAATCTATTGTATGTCCCATACACAAGGGTGGAGATGGAGACGATGTCACCAATTACAGGGCAATATCTTTACTTCCAACAATGGCAAAAATACTAGAAAAGCTGATGAACATAAGATTAAAGAAGTATTTAGAATCTAAGAAATTGTTATCTCACAATCAGTTTGGTTTTAGAATTGGGAGATGTACAGAAGATGCAGTATTTGAAGTCAAGGAATATATTAAGACAAATTTAGATAAAGGTGAAAAATTATTGGAATATTTTTGGATTTAGCGAAGGCATTTGACACCGTCTCTATACCCATACTTCTTGCAAAGTTAGAGGCTATAGGAATAAGAGATAAGTCGCTAGGTTGGTTTAAGAGTTATCTCAATTACAGAAAGAAGCAGGGTTGGGATACATTAAGCAAGGAACAAGCGTAAATTTTGGGGTGCAGCAAGGCAGTATACTTGGTCCCACGTTGTTCTTAATATACATAAATGACTTATGCAATTTGAACCTGGAAAAAGAAAAAATTGTAACTTATGCTGATGATACTGTGCTGTTGTTTAAAGCTAAAACATGGAATTAAGCTCAACACTTTACTAACAGAGGCTTAGAAATCGTGTCAAAGTGGTTAAGGAGCAATTTACTAACAGTAAATGTTATGAAAACGAAGTATGTTACTTTCACAATCAACAAATCGACACAACCTACACAACTTCTGGATTTAAAAATGCACTCAGTAACACGCAGTCAAATAAATAATTGTTTTTGTGCAAGTTTAATTCATAACAGTGTACATTGCCCTAGCGCAATCAATCTTGGGCTACTGTGTTTCAGCATGGGGAGCTGCGGCACCAGCACATTTTATTAACCTGGAGAGATCTCAAAGAGCCCTACTTAAGGTTATGTGCTTCAAGCCAAGACGGTTTCCGACGAGAGAACTATACCAGCCCTGTTCTATTCTCACAGTCAGACAGCTTTTTGTGAAATCCATAGTTCTAAGACAGCATACACTTGTAGATAGCAGCTACTTTGAAGAAAGAAATAATAAGCGAAGAAAAGAGATACCGTTCAAAATACCAAAAATGAGAACAAAATTTGGTTGGAAGAGTTTCTCGTGTATGGGACCAGTGCTTTACAATCGCTTAAGCAGAGTCATCTCAATTGGAAAACTAAACAGACATAAATGTACTGAAGTAGTAACAAAGCATTTGTTACATCTAAGATATGATGAAACTGAGATATTAATAGCTCCAACTGATTAAATTACACTACACTGTGAACAAACTTACATTGCATTATTTTACTAGTAACACAAGAGCATACTCGTATATACACAAAACTGACCAAACTCACAAATGCATACACACACACACACATTATACTACACACATACCTTCACGCGCACATAACTACTCAAATCCATTAGATCATAAGAATAGATACACTAGCATTAGTAGGTACCTACCATATATTATTTTCTTTTTTATAGTTTAGATTGTTACGATCAACGATTATAAGATCGTTGGTTACGATAGTATTATAGTTTTCGATTTTCATCTATTAGATTATATTATAAGACCCTTTGTACAACTACATCACTAGTGTTATAATGAAAAATAGGTAATGATTAAATTTCATACCTTAGTTGTCTGCTTACATAGGTATGTACCGACGTTACGTTACAAGACACAAACGAGTGCATGGATTAGAGTGGCCATGGCGAGTATATGTAACCCTGCTATACAGGCTCGAAAGAGACCTAGTGCGGGGTGCAAAGCTTCCCAAGGGTACGCTAACTATGTTATTAGTTAAAAATAACATTGTGCATTGCCTTATGTCTACCTACTTACACAAATATTGTTTGTACCAAACATGTCTATAACATTATTAAATAAAATTATTATTATATTATATTATTATATTATTCTCATTATTTATTTCTTTTTCTTAAAATTACATTTTTTACAATATTTCTATATAAAATAAAAACATTATAAAAAACCTAATCCTAGATTGCCATCGGCAGTGGAGCATGACCCAAACTACCGGTGGTTAGGGCTGCAGACTGAGGAACCTCCTGACAATACATGCCGTGTCAAGAATTACTGCCTTCTGTATCTGGCTCTTGATCCAACCGTCTAGCGAGAGCCTCTTAAGATGTTGGTTGAGGCTTTTTGCTATAAGACCGTTTGCTGAAACCACTATCGGAACAATGATCGTCTCGTCAACATCCCACATGGCGGTCACCTCGTGACCTAAGTCAAGGTTTCCTGAGCTTGTCCTTCTCGGCCTTCACGAGATTCTCATCATGAGGAATGGTGACGTCAACAAGCATTACCCTGCGCTGAGATCGATCGATCACCACGATGTCAGGCTTATTAGCAACAACAGTCATGTCCGTGATTATAGATCGATCCCAATAGAGCGTAGCACGACCGTTATCAAGACAGGCGTAGGTGCGTACTTATAGTACGCCACCTCAGACTCAATAAGGCCGTATTGAAGTGCAAGTTGCTGGTGAATAATCCTGGCTACTTGGTTATGTCTGTGCAAGTACTCTCTATTAGCAAGATGAGCACAACCGGAAATAATATGTCTGAGTGACTCTCCAGGACGGCGGCATGCCCGACAAATGTCGACCGTACCGTCTTTCAGAATATATTTCCGGTAGTTATTCGTCTTGATAACTTCGTCAGCAATTGCACAGACAAAACCCTCGGTTTCACCAAACAGATCACCGAAACGTAGCCAGTTCACTGACGCGAGCTGGTCTACATCAGGTCCTGTTAGGGCCTTGTAGAATCGTCCGTGCAGCTCTTTGCCCTTCTATACGTCTCTTCGGTCTTCGATGCTTAGCACCACTGGTTTACGCCAGTTCTCGTTTGCCAAGGAGAGAGGCGTGAGGCTCCTATCAACTGCTATGACATCGCGATGTATCCCACACTCGGTGTTACGGAAATACTCTCTGAGACTGGACACCTCACAGTTATGGAGGTTCTTGGCATTGAGGAAGCCACGACCTCCCCCTTTCCGTGGGATGTACAGCCTCATAACAGACGAACGTGGAGGTAGCATGCGATGTTTTGTAAGCATTTGACGGACCCTTCTATCCAGGGCGTCAAGTTCGGTCTGAGTCCATCTTAGTATGCCAAAGGAGTATATGAGTAGGGGCATCACCCAACCATTGAAGGCGCGCGTCTTGTTGCCGCCCGACAAAAGACTATTAAGAACTTTTGTTAAGCGGTAGAAGAAACGCTCCTTCACTGTCTGCTTAATGTCTCTATCCATGATACCCAATGACTGTGACATACCAAGATACTTATAGGTTTCAACTTCAGATAGACATCTGAGAGTAATTGTCTCAGAAAGTTGTAAATTTGAAGAATTTACAACCTTTCCCCGTTGTACATGCATGACCGCACACTTATCTACCCCGAACTCCATCCTGATGGCACTACTGAAAGTTTCAGTAATTTTCAGAAAGTTCATCAGGTCTTGGTGCTTCGGTGCAAACAGCTTGAGATCATCCATATACAGCAGATGAGAAATTATCTCACCATCTTTACGAAGTCGGTAGCCCAGTCTTGAATCCACCAACAAAGTGCTGAGAGGATTCAACGCTAGGCAAAACCACAAAGGACTGAGACTGTCGCCCTGGAATATGCCTCGTTCAATCCTTATGTAGTCCTGTGAGCTAGGGACGCTCCCTCGACCTACCGGTTGACAAAGGACTGTGGTCCAATGTCTCATGCATGTGCTTAAGAATGATCTCAGAGTTGCATTGATTTTATACAACTCTAATACCCTCTCTAGCCATGAATGAAGCACTGAATCATAGGCCTTCTTATAGTCAATCCAGGCAGTCGATAGAACCCCCCTTTTTCGCCGGACTTGTTGACATATGGTCATGTCTGTGAGGAGGAGCTCTTTAGTACCACGGGACCCAACCCGACATCCATTCTGAGCAGGAGCCAAAATGTTGTTCGCAACAATGTGCGAATTAATTTTTGTTCGCAGAATAGATGTAAGGAGCTTGTATAGCGTTGGCAAGCACGTGATGGGTCTGTAGTTCTTCGCTTCCGCGGTACTACCGGACTTATAGAGCAAAAAGGTTATTGTATTATATTATATAGAACCGGAACAGTAAATACATCGGGTTTGTACACGTTATGGTATCGCGCGAGTATTCGTACCGGGGAGCGAACGGACGTGCGTTCAAGCTGGGATACGAATTCGCACTGACGCGACCTCTGATCGCCCGCTATGCGCAAGCGACGCGCACCGGAGTACATAAGCGGTTATGTATTAGCGCGCGCTAGTGATGAGGTAATGTCGATGAATTCTGACTATCGACATTTACTATCGACAAGCTGGTATGTAATCATCATCATCATCTCAGCCGTAGGACGTCCACTGCTGAACATAGGCCTCCCCCATGATTTTCCAAAAGGACCGGTTGGAAGCGGCCTGCATCCAACGTCGTCCTGCGACCTTCCTCAGGTCGTCTGTCCACCGTGTCGGTGGACGACCTACGCTGCGCTTGCCGGTCCGTGGTCTCCACTCCAGAACCTTTCGGCCCCATCGGCCATCTGTTCTGCGTGCTATGTGCCCTGCCCACTGCCACTTCAACTGGCTGATCTTCTGGGCTATGTCGGTGACTTTTGTTCTTCTACGGATCTCCTCATTTCTGATTCGATCACGTAGAGAAACCCCGAGCATAGCCCTCTCCATAGCTCGTTGTGCGACTTTGAGCTTGTCTATGAGGCCCATAGTAAGAGACCACGTTTCAGTGCCATAAGTCATCACTGGTAACACACATTGGTCGAAGACTCTTGTCTTGAGGCACTGAGGTATTTTTGACGAGAAGACTTCGCGAAGTTTCCGGAACGCTGCCCAGCCGAGTTGGATTCGACGATTGACCTCTTTCTCGAAGTTGGACCTGCCTAGTTTGACTGTCTGTCCCAGGTAGATGTACTCTAAGCCGTGGGGTACCGGCTTAGAATAGTACCCCCCCAACTCTACCCGTGGGTGCGTAAAAATCTGCTAAGGGATAACAATCGGAAGGTGGGCAGCAGCACCTTCCCAGTATTAAAACCCCAAAACTGCGCTCGCCAACCCGCCTGCCAAGCGTGGCGAGTATTGGCAAAATCCCCCCAATGACGGACACATTAGGAACCAGGCCCCCAGTCCCCGGCTGCCCCGCTATTCCTGGCTACGGTAGCGGCCACGGTAACGGTGGGGCAGGGGGTGCTAAGAATCCCCGGCAGACGCCCGGCTACCACCCCCAACGACGACGACTGGCCCTGGTGACACACAACATACGCACAATGAGGACAGACGAGAAGATATATGAGCTGGAAGAAGAAATGAGTAAGTTACACTGGGACATTGTGGGGTTATCTGAAGTCCGTAGAGCGGGTGAGGACACGATAACCCTGAAATCAGGTAACCTACTCTACTACCGGGAGGGCGACCAACAGTCCCAAGGTGGTGTCGGTTTTCTCGTCCACAAGTCCCTTACTAATAACATAGTTAAGATCGATAGCGTTTCCAATAGGGTCGTATACCTAATACTCAGAGTATCCAAACGATATTCGCTGAAGGTCATTCAGGTATACGCACCGACGAAGTCGCACCCGGATGATGAGGTGGAGGATATGTATGAGGACATTAGTCGGGCCATACATACCTCTGAAACGCACTTTCTAGTTGTTATGGGGGACTTCAACGCGAAGTTGGGTAAGAGAAGCGAGGATGAGTTGAAAGTGGGGCAATTTGGATATGGACATCGGAACCGTAGGGGACAGAGGTTGGCCGACTTCCTGGAGAAAGAGGGACTCTTTATGATGAACTCTTTCTTTCAGAAGCCACCTCACAGGAAATGGACCTGGCTGAGTCCCGATGGTTCCACGAGAAATGAGATTGACTTCATTATGACCACCAAAAGGCAAATATTCACTGATGTCTCCGTGATCAACAGGGTTAAAACCGGTAGTGATCACCGAATGGTAAGAGGCACGGTGAATATTAATGTCAAACTGGAGAGGTCTCGTCTGATGAAGTCTACGCTCCGACCCACTCGTGCCCGTATTCAAGACCCCGAGAGCTTTCAACTTGAGCTATCCAATCGCTTCGATTGCCTTGAGAACATCGCTTCAGTGGACGAGATCAATAACAGGTTAGTAGAAACTGTCCATACAGTGGGTTCCAAGTACTTTAAACCCCACCGTACAGATAGGCCACAGAAACTCTCCAACGGTACCCTCAACCTCATGGCTGAACGACGCTCATTGAAACTGCAGTCTTCGGATGATGCTGAAGCATATAGGCTGCTCAATAAACGAATATGGAAGTCCTTGCGACACGACATCCGGATCTTTAATACAAACCGTATTAAAGAGACGATAGAGCGGAAAAAAGGCTCCAAAGTGTTTGCAAGAGACATGTCTATTGGGCAAAGCCAGTTGACGAAGCTGAAGAGAGAAGACGGCAGTGTAGCGTCGACCAAAGCAGAAGTATTAGGAGAGGTAGAGAGTTTCTACGGACAGCTATACACCTCGGTCGCTAAACCTGTTAGCAGCTCGGCCAAAGACCCAAGAGCCAAGCTGACACGACATTATACCGAAGATATCCCGGACATCAGCCTGTACGAGATTAGAATGGCCTTGAAACAGCTTAAGAACAACAAGGCGCCTGGTGACGACGGTATCACATCTGAGCTTCTGAAAGCGGGTGGAACACCGGTACTTAAAGTCCTTCAGAAGCTCTTTAATACCGTCTTACTTGAAGGTTCAACGCCAGAAGCATGGAACAAAAGCGTGGTGGTGCTGTTCTTCAAGAAAGGTGACAACACTTTACTTAAAAATTACAGACCCATCTCGCTTTTGAGCCATGTTTATAAGCTGTTTTCGAAGGTCATAACGAACCGTCTCAGTCGCAGGTTTGATGAATTCCAGCCTCCGGAACAAGCCGGTTTCCGAAAAGGCTATAGTACCATAGACCACATCCACACGCTACGGCAAGTTATACAGAAGACCGAAGAGTATAACTTGCCTCTTTGTTTAGCGTTTGTGGACTATGAGAAAGCCTTTGATTCGATCGAGACGTGGGCAGTGCTTGAGTCTCTCCAGCGGTGCCGTATTGACTATCGGTATATTGAAGTGCTGAAGTGTTTGTACAAAAACGCCTACATGTCAGTCCGAGTACAGGAGCAGAGTTCGAAGGCAATTCCATTGCAAAGAGGCGTGAGACAGGGAGACGCTATATCTCCGAAACTGTTCACCGCTATATTGGAAGACGCCTTCAAGCTTCTGGAATGGCAAGGACTTGGCATTAATATTAACGGCGAATACATCACTCAGCTTCGATTTGCCGACGATATTGTAGTCATGGCAGAATCCATGGAAGACCTCAGTACAATGCTCGAAGGCCTCCATCGAGTTTCCCAACGGGTAGGTCTTAAGATGAACATGGATAAGACGAAAATTATGTCTAATGCCCATGTTGTACCTACCCCAATATCAGTTGGGAACTCAGTTCTCGAAGTTGTTGACGAGTACATCTACCTGGGTATGTAATAAATAATATAAATATAATAAACTATTTAAATGTTAATGTGAATAATATAGTTGTAAATAATTATGTCGTATATGTATTAGATGTTGTTGCGTGAGTAGGAAGGAGCCTACACCACCCCCCTCCAGAGACCGTCATGGGCGATAAAAATCTGTAAATTTTACCTGACGACCTGAGCGAGTTGTATAACTCTTTGGGACTTCCGGTAGGGAGTTTTCGTAGTGTGTCTGTTCTGTCAGTATGAACGCAGGTTTGATACGGTCGATTGAAACCGTCGTTTCTCTGCTATTGAGCAGGATTTTATATACTTTGTCGCCTCTAGTAACGACTTTGTGAGGTCCGGAATATGCAGGGGTGTGAGAACCTCGAAATGCGTCTTTTCGGAGAAAAACATGATCACAGGTTTGAAGTTCCTTATAAATAAGTACTTTAGACTGACCGTGGCGTGAAGCTGGTACAGGGCGCAGTTTCTCAGCAAAATTTCTGAGCCTGGCAATAAATTCTGAGACGTCAGTTGTACCGCTAACTGTTGGCTCGAAGAACTCGCCGGGTAATCGAAGCGTCTCTCCGTAAACCAATTCTGCTGAGGAAGCTTGTAAGTCTACTTTAAAGGCAGATCTTACACCTAACAAGACCCACGGCAATGATTCTGTCCATCGGGCATTGGCATGGCAAACGATTGCAGCTTTAAGTTGGCGGTGGAATCGCTCCACTAGTCCATTGCATGCCGGATGATAGGCTGTTGTCCTTTTATGCTGGAATCCGGTTATCTTTGACAGACATTGAAAAAAGGCCGATTTGAACTGGCGGCCACGGTCAGTAGTAATGTCTGTTGGACAACCGAACCGACTAATCCAAGAAAATGAAAAAAATGAAAATGAAATTATATTTATTTAAGACTAAGTGACACTAAATTAACATGTACAAGACAAGGCAAGCACGGAATTATAAAAACCTGTGAAAAGACAAACAATAAACAAAAAGGTAAATAAAAAAACACGTACCTACGAGTACGTGTTGCTGTGTGTAAAATAATAAGGTACACGCTAACTAAATGGTACCTGTCTCAAAATGGACCCATCTCAGCATATGCTGGTTACTAACCAACGCTGGTCTTCCGATGGACCCAGTGGGTGACGTCATAACAGCACAACGACAACTCACCAACCGTAAAACAACAAACGCTACTACATAATTAATCATAAAATCCATTTAAGTAAAAAAGAAAAAAAGAGATATACTATTACAATTATATGAATTAAATAGTAATTAATCAGGTGTTAAATTAATACATTCATAATAAAAGTCTCTAAATATTATTGCGGGCAAAATTTCTATAACATTTTGTGTTATTAGATAATACATAATTTGGCATCATATTAGTAATAACATACATAAGAATGAACAGTTGAACTGGATAATGCAAGTTGTAGACTTAAAGAGCACTCGTATCATGCTTCATAGTTTCCTGCTGCTTTTGATGCTCACAAAGAAATCCTTTCAATCTACGTCTAAAACTATTAACGCTGTGCAGATTCCTCATTGGTGGAGGAACATTGTTCCAACACTTGGTTGCTGCGTAGTGGAAACTACCTCGGAATGCCATTGACTTGTGATGTTGCATGGAAAGTTGCATAGCGCATTGCCGGGAACTAGTTGACCTGTGACTCGTCATCGAGGACAGCTTATCATAGAGATACGCTGGCGTTTTATGTTTGATTACTCCAAAAAGAAGGCATGCTAAATGTAACTTGCGACGGTGTTTCATTTTGAGAATGTAGTGTCTGTTCAAGTATGGGGTCACATGACCCCTAAATGGGATATCAAAGCAAAAACGGGCACACGCATTCTGAACCCGCTGAATCAGCCTCTGTGTTTTGCAAGCAGACGAGGGCCAAAAACTACGTCCATATAATTAAGACTTGATAAGACAAGTGATTCTACTAGCTGGATACGCAATTTTACTTTTATAAATGGTCTTATCCTATACAGTATTTTAAGTTTGTAGAAGCAACTTCGAACTGATTTTGTTATATGTTTTTCAAAACGCAGGTCACAGTCCATATGCAGGCCTAAATTTTGCGCTTCATACACACGCTCTATGGGATTGTTCATGAGCATCACATTTACAGATGGGCTGAGACTCGACAGTTGGTGCTTACTACCGAATATAAGGTATTTGGTTTTATTAGGGTTAAGAAGTAAACAATTATTATTTGCCCAAGCAGTTATACTCGAAAGGTCTTGATTTAGCTTGCCAATCGTTCTGTCAATTTCATCTGGTCGGCAAGCAATATATACTTGCAAATCATCCGCGTAAATGTGAAATTGGCAGTGTTTAATATATAGTTTTATATCGGCCGTGTATAAAATAAAAAGGAGTGGTCCGAGAATTGATCCCTGAGGAACTCCACGTTTAACCGCTACTTTTTCAGAATCCAAACATGAACCATCACTACTACTGAGCTTTACGTATTGATAGCGATTGCTGAGATAGCTGTTAAACCATTGTAAAGTTTTCCAGCTAAAACCGTAAAAACTTAACTTGGACATTAAAAGATTAATATTCAAAGAGTCAAAAGCGCGGGAAAAATTAAGAAGAACTAATAGAGTGCACATACCCTTATCCTGAGAACAAAGGATGTTGTCGGTCACATCGAGTAGAGCAGTCACAGTACTGCGTCCTTGTCTAAAACCGGACTGTACCTCCGGTAAAATGCGGTTTTCTTCAAGATAATTGTTTAATTGCGTACTAACTGCTTTTTCCAAAATCTTCGATAAACAGGGTAAGATGCTGATGGGCCTAAGATCTTTTATTTCAGCTGGATTAGAAGTTTTAGGAATCGGACGGACGATTGCAACTTTCCAAACGTCAGGGAATACCGAGGTACGAATAGATTTATTTATTAAATCATGAACGAGGTCTATTGTACTTGGAAAAGTCATCATGAGCATATCTAAACTAATATTGTCACATCCTATAGCATTCGATTTTAAACTTAAAATTATTTTAGTCAACTTCTCAAAACTTATCGGTTCTAAATTGAATACAGCATCGCTATATCTATGGTGCTCAAAAAAAGTTAACTGAGAAATAGAGACATCAGCTGAACCAGGTATATTTAAAAAATAACTATTAATGATAGTAGGGTCATTAAAATTAGCGGGAAGTTCGTTATTTTTTTTAGGTAATAAACAATTTTTTAGATTTTTCCATAACAATTTTGGATATTTTAATTTATTATTTATGTTAAACTTAAAATAATTAGATTTTTCTTGAAATAGTGCTTGATTTACTATGGACTTCAGATCCTTGTAGTATTTTTTTTAGTATCAGATTTAATTTGATGGTAATCCGCACAGGCTTCCTCCCGTAATCTCATCATCAATTTGATTGTGTCGGTAATCCACGGATATGAGCGTTTTTTAACTCTAATCAGCTTGAGGGGCGCATGCAGCTCAAATAGACATACCACGTATTTATTAAAAACATGAACTATTTCGTTTACATCATATAATTGTGGTATTAGGTTCCATTTAATACCGTTTACGTCATTGTTAAAATTAGCAGAATTAATATTTTTTATGGATCGATACGTAATATGAAAAGGTCTGGGTTTAGCGCGTTTAATGTTAAAATCACATACAATGAGACAATGCCCAAAAAGGCATCCTACATGATCTAAAACAACTTTTTTTGTTTGCATATCAGTACAGACCACATCGATCAATGTTTGGCTTGTATCCGTAAAATGTGTTGGCTCATTCACCACTTGAGTAAGATTAAAAGTTGATAAGAATGTTATTAGTTTATTTATGTTACCATCATCATTGCAAAACAAATTTATATTAAAATCTCCTAATAAAATCAGATTATCATAATTTGTGATAGACGTAATCGAGTCAGTAAGAGCGTCAAAAAATAAATCGACACTGACCAACCAACAGCATAAAAAAGCACAGCGTATCGACCAACGAGGTCGATACGCTGTGCCAATTACAAGCTTCTTTCCATTAAGGGTCACTGTGAGCCACATTTGCTCAACAGACTTATGCAAAGGGTCTACTGGGTGGGGACAAATGCGAACGTTAATACTCTTCTTGATGAAGTACCCGACTCCACCGCCTTTGGAGCGAGAACCTTCCCTTCTTGGTATATGACGAAGTCTATACGCGGGAATCACAGGGGCGCGCCCTTCCTCACCCTCTCTAAGCCAGGTTTCATTAATAGCGAGTATGTCAACATCATTCCGAACAACAGAGGATACAAAGTTATCGTGGTTTGTTCCCAGAGAACCAGCATTATACAAACCAATTTTCAAAAGTTTGTTAGCCATTATAATATTTAAAAGTTATTACGTGAAAGTGGATCAGATACGATGCTACATAGTCGAGTTCAACTCGGTCCGGTTTTTTATGAAGAAGATTTTTTTTTGCCAATATAAATAATTGTATATCCTGTGTGAACAAGACTGATGCTTATAATTACCAGTTATACGTTTTTTTACAGAGTAATATATAGTTATTACTTTGTTACCATTAATTATGCAGTTATAATCAACAGGGATTATGTATATAATAATAAAAATAAAAAGAGGATTTCTAAAGAACAGTCTTAATGTTTTAAGTGTGTAGCTGTCAATTGCAAACAGTTGCGTTTTTAAAAACCCGCTCAATATCGGCTTCTGACCGAAATACAAACACCTGCTTCCCATCGTTTTGCCGCGCAAAAATACGACCTCTCTTCGTCCATGAGTAGCGCCATTGTAGTCTACGGCATTCCTCCCGAACCCGATGGAAAAGCTGACTGTTGTTCCTCGTTAAACGCTCATTCACGTACACCTTTTGAGGCGGCCCCGCCAGGCCGATATCGGCTGTATTAAAGTGACGGCGTACGCGCGCGGCATGTAAAAGCTCATCGCGCATGTGGCGGCGCGTTAAACGCACCACAACACGACGCGCTCGCCCCTTCACCGCTCCCGCTGCTCCGCTGCCACTCGACTCGATCGCACCGACACACTCAGCAAACACTATATCTTTGTCTTCGATTTGTACACCTAGTTTCGCTGACAGGATAGTGATAGTGTGTATGATATTTTCACCGTTTTGCTCCGGGAGGTGGCCTATGTCGAGATCACACAGCAGTGCTTCCTGATCTCGGTCATTTAGCGCTTGCCTGAGGTGGCTCACTGATTGCTTTAGCTCAGTAACCTCAGTCGATCCTAGCGCTAGTTCTTTTTGCTCCATTGCTTCGATTCGCCGCTCAAATCCGTCCATTCGCTGGCCCATGCCCGCCAATGAATCGCGAATTTCCTTGCGAAACTCGCGTGCCTCAGCCATATAAGCCGCCAGCTCACACCTCATCGCTTGAATAGCTAAATCTCCCGCGGAAGCGGTATCCAGGGATGGTTTTTTTTCTCCCACAAGCTGATAAATATTATCCTCGGTCGGAGGGTCGGTTTGAACCGCGCATATACCTTTAACAGGTGTACAGCTGTTATCACCTTTGCGTTGCGTTCTTTTACACTCTGGGCATGTCCAATCCTTACACATAGCTGCTCCCTCGGGAACTGCTACGCACCCTCTATGAAAAATACATGGGCAAGTAGTACATGTGGCGACCCCCGATGATGGTTTTAGGAACTTGCCGCACGCAGAGCATTTAGCCATAGTAACGCTTGAAACGTACAGTACAAATTTACGTGTTCTTAAAAGTAATGGTAGTAACTACCAGATGGCGCCAAAATGAATATCGATAGTGGGTTTTGTTATCCAATGTCAATTTTAGAGAACATAAAGTACCTACCCACATTCAAACAATTAAACACTGTTATATCACGATCTAGATCTTACAAGAATATGCACTATCCAGAGCACCACAGCGAACGCGAACACTCACACAGCTGCGTTGAACGTTAGATAATACTTTAACAATAGAATGGAAGCGATTTAGATATAATTACTATTTTTACGGTCACGAAATTGCTCGCAGGTAACTTGACGTTATGCCGTCCGTGACGTCAGTCACGGACGAAGACAACAAGGCTTTGGCAACCGTTTCTGCGGTGATATCTTGAATCGGTACTACTTCCGGCCAACGTGTAAACCTGTCTAAGGCCGTCAAACAGTACCGATAGCCTTCAGAAAGTGGGAGAGGACCAATCAGATCGATATGAATCTGTTTGAAGCGTGCGCGTGGTAAGTTATATGAGCCGAGGGGTGCCGTCAACAGGCCCTCTGACATGAAACGCAACCGCGCGACCATTCTTTACAGTCCTTATTCATACCTGGCCAAATGAAACGCTCTGATACTAATTTGGCTGATGCTTTAGCACCCGGGTGGCTTAAAGAATGCAGACTGTCAAAGACCTGCCTTCTGAAAAACTTTGGAACATAGGGCCTAGATGTTAACGTGCTGACGTCGCAATACAGTGGATTTCGACATCCGGGGACATAAAGTTCTTGCAGTTTCAATGATGAACCACCATTTCGAAGTAACTCAAGCTCAGGGTCTGATGCTTGGCCTTGCGCTAATATTTCAAGGCTTATTGGCTCTGTCAGTTCTTCTATGCGCGACAAAGCATCGGCCACCACGTTATCCTTGCCGGATATGTGACGGATGTCAGTGGTAAACTGAGAGATAAAATCAAGATGTCTATACTGCCTAGGCGAACAGTTGTGCTTCCTTTCGTGTAATGCAAAACTGATCGGCTTATGGTCAGTATAGACGATAAAATGTCTTGCCTCTAGCATATGACGGAAATATTTGATAGCCTCGTAAATGGCAAGTAACTCCCTATCATAAGGAGAATATTTTGTTTGTGTGGGACTCAATTTCCTTGAGAAGAACGCCAAGGGCTGCCATGTGTCATCCTTTAACTGCTGTAAAACGGCTCCGATGGCTTTATCGGACGCGTCGGTTACGACAGCAAGCTTTGCTGCGCAGTCTGGGTGAGCCAACAAGGCAGCTTGGGACAGGTTCTCCTTGCAAGCTTGGAAAGCCGCCAGGGCCTCATCAGTGAGGTCGATCGGCTGCGTTCCTTTTACCGGCCCTGTCAATAATGCATGCAATGGGGCTTGGAACTGAGCTGCTTGAGGAAGAAATCTCCTGTAGTAATTCAGCATGCCAAGGAAGCCTCTCAGCTGCCGCACGTTCTTAGGGGGAGGAAAATCCTTCACGGCTTGCACCTAGGAGTCGAGAGGTTTGGTTCCGCTTTCTGAAATTGAATAGCCTAGGAAAGTTACCTCACTGACTCCGAAGATACACTTTGAAGTGTTCAGCAACATACCGAAGTCTTTCAGTCTCTTGAAGATCTCACGTAGGTGTTCATACCTCGAGAAAATCAGGAAATCGTCAAGATATGTGTATATGAAATGCCTCTGGTTATCTCGTCCACAAAACGCTGAAATGTCTGCCCCGCGTTTCTTAAACCGTAACTCATGAACGGAAATTCATATAGACCAAACGGCGTGGCAATTGCAGTCTTAGGAATGTCCTCTGCGCTAACAGGTACCTGACTATAGGCACGCTCAAGGTCTAAAGTACTAAACACCTTGCATCCTGAAATACTATGAGTAAAGTCGTGTATATGTTTAATCGGGTATCTGTCGGGCACGGTACGGGCATTCAGCTTGCGATAGGCGCCGCATGGACGCCAGCCATTGTTTTTCTTAGGCGCTAGATGCAGGGGTGACGACCAAGGGCTTTCTGAAGGTCTGGCTGTACCGTTGGCTGTCATGGATTAGAATTCCTTTCGAGCGATCTTGAGTTTATCCGGAGCTAAACGACGAGGTGGAGAAGATACTGGACGGCCTGGTGTCGTTCGTATGTGATGGACAGTGTTATGTGGGGTAGTGTGATGTCTACCAGCTGGTCGTGTGATTTCGGGAAACTCGTTAAGAATTTTATGGTACCGTGTTTCCCCAGTCACGACTTTAACGGAAGATACATTTTTACAATTGGCTAATTTAGCAATGGCAGTTACTGATGTTAAATTATCAATCAAACGCCAGTTGCCTTGATGTGCCACGATTGCGTTGTACTGAGCGTGAACGAGGTCTGCTATTTCTGCCCGAGGTCAGCTCCTGCAACTGCTTGCGAAGTTCTGCTATTTCTTTTGTGAGGTCGCTGAGTGATGAGCTAGGGATGGCATTACTTACAGCAGCGACTTTCGGGGTTGACGAAGCGAGGTCGTTCACTCTGTCAGCTAAATCAGCCAAGTCCTCTGGAGATGTTGCAGCTGGCTGACCGGCGATCACCGTCTAGATGCCATGGGGAAGACGACTGGTCCAAATAGTTCTTAAAAAATTGTCCGGGACGTCCGATCCAGCAAGATGTTTAAGGTGGCGAAGGAATTGCGACGATTTGCGGTCTCCGAGTTCCTCGTGCATAAGCAGTTGGTGAATCTTTTTTTCGTTCGACGCGCTGAGCCTCTTGATCAACTCGCTTTTGAGCTTTTCATACTTGTTGGTAGTCGGTGGGTTTATTATGATGTCTTTGACCTCCCTTGAGTGTTGGTTGTCGAGGTGTCCAATGACACAATTAAATTTCGTGAAATCGCTTGTGATTCCGGAAATGGCAAATTGGCCCTCAACTTGGGCGAACCAGATCTCAGGCTCTTCTGGCCAAAATGGTGGTACCCTTACACCAACTTTGAAAACATCGCCACTATTTATCGACATGGTCCCATCACTAGTGCCAGCTGTAGATGGCAAAATTGATTCTCGTGCATCTCTAAATGTCTCTTTGTCCGTATTCATTGTGGTCACCAGTGTAGGTGTGGCGTCCAGTATATGCAGAGCTTCCAATAATTTTCTGTCCATATCCATCTTTTCCTCGTGTCTGCGTTTTTTTGCTTCCTCGTGGAGCTCCTTCTGTCGCAGCCTTTTGCCGAGAAGTGCCGATATGCTTTCTCTGGCACCTAAGTAAGTTATTGAAGTTAAATTTTATAAGCATATTTATTACTAAGTCAAGTATGCAGGTAAGCAGTCCAGCCAGTCATTGGCATTACTTACTACGAGGCAGTTGTGAACTAGTGCCTGCAGCGTTAGCCTCGCCCTGGTTTGTGGACAACCCTGTCGATGATGCGACGCTTACAGGGTTACACCAAGCTTTTTGCCCGAAGATCTCATCCATTAGCTGAAAACAAGAATAACCAGCATTTAGCAGCATTAGTAACGGTTCTGCCTTAAACTTACATACCCTCCAACCTTCTTATTCTATACATCGATTGCAGGTTAGTTAGAGTGTACAATTTAGAATATATTATTAAGAAAAGTATGTACCGATGAGTAAGTACTAAGTAGGTAATAGTTATGAATTATATTTGTAGACAACAATGTAATACCAATATACAGGGTGTGTTGGAATGAGTGGATAATAGGGTACCTGCGGGTAGGGGCCATTGTGGCGGTTCAGAAAAATATTTGTTATGCTCAGTAAAAGTGCCTCGGTTTTCGAGATATTCGACATTTTCGAAATTTAAGAAATATTTCACCCTTCGTCACTATTTTTGGCACCAAGACTGCAAATGAAATTTTTTTTTCTATCTGTTTTTGGATAGTATTCTTGGATAGATGTGCTATCGAATGGAAACTATTATTTTTATAACTCAAGCACAGTTATGTTTTTAAAATAAGATTTCACTAAAATTTTACTTGCTTTCGTTTGTTTTCCTGACCTTTACCCTTCTGTGGTGTAAAAAAAATGTATGGTCACTTGAATGCCAAATTTTAAAAAAATTAGCCTATTTCATCGAGATTCCGAAATGGTATATTACATATCATTGTCACAACTTGATTCAAAATTAATTCCTACCAAACTTATCAAGGCGTAATTTAAAGAAATATTTTTAACTATTATTAGCAATAATTGTCTACTGTTCGCAGGACTACTAGTAATTCTTGGAACAGATTGGTTCCCGGCCCAGCGGCAATCGACACTATGTCTATCTTGCTCTTTCATGCTATGAGTGAAAAAGAACTATCGTTTCGCGTAACGCATTTTTATGATTTTCGAGTCAGTGTGCTATCATACTACTCCCGTACAACAACGTGTTATCCTGTTTTGGATTGATACTCGTCGATTTTGTGCAGTGATTTCGGACTTTGTTTTGCCTAGCGATTTGGACGTCTTAATATTGTGAAACTACGAATTTTGTGCTGTGATCTCGGACTTGATTTGCTTTGTAACTTGGATTTTTTGGTATTGCATATTGATTGCAATGCCTCACTGCGTCTGAATATGCGCAAATGCATTTAATCTACGGAGAGTAATGGTGGTAACGCCAATCGAGCAGCAGCACTGTATCGGGAAAGATTTCCCAATGCACGCCATCCCGATTATCGTGTGTTTATTCGCGTACACAATGCTTACATGGAAGGTCGAATTCCTGGAAGTGGCATCGGTGGCACGAGTTCTGGGAGACCACAAGTACATAATGAAGAGGACGTACTTGATGAAATTGCTGCTGATCCGACCACATCTGTGCGCGTAATAGCCTCTAATACGTGCATTTCAGCAAGAACAGTGCACCGAATTTTAAAAAGAGAAAAATTACATACTTTTCACTACCAGCGCGTGCAATGTTTGCAGCCAAGAGATTACCCTGCACGAGTTGCATTTTGCCAAACAATGCTGAGAAAAATGAACGCTGATCCCGATTTCTTCGATAAAATTTTGTGGAGCGACGAATCCACGTGCACTAAAGATGGGTATTTTAATATGCACAATCTGCACAGTTGGCAGCGTACAAACCCTCATTTGGCCAGAGAAGACAGGTCCCAGTACCAGTTCAAAATTAATTTATGGACTGGAATTCTAAATGGCAAAATCATCGGACCATTCGAATTGTCTAGAACATTGACTGCAGAAACGTATTTACATTTTTTACGGCACGAACTTCCACTTTTATTAGAAGATGTTTCATTAGAAGATAGAAGAAGAATGTGGCTGCAGCACGATGGTTGCCCCGCTCATTACGCCCGAAATGTTCGACAATAACTCGATGAAACATATCGTCGACGATGGATCGGCCGTTTGGGGACAATTTTGTGGCCACCTCGTTCACCAGACCTCAACCCATTGGACTTTTTTTACTGGGGATGCCTTAAAGAAAAGGTTTATAAAGACCCAATCGCGAATCGCGTGCAATTAGCTGCTCAGAAAATCACAGAGCAAAGAAATACGAACAGGATTAAAAGATCTTTTATCAAAAGGTGCAGAGCATGCATCAGAGCACGTGGTGACCTTTTCGAACACCTTTTGTGATAGTAAATTTAATAAATGAAATGCATTTAAAATTTATTGTTTTGTTTTATTTCATTACCGAATTTTAAACTAACGTTTTTAGGTGATTTTAAGTAATGAAGTAAATTTTAGTACTATTTGTAATTTTATAGTAATTAGCTCTACCCATTTTAATAGGAATTACTTTTGAATCAACTTGTGGAAATACCATGTAATATACCATTTCGGAATCTCGATGAAATACGCTAATTTTTTTTAAAATTTGGCATTCAAGTGACCATACATTTTTTTTACACCACAGAAGGGTAAAGGTCAGGAAAACAAACGAAAGCAAGTAAAATTTTAGTGAAATCTTATTTTAAAAACATAACTGTGCTAGTGTTATAAAAATAATAGTTTCCATTCGATAGCACATCTATGCAAGAACACTATCCAAAAAATATATAGAAAAAAAATTCCATTTGCAGTCTTGGCGCCAAAAATAGTGACGAAGGGTGAAATATTTCTTAAATTTCGAAAATGTCGAATATCTCGAAAACCGGGGCACTTTTACTGAGCATAACAAATATTTTTCTGAACCGCCACAATGGTACCCGCAGGTACCCTATTATCCACTCATTACGCCACACCCTGTATATACACATATTATGTTATATGATGTAACCTACTAAAAATCATACGGATTACGTCAATAATTCCAGCGGTAAGTGCTTCGAGATGCTGTTAGTAAATGTACCTAAGTACCTAGGCATGTTTTTATTTGTCCCAAATAATAAAATAATATTATAAAATTGTAATCAAAAAGCGGCACCGACTTCAAATCAGAAAAGCTTTAACTAACATGTTGAATTCGGTACCATGTCGGTTCAAATAGTGCTCGCTATATTATCAAAGTTGATAATATTATAGCGATTCTTGATATTATGTTCTTGGTAGGTACCTATATAGGTACTCGTACTTGCATACAGACGGATGAAAGTCGTTGTAGAGACTTTGTAGGAATGTTTCGCTCACTCGGCCAATAAATACTTATCTAAATTAATAACTTTCATCATTTGGGTTAAATTTAAATCTTATTAAATGTTACCTCATAGAATTGCCACGATTTTTTATCGTTGCCAGATTTGTTGTTGTGTTCTTTAATATTTTTGAACGTTTTTATCATACTGAGCATCTTGGATGCACACTGTACCCCGGTGACGTTGTGCCCATGAAGCAATAACGCACGGCTCACATCATCCCAGCACTTTTTGTGTGACTGCTTCCCATTCAAGAACATATGCTCTTTTTCTTTAAACGTTGCCAGCATAAGTGTGACGCTGGGAGTCGTCCACCTATAGAGGGAACCTGATCACAGAGATAATATTATCATTCGATCTTCAGACGCTTGCGATTATGAATAATTATAATATACTTATGAGGTTTTACGACTGTCACGAATATGGATTAATTACCATCGTCAGTGATATCATCACTAGTTTGTGCCGATGGTGCTGGAGGCAAATGCGGAACAGTCGCTACATCACTGGAATGAGGTGGAGAAGCTTCACGGGCACCATCCATCAGGGTTTGTGCAAAATGCATGTCTAAAAAGAATGTAAATCCGAGATTAATCCAATACTTATATTAATTATCAAGAAATTCGTTAAAATCTAGAATACATTACTAGTAATAGTAGGAAGATGTAAACAGTAGGTATTCAAGTTTTCCACGTACCAACGACGTACATTTTGAAGATAAGTTATGTATGTATATGTGTTAAGAGAAGTATATGCCTTAGGCGCCTATCCTATCTGTCCTATCTACCCACCAACTTAAAAACAACATCGCAATATGTCTCTCTGATTCTCTGTTTACTTCTTCTAAACCACGCAACGGATTTTCACTAATACTTGAAAGAGTGATAAACAATGAAGGTTTGTGATGACAATTTGTAATCAGTTTTTTTTTTATTAGTAGGTAGGTACATTGACCCGTGTGAGGCGAGGGCGGGTTGCTAGTAATAGTACAATATACACTTACCTTTATTACCTAGGTACATACGTTACAGACAAATACAACATTCATACCTCATTATTTCTATGTCATAAGTAACCACTTATTTAATTTTAGTATATTTATATTCCTAATTAGTATTATGTAGGTAGGTACTACGTAGGCTACGTTTAAGAACCTTCCTATATACCAAAATTCTTCAAAGACCTAGATCAAATCCCGACATTACACTGCTTGCATTTGGTATAATATAATAAAAACAAACAATGAAGTTTAATTTAACTGCTTACTTACCATTTTGGGCACGAGCAAAATCCACCTCGGACAACATAACAACCACTACTTCGTCTGTTTCGGGGTTATACAAGGAAACTTTGTGCATTACATTGTCATTATCCATTTTTATATAAGTATGTTAGTATGTTAGTAGCTAGGTAATGTTTATTTAATTTTCTTTGAAAATTGTAAGAAATTACAAATTTCGCGCGAACTTAATTCGAATGAACAGACACAAATTTGATATTTTGACAGTGACAGCTCGCAACGACCGCGAAAACCCCACCTTCGAACCGCGAGCGTTGTGAGCGCGACGTGAGCATTTTCGGTGACGTCATCGATGACGTACGAGCTCTCTCACGATGATCGCGGGCTTATATATATATATATATACATATTTTTTCTCCACAGACTATGTCAAACTTTTTCATAACAAATTTTAATGATGTGTATGTTATATGATATATTTTATAAATTGATTTAGAGTGTATGGTATTGTTGTTGTTGAATCACGCATAGTGTATTATGTCCGTGCGTGACGTCACCTGCCGTTCCCAACGGAAGACCAGCGTTGGTTGTTTACAACCGGCACTATGCTGAGTTGGGACCGGCTTGTGTCAACGAAAACCAGTTCATCTTCTTAATAATGTTTTATTTCCTTTTTCTGTAACCTGTTATTTTTGGCACAATAAAATTTATGTCTATGTCTATGTCTATAAGGGAACGGGTGTGCGAACGCTGCGAGTGATTTCGGCGTTTCCCGGAACGCACCCATAGAGTAAATTATATATATGTAGACTGTGCGTGATATTGTGTTCCACAATGCAAAATCAACTATAAATTATTTTTGCCTGTGTAATTAGCGTTTTCGTGATGTTTTCTGCTCTAAAGAAACTAACTAGAAGTGGTGACGACCGCTGCCCTGCTCCAACACCGATGTCTTCGTCGTTACAGAAGAAATTTTCTAAAGGAGTACATTTCAACAGTAATAACATTATTATTTAAGTCTTTGCTTATTCTATTTACATAAAGCAACGGCATAATTATTCACAATTGACACTTGCGACTCGCGATAGTTGCACATACTCGTCAGCAAAGGTTTCTGACAATGCAGGTTATTGCAGTTTTTTCTAATGGTACTAAATTAAAAATTTAAACTTTAACTAATTTAAGTTAAATTACTCTCGCAATAGATTCCTCCAATAAGATGTAACCATTGTATGTTATTAGTTCCTTATAGAGTTTTTTTGTATTAAAAAAATTAAAATAAAATGAAGTACTGTAGCTACAATTGTGTTATTTTCAGTGAAAATATTGATCAAGGGCGATAGAAATGTTGGAAAGTCATGTTTACTTCAGAGACTCCAAGGTGGCCCATTCATTGAAGATTATGTACCAACAGATCAAATACAGGTGGCGCCTATACATTGGACATACAAGAATACTGATTATATTGTGAAGGTAACTTTATAAAATTTGTTGTCAGGTAGGCAGGGACGGGTGGAGACCTAATCAAATTGCCATGACAAGGCAATATCATTCCTAAGATTAACAGAGAAACAAATCTCATAGACTTTACTTCAAAAATGGACTGCTCCAGCGCTGAAAAAAGAGTGTCTGTGTAGAATGTATGAGCTGAATAGAATAGAGTAGATACAGTGGTGTTGCTCTCCCTCGTAAACTTTGTTCACCTTACTGTTGTTTAGTTTTTATGTGGATCAACGTAACAAAAAATCTGTAATAGATCTTAAAATTACTTTTTTTAATGAATAAACTATTAGGCCGGTTTCAGTGCTCGACTGATCGTCAGTCGCACGTCACATTGGTCGCGCTTGTCATTTCTATGAAAACTCACAAGTGATTACAGTGCTCGACTGACCGTATGCACTTGTATATTGTATGATCAGTTATGCATATCGTCAAGACCGACAGTATGCACAGATGGTCGAGCACTAAAAGCTAGGAATTATATCAGTTTTTGATCAGTGCTTGATATCAGTTGCAATCAAATGCTGATTAAAATGTTTAAAAATGGAAGCTTTATATCTGTTTTCACAACTTCAGTAAGCAGAAATGTTAGTAAGTTGCTGATAAAAGTGACATAAATCTGCAATTTCTATTTTTTTATGCATTTGATTGCAACATAGAAAAGGAATTGCCCTGCCGATAATTTAACTGGTTTTAATATTAGAAAAACATATTTAAGTGACATTATCATTTGTTATTAGCTGATGTCAAGTTCTTGTAGAGCAAAAGTGAAATTCAATTCAATAATTACAACATATATATTAGTAATTAGCTGATGTCAAGTTCTTGTAGAGCAAAAGTGAAATTCAATTCAATAATTACAACATGTATATACATAAATAGCAAGCAAGCTGACCCCTGAGAGTTGCTGTGCCAGCCAGAATCACAGATATATACGTACAATAGTTAATGCGTGTATCACAATTTATTTGCAACAAAGTGTGCCGAATTTTTAATGAATTTAATTATGTGAATGTATGCATAAGATAATTTTAAAATAACTAACCTGTTATAGGAAATATGTGCTTGCCTTTGGGAACTCGAAATTTTTGGGCTATTGCAGTTAATTATCACCCTGTTTAGTTTTCCCGGCTGTCTGGCTGCAACTAAAGTTGTGCGCAGTAAGTAGTAAAGCTGTGACTAGCTGCGGCCAACCTTGAGATATTTGTACATTTTTATTAAAAATCTTGTAGCCCAAGCCCTCATGTTAGGATACCCTGAGTCTGTGAGGGCTAGATTACTTCTTGAGGTCTATGAATTAAGAATTGACATGCTTTAATCATGTGTAATTTCAATTATTTTTTTTATTTGTTTCACCAATAATAATATATTGTTATATTGTTTCTTATAACTATACATCTATAACTGAGTCATAGTAGTTACATATTGCTATGCCATGGTCCGTTTTGCGATAATTTTGCTCACAGTGCTATCGTCTACCAAAGCTGGTCCGAGATAAATATCGCGATTTTGACAGCTCGTGGCACTGTAAGCGTGTTGTTAATTCGGACCAAAGTTGTAGCAATAACGAACCGTTTGCGCGCGAAAAACAAAAATCATAAAAATATCGTGCATAGTGTGAAGGTTAACTATGTCGTGTGTGGATTAAAAAGAAATAATGGAATGGATGGACCGACTTTTACAACTTTTACATCAAAAAGAAGGGACACCAGTAAATACATTGTAGAAATAAACAAACACCTGTCACTTTTGACAGAACGCTCACGACGATTATGGTGTAGAGCATGGTTCATGTAATCGTCAATATGGCGGCAGTTAAGACGTCATCGATGACGTAGCGTGGGCCATCGTAATCACGCTCACAGTGAAAGGGACCGACTGTTATCGCGCTAATATCGATTATAGCCAATTGGGACCGCAGTGCTAAATGCACAACCAATTAAAGGTAAGCAAAGGTCTAAATTAAATTTACAAAAAAAAGGTTAAAATTTTGACATATCTTTTATTTAACAAAATTAAATTATAAGGAGTTTAGTTTGGAATTTTCTTGAGGAAATGCTCGCGAAAATTATATAATTTAATAGAGAAAAGATCCATTGGTCCAGTACTGAACCATTCATTTAATATTCTGCACTATCTGGGAATTGGAGAGTTACTGCCTTAAACTGTGGACCGAGAAGGAAGGACCGAACCCAGTGAAACTAGGTGATGTGGTATTTCACAGGGTTTTGGGTTTAATATTTGTGGACAATCTATATGGTTGTAGATAATTTTTAATAAGAGTATCCAGAAGTTACCTTCACATCTCTAGAGAATACTGGAAGTGATCTAGATTTAAAGATTTAACTTTTAGAGTAATATTGAGGACATTAGGTACTGTGAGACATAAGTCTTATTTACAATTAGGTGATGACTTTTTAATGATTGATCTTGAATAGGTTTTTTCAAGACTTATGTTACATGTGGGAGGTGAAAACTATATGAACTAAGTGAGGGGCTAAGTACATAATATATTTTGGCATTAATGTGCAGTTTGGTAAAATAAGCAATAGTGTAATGAGTATGAGTATCAAAAATGCATAATCAAATAAAAAGCTAGTATGACAAATGACCATAATTTTAACAATGACACAACATTTTAACATTTTGTGTCTCAGAGACATAGTTTAT
Source organism: Selenia dentaria (assembly GCA_917880725.1). Classification (NCBI taxonomy): domain Eukaryota; kingdom Metazoa; phylum Arthropoda; class Insecta; order Lepidoptera; family Geometridae; genus Selenia; species Selenia dentaria. The sequence continues at coordinate 18,278,651 of OU862879.1, forward strand.
GAAACTATCATGTAACAGATGCAAAAGCAAAGTTGCGACACTCAAACAAGTCGCAGGGGCCATACACAAAGAATCTAATCTAATCTAAATTGTTAAAAATATATTTTTTTAAATTATCACTGTATAGGAAGGATTAATTTGGAATGAATAACTATATGCATTACTAGCTGACTCGCCAGCGGCTTCGCTCGTTTGGTCTTGGTATAGTGGTTGAAGCGCCGTTTTGGAATCTCGGGTCTGTGGTTGAAACCCTGGATAGGACAGTTATTGGGATTTTTGACATAGATATTCCCAATAGCATTCTGGAGTTGATAGCAATAAGCTGCCCCCTATTACATGGGTTTAAAAATATATCCGGCAAAACGCAGGTGTTTAAAACGGTTCCCTAATGATTTGCTGACATACTTACAAAATATTACATTGTAACCAATGTTTCGTATTCAATTAATTTCTAAAACATGTTATTTCAAAAATGATTTATTTTACAAATGACATTTTGATACAGCTCGTTTGGAAAACCTCTTACTTATTTCATAAATATTTCGTGTCACAAACAGTCACATTACAAGCATCTATTTCGCAAACGTTAGTATTGTAAAATGTATCGAAATATGTTTTGTTTTTTGCTAATTTTTGCTACATACCTTGATTCTTTTACATAGGTATTCACATTTTACAAAGTGTCACTCTCACAACAAGTACCTTTATAAAGAGTACCTCAAGTAGTTTGTGGGTAGATAATTTTTAATGTGCACTACTCTATCCAACTACCTACAAAAATAACCTAACCTAGGGTTGGAGCCACACACAATCATTAATTACTTAGTTTTAAGCGCTTCGCCCGCCGCTCCCGCGACACGCTCGGTTTGCGCGTAGTTTTGTCGCCGTTCAAACCATTATTTTCTGTCCAGGGGAAATCCTTGATGGATACCACCTACCTACCCGTGGTAGGTGGTATCCATTAACCACTAAATATCACGGGTAGGTAGGTGGTTATGTGGGAGTCCGTATACCCACCAAAATCCCGGGGTGTTCCGTCACTGCCGCTTTTGGTGGAAACGCGGGGCAAATTTCGCACACGACCGCGAACCCGCCGCGGCTGTTCGTTTCCGGACTACTCTTTTCGCGGAACGCCAGAACACATGGCGCGCCAAACTGCATCAAAGACCAAACCCGCCAATGGACACCAGACTTCCCCGCGTCTGAACGCCCGTGGTCCCCCTGCAGTGGGTCGGATACGTAGCCCCGCGGCCGCGCCGCCTGCTACGTCAGCCACAGGAGATAGGGAGAGCAGCGTGTCGCCGTACCGACTCTCCCTCCCCCCGCGAACCCTCGAGTCTGCGCTGAGTGCCCGGACCCCACCTCCTCGAGCCTGCGCTAAAGCGCCCGGGTCCCCCTCTTCGGGTCTGCGCCAAAGCGCCGGTCCCCGCCACTCAGTTCAAACCTTTTTTTTTCTGCTGGGAAAATGCGTTACGCATGCCCCCGTTAGGGATAGGGGGGTATGTGGAACTCCCCGGCACTAAAATTCACGCCCGTATACCCACTAAACGACCCAGCGGCACTCCTGCTTCGTATGTGTGGAGGAGAAATGGGGAGTTGGCTGAGCCATTACGTACATTTGGTATAGAGAGATCAAGGTGCCATCTTAGATTTATGTTATGGATCAAAATAAAAATTTATAGGTGGGAGCTCCGGTCTCTATTCTATCCATATACCAAATTTCATCAAAAGCTGTGCGGTCTTTAAGTTATGCGTGAGCATACAGACAGACAGTATTTTTTTCAATATCTCACGTTTTTGAAAAAATGTCTGATTATTCGTAGAGCCTACCCACTATTTTTCTTTATTATTTAAAAAAACAGGTTTTGTTGTATGGCGACGCAACCCTCTTACCATGCGCCCGCGCTCCCTACATATAATTGTGAATTACACATTGTAGTCAAAACTGGATCATGTATTGCATCCGTCATCAGCAACTCTTAAGAAAAAAACTGTCATAACTTGAATCCCAAGTTGGCTGAGTAGAGGTGGTTGGCAGAAAATGTGTGGCTGTCAAAAGTATTAATATGTTCTTCGCCTGTGCACCCGAGCGTTAGCTGTCAACACATAACTGTGAAATGTCAACTGGCTACCTGATAAGGTTTATAAAGTACAAAAACCATCTCTATCGGCCATTAGCTGGATGATCGACGGGTGAAGGGTAAAGGTAGGAGAGATGGCATAGGTTTTGTAACGGTGTCCCGTATGCACATAAAAACTTAAAATTCAACAATTCTGGCTGCACTAGGACACTTGTTTTATGTAGATAACCAGTTTCTAATTAATGTGATTTTTCAGTTTTTATTGGTACTGAGCAAAGTGTACTATCACCAAAATATTTCGCCAGTTCAAAAAGGTTTTGCTTTGCACATCTGCAATGCAAGCTAACTCCGCCTTTTATTGTATTGCCCAATGACAGCCATAATAAGCATTTCCGTTGTTATAGGTCTTTTGTTCCTACATCTTTTAGAAATTTTATGATTTTGTGAGGTCATTGTGACTAGCACAGGATTATTGTATTTTATTATAATAAAAAAGTCGTTCTCTTAAACGTTGACAGTACTTAGATTTTTACATATAACGTTAATTATATATAGTTAAATTAAATCTACATCTACTTAGTATTTTTAATGTTACTTTGACTAAGATTATTGTATATTATTATAATAAAAATTAGTAGTTCATTTAAACGTTTTGATAGTACTAAGATTTTTACTTCTAACCGTAATTATATATAGATAAATTAAATTTATATCCACTTAGTATTTTTATTGTTACCTTGAATCTCTATGAATATATAATCTAAATCTTTTAAGCATGTTGGTTACTTATGTTTGAAATCACATAAAAACTATGTGAAAAGAACTTGTACTTACAATAACCTTTTAATTATACACCTATGAGCAGAGAACAGGCGGGGTTAGTGAATGACCATTTCACGCAACATTCACCCTTAAGATGGTTAGGCAAAAATTTTGGTGATAGTACCTAAATTAGTATACATGGTGCCCTTGTTTTTTGATGCATCACCCCTTCCCTTTAATTATGAATTAAATTGTAATTAATGATAGTGTTACTATAATAAATATATTTTATAGGTTGAAGTGTGGGAGGTAGTGGACAAAGGTAGAACCAAAAAGAAACCCCCACTTGGATTGAAACTAGAGAACCAAACTGCGGCAACTGTGGCCGAGGAAGCTTTAGAAACTCCTGTGTTAGATGCTACATTCCTAGATGTGTACAAAAATGCTACTGGTGTCATATTGATGCTGGACATCACTAAACCATGGTATGTACATACTTATTTATTTTACATCAAAATTATGTTTTAGTATCATAACAACTGATAAACAATAATTAACTATTTGCTATTGCTACAATAATTTTCTACGCACGTACATCACCGTTAGTGAAGGGAGGGAGAATGCATATATTATAGTAACCGTGGTGAGTACCTACCTGTAAACCCACAACACAGGCTCGACAGAGACCTAGTGTGGCCTGCAGAGCTTCTCAAGGGTATATTCCATCAACACGCGAAATAAGCACAAGCTATCCGTTCATGTAACGCGTCTCCACAGAATAAGTCATTCTTTTATGGGACAATGTATACGATTTTATAATAAAGTTCCCAATGTTATCCGAGATTTGCCTATTAATAAGTTTAAAATTACTATTAAAACTAAACTCTGTCAAAAAGGTTATTACAAAATTTCGGATTACTTGGAGGATAAAACAGCTTGGGACTGATCACTCCAGGATCTATCTACTCGTGTACTAAGATGTCAAAGTGTAGCGTGTCTTGCCCTACTGATACCATTATTATGTTCTCTTTTGTAAGGCAACACACTGGAGCTAATATTTGTAGTACCTAAGTAAAAACATTGTAAAAACATCTATATAAAAAGAATGGCCCCGAGTTTCTTGCCGCTTCTTCTCGGTTGGCTCTATGTATTTTGGAACGCGGCGGTAGGCTTTAAAGTACATTATAATGAAAAATTGACGTTCATAAGTGCGTCTTTGATGCCTAAATTGAATAAATGATTTTGACTTTGACTTTGACTTTGACTTTATGGCAAGCTATGCACTATCTTATAAAAATGTATTATTACATATATTTCTAACATGATTTAATTACTAAAAGGCTTATGTATCGATCATGTTTGTGAAGTTTAAATAAACAATATTATCATATTATCAATTTATTGAATTATGCTGATCATACATAATATTTTATATTAAACACAATTTAATGTTACGCTGTTAATTTATTTCTAATACTAATTACTAATACTTTACATAACAAAATATGATTATGGATGTAAAGGTTGAAAGCAGAAAGTTTAACTCCAGAACTTGGTTTGGACTAGTTAGGAGACAAGCATACTAAAAGTCCCCACCCCTCTGAGGTAGCTAAGCTTATCTCAGAGGCACATATGATATTATGTGTGACACTAGAAAACTTAAAGAATTTTGTGAGACATTAAAAATTAAATGAAATACCTATGGTGGCACATCTATATAGTGATGTAGCTGGATGAGTATTACAGGAAAGTCTAAGGCTACCTATGGTGGCACATCTCTATAGTGATGTAGCTGGATGAGTATTACAGGAAAGTCTAAGGCTAATATTATTATATAATAATAATACCATATTTACAAGCACTTGTTTTTTGTTTGTACTATTGCAGGACATTTGACTATGTAGTGAAGGAGCTTTCCCAAGTGCCTGCCGACTTGCCGGTTGTGGTGCTCGGTAATCACTGCGACATGCAGCATCATAGACAGGTGCACTCACACCACATCGAACAGGCGCTGTACACCGCGAGGCTTAACAGGTACACTTATAAGGTTTTTGTTAATTAGTGCACAATGTTGAACGGTTTGTTTGGTATTGATAACCAGTCATGAAAGTGAAAGATATAAAATTCATATTATATATCATTATGAACCATATTCACTGCTCCGTGGCTAAGAACCAGGGCCGCGTTCAGAACCTCGGTGAGAGCGCACTCGGAGTGCAACTTTTCGCATTAACGCCGTTCCGAACCTCAGGGTAAAGCACTCGGTGGTTTTAACTCGAGCGTTCCGAACCTCGGAGCGTCGCAACTTTTTAACCATCAAAATCGATCGGTAAAAGGTTGCAACCCGAATCTGACATAACTTTGACCAATCAGACTACATCAAACTTCTTCTTCTTCTCTCGTCTCAAAGAAAAGGTCAAGTGATCTGTCAATGTCGAGTTTGTCAAAGTCTGTTTGAGGTTAGAAAACAACCGTGACCGTTCCGTACCTCAGAGCGAGTTAGAAAACAACTAAACAACCGCGCTCTGAGATACGGAACGACCCCCTGCACGACGGCGCCGCTCTAATCATAGAATAGTTAGTAACTACACGAGACATACTTACCCACGAAGGATAGGTACAACGACATACGAACCTACCTACACGCGAATGTTTTACACAGTTGATCTCTATGCCTAAACCTAGCGCCTATACATGGCGGAGCGGTGAATATTTTTATTTATTATATTATATTATAATGACCAGTTCGATTCCAAACCACCCATTCAATATTGTGCACTAATTATAAAAGTCCTTATATTATTATAAACTAAGCAACAAATAACAAAATTACCAATGAGTACAGAGGTAATGTTAATTGGCAACAACATGTTATTCTTTCATATAGTTGAACATATAGATAGCTGAGATAGTTGATTATAAGTCGGCTAGTAATAAGTAATGATTCTACATTGTAGGACTTTTACAGCTAAATAATCCTAAATCTTTTAGGATATAAAGGTACCTACTGGTAGGTTATTTAGGGTTTACCACCTATTACCCTTTACCACACACGTTGCAGTTCCTGGAAAAGTAGGTAGATTTCTGTGAATTCTATTGTATTAATGGCCAAATATGGCGAATCGCCATTCAACGGGTTATGAGGAAAAACGGGAATCATAGGATTACTTCGTATACCGTTTGCCTACGCCCTGTAATAATTACCTTTAACCGTAGACTCGCCAGTCGCCATATTTGGCCAATACCTAATACAATAATTTTATCAGAAATCGTAATTCCGAAACCAAGAATTGCAATGAGTATGGTAAAAATAGGTTATTAAATTAGTACTACATGCAATTAATACTACATTTCAGATCAACGGTAACAAATCTGCAAACCTTAACAAAATTTCTAAGTCAACGCCGTAAAAACACGGCAATTTTTATCGCATGTATTAATTAATACACTCGTTAATAAATCGAAACCTATACATAGGGTACTTCCGTTGTTAGGGAAATATCCGAGATTCTTTAATTTGCAATTGTACATAATTATATTATATTAAAAAATGCGATTACCAATGTACTTACATTTGCAGTTAGTGAATTGACCGTGGCATTATATCAATCTATGGGAGATTTTTTTAGCTACAAAGTGAATTTTATCCTTCGCTCCGAATTATATATCCGTTTTGTATGGAACGCTCGGTGAGCGAGTTACACTTGCACTTGTACGGTCTGGTTAAATTAAGTAAGTAATGTGACTAAGATCATGTTCCTTTAAGAGCCGAGCCACAGCCGTTTCCTTTCACGCCCACAATAATCGTGAGCGAGCTCGACACGTCATCGATGACGCCGCCGTGTTATTGCAGCCGTTGCGAGCTGTCACTGTCAAAATATGAAATATGTGTAGGATTCATGCCATAAACTTATTCTTATGATGGTAGTTCCTTGTTTGTAACATGAAACTATTAATGTTGGTTAAACATTTGGGCCCTATTTTTTCCGGGAGTGCTAAAAATTGGCAGTAACTCGGAACTATTTGCTTCCTTCACAGTAATTAATGACGTTTTAGTTGTGCCCGCTGTACGCATTTGTACCTACTTCAAATTTTGTACACTTTTCTTCTTTTAACATAATATATGTGTACACATCAAAAACCATTTTTCTCCTTTGTCTTCTTAATGTTTTACTTTGAAGCATAATAAAAATTGTATAAAGTTGCAATCGTATACAACACCACTATAAACAAAGTAAAAATGTATAAAAAGAGGTTGCGCTCGTCTGTACTACAGAGTCAAGCGGTGCGTGTGCGGGGTGAGGAGAGCATGAGGCGACTAACGCGCATGCGCAGCGCCGTACCGCGCCTCCCGCGCTCCTTCCGCCGCCCCGATGACTCCCGGTTTCTTCCCGCCTCATTCCACTAATGATACAGATCGCGCGGCGAGAGTTTGGCTTTGACCGTTATTGCGCAGAAGTCAAAAATTGGGTATCACAGGGTGGCTAGAGGGACGAAGGACTCTTGTCTCTCTCTGTCACATCGAAGACGAGGGACTCTTGTCTCTCTCTGTCACATGGCGCGACAGTACCCATGCGCAGTAATCCCCTCCACCCGAAGGTCAAAGCCAAACTCTCGCCGCGCGATCTGTACCTATAAATCGTCTACTACGCAAGTCATACCACGTGGTTTTTCAAGTTTCATCTTTGGTGGCAAGTGTTGTACTTGCCCTATGTTTTTTTTGTAGTATTTGCGTTACATCGGTCACATCCTCTCGTTTCAAACCACGCAGTTTTTGTGGAGCTGTTGCCACACAAGTTTCATTATCTTAGTTTGTATGAAGAAAATACAGATGTATTTTAAACCTCTGGGATGGTTAGGAGGGGCCAGAAGGAGACTGTGAGCTAATTATCAACTACCCTGCATTAGCAGAAAATGTAAACAAAAAGTGCGATTAATAAGAAAATAGATATTATGATTTTTTCTTCTTTTTATCAATTCTCTTTGTGAATTAGTTTTGTTTAAGCAGATACTACACGACTGTTATATTATGTCAAAATAAATAAGATTGTATTGATTTGTAGGCCCGCGCCAGTTCGGTATGCCGAGTCGTCAATGAGGAACGGCTTCGGGCTGAGATTGCTGCACAAGTTCCTCAGCGTTCCGTTCCTGCGGCTGCAGAGGACCAGCCTCCTCGAGCAGTTGCAGAGAAATCAGAAAGATATGGAAGAAACTGAGAAGGACCTTGATGATTTCCAAGTAAGAACCTTAAGGTGAATAATCTTGGCTTTAGAGAAAATTTTTAAATTTTGTCTTCGTTATACTGGCTTAATTTGATAATCATTGAGCAAAATAGCGATATTTGTAGACTATTTTTATAATTATCTTTTTTTAAATACACACCAGTGCAGCTGATTACGCAGTATTTGTTAATAGTTTAACCCGTTATTCAATATTAGTAATAACATATTATCTTACCACCATCTGCTTAGTTTAGTCATTTACCGGTTGTCTGGAAGAGATCGATTCTTAGCTATAAGACCGCCCATTGTGCCCAATGTTTTATTTTGTATTTTCATTAAGTACAACATATAAGTTTTTGTATTGTATTTGTTGATGTTCGTTTTTTTAGTAAATGTGTAAGTATAATAAAGTGTTATCTACTATCTTCGATAGTTACGTGATTAGTTGCATTAGTGCTAAATATACTACAAATATTAAGGAGATTATTCATAACCTAATGAATCACGTGATTGCAAATGATTAATTACCCAGCCTACAGACACAACAAAAACTGTTTTGAATGTTCCGCCAAAAGCGAGGTCATACGCCTTAAGTTTTTAAAATATCATGTACACAAACATAAGACATGTTCACATTGTATACGGCGTAGTTACCATGTATGTAGTGCCGAAATGTCTGCAACTACAACCAAATTGGTATACATGTTAACTATCCCGTAAATAATTTGAATATTTCTAATATTCACCTCAGGGTACAAGAGACATATTATATTACGTTTTTACTATCATTATATACAAGGTTTTACTATTAACACAATTTACTATTATTTCACAAGTTTTGGCTATTATTTTACACAAGTTTTTACTGTTAATACACAAGTTTCTGCCTACGACATGACTACGTGATCACGTGACAAAAGGAACTAGCCGTCCTATCTGAATTAAATGTAGCCTTGGTGTTGATTCTAAGTATAAGTCAACTCCAGGAGGCCTACTACCAAAAACGAAGTACTAAGTTTCGGTTGACGGATCGCACCTATTGCTACTATGAAAGTCTTTCGAATCCGAAGTTCGATCCGTAGTTCGTAATTTGACATTTTGTCTTTCGTGGAACCTACTCCCAAATATATTTTGAAAGGTAGTTTTCGTTGTTTGACAAAAGTTAGAGCGGAATTTAACCTCACTTTAAACGACAGGTATAGAGGTTTCGTATTGTAATTAAAATTATTATCATTTCATTGCAAAGTATTTTTTTTATTATATGGCACGCTTTCTTTTTTATGAAGAAGCTCTCCGAGAAGAAATAGTGCAATAGAGTCGGGACAGTAGTAAATTATGATAATTATATAATACATAATTAGCATTAATTATGTAGTTAACAAACAAACGTACACATATTCAGATAATTGTTTCTATAGTTTCAGATTAAGGAACAGTGTCTATGCGAGGTAAAATAAAATACAATATTTTTAATTTATTATTTTAAAAGCTTCGTTTAAAGTTTTAAGCTCCCCCAGAATACCACTCAACAACTCATTTTCTCTTTCTCAAAAGCTTACAATCTACTACGGACATCAAGTTACAGAGGTTGTAGCCGTCTACGAGGTCGTCTTACACCTGCAAATAAGATAATAGAATCAGCAAAAAAAATCTACATTATGAATCGACATTCATCGAGTAGAGGTTTTTTGATGTTTTCTTTATTATATACCTGAGAATTGGTTTTGATTTATTTTTAAATAAATTTGCTCTTCCAGAAATATAAGAGTAGTTGGATTGATGGTAGTTCCTCCACTTATATGTCTAAGGTTTTTTTTCTTAAGGTGTGGAATATTCCTGCGTATGTGTTAGAGACACATTTGGTTACAATAAGTTGTGCAAAATGCAAGTATTGCATGGTCGAGAGCATTTACAGAATACTTGCTTAGCTAGCTATCACCTTTCAGTAAATAATTTGTTGCCAAGCGTTTTAATGTGTATCATCAACATTCATTGCGAGCCAGTTATATTTTAGGCTTAGCCTAATGCACATTGTCACTTACCATCAAGTGAGATTGTGAAGCAAAAGCCAAAAGCAAAACCAAGCAAATTTATCCACTATTCCACCAAAAGGTACGCCTATTCATATAATAGGCTGACAAACAATAATACAAGTAACAATATATAAGATCACATACATACCCATTTCATCTAGAATGCGTGTAATTTGTGAAAACTGATATTGTGTAAATATTTTAGTATTCAGAAACTATGATACAACCACATCATATATTATAAATAAATCAGACCATAGCTTAGATCTGGGACTAAAGAGCATAGATAAAATACTTACCATAGAGTACAGATGCAGATAATTAGGTGTTTTTCGTGTCCCCGTCACGGTCATTACTGTAAAAACCATTGTTAAACAGCTGCCATTAAAGCAAATGAATGCATTTTGTACATGAAATAACAGAGTATTAAAAACCATAGATTTGGAAACGTGAATTAATAAACGTAATATTAAAATAATATTTTTGTTTTAAGTTTTCGTTTAAATTACCGGTTTTTTAAAGTCGAACATAAATAACCTACACATTGCATTCAAATGCGCATCACTTTATTAATTGTCTATGAATCCGCAACCAAGTCCACCCGAATATTTCGGATCCGAAGTAGTTTGGTAGAAAGGTACAAGTTCGTTGTTCGTCGACACTTCGTTTCGCAACGAAACTTCGTACTTCGTTTTTGGTAGTAGACCTGCTGTTCCATCATTCCAAATTTGTCCCAATACTTTGTGCCGTATCAGTGCGAAGAAGTAAGAAACATATTCAAACGTCCTCTCTTTCTAACTCTCACGCTAATGTTAGTGTGATTTAAATTACACAACTTTAAACGGAATAAATCAACAATATTTAGAAATAGAAATCATTTTACTGTCAAACTGTACGAGGGTGAATCAAAAAGTTCTTAGAAGTGCATATATATGAAACCTTTTTGGATCAAGTTCGATATTCAAATTAAAGAGTGTCTATCACACTATATTTATGCAGACTGTCACTTGTTTTTGTCAGTTCGTTCGCATGTAATAAATTTTTTTGTGCAACGAGTTGCTAAAAAGTCAAAATTATGGATAAAAGTGAGTTACGTGCGGTGATAAAATATCTCAGTTTGAAAAAAATGTCTACGAAGGAAATTTTTTGGACATTCAGCAGACATTAGGGGGTGATGCTGTACCCTATTCTACGGTTGCGTACTGGGTGGCTGAATTTAAAAGAGGTAGATCAAGCTGTAAAGATGACCCGCGTTCTGGGCGGCCTTCAACCTCCGTTACAGAAGAAAATGTCAAAAAGGTTGAGAATCTGGTTTTGGAAGACAGAAGAATGACTATAAAACATATAGCTGAGATCCTAAAGATATCTTTTGATAGCGTTCAATCCATTTTAATTGATTCACTGGGGTTCAAAAAAGTGTCTGCAAGATGGGTGCCACGAATGTTAACCGACGAAAACAAAAAGCGACGTTTGGAAATTTCCAAGCGTAATCTCGAAATGTTCCAGCGTGATTCGGATAATTTTTGCCGTCGTCTTGTCACCATGGATGAAACGTGGGTCCACCATTTTGATCCTGAAACTAAAAGACAAAGCATGTCTTGGAAACGACCATCCTCTCCATCCATTAAGAAATTTCGAGTTGCTCCTACCGCTGGCAAAGTTATGGCCTCCGTGTTCTGGGATAGTCAAGGAATCCTTTTTATTGATTACATGCCAAAAGGCCAGACGATTACTGGACCCTATTATGCAAATTTAATCCCGAAAGTGCGTGAAGCGATTGAAGAAAAACGCCGTGGAAAACTGTCGTTGGGCGTGTTGTTCCTTCAAGATAACGCTCCTGCTCATCGATCGGAAGTTGCGCTCAACGCAATCCGCTGTGCTGGCTTCAATCTCCTTGACCACCCACCATATTCTCCGGACTTAGCCCCAAGTGATTTTCACTTATTTCCAAAATTAAAAGAGGAAATTCGTGGAACAAAATTTCACGATAATGACGCGGTTATAGCTGCCGTAGAGGACTTTTTCGAGAGTCAAAAAAATATTTTTTTTTCACAAGGAATAAGGAAGTTAGAAACGCGTTATTCTAAATGCATTGCATTGGAGGGAGATTATGTAGAAAAATAAAATATTATTATTTAAATCTTTGCATTTTTTAATATTGATTCCAAGAATTTTTTGATTCACCCTCGTACATTAGTGGGTCAACAGATTCGTCCTTTCAGTACATACAAATTTTTAGTTTTAAATTACTTACAAATTATAATGATATATAAATCATCTGTTGTTATTCGTATTAGTAATACATAGTGATGTGTGTGTTCCGAGTACTAATACGAATGTTTGGACGGATGGAGGTTGTTACTCAATCACGTCAGAACGACTGAATGGATTTGGATGAAATTTGGTATGTAGATAGATAAGGCGTTGGAATAATGCATAGGATACATCATCATCCATTACCACGCGGGTGAAACTGCGGGGTGCAGCTAATACAAGAAATGTAAAATACTAGCTGATACAAGAAAAGCAAAAATTAAGTCATTGTCGTAAAACTTAACCCTTTAGTTGTATGCGAGAACAGACATCTTATATGCGCAAACAAAATCAAAAAAATCAAGACAGAATGTCGTGACCAGAGAAGTGAGGCTGGTTTTCTAACGTACATGTGCGTGCATCGGTGCTGCTATGATAATTCAAATAAAATTAAATAAAAAATAATATTATATTTCTAAATATTTAATAAGATTAAATGAAATGATGATTCAAATTTTACGTGTTGCTTCCACGCGCCATGATAGTTCGACTGAGGAGTCATGGTGTAGTTTCGTTGTACGTTTTGTATGTAATCATGTACACGGCGAGGCGCAGTTTTACCTCTCTTTTCTGTTCACAACATTCTGTCTTGACTTTTTTATACTCTCTGAGCTTATATGTTACACCATAATATAAGTTATCACTGTGCCAAGTTTCATTAAAATATATCTCGTAGTTACAAAGTTGTACATGTACAATAGACATATAACATTTACAAAAAATATATAATTGGCCTCCATTTCGAGAACAAAGGACTTACACCTCGATTATAATTGATGTAATTATAACTATAAACAAAATTAACACGAGGAAATGACAAATGTATAAATTTACGAGTCCTGCAACCTGGGCCCTTTCACCAATTCACTCCTTGTTAATACCGATTGTTCGCCAACATATCGGGTAACAAGATCTCTATATTTCCAGAAATCTGAAGAATCTCAGTATAATCTGTTCGTGGATCGGCTTGTGAACAAGAGGAAACAAAGTGGCGGGCAGCCAGAGCCGCTGCCGCCGTCCGAGCGCGCGCCGAGCATCGTGCTTGGCAAGGGGAAACCCATCGTGCCTCCTAGTGTCAACCCACTGGTAAGATCGCCCTACATTTGTTCCGATAACACGCACAACACACATGATGATTACATTTGACAAAATCTTAACCACCTGCAAACTGAGGTTTTCTGTCCGTGCGAATAATGACATTCCTACAGGAACCTTTTTTCGGGATATTGTGCTAAGCTAAGGTATGAGATACCATGCTATTTAAAGTTACGCTCAAATTACTTTAGCCGTTTCAGCCTGAGGATATAACATACGGCAGGCCTACCAACGTAATTAAATGTGGTCAATTTTAGATCGAACAGGAAAGGAAATGTTCTGCTTCCTACTTTTCTTTGTCTTTCTGTCTACCATGACATAACGTAATCCGCACTCCTGGATGCAGCTTACAATCTTATTCGATGCTAATATTTTCAGCCAAAAAAAATATCGTTTAATTCTGACTGTACTACGTCATTTAGAGCATATCGAGTGATTAAAAGGTACAAGAAACAAATCATTTCGCCTTAGTCACATGAATGTGTGGACATATATTTTTTACTTCAATTCGAGAAGATGCATCATACATCTTCTCGAATTGAAGTAAAAAATATATGTGCAACAGTTGCTAAATTCAACAATGCAATGTTTTTAAATTTACTTTCGCAAAATTAGTGTTTGACGTGTTATGCTTACTTAACTAACATAAAGTTCATCATGCAATGTGCAATTTTCTTTTAAAAATTCACTTTCGATCCGTTACCCGTCAATGTAAATTGAGCCTGAATCCAACCGCTGCGTCTTAGCTAAGTCCGTCTTCCGAAACTTATTCGGCCGGTCACGATTGTCTTGTACAGTCAATTAACAATCTTACCCAGCCCCGGATCTAGGCGGAAGCATACCGGGCACCCGCCCCGGGTGACAATTTCAGGGGGCGCCAATATCAAATAAAAATAATGATATAGTATGATTAGGTAATATATAGTAGAGTACAAATTGTGAGTTCTTTTAAGTAATTTATCTGAAACGCTGGAGATTCGAGTCACTATCAAGTTTCTGCCCGGTTCGAAAAACCCATAGATTTAGACCATACGTGCCTTCTCTGTCACCAGTTGGCGCAATCGCTGAATCCGACACCCAGAGTGGAGAATCAAGTGAAGCAGAATCAATTTGTTAGTTCTGAATTAACAAATCCGAAGCACACTGTAAGCGTGGAAATGACGCCCCCAGGATTACCTCAGCATGAAAGGTAGAGAGAGGATTTTTTGTATGGTGCATTTTTATAAAGTATCGTTGTCGTACAATGGATATGACGTAATTGTTTTTCCAATAACAAAATCATCATCATCATCATCTCAGCCGTAGGACGTCCACTGCTGAACATATGCCTCCCCCATAATAACAAAATTATGTTGTTTTATTCTATAAATGTAATTATTGCGTAGTTGCTACGTCTGAATTTTATTGATTTCGATGTTTTTTGGTAGGTCTTACTTTTAGTAGAGGTTGTTTCCAACGAAGTCGATGCAACGCTTTTTGAAAATAATATGTATAGCAATAGTGGATTATGCACCGAGATAATAAAGCAGTGTCTTACGTCACGGGCGGCATATTAGACCTTAACCTTAAACTTTTTTTCCGTTCATAAGTGGACTCGCAAATTTGTTCATTTGCCATTAAATTCAAGTTAGTTATGTTTAAACTTATAGTTGCATTAAGTAAGATTTATATTCAAGTAGTCAGAGTCAAGTCATAGTCACATAAATAAGTCTGTGATTAAGTCTGTCAAAGTCACTTTCTAAAGCAGTGGATACATTGCTTAAACATTGAAAGTAAAGTCTGAGCGTAGCTGGAACTCTAGAAGGGGGTAAAGTCCAGTGTAAAGCGAGAGACTAGCCGCCCAAGACGAAGAAAGGCTTTATCCTCGAGGTAAATGCTCTACTTTTCATACCTACTGCGAGACAATGAAAATTCAGGGCTACATTAAAAGCATTTAGGCATTTAGTTAGTTAGAAGTAAAATAAATTAAAATTTAATATTAATGTTGGACACATTTGCTCAAAAGCATTTTCAGTATATTTCCTAGTCCACGTGTACGCAATGCTTCTTTCGGTTGGATAGTTCTGTCTAAGCTGTTCAATAGATGTCGCTCCGTCCCCGTAAGACGGTTAGTCAGATAGAGAGTTAAAATTCTATGCTCGGAACCGAACCTCGGTGGCCTAGTTGGTCAATGACGTCTGACACGGAGTCAGAAGACGCGGGTTCGAATCTCGTCCGAGTATGTGAATTTTTCTCTCTATAAATTTCAATGTAAAGGTTAGTGTATAGTTACTTTAGAACATTTTAAAACGATTTCTGAAAGATTTTAGAAGTTATTGCTTTATATTTATTTGCGTTACAGTGTAGGTTCATAATATGTTTTATTTAAATGCCCAGCTAATTTTCCAGTATCCCCAATACTCCTTCCGGAAACAATATGTCTGCATCATCAGGAGCGCTGGATGAGTTTTACGCCGGCACCCTGGACAGTAGCTTCCTTGACGATCTCTCACCTATGCCCAATATTAATCAAGAAACGGCATACGACACTGAAAGGTTCGTAATCGCTTCTAGGGTTCGTTCAGCGATGAGCGTAGCACGAAAATTTTAGTAAGTGTAACGTAATCGCATCGTTGACGTATACTGTACAAACTATGAGTTATCTGTGCCCCAGTTGTACTAGATAAATTATAGTTTGTACTGTATAACCTCAACGATAGAATACCGTTACAATTACGTAATTTTTTGAGCTTAGTCCACTAGAATTTATTATAAAGCATTTGCTGTCTGTCCTAACTTTAACGTTTAAAGGATTTAACCTTTAGGCGCTGCCCAAAGCCAAATATCCGTATAACGCTATGTTTTTCGTAGTTACACCATAGATTAGTATATTTATTAATCTATGGTTACACATACTAGTTACTAATACAAACTTAAAAAATACATTACAGTTATAAAATAGACTTCTGTATACTTGTAATAAAGTAGTAGTTCAAAAAAATATGTTGGTCAGAACACGTAAAATTACCCACTGAACAAGAATATGACGGTTTTTAAAAACAAATGCCTGTGTCTGTCTGTATTTCTATGTTCACGCAAAACTTAAAAAGATATGTCTAGACATATCTTCGACTTCACTAACAGAGAGAGTAGAAGTCGGCGCGTAAACCTGTACGACCTTGAGATTATACCTCTCAGCCTTACACTGCACCACAAAGGCTCACTACAACGTCGTCATGGGTGACTTTAACGCCAAAGTGGGTATACAGACCGGCAGTGAATTTAGAGTTGGTCCACACGCCTATGGATACAGGAATGACAGCGGACAAATGCTAGTTAGCGCAGTGAATAATAATTATAATATATTATTTTTTTCTTTTACTATCATGACCAGTTATCGGTTCCCATTCAATATTGCGCACTAATTAACAAAGGCCTTATAAATATAGATGGGCTCTAGCTGTGCGACAAGTATCCATGTCTGTCCTAAACAGCTATTTGTATTTGTTTTGCAGTGACGACGACACTACGAATCCAAAAGTGATCGTAGACCAAGATGAGTTAGACGTAGAAGTTGAGCCGACAGCTCCTGCTGCCACACTGGAAGTGCTCAAACCCACGGAGCACGTGATACGAGCTACGGTAGAAGATATCGACCGGCTGATGCACAGGAACTCAATAAGCAATAGGGACAATAGTATCGGAAATATTTCCGTATTCGGGAGGCGTAGCATCGACTCGTCTATAGACAATGACTTCCCACTCTGGGCAGGCGATTCGAGCGCCAGAAGATCGCCGGAAGGTAATCATAAGTCATCAATAGATAGATATACTCTTTATTGAACACCTTAAAATTAAAGAAGCATACAGTTATACAGCTTAGAACAGTGTAACAATAGGTGGTCTTATCGCTCAAAGCGATCTCTTCCAGACAACCTTTGAATGGAGAGTAATATAACAGCAGAAAAAGGGATGTATTGACCTACTAATTATACATACTGAGATACATACTGATAAAAATAATTTAAAACAATAAATATTCTTATATATACGTATATACATATATATTAATCCTTTGGGTACCATTGACGTAAATGTACGTTCGTTCTTTTGTTTTAAATATCCCGGTATATGAAGGGTTAATGTTATATATTTTACATTATGTACAAATAATCAATTGAAACAGTATAAATCGCTTGTATATGGATAGAAGTGTTAAATATTTAACTAATTATTTTACAGGTGGTGAAGATCCGGACCCGGCACCTAAAGAACCGGAAAAAGTAAGTTTTATAGGAAATACAGGAAATGAGTGAGAGGCACGTGACTTGCATTTTCCGTAAAGAGGTACCCTCTTGAAGAAGTAACACTTGTGGGTCTACTAGCACGAAAGGAATAATGGCAAAAATCCCTCGGACCTGGACTTGACTTTTATTTTGTCTGTCTAGGAAAGGCTTGCAGTGGTTTTGATGAGTTGTGCATCTTTGTAAGATAGAAAAGTTTTAAATTAATATTTTATTTTGAATAAGCCACTTAAAATAATTAGGTGCATTTTTTTATTTTAAGTTATGGAGGTTACCTATCTCGCTTAGTTTGTCAAAAATAACCCTGGTGTCTCTGATCTATGAAATAATCATTCAATCATTGTACCGTAGTATGTTTCTAAGCAAATCTTCGATCGATATTTTTTGTTAGTAGCCTACACAGAAACCAATGACATTTAAAAACTGCCAACCCCGATCGCTCTGCCGGCACTCACGTAATGATCGTCTGCAAGCGTCCTCCGCCCCCACCGCACCGCCTCTTCCCACTTTTGTCGCCTATTTGCCAGGGCTGCGGGTTTCAAGTTCTTTGCGGATATCTTTTTAACGTGGCTTTAAGTCGGATAAATATTAAAACTATTTAATGCAGAAAAAAAATATTTTTCACATTTAATTAACTAAAGATGCGCTCAGGGCAGCTTTCGCCGGTGTTCTTTTCGTGGTAGGTATGGTTAAAATCATAGTTGGAACTAATCGACTGTTTTACGTTTTTCATTATAACAATGTGTAGGTAAATAGTGTACAATCATTAATTCTTTGTGTATAAAGTATCACCGCGAATATTATTTAATTATTTTATACATTTAAGACATCCCGCCATATAGCTATCGTGGCTATATCTATGGGACAAGATACGGTAGTAAAATCGAGTAACGTTTTACCAACAGTTGATTGGTCCATGAACCTTTGGTCAACATAATCTTTAAACCATGTACTTTTCATCTAAATGGTTCACCCATGAATGTTATACCAACATAACTTTATACATTAAATGCTAAACCAACAGAATGTTTTGATCAATATCTTTTGACCCAAAAAACATTTGGCCCAAGGACTGTTCGCCAGCAAAATGGTACGTCATTGTGTGTTTTATTATTTTATTAAATTAAGATTTTGTTAAGAAACAAAATCTTAATTTAGTTTATCTCAGCTTATCGACGTCAATTACGCGCCCTTAACGGGAACAGATCGACTAACCAAAAACCCTATATAATTTTAGCCAATTTTACATACCCAACGCTATTCCAGTTTGAGGTACGGAATCCACGTTGTTAATTGTGACCGGTTTGGTTATGTATATATTTTTAATGGTCATTTACAGGAAAAGAAAAGATCAAAGAAGTCCAAAGACAAAGATAGAGGCGACTATAGTGACAAGTCGGAGCGTAAAGAGAAAAAACATAAACATAAAAAATCTAAAAGTGAGAAGAAGACTACCAATCCCCAGCAAGACCTCCTAGCTCCGTCATCAGCTGCCGAGTTTAATTATGAGGATTATGATAGTATATAACGCACGTTTCTTACACTTATATCGAACATTACATTCCATATGGCCATGAAATTACATTTATTGAGATTTTACTATTGCATAAAAATGCTTTTTATAAGAAGTATATGTACTTAACCGACTGCCAGAGGAGATGTTTTAATGTGTATGTATGAAAGACTTAAGCTTAAACGGCTTGATGTATTTTGATAAATGAGGTATCGTAGAATTTGTATTTGTCACGCGTGTGTGACTAATAATTATGATCTGTAAAAAATCCAATATGGTGGCTGTAAACCACTATACTGCATTTAACAAAATGTTGTGTTAACCTATGTAGACGGTTGATACAATTAAGCGAATTCCCATTTCAATTCTAAATGTATAATACTTACAGGCCAGTTGCACGAAGCTCTTCATTATCACTTCATTAGTTAATCCAGCATGAATATCAAAAACATTATTTTAAGTTGACATCTTAATGATCCATTAGGTACAGACGGCATTAAACAATGCTGCCAAAAATACTTTAAAAAGGAATAAACAAAGTACATATATGCAACCTCCTTGGGAGTGACCATTTGCGTTTTGATTTTGCTATTTTACAAATATTGTTGCTTTAATAAAACGTAAACTACGGGTTTAGCTTGTCATTATGAAATAGGTGTCAAAGGCATAATACTTTTTTGTTATGTTTGTCCATTCGACTAGAGTTTTGTTTATGGTGAGAAAATATGTAATGTAGAAAAATGTTATACTTATCTGATTTAGAAAACTGACGATACTCTACTTTCTATGAAATTTAAATTTTTCACTGAGCTTAGGAAAATACTGTATCAACAAGGGCAGCTCGCACAGATGGTTCAACATTATTGTGATCATCAAATGTAACGCTGTCGTCAGAAACAATATAGAATTGGAAATCTAATGTACGTTCCACCTCATCTATCACAAGTCTGTGCAATCTCGACCAAAAAACCCCCATTCACCCTTGCGCCACAGTTCCAAGTAACACCCCTGAAGATCTGTAGCAGTATCGGAATCCTTGGCGTCGATATAACGAGTGACGTGCAGTTTAGAGGCCACTCATGGAGGATCCCAATAATCTATCTATCCACGGTTTTCCTTACTACCGATAGAAATTTGACATAACTTCCATACAAATAGTGTCAAATATCTAACTCTAGTAAGGAAAACCGTCGATAGATAGATTATTGGGACCGGCCGTTAGAGAGCAAGGCCAAATTTGCCTCTAAAAAGCTTGGTGTGCTAAACCGATCCAAGTAATACTTCAGCCCGCGGCAACGGCTTGCGATTTACAAAGCACAAGTCAGACCGCATATGGAGTACTGCTCACATCTATGGGCCGGGGTACCCGCTTACCATATCGACCCCCTTGACTCCATCCAACGTTGTGCCATTCTTATCGTTGACGATCCCATACTTACAGATGGTCTAGAATCGGTTTGTCTTCGAAAAGACTGCATCTTTCTTTGTATTCTTCCGTCTGTAGAACGGAGAGTCATTCATCATCTTGAGCTACCTAGCTCAACTACGCAACGGTTCTCAAGAACATTTATTTCGCGTACAACAAATATCTGGATGAAGCTTCCCGCCGAGGCTTTTGGACTGGAAGTTAGACGTCATAAATTTTTTTGGTCATACAACCCAGGACCCCGAGATTCCAAAACGGCGCTTCCACCAATATACCCAAGAACAAGCTAGTATTTAAATAAAAACCTATTGCAGTTCTTCGTAATTCTTCCCTGTTTTTTGTCATTTTTATATACACGTGGCGTAACTTTGCCAGTTCCTGACCGTGGCGTTCGGTACAATTTTACAAACTGTTGATGAAACGATCCTGTCGCGAAGTAACTCAGACAAAGCAAAAGCTGTGATAGTGTAATCACCAATGGCTTCCTTTCTTTGGATCATTGGTTCCAAATCACTAACATATTTGATTTGAAAATTTGGTACTTTAAACAAAACTCTTCACTATCATCTTTCAGACATAAAATTATTCTGTCCGAGAGTTGGCGGCGGGGTAATCTTCTGCTTCAAACAATGACAAAAGACATGATTTACTATTTTAATTGCAAAATTGGATTAGAAAATTCAAACATAAATCGGTATAGAAAATAGATGATTGTTGACCAATGAAATGTATACTTCCTGATCTGTCAATTTAATGTTTCATTGAACACTAATCGGCTCTAATGGCGTTTTGTGCAACTCAAAATACATGACAAAAGACAATTAAACGGTCATAAGAAAAATTTAACGGAAATTTAAATTTATAATATTTTCTTTGGTGTAGGTAACGAAATGTTAATAAACATATTGTTACTTACTCTCGATATTTCGACACTGTTGCAAGCGCCATGATCGCGGGACGACTGGAAATGTTAGATTAATATTTAATGACGTCTTTAAAAGTTTGAAGATTGTTTCTGTAACTGGCTGTTATTATGAAGAAAAATTTTAAAAAACTCGTATGTTATATATTATAACAAAAATTTACCGTAAAAGCGTACCCCACCCATTAAGTAAGTAGTAAAACTAATGTTGAGTGACAAGTCGTCCATCTCAGTCTAAAAGCCTTGCATTCCACTAGTATTATCCCAATTTGAAACTTTCAAACTTTTGGCGACCGGCATTCGTCAGTACGAGATTTTATAGTTTGTGTTGTGCGCTGTCGGGTTCGTTTTTTATAATTATTTACGGCCTATATACTTAAACAACTGCTTAAATTTGATTAACGTCATTTAGTACGTTTATTTTTCCTTTACTTGTGATTATGTATACTTGAAAGTTGCATTTAGTGACATACGGATGGATGACTATTTTCAAAATAGGGAATGATATTTTGTAAAATTAATATCATCTTAAATATATGTTAATTCAATATTGTTAATTTATACGAGTATGTAACAATCGTTGTTATAATGGTGAATAAATTTCTGATTCTGATACGGCGCATAACTTTTTTTTTGTGCGAGCAACTAAATAACGTCATATTAAGTTAGGCAGTGTTTATAAGTAACGCCCATTAAGATTGTCAAAGCACTAATGCGTACATACTAAGCTGCATGTATAATTTAGATACATAAAATGTTTCCTCCGACAGGATTCTAACCCGCATGTTCCGAGTCCTTGAGCAAGACATTTTGAAGTTTTTGTTTCTCGCGGTATCTACCCGATCGATGCAACGAATTTATCTCTAGATTATTTTATTAATTACTTATTCTGGTCATGTTGTTATGTCCAATTATCCGTTTGGACGCCGAGGATAGTTCCGCCCTCACTTTTTGATATTGCTTTATATTTTATTATAGCCAAAAGTAGCAGATGTGAAATAAATAGAACAATATTAGCCTAGCGCCTAACAGCATGCAACCACAGAGCGCAGTTTCGTGCGATGAACTAAGTGCAGGCGAGAGGTTACCTAGGATAGTGCTGCCGCTTTTTCATGTTACAGTATCAAAAACTGCTCTCTAGGAAACCCCGACATTTTATTTGCATAGACAACGTTCTAGTGAAGTCATTCACTGCTGTAATAAGGGCGCACATTGTAAGAAATTACTGTTAGAAAAGCCCTAAAGCGTGCACTTGACCCCGCAAAGCATCAGAAATTTTCTGAAAACGTCCGCTTCTAATGCTCGCGAAATGCACGCCAACCGGACGACAGAAATGTTCTTATCAGAATTTCGGAAGGAAGGAATTTTGCATACATTGTGCACTAGACAACGTACACCATTAGAAATTCGCACTAGACGCATCAGTCTCGAGCGAGGCCAGTCACAAACTGGTAGGATCTCTCCCGGAACATAATTTCTTAGTTTGTTTAAAGGAACTATCGGCGCGCGTCAGAAGTATTCTAATAGACAATTTCTATAATAGACAGTGAATTCTTACAATGTGTACCCACACTTGACGGTACCACTGTCGCTGGAAACGAGAGCCACAGAATAACTAATCCAAAGCTTAAACTTGTAATGACGTCGTCGTCATTATTAGTACGCCTACTTTTTATTAACAAAGTAACCGCATTACAAATATTTATAGACATTAATTTAAATATACAAGAATCAAAAGGCGTTACTTAAACTTTTTTCATGTGTGTAATAGCCTATATGTGTTTTGAGTGCCTACAACAGCGATTTACAATACTTTAATTCTATGACGTACAAAAACAATAGCACTTACTAAGGGCTAGCGCGCACTGCCTTGCGGTGCGTTTATTCTACTGTACTGTAGAATAAACGCACACAGGTCCGCGCACTACGGCGAAAAAAAAACGCACGTTTTGGTATTCAAGTTACAGCTGTGGGTCCTATACCACATCGTTATAGACTACCATACAAGAGTCGCTATCTGAATAAATTTATTATTACGTTAAAAAGGGTACTTAAACGGTATATATTAACTATAGATAATATTACCGTGGTATTGGGTGCATCCTTTCTATTTACATCTATGCGATACAAAATTTTGTGCGAAGGACTCACCGCAACTTTATAGCGGTGACTTTACCGCATGGCCGTGCGTTTATTTCACCGCATTGCGCGCACTTCTATGACTCTCCTTACTTCACAGACTATTATGCGTTATAATATATTATAAACGCAACGCAGTGAGCGCATGGCCTAATAAGCGACGCCTGTTTATTTTTATTTTTTTAATAATTAGGTATATAAGTTTTTATAAACATGTCTCAACTGTTTTGTATAAATGATTATGTACATGTTGGTTTTAATGTCAAACTATCTATCGAATATATTTAAAGTAAGCGTTACCGCATAATATAAATTTTATCATGTTGTCCTATATAAATTGCTTGTTGTATTATTAAAGATTTTTATCTCAACTTGTCATGTTTTCTCTAATATTTTATTTAACCCAAATAGGTCAACCGCTGAAATTGTGATCATAATACGTTAATATATAATATTATTATTATTATTATCTTATTCCATTTATTTCACGGATTACGTCCGGTCCTTTGCAAGGGCATAAAAGGGGCTGTGGCCAACACTTAGAAGCCTGTTTGGTATAAAATATACAATGTACTCGTAGTATAATAAACAGACATTTTGTTCTTTTTTCTTTCTTTTTTTTGTTCTTTTGTTCTCGCCACAAAGCCGCCCCTGCGATATTATTATTATAATTCCTTTTATTCAAAAAAAATCACGGATATCATCCGGTCCTTTACAAAGGCATAAGTGGGACTGTAGCCAACACTTACAGGCCTGTTTGGTATAAAAATACAAAGTAGTATAAAAAACAGAAACTTTTGGATGGATGGTGACATGGTATATCTATTAAAAAAATGGGTAAAATGGCAAGGCTATTGATATTATATTGCCAATTTCAGTCTCATTTTAAAATTTTTGGGCAGGTGGTGACTTGTCAACCACTAAACGGGCCTCCCCTAATGGTCACCATCAATGGTGACAAAAGGGGCAACGTTGGTGTGGATGGGTGTCTAAAGGGTGTCGAGAGGTGTGCTGCGGTTTCACGGCGGTTGCGGTGTATGCCCTTTAACACTTCCACCCTTGGAACTTTTTGTTACTTGCTCTTGCGTCTCCACCCCCAGACGGCCAATTAAGGCAAGCTGGGGGTCAGGGGTCTCATTTAGCCCCAGGGAGAATTAGGGTCCGCGGTGTCGCCACTCACCGAGGGCTCGCCACAAAGCCCTGCGCCTAATTTATTATTTTATTATTATGTTTTATTATTATTATTATTGTCATAATCCCTATTATTTTAAAGAATTTGGCGTGCTTATCTTGAGGGATGGTTTGATTTTAGTATTGTAAATGGATATTAAGTATGTTTCTTTTGAAATGAAAACTACAATTGTTGTCGTAGTTGCAGATATGGACAGACCATGATCATGAAACCAATCACCTAGAGTATATAAAATATATATATATATATATATATATATATATAGACCTAAATAAACGAGTTCACTGAAAGCGCCAAGTCTCGAGTGTATAGACTTTATAATAGAGGACTAAGGACGGCCTTGTTGCAGGCCCTTCTAAATGGTTCTAGGAGATAAAAAACTATTTTGAAATTTATTACATAAGTGTTTTATTACATTTATAATATAATATAAGTACTGAAGTGAACTCTTCATGTCGTTCTACTTGTCTCTAAAAATCACACTCGGCCAAAAGAAAGTAGTAGGTACCTATAGACAATAGACAATTTATTGGTAAATGAAATATTTACAAGTCGGTTTCATAAAGTTACAATTTAAATTAGAGATAAATTATGATTACAATAAGGTATAATAAATAATAGAAAAAAATCATAATTAATATATATGTCAATAATTATATGGTTGGTACTTAGACAGTAGCTTATCGTCAAGGTACTCCTTAAGGGAGTAGTAGGCCTTGCTTATTAAAAAATTCCTTAACCTACGTTTAAAAATATTAGGTCGGGAAGTTTTATTCTTAATTACATTCGGTAGGTTGTTAAAAACCTTTGGTCCAAGGACATATACGGATTGGTTTGACTTGACCAGGGTGTGAGCAGGTGGTCGAAGTCTGTCCTTGTGTCTGGTCTCATAGGTGTGTGCTGCCCCGAGGGTTTCAAATGTTTCTGGGTTAGCATGAACAAAATTGCATATTTGGTAAATAAATATCGAGGGCACCGTCATTATTCCAAGTTTGATGAAGTGTCGCTTCGCGGACTCATCCCATTTCAAATGCACGATTGCGCCTACGAGTACTCACTAGATTTTTCAGTGCAAGCTCACGGCTCTCGCTAATGTAGTGAGCTACCTAATGAAATTAATAATTGAAGAGTTTAAGATACTGATATTTTTTGATACCCGCGCTGCTCATTCCGATGACAGAGAATATAGCTCGTTAAAAAAATACGATTTGTTCGTTGAAATTGTGCCACAAAACTTCAGAAAAGCTGCTTAAAGGCCTATTCAGACCTGAGCGGTATTCGCTACCGCTGTGGGTAGCGAAAAATACCACGCGGAACTTGATGGGTAAATACACACATCAACATGGTCTAGGGATATTTCAATTAAACCTAAATAACTAAAATTCTATTAACTTTTTGTTAAGACACCTACACATTAAAATAAACCTTGTTTAATAGCCTACATAATCTGATAATGAACTTTATGATAAAGTTAAATTTTAAAAAATCTGAAAAGAGGAAAAAATCAGACAAAATTTCAATTTTAACTTTATTTTTGAAACATCAAAACCTAAACAAAACAACTATTTTTTAATAAAAAATATTGAAAACTCTACCTAAGACTCTCCTGACACATCTGCAGCGGTTCTGCATACTCAAAACAAGGGTGTCAATATCGTGTTGTGGAATACTGTCCCAAGTCCTGCTAAATTGCAAGAAAAGCTGGTTTTCATGCACAATATCTTCAGGGAAAATCCTAAAAGCTCTTCTCTGAAACATATCCCAGGCATGCTCAATAGGATTTAAGTCAGGGGATTGCGCAGGCCAGTGTAAAGCTTGGATTGGAGCATGCTGTTGTAACCAACTTGTAACGATACGCGCCGTATGTGGACGGGCATATTGATGCGATGCTTTATGGCATATAATATGCTCCAAAATACTAATGCTCGTTTTCACCAACATTCTAGGTAGCACCTAAGCCAGTTAGGTAACACTATGTAGTACAAAACTGTCACCTAACTTGGTTTAGTTGTTACCTAAAACGTTGGTGAAAACGGGAATGAGAATCTTCTCGTATTTAATTATGTATGCTACAATGAGGTTGGCATGTTCGTGACGACTAAAAGTTTGAACAAAAAAATGAAACAACTTTAGTAAATGTTACAGTAACTTATTATTTTCACTAATAAACCTATTGACAAATGTAACATGGTAAGTACATTTGGAAGTCTCGTGCTGCACACACGGTAAATTATAACAAGCACGTGGCTGTAGGTAAGTACCCCTATACAGCCCTAGGTACCTTCATCACAGAGTATTTAGCTTATCTACCGGCAAGTGTACGATACTACCATTTGATTTCTTGTCTAAATAATCTACTGTTAAAAGGTTTTTTACACGTTGAATAATTTAAATAGAATCTTTTGTTAATCGCAGTCAAGAGGTGGTGGCTCACATTCCCCCGGCAGAAAATTGACTCTTGGGTTGTGGAATAAACTCTTTATACCCCTTCGCCCCCACGGGAATCGTTTTGTACGGATGCGCATATACTCATAGTCACGACACTCCGTTTTTGCTGGGGCCTCATGTCCTAGAGCGTGGAATGATTGGATGACGATGAGGGGTAGTGAGATAAACATCGTAATGTACATATACTTCTTCCATGTATCTTTTCCATGATGAAATACGGGTACGCAGGGGTTAGGAGGAATGGGCCCAGGGCGGCAAGTAGAAGGAGGGACGATTTTCTGGCTTCTTCCAGGCCCTGGATTTGGGCAGCCACATTGTCCGGGTGGTGGTTGCGGGGGGCAACACAATGTGTAACTTTTTACCGGGATACTGTTGAGATACGGTCTACTAACAGTGACGTTACAGTAATTTAGTAATTTATTTAAAATCATTTTAGTATATGGTTCTTAGGTATATTTTTTTTGTATATTATATTTTTATTATTAAAAATCAAAATGTTTTTACATGTCTATCAAAGATGTGGATATTTTCGGAATAATATGTGGAAATGTCAGAGATATTTCACTCTGCCATAAATGACGTAAATAGAAGAATACCGAATTTTACTGGCCAATTGCATAGGTACAAGCAGTTCATAGTATAATTCAACTAGCTGCGTGGCGATGGATGATTACGATAATTAATCAAATATAAAGTATGTTACTCAAAATGTAGCTACCTACTGCTGAAACAACTGTTTGAAGCGGTTAAGTAGTTTTTGCGTTTCTATTACAAACAAACAAACATTGAAAGCTTTATTCTTTATTATTAGGATTAAATACCAAGGTAGGCATAATGGGCTTAGTTTGTACCGGCGGTTATTGCATATTTTAACGTGAAAAAGTAGGTATTGTAACTGTAATAGTTAGACACATCGCGCTGCAGACTTTTTTGTAGATATTATGTCCTCTAAGTATAAAACCTAGGTACATGACTTTGCTTGCTCTATTGTCGATAGTCTCCTCAGCGTACGCGATAAAAACCTTTTCGGCGATACAATTGCATATTATTTTAACACGAAAAAGTACCTACATTTATTTTGACAAATTTTAAAAGTCAGATATGGTGTGAATTCCGAGGGGCTTCAGCACTGATTTTGGTGATATTATCATTATTTTCCATTCCTATTCAATATAACGCTTTTGACAGGTATGATCTGTCAGCCATTTGGAATGGGTTGAAATTGTTAGAGCACGCGTATTGGTGGAAGCTTGTGATGGAAACTATATTAACTACGTTATAAATTATATTTGGAGAAATATACATAAGAAGAACGAGACTTGATCGAGTGACACATTTTTAATAACTTCCTTCAGAATCTGACAACATCAACACAAATTATTCGAAAACTATTTGCTTATAATAATTTCAGTGGCCAGTTCTAACACTCTCCCTCATTGAATATTCTTTAAGTAATAGGCGGAGCAATCACAATTCCAAGCGCTTCCCTCAGGCCAGTAAATCTCGGCCTAGGTAATCCTTTCGTCATAATATCTGCGAGCTGGATTACAGTACTGACTCTCTTTACTTGAATCTCATTTTCAAGTACAAGCTCTCTTACGAAGAAGTGCCTGATTCGAATGTGTTTCGAGCGCTTATGAAACTCCGGGTTGTGAGCCAAACGAACTGCTGCTTCATTGTCAACACTAAGTGTAGGGATACATTTTAGCGAAGTCATTTCCTTCAATAACCTCGTAAGCCACACAAGTTCTCGAGCAGCTTCGCTTGCAGCAACCAACTCCGCTTCAGTTGTCGAAATAGCTACGGAAGCTTGTCTTTGGCTCAGCCAAGTTATGGTCCCACCTGCGTAGCGGCAAACAACACCAGTTGTTGAACGACCTGTCGCTACATCACCTCCATGGTCTGCATCACTGAAAGCTTCCAGAACGCCTGGTAGATAATTTGGCTTAAAATGAATACCATGTGAACTCGTGCCTCTAAGGTATCGCAAAATTCGTTTCACCCTGAGCCAATCTGCTTTTGTAGGGTTCTCTAGTTTACGCGACGCCACTCCTACTGCGTATGCAATGTCAGGGCGCGTGCCAACCATCAAATAGGCCAAGGCGCCTACAGCTTCTCTGTATGGAAAGTTTTCAGACTCTACAGAATCATCTAAATCTCTCCCTGTTTCTTTATCAATTGGCGTCGTTATAGGATTACAATTGTTCATATTGAATCGTTCTAATATTTTCTTTGTATATGTCTCTTGCTTGAGAACAATTTTTCCACTACTGTACTGTTGAATTTCCATTCCTAGGTAGAATGTGGCAGGATTCTTCGTAATCTTTAACCTTTTACCCAGATCGTGTAGAAATTCATTCGCTAATCTCGAACTCGACGCAGCTACGAGACCATCATCAACATACAGTGTCAGCAAGATCTTTTCATTACCAGTCCCTTTCATATATAGGCAGGGATCCGCAATGCTTTGTTTGAAACCAAGCTCAAGTAAAATTCCATGAACACAATAGTTCCAGCAACGTGGAGCTTGTTTCAAGCCATATAAGCTTCGTTTAAGGCGACATACTTTGTTTGAACCATCTTCGAAACCTTCGGGTTGAGTCATGTACATCTCTTCCGTAAGTTTGCCGTAGAGGAATGCTGTAGTCACGTCGAATTGGGTCAAATACATTTTCTCACTAGCAGCCACACTAATTAGAGAGCGTATAGTTGACATTCTTGCCACAGGACTGTATGTTTCCTCGTAGTCAATTCCTTTTCTTTGTCGAAAACCTTTGGCTACTAATCGTGCTTTGTATCTCCCAATTGACCCGTCACAGTTCCTCTTGACTTTAAAGGCCCATTTAGAAGGTATCGCTTTCCTTCCTGTCGGTAGGTCCTGTAAAGTCCATGTACCGTGTTCTTGTAACGATTTGAGTTCGTTTTTCATAGCATTTACCCACTCCTGCCTTTCGTTACTGTTTATGGCTTCCTTATAAGACTGCGGTTCAGCCATAGTACTCATGAGTACTGAATTTACATAGCCGTCGAGCTTTGCTGGACGTTGAAGAGTAGATCTGTCACGTAAATCATAATGCCTCGAAGGTGCGGGTTCTTCTTCGGTATCAAGAAACTCGTCCTCAGGTTCATTGACTTGATTTTCGTATTCGTTTTCAAATGCATCAACGACATCTTCATCTTCAACTATATTCTCTCCCTCAAACGGTCGTATGTAACTTTCATCTCTCAATCGATAGTCTTGTCTTTCATCAGTTCTGTTATGATGATTGTCAAACTCAACTTCAATAGTCGGTTCCACAGGTATACAATCTGATGACACTTTAATATCATACTCATTTATGATTTTGTCATTTTCAGTGCTGTCCTTGTCATTTTCCTTCGTATTTAATTTTGATAATGGTTTCTCGTCAAATTTTACGTCTCGTGATCTAACAAGGCGATTATTGTTACCTTCTGCAACCCATATACGATATCCGTCTTCATCATATCCAACTAAAATGCCTTTGACAGCCTTCTTGTTTAATTTCCTTCTCTTTTGTTTCGGAATATGAACATAACACGTGCTACCAATGATGCGCAATTGTTTTATGTTCACCTTCTTTCCAAACCAGAGTTCATAGGGCGTTTTCCCATCTACACGTGTTGGACCAGTTCTATTTAATATATATGCTGCTGCGTTCACAAGTTCTGCCCATAGGTATTGTGGCAGCGTCTCATTAGCATACATAAGCGATCTAGCAGTCTCGACTAGTGTTCGATTTTCTTTCTCACTGGAACCGTTCTGTTCTGGTGTGTATGGCATTGTTAGTCTCTGTTTTATACCATGTCTAGCCAGAATATCTTTTACCTTTTGGTTATCAAACTCTCCGCCGTTATCGCTGAGGATAGTTTTAATAACGTGGCCATTTATTTTTGCTCCAGCGATCATCTGTTCTAAATATTTACTTACCTCTGACTTCTCTTTCAGAAAGTAGACGTATCTAAAGCTCGTATAATCGTCTTGAATAGCAAAAAATACCGATATTTCGAAATCGAATTCGGAAATGGTCTGCATACATCGCTGTGTATTATTTCGCCTGCTTCTAAGGCTCTTTCTCTCGTTCCAAATTTCAATCTATGAGATTTTCCATGTACGCAGCCTTCACAGAGTTCACGTTCAACTGGTAGCTCAATTCCTAGTTCACGTTTGACAAGAGCTCTTACGTGTCTATTATTTTGATGGCCGAGTCTCTCATGATATAACTGAGTTTGTGATGTCATAAACACTTCTAGTTGTCTAAATGGTTGTACATTCGTGACGTTAAGTTTATACAGTCCACCTCTGTGACATCGTTCGCCAATCAGTTTTAGTTCTCCATTAATAGACATGCTGCATTTATTTGGACTCTAAGAGAATTCACTTTGTGGGTTTTTGTCGTGAGTAGCAAGGACAGAGAATAAGTTCTTTTGAATTGATGGAACATACCACACATCTTGAAGAGTTATCGGTACGATTTTACCTTTAACGTTCGCTTCAATTATAATTGATCCTTTTCCTTTCGCTTGAATCGTATTTCCATTCGCTGTTGTGACAGTAGAGTATTCATGGGAATTCTCGAAACTTTGAAATAGATCGCCTCGGTTGGTGATGTGACTCGTAGCTCCATTATCGACATACCAATTATTTCTGTCGCATTCTGCCGAAAAAACCGCCGTCATTTCCTGTACTGTGTTTACAGACATCAAAGTCATGTTGGCACCTTCCCTGGTACGATTAGGATTATCACTCTTCGGTGGTCGACCGTCGCTGATCCACTTTTGGCAATTTCTAACACGATGACCAATCTCGGAGCAATAATTGCATTTAAGCTTCTTATCCTTTGCGATGTTCTTGATGTGCTTCTGCGTTTTCGTATTAGCTGACATAGCTTCTTGTTCAGGTACGTGCTTACTTGACAAAGCTCTTTCATACGCACATAAGTGGCTAGTAAGATTTTCTACAGTTCTCTCTGTTTTAGGTATTAAGAGCCAGCTGCTTCGAAATGAGAAATATTCTTCACCGAGCGTATCCAGAATTTTACAAACCAACAAAAGTTGCGGTAACTCTTTACTCTCATTGTATAACTCTTGATTCAGTTCAGTCCAAATATTTTTCAACTTACACATATGTGTTGCTATATCATCATCTGGGTCTCTTTTCAATCCGAAAAATGTCATACACAGATTATATGACTTGTCTTCCGACGTACCTCCAAACAGTCTGTGTAGTTCTAGCCATACCTCGTAGGCGCTCGTAAATCGCATGACTTTTCGTAGTTTCGTACTGTTCTTCACTCATGTTCGTTGTAAGAAGGAGTAGAGCGCTGCTGTCCGCTTTTACAAATCTGACGAGTTCACATTTGTACTTATTGACATCTACGTCACCTGCTCCAACTTGCACTTGTTCAGGTCTCCTAAGTTTTCCTTCGACTACATCCATAGCATCGTTTATGCTTTTTAGAAGAATGCATATTTTATACCTCCAAGTTGACCAATTGACTTTTCCTTCAAGTAGTCCGATTTGAAACTTTGTCGTTAAATTTTCCATTTTTTACTATTGTTGCGCACATAACCTGTTAGAGCACGCGTATTGGTGGAAGCTTGTGATGGAAACTATATTAACTACGTTATAAATTATATTTGGAGAAATATACATAAGAAAAACGAGACTTGATCGAGTGACACATTTTTAATAACTTCCTTCAGAATCTGACAACATCAACACAAATTATTCGAAAACTATTTGCTTATAATAATTTCAGTGGCCAGTTCTAACAGAAATCACACTCACGTTGCTCACGGCATGAAATACACGCACGCAGACAGATCTCGTAGTATCTGTAGCTATAACGCATCACGCACGCATTAACGAACTGTCATTTTTGACAGGCTGCTCACGGTGATTTCAGTTTGTAGCGTGGTCGTTGAATTCGCAAAATGGCGTCCTTGGTGACGTAATCCATGATGTCACATGGGTCTACGTTGTCGCGCATTCGTTGATTTGGAATGACGAACACAGCGCTAAAACCGATTTTGACTTCAATCGGAAGGCACCCCAGGTATTGCAGACAATTTTAGACACTGATATAAAGCCTTTATTTAACGTTTAGGAATGCACTTAGACATCCCCGCCAAACCCGGGGAGATTGTAAGGTAGGCAGATTCAGTAGAAAAGCAAAGTCAAAGTCAAAGTCAAAATCATTTATTCAATTTAGGCATCAAAGACGCACTTATGAACGTCAATTTTTCATTTTAATGTACTTTAAAGCCTACCGCCGCGTTCCAAAATACATAGAGCCAACCGAGAAGAAGCGGCAAGAAACTCGGGGCCATTCTTTTTATATAGATGTTTTTACAATGTTTTTACTTAGGTACTACAAATATTAGCTCCAGTGTGTTGCCTTACAAAAGAGAACATAATAATGGTATCAGTAGGGCAAGACACGCTACACTTTGACATCTTAGTACACGAGTAGATAGATCCTGGAGTGATCAGTCCCAAGCTGTTTTATCCTCCAAGTAATCCGAAATTTTGTAATAACCTTTTTGACAGAGTTTAGTTTTAATAGTAATTTTAAACTTATTAATAGGCAAATCTCGGATAACATTGGGAACTTTATTATAAAATCGTATACATTGTCCCATAAAAGAATGACTTATTCTGTGGAGACGCGTTACATGTACGGATAGCTTGTGCTTATTTCGCGTGTTGATGGAATGAGCATCACTCCTTTTATCAAAACTGCTAATGTTTTTCTTTACATACATTAGATTTTCATAGATAAACTGAGAGACAACAGTTAGAATGTTTATGTCTTTAAATTTCTGTCTAAGGGAAACTCTGGGAGCCAAACTGTAGATTGCTCGTATAGCCCTTTTTTGCAGTATAAAAATAGAATTAATATCTGCAGAACATCCCCAGAGCAGTATGCCATAAGTCATAACGCTATCGAAATAACTAAAATAAACTATTCTAGCTGTGTCTACATCAGTTAATAGTCTAATTTTTTTAACAGCATAAGCTGCTGAACTGAGCCTACTAGACAATTTTTTAATGTGGGGACCCCATTGCAATTTAGCGTCTATAGTAATTCCTAAAAAGACTGTTGACTCCACAAGGTCCAACCCTGTTCCATTCAATTGTATATTGGATTCTACTTGTCTCACATTTGGTGTCGAGAACTTTATACAATTAGTTTTCTTCTCATTGAGGAGAAGATTATTTGTATTGAACCAATTCACAACTTTAGCTAATGCATTGTTAACATCGTCATAGTTTAATAACTGCCTTTTAATTTTAAATAACAGTGAAGTGTCATCTGCAAACAATACAATCTCGTGATTCTTCAGCGTAGCGTGAAAGGGCGGATGCCCTATTATGTCGTATGGGCGGTGCCGCCCATATGACACCGCAGCCCGCCTCAGTTGCAGTGGCGCCCATACACCACCGCTACCTACAGTGACCGCTCCCGTGTGGACTTGGAGGGCAAAGCCCATAGGAGCGGTCCCACCTCGGGCCCGCCAGCTATCGGCTATCACTAGTAGGCCCATTGGTTCCTCTTAGCTTCACCGTGGTGACCCAAGCCACGGATACTGAGCCCCCCCGCCACGGCAAGGCGGGAACACTCGGGGGGGATCAACCACCTCTTAATTAAATTACTTTTACCCATCCATTAACCAGTTCGCCAGTTGTCCACTACCTACAAACTGTAATATTTTCTGTGTGATTTTATATTTATAATAAGTGCTGTTATTTTATTAATTTGTTTCTTCTGTGTGAATAAAAGTAACAAGGGTATAACGGTATTGATATAGGTATATATGCTGCCATTGTTTTGAGCCATCGGATGACATGATTGTGCGCTTCTCTTCTCCCATGATGTATTCGAAAACATACTCGTATGACAAGGACGTGGTAGCAAAAACCGTTATTATAAAATATTCTTGACTACAAGCAATAAGAAATGAAGAAAAAGTGTCTTACATACCCATTTAAATGTTCATATAAATTAATCATTTATTCAGTGAGGCCAAAGTTTGTAAAGTACCTACTCGTATTATATATATCGGCGCAACTACAACAGTTCGTCGAGAATAATTAAGTTCAATCATTTGATTGCCCTAAAAATAGTTTATAAATCATCAGTTGATTATTTTTGAGTTGATTACGATGTAAAATTAATGTTATGATTGTAATTTCAATACTTTACCAACAAACTTGTAAACTCGTGCACGTGCGCCGAGTCCTATAAGTACAGCCGCACTGTAGGCGCTCGTCTCAGTCGCTCTCGAGTCGCCGTACAGTACGGACCTCTTTGTGACGTTGTTACGCTGCTCGTTGAATATACGAAGCTTATAAAAGTACTTGTGAAGTTTTACTTCGAGGACCCAAAAATGAGTGATCATCATGAAAATAACAATTGTGACGTCAGCAATGCTGACGTCACACTTTTTAAAAACACTCCGGAGGTGCTTTCTCCGTCATCAGAAGTGGGATCAGAACAAGCTCTGGTCCCAACCACATCCTCATCGACTTCGGTTCAACCTGTCACGACTGGAACAGCGCAGGGCAGTACCAGGCTGATAGGCCCTGCCTCATTGAACACTTCAGGAGTACCAGCAAACAACTTTAATACCATGCAGCCCATCACAACGGGAATTACCACAGACATGACGTCCACACCAATCGCTGCGGGAGATGATCTCGATACACTGCAAAACAACGCTGCAATCGCCCCTGATTCAGTGTCATCCACATCTCAAGCTGGCCAGTCAGTCCGGATAACTCACAACGACGAACACGCATCAACGGATTAAAACCGGCGAGTATAAAATTCATTATGTTTCACGATATTTTCAACTAGAATCTACAAGAATAAAATGTCTGGAGAGTGATACCTCTGAGCTAAACCATGTGTTACCCTTGAGCTAACCACGGATCCTTGATGCATCCACAAGTGAACCCTGAGATACCGTGGGGACGCCTTGTGGAACTATGGGTAGACACGTATACACCACAGATTCTAAATTTTTAAGGCAGTGCACTTAAGATGTCTTAGTGTACTGTTGTAATCTACAAAAATGTCTGGAGAGTGATACCTCTGAGCTAACCATGTGTTACCCTTGAGCTAGCCACGGATCCTTGATGCATCCACAAGTGAACCCTGAGATACCGTGGGGACGCCTTGTGGAACTATGGGTAGACACGTATACACCACAGATTCTAAATCAATAAGGCAGTGCACGATGTCTTTGTGTACTGTTTACTAATCAAAAG
Source organism: Selenia dentaria (assembly GCA_917880725.1). Classification (NCBI taxonomy): domain Eukaryota; kingdom Metazoa; phylum Arthropoda; class Insecta; order Lepidoptera; family Geometridae; genus Selenia; species Selenia dentaria. The sequence continues at coordinate 18,315,375 of OU862879.1, forward strand.
ACTCCTAAGGTTACATAACAGTTGTGTTAATGTAACAAACAAGATAAAGCAACGTAAGTTGTTTACAGACTCACTACTCAGAGAATATCTCTTTCTTTGCAGGCCAGCCATAATTAACAGCAGTCTGCGAGAGTTAACGAGTCAACAAGGCTGGTGCAGAGCGCGCACCGCCTGTCAGTATGGCCGTATCGACGCGGATACAAAAATTAGCCAACAATAATTAGTCAACGTGTAAAACGACAACATGCTGTTGCCTTTATGAGCATGAGAACCACGGAAGCCGAGAGTCGGTACCACTCCTACGAGTTGGAGACACTGGCAGTGGTACGAGCCATAAAACACTTTCGCCAGTATCTATATGGGCGAAAATTCACCGCGATAACGGATTGCAACGCATTAAAAGCGTCAAAACACAAAAAGGGCCTTCTGCCAAGGATTCATCGCTGTCGCAATCCAGTTGAGCTTGCAGTCAATGTTATGACAAGAGACTTAAACTGGCTCAAAATTGAACAGCGACGGGATGAAGAACTGCGTCCGATAATGGACAGTCTCAGTGACAATAACCCACTGGAAGACTATGTGTTAGAGGACAACGTTTTAAAAAAGGATTGTCAATGATCCTGTCTTCGGTCAGCAGCTCAGTACCGTCGTTCCCAAATCATTTCAATGGAGCATTATAAACTCATTTCACACTGCACTAAAACACCCTGGCTGGGAAAAGACACTGCAGAAGATCAGAGAAACCTATTGGTTCAACAAAATGAGTTCCATTATCCGAAAGATTTGTGGATAACTGTGTTGTATGCCGAACATCTAAAGGAAGATCCGGGGCCATTCAAGCCCAGTTACACCCCATAAACAAACCAACTGCCGCCTTCCAAGTTATTCATATGGACATAACAGGGAAGCTGGGCACTCCAGATGATCAACAATACGTCATAGTCACCATTGACGCTTTCTCAAAGTACGTTTTACTGTACTTCAGTACCAACAAAAACCCACACAGCACATTGGCCGCTCTAGAACGCACTGTGCATCTATTTGGTGCGCCGGTTCAAATAATAGTGGATGGAGGAAGAGAGTTCCTTGGCGAGTTCAAGGACTACTGTGACGCCATCGGAATAAATATCCATGCTATCGCTCCAGGAATCAGCCGAGCGAATGGCTAAGTTGAAAGAGTCGTTGCAACCCTCAAAAATGCTTTGGTAATGATTAAAAATTACGAAGCAGAGCAGTGGCACACTGTACTCGAGGAACTTCAGCTGGCAATGAACTGTACAACCCACTGAGTCACCGGTGTTGCTCCACTGACACTTATTACACAACGAAAGCACTGTGTACCTCCTGAGCTTCCCAACCTGGGGATCAGTTGACCGTATCGGCGGGAAACGAATCACCTATTCAACGAGATCCCACTGCAGAATCAAATGAGCCCATTCCGTCGACCTCACGAGAAGGGCTGCAAGTACAGCCAAACCACGACTCTAACCAAGATGACCCATCAGAATAAATGGTCTACGAGAATCCAAATAATCTACGAGAATCCATAACAATCTACGAGAACCAACGAGGCTGGTGCAGAGCGCGCACCGCCTGTCAGTATGGCCGTATCGGCGCAACTACAACAGTTCGTCGAGAATAATTAAGTTTAATCATTTGATTGCCCTAAAAATAGTTTATAAATCATCAGTTGATTATTTTTGAGTTGATTACGATGTAAAATTAATGTTATGATTGTAATTTCAATACTTTACCAACAAACTTGTAAACTCGTGCACGTGCGCCGAGTCCTATAAGTACAGCCGCACTGTAGGCGCTCGTCTAGTCGCTCTCGAGTCGCCGTACAGTACGGACCTCTTTGTGACGTTGTTACGCTGCTCGTTGAATATACGAAGCTTATAAAAGTACTTGTGAAGTTTTACTTCGAGGACCCAAAAATGAGTGATCATCATGAAAATAACAATTGTGACGTCAGCAATGCTGACGTCACACTTTTTAAAAACACTCCGGAGGTGCTTTCTCCGTCATATATTTTGTGACGATTTCAAGTAAAAATAAATAGATAAGATTTGAGTGATTTGGGCTAGATCCTAAATCGGGCGACAAGTGTTCGCTGGCATATAAAATGCCACTTTTGCTCACACCCTATTCGAACGCTCAACTGAGCATAAGACCTAAAATCGCATGATTATGCTGTCAAAAAACGATCACAAACAAGCATGCTCCGGACGTGGGTCAAAAATTGCAATCCCCTTTTTTAGCTCTCCGAACGCTGAACAAAATGAGACATGAACGACATTTTCACCCACAGATTCCCAATTCGAACGCCCCTTGTGAGCGTTTTTAGCTTTATTTTCGCTAAAAACGATCACAAATAGTCTATTCGAACGCACTAAATGACAACGCCACCAATGCCCTCATAACATAAACGAACGCTTTCTTTTTAGTCGTTCACTCTTGACAGAGTGGTCGTGGTTGAAGACGATGCCCTTTCTTTAGATAATGCAGCCCTCGCGATGCGCCTCCATCCATTCTATCTAATCTCGGTGACTCGCGCCCTATGGCACTTCGTCGTTTGTTCGCCCTCGAAAAATTGGCCCTTTCGAACCGGGATCCTCCTTGTGGTGAGGACAGCAGCCCTGTCTCATCACCAGGAGTGACGTAACACGCAAACTGTCGATAGTAAATTCAGTCGCTATATTTCGTTTTAAATAGTAAATGGTACCTAGGTAGGAATATCGTTTTCTACGCTCATTTATTATAATCTCGCTCGCTCATAATATTCGTACATAATAGGCAAATCACTCGGATCTGCGCTTACTTATCAATATTTCGCAACATTCTAGCTTATTCGGTGGTAAATATTGGTTAAAACATTCGGTTTTTTAAATAATTATCACACCCGTTGCCATTACGGAAATTCGTAATCGCGATTCATTTGTTGGATCTCGCATTCTTTCGTAGGAAATAGCCTTTAAACATTCTTATTTGATAGGTTGAGACTCATTTTAATCATATTTTTTGTTATTTCGTCATTATTTCAAGCAAATATTCGTATTTTGTATCATGCGGTTGAACGATTGTCATTATAGTACGAACGAATTAAGTTGGTCATTGACGCGTTAAAATTCGTACGCCACTTTGCATCGTTATATTTGGTCGGATTATATTCGTGCACGCGGCTAGGTGCATCATAGTAGACAAACGTTTCGTTATCATTATGGTTATGGAGTGAAAATAATTATCGTTATTTTCATCGTATATTATAATTAATTATTTACTCTTTTAAATTCATTATTTAAATACATATTGGTATTCCGTTATTCGGTTATTTATAATAATAGCATTTCAAATCGTTGATAAGTGTTTGTTTTGAAGGTAAATAAATAACTAACCTTATTGCAGCATTTTGTTTATTTCACTTTCGTAATTTCGTAAGAAATTGCAAATCACTTAAATACAGTCCACTGCAAATTTATTTGTTTATTTTATACAGTTAAATTTTATTTTGTCTTGTGTAGTTTGTTTATTTACAATGTCGAAAGCTGCAGTTAAACGTAACTTAGAACTGAAACGTGAAATTGCTGTCAAACGTATTGATGATTGTTTATCAGCCGCCTTAGAAGCTAAAGATGATATCTCCCGACTACCTATTTTCTTATCACGGTACACTCGACTCGAAAATCATTGCGCTAGTTTCGAATCACATCATTTAAAAATTTGTTCAGAAATTTCGGATACCTCATCACTTGATGAAGAGGATGGCATTCGACAAGAGGTAGACAACAAATATTTTCAAATTATTGAAATTCATTCGTCACTCACTTCCGCGTCCACGACTAGACCTGGACCGGAACTAGAATCGAATAGAACTGACTTATCAGTTAAACTTCCGCGACTAAATTTATTAAATTTCAATGGTGATATCACAACATGGAGTACCTTTTATGATATGTACAACACGATGGTACATCAAAATAGAAAACTATCCAATATAGAAAGATTTTCAATTTTGATATCTCTTCTTTCCGGTGAACCCTTGCAGCTGCTAAAAGGTTTTCCGCTTTCGGAAAACAATTATTTAGATGCGTATGAGGCACTTATTGATCGTTATCAATGCAAGCGTAAGTTAGCTTTTCGTTACTGGGAAGAATTACAAAAGGTGACTTTGAAGTCAAGTTCTCCTAGTGAGTTGCGCCGTCTTGTTGACACCTTCAAAGAAAATATTGCTGTTTTGAAAAATTTAAGGTTGCCAGTCAAGGACTGGGACTTTCCATTGTTTTATTTGCTGATAAACAAACTCGATCTTGATACACGTCGCCGCTTCGAGCTACAAAATGAGAGCAAAGACATCCCTTCGTTTAATTCGTTGTTGGAATATTTGAACAAGGCTGGTCAAGCGTTGGAGTTGGCCGAGCCCGAGGGCGCACGAGCGCCGCGCGCCGCCGCTGCTGGAGCGGTCGCGCGCGTCGCGCCTGCACCGCCTGCGCAGCCGCGCACCGGGGCTTACTCGCCGCGTCACCAAGCGCATACCAAGGCCTTCGTTGTTAACTCGCTGCCACAATCGAGTGACACTTGCATTTTGTGCAAGTCTAATCATACGTTGTGGAACTGTCCCACATATCGCAATCATAGCCCTCGAGATCGATACACTGTTGTTAAAGAAAACCATTGTTGTATTAATTGCCTTAACAAAGGTCACTTGTTAAAAAACTGTAAATCAAATGGTCGTTGTTCAAAGTGTGGTTTGCCTCATCACACAACTTTACATTTCGATAAATTGCAAATCACCTCGCCGGCAACACTTATCGCTTCGGATGCTATGATGGATGTGGCACAACCTGCCACCGCTGCACAATCGTCATGTCTCGAGCACAGTCAACAGACTGTCACTTTGGTGGCTGGTGTGGAGCCCGCCACACACACTTCGTTATTAGCCACAGCTTCGGTCGAAGTTCTTGATAACTTCGGCACTTATCCTAAAATTCGCGTCGTCATTGATAGTGGTAGTCAATCGAACTTCATTACAAAGAAATGTGCACATCGCCTTGGTCTTATATTGAGGAAGACTACGACTTCAGTAGAAGGCATCGGTCAATCATCATCGATCGCAGTTGAATCCACCACGTATCGCATGCGCTGTGGAGACCGATCTCCTGACATTGAAGTCGATGCTCTAGTCATACCTAAAATTTGTAGTCAAATGCCCACTGATAGAATCGATATCGCTCAGTGGCCACAACTTCGGAATATTGAGTTGGCTGATCCTGAATACAACGTGCCCGCGCATATTGATGCTTTGGTGGGGGTTGACATCTTCTGCCAAATTTTCCTCGGTGAACGCCGCGATTCCGGCCCTGATGGACCCGTGGCTTTCAACACCAAGCTTGGTTGGGTAGTGATGGGAAAAATATCACGTGCACATTTTCCTTCCAAAACCTCGTCACTGTTTTGTTCATTGGATAGTTTAGATTCGCAAGTTCGTAAATTTTGGGAAATTGATGAACTTCCCAAATCGTCACCTCTATCCGAAGAGGAAGTCTTGTGCGAGCGTATATTCGATACGACTCACACCAGAACCGTGGATGGAAGGTATGTCGTGCGTTTACCTTTCAAGTCGCCGGAACCTAATCTCGGTGACTCGCGCCCTATGGCACTTCGTCGTTTGTTCGCCCTCGAAAAACGTCTTTCACGTAATCCTCAGTTGCGCGAGGGTTACAATAAATTTATGAAGGACTATATCTCGTCTCGGCATATGGATGTAGCCGACCAATCGGTTTCGGGCCATTCATATTATATTCCGCACCACTGTGTGCTGAAACCGAGTAGCACCACGAGTCCGCTTCGCGTGGTATTTGACGCCACAGCACGGCCAGCCGGTGGGGCTGCGCTGAATGAGCAGTTACTCGTTGGTCCCCGTTTACAATCGGACATTGGTTCGATTCTTCTTCGCTTTCGTTTGCATTCGGTCGTATTCACTGCCGACATAAGGCAGATGTATAGACAGATACTGGTCGCTGACGTTGATCGAGACTATCAGCGCATTCTATTTCGTTTCTCGCCTGACGAACCTGTGGTTGAGTATCGTCTCAACACTGTAACATACGGCATGGCATCATCGAGTTTCTTAGCACTTCGTACCATCTTACAGGTGGCTCGCGATGAAGGAGTCGGTAGTCCTCTCGCTGTCGATGCGCTTACTAATGATGTCTACGTTGATGACGTGGTAACTGGCTCGCACTCATTAGACTCAACTCGCGAGCTAATGAGCCAGGTTAATAATATACTTCGAAAAGGATGTTTCGAGCTCAGAAAATGGGCATCTAACTGTCGTTCTCTACTCGAAAACGTTCCCCCTGATCATCGTCATGACAACTCGTTGTCATTCGACTCTGAATCTTGTCACTCCGTCAAGGTTCTCGGTCTAGAGTGGAACCCCATCGAAGACGGATTCTCGTTCACTGTTACCCCGCTACATGAACAGTGTACTAAGCGAAACATTCTCTCGGAACTGGCCCGTATATTTGATCCACTTGGCTTTCTCACGCCACTTACTATTGCATTCAAATGCATTATCCAGAAACTCTGGAATCTTGGTTTGGATTGGGATGAACTTGCTCCTAATCACATTGCAGAGACCTGGTCTCGTTATCGCTCGGAATTCAGTTCCCTTTCATCTCTTGTGATCCCTCGTTTCATACCGGGACTGGAATCAATCAAACTTGATATACACGGCTACTGCGACGCTTCTGAGCTCGGGTACGCTGCTGTTGTGTACTTTCGCTGTGAGTACGGTGACAATCGAGTCACTACTCATCTTGTCATCGCTCGATCAAAGGTTGCTCCTTCGAAGAAAATATCGATTCCTCGGCTAGAACGTTGCGCAGCACTTCTATTGGCAGATCTTGTCGCACACGTCAAGGAAGTTTTCGCCGGCAAGCTGAACTTCAATGACATCTTTTGCTGGTCAGATTCTATGGTAGTTCTGGCTTGGCTCAAATCGCCATCATCTCGGTGGAAGACGTACGTGAGCAACCGCGTAAGTCATGTTCAAGACCGAGTTCCACCTGCGCATTGGCGTCATACAAATGGACTAACTAATCCATCGGACTGCGCGTCACGTGGTATTACGATTCGAGAGCTTCTCGATCATCCATTGTGGTGGCATGGACCACCTTGGCTGCTTTTGGATGCCAAGGAGTGGCCTAACGCAACTCGTTCCGAGGAACCTCCTGAATCGGTCGAAGAACAACGTGACACGCTCATTTCGCTTTTTGTTGCTGTCGATAAATTGGATGAATTCTTGGAAAGGCATTCGAGCCTGAGCAAGGTTCAGCGCATCGTGGGATACGTGCTTCGCTTTCTACATAATTGCCGAAACCGATCTACTCGTCGGTCTGGTCATCTTGTCGCTTCCGAGTTGAAGCAATCGTTGTTTGCACTCGTCAAAGTCACTCAAAATTCATCATTTTCACACGAAATCACAAACTTGAAAAAGGATTGCCATTGCCAAAACCCTTACAGAAGCTGCATCCTTTCCTTGATGATGATGGTCTTCTCAGGGTGGGCGGTCGCTTGGTTCACTCGGAGTTGGCCTACGACTGTAAACATCCTTTGCTATTGCCTCGTCAGCATCGTGTTACTTCGCTCATTATCGACCAATGTCATAATGATAATTTGCATCCTGGATTGCGTACGCTTAGTTTCTTACTTGCTCAAAACTTCTGGATATTGTCCTCACGTCGTGCTATTCGCAGTCGTTTGTCGAAGTGCATACCTTGTTATCGCACTAATCCAAAACCTTTGACATCTCTTCCAGAACCTGATATCTCAAGTGTCAAACTCACATGTTTGAATCGTTGGCAACTGGTGCAGAGACTTCATCATGATTTCTGGAAACGATGGCATATGGAATATTTACATACTTTGAATCAACGTGCAAAATGGCTAACGGACTCTTCGGAACCTAAATTAGGATCGCTAGTTTTGATCAAAGATGAACAACTTAAACCTCTTAATTGGTCGCTTGGACGTATCGTTCAATTGCATCGTGCAAGAGATAATGTATGTCGCGTTGCGACTGTAAAAACTCAGACAGGTCTTTTACAAAGACCTTTGGTAAAGCTTTGCCCTTTACCTATAAATGATTAATTTGTAGTCTCGCATTTAGTTATAGTTCGCGCTCGCTCATCGGAACTTCGCGATGCATTGTAGTTATAGTTAGGCCGCGCTCGCTCATAGGAGCTTCGCGTCATTACTTAGGTTAGAATATTAGCACGCCTGCTTATCTGGGCTTCTCGTTTTGTTCACTTAAAATGTTAATTCTCATAGAAAATACGTGTATTTTGGTGGGCGGAATGTTGGAGCCTTGCAATATTTTGGAATAGAAACCTCGACAGTTTGCGTGGGTAGGTGACCCAATAAATCGCTCGATATTTATTAATGCCAGTGAGGGTAGTTTTGTGGATACTGCCACCGGCCATTGGGTTCGCGCACCAGTCTCGACCTACGCATCGTCGATGAATGTTGTCAAAAGGATATTTAAAATTACATTGTGTGGTGTTGTGTGTTGCTCATCAAAGGACATTATTGTGGACGGCGCCGTCCTTGGCAGGACTGGAGCTAAATACTGGTGAGTCGGACGTGCATTTCGACGAACTATCCCACTGAGCTTTTCATTTTCCATCCGCTCCTTCGAATCGCGAAGGTGCGTGAACAGCGGTCTTCTGCGTTACGGGTACTTTGTAAACGAACGCACCTACAATCATATTCTGATCGGGGGGGTTCACTTCCTTACTGTCCTGTGGGCCTTAGAAAGATGTTGTCTATGGTTGTGCCACCACGCATTATTTTTCATTTCTATTAGAGCAGAGTTATGGTCTGACGAAGTTTGAAGAGAAGGATATATTTTACCGCCTCAAGAATTGCTAGACATTCACCTGTAAAAACAGAGGACTCAGGAGGGCATTTTATCTTTTGAACAATATCAAACTGGGAGTGAAATACACCACAACCAACCAGAAATACCAAGTAAACCTTGGTTTTCGCGTTGGGACTTCGGTAATTTTTTTTTTTAAATTTTTTTATGGGCTTTGTCGCTGAGCGACCACATCGCCCAATTGTTACATAATACAAATAGACTTACTAACTACTTATAATAGGGCTAATTCTGCTAGTCTATACAATTTAATTGCCTGATCTGACATAGGACTCGCTAGGATACTGTTGCAGTATCCGACCGCCATCAACCTTGCTGGATTGAAGCATGACCATCTATAACTTTCCTTCCGCACACACTCCGTCAAGATATGCTGCAAATCCTCAACAATCCCACATTCAATACAATTGGGAGCTGACACTTTCTTCATTAAAAATGTGAACTTCTTTGAAGGAATGTGTGCAGAGCGCAGCCTGAGGGCTGTGACTAACATTTTCCGGCTCAAAGTATTGTCATCAATCCATGGATATTTAGTTATTTCTGGTTGGACAGTGCGATACCAAATACCTTTTTCTTTCGATCTTTCGTCGAAATACTCCTGCCATAGTGTTCTGCATTGTTCTCTTTCTAAATGATAATGGTCAGAGTATAAAGGAACCACACTTAATGGGATTCCATCTACCGCAGCTTGCTTAGCTAGTAGGTCCACAGCCTCATTTCCACTTAACTGGATATGAGATGGTATCCATTGCAGGTATATTTTTTGTTTGTTGCCTTTAAACTCCAGATCGACTCCACAATACTATAGGCAATCGGTGCGCCTCGCACTTGCGAGGTACATCGAGCCAGATGTTGCAGCGAGCTTTTCGAGTCAGTTAGAATGACAATTTTACTGAAGTTGATTGTGTGGCTATACGACAAAGCTTCTGCAATAGCAATTAATTCAATGTGCATGATTGGAATATTAGCGTCGATCTTGAGTTTAACGTGGCAACCCTGCCAAACGTCCAAAAACGCTGCGCCTCCGTCGGTTCCTTCTTTGGATCCATCCGTATAAATTTTGTAACAATCTCCGTACTGCTGATTGATGTACCTAGTACATATATTTTTAAGAACCTGGCTGTTATACAATCGTTTAGCTCGATCAATATCAGGTATCGAGTCAAATATTACCTGTGATAAATTAATATTGCTTATCCAACATGCCATCGAGAACATTTCAAGTCTACTACTATTGTGAGTCGGTTGTGAATTTAAATCCGAATACGTTGCAACAAGTAAAGGCAGTTTTTTATTATTCCAATAACGTGACCGGCTGTTGTTGGATAACTCCTGAATTATATTGATAGATGCATTATTGCACAGTGATGCTAAATCACTGTGCAATAATGCATCATCTTAGGAAAAATTTAGCTGCTAAATATCTTCTGCGATAATGTAGTGGTGAAAGGTGTAGGTCACTTTCCATTACATGGATTGGCGTACTTTTAATATACCCTCCGATCACACGTAACGCCTGATTCTGTACCCTGTCTAATTTGACCAAATTAGTCTTACAGCTGTTATCGTACAAAAAACTGGCATAATCTAACCTACTGCGAATTATAGCTATGTATAACCGCCTTAAGTGCTTTTGATGGAGACCCCATCCTGGTCCAGTTAGTACTTTTATTATATTATGATTAATGAACCTTGAGATTTTTTGTGCCAGCTCGTTAATATGTTTACCCCACTTAAGCGCACTGTCCAACCATAGACCCAAATATTTATAGCAATGAACCATTGGTAAAGAAATGTCATCTACTTTGAGCTCAACTACACCTCTAAAACCACCTTTCTTAAATACACAGATTTTACTTTTTGTCGGTGAAATAACTAATCCTAAACAGTTTAACATTGAATTTAGCTCTTGGCAAGCAACATGTAAATCTGTAATTGCACAATCCATACTATCTTTTGTTGTGTACAGAACAAAATCGTCGGCATATTGAGATATACGTACTCTTTGTATATTTTTACATAAATTTATAGTGGCTATATTAAAAAGTAGTGGAGACAACGGGTCTCCCTGGCTGATTCCCCGTCCGGTATGCCTAACGATATTATTTCCCGCGATTGTAACTTTAAGCTGCCTATGCGATAGGTAAGACCACAAATACGTACATATTCTTTTACCTACGCCTAATTGATCCAATACTCTCATCAAACATGATACCTCCACATTGTTGTAGGCATTATCTATATCGACAAAGCAAGCAACGGTAGATAGGTTCTTAGCGAAACCTATTTGTATTTGGGTGACTAAGCGCGTGAGGTTATCATAACATGAGCGTGCTTTACGAAAACCCACCATATTCTCAGAGAACATAGCTTTGTTTTCAAAATGCCATTCTAACCTTTTGTTTATTATTGAGTGCAGGATTTTACATAGAATGAAATTAAGGATATAGGACGCAATGACGAGTGCGCATTAGAGTCCCTGTCCGGCTTAGGAATAGGAATGATTTTTATCTCGCGCCATTGTATTGGCACAAAACCGGTCAGAAATAATAAATTATAAAGTGACAATAGAATGATTTTACCAGTCATACTCGTAGGTAGGTTCTTTACCATAGAGAATGATATTTCGTCACAGCCCGGGGCAGTGTCACTTTTCTTGATGGAATTAATTAATTCTTGTATGGTAAGACGCGATTCTAAAAGTCAATTAATGGAATGAAACTGTGGCTGAGGAGGGCAAACGTAAGCAGGGGTTAAGTCATTTAGAAGTCTTTCGACTTTTGCCCTATCTATACCGCTATTAGTGACCTTAGTTCGATGACCCTTTATCCATTTCATTTTACGCCACATATCATGTGAGGAGGTATTTTCATCGATGGAAGAACAGACTATGAAATGATTGACATCTGCTTAAACGAATGATTCTTTGTGCCTCGCTAATTTTAGATTTTAGGAAGTCTAGATTATCGGGAGATGGACAGAACCTGAATTTTGCTAATGCAAGGCGTCGTTCTGCTACCGCTTTTGATATTGCTGCGTTCCAGTAAGGTTTAGGTGAAAATTGCTTAGTAAAGTATTGAGGAATTTTAACATACGGAATAAATATATTCGCAGCATTTTGTAAAGTACGTTCAAACAAGTTATAAAAAATTTGGGGATCAGTCGGAATAACAAAATTCAAAATAGCATTTTCTAAAAATGTTGTGTACGAACGCCAGTCACCTTTTTTAAAGTTCCTTTTTTTGACAACATCGCGAATAAATGGTAAGCCTCCTGAAATTTTAATCATCAAATGATCGCTACCGAGAGATTCATTAGTTACTTTCCAAGAAAATAAAGTACCTAGTTCGGAGGAAACAAAAGACACATCTGGCGATGACTGTTGCAAAGTACCGTTGACTAGCTTAGCTCTGGTCGGATCGCCGTTATTTAAGGAGATAAAGTTATGATCTAGCATACAATCAAATATTTGGCTGCCCCTTTGGTCCGTTTTGCACGACCAGTTAGAGTGGTGTGCGTTAAAGTCACCCAGTAACACAGACTTTGTACTACACAGAGAAAAAACGAAATCCCAATCATTTTGTGTTGTATGAACTGAAGGGCGATAAATAGAAATTACGTTTTCAATTTCGTTCTATACCGGCATTAAGACTGCGTGACAGACATAAGCTTGATTTGACTGATTTATGAGAAACGATGGCGACCCCACCGTAACCATCTGCCCTATCCAGCCTATAGGTGTCATAGCCACTTACATTAAAATACAAATCAGGTTTGAACCAGGTTTCACTCAATATAGCGATGTGATTTTTTTAATTAAATTAAGAAACTGTTGAAATGACATGGACTTAGGACTAAGACTTTGACAATTCCATTGCATTATGTTTACGGTTATATTAATGATGTCAATATCCATAGTCATTAATGACAACGTTCATGAACATTGACATTAGAGTACTACCGGATATGTTGTCAACTTTAGATATAATCCACTCTATGAATATAGATACTACTTGTTGAATTTTGTCTTTTAACGATTCCCTACTAAGCATAATGTTTTTTAATTTAATTAGCAGTCTCATAAAACTAAACTCTTTTGAACTGTTATTCGCTAACGCTCTTAAAGGTTCACTATTATCTTGAGCTTCGGTATTTGGGCTCTTGTTTGAGCTCCACTCTGCTCCCGTGGCCGGGGGGGGGGGGGGGGGGGGGGCGGAGGAGTTGGAGATGGCTGGCGTTGCTTCTTCTGCTTCTTACTTCTATGGACTACTTTGAATGAGTTATCCTCTGTACTAGTGCTAAACAATTCTGACATGAGTTTTCTTCGTTCTGGTTCAACCTCTGCTGTTTTTGTTACGAGCGGCCTCTGCGTAGTACTGCTCGAAAATACAGGGCTCAAATTTCGTTCAGGCACCGGAGAAGGCGGAACATACATGGTTAGGGCATTTCTATAGGTACAGTTGTATTCAGCCATAAGTTCTCTCAACCGCCTTTCTTTTTTGAATACGGGGCAGACTTTTTGCAGCGCCATATGATCTCCTGTACAGTTTACACATCGATAGGATGTCTTCTCGCAGTTTGCATGGGTCTTAGAACATTTAGGGCAGACCACCTTTTTGGACGGACACGATCTTAGATTATGACCAAACTTCCAGCATCGGGAGCATTGCATTACTGGAAATATATATGGCTCCACTTTGACCCTTAACCCATGTATGAAGACGTGTGTGGGAAGCATAGAACCTCTGAACCCGAGACGCACGGATTCAGATTTAACCCATGAGGAGCTGGAAGACTCATCGTTATTTCTTCTGTCTAGTCTCTTAGCTGATACTAATTCCACATTGCTGAACAGGTTTTCAATTATATCCTCATCCGGGAGGTCTAGCTCGACGTCCTTGATGACTCCATATGAAGTGCCGACTTCCGACGTTTTCTGACATCTCCATCCAAGATCCGAAAATGCCTGGCATTTAACGAATTCATCAGCGCATATATTGTCATCGAATGTGACCAGCATTTTATACTGGTGTATGTATTTCACGCGGCTTATACTCCGTATATTATTATTTTTTAGTAAGCGAGCGAAAGCGAACTGCTTTGGTAGTGCTTCGGAACACGTGACGCAAACCTGTATTTTCTCTCCCACCTCGGGCTGGCTAGTTCTTCTAATACTCTTGCGTCCCTTCGATACCGTATTCCAACCTTCTTCTGAAGACTGGTCCTGTATATCCCTGAATGTCCTCTTTCTGGTTGATTCTACTGTCTCCATATCTTGTGTGAGGTCACTGCATTCCACACCGACTGTATCCGAACTATAATTAATGTCACCACCTGTCACCTCATTCTGAACTAAGTTGTCTACGTCATAAGGTTCACTTTCCATAGCGTTGACCGGTAGCTCGGCTGAGACAGCCGAGCCCGTGCTTATAGCGATTAAACTCGTTATTGTGCTCCGCTGAAAAGGATTACACGTCCCGTACCAGCGAAGGCCACGTAACCACTGCGGTAAGATTTATACGTTGACCTTAATTCGCATGAGGCTTGGTCATTGTTGCTCACCTTCACATTTAAAAAAGATTCATGTGAAAGATTCCTCTATATGTGAATGTGACCTGGATGAGGGGGATCTCAACCATATATTCTTTTCCTGTCCATTGTATGATAATGTTTTTTTCTACAATTCTCTCATATCATTAAAAGTCTCATTTCCGACTCATATTCCTGAACTTTTATCATCTACTAATATTACTCACTATCAATAACATTCGTTTATAATTTTGTACATATTATTTGTTTTTAATGTTGTTTGTTTATATTCGAATAAGTTTTCTTTAAGTTATTATTCTTTCTTATTGTTATGTGTGTATATTTTCATTGTTTCATACAAAATAAGCCTATTCTGGATCATAGTTTGCTCAAATTCGTTTTGGGATGTTTTTTGTTTTTTTTTTGACGTGAAACTGGCACAAATGTCATGTTGACAATTGCACAAAAAGGAAAAAAAAATAGAGCAGAGTTTGCGTGATCTCATATCGTTGTCTAATCATCATTTGTTTGAGGGTTGTCATTGATTGACGGACGTATGTAAAAAGTGAAAATTATTATGAGCTAAATTACTATATTTGGTTATCATATTTCTATTCCTATAATTTATTTTTATACACAAATGTTGTGTAACTTCATTGTACGTTGTCGATGAGTAGAGATACTCAATCCCGCTCAGGTTAAGTGTCAATTCGATGTTTCATGAAGAACGGATGTAAACAGTATTATGGCTACAGAAGGTAAGGTGCAAGCACAACTTCAAGCGGCGAACGACTAAAGAAATCGCAGCCGGCACACAATACGGTATGAGTTTAACATACATACAGAAATTAGATAGAAACTCATTTTACAATACACTGAAATTCATGATCGAATTGTATCTTATCCATGGCGACCTGTGGGAGTACACTCATATGACACTGGTGAGTTTTGATAAGGCATAAAGAGAGACCAAAAAGCAAGAGCGAGGATATGTTTGATAATATAATCACTTTGCCTGGTTTACGTGAGATATGCAAAAATTGCAAAGGAGTCATGGTTAGTTTTAAGGTCATATTTTGAAGATAAAGGTCTAAACAACCGCTGCAGACTTTTGTCAAAGCTACAAGTCTTAAAATATATACGTCAAAATATATTCATCCAATGAGACTTGCAATGGAAAACTCAAATATGTAGTTGACTATAGACTATGTGAAGACCATGCTGTTACAAATTCAGGATTCATACAGTGCAGTGCAGACTCAAGTACAAACACCAAAGATATTGCACTATTAACGGATAAACAATACAAAGCAAACAATCTCCACAGAAAAAGGCACAAGTTATTAAATATTTTACTTTAATATGGTTATGTTGTGATAAAATTAAAGGAAATGATAATTTATTGTAACGTTTACGAAAATAACCTTCTATTAAAAACCCTTGTATTAATGTATTACTTCATACCGATCAGCCCAGATTGTCTTCAAATATCTTTTATTATCAATGTAAACACTTGTTCCATGCGTTAAAAACATTACTGATATCTGTTTCACATAATTATGACTAATTTGTACGTATTTACAGTTATTTAATGCATAGTCATTTATTGTTAGGTACTTACCTGAATAACAAAATGAAAATGTTTAATTAGAAATTGTAATCATGCATGTTTTGAATCGTCATCTCTCAAAACATAAGTGCTTTCACTATGTAAGGTAAACAATATGTATTACTCTTAATAAATTATAATCTTTGTTATTTTAGAATGTGTTCTTCAATAAATGGATTAAATTATCTTAAACTTGATTTTTAATTTCAGAAACCCTGGTTTACATAACAATATTTTAATAGATTAGATAGGAACGCTTCTTGCTACCTCGACATCAATCAGCACATCCCTATTTATCGATGTCGATACCGGCGCGCTTGTTTGCCACGTCACTAATGCGTTCCCCGTCACTAATATCACATCACACATGGAAGACGAGCGTGCGACTATGATCCGTCAAACTGGATGGCACAGTGCCATTGGCACTTTAAAAAATTAAACTTCCTGCTAATGTCCCGTTCTTTGCTTTAGTGATTTCCATCTACCTTTAAATATAGTCTAATTAATCTATAATTTAGATTCTGATTAATCCATGCGTAATCTATGGTATTGTTTACACATTACACTACTAATAATTTCATAAAATTGCAAATAATTTATTATAGACAGCGGGGAGGACTGAGATGTTGTTCGATTCGATTATTTATCTCGTCACCGAACCATTTTAAGACTTTAAACACGTACCTAGTTAGGGAAAACTATTTTATTCCTAGTGCTGTTTCCGGCTATTTACATGACGAATATATCAGTAAAAAAAAAGTCACGACGAACTTGTTTTGCGCTAGAGCAATTGGCAGTTCCAATATTAGTGGCATTGTTAGTGAACGTATCCAGAGCCCAGATATCTACAGTACAATCTGAAGAAAACATGGATTCTAAAGCATTCTCTTCAGTAGTTGCTCAATTTTCTGCAAAGTTTTGTAATGTAAGTATTTCATCTTTTATGTACGTGGACATTTAATATTTATCTTATCTAGTCCCTTCGATAGCTTTCAGCGGTGTGTAGGTGATTTGCTAGCTCTTTACCTACACAATTGGTTAGTTGGTACAACTAGTCTGAATACCTGTCTAATCAAACAGACATTATTATGAATATATTAAAAATAATTAATACTAAGTAACTTAATGCTATAACTGTAATTATGACATTATTTGTAATAAATTTTATATATTTGTATGCCCTGCCAGGTAAAACATGTATGAGCCACCTATCTTTATAAGATCTTACATGCTATGAGTATGTAAACACATGTTTAACAATTAAATAATTTGATTGTTTGATTGATTAAAATGCATACTTTTTAAAAATTTGGTATGTTATAGTTTTTGTGTGAAAAAAGTTTTACTCTGAAATTTGACACTATGAAGATGAAATTTTAATTCTAAGTGGCTAGTGCGATAAATCAGCAATTACATATTAAAACCTGTATTATAATTTACAATGAGGAATAATAATTTCTACTTTATTTGATTGTATTTGATATTTTTATATATTTAAACAAATAGATAAAAATATCAATGTGTGTTTTAATGCCAAAATGATAGTTATTTTACTTAATGCAATTAAATAAAAAATGTAGTATGTTAGTACAATAAGTTTTTGTATGATCTGGATAATCTCGGAAAAGGTTGGACCCGTTCTGATGCGACTTTCACTGGTTGATGTTAAAAGGAGTAATGTAGGAGTTAGTGTGTAGAATCTACGTTGCATGTCTTTACAGCTACATAAACGTAAATCTTTCAGAATAAGCAGGTACAGGTAGGTAATTAGATTTTCTAATTTTAGGAATTGGAGAAAGATAAGAGTGTGGTTTCATCACCGCTTTCTGCAGAATTTGTACTTGCACTGCTGACTCTTGGCTCCACCGACAGTGTCCACTCTGAACTGCTGACTGCCCTTGGAATTCCCAATGATGACTCGGTATGTTATTACATATGTAAGATACATATTTTTTTTTATTCGTATGTACACACTTCATGTCCAGATTAAGAATAATTAATTTTCTAACTATGTCCAATGTTACACTCATGAAACATAATGCAAAAATAGAAAATAGAAGATAGAACACAAGATGGCCAGAGTGGGTTCCGGTAGTTAAAAAAACCAATTAACCACATGAACATAGATAATCCCAAAAAATGAGTTCAGCGAATCTGATTCGGAAATTGATGGCACTATATAAATACTAGTACCTCCTGATTTAAAAGCTGAGGCCGAATTAGCGAAAAAAACAATTTACTTCCTCAAATCCAAGGAGCAATATATGACAACTTATGTTAAATGTATGAAGTGGAAGGCAAAAAACAAGCCAACAGTTGGTCTGAAAATACCATTTTTGAGAAAAGCATTATACAAGCCTCAACCAGTAAGAAAGTCATCCTGGCCTTGTATGTCACCGGTTAACTCATACTTGGCCAGGAAGGCTTACTTACTGGATTCTGCAGTAATGTACTATTGATAACTACCAATAGGCCTATGTATATTCAAAAAATACATTTGTTTAAATACAATATTACTCTCTTAATTATTCAAAAAAACTACTTGCTCAACACATATTAACAGTAACATAACATTCTTTAAAGATTCCAAATTAATATGTTAAACAAGTAGGTATATCCTAGTTATGAGAATAAATGTTTTTTGATACATTTACCCAATCAAAAAATCAGTACCTATAATTTACAATCATTTTAGTCCGCTGATAAATTTCTCTTCATTCTTGAATCATGATAAAAAGTAGTCTTTATAAAATGCCAGATTTCATCAAAACTCATTATGCCATTGCAACACTTTCAACTTGGAGGGCTGACTAACATTCACACTCACTCACTAACATTTGCTTCTTTAATATTAGTTGGATATTAGGTTTCGGCTTAGATTTTTTTTTATTCATGGTGACCATTGTGATTTTTATTCCAGATCAGGTCATCATTTACGGAAGTGTCATCAAAATTAAAATCCATTAAGGGTGTAACACTCAATGTTGCCAACAAGGTATACATAAAAGAGGGTGACTACGACTTGAACCCTCAACTGAAAGAAGATGCTGTGAAGGTGTTTGATGCTGGCTTTGAGAAGTTAGACTTTAGTAATGCCGTAGCTGCTGCTGATACTATTAACAAATGGGTAAGAATAAAACTATTTAGTATATTACATAGAGCAATGTTAATTAATTTTTGTTTGAGCAATACAGTATATACAATCTAAATGGTCTAGAATGCGATGAATCACATATAAAGCAGGGTTCCGTAGCCATGATTACACAGAAAACATATTTTTTCAAATTATTATTGCACTATTGAATTAGTTCAAAGAAGACCAGGGTTCAACTATGTATTAACTCTGATATATAACTGACCTTTGGCTCTTAATGACTCTGCATCCTGTTTTTGCTTAGAACAAAAGGTTTATGTATAAAAGTAACATGTATGCACTCTTAAAGGTTAAACTAAAAGTATCATGATACTTGTGATAATTTTCAATTTCGTAGCATATTCTGCCTGTCGCATGATACAGGTTCATGCTAGGCATGGGAGGCAGTGTTCTACTGAGTTTTGAAACATATTATTTGTGCCCAAATGATTAAATATTTTACATTCTTTAATGGTTGAGTGTTTTAGATGCTTAAGCTTGGAGACATACAACTCGCGAAAGGTGGATATCTATGCCATTTTGATATTTGCCCTCATAGTCTAGTATTCGCAATCATCTTGTAACTAATATAGGGTATGTATTAGGAGATGGTACAAGCACCCACCTGGTGTTTATTGGTAACCTCTGGCTAGAACAGATGCATTTTATCACAAATGACAAACTGCACTGCGCCCGTAACGCTGAGACATTAAGTTGTTAGTCTCTTGTGCCTGTAATTTCGCTGGCAACCATACCCTGCAACCAGAACGCATTATTGCGAACATTATTTCTTCGTGGCAGTGATAAAATAATCTGAATTAAATTGCTGTGCCATAGGTACAGTAGACCAAACAGACGGATGATTAGAAACGTACTAAAGGGGTAAGTTAAGTTCGTCACTGCGGAGCTCTAAAATGGATCACTCCCATCAGAACAGAAATCTCAAAGTCATAGTTCTATAACTATGATTTTGAGATTTCTGATCTTGACTTGAGGAGCATAGTCCTCATGAGCGAGTCATCTAAAACGCTTTTAGCCTTTGTAGCAAAATGCCTAACACAAATGTCTCTAAAGTAATATGCCTGATATGTTAAATACATTAATCTCATGTTGCCTAACATTTAAAATACCTAAGACGCAAAATGCGTGATTGTGATTATAGGTACTTTAAATTCAGTTTACCTAAGTTGTACAGTGTCTAAAACGCAATTTGCCTTTACAGTCAAATTCCCTAAAATAACCAAACTTATGTTGCCTATACTGTACTAAAGCTGCAATACAGTTAAACGTATCCATTGTGTTTTAAATACTCTTACCAACCGAAAAACAAGTTCATCTCAACGGCTCTGCTTGTTTTGCCATGTCTCGTCTTGTTGGGAGCCTCCACTTAGACAATTTAAAAAAGCCTACTTTGAATATTTTCATGTCATTTTATCCTACGGCATAGATATGTGGGGGTTGGCGGCCGACCGAGACAGGGCATTCAAGTTACAGAAAGCACGGTCAAATGGGACTATCCTGCGCGCGAATCGTTTAGGATTCAAAAGATCCTAACAATACGGGGTTAAAAAGTTGGTAAAATATACTACTTGATTATTGGACGTCTCTTAAGACATAATACGGTGTAGGTAAATTGATGAACTGTTATTTTGCATTTTAGGCATACTGCTACTTAGCCATAAGTAATAAGGTTGAGATAATTAGCAAAGCAAACATAACGCATTTCAGGTCTATTGCTACTAAGACTTAAAATAGTTTTAGGTAAATTAAAAATCAGAAGTTATGCATTTGAGGTACTAAGCTCGTTTAGTAGTTTGACATTTTGCGTTTTAAATGACTCGGTTTCGATGACTCGACACATGAGGAGCTGTAACTACCAGGTACTCGTACCAAAATTATAATAAGCGGCCGAGCCACGGGCGCTTGTATAGCAAGTGACACACGCTAAAAACGCGAGTTTAATTTGATTATTTCAACAACCAGTTTACTTCTGAATCCCCGACGCAAATATAAAGGTGTGATAAGTTTGACGTGTCTGTGTGTTCGTCAGTGGCATCGTACCTCCCAATACGAATGGACCGATTATGATGCTGTTTTTTATTGAAAGCTGACGTGATCGAAATGGTTCGTGGACAATTTATGAATATCTGTTCAGGCGTTTCAAGTTCATCAGGTCTTTTGTTAGCTGCGGTTTATCTTAGCTTATCTTAGCCTAGACACACAATTGTGTCGGGAAAAATATTTTTTATAATTGTATCATTTGTAAAGGGTAGGTACCTTTCTTTACCCTTATTCACCCTAACGTACACCCGTTTTGTGATACCGTGACTGCCGATTTGATGCTTGTTGTAACGTTTTCGTAATTCTGATGAAAATGTAGCGAGCACCTACACTAGAATCCAGGAAAAACATCTGTTCCTAATTTCAGTTTGTTTTATATTTGCGGATTTTGCAATGAATCAATTCATTATGAATTTATAAATATAGCTCTGACGGCTCTACGCACTGAAACAAATATCTTGTTTAGTATAACACAGTGAATCATACATGAAACCATGCTAATTGAATATCGGCGTTGTTTAGTGGACTCGTCACCCCTTATCTACAGTTAACGAGCGCGCCATATGGATCGTAGCATGCATATCATTAATGTTTCGTGAATCATGAAACATTAACAGCAACACACCTATAGAAATTATGTCTAGAACATTAATATGTATTTTTGTGTTTCTCAATTTCTTAATTAAAATATGACTTTCAGGTTGAAAGCAAAACCAACGACCGCATCAAAGATCTTCTGTCGCCAGACAGCTTTAGTGATTTAACAAGGCTCGTTCTTGTGAACGCCCTGTATTTCAAGGTAAAACACTTAGAAGTAGAACTTTATACCTTTTACCCTCTACAAACGTTTTAATCAGCATTTTTACAGTGAAATAGATTGTACGCACATACCGCCCTAGTTTGCAAGTAAACCATTCTAAAATAAAACTAAATTACGTGACTAGCGTGGCTGAAAGCATGTTGTAGCAATTTGTGTCTACAGAAATTGGATTTCACATTTGTATAACCGCACCCATAGGCACACCCCCGGGGACATGCCACTTGATTGTGACGTAATGTGACCGTTATTCCAATCCATAACGCTGTGTACCTACGCAAAGATAAGTTCGCTTAATGTAACTCAAACCGACTCCCGAGCTACAAGGCGGGATGTATGCACCCGAATTCCACCGGGCGGAAAGTGATCATTCTGTATTTATCACTGCATTAATTCTGTGCTCTCGGGAACGCCGTGTGTATGACGCTCTCCAGCCTGATAGAGCGATATTCCTCGCAAACTAATCTGCGTAAAATAGTAGACAGTTAACGCATCTAACAGTTGCTGATTAATGAAATATTTTTAGCAAGCAATTCGTGCGGCTAGGCACGAATACTTTTGTTTTCGACGTGATAACGTCTTATAAATCGATGAACGCCAGCTGTATGCACGATAATGTATGACTCATTGTCACGTTCCACCTGAGCCTAGCGTACAAGCGAGAGCGCGGGACAAGCGATAAAGAGGCCCGCTCGGCCTATGCGTTCGGCCTGTTTTTTGACGTTATCACGTAAAATTTTCGTCTGTAAACCGACTTTACAGACAACCATTTTTTTATACTATGAAATTACAATATGGGCAAATCGTGGGCAAAGTGTCACGTTGACCATAACAGTAGCAATGAGTATTTAACTTTAGCTCTATGAAAAATAGAAATTATTAAAAGAGAGACGAAACTACAAAATATACATTCGTCTTTGGTCTCATGCGTTATTGGTCTTAATCGTACTAAATTGCTCTCTCCGAGGAATTTGACGAAGATAATCTTTATGGAGTAATAGACGACTATATCATAAAAAAGCCTCCAGCCTTTAGTGGTCTCCAGGACCTTTCCAGGATATCTCTGGAGACCACGGACCGGCTAGACGAACTGATAAAGGTCGCAGGACGACCTTGGATGCAGGTCGCTTCCAACCGGTCCTTTTGAAAAATTATGGGGGAGGCTTATGTTCAGCAGTGGACGTCCTACGTCTGAGATGATGAGCCTTTAGTTACTCAGCAGAAAACATACACAAGTCTCTGGGATCCGATTTCTAGTGGGTTTTAAATATATGGAAATGTTTATGCAGGGTACATGGAAGAAGCAATTCGATGCGCGGAGGACCACCCCCTACCCTTTCCACGTTTCTGAGAGCAAAATCATCGATGTTCCCATGATGTTCAATGAGGACAACTTCTCATACGGCGAGAGTGAGGAGCTCAAAGCTCAGGTACGTGTATAATTGTTTTCTCTCTAGATCAGTGGTTCTTAACCGGTGGTCCGCAGACCATTGGCGGTCCCTGGAAGCACTCGAAGTGGTCCGCGAAGCCATCCAAATTAAAAGATAAATTTGGAACATATTTTAATCTTGAAGATTTTTGTGTCAAAATGCAATTTCTTTGTTTTCTTTCTTACACAAAGGTTCGAGAAGTTGCAACGTCTAACGATGTTATCATCAACATATCTATGCGAGCAGGGTTCTTAGCGCTTTTGATAATTAAATACAAGCACCGAAATCGGTTGGACGCCAGTGCCGACATGGGCTTATCTTTGAGTATCACTGAACCAAGGATTCAGTAGTTAGTAAAGATTATGCAGTCTTAAAAATCGTATTAAACCACCATTAAAAATTATATTTAACTAGCTGGTGCCCGCGACTATGTCTTCGCAGGATTAGTACTTCGAGTAGGATATTATCGGGTTGAATGCAATTATATGTACCTACTGTGCATCACTAAAAATAATGAGAATAACGATTTTTTTTTAAACTGTGATGTAATTATTGACAAATTAGCCATATATTAATGACATCGTTTAATTTAATGACAATTTACCAATTTAATTTATTCTTGACAAATTCTACAATGTTTTAATTTTACTAATCTATATAGTTATTTACTCCTAGGGTTTTTACTTAACATTTGTACGCTTAAAGCAGATTACGGCATGTACCTACAATACTCTATTTTAAGATCCTGACTTACCTGTGTATCACAAATAAATCATTTGAATTTAAGATAATGCTTGTCAAACTGATTAATAGAAGTATATGTCGGAAGGGTGCGGGCGATCTAAAAATTCTGATATCATGGGTGGACCAATAGCATATCTGGTAGCCCTTGCTCCTCTCTGAGACGATTGTCAGTGTTTCAATAGTGAATACAATGCAATATAATGGGCTTAAAACTTATTAATGATTCGAACAATAAAAAATGAGTACCTACACCTACTCATAGCCACCGCTACCGCTGCCACGCCTTGCCCGGTCAGTATAAAATTAGACCGCGCATACTCGGAATTGAAGTATTTGGTAAACATCACGAAAGTTTCCCGCATGTTTGATAAAAATATATTTATTCTGTCTAATTTTGCTCGCTGTCTAGAAAAAACTCGCATACAAGTTTTATCATGATCTCAAATTCACGTTCTAAGGCTAAGCAAAAAACATGTCACTGCTATTCAAGTCAATCCAGTCGAGACTTCATTTGTTTTTCGAGTAGGTATTCTATTCTACAAGGATTCGTATTGTTTTCTATTGTTAAAATTGGCACGTACGATACGTTCTCGTACAGTAATGTAGTTCCTACTGGTAACTGTGTTTGTGTCTAAAAGTTTTTTTAAGACCTTGATTCTCTGACCTTGGCCGGCAGACGCGGTGATTACTATGACACATACTCGTACGTCTCGCTGTTAAATTTACCAGGCATAGATTAGTTATTAAATATGGATGGATGGAGTGATGATCATTGGTCTTACCTAATGTGCAATGCATGTGTTCCGTATAAGAGGTGTTATTATTTTATTTTGTTTTTGGTCTCATATATTTGTCATTGCGCAAGTTACATACCAACTTAATTATTTGAAATATTTGCATCAGGTTAGCATTCAGATCCAAGTCACAGTCAAAAGTCCAAACACAAATCTAGTTAAAATTCACAAAATCAACGACACCCATTGTTGGGCTTTTTCCCCGCCATCTCAGTGGGGCCTAGCACGAATAACTGTCGTTCTCGTAAATCAATCATAATCATCATGAGCCCATTTTGTTCCCAATGCTGGGACTCGAGCCTTCCTCTCAGAGAGAGGAGTTGGGCCATAATCCACCACGCGGGCCCAGTGCGGATTGGTGGATAGGTTAGTGGCCAACCCTTGTCGAAGTTTTCAGGCCGCCTGAAGGCCTTCGACATAGCCTAACGACTGCTGTCCTAAGACAAACAACCGGGACCGACGGCTTAACGTGCCCTCCGAAGCACGGAAACGCTCAGTTGAATAATGCCACTAGCGGTCACCGATCCAACTCCTGACCGCAGCAAGTGTTGCTTAACTTGTTGATCGGTTAAGATCGCTAAGTCGAGCCTCGCTACGAGCGCTTCATAATAAAACAATACCGTCGTGTATCTAAGGCCTAGGGCAACTGTGACACAGACAACTCATAGTTTGTTAACCGAAGCGTGACATGTGCAATTGTGCACATTGTGCAATTGTTTGTGCTATTGCCTCTGTAGGTGTTACGTATTTGGTTAAACGCTGTTGTCACGCGCCTTAAATGGAAATACAACAACGATGTAGGTGTACCTACATTGTTGATGTTTTTTCCTTGTATTTTTTGTCGGTCTATTCGTATTCTGGCCATTCGATGCATATAGAGCGACAGTTCTTCGGCTGTGCTTTGAACTATATCATAATTTTAGAGCTGCATTAGGACTAGCTAAAACTAAGTAATAATTGGTGGATTTAATAAAAATGGCCTACACTCTCTAGAACATTTAAAAAAACTCGTTATTATCCGTCTCCAATTCCCTCCAAAGTTGCCAATTTTAGGCAAGCGATTAGTTACATAAACATTCAATCAAAAACAGTTAGGTACCTATACCTATTGGTATCTACCTATATACGAATATGATCAATATTATACATATTGCATATACCAATGTGTAAAGACATAAATTAAATATCTTTTCCATTGCTTACTAGCTAGGAACAGAATAAAGTAAGTAATATGCTTTTATAAAGTAATGGCTGCGCTTTGCAGTCGCACCCGCGAGGTGATGGATGATAATGATAATGAATCATAATGCCTATGTTACTCAGAGCATTAGCATTCCAATGGTGAATTTTTGAAATGGGTTCAGTAGTTTGAGTGTATCGTTACAAACATACACAAATAAAAATCTTTCCTCTTTACAATATTAGGTTAGGAGTATATAGCAAATAAGTTATAAGTATAAAAAATAAATAATAAGTATAAGCATTTCATGTGGCTGACCATGATAGTATAAAATACTTACATTTATTGGAGACTGTATTATATATAATTTAGAATATGGGATTTCTGTATTTCGAGTTCGTGATTTATTTTAAACTACTTATGTTTAATTTCAGCTGCTCCAAATGCATTACATTGGCGATGAGACGAGCTTGATCATAGTCCTCCCTAACGAAATCAACGGATTGGACGAGGTTCTGCAGAAGTTGGCCGATGGTCATGATTTGATGGACGACATACAGAAGATGTACAATACTAAAGTGAATGTGATCATTCCCAAGTTCAAGATTGAAACTGAAATTGATTTGACGGAGTTGCTGCCGAAGGTAAGCTGTAAAACAGATTTACCTATAATAAAAACTAGTGTCCGACCGAAACTGGCTTTTCAGCTGAAACCGAAACCGAACTTTCGGTCTTGTTCTCTGTTTCGGCCGAAACCGAAACTTATTAAAATTATTTAAAATTACGATTATTTACTGTAATTTATTGACTTTTTAGACAGGTAAATAGTTTTGCATAAAATAACAAATATATTGTTTAAATAATATATTTAAAGACGCACGAAAATTCACGAATACTCCAGTTTCGGCGGGGCCGAAAGTTTCGGTTATATTGTGACCAAAACCGAAACTAGATTTTTTGATCGAAAATGGCTGAAACCGAAATTTCGGTCGGTCACTAATATAAAAAGTAAAGTATTGAGAACGCGTCTTACGGAGAACGCGGGTCATTTTGGGAAAGGGACATTACAATCCTGATCCTATTGCCAGATATTCTGCCTCCAACCAATGCCAATACGAATAGTGTGCATGTACTATGGTTTAAAATTACCAGACGAACGAGACTTTTAAATCGCAGGTGGAAAGCGCAGCGCAATGCTCCAAATCTTTGGCTTGCTCTAAGAGGGCGAGTCTATATTATTTACATCCATGCCTAAACCAGAAAGAACAAAAAAAAGATATATTAAGGCAACCATGGGCCTCATGCATACGGTGCTTAAAGTTAACTTTAAGTATATTGTGTCGCAGCAAACATTTCTACGGCCTATACAGAGATATATGTTTAAAACAACACTTTTATAATTCATTCTTAAGGTAGAAAAAGCTTTCAGAGGATAAATGAACGTAGTTTATATTTTTAAGAGAAAATCTAAAATAAAGTTCAAAGATGGTCAACGGTTCGATTGCTTGTCCATAAACAAACCTCAAGTTTCTAAGTAATTATTATTTATCAGTTTTGAGTTATTTACATATCGGCAAGACGCACCTTACTCATACATTCCGTGATGATAACTTATTGTCGTACTCGTAGATAAGATTGTAATATTGTAATACTTTACTCATTAGTTAGCTCCTTTGACTAACAAATTGGTAGGTAATAAATAAGGATTTCATTTTATTGCACTTGGCACAATTTTCAATAAACCTGTCTAGGCATGTGCCTTTTAATGATATAGTGATAGGGCGGCGTTTGACCGCTATTTCAGCTGATGATAAGTGATGATGCAGTTTACGATGTATCACGTCTGTCTAAAAGATTAATTCGCGACGCGAAGACACCTAGATTGTAACCATGAATGAACACAGACTTAGAGAACGAAGTGCACACCTTATCGGTACGTTTTTTTGTGTTATTAGGAAATGGTACAAGCACGAATCCCACCTGATGTTAAGTGGTAACCTCTGCCTAGAACAGATGCATTTACTCGCAAGTGACGAACTGCACTGCGCCCATAACCTTGAGTTGAGACATTAAGTTGTTAAGTTTCATGGGCCTGTAATTTCGCTGGCAACCATACCTTCAAACCAAAACGCAGTATACGGTATATTAATCCTTAATTAAAACAAAAGATTTATGAATGAAACTGACGTATATTTACGTCTCTGGGACGCAAAGGGTTAAGGTACGGTGGCAGTACTACCCCAGACGAACTCACTCGCAAAGAGTTCTACTGCTCTTAAAATTTAATTTATATTTATGAATTACAGTTTAAATTTTAATAATTTAACAGTTTAATTTTTGAATGTAGAAGTGAAACGCATCGTGTGCAATGGTAGAATTTCAAGCATGTAGCGATGTCGCATCGCCGTACGCCTAGCCGTTCTTATGTATAATGGGGACTGAGGAATCAAGCCATGTAACTCCAGCCAGTAGCCAGTAACCGCAATCTATAGACTATTTCGAGTTCTTTATATTGAAAACAACCGATTCCGATATGTTTATTGTTTATTCGGGTAGTTGAATACTCCCCGAAATGTATAAAAATTAAGAACTAATCAACAAAATTATCCAAGCATACAGCCTTGCTAATAACAATAACAGATCGGAATCGGTCGATTTCAATATAAAGAAATCGAAATAGTCTATAGATTGCGGTCGGTTTTTGTAGGCTTCAACATCAATTAAAGTCAATGATTATTTGACGTTGATGGAGAAGGTTACCTATTGACATGGCCGGCTACAAGTTATATATTCGTAGACCTATATCCTATTCTAGTTGCTTCTCGGAAGTCGCCATATTTCTATTGTAAATTCATAGCATGTGCATATCTAAATGTTTCCATTTTTACCCAACTGCCTCATTTGGGTTATACTTTTTAAGGTTAGTATATATGTAAGATTCTTCGTCCTACAGCTTGAACTTACTGAATGACAGCACTAAATAAATAAGATATGTATCTTCAATTGTGGATATACTCGTATTTTAGACAGATTAGTCGTCACGTAACTTGGTGCTCGCTAATCTAACTTAACAATCAAGGGAACGAATTGCCTTTTTCGTCACTAGATACAATTGAAAAATAATCATCAGAGTGGTCACATGAACTGTCGTGTGTTGGATACCTCTAACTATTTATCCTTGAGGCCTCTTTGTGGGCTTCGTGCGTTAACGCTCACAATTCCAATTTCCAGCTTGGCATCAAAGAGATATTCGACCAGAGCAACACAGGGCTGTGCAAATTGCTCAATACCGAAGAACCACTGTTCGTGGCTACGGCGGTACAGAAAGCTTTCATAGAAGTTAACGAGGAGGGCGCTGAAGCCGCGGCTGCAACCGGTAAGCGTCCGTGTGCAAAAATGGTGGAAAAGTTTTTAGTAGCCGTTGGGTATAAGGAAATTAAATTGCGTCATATAGGCACCTAATTGCCACTTTTTACGTGCACGTTGGTAAATATTTTTAGGAGAATATAGTGCTGCTAAATTCGTTCAAAGTTCGGTTTAAATATCGAAATAAATTACAAACGGCCATTATAAACTGATCTGGTTTTTAAACATAAACACTCTGCTTTGTAATGAACTGCTTGAGCCTTGTATTGTTTGCGCCTTTTGCTCCTGTTCTGCATGATGAAAGTGATCTTGATCAAGCAAATCGGCAATAAATAAAGCGTTTTGTATGAGTATTTTAAAGTCTTTAAATATAAGAAGAGGCTCTAAAAAGAAATATATAATATAAAGAATCCTAAACTGTAAAAATGTATTTATAGTCTACTATTCATGTTTTTTGTATTAAATAATTTTGATAAACAGGTTCGTAACTTAGCCAAATATCAGAATGACACTCAACCAGTCTTGGTTTACACTATTTTGTAGAGTCAAATAGCAGAAAAAGGAATCTAAAATAATGAAAGTATAATGTTTTTGTTGAGAAATAAAAAAAACACATTCATGTAATAAATTTAAACAGACTTAGTTCCAACACTACTTATTTTTACTATAGAAAAACAATTTATCACTTAATTATCTTTGACGTGTCTTTCGGTGACGGGTCCGAAGCACTCAAATTTACTTTTTTCTTGTATTTGTGCCTGTCTTATCAGCTTTTTTATCGGTATTTGCTTGGGAAATTACACATAGGTAAATGTTAGTGTCATCAATCATACTTATAATAATATATATAATAAGAGTATGTGTGTATTAACACTTGCTTTTGTAACGGCTAAATGGATTTTGATGAATTTGGCTAGTTATATACTACACTACTACAATACATATACTCAAAACTCCTATAACCTTGAGAGTTTTATGCCGAAAACATAATAATGCGAACAATTCACGGGCAGTTTATACATTTCTGATTACACTAGTTTTCTTAGCTGTTCTCGTTTTTTTTT
Organism: Selenia dentaria; assembly: GCA_917880725.1. NCBI lineage: Eukaryota > Metazoa > Arthropoda > Insecta > Lepidoptera > Geometridae > Selenia > Selenia dentaria. Next base: position 18,346,040 of record OU862879.1, read on the forward strand.
CTAATTGTGACGTGTTTTATGAATATGTATTTTTATAATCGTTCTATCATTGGATTGTCAGTGTGCCGTTATAACCGCGATCATGTTACCAGTTCCCTAAAAAAAGGGATTTCTTCTGCGATTGCGTAATAGATGTTTTTAACACATTTTTTTATATCATCTTGCTCTAATGATTTGTATTGATTTTGTACATTTACCAGTGTCAGAAATCCCACAATGCAAATGAACAGATATTGATAGGATGATGAAAGACCCGCTAAATTATTGCACGATTGATATGCATATAATAATAGGAGTCTTATACGATAACTTTGCTCAATAAGTGCGTATCCGGGCTTACATGTTGTATTTTATAATGACAATGCCTAATAAGAAAGTCGTCACTATATAGTACACTGCTTTTATATGTGTGAATAATATAAAACTTCAAAATTAAATGTAACTATATAAAGTATATATATTTCTCTGTCTATGCTTAACGTGGATTTTATATATAAATGCCACATTTTGCATGAACTTAAGCATGACACAAAATTTCACGCTTGAGGGCTGAGACACTGTGAGACACTGTGACACACACGGATTCCGAGATATAGGTGTGGTAGAGTATTCTTCAGCTATTACGTAGATCTGGTTTCAGGGTGCCAATCAGCAGGCATGCGTAGGGCGGAACGTGTAGGGCTCTTGCGAACTCTTGCACCATTATCCCAAATATTCTGCATCCAATTAATGGTGTAACAGTATAGGCGTTTAGGATTGAAAATTTAATTAGGTAGACATAGTGAAATTTTTAGACAAATGAGGCTACATAACTATGAACAATGCCCTGCCTTGCCAAATGTTCCAAATTTATAGCTATTTATATTTATATTTTTAAATTTATGGCTTTGCACTTATGGGCAGGTGTAGCATACCATGATGCAGACTACCATGTTTGTTCTGGAATAGCTGGTGTAGGTATATTCCAGAATTACGCTCAGCAGGCAATGTTGACCTGTGAAACTTTGGATAGTCTCTTTTTATATGCAGAATAAGTTTACAGTTGTTTAATATCTAGTTTGATATAGTCAGTGCTGATGCTGTCTGCGGTGTAATAAATAAACCTTGAGATATATGGTATTTTGGAACTGAAAAACTAAGTGTTAGCCACTCGACGCCAGAATTCGCTATTGGATTCTGAAACTGACCATCTGGTAAATGATAGTTTAAAAACTATTTCGTTGCCAGTTTTCTTCTTGACATATCCTCAGATTGACTTCTCTTGTTCAAAATTGTTCTTGGCTGAGCCATTCCTGAAATGAGACAGGTACTCCGTGTACATACGGTCTTGATTTGGATTGCGTAACTATGCCAATACATTTTTAGACTCTATGAAAAATATTAACCAAAAAGATGAAGGTGTGTGTTATTGGCGGGGTTATAACGGATTATAAAATCTAGGTTTGAAATCTGATTCATGTCTTCTGAAGAACCCTCTTGTTCTTTTGCCCTTGGGTTTGCTGTTTTGAGCAATGTTACATCTCAAGTATTGCTTTTGCATCTTGGCACTCCCGCAACCAGCCTCGAATCGTGGCAAAATTATATTAATTTATTACACAGAATGCCTAAAACGAAGTAATGATACATTTTGGATGAATCAAATCCGTGATGTAATCAGTAAAAGCCGACAGCGACGGTCCAAAAGAAGAGTAGCAGGCAACCGAGCATAAGATAACCCGTCTCTTTTTAATAATATTGTGAGATGTACAACGCGGTCACATTAACTAGACGCTTGACCATGTGACGTCATTTTGGCGCTCAAGTACGGTGTGCAAAAAAACCCGGCCTAGTGGCCTTTATTAAGATCGAGTAAAAATTGATTAAAAATTAAGTTGTTAAATGAATAAAAAATATGTATTTATTTTGAAAGGTAATATACAACTACATATTCTGTGTACTACTACCGTTATTAATATTGGAATAAAAATAGGAAAAACACACATTTGTTGTATGGTTAATGTAAAATTTATTTATTTGGCATTTTTCGACAGTAATGTAGTCGATTAGTCAATTATCTTTTAGTCATCATCGCTATAAACAATGGATTGAAAGTTGTCATTAAAACTGACTTCGCCTTCACTCTCGCTCTCACTTTCACTGCTGCTATCTGATGTCTCCTCTCCTCCTAAATTGATGACCAGTTCTCGTACGAAGTCGTCAGTCAGGCCATCTTTTTCCCAGTATTCTTGTTGCAGCCTTTCGACATGATTGACCTCCTTCTTCCAATCCGATACTGTAATTGAGTTGATTGCATCTTTTGTAAGTCTCTCAATATCTTTTTCGATCAACAGATCCACATTCTTGTATGCCACCCTGTAACCGGTTTTTTATCTGCGCCAAGGTCATTGTTTTCTTTCATTTTGCGCAAGTAGCGTTCTCTCCATGCGGCGATGTCGGGCTTTTGAACCAGCACCGTACGCGTACTTTTACACTTTTTAAATCTGTAGCCCTGATAAAACTGATTTACCAAAATGTTTCTGAGGTAAGTTCTTCCACCTTGGAAATTCAGGTCTCTCTTAGCAGCTGCCAAGATTTTCTTTAGGGTGGGGACTTCTTATATCACAGTGTAAAAACTGTTTACAATATTGCGTGCAAATGTCAAAATTATCAACCACAATTTTTTTCTTTGATGGTTTGCGCTTTTTACCTGGTGTGGACAATTTTACTTCCCTGATAGTATTTGGAGTACTGCTAGTATCGTTACTCATACTGCTCGTACTAGCTCTTGGACTAGTGTCGGGAGAAGTACGCGGCGATGATACACAAGCCATTTTAGCCTCTTTTTTATCCGAGTAAGAGTACTTTTTGATATTCCAGTTGCGGCACAGGTACGTTTTTCCATACTTCTCATTCTCAAAGAACTGTAGCACTTTTAACACGAGATTTCTCCCTTCACTGTGTATAACTTTCCCCATGTTATTCTGGTTTGAACACAGTTCAACAGTTAATATTCAACAATCAACAGTAACAAAAAACTTAACAAAACAATAATCAAAACAAAAACTATATAATAAACAGAAAACAAGCCAAATTTAGCAAGAAAATTAGCCAAATTATCGACGCGTGTATCGGTAATAAAGATGCTGACCGTACTGACACTTGCCGGGCGAGAAAAGGGAATGCGGGGGAAGCGGGCGGGGACCATTACGGGGGCGTTCCAGTGATGCGTCGAGTTAATGTGACCGCGTTGTATCGCCGATTGTCTCGTAAGGCTGGGACCGGGCGTTAAGTAGACAGATATACATAAACTACAGATAAAGGAAATGAAATCGTCACTGAGGTAGCGGTCTCGATTACCGTCTGGTACCCTAGTTACCCTCTGAATCAGTTGCAACCAATTATCCTGGTGAACCCTGCGTCTCCCGTGTACGACTTTTGTAACACTTACCTCACGGACTTGTCCCTCACGACCGGCTTAACACGAACTGTCGCTGACAGGGACATCCCTACAATAATTATGCACACATACAAACGTATGCAATTAAATCTGTTCGTTTGAATGGGAATGTCAAGGGTATGTGTGTGTCGTAAATAAGTTAACAGACGAAAGGTGACAAGTTTTCAGTCTGACGGTTATGATGGACGATACGCTTAGTTTCTTGTTGGTGATTCCTTACTGGTTGGCCGCGGGTTACTGTGCCTCGAATCCTGCTACCCTCCATCCCTTGTTGTTTGATGCTGAAGTAATACAACATCTTGCAAGCAGTATCGAAACTGTTTGGCCTCACCTATGGCTGTACCGGACATCATGTCGGAACAATATTTGGCCGTTTGGTGGCATGGATTTCTCTCGTAGGTGGTTCTAGTCACGAAGCTTACGAAAGTCTTACTGACGCCAGTGACTCAGCCCTCAAACTCGACACCCTGATTATTATTTAATTATTTATTTGCTTACGATAAAGTATGAACTTATTAACGACGACTTTCGAAACAGACCTTCCCAAGTAATTTGAAAATATTTATTATAAACACGCTTTATTTATTTTCTTCTTTTGATTTAAACGTAATGTAAGTAGATTAGTGTAGATAGTTAGTCGTAGAGAATGAAACGTACTTCTTTTCGGTTATATTACATAAGTATAATTGATGGCATTAGTGTTGTGAATGGTTTCGTTGTTGACCGTGGGTTTGTGCGTGTGGCGGCAGCGGGCGTGGTGCGTACACGGCGGTCTCTGGCTACGCCGCGCGTGTTCTCGGCAGACCGGCGTGCGCTTTGGTGCTTGCTCATCGGCCGCCAGGTGGCGCTGACGGCCAGCTTCGTGCCCGCAGGCCCTGATGCACATGACGAGCTCTAGCATCGTGTTGCTACATGTTTGTCTAGTGACCAACTGATAACTCCAACACCTTTAGTTACTAATTTATTCGAGTGACATTTACCTAGTAACTACATATTTGAGATATATACCTACTTATGACATTATGTCTAGAACGACGTGACGTATACGTCTATATATACACATATTGATTTAGAACAGAAACCTGTACCTTTGTTCCAAATAATCAATCCGTTCACATCCTGCGATAGTGAAATTACAAATATAGAAAAATGCTCCCTATTCTCCCTGTCTGCCATCACTGAGTACTAAATCCAATGGCACAGGCATGGTGATGATGCTGCGCTGCGCGCGCCCACCCTCGCCGCTGTTCCAAGCTGACAGGCCGTTTCTCTACTTGCTGGTGGGCGCTGACAATGCAATCGCCTTCATCGGTAATTACCGCGGCATCGCAGCTTAGCAAGAACAGCCTCTTACCAAGAGAAAGACATCGAGTTTCGAGACTGCCAGGGATTCTAGTTGAGCGACATAATGTCATTTTTAATCTCATCGTGCACGCTATGTCTCATCTAAGCTAAATGTCCAATAGTCAACGAAACTTTTTTGGTCCTTGGAGCCGGATGTAATTCAGACTTACCGTAAACTCAGATGTCATAAACAGTAAGCAGTAAAATTGTCAATCTACACACCCATAATTAAACGATTGATAGAACTGACCTTTTAATAAACTTGGTTATAGTTTCGTACATTATTGTTCTAGTAATAATTAAGGGAAATGTTATAATGTTTAATTTATGTGCATTTAATTTGAGTTAATATTTTAATGTAATTAATATGGCTGCTTGTTAACGATACATTTGTTTAAATGCAAATTATGAAACTTACTTAAGTGGCCTTTAGATCCTACTGGCTAAGTAGAAAACGGCTAATATATGACTCAAAGTCAAAGTCAAAGTCAAAGTCAAAGTCAAAGTCAAAATCATTTATTCAATTTATTTTTAACTACGATACCAATTTTATCCTACTACAAGCTGGTGCCCGTGACGTCTGCGCAGGATTAGTATTGCGAGTAGCTTATTACCTTCTCCAAGGCCATATCTACCTTTGACGGTATTTGTGTTACATTTCATCACCCTTGATGGTCGCCTAGCACCTCTAGTGTATAAAGCTGTCAAATTGACTTGGCTTTTGACTAAGCTATCAGAAACTGACACAAACATTGACAGAACTGTCATCATTACGATCTTGACGTAGGCGGAGATCTTATTATTTTGTCTATGCCGTGCCCAAGCATATTACGCTTTTTCACCCGCGTGGTGATGGATGATGATAATGATGAAAAGTATCCTATATGTTGATCCAGCGCCTCATCTACCTCCATAGCAAACTTCATCAAAATTGGCCCCGCCGTTTGAACTTGAAAGAGTAACAAAGAGAAATACTCAAAAAATTTCGCGTCTATAATATTAGTAGGATTATATTACCTTATTATACCTATTATATACGCTGTATTCCCACTTAGATTATGCACTTGCCACTACCTATTGCTACTTACCACCACTTACCCACTTGTATACAGAGCACTGCTGCATTTCGGTAGATGTCGGCTACAATTTCCCCAGATGTTTGGTCGTTAATAAGTGGCCTGTCGTATTTAATACTAATTTCGAGCACCAGTGATAAAGTGCACTTAACATTGTAAAACGTAATATTACAAATTACTTACAGCACTGTTAATATTTGTAAATAATAAATGATATTTATTTTAATAAAGTTTTAATCCCAACTTTTGTTTGTTATTATTGTTATTAAATAATCGTATTTTGTCCTACTTATGAATGAGATTAAGGTAAACTTAAGATTTTTATTCTTATTATGACAATCAAATAGCTAGAACTTCTTTGCGGCTATCAAAGGATTATTGAAGCTCCTTATTTTGTATGGTTTTTCCAGCCGCCCGTGTATATTCGATATGTTTTTTAGATTTTTTTATGGAACAATTGCATTGTAGAATATATCATAAATAACATATACCTATATACATATGTATACTTAAAAGGGCACGTTAATGATACGACCAACTCGGGAGTGTGTTTCGGAAATTCGACAAATGCTAAAACCTAATTATTACCGAGTTCGGTGACACCTAAGTACGAGTACTTTGGAAATAAGTAGGCAGGCACTTTACAGGATGCAGTGCATACTAGGTTTTAGGCATCAGCAACAAAACTATTATAATATCGCACAAAGTTGATGATAAAAGATTCGTAGGTACTCCTAATTTGTATGTAACAACAATAACTAAAATTGATTTTTGCCATTTTGTTTTACTTTCGTGACCCTCTGTGGCATTATTATACTCTACAATAAAATAGAACTCATGTTCAGTAATATTTATATAATTATAAAACGTTTAGGTTTGTTTTGCTGCACATTTCTCGTTCAAATGACGTCATAGTGACCGAAACAGAAAACGGTGCGACTTTATATCAAATATCAAAGTAAAATAAATAAAGTGGTCTAAAAAAGGTGATCTGAATCTGGTGAAGAGAAATAGGTGTGAACGATGATACGAATTAAGGTGCGTTCCGGTAAACGCCTTCAACGCTCATGACTGTCGCGCTTCGGTTTCGCGTTCCCTTTGCGATCAATGCATATAATGCCCGACACGAATGGAATGCTCCCGCGGTCGCGAAAAGCGCACGAAACTTTGTGTCAATTAATTCGAATTAATCCCATACATATTTCACATTTTGATAGTTACAGCTCCCAGCGACCGCAAAAACCCACATTCCATCCGCGAGCGCTGTGGTCGCGGCGTGAGCGTTATCGGTGACGTCATCGATGACGTATCGAGTTCACTCACGATGATTGTGGGCTTGAATGGGAACGACTGTGGGAACGACGTGATTTATTCCGGCTCAAAAATGAACACGACTCCCGTCAACGCCAAAGTGCGATCAGCCGTCGATTGTCTTATGACTCGTCGATGCGCTCGTCGACGAGCTCACCGATGACAAATACTTTGAGATATCGCCCTTGTACAGAAGGTTGTTTTTCCAACGTATCTTGTCATTTACGTCATTTGTTTCAAGGAGTCAAAGATGTAATGATGTCTGCTCTTAGAGGATCGCACGGCAGTGCGTCGTTGAGCTATGTTTACTTAGGGTATTGCTAAAATGGTGTTGGGTTCTTTACGGCACAGCATTTTGATACATGAGAACCTGTCTCATTGTGTCATTTATTACGGATTGCCGGGAAGGAGACAACACAGAAATTTGAATGCAATGTAGATAAGAATGTTCAGTTTGATCTGTGGAGTGAATAGAAATGAGTAGGTAGAGTCCGTTTCACGAAAGATGTCCCATAGACGTGGCGCTAGTAGTCATACATAAGTGAAGCAGTTAGTAAACATTTATAATTAGTTCCCCTAATGTTCCGCGGGACTTCTTTCGTGGAAAGAAGTCTATGAGGTGTTGGAAAGTAAGCTGGACGAAAAATATGGGAGTGATTCATGACGGCTAGCTGCAAATAAAAAAAAGAATAAGATTTCAACGCCATTTTTTTCAATTCAATGAATTCAATTAGCCAGAGTATAAAATAGAAGCCAATTTCAATAATAAACATTGAAATTGAAAAATGTAGGAAAATATGTACAATGCTGATTGTATTTAAATTACTAGGGCAAGAGGGATGACCAGGGAGGGATAAGGGAGGAGGTCGGACAACGATGAAAGCATAGAAATAATGATCTTTAGTTATTTAATATTACCAATTTGTATGACCTCTGGTGATCATTGAGCTTTTAGGAGAGGTTAGTAAAGTGATGCTGCTTTCTTGTCAGTTCTGTCTTGTATGTTCTGTGGCGTCGGAGTCAGTGTTACTATGATAAATAAAAATGCAAGTACACACTAACTATTTTTAGTAATTATTACTATTCATATTAAAGGCGATTGTTCTTTTGTTTTTCATATATATTTTTCCTTACAGTAATGGGCATCGCATTCTGTTCGGCCATATTGGACCTTGATCCCGTACGTAACTTTACGGCTGATAGGCCCTTCTTGGCCGTGATATTCGTCGAGCACACTCCTTACTTCTTCACCACATACAGGGGAGAAGAATAAGTTATCTTACATAAATACTGTGTATTGCTTTTTATTTATTTATAAATATTTAAAAATGACTACCTACAAGTGCAATATGATCTGCTATTATACAAGGCGGTGTTTTTTAGATAATTTAATGTTTTTAATATAGTAATATAGTACCGCTTATTTTGCTAACAATTTTTTATAATCGATGTTTTGTACCACGTTGAATCTTTGCAAATCCGCCCCATTTGACAAATAATAAAGAAACCTAGTATTCTGTATAAGTTTATTAGAAAATAAAAAATATTGTACATTGTAGTACTTATACATTTAATTGTTCACCCTAAAAATAATGGCTATTGTATCCTTTAGGTGAGGAACAATTGAAAAATTAACTTATTATTAAAAATTATTATATTGTATGAGCCTTATTACATCGCTTTTAGGGCCATACACCGAGCTGTAACACACACGTGCATAGGAAAATTAGTACTTTGCTTGTAGGCGAGAAAACATCATTTTCAATTTAACTGATGACTGATGACTGATGACCCCCGTCCGGTGACGCTGTAAATGCTGGTAGAGGCAAACAGCATTAGTCCGTTCAAAAAAAAAAGAAAAACAGATGACACTGTCTGAGCCCGACGACCGGCACAGACAGAGCTCCCATGACTTGATGATGTCAATTCTATGCTGTCACTATGCCTATGTATAAGTATTGAAATAATATACCTACTAATTAATAATTAATAGCAATTTAACAAGTTATTTTATTATTGAATATTGATGAATTATGTGATTAGTCACAATTTTACCTACACTTATATATTTATTCAATATAAATATTTTTGGTTTGAATGAACTTGTATTTTTATTTACGCCATGTCCCACACGCTAAAACGTTCTCTGCTAATAATTTACCTCTAAATAAAAAAGACTAAATACTATTAGAACTATATACCTTCTGTCGTACAGGTAGTTAGAACCAAACGTTATGCTGGATAGAAGTCCAGAATGGCCAGAAGTCGGTATTGGCGAAATCGAGATCGCTCTTGGACAGCTTAAAAATGGAAAAGCCCCTGGAGAGGATGGCGTTACAACAGAGCTACTAAAAGCAGGAGGTAAACCCGTACTGAGGGAGCTCCAGAAGCTTTTTAACGCTGTCCTGTTCGAAGGGAGAACTCCAGAGGCGTGGAGTAGGAGTGTGGTCGTCCTGTTCTTCAAAAAGGGAGATAAGACCCTGCTGAAGAACTATCGACCCATATCCCTTCTAAGCCACGTCTATAAGCTGTTTTCAAGAGTGATCACGAACCGTCTTGCGCGTAGACTCGACGAATTCCAACCACCGGAACAGGCTGGGTTTCGGAGCGGATACGGCACCATAGACCACATTCACACAGTGCGGCAGATTATACAGAAGACCGAAGAATATAATCAGCCCCTGTGTCTAGCATTCGTGGACTATGAGAAGGCCTTTGACTCGGTTGAAATCTGGTCTGTTCTGGAGTCCCTGCAGCGTTGCCAGATAGATTGGCGATACATCCAAGTGATGAGATGTCTTTACGAAACCGCCACCATGTCCGTCCAAGTACAGAATCAGCAAACAAGTCCCATACCGTTGCATCGAGGAGTGAGACAAGGGGACGTTATTTCCCCGAAATTGTTTTCAAATGCAATGGAGGATATGTTCAAGACGCTGAACTGGAAAGGACGTGGCATTAATATCAACGGCGAATACATCTCTCACTTGCGATTTGCTGACGATATCGTCATCGTCGCAGAGACGCTGCAGGACCTGCAACAGATGCTGAATGACCTGGCTGACTCTTCTATACGCATCGGCCTACGGATGAACTTGGACAAAACCAAGGTCATGTTCAACGAACATGTTCTACCGGAACCGATTGCGATACACGGCGCCGTTCTCGAAGTTGTTCAAAAATATGTGTACCTCGGGCAGACATTGCAGTTGGGAAAAAACAACTTTGAGAACGAGGTGAATAGAAGAATTCGGCTGGGCTGGGCAGCGTTTGGGAAGCTACGTCCAGTCCTTACTTCGCCGATTCCACAGTGCCTGAAGACGAAAGTCTTCAATCAGTGCGTCCTACCCGTCATGACATACGGAGCCGAAACGTGGACACTGACGGCTCGAATGGTCCACAAGCTCAAGGTCGCTCAGCGGGCTATGGAAAGGGCTATGCTCGGTGTTTCTCTGAGGGATCGCATCAGAAATGAAGTGATCCGTCAGAGAACCAAGGTCATCGACATAGCCCACCGGATCAGCAAGCTGAAGTGGCAGTGGGCTGGCCATATTAGCCGTAGAACCGACAACCGTTGGGGTAAACGAGTTCTAGAGTGGAGACCGCGTCTCGGCAAACGTAGTGTAGGACGTCCTGAGGCACGGTGGAGTGACGATCTGCGCAAGACGGCTGGCAAAAACTGGATGCGAGAAGCCCAAGATAGACCTAAGTGGCGTGCAATTGGAGAGGCGTATGTCCAGCAGTGGACTGCTACAGGCTGATGATGTTATGCTGGATGGATAACAATTGATAAGGCGACAGTTTTCTGGGCATTAATATCGACTGCACATTACAATGGGGCCTATATAAAAGTACTGCCTGGGAAATTTAGTTATATGCTGGATAATAATATGCGGAAATAAGATTTTAAAAGATTTGGTTTGTACGTCCATACGTCTGTGCGTATTTGTAATGTACAAGAAGACATAAACCGTCTTAAACCCAGGCTAAGGGATCTAGCGATCGCTATTCTATATAATAATAATATATAATAATAACTATAACAATGCGCAAGGAAAAAGGAGAAGTCACGTTTCGTTGTCTAACAATGAGTTTTAACTGCAATTTAAGTTATTGTATTGTTATTGAGCCGATCGTGCTGTATGCGGCAAGTGGCAAAATTATGACCAGAAACCAGCTGGACTCGCCGCATAGAGGTTTCGCACAGAAGATATGTAAAGCATATCGCACGGTCTCTCTGACATCGGCATTAGTCCTGTCGGGCCAACTACCCCTGGATCTTCGGGCTTATCGAGCCTGCTACCCTTTTAAAATAAAAAAGGGGTACTCCGAGGACTACTTACCTCCAGGCAGAGAGGTGGAGAGCAAGGTGGGATATCGCGACAACCACCACCCATCACTACTCATAAGAACTGAGAGTATGAGTGCATCGACAATGTGGATCCCGAAACCCTGAAGGACCACCACGTAGTCGGCCCCTAAATATATACAGACGGCAGCAAGATTGAGGGGAAGTAGGTGCTGCCCTTACGTGGTGGGATGAAGGCAGGGATACCAAGTACTCCACCTTTCGCCTCGAGCCCCATAACACCGTTTTCCAGTCGGAAATGTTCCACTCTTTAGAGCCGTTAAGAAGGCGAGAGATTCGAGGAGGGACTGTGTCAACATTTTGAGCGATTCAAGATCGTCGCTCGATTTGATGGCGAGTCCTGTTGCCACCCACCCTCTAGCTCTCGCGTTCAAGAGTTGCTTGCGTGACATCCAAGATGCTGGAAAAACCGTGAGACTCTTCTGGCTGAGGGCCCATGTAGGTATCCCGGGGAACTAAAGAGCAGACGACCTTGCTGAGAAAGCAGCCCTCAATAAGAAGACGGCCGCTGACTATGACGAGGTGCCGTTATCGTTCGTCAGGAAACAGATTCGGGAGGAGACTGTCAGAAGGTGGCAGGGGCGCTACGAATCCTCTAGTACAGGTTCGGTCACGAAGGCTTTCCTTCCTACCGTCTTCTTCGCAAGACGAGTACTTAAGGACATGGTACTAACACCTATCCATGTCCAAATATTGACCGGCCACGGAGGATTCGCAGCGTACCTACATCGGTTCCATGTAAAAGACAGTCCCTCTTGCGTCTGCGATCCAGCTTGTGACGAAACGATATGGCACATACTGTTCGAATGCCCAAGATTTGGCCTGGAAAGGATGGATCTGGAATCTAGAATCCAGATCATGCTAGATCAATTCTCTCTCCCGACCATCATGGAGAGCCAGGACTCTAGAATAGGTACCCTTCTTGGCATTTGCGAGCAAGGGTGCCAGAATCGCAGCGGCGAGGAATAAGTAAGGTTGATTTGTGCTAAGTAGATTAGAGCTGCTGTACGACTCCTGATTTGGTTTGTAAATTTAACTCATTAGAGATAAGATAAATTAAAAAACAGGAAAAAAAAAATAGTAAAGGACAAAAAAAGAGCAATAGAAGAAGAAAAAGGAAAACCCAAAATAGCAAAAAAAAAACCTTTTACTGTTAATTATAAGATTTAGTACTAGATAAGTTTAGATATTAAGTATTTGTAAGAAGTTAATAAGGAGTCATCCATATATGAAAATAAAATCACTTGATCTCGTCTAGGACTTCAAATACATTTAAAATGTTTAAATTTTAAGTATTACAATCTTGTATTACCAAAGGCACTGACCTTATGTCTGTGGACCTAGCAGCTAAAATAAAAAAATAAGGTATTGTATGTGAATTAGCATTTTATGCAGTTTCGTAGAAACCTCATTGAGAATCTTGTATAAAAGAACAAGCCCTTATGAACTGAGCTGCCTTCATACTTTCTATGTACTATAAAATAATGATGATATGATGTTACAAATTGATATTTTAACTAGCTACTGCTAGCGAATTCGTTCGCGTAAACGTGAAAATCTCTGAATCGAGATCAAAAACTAGCCTACGCGTTAATCAGTAAAGACGCTGAATAACACGTAGGTTAAAAAATCATAGAAATGTGTGCAGCCGTTTCAGCGTGCAGAATAACAAACATACACATTCATTCAATCACGAACTTTATAATAACATACTCGTACTCTTGTACTAACTATCGCAAGGCACGCATATTACCTATATTATGCATGGCTTTTTTAGGTTGACTGGCTTAATGTTTTCTGTACAAGGGCCATATTGCGGCCAATACCTACTAACACAGTCCACGGCGAGAAAGCCTCCCCCTTCGGTAAGATAAATGTAATACATTTATATATAAAAAACGTCCGTGAAAATTATATAACTGTAAAAAGTGAAAACTACATCAAAATCCGTTGCGTGATTTAGAAGTTAGCGGATATACAGACAGACGAACGCGGTAAGTAAAAATTATTGAATCTATGGTAGGTACCTATGCAAAAATGGTTGTCTCCTTTGCTACATTTACACGTTTTGTGTTAATCAAAACATTTATAGGCCGGTTGACGCAGTTGGTAGCACCCCTGCCTTCTGAGCCGCTGGTCGCAGGTTCGATCCCCGGACAGGTCAAACATTTGCGTGCATGAGCATGTCTGTTTGATTTGTGTCTTTTGTGACCATAAAACTCAGTTTCATAAATTCAAAGGGGTAGGTAGGGGTTAAATTCTAAGAATTGCTCGAGCTTTCTTTCTCGAGCTTCTTTTGAATTTTGCAGGTAAGTCTCTAATACAAGCCGGAAATTTATTAAATATGCAAATCTTATTAACAATACCCGGTAAACATTTAGAATCGTGGCGCCTGAATTCGGGGGGAGGGGGGGGGGGGTTCGGGTAGTGCAAACCCCACCCGCCGGAGACCATTAGTTTTCGAGTTATGTCTGTTTAAGTATTTTGAGGTTAAGTACTGCATTTCGATCTACTACCACCCCCGCGTCGGCTCTGCAATCCGACAAGACTGCTTGAAATCGGGGTGCTATGAGTCGGTTCTGTCACTGACTTCGACCTATTCTAACTAACCTATAGGTATGTCACAGACAAGTGACTTTGCCAATTCATTAGATAGCTACTGATATACTATTGTGCACAAATTTGGAACAAAAGTAGTTTGATGAAGCGATCGCCGGCCGCTGCCGCGGCACGCTCGCTACGCTCGCTCGGCTCGCGCCTGGTGGGTCACGGTTAATACCTTTTTTTTTTTTTTTTTTTTTTGTTTTTTTATTATCGTGTGGGGAATGCACTTACACATCCCCGCCAAATCCGGGGAGATTCAACGGGGTATGTCGGACTCGTCTTGTATCGCCAACTGCACCCATAGCAGCAAGCAGACCATACCGACTAAACCACCACACGGTGTTTCTCCGGGTGCCTTAACGTCGAGACTACGGGCAAGCTTTTGCAATCGTCCGCGGTCCCGGCAACGTTGGTCCTCTCATGAGAACCCCATCCCGGTGGGATGGAGCAGGAGTCACTCCACCCCAGCATCAATGAGGGGCACGCGGAAACACCGCGCGGGCCACCTCGAGGTCTTTAAATGGCGATGGACACCCCCGTGTCCATCACCGAGACCTCTGTTATGGGGGATGGAGGAGGGCTTGATACGCCCTCCTCCTACGCCCGGGTCTCCGGGTGCGGATCGGAAGAGTAGAGGTGATCTCTCTCTCCCTTTCGGCAGCCTCCTTCTGCGACACGACCCGTTCGCAGAATTCTAGCCCCGCGTCCAAACGGTTCAGACCTAACCTAACCTATAGGTTTGTCACAGACAAGTGACATCCAAAATCGTAGCAAAGTCGTTGAGATATCAAAAGAAAGCGCAGAAAAACAGGAGAAAACATTCACGTACACTCGGAAGTAACGGAATGACGCGAGTATTCCGACAGTGACATTACGCTATCTTCGATGTTTGCGTTCCGTTTCAAGAACTTACATACAACGTACATGTCAAAAAAGGCTAAAAGTTACCTAGAAACGTTTCGTTTTACGCATTAATGTCATTTATGTCACCTGTCACTAATAAAATTACGGTGTTTTATTGAAACTTTAAAAAACTATTTAGACTATTTTGGCGTGTCTCCGGCAGCTAAAATGTTGTAAATACGCTTTATACAAACCCCTTCAACCCACCCACAGTTTTTGTTTCACCAAATTCAGGGGTCACGATTCTAAAGCCAACCCCAATACCCTGTTATTTTACATATATACTAGTCTAAATTTGGGTGTAGATATATTATCTTTGTTTCACACGTTACATGATATGCATCTCCTTGTTTGTCTAAGTCCCTAAGTCCCAGGCACCTAAAAACTAGCGTTGTTTATCATACGAAGAGACGAGCAAGTGTGCTCCTGACGGTATTTGTTGCATTTGCCCATAACAGTGCCTCTATATGGAATAAGGTAGGCGTAAGAATGCACTGCACTCTTCACAAGCGAAGGTACAAAAATGTTCCCCGTACCTACTCCCTGAGACTAGCAACACTGAGTACCGAATCCTATGGTGCAGGCACGGTGAATGTGATGTTCTGCATGTTGCCACCCAAACCACCGCGGAGGTTCCACGCCAACCGGCCGTTCCTCTACCTGCTGGCGGACGCTGAAAATGTACCCGCCGTGGTCGGTACTTAAGTACTTACCGCGGCACTACGCTTAGCGAGAACTAATTTTTACGACATCGAGTTTAAGGACTGTCTGGAATTTTAGTTGAACGAGAAATTTTAATTTCAAACAGCATCGTGAAGCCTTCGTTTGCATCCGGTCCAACTAAGGCTAAGTTTTATTGATCACTTCAGACTTATACCTCTTTACTCAGACGAAACAAGTTTTTCCAACAATGGTTTGTGTATTCGGAATAAACATTGTTTAAATATTTCGAAATTTTAAGTTGATCCCTGATAGTACATATAGGTACGTCACACTTGCCTATAACAGTACTTACCCCTAAGATCTGCATGAGAATGCACTGCACTCTTCACAAGACAAGCTATACAAATATGGCCCCTATAATCCTTAGTCCGGCATCACTAAATACTGAATTTTATGGCACAGGCGTTAGGCAGCGAGTGCTGGTCGCCTTTCTTTCATGCACAGTTGTGATGCAGTTCCACGCCAACAGGCCCTTCACCTACCTGATAAAAGGCGCTGGCAACGTAACCGTCTTCTTGGGTACTTACCGCGGCAGATTAGCGGGCCACCAGTTTACGGCATCGATTTTATCAAGAATGTCTGAAATGTTAGTTGAGCGACATATTGTAGTTTTAAACAGAGTCGTGCACTTCGTACCCGATCCAAATATAGCGAAGATTTTTCGGTCACATCAGAAGTTCAGATCTACCATAAACTCGGATGTCCGAACTTATTAAATAGTTTAATGGTGGTCCATCTTAGTTAGTTGTGTACTTATCCATATGTAGTGAGTTAAAGATTGCTGTTATAATTTGGTACATTATTATTATTACTCAACATTCAGTGACAATGGTTATAAATCATGGTACCAAATTAACGTACCTAATGTATTAACTAATTGTTAACGAATACGGCCCAATAACAACAATGCATATTTCTTTGAAGCTTACCTACGTGAAGCACCGAATAGCTAATAGCAGTGTGTATAGGTCCTAAAGGCCACTGTAAAAAGAAACTGTCCAAGTATTAGACTTGGATTAGCATTCCACAACAGTTGCAGAAAGCGAGGATTATAGAACATAATTATTGAACGTTTACTCTGTCATTCCACATAGCCTTATGGTAGCCTTATGTACCTATAAAAAGCATCATACTGGTGCATTTCGAGAGATTGCGGCCATAATAATCGCTTAGGTTCTATAGTCTACTAAGTGACCCGACTCGCTTAATTACTATTAAGCAGGCATACTAATATCGAACACCAATGAAGAATAGCACTTTGATTTGTAAAACAAGAGAATCCTAATTATATACCGCATGTTTTATATACCTAAGTATTTTATAAATGATTTTTACAACAAAGTTTAATTACAGCTTTTGTCTGTTATTAACTAGGTACTCGTAAGTATACCTAGGTATTGTCCTATACAGGAAAGTATAAGATAAAATTGGAAAGTTAATTGCACATCAAAATAAATACTATCATGTACCAATATCTCTATCATTAAAAGGTAGGCACCATAGAATTAAATTATATATGACTATAAAAAAGAAATGGTCTAAAAAACGTGGGCAACCTAGTGTTGTAGTATTCAGGCCGCCCGAGTGCCTCATACAAAGTGAAATTATTGAAAACGTTGCATTTTTAACTGACTTCAAAGAGTAGGAGATGCAATGTTCGAATGTATGTTCACCGATTTGTCCCCCATTTGTGGACCCGATTCTTAAAACCCTTTTTTTATTGTAAGAGTACATAAATACTTCCGAGTGGTCCCATTTAAATTTCATCAAATTCGGTCAAGTGGTTTAATTTACCTCCTGTATATTTATTTTTTCTTGTAGTAAGCAATAGTATATATGCACGTAAGGTACATTAATATAACATTCTAATGCGATTGACGAGGAAAACAAAAACAATGTTTCATCATGTTGTACACTTTGGCTACATTCATAAACGTAACAAACACTGCACCACTATTACTCATCATACCACGAATAGGCTAACCTAGAAAAAAATAAACTAAATCTATGTTAGCATTGTTGAGTTTTTTCCAGCTCCTCGGCAAATAAAAAAGTAGGAAAAAGCTCGCCAATAAATTGGTGCGATTGAGTTGTGTAAAAGCCAGTTATTTGCCAATTAAACCATAATTTAAATAGCTATATACCTACTTAATAGTTCATTTATACAGCAAATATAGCTGTACTTGTACAAATGCGCCAATTCCGCTGTGTAGAAGTTTACAGCCCTTATATCACCACTTTGTGCTACCTGGGATGTTTCTAATGTATAGACTTTTGACCTCTACAGTTTAATAGGTACAGTAGGTACACTGGGTACCTATTTAAAATAAAATAAGTAGCTATATTTCTTGTTCACAGAATATTCCACGGATAGATTATGTGAAGATTTAGACATGAAAAGCGTTATATTCGACCAACCATTTTTAACAGTGTGCGTCGTTGTTCAAACTCCTCTATTTTGGGCGATATTTGCGGGCGAAGACAAATAAGCAAGTACTTATTTACTCGTATAAAACGTTAGTAAAACATTTTCATTCACATGATTCTCGTACCATAGGAGAAAACTGTATGCTTGCTGCGTAGAAATAAGTGTGGAAATTATATCGTAAGTAATAATAATTTCCAAGTACCTACGTATAAAGAAAATGTATATAGTTAGTTAGACTTAAAACAAATCACGTATTACCATTTTTTTGGTTACATTCTTAACACTTTAAACGTAAGTATAAAAAATACCTCATTGCTGTCAAAATAGTCTTAGCTGGCCCGAGCATTAATGTTATCCTTTCATCACCGACGTGTCTTTAGCGGTTCCGTTAACTAAGATTTATATATTCTTGTCTGTTCCCGTTTTACCAATTTTGACGGGAAACTATACAAATAATAATAAAATTGTATCATCAATCCAATGACGTAGCTTTATTTAGACGGGCCCTGGATAAAACATGAAGATGTAAATATTTTTCACAAAAGAAACAACTAAATAGCTCGCAACGAACTAATTTGTTGGTTATAAGTCAGCTTACAATAAATGCTCCTAGGAGCTCAGTAGCCTAACAATTCAAATCTAGAATTCCTACACTTTTCTCACTTTTTAGGGTGCCGTCCTTAAAAAAGGAATCCTTTTATAGGAACACTTTTTTGTCCATCTGTCTTTCTATCAAGACTCTTTTTCTCAGGAATACGTAGAGGCATTAAGTTGAAATGTATGTATATCAAATACCCGGATCTACAGTCTGTTTCAGATGTAAAAAATCAAATAGCAAGTCAACGCGACGCGATTAAAAATATGATCGTTTAGGTACGTCGCAAATTTTGCAAATTCACAAGGGAATCAAAACCTATAGGGTAGTTCCCGTTGTCCTGGAAATCATGAAATTAAAAAAAATATATCTTACAGCACTACCTATAAAGGAAAAATCTGAGAGCAGTTATTATTTCGTTTATTAACAATAACCCGAATTTACTACTCGTATTACAAAGTTATAATTTGCGGTCGGTGCACGTCACAGAGGCTCTAAATCTTTGTTTAGAAATGTATATAAACTGCAATAGGACACATCGACTTGGAATACGATTTCTACGATTCCTAGTCTGAAATTCCTAGTCTGAATCTGAAGTTTCCGTTTTCAAAAATATAAGAAGGGATGTATTCCGTCTTTTATTTTTGTTACCGTACCGCTTACTTTTTTGCTAGAACTCTGGAGATTTTTATTTAGCTATGGCTATTTAAAAGATTACTTAGTAAAATACTAGGTCACAGTAGTTATAACTTTCTTGCTGTAGAGATTTAGAAAGCGGCGTAATGATTTTAAAAAATGAAGAAAAAAGGCGACGAGCACAATAAAATAACCCTGAGGACTTACTGCGTTAATCGATTTCCAGCGTTATTAAAGAGAAAATCCAAAATGAACACTGACATCTAGCAGTTAGGTAATAAGTAATTCATGTAGACGACGATGACTCCGCCGATTCCAATATAAAATTTTAGCGTAGTATTCGATTACATTTTAGATATAAGTATTTAGTATAATGATATAATATCTGAGACTAATAAGGCCACCAGAGTTGCGGATCACGGTTGCGGTAGCCGGTCGCCCTGGTCGCCAACATCGGAATGCAGGTATGCTTAGCATTCCGATGTTGGCGGTGCATAATAATATTCACTTTTCTCATTATCTGACTCTGATTACTAAATCCTCTGTCACAGGCTTGATGTGCTATGATTGCTGTTTCCCCCCGCCCCCGCCCCAGTTCCGCGCGGACCATTCGTTCCTCCTGCTGGTGGGTGTCGACAATGTGCTCGCCTTCATCGGTGCTTACCGCGGCTTTGCAGCTTACCAGGGGATCACCTATTAGTTTATTGCTTACTCAGTGTTATGGTCAACTTGTTACGAACTATCTGGGATTCTATGTGTGATATTAGGTACTACAATACTGTATTGACCAGGGTAATATCATCAGTTATATACCATACGCTAGTAAGCGGTGTCATCTATGTTTAATTAATGTTACGGAAAGACAAATGCGAAAACGATCAATTATCTGGTTTCCGTTTTCCACTGTTCTTCGAGCTCAATGCAGCTAGCAAACTCGTATGTCACAAGAAAAGTGTATGCCATCTTAATCTGTTATCAATCTGTATCTATCGATTAGTAAGATTTAGAAAACTCGCGAGCTTAGTTTTGGGGTGTTATTGCTTTGCAGTAATGCGAACATTACCTCTACTGCACAATCTAAACTGGTTAGTGCTGAAAAATTGTACCGACTCATATTGGATGGAAATCTAGTAGAGAACTACTTACTACGTAGTCGGTACGAATGTCGGTGCGAACAGTAGACATCGCGAGCACGGTCTTGCAGGTCATCGAAATTATTTATTTCGATAATACCTTGACCAAATGCGTTAAAATTGTAGATGTACTTACGTATAAGTACCTAGTAAGTAGGTAAGTACCTACTTAGTTGGTGGTGTCTACAAATGTTCTTGCAACATATTAACAATATCGTCCAGTTTTTAAACTTCACAACCTATTAATTCGGCCACTACTTGTCTAATTGTGTTCATATTCGAAATTCCTCTTTTAAGTCAGGTAAGTATCTAATGTGTATACCTACCATATATTTTTTTCAAAATCGGTCTTTAAATAGCGCCGCAGCAAACTTTTCCACTTTTTAGAAAAATTACCTTGTCCTTGTTTCCCACTATTTTCATGGAAATACAAAATATCAACAATTGGACTAGCGTTTCTTTCCAAAACAGGTATATCCCATTATTTCTATTGCGGTAAGTATGTTTAATGGTAGGTATTCAGTTTTCATGACTAGTCTAAGGCAAAGTCATATATAGGTTCGACGACAAGCGAAGCGAGGCGGAGTGTTAGGTTTCTTTTGACCAAAATGTGCGAGCTGAGCGAGCGAAGTGAGCGTGCCGCGGCAGCGGTCGTCCATGCGCCAGAAGAAGAGTGTTAGAGTACTTAGATAGTTTATGTGTTAGCAATGAAAATAGTGGGATACATCCGCTATACCTCCCCCCGTTATAGAGTTACAGTTTTGTTCACTCGAGAAATCTTGTTTTCAACACGCTATATATTTTAGTTGACGTTAGGCGATAAATCGGCAGGCGTTATTTTATGCACATCATAGAGATTTAACGCTAGAATTATTGCGTTGAAGCGGCCACACCAACGTTTGACATTGTACACCGTGATCGCGAAGGGATCGCACGTGTTTGTACAAAGACATTTATCTGGATGAATGAAACAGTCATTAAGTTTCAGGAAATCTTGTAGACAGAGACATGTATTTTATTTTTCTTCGTTCCTAAGTGTGAAAGTTTGTATGTATGAATGTCAGTTACTCAATTACCTACGCGAAACGGCTTAACGATTTGGATGACATTTGGTAGGCATAGGTAGGTACATGCGGCACTGGTTTACGCAAGGAATACTTTTCATTACCATCATCATCCATCACCACGCAGGCGAAACTGAGGGGCGGAACTAGTACTTTATATAAGACAAATTAACATTAGTTAAATATGGAAATATAATACTGTTATTTATTCTGTGACATTATCGGGCAATGAAATGGGCGTTGACGTTCACGGTACCAGTGTGGCCACTCAACTTATCGCGATATTCAAACTACCAGTCCGACGATATCGTGCAGTTATTGTGTAGTTATCGGTATCGTTCAATGTGAAAACGCCCATTGTCGTCACAAATGTCGTGAAAAATTACATTATAATTGTTATAATGGGAACAGCTAGAGATGATAGTCGTCTGACGATAAATTAATCGTTATGACATAGTGCGCTCTAATTTTAACGAACCGAGATACCTAGTTCACTAATCCGTTAGTAGTTAATAAGCTGCCAAAAATTGTAAATATTTAATATAGGTACCAAACATAGCAATTTCAGAGAAAATACATAGAAAAACTCTCCTTTCGGTAGTATAAAACATTATACAACCCGGTCACAATATCTGTGCACCTGACCTCGTGACGTCATATCGGCAGTCTGGGTACGGTGTGAAAAAAAGTTTTTTCGAGAAATATGGAAAAAAAAAATTACTAACCTTTTCAAATCAATTTATTATTGATGAAGGGTTTGTTATTAAAAAACAATAATTTTGATTACAAAAACATTTATTATTAAACTCAGTACATTATTATTAATATTATTATTAGACAAGTACAAAAGAAGAGACCATATAACTGAAAATAATTTAGAAAGCTTCATCATCAATTTAAGAGACAGCAGCGACTCCAGTCATTCTGACGATTCACTCCATGTTGAATTTTTAGATTCAGATTTTGATTATAGTGATTAAAAAACAGTATAAAAATATATGGTGTTGTTTTCTTTGATACATACTCACATAGATTTACAAAAATTTAAACTCATGATAATATTGATACTCATGATAGTGTGTGATAGCCTGTTTGTTCCTTTAATACGCCACAATGGAGTGACGTACCCGTGTGATGTTTGGTATGGAGTTAATAAAGAGTTAACAAGTGATATAAGCTACTTTTAATCTCGTCATAACGCGGACAAAATTGCAAGCATCCACTAGTAAAATAAAAATGAATGTCAAAGTATCAAAGTGAGTTGTTTCAACTTTCCTTTTTACTTTAGGGCTGCCATGCTGATATTTTTTAAATTTGCCGCGCTTTTTCAGTATCACCTTTCACTAGCCAGACTCTATTTTCTTTTCCGATTGGTCAATGTTTTTATGTGCCACCCTTTGCTTTACCAAGTTCCATATATATTCGATAGGGTTTAGGTCACAATGATAAGGTGGCAGACGCACAACTTCTTGGCCATGCTCTCGCATCAAATCGTCGACGACATATTTTTTCGGCGGCTTTGTTCTCAGTATAATGGGATACAATTCCCTCTTTGTCATTTTGTCATTAAATGGAATATTGTGTTCACGTAGCCAATTTTGCCAAACCAGTCCAAACTTAACAGTAAACAGTCTAAACTTATCAATAAATATTAAAAAACAAAACAACAACAAAGCAAAAATATCAAAATTATCGGGACGTGTATCGGCAACGAAGATGCTAACCGTACTGTCGCACCGGGGAGTGCGCGGAGAGGTGACAGGGGAAGCGGGAGAGGCGCCGCATTCCAGCGAGGTGGACAGATATTCTGACCGGGTTGTACTAATACTAACAACTTGGCATACATGCCAAGCTGTCCAATAGAAGTCGCTCCGTCCCCATTGGACGATTTTAAAATCAAATAGATCATGAGTTCGAATCCCGTCCGAGGATGTTTATGTTTCCCTCTAAAATTGCAATGTTTAGTTTCGCTAAGCAGGTGTTAGTGCTTCAAAAACATATAGGTACATAATCTATATACACACATCAACATGGTCTAGGGATATATAAAACTTTTTTAAATAACTTAAAAAGTACTGGCCTTACAAAGAAACGATTGATGACCATTGAGCTATTATTAGATTAGATTATTTGTGTATGGCCCCTGCGACTTGTTTCAATGTCGCAACTTTGCCAGTATCTGTTACATGATAGTTTCATAAACTGTAGGAGAAATTAAAGTAAAGATTTAGAATATGGTCGGTGATTAGAAGAGAGAATCAAACAAACTGTTCCACTCCAGTGATTACTCTAAAACAGACAAACACAACATAAATAAGAACAATATTCAAAACAAAAATATCATATCATAATAAAAATAATACTTACTAATAAAAATTCATACATTTATATGAGCTATTATTACTACGTATTCTCAAAGTTGATGACAGATTATAAAAACATTATTAAGTTTCTTTTTTAAATTCAAATTTGTATATAAAAGGTTTTGTTTTAAGATGAAATTCGCATTCATTGAATTTCTTCCAAAGAAGAAAATTTTTACGAACTTCTTATTTAATAAAAACTCCATAAATTTCTATAAATCTTTGTCAAACGCATCTCCGGTGTTCATTTAATCATGCCACGTAGACACTTGACCAGGAACGAAAGTTAAGAGCAGTGGGCATGATTCAAGCTGGCGCTACCCAAATTGCGGTTTCTGAAGCCATGAGGACCAGTCAGAGCGTTATATCCAGGCTTTGGTCACGTTATCGTGTCACGGGGGAAGTGGTGGAACGGCACAGAGGACCTCAACGCATTACAACACGTGTACAGGACCGATTCATAGTAAATGCTGCACGAAGTCAACCAAATGTAACGGCGATGCAATTGGTTCAAAGGCTACAGTGGTAGTGGTACATATGGTTTGCTGGTAAGCGGTCAAACTTTGAGAAGACGACTGCATGAAGTCAACCTACGTGCTCGTAGGCCAATTCGGTTACCAGCGCTAAGGAGCGGCAAACGAGGAAGAAGATTACAATGGGCTATTGCACATGATAACTGGAACCATTCTCAATGGTCACTTGTGGTTTTGATCCAGATGATGAATCCAGGTTTAGATTTGATCCTAATTCGCGAAGAGTACGCGTTTGGAGAGAACCTGGACGTTATAATCGACTGCAGCACCCACAACAAGTTCATGCATATCAAGGTGGCACGATTATGGTTTGGGCAGGAATTCGCCTCGGCGGTAGAACGGACCTCGTTTTGATACAAGGCAATATGACTGCTATAAACAGAAACTCGCGCTGCGCGCGACAACTGCTCTAAAATACCGAGATGAGGTGCTAGAGCCTGTAATGTTTCCCCACAGACAGCAAATGGGACAAAAGTTCCAGCTAATGCACGTCAATGCCCGTCCACATACGGCGCGTATCGTTACAAGTTGGTTACAACAGCAAGCCAAGCTTTACACTGGCCTGCACAATCCCCTGACTTAAATCCTATTGAGCATGCCTGGGATATGCTTCAGAGAAAAGCTCTTAGGAATTTCCCTGAAGATATTGTGCATGAAAACCAGCTTTTCTTGCATCTTAGCAGGACTTGGGACAGTATTCCACAACAGAATATTGACACCCTTGTTTTGAGTATGCAGAACCGCTGCAGGTGTGTCAGGAGAGTCTTAGGTGGATCCACGGATTATTAATTTTAAGTTTTCAACAATTTTTATAAAAAAAATAGTTTTTTTAGGTTTTGATGTTTCAAAAATAAAGTTAAGATTGAAATTTTGTCTGAGGTTTTCCTCTTCTTCTAAGTTTTTTTTTTACATTTAACTTTATCTAAAAGTTTATTATCAGATTAGATAGGCTATTAAACCAGGTTTATTTTAATGTGTAGGTGTCTTAACAAAAAGTTAATAGAATTTTAGTTATTTAGGTTTAATTGAAATATCCCTAGACCATGTTGATGTGTGTATATAAAACAACGTCGGGTTAGTTACACCATTAATAAGTTCTTGAGTTATTAATGGTGTAACTAACCCGACGTTGTTGGCTCTACCGGTTTCGATGAAATTTGGCAAGAATAAAGATTATATCCCGGTAAAGACATGGGATACTTTTCATCATCGTCATCATCCATCACCACGAAGGTGAAACCGTATCTCAAGAACGGCTCATATTTGGCCAATAATATAATAAATTGATTTCCTCTTGGAACATACTACGATTCCAGGAAATGACGTGTGTGGTTAACAGTAATATTTTAAATTGCCGTAATACATTAAGAGCCCAATTCTCCTTGACTGCCAACACTGACTGCTGAATCCTCTGTCACAGTTTTGGCTGTGCGCTTGTGCTCTCGCCGCCCACTCTGGCCGCGGTTCCACGCAGACCGAGCATTCCTGTACCTGCTGGTGGGCCTCCAGAATGTACCCTCCTTCGTCGGCACTTACAGCTTCGCGGCATAGCAGCTTAGCAGAGCATCCAATATATTATTATTAACACTTACCTCTATACTGCTATAGTCATGGATACCATGTTTAGGGATAGCCTGGAAGTGTAATTTATTTTTATTCAAATACCTAAGTACATATTTTTATTTGGCAAATAATCTTATGACTAGGAATTTTCATCACACATGAATAATCGAATAAAGTGTACTTTGTTATATACATAAGTATAGATGTAGTAGTATGTTTGCTGAGGCGGGGGTTCCTGATTTTTTCGCCGTTATAAGATCGAAGGTGGCGTCTTTCTGGCATCACTTGAGTCGTTCCAGCAACGGAATTCTCGTGGCTGTCTCGGGCAATATTAGTACCGACTCCCTTGTATAAGCGTTGGACTTCTGTCCACATGGATAGGAATAAAAATTACAAAGGCACTATTCACGTGCAACGCGTAGGTACTACTATTTTATTATTATTTAAATACAATGTAGTATAAAAAAACAGACATTTTGGATGAAGGGTAACATGGTGGTAAAATGGCATGGCAATTGATATGTACTTATAAGTGGTACGGGAGATAGTGGGCTATAGAAGAGACTACGGCACCTGCCAATTTCACACATTATACATACATGCATACATTTTCTGACTATTCTGCAAGTATTTAAGATGGCAGCTTTTTGTAGTGTTATATATGTGTTATCTTTTAGGTTTATAAGTTTCAGACTATTATGAATATGATTTGGGACAACTCCAGTGCTTGAGATAATTATGGGGACTATGTATACTTTTTCTTGCTTCCATATTCTAATTATATCTACCTGTAGCTCTATATATTTACTCAATTTCTCCGTGATTGTTGTATGTAAGTTATGGGTGTTTGGAACTGCAATGTCTATCAGATAGGTTGTTTTATTACTTTTATCTTGTAAGGTAATGTCTGGCCTGTTGTAGTAAATAGTTCTATCGGTTAGTATAGCGCGGTCGTAATAAAGTTTGTGTGTAGTATTTTCTAAAACAGATTGCGGTTTGTATTTGTAGTATGGAACGTTTGTGTTGTGTATGAGTGCCAATTTTTGATGGATGATGTTCACAAATTGGTTATGTCTGTGAGTGTAATCGGTCTGTGTAAGATTTGTGCATGCTCCGGTTATGTGTTGTATTGTTTCTGGCTGAGTGTTGCATTTGCGGCATTTATCGTTTGCTATTGTGGGGTTCTTGATAATATGTTTTCTGTAATTCTTGGTATTGATAACTTGATCTTGTATGACCATTAAGAACCCTTCAGTTTCCGGGGAATAAACTTCCTGCTTTGAGCCACATGTTTGAGGCTTTCATGTCTATATTAGGTTGGCTTAAGTCATGGGGGTGTCGGCCATGCAGTACTTTTTTCTTCCAGTCTTCTACTTTGTTTTTCTGTGAATTTCCAATGCACGGGTAGTCCGAGTTTGTCTGTTCTCCAAGTTTTAGTGGTGTAAGGTTTTTGTCGTTATGGGATATGGCTTTGTGTATTTCACTTGTTTGCGATTTATTATTAAAGAATGTTACGAGGTTAGATTTGTTTTTGCCATAAGTGGTGAATGTCTATTAAACCTCCAACTCCATTTGACACATCTCTTTATAGTGAACTTCTCTATTGCCGATTTGGGATGTAGGTTGTTGTGTTTTGTTAATATGGTACGAGTTTTTCACTCTATATTTTCTATGTCTGTTTTGCTCCATTTTATTACTCCAAATAAGTACTTATGTTAAAATAGGGATTGCGTAGGTATTGATTGCTTTTGTAAGGTTTGCCTGAAAGTTGGGTCTTACAGATGGCGTTTATCCGGTTTTTATATTCTGTGGTTAGTGTGTGTTTTATAGATGTATGATCTAATCCCTTGAATTGTTGGAAACCCAGGTATTTATAGAGGTCTGTCGGTTCTATTGCTGTTATTACGCCTATATCATCAATGAATAAAATGTTATTCAATTCAGGCAAATGTAATGTAATGAGTTTCAACCGAAAAAAAGTGCTATATATTTTAACTACCAGCTTGACCATCTAAACGTTAATAGGCCTTATTGTGTTAATGACTTAGGTGTCACTTTCGATCGTGGTCGGACGTTCCACGACCACATTTCTGAACTGACCAATGATCCATACCGGCGTCTAGGTTTTGTGCTGTGCAACTCAAAATACTTCCAAAATCCACAAGTCATTATAACTTTGTATAACTCGCTAGTTAGAAGTAAACTAGAAACGAGCGCTTGTGTGTGGAATCCCTGTCACGTTACTTACACCCAAATGATAGAAAAGGTTCAGAAGGCGTTTTTAAGGGCTCTCTACAAAAAGCTTTACGGGTACTACCCCTATATGTACCCAACAATGTTCTTACTTGGTCAGTTGGGATACAACTCGTTAGAAGTTAGGAGAAGAGCCGATCAACTCCTGACCTATTGTAAGGTGCGGGTTAATCGACTGTCTTCACCTGCACAACCTTGCGTGTACGTTTTATATACCTGATGAGCCTGGGGTCCCGGCAAACAGGCGCGATTGACCGCAGAATCTCTTCAGTGTAAACAGTGCACGCACCACAGCGCGAAGTCAGACTCCGCTCGTTCGTGCTCCCCACCATCTCAATGCCCTCCTTGTCGCCAACACTGATTGCGATTTAATGACTGATGACTTAAACAATGTCATGCCGGTCATTGTGAGAGCCTCGTTGACCAATGGGACAGATGTGCCAAGCCTGACAGCTCGACAGATCTTTGTGATTTTGACTGCGAGTATTCTTAAGTTTAAGATTACAATGATTAAATAATGACGACATATTTGAATGTAAAATTGAATTTTATTTGACCTAATTTGTAATAATTTATATAATATTTTTGATACTAATGAATGATTGATTACCATGTATGTTTTGTTAAATCTATAATTATGTAAATTTGACCTAAAACATGTAATAAATAACTATCTTAAAATATGCTATTGGAATATGTTTGTTACATGTAATTAAACTTATTAAGCAGGTACTATTGATTTAATTAATTTTGTGAGATAAATGTAATTGTATTTTGTGACGTTTTTTATCTCAATAAACAATTTATTATTATTATTATTTATCATCAACTGCGTAATCACCGGGCTGGACTTTGCCTTTTATTATATATATATAGTTTTACACTTATCAAGTCCAAAACGCATTTTAATATCTTTACTGAAAACTGTAGTGGTTTCTATAAGGTTTTTCATTTCTTTTTCACTTCTGGCATATAATTTAACATCATCCATGTATGTAAGATGTGAAACTATTGTTTCAGTGTCATTGTATTTTAAGTCGTATACTGCCCGGTTGTTACGCAGCTGGTGTGATAGCGGATTTAGGGCGAGGCAAAACCACAGGGGACTTAGGGAATCATTGGTAGATTCCTTTTTTAATGGCTATTTCTCTTGTTGTGATTGAGTTATGTGGACTTTTGAGTTTTAGAGTAGTTTTCCAGAACAGCTTAATATTTTGCAAGAAGTTTATTATTATTGGGATAATCTTGTATATTTTTAGTACTTGTATCAGCCAGGAATGTGGAATGCTGTCGAAAGCTTTTTTGTAATGAATATATGTACCTACAGTGTAAATTTATATTACTTGAAGTAGCATACTCGTATTTCATGATGGTTGAATTTATAATAAGTTGCTTCTTACACTCCATGTGGCCCCGCCTGCACCCTTTCTGTTCTTTAGCAATTATATTGTGTTGTTCTATATGTGAATTAATTTTTCTAGTAATCACTGATGTCAATATTTTGTAGATAGTTGGCAATAGTATATATATATATATATATATATATGTAGGCAGGTTAGTTTTTTATACCAGTAACTGTGTAATTTATCAATACCTGGGGATTTCCAGTTATGTAATGTATTTGTAATATTACTAATATCGTCTTCCGTTATTTTAGTGAATTCCATTTCTTCAATTGTTCTCCAACTTTTTTCTTCTTTACTTAACCAGACAGCGTTTTCATTATGTGGTACCTGTTCTTCCCATATGCCAGACCAAAATTGTTCTAACTGTTCTACTGTTGGTAACTATATTTACATTGCTATTATCTGCATCATTCTGGGGTTTCTTTAGGTTCCTGAAAAACATTTTTTCATTTGTTGCAATTACCTTATTATCATTCTTTCGCTGTTGCGCTTTCTTGTATCGTTTGAGTCTGTGAGCTTTAAGTGCTAGTTTTTGTTTTAGTGTATCTAAAAACTCTTCAGGTTTACTGTTACTATATTCGTGTCTCGTGTGTATGGTTGTATTTCTGAATATGGCTTCTACTCTCTAAACTACTTTTCTGGATTTGTTGTTGTTTATATATTGCGTAAGTTTTCCAATGTCTGCTCTCAGATTTGCTGTCTTTTTCTAACCTTCTCTGCCATGGTGGTATGCTTTCTTTTTTATATCTTTCGCCGTCTGCGTTTTCTATAATTTTGCTGTGTAGTTCCTCGGATACGACTACAGCAGTGCAGTATATTAATGTGTGCAGGTCAGTAAATTGTATGTCTACTGAAATGTACTCGCAAAGTACGTCATTGTTAAAGAAATGAATCAGCTCAGAAAGTTTCGGGGTGTATTTAAGTTTAGTCAATATAGGCCTAGCTGTAGGGTCCATTCCGGAGTACAGTGTCAAGGCTGTTTGAAATTTATCTTTTATGTGTTTTACACTTATTAGTTCATTGATAGCGGTGCTAACATTTAATATTTCAACATCATTTTCTACTAGCATCTGCCTTAATTCTTTTTGTGTGGATGTGTGTGAAATTTGTCTGTTAGAGATGTGTGGTTGCGATGTTTGTGAGGGTAGCAGCAATTGCGAGTGCGAGTGTTAGTTCTTCTAAATTTTGGTCTAGATTTATATTACTAACTTCTTCCTCTAGTTGTTTTCTCACTTCTTCTTTTAGTTGCTCAAGGACGTCTTTAGATAATAGTTTATTTCTTTCTATGGCACGTTTTTGGTCTGATATTCTTTGTTGTGAGATATTTACACTGGGTATTTTAATATGAACTGTTCGTGTAGCTTTTTTCTGTAGATGGTAAAGTCAGTCTCTTGTTTTGTCAAGCTTATCTAATGAGACTATCCGATGGATTTAGAAGCAAGAAATCAAAGGTTTTATCGTCTGACGATATTGAAAAATGTATAAAAGATGCTCCAGATAACCAATATCTGGCTACTAAGGTTAGTTAAATTAATTTTAAATATCTACGCTACTTCAGCCTGTGGTGTGTGTTGAACTTAATTATTGTTTCTTTTTTTTCAGGTTGCTTTAGTATTTGGTGTAACTGGTGCCTGTGGTATACAAAAATTAACAAATATAACCGTTAAAAACATAAAGAACCATGGCCAGGTGCTTTTAGTGAAGATACCTATCACGAAAAATAAAATACCGAGGTCATTCACCATACACGGTCCATTCTATGAAATTGTTAAGAAGTATGAAAGTTTGCGGTCACCGAAAGCAAAAACTGACCGTTTCTTTCTAAATTACCAGAATGGTAAATGTACCTGTCAGCCTATAGGTATAAACAAATTTGGTTCTATGCCTAAAGAAATTGCTAAGTTTTTAGGTTTAGCAGATGCTGCGAGCTACACTGGACATAGTTTCAGAAGAACTTCAGCTACATTGCTGGCTAACTCAGGAGCTTTTATAATGACTTTGAAGCGTCATGGTGGGTGGCGATCTAGCAATGTAGCAGAATCATACGTAGAAGATTCCATACAAAACAAGAAGGAAATTAGTGCAAAAATCACAAAACGAATTAAACTTGATTCTGAGGCGCTTCCTACTGTCGAAACACCAAGTACATCCAATGATTGGATTTCACCTACATACACGAATAATGACCCATCTCGAATTACAATAGAACATGAAAGTATTTCAATAAATAATCTATCTGATGAGACCGCTAATCAGCCATCAAAAACAGTTAATTATAATTTTACTAACTGCACATTTACTAATTGTTTCTCTAAATAAACTTTTTATCTACTAAATAAAATGAGTTTTTATTGTTATTTTATTCACAAGTGTGTTGAAAAACGTCGTATGATACACGTGTGTATTGATGATTACCGTCCTCAATGGCGCCTCGGCGGTAATCACCAATATTACACACTAGTGCCATAATGTACTATTCCAAAAATGGAACCGACTTCATTAACAAAAAGTGTGAAATAACTGTCTAAGTCAGTATCATGCATACAATATTGTTATAACAGGTACCTACTTTTGAACTATTATGGTAGGTACTGATTTTAAAAATTTATTTCACTCTTTTTGGTAAAAAATGTTTACAAGACATATGTACTGTAATATTCCTTTTTCTCTATAATTTTGGTAGTCTATATAATAAAGTCACAACAAACATTTTGTTACTCGTTACTTCAAGGGCACAACAGTCGAATACGTTTGGCAATGTCAGCTTGGCGACTTCTTTCAGTTCTCTCCATTGGTGTGCATTACGTACCAAAATGCACACTCTTTTACTATTGGTTCTGCTCGTATTACTTACGCCAACATTCATATATCTGTCCATCAAATCTTGTAGGCAAACTGTAAGTTTGTCAGGCTTATTAAATCGGTCCGCCTATATTCTGGTGTAGAATGTGGAGATTATGGATCACAAAAAATAGTTCACTGATTGTGATAATCGCTGTCTGTCATTATTATCATCATCTCAGCCGTAGGATGTCCACTGCTGAACATATGCCTCCCCCATAATTTTTCAAAAGGACCGGTTGGACGCGGCCGGCATCTAACGTCGTCCTGCGACCTTTATCAGGTCGTCTGGCCACCGTGTCAGTGGATGGCCTACGCTGCGCTTGCCGGTCCGTGGTCTCCACTCCAGAACCTTCTGGCCCCATCGGCCATCTGTTCTGCGTGCTATGTGCCCTGCCCACTGCCACTTTAACTGGCTAATCTTCTGGGCTATGTCGGGGACTTTCGTTCTTCTACGGATCTCCTCATTCCTGATTCGATCACGTAGAGAAACCCCGAGCATAGCCCTCTCCATAGCTCGTTGTGCGACTATGAGCATTATGGTTAACATCAATATTACTTTTCAAACCTTGAAGATTCCATATAAAGTTGTGTAGATTTTGCAATACTTGTTACGACCCTTTGTCATCAAATGTGCTATAATATTTGTGATATAAAAACAGACGATATCCTTCAGGTTACCAAGGATCGTACCTATATTATGTGAATATTTGTGTGTCAAAGCATACCTACATATAGTATTAGCTGTTAAAAACTTCAACCTTCCAATTGTACATTATAGTCTTATTTCCAAATTATAATGTAGGAAGGCAGATGATCAAGTTTAGTGTGGTGCGGATGTATAAACATAGATTAATCAGACTAGACGTATAACTATTGTGATATGACATGAGCTTTCGGCATTTTTGTGCGCATGTAACAGTTTCTTGTGTTGTGGGTTTTATCGCGCTTTTTTTTGTTTTTTTTTTTAAATCATCCCAATGTTTAACTTTAGAGTTTATTTCTGTACAAGAATATATTTAGATGCCTAATACATCAAAATTCATGAAGCAAAAAAAATTTAACCCTAGCAGGTTTACTTGGGCTAAGTTCCGGGAAGGACCGAAATCACTCGCGGCGTTCGCTCACCCTTAAAAGCCCACGGTCATCGTGAGCGAACTCGATACGTCATCGATGATGATCGATGACTTCACCGAAAACGCTCACAACGCTCGCAGATCGTAGGTGGGTTTTCGCGGTCATTTACGAGCTGTCACTGTCAAGCATCAAATGTATAGGATTCTATCGATTTTTGACAGAAAAGTTGCCGCGCTTTTCAAGACCGCGTAACCGTTCCGCTTGGGTTGAACATTGCATGCATTCTATTTTCTAACCGGGGTGCGACAGTTGTGAGCGTTGACGGCGCTTCCCGGAACGTAGCCTTGGTTATCACTTGTCAAATTCAAAACAAAATTCAGTCTACAAGTGTCACTCGCTGTGGATACTGAGTGTGATGAAAAATCTAAAATAACATTTTGTGCGATTAGATTGCGTAAAAATTAGAATATATGTAAAATAAAGGAGACCACGGTCGCCCTTCACGCAAAAGTAGTCTCCAACACCACTTTTTAAGTGTTTTACAAGAGAATTTTCTAACAGTATGCAAAAATCAATTTGTGTTACCACTCTACCCGTTTAGTTTCCCGATTGGGTGTCATTTAGGTTTCCAAAAGATCCAGTTAAAGATATACATATCAATATTTTTATTTTAACTTGTAAAATACTTTTGCTATGCTATTAGAATTAAAACAAACATGTTTTTTAAGAACCAGTTATAATGTAGATTGGTAACTCTTAGAGACAATTTATTGTACATTAATAATATTCTAGATTGCCGTTTTTATTTTTTTATTTTGGCCTATCTATTATTGGGTACGACTAGTTTTTTTTTCACGTATACACAGATATTTTTTCGGATTAGATAGATAGATAGATCCATTAACTCTTAATTGTAACACCACAACACAAATATATGTAACAAATTATGAAATAAGAATAAATTAATAATACAATCAAACATATTTCACAATTAAATACTTAAAATTAAAAGTGTCACAATGGGTGGTCTTATCGCTCAGAGCGATCTATTCCAGACAACCATGCACGGAAAGAAATAGGCATACACTTATAAAGGCGGTGGTGTATAAAACAAGTGTACTAAACACTACATATAGCAAAAGACAATAGTATAGCTAGAAAAAAATACTTATAATATAGATTATAAGATAGTAAGTAGGTTTGCAGTTAGTTATTTCGCGAATTAAAATGCTTTGATACGATGATTGAACATGTCCAGAGAAGGCGCGCATCTAATTTCGTAGGATAAAGTTTTCCATAGACGAACAGCTTTAACACAAAAGAAGGAACCAAAAAAAGTGGTGCAGTGTATCGGGGTACTTAATATTAAGTTTTCTGATGGTCGTAGAGAAAAATAGCTTCCAACATGTAAAAATTCAACATTTTCCTGAAGATAGCGTGGGAATGATGGATTGAACAATATACTATAAAGTAGGGACAATAAATGAGCATTCTGGCGACAACGATGGGAGGCCACTTGAGTTTAGTGCGGAATTCAGAGACATTGTCATATTTGCGAAGGCCAAATATAAACTGTATACAGTAACTTGTAAAACTTATTGTATAGTCTGTTGCATATAATTAAGGCTATTTCGATCTTTTCTGATCAATTAGCGATTGTGTAATGAGCGGTAATTATAATAAAGATGAAAAAAGAAGCATAAGTGTTTATCTATGGTCTCTGTATTCACCATGGCGCACCCCCATATCTTCAAAGTCTCGGCAAATATTGTTCAAAATGTGCAAATCCCTCCAGCGTGAAGGAATAACAAATACACAGACATACCAACACACATACAAGATTTCGCATTAACGCAATGATACAGAAGCTACATCTATGCAATGTTAATGTTTACTAACGCCACAAAACACTCAAATGTATTAACATTAAATTCGATAGTTTTGATGAGAAAACCACCCAACCCGTTCATACTCGTATTATAGTTACTCCATTGATTCGGCTAAAAGATTTCCAATGGCAAGATGGAATCATAAGTATTGTTTTGTCATATTGTTAGATCTGGCAGAATGGCCAACCTTAAAAAATATTTATTGCTTCATTTGTATGAAAACTATCCTTCTGGACCTATGTAATGTAAATAGGGCGAATTCTGTGATATTTACTTTCTATTGCAATACTACAAACATTTTGAGTCTGTGAACTCGCTACGGAATAAATAAACAATGTTTATTTTCATCTGTGTTTGGCGGTTAAGTGTGCTACAAGTTTAAGCTATTTATTAGGCATAAACTCATGCTCTTGATATAAATTATACATGAATATGATCGTGATTGTGTAAGGACTACTGTGAATATGTGATTTAACTTCTGGAATCAAAGATAACACGAAACAACATTGTCACAATTTGGCAACTCCCGGTAAGCAATTCTCATTGTTATTATTGGTTATAATTTGCTTTATTTTTAATGAATTATACTTTTACATTATAAAATATGAAAGAAATAATATCCTCAAGTACATGGGCGCCGGCAGAAATAATTTCCAGGTGGTGCAGATTTTAGTTTTCTTACAATCTTCGCCGTATTATGATTGTTAATAAAAAATTTAAATTTTAGTCGGAAACATCTGAAGCCCATTATTTTATGTTCGAGACATTTACAAATTTCTGACTATTATTAGACTATAATATTTCTGAGTATTTTAAATACCTACATAAATTTATTTTATAGGTCCTATACCCAGTCCTCACGGCTCACACCTATTTGTTCGCGACGATCGAAATTTAAAAATTCTATGTTGTTGGGCCAGGAGTACCGGGGACACGCCCGCAACGCGCCATTGCGCTCCGGGCAGCCCGGGCGTATTGCACCGTCTCTTTTGAGGCAGCGTGTTTACTGGCAAGTAGCCCTCCATGGGACCTCGAAGCGGGAGCACTAGCAGCGATTTACCATCGAAACGCTGAGGCACGTGCCAGCGGAAACTTGCCGCCTCCAGAAATAGTCAAACGGTGGAGAGAGCGTGCCCAAAGTTACATGCTACAAAAATGGACGGAGAGATTAGCTAACCCAGAGGCTAGCCAAGAATTAGTGGCTGCCTTTAGGCCTACGCTAATATCATGGGTCAAACGTAAGCACGGTGCCTTGACCTACCACCTGACGCAGATCCTAACAGGGCATGGTTGCTTTGGCAGATATCTGTGCCGGGTGGTTGGTCGAGAGCCAACAACGCTTTGTCAGCATTGTGGGGGCATACTCGAAGACACGGCGCATCACACCCGCGCCGTGTGTCCTGCTTGGGCGGCACCACGTGCAGCACTAATACTGGTAGTTGGCAATGACCTGTCTTTGCCGGCTCTAGTTGCGGCTATGTGTAGCAGTGAGGAAGCGTGGGAAGCAATGGTCACCTACGCGGGAACTGTTATGGTTGCGAAGGAAGTGGCGGAGAGAGAGAGAGAAGACAGCGACCTCTCCCTCCCTATACGCCGCAGGAGACTAGGTCGCAGGCGGTTGGCTTACGCCCATCGCATGCCACCATAACAGGGACTTAGGGCGGCAGATGTGGAAGTCTGCCACCTGTAGCAATAAAAGTCCCGAGAAGTGACACGTTCCAACAGTATGGAATATTATACAAAGCGGCGCAAACGGGTCAAACCCTCTAAAGAAGAGCTCAATCTGGGCGACCGCTGAAGTGATTACGGAAGCGCGTGTAGCGAACTCGCGATCACTTCACACGCGTGGTGTGACGGCCACCAAGAGGTTTTAGTGGGTATTCCTTCGGCATTGTACTCACGTTGCCGGAGGTGTGAGTATCTAGACTCACGTGAGTCCCACATAACTCCGTGTTCCCACAAAGCACGGAGTATGCGTAAAAGCATTTCCTCTTGTAAAAAAAAAAAAAAAAAAAAAAAGGAGTACCGGGGATCGATATTAATCGATTTACATTACTTCTCAAAACGCACCCTTTAAAGTACCGCTACTCCACATGAGATAGCACCAGCCTCAGATTATGAAACAAAAGGCAGATGGAGCGTACCGAAAACGCGAGCGTCGCCACTAAAGCAAATACAAATTCAAAAGCAAATACAAACCCGCGCTAGTGCTATACGCGACTTGTCCGAAGCAACACGTAACGAATGGTTCGTAATTTTAAAGGTAAAAATACCGTCTTATGTTGTTAAACACTGTAAAAGTTGTTCCTAAAAATAAAAGAAAAGAAGATGGAATATCCTTTCACAGATAACTATTAATTATTTGACTTATATAATTTTTAATGAACATAATAACTTTACTTGTGACTCGGAACACAAAACTTCGACAGTCATTAGCTTGTGTTGCCAGTATTTATTTAAATTAGTTAGCCGTTTTATTGGTATATAACTCTATAAACTACATTTAGATGGTCTAGGGGTTAGTGATGTAACCAAAGTTTGTTTTTTAATATCGCAAATGCGGATATTTTTTATAAGTCTCGCTCGCACGGTTTTTATTCCAAAAAAACCTCCAGACTTCTTAGAAAATACTTTTTATGTCAGGTTTTTAATAAAGTTAAAAATGCGAAAACTTGTCTCGTTTGCACCATTTTTAAGGTTCAGCACCTCAAAAGGTAAAAAGGGAACCTTTAAAACATCACTCTCTTGTCAGTCTGTCTGTCTGTCCGTGTATCACCACCGATTTTCTCAGGAACGGGAGGACCTAGCAAGTTGAAATTTATACCAGATATTGAAGTCTATAGTGTGTAGTGTAGGTGTATAAAAATCAAGGTCCGTCTT
Organism: Selenia dentaria; assembly: GCA_917880725.1. Classification (NCBI taxonomy): domain Eukaryota; kingdom Metazoa; phylum Arthropoda; class Insecta; order Lepidoptera; family Geometridae; genus Selenia; species Selenia dentaria. The sequence goes on from OU862879.1 coordinate 18,384,467, forward strand.
TTTCGCGAAATAGTGTAAGTACCAAACTTTACCTTAATTTTCTACTTTTTTTATTTTTCGGTATATAAGTCTAGGTCAACCTATACCCAAAACCTATAGGAAGTACCCTATAGGTTTTGGGTCGAAAACCCATAATATGGTAGTTCCCGTTGACCTAGAATCACTAAATTTGGCAAAAAGCTAGGTCTTATAGAACAAATTAAGGAAAAAAAATAATATAGGCCTCTAATCTCCAAAGTCTGTGAAGAGAAAAATCTGAAATAATTTGTTACCTACAAATTTGTACGGAACCCGAGATGGGCAAGTCCGATGGAATGTTCTATATGTTACTCTAGATTAAAAACTACCTGTGTGCCAAATTTTATTCAAATCAGTATAGTCGTTTTTGCGTGAAAGAAAAATAAACATCCATACATACGTACTTCCACTCTCACAAACTGTCGGATATATGTGTAATAATTAGAAAAGTAGGATACCATTAAAATATTAAACAAAAACAAATAAACAATGAATTGTGATATATTTACCGAACCTTTTTTATTTATTGAAATTTATTTGGTTATTAATAACCATTATTTTATCCATAACCCCTCACCATTCGATTGTCAATATAACAATGAAATTTCTATTGTGTCTGGGTCGTTCGACTGATGAAGTAATATATTACTTTAGTACTGTGTATGTTACAAAAGAACGTTTAACTTTCCAATATTATAACAATTTGTTACAAAAATGTGGGAGTTAATTTTTCAATAACTGGTAACTCTACATCCACACAGATGCACGTGTACGTACAGTGCAGTGGCTCGTTGTCACGCACACATAACTATAGAGGTGGCAAGGAATACTTAAAGAGGTGGCGACACTCGCGTGTTCGTCCTTTTTTTCGAATCCTAGAAAATGGTCCAAAGTTGAAAACCATTTTAATATAAAAGTACATACCTCTTATTTTTATGTAAATATTAATAGCCTAAGCTTATGTTACCACGTAAAAATCATATTTTACTTCTAGATATACAAAATATTTATAAATATCAATTTAAAATCCTGTCTTGGTAAACATTATTGTTATAACTTAGTTTTGGTGGTTAGAGTGCAATAGTAGATTATGCACCAAGGGAGTAAAGCAGTGTCTTACGTCATGGGCGGTATATTGAACCCTGAGTGTAACGGGGACTCTCGGGTTAATCCCTGAGCACAGCGAGGGGGTTAAAATTTAATTCCCGAGCGTTGCGAGGGTGTTATGTAGAGTCCTGAGTGAAGCGAGGGGTTAAAGCCGCTCAAGACGAAGACATGCTTTATCCTCGAGATGCATACTCTACTTTTCATACCTACTGCGAGACAATAAAAACTCAGAGCTGTAATAGCAGTTATATAGTTAAAAGTAAAATACATTAGTAGTTAATATTCATAAGTATTTTTTACTATTGGACAGTAATATTATTGGAAGGAACATTTTATGAAAAACACTGTTCTAGACTTTCGCGGTTGTTAACTAAGTTATAATTAGTACTCACGAGATATAGACCACGATTTAGTTGCTTTTGGAGCTCCAGATATTTCGGTATAGTTACATGCACCACGTTGAAAACAATAATAAGTATATTTTAATTTCAACCAATATAAAGTATTATCCATGACTTCAACTATGACCTTGAATCACAAACTAGTATAGATGCTAACGCATGCGCAGAGAGGGCCCGTGAGTAACTCATAGCAACCGGCGCACAACAATCGTGCGTTCGTTTAGCAATAAGAGCATTCATTGGTGGCGTTGCTATTATAACTATTTTTTAGGTTTTCAAACACTGAACAAAAAGAGCCTACGACAATTTCATCCATAGATTCCCAATTCGAAAGCCCTTGTGAGCATTTTTAGCGTTATTTTTGCCACTTAGGGCCATTCGAACGCACTACTTATAGTAAAACCTTTTTTTCTGTGTGCTGTCTCCGTACTAAGAGTATTCCTACAACTAACGTTCCAAATCCAAATCACTTTACTCCCCAGAGAGTTTCATACTTTAAACTTTACAGCCCCGCGTATGTAATGGCCTTGCTTTACGTTGATATTGCGCGACATGTTATAGAACATTTTCGAGCAGGGGGGTATGAAAATTTTTTTATGATATTATTTCTTCTACGAATTCAAATATTTGAATGTACCTAGTTAGATATGTGTTTTTAATATTTAATTACAGCTATAACCTATAGATATTGGTGTTAACTTTTAAAATTATTTTTTTTTCCTTTTCTACTCTGAGTTTTTCGGCTAGGTCAAATTTGTCCTCGTGTAACATAATATTTTGTAATACATTTGACATAAATGTTTATGTATCGGATTCCTTGGTTATTCAACTATCCCTGACAAAAATTTCGTCCCTTAAACTCGCTATAGGTATGGCACAACACAAGAGCCGTTTGTTACCAACTCGGTGCAAACATGCTGACACTGGGAGGGGCGCCGCTTTGCGGGCCCTCTGTGAAACTCGAACCTTGCAAGAGTCGTGATAATATTATTGTTTTTGTAATACCTCTCTTATGTCAGCAATAATATTTAAATAGTTATTCGTTGTTTTAAAATCATTTTCTCCCACTAATATGAAAAAGAAATCATTCAACTTATAATTTGCCACTGACTATTAATTCCCCTGCTTGGCTTACAGGCTTGAAAAAAATATTATGCCGTCGTGCGCCCCCGCGCACGCGCCAGTTCCGTGCGGACCGTCCGTTCCTGTACCTGCTGGCGGGCGCCGACAATTCACCCGCCTTCATGGGTACCTACCGCGGCATCGCAGCTTAACAATGCAACATAGGTAGGGACCGAGCATTTCTCCTCAAAATGTTATTTTTGGCTAAAAAAGCTAAAATATTCTATACCTAAGTATATACGTTACATTTTGTATGGAGATAGTTCTTTTGTTGATTTAGAACACTTTAATCTATTAGGCATACGGAACCGAGCCTTAGTTTTAGAAAAAGAATCAATTTTTGAAATGAGTTGTTACCAACAATGATAATTTGTGAGAACAACGACATTAGTGCAGAGGAAAATGATGCAATGTTGCAAATAATGACCACTGATGACACGATGATTTCTCTAAGTGGAGTTGAATAAAGAAAGAGTAACTTTAAGACCAGACCAGACCCGAGCTGAACTTTTGTCGCTATCACTCCAAGCAATTATTTTATAATATTTTTATAAACATACATAAAGAAGATGTGTTTCGGAATCAGTAGTCGTTTAGATATATGATCAGAAATAAATAAGTTTTTATCCTTTTTTATTATTAAAATAAGTGTCAACGATTTCAACTTGTCGGCTATTTCAACTGTAACAAAAATAAAATCGTATAGCTGAGCTAGTTGCAGAGAGGGGTTCAGCACGGATATAGTTTGTTTTCAACCTTTGTAAGTAAAAGTGTTAAATGTATTGTAAACTGTAATATACTTAAGATACTAATGTATGAAATGTACCGATGTTAATGTATGTAACGAAGCTGTAGGCATTTATTACATCGCCTGGCGTAATTTACCTACGCAAATAAAATACATGTATACCCCATCCTTTTCCCGCATTGTATGCCGTCTCCCTCGCACACTAATAAGAATAAAGATAGTGGGTTATAAAAACGGCCGCGCATTGCGCAACGAGTTGTTTTAGCATTTTATTACTGATACCATCAGATCCAGGGGATTTGCGGGATTTTAGATCCTTGATCAGGGCGACCACCTCAGAAGATTTGATTAATGGGAGGGGTGGGAGGTCTGAGATGGGCACAGAGCTTTTACGTTCGACTTCAGAGTCCACCGTATAGAGGTGACTCTGGCCTACGTGGTCTACATTGAGAGTACACTGATTTTCTAGACTATCAGCTAAACACTCGGCCTTTTCATCGTCAAAGAATGCTAGTGGTAGGGGTGGGGGCCTAAGGAGGGGAACCATAGTCATCTGTCCATCCGATTTCATAGCTCGTGCCAACCGCCAGTACGCCTGGTTGGTTCGAGTTCTGATAAGGTGTCGTCCCACCTTTGATCACGCAGCTCACTCATGCGTTTCCTCACAGCACGCTGAAAGTAGCGCATGGTGGCCTTGTTTTCGCGGGTTGGTGTCGAGTCATATGCCCTAGTGGCTGCGTTCTTGGCTGTCAGCAGCCTCCTCGCATCCTCGGACAGTTCAAAGCGACGGTCATCCGCCACCTTGATCTACTTTGAGGATTCACCTAGTGCGGTGCGGAGGTGGTCGCCGAGAGCTTCGATCGCCAAGGAGACGTCATCAACAGTCTGTATATCGTCAGGTATCCTATCCAGAGCGGGTGAACTGATCGCTCGGAGGGACTCCCTCAAAAGCTTCCAGTTCACGACCGTTTTAGTGATAGGGATAGAGTCAGTCGGGTCAGCGCCTAGTCGAAAGATGACTGGGCGGTGGTCAGAGTCGAGTTCGTGTAACACCTCTACGGCGCGTATGCGGAGGCTTACATTCCTAAGAAGGGCAATGTCAAGTATGTCAGAAAGTCGTTGTCGTTCCTGGTTGGGATATCTTGTGGGCTCCAGAGGGGAGAGGACATCAAATTCTAGTGCGTCGACTAGTGAGTCTAGGATCTTACCGTTGGGGTTAGTTTGGGAGCAATTCCAAAGGATATGCTTACTGTTAAAGTCACCCATCAAAAGGATGGATACACCCATAGAAAACAGCGCTTCCAAGTCGCTGCGTAGCAAGACTTTATTCGGAGAGAGATAGCACGAGGCTATGACGACAGGTTGATGACCTGTCATCCCTAACAGGCAAAGTGACACCTCTAAGTTAACTGGAGGGGGAGGTACTAAAGGAATACAGTCTAGAGACCTTTTGTAGTAGATAAGTGTTCCGCCTCCATGGGTCATTCTATCGTTACGGACTAACCGGTAATTAGCGAACCTAGGATCCGCTTTTCCCGGTTTCAGGAAAGTTTCCTGAATGCATAGGACATCGACCTGATGGGTCTTACAGAATTCGTGAATTTCATCACGTTGACTAGAAAAGCCGTTAGCGTTGAAGGTGACTAACGTAACTGCGCGGGGTTTTACTCTTATTGTTGTACAATCCATATTAGTTGTACTAGTGAGTGTTTGGGACTGAGTAGCGCTTAATGGCGCCGATAACTCCCGCGTGCTCGAGCGTAGCTCGTAGTAATAAAATGCTGAAACACCTCTCAGTCCCACTAATCCATCTCTTAGGCAGCATCTTCAATGCGGCTATGAACAACTGCTTTTTTCCAGACACCTGGAAACATGCCATTGTAATTGGCATTCGTAAACCAGGCAAGTTGGCCTCACTGCCAACTAGCTACCGCCCTATCAGTCTCCTCAGCTCCTTGGGGAAAATATACGAGCGACTCCTTGTGAGTCGACTCTGGTCCCATGTCAAATCCAACAATCTGCTTCCTGACGAGCAGTTTGGCTTTAGGGCCAGACACTCATGCGCCCAACAGGTGCACCGCATCACGGAGCACATACTCGAGGGCTTCAATAAGAAGCCAAAGCCTCAAGGGACAGTAGCTGTCTTCCTCGATGTAGCGAAAGCCTTCGATAAAGTCTGGCACATTGGCTTGATCTACAAGCTGTACCAACTCGGTGTACCAGACCGTCTTGTACTTATAATACAAGACTTTCTCAGGGATCGTAGCTTTCAATACCGCATGGAGGGACAGCTCTCCTCCTCTCACCCCATTCACGCAGGAGTCCCTCAGGGCTCTGTACTCTCACCCGTCCTCTTCTCGCTGTACACCAGCGACATCCCACGATCCAAACCCAATGTTTAGATTGCTCAGTTTGCAGATGACACTGCACTCTACTGCACTTGCTGGTTCAAGACCAGGCAGAGAAAGTCGGTCACAAACGCCCTGCACCATGTAGGAACATGGTTCCGCAAATGGCGTATCGCTATCAACCCAGAGAAAAGTACAGCAGTGTACTTTCACGAGAGTGCTGGTCCACGGAAACCGCCAGAACCCATTATGTATTTTGCCGAACCGATTCCATGGGCTACGTCCGCCAAATATCTAGGCGTAAATATCCTTGACAGGCCACTCACCTTCGCCAAACACATTGAAAGTGTTCGCAATAGGGCAGCTTTTATCCTAGGTCGCCTCAATCCCCTTATATGCAAGAGTAGTAAAATGTCCCTTAGAAATAAGGTGACACTTTACAAAACTTGCATTCGTCCGATCATGACCTACGCGTCTGTAACGTTCGGTAATGCTTCAGATAGGCACATTCATAGACTTCAAGTGATTCAAAATCGCTTTACCCGCAAGGCAGTAGGCGCCTCCCCTCTATCGTACAGTTCATGAAAGACTGTTCTCGCCGCTACTTCGATGCGGCCCCACACCATCCCAACCCACTAGTGGTGCAAACCGCTAACTACTCAACACACACATCAGATCCATACTTCACCCCGCCACGCCGCCGCCCACGACACCTGGATGACCCGGACGACCCAATACGACATAATATGTTTTATTCTTTTACCTTTTTTTTGTTGTACAAAATACATAAAAGAAGCTAACAGCTAAGCTAGCTTCAATTTTTTAATTCATCTTGCAACACTCGAATTGTATGTCAGCAAGTTAATCAAATTCAATATGAACATTTACGTTATAAATTAGTTTTAAATGTCTTATATTTCGTATTTTCGTGGATATTTCATGTTATTATAGTGACCCTCCTTTAATGTAAGCTTCCGCAGAACTATCCAAGTACCTATTAGTAACATTAGAAACGGGATATTTACCGTGTAATCCATGTTGTCGGGAATATAAATCGCGAACTCAAATAAAATGGATTATACGGTAAATATCCCTTTTCTAATGTTGTCTCTTGCAAAAGTGATCGTGATAGTTTAAAAACTTATAAAATCTAAGTATGTCTACGGACATGTACAGAAAATGTGCAAAATGTGGAGCAACTCCTGTTCAAGATGGTGTGGTCTCATTTCACCGTTTCCCTAAGCCTGGTAAAACGAATGTTAAACGGTATGTTAATCATATATATTTTTATGCTCATATATGCTTTATCTTGCTTATATTGAAAAACTAATAGCATAGTTAGGTACCTAGTCAAATTGGGACGGTCCAGAAACGACTTTTTAAAAATACAAAATTAATTATTTTTTATAAGTGTTGTTTAATCAAAGGATCGCTTAAGACTGACTTAATGTTCTAACTTATTCTACCAACAGACCACCCGAGTCACATCCTTATCTAACGTGTTCTCCGAACGAACGTTTATCAGTGCTGAGTGCGCGCTATTACAAACGTTGGAGGACGGGACTCAGGTCGCATGACTTCTCCCTCCTGAGATTCGAAATTATCCTGTATTGGAGAATTTCGAATATTACATTTATAACCCATTCTTACTAACCTAATATATAAAATAACTAATCCGATAGTTGAAATAATCAAGTATAATAAGATCGTCCAAACGCTGACACTGTATATTTTAACTTCACTTTTTTCACTTTGATTTACACTTTTTATGGAATTGACCAATAATTGCACAGTCTTCAAATCCATTTCTTTTAATTCAACAGGGTGTCTTCTTTCAACTTTTATTTCACTTATGTGGGGGAGATTGACAATCGGTAGTCTTTCATATTCTAAATTTTCCATTTGATGTAATCGTAGTTTTAATGAAAATTTGTCTATTTTGATTTCACACATATCTTCCAGTGTAATTACGTATGTTCCTTGGATATGTTTTTGATCAATTTCATTTTCACAAATTCTCTGAACAAGCGTTCGTTCCTTGCAACACACAATCCACCGATTTGGCTGTATGTGCTGTAAGACAACATTTTCTATTTTTACTGGAATCAGGGTGCAGGAACTTATGTCTTTGGAGTATTTCATCAAATCAGAAATACATTTATCTTCTATAATCTGGGCAGTACTATCCTCAAAGCAGATAAAACTGGAGTCGCCTGATGGTTGACAGGGCTGAGCTAGTGGCTCTGAGGTAAGTCCATTCACTAAAAGATAGGGATACTTCGGTAGGATAATGTAAGTATTTTGATCATGGAATACGGGGATAGGATACAATTTGTAGTAAATATAGGTCACTTTACCAATCAATGGAATTTCCATTACAAATGTTAACTGATTTTCTTTAATGAACGATTTTATCCTAATACTCTGTTCAATTTTCACCAGATTTTCAAGGTTAGCAGGAAAAATTAGTTTGTCTGTTTCTTCTATTTTCTTAAGTTCATTTAACAAAATGTCAGAAATAATTATTGATTGATGCAGAGTATTAAGTTTACAAAAGGCTATCGCTGTCTCGATTTCACTCAATTTCAGTGAAATACTTTGAAAATTGTGTAAAATCACAGAGTATATGTTAATAATCATGTTGCTGGTATAATGTACATTTTCTAATATTAATGCGTTTTCTAAATTTTCTTGAATATCTTTCAATTTAATATCGAGTTTCATTACATTATCTTTAATTGACTGTGTGACATTATAAAAACCTTCTAGAACTTCGGAAACCAGCGTTACCTTTTTATTTTGATAATTCTGATTTGCTTTTATGTCTTCAATAAGCTTGTCATATTTATAAGCATCTTCATTATCTAAATTTCCAGTGATTATCTTAATAATAGAGCCCAATGGGTTTATCAGACCCCTTTTTACCTTATATCTAGGAACTAATTGTCTATACTTAATGATCGTTTGATTCATTACATATTCTACTTGGATTCTAAAATTAGAGAAAACTATTTCAATATAAGATGCATTAAAGTTAGCATCTACAATGCTATTTAGGTCTGTAAACTTAATCGTGTTGAGGTTTAAATCTTCAGATATTAAATTAAGATCTAATCTTTTAAGTAGGGTCCAGTTTTCGGAGCTGACGACCGCAGTTCCTTCTTTAATAGGTAAGACCCCAGGATTGCCCTCAAGGGTTTGCAGTTGAAGGGCCTGGAGTTGGGTTACTGCCATCAGGTGCAACACCAGGTGTCGGATGTTTCTGTGGAGGACGTTTGATATCTTTAATAGGAACCCTTACTTCGCGGTTTCTTGCTGTAACGGTGACTATATTTCTATCAGCTTCTCCTACTACTACACCTTTTTCATACCTGGGTTTATCTTTACTTCTCCTAACATTTGTTCCTTTAAAGAATATTATATCATCCTTATCGATTTGAAACTGTGTTTCGCCTCCTCTTTTATCTTTGGCCTTTTCCTTAGTCTTGATCATTTTATCCGTTATATTTTTATACAAAAATTTGGTTCGTTTCACGTGGTCGCGTATTAGTATCTGCATATATTTATTATCAAGATTTACATTAAACGGGCTTTTAGCTTCCGTGTGGCCAAAAACTACTTCGAACGGCGTGAAACCTGTTACAGAATGAATGCTGTGGTTGTAAGCCATAATGGCAAAAGTCATTACTGATGAGGCATCTGTCAATTTTCGTTCGAATTTGGCTAATCGGTATGTTTCTAGAAGGGTGGAATGGAATCTTTCTATAAGACCCATAGAATTTGGGTTATTAGGTGTGCCTAGGTGAAGTTCAATTTTGTAAAAACTCAACAGCTCTTTAATAAGCGAATTGTTAAATTCTGATCCTGAATCTGCACTTATTTTGTTAGGTGTGCCATAGATTGAAAAGTATTTGATTAATGCCCTTACAACTTCTGGTGCTGATGGATTAGATACCTCAAACGCCTGACCTAACTTACTGAATGCATCTATAATAGTTAGGAAAGACTTCCCTTCTATTTTGAATATGTCAATGAATAACTCTTCGAAAGGTCTGTTCTGTGTCTGTGTAAGTTGCAATGCTGGTTTTAGGGGTTTCCTATCATATTTAAATTTCTTACACGGTTCGCATGTGTTTATCACAGCAGCTACTGTAATATCCATGTTGTGCCAATAATATGTTCTTTTTATATGTGATACAGTTTCCTTAATACCGCGATGGCAATTTTTACCAATGTGATATTTTTCAATAATTTCTCTTTGTTCATCTTCATTTTCTACATGAACTACCCGTTCGGTACACTCAAAAATATTTACAGTCCCCTTCTTAAAAAGTGTTATTACTGCTTCTGTAAATCCAGCTCTATGTCGTTGGTCTTCAAAGTATATGAAGTACTTTATTTTATTGCGTATATATTTCTTAAGGAAGTCGCGTATTAAGTCAGGTTTGTTTACAGGCATGTGGATTTCTAAAATTCTTTGTTTCTTATTTGAAATATCTTTGACAGCAGTCTCGTCTCTAAACCACGTGTGTACCAATATCTGATTTGGTTTTGTATCAACCGCCTCGTTCAAAATGGGAATTCCTACAGTATCAGTGTCACGCACGGAGTGTACAGTTTCAGAACCTTCATGAATCGATCCCGATCCTAGGACTGTAGCAGTTCCACTCGATAGTGGTGAGATTGAGTAAGGTGAGCAAGGACAATTAGCATTAGGTTCAATAATGCTGATTGTGCTTTCCGAATCCGAAATGCTTATAGTTCTTTCAGTATCAGAGGAAAGCGAGATCGGAGTATTTGGTCGTTTATTCTTATTTTTGTTTCCTAATTGAACTAGTTCCTTCGTTAAATTATCACAATGTCTTTGTAACTCTAATTCCCTTTCGTCCGTGTTAACTTGCATTGATCTATTGTCATTATCATCTTGTCCTATTGCATTTATCTTAACCCTAGAGAGTGCATCAGCATTAGTATTTTGTCGTCCATTTTTATACACCACGACATAGTCGTATTCGGCCAGTCTTAATCGCCATCGCGTAATTTTACTACTTGGTTCTTCAAACGAATGTAGCCAAGATAATGGTCGGTGGTCGGTATAAATGGTAAATTTCTTGCCATATAAATAGGGGCGAAAGTGTTTTATGGCCCAGATAATGGCAAGTGCCTCTTTTTCTATGGTACTGTATCTGCTTTCAGGACTATTGAGCGTTCGTGATGCGTATGCAACTGGCCGGTCACTACCTACTGTACCTTGCGACAAAACAGCGCCTATTGCGTAGTCCGAAGCATCCGTCGTTAGTATAAAAGGCTTATCAAAGTCAGGAAATTGTAAAAGGGGAGCATTAGTAAGTAACTCCTTACACTTCTCAAAAGCTTCGATAAACTCTTCATTAACTACCACCTTCTGATTTTTTTTGAGACATACAGTCATTGGTCGTGTCAGTTTTGCAAAGTCTTTTATAAACTTCCTGTAATAGCCTACTAAGCCAAGAAAGCTCTTAACCTCAGTCTGCGTTCTAGGAAGTGGAAATTTAAGCACTGCGTCGATTTTATCATTATTAGGTTTGAGACCGTCTTTTGTTATGGAATGTCCTAAGTAGAGCACTTCTTTACGAAGAAACTCCGACTTATCCAGCTGCACCTTTAAGTTCGTTTGTCTTAATCTGTCGAAAATGCTACGTAGTTTTTCTATGTGTTCCTGCAGGCTGGATGAAAAGATGATTATATCATCTAGGTATACTAAGCAGTGTATACCCTGTAGGCCACGCAGGATGCTATCCATGGCTCTTTGGAAGGTGGCCGGAGCCGTTTTGAGTCCAAAAGGCATACGCAAAAATTCGTAATGCCCTGTTTGAGAAGAGAATGCAGTTTTCTGCCTATCAGCCTTATCAATTTCAATTTGGTGATACCCACTTGCCAAATCTAATGTCGTGAAATAATTTGATTTGCCCAATTTATCAAACAGATCAGATATATTGGGAAGTGGGTATTTGTCGTCGATTGTCGTGTCATTTAAACGTCGGTAGTCGATAACCATCCTAAACTTCTTTTCTCCAGAAGCATCTAGCTTCTTGGGTACAAGATGAACTGGAAAATTCCAAGGAGAGAATGACTCTTGGATGACGTTGTCCTTAAGTAGTTTATCGACTTGTCGGTTTATTTCATCATTTATAGCTTGAGGTTGTCTATACGGTCTTATGTAAATTGGATCCTCGTTAGTAGTTCGAATATGATGTTTTACTCTATTTGTGAAGGTCAATGGCAACTTGTCACAGTAAAAGATATCTCTGAACTCATAACATAAGGCACTGATAGCTTTATTTTCTTCCGTATTCATATGTTCTAGTCGCAATTTTTCTAAATTGTCAACCAAATAGTCGTCAATGTCAAGGTCATTATCAGATATTACATTAATGTCACAAACTACTGGTTCATATGGGATGACATTCATTAGTCGATTTATTTTTAGTGTTACTGGTTGTTCTAGCGTGTTTTGAATCACTGTAGTCGCCAGGCCATTTACACAGTTCACTAAAGCACAAGGCATTCGAATTCCTTCTTCGAACTCCTGATATTCCATAATACCCGTACCATTGTTTAAATCAGTTAGTAAACTCACGCGAGTTTCCGTTCGCGGTTCCAATCGAACGTTAGTCTGGGGATTATACACGAATGGAATCACTGTGTCCTTAGTCCGCAATACTTGTTGTTTCATATCTATATTCGCATCCAGCTGTGAAAGTAGGTCGGAGCCTATCAATCCGTCATAATCTTTATCTACCTCATATACATAGAAGGTATGCGCATCCATACATTTAAACGTTTCCAGAAGAGGAATGTGAATTGCCTGACCATGAGAACTCCTACCATGCGTGCTGATGACCTCGAATGGGATATCGAATTTGAAATTTTGAAAGAATTCATCTGCCTTCCGAGGACTGATAAAAGATCGTGAGCTTCCCGTATCTATCATGAATCTGCTATTTATTTCTGGCAAGTGGATGTAAGGTAATTTAGCAAAATTGTCACAGTTTAAATTTATTAGTTCGGCGGGTTCGTGTCCGAGGCAATCTGGTAAAAATTTTGATCATAGTTGTTGGTTTCGTCAATTTCGTGTGTGTTATTTTGGGTTTCATAATAACCATAATAACTGCAACTGGCTTCATTATCATTTTCAGGGTCATAATACTCATGTTCGTTATTTTCAGGTGCATAGACCTGAATTTCATTATTGTAAGTCTGGCGCGCTGGTAATGCAGTGCGCATCGATACGTCTGTATTCAGAAAACCACTTGGTTTGTTCTGAGTAGTCTGAGGAATACCAAATTTAAACTGGTGCTGTGAGTTTAGTGGCTGCTGTCTTGGTGGTGCCTGACCGAACTGAGGTTTGTAACCCTGCGGCGCCCCAGTTCTAAAACCTTGACTATTGGGAATTCCAAATCTATAGTTCTGTTGCGGTTGCTGGAACTGGTGAGCTAGTTGGGGTCGCTGTGTGTTAGCATTAGGTATCCCAAATTTAAATTGCGGTGTCTGTGGGCTGCCGAAATTCAAGTTTTGTGGGATATTAGGTCGAAACTGGTTTGGAGTATTAAATCTAAAACCTCCTTGATTCTGTGGGCTAGAGTTTGCCGTGAAAAATGGCTTTAATCCGAATTTTTCTACATACGGATTATGCGTAGAGATAGGTAATACCTTATTTGGAACACCTTGTCTTAACATTTTATTACGGGCATTATATTGAAACTGAAAGTTGACTTCCTCTAACACAATACTAAGGGCCCCTTCTAGTGTGTTGCTACCCTTAAGCCTCACTATGCGAATTAGATCCTCCGGAAGATTGTAGAGGAAAACATTCAAGGCCATATTGTCGTATATTGTAATTTTACTACGTCTCACATGGTCATCTGCTATTAGATTGACCTTGGCTATTAAAGTACTTTTCACCTGCTGAATTCTATTACAAAAATCGAGATATGACTCGTTATGATTTATTTTCAAGGTCTCAAGCTGTATGGCTATGCATTCTTCGGAACGCGGGTCTCCGAAGTGTTGTGTCAACACAGATTTTAATTCGGCCCAAGATTCTATGTCTGGTCTTTCGCTTATAAGGTGCGCGGCTTTACCAACCAATTTACTGGACACTACATGAAAAACGTACAGATCTTGCGCCGGATTACCTACCTTTTGGTAACATTTAATGACGTACTCACATTTTTTTATATACAAGTTAAGAAGTCTTTCATCTCCGTCAAACTTTGGAATGATCGAAGAGATCTCAGTAGGTACAGCATCAACCTTAGTTGCATTTTCCATTTTCCTAATGTAAATTAATTACCTATTACTTATATAATTCACACAGTGGAATCACTTAAATTATTTCTGTAGAGCTTTAACAGTTATGATCTCTCTAAAATACACTAAAAGTAAATTAAGCTACTTAAAAGTATCGTGATCTGACTCTTATATTATAATATACTTAGCACAGTATAATTACCGATTTTGTGTAATTATAATTAAATCAGTTAACAAATTAGACGAGGTAAAGTCTAGACCTCAAATAATTATACAATTTTATGGAAAAGGTAAGAGGAACAAGGAATAGTGATTTGGACTACTCACAAGCCGCCCGTTATCCTCCGTCGATTGAGTCAGCTGCAGATCCTTCGTCCTGGTTCACCCGTCACGGAAGACGTATTTATTTGGTTCGTAAGGATACCCGTACAACTATTAACCGCACTTTTACGCCACCACACCGATTTTAGAGAAGCACAAGTACGGCAGTAGAACAATTCAGGTATCCTACCGGCTGCGCCAGTCAAATTGGGACGGTCCAGAAACGACTTTTTAAAAATACAAAATTAATTATTTTTTATAAGTGTTGTTTAATCAAAGGATCGCTTAAGACTGACTTAATGTTCTAACTTATTCTACCAACAGACCACCCGAGTCACATCCTTATCTAACGTGTTCTCCGAACGAACGTTTATCAGTGCTGAGTGCGCGCTATTACAAACGTTGGAGGACGGGACTCAGGTCGCATGACTACCTACTCTCGTTTTCAATTCTACAGTAGGTATTATTATGACAGTTAGTTAAAAACATGTAATTTAACTTTGATCTCCATGTGATACCTATAATAAGATCATATAGGTAGGTACTATGTGCCTGTACCTTCGTCTACCATATTTCCTATCTTTCTCTAGTCAGATTGCAGTAATGTAATTACTATTGCTTGTGGGCTGATGGATGACACAACGGGGCCTACTCCCGCCTTTTACGAAACTATCATAAATCAGGAGCGTCTTGTAATAAGCTATGTTAATCATAATATATTTTTATGCTCATATATGCTTTATCTTGCTTATATTGAAAAACTAATAGCAAAGTTAGGTACCTACTCTCGTTTTCAATTCTACAGTAGGTATTATTATGACAGTTAGTTAAAAACATGTAATTTAACTTTGATCTCCATGTGATACCTATAATAAGATCATATAGGTACTATGTGCCTGTACCTTCGTCTACCATATTTCCTATCTTTCTCTAGTCAGATTGCAGTAATGTAATTACTATTGCTTGTGGGCTGATGGATGACACAACGGGGCCTACTCCCACCTTTTACGAAACTATCATAAATCAGGAGCGTCTTGTAATAAGCTTAAAATAATCGTACTTACTATCGTAACAACACAAACTGGTTGAACAATATTATTTACGGCGTGTTCCTTTTTAAGCCGAAATCGACCCTAATGGTGCATTCCAGTAAACACCGCCAATAGATACGACTGTCGTGCCCCGGTTTCGTGTTTCCTTTAGGATGAATACCTATAATGCCCAACCCAAATAGAACACTCACACAATCGCAAAAAGCGCGTCATATTTTCTCTCAATTAAATAGAATGAATCATAAACCTATTTGATATTTTGACAGTAACAGCTCACAACGACCGCAAGTCCAAAACCTTCCATCCGAGAATGTTGTAGTCGTGGCGTGAGCGTGAGCTGTGACGTAATCGATGATGTACCGAGCTCAGTTATGATAATTGCGAGTTTGAAAGATAACGGTTGGGCGGCTATGCGAACGACGCGATCGATTTTGGCTCTCAAAGGAACACGACCAGATGTAAGTGAAGTGAAAGAACGAAACAACCACAGAATATTCTAATAAGGGTTTGAGATTTTAAAACTATGGTGGAGGCACAGAGAATAAATATAGCTTTCATACTTATTTGTAACAGATATTGCACATTCATTTTTCCTTTATAAGTGTAGTCGTACGTGTTGAACATTTGCCATTTCACAAGTTAATTTAATATGTATATGTAAATATTTATAGTTTCAATGATGCATGATTTTTATTGACATAATCGCGAGTAAAGACTTAGTCACGTACACAAAGTCACTGTCCTGCCTAAAATACGTTTTAGTAAAGCAATAGTAGTAGATATGTGCTTAAATAAAACAATAAAAAATCAAATCTATGAATATTTTAAAAGTAATACAACTGTTTCTACAGACTAATCTGTTGGTTTCATGTAGAAATATATAAAATACCTTTTATTCAAATAAAAGCCCTATATTAGCTTATTCAAATTGATTTGTAGCAGTTACTTAAACTTCTATTATTTTTGTTTAATATAGATGAACTTCCTTCAGAAGCCTTCGCCACAGATACACTTTTGAGCAAATTCTTCCAGCTGTTTGATGCATTAAATGCTGACAGTCCAGACTTCCAGACAGACCAGAAAGTACAAATTCAGTCCAGAAACAGTGAAAATGCCGATACCTTTAAACGATGCAAATATGCCAATCTCGGTGGAGGTTACACATTTGTGCCGTTTGGGGTAGAAACTTTCTCTAAGTGGCGCGTACGAAATTTTCAGGGCTTGACCAAACGTTTGGTTAAAGCGTAGGTGAACAGAATGCTGGCTCATATTTTGCAAAGAAATTTTTCATAGCTATTCAACGTGGAAATGCAGCCAGCATTCTGGACACTTTGCCTCCAACAAATAATTTATTACATTTGATATTTTTAAACTTTTGTCCATTATTTAGTTAAACTTTAATAAATTTATGAAATAAATACATAAATGTTCTTAAAAATTGTTTTATTTCTATAACATAAGTACCTTCTTATTGACATAGAAAAGGTTCTGCCTACATCATGACGCGAAATTATGTTTTAACATTGTTCCACCCGCAGACTGAATTGATAGGTAATAAAATAAATGAAAATAGAAAAGCATGGGGTGGATATTTAAAATTCGCGCTAAAGTTAGTTCCTTAGCATTCCGTGCGGATTCTGTTGCGCTAGTAGTATCAGTGTAATTCGCATTATGTCTGTATGGCAGTTACACTTCTTCTCTCGGTAGAGAGTTTCAACAAACTCATGATACCACCTTTGCATGACACCACACGAGGTAATCTTTGGTGTCGATTACTCCGGACTTGACTTCCAGCAGACAACTGCTCGGGACAGCGGCTTGGGCGGCCGCTCAGCGCAGAAGCACGGGCAGTTGCTCAGCGCAGCAGCCCAGCGCAGCAGTTTGGGCAGCCACTCAGGATACCTGCTCGGGACAGCTGAAAAACAAATGAATGTGTTAATATCTGTCGACGTACTACGATAAAATTCTGGACTTCCATCACCCGCACCAAACTATGCAATGAAAACAAAGAAAAACATTCCATGCCTTACATACTTTACCAAGATCTCACTCGCACAGTTTAGTGATGTTTTTCTTTATTAATGCATACCAAAGACAATTAGCGCATGATATCAATTTGTGAAGACTAACTATCGAATGTCTCGACATACGATACCACCTTTGCATGACACCACACAAGGTAATCTTGACTTCCAGCAGACAACTGCTCGGGACAGCGGCTTGGGCGGCCGCTAAGCGCAGAAGCACGGACAGTTGCTCAGCGCAGCAGCCCAGCGCAGCGGTTTGGGCAGCTGCTCAGGATACCTGCTCGAGACAGCTGAAAAACAAATGAATGTGTTAATATCTGTCGACGTACTACGATAAAATTCTGGACTTCCATCACCCGCAGCACACTATGCAATGAAAACAAAGAAAAACATTCCATGCCTTACATACTTTACCAAGATCTCACTCCCACAGTTTAGTGATATTTTTCTTTATTAATGCATACCAAAGACAACTAGCGCGTGATATCAATTTGTGAAGATTAACTGTCGAATGTCTCAACAAACTCAAGATACCACCTTTGCATGATACCACACAAGGTAATCTTTAGTGTCGATTACTCCGGACTTGACTTCCAGCAGACAACTGCTCGGGACAGCGGCTTGGGCGGCCGCTCAGCGCAGAAGCACGGACAGTTGCTCAGCGCAGCAGCCCAGCGCAGTGGTTTGGGCAGCCGCTCAGGATACCTGCTCGGGACAGCTGAAAAACAAATGAATGTGTTAATATCTGTCGACGTACTACGATAAAATTCTCGACTTCTATCACTCGCACCACACAATGCAATGAAAACAAAGAAAAACATTTCATGCCTTACATACTTTAACAAGATCTCACTCGCACAGTTTAGTGATATTTTTCTTTATTAATGCATACCAAAGACAATTAGCGCATGATATCAATTTGTGAAGACTAACTATCGAATGTCTCGACATACGATACCACCTTTGCATGACACCACACAAGGTAATCTTTGGTGTCGATTACTCCGGACTTGAATTCCAGCAGACAACTGCTCGGGACAGCGGCTTGGGCGGCCGCTCAGCGCAGAAGCACGGACAGTTGCTCAGCGCAGCAGCCCAGCGCAGCGGTTTGGGCAGCCGCTCAGGATACCTGTTCGGGACAGCTGAAAAACAAATGAATGTGTTAATATCTGTCGACGTACTACGATCAAATTCTGGACTTCCATCACCCGCACCACACTAGGCAATGAAAACAAAGAAAAACATTCCATGCCTTACATACTTTACCAAGATCTCACTCGCACAGTTTAGTGATAATTTTCTTTATTAATGCATACCAAAGACAATTAGCGCATGATATCAATTTGTGAAGACTAACTATCGAATGTCTCGACATACTCACGATACCACCTTTGCATGACACCACACAAGGTAATCTTTGGTGTCGATTACTCCGGACTTGACTTCCAGCAGACAACTGCTTGGGACAGCGGCTTGGGCGGCCGCTCAGCGCAGAAGCACGGGCAGTTGCCCAGCGCAGCAGCCCAGCGCAACAGTTTGGGCAGCCGCTCAGGATACCTGCTCGGGACAGCTGAAAAACAAATGAATGTGTTAATATCTGTCGACGTACTACGATCAAATTCTGGACTTCATCACCCGCACCACACTAGGCAATGAAAACAAAGAAAAACATTCCATGCCTTACATACTTTACCAAGATCTCACCCGCACAGTTTAGTGATAATTTTCTTTATTAATGCATACCAAAGACAATTAGCGCATGATATCAATTTGTGAAGACTAACTATCGAATGTCTCGACATACTCACGATACCACCTTTGCATGACACCACACAAGGTAATCTTTGGTGTCGATTACTCCGGACTTGACTTCCAGCAGACAACTGCTCGGGACAGCGGCTTGGGCGGCCGCTCAGCGCAGAAGCACGGGTAGTTGCTCAGCGCAGCAGCCCAGCGCAGCAGTTTGGGCAGCCGCTCAGGATACCTGCTCGGGACAGCTGAAAAACAAATGAATGTGTTAATATCTGTCGACGTACTACAATAAAATTCTGGAGTTCCATCACCCGCACCACACCATGCAATGAAAACAAAGAAAAACATTCCATGCCTTACATACTTTACCAAAATTTCACTCGCACAGTTTAGTGATATTTTTCTTTATTAATGCATACCAAAGACAACTAGCGCATGATATCAATTTGTGAAGATTAACTGTCGAATGTCTCGACATACTCACGATACCACCTTTGCATGACACCACACAAGGTAATCTTTGGTGTCGATTACTCCGGACTTAACTTCCAGCAGACAACTGCTCGCGACAGCGGCTTGGGCGGCCGCTCAGCACAGAAGCACGGGCAGTTGCTCAGCGCAGCAGCCCAGCGCAGCAGTTTGGGCAGCCGCTCAGGATACCTGATCGGGACAGCTGAAAAACAAATGAATGTGTTAATATCTGTCTACGTACTACGATAAAATTCTGGACTTCCATCACCCGCACCACACCATGCAATGAAAACAAAGAAAAACATTCCATGCCTTACATACTTTACCAAGATCTCACTCGCACAGTTTAGTGATATTTTTCTTTATTAATGCATACCAAAGACAACTAGCGCATGATATTAATTTGTGAAGATTAACTGTCGAATGTCTCGACATACTCACGATACTACCTTTGCATGACGCCACACAAGGTAATCCTGACTTCCAGCAGACAACTGCTCGAGACAGGGGCTTGGGCGGCCGCTCAGCGCAGAAGCACGGGCAGTTGCTCAGCGCAGCAGCCCAGCGCAGCAGTTTGGGCAGCCACTCAGGATACCTGCTCGGGACAGCTGAAAAACAAATGAATGTGTTAATATCTGTCTACGTACTACGATAAAATTCTGGACTTCCATCACCCGCAACACACCATGCAATGAAAACAAAGAAAAACATTCCATGCCTTACATACTTTAGTAAGATCTCACTCGCACAGTTTAGTGATATTTTTCTTTATTAATGCATACCAAAGACAACTAGCGCATGATATTAATTTGTGAAGATTAACTGTCGAATGTCTCGACATACTCACGATACCACCTTTGCATGACACCACACAAGGTAATGTTGACTTCCAGCAGACAACTGCTCGGGACAGCGGCTTGGGCGGCCGCTCAGCGCAGAAGCACGGGCAGTTGCTCAGCGCAGCAGCCCAGCGCAGCAGTTTGGGCAGCCGCTCAGGATACCTGCTCGGGACAGCTGAAAAACAAATGAATGTGTTAATATCTGTCGACGTACTACGATAAAATTCTGGACTTCCATCACCCGCACCACACCATGCAATGAATACAAAGAAAAACATTCCATGCCTTACATACTTTACCAAGATCTCACTCGCACAGTTTAGTGATATTTTTCTTTATTAATGCATACCAAAGACAACTAGCGCATGATATCAATTTGTGAAGATTAACTGTCGAATGTCTCGACATACTCACGATACCACCTTTGCATGACACCACACAAGGTAATCTTGACTTCCAGCAGACAACTGCTCGGGACAGCGGCTTGGGCGGCCGCTCAGCGCAGAAGCACGGGCAGTTGCTCAGCGCAGCAGCCCAGCGCAGCAGTTTGGGCAGCCACTCAGGATACCTGCTCGGGACAGCTGAAAAACAAATGAATGTGTTAATATCTGTCTACGTACTACGATAAAGTTCTGGACTTCCATCACCCGCACCACACCATGCAATGAAAACAAAGAAAAACATTCCATGCCTTACATACTTTACCAAGATCTCACTCGCACAGTTTAGTGATATTTTTCTTTATTAATGCATACCAAAGACAACTAGCGCATGATATCAATTTGTGAAGATTAACTGTCGAATGTCTCTACATACTCACGATACCACCTTTGCATGACACCACACAAGGTAATCTTGACTTCCAGCAGACAACTGCTCGGGACAGCGGCTTGGGCGGCCGCTCAGCGCAGAAGCACGGGCAGTTGCTCAGCGCAGCAGCCCAGCGCAGCAGTTTGGGCAGCCGCTCAGGATACCTGCTCGGGACAGCTGAAAAACAAATGAATGTGTTAATATCTGTCGACGTACTACGATAAAATTCTGGACTTCCATCACCCGCACCACACCATGCAATGAAAACAAAGAAAAACATTCCATGCCTTACATACTTTACCAAGATCTCACTCGCACAGTTTAGTGATATTTTTCTTTATTAATGCATACCAAAGACAACTTGCGCATGATATCAATTTGTGAAGATTAACTGTCGAATGTCTCGACATACTCACGATACCACCTTTGCATGACACCACACAAGGTAATCTTGACTTCCAGCAGACAACTGCTCGGGACAGCGGCTTGGGCTGCCGCTCAGCGCAGAAGCACGGGCAGTTGCTCAGCGCAGCAGCCCAGCGCAGCAGTTTGGGCAGCCACTCAGGATACCTGCTCGGGACAGCTGAAAAACAAATGAATGTGTTAATATCTGTCTACATACTACAATAAATTCTGGACATCCATTACCTGCACCACACCATGCAATGAAAACAAAGAAAAACATGCCTTACATACTTTACCAAGATCTCACTCGCACAGTTTAGTGATATTTTTCTTTATCAATGCATACCAAAGACAACTAGCGCATGATATTAATTTATGAAGATTAACTGTCGAATGTCTCGACATACTCACGATACCACCTTTGCATGACACCACACAAGGTAATCTTGACTTCCAGCAGACAACTGCTCGGGACAGCGGCTTGGGCGGCCGCTCAGCGCAGAAGCACGGGCAGTTGCTCAGCGCAGCAGCCCAGCGCAGCAGTTTGGGCAGCCACTCAGGATACCTGCTCGGGACAGCTGAAAAACAAATGAATGTGTTAATATCTGTCGACGTACTACGATAAAGTTCTGGACTTCCATCACCCGCACCACACCATGCAATGAAAACAAAGAAAAACATTCCATGCCTTACATACTTTACCAAGATCTCACTCGCACAGTTTAGTGATATTTTTCTTTATTAATGCATACCAAAGACAACTAGCGCATGATATTAATTTGTGAAGATTAACTGTCGAATGTCTCGACATACTCACGATACAACCTTTGCATGACACCACACAAGGTAATCTTGACTTCCAGCAGACAACTGCTCGGGACAGCGGCTTGGGCGGCCGCTCAGCGCAGAAGCACGGGCAGTTGCTCAGCGCAGCAGCCCAGCGCAGCAGTTTGGGCAGCCACTCAGGATACCTGCTCGGGACAGCTGAAAAACAAATGAATGTGTTAATATCTGTCTACGTACTACGATAAAATTCTGGACTTCCATCACCCGCACCACACCATGCAATGAATACAAAGAAAAACATTTCATGCCTTACATACTTTACCAAGATCTCACTCGCACAGTTTAGTGATATTTTTCTTTATTAATGCATACCAAAGACAACTAGCGCATGATATCAATTTGTGAAGATTAACTGTCGAATGTCTCTACATACTCACGATACCACCTTTGCATGACACCACACAAGGTAATCTTGACTTCCAGCAGACAACTGCTCGGGACAGCGGCTTGGGCGGCCGCTCAGCGCAGAAGCACGGGCAGTTGCTCAGCGCAGCAGCCCAGCGCAGCAGTTTGGGCAGCCGCTCAGGATACCTGCTCGGGACAGCTGAAAAACAAATGAATGTGTTAATATCTGTCGACGTACTTTGATAAAATTCTGGACTTCCATCACCCGCACCACACCATGCAATGAAAACAAAGAAAAACATTCCATGCCTTACATACTTTACCAAGATCTCACTCGCACAGTTTAGTGATATTTTTCTTTATTAATGCATACCAAAGACAACTAGCGCATGATATTAATTTGTGAAGATTAACTGTCGAATGTCTCGACACGATACAACCTTTGCATGACACCACACAAGGTAATCTTGACTTCCAGCAGACAACTGCTCGGGACAGCAGCTTGGGCGGCCGCTCAGCGCAGAAGCACGGGCAGTTGCTCAGCGCAGCAGCCCAGCGCAGCAGTTTGGGCAGCCACTCAGGATACCTGCTCGGGACAGTTGAAAAACAAATGAATGTGTTAATATCTGTCTACGTACTACGATAAAATTCTGGACTTCCATCACCCGCACCACACCATGCAATGAATACAAAGAAAAACATTCCATGCCTTACATACTTTACCAAGATCTCACTCGCACAGTTTAGTGATATTTTTCTTTATTAATGCATACCAAAGACAACTAGCGCATGATATCAATTTGTGAAGATTAACTGTCGAATGTCTCTACATACTCACGATACCACCTTTGCATGACACCACACAAGGTAATCTTGACTTCCAGCAGACAACTGCTCGGGACAGCGGCTTGGGCGGCCGCTCAGCACAGAAGCACGGGCAGTTGCTCAGCGCAGCAGCCCAGCGCAGCAGTTTGGGCAGCCGCTCAGGATACCTGCTCGGGACAGCTGAAAAACAAATGAATGTGTTAATATCTGTCGACGTACTACGATCAAATTCTGGACTTCATCACCCGCACCACACTAGGCAATGAAAACAAAGAAAAACATTCCATGCCTTACATACTTTACCAAGATCTCACCCGCACAGTTTAGTGATAATTTTCTTTATTAATGCATACCAAAGACAATTAGCGCATGATATCAATTTGTGAAGACTAACAATCGAATGTCTCGACATACTCACGATACCACCTTTGCATGACACCACACAAGGTAATCTTTGGTGTCGATTACTCCGGACTTGACTTCCAGCAGACAACTGCTCGGGACAGCGGCTTGGGCGGCCGCTCAGCGCAGAAGCACGGGCAGTTGCTCAGCGCAGCAGCCCAGCGCAGCAGTTTGGGCAGCCGCTCAGGATACCTGCTCGGGACAGCTGAAAAACAAATGAATGTGTTAATATCTGTCGACGTACTACAATAAAATTCTGTAGTTCCATCACTCGCACCACACCATGCAATGAAAACAAAGAAAAACATTCCATGCCTTACATACTTTACCAAAATTTCACTCGCACAGTTTAGTGATATTTTTCTTTATTAATGCATACCAAAGACAACTAGCGCATGATATCAATTTGTGAAGATTAACTGTCGAATGTCTCGACATACTCACGATACCACCTTTGCATGACACCACACAAGGTAATCTTGACTTCCAGCAGACAACTGCTCGGGACAGCGGCTTGGGCGGCCGCTCAGCACAGAAGCACGGGCAGTTGCTCAGCGCAGCAGCCCAGCGCAGCAGTTTGGGCAGCCGCTCAGGATACCTGCTCGGGACAGCTGAAAAATAAATGAATGTGTTAATATCTGTCTACGTACTACAATTAATTCTGGACTTCCATCACCCGCACCACACCATGCAATGAAAACAAAGAAAAACATTCCATGCCTTACATACTTTACCAAGATCTCACTCGCACAGTTTAGTGATATTTTTCTTTATTAATGCATACCAAAGACAACTAGCGCATGATATCAATTTGTGAAGATTAACTGTCGACTGTCTCTACATACTCACGATACCACCTTTGCATGACACCACACAAGGTAATCTTGACTTCCAGCAGACAACTTCTCGGGACAGCGGCTTGGGCGGCCGCTCAGCACAGAAGCACGGGCAGTTGCTCAGCGCAGCAGCCCAGCGCAGCAGTTTGGGCAGCCGCTCAGGATACCTGCTCGGGACAGCTGAAAAATAAATGAATGTGTTAATATCTGTCTACGTACTACAATTAATTCTGCACTTCCATCATCCTCACCACACTATGCAATGAAAACAAAGAAAAACATGCCTTACATACTTTACCAAGATCTCACTCGCACAGTTTAGTGATATTTTTCTTTATTAATGCATACCAAAGACAACTAGCGCATGATATCAATTTGTGAAGATTAACTGTCGAATGTCTCTACATACTCACGATACCACCTTTGCATGACACCACACAAGGTAATCTTGACTTCCAGCAGACAGCTGCTCGGGACAGCGGCTTGGGCGGCCGCTCAGCGCAGAAGCACGGGCAGTTGCTCAGCGCAGCAGCCCAGCGCAGCAGTTTGGGCAGCCGCTCAGGATACCTGCTCGGGACAGCTGAAAAACAAATGAATGTGTTAATATCTGTCGACGTACTACAATAAAATTCTGGAGTTCCATCACCCGCACCACACCATGCAATGAAAACAAAGAAAAACATTTCATGCCTTACATACTTTACCAAAATTTCACTCGCACAGTTTAGTGATATTTTTCTTTATTAATATGCATACCAAAGACAACTAGCGCATGATATCAATTTGTGAAGATTAACTGTCGAATGTCTCGACATACTCACGATACCACCTTTGCATGACACCACACAAGGTAATCTTTGGTGTCGATTACTCCGGACTTAACTTCCAGCAGACAACTGCTCGGGACAGCGGCTTGGGCGGCCGCTCAGCACAGAAGCACGGGCAGTTGCTCAGCGCAGCAGCCCAGCGCAGCAGTTTGGGCAGCCGCTCAGGATACCTGCTCGGGACAGCTGAAAAATAAATGAATGTGTTAATATCTGTCTACGTACTACAATTAATTCTGGACTTCCATCACCCTCACCACACTATGCAATGAAAACAAAGAAAAACATGCCTTACATACTTTACCAAGATCTCACTCGCACAGTTTAGTGATATTTTTTTTATTTATGCATACCAAAGACAACTAGCGCATGATATCAATTTGTGAAGATTAACTGTCGACTGTCTCTACATACTCACGATACCACCTTTGCATGACACCACACAAGGTAATCTTGACTTCCAGCAGACAACTGCTCGGGACAGCGGCTTGGGCGGCCGCTCAGCACAGAAGCACGGGCAGTTGCTCAGCGCAGCAGCCCAGCGCAGCAGTTTGGGCAGCCGCTCAGGATACCTGCTCGGGACAGCTGAAAAACAAATGAATGTGTTAATATCTGTCGACGTACTACAATAAAATTCTGGAGTTCCATCACCCGCACCATACCATGCAATGAAAACAAAGAAAAACATTCCATGCCTTACATACTTTACCAAAATTTCACTCGCACAGTTTAGTGATATTTTTCTTTATTAATGCATACCAAAGACAACTAGCGCATGATATCAATTTGTGAAGATTAACTGTCGAATGTCTCGACATACTCACGATACCACCTTTGCATGACACCACACAAGGTAATCTTTGGTGTCGATTACTCCGGACTTAACTTCCAGCAGACAACTGCTCGGGACAGCGGCTTGGGCGGCCGCTCAGCACAGAAGCACGGGCAGTTGCTCAGCGCAGCAGCCCAGCAGTTTGGGCAGCCGCTCAGGATACCTGATCGGGACAGCTGAAAAACAAATGAATGTGTTAATATCTGTCTACGTACTACGATAAAATTCTGGACTTCCATCACCCGCACCACACCATGCAATGAAAACAAAGAAAAACATTCCATGCCTTACATACTTTACCAAGATCTCACTCGCACAGTTTAGTGATATTTTTCTTTATTAATGCATACCAAAGACAACTAGCGCATGATATTAATTTATGAAGATTAACTGTCGAATGTCTCGACATACTCACGATACCACCTTTGCATGACACCACACAAGGTAATCTTGACTTCCAGCAGACAACTGCTCGGGACAGCGGCTTGGGCGGCCGCTCAGCGCAGAAGCACGGGCAGTTGCTCAGCGCAGCAGCCCAGCGCAGCAGTTTGGGCAGCCGCTCAGGATACCTGCTCGGGACAGCTGAAAAACAAATGAATGTGTTAATATCTGTCGACGTACTACAATAAAATTCTGGAGTTCCATCACCCGCACCACACCATGCAATGAAAACAAAGAAAAACATTCCATGCCTTACATACTTTACCAAGATCTCACTCGCACAGTTTAGTGATATTTTTCTTTATTAATGCATACCAAAGACAACTAGCGCATTATATCAATTTGTGAAGATTAACTGTCGAATGTCTCGACATACTCACGATACCACCTTTGCATGACACCACACAAGGTAATCTTGACTTCCAGCAGACAACTGCTCGGGACAGCGGCTTGGGCGGCCGCTCAGCACAGAAGCACGGGCAGTTGCACAGCGCAGCAGCCCAGCGCAGCAGTTTGGGCAGCCGCTCAGGATACCTGCTCGGGACAGCTGAAAAATAAATGAATGTGTTAATATCTGTCTACGTACTACAATTAATTCTGGACTTCCATCACCCGCACCACACCATGCAATGAAAACAAAGAAAAACATTCCATGCCTTACATACTTTACCAAGATCTCACTCGCACAGTTTAGTGATATTTTTCTTTATTAATGCATACCAAAGACAACTAGCGCATGATATCAATTTGTGAAGATTAACTGTCGACTGTCTCTACATACTCACGATACCACCTTTGCATGACACCACACAAGGTAATCTTGACTTCCAGCAGACAACTGCTCGGGACAGCGGCTTGGGCGGCCGCTCAGCACAGAAGCACGGGCAGTTGCTCAGCGCAGCAGCCCAGCGCAGCAGTTTGGGCAGCCGCTCAGGATACCTGCTCGGGACAGCTGAAAAATAAATGAATGTGTTAATATCTGTCTACGTACTACAATTAATTCTGGACTTCCATCACCCTCACCACACTATGCAATGAAAACAAAGAAAAACATGCCTTACATACTTTACCAAGATCTCACTCGCACAGTTTAGTGATATTTTTCTTTATTAATGCATACCAAAGACAACTAGCGCATGATATTAATTTATGAAGATTAACTGTCGAATGTCTCGACATACTCACGATACCACCTTTGCATGACACCACACAAGGTAATCTTGACTTCCAGCAGACAACTGCTCGGGACAGCGGCTTGGGCGGCCGCTCAGCGCAGAAGCACGGGCAGTTGCTCAGCGCAGCAGCCCAGCGCAGCAGTTTGGGCAGCCGCTCAGGATACCTGCTCGGGACAGCTGAAAAACAAATGAATGTGTTAATATCTGTCGACGTACTACAATAAAATTCTGGAGTTCCATCACCCGCACCACACCATGCAATGAAAACAAAGAAAAACATTCCATGCCTTACATACTTTACCAAAATTTCACTCGCACAGTTTAGTGATATTTTTCTTTATTAATGCATACCAAAGACAACTAGCGCATGATATCAATTTGTGAAGATTAACTGTCAAATGTCTCGACATACTCACGATACCACCTTTGCATGACACCACACAAGGTAATCTTTGGTGTCGATTACTCCGGACTTAACTTCCAGCAGACAACTGCTCGGGACAGCGGCTTGGGCGGCCGCTCAGCGCAGAAGCACGGGCAGTTGCTCAGCGCAGCAGCCCAGCGCAGCAGTTTGGGCAGCCACTCAGGATACCTGCTCGGGACAGCTGAAAAACAAATGAATGTGTTAATATCTGTCTACGTACTACGATAAAATTCTGGACTTCCATCACCCGCACCACACCATGCAATGAAAACAAAGAAAAACATTCCATGCCTTACATACTTTACCAAGATCTCACTCGCACAGTTTAGTGATATTTTTCTTTATTAATGCATACCAAAGACAACTAGCGCATGATATCAATTTGTGAAGATTAACTGTCGAATGTCTCTACATACTCACGATACCACCTTTGCATGACACCACACAAGGTAATCTTGACTTCCAGCAGACAACTGCTCGGGACAGCGGCTTGGGCGGCCGCTCAGCGCAGAAGCACGGGCAGTTGCTCAGCGCAGCAGCCCAGCGCAGCAGTTTGGGCAGCCGCTCAGGATACCTGCTCGGGACAGCTGAAAAACAAATGAATGTGTTAATATCTGTCGACGTACTACGATAAAATTCTGGACTTCCATCACCCGCACCACACCATGCAATGAAAACAAAGAAAAACATTCCATGCCTTACATACTTTACCAAGATCTCACTCGCACAGTTTAGTGATATTTTTCTTTATTAATGCATACCAAAAACAACTAGCGCGTGATATCAATTTGTGAAGATTAACTGTCGAATGTCTCGACATACTCACGATACCACCTTTGCATGACACCACATAAGGTAATCTTGACTTCCAGCAGACAACTTCTCGGGACAGCGGCTTGGGCGGCCGCTCAGCGCAGAAGCACGAGCAGTTGCTCAGCGCAGCAGCCCAGCGCAGCAGTTTGGGCAGCCGCTCAGGATACCTGCTCGGGACAGCTGAAAAACAAATGAATGTGTTAATATCTGTCTACGTACTACGATAAAATTCTGGACTTCCATCACCCGCAACACACCATGCAATGAAAACAAAGAAAAACATTCCATGCCTTACATACTTTAGTAAGATCTCACTCGCACAGTTTAGTGATATTTTTCTTTATTAATGCATACCAAAGACAACTAGCGCATGATATTAATTTATGAAGATTAACTGTCGAATGTCTCGACATACTCACGATACCACCTTTGCATGACACCACACAAGGTAATCTTGACTTCCAGCAGACAACTGCTCGGGACAGCGGCTTTGGCGGCCGCTCAGCGCAGAAGCACGGGCAGTTGCTCAGCGCAGCAGCCCAGCGCAGCAGTTTGGGCAGCCGCTCAGGATACCTGCTCGGGACAGCTGAAAAACAAATGAATGTGTTAATATCTGTCTACGTACTACGATAAAATTCTGGACTTCCATCACCCGCAACACACCATGCAATGAAAACAAAGAAAAACATTCCATGCCTTACATACTTTAGTAAGATCTCACTCGCACAGTTTAGTGATATTTTTCTTTATTAATGCATACCAAAGACAACTAGCGCATGATATTAATTTATGAAGATTAACTGTCGAATGTCTCGACATACTCACGATACCACCTTTGCATGACACCACACAAGGTAATCTTGACTTCCAGCAGACAACTGCTCGGGACAGCGGCTTGGGCGGCCGCTCAGCGCAGAAGCACGGGCAGTTGCTCAGCGCAGCAGCCCAGCGCAGCAGTTTGGGCAGCCGCTCAGGATACCTGCTCGGGACAGCTGAAAAACAAATGAATGTGTTAATATCTGTCGACGTACTACGATAAAATTCTGGACTTCCATCACCCACACCACACCATGCAATGAAAACAAAGAAAAACATTCCATGCCTTACATACTTTACCAAGATCTCACTCGCACAAATTAGTGATATTTTTCTTTATTAATGCATACCAAAGACAACTAGCGCATGATATCAATTTGTGAAGATTAACTGTCGAATGTCTCGACATACTCACGATACCACCTTTGCATGACACCACACAAGGTAATCTTGACTTCCAGCAGACAACTGCTCGAGACAGGGGCTTGGGCGGCCGCTCAGCGCAGAAGCACGGGCAGTTGCTCAGCGCAGCAGCCCAGCGCAGCAGTTTGGGCAGCCACTCAGGATACCTGCTCGGGACAGCTGAAAAACAAATGAATGTGTTAATATCTGTCTACGTACTACGATAAAATTCTGGACTTCCATCACCCGCAACACACCATGCAATGAAAACAAAGAAAAACATTCCATGCCTTACATACTTTACCAAAATTTCACTCGCACAGTTTAGTGATATTTTTCTTTATTAATGCATACCAAAGACAACTAGCGCATGATATTAATTTATGAAGATTAACTGTCGAATGTCTCGACATACTCACGATACCACCTTTGCATGACACCACACAAGGTAATCTTGACTTCCAGCAGACAACTGCTCGGGACAGCGGCTTTGGCGGCCGCTCAGCGCAGAAGCACGGGCAGTTGCTCAGCGCAGCAGCCCAGCGCAGCAGTTTGGGCAGCCGCTCAGGATACCTGCTCGGGACAGCTGAAAAACAAATGAATGTGTTAATATCTGTCGACGTACTACAATAAAATTCTGGAGTTCCATCACCCGCACCACACCATGCAATGAAAACAAAGAAAAACATTCCATGCCTTACATACTTTACCAAGATCTCACTCGCACAGTTTAGTGATATTTTTCTTTATTAATGCATACCAAAGACAACTAGTGCATCATATCAATTTGTGAAGATTAACTGTCGAATGTCTCGACATACTCACGATACCACCTTTGCATGACACCACACAAGGTAATCTTGACTTCCAGCAGACAACTGCTCGAGACAGCGGCTTGGGCGGCCGCTCAGCGCAGAAGCACGGGCAGTTGCTCAGCGCAGCAGCCCAGCGCAGCAGTTTGGGCAGCCGCTCTGGATACCTGCTCGGGACAAATGAAAAACAAATAAATGTGTTAATATCTGTCGACGTACTACAATAAAATTCTGGACTTCCATCACCCGCACCACACCATGCAATGAAAACAAAGAAAAACATTCCATGCCTTACATACATTACCAAGTTTCCATTGGTACCCATTCATATAGGGTTCATATTGACAATTGTTTTATTTAAAACCTGAAGTACGTCTATACTACAGTGACGTGTCAATCAATACCTCTCGTGTTGCATACAAGTTATACAAGACAAAACATTGCCGTATAAAAGTATTTAAACAGCGGTCACATTAACCTTACAGTTATTTATCAGACATCACAAGTAGCAGAACATTAATTTAATAAAAGGAAAAAAAATTAAAAAAAAATTAAAAAAAAAAATTAAAAAAAAAAAATTAAAAAAAAATTAAAAAAAAAAACCCGACAATCATTATGACAGTGTTTGCACTATACAAAACCACGACAAGGATTGACGTCACCGCAATAACGAACTCGGAGATGTTGACTCGTCGACGGTTGAAGGCAGAGTGAGCCACGACCGCTCTGCGCGCCGCCTTTTATTCTTTTCGGTCTACTAGGCTATTTTCGTCTCCAACAATATATATATCGGCGCGGATACAATAATTAGCCAATAATAATTAGTCTATAACAATTAGATTTGTTGAATTGATTTATTTGAATTGATTTATAAAACATAGATTCATATTTTTGAAATTGTTTACAGTAAATTATTCCAATTAAAATTAATAATATAATTATTCTCAAAATGATTTATGTTTATTACGTACAATTAATTATAAAACATGCCATCACTTTGTATTGCAATCTTAATGTTTACAACGACCACGTGCAAGTACGCCGTAACCTATAAAAGCGGTCGCACTGGCGACGGGATGGCACATTTGTATGAGGCAAATGAAATTACCGACGGGGGCTAATTTTTATAGTTGCCATTTAAAATATTATTCAAAGGTGGTAACACATTAAATATTTTGATGTCACATCCGGCATGCTAAAATATTCTCTTTGGTGGGTGTGTTATTGTTTTCATTCGGATTTAGTGCCGGTTTCAGTGATTTCAGTTTCGTTCGTTGTTAAAGTTCCTTGAATATAGCATTAAATCCACGTCGAGTTGAGCTTATGTTCCTCCGTGCCTTCAAAAAGTTATGTTAATTGCGATTAGGAACTTCGAGAAATTGACTGCGGCCGCTCACCGTTCGCAGACAACGCAAAATTGTTTAGATTTCCAAAGCCTGGCATAAATAACCTTATACGGTATGTATATTTACTGATATTTTTATGGTCATGTCTTAGTGCGACTCTCCATATGTACCACTCCTCATATTATTAAACAATTGCTAATTCTCCTGATAGTTTATGGAACTAGCACAACAGACACTGGCAGAATTATGACAATAGTTGCAGACAGAAGCCTCTAAGAACTTCTATTTTTAAGCATTTTATCAGAGTCAAATCAAACAAGAATTAGCAAATCTGGTTAATTCTGAATCCTTAAAATTGACCTATCTAAGAAATCCAGAAACTACATATAGTGCATTCGAATAGGGTGTGGGCAAAAGTGACAAAAGTAACAATTTTGATCTTTACAAACGCTTCAACAAAAAAGCGCTCAACTGAGCATAAGACCTAAAATCACATGTTTATGATCAAATACATAGCTGTCAAATAACGATCACAAACAACCATGCTTTGGACGTGGGTCAAAAATTACACTTTTTGGTGGCAAAAATTCCTCTTTTTTAACATTCCGGATGCTGAACAAAAAGAGACATGAATGACATTTTCACCCACAGATTCCCATTCGAACGCCTCTTATGAGCGTTATTAGCATTTTCGCTAAAAACGATCAGAAGTGATCTATTTGAATGCACAAAATATTATATTTCGTCTTTGCATCCATGTAGCTTTCCATTGGGAGTAATATTTCTAACTTACCTGTAGCCTGAGTCCCCATGGAAGTTAGATTAAAATAAATGATGTGTATGTTGTACAAGTTATACAAAATTTCACACAAATCTAGTTTTGTCATAGTACTTCATGCATGTGGGGGCTTAAAAGCTGTATCTGTAGCTGGATAAATATGATATAAATGGTAAATATTCACGGCATTGATAGGACAGTGGTGTTTCATAAAATGGTTAGGCAATTAGCATTTGGCTGCAACAAATATTTTACAGTACCCATTTCAGAATCAAAACAATATAAGTAACCCAAATAGAATTTTTATTAAGTATATTTTTTGTACTTTCAGCTGTGAACTATGGGCTCAATACATACTCATCAACAACATTTCAAATGAAACTCCACAGTGAGCATAGAATGTTCTGTGAAAATCATTTTCTTGAAGCTGACTTCACTGATGATACTCTACAGAAGTCATGGAGATCTGCAGTTCCATGTGATGTAAGTTGCAAGTCAGTATTAAAACAAATTTATGTTGTGACTGTAAGCTAGATATTGATCACCGTCTCACCTATTGGTATTTATCCAAAGGTTTTCCTGAACAGATCGCTCTTAGCGATTACACAGCCTACTGAACTGACGATGGAAAATAGGCAGGGTAACACGCACACAATGCCTTTCCACCAGTGAGGAGGGGCTCAAGCTGAAAGAGAGTTAACCCATGGTATTGCTGCTCAGTAGTCCATACTGTTCCGTCCACGATTGCTGCTTCAATTGGTAGGGCAGAAGTATACTTGCTACTTGAGGGTAGTAGGTAGCTAGTCAGCATTCGCAAAATGTTCTACTGCCATGGGGTACCAGGTACCTACTGATTAGCAGTCAATAGGTGTAATCACTTGGCTACCACAGCTCCAATATCCAATGCCTAATTCAATTAAGACCAAATTAAAAAATTATTACTGTGGTTTAAATATTATTGGTGTTTGCAAAAATTTCAAATCTATTTTTGTTACTTATTGAACTAGGCAGTATATGTATATATATATTATGTAATATATATATATATATATATATATATATTACATTTGTTATCAGGCATTTAGGTATATGTACCTATTCACTATTTTCTATACTTACGCTGATACTATTTACCACCGTCCCTGAAAATATTACTCTTTCTATCCAAAGGTTGTCTGGAAGGAATCGCGATAAGACTGCCTTTTGTACCATTATGTTTTAACTAAAGAGTTCCTATCTATCTGTATTTGTTAGTTTAGTTATATATTTTCAATACCTTTTCATCTGTAACTCATTAGTTATTTTTTTCCAGAATGAACCACAATTGCCCGAGTATACAATAAGGCCTTAACCTGGTCCTTCACATGGGGTCTTACAGGATATCACAAACACAAGACCTACCAATCAGCCTGGTCCTTCACATGGGGTCTTACAGGAAGTGACCATTGGTGCAAATAGTGAGCCTAATGTTGGGACATCTTCAGATGCTCAAGTGCAAACAATAGTTAAACCAACTTCAGAAAAGGAGAAGTTTTTGTATGCCAAATGTAGCAGATATATGCAAAAAATTTGCCAACTGCGCAATCGCGTTAGACATCTGAAGTCAAAAGATATTTTAAAACGTGTGACAGATGATGTATCCATAAAAAAGTTAGCAGAGAAGATATCTCCGACATTTGCGCAACTGTTGCAAGGACAGATACGGAACTTTAAAAAGAAAAGTACTGGTCGAAGGTGGAATAAAAAAGAAAAAATTACTGCTCTAAGAATTTATAAAAGATCACCAACTTGTTACCGTTTGATGCAAAGGCTTTTTCAGTTACCATCACCCAGTACATTAAAAAGTCTACTCAATAGAGTACCTTTTAATGCTGGAATCAATCAACCAGTTTTTGAAGTCCTTCAAAATTACACAAAGACACAAAAGCCTTCAGACAATGAATACACATTAATGTTTGATGAAATGTCAATAAAAAAACATCTCAATTACAACCCTAAAGGAGATTTCAGGATTTCAGGACCATGCTTCACAGGGAAGATCCCCACTTATTGCAGCATATGCATTGGTGTTTATATATATATATAGCCTATGTTATTTAGGGATTACATATTATAATGGAGAAAGAATTTTTGAAATTGATACGGGTTGTTTTAGAGTCTATTCATTACAGACATACAAAAATGCAAATATTTCTTCTTGATATTATTATTAGTTTCTAAATTGTACACCGTTATCAATACTTTTGCATAACAGACCCAATGTGAATAGTTATCACATCAGTTAGAATAATTGTTCATTATTTATCATTTCAGGTTCTACAAAAGTGCCATGAGGTGGGAGTAAATATTGCGGCCATTGTGTGCGATATGGATGGCGTAAACAGGCGAGCCCTCAGTATCTTGGGTGCATCACTGCAACACCCTTATATACACCACAATGGCAAACAAATGACAGCACTTTTTGATGTACCACATTTATTAAAATGCTTTAGAAACTTGTTTTTAAAATATGATATTGAATGTGCTACAGACATTTTATCAAATGACAATGAAGGAAAAGGTAAAGGGTTCTCATACATACTTTTCACTCTTGTGTGTTCTTATCTTTTGGGTTAACTGTTGCATATTGTTTTTTTCTAAAACCCTTAGCAGAATTACGAATCTGGCCCAATGTGAATCAAGTGAAACTCAAACAAACAAACAAAAAAATATGATATTGTTATGAAATTACTGCTTTTATTTTGGTTTGATAACTATTTTTCTACATGATACATATTTCTTTTTACAGGAATTGCTAAATGGTCCCACATAAAGGAATTTTATGATATTGATAATACCAACCCAAACTTTGTGTGTGCACCAGCTTTGAAGAAGGATCACTTAGAGCCCAATTCAAAACAAAAAATGAAGGTTAAATATGCAGCACAAATTCTTAGCCATTCCGTAGCAGGAGGAATGTTAGCCAAAGAAGCTAAAGGTATGTAAACTAGATAGGTAGATACTTTCTTTATTGCATGATAGCATGGTGAATGTTTATTTTTAATGTTTTGAAGTGATGAAGTAGAGAAGACCGTACCTGATAGGATGCATCATGCCTGTTCATTACAGTTGCAGTATCACCATTCTGTGGCTCTAAACTGCGCTCATCACTTAGAGACATTAGTTCTTAAATCTCATGCACACAGTAATTTGATTTGTAGGATATGTACTTACATCTTTAGGCTGACTAGAGCCTACAGCTGTCATGGCTGTCCCCACATCTTGCATGTAATGTATGGACACTCGTGCAACGTAAGCGTAATTTGCTGCTACAGTAAAAGTTGCTTAAACATCCCTATACATACAGTATATGTATAAATTCTGTCAGGCAACTTGAGAGCTTAGTTCAATGTTAGTAAAATGTCAATGACCCCCAACTACATCAAAATATTAACAGATGTGATAGCAGGTTTCAGCTAGTATATTAACTCAAAAATTTGTAACAATCAAAATAACAAAGTTCATTTGAAGCAAACATTTATTTAATCACCTTACTCTTATTTTCAGGAGACCTTACTGTGGACGCAGCTGTAACAGCAAATGTTATTATAAATATGGATAATCTGTTTGATTGTCTTAACAGCGATTGCTCGGATTTGCGCAGAGGAAAAGCTCATGCAACAAATTTAAAACATTCAAGTCCACATTTAAAATGCTTTGAAAAAATTAAAAGATTTTTTTCGTCTATTAAGTATATTGGAAGCCCACGTAAGCCGCCATCACAAGAAGGTTGGATATGGACTCTCGATGCCATTGAGAAATTGTGGAGGAGCTTGGTGCAAAAACACCACATCACTAGCCTTGCCACTAGGCGATTACAACAAGACCCTATTGAAAATCTTTTTGGCTGCATTCGTGGCAACTGTGGATCCAATTCCAATCCAACATGCAGCCAATTTGTAGCTGGCTTAAAAACTGCCATATTAACAAATATGTCACACATGGGCACTTCAGGAAACTGTGAAACTGATAATAGCGTTATAATTAACAATTTTGAAACACTATTATCCATTTCACAGTCCACACCACAGCATACATTTGCAAGGACAGAGCCTGAAGTTCTGTCCTCAATTGAATTACCTCAAATTGATGATGCCATACAAGACAACAATGCAGAAATTCAGGCATGTGCATATGTGTGTGGATTCGTAATGAACAGGATGCCTATTTGTGAGGATTGTAAAAAAGCATTAATATCAACAAGTGTTGAAAACTTTAATTTGTTTGTGGAGTTTAGAGAGTACTCAGAGTTTAAAAAAGTTTAAATTATGTTACAAAAGAAATGGTCGTCTGTGTAGAACACTGCGCTACCCTGATAAATGAATTTCTCAGAGAAAAAGCTCACACGACTTACTTAAAAAAAACATATCTTAGCACATAATGTCAAATGTGAATTTCTATTTCCTGAACATTTGTATGGAGCACAGGAACTCAAATGTATGCACCATAATTAGTAGTGTTTTTACTATATGTATAAGAAGATACTGTGTTCTAAAAAATAGAGTGTTTGCTGGCGACGCATCTGCAGCTGCACTGAAACGCAAAATAAATATATTATTACATAAATAAAATGTGTTCATATAAACTATGCTTTGCTATAATGCTTGTGTTAATATTTTAGTCTGCTGCAACCAGGCATTAATAGATTCATGTGTGCAGTGATTTCGTCTGCCCCCTATATTATGACATTAGTTCATTAAAACTTGTTTAGCCTGCATTTGCAGTATAGTTGTCAGTTTGTGATTTTAATATAGGCCTGTTTCATAAAAAAGGTAACAATGTAAATAATGTCTCATGTATGTCTACCAAGTTTATATGATGTTATTATCAATGATAATTTTACATATTATATGCTACCATAGACCATATTGGTATATTATATGACACAAGTGAGCTAAGTTGATTGTACCTAAGGCAGTAGTTAAGCCGTCAAGCAAATAACCAATTTCATAAATTATAGCGTACATAATCTATATTTTTTAACGTGAAACAGTGTGATTTGTATTAAAATACTATGTAATATCCATGATACAATAATCATTATGCAATTAGTAATGTTTAGTTGCCAATTTTGTTGTATATGTAATAGGCCTGTTTTTATACAAGGTGACAATGTAAATAATTTCTCGTATTTGTGTACCATGTTTATATGACGTAATAATTAATGATAATACTACATATTACATGCTACTACATAGTACAGCGCTAAGTTGGTTGTTGCACCCCAGGCATCAGTCAAACCTTCAGGCTAACAACTAATTTCATATCCAGTAACAACACGTCATTTGTATTAAAATATTGTGTGATACACCTACATGATACAATAAAAATTATGCAATTTTAATGAACTTTTATTTGATTAGAGTACATAGTGGAAGCAGATTTTTTTATTCTTGTAAGTAGGTATTTTCTCTTATAAGAAATTTCAGTCGGCTATGATTCGAAAGTACTACTTAAGAGTTTCGTTTTTTAATTACAAGGATTGTTTCTTGTAATAAATTTAGATTTTTAATAGCTGGTTGAAATTTCTTATGAGAGAAAATACCTACTTCAGAACAAATTTAATTTAGAATGTATGGCTATATTTGAATTTCCACTAACAATATTTCAGTGGGCTGAACCTAGGTGGTGCTAGCGGGATCCGTTTTGTTTTTAATCTATGCAGTTGGCTTTCTTCTCCGTTAGGACTAGGATTAAGTATCTAAGTATCAACTGGATTTGCTAAGCAAATAATATGACCGTGCATGAACGAGATCACAACATACAAAAACTGTTAAGAATAAATAGGACGATAACAATATTTTGTGTCTCTGTCAGAATTCCTGTTTTGTTTATTGGTCACAACCTTCACTTGCGACCAACACATCGGATGTGTTTCTTTATGTATGTATTTGTAAATTTTGCGCGAATGACAGTAATTTAAGTGGATTCATTATTAAATGGTAATGGAGTGTTGCATATAACTCATCATAAGAAAAATTGTGATATGTTTATATACTCGTATTAGGCTGCAAAAGCCGTACTGAGCGGAAATCAGAAAACATAACCTTTCATACGTAAGTACGATTTTTAGTTAAAATATTCATTGCTTTGTCAAAATATTACTAGAATGAGAGCAATAGCATACTAATACGCGTTAAAGAATCACACAACATTAGAAATAATGTGTAAAAGTGTTAATTATTATCACCATAATCAGTGTATAATCCAACGAAATCATTAGTAAGTTCAAATTATCATTCTCAGAAATAACTTACAAGTTTTACTGCTTTTTAATTTGGCCGGGTTATAAGATTTTTAGGGATACCAGCTGTGATACTGGTTAATTACACCTTAATTATGGGTATTTTTTTTATATACTAAAAAAAAAAGATTAATTTATGACAAAGACTACTTTAAAATGAGCAAGAAGACTGAAGAGATACATTTAATGTTGTTTGTCACGAATCGGTCCCAACGCAGAATAAGTTTAGTTTACATTAATACATCTGTTGTTTCAGAATTCCAAAGGACTCTGCAATCGAGCTAAAACTATGGATATGGATACGAGCCACAGGGCGATAAAACTGGGAACTGACCAAATATGCTATGATATGCTCTAAACACTTTGAACATAATTGCTTCAGAAAGACTGTCAGGAAAATGACTTATTTAAATGCGTTAGAGACCTACACTCCTTATCGATGAGATTAATTACTATATTATTTTTTTACTGTACTCTGAAAGAAATAAACAAGAGTTTTTAAGATACTCTTTAATATATAAAAGATAAGGATGGTTAGCGGTAACTATCGAAATCGGTAGTTAAATTATTCGAAATAGCCGAGGCAGTAAAAAAAGAATTACAAATAAAAAAGATGCATTGCATTATCTTATACAGGAATGTTTGACGAAATGTATTGGACTCAAATTATTTCTTGATGATCACGATCATTCTGATCGATCGTTTTCGAAAACCATTCACTTTTAATTGAAGTTGTATGTAAAAAAATATTGAATGTACGTATTCATTATGCCACAAAATCATATATAAATAAAGGTGACACATACGAACTATGTATAATAAAGTGATCTTATCAGAGTCAGCAAATACTTATATTTTGAGCAACTTGTTTTATTTTTCCAGCTTGCTGTGCCAGAGCCAATCCAAGTTTTCATCCAATGGCTAGCGCCATTTATTATCATAATTTTATAGTCTTAATAACTTTGTATTTGTAATAAATGTAAGAAACAGAAAATATTAATGAAAGCATTCTTATATTTTTAGCATTTTGTTTTTCATTCTGTTCCTCTCTCTTTGTTCACTCATGCGTCGTCTGATAAAGGCGTTAAACTTCATCAGTTACGTACTACTTGAACACTACATTAAACAGATTTAATTTTTCATTATAAATAGATTGGAGAGATTAAAAAAATCTAAGTAGTAATTTTTAGTAGGGGGCAACACTAGTATCTTAAGTACTATGAGTTTGTCCCTTTCGGGTGTACGCGCATGGCAAATCCAGTTGATACTTGATCCTAGCGTTAGGAGTAAATTTGTTCTATGGTTTCTGCTCACTGGTTTTGTTCATAGACTAAAATATATACAAGGAAATAGACTGGTATCTTTAACCTTTTGTGTGTTATATATACATTTAAAGCCAATATCACCAAGTATAGACGGCGCTGTAGATGTATATATATAGGTATATAGCATAATATAGAGAGACTAACTGAGCCCACGTATGCAACGCATTGTTACATCTAGACTCTGGAATTTGTATGAAAACCGTTTAATCAGAGACATACTTAATATACGCAACGTTGCTTTACTGTTTTTATAGAAATTCAAGTCTAGATGCATAAATTGCATACGTGGACTCAGTTTCTCTACATATATATTTTAGGTTCACGTATAGGTACATACTATCGCTACTATATAATTATACACATTAGGCTGTGTTATGAGATAGGTAACAATAATATGGTATACATATGGTTTGCTGGAATACGTTGTTATTGTTAATCATCCAATTTAACTATTCGAATTCGGATACAGGAAATGAACTGCTCATGGAACAATCGATTTCCTGGAATGAGTGGTCAAGGTATTATTGTACTCGTACTTTACATTGACATGTACACGAAAAATTACTTTATTCGTGAAAAGAGAGTTCTGTCAAAACACAGTTAATAAAAGATATTTTCTATTTTACTTCATTATAATAACGACCATTAAAGAAAAGGACAATAAATTGAACAACAATTATTTATTACAAATTTATTGATTATACATTTAAAACGCTTAAGGCCATAAAACAAAATTGTAGTTCCTTCTAGAATAAAAATTAAAGCTTTTGAAACAACTATGAAATCAGAATATAACATTAACATCAAGATTTTCAGACACATTTGTAATATCATATAATAAGAACATATTCAACGGCGTTTACAGTATATCTCTACACATGATCCCATGTAATAACATGATTCCATCTCTCTCATACTATGTGGGGAGCACCGTTGCGATACCAGGTATTCTGCCTCTATTTAGTAGCATGCAAACACAGTGACTATTTAGATTTATAGGATATCGTAGCAGACAAAATCATTAGAAATCACTGCGGTGACTAAATAAAAATTGGGTGACAAACGTAGTGTAATATCGTGCAGAGCTTTAGAGATTTGAGACATACAGCAATTGTTATGGGTCTGTCACTTAATATCAGGCAATGGAATGATAGTATTCATATACTTTTGTTCATATACATATAAACGTACGTATCATACATTAGAACATTATTGGCCATCAATGCTATACATGCATAGATATAACAATATTATCATACAAACTTGTTTACGTAATGTTACCAAAATTGGAATGTAACACAGTTAGGCTTTTAGCTTTATGATTGATGTAGGTACTTCAATTTCATTTCATGTTTAGTAATCTCATTTTTACCTGAAAAAAAAGGTAACTGTTTATGAAGGGCAGTATAAAATATCCATTTAATTTATAATTAGCAGAACATTACCTACAATAATTATATATAATGTTATGTTATGGAACCCTTCGTGCACGAGTCCGACTCGCACTTGACGTATTTTTTTTACTTTACATGAAACAATTTTTGTTAATCTCTTGAAAAAAATATCGCATTGTCTAAAACATTTGTCACACAATCGCTCATCTTTACTTTATGCTAAATTAATCGACTTTAATATTATTCTTCACATCATCTTTTTACATTGACGTTAAACACCGTGCTTTTAAAGCAACGAAAAATATCAATAACACATTTTATTAAAAACTTGTCACGTGCTAGACTCGCTCACGAAGGCTATTTTCTACTTGCAAAAAATACAACCCTGTCAAAGACATCCTAACTAATGTTGCAATTTTGTTTATGTGTTACGCTCTCACGCCTAAACGGGGATTTCGGGAAAGAACGTAGGATCCTTGTCATCGTCATCATAATTATCTTCATCTTCATTTATCACCATGTGGGTGAAACCACGGAACGCAGCTAGTACATTATAAGGACTGGTGCGAAGGTTAGTAATAGGGTCTCGTAACAGAAAAACCGGAAAAGAAAATAATAAACACAGTGTCATTGTGTTTAGTTCGGCCCTGGAAAAATCTAAGTACCTAAGTCCCATGTTCCAGAATGCAACTCAAATACAGTTTGATATCTGATCATCTAATCAATACTTGAGATTATAATCTCTGCTTGAGCATTGTTTATAAACTATTCTCAGTTGAACTAGTTTCAAACCGATACGCAATCAACGATTTGTTTTTTCTACGGAACAATCTGTTTTTGCTTAAATTTGATTACATTGACAATATTGGTGCCGTTCTACACAGAATTTGAT
This sequence comes from Selenia dentaria, assembly GCA_917880725.1. Taxonomy (NCBI): domain Eukaryota; kingdom Metazoa; phylum Arthropoda; class Insecta; order Lepidoptera; family Geometridae; genus Selenia; species Selenia dentaria. Next base: position 18,427,991 of record OU862879.1, read on the forward strand.
ACCTAACGAACCAGTTGACTCAACAGCAGCTTCGCTCGCTTGGGTTTGGTGTAGTGAAGGAAGCATCTTTTTGGAATTTCAGGGTCCTGGATTGTCCATTTATACTAAAACTGGATAATTACGTATCTATCGTTCTCTAGATTTTGATTGTTTTAGTGCACATGACTAGTAGGTAACGAGAAAAGTTACCAATGCGTTACGTTATAATACTACACTTAAATAACGTGTTACATTTGACTCTCATCGCTGACGACTGATGCTAGTTTCATCTCTCATCCATGCCAGGAAATAGAAATTCACATTTGACATTATGTGCTCAGATATGTTTTTTTTTAAGTAAGTCGTGTGAGCTTTTTCTCTGAGAAATTCATTTATCAGGGTAGCGCAGTGTTCTACACAGACGACCATTTCTTTTGTAACATAATTTAAACTTTTTTAAACTCTAAGTACTCTCTAAACTCCACAAACAAATGAAAGTTTTCAACACTTGTTGATATTAATGCTTTTTTACAATCCTCACAAATAGGCATCCTCTTCATTACGAATCCACACACATATGCACATGCCTGAATTTCTGCATTGTTGTCTTGTATGGCATCATCAATTTGAGGTAATTCAATTGAGGACAGAAATTCAGGCTCTGTCCTTGCAAATGTATGCTGTGGTGTGGACTGTGAAATGGATAATAGTGTTTCAAAATTGTTAATTATAACGATATTATCAGTTTCACAGTTTCCTGAAGTGCCCATGTGTGACATATTTGTTAATATGGCAGTTTTTAAGCCAGCTACAAATTGGCTGCATGTTGGATTGGAATTGGATCCACAGTTGCCACGAATGCAGCCAAAAAGATTTTCAATAGGGTCTTGTTGTAATCGCCTAGTGGCAAGGCTAGTGATGTGGTGTTTTTGCACCAAGCTCCTCCACAATTTCTCAATGGCATCGAGAGTCCATATCCAACCTTCTTGTGATGGCGGCTTATGTGGCCTTCCAATATACTTAATAGACGAAAAAAATCTTTTAATTTTTACAAAGCATTTTAAATGTGGACTTGAATGTTTTAAATTTGTTGCATGAGCTTTTCCTCTGCGCAAATCCGAGCAATCGCTGTTAAGACAATCAAACAGATTATCCATATTTATAATAAAATTTGCTGTTACAGCTGCGTCCACAGTAAGGTCTCCTGAAAATAAGAGTAAGGTGATTAAATAAATGTTTGCTTCAAATGAACTTTGTTATTTTGATTGTTACAAATTTTTGAGTTAATATACTAGCTGTAACCTGCTATCAAATCTGTTAATATTTTGATGTAGTTGGGGGTCATTGACATTTTACTGACATTTTACTAACATTGAACTAAGCTCTCAAGTTGCCTGACAGAATTTATACATATACTGTATGTATAGGGATGTTCAAGCAACTTTTACTGTAGCAGCAAATTACGCTCACGTTGCACGAGTGTCCATACATTACATGCAAGATGTGGGGACAGCCATGACAGCTGTAGGCTCTAGTCAGCCTAAAGATGTAAGTAAATATCCTACAAATCAAAATACTGTGTGCATGAGATTTAAGAACTAATGTCTCTAAGTGATGAGCGCAGTTTAGAGCCACAGAATGGTGATACTGCAACTGTAATGAACAGGCATGATGCATCCTATCAGGTACGGTCTTCTCTACTTCATCACTTCAAAACATTAAAAATAAACATTCACCATGCTATCATGCAATAAAGAAAGTATCTACCTATCTAGTTTACATACCTTTAGCTACTTTGGCTAACATTCCTCCTGCTACGGAATGGCTAAGAACTTGTGCTGCATATTTAACCTTCATTTTTTGTTTTGAATTGGGCTCTAAGTGATCCTTCTTCAAAGCTGGTGCATACACAAAGTTTGGGTTGGTATTATCAATTTCATAAAATTCCTTTATGTGGGACCATTTAGCAATTCCTGTAAAAAGAAATATGTATCATGTAGAAAAATAGTTATCAAACCAAAATAAAAGCAGTAATTTCATAACAATATCATATTTTTTTGTTTGTTTGTTTGAGTTTCACTTGATTCACATTGGGCCAGATTCGTAATTCTGCTAAGGATTTTAGAAAAAAAACAATATGCAACAGTTAACCCAAAAGATAAGAACACACAAGAGTGAAAAGTATGTATGAGAACCCTTTACCTTTTCCTTCATTGTCATTTGATAAAATGTCTGTAGCACATTCAATATCATATTTTAAAAACAAGTTTCTAAAGCATTTTAATAAATGTGGTACATCAAAAAGTGCTGTCATTTGTTTGCCATTGTGGTGTATATAAGGGTGTTGCAGTGATGCACCCAAGATACTGAGGGCTCGCCTGTTTACGCCATCCATATCGCACACAATGGCCGCAATATTTACTCCCACCTCATGGCACTTTTGTAGAACCTGAAATGATAAATAATGAACAATTATTCTAACTGATGTGATAACTATTCACATTGGGTCTGTTATGCAAAAGTATTGATAACGGTGTACAATTTAGAAACTAATAATAATATCAAGAAGAAATATTTGCATTTTTGTATGTCTGTAATGAATAGACTCTAAAACAACCCGTATCAATTTCAAAAATTCTTTCTCCATTATAATATGTAATCCCTAAATAACATAGGCTATATATATATATATATATATATATATATATATATATATATATATATATATATATATATATATATTGATTCATCATTATCATCATCCATCACCATGCAGACAGAGCATAGCTAGAATTATATAAAGGTTGTCATCATCATCCCTACACATGTAGGGTCAATCGATACCATAGGTTTTTCTGTAATATGAATGGACACAACAAGGAATATAATTTGGTTTTAGTATTAGTTTAGGTAATAGGGTTTTGCCACACCGCTGACTGCTGCCTACTAGACGCAATTTTCTGCCTATGAGACTTCAGTCGCCTTTTAAGACATTCTAAGGCAGGTGTTTAAAAAAAAATACTTACCTCTTTAATTAGCACAGCCAGTCTGTCTGCAGTAGAAAACCAACTTGAAAAGTAATGGGCAATTGGCTGTTTAACTTTCTTACGTATCCCCGCAACCATAATCACCAATGCATAATATATTGCAATAAGTGGGGATCTTCCCTGTGAAGCATGGTCCTGAAATCCTGAAATCTTCTTTAGGGTTGTAATTGAGATGTTTTTTTATTGACATTTCACAAACATTAATGTGTATTCATTGTCTGAAGGCTTTTGTGTATTTGTGTAATTTTGAAGGACTTCAAAAACTGGTAGATTGATTCCAGCATTAAAAGGTACTCTATTGAGTAGACTTTTTAATGTACTGGGTGATGGTAACTGAAAAAGCCTTTGCATCAAACGGTAACAAGTTGGTGATCTTTTATAAATTCTTAGAGCAGTAATTTTTTCTTTTTTATTCCACCTTCGACCAGTACTTTTCTTTTTAAAGTTCCGTATCTGTCCTTGCAACAGTTGCGCAAATGTCGGAGATATCCTCTCTGATAACTTTTGTAACGTTCGTTTTTCGCTCCGTTACACGTTGCCCATTCTAGACACATATATTCGATTTTAAAATTTGCCAATCCTTAGAGGAAGTTATTCTGGTAACTTTTTTATTACAAAGGTAACACCTTTTACAACCCCCGTACGGAAGTTCTACATTTTTTGCTTGGATGGTTGGCCACACTGGAGAGTCGTCTTTCCTATGAACAGAGTTCGGCCATATTGGATACTTCACTTTTTTACCAACAGCCGACTTGTGAAGTCATAATAATTTTATTTTTTATTTTTATCCATTCGAATCTGAGTTTCGAGCAGACTTATAAAAGATGTTGAGGCGAAATTCAGAAGCCGCAAGTCAAGGGCTTTACATATTCGATGTGATTTTACCAAAATAACGGATTTTTGGAGTGTCTGCAAAATAACCTAAAGGAAAACGGTAAAATTGCGTTTTCTGTTTAGCCAAAATGGCGTGATACTCGAAGTACGGACATTATTTTAACCCTAGCTTTGTATTGTTTCAGCCACTGGCGTTTTTCTTAAGGAGTTTTTCTTTAGGATATTTCCTGAATAGTTTAAAACCATGATTTTTGCTTCATAGTTTTTTTTGATGGAGATTTTTTCCTTTAAAATCTTCCATTAGACACTTAACATACGTGTCGAATGGAGTCCACCGTGGGAAGTTGAAGACCGACCATCTCGGCATTTCCTCGGCCCTCACTGAGTGCCGCCTCGTGTACCAGATAAAAAGAATCCCGCCCACGTAATATTCTTTTACCACAGGACGTCGCGGAGTAAGGTATCGTCTATTCTTTTCCTTGTACTTGGGCCCTCTCTCGGCACGTGTAATTATACAAATTTAAAATAATTAATTTCCTTTAAATAAGGGTGCAATAACGATAGCGTGCGATAAAAATAAGATAAGTCACTTTAGCTTACTATGGGAAAACTTATAAAGCCCCTCAGGCTGTCTACCCACATCAGTATAACCGCAGGAGTCCTTCAGACCTTGCATAATTGCTATGACGTTATCAAACTAGTTATAAAATTCTTCTAAATGAATTGAAACCCAGGGTTCCTTCCCTGTAAATATAATTTTTTTTAGTACAATTGGAGCATGGAACAGGGACATGTAGGAAAGGAATTCATACATAGATAACTATCGTTATTGCTTGTGTTGCAATCTGTCTTGTACATTTATTGTAATTTAATATATGCTTTATTACAAGACAATACTCTTGTGTGTTATAAATTGCAACATGTTTTCTTGTGCTTTGACAAGATTAATAAAGTCATTTTGATATTGTCTGTTATATCTTATGAAAAAACTGGTAAAGTGTTATTGTTGTTGACATGATATTGTGTTGTGTAATTGAATTCAGCGATACTGATGTTATGAAGATGTGATATTGTACAGTGGTTTAGACTTATAAATAGTTGAAGGTTTTCAAGCTATTGTATACTTGGATTTTGGTGAGTTTATAATAACATTATATTGTACTAAATTGTACATTTTGAGGTTAAAATACTTTGTAAATCATTACTGCACCTTTTAAAAGAAAATAACCTTTTCTTAACTTAAACAAATACTAAATCGGGTTTAGAAAGAAAATAATAGCATAAAACTTTAAAATTTAACTTTAAATAAATAAACACCTTTGAATTATTTCAAATATTCAAATAATTTCATAAATATTTTCTTGGAGTTTATTGAGTTCTTACACCTCAGCTGTGTTTTTGCTTTTGGGTTTTTATTGTTTGGTTTAATCATGGATAAACAAACTCAATTTCCATCGTTGTTAGGGGTAAAGGACAATCAACACTCAGGTGATACAACTTGTACCTTAGAGGAAAATGTTGTACAGGAGGCGGTAAATGTTAATGAGGTTCTAGATCCGTTTGGAAACAACATTACTATTGCTCATAGTTCACCATCTTGTGTACTTCCTTCGACTTTGCCTTCTTTTAATATGTTGAATGCACGACTTAATGAAAATATTAAGAAGAATTTTCCCGCAACTACTAAACTGTTGGACCTGAAAAGGAGTAGGATTGTGTTGATGGTAAGGCTTGTGTTAGAGAATTCATTACTCAGGTCGAAGAATACTTTCTTTATAAAAACTTTGATGAAAAAGTTTTGGTTGATTCTTTTTCTGATCTACTGTCAGATATAGCTTTGAAATGGTTTCGTACTGTACGGATTAGCATTGGATCTTGGCAACAGCTTAAAGAAGCGTTATTGAAACGTTTTGATAAACCAGAATTTGACTATTTTTTGGAATTTGATCTCCGCACTAGGAAACAGAAACCGAATGAATCTCTTCCAGATTACATTACGGAAATTATGGATTTGGCTAGTAGACTTTCTACTCCAATGTTAGAAGCAACTACCATTGATATTATTAAACATAATATGCTGTCAATTTATACACCTTTTGTGTTCGGTAGAAGCATTATATCTCTTGAACAGTTCTTACATCTCGGTAAAGAATTAGAAGTTTTTGCAAATAGGAAGAGTTTGATTACTAACAAACCTCCTAAATTCTATAAGCCTTCAGCACAATTTAATGCAGTTCAAAGCAACAATGATTTAACTTGTTTAAAATGTAAGTCCAAAGGACATAGTTATAAAAATTGCCCTTCTATTCCTGGAATGATTTGTTTTAAGTGTCAAAAAGCTGGTGTGACCATCAAGACTTGTGATGTATGTAATTTGGATAAATCTCACTCTCCGGAGTCAAAAAACTAATTGGACATCGAGCCCTAGTTCATGAGAAAACTAAGCGTGTTTCGATGCATATTAATAAACATTCTCATAAACCTGATGATGTTTCTAGTAGAAAAGAGTTTGATGATTGGTTAGGTTACTTGAAGACTTTCTTCAGTAATTATAGAGCGGCACCTATTCTTTTTGTCAAGAGTGACGACTCTCGTCCTTTCTTGAAATTTAAGGTAAATAATTGTGAATATTCTGGACTTCTGGACAGCGGTTCGAATAGCTGTGTATTAGGTTCAAATAGTCATTTGGAATTTGAGAAACTAGGTTATAAAGTAAAACCTACTTCTAGTTCTGCCTATACTGCTGATGGTTCGTCTCAACGTGTCATTGGAACTATTTCTTTGCCTGTCACTTGTGATAAATTGACAAAGAGTATTGACTTTTTAATAATACCATCTTTTGATATTTCTATTATTTTAGGATTTGATTTTTGGCTTAAATTTAACCTTGCTAAGGAACTATGGAAAATATAACTTTTGTTAGTAGTAAACACCCACATGTTTGTGCTGTAACTTCTGCACTTGAACTTTCTCCTTCTGAGAAACAAGAATTAAATAAAGTTATTGCTTTGTTTGGAGATATTTCTTATGAAAAGAAAGGCTTAGGTTTGATTCACCTTGTTCAACATAAGATTAGAGTAACTGGTGAACCATTTAAATGTAGGTATTGGCCTTTAAGTCCAACTAAACAAAAATAACTTTTTGATGAAGCGGAGGTTATATTAAAGGAAGGAATCATTGAACCTTCTAACTCTCCTTGGTGTTCTCCGGTACTAGCTGTAGAAAAGAAAGATGGCAGTACTAGACTATGTTTGGATTCCAGACGTTTAAATTCTATAACAATTAAGGACTCTTATCCATTACCTTACCCATCTAGGATATTAGATAACCTTAGGGGAGCTAAATTTATATCTACCATTTATTTTTCTAAAGCCTTTTTGCAAATTAGTCTGCATGAGTCCTCACGTGAACTCACATCTTTTGTAATACCTGGAAAAGGTCTGTACCAATTTGTCCGTATGCTCTATGGATTAACCAACGCTCCTGCCGAGCTACAGAGATTAGTAGATAAACTCTTCGGTCCAGGATTTGATAATGAAGTTTTCTGTTATCTTGACGATGTGATTTGTGTTCATTCAAGCTTTAAAGCCCATATAGAATGCCTGCGGAAGGTCCAAGCCATTATTAGAGATGCTGGTTTGACTGTGAACCTTAAGAAATGTGTATTTTGCAAAGATAGACTCAGATATCTTGGTTATATAGTAGACAGTAGCGGTTTGCATACTGATCCTTCAAAGTTAGAAACTATTAATGATTTTCCACGTCCAGAAACGATAAAACAATTGAGAAGTTTTCTTGGAATGTGTTCATACTATCGTAGATTCATTTGTAAATTTGCTGACATTGCATCTCCTTTGACTAAATTAACAGCTGGTAGTAAAACTAAAAATTCAAAGAGATCACTTGATTGGAACGATGAAGCTGAAATCGCATTTCACAACCTTAAACAGGCTTTGGGTCGGGTCTTGAATCGAGTCGCCTGAATTTGAGGATTCTGCTACTGTGGAATGGTCAAGGGGCTTTGTCTTGACCCTCCCAATTCGATTTTGGCTGCCGGAGTTACGCGAAAGTATTTTAAATTAATATTTAAAGTTTCTGTAATTTCACACGAAAAACATGCGGATGCGTGAAACGGAACGCAATATCAGGAAATATTGCATAAATTTGAACGTCTGCTATGTTTACGTTCGTATGTTGAGATCTATTCAAGCAGAAAAAAGATCCCTTTGTCGAGTTGATCAATGTAATTAACTATGTTTACAAAATAAAATAAATACTCCTACATAGTTTTGTGAAAATTATTTTCCTCCCTTACCCACCCAGAGACCAACTCAGACCGGTTAGGTTGAAAGTAGTCAGAAAACCGACACAGAGCACCCCGACTCCACCTATTCTTGTGGCTACTACCCCTAGAGTGTTTATAAATAATGCGGGAGCCAGAAGCTCAAGGGAGGTCCTGAACGTGTGGCGAAGCAACGTTCAGGGGCGACCGCTAGAGCTTCTGGCGGGAGCCCACCCGGAGTCCAAGTCAGACCGGTTAGGTCGAAATTAGTGACAAATCCCCATCAAACCATGATGATGTAAATTCAGGCCATCTTGGCATTCATAAAACATTAAAGAAAATAAAGCAACATTATTTTTGGAAAGGTATGTTTGGTGATGTACAAAAGTACATTATTTCTTGTGAAACTTGTAAAGCCTATAAACATTCTAATTCTCCTCCTTTTGGAACTATGATTAATCCTAAAAAAGTAGATAAGCCCATGCTTATGCTTTCAGTTGATATTATTGGAATTTTGCCTAGAACTTATTCGGGTCATAAATATATTCTCTCTGTTGTTGACGTTTTTACTAAATATTGTTGGTTATTTCCTATGATTAATGCTACTACTAAAGTAATTAATAAACTTTTTGAGAAAGAAATATTTCTTAAGTTTGGTTGTCCTAAAGTTATAGTATGTGACAACGGAACACAATTTGTTTCCAGACACTTTGTTGAATTTATGAAAGGCTATAATGTAACATATTCTACAACACCTTGTACCTATACACCGCAGAATAACCCAGTTGAAAGATATAATAAGACTGTAGAAACTTGCATATCTTGTTTTGTCAAAGATCAACGAACTTGGTCCAAGTTTTTGTCCAATGTTCAATTAGCTTTGAATAATAGTGTAAATCTAGCTACAGATTTTACACCTAATTTCTTAATGTTTGGTAGAGAACTAATTTTTGATGCTTCTTTACATCGTTTTAGTAATTCTTTTGATAATTTAACTCAGTTGGAGATTGGTGAAAGAAATACCTTTGCTCTTGCTTTAAATTCACTTAGTGAGATATATGTTAAAGTTCAGGCTTATCTTTTAAAATCTTATAAACGGAATGCCCGTTATTACAATGTTGGTAGGAAAGTCATTTCTTTTGATGTTGGAGATATTGTTTGGAGAAGGAGTTTTGTTCAATCTAATGCACCTGCATATTTTTCGGCTAAGTTTGCACCTAAGTTTATAAAGTGTGAAGTTATTGAAAGAGTTTCAAATAACGTTTATGTTCTGAAGGACTTGAACAAAGGTACTTCAGGCCGTTATCATGTTAAAGATATTATTAAATATTAAAATTGCTTTTTATAACCTATAATTTTGTTCTTGATTTTGATAATTTAATTGAGTTATTTTACATTTGAAAGTAGATGAATGGACCGTTATTGTAATTTGTATGGTGAAGTATGATAGGGAACTTATTTTATATTATCAATTCTAACTCATAAAATATTTAGAATTCAACTTAGGTCATTTTTGGATTTTGCTATAATAATATACCTGACAACATCAAAAGATCTTAATATTTTTTTTACTTTTTTCTTTTTATGGGAACTAATTTCTTATTTCTCATATAATTTTGTATATTTATAGTTTATAAAGGAACTTAATTATCCTTCTTTTATATAAATATTAACTTAGAGTTATTGCCTTAGGTTAATTGTTCTGTCTATTTAGTAGAACATATTTTGTTAGATACCGGTCTTAATTTAAGTATATCGGATTTGACATTTTGAGTACTCAACCTTTTTGGACTTTACTTTGGATTTGTGAAATCTTTGGATTTCCATCCCAATTTTTGATAATTAGTCCTACGCCTTTTGTTAGGATGAACATCAGCAATCTATGGACACTTGTACCTAGATTGATTCCTTTTATATGTCATTGTGTGCGGAAAGTTGGTAGAGTTGTGCCGACCACAGTGGTCATATTTTTTTTATGCATAGTGCACGGGAAGTCGGTGGTGTTAAGCCGGTCACTTTTGCTAAAATTATTTTTTCCTGTTATTTTAAACAGTTATGCGTAGTGCACGGGAAGTCGGTGGTGTTAAGCCGGTCACTATTGCATCATTTCCCTGTTCTTTCAAGCAGTGATTTGGAATAATTTATTCTCCTGTTTTTTTTCTAAACAGATATTTAATGCATGGTGCTCGGAAAGTCGGTGGTGGTGTCCCGGTCACTATTGTCATTATTTTTGCGTAGTACACGGAATGTCGGTGGTGTTAAGCCGGTCACTAGGATTTGATTTTTGGCTTAAATTTAACCTTGCTAAGGAACTATGGAAAATATAACGTTTGTTAGTAGTAAACACCCACATGTTTGTGCTGTAACTTCTGCACTTGAACTTTCTCCTTCTGAGAAACAAGAATTAAATAAAGTTATTGCTTTGTTTGGAGATATTTCTTATGAAAAAAAAGGCTTAGGTTTGATTCACCTTGTTCAACATAAGATTAGAGTAACTGGTGAACCATTTAAATGTAGGTATTGGCCTTTAAGTCCAACTAAACAAAAATAACTTTTTGATGAAGCGGAGGTTATATTAAAGGAAGGAATCATTGAACCTTCTAACTCTCCTTGGTGTTCTCCGGTACTAGCTGTAGAAAAGAAAGATGGCAGTACTAGACTATGTTTGGATTCCAGACGTTTAAATTCTATAACAATTAAGGACTCTTATCCATTACCTTACCCATCTAGGATATTAGATAACCTTAGGGGAGCTAAATTTATATCTACCATTTATTTTTCTAAAGCCTTTTTGCAAATTAGTCTGCATGAGTCCTCACGTGAACTCACATCTTTTGTAATACCTGGAAAAGGTCTGTACCAATTTGTCCGTATGCCCTATGGATTAACCAACGCTCCTGCCGAGCTACAGAGATTAGTAGATAAACTCTTCGGTCCAGGATTTGATAATGAAGTTTTCTGTTATCTTGACGATGTGATTTGTGTTCATTCAAGCTTTAAAGCCCATATAGAATGCCTGCGGAAGGTCCAAGCCATTATTAGAGATGCTGGTTTGACTGTGAACCTTAAGAAATGTGTATTTTGCAAAGATAGACTCAGATATCTTGGTTATATAGTAGACAGTAGCGGTTTGCATACTGATCCTTCAAAGTTAGAAACTATTAATGATTTTCCACGTCCAGAAACGATAAAACAATTGAGAAGTTTTCTTGGAATGTGTTCATACTATCGTAGATTCATTTGTAAATTTGCTGACATTGCATCTCCTTTGACTAAATTAACAGCTGGTAGTAAAACTAAAAATTCAAAGAGATCACTTGATTGGAACGATGAAGCTGAAATCGCATTTCACAACCTTAAACAGGCTTTGGGTCGGGTCTTGAATCGAGTCGCCTGAATTTGAGGATTCTGCTACTGTGGAATGGTCAAGGGGCTTTGTCTTGACCCTCCCAATTCGATTTTGGCTGCCGGAGTTACGCGAAAGTATTTTAAATTAATATTTAAAGTTTCTGTAATTTCACACGAAAAACATGCGGATGCGTGAAACGGAACGCAATATCAGGAAATATTGCATAAATTTGAACGTCTGCTATGTTTACGTTCGTATGTTGAGATCTATTCAAGCAGAAAAAAGATCCCTTTGTCGAGTTGATCAATGTAATTAACTATGTTTACAAAATAAAATAAATACTCCTACATAGTTTTGTGAAAATTATTTTCCTCCCTTACCCACCCAGAGACCAACTCAGACCGGTTAGGTTGAAAGTAGTCAGAAAACCGACACAGAGCACCCCGACTCCACCTATTCTTGTGGCTACTACCCCTAGAGTGTTTATAAATAATGCGGGAGCCAGAAGCTCAAGGGAGGTCCTGAACGTGTGGCGAAGCAACGTTCAGGGGCGACCGCTAGAGCTTCTGGCGGGAGCCCACCCGGAGTCCAAGTCAGACCGGTTAGGTCGAAATTAGTGACAAATCCCCATCAAACCATGATGATGTAAATTCAGGCCATCTTGGCATTCATAAAACATTAAAGAAAATAAAGCAACATTATTTTTGGAAAGGTATGTTTGGTGATGTACAAAAGTACATTATTTCTTGTGAAACTTGTAAAGCCTATAAACATTCTAATTCTCCTCCTTTTGGAACTATGATTAATCCTAAAAAAGTAGATAAGCCCATGCTTATGCTTTCAGTTGATATTATTGGAATTTTGCCTAGAACTTATTCGGGTCATAAATATATTCTCTCTGTTGTTGACGTTTTTACTAAATATTGTTGGTTATTTCCTATGATTAATGCTACTACTAAAGTAATTAATAAACTTTTTGAGAAAGAAATATTTCTTAAGTTTGGTTGTCCTAAAGTTATAGTATGTGACAACGGAACACAATTTGTTTCCAGACACTTTGTTGAATTTATGAAAGGCTATAATGTAACATATTCTACAACACCTTGTACCTATACACCGCAGAATAACCCAGTTGAAAGATATAATAAGACTGTAGAAACTTGCATATCTTGTTTTGTCAAAGATCAACGAACTTGGTCCAAGTTTTTGTCCAATGTTCAATTAGCTTTGAATAATAGTGTAAATCTAGCTACAGATTTTACACCTAATTTCTTAATGTTTGGTAGAGAACTAATTTTTGATGCTTCTTTACATCGTTTTAGTAATTCTTTTGATAATTTAACTCAGTTGGAGATTGGTGAAAGAAATACCTTTGCTCTTGCTTTAAATTCACTTAGTGAGATATATGTTAAAGTTCAGGCTTATCTTTTAAAATCTTATAAACGGAATGCCCGTTATTACAATGTTGGTAGGAAAGTCATTTCTTTTGATGTTGGAGATATTGTTTGGAGAAGGAGTTTTGTTCAATCTAATGCACCTGCATATTTTTCGGCTAAGTTTGCACCTAAGTTTATAAAGTGTGAAGTTATTGAAAGAGTTTCAAATAACGTTTATGTTCTGAAGGACTTGAACAAAGGTACTTCAGGCCGTTATCATGTTAAAGATATTATTAAATATTAAAATTGCTTTTTATAACCTATAATTTTGTTCGTGATTTTGATAATTTAATTGAGTTATTTTACATTTGAAAGTAGATGAATGGACCGTTATTGTAATTTGTATGGTGAAGTATGATAGGGAACTTATTTTATATTATCAATTCTAACTCATAAAATATTTAGAATTCAACTTAGGTCATTTTTGGATTTTGCTATAATAATATACCTGACAACATCAAAAGATCTTAATATTTTTTTTACTTTTTTCTTTTTATGGGAACTAATTTCTTATTTCTCATATAATTTTGTATATTTATAGTTTATAAAGGAACTTAATTATCCTTCTTTTATATAAATATTAACTTAGAGTTATTGCCTTAGGTTAATTGTTCTGTCTATTTAGTAGAACATATTTTGTTAGATACCGGTCTTAATTTAAGTATATCGGATTTGACATTTTGAGTACTCAACCTTTTTGGACTTTACTTTGGATTTGTGAAATCTTTGGATTTCCATCCCAATTTTTGATAATTAGTCCTACGCCTTTTGTTAGGATGAACATCAGCAATCTATGGACACTTGTACCTAGATTGATTCCTTTTATATGTCATTGTGTGCGGAAAGTTGGTAGAGTTGTGCCGACCACAGTGGTCATATTTTTTTTATGCATAGTGCACGGGAAGTCGGTGGTGTTAAGCCGGTCACTATTGCATCATTTCCCTGTTCTTTCAAGCAGTGATTTGGAATAATTTATTCTCCTGTTTTTTTTCTAAACAGATATTTAATGCATGGTGCTCGGAAAGTCGGTGGTGGTGTGCCGGTCACTATTGTCATTATTTTTGCGTAGTGCACGGAATGTCGGTGGTGTTAAGCCGGTCACTATTGCATCATTTTGCTGTTCCTTCAAACAGTAATATTCTTCAATTTTGCTTTTCATGCAAAATCTTATTGTTGATTTCTCAACAATTTGTCATCTTTTAACCCGTTTGTGTACTGCATACTTTTACAGTAGAGCACAACGTCGGTGTGAAGTTAAGTGGTTTTTCAAAATTATAAAATCTTAGTCGGCGGCGAAAGCTTAACCGAATTTTAGGCCAGATGAGTAGGAGTCGGAGACGTAGGTGTCCATCTGTACTTCGGAGAATGGTAGAGTAGAGGAGAATGGAGTCGGTGACCAGGGTGTCCATCCGCACTTCTGAGTAAGAGGAAGTTTCAAAATTAAGAAATTTAACCGGCGGCGAAAGCTTAACCGAAGTTTAGGACTGAAGAGTATGAGTCGGTGACGAAGGCGTCCAACCGTACTTCATAGAGTGGTAGAGTAAGGAGATAGTTTGTTAACATCAGTGTTGTAAGAGTCGGTGGCGAAGGTGCCTAATCGTACTCAAGGAAGTTTTATAGGCTTGAAGGTGGGTTTGATGGAAGTTAAGATTTAACTTGCTTTTGTCTAGGTTTATGCTTCTTTTATATATAACTTTATTATTTTAGTTTGCTGTTTGGCAACCATTATCCTATGGATTACTATTTTTGTTTTGGTTTTTGGATTTGTTTGTTCCAGCTAAGAGCTTTGTCTTTATTAAGAGACTCCTTAGTTTGGTAGAGTTCTGAATTTTGTTGTCATCCTTTTTATGAATATTTAGTAGATTTGGTGTCTTTGGTCATAAAAGAAAAGTCTTTCTTTTATTTTTTTTTGGGAAGGTATGTAATGTAACGTTCGTTTTTCGCTCCGTTACACGTTGTCCATTCTAGACACATATTTTCGATTTTAAAATTTGCCAATCCTTAGAGGAAGTTATTCTGGTAACTTTTTTATTACAAAGGTAACACCTTTTACAACCCCCGTACGGAAGTTCTACATTTTTTGCTTGGATGGTTGGCCACACTGGAGAGTCGTCTTTCCTAGAGTCTGTTTCAAGAAAGTTGACCCGCGGTTTTTAGTAGAACTAACTAAGCCACATACAATTCCAGCTTTTTTGCATAGACACTAGCGCCACAGCTGAGGGACTTCTTTCGTGGAACGGACTCTATGAACAGAGTTCGGCCATATTGGATACTTCACTTCGGGGAGTCCGTGTCTACACAGGGAAATGGTGAGGCTGGGTTCTAAGAGCCATTCTAATTCTTAACCCTAACGTTGAAGCAATGAAGCTATTGAGGAATAATAAGCAATTGTGAATACACGAGGTGTGGTGCGAAAGCGCCCCTATTTGAGGAATAATCCGGTGTCGCCCGGTTAGACCTACATGTGGAAAAGTCCTTTCGAGGCAAATAAGCAGTTCACTTTTTTACCAACAGCCGACTTGTGAAGTCATAATAATTTTATTTTTTATTTTTATCCATTTGAATCTGAGTTTCGAGCAGACTTCTCAAGATGTTGAGGCGAAATTCAGAAGCCGCAAGTCAAGGGCTTTACATATTTTCCTTCCGATTTTTTCCTTTAAAATCTTCCATTAGACACTTAACATACGTGTCGAATGGAGTCCACCGTGGGAAGTTGAAGACCGACCATCTCGGCATTTCTTCGGCCCTCGCTGAGTGCCGCCTCGTGTACCAGATAAAAAGAATCCCGCCCACGTAATATTCTTTTACCACAGGACGTCGCGGAGTAAGGTATCGTCTATTCTTTTCCTTGTACGGGCCCACTCTCGGCACGTGTAATTATACAAATTTAAAATAATTAATTTCCTTTAAATAAGGGTGCAATAACGATAGGGTGCGATAAAAATAAGATAAGTCACTTTAGCTTACTATGGGAAAACTTATAAAGCCCCTCAGGCTGTCTACCAACATCAGTATAACCGCAGGAGTCCTTCAGACCTTGCATAATTGCTAAGACGTTATCAAACTAGTTATAAAATTCTTCTAAATTAATTGTAACACTGTGTTCCTTCCCGGAAATAAAAAATGAACTAAACTAAATGCTTTGCCACTTATTTCAACTTTTCCCCCGCTTGAAGATTAAAAGTACCGAACCTCTACAGCTGCTATTCCAGGTAATTTTTGTTTATTTTAATATATATATATATCACACACAAAGTTTATCTATATATTAGTCTTCCTGATCGCTGGCGTCAATTGTAATAGAATATAAAGATAAGTGTATCTTTCAATTGTAATAATATAAAGTTTGTTAGGGTAAGGTTTATGTAAGCCAATCGAAATAAAGTAAAATAAAATAAGGTAAAATAATGTAGTTTTGAATAGTACCTTAAATATCCGAATTTTAAATATCCACCCCATGCTTTTCTATTTTCATTTATTTTATTACCTATCAATTCAGTCTGCGGATGGAACAATGTTAAAACATAATTTCGCCTCATGAAGTAGGCAGAACCTTATTAGGTGAATAAGTAGGTACTTATGTTATAGAAATAAAACAATTTTTAAGAACATTTATATATTTATTTTATAAATTTCTTAGTTTAACTAAATAATGGACAAAAGTTTAAAAATATCAAATGTAATAAATTATTTGTTGGAGGCAAAGTGTCCAGAATGCTGGCTGCATTTCCACGTTGAATAGCTATGCAAAATTTCTTTGCAAAATATGAGCCAGCATTCTGTTCACCTACGCTTCAACCAAACGTTTGGCCAAGCCCTGAAAATTTCGTACGCGCCACTTAGAGAAAGTTTCTACACCAAACGGCACAAATGTGTATATCCACCGAGATTGGCATATTTGCATCGTTTAAAGGTTTCGGCATTTTCACTGCCACACCAGCCAGAGCGTAAGTTTCTGGACTGACTTTGTACTTTCTGGTCTGTCTGGAAGTCTGGACTGTCAGCATTTAATGCATCAAACAGCTGGAAGAATTTGCTCAAAAGTGTAGCTGTGGCGAAGGCTTCTGAAGGAAGTTCATCTGAAATTAAACAAAAATAATAGAAGTTTAAGTAACTGCTACAAATCAATTTGAATAAGCTAATATAGGGCTTTTATTAGAATAAAAGGTATTTTATATATTTCTACATGGAACCAACAGATTAGTCTGTAGAAACAATTGTATTACTTAGAAAATACTCATAGATTTGATTTTTTATTGTTTTATTTTGAACACATATCTACTACTATTGCTTTAGTAAAACGTATTTTAGGCAGGACAGTGACTTAATGATAAATTTGTGTACGTGACTAAGTGTTTACTCGCGATTATGTCAATAAAAATCATGCATCATTGAAACTATAAATATTTACATATACATATTAAATTAACTTGTGAAATGGCAAATGTTCAACACGTACGACTACACTTATAAAGGAAAAATGAATGTGCAATATCTGTTACAAATAAGTATGAAAGCTATATTTATTCTCTGTGCCTCCACCATCGAGTTTTAAAATCTCAAACCCTTATTAGAATATTCTGTGGTTGTTTCGTTCTTTCACTTCACTTACATCTGGTCGTGTACCTTTGAGAGCCAAAATCGATCGCGTCGTTCGCATAGCCGCTCAACCGTTATCTTTCAAACTCGCAATTATCATAACTGAGCTCGGTACATCATCGATTACGTCACAGCTCACGCTCACGCCACGACTACAACACTCTCGGATGGAAGGTTTTGGACTTGCGGTCGTTGTGAGCTGTTACTGTCAAAATATCAAATAGGTTTATGATTCATTCGATTTAATTGAGAGAAAATATGACGCACTTTTTGCGACTGTGTGAGTGTTCTATTTGGGTTGGGCATTATAGGTATTCATCCTAAAGGAAACACGAAACCGGGGCACGACAGTCGTATCTATTGGCGGTGTTTACTGGAATGCACCATTAGGGTCGATTTCGGCTTAAAAAGGAACACGCCGTGAATAATATTGTTCAACCATTTTGTGTTGGTACGATAGTAAGTACGATTATATTAAGCTTATTACAAGACGCTCCTGATTTATGATAGTTTCGTAAAAGGTGGGAGTAGGCCCCGTTGTGTCATCCATCAGCCCACAAGCAATAGTAATTACATTACTGCAATCTGACTAGAGAAAGATAGGAAATATGGTAGACGAAGGTACAGGCACATAGTACCTATATGATCTTATTATAGGTATCACATGGAGATCAAAGTTAAATTACATGTTTTTAACTAACTGTAATAATAATACCTACTGTAGAATTGAAAACGAGAGTAGTTACCTAACTATGCTATTAGTTTTTCAATATAAGCAAGATAAAGCATATATGAGCATAAAAATATATATGATTAACATGCCGTTTAACATTCGTTTTACCAGGCTTAGGGAAACGGTGAAATGAGATCACACGATCTTGAACAGGAGTTGCTCCACATTTTGCACATTTTCTGTAGGTACATGTCACATGTACATGTAAAAGTTTGTAAACTATCACGATCACTTTTGCAAGAGACAACATTAGAAAAGGGATATTTACCGTGTAATCCATTTTATTTGAGTTCGCGATTTATATTCCCGACAACATGGATTACACGGTAAATATCCCGTTTCTAATGTTACTAATACTTGGATAGTTCTGCGGAAGCTTACATTAAAGGAGGGTCACTATAATAACATGAAATATCCACGAAAATACGAAATATAAGCAATTTAAAACTAATTTATAACGTAAATGTTCATATTGAATTTGATTAACTTGCTGACATACAATTCGAGTGTTGCAAGATGAATTAAAAAATTGGAGCTAGCTTAGCTGTTAGCTTCTTTTATGTATTTTGTACAACAAAAAAAAGGTAAAAGAATAAAACATATTATGAAACATTTGGTGGCAGTAAAATATGTATTTTATTAAAAATAGTACGGAATATTTTTTTATGGAACGAATTTGCTTCCCTATAAATGTCTAAATTTTATCGCTGTAGCAGTACATACAATTCCGCTACACACATCTAAATTTTGCTCATGTGTGCAATGGTAAAATCTCGTTCATACAGGATACCTCCCCTTGTTTTCGATTGAAAGTTTATAAGTATCATCAATATAAATGTAAATATTAACCTTTGTTTTATTTCATTAACCTGTGTTTTGTTTTCTTTCAGACAGTGCTGGCGGCTACCGGCACCTCTATTCCCTACTAGGCAAGGGTTTGCCCTTGTCGTTGTGTAGCG
Source organism: Selenia dentaria (assembly GCA_917880725.1). Taxonomy (NCBI): domain Eukaryota; kingdom Metazoa; phylum Arthropoda; class Insecta; order Lepidoptera; family Geometridae; genus Selenia; species Selenia dentaria. Next base: position 18,447,209 of record OU862879.1, read on the forward strand.
CTTTATGCGCCCTTGTTGTCCCTCGGTTGAGTGCTGCGTGCACTCACCAACAGTCCTGTGTCACTTTTAATGCCCGTAGTGGCAAAAAGCTCTATGTCCTTCCTAAAAAAAAAAAAAAGCGCAACGAGTCATTCTCAACCTGAACGCCGTCCATAGACTTAAATATATACTAGGAAAACGCCGTCTTCGTAACACCACGTACCAACATCACAGAACAATATATACTCCACCAACATACAGTCCAACGGAGTTTTATTTATACCTATCAGGGTCCTCCTAGCACCTACACTAGGTAGTTCCACGAGAATAAGGTAACAAATTACTGAGGTTTTCATTATATCTATTTCTACATATATATTCAATCACATAGTTAATAATTACGAATAAAAAACTAGTATCACTTAATAATCACAATAGAATCAAATAAAGTCGCTCAAAATAATTGTGTTACGTAGAAATTACGTTGTGTAGGTGGTAGTGCCACGTTGTAACCCCATGGGTTACAGCCGAATGGGCTGGCACGACGTAATGGCACGATATAATGCGAATTCTTTTGCTAAGTATATCACATTGATGTATAGTTTATGAATGGTTTCATTTAAAGTTATTTGTTTTGAATTTCGGTCAAAAGTTTATTATACTATGTAAGTTTATGGTATACGAAATGAATGGTATACCATAAGTTGTTACTCGTATTTTTTATCTATTGTGACAAATAAAAGAATACACCACCATTTCCGCTAGTCAAACATGGCGGCAACCACGTGAACTGAAGTACTTCCGCGAGTCTAAGAACGAATAAAAGAATACACCACCATTTCCGCTAGTCAAACATGGCGGCAACCACGTGAACTGATATACTTCCGCGAGTCCAAGATGGAGGGCATCACGTGGTTTGATGTAGCCTCCAACAGCCAATGAAGAGCATGGCATTGTCCCGCCAAGCAAAAGGGCGGCGGAGAAGGAAAATCCCATCTGAAGACATCGCTAGTCAGTCGCTGATAGAGTCTTGTCAGAGTCAGCCAGATGGCAAAATATTTAGAAATGTGTTATTAAATGAATTAAGGCTGATAATTATAAGCTAAGTATATTTCTGTGTAATCTGCTTACTGTAACGTAACTTTTGTGAAATTTGTCTACGTTCGAATAGAACTTTCCAATGTTACTGATATGGTGTTTATGTAGGCTTTAATGTAATTGTTACTTAACTAATGTTAGCATCTTGTAAATTCAGTTGAATGTAATTGATATAGATTTGAGTTTCAAGTTATGGAATACATGTGCATAATCTGGTTTTATTGTTTTATTGTAATGGGTGTTACACTGTATATGTATTTTAATAATTGAACATATATTACTTACCCCTTTATTTTTAATGTATTATACTTTTACATTATAAAATATGAAAGAAATAATATCCTCAAGTAAGTATAACCACTCAGAATATGATAAATACGCTGTAATATATCAGGAACGATAAAAATCGAAGTCACGTGACAGCTAAATTCGCTCCTACAAACCAAAAAAACTTTTTTTCATAATTCTGCTTTATAATTATTCTTTCAAACCGAGAGTTTGAGACAGAGAGTGGGCTTTAAGAAAATCCGTTGTTGGTATTCAAGAAGTAGAAGGTACCGGAAAGGAAAAAAGTAAGATTATCTACAAAAACAAATGAGATGCCATCAAAAATAAAACTTGTAAAACCAAGTCTCGCTCAGTTACTGTTTTTCTACCGGAAAAAGTTTCGAGATCCATGTAAAACCAAGTCGGTTAATTTTTCAGTCCCTATATAGGGGCCTTCTGTCTTAAGTTATTACGTATTTAGTTAACCTAAGAACATATTATAGTAAGCATATCAATTATAAAAATCTTTTATGTTTTAAATAAAGCAGGCAATCACTGTAGTTCACTGTTGCGTGTTAAGTGTTAGATTGGTAAATTACTTAGACACCGTTTGGATCTACCCGGGTTGAATAATCGTGAACTGCAGCTGATCGGAGCCTGGGATACTCAAGTGGCGAGACCTAGATGATGCGTTTGGTTGGTTTTTCCCATCCTTGTTCCTGACCACCGCCTATTTTTCTCCTTCCCTAACAGTCTGTTCTGTTAGGGAAGGAGAAAAATAGGGGTGGTGGTAACAGATGCTACGCTCGACGCAGCGAGATTGTTGTAAGTCAATTTTGATTTATTTTATCCGTGTAGGTTAAGTAGTTATACATTGCAGAAAGCTATTTAAGAGAAGACCTTGGTAGGCAATAGTTTGTTTGGAAGCTCCTTGATACCGAGAACGTTGTAGGACGTGATAGCCAGCCGCCTGCAGATTACTATTATACTTCCACTGCGCGTAGTAGTTTGCAGACTATCTTGATCTGGTATCCTACATAATGTGTAGGTATCTATAACTGGATCTTTTGGTAACCTAAACAACATAAATCGGAAATTAAACGAGTCGAGTGGTAACATTATTTCAGTTTTGAATACTATTAGAAAAATATCTTTTAAAACACTTAAAAAAGAAATGTTGGTGACTACTTATGCGTGAAGGGAGACCGTGGCATGCTTTATTATATATTTCCTCAAATTATTACGCAATCTAGTCGCACAAAACGGTATTTTTTATTTTTCATCATACTCAGTATCCACAGCGAGTGACACTTGCCGACTGATTTTGAATTTGACAAGTGACATCCAAGTATCCCTGCTAGGGGCACATTTTTTGCTTTATTAATTTTGACATATTAGGCATCTGGAGACTACATATCTATGCTCGCAGGGTAAGGTATATATATATATATAGATAAACTTTTTATTACAACACCCCAGTACAACAAAAAAATCACAAAAAAATACAAGAAAATTTTGTTAACTAAAAAATAAAGTATACTAAGCTGGAGGACCGTCAGCGACAACTCAACTCATCTAGCACAAAACCCGAAGTCAAAGTCAAAGTCAAAATCATTTATTCAATTGAGGCATCAATGACGCACTTATGAACGTTAATTTTTCATTATAATGTACTTTAAAGACTACCGCCGCGTTCCAAAATATATAGAGCCTACCGAGAAAAAGCGGCAAGAAACTCGGGGCCATTCTTTTTATATAGATGTTTTTACTTAGGTACTACAAATATTAGCTCCAGTGTGTTGCCTTGAAGGAAAGTCCAATTACAGTAGGAAAACAACAATAACAATAGTACGCGTAAGAACATCAAATTCAAACCATATTTCTTTAGATACTTAATAATAATATATATTATAATAATTAATATATATTAATATTCTTAAGCGTGCTGTAACGGTCGGCAGAACATTTTACGCTGCGTATTTTAATGGATAGTGAGTGTTTCTTTGCCGAAATTAAACATAATATAGTCAAAAAGTCACCATGGAGTCAAGCCCCAGAGGTTTGACTAATAACTCTACTAGGAAACGCAAGAGAATCCCGGAAAATTGGGCGAGAAACCGGGCCAAGACATTGAGGTTAGTATGGTAGGTACTAGGGTTGTCAAACCAGCATGGCGTTTGCATTTGTATTAATAAGCTAGCACGCCAGGTTACGCCTATGTTATTTTATTTATGTTTCTTTTTTCATTCATTTTTGCTTTTTTCACGCAGTTACTCCCGCGTTTTAATTCGCATTTCCTGTATAACCGATTGCACCTGAAATTGAAGAACGACGGCATATTTTTATCATGCCTGTAAGCCCAGCAGAGGAATCAGTAGTCAGTGGCAGATTATAAGTTGAATTATTACTTTTTCATATTAGTGGGAGAAAATTATTTTAAAACAATGAATAATTATTCAAATATGATTGCTGACATATGAGAACTATTACAAAAACAATAATATTATCACGACTCTTGCAAGGTTTGAGTTTCACAGAGCGGCGCCCCTCCCGGTGGCCGAGCCGTGTCAGCATGTTTGCAACAAACGGCTCTTGAGTTGTGCCATATCTAAAACGAAATTTTTGTCAGGGATAGTTTAATAACCAAGGAATTCGATACATAAACATTTATGTTAAATGTATTTGTAAAATATTATGTTACACGAGGACAAACTTGACCTAGCCGAAAAATCAGAGTTGAAATGGAAAAAAATGCCAATACCTAAAGGTTTTTTAAAAACACATATTATCTAACTAAGTTCATTCAAATATTAGAATTCGTAGAAGAAATAATATCATAAAAAATTTGGCACTCTGACCACCAAAACTAAGTTTTAACCATAAATAATGTTTACCTACCAAGACAGGCCCCGAGTTTCTTACCGCTTCTTCTCTGTGGGTTCTATATATTTTGGAACGCGGCGGTAGAGTCTTTAAAGTACATTATAATGAAAAGTTGACGTTCATAAGTGCGTCTTTGATGCCTAAATTGAATAAATGATTTTGACTTTGACTTTGACAAGATTTTGAATTGATGTTAGCATTCTCGCATTCCCTCTATCAGCGGCTGCGAGAAGGCTATACAAACATGTTAATATAGCCATAAAACGGCCTAGTTAATGTATATAGATTGTATACTATGGGAGTGGCATGATCATGTCATCCTTTTAAATAAATAAAGATTTATAAAAAAATATTGTTAAACTCATACCAGTATCGTGTGCCGGCTGCGATCTCTCCAGTAGTTCGCCGCTCGAAGTTGTGCTTACAACTTTACCTTACACCCGATCTTCATGAAACATCGAATTGACACACAACCTGAGCGGGACTGAGTATCTTTGCTCTCCGACAACGTACTATGAAGTTACACAACATTTGTGTATAAACATAAAAATTATAGGAATAGAAGCTCGATTATTAAAGAGTGTGAAGCGTTTACCAACAGTCGATTGGTCCATGAACCTTTGTTCAACATAATCTTTAAACCATGTATTTTTCATCCAAAGGACGGTTTACCCACGAACATTACGCCAACATAACTTTATGACAATGAAGGCTAAACCAACAGAATGTTTTGACCAATAACTTTCCACCCAAAGAACGTTTGGCCCAAGGACTGTTCGCCAGCAGAACGATACGTCAGTCTGTGTTTAACCTACAGGATCAGATCAACAGAACCTGCATCGGTACACTAGCTGATCATGCTTACCATACCTTATTTATCTATTCCGACTCCCGGATTTTTACCTCCGGTATCGTGTTATTCTTAGCGTCCGCGTCGGTCACAGACTGTTTCGTCCGCTGCTCTCTCGCCGCTTCACCTTGTGCCTCGTTAGACATCGTGGTAGGGCGATGCTCTCTCTCTCCACTCTGCATGGCAGTGAGGAGAAGGTCGACTGAGTATCATTTCAGATGATGACAGATTTCAAATAGAACAGCCCTTATAATATTTTTAGTAAAATGTTCTAAGGGCTGTTTAGTAGTGTAACGTGTAGCACTCTTGCTCTCGTAGATATATACAAACACCTTCTTGGGAAAAACGGTTGATGATAAAATGACTTTGAAACCGCATATATACATTTAGTCTCTACTCGAATAAGAAGACTTATATATGCATTTAAGCTACTTCGCAATATTGCGGACAAAAAACCTCTGGTTACAGACTTACAAAGCACTTGGTGAATCCATTATAAATTACTGTATCTGTTCATGGGGAAGCGCTGTTAAGACTCACATGTTAGAAGTAGAGCGTGCTCAACGCGCTCTGCTTAAGGTAATCATGTTTTTGCCGTTCAGACACTCCACCACTGACTTATATAAAAAGTGCAATGTCTTCTTTTGGGTTACAAAACACTTTGTTGCATCAAAAGATACCGCAAAGACCCAATTCCACTTCTACCTGTTACTAAAAAGAGGATTGTGAAATGTCCTATTCCGAGTTACAAGTGTGCTTTGGCGTGCAGGCATTATAATCGCATTGGACCTATTTTATATAATAGACTGAACTCCAAAATAAATATAAAAAACGTCCCCTCACACAAATTAAAAAATATTGTAAAAGACTGGCTACAAGAGTTTGATTATGATCTCCTTGAAAATATGTTCGTAAAAATTAGTAGAAACTCAAACTACTCGTATCACACACCCACACTTTACACATGTACAATCCTGTTTGATAACACTTTGCACAGGTGATGTCTGGCCTGTGCAAAGTGTTTTTGTTTTTGTGTACCTATGTTTATTGTATTATTATTACCCTAGATTCATAAACATTTGTCTCACAGACCGCGCGAAACGTAAAAATGATTCAAATTTGTAGAGTAAAAGAAATAGAAAGCTGACCTCTCAAGTACCTTCCTAAATCATACGACCATTAGTATCGCGAGTGCAATTTACTGGCAGTGACGTGTCCTTGAGCGGTTAGAGCTCCCAAGTAGCACACGAGGCTGCTTATCAGCCAAATAACGGATTTCCATCATGCTTAAAGCTGAATAAAAAAGCTGCATAAGGGCTGTATAGGGCCTTATACAGCTCTTATAACTCTTAAATGGGCACAAATTATTCAGCCTTAAGTTCACGTAGCTGCTTAGGAGCTGTGTAGCAGCAATTTAACAGTGTTATAAAGGGTAACGACAGTACTATGCGCTGAATATCGACTGACTAAGAGATCACGAGTTACTGTTTATTCAGTAAATATGTCACATCTACGCTCTTAATAGATGTTTTAAACCGGGAAAGGCTGCTTGCGGCCAGTATAAAAGTGAACATATTCGATGTAGCAAACATATAGAAGCAAATAATATATATAAACCTAGCTGCCAATTGAACACTTGTTTCGTGGAGTGAATTATACGTGGATAATATTCATATTCCCAGGTAAGTACATTGTTTTACATATTAATAAAAGAAAAATGATTGGGAATGTAATTTCACTGACATTATACATATATATTGTCTAAGAAAATTTTAGTGCGCCACGAAAATATTCTATTTTTAATTAGTTTTGTGATATAAAATAAGCTTTGTGATATAAGTTAGCCATAATGTGAACAATTAAACAGTTGTTATACAGACTCTTTAGGGATCCGTAGTATTATATCTAAAACCACCGCATTGTAGTGGTACATGTGGAAGGCAATTATATTTTTTTTTGATTCTTGTGAAAGATAACTTAAGCAAGAAATCCCGCGTTTCAAAAGAACTAGCATCTGGTCAGTCATAAAATGCAATACGCTGTCTAAAAAGAATTATCTACAATAGAGAAACCCTATTCGGAAATAGAACAATGGAGGACCGTTTTGGAACGATATTTGAAACATGTTTATGACGCAAGCCGTGTGACTTTACAAAAATACACCATTTGTTGCATGTTAAAGGATAATGATCTTTATTGAGCATAGATCAATTATAGCGTAGTTAAACTATAACATAGGTAACGATTTATCTGCGAGTTAGCTTATAAATAAACTGCTCTCATGTAGAAGAGATGCGGCTTGTCACAATAGCAATATATGGAAAGATTGCCACTTTAAATACCTGGATCTGAGATTATGGTAAATGCCAAGCTAAGGGCGTATGTAATCATCAAACACATGTTATATACACTTGTAAATGTTGTGTTACAGAACTAAATGGCGCCAAAAATCGAGCCCGCCATCACGTGGTCAAATGACCACGTGAGTGGACGAAACGACGCGCTATCCATTATCCAATCACATAGATCAGTATTGCTTCGGCTGGGTGTAACCAATCAGGGCCTTTCGCGGCTATGATGGCTTGCCGCGGTTCGTGAGAGCTGGGGGCGTGAGAGGCCGCGACATTCTAACTCGAGAGTCGAGAGGAGACACCAGGCTCCACTAAGAAAGTGATTACAGTATAAAGTGCAGTGACGTGTAGTGGATCGTGAATCTTCGTCCAGGGGGGCCTTTTATAAGTTAAGTTAAATTTAAATCTAGACGGAGAATTTAGATCGTCCAAATTCCAATTTCATCAATAGAATTTTACCTTTATTATATTTTGGTTTATATTTTTACTTTATATTTTGGTTTAGTCACAATTACGATCTAAATTCGCCGTGATATTACTATTCGTGTGTGTGTTCTTTCCAGCTCTTAGATATAGATCTATTATTATAAATTTTATGTATATTTATAATATCGAAATCATATGAAAAGAGTGGCCAAGGTTTTTTCCACGTTTTTCCTTGGTATCCTACAAACTTGCTTGTGAAACGTGTGGGTAACTGTAGAATCAAACTCTTGAATTAATATAAATTTTAATCTGAAAGTAAATTCCTGAAACTTATCTTGTTTTTGAATAATCACTACCCCCTAACCCCTTAATTAAGGCAAAGACAGTTAGGAAATATCTTGGATCCAGAGTAACGTATCCTGTAATTGACGTAGTACAGTTTTATAATATTTACCAGGTTTAGAAGTCTTTAGGCATAACTATTCACTATTATTGATATGTGCTCGTAGAAGGTCACGGTATAATAATATTTATGAAATATAAAATAGGTGTTGATTTCCTTTGAGTTAGAGAAGTTATGGTCACATACTTACATTTCATACCTAACGGACAATAAGCTAATTGAGATTAAATCTATTTGCTGTTATCAATTTATGTGATTTGTCCCTGTCATTATCTCGTGTAACAAAAGAGTCGAATGCCGTCTTATATGACGAAGGTGCGATCTCTGATTTTGTAGGTAATCATACAATATATTTATAACTAAAGATCAGTCAACATGTTCTGACAAATGTGAAAGGTCAGTCGATGTACTCCTGACAAATGATAATTGAATTGATGGTTTAATACTATCAAGTCAGTAGACAAGAGTCCTGACACACATGATAATTTTTAACGATCAGTTAACGAAGTCCTGACATTTTGCTAAAAGACTGGCTAACTCAGTTCCGGCTCAGAGAGGACACATACACTGCAGGTGACTGACAGGTCTGGTCTTGACCCGCAAGCAGAGTTGATTGCGTCAGCCGTTAGTCAATTTCCGGGATTGACTTATCAGGCAGACATCAGATAATCGTACTTAACTGAAAGGTCGACCTCTACAAATCCATATTTAAATTAATGTTAAACTCTTGTCTTTAACCTTTGGTTGATAAAATTCTGACAGCCAAATCAGTAAGAGATATTCTTAAGAACGACAATACGCAGGGTATCTTTGGTAAATGGTGAACAAAGATAAGACACGATTACTTCCGTGGACGAGTCCTTGATAGCTGAGATTTCAAGAATTTTGCAGCTGTGATAAGTATAAGGGAAGTATTAGTACTATATAAGAAATAGGTCACTTAGCACGTGCGGGTCTATTACAGTTGTTGCCGCGGACCAGAATCTAGGAAATAAAGAGTATTGCGTGTAGCATACCCCTAGAAGAGAAACTGAGTTATTTTATATTTATATACTAAAATTAAATTAAAACACAACGTAGAATTGAATAAAACACAACGTAGAATTACTAGACGATCATCATCACCTTTAAATTATTAAGTGATCCTTGTTATAAGCGTATTGTTGTTCAGGTTATTGTCTGTTGGTATGAAGGTATAAGGTTTAACCGTGTAGAGATAATATAGTGTATGGGAGGGCAAGTACCTAGGAAACTTGTTTTCTTATATAATATATAGTATTCATCAGAGGAGATCAGTACTTGTATTATTTGACTTGTGCTTAATATTGCATATTTATTCCGCTTGCTATTTATTGTTGTGCATTTGTTTGTGTGATATATAGTATTGTGTGGGATTTTATAGCATCATTATGTCTGCTGTTAGAGGGAAAAGGCGTGGTCGTAAACATGTTTCAAATGCGAATACAAATAATGAAAGTCACGGTATGACTGAACCGAGTAATGCAATCGTAGAAAGTCAGTCGGGGTTCCAGATGATAAGCTCTCAATTAGAGTCTATTATGAGGCGTTTAGACACAATAGAACAGGAACGCGCTACTAACTCAACCGTCAGTATGGCTACTACAAGTTTAAACTCGATTTCTAATGATTCATTACCGCGAGCAAATAATTTATTAGATTGTTCAGCAGTTCCTGGGTCAAGTTCGGAGGTTACGTATATAATGCGTCCTACTATCGACAAACCTAAATTCAATGGACGAGACGACACAAACCCTATGAGATTTTTAAAGAAATTAAAAAAATATATTTGTTCCGTTAACGGTCAAAATCGTGCCATCGATATAGCTACGGGTTGTTTGTCAGGTTCGGCACTTACAATGTTAGAATTATATAGTGATAATTGGGAAACGTTACCTGATTTTGAAAAGGATTTTCAAAAGACTTTCTGGGGTCAGAGACAACAAGAAAGAGCTAAATATAAATTAATTAACACCACATGGAAGGAGAGTTCCGGGTTGTCCATGAGCGAGCATTTTGCGGAACAAATTGATACGGTTAGGTTATTAACTATTCCGTTGAGTGAGAGTGATATGGTTAACTCTGTCATGAGGCATTTTCCAGTAGAAATACAAAGGTTATGGTTTACTAGGAAAGATCAAATTTCAGTTTTTACAGCGGCAGAATTTATCAGAGATATAGAACAGAATGTTGTAGTCAGTTCAACTGATAAACCCACAGTAATCAACAACAATAATTATAGTAGAGGCGGTAATCGTGGACGAGGTGGGTTCAGGCACGTAAACTCCATGAACACAATACCTGTTGATAGGAGTAAGTATCATGCGTGTCGCGGACGAGGTCCACGTAACGTTAGAAATAATTACCGTCGCCAGCGTCCGTATCCTGCGTTAAAATGGGAAAAGGCCACGGAAACTAACTCTACCTCAAACACAGGTAGGCCGGGGGTCGGCTTCGTAGAAAATCTTAAAACTAATGAGATAGGTACATTCGCTCAGGGAAACGAATTGTTGTCGGACGTGCAAGCCTCGACGAATCGACAATAAATAACGCTAGAGGCATGTTGAATGATCAGAGTGATAACGACGTAGATAATAACGCTCGAAACAAAGCTATTATTGTTGCTTATAATTATATGAAAAGGACGGGTTGGAGGCCAGGAAAAGGATTAGGTAAAAATGAAGATGGAATGAGGTATCCTATTATACATAAATTTAACTCTAGCGAAAACTCTATAGAAGACGTGGTAGGGGTATTGTTAGGTAGAACGGAAGGTGAAGTTTTGGTTTGTGAGGAAGTAGGGCGGCCGTGTATTACATGTAACAATCGCGAAAGGGGTTTGTATACCATATTAGGTGATTCAGATTATTATGAAGATGGTGACATAGTACATTCCTTGTCTCGGTTGCCAGAGATTACGATCAAAATAAATAATCATGAAATTAAGACCTTAATCGATACGGGGAGTCAGATTACTGCAATTAGTGTTGATTTATATGATTCTATTAAAAGGGAGATGGGTGATTTGCCTGAGGTACCGACACCTTCAATGCAAATACAAGGAGCTTTCGGATCGAAAAGTGAAAAGGTTAACAAACTTATTGTTGTCACGATCGAGTTAAGTAATGTCCAGGTAGATACACCAGTTATGGTTTTAAAGAGGCTACCATATTCTATGATACTAGGGCATGATTGGCTAGAACGCATGAAAGCAGTTATATCATGTGGGCCAGATAAGGTTCTGAGCGTTGAACACTTAGGTATTAGGACACAGATAAAGATTGGCACAGCATGCTTAGATAACGACTGGGAAGGGACCATCAATAGTTTAGAGACAACAGTGACTTCAAGTCCCATTGTAACAAAGGAAGATATCACAATAGAACAATACGTTCAATCTTTAAATAAACCGGATTCTCAGAAGGATCTTTTACTGGCTGTGTTGCAACAAAATAGTGCTGTATTTTCAAGCAAGCCAGGACGCACAAATAAGTACATACATAAGATCGAAATGATAGACAATACGCCATTTATAAAACGCTCTTATCCAATTCCTTTCAAACACAGAGAATTGATAAGAGATAAGATAATTGAACTCGAAGAGCTGGGGATAATAAAACGTGAGGCTACACCTTATAGCAGCCCTATGACTTAGGTAATTAAGAAAAATGGGAGTGTTAGGTTATTGCTTGACGCGCGTGAGTTAAATAAACGAATGGTGGGAGATGCTGAGGCTCCATTATTGACATCCGAGATATTACAATCTTTTCACAACGTAAAGTTCATGAGTGTGCTAGATTGTAGTGATGCGTATTTTCATATACCGTTGGATAGTAATTCAACAAAGTATACAGGGTTTACTTACATGGGAAAAACATATACCTACAATGTACTACCACAAGGTCTCAAGACTTCGGTGTCTAGTTTTAGTAGAGCGATGGATATTATCTTAGGTCCAGAAGTAAGGGATTTCTGCGTTAATTACTTGGATGATTTGGTAGTATTTACATCTGGGACGTTCGAATTGCACCTAGAACACCTAGATAAAGTGTTGCACCGATTACGTGATGCGAACATGCGATGTAGTTTGATAAAGTGTAGTTTCTTAGAAACTGAAGTTAAATTGTTGGGCCATATAGTAACTGTTAGCGGTATTCAGGTAGACAAAGACAAGACCCGCGCTATCAGAGAATTCCCAGTCCCTAAAAACATAAAACAATTAAGGGCGTTCTTGGGGCTCATAAACTATTTTAGAAAGTTTATTCATAGGTACGGGGAGGAGACGAAACCTTTGTGTCAATTGCTAAGAAAGGGTATAGCGTGGCAATGGACACCTGAGATTCAAGGTGTCTTTGACCGAGTCAAGGATTTATTTATAGCCACTGTGATGTTAATACATCCTGACATAAATAAACCATATTATGTTCAAACGGATAGCAGCGCTGTTGGGATAGCCGGAGTCGTATACCAGCTATCAGAAGAGGGTGACCCAATGGTCGTTGGGTTTTGTAGTAAAGGGCTAACGGATGCGGAGATGCGCTGGACGGTCTCTGAGCAAGAGTTATATGCTATTGTTTACAGTTTAGCTAAATTTGAAACGTATCTTAGGGGGGCACAAGTGATAATTCGGACCGACCATAAAAGTTTGACGTTTTTACATTCGTGGAAGTTGCTAGGTGCGCGCTTGATTCGTTGGGTTCATTTTATGGGACGTTTCAACTATAGAGTTGAACACGTGCCGGGAATAACAAACGTAGCGGACACAATATCAAGGTATATACCGAACATTGAATTGGGTCGCGGAACACGTGTTGTAAATCCTCAACTTAATATGTTCAAGACGAAAAATCCGCAACGTATATCGGAACAATTAAAATGTATTGGAAAATTACAAAAGGAAGATGCGGAATTGCGAACCATAATAAGTAATTTGAGTGACGCAAAGGCAAATGAGGTAGTTAGAGATAAGCAACTCTTTAGTTTGGATGAAAACATTTTATTCTATAAGAGATTGGGGTCGGGGAGAAAGGTTGTCGTCGTGCCGGAAGCCATTAGAGATGAGTTAATAATGAACATTCACGAAGAAATAGGTCATTTTGGTAGGTATAAAGTCCATTCATTGATGAAGAAGAGGTTCCACTTTGCACGGATGTCGCGAGAAATATGTAGGGTAATACGAGCCTCCGATATATGTCAGAAAGCTAAACATCGTTTAAAGACAGAAGTAGGGCCTTGTAAATCAGTAAAAGCTTTGGCGATAGGTGAACTAGTATTTGCGGATTTGTACGGGCCGCTACCTACTGGGAAATTTGGGAAAAAATATGTTTTTGTAGTGCAAGACGCGTTCAGTAAGTACATTAAACTTTACTCCTTGCGAACAGCAACGGGGAGGAGTGTTTTAGCTTGCATAAGAAAATTTCACTCTGAAGTAAAGATTAAATGCATAGTAACGGATAATGGTGCACAATTTACGTCTAACGCATGGGAACATGGGTTGACAAGCTTAGGTATTTCGTTGTCCCATACTTCAATACGAAATCCGCGACCAAATTCCACAGAACGCGTAAATCGGGAGTTAGGCAGGTTGTTCAGGACATATTGTCACAAGTCACACAAGAGTTGGGTTGATATTTTGCCGAAAATAGAGCGCTGTTACAATCACGTTGTCCATACAAGTACGAATTTTACCCCTATGGAGTTGATAAACGGGGAATCTACTAGGTTATCAAGTGATGTGCATATATCAAAGAAAGGATTCGAGAGTTGCGATAATGTTGATGAAATTAGAGAGCAGGCGAAAGAAAACATTCTAAAGGCAGCCAATTTGCGTGAAACCACCTATAATAAAAATCATAAGCTCATTACCTTCAATATTGGCGACAAGGTCAAATTGAGAACTTTGCCACGGTCAGATAAAATGCAAAAGCTCACAAAGAAGTTTCATTTACTGTATGAAGGGCCTTATGTTATTACAGCAATATTACATCCAAATCTATATGCGTTGGCCGATGAACAGACTGGAGTAGTTAAAGGGAATTATAATGCGATACACCTAGCGAGGTATTACGAAGGGAGACCATTAAAGACTACTAAATGATTAAAATATAATAAACAGGACTTAATAATTAGGTAGGATCTTTAAGTGCCATACGTTAAACTTAATTATCGTGTGTCAAGCTGTTGTGTTAATAAATAATGGTTACGAAACTTTGTAAGGTCAAGGGTGGTTACGGAATTTTCTTATTCAAGGGTGGTTAGTTATTATTAAATTGCGGTAAATAAGGCACATCACTAGAGCTATGTTGAGATTATAGATTAGTGAAAATTAATCGCTCGAGTTCTGCGCGCTCAATTGTCAAGGGTGGTTATGTAGTGGTACATGTGGAAGGCAATTATATTTTTTTTTGATTCTTGTGAAAGATAACTTAAGCAAGAAATCCCGCGTTTCAAAAGAACTAGCATCTGGTCAGTCATAAAATGCAATACGCTGTCTAAAAAGAATTATCTACAATAGAGAAACCCTATTCGGAAATAGAACAATGGAGGACCGTTTTGGAACGATATTTGAAACATGTTTATGACGCAAGCCGTGTGACTTTACAAAAATACACCATTTGTTGCATGTTAAAGGATAATGATCTTTATTGAGCATAGATCAATTATAGCGTAGTTAAACTATAACATAGGTAACGATTTATCTGCGAGTTAGCTTATAAATAAACTGCTCTCATGTAGAAGAGATGCGGCTTGTCACAATAGCAATATATGGAAAGATTGCCACTTTAAATACCTGGATCTGAGATTATGGTAAATGCCAAGCTAAGGGCGTATGTAATCATCAAACACATGTTATATACACTTGTAAATGTTGTGTTACAGAACTAAATGGCGCCAAAAATCGAGCCCGCCATCACGTGGTCAAATGACCACGTGAGTGGACGAAACGACGCGCTATCCATTATCCAATCACATAGATCAGTATTGCTTCGGCTGGGTGTAACCAATCAGGGCCTTTCGCGGCTATGATGGCTTGCCGCGGTTCGTGAGAGCTGGGGGCGTGAGAGGCCGCGACATTCTAACTCGAGAGTCGAGAGGAGACACCAGGCTCCACTAAGAAAGTGATTACAGTATAAAGTGCAGTGACGTGTAGTGGATCGTGAATCTTCGTCCAGGGGGGCCTTTTATAAGTTAAGTTAAATTTAAATCTAGACGGAGAATTTAGATCGTCCAAATTCCAATTTCATCAATAGAATTTTACCTTTATTATATTTTGGTTTATATTTTTACTTTATATTTTGGTTTAGTCACAATTACGATCTAAATTCGCCGTGATATTACTATTCGTGTGTGTGTTCTTTCCAGCTCTTAGATATAGATCTATTATTATAAATTTTATGTATATTTATAATATCGAAATCATATGAAAAGAGTGGCCAAGGTTTTTTCCACGTTTTTCCTTGGTATCCTACAAACTTGCTTGTGAAACGTGTGGGTAACTGTAGAATCAAACTCTTGAATTAATATAAATTTTAATCTGAAAGTAAATTCCTGAAACTTATCTTGTTTTTGAATAATCACTACCCCCTAACCCCTTAATTAAGGCAAAGACAGTTAGGAAATATCTTGGATCCAGAGTAACGTATCCTGTAATTGACGTAGTACAGTTTTATAATATTTACCAGGTTTAGAAGTCTTTAGGCATAACTATTCACTATTATTGATATGTGCTCGTAGAAGGTCACGGTATAATAATATTTATGAAATATAAAATAGGTGTTGATTTCCTTTGAGTTAGAGAAGTTATGGTCACATACTTACATTTCATACCTAACGGACAATAAGCTAATTGAGATTAAATCTATTTGCTGTTATCAATTTATGTGATTTGTCCCTGTCATTATCTCGTGTAACAAAAGAGTCGAATGCCGTCTTATATGACGAAGGTGCGATCTCTGATTTTGTAGGTAATCATACAATATATTTATAACTAAAGATCAGTCAACATGTTCTGACAAATGTGAAAGGTCAGTCGATGTACTCCTGACAAATGATAATTGAATTGATGGTTTAATACTATCAAGTCAGTAGACAAGAGTCCTGACACACATGATAATTTTTAACGATCAGTTAACGAAGTCCTGACATTTTGCTAAAAGACTGGCTAACTCAGTTCCGGCTCAGAGAGGACACATACACTGCAGGTGACTGACAGGTCTGGTCTTGACCCGCAAGCAGAGTTGATTGCGTCAGCCGTTAGTCAATTTCCGGGATTGACTTATCAGGCAGACATCAGATAATCGTACTTAACTGAAAGGTCGACCTCTACAAATCCATATTTAAATTAATGTTAAACTCTTGTCTTTAACCTTTGGTTGATAAAATTCTGACAGCCAAATCAGTAAGAGATATTCTTAAGAACGACAATACGCAGGGTATCTTTGGTAAATGGTGAACAAAGATAAGACACGATTACTTCCGTGGACGAGTCCTTGATAGCTGAGATTTCAAGAATTTTGCAGCTGTGATAAGTATAAGGGAAGTATTAGTACTATATAAGAAATAGGTCACTTAGCACGTGCGGGTCTATTACAGCATGGATAACTTCTAGTTAAAATTTTTTACACACCGTTTTACGCGCGGGCGAACCTTTCAAATTGGGTAGAAAGATATTAATATATAAATCGATATATTATTTTTTTATTGTAAAATAAATTGTACAGCAACATAAACATAAATGCAATATTTTATCCTCAACATATTTTAATTTCCTAGTTTTTACATAATCTATTATCTATCTATTATACTTATTTTTCGTTTAGTTAAACGATAACTATCCTTGCGTTTGATGTCCTTGTAATTGAATTTAGAACTTTGACGCTCATTTCTGACTTTTTTATTGTATTTACGAGATTTTAGAGACATTTGATCCTCCTATTGTATCGGATCGAGTGATAAACTTACCGCTGCGCCACGTGGCTGCGCAGTCCGCGCGCGTGGCTTTCGTTTATAAAACTGTGTTGTCACTTAGCCTATTGTGTCTAAATGCGGTCATCTCTTTCTGTCGTTCGCGCGCTAGTTGCGCCTGTTTTATAGTGCTTGCTTGCTCAGTCGGTTCTCGGTACGCACGGTCGCCAGTCGCTTGTCGTCGTTGCCTACATGTTCGGAAGGAACGTTGCGTACTCTTTTAACGTACCTTTATCTAGTTCTGTTTTTATACCTCAATTCGCAATAACGTTTACGATTGACATAAACAAGCAGGTACCTACAAACTGTAAAAAGCTTATGCAAACAATACTACCTACCTACCCAGAAGATACCTTTGGATAAGTTATGTATTTATTACTTATAACTAAGTGATTGTTTCATTTCTTTATTACAGAAGCCTTTTATGATCGTTAGTACTTCAGAACCGGATGGTGATCGATTGAGCATTGTACCGTCACTTTGGGAGTTTAATGGAATATTAAGTTGGCCTCCAAAGAATAAAAACATTTTGAAGTTGATCAAGGAAGAACGTTCGAAGCCGAGTCCTGATTGGAAGAAAATGTATTGTGATCTAAAAAGGCAAAATTTGTTTTCATACGCACAGGCAGAAATTGAATTAGAAAGTATGGAGCGACATAGCGACACCGATGTCAATGAGCCGCAGTGCCAAGAAACCGCTGATCCAACTCCACATAATATTCAAACTCGAATAGTGGATCAAACAGATACAATGGATTTCGATGCTTATGCAGATACTTTGGTAAGTGACTAAGTTATCTCTAACTAAATAATAATTATGGTGTCTGTGAAATTATCAATGTTCAGAAATAGGCTGATTGGTTATATGCAAAGTGTGTTAAGGGGAAACTAAAATCGACGACCATGCGCAGCGTGACAAATATGTAATTTTTATAAACTTAAATTTTCATAAATATAATTTAAAAGTCTTTAGTTTTATCTAACTGCATTGCATATACTTTATACGCACTACTTTTGTTTTGTTTTTCCACCAAGTATTGTTCCTATCGCGTGTCGTTGCGCCGCCCGTAGTTGTTATCCGTACTAAAGGCGGAACGACACTTATGTGTCGTGGCGTGGCGAGGCGCGGGATCCACCAATCAGACCACTCTTTTTCAGCCTACGTCATAACTCAACGAGTTTTGTAGCCAATCAAATGCGTTAGAAGGCGCTACGCCACGCCACATAAGTGTGTTTCCGTCTTAATGCGGGTGTTGTGAGACGCGCCGGTGAAATCAGAATTTATCCTAGCACTGGGCCCGCTCTATGCATGTGTACATATGTTGTGTGTGTATACGCGTCTGGTGATGGTGTGTGCACAACAATATATTTTTCACCTCACAAGCTCGCAAAGGATTTGTTTGTCATTCGAAATCTGAGTGCAAAAGTGCATTTTGCGCGCTAGCGTGGAAAGAGTTTTCAAAATTCGAACCTTACATTTCAATAATTTTCTAGACCGCCAGTCCACTGAAATTGCATTATTACTTATATTTAATGTCAATGCGCCAACGTCATTAAACCTTAATCGCACTGGCCAGCACGACTACATGAAAAAAAATGGCGAATGAACCAGACGTGCGGCGCCAAATTCCCCGAATGGAGGGAAAAAAACTCTTTCATTTAAATTATTTTGGTTTGTTCTTTGATAAAATCCTAATAAATTACGAAATGTGAGCGAGTCCAGCAGCGACGAAGATATAAATTTAACACCTTCAGAGTTAGTGCAAGCGGTACATAATGCCGAATTCAGTGTTGATGACGACATTGTTCAGAAGCTGTTGCACCTAGCATTTTCCTCGCTGTTGTGAGGTGAAAAGTTGTGTGTTTCGCTCGGCAGCAAAGTTATTTGTCGTCTCGTACTTTTGAAACCTTCGCTACGCTCAGGATTCTTCATTTGAACCACTCGCTTCGCTCGTGGTTCAATCCTAGAATCCTTCGCTTGCTCAGGTTTCAATACAAGCACTCGCGCCAAAAAACAACTTTGCAGCCTTGCATAACAAATAACTATTCCGTACTAGTTGACAAAATCCACATACACAGCTATTGTGTATGAAATTAGTTAATAAGAATAGTGCATAAAATGTGTATTATATATAAATATATACACCGTGGGCTCGAGTAACCCCATCGATTTCAACCATGGGCTCAGATACATAATTGGAGCAAATAAAGTTATATGACAATGGCATCACGCATGTTTTCTAAGATATTCACTATTTTCAGAAATTCACGAGCTGTAAATTCGTTAGGTAAATAAATCCTAACAGCAAACTGTCATACCTGACTCGTTGTCAATTGTCAATTAGTATTACCGCGACTCGACTTATGGCGTTGTTTGTACCTAATGCTATTATATGTTGCAACTGTTGATTGAAATAAAGAATCGAATTGAAATAATGAAGTACTATATGGAATTCATATAATTTCTTTCAAAAATATTTCTTTAAAATTACAGAATTTGACCTACTAGTATTGCCATATCATTTTTTGCTCAGAATATCACCAGCAATTCATAGTTAAAATTGTCGTCGGGTTGCTCGGGCCCATGGTGGACATGTGTACATAGGAGTATAATATGTGTATAAATATATTTATATGTAGTTATTTCATTTATATGTTTATTTTTCAGACGAACACCAACTCCATACCCAGAAACATAACAAATATGTCCATCAATAATACGCCTAATACTGGAGAAGTAATTTTACAAGTTTGTTAAGACCAGAATATGGTTTCGGACAAAATTGATACGATGGTTAATATGATTCATAATCAAAATAAAATTATAGAAAATATGGTGAACAAAATCTGCATAATGTCTGTTCAATTAGAAGACATATCAGAAAAATTGGACCAGCGAAGAAACGAACAACCTGTACAAGTGACTTTATTGAAAGATGCCCGTCAAGATGAAGCCGAGAGCTTTTGCTTTAATATAATTGAAGACCAACGTCAGTTGGATGCGTTAGAAGTCAAACTAGCAGATAAAGCCGAATACAAGAAACTTAAGAAACATTTGTCATTTTTATGCTCGCCTTCCACTGGAGATGGTAAAACATTTGCTTATCGATTACTTGACACATTGTTTTCTCGGGCATTTATCTGTTTGTGTTCGTGGTCTGGTGGAAGCCGAGGAGAAAAATCGAAAATTGCTTTGAAAAACTACAAATTATTAAGAAAGTTTTTTTTTGACATGGTTCATTCGTGGGACGCAGCATTCACAGTAGAAGCTTCGTATATATTTTTCAAAACAGCTTTAAAAAATTCAGGAAAGAGAAAATTGATGAGAGACCTAAGAGCGTCAGTAACGAAACGTCGGAAAAATAAAAATCCTGTAAAAATAAATAATGACTCTACTACAAAACAAGGCGAAAATAATATACAACGAGAACAAAACTCGTTAGAGACGGAGGACAAACAAGAATTTAGAGATGGAGTCATAGAGAATATTTTAAGTAATAACAGTTCACCAGAAAACGATCAGAGCGATGTGAGCTCATTGTCCTAATTTTGGTAATTTTGTAGACGAATAAATCAAGAAGACTGGCAATCTCTTGCAGCCTTCGTTTCATCATATTATGTTATTGCGGGTGACAATTACTATGAATAAAGGCTAATATGATTTTAGCTAGCCTATGTTATGATCAAGTAGGCTTCAGTCTTTGTTGTTTTGTTATATCTACTCCACGTAAAGTAGGTTTTATTAGTTGCCTGAAAGTGTAGGTGTAAAATATGATACAAGAGAATTTCATTTTTTTGTAATTTTTTCTTGTTACCTATTATGATTATGTAAGCTCAAATTATGTTAAGCGAGTCACTATATTATGATTAAAGGCTACTGTGATTCTAGACTCTTATAATTATGTAGATTTCAGTTTTCGTTGTTTTGGTATATCTTTATTAACAGTACTTTTGTTTTATGTTCAGGTTTCAAATACTTTAAGTGATTTACTGTGATGCAGGTTTTATTAGTTGTATGAAAGTATAGGTAAAAGATATGATACAATAGGGAATGTTTTTGTTAAGTTTATTGTTGTTACCTTTTACTTTTTAGTGACAGATGATACCTATATTGACAGAGTACCAATTGATGTGAGATAAATGAGTAAATAAATATGTATAAGTTCAATCATTTATTTTATTTTATTTACAAAGTATGTAATAATGGAATAAAATAATGGCATTCTTTATGTTTAATACATACTAATTTGCATTTTATTTCCCGAAGCTCTAAAATGACGGCTGCGTTAGCACATTCTTCCGAACTTGTAGCTTTGTATATGCCAAAGCGTGATGACTTCACCGGGTACGTGAAGATGTCATTTTTATTTTGTATTTTAGTACCATGTACCAAAACATCCGATTCCTCGATTATAAACTTAATTTCAATAATATCATTATTAGTGGTTAAAATATACCTGTCACATGTTTTTGAAGATAGCTTATATTCTTTCATATGTAGAATTTTCCGACCGTTTGTACTTGTCTTTACAAACGGATACTTAGAGTTGTTTTGTGCAATATTCTTATTCACATCAATAAAATTCAGTTCGGCTAATCTTTTGGCCACTTGCGATAGTGGATTTCGGCCAACTCTTAACATTTTTTTGATCATGTACAACTGGTTTTCGAAGGGATACGCATTGAAACTTTGCAGTGGCCCATACATCGTTACTTCAGCAGTCACATGAATTAAATTATGCACATTGCTTGTGACGTAATCGGCTCCATAAAAGTCCCTATAATGTCTTACAAAATGTTTCAAAAGCTTATCAGCAAGTGGCAACATATTCTGGTAAGCTTCGCTTGAACAAATTACAATACCACAATAGAGTGTTAAGAAATGTGAATATGCAGTTGATTTTAGCACTTCAGGCAAAATAATGACACTCAAATAATAAAAGAATGATCGGAATTCGGATGCCTTCCAGTAAGCCAGAGTATCCAGGGCTCGTACCGCTCTATGAATTTCTGATGGTAACTTACATCTCCTTAAAAAACTGATACCGTTTCAATGTCACTGGCACGCCATTTTGTGATATATTTGCCAAAATTCCCGTCACGCCAACCGACTAATAAACGTTTCATTATACCCAAGTCCAGTAGGTGTAGTGAATCGCCAACAGGGAAATTTTTTACCATGTCTATAGGTAGGCCAAGCAATGGGGAATCAGTCTTGTGATGGGGTCCATAAAGCTTGTTCCGAAATCCTTCATTTGTTCTCTCTGCACAGTCAATATCAGAGAAAGTAACTGTGTGGGAATTGTGTGAGTACTCTCCAATGGTAACACACTTCAAACAACCGTGTTTACCATTAAAGTTGCAAACACCTGAAAGGTAAAAAATAAATAAATAAGTCAACATCAACATCTTCCTTCTTTCAGGTATTAAAATTGGCATTGCAATAATTTAAACAGGTAAAATAAAAAATGATTACCTTTTATGTAAGCTCTAGCTGGCGAGTCACATATAAAGCATCGAATCTTTACAGCAATAGTCTTTTCGAAAATATGAATACCTTCATCCAAAATTTTTTTCATGTCGTTTATAAAATCTTCTAAGTAACTGTCCAAGTTTTTAGGTTTTCCAACTCCAAAGTAAATACCAATAATAAAAGGCTTTATGCCAGTATTCTCGTGGATGTTGCATAAAATTGGCCAAAATTCATGTTTAGAACTTTTAAATATTGGCAATCCATCAAAATTAATATTTAATGAAATTTCGTCTGGAGCTTCATCCCAAGTATTCAATATTTTAATCACAGAATTGGCTATTCCGTTGTGCCAGTATTCGCCACCTTCGATTTCTTTTATGTTCACATTTCGTGGAGTTGCTAAAATTGTCCTTGGATCAGTTGGTAATATTTGCGGAATCAAGTCGTTGATAATTGCTGCCAGATCTTTTAAAGCAACATGGTTAATACTCTTTTCTACAGCCCACGTTCTAATTTTTTCCCTAAACAGTGAGTGCTTTACATCATCGCTATAGTTGCCATCGTCATCATCTTCAGAACTCGATATTTTTTATGAGTTATAATTGCCGGTGGAACAATTAATATTATCACCGAGGTTACTGGAAGAAGAACTTGGACACACATAATTTGTTGAATGTACAACATCTTCTGAGCTATTGCGACTAATATTTTGTACGGAACCATCCTGTTTCAAACTATTTGTCACGCTTTGCGTTACTTCCCGACTTGAAGGTTTTATTTCTTCTGTCTTCATAATTCTTTGGTACTCTTTCGATAATTTTCTTCTAATTCCCCCTGTTCTAGCTTTCATTTTCCAAGAATTAGTCGAATTCATATTTATAAAGCAATAAAATATATACGTCAGTGATAATCGCCGTCTGCTTCAACTAGTTACACTGACTGGTTACAGTACCACATGTTACTTTTATTCAGGTTAAGTCTGAGTAAAGGTACTTATGCGAACCACTATAGAAAAGAAGCCGTTAATTCGATACACTAGTGAGTATTTAAGCAGCAGCGAGGCATCTAGTGAATAGTTAAACAGCCGCTATACAGACACTATCAATGGCAGTATAAAGGCTGATAAGCGGTAGACATATTCAGCAATAAGCTGTAATGTGGGCCACAAATCATCCATTATACAGCTATTAACGTCATAATAGTTCACACGTGGCCCTTTAATAAGTCAGTGTAATAGGAGTTCACAAATACCTTTTTATACAGCATTTGGCGTAATTTCATCCACTAAATAGCCCTTACTACGCTTAAGGCATTAGAAAAGGTTAAAAGCTGAATAGAGTCGTTGAAAATATACCTTTATAGCATTCTTAGCGTATTAATGGTAGTTTTGTCGGTCTTAAAAAGCCTTAATGCAGCTCTTAATCAGCCTAAGCTGTTTAAATATCACTGACAGCTATTATGCAGCTGTAGGACCACCAGTGTACTCTTAAAAGAGTCTTAATACGCATAGAGTTTCAAATAGGTCTAAAAGTGAGTAGCTAAACAGCTATCTGTGCTACTTGAAACTTTAGAGTTTCATTCGTCTGAGGGACGAATATTTATGAATAGATACACGTTTGACGAGTACGGTTACAATTATTGAAACACGATTTTTGAAGATTTCAGTTTGATGAAGTAAACGGTAAGTTTGTGATAATATTT
The DNA here is from genome assembly GCA_917880725.1 of Selenia dentaria. NCBI lineage: Eukaryota > Metazoa > Arthropoda > Insecta > Lepidoptera > Geometridae > Selenia > Selenia dentaria. The sequence goes on from OU862879.1 coordinate 18,471,622, forward strand.
TGAACTAGTCATAATTATTCAAGCACATTTTAGTTAGTAACATCGTGTGTATTTACATGTAAACATCCGCATTTTTTCTTCAAATCATTTTATTTTATTTTAGAAATGGACGCTCAAGATCGGCAAATAGAGCATTATTTGAATTGTTTATCCGATTCTGATGATGACGATGGTACCTCGATTCAGCGAGGAGACGCGGGCTTGAGTGACATCGAGGATCACGTCGATATTGAAAAAGAGATCCCGACAGATTCCGACGGCAATGAAACTCAAGATGATGAACAACTGATCGATTTAAGACAGCAGCGCCGAAGTGGTGTCATCTTATCTTCTGATTCGGAATCTGAAGAAAGCCCAGGTACGTCAGGTAGCTCCGCTCCATCACAACGTATAGTTATTCCATCTGCTCGCAATCTTAGAGGAAAAAATGGCCATAAATGGTGTTCAATTCCTTTTCAATCTGCGAATACATGAACCCAGGCTAGAAATATCGTACATGTGATTCAGGGACCAACAAATAACGCAAAGGATAAGACGGAACCAATTGATTGCTTTTCCATTTTTATGACGGCTGATATGATACGTAATATAGTTGGACACACAAAGTAAGAAATTGTGTTGAGAAGTTCAAAATATAAAGAGCGAACCGCAACAATTTCATCAACATGCGAAGAAGAATTGACTGCTTTGTTAGGATTACTTTTGCTGTCAGCTGCGAAGAAAGACAATCATCTCACGAGCTTGGAACTATTTGATCCTACATTTAGTGGAACCCGATACATATCGGTAATGTCACGGGATAGATTTGATTTTTTGTTGAACTGTTTGAGATTTGACGATAAGTCAACAAGAGATGAACGTAAAGCACAAAATAAATTCGCGCCCATCAGAGACTTGTGGGAAGTTTTCATTCAGACATGCAGGGACAGCTATAAAGCTGGAACTTATGTTACAATAGATGAACAATTACTAGGTTTTAGAGGACGTTGCCCTTTTAGAATGTACATTCCGTCAAAACCTAATAAATATGGCCTAAAAATCCTGATGCTATGTGATGCTAATACTAAATATATGATAAATGCAATGCCATATGTTGGAAAAGTTGAAACAAATGGTGATTCACTCGGATCTTATTATGTCAAAACTTTATCTGAAACTTTGTGGGGCAGTAATCGTAATGTAACCATGGACAATTGGTTCACGTCTGTCCCTTTGGCTCATCAGTTAATAAAGGAACCATATAAACTTACAATAGTAGGAACGCTTCGAGCAAACAAACGTGAAATACCACCTGCAATACTTGATATCAAAGAAAGACCAATAGGTTCGTCTATGTTCTGTTATGATAAAGAATGCACGATGGTATCTTATAAGCCTAAACATAACAAGAACGTTCTCTTGCTTTCTACCACTCATGGCAATGGTACTGTTGCACCTTCTGGTAAACCAGACATCATTGAGTTCTACAATTCGACTAAAGGCGCCGTAGATACCTTCGATCAAATGTGTAGTGGTATGTCTTGCAGCAGAAAGACGCAAAGATGGCCACTGTGCTACTTCTATGGCATGCTCAATATGGCAATCATAAATTCGTATGTTGTTTACGTACATAATATTGTAAAGGTAAAAAACCAGCAAGCAGACGATGTTTCATGAAAGATGTTTCAGTGAAAATGACCGAACCGTGGTGACGTAAGCGTCGCGAAATGCCAACTTTGAGGCGATGCCTAAAAAGGAAGATAGCAGAAGTTTTGAACGAAACGCCTACCAGCGATACGCCTGGTCCAAGTGGTACTCAAAAAAAGATTTGTAGCTTCTGTGATTACAAAAAGCGTCGAATGACGAGGTTTCAATGTAACCACTGTAAAAAGTTCATGTGTATGGACCACCGTGGCCTTATGTGTCTGGAATGTTCAGAATAAATATGTATTTTTGTTTTATCACATAAGTTTTAAAAAACTCAATAAAGAAGTTAAACAAAACAATTATTTATTTGTTTTCTTTCATTAACAAAATCATAAATAACCATACCTGAATATGTTCGTCTGTGAGACGAATGTTTATTAGTAATGTTACTCCTACATATGTTTATGAATCTAGGGTTAAGACGTACTATTTATACGCATAGATATCTACTATCTATTCTTACCTACCAAATTTTTGTTTCCTTGTTTTATATTATTTAAGTTATAGTTAGTTTATATATTTGCTTATTGTTAAATCTACTTATCTGGGGAAGACACTGACTGCTGCAACACAGCTTACGCTAAAGCAGCAGGCAGGGTAACCTATATTTATAATCATATGTAAGATGTTAAGAACAATAAACAATGTGTAATGTAATAGAATACCTACACTAAGAAGAAGGCCTAAGAAGAATAGTAAATAAAAAGTTAGATTAGAAATATAAATACTTATATTAGTTAGATAACATGACCTGGAATGCACTTCACTGTAGGTTCTAAAATTACTTTTCTTCAATCGGTCTTGCTTTTCTTAATGTTGTCGCGACGTATCGCGAGTTCCGACTAGCTTCATCTTTTGGTGAGTTGAAAGATTACTAATATTTTATACTGGCAATTTCTACAATGTGTTTGACATTTAAGATAGAACGTTTTCGCGCCTTCGGCGTGCGGTTGTGCGATAAGCAATATTAACCTTTTTCAAGTGTGTACAGGTATCGGCGCGATGCGAGGCGATTGTATGTGCTCTCGAGTGTAAGGATGGGATATGAGGACTGGTGGCGCACATAATACGATGTGCGCACTGACGAATGACGAAGGATAGGGTACAGAGACCGTAGTCGGTGAGTCAACCCAATTATTCATTATTCTCTATTGCATCTGACCTGTATGTACCATTGAGTGATCTGAGGCAGTGGTAAGATCGCGACCATTTGTAGTAATAGCCGATGACCGGCATTGTGAAGTAATATAATGCACGTTGTGGCCATCGATGGCATCTAAGCGCACGTTCCAATATGCAGCCAGGAGACGTCCTTGGCTTTGCTCTGTGGGTGGTGCGGTTCCACCAGGATCTAGGGTTAAGCCCTGAGATCAGTAGTTGGAGGTTTGCCCAGCGTAGAGGCGCAGGGAAACCAGAAACTAGTTGGGAACGTGTGTAGTTGGAGGTTTGCCCAGCGTAGAGGCGCAGGGAAACCAGAAACTAGTTGGGAACGTGCGTGTTTGGAAGAAGGGCAGGCTGTAAGGGGTGTGTGGAGGCCCGTGGGGGGAAACCCCCAAATATGCGGGCTTCCTTCTGGGAGTCTCGCTAACGTGTAAGCCGGTGGGAGAGGTGAGGACGGGCCTGACTATCCCATACGGCTGGTGATCATCGTATGCGTACCTGGTTTCCTATCCCAGGCGTGTTGGCCCTTACGGCAATGCTTGGGTGTCATGGAGCGTTTGCCACTGTATCAGAATCACTGTCAATGCGGATGACTCACTTTCCAACCTAACCTATTATACGTAATAGATTGGGTTGCATCCAATATATATATATAATTATAAATCTATACTCTTGGCGTCACCGATATCCAGAGTTACTGTTTACCCCGGTTGTTGGGTGACCCCAAGACATGGTGGAGATGCTGGGATTCATTGTCGATCTTAGCCTGGGTGACATGCATGTTTGGGGAATTATGAGGCGTGGAACAAGCTCTGCCGGATTCGTTCCGGCTACAGTTTATTCTCGCAATGTAGTCACAAGAGTTTCGGACTCAATAGTATTTATTTGCCAAGATTGGCTTGTGTTTGGGGAAGTAAATACCCATCCACTGATCTGCCAGGTGACAGGCAGAAACTGCAATCTGAGGCGTGGACAGCTCTGCCGGATTCGTTCCGGCTACAGTTAATTCTCGCAATGTAGTCACCAGAGTTTCGGACTCAATTGTATTTGTCAAGATTGGCTTGACACAAGTAAAGATCGGCAATAAAATTAATCTATAAAATACCTACTTATTTCTTCCCGAACCCCTATCCTTAAAATATTCGTAGCAATAAAATGAATAAACTATGAGACTTAACTTATGCGTTTTATTCCTGGTTTTTGGTAAATTATTGCATTTTGATCGTGTTTGCATGGTACCTACTATTTTCACTTTAATTTAAGATAATATTATTTATGCTACCCGCGAACTTTTTTTGACGATTATTTTTACCTTATTTTACTTTTTACGTGTGGTGATCTTTTATTGATACCATACTATATAAACAGCGAACGCTTTACGGACACACATAACATAAGCGGTAATTAAAAGGTAACACTGGGAGTGTTGTGATAAGATTTCGGATGTGAAAATAACGATTTTATTTGTTTAACCGATTTGACTTTTATCGTAAATCATTATTTTGATTTTACGGTATAGTAGGTATCGAAGTATAAAGTAATACGGAAAGTTATAAGTTATTACGCGAGTCATGTTACGTTTAGTATAAAAAAAGGTTAATATTGCTTATCGCACAACCGCACGCCGAAGGCGCGAAAACGTTCTATCTTAAATGTCAAACACATTGTAGAAATTGCCAGTATAAAATATTAGTAATCTTTCAACTCACCAAAAGATGGAGCTAGTCGGAACTCGCGATACGTCGCGACAAATGTAGACACAGAGTCCCAAATGAGATTTTCTGGAATTGCTTAACTGGTTCGAAAGGACCTTTCACCATCGGACACAAGCCGTATTCGGATTACCGGGCGATACCGGATTCATTAGATGACCAAGATCCCAGACCACTTTCTTTACAAATATCTTTGGGCTACTTATCAGCTCCGTTTACTTACTTCCTTTTGACTTCTATTGTTATATATTTGAGAAACATAGTCCGTGTTCATTTGGGGGCTTAAAAATCCTCTATTTAATTTATTGATTCAGGCGTTACTTTGCGGAAATCCATTATCAAAAACGATATTAAAAATAATATAAAATAGTAAGTGTCACTAAATATTTGTTATCTTAAAAATCAAAATGGTTTCTCTAAGGAATCCACTCTTTCCTACGAAGAAATTATAGTCAGGAACTGTAACTGCGTTAAAAAAATTACCCAACAAAAGTCGTGTACAAGTAGGCGGGGCTTAAAAGTCGTGTTCAGTACGTCATCAGTCGGACATTCTTCGCGTACATTTTCATTTTTATCATTGTGAACTTCAGTCGTGGATCATCATGCCAGCATTCGTTGTGAAGTGGTGCAGAAACAATACACGATTAAAATGTCCAGGGATCACTTTTACTAGTAAATAAAAGCAAAATTATAATTATTCAAAGATGTTCAAATACGTTAACAAATCGAGATGGTCAATACTATGCAAAATAAAGTCAGTAAATTTTTATTTAATTTAGGATGTATTTTTTTCGTCAGGACTAAATATTGAAATGTATGTAATTTGCAATGGTTTTGCTTGTTATGTTTTATTCTCGCTGCACTTAAGCTAAAAAAACAAGAGTATGACTGCCTGTGAAAACCAGCATAGTTATACTACGTTAATTTTGACTGAAAACAATAAAATTATAGATAATAAAAAAATTATGGACCATGTTACACAAAACTGCAGTACCTACCTACCAGTTGGTACAGTAAGTACCTACTGGTTTTTTTTAAATTATGTTATATAAAATATCATATTATATTTCTCTTTTTATGCTGATGATTTGTCCCGAAGAAACATCAACATCTTTAAGAGCCTTTATTCTGCGCAGCGCTGCGCGAGTTTAGGTATTTTACATTAGCGAGTTACTTACTAGCGCGCCCTGCGGCAGTGGCCTTACCGCTTGAGCAAAATAGTGCGCATTAATATTTGGATCTTTTTTTATCTACTTTGGATTTTATGCCACAAATAGACGTAGGTTAAAAAGGTGAAATAAAATATCACGCAGGACATATTTTACTTTTAATATCGACATTAATTAACATAATATGATAAATATTAATCAAGTACATGCTATCTACAAGAGCATAGACTAGAAAAAAGTAAGATCTAACTCATGTACCTACCAAAAAGAGATGAGAATAGCAAATAAAACAACCATCACATAGTTCCTGCTACCAGTTTCCGGCTCAAGCATGGATTCCTGGATATCAAGTATAAGCATAAGAAATTTGGTTAATAGCAAAATACTAGCCCCTCAAGGGTCGATGTAGTTATAACAATAAAATTTCTATTGTGTCTGACCTTTGATGCACTAGATATAAAATTATTTGTTAGAATCCCACTTAAAAATGTTACCTCAATAAGTATCAGGAAGTTTTGAGCGCACTAATATTTAGTTGTGTAAGTGCGGGCATCAGAGCGATACGTCCCCTGACCTCTCTCTAAGAGGCCTCAGCCGTGTCTGACGATTCGTGACTGGCGCGACCGGTTTTATGATTGATTTTTAAAACGTGTGTGTGTAGAAACCGCTCGGCAGTAACATACTAATAAACAATTTCTAAATGTAGTCTATGGAACTTGAACTTGTTAATCAAATAATGTTCTATTACATCAGGTAAGATAAGACAGAGAGAAATTTACATAATATAATATATCAATCATTATTATGTGACCCCAGAAACACTCAGCAAAAACGCGAATTGGCGCTTCCAAAGCGTTTACGCTCTAAAGAGATACTACAGACAATGAACAATAAACGATTGCCTACAGTTGGTATGTAATAAAGGTAACTATATAGCATTAAAAAAACAGTTCATTATTTGGTCAAATTAAAGCACGTTTAATTTTTCAAGCTAATGAAAATTCACCCTCTGCAAATTTTTCAAGTGGTTTAGCTGAGTTGCTAATTAATTTGTCAGTAATATCAACACAGTGCTTTTCTAAAGTAATTCTATAAATTGATTGAATTTTCTAAATTGATAATGAAGGTATTCTGTGACCACTGAAAAACCTCCAGCTGGCAAATAACGACTTATTTTTTTTGGTAAAATGTATAAGCCTAAAATGTTTCATAATATTTCTTTACTACATTGCGAAGAATCTCTTCTAATGTCTTCTAGACAAAAACTTAATAAATTAATCATATTTCGCGAGACATACGAAATTTACGATTGATTTATTATTAAGTTGGTCCAGTACACTTGTTGCATAACATCGTCCACGCCGCTATGACTCTGCGGTCATTGTAGACGTTGCAGCACGCGCGTAAACCAATCCCTGCTTTCCTTCTGAATTTAAACCAATCACCGAACATGTCTATTTGTAACCTCGGAAGTAATTTGTATTTGGAATCATACGTTGTTTTGATTTAAAGGGCCACTTTTTGTGTGGAATTTGTTCTGAATTATGCTTCCTGACTATTATTTCTTCGTAGATTCTTTCTCCTCAAAATCAAAATTGTTTATCTTCAACGTCTTCTGTGTCATTCCATGATATATTTTCAATATTTTAAAATTTTTCATTTTGCTGGTCAGTATCAAAACAGTTTGTAATATAAAATACAAATAAGGATTTATGAAATAAGACCTGATTTCATATGAAATTATATTACAAATTTGTATTTGTTTTTAATTTTTTAATAATTTTTTTAAATAGAAAACCAATCCTACTAACATTTTTCCTAAAGCTGTTTTCAGTGCTCGACCGAACGTCAGTCCGTACGTCGGTCGCGCTTGTCATTTGTATGAAAACTCACAAGTGGTTACAGTGCTCGACCGACCTTACGCACGCATATAGGTGTACGCAATGCGTACGAAGACCGTCAGTCAAGCCCGTCCGCATGCGTACCGTCAGTCGACAGACGCGCTATAGAAACATATTACGCGTCCGTTAGGATACATTATTTCTATGGTCCAGTGCTACACCGATCGGTGGACCGACCGTACGGATGCTTGTATCATCGTCAATAAAAATCGAATCCTGCTAGTTCAAAACTATCGTTGCCAGACAGAATGGAACTAAGTTGACTCAAGACAACTAGCTTGTGTTGATGTCGCCAAGCCGAGCGCAGTAAGACGTATCTACCTCTGTTTATATATAACATCATTGGTTTTGATTTAATTTGAATTTTATTTGTTTAGACAATAGTGATGTTCTTGTCATATTTATTTATCGATATTTTCTGTGTCAAACCCCAATATTGTAAGTTTCAAATCTTTTGATTCTATATCGGAAATTCACGGAACTGCTTCTTTACTTTGATTTATTTAGATTTAATTTACACACTCTGCTAATCAATGATCGCTTATAGTCACAAGTGCACTTGCAGGGGATGCATATAAAAGTTTTAAATATGGAACCAACATCTTAGAAAAATAAATCTGATCATATTTTATTAAAATGTCAAGTATTTTCTTTGTTTTCAGACGTCCACAAAGTTACCATAGCATTAGGTTAGAGAGGGAAAGGAAAATTTAAGTTCATATTTAAAGAACATTTACAAAAAATTATGTTCTTTGCATTTTGATGAAGATTCCTTCAGCTGCCGTTGAACCAGACACAATAGATAGACCATAATTTTCCTGGTTAACGACAGCTTAGGGGGTCGTTAACCAAAAATTATCAGATTAAAAGATGATTCAGTGCCATCAACGTTTATGCAGGTGAGAATAATATTACAAAACTATTCTTATTGCCCATTAAAAGGCATTGATACTTTAATGGCTTCTTAACAGAATTATACTTTTTATATTGCAGTGATTTTAACGTTATGACGTCGTAGTTCCTGGAAAAGTAGGTAGGCGAAATATATTGTACTTGTATTATTGGCCAAATATGGCGATTTGTGAGTAAACGGGCTTAAGTATACAATTTTACTGTTATCAGCAACCGTAAACTCGACACCAACTAGCTCTTATAACCAGAGATCCAAATCTAAATGCAGCCAAAGATGCTTATAGTAGGCCTACTACGCGCACCAATGCAATGAGGACATTTAGAACAGGTCGATTTTTGTTAGAGGATTCAGTGTAAGGGCGATCACGACGCCAATGACGTCATGCGCAGTTTCGTTTAATCTACTGGATCTTATCCTATCTACCTCTACTAATATCTAACTATTATAACACAAATTATTGCTACGGTTTGGTTCATCTCGCATCTGGCCGAATTAAACGTGGTCGTGCCCTTAACCTTATTTGAGGTCTGGATCCACGCCTGATTCAGAATGCTGATGATGATGATTTGTTATGTTAGTCCTAAAATAATTACCACAATTATATTATGATAATAGTCCACCGATCGGTGTAGCACTGGACCATAGAAATAATGTATCCTAACGGACGCGTAATATGTTTCTATAGCGCGTCTGTCGACTGACGGTACGCATGCGGACGGGCTTGACCGACGGTCTTCGTACGCATTGCGTACACCTATATGCGTGCGTAAGGTCGGTCGAGCACTGTAACCACTTGTGAGTTTTCATACAAATGACAAGCGCGACCGACGTACGGACTGACGTTCGGTCGAGCACTGAAAACGGCTTTAGGAAAAATGTTGGATTGGTTTTCTATTTAAAAAAAATATTAAAAAATTAAAAACAAATACAAATTTGTAATATAATTTCATATGAAATCAGGTCTCATTTCATAAATCCTTATTTGTATTTTATATTACAAACTGTTTTGATAGGTACTGACCAGCAAAATGAAAAATTTTAAAATATTGAAAATATATCATGGAATGACACAGAAGACGTTGAAGAGAAACAATTTTGATTTTGAGTCTAAAGGTTAAGTAACTTCTAAATCTGTCTAGTCGTTCCTTATTTTTACCTTGATGTGAACGACTTGTCTGTTTCTTCTCCTCCTATTTCCATTATTTGACACTGAATACTGAATCCTCTGTCACAGGCATGACGTACCGTAACTGCTGTGCCCCCCCGTCCCCACAGTTTTTCCGTGCGGACCGTCCGTTCCTGTACCTGCTGGTAGGCACCGACAATGTGCCATACTTCATCGGTACTTACCGCGGCATCGCAGCTTAGCAAGGATCACCTATTGTTTGATTACATAACTAGTATTAAGGACAGTTGTTTATAGACAGTCTTGGATTGTAATTGTGATATAAGATGTATATGTATTGACCAGGGAATTGTGAACAGTATACCAAGCCTAGTATCCGGTGCTATGTTATATTAAATAATTTACGGAAATATCAATAACAAAAGTGCAAACTATCTTATCTTTTCTCTAGCATGGATCTAGCCGCGACAGCTATATCTGGGGCTGTCATTTACCGATAAATACGAGTACTATAAATTGTTATCTCATCGACAGTCCATACTCGCAGTGCTGGTGTAATAAACTAAACATATAAATAACCTACGCATATCAACAAAGTCTAGGGATCGAGCATATCCTTATTTTTTTCATAATTTATAATCATTTTGCTGTATATAATTTTATTATTGTTGATTTGAAAACATAAATAAAATAATGAAGAGCAAAAATGTTGACATTTTAACTCATTTATTTAGTTAATAAAAACAATAAAAAGTAAACTTTAAACTTAAAATTAACTTTATAATACTTAGTAGTTCATTGGATCGTTCATTCAGCGTTCGGTTGTCGCCCCGATCGCACGCTTATGCTTAAGGAGCTACCGACTTTCTGTCGATAGAACAACACCTTTCGTCCAAAATGGAGAAGTTTTTGTCCCGACCGACATCAAACCCTAGCTTGACCTCGAAGAGGCCTAGAGATGAAGATTCACCTGAAAAATGGCGGAAGCCGAAGAAATTTGTCACTAACCCCAATGAAGCATCCAAGTACAAGGAAGTGCCAACAGACAATAGATTTGAAGGCCTACCGGTTGATAATAACGTTGCTACGGCAGTACCTGACTGCTTTCTCAATGCCTGCAAGAAGAAAGCTTACAACAACACTCCACCGATCATCATCGAACTGGTAGGTGAGTGGAACCATCAGAACATAAGAGCTGTAATTGAAAGGTACACAAAGGATTTTCATATGCAGTATCGCGGACGCAAGCTGGTCAAAGTACAATGCTATTCTGCCAAAAACCACCAGTTACTTAAAGACGGACTTCATAGTGAAAATGTTGTATACTACACATTCACCCGCAAAGATGAAAAAACCCCTAAAGCCGTTATAAAAGGACTGCCTAAAGCTGTTCTTGATACTATTCCCGAAGAACTAAACTCCCTAGGCTTTTCTGGTGCTAGCGTCACAGAACTGAATACCCTACACCCTTCTGAATGTCCACCTCTTCTTGTCCAGTTACCCAGTGGCACTGATATGACAAATTTCAAGAAAATAAAGTATCTGTCAAACTGTGTTGTTGAAATTCAACGGTACAAGCCTAACAAAAAGGTAAGCACTCAGTGCTTCAGGTGCCAGGGCTTTGGCCACGCTGCGCGTAATTGCAACAGGCATCCCCGATGCGTAAAGTGTGCCAAAGATCATCCCACCTGGGAATGCACCAAAAAAGATCGTGAAGAACCTGCTCGCTGTTGCAATTGCCAGCAAGAACATCCAGCCAATTACGCGCAATGCAACGAACGCATTAAATATATCGACAGAATTGAGTCCAGACGTAAAACCTCTCGCAAAGACACTATTCCAGAGGAACTCCATGCCAAGATTACAGTGCCAAACACCTGGGCACAAATCACAAAATCTAGTAACAGCAAGATGAAAGTGCCCAAGCCCCAAAAAGAAGTACTTGTGAGCCCTACTATTCACTTAGGCGAGCGATCATCTGAATCTCTTCACTACATGCAGTCATCAATGAACAAGAGACAAGCCCAGCCAATACCACGCGCTGGAGCACCCTTAGGAAATACTCCTCATGACCCTCAAACCATGGAAATGCTTGAGATCTTCACGACTATACAATCTATCAAGCAAGACTTCATCAAGTGCAAATCTTTCATGGAGAAAGTAATATTAATTTTAACTCATCTGGGACATTATGTTTAGTTGCCATGAGTTGCGGATACTGTACTGGAACGCAGATGGTGTTCACAAAAAGCAACAGGAACTCGCTAAACTTGCCGTGAGTAAACTCAAAGTTCACATTATAGCAGTCTCTGAGACTAAGTTGACAAGCAGACTTACACTAAATCTACCTGGCTTTGTTTGTTACCGAAAGGATAAGCACCGTGAAGGTTTCGGCCAGGGTGTAGCAATAATTGTTCGATCAGACTTACCCCACTATTTACTTCCACTCCAGCATACGCAAAACCTTGAAAATATAGGCATTTCCTTGGGTATGACTAACACTAATAACAATATTTAAATTTTTTCGATCTACCAGTCTCCTAATCTTCCTCTTTTATCTACTGATATAGATCGCATCATGTCAATTGGACCCAAGGTACTGGCTATGGGTGATCTTAACTCAAAATACCCACTATGGTCGCCTGGGCCTGGCAACTCCCGTGGTTTAACGCTGTATGAGCATATGCTCAGCAGCGATTACGTTATTCACGCTCCTCAAGCCGAAATATCGAAACTGTAACCAAATAAATATGGTAAATATCCCTTCCGTAAACATATGGAGGGGATAAAATAATAATAATACGGTTACTATTCCACTGGCGCGAGTTTCTCTGAGCGAAGAGCACGGCCAGTTAGTGTATAACCCGCGGCACGTAACTCTAGCGCTGAGCGAAACGTGGAAGGGATAGTTGCGCATGGGTACAGTCGCGCACATGTGACAGAGAGAGACAACAGTCCCTCGTCTTCGATGTGACATAGAGAGACAAGAGTGCTTCGTCCCTCTAGCCACCCTGTGATACCCAATTTTTGACTTCTGCGCAATAACGGTCAGCGCTAGAGTTACGTACCGCGGGTTATACGCCTGGCGACTGCTTGACCGCCAACCGCCCGAAGCATTTCATGTTTACGTAGAAGACTGTAGTTCACTGTGCAGTCAGCATGGACTGCTTCAAGCTGCCCGTGTATCTGGGGTCTAAGATAAACACCCGGTTTATTTTCTAGTTTTGTGTCCTGTTTAGTTTAGCTCCATCCATCCATGATAAGCTGTAGCACTAGGGACCTGTCTGTGATTGTATAGTAACCAAGTTGTAAGTTACAAGCATTGCGTAGTAACCAATTTATATCTTTAATACCGTCAGTATCTAATTTAACCTACGTTTACATTATAATATAATCCGTCCACATGTCTTGCAATCGTAAAATTGCTATGGTACAAAATTTTTACCTACTATCCCTGTCAGGTATTACTGAGTACTGAATCCCATGGCGCAGGTATGGTGACAATGGTGCGGCGCTGCGCTCGTCCACGTACACGCCCGCTGATGTTCCGTGCGGACCGGCTGTTCCTTTACCTGCTGGTGGGCGCAGACAATGTGCCATACTTCATTGGTACTTTCCACGGCATCGCTGATTAGTACTAATACTCGTATTATAAGTAATCGCTGATTAGTGTTGAATACATCGAGTTTACGGACTTTATGGGGAAGTTTAGTAACACATTGTAATATGTGAATATTGTGAATAATAACCACGTTATACATCCATATAGGCTGACTAGTCCATCATCCGATTCCCGTATTTAGTAGTATATATAGTATTTATCTATGGTAGTACCTAGGTGACCGAGCTTTAAGCGAATTAGACACCTACGTGTACAAAATAGCAACACATGTACCGTGAGAATCTTGTCACCGCAATTCAGGATTTTGCAATGCGACTATTACCCCATCTAGTTTTAACACAACGAGCAAACTGTTATTTTTCATTGCTCGTTTAGGACATTTACATTTATCATTTATTTACATTTATCTATGGACTAGTTCGCGAATCTGCTCACCACTTCAGACATAACATGAAATCAAATGTCAAAAACAATTAAGGAGGTTTGAATTGCCGATCTAGTTATAAATATATGAGCGATAAGTACTCTAGCGGTTAGTACAGTACAGAACTGGCGGAACTTTATCTGATTATTTAATTTGGTACAATGTTAGTCTACTGATACATAAATGACTTGTTAAAAACTAGAACTTAAAGTTAATAGGCCCAATTGTTACAACCCAAAGCAATTTGAAACATATATACTTATATATAGGTAATTAGCTAATGTTTAAGTAGGAAGCAGCTTAACGTAGCTCTATGATTAGAATCACAGCTGCGCTATGGTCATAGAACTATATATAACATTTATATGTCTACTATATTTAACATTTTAGATAGGTATCTAAAATGTTAAATATAGTCTTTATTAGTTAAATATCTCTGTAATCTCACTTAGACTGTAAAGAGAGTATAATACTGTTACATTTGGTGATTCCGGTCACAATTTCCGCAAATATTTGGTAGTCAACAAGTGGGCTGATATACTTTCCTATAAGATATACTAATTTCGAACACCATTGATAAAGTGCACTTACTTGATATTGTATGATAAAGCGTGATGTTTATTATTAAATACTAAATGGATCTATTTACATAAAATAAATGTTTATATTTATTTTATTTATTTGATACGTAACGTTTTAAACTTTTGTTTCTAGGTATATACTTACTCGTAATATTGTAACTATAATGACTTGAAAAGGTAAAAATAGTATGTATTTAAATAGTGACGATTAATTTCGAACACCATTGATAAAGTGCACTTACTTGATATTGTATGATAAAGCGTGATGTTTATTATTATATACTAAATGGATCTATTTACACAAAATAAATGTTTATATTTATTTTATTTATTTGATACGTAACGTTTTAAACTTTTGTTTCTAGGTATATACTCGTAATATTGTAACTATAATGACTTGAAAAGGTAAAAATAGTATGTATTTAAATAGTGACGATTAATTAGTTAGAATTAATTTGGCTTATTATGCTCGTAGCATTGATCCGTTTCTCTTTACGACTACGTATGAGAATGTTTGTATATTTATTAAATATTACTCACCAGTGCATACTAAGTAAAATATGGATACTAATGATCGTTTATTATTATATATTATATATAATAATAAACGATCATTAGTATATATACTAATTTTAACGAAAATTAGTATATATACTAATGATATATACTAAGTAACAAATCAAAGTGGGTCCGAAAGTTGAAGTTTTAGAAGTGCAAATGAAAACTTTAAAACGTTTCAGTTGGTTGAAGTTTTATAAAATGCAAATTAAAACTTTATTATCTAAGACAGTGTCTAACACTAACTTATCGTTTAATGAAACTTAATGCATTTAACAATATTTTTATCACCTACATTATAAATTTACAAATGTGTATAAGCTAACTCAATCATAATACTAACAAAAGTATAGACTATGTATAGGTTATATGTCCTTATTATCTTCGAAGTTGTATAAGCTACCTCAATCATACTAACAAAAGTATAGACTAAGTATAGGTTATATGTCCTTATTATCTTCGAAGTTGTATAAGCTAACTCAATCATACTAACAAAAGTATAGACTAAGTATAGGTTATATGTCCTTATTATCTTCGAAGTTGTATAAGCTAACTCAATCATACTAACAAAAGTATAGACTAAGTATAGGTTATATGTCCTTATTATCTTCAAAGTTGTATAAGCTACCTCAATCATACTAACAAAAGTATAGACTAAGTATAGGTTATATGTCCTTATTATCTTCGAAGTTGTATAAGCTAACTCAATCATACTAACAAAAGTATAGACTAAGTATAGGTTATATGTCCTTATTATCTTCGAAGTTGTATAAGCTAACTCAATCATACTAACAAAAGTATAGACTAAGTATAGGTTATATGTCCTTATTATCTTCAAAGTTGTATAAGCTACCTCAATCATACTAACAAAAGTATAGACTAAGTATAGGTTATATGTCCTTATTATCTTCGAAGTTGTATAAGCTACCTCAATCATACTAACAAAAGTATAGACTAAGTATAGGTTATATGTCCTTATTATCTTCGAAGTTGTATAAGCTAACTCAATCATACTAACAAAAGTATAGACTAAGTATAGGTTATATGTCCTTATTATCTTCGAAGTTGTATAAGCTACCTCAATCATACTAACAAAAGTATAGACTAAGTATAGGTTATATGTCCTTATTATCTTCGAAGTTGTATAAGCTACCTCAATCATACTAACAAAAGTATAGACTAAGTATAGGTTATATGTCCTTATTATCTTCGAAGTTGTACCTATAAGCTAACTCAATCATACTAACAAAAGTATAGACTAAGTATAGGTTATATGTCCTTATTATCTTCGAAGTTGTATAAGCTACCTCAATCATACTAACAAAAGTATAGACTAAGTATAGGTTATATGTCCTTATTATCTTCGAAGTTGTATAAGCTACCTCAATCATACTAACAAAAGTATAGACTAAGTATAGGTTATATGTCCTTATTATCTTCGAAGTTGTATAAGCTACCTCAATCGTTATTATTATTCAATATTGCCCGAAGTTCGTCAGATTTACTGAATAATATGCAAAAATACTCTTTCTACATGAACAAGATGTTGAAACAACAAAATTAAAATAGTGATAACCAAATATCGCTTCTGGCAAATGATCCATATCCATATAACGATATATCCTAACCTATCCATATTAAGTTATCTCAAGAAGTGCAATTTTAATTGTTTAATTATTGGTGCTAATAAAATCATGATATTTTGGAATGAACAAGGCTTGACTTAGTAAGCCTTACCCACGGTAATATAGGTATTATTGCTGGGCCTTATACTCGTACCCTTTCTATTGAAGTAATACGACACAATGATATCTTGGTTAAGTAGTTAAGAGATAAGTATTTTGTGAATGGTGTATGTAAGTAAGATACTTATGTACGTACACCATATTGTTATGAATCTCGTATATAAAAATAAGAAAGTTAACTTATGGAACACAATTAACAAGTTGGCTTAATCCGAGTAAGTAAGTACCTATGTATAAGTAAGTATACCTAGTATAGATTAACTTTACTAAAGCGTGCGTGAAATATTGTTTACAATGTTTGTCAATGTCAATAAATGTAGAATATTTTAAATGGTTTTTGATTTTAATCGTCATAAACATAATCAGCCCTTTTTGTTCCGTCTGCTGGGACTCGAGCCTTCCTCTCAGAGAGAGGAGTTGGGTCCATCCATCACACGGGCCCAGTGCGGATTGGTGGATAGGTTAGTGGCCAACCCATATCGAAATTTTCAGGCCGCCATAGCATAACGATTGTTGTCCTAGACAAACAACCGGGACCGACGGCTTAACGTGCCTTCCGATGCACGGAAGCGCTCAGTTGAACAATGCCACTAGCGGTCACCCATCCAAGTCCTGACCGCAGCAAGTGTTGCTTAACTTGTTGATCGGTTAAGATCGCCAAGTCGAGCTCCGCTACGAGCGCTTCTACTTCATCATAATACAAGAATATTCAAAAAAAATGTAATCCTAAACAGCCGCCCGCTGCGCAGCAAGGCTCTGGCTATGTTAGTATATAAAACCAAACCACCAGTGATCAGGACCTGTGTGAAGTTGGCAGCCAAACTCAGCAGCCATTATAAACCGACCAAATTAAGATGTCGCGTGTGGCGGGTGGGTTATTCCGGTGGATTTTACCATGTTCCGGGACTTGTTTTGAAAATAATCATACCTCGTTAGAAAGCTACTGAAACGATCCTTCAGACGTAGTATTCAGAAATTACTCGCGACATTTCAGAAATTCGCAAATCAGAAATAACTACTGCAATAGTTTGGCTGTTGGCCTATTACGGTTGTTTTGACCATGTTCCGGGACTTGTTTTGGAATGAATCTTACCTCGTTAGAAAGCTACTGAAACGATCTTTCAGACGTAGTATTCAGAAATTACTCGCGAAATTTCAGAAATTCGCAAATCAGAAATAACTACTGCAATAGTTTGGCTGTTGGCCTATTACGGTTGTTTTGACCTTGTTCCGGGGCTTGTTTTGGAATGAATCTTACCTCGTTAGAAAGCTACTGAAACGATCTTTCAGACGTAGTATTCAGAAATTACTCTGAACATTTCAGTAAGCCGCAAATCGGAAGAAACTCCTCCGATAGTTTGGCTGCTGGGTTAATCCGGTTGTTTTGACCATGTTCCGGGACCTGTTTTGGAATGAATCATACCTCGTTAGAAAGCTACTGAAACGATCTTTCAGACGTAGTATTCAGAAATTACTCGCGACATTTCAGAAACTCGCAAATCAGAAATAACTACTGCAATAGTTTGGCTGCTGGCTTATTACGGTTGTTTTGACCATGTTCCGGGACCTGTTTTGGAATTAATCATACCTCGTTAGAAAGCTACTGAAACGATCTTTCAGACGTAGTATTCAGAAATTACTCGCGACATTTCAGAAATAACTACTGCAATAGTTTGGCTGTTGGCCTATTACGGTTGTTTTGACCATGTTCCGGGACTTGTTTTGGAATGAATCTTACCTCGTTAGAAAGCTACTGAAACGATCTTTCAGACGTAGTATTCAGAAATTACACTGAACATTTCAGTAAGCCGCAAATCGGAAGAAACTCCTCCGATAGTTTGGCTGCCGGGTTAATCCGGTTGTTTTGACCATGTTCCGGGACCTGTTTTGGAATGAATCAAACCTCGTTAGAAAGCTACTGAAACGATCTTTCAGACGTAGTATTCAAAATTACTCGCGACATTTCAGACAGCCGCAAATCTTGTAAACTTTACAGTAGGTATTGTTCCAATAGACACCGAATTATAAAAGTTGGTATCAGTTGTCTTGGATTTCATAAAGAATATTATTGCATCAGTCGAATGTTTTGAAATTCGGTACATATTGCATTTGTGAAATCTATTTCATTTTGCTTTTCAGACTTGAAATTGCTCCATTAAAATTTAAAGAAGAATTGAAGATACGTTTAATGGCTACACGCTCGTCGAGACAGCCGAGACGAGCGTATAGACGCGCCATGAAAAAGAATTTATACTCAGTAACTTTTCAAAACTACTAGGTATCATTTTATTAAAAATGCGTAGGTACCTAGTGCTAAATATAGCAAAGGCTTAGACCTAGCAACTTTGAAATAAATAATATTGAAATTGAACCCTACTAAGTCTTTTAATTTATGTAGAAGACCTCGGTGATGTTCTATTCTAGGGTATAGCCTATGTTCGTTCCAAATTTCATTCAAATTCATTCAGCTGTTTAAGTGTGAACATAACACGAGAGCTCGTAATCGTTCAACGTTTTTATACTAATAGTAAGTAGTAAAAGTAATAACTGCCTAACTAAATACCTGTACAGTAAAATGTAGTAATAAGCTTTGTAGCAGTATAACTGATACTGCGGTACCAACCAAGGCAGCCTCTTGCACAAGAGTCCGCCCACCTAATAATAGGATTAGGATTTGCATCGCAGTGAATGTTCAGAAGGGAATGTTCTTTTACGCTGTCCCCTCATGGAGTCAAAATAGATAGCTCATGTATTGTGTCGTGCTAAAACTCCTTGGTGCACAAGGTTTATGCTTAATACAATTGTATTTAAATAACCAACTATTCTGATTGCCCTGTCATCCTAGTTCATAGCGACCCTTTTTCTTTAGCGAACCTTGGCCGGGACAAACATTTGTTTGATGAGCAGAAATGTTAGTAGGGTAGTCGGACCAAAAGATGACCACCCCCCAGTAGATGACCGAAACGCACATTTTCTCGAATTATAAGAATTGAGTGGTACTCCCTGTAGTGGCGTATTTTTTCTTTAGAAGCGGCAACACTGTTCCCTCTTTTAAAAATTAATACATCGTCATTGGACCCTCAGTCATGCTCCAGGACCTCATTTAGTGCGGACGTGTTTCGGCCATCGCCGTTTTGTATGGACAACGAGCTAAGGTGAGTAAACCAGTTTCTTAAGCTTATGAGTGGATTGCCGATTTCTTGATATAATTAGGCCCCATTTATGAGTTCCCCTGCATTTATGACTATTATCTCAAGTAGAAAATCAAAGAAAATAAGTATTTTTTAATAAGGTTTTCGAGAAATTTGCTGTTCAATTACTGGTCTAAAAAAGATACATAAATCCTATTTGTGACCGAGCGGTCAGAATTAGCTCCGACCTGCAAATTTTGTTTTGATATTGTAGATTGTATCTTTGATTTTTTATTGATTTTTTACGTTTATCTTAATGGTTTTGGATACATAATTCTATAAACCAAAACATGACCGGAGGTTAATTACAGAAAAATCGTTGTTTTGGGCTGTTATTTTTTAGCTGGTCATTTATTGTTCCAAACGCTCTATTTGTGACCGAAGAAATTTGTTCGTTCATAATTTGGACCTCAAAACCTAATTGTGACCGACTGATTTTGACTGTTGCAATAAAACTGTTGTGGAATTTTACTAGGGTTCTTCGTAATCAAAAGTAAACCAATTTCGTTGGCCTTACAAACTGTTGTCATCATTACATTACTTGCTATCATAGTTTTTCTTTAATACGTAAATAAAATAAATTACATTTTCCTAAACGGCCTACCTTAGTATTATAATGCAGACAAAATTATGTAGGTATACGGAACCCCACTTCTTTCAAATAAAGTCTCTTGTTATGAAGAATTTCGCCTTTTATTTTGTCGGTCATAAATAGGGCCGATTTCGGTCAGAATTAGTTCCAAACCGGTCACAATTAGGGCCAAAGTCATTTATTTGATATTTTTGCAATTTTAACTTATTTACAAATAGTTCAGAGTAAAAACAGTTTATCTAGTTGATGCACCAAATATCTACCTACGTATACAACCAAAAACATAAAATATTCCTTGAATAGGAGTTGAGATAAAAAATAAAATAACTTGAATTCCGCTTAATCAGTCATCTATTGGTCCAACCACCCTAGTGTGAATGTGAATGATAATAGCAATAAACTTGCACTTGCATTGTAACACATTGTAATGCTAATGCATTCAATTTTGACGTATTATATTCGCTTTGTATGAGGTTATATATATTTTAAGAATGTAAATAAAACAAAGCATAGATTAGTTTTTTGTCATCAATATTGGGTTCGGACGTTTGCACATTTGCAAATCCTCAAATAGTATAGATAAATATTTATAATGGTTGTAGAAGGCTTATCTTTGCGACACCGCACTCTTTGAATTTAAGGTAGCGCTTACCATTAGGTAAACTACATGCAGATTTATTTGTACAAATCTAAACCATAAACCCTAAGACAACCTAATTCGTTCGTGTTTTAGTGACGGACATTGTTACGAAAAGGCGCCAGTGTCGCAGAGACATTTCCTACATCGCGCAAGCGTTTGTATGACAGTTGCGCGGGAGTGTACGAAATATTTAAAATTATTTGAGAATTGCTTCGGATACAAGTATTATTCAATATCTATATATATCTATACGACTTCATATTGGACCAGTGTTTCATTTTGTACCCTGGTTGTACAATGGTAATTGTAATTTTTTAAATCAACATTTTTGTTCTTCTCAGTCTTATTCAGGCAAGAGTCAAGTCACAATCACCAATAAATCAGTCATTAAGTCACTGTCTTGTGTAATTTGCACGCGTTGTAATAATAAAAACTAAACCTATCTGGAGCGATTAATTAACGAGGAAAACGCAACAACTACGTTGCATGATTTTGTACACTTTGTCTAGACTAGTGCACCGTAATGAACACTTGACTGTTAATTATCCAGCACTATTACCTACATGTCGAAACTACATTACGCCTGAGCTAGCTACATTGCCTGAGTAACATACGCTATATTTGATTCATCATCATCAACCTAACCTAACCTAACATTGAAATTTATAGAGAAAAATTCCATCCTCGGATGGGTTTCGAACCCGCGTCTTCCGACTCCGTGTCAGACGCCATTGCCCAACTAGGCCACCGAGGTTCTGGTCCGAGCATCGAATTTTAACTCAGTTTAACAGTACCATCCAACCGAAAGTAGCATTATTTAGAAATACTTAAACTTTCGTATTGACATCGTAGGCCTCGTAATTTTTACTAGTATTACTTTTTAAAGCACAACGCCTGCTTTATGGAACTTCATACTATTTACATACTACATACAACATACTATTTCAATGTTTGAGATCGCTAAAGCAGGCGTTAGTGCTTTAAAAAGTAATACTATAAGAAATCATCATCCATCACCACAAGGAGTAAGACCACGGAGCGCAGCTAGTAGGTACAATATATAACTCTTTCCTAAAATAGTTTTATCAAAATAGTATCTTTTTTACTGGTGCCCTAAGTTTCGTCAACAATTTTTTATAAAGATTATCAAAAACAATTTTAGATTACGGAAATTGTTAGGACTATTTTTAAAAACAACTTGTTTTTACCTAAATCTTATTTAAATATATTAATTAATTTATAGTTCCAGACACTGGTTTTCTGACAAAGATATTCTCTACAGCAGTGTAGAGAATATCTTTGTCAGAAAACTCGAATAACTGTCCGTCCCGGGTATCGAACCAGCACCTTCGGCCACTACGCTGAGACCAAGCGAGCTAAGCAGCTGGCGGATCAGCTAGTATTTTATACGCACCTACTGGCACAGAAAATCCTTTTAAGGGTAGCTTAGCCTCTACACATCAAATAATAATAATAACACATAATAAATGTTTTCATTTATTTTCTTTATATATTTAAACAAATCAAATTATTTATTAACTAATCAAATTACTTAATAATTAAAAAAAACAATTTTTATGATTTATTCTTCACATCTGAAAAAGAAAAAAAAGTTATAAGTAGTGATAAGTGTATAAGTAAAATTAATACACTAACAACTCCTAAATTGGCCTCTTGCTCTTCAATTCTGCTTCAATCAAAATAAACCGCATCCAAATCGGTTATTTCACTCGTTTGCGAGATAGGTACGATGGCGTAGACTAGACAAACAGACACACGTGCACACAGACACGTCAAACATAAGACAATCCTCTCTTTGGTGTGGGGTTAAATACGAAATAGAAATGCTTAAGGCTTATTCAGACCTGAGCGTTACTCGCTACTGTTGTGGGTAGCGAAAAATACCACGCGGAACACGATGGGTAGATATTATGAAGTTCTTTAACTGCAGCGAAACTTGTACCGCCTAGTGAGGCGGTATTTTCTCTTGCTTGGCGAAACTAGTTCCGTCGCCCCGCTAACCATTGCTAACGAATATCTCTACCGTGCGCGGTAGAGATATCCGCTTTGGTGTGAACAGTGAAATTAACGCATACCCTTTCGGATTTCTCTATCGCTCGCGGTAGCGAATAACGCCCAGGTTTGAATAGACCTTTAATTTGCATTTAGTAAGCTGAGAATAAAAATAAACAAAAAATGATGTAAAAATCTAATGTGCGACAAAGTGCGTGCATGACAGCGAGAGCAAAGGGTTAAACGCTCTTAATAAATGGTTATCATATTATGCTTATTATGCTTATCATGGCATGCACGAGTACCTACTATTATACTATATACATATAGATGGTATCTAGTACTTACTCCATGCGCGGAGGCGGAGGCCACGCGCGCGGAGGCAGCGCAGGCGGTGCACGCGTAACTTCTTCAGCCGCGCGTGCCTCTTGTTCAGGAGCAGGCAGCCGTGCCTCCTGTTGTTCAGCAGGGGGCATCACTTTTGCGGCCTGCTGCTGCTCAGCCGCAGCCGGCAGCCGTGCCTCCTGGTATTCAGCAGGGGGCATCACTCGTGCGTCCTGCGGTCCAGGCGGCACACGTGGCGGCGGGACTCGTGGCCAGCCTCTGCCTCGTCCTAAGCGAGCACGTGCGGATCCCCTCCCGCGCTTGCCATACATATTCTGCAATGAAATGATAATTAATACTTAGGAATTAGGTTCATAGTTATTCTTTGCTCTAACTCTGACTTGACATTTTCCAATGTCACTGGGTAACTACCAACAGTTATTATTATTATTTATTTATTTAATGGCAAACTGTTTGAGAACCCTTATGCCAACGACACGTCAGATGAGATATAAGTATAAAATTAAACGGCAAAATTTAGAATTAATAATCTGGAACAAAAGAAAGTATCTTATTAACTACATATCTAAAATGAGATCTAGGTACAATGGACTAATGACAAAATGAATGAAACTAGTAAAAGAAAATCCTAGCGACAACAGAAAATACCAACTAAAGTTTAATATCATTTTGAGAGATGAAGGATGATAATACATTGATAGTGACAGGATTTATATTACACTGGATATTGTCTATTTGAACAGGTAATGGAAATTTATAATGAATAAGTGTAGTATACATAACATCATGATTAAACCGAGGGACAAGAAAAGAAAATATGGTTAAGGTTTTCATCATCTAAACCACACTCACAGATGGATGAATTCTTAATTCTAAGCTTCTTAAGATGAACAGCAGAACAACAATGACCAAATCTCAACCTAGATATAATAGAACAAATTTTCCTATTGCACTTAAATTTAGAAAACCAGAGTTTAGCTTCAATATCAGGTTGGTATTTTGAAAAATTAGAGGATTTACGACTTCCCAACTGTCTCACTAGCATTTCTTGTTTACATCGAAAGTATATCGATAAAAACACTAAGGGTTAATTTTATGTTATGATATTTTTAAGTATCGGCACTTTTGTAATTATTTATTTGCACTGTCAAATGTTATATATAGCAGACAAGTAGGTCATAGACGTGTATATGCGAAAGCATGTAATTGGTGTTTAGTTGTAATTTTTCTTAGAATACTTAGTTAAGTAGCACTGTTTGCTTTCCGAAGGAAATAAAATAAAAAATAAATAAATAAAATTTAGATTACGGAAATTGTTAGGACTTTTTTTTAAAACAACTTATTCCTACCTTAATCTTATTTAAATATATTAATCAATTTATAGTTCCAGACACTGGTTTTCTGACGAAGATATTCTCTACAGCAGTGTAGAGAATATCTTTGTCAGAAAACTCGAATAACTGTCCGTCCCGGGTATCGAACCCAGCACCTTCGGCCACTACGCTGAGACCAAGCGAGCTAAGCAGCTGGCGGATCAGCTAGTATTTTATACGCACCTACTGGCACAGAAAATCCTTTTAAGGGTAGCTTAGCCTCTACACATCAAATAATAATAATAACACATAATAAATGTTTTCATTTATTTTCTTTATATATTTAAACAAATCAAATTATTTAATAACTAATCAAATTACTTAATAATAAAAAAAACCATTTTTATGATTTATTCTTCACATCCGAAAACGAAAAAATTAGAAGTAGTGATAAGTGTATAAGTAAAATTAAAACACTAACAACTGCTAAATTGGCCTCTTGCTCGCGCAACATAGGACGATTCAATATCAGCTTTCAATCAAAATAAACCGCATCCAAATCGGTTATTTCACTCGTTTGCGAGATAGGTACGATGGCGTAGACTAGACAAACAGACACACATGCACACAGACACGTCAAACATAAGACAATCCTCTCTTTGGTGTGGGGTTAAATACGAAATAGAAATGCTTGGCTTATTCAGACCTGAGCGTTACTCGCTACTGTTGTGGGTAGTGAAAAATACCACGCGGAACACGATGGGTAGATATTATGAAGTTCCTTAACTGCAGCGAAACTTGTACCGCCTAGTGTGGTGAAAAACCACAAATTACTGCAACCCTATGTAATGAACACTTCACGGTTAATTATCCACCACTATTACCTACATGTCGAAACTACATTACGCCTGAGCTAGCTACATTGCCTGAGTAACATACGCTATATTTGATTCATCATCATCATCCCTAACATTGAAATTTATAGAGAGAATAATTCCATCCTCGCATGGGTTTCGAACCCGCGTCTTCTGACTCTCCGTGTCAGACGCCATTGACCAACTAGGCCACCGAGGTTCTGGTCCGAGTATCGAATTTTAACTCTCTATTTGACTAACCGTCTTGCGGGAACGGAGCGACATCTATTGGACAGTTTAACAGTACCATCCAACCGAAAGTAGCATTATTTAGAAATACAACTTTCGTAGTGACATCGCAGGCCTCGTAATTTTTACTAGTATTACTTTTTAAAGCACAACGCCTGCTTTATGGAACTTCATACTATTTACATACTACATACAACATACTATTTCAATGTTTGAGATCGCTAAAGCAGGCGTTAGTGCTTTAAAAAGTAATACTATAAGAAATCATCATCCATCACCACAAGGAGTAAGACCACGGAGCGCAGCTAGTAGGTACAATATATAACTCTTTCCTAAAATAGTTTTATCAAAATAGTATCTTTTTTACTGGTGCCCTAAGTTTCGTCAACAATTTTTTATAAAGATTATATAATAAAACTTAAACTTTTATAATAAAACTATTACATCACAATGGTTTGACGCGACTTCCCAACTGTCTCACTAGCATTTCTTGTTTACATCGAAAGTATATCGATAAAAACACTAAGGGTTAATTTTATGTTATGATATTTTTAAGTATCGGCACTTTTGTAATTATTTATTTGCACTGTCAAATGTTATATATAGCAGACAAGTAGGTCATAGACGTGTATATGCGAAAGCATGTAATTGGTGTTTAGTTGTAATTTTTTTTAGAATACTTAGTTAAGTAGCACTGTTTGCTTTCCGAAGGAAATAAAATAAAAAATAAATAAATAAATAAAATTTAGATTACGGAAATTGTTAGGACTTTTTTTTAAAACAACTTATTCCTACCTTAATCTTATTTAAATATATTAATCAATTTATAGTTCCAGACACTGGTTTTCTGACGAAGATATTCTCTACAGCAGTGTAGAGAATATCTTTGTCAGAAAACTCGAATAACTGTCCGTCCCGGGTATCGAACCCAGCACCTTCGGCCACTACGCTGAGACCAAGCGAGCTAAGCAGCTGGCGGATCAGCTAGTATTTTATACGCACCTACTGGCACAGAAAATCCTTTTAAGGGTAGCTTAGCCTCTACACATCAAATAATAATAATAACATATAATAAATGTTTTCATTTATTTTCATTATATATTTAAACAAATCAAATTATTTAATAACTAATCAAATTACTTAATAATAAAAAAAACCATTTTTATGATTTATTCTTCACATCCGAAAACGAAAAAATTAGAAGTAGTGATAAGTGTATAAGTAAAATTAAAACACTAACAACTGCTAAATTGGCCTCTTGCTCGCGCAACATAGGACGATTCAATATCAGCTTTCAATCAAAATAAACCGCATCCAAATCGGTTATTTCACTCGTTTGCGAGATAGGTACGATGGCGTAGACTAGACAAACAGACACACATGCACACAGACACGTCAAACATAAGACAATCCTCTCTTTGGTGTGGGGTTAAATACGAAATAGAAATGCTTAAGGCTTATTCAGACCTGAGCGTTATTCGCTACTGTTGTGGGTAGCGAAAAATACCACGCGGAACACGATGGGTAGATATTATGAAGTTCCTTAACTGCAGCGAAACTTGTACCGCCTAGTGAGGCGGTATTTTCTCTTGCTTGGCGAAACTAGTTCCGCCGCCCCGCTAACCATTGCTAACGAATATCTCTACCGTGCGCGGTAGAGATATCCGCTTTGGTGTGAACAGTGAAATTAACGCATACCCTTTCGGATTTCTCTATCGCTGGCGGTAGCGAATAACGCCCAGGTTTGAATAGGCCTTTAATAAGCTGAGAATAAAAATAAACAAAAATGATGTAAAAATCTAATGTGCGACAAAGTGCGTGCATGACAGCGAGAGCAAAGGGTTAAACGCTCTTAATAAATGGTTATCATATTATGCTTATTATGCTTATCATGGCATGCACGAGTACCTACTATTATACTATATACATATAGATGGTATCTAGTACTTACTCCATGCGCGGAGGCGTAGGCCACGCGCGCGGAGGCAGCGCAGGCGGTGCACGCGTAACTTCTTCAGCCGCGCGTGCCTCTTGTTCAGGAGCAGGCAGCCGTGCCTCCTGTTGTTCAGCAGGGGGCGTCACTTTTGCGGCCTGCTGCTCAGCCGCAGCCGGCAGCCGTGCCTCCTGGTGTTCAGCAGGGGGCATCACTCGTGCGTCCTGCGGTCCAGGCGGCACACGTGGCGGCGGGACTCGTGGCCAGCCTCTGCCTCTTCCTCTGCCTCGTCCTAAGCGCGCACGTGCGGATCCCCTCCCGCGCTTGCCATACATATTCTGCAATGAAATGATAATTAATACTTAGGAATTAGGTTCATAGTTATTCTTTGCTCTAACTCTGACTTGACATTTTCCAATGTCACTGGGTAACTACCAGCAGTTATTATTATTATTTATTTATTTAATGGCAAACTGTTTGAGAACACTTATGCCAACGACACGTCAGATGAGATATAAGTATAAAATTAAACGGCAAAATTTAGAATTAATAATCTGGAACAAAAGAAAGTATCTTATTAACTACATATCTAAAATGAGATCTAGGTACAATGGACTAATGACACAATGGATGAAACTAGTAAAAGAAAATCCTAGCGACAACAGATAATTTTTAAAAGGCACCTTATCACCACAAATTACTGATTCTTTTGCAACCCTATCAGCCTTTTCATTACCAGTGATATTACTATGACTAGGTACCCAAGCAAAATGAATAATAAACTTAACATAGTACATTTTAATAAAAGCATTTTACATTGAAATACAATTCAGTTCCTGGAACCAATTTTGAAGGGATTACTCTGGAATGCTTGAAGAGCACTTAGATAATCTGTAAAAACAACAGTTTTATTTAATTTAAACAAAATAATATAGTTAATAGCTTCCATAATACCCCTGCATTATACAGTAAAATACTGTCACCAAAATTAACCAAAAATGAATATGGGATCCCATCTGGACCAGGGGAAGAGTCTTTAAGTGAGGATAGTACAATACGTAATTCCTGCATAGAAAATGGTGCAAAATCTTCAATAACAGGACTAGTAGATAAAGTATCAATAAAATTAGGGACAAATGGAGGAGCCAATTTATCCATAAACTGATCGACCCAACTTACACTACTTGGATAAGGTGGAGAAGGATCCCTGTATGAACCACAGAATAAACGAATGGATTTCCATACATATGAAGAATGGATATTAGGAGAAATGGAAGAGCAGACATTTTTCCAACCTACTGACTTTTTAGAGTGAAGTATATATTTAGTGTCAAACATAACCTTAATTAAGTTATCATAATTGTCATTTGTCATGCTCATGCAATACAACTGTTCAGCATTCTTTCTATCCTCAACAGCAGAGATACACTCTTGATCCCACCATGGAGGAGACCTATGTTTCATGTTTTGTTGCTTGAGAGGAAATGAATGTTTTGCTGCAGAGTGAATACACTTTATTAATGACATCAGACATTCATTTAAAAAATGTGGGAGAATGGGTGGAAGTTCAGATGCTACTCCTTCTAAAACAGATGAAAACTTAGACCATTGATCAGACAGAGGGTCATTGCTTATCTTATACTGCATTAAAGGCTTATATAGTATTGGCTCTATTTTAGAGAAATGTAGATCAAATACAATAGGGAAATGATCACTACCAAAGCAAGAGGACAGAGTTTTCCATGACATAGAAGGGGCTAGGCTAGCCGACACCAAAGTCAGGTCCACAGCACTAATACATTCAGTTGGTTTTGTACGATGTGTCGGAGAACCACTATTTAACAAACACAGACCTTTATTGTCCATTATATTAAATATCCAACTAGCCAGACCATCCACAGCTTGGCAGCCCCAGACTGGGTGATGTATATTGAAATCACCCATTATAATTATGGGACCAGTGATTCGAGACAAGCCATTGTAAATTTTGTTTAGAATATTGTTTGATGGCCTAGGTATATATAATGAGATGAATATAATGTTTTTAAAACTGACAGCAACTATTGAAAATTTGTCAGATTCAGTAGAAAATGGTAAATGTACAAGATGAGTATTTACAGAATTTCTGACAAGTATGGCAGTACCACCATACCCATCAGCTTTGTCATCTCTGAAACATAGATAGCGTGGAACCTTAAAAAAGGAACCAGGCTTAAGCCATGTTTCAGAGATGGCAATTATAATTGGGTCAAATTTATTAATGATGTACAACAAAATAATGATCAGATCAGTCTTTTTGCTTAATATGCTTTGACAATTCCATTGCAGCCCTAGAGAAGGAGCCATCATGGAATGATTGTAATAGAGGAGTAGGAGAAACTTGGGCAGCGTTGGACGGTACAGATGTGTTAAGGAGTCTGGTGAGAGCCCGTATGAGCTCTAAAATACTATTTGTGAGTAAGGAGGTACCAACAGGATAAGCAACCCCATTGGTATTAGAAATAGATGGATTGCTGATGCTTACCTGATGGGCAGAATGGTCATAACCATGTCTATGAACAGGAGGGGGTTTTGGTTTGAGGAAAACTGTTTTTTATAGGAAGATGATTGACTAGGAGATTTATTATGAGAAAATAAAGGGATGTTATGTTTGCATAAGAGGTTTTAGTCACATCACTGTAACTTTTGCCTCTTGTGGGAGAGTGTAACTTGGAAGCCTCTGCATATGAAATGCTTTTTTCAGTCATTGTAACTTTAATATTCTTTTGCCTGTTATACTCAGGACAACACCTATTAGTTGAAAAGTGAAAACCTGAGCAGAACAGACACGAAAATGTGCCTTCTTCAGCATCACACGAGTCACCTGTGTGAGCATCACCACATTTGAAGCAACGAGGCTTAGACCGACAGTTGTTTTTAGTATGTCCAAAGCAGCAACACTGAAAACATTGAATTCATCATCATCATCATCTCAGCCGTAGGACGTCCACTGCTTAAACATAGGCTCCCCCATGATTTTCCAAAAGGACCGGTTGGAAGCGGCCTGCATCCAACGTCGTCCTGCGACCTTCCTCAGGTCGTCTGTCCACCGTGTCGGTGGACGAACTACGCTGCGCTTGCCGGTACGTGGTCTCCACTCCAGAACCTTTCGGCCCCATCGGCCATCTGTTCTGCGTGCTATGTGCCCTGCCCAGTGCCACTTCAACTGGCTAATCTTCTGAGCTATGTCGGTGACTTTCGTTCTTCTACGGATCTCCTCATTTCTGGTTCGATCACGTAGAGAAACCCCGAGCATAGCCCTCTCCATAGCTCGTTGTGCGACTTTGAGCTTATCTATGAGGCCCATAGTAAGAGACCACGTTTCAGTGCCATAATTCATCACTGGTAACAGACATTGGTCGAAGACTCTTGTCTTGAGGCACTGAGGTATTTTTGACGAGAAGACTTCGCGAAGTTTCCGGAACGCTGCCCAGCCGAGTTGGATTCGACGATTGACCTCTTTCTCGAAGTTGGACCTGTCTAGTTTGACTGTCTGTCCCAGGTAGATGTACTCGTCAACAACTTCGAGAACTGAGTTCCCAACTGATATTGGGGTAGGTACAACATGGGCATTAGACATAATTTTCGTCTTGTCCATGTTCATCTTAAGACCTACCCGATGGAGGCCTTCGAGCATTGTACTGAGGTCTTCCATGGATTCTGCCATGACTACAATATAGTCGGCAAATCGAAGGTGAGTGATGTATTCGCCGTTAATATTGATGCCAAGTCCTTGCCATTCCAGAAGCTTGAAGGCGTCTTCCAATGTAGCGGTGAACAGTTTCGGAGTTATAACGTCTCCCTGTCTCACGCCTCTTTGCAATGGAATTGCCTTCGAACTCTGCTCCTGTACTCGGACTGACATGTAGGCGTTTTTGTACAAACACTTCAGCACTTCAATATACCGATAGTCAATACGGCACCGCTGGAGAGACTCAAGCACTGCCCACGTCTCGATCGAATCAAAGGCTTTCTCATAGTCCACAAACGCTAGACAAAGAGGCAAGTTATACTCTTCGGTCTTCTGTATAACTTGCCGTAGCGTGTGGATGTGGTCTATGGTACTATAGCCTTTTCGGAAACCGGCTTGTTCCGGAGGCTGGAATTCATCAAACCTGCGACTGAGACGGTTCGTTATGACCTTCGAAAACAGCTTATAAACATGACTCAAAAGCGAGATGGGTCTGTAATTTTTAAGTAAAGTGTTGTCACCTTTCTTGAAGAACAGCACCACCACGCTTTTGTTCCATGCTTCTGGCGATGAACCTTCGAGTAAGACGGTATTAAAGAGCTTCTGAAGTACTTTAAGTACCGGTGTTCCACCCGCTTTCAGAAGCTCAGATGTGATACCAGGCGTCACCAGGCGCCTTGTTGTTCTTAAGCTGTTTCAAGGCCATTCTAATCTCGTACAGGCTGATGTCCGGGATATCTTCGGTATAATGTCGGGTCAGCTTGGCTCTTGGGTCTTTGACCGAGCTGCTAACAGGTTTAGCGACCGAGGTGTTTAACTGTCCGTAGAAACTCCTAACACTTCCGCTTTGGTCGACGCTATACACTGCCGTCTCCTCTCTTCAGCTTCGTCAGCTGGCTTTGCCCAATAGACATGTCTCTTGCAAACACTTTGGAGCCTTTTTTCCGCTCTATCGTCTCTTTAATACGGTTTGTATTAAAGATCCGGATGTCGTGTCGGAAGGACTTCCATATTCGTCTCTAGCAGCCTATATGCTTCAGCATCATTCGAAGACTGCAGTTTCAATGAGCGTCGTTCAGCCATGAGGTTGAGGGTATTGTTGGAGAGTTTCTGTGGCCTATCTGTACGGCGGGGTTTAAAGTACTTGG
Organism: Selenia dentaria; assembly: GCA_917880725.1. NCBI lineage: Eukaryota > Metazoa > Arthropoda > Insecta > Lepidoptera > Geometridae > Selenia > Selenia dentaria. Next base: position 18,504,228 of record OU862879.1, read on the forward strand.
AACCCACTGTATGGACAGTTTCTACTAACCTGTTATTGATCTCGTCCACTGAAGCGATGTTCTCAAGGCAATCGAAGCGATTGGATAGCTCAAGTTGAAAGCTCTTGGGGTCTTGAATACGGGCACGAGTGGGTCGGAGCGTAGACTTCATCAGACGAGACCTCTCCAGTTTGACATTAATATTCACCGTGCCTTTTACCATTCGGTGATCACTACCGGTTTTAACCCTGTTGATCACGGAGACATCAGTGAATATTTGCCTTTTGGTGGTAATAATGAAGTCAATCTCATTTCTCGTGGAACCATCGGGACTCAGCCAGGTCCATTTCCTGTGAGGTGGCTTCTGAAAGAAAGAGTTCATCATAAAGAGTCCCTCTTTCTCCAGGAAGTCGGCCAACCTCTGTCCCCTACGGTTCCGTTGTCCATATCCAAATTGCCCCACTTTCAACTCATCCTCGCTTCTCTTACCCAACTTCGCGTTGAAGTCCCCCATAACAACTAGTGCGTTTCAGAGGTATGTATGGCCCGACTAATGTCCTCATACATATCCTCCACCTCATCATCCAGGTGCGACTTCGTCGGTGCGTATACCTGAATGACCTTCAGCGAATATTGTTTGGATACTCTGGAGTATTAGGTATTAGGTAGGTACGACCCTATTGGAAACGCTATCGATCTTAACTATGTTGTTAGTAAGGGACTTGTGGACGAGAAACTCGACACCACCTTGGGACTGTTGGTCGCCCTCCCGGTGGTAGAGTAGGTTACCTGATTTTAGGGTTATCGTGTCATCACCCGCTCTACGGACTTCAGATAGCCCCACAATGTCCCAGTGTAGCTTACTCATTTCTTCTTCCAGCTCATATATCTTCTCGTCTGTCCTCATCGTGCGTATGTTGTGTGTTACCAGGGCCAGTCGTCGTCGTTGGGGGTGGTAGCCAGGCGTCTGCCGGGGATTCTTAGCACCCCCTGCCCCACCGTTACCGTGGCCGCTACCGTAGCCAGGAATAGCGGGGCTGCCGGGGACTGGGGGCCTGATTCTTTTAGTCCAATCCATGAAGGGGTTTTTGCCAATACTCGCCACGCTTGGCAGGAGGGTTGGCGAGCGCAGTTTGTGTGTGTTTGACTGGGAAGGTGCTGCTGCCCACCTTTTGATTAGTTATCACTTAGCCGCCTTCTACAGCACCCACGGGTAGAGTTGGGGGGGTTATATTCTAAGCCTTAGGCTTAGAATAGCACCCCCCCGTGAAACATTGAATTGTGGGGTGATAATATTTCTCAACAGAAAGGGAATTGTAGCATAAAAACACACAGGGTGGATCTGACCATCAAAAGATAGAACACATGACTGGCTCGGTTTATACACTGGTGTACCATCAACAACAACTTTATAATTTAAGCGTTGTACCTTAATAATGGGACATGAATGTAAAGGAAGGCTAATGTTTTCTAACACTTCCTCTTCAGTCCATTCCACAGGAACACCCTTCACAATGCCCAAATGGGTTGTTCCAAAGGCTGGAATAAAGGTTTTATAGCCCTTTCTCTTTACAACTTCGCTGGCTATAAAATCATTGGCTGAGTGCGCATCAATGAAAGATAAAGAAACTCGGTTTCTCCCAATCCTCTGCAAACTACCATCTACAATATTTATAAAATTGTTTTGACTTAAAAACCGTCCAAAATTAACTGGATGTAAATATGTATTCACTGAAGTGGACAATGAATCAGTCTTCTGCACATGCACAACAAATGGTCCCTTATCTGACAGGTTATATAGCTGCCTGTTTGAAGGTACATAAGCAGGAGTATTTAGCGTTTGTAATGTTGTCACTGGAGGTGACGCAAAAGTATCAGTAATCTGAGTAATCTCACTATCATCTTTAACTGAAGATTTCTGTGTTTGTCCCAAGGGGATGATTGAATCCTGAGATGCTTCTTTAGACTTTTTTAAACGTTTTTTTTGAGTGCTTTTTCCGCTTTATGGTCCGAGCTTCAGTTTGCATTTGTTGGACTACGACATCCAAAGAAGAGACTGATACAACAGACACAAATTCCACCGGGAATGGTACTGAGTACGAGATATCTCGATCTGGGAGTGAAGATAGTTGGCTATTATCGGGGGACCAACAAGCCCCCTGGGCCTCGTCCATAAAAAACAAAAGCCTAACCTAGGTAACTCGAAAACAAATGAAATCTACTATGAATAAAAATACTTACCTAGAACTTTACAATTAACATACACTAAACTAAAAAGAAACTAGGTACATGAACATTAAAATACAATCACTACACTCAAAACTAAACAAGATAATTTCTAGACATTTGGAAAAAAAACCAAACCACCCGATCTATCTGACGTTTCGAAATCTACCAACAGTTTGCAGGCTATGTCCTCAGACCAAATAAAAAAGGTCTGAGGCTATGTCAGAGGCATTCCGGTGGCCTGAACACTTGCTACTCTCTGACCAGAACACACTACACTCAGGGTTGCCAGATAAAAGCGACCTCAAATCGCCTAATTTTGCATACCGAGTAGCCTAAAATCGCCTAATACATTTTTTCATACAAGTAGCCTAATTCGCCTAACATTTCGAGCTAAGGAGCCTATATTTAGTCTAAATAAAAAAGGCACGTAATGAGAGACAACGTAAAGAAATAAAATATATTTTAATTATCTAATGTAGGTAGATAGTTATATATGATCCTCTTGTAATAAAACAATAACTTCCTGCAGAACTTCACCATCAATTTCAGAGGAAGAATCTTCATTTCTCGAAGCTGTAGAGGAAGTAGATGATCCAGCTGCATCAATCGGTGTTCTTTGGTACATCTTTGAGTTGTGCATTTTTATCATTTCGTCCGTAGGGCGAAATGTATTACAACATATTTTTCGCACACTAAAATGCAAACGTATGCGAGTTATCGCTTGCATCATAGGCAGCTGCATACGGTTCCGCATTTTGGATTTGACAATGTTCATTATGCTGAATACACGCTCTACTGTTGCATTACTAATTGGAAGAGACAACGAGCGTAGAGCAAACTCGGCCAGCTCTCTGCAAACATATTGACCACCAGCGTTCTTCTTTTCAAGCAAAGTTATCCACATTTTTTCTGGCGTCACAATATCCTCCTCACTGATGTCGGCACTGGTATAGTTGCTTATCAGTCTTCTTTGTCTCTCAATTTCCGACTTATTTGCAGTGGAAGGAGCCAGCTCCCATGGCAATGGCTTGTTGACACATCCAATACTCAAAGTGTTTTGTACATCGAATGCACTAAGGTTCTGTACAATATTAACATTGGCTGGTAGTCTGTTGACAATTTCCTGGCAAAGTTTGACAAGGACCCCAGTGCATCTTTTTTGAACTTCTAATGTTTTGTTCGCGGGAAGTTGTTGGGCCAAAGATTTAAAAGACGACCCAAAATCAATATTTTCCACGCTAAGCAATGAGTTTTCGAATTCGGATTTTGCTTTGGCGAGCGCTGATTTGACCGACTCTATATTTTGAGTAAATAACTGTTGATCATGGGCATGAGCAGCTCTTAAAGAGGCTGGTTTAAACACTCGCCTGGCCGTTGCCAGCAGGAGAATGCGGAGATCATCGTAAATCTTCGTTATATTGGCATTGTTAGCTTGAAATATAATATTAACATCAGTGACATCCTTTAACAATGGTGAAAGGAAGACAAGGTAAAGCAAATGAGTTTCATCATTATACATGCCGGCCAATTCTCTAGCTAAGTAACATTTTTCACCCGTAGCTGCTATGTTGTTAAAGTGAAGCTTTAACGCATTCCATTGTTTTATATTGCTGTCCACAGCAGCATGAAATGCCAGCCATCGTGTAGCAGACAGCTGTGTAAGCTTTGGTGGCTTTTTGTCACTATTGAGTGACTTGTACAAATATTGGTAAGTTTTTAATCTAAGTGGGCTATGTGCAAACCAGTTTCGGGTTTCTCGCAGTAGGTATTCGAGTGAAGACGGCAGTTCTTCGCAAGCTTTAGCAGCACACAGACTCAGGCTATGACATACGCATTTGAGTAACTGAACTTGCGGATACTCAGCTTTCAGATGTGTGTAGAGAGAATTCCTGTGTCCTGTTAGGTTGCTGGCGCCATCCGTGCCTATCGCGATCAAATTTGTCAGATTGAGACTCATTTCTTTCATAAACTCTGTAAAGGCAGTGTATAATGCAGCTGCTGTAGTGTGATAAAGTTCTTGAAAACCAAGGAAGTCCGTTACTATGGCTTTTTGGGTGGTGTTGTAATAACGTATCATATAGGCCATGTATTTTTCAGATGAAACATCAGTCGACTCATCAAGGATGATAGAGTATGGACGATCACCAACTTCTTTTATTAATTCGGATTTTAAACAAGGCTCTATAATATTTTTTATTATATTGGAACATTTAGTTCTATGCAGCTGCAAATTTTCCAAAGGGCTGCCCTTTCCAATATCCTTTAGCATTTCACCCATATGATCGAGGCTCTTCACAGAACCATGACATGCCACATGGGCAGCGATTTGGATATCATTACTTTTTTCCGTTTTGTCAGTTGTAGAAAAGCCTGAAATGTAAGTAGGTATACCTAATTAATAAAATATTTAAATAATAAAAATATAATGTAAGATGTAAATTATCTCATATTTAACCAACCAAAGGTAGATAATTTTGCCTGCTTTTTTATATTTGTTGCATTTTCACGCTCTATGTGAGCTTTTGATTTCATATGTTTTTCTAAATCTGTTCTATGTGCTCTCAAGGGACTTAAGCATAATTTACAATAGGCTTCTCCTTTCCCTTTCATAATAAGCTCTTCTGGTGTCCGAGTCAGCCAATCTGTAATAAAAATAAATAAAAGATTAAATATTATGAAACCTGAAATTCTATTTCAAATCCTAACTAACGTAATTATTGTTTTGTGTCGGCAACTTGCCGACACAAAACAATAAGACGGCAACACTAAATTTGGTTCGTTAAAAAAAATACGTGACTGACTTCACAGCAGCAGCGGTTCAAGACATGACATAGTCGTATCATAGAAAAACAAGCTTTACTGTCTTACAGTAAAGTTGAAAATGCATACCTAAATTGCACTTTCATTTCAAAAAAAGTGCGTCGAAAGTCCGTGGAATTAAAATTAATATGACTGATGTTTATATGTTCTATGCTATATACACACAATACAATAAAAACAAAAAACAGCTAAAATTATGTGTGTATTGAAACTATAGGTGAATAGGTACTTACTTTTGAAACAAGGAATCTTCTCCCAATCATCGCGATAGTGTTTCGCATATTTACCGTGTTTACCCATTCGAACTTTTATTCAGATCAAACTGACAAACAACACAAAACTTTCACACAATAAACAATATTATATCAAACTTTACATTTGACGATAAATAACAACTTATGAAACAAGCAATCGAAAAATTCGCGCCAGATACAAGTTGTGTTGTGAGTGAGATTGCGTGGATTGCGTTTGTTTCTCTTTCTTGTTTCGATTTTGGACTCTGTCTCTGTCATACAGCTAGTTAGAATGAGTTAAAACCCGGACGAATAAAATAGTCACCTGGATTCGTGACATCTCGTTGCGGCGCTCTATGCAAATGCATCCCAATGAGGTGTCTCTTATTTTGTTCGGGTAGTAGTAGTAGAATGGGGAAAGAACCGAAGAACGGTGTTCGTTCATATTACGTTTCGTTACAAGCAAATACAATTATCAAGAAATTATTTTATAAATTTAGGGTAATCCTGAAGTAGCCTAAATCACTCGTAATTTTTTTCTAGGTAGCCTAAATGGCTACTGGTAGCCGATGGGGTTTTTTGGTCGCCATTTGACCCTCCAAGGTAGCCTAAATGGCGATAATTCGCCTAATCTGGCACCGCTGACTACACTATATGGCTACACGAAAAGAGAAAAACCACTTAGGTACTTACTTGAACAATTGTCACCGGACCATAAAAAAAAACTTTTGTTCTTCCATCACGTCTTCAGGTCAAGATATTGCACATAGACTAAAATATATACTAGGAATTGATATTGATAATAAGGATATTGCATAAAGACCTCAGCAGGGATGTTAGATGCCAACCAAAGAGTAGGGTAATCACAAATTATCTATTAGTATGTCCAAGGAAGGGTAATATATAGGGAAATGCCAACTCAGGAATTATAACATCGGCTCGTCAAAATTATGGTACTTTAGATCAAAGAAAATATAATAGAGAAACTATGGTACGGTTTTCTGAGAGTCTATATTGGTCTATGACAACAACCACTATGTGTGTTATACCAGGATTTTATTTCACAACTTTTAACTCGATTCTGTGGTATCAGCGATAGCCAACTAGTATTTGACCCGGAAAAAATTATAGGTATCAATTTTCCTTCGGAATTCGGTGGGGAAGCTCACTGGCAGTAACATTTGTTTTGCGTGATGATCGATCCGTTGCGTTATCTGCCATCTTGACTTTAAGGGTAAATTTTAGTTTATAGAATAACTCGTGTGCTGTCAATTAAACACGAAATACGATTTCACAAAAGTTGTTTAAAATTAAATTGCCTACAATTTTGATACTTATATATTTTTCCTAAAATCGATATTTTCCGATTTATACCCAAAAGAGGGGCCGAATTTTTGTTTGATTAACAACTCGTTTATTTACAATTTTACATGATTTTTTTATAAACAAAATCATTGTTTAATTGACAACTCGTTCATTTTCAATGTTACATAAAAATTTGTTATACACAAAGTTGTTTACAATTAAGTTTTCTATTATTTTGATTCCTACATTTTTCTTCTTCGGATCGATATTTTAAAATTTATACGCGAAAGAGGTGGGGGTAAAATTTATCATTACATAATCATGTTAATTTTCAATTTTACATGGAAAATTGCTACCAACACACTTGTTTGTAATTCAATTAACTACAATGGCAGACCATACAAACTAACTTTGAAAAAATGAGTAAGTGGCACTTTAATTTTTAAAGTGCCTGACTGCCTACTATGAACATTGACACAGAAAAATGTAGTATTTTGGGTTGAATTTAATACTAATAATGTGTTACAAAAATAAAATAACTTTTATTGTGTTTGTGAATGCGGGGATGATGTAAAAACAAAGATCCTGCAAAATGTATTCAAAATTGTCGTATTTTTTTCTGTCTCTATGTATTGATGATAAATGAGAAATAGTGGTACATTTGCGTACCATAATGAAAGTTCCATGGTACAAGGTACGGGCACCTGGATAATGGTACGTGTACCATAATTATGGTACGTATAACATCGGGGTCTCAACCGAAGCAAGCGGCGGGGCGCGAGGCGGGCTAGTGATGTGGCCTCTTTTTGGACAGGTACTATTGATTTAAATCGACATTTATTAATCGATAATCACTCAATTATCTAATTTTCGAAAATTTTGCTTTTTCAAATGATAATAATTATGTATCAACGATAAATATTTATTGCCATAATTGCCAGGGCCATTTTAATAAGATTGCCAGTAAATAAGAATTATTTTTATTCTCGTCATTTTAAAGGGTTTTATTCAATCGTGGTTCTTAAATACTTATATGAAAAATCCGCAAATTAATATTCAGGCTAAAGTAGGTAAATGGACATCTTGATCCACAAGAATAAGGTCCGGTAAGAGGCTTCATTATTTATTTTCCCCCTGGTCAAATTTTGATATGTAGATTTTTATTTGCTACTTAAACTAGACTCGAAAATATCTCACGTAGATAAGAGGCTATTGTCTCATCTAAGTGACTGCAGGTAACTAATATGCACATCTACACACAAGTAAACATTTATATTTATGATTTTAGGTAAAGTATGGTAGGAATGGAATGAAATTTGAAATTCAAAGTTAAATAATATACATAGTGTTTTTATATAGGTAAACAAAATATTGTACAAATAATAAAATCTGTAATTATACACCATCTTTGTACCTTTGTAGGAGAATTAATGTAAAAATGTGTTTTTCAACACACCTACTAGAAAAGGGACTCTTATTGAGCGGTAATTAGAATCAAAATGCAGCGTATTTCGAACGCGTACTTTTCATTCCCGCACGAGTGGGAAAATTGAAGTTAAGTTTTTAAAAATGAGCAAAAATTTGTAACGTTAAAATTAAAAAAACCTTTTTCAAATAAAAAAACTGTAGTCGTCAAAAACCAATAGAAAACAATTACATTTTAGCAAATAATTCATTTATATAATTTATATGTATGCATCAGATTCAAAAGTTAAATAATAGTATCTACCTACTAAGTACTCATAATAATGATGAAACACTTTTTCTTACTCCCTACGAGAACAATCCGCAATCTCTAACATTTACTCAAGTCACCCAAGAGCAAAATAATGATGTTTTTAATAGCAAAGCGTTAACCTATAATTTTACCAATTGTACCTTCAATAGTAATTGTTTTAATAAATAAAGAAATACTATAAGCTGAAGTTTTTTTCAAGCAAGTTTTAAAACAATTACATTTTAGCAAATAATTCATTTATATAATTTATATGTATGCATCAGATTCAAAAGTTAAATAATAGTATCTACTAAGTACTCATAATAATGATGAAACACTTTTTCTTACTCCCTACGAGAACAATCCGCAATCTCCAACATTTACTCAAGTCACCCAAGAGCAAAATAATGATGTTTTTAATAGCAAAGCGTTAACCTATAATTTTACCAATTGTACCTTCAATAATTGTTTTAATAAATAAAGAAATACTATAAGCTGAAGTTTTTTTCAAGTCCACCGCCACTGTCACCGGGACGTCAACGACAACGAGATGACGGCGCCGATTTAGCGATACGTACAATTACTATGGCCGCGTGTCCACCGCACGCCCGTCACGTCAACGTGATCTCGACCAGAAATTATCTCGTTCTCGGTGACGTCCCGGTGACGGTGGCGGTGGACAAACGACCTAAGTGTGTTGAACAACGTCGTATGAAACTCGTGCGCGTTGTTTATTACAATCTCTACTCCATTTAGGGCTTCGAACTTCGCTTAAAACCCGTCTCGATTGTATTAAACGATTTCGCGCACTTGTTGCATAATGTACTATTTCCGTGATATGTTGTGATTTGTTATATTATTGTATATTATGAGAATTTATGTCTACTTAGGGCAGACGTACCAACAACGTGACAGACAAACACTGATAGGCTGTGCAGCATTTAGAAAACTTCGTCGAGACTTCTCGTCGCGAATTCCACAATGCCTGAAGACTAAAAATTATTCAATCAGTGCGTCCTACCCGTTATGAAAAACAGAGGCAAGACGTGGACTCTCATGATACGGCTAGTTCATCAATTTAAGATTGCTCAGCGGGCTATAGATATGGCTATGCTTCTAAAGGTTCGTGTTAGAAATGAAGTGATCCGAAAGAACCAAGATAACCGACATAGCCCACAGTAATAGCAAACTGAGGTGGTAGTGGGCTGGTTATTATATTAGCCGAAAAGATCGGCCTCAGTGGCGTGATACTTGCTGATGATGATGATGGTGACAGGGATATGAAAGTTTTTATAATAAAATTCGGTCCATATATCCTGATGAAAATTGTTGGTTTTGATTCTTTTTATTAAAATAATAACGATTTTGTGATTTGTATTTATTTTTAATTTTATTGCAAATAAGTGGTTAAGGGGATAACTGGTCTTTTTGTCCAATTGAATGGTTAAGGGAGTTTATAGAATGTTTGTCCAACTATCCCCTTCCTACTTCAGAAGACGACGCGCAGGGGATTTTTGGACAAAAAGTCCAGAAATTCCCTTAGCAGGGAATCAGTTAAGGGGATTTCTGGAATAAGCCGAGCCTCGGTCGTCTGACACGGATTGTCGGAAGACGCGGGTTCGAATCCCGTCCGAGGATATGAATTTTTCTCTATAAATTTCAAAAATGTTATATTTGTATGTACGAAAGTCCTGTTTTTTATTATTAATGTGTACTGATTGATATATTAAGTATTTCAATAATAAATTTACTCATGTAATACCATTATAGCAATATAGATATATAGAAGATAATAAGCTACTCGAAAGCTGCTAATGCTGCGCAGACAAAGTCGCGGGCACACCAGCTAGTTTATATATAAATATATGTGTGTGTACATGTTTAAACTTAATTATTCATCTTTCCTTTTACACAATTTATTCTCGCGTCCGTAATCCTATTGCGATATTCTATACTTCTAAGATATTCGTTTAAATTATTTGGTGTAAAGAGGTAACATAATGTGCTTGAAATGTCTACAGCCTCTTACTTATTTAATATAACAAGGATTAATACCGCATTTTAATAAATATATTTATTCAAATGCGGTATTTAACTATAGTTAACGGAAAACTATAGTTTTCCAATTACCGCATTTAATTGCCCACTTTTCTAAGAATTAAAATGGATATATATGTTGCATTTTTTCCTTAAAGATAGACATACTTAATTATGTCATCGCTGACTTTTTAGGAGGCCTTAGAGAACGCGAGATTGTTTTACATTAAGGCGCGCGGTGAATATTTTTCAGTTTAAGACATAATCTCAAAGTCACTATTATTATAAGTATTATAATTTTCCACATCGAATTATAAAATCCGAGTCTAGTGTCTCATCAATCGATTAGTGATAACTCTTATACCCATTCGCATGACATGATATTAGGGCTAGCGCTCACTGCCTTGCGGTGGAATTCGGTGCGTTTATTCTACCGTCCGGACGCCGAATAAACGCAGTCACGGGTCCACGTACTGCGGCGAAACAAACGTACGTTTTGGTATTCAAGTTACAGCTGTGGGCCCTACACCACATCGCTATAGACTACCATACAAGAGTCGCTATTCGCATATATTAATTATTACGTAAAAAAGGGTACTTAAACGGTATTGGGTACATACGTTCTACATACATCTATGCAATACAAAATTTGTACCTACACTGTAGTCACTGCAAATTCGCAGCGATAACTTTAACGCATGCAATGAGATTAACAAAAGAGACGTTTTACTCCTTGAATATGATGTATAAACGTGGAAAATTTTATACTATACCTACCTATAGCTATAGTACACAACTCGCACAACGACATTAACCACACTGACAAGATTAAAAGAACACGAACATATCTGAATCCTAGTTGTCAGAAAGGGATCAACATATTATGTCGCTCGCTACTTGTCTCGTTCGCGTGGGTGGCGAAGCGGCAACGTCGCACGAGTTAATTTAAATTAATATACAATTTTTGAATTCTACACGACAGTAACATCGACGTATTAGTAGTTTTTAAGATAGCCAGTCGAAAAAGGTGGTAATTGTCATATTCACTCCGGAAGAAACAGAAGTCTAAAAGCTACTAGTAGAAAAATAGGCACGTTGATTATTGTTAGACTATAAGAAAATGTCATAAGATGGATATTGGTAAAATACTATTTTAGTTAGATTTAACTGACTTAGAATACTGTTTAATTAAAAGTTTTTGCAAGAATTTTGTGGTTATGTCAATAAAAGATTATATAAACATGTTTATATATTTAGATTGAGATTAACTTTACATGCAAATTACTTACTTCCTGTATAAGTAATACCTTTCAACACTGACAAGGTAGTAGGTAACTTGCTAGATACCTACGACCTTATTACTGTTGAAGTAGTCAAAAACCTTGGCTTGTATGTAACTGTTGCTATCTCAGCTTCAAACAGTTTATTTTAAGATACACATGTATCAAAATTACGTATTTAGAGTTGTAAAATTCATGTACAGTTTTAACTTTTCGTCAAACATGATATTTTTTTTTTAAATAAAATTCAAACCCAAACTATCACTTTTTGGTTACTTCTGGAAAAATACCAAACTAATGTTACAACCTTGTTCGATTCAGATGTCGATATAACATCATTCACCGCATGTGTGTGCGTTTATTTCAAGGCAGTGCATGGGCACAGATTACTGAATAAGCCCTTACACGTGTCTTCTAGTGATCTTTGATAAGTGCCGTCAAACGATGCGCCGTCTGTCGGCACTTGGCACGGCGTTTTAATTAGGGTCAATGCACTAGTTTGCGGCCTTTTAGTGATCCTTTAAATTTCAAGCCATCAGAACAGAATGTTGAAATATTTTTTTACCTATAGTGTTTATATTTAATTGTAGTCTACATATTCAAGTTTTAATTTAAAATACCAAAACTGTGATTAATGCAGTGATATTTTTTATATTAATTTAAAATCGCAAATATAGCAAAATACCAGTTTTCGGCCTCAAATCTTAGTATTCGGCCTCCACAGCACCAGTTTTCGGCCGTGCTTTTCGAAGTAGTGTTCTCGGCTAATAAAACAATTATTTGACAATCAATGATCGTTTATTCATTTTCTTTTCTTAGCTATTAAACTATTAGACATTCTTAATTAATAAAATAACAAACAGTCCAATAATATAATATAAAAGCTAATTTACGCTGAATCATGCAAATGGAACTAGGTCCCCTGTCCCCGGCAGCCACGCTATTCTTAGCTATGGTAGCGGCCACGGTAACGGTGGGGCAGGGGGTGCTAAGAATGAAGAGGGGGGCAGGCGCGCAGCTACAGCCCCCAACGATGATGACTGGCTTTGAGGACAGACGAGAAGATTGACGCTCTGGAAGAAGAAATGAGTAGGTTACACTGGGACATCGTGGGTTTATCGGAAGTCCGAAGAGCGGTTGAGGACACGATAACCCTGAGATCAGGTAACCTACTCTACCACCGGGAGGGTTACCAACAGTACCTACCCAAGGAGGTGTCAGGTTTCTCATCCACAAGTCCCTTACTCACAACATCGTTAGCATCGATAGCGTTTCCAACAGGATCGTATACATAATACTCAGAGTATCCAGTAGCACAGTTTACCGACGATGTTGAATGCATATAGGCTGTTCTATAGGAAAATATGGAAATCCTTGCGACACGACATCCGAACCTTTAATGCAAACCGTGCTAAAGAGACTATAGAGTGGAAAAGAGGCTCCAAGATGATTGAAAGCGGTATGCCTATTGGACGAAGCCAGTTAACAAAGCTGAAGGCAGAAAACGTCGGTGTAGCGTCGACCAAAGCAAAAGTGTTGGGAGAGGTCGACAGTTTCTACCGACAGTTATACAAACTCGGTCGCTAAACCGTCAGCAGCTCGGTCCAAGATCCAAGAGCCAAGCTGATCCGAAATTATACATCAGCCTGTACGAGATTAAAATAACAACAGTGGTATTAAAAGTCCTGCAGAAGTTCTTTAATACCGTCTTACTCGAAGGTTATACGTCAGAAGCATGTGGAACAAAGGCGTGGTGGTGCTATTATTCAAGAAACTATCTGGATTTTGTGCTATGTTCGTATGCTGTTTTCGAAGGTCATCACGAACCGTCTCAGTCGCGGGTTTGATGAACTGCAGTCTCCGGAACAAGCCAGCTTCCGAATAGGCTATATGTATGTAGTACCAAAGGCCACATCCACACGCTATGGTAAGTTATATAGAAGACCGAAGAAGAAACTTAAAACTTGCCTCAATGTTTAGCGTTTGTGAACTAAGAGAAGACCTTTGATTCGTTCGAGACGTGGTCAGCGCTTCAGTCTCTCCAGCGCTGCTGTATTGACTATCAGTATATCCAAGTGTTGAAGCGTTCGTACAATGACACCAACATATAAGTCCTCCTTTACAAGGAGGCGTGAGACAGGGAGATGTAACATCTCGAAAACTTCACTACTGCATTGGAAGACGCTTTCAAGCTCTTGGAATGGCTAGGACTCGGCATTGTCGAGTACATCACTCACCTTCGATTTGCCAACGATATTGTAATCTTGGCCGAATCGATGGAAGACTTCACCACGATGCTAGACGGCCTCAATCGAGTTTTCTAACAGAAACGGTTGGGAATTCAGTTCTCGAAGTTGTTCAAATCTAGAATCAATTAACATTTTTCAACAAATCCTTAAAAAGTACATAATTTTGTTTCCAACGGGCTAAAAGTTGTTTACCTCTACCGGCGTTCACATGGATGGAAATATGAACTCTTGAAATTGCCTTTATTTTTATGCAGTTAAAAAATCTAGTCCTTCAAAAGCAAGGCTATCCCTTCCACAAAGTCCACACCAGGTCTAAATTGTGTACAAGAAGATTAGCTCTTATTTAGTATTACTAAGTCCTATATTAGTCTAACCTAGCTTCAAAGTGGCCGATAAGCGAATGTAAATATATGTGTTCTTATTTTCGGCCACTTATGTTAAGTGAATATTTTTATTAATTTACAGGAACATATATTGGCGCCCGAAAACCAAACAATACAATCATCACAATAAGCACTTAATTGGTACAAGAAGAGATACATAGATGAATGCAAACAAACTAACAAAAGAGACAAAACCAGTAATCTGTGACAAAACTATCTAACACTGTATTAAGGCACATTTCGGCCACGGGCACAGATTACTGAATGCCACGGGGCCGAAAACTCAACGGTTGTAGTTTTTCTGGTATTGATTGTGTTATGATATGGTTAGTGTTTTATGTTATACTGATGATGTTATATGAAATCTTAACATCATAATGTGTAATTTGATTAATTGAGTGGTACTCATGTCAAAACATAAGTACTTATATAGAATATATACAACATATAAACAAGTGAAAAATTTCACATATTTTCATGCTGAATTTACTAACCGTTTACTGAATACTATAATATCAATTATTGTTACACAGTATTCATCATCATCATCTCAGCCGTAGGACGTCCACTGCTGAACATAGCCTCCCCCACAGTATTATTAGTATTTAATAGTAAGACTGGTATCACAGTATTATTATTCACCTACAATACAATAAAACTGTGACAGTAGTATAAGAGAGTAATGCATACCTAATAGTAGATCAATCAGCCACTTCCTTTAAAATACCTAAATACAAATCATAATTAATAGGTAATTATGATATAAACCTGTCATTACATTTCATCGCCCTTAACTCTAAGTATTTGTGCTTTCTCACTTTCACAGGAGAAATCGTGAAATCAATGAAACGAAACTTCTTAGTTCCAGTTTAGGAATTGTTTGACCAACAGTTCGAGAAATTCTTAACATTGGTACTTACCTAGGTACTTACTTATCCTGTAATGAGCCATCGTGCTCCAGATTATATATGACAATGTGTTTCTAAAAAAACATATTCGTGATAAAAGAGGTACAATGCGATTAAAATAAGAATAGGACCGGCCTAGCGCCATATTGTGACGTCACTACGGGAACTTGGTATAGTGTGCAAAAAAAGCAATGTTAAAAAATATTGGCTTGTTTTATATTGTAATAGCACGTACTTTTTTATCTGATAGGTAGAGAAAAAAATAGTCTAAAAACGAATCATAGGTAGGTAAACTAAAGTAAACACAGAAACACATTGAACTGTCTTTATTTAGTGAATGTACGTATTTTAATTTTAATCGCTCAGCTCTTCAATTCCACTCATGTCCTGATGCCCAACTGAATCAGACTCCTCGTAATCGTCGTCATCATCACTGCTGCTGCTACTACTGTCACCTATGTTTATAATGAAACTGAATGGGCCATTGTCATCGTCTTCAAGTAATTCCCTTTCGAAGTAGTCTTTCTCAATCCTTTTTACATGGTTTATTTCTTTCTTCCAGTCATCTTTCGTGATTGATGCGATCGACTCAAGTGTCAGACGTTCAGATTACAGCAATGCAACCTTAACAGGGTTGTATTGCTGTAATACGCAATAAACATAATAATATGTAAAGAACAAGGTGCGAATGTCGTAAAATGTGGTCCAAAGAGTTTTTAAAGAAGAGAGATAGGTAATCAAGATAAATCATTAGTTAATGTCATATATATGTAAGTAATGAATTAATGATAAAGGGAATCTTTTAATATTGTAATAATATACATAAACTTTAAAGATATACGTACCTTCGCCCACACATTATTTTTCTGTAAGAATTTGTAATTCATTTTTAATATGAAAAACGGGATTCACTCACGTAAAAAAGTCAGATCTTTCAGACTATAGTTTCAACCACATCCGGTGGTATTTTTCAAGGAGAGTGCAGAACGCTCGCGGTTGCGTCTCGCCTCGCATTCAGTGCTAACACAGTGAAACTATAGTCGGAAAGATCTGACTTTTTTACGTGAGTGAATCCCGTTTTTCATATTAAAAATGTGTACAAACCACGTTAGTTTTCATAGTAAAATTTGTAGTTCGTAAAGGAATAGGGAAGCTTATTGTATATCCACAATCAAACACAAGAATAGAAAATAAGAAAAGTGGCAACACAGAAAGCCATGTTTTATTTAAACACAATAACAGAAAATAAAAAAAGAAAGAAAAACGACATACCATGACAGTGTGACATTTATCAATAAGACGTAATATTATAAAACATAAGTATGTAGCAAATTTTTTTTTTTTTAATTTTTCATCATATTAATCAGTTTTTTTGTTTGTATTGCTAAACAGGAATTAAAACGAAGGTATGAAACTTCAGTACCTAGGTAAATGTCAAAGAGGAATGTAAATGGTACGTTAAACAGGTGTATTTAAACTCTTATCGATCATTTGCTTACCGCTGATTAATTAATCTTATTAATGTGCCGATGAGAACTCCTCGGCCATTAACGACGCGGAACAAAACGTATACCTTGGATAATGCTTGGCTATAACCACAGAATAGGTACCTAATAATACTATAGTAATAGAATTCAGTGTGATAAGAGCTATCGATCGGTTCTGTAGTCAATGTGATCGGCTCGATAAAAATAAAACTATTTATTAAAGTTAGTAGGTCTGCATCTCATTAAATACCCGTACGCATACAGTGCTAATTCTGAATAGGTACTAATTAACGCTATTTACTTTTGTCGCTTGTGAATCAAATTTGTGAATAATTTGTCATCAGCTATCGTGTATAAGTAAAGTTTAGAAAAGTTTTTAGATTATTGATTGAACTCACAATAACTAATTAAACCACAGATATGAATATAATATTAATGATTCCATCTATACTGATTCTTACCAAGCTGATTGTTAAAGCGTATGGGATCCGTACGATGTCTCTTTACAACCTAAAACAGATAGGTTTACCACGCGTCCCTCTCACTAGAACGATGCAGCCGTCAATGATAAAACAACAGTGCTATTTCAATAATATGTTGATAGAATGCGCAGCGTACCCTATTGATATCACAAATAATATAAAAATAAACATGGACAGGCAAAGACTTGCTCAGGAACAGCTATACCGAGATATAATGAATACAGACTTTAAAAGGACAGCTGAAAGCGCAAGAAACATTCAAACTTTAAATCAGCCGCCTACGTTCAGAAGAATGCTAAACCAAAACCCAGTACCTAATTTAAACATGTTTTCGCTACACGGGAAGTCTGATGGATATGCACTACCTAACTATACTGAAAATACAGTTGTAAACGGCAATAATAAGCTAAATATGAAACTAGATAGTCAATTCGTTAAACGCATACAATCAGAGTCAGAAAGCAACGAATCAGAAGAAATTCTCACGACAAGGATTTCTTCTCGTGAAAGTTCAGTGGAACTTGAAATGACAACAGCAACGACATTTTTTCCTAGTCCTACAACTGAAAACTCATCCATGGATTTTTTAAGTGAACAGTTTGAAAAATCTCTTCATCATTTCGAACGAAAATTCTATGGGGTGAGTGACATTTCGTTTATATTTTATGGGTGTAAACTATTGTATAACTTTGTATATCTATTCTATATCTAACTGTAGATCAATGAAGTTTTCTCGTTAAATAAGTAGGTATATTTATATATGTGCCTACTTTTACATTGATTATTTATTATTATTACTATTATGGAGTCTTAATTCATTTTTGTCAGTTTGTCGATCTGCCTCTTACCTCATTACGCTAAAACTGTGGTGCCTGATTTAGTAGGAACACACGAAATCCATTTAATGTTAGTTACGTAATTGGAGATCTACTCCCAAAAACGAAGTACAAAGTTTCGTTTGAGGCATTTCACATTTTCTACTGTGAAAGTGAAAATACGTTTTATCAAGTACAGGTATTTATTAAGTTCTGAGGCACCTTATTTGGTAGGCTATGCAGCTTCGTGCGAATCAGCAAGTTTTACCCAATACGTATCAACTCCTTGAAACTATTTGCAAAGGTGCCACAAAACAGTTCACAGTGGGTAAGGTTCCGTATGCCTTTAGGATTGTACCATTTACTTTAAAAAATACTTAGCGTATGTGAACAATGTTACAATTATAAAAAATATGTGTAGGTATTGTATGCCCGCATATCCGTCACAAAATGGGAAAAATATACTTCATAACGGGGTCGTCGAGTAGGTCTTTCAATAATTATATTTCCGAAATATTTGGATCTGTATTGGCATTTTTTCCGGTATTCCAGAAGACGCTCAGTTGTGAATCTTAATTTGAACGCAGATCTGAAAGTAAATGTCATACAAAATTTACTGAGATCTGTACTCGAGCGTAGATTAGATTCATAACGTCTTTCTGGAAATCTTGGGGTACTGACCAAACTCAATAGTACCTACCTATTACGGTAAAATTCTGATTTCACTAAAATGTGGGTTAATCAATCGGAGGTTTCAATTTTTTCCAGACAACATTCAGCAAACTAAGGTCCATATCGCCGATATCGAGGCGCGAGAACGGTATGAGCTACGTCCAGTCTGGGCTGTTCCTACAACTGGCGATGATGGCCTTGTCCACAGAAGTCGACCCTGAGACCAGAATAGAAATTGACGAATGTCTAGATTTGCATGTTCCAGACAAGGTAAACACAGGTTTTCTAATATGTGTGAAAGAGTAATGAAGAAAATAATTCAGTCTTTATTTTCGTATATTAAAATTACTCATTAGATAAGGATTATTTCGTTCTTATATTATTCCAAATGATATTAATATAATACAATCTTATATCATAGAGTTTGATGTAGGTACTTATCATAGTACATAATTATGATAGGCGAACCATTCTATTAAAGGTACTTATTATTTATAAAATCAAATCTACGATTCAAAAGACCTTAGAACATTTTTTGGTCTACCCGATTCTATTTAATCTAAGCCGAAAACCAATAAACAATTTTCAACTTTAAATATAATTAGGGTAGATGTAGAGTAAATGTACTTGTGGATAGATTAGTATATTTAAAATATAGTGTAGATGTGTATTTATTTTATTGGATTAGTTCCCTTGTTAAGATAACTTTTAAATAAAATTATGACAATTTGACTAGTATGAAAGTTAAACTTATAAATATAAACGATCTAAGGTATGATGCTTTTGATGATTGATAGGTCTCCCCACTATATCAATAGTCACTATATCAATAGTGGTCAGTATGATGCGGTCGTTGGTGGTATCACACTAGGCCCAGAATGGCGAACTTAGCAATACTTAATTTGAGGTTAGTAGTTAGGCGGGCGCCAGAAAGTGTTCTAGTGCTAAGCGCCTTAGGGATATGTACTTTTTTAATTTCTTCGCATTTGTGATGAAAATAATCGGCTTTACTTATAAACGCTGCATGTAATTTAGCATTTTAATGGCCCGAACGGAATTTAGACGGAGAGTTTTTTGACTCGAAGATTCGAATATCGAAATGAACATAAAAAAGTTTCTTCGTGTAACCATTCACGATTGTCACCATTTGGGCGATAATTGCCTCGCAAAATAATATTTCTGTCTCCATGTAAACAGGACTTAACAGTAAGTACCTACCGTTTCTATTCCTAAACATATAACACAGTTTATTTATATTTCATATAAACCATGCACCTATTCCACTCTCGAACTATAAACCTTGGTCACAGAATAATGCCTTTGTCAACAATTTGAAATATCATGGTGTATTATTATTCACTTTAATAGTAATATATTTATCGTTAATTAGGTCGTTAATGTGCATAATTGTTGCATTGTCGGCGTAAGTGCTGGTCGTATTAATGCCGAACAGGGGCATGTAACAGAACCTTTGTAGCACGCGCAACTGTTAGCCTGTATGTGCCCGCCTGCGAAGCGAGAGGTCCAAGTTTCGCTTGCCTGGGTTGGGCAATCAGCAGAAGTGTGTGGTTTCGAGTATTGGATTTTTTATTTATTTATGCTTTTGTTCACAGACAACAAATGGGTCCGTGACATTATTTGCATTTATATTTTAAAGATTTTAACATTTTTTTTAAAGGAATACAGAAGGACTAGCCTTAGACACTATACATAATACATTGGTGAAGGCCTGAAGGGCATACATACGATACCTATATATTATGTAAGGGCCTGAAGAGCACAAAACATATTTTTTTAATTTCTTAGCCTGAGAGGCACATACAATAATATTTTACAAAGAAACCAGAAGGGGTTTTTTTGCATTTTTTTTGTACACAAACAGACTTTTATAGTAGTATGGTTGTTTATCATGTTATAATGTGAGTGCTTCACGACACAAGAAATATGTCCATTCCAAGGATTCACTAATTGACTCATGCCTATTTTGTACTTGATATTAGCTACTGAATAAAAACTGATCCTACGTTCACATACAAACTTAAACGTGACAACAATTTCCTTAGGAGAGAATCCAGTTAATAGACAAGACATTGTCTTCCCTGCCCATGTCGAGCGATAACCTCAAGTTCCGATGGTCGACACGACTCGTGCTGCAATCGCAGACCATCAGCGACCAGTTCCGTGCAAACGTGGCTCCAGCACTGCGGTTACAGATACACAGCTTCAACGGCACAGAAACTCCAAAGGAAATGGCGGTGGCTCTCAATCATATGGTGAGTTTTATGACGCGCGTGAAATGACAATCGCACAGGAACAAAAAGTAGTATTACGAGTACTTAGGTATGTACTTACTTAATTACTGGCTATACATTTCCCTCATCATCTCAGCAGTAAGCCGTCCACTGGTGCAATAACTAAGCTAATAGGCCTAAATAGCATGTATTGGGGTGACGCACAGATATATAAGTACAATAGATAACGCAAATGCGAGTACTTCCCGTGTCCGAGCCCCGACCAAGCGACCAAGGTTGGCCGCCGCTACTTACAGTCCGCGCGTCTGTTGTTGCAGTCGAACGGCCGCGAAAACTAAATTGCATGATAATTAACTGCAATAAACTAAAACTTTAGAGCCCCCATAGGCAAGGACATATTTCCTATCACATGTTAGATATTTCAAAATTATATTAGCCTAAAATTTACGTAAAATCAGCACGCTTGGTTTCAATACAAATTGTGATATATGAGTTATCTATGTACAATAGATACTTGCGTTATCATCGCCCAAGAAGCTTATACACAACACTGGAGATATCGTCTAAAACTGATGACTGAAGACAAGTTCATTCACCTTTACTTATGTTTTCTATCTCTCTCATACCTCACTTAGTATTGCCATTGTTAATACGAATCTTACCCAAGGCTACTATGTATTCTCTGAAAAAAAAAATAGTTTTTGTACAAGAGTTTGCTAATAATTTGATAAACTACCAACAATAATATTCAAAGGCGTTTTACAACCAAATTAAAAAAGGAAGCATTTTTAACATTTATTTTTAATTAGGTACACATGCATAAAGATAAATTAAATAAAAAATGTGAAAAACCACCGAGTCCCCGTAAGGGAGTAGAGCATGATCGTGTAGCTAAGGACCACCTCCACACATCAGGCTTTCTATTTAAATAAAACCGCACTCATATCGGTTGCTCTGTTCGAAAGTTATGATGCCACAGACAAACAATGGCGTCAAACTTATAACACCCCTCTTCGGGTCGGGGAGGTTAAAACTAATAATTAGCTTAAAGGGTTCCATTCATTAGCTGGCATGGTGGACTGCAAATTTAATCAAGGTCACACAGGACAGCGCTATAGGTGCTATGAAAAAAACTTACCTCTTTTACTATTATAGCACTGTCCTCTATGACCTTGATTTGCTGTCCAACATGTCGGCTTGTGAATGGATGAATGTGTTTATCACAACATATTCATCTCTGTCTCGTGCAATCGATATTTCTTATTTTGATAACGAAGTATAAATGTCGATTTATTCATGTGAATATTCTACATATTCGGGCAAAGCTGGCCTACAACACAACCTATTAGTGAATAGCAGCCAAGTGTGGTGTTTGAAAAATTTCCTTCTAGTTAAAAACAGCCGTAATATACATCGTTGTATGAGACAATGATTATATTTTATGATAAATAAATTAAGTGTCTGAGCCACTCTTTAAAAGTCACACTCCCTGATTATGGGTAGTTTCCATAATAAAATGATGGCAGCACTCAGTTTGTCAATATGGCTGATGTGTCAAAGAAATGCGTCGCTTCGAATTATTAAACTAGCATTGTTGAGTAATTACTAAATAGTTCCCAAATATAAAGAATGTATTGTATTGTGCAAAATTGCAGAAGTGTTTGGAAACCAAATTCTGGCATAAAATTTCACAGGTAAGTGTATATTGACGTTATTTACAATATTCCTCAATACTCATGCATTTACCCGTTTAGAATCATAATTTAATGACAAAAATCGTTAAACTTATCATCATTTTAATATGCAGTCATGTTAAATATGTTCTTTTCTTAATACTTTCATAATTATTCAATAAACAAACTTAACAAGTAAGGTGACCATTATGACGAGATTATACGGATAGCGAAGGGCGAATAACACATTATTATGATGATATAGAACACCTTTTTAAAGATTTTATTCTGGTAATGAAACAGCACATGTGGTTTTGACTTATTTCTTTTACATTTATACTTTTTTAAAGTATCCAATATATTTTTGTTGTTTCAGCTTACCACAAAATGAAGTAAAAAGAAATAAATGGCTGTCGATAGTGCCTATCAAGGGTAAAATTTATGAACATGCCAAGATATGCAGTTTGCATTTTAAGCCAGAGGATTACGACCCAGATAAAGGACACCTTTTGAAAAATGCTATACCTGTTTATTTATCACATTCTTGTTACTGCGCCTCAACTGTGGATAAGGTAATTAATTACATAATTAACCACTATAGGGTTGTGTATGCGATGAAAGCTTAAAGTAAGTATAAGCTACTTACTTTAGTTTACCAACGTTTCCTACACAGTATTATGTGCCGTGGTTGGGGTTGAACTGAAGTAATAGCAAGATGTCATCGATGCTGTGAGCAGTATTGTTGAAGTTATACTACCCAAATATTGTCTTTCACAATAGTGTTTCATCACATACTCAACCCGTGTTGTGTGTGATTAATTCTATAATGAGTGATAAGTATGAGTGTTTAAAACTGTATAATTAATTATTTTTCACTGAATATATTATACTAAAATTACAAAAGTATTTACAAAGTAACTATATATTCTCAAAATGTGTTTTAGGCATGCAGCGATTGCATGGACCTTTCTACGAGTACAGCTAAAGAAAATATTAGCTCTCCATTGTCCGTTGACATGATTACAACTCAAAAAGAAATAGCTCCAGAAGAATGTAAAGAAAATATCGTAAGTTATTAGTTTAAGCATTTAATATCTACTTTCTATTGACAAGTTGTGTAACCAATCTTGGAGATGTTCGAGACAGAGTCGAGTAATGATAGATTTGTCTTGTGGGGATATAATTACCTAATTTTTTTACTTACTTTGCTGGCTCATCAACCGAAAGAGGGAACTAGTCTCCAATTAAATTATAAGATATTTTGCCATGCCGCTAAAGGTGTTATGAATCCGCTTAAAGTGTTAATTATTTAGAGGTCAAACACTTTTTTTTTATTATACTTATCAACTTATAATAACTAACGGTTGGCTTAGCGACTCAAAATCATAATACCTAAATTATTTATTTATGTTTAATTTAATTCATTTATTTATTTATTTTGCTTGCAGTTGTTTGGGGCACTGGTGAAACCAAAGATTGTCACACCCCAACAAACTCCTCAAGCACAACCCGGATCTTTAAAAGATAGTACTACTGTAAGAATAACATATTATAAATGTACTATGTTAAATTATTAAACTGACAATATTCAGGGTGTAGTGACAAATAAAACGGCATTAATTTATAAAATAAAGTATTTTTCTGGTTCGATTCCTGAATTATTATTATTAGTCATATTTCTTTAAAATAAAGATTCTTTACTGCAAAACATAAGTATTTTGAAAATTATTCGGGTTCATTACCGCATACCTTTATTATAATTTTCAAAATAATTGTTATAATAACCGCGATAGTTTAAAATTTCTACATTAGTTGTTTTAGTTAAATATTATTATCTATTTTAGTATTTTTTTAATGACAATCTAAATAGATAAAAACTATGATAGTGATCTTAGTTCACTTCTTATTACTCCATTGTGACATGAAAAAAGAACAAACAAACTGACTGTATTAGTATAGATATAGATAAGTGTAATTATATTGTCGTCTTTCATTTCCATAGGTGGATATTGACACTCAAGACGAACCGCCAGCAAAAAGACCATGTCTCAAAGATTTCAATGTACAAGTGAAAATGAAGACTCCTCGCGAGATATCTTTGGAAAAGAGCAAAAGAGCATTGCAGCAAAAGGTCACCCGGCAACAGCAAAAAATAAATGATATGGAATCTTTAATTTCAATAGTAAGAAATTATACTAGCCATTCAGAAATTGAGAATATTTTACAAGGAAACTATGCTAATATCTGCAAAGTGTTTAGCCACAACCCTAAATCTAAAGTAGTCAAATACAGCGATGAAGTAAAAGCGTTTGCTTTAACTGTTCACTTTTACTCCCCAAAAGCATACGAATTTCTCAGAACTATAATATCCTTACCGCACACTTCAACACTTTGGCGTAGCATTTCTTCTTTTAATTGTGATGTTGGCATTTTAGCAGAAGTTTTAGATTATTTAAAGCTTGAGTTACCAAAAAAACAATTTTTAAAGAATGTGGCGCTCATTTTTGACTCAATGTCGTTAAAAAAAGACCTAGCTTATGCACCGAAATTAGGAAAGGTTTTTGGATACGTGGATTTGGGAAATATTCCTGTGAGTGAACCAGAGCAACTGGCTTCTGAAGCACTGGTCTATCAAATTGTTTCGTACTCAAACTATTTTAAATGTCCAATCGGATATTTTTTCACTCCTAACAGTCTTACTGGTGAACTGCTTGGCCAAATAACGCTCTCCATACTGATACACTTACAAGAGATTGGCATTACAGTGCGTTCTATAACATGCGATGGTGCTAAATGTAATATAAAAGCGCTAGAAACTTTAGGCTGCAGTTTATCTCAAAACGATTTTAAACCATATTTCCTCCACCCAAATGGGTCAACTAATGTATATTGCTTGTTAGATGCTGCGCATATGTTAAAGCTAGCAAGAAATGCCTTTTCTGAGTATACTTTAACAACAATGGATGGACATGTCTCATTTCAATTTATTAAAGAACTTCACGAAGTTCAAGAGACAGAAGGGTTGAAATTGTGCAACAAAATTACAGGTGGCCATGTAGAGTATCAAAATAAAAAAATGAATGTGCGCCTTGCAGCGCAGACACTCAGCTCTTCCGTTGCTGACGCTATTGATTTTTTACGTAATAGTGGCAATCTCAATTTCGTAGGTAGTGAAGCTACCACAAAATTTATTAGAACATTAGATAGGCTATTTGATAACATGAATAGTCGTTCTCCCTTTGCTAAACATTTTAAATCTCCTCTTTCTCAATATAATAAAGACGCGTGGCAAAGCTTTTTTCTCCACTGTGAAGATTATATGAAAAATATCAAGATTGGTGCTACACCAATTTTGCAACATGTTAAAAAAACTTTTGTGTTAGGTTTCCTAATGAACATAAGTTCACTCAAAGCGTTATTTGAGGTATTAACTTTATTACCGGAAAATCCGTTGAAATATTTTCTAACCTTCAAATGTTCGCAGGACAACTTGGAAATATTTTTTTCACTTGTTCGCTCAAGGGGTAGAACTCAAGATAATCCAAGTCCTCTCGAGTTTCGATACATTTTAAGAAAATTGTTATTTCGCAATTCTGTGCAACCCAGCGTCAACGCTAATTGTGTCGATGATACGTTTCATACCAACCATGTAATTGATTTTAGAAAAAGCACTAGATCTTTGAGTGAACCCACACAAAACACTAATGAAAACGAAGAGGCAGATTTCGTTAATAACATGATAAGACATTTAGAAAGCCCTCAACAAAGTATTTACCAACAAAATGTTCTGTATTATATTTCAGGATATATTGTAAATACAATTTTACGGAAAAATTCATGTCCGTATTGTAAAGATGTTTTGACTACCAAGCCCATCTCAAATGAGCATGATTATAACCTGAACGCAAAAAGCTTGGATGTCAACCGATATACAGCATTAACATCTTTTGTAAATAGAGGAAAGTTGTGTTTCGCATCAGATGCTGTTTACCAAATTGTGAGCTACTCAGATCAACTTTTTAAACGCGCTGTTTCGATGGGTCAACTTCAAGTCAAAAATATCAGAGAAAAACTGGTTATAGCAGCGTTGCAAAAATTTCAGCCTACTTTACAAAGTTTATTTGTTCCAAGTCATCCAATTACTGAATCACTTATTTGCTCAGATTTGCATGAAACTGAGCTCCTCAAATTTATAGCCAATAAATATTTGCAAATACGCATATCGTCGTTTTTAAAAAATTACAGTCAAAAACTTCTAGGAGAAATTCGAACAAAAAGACAAAAATTACACAAAACTATCTTATTTACACATATTTAAGCTTGCTTTGTAGCCAAATAGGATCAATTTTTACATATCCATTTGTTTAGTTTCGTCTGTTCTTCAAAATATCGTTTATTTTTTTAGATTTAATGAAGTTTTCAATCATCATTTAAATTAAAACGACTATTCAAAATTGTATGTAAGACGATGATAATTATGTAAGCAATAGTCATGTAAGTATGTAGTAATAGTTATTTAAGTAAGAAGTAGTAGTGTAGTAGAGTGTGTATAGATGACTCTACCAGTAATTATATTGTAAATACTGTATAAAAATAAAGATTGTAGATATATAACATTGTATACTTTGTTCTTGTTGGTTTATTTAAAGTTAAGTGAGACATAAATTATATTAGATTACATTAATATAATAATGTGGACATTAATTATTGAGTGTATTATTTAGCACCTGATCATGACACCTATGTAAATTACCGTGATAAAGTAAAAGTATTTGTTTTAACTGTACAGCTCCTCAAAGACATACAAATTTCTGATAACTGTAATATCGTTACCAACACATCAACACTAGCGATAAATCTCTCCCCTTTATTGTGATGTTGGCATTTTAAGAGAAGTTTATACTTTGAAGCTTGAGTAACCAAAATATTTTGTTAATGTATGTGGCACTCATTTTTAATAAATCGTATTCTATGAGATCAAAAGTTGTCGGTCGTTATGTAAAACCTTTTTTCCCTACCATTCAAAATTGTATGTACGATGATAATTCAAGTAAGTTGACCAGTACATGTAGATGACCAGTAATTGTATTATAAATACTATTAAAAATAAATGTTGTAATTTTAGACCATGTGTTTTACGTTTTTTTATTTCGCAAAATCCTGAATTTACAAACCAGCGTGGTCACCCCATAGAAAGAGACAAAAAACATAACTGACGTCATTGAAGGTCATATTTTTTTGCTTCAAGCTAATGTTCTTGTTGCAATCTCCAGTGTTGTGTATAAGCTTCTTGTCATCGCCCCACAGTTATACCTATCTGTGGGGTGACGATTCCAGTCTGCATAGCACATTATAGGTTAAATATCTGGATCGCACTATTACAGTTATAGACGGCTATGAAATTGCGGTCCTGTCACTTAGTATAGGATTATTTTTTTATTTATGGCGTTCAGTTGACACAGCCTTAAGTTTATCTTATCGATGACAATCAGCTAGCGCAAAACGAAGTAAAGAAAGAAGAACCTTTCTGTCGATAAAAAATATGATTTAGTTTTACTTCCGCAACAGGTTTTTAGTCACCAAATACTTGTGTAATTACTCTAAACCTTCTGTTAATACCATTATAGATGTGAATGTGTTTGTACGATGTTATGTCTACTCAAGTTGACTGTTATTTTGTGACAAGGGATCCCATCAACATTTTAAAATAGTTAATATCAGCTACAATGGCTTGGCAGCAGAAGGAGCTAATCGCCCCTCATGTTATTTAAAAAATTGCTCTTCGTACGTCCTCATCATCAGAAGGATCTAACTATACTTTGCTTCAACTGTAATCGAATCATAGCTGAACGATGTGTGTACGTTTTCTTATTCTGCTATTAAGAAACAGTCCAGCAGACAAGACAACAGAAACGTTTCTGCGCCAGCGATCGATCAAAACTTTATATTCTGCTAACTTTAAGGATCATGATTTAACTCATATTCGTTTAAAGTAGGAACGTTTAAAATGACGTTACGCTCCAATTTTTCTATAAGTATAAAAAGAAGATGGCTTTGTTATCGAACGACAACCCTGCAATTGCAGCGGGATGGATTGCTGAATGTTGTGAAATAGTAGATTGACCTGTTGTTATATTGATAGATTTATTTTTTGGTTCTATTCTCAGATCATACAATCAAGATCTAAGGTTCTATTCATATTACACGTGCCTACATTCCTAGAATTAACAAGCATTCATCCATAACACTACAATGCTTATAAAGATTTATTGTTTCTTATCATGTTCTAGTACGCTTTCATTCACAGAGTGTTATTTTAATGACAATAGTTATACATGCATATTGATAAGGAAACGATATCACATTACAATCAAAATGCCATAAATTACATTAGACGTTTTGAAATGTTAACTTTATTATAATGTACTTACGCAAAGTCTAAACTACTAAGCTCCACTTACACGACATCTATAATTAACATATCTGTTATATTATCTGCACTGGCCGGTTGGCGCAGTTGGTAGCAATCCTGCCTTCTGGGCCGCTGGCCCCGGGTTCGATCGTCTCTTTAGCCTGTGTCTGGGTGTGTATATGTATAAAAGTAAGTATAGTTGTCATCAGGTTACCATAGTACAGGCTCTACCTAGTTTGGGACCTGAAGACCTTGTGGACGTTGTCCCATATGTTTATCATTATATGACTAACGGCGGGTTCCCGACCCCCCAATATGTTTAACTTTTTTTTGTGATTTTTCCCTTTTTCTCCGAATTGTACCTATTTACCACCATAACATTTGTAAAATCTGTTTTAGACCGAATGTTTTTAGTTGAATTTGGTCTCTAATACACCTTCAGGCCACGCAAAGCAAAATTGGATACAAAACAGATATAACTAACTGATTTAGTTAAAAAAAATTGGGGTGTTGGGGATTTTTTTTGGCCAAATTGTATTCTCCAAGTGGGCCCCCGAACACGCTCATTTGGTTTGTCGGTCCCTCTACCAAACAACCTGTATATAACCTACGCGTAGTTTTACGTTACTAGAGATAGATATTTGTTTGTAAGTACTACTCGTATTTGTTTGGAACAATTTGTTTGTATAACCCTAAGTCGAAGTAGGTACTATTTCAGTTAGGGTGAACCGCCAATAGATAGGATAAAGAAACTCGTCGTAAATTGCTACTACACTATATCGCTGTAATAATTAAATTGCACTAAATTCTATTCATTCTATAATAATGTATGATTCATGGTGAAAACCGCGAAGCTACTGACGTCCAATTTCAGTCACGCCTACATTTTTAAAATCTTCAATTATTAATACTCGCCATATTTTGTGTTATGTTAATATTTATATTATTACGTGCTTTGTTATTTGTTGTTGACGTCACGTTACTAATGATTACGTGCTCCGCTACGCGATTTCGACATCGTGACGTCACTAGAAATTACTTTACTGTTAAGTAAATCTCATAATGAAGTCGGAAAATTAAATCATTTCATTTTACTATTTTAATCTATAGGTACTTGCCAATTTATTCATATATCTGCAATGGCATTATATTTTAATATCAGATAGCAACGTTCTTCTCATAAATTATACCCAGTGCCGCCTGACCAATGTGTGTTACCAACTCAGAATATTATTCTGTATTCTGAGGTTACCATTGATGACATATGACACTGAAACGTAGTCTCTTACTTATGGGCCTCAAAAGCAAGCTCAAAGTCACACAACGAGCTATGGAGAGGGCTATGCTCGGGGTTTCATCAACAGAAATGAGGAGATCGGTAGTCGAACTGAAATCACCGACATAGCCTAGAAGATAAGCCAGTTGAAGTGGCAGTGGGCAGGCCACATAGCACGCAGAACAGATGGCCGATGGGGCTGGAAGGTTCTGGGGTGGAGACCACGGACCGGCAAGCGCAGCGTAGGTCGTCCACCGACAAGGTGGACTGATGACCTGATAAAGGTATAGCAGGAAGACGTTGGATGCAGGCCGCTTCCAAACGGCCCTGTTGGAAATTTGTTGGAGAGGCGTATGTTCAGCAGTGGACGTCCTACGACTAAGATTATTATGATGATGAGCCACGTTACGCTGCATGCAAAACCGACACCCGCTGGGTAAGTAAGTACCTATATCTGTTGCAATCAAATTTATATTGAAATCTTGAAAAATAGAGGCTTTATGTCTTTTTTTTACAGCTCCAGTAATCAGAAACATAAATTGCTGACTGGGGCTGACAAAAGTGACACAAACTTGCCATTTTTTTAGATTTAAATCAATATTTGATTGCAAATGAAATACGTTATATTGTCCTGCCGACCTTCCTATCATAGAGATGAGGTGTAAGGTGGAATTAAATATTCTTGATAGAGTTAGATACTACGAAGAAATAATAGTCAGGAAGCATAATTCAGAACAAATTTCACAGAAAAAGTGGCCCTTCAAATCAAAACAACGTATTATTCCAAATACAAATTACTTCCGAGGCGTAGACAGAGAAACCAATAGACAAAGGTACTCTGTAACCGCGACTGAGACAAAGATAGTTTGTCAACGTATGCGATGAATGTTGCCACAGTATCCGAACTCCCGGACGTTTTGGATGTTACAGGGAAAGGGTAAATATTTTAGGATCAATTAAATAAAACCAGATATGAGATTTTTCTTTTGTCTTTATAATCAATGTAGTTGATACAAAAATATAATTAATTATTGATTGCGGAACAATGTTAATTTCGTGTACAAATTTCTTACTTTTTCTTTGGGCTCCGATAGCTGTTTTGTGTACTTGTAAATTCGAATTTGAAGGTATTTCATGGTAATTGCTTTCATTAATAGAACTTTATGATCATTTAGAGGAGAATGATCATAAGAAATACCATGTTCTTTAAATAACTCTTTCCCTATACATTGGCGAATACATTGATTCATTAATTGTAGCAAAAGATTATTTCGTGTAAGTAGATTACTGCCCGATTGTGTTAAATTGCTCCTAAAAACTTTTTCAGCAATTTCACAAAGGACGATTACATCAGCGGAAGGATAATGCAGACCGCCTTTATCCTTTTTTACAATTAATTTGTAACTGTTTTTGGAGGCAGTGTTAATCATTGACATCAAACAATTTTCACATTTCACCATCTTTGCTACTTTTGTTATAATGAAACCAGAAATATATATAATTATCTGCTTAGAAAATTCTGTAAGTCGTGAAGGATCGGCAAGGTAGTCATGATCAGTATCAATGTTAAAATACTCGGTTTCAGTTGGACTTTCGCTTTCTAAACTAGTGGAATGTTCCAAAAGGGGTAAAGTAGCATTTATTGATTTTTCATAACGCGAGTTAGTGTATGTTAAAATGCTTATATTTTCGAGAGATGTACAGTTTCCTGTATCAATGTTTTTGAGTTCTCCATGAACGACTAATCTTTTGTACGCGGCTCGAAACTGTACCGCCGAGGGATTATTATTGAAACCGCCTTTAGATCGAATTGCACTAAAAAACGATTCCAAGTGATCCTGACTTAATTTATATGTAGGTAAGAATATCAACTCTGAGCTGGAGATAAGTTTTTTATATAAAAATTGCAAACCACGAATGCAGCACCTTAGTCCGATTATACACACCTTCCTATTACTTTGAACAACGTTTTGGCCATTTTCTAGTTTAAGACTACTTAAATAATCGAAGACTTCATTTAAGAACACATTGATATTCACAAAATTTTTCATATTTAGAGGTTTTTTATAACCATATGCATTGATATTTCGGCTGTTTAAAATATCGAACAGATTATTTACTTTTCTAATAAAATCAACGGTGGGTGATGACCCTTGGAACTGTTCGAAATGATTTTCTTCACAAAACTCAATGGAATCAGCAACTGAATTGCTAAACGTCTGAGCTGCCAGTTTAACTTTCATTATCTGTTTTACGAAGTTAATATGTGCTTTTCTTAATTTATTTGCTAGATGGAGACCTTCTTGTTCCTGCAAATCATGCAAAGATGTTATAAATGACCACTTTATGATTTTATCATCCCTAGTTTTTAAAACGTGTTTATTGCCGAGCAGATTTCTAATTAATTTCACCATATGTGGTGGATCAGGAAAGAAACACACTTCTTTATTAACACCCTCTATTTCAATGTTAAATACAGGGTTAACTTCGACATCATGTTCTATTTTGCAGCCTAATATTTTCGCCATCGCAAAATTTGAGGGACATCCATCACAAGTTATTGAAATAACATTTACGTTACAGGAATACAACAACTTAATGCAATCTGTTACAAGCTGTGACTTCTGTTCCGCAGTAACGCTTTCGATTAGAAAATACCCAACAGGTATTTTTCAAGAATCGTTTAGGGCTGTTACCATAAAAACTAGAGCCTGAGTAGCCATTCTAATATTATAGCCATCTAAATTGGCACCAATATTTATTGCGCCAATACATTCCCCACCATCTAGAGTCATAGCTTTTCTTATTGACATTTCATCAAATGAAAGGCACACATGAATATTTTTACCTGATGCATTTACTTTTGACTTTATTGCATGCAATGCCTCTTGGGTAAATCCGGGATTACCATCAACTGATCGATACCAACTAACCAATGTTTGCGGGTGTGGAAGGCAAGTATTAAATTGTTCTCTAACGTAAGAATAAGCACGTGGACTAATGAAATGCAAACATAATGCAAACTTTCTCAATGCAGGAGAAAATTTTTCAGTTTTTCCAACAACACCCAAAAACCGTTTAAGGAAATCTTTGTTACCGCTATCAATTGTGCTTAATATGTCAGCATCTTCATATGATATCAAGGATTTGAATTGTAGCTCTGAAATAATATCTGATAACTTAGCATTTCGTTTCATTAGACGCCTGTTTGTTTGCCGGACAGCACGTATTTTTTTTCGAAGATTTGCAACAGCCTCAGTTTTCTTCATTAAAGCCACTTTAAGTTTTTTCTTTCTTGGCGAATCTTCCTCTTCAGGTAATTGCAATTTTCTTTTGATAACCTTTTTAGTGCCTTTTATTTTTGTGTCATCTTGAAAATTGGCACTTGTAGATGTGGACGGTGCTGGATCAACACACTCCTCGGGTATTGAAATCTAAAACATTCAATCAAATAATAAAAAAACATATCCACAAGTACCACATTAATTTTTGTGAATATGTTAATCTCTTGGATCAGAATTTATACGAGTTTGTAATAACAAAAGGTTGTGATTTTCCATGCACTAATTACTGTCTGACAATATGTTTTAAAATAAAAACGAAAGATGACAAATGAGTCTAAAATCTGCTTGAAAAAACCTGTCTAAATAGTTTGCTGCTAATTATTTACCTACTTCTTAATGCTAGCAACACAAAATCTCGTTTAAACTTATTTTTGCCAAATGTGGTACAAGTTGAAATAAATTTAATTCTTGAAGGCAGCAAATCATATTTAATCAACGAAACTGTTTTCTTAGGAGCTATGGTTGAATGTATGTTCTAATAAATTCTTACCGCTATTGGTACAGCATCAGGATACAGAACTGTCTTTTTGTTCTTTTTTATAAGTTGTTTTTGTGGGAAATGATTGCTACATATTTTACAATATTTTGTGGGAATCCAATCTTTTCTCCCAGTTGCTTCGATCCATTTATTACGTAGGTCTGGATCAGCTGGAAACCTATCGATAAACATAGGTTAATGATTAATACTCGCAGTTAGTTCAGTTCTCTAAAATTATAAGTGTAATTTTATGTCAATCAAAATTACTATGAGAAATAATAAATCAAAATATGTTTTCGATGCCGAAGTCTTCCCGAAACACTGGATTATTATGGTATTTCGTATTTATTCACTTTCGAGTTTCGCCATATTGTCAAATAAATATTTTTTTATTGATGATCGGGGTATTATTTTTACAAAAACTGGCAACACTTACTTGTTGATGTTTATAGGTTATTGAATGATAAAACTCGATATTACGCTAATATTTTCCTTGTTTTAACGCGACTTGTTGTTACTCTATGCTAATATATAAATAATCATCACTGGGAAACTATAGATTAGGACAATAAAGTCGTACTTACGCGTGAAAAGACACACCGGCCATTTTCTTCTCACTGTCGCTTAAACATGAAATAACACGACAACGCACCATTATATTTACTTCGATGTCTATATTAGGATAATTTCACCGTCTTTTCAATGGGCTGAAATCGATTTTTAACTAAATAACACACAAAATTCGAACACCAAACACGATGAAGGCACGAACTGTCAAAGTTTGTTTCGTAATTCAAGTTGCCGACCTTGAAAAACCGGTTACACAATAAGGGACAAAAAAAAGAGTATTTGTGTCTTTGTCTTATGCATTCGTAATTGTATTATCACTCTCTTTCTTGTGTAAGTGATAAAGGTATCGTTATTGGGTCTATTGGTTTCTCTGTCTACGTTCCGAGGTTACAAATAGACATGTTCGGTGATTGGTTTAAATTCAAAAGGAAAGCAGGGATTGGTTTACGCGCCTGCTGCAACGTCTACAATGACAGCAGAGTCATAGCGGCGTGGACGATGTTATGCAACAAGTGGACTGGACCAACTCAAAAATAAATCAATCGTAAATCTCGTATGTCTCGCGAAATATGATTAACTTATTTAAGTTAAGTTTTTGTCTAGAAGACATTAGAAGATATTCTTCGCAATGTAGTAAAGAAAGATTATGAAACATTTTAGGCTTATACATTTTACCAAAAAAAAATAAGTCGTTATTTGCCAGCTGGATGTTTTTCAGTGGTCACAGAATACCTTCATTATCAATTTAGAAAATTCAATCAATCTATAGAATTACTTTAGAAAAGCACTGTGTTGATATTACTGACAAATTAATTAGCAACTCAGCTAAACCACTTTAAAATTTGCAGTGGGTGAATTTTCATTAGCTTGAAAAATTAAACGTGCTAATTTGACCAAACAATGAACTGTTTTTTAATGCTATATATTTTATGCTATACATGATGTCGAAGTTATACCTTTATTACATACCAACTGTAGGCAATTGTTTATTGTTCATTGTCTGTAGTATTTCTTTAGAGCGTAAACGCTTTGGAAGCGCCAATTAGCTTTTTTTCTGAGTATTTGAAGGGTCACATAATAATGATTGATATAGTATATTAGGTCAATTATTATTACCTGATGTAATAGAACATTATTTGATTAACAAGTTCAAGTTCCACAGAATACATTTAGAAATTGTTTATTAGTTTGTTATTGCCAAGCGGTTTCTACACACAC
This sequence comes from Selenia dentaria, assembly GCA_917880725.1. Taxonomy (NCBI): domain Eukaryota; kingdom Metazoa; phylum Arthropoda; class Insecta; order Lepidoptera; family Geometridae; genus Selenia; species Selenia dentaria. Next base: position 18,540,047 of record OU862879.1, read on the forward strand.
ATTTTTAAAATCAATCATAAAACCGGTCGCGCCAGTCACGAATCGTCAGACGCGGCTGAGGCCTCTTAGAGAGAGGTCAGAGGACGTATCACTCTGAAGCCCGCGCTTACACAAGTAAATATTAGTGCGCTCAAAACTTCCTGATACTTATTGAGGTAACATTTCTAAGTGGAATTCTAACAAATAATTTTATATGACATCTAGTGCATCAACAATAGAAATTTCATTGTTATAATGACATCGACCCTTGAGGGTATTAACCAAATTTCTTATGCTTATACTTGGTATCCAGGAATCCATGCTGGAGCTGGAAACTGGTAGCAGGAACTATGTGATGGTTAATAGTAGACACACCGTGTTTGGGATCGTATGAATCGTCTCATATAGCGATACCTTTTTTCTAGCTGGTGACCAGGACCTGATGTTGCATCCAGAAACTGGTAGCAGGAACTATTCGATGGTTGTTTTATTTGCTATTCTCATCTCTTTTTGGTAGGTACATGAGTTAAATCTTACTTTTTTCTAATCTATGCTCTTGTAGATAACATATAGGTACTTGATTAATAATTATCATTTTATGTTAATTAATGTCGATATTAAAAATAAAATGTTTCCTGCGTGATATTTTATTTCACCTTTTTGACCTACGTCTATTTGTGACATAAAAACCAAAGTAGATAAAAAAAAATCCAGATATTAATGCGTGCTATTTTGGTCAAGCGGTAAGGCCACTGCCACAGGGCGCGCTAGTAAGTAGCTCACTAATGTAAAATACCTAAACTCGCACAGCGCTGCCCAGAATAAAGGCTTGATGTTGATGTTTCTTCGGGACAAATCATCAGCATAAAAAGATAAATATGATATTTTAGATAACATAATTTAAAAAAACAGTAGGTACTTACTGTACCAACTGGTAGGTAGGTACTGCAGTTTTGTGTAACATGGTCCATAATTTTTTTATTATCTATAATTTTATTGTTTTCAGTCAAAATTTACGTACTATAACTATGCTGGTTTTCACAGGCAGTCATACTCTTGTTTTTCTAGCTTCAGTGCAGCTAGGCACTTATCTTGCCTGCATTGAATCGGCAAGCAAGCGAGAGTAAAACATAACAAGCAAAACCATTGCACATTACATACATTTCAATATTTAGTCCTGAAGAAAAAATACATCCTAAATTAAATAAAAATTAACTGACTTTATTTTGCATAGTATTGACCATCTCGATTTGTTAACGTATTTGAACATCTTTGAATAATTATAATTTTGCTATTATTTACTAGTATAAGTGATCCCTGGACATTTAAATCGTGTATTGTTTCTGCACCACTTCACAACGAATGCTGGCATGATGATCCACAACTGAAGTTCACAATGATAAAAATGAAAATGTACGCGAAGATTTGAAGTGTGCTCGCTTGCAAGTAAAATGTCCGACTGATGACGTACTGAACACGACTTTTAAGCCCCGCCTACTTGAACACGACTTTTGTTGGGTCATTTTTTTAACGTAGTTACTGTTCCTGACTATTATTTCTTCGTAGGTTAGATATCAATCCTTCAATATTCAATTCCAAAATAAAATAAATATTTTATCGGTGGATCCGTTAGCTCTGTTCGTAGTAACCCTTCGAAGCGTTTGGTCCCAGGTTCGATCCCTGGCCTGGGCCAATATTTGTGTGATGAGCAAAAGTGTGTCTTGTCGGGTCTTGGATGTTGCGATGTGTTACTGCGAGTCCATGTCATATTGCGGGTGTATGAGTATGTAAACGTTATTATTATCTTTATTTCTTTTTTTCTCGGATTTCATCCGGTCCTTTACAAAGGCATAAGTGGGGCTGTAACCAACACTTAGAGACCTGTTTGGTTTAAATATACAATGTAGTACATAAAGAGCATTTGGTATGAATGTGAAATGGTATAGCTATTGCACAAATTGGTAACATAAGTAGTAGGGCTATAGATATGAACTCTTAATTGATAAAGGAAATGGCTATTGTCGAGACTACGGCACCGGCCAATTATAGTCTCATAAAAATATTTGGGGAGGTGGTGACTTGCCACCCACTAAACGGGCCCCCCATAAGGGCCACCATCAATGGTGCCAATAGGAGCAACGTTGGTGTGGATAGCCAAAGGGTGTTGAGAGGTGTGCTGCGGTTTCACTAGAGGGCTACTACAGGCGTTATGCCCTTTAACACTTCCACCCTTGGAGCTTTTTGTTACATGCTCTTGCGTCTCCACCCCCTGACAGCCAATTAAGGCAAGCCGGAGGTCAGGGCTCTCATTTAGACCCAGGGAGAATCAGGGTCCACTCACCGACGGCTCGCCACAAAGCCGCCCCTGCGGTTTATTACTATTATTAAATACAGTATCTACATATACTACACTATTTCTTCAGGTGGAAATAGATTCGGGAGGTGCGATCCACAACACATTCGAAGAGGAGGATGTGTCGGAGGGCGTACGCGCGGTTCTTATCACAACTGTGTACTTGCGCGCTCGGTGGAGATCCGCCCCCACGCTGCTGAATGGGAGCCGCCCCTTCCACGACTCCGAGGGTCCGCCAGCCAGAACAGTCCGCATGATCAGGGTTAACGATGTAATGCTGTACGCGGACCTTCCAGATTGGAATGCTGAGGTAAGATCAGAATGATCTTGAGATTATATTACACGATATTAACTATGGTTAGTGATAAGATTTCACTGTAATACCTAATACTGCGTTAAGGAACCGGGCTAGAAAATGACCTTTCCGCTTTCGTGATGTGAATCGTAAGAGGTGAACCCGATTTACTAGGTGGAAGGCCCTTCTACATATTTTGTTAGTACACTGTTATGGCTTAATTAGCAAAGCCATGGAACGATATCCTTGAATTCAATATCGCTCGTAGCCGAAATTTTTTCGCTAACTGTAATTTTCAAATTTTGCTGATTTTATGCTTTCTGGGACATACGGTATCCTAATGCTATTTCAATTCTATTTATAAAAGTGTTATGTATACTAGGTAATGAAACCTCTTTATACTTATGAACAAAAACGGTTTTAGTTTGTTTTCACAATATTACCTTTAAATACGGGTATAATCTAATTTCATTCTGTAATATTAACCACCGGGATAAAAATGCCCAGACAGGCTGCAGGTTATAAGTTTTTAAACTATCATGGTCACAAACATTAGAAGTATTCAAATTATCAACGGGATAATTAACATGTATATATGGAAACTTACAGAAAATATACACGGTAATTATCCCGTTGATAATTTGAATACTTCTAAGGTTGCAGGTTGTTTCTAATTCGCGTGGCATGGCGAATTCACGTGATATCTGAGTACACCCCTCCGTCCTTGTGATGTTTGGGGATTTCTTTCGACCCCTTCGAGTCTCATGTGAATAATGGACGACCTCTTATTTGTTTCAAATGCTTGTGAAGTAGAACGAACCTTCCCAAGGTTTGGTTTGAATGTTCGGTCTGCATGCCTGACATAAAAACTACACAGCGGATCTTAAAGAAATGAATTATAGGCACTATATAGTAACGTTTACTTATATATATTTAATATCTCTAGAGGTAGATGTTACATAAAACGCTTTAACTAAAATATTTTTCATACGTTCTAGTGGCACATTAGTATTAATAGAAAACACATTACTTCAGCACATTTTCGTCTTACCTCTCTCATGTTTAACTTTCTGGGTAGTATAATTTTATTATAAATAGTAATATAATAGTAATAGCAACTCAACCGTTACTCACCATACGGTATGTATGTTAAAATAAGAATAAAGTAAGTGAGTGCTGCAATAATGAACAGTATGCTATTGAGGATACTAGCAAATTGGACCCATTCGACGGCAACTCGCGCACGATCCTCGTTGGTACTCCCTCCCTCCTCCGTGAGAACCTTCGCGTCGCCCACATCGCTCGGATCGAACTCGGTGAATACGGCATACTTGCCAGGCCCACTGCTCACGAGTCGGTTCACAGTCACCATCCACGCAGGCGCCGGCTCCACTTTCCGTATGATAGCCATAAGCAGCAACGTTTCGAATATACCCACCAACGTCACCACCATCGAATCGCGAAGAAACAGCAACACAATCGGCGTTTCTGCGCTGTGCTTAGGTATATTATAACCAACTTCTGTCAAAAACATAAAGTGGCCATAAAGACTGAAGCAAATCAGCAGTAACCGCACGTTGTCTTTCACGTCCAGTAGTAATGAGATCAAAGTCAGCGAGACTATGACAAAGGAAGGGATGACGACTATCGCAGCGGGACCCGCTGCCACCCTCTTCATAACGAACGTGTACTTCAGCATGGGGTATGTACTGTTCGGCAAAGAGGAATATTTTCCTGGTAAGCGCTCGTGTGTGACATTCATCAACTTCCAACCGGGCCCGTCTTGATAATCGTCCATATTGATCGGCGTATTTGGGTAAAATGTAAAGTTCACTTGTTCTCCTGTGTGCATCCAAGATCCGAAATACAGGGTGCAGTTTTGCTCGTCGTATGGCCATCGGCGCAGAGAAGTGCGGCATATTCCGGAGTGGGTAAGGTGTGGGACGCATGTGACACCACCGTCGCTAGCCACTAAGCATGTCGTATAAATTTGATCGGAATTCATCATAGTAGCATCCGCGTTGAACAGCGCCATCCGAGGCGTCCATAGCTCGTGGCTCTCCGCTTGTATCTCTTTGATGTCCGCGTAATTGTTCGGGTTCCAAGATAGGAACTCATCTTTCCAAGACATTGCCACCCAGCTGTGGAGTGTGAAGGTTTCCTCCAAAGCATCGAAACTGATGTACTTGATTGCAAATCGAACGTTTATATTGACGGCAGTTTTGTGGTCTTTAACTGGTCTGAAGTCGAAGAATGTGCTGTAGGCACAGAATAGATCGTGGTGGAGCTTAGCTTCTTCATGAAGGACGGGCTGTCGATCGGCGGGGCAGTCTTCGTCGGCAGACACATGCCCAGCCCCGAACACCAAAAGTGCAAGGATCGGTGCGTGCGGTATCATGGTCACTTTTTCACTGAACGTTTCAACGGAACAAAAGCTTACGTTCTGTGCCAGAAACCTGACACCAGAAACCGCCCCCAAAGATAATACTTTCAATCGTTGTGAACTGCAGATGGATATTTAATACCAGATAGCTTATGGACTAATAATATTTATCCTAGTACCTATATACTGAAATGTTTTGAAATGGCATCAAATATTTTGGTTATACACTAATATTAGGTATAAAGAGGAAAGATTTGTATTTTTGGATATTTGTATGTTTGTATGTAACGCGAATAAACTAAAAATCTACTGAACCGATTTAAAAAAATCTTTTGCCGTTAGAAAGCTACATTTTCATTGAGTGACACAGGCTATATAATATTTTCAAACAAGTTAGGGATACGTATGAAAACATTGATAATATAACCCACGGTGTGAAAAAAATAACAAAAAACGATCCATATATCGGAACGCTGCGGAAACTATTTATAATAGAGCAAAGTGGTGTACTGCAGTATTATAGAAAGCATCAACATCTACAATAAAGTCTGCGATACCATATGTCTAACTATTACTGTTATGTCACAATAACCACTTTTCCGTTTTAAAATATACAATACTAATGACGGTACAAACTAGGCAACATTATTCGTACCTTGGTGTTAACCCTTACCTACTCTAATAATAAAGAGGAAAGACTTACTTAAACGCAAAAACTATTTAACCGGTTTTAAAAACTCTTTCACCAGTATAAAGCTATGATAAGCCTAAGTAAAATACGCTATATTTGATTCATCATCATCATCCATCACCGCGAAGGTGAAGCCGCGGAGCGCAGCTAGTTATTTATCAAACACTAACGCCTGCTTTGTTTGCGAAACCAAAGTTTGTAATTTTTAGAGAACATTATTTCCCCATACGACGGTTAGATGAACTAGAGAGTTAAATTCCAGGCCTGACGGATCGCTCGGTGGCTTAGTGGTCATGGCGTCTGACCCGTATTGTCGGAAGACGCGGGTTCGAATCACGTCTAACGATGTGTCTTTTTCTTTCTAAAAATGACGTGTGACATCCAATAGCTTCACTGTATGTAATTAATAATAATTTTAAATTCAATTCTTTTTAAAGCACTAACACCTGCTTAGCAAGACCGAACTGTAATTTTTAATAACTTTATATTCAACTCAAATGTACCTAATACTTATTAATTATGTTTACAGGCTTTAGAAATATTCTACTCCACTCCTGGTTTAACATTGCTGATGTTGGTGCCACGTGGAAATTCATTGCGAAGTTTGGCGGACAAAGTAGCGACCACCGGTCTTGGAGGCATCGCCGCGCGAATGCAGCCTCTTCGCATTGCTGCTACTCTGCCGCTGTACACTCTGAGAATGACACTCCTGCTGCCCAATAAACTGGAGGCTGTAAGTTCACTGAAATAATGTTATAATTCAATACCTCAGTAACGCCACAGTATAAATATAGAGAAACAGTACGGAAATCCTACAAACGTTCGAAACGGCTCACTCACGCAAACATGCGCATCGACGAGAGCCCTAAGCGGTTGTCGCGGTGCTGTCAGTAGCGAGGCCGCGTCAAGACGAGTGATCATGTATAAGTTTAGTTAGCTTAGTTTTCATACTGTTGCATCTCTATACTATGGTAACGCTGTTTATTCCTTACATGACTATACTTAACCACATACGTTGCAGTTCTTGGAAAAGTAGGTTGAATTCTGCTAAATCTATTGTATTATTGGCCAAATATGGCGAATAGCGAGTCAAAAAATCTCACCTTATGTATCTATTACCTACCTAACTTAATAACTATAGGAATGGCAAATGTACAAATGTGGACTTGTGCATTTAACTGAGTTTTTTATTTAAGTACAGTCGACTCTAACTCCCAGTTTTTAGAAAGTTTGTCAAAGCCTTGTTTAGTTGACAAACTAAATGCTTACTTAACGCGTATTGGTCATAGTATTCTATGACGCGATATGTGACCAATAAGAAGTCAGTATTTTGTCTGTTCACTGATCAAACTTTACCAAAGTTACAGAAACTGGAGGTGAGTCAATACCCTATCTACTCGTAAACCACGTTCTAATAAAGGTGGATACAGTACTAAAACTTTCTAACGCGATTGACGAAGAAAGCACTAAAACAACGTTTCATGATTTTGTACACCTTGACTTTTGAATGTTTTAGTAATGCATCCACCGATTAACTAAAGCGTGACAAAGAAATGACAGTCACTTAATGACAGAGTCATTAATGTAACTGCGACTTGATTCCAACTACCTGAATAAAAATCTCACTTGATACAAATAAGTATTAACACAACTAGTAGTTCTGCGAACAGTATCACAGACCTCGCGAGCAGAGACCCTATTTATTTCGACAATACCTACCTTAACCAATTTTGCTAAAAAAAATATATAGGTAGGTATGCTGTTGGTACCAAATGTTCTTGCCCTTGCGCAGCAAACTTCTTGGCCCTGTTTAGAAAAAGAGTCCCCTACTCAAAACGCCGACGAAAAATAAATTTAATAGTGGAACCACAGACCATATATGGTCTGTGAGTGGAACATACAACCTAACAAACATACGGACATATGAAAGTTAATTTGTCCAGTTAAAGCAGAAACGCTTCCCTTACTCGGTTAATTAACGTGAAAAAACACGGAACACAGCTCTTTTTAGCTAGATGCTTAGTTCAGTTTAATCTCACTATGCATACACATGTTTGTGTATGCTCTACCACGCAGTCGCACGCACGCAGCTAAAAAGCAGTCAAAACGTAATATTTTTTATGTGTGTATTTTACAGATGAACATGTCCCGTATAGTGGACACAAACACCACACAGAGTGAATCCTTCCGGTTGTCCCACGCAGTGCAAAGGATCATGTTCTGGGCAGAGGCTGGCAGGAACGCCTTCAAAGATGACGGTGAGCTTTTAGCTGTTTCTGTAAATAACAGTAATCATCCGTAAGGCCGTTTGTCCGCCACTGTCACCTGGGGCCCTACTCCCACCTCTTAATATAGTCATGTTTAAACCTTACCATTAAATTTGGTACCACCACGTCAATAATAGCAAGCTTAAAATAATAATGGATTATGATAGACGTTTCGATGACGTATTATCAAATAGTGCACTCAATTCTCGTACTCTGCAACTGCGTTGGTGTTCTATTCGGGTTGGGCATTATAGGTATTGATAATGGAACGCACCTTTAGGATCAATTTGGCTAGAAAAGTAACACGACAATAAGAGTACTGAAGTAATACCTACCTATGTTTGACCGTTTTGTGTTGGTGGGAGTACGATTGTAAGTATGATTATTCTGAGTTTATTACAAAACGCTCCTGATTTAGGTATGATAGTTTTGTAAAAAATGGGAGTAGCCCCCAGGACGTCACCGACAACGGGATGACTGCGCCGATTTTGCGATACATATATTTGCTATGGTCGTGTGTCCACCGCACGCCCGTCACCCGAGCGCCGTCATCCCTTCCGCCGAAATATCGCTTAGTTCGGCGCTACCGCTAGAACTCGGCCCGAGATTGTGACGTGTTTATCTACGCCGGCGCCGTGACGTCGTCGTCACACCGCAATAGCTTTTCATTATTTATATCAAAAATATATTCTATATTTGTCTAAAAACACACAACGTCCTATATACCTTTTACTCTGTATTATCGGAGGAATCCAAAATTCTTTGCATCGCCTACGCCTTCTAACGTACAAAAGCAGAAGGCGAAGTTGTCGTCGGTTGAACGTAGCCATTCCCTAGTTTGTTTTATTTCTGCGCACTACCATGCACGCACGACAACAAACTAACTGAACCACCGAGATCGTCGCGGTGGACAAACGATCGCCGTCACGTCACTTGATCTCGGCCAGAAATAATCTCGTTCTCGGTGACGGAGGCGGTAGACAAACAGACCCGGAATGCCCAGCGTAGTCCTAAATCTTATTGTACCCACTAGGTACTTCTTCGATAGTCGTGCCCCGGTAGAGCGATTTGTTGATCTGTAGCAGGATGTATGATTAACACAACCTACAATCTTCTTCTTCGTATTAATCACTGTTTTTAAATTACCAAAACAAAAGAGCGGTAAAAAAGGTATAAGCTGCTGGTATACTAAAACTGGTCCTTTCTTCCGAGAGTCGCGTGATAGACGATATCTAACCGCTACTTCATTGCACGTGCAGAAGATGTGAAAAAGAGTAGGAGAGGAGAAATATGTTTTCACTACTCATGCCCGTTGTTATTTCATGCATCATAAACCACACACTTCGTACTATTGTTTGTGTTCCATTTTTTATGGAACTATTTTCTGAAAAGTTCAGCTTTTAATAACGGTTTACTATCAAAAAGTTCTGACTGGATGTTTAGATTGCATTGCCACTTCTGCACTGTGCAAATATATTTTTTTGGTAATTTAAAAATACTTAATGATCAATTTGTACCAGTATGAAGTCAAAACAAGCAATTCATGATCATTATTTAAACAATTGTTAGCCTACATTGTAAGCAATAACATTATTTTGTAATTACATAAGTTAAACAATGTTAAGTATGTCTTAACTGTTTTCGTGGTAGATACTGCAACAAATCTAAGTGACCTTTATTTTGTTTTGAGTAGTATATAACTATAGCTATATGCTACTCGTAGTGTATAGCTCGCAGGAGTTACCCTGTTTAACCGACTTCAAAAAAGGAGGAGCTTATAATGTTCGTGTGTATGTTTTTTTATGTGTATGTTAGCCGATTTCTCCCCTATATGTGGACCGATTCTCAATATTTTGTTTGATAGAGATACTCGTACTTCCGAGGTGGTCCCATTTAAATTTCATCAAATTCGGTCAAGCAGTTTTTGAGTTACACTCCAAAAACTGAAAAGTGTTGATTTATCTTGATGATATCATCATTGACATCAATCCCGTAAGTAACGGATCACTAATGGATGATCCCAATAATCTATCTATCCACGGTTTTACTTACTACCGATAGAAATTTGACATAACGTTCATACAAAAAGTGTCAAATATCTATCTCTAGTAAGGTAAACCGGCGATAGATAGATTATTGGGACCGGCCGTAAGAATGCTGGTTTTTTTTAGAGGTACACACTTTTTGGTGTTGAAGTCGGTTCCTTTTTTGGTAAAAAATATTTTCATGTATTAACTGACGACACGGGCAACTATGAGCCTGATGGTCAGTGTTGATGGACGCTTGCCCATGACATTTGCAGTGTCACCCAGAGGTTAAAACTGTAGATTTGCCTAGAACGGCCCAAGCTCGTCACCCCGAAACATTCGTTTTTCAGTCTCTTTCAACACAGGCGGTGGGGCTACTCACCTGACCCATCGTAGGGGGACTTAGGGCGCCCAGACTCGGGGAAGTCTGGCGTCCATTTGCGAGTTTGGTCCCCTGAGGCGGTTGCGGCACGCCAAGTGTTCTGGCGTGCTGCAAGAAAGAAGGGTCGCGGTCGAGTGCGAAATCTGTCCCGCGTTCTCGCCAAAAGCGGCAGTGACGGAACACCGCTGAGGTTTGGTGGGTATGCTGCCCTTCTGGCAGAGACTCCCACATAACCACCGTGCTCCCCCGGGGCCGATGGTATCCATAAAGGAATACTCTGCGTAAAAAAAAAGTCAAGCTGAATAAAGTCGTAATAAAGTAGGTATTACCGAGTAAATTAAGATTGCTTCATTTATATTATATTGCATATAACTTGCAACGAGATACAAATTTAAATTATTCTGGATAATTATATAACGTACTCGTGCGGTAATGGTAAAATAAAATGCACATGTGTTTAAAATCTTGGATTCCGAGCCGATGTAATAAGAGCCACATTACGAGCATGTGGTGAAAACGTTACCTATATGTACACCTACAGGTACACGTTATCAAACACTGCATTCACAAATAGATTTACATAAGTACCATTTGAAAACAGTGCTTTATGTAACTTATTGTTCTGTGTCAACGGTCGATAAGATAGAATTAGTACATTACTGCAGCGGCTGGCAAAATGGCTTATTAGACATGCCTAATCTTGGAGTTCGTCGGGTTACCTACTTTTTCTCAAATAATGCGCTGGAATTCAAACCTATTCAGTAGGTACACTCTATTTCAAAAGTATCAGATCTTTCTATTTTGGTGCCAACTAGATTTAAGACTTTTGCCCTTTTAATGAATTTCAGGTGTCGTCATAATATTTTTTCATTGCTGCTTGAACATTTACCATATGAAATTTATATTTATAAACGCCAGAGTCAATTATACCAACATTACAATCAACATGTTTAGCTCGCGTTAATGTTAATAAGTTCATTTGTAATATTTTATTAGGCGCTAAATGTAGGTACAGGTTTCATTTCGCATGTCAATTCGAAATTTTACCAATTTCCATAATGAGTTACCTCTTGGTTGTCATATTTTGGACTCAAAGAGTTCGTTCCAGTTTGAAATAACAGCTATGAGTTTCCATAGTAATTTATTTGGGTACTAAACACGACAGATAATATGTGTCTTAATACTAACTGCGCCTGCGTTTATTTGAAGGCAATTTTGATTTATTCCGAAGAAGGTTGTCAAAATAACTATGTGAATTCCGCAAGCATAATTGAGAATCACAGCTATATTTTTTAATACCTGCGATTTCGACGTCATCAGCATGCTCTGTGGCCAAGCACGAATAACTGCGTAAGTGTAACGTAACGTTGCATTCGATGAAACAGTACAAACTGTCAATTATCTAGGGCAACTCTGACACAGATAACGCATTGTTTGCGCCAAAGCGTGACGTGTTGACGCTTGCGATTCGAATACTTTTTCGGTAATTGTTTGTGCTTAGGCATCTGAGAGCACCGCGCCGAATCTCCTCTCCTTTATACCCTATCCCACTTCACTAATGTGGGTGCGTTGCAATCACTATGTAGTATGAAACTAATAAGTACCTACATAGGTTTGACGGGTTGCATGCGATTTGCAGCAACATCTGCCGATCAGTCTTCAGATGCATGATCCATCCGAATATAATGAAAACATGCGCCGTCAGTTGACCTAGTCCTGCCTACCAAGTCTACTAAAAACCGCAGTAATTGTACTGCGGGTAGTTTGTAGTAGACATTCAAGACAGTGTTAATAATTTTAAATGATTTTTAAAACACTAACGCCTGCTTAGCGATACAAAACATTGCAATATTAGAGAGAAAAATTCACATCGTTGGACGGGATTCGAACCCGTGTCCGTCCCCATACGAAGACGGTTAAATCATATAGAGTTAAAATTCGATGCTCGGCCGGCAGGCCTCTGTTGTTTAGTGGTCATGGCGTCTGACACGGATTGTCTGAAGACGGAGGTTCAAATCCTGTCAGAGTATGGTGAATTTTTCTCTCTAAAATTGCAACTGTGTTAATATTTAACCGTCCTTATGTGGTCCTGTGATCGGGAAACCTGTTCTAGCATTTGTTTTCTTTTCTAGGTATTGAATGGGACGAGGCACCACAAAGAGAAATAGTCGTGGACCGGCCGTACATATTTTACGTGCGCTGGAAAAACAAGACGCTTATGAACGGAAACTTCGTGCTTTGACTTTCTCATATAAATCACAAATATTATTCGCGTATAAATATAACTTTTTGTACAATGTATTTTTTTATTTAGTAATAGTTTTGCATTTGACTACCTTAATTATAATGTCTATACAAGCTGCACCCCGCGGTTTAATACGCCTGGTGTTGAATGATGATGATGATGAAAAGTATCATATGTGCTTCCCGGGATATAATATTTTAAATATAACCTTGTTAAATTTGATTAACGATCCGTTCAGCCGTTTAGGCGTGATAGCCGGATCAGACAGAAAAAAAAAGATTTTAAAAATTGATTTTGTTATGTAAGTAACGTATAGTGTAATTTCATATTATAGCGCGCGGTGCTAGCTCACTCGATTCGAATATTCGCGGGCTCACGGAAAGCGAATACCAATGCAGCGCCGCCGCGACCCGCGCAACGGGCAGCGCCCTCACGAGGGACGCGAGAAAACGAACACAAGGCGCTATGCAGACGACGGCGACGGGGCGGTCAATTTCGCCGCGAACGATAGCGCAAAGGGAATCCTATACCATATACTACCAACGCACACGGAGGGCAAAAAGACCGTGCCGCGCCGCCATTGCCCGCCGGACACTAGCGGTCTTTATTGCTTCGCGGTCAAAAAGACCGCCCCGCCCCGTCGAATGCATACAATGCATAGCGCCTTACGGCGTGATACCGCGACTGAGCGAGCAAGCGAGACGGCTCGTATTATTCTTCTGTACTTATTATTACTGTCTCATCATGTTGTAACAAACTGTCTCTATTGTAAATAAACCTAGTAACGGAGTATGTGTGTGATACCAATTCTATTGAAACCCTAAGCTGAGACAGCCGGGCACTTAAATACGCATTAGTAATAGCTGTTTATACGGAATTACAAACAGACACTTCAATTTTATCTTTTTGTACAGATTCTATGATTTACTATTTATCACGCAAACCTAGAAAATGGTGCACGGTCATACATATTAAAACTAGAAAAAATACGCATGTATCTATCCAATATAAGGGTTAACATCCTTGGATCTTGCCTACTTAGCACTTATGTATCCTATGTAATATAATATACTAGCTACATATCCAGTGCGATGGGAATCCATACAACTGTCATTGCATTATACGAAACAGCGGTGATGCAAAATTCTCCATGGAATACACTTTCGCATTGTTATCTATTATCTCTATAAGTATACCTATAAAAATGAACCCCAATTTCTCCTGGACACACTATAACTTGAGAACGGAAGGAATAATTTCACTAATTGATTGACTTAATGCGTTATTTGATTTATTTAAATATTATTAAAGTTAATGTTATAACTTAACTAACTATACCTCCTCCAATCGTCTCTTTTTGGTACGCTATGCAGATAATCGAATTACATCTTAGCACGACTAAGCAGAGATAGGTCAGCTTGCTATAAAGATCTATAGAAACGTTCAGTTGTTAAGTAACTTAAGTATAATAAGCAAATTAATATGAGAGATGTGAACAGGTAGAACCATTCGTGTTTTAACTTTATAGTTAGTTAGGCTGACTTATTTAAACCTAGAAAACTGGTTTATATTATAATGATACCTCTTTTACCTACTTATACTTGTAACGGTCCACAATGCGTTCCGCTACGTTCACAAATATATATAGATACATCAGTATGATGGAAATCTAAGCTAATAGCACCCTTTGAAAATATTAAATATCTAAAAAGTTATATCTCAATAGACTCAATCTCGACTATCAGACATAGATCATGGAGCATAGAACTTCCTGTCAATGAAGTTAATAAGTCAGGATTTTACGCAAAAGTATATCTAATAAAAGCAAAGTGAATGCTAAGAGGTTTTATGCAGTAACTAAGATTCTTAATATCCCCACGATTAGCAAACTAACGATTTCATTTCTATGTATAGATTTCCAATACTAGGAAATGATTAAAACTAACAGATTAGATCTAACAAATTAAATAATTAACTAACTAACATAATTCAGTATCACGGCAGCTGAATGATGTAAATAGGCTGAGAACGCTTGGAGACAGGTTCCTAATTCAAATAAAACTCATAAAACAAAATAAGGAACGTAGGTTCAAAATGTGTATTCGAGGGATCTGATTGGTTAGGTCGGAGACAAGATGAGGACAGCTTGCGTACATTATTCTAAATTCAAATAAATTTTAAATTGGAAAGCTAATAATGGCTCATCGATATTTGAAAATGGAACGAGGGGTCTATTGGTCGGAATGGGTACTTGAGGAGTCTGATTGGTGGAGTCGGAGACAGGATGGAGACCAGATGCGGACACTTGGGTAGTATAAAAAGGGGACGAATGGGCCGTCCAAACCAGTTACCGTCTAGAAGCCAAAGTTGCTGTCCGCGATAAAGTGAAAAGTGAAATATTCAAAGTGAAGTGTCTGTGAAAAGTGAAGTGTAAGTGCTAGTGAATTGCCACCTGCCAGAGGGGATTGGATTGATTCTGTTGGACGAGTTTACTCACGTAAGTCCTAGAATTTAGGCATTTTAGACTTTTTCCGGATAGATGAGATGTCTCCAAGATAAATGTTAAACTTAATAAATTACTCTTCTAAAATAATGGAGTTATGATTGATGGAATTGATCATTGAATAGAGACACTTGCTCTTTGGATTTCTCGTAGACTAAAAGACGGTTTAGAGATGTCCAAGTCATTGGTTAATATTATCAGTTATCAGTTAATTGTTCAATAAATATTTGTCAATTAATCATGTTATGTTGAAGACATTTATCTGTCTGGATATTGTGACCGTTTTATAGAATTTAAGATAGTCCTACAAATAAAATAAGGAGGTGAAATGAGACAAAGGAGCAACAAATTATTTATACAGAAACAAATTGACAAAGCTTTAACAAAACTTAGAAAAAATATTCTTATCTCAGCATTGTGTTTCCAAATCTTATTCAGCGTTAGTAATAAGTGTTAAGGGTACCCCCCTTTTTTTTTTTTATTTGAGCTAGAACAGCAATGGAGAGTGTTGTAATTACGTCAAGAGGCCTCTTAATCCAGCTTATTACGGTCACAAGCCCGTAATGTTTTCCTAGCTCTGGTTATCTACAATGATAAATATCCGTAGAATTCTAAATTTTAGGTGAAAACATGAAAATAATTACCTTTACTGAACAACATTTGACCATCATAGATCAAACAAATACAACTATGGATATTTACATTTAGTTATTAACAATAATTAACTAATTAGTTTATGATTTATTACTTTATGGTGTGTGATAATTTTCTGTGTCATTCCATGTCTTAGGTACAAATGTTCTGCATTTAAATATTGGATTTTGTGTTTACTTGAAGTTATTTACTTGAGGTTATTACAATCTATGCTTTGCGAATTTATAGAAATCTTATGGCGAAATATAATCTCTAATAGTAACGACAGGATTGGGGTCAAAATGGTATAACAGTATTAGGGTCATTTTAATTAACCCTTGCAGTAGGAATAAGATTTGTCTTCATGTGCTTACTAGGTACAATTTTATCGTTATAATAATTTATTTCTCTTACAATTAGGTTAGGTTTGTCTCAGTATTTCCTGAAAAGAACTTGAGTTACCACGGCTCACAATATTCGGTTCTTCCACTATGAGCTAGACGATCACACCTTGGCCATATATAATATTTAATCAGTTCTTCAACCATTAGTATAGATTTATTGTCTGGATAATGTTAAGTTATGATTCGAACTAGTTATGTGTACTTATTTATCTGAGGAATTAAAAACATAGGCCGGAATCATCTAGATATTATTAGCTCAGATTAGGGGTAGTTACAATTGGTAGTACCGTCCCCAGGATTAGAACTTTAGATTACGGGACGAGTAGGCTAGTTACTTTTATCATACAATATACGGGACTTAGGATCAGGAGGAGGGGGGTTACATACTTTCACCTAGATGGCGACACTTGTTATGATTTGGCTAGAATTATTTTCTAATATTTAATTACCGAACCAGACTAACAGGTTACAATAATTATATAGTTCAGCAGCACCGTACTCTGCAAGCCAAGCAGCAAGCGGGGCAGCTAGTACCTAAATAATATGTAATACTAATATGTACCCACTGAAACATTTATGTTTCATAAGGTGATTCAGGAGCAAAAAGGTCCATTGCCAGACTACCTACCAGATCAGTAACTAATGCCTATCATTAAAATTCAGGGATAGTGGGTAAGTAAGGATCGTAACATTTAGCAAAATATGAGGCCGTTATACATCAGCAAATCGATATTGGCTGATGTTGATGGTTATTTAGTACCATCACCCAGTTTTCAATGCAAAACAATATGTAGGTACATTTAAAAAAGGTACCTAAGTTAAGATGGTTTCCGCATGTATATAGAATGAATAAAAAGAGATTAACAAAAGGGATGTATACTAAGTATGGTCGAAGTGAATAAAAACGTTGGAAGGGGAAGCCTAGGCAAACCTGCTAAAATCAGATCTGTCGGTCTAGCGCTCGACGAGTCAACATCTCCTGAGGATGCCTCGTGTAGAGGCGAAACACGTGTCGAATCGGTTTTGGTTTATTTGGGGTTTCTTGTGTTTTTTATTTTGTATTCTTCCTATTAGCATTTTATGCGGGAGGGAGGGTGGTGCACGCCCCCCAAATAGGCCAAAATCAGTGTTTTCTTTTCAGCGGAAGTGTCACTAAATATTTTTTAATATCGTTTTTTTGATAATGGATTTCCGCAAAGTAACGCCTGAATCAATAAATTATCTAAAATCAGATTTATGACGTTCTGAAGTAGGACGGGATTTTATGTTATTAAAGAAATTTACAGGCGCCTTGTCCTTTGTCTGCGTTATGTTGTCGATATGCGTATGAATTGCGCCTGGCGGGGATAAGGTAGCACGGTGCACCAACATCATCTGTTAGTCTGTGGCATGAAAATCTGCTGAAGTGTAACGTAATCGTATCGTTTACGTATTCAGTACAAACTATGAGTTATCTGTGTCAGTATTGTACTAGATAAATTACAGTTTGTACTAAATACGTTAACGGTGCCATTACGTTACACTTAAACATGTATTCGTGCTCGGCCCACAGACACAGCTACACACGTAAAGAAGTAGGTATATTCCGAAGATGCGCCTCGCGACTTTGACCGTGTAAAGAAATTTCTATTAAAAAGGAAATATTTTTAAAAAACGACGTTAAAAATATTTAGTGACACTTCCGCTGAAAATTTTTTTCCTAGATAAAAAGTATTTTGTGGTAATCATAAGTATACCTACGTTGGATTTCCATGACCATTCGAAATTTCATCTAGGTACAACCATGAAGAAAATGCAAACGCAATTCCATACATACAACTTTTCGCATTCAGGTATGTTAATTAGTGTGAGTGGTGATACTAAAGTACGGACACACATTCCATGAGTATCTACCTACATAATGCGTATGTGCTCCTAGTAAATTTCTAAATTGGGACATTTACTCCCTGTGGGAGGTACTATAAAAGAGCGTGAACTCAATTAACCACTTAGGTGGCGTTATACATGTCGTCTCATATAAGAATGAACATTTGTAGCCTACTAGTTCACTAGGTAGCAAATAAACTGGATGTATTTATGATGACTGATGGACTGATGTACCTATTAAAAACTGTGAGTGTGAACCTACCAGGTATTTTGGATGCACATTAGATACCTACTTTTATAAATGCTAACGAAACGGACCAATCGCTAAGCGAACTGCGCTCATTACAAAGTATATAGGTAGGTATCTACAGTAGGTAGCCCTTTAAAGTTAATAAAAAATATTAAGTAAGTATAGGTTGACAATCGGGCATTGAGGTGGCATTTGAAGTATGGTAGTACCAAGAAGACTGACTCTTGCTAAAGAGAAGTATGTCTTATAACCTGTACCTACGGCTACCACCGAAAATCTACTTATGTACTTACTTAATCTTAAGTTTATGATTCATCATACTTTCTAAGACGATATTTTCCAACTGTAACGATACATGAAAATAAACGTAATTTTGTCAATCAGTTTTCAAGCGAGGCAAAAATACAAGGATCTTACCTACTAAGTATGTGAATGTTTGCTTCATGAGTGCCCCTATGAACCCCGCCTTAGACTTAGGACAAAGTTTTCCTGGAGTGTGCTACGTAACTTGGAAAAACGTAACAAAGTAAAACACGTCCCCGAAAGCTTACTAATACGAATCACTTTACAACGAATGCACGCTACCACGAAACACTTAACGCCGTAGCAACGCTACCTCACGTAACAGAACCTCTAAAGAAATAACTCTAGGAAAGATTAAATTTTCAAACAAAAAGTCTTTATTAATATGACAAAAGCAAAACATTTTCTACCGACTTCCAAAAAAAGGAGGAGGTGGTACTCAATTCGCCTGTATTTTTTTTAATGTAGGTATGTTACCTCACAAATTTCGACTGGGTGAACAGATTCTCAAAATTCTTTTTTTGTTTGAAAGCTAGTATTTCCCGCGTCGTTCTATTTATTCGGTCTAGTAGTTTTTGAGTTACACTCCAATAACTGAATTACTGGAAGTCAGTATTAAATTTTTCAATTGTACTTGTATAAAACAAAATAGAAATAAAATAAGAATTTTCCAGCTTTCACCATTTTGTATCTTAGATGGTACATTTCGAACTAATCCAACTGATTTTAATCAGATTTACACAGTGCATGGATTAATTGGAGTGCACGATACCGTACAAAAGGTAGTGCCTTTGGTGTTTGACCTCCTCTTCAACAAAACTAAGAGAATTTATTGTTTATTTTTTGAAATTCTTAATTAAGTCATGAGCTACTGAATTAGGCATAAAATTGCAACCTAATATCACAATTACAGACTTCAAGAAGGCGTGAATAAATGCGATAAAACAAGTGTTTCCTGAAAGTAAACAAAAGTGTTGTTACTCTCATCTGGCTCAAAGTATTTGGAAACATATACAATCTGCTGGTCTATCAAAAAAATACTCTGAATCGACATCTGTTGCTCACAAAATGCGTCATTTGGCCGCATTAGCCTTTTTAGAACCTGATGAGATACCAGAGGCTTTCGAAATGCTGAAAGAAAAAGTATTGCCCAAGGACGCAGTGAAAATCAGTAATTAGTTTTCCAAGTATTATGTCAATGGAACTTATAAACAGAGCCGAACCTCAATACATTGGAGACAAACTTCTAAAAAGTGCCTGCATTGTTACCGCCTCACATCTGGTCGGTAAATAGCTCAAATGGAACCACTGTTCCAATTACACAAAATGAAGTGGATTCATGGCACCACCGCTGGAATAGCTTATTGGGTAGAAAGAAATGGAATTTATTCAAAACCATCAAAGAATTTAGCAAGGAACAAAAATACACACAATTGATGCCAGAAAAACTAAATTCACTGTCTGAAGAAACCAAAAGAGCAAAGAAAAAAGAGAATAGGGAAGAAAATAAAAAAAAACATTTTGAAAAAAAAATACACAATGGACCTAACCACATTTTTAGATGGTCTTGCATACATGTGTTACATGAAACGATGATTTCATTTTAATTTCCATTTTTGTTTTATAAAATGTTTCCTTTTGTCAGATTAGTAAAGACTTTTTGTTTGAAAATTTAATCTTTCCTAGAGTTATTTCTTTAGAGGTTCTGTTACGTGAGGTAGCGTGGCTACGGCGTTAAGTGTTTCGTGGTAACGTGCATTCGTTGTCATGTGATTCGTATTGGTGAATAATTTGAGTTTTGGTTATTCGAGATCGCGTTGCTACGGCGTTAAGTGTTTCGTGGTAGCGTGCATTCGTTGTAAAGTGATTCGTATTAGTAAGCTTTCGGGGACGTGTTATTCTTTGTTACGTTTTTCGAAGTTACGTAGCACACTCGTTTTCCTGTTCTAATTTAGAAGTCTTTATTGGTAACTACTTAGGTAGGTATACTATCAGGTTTCTATTATTCGATTTTTATTGTACCTACTTAATAAGTTATGACGGTGATATACCTACCTACAATTGAGTGTACTTATGCATATTTATGGATAATGATTTTCAATATAAATTCCTCAGCGGCGACTTCATGGCTGTCTACTGCATGCTTCCCTTGGCAGGATTCCAGTTTGAGACTGAATCCAAGCCAAAACGATGTTTGTACTATAACTTTATCGATATCAATATTAGTACCTACTTATTCCTAGCATTCTCTACAAATACCGAACAAGATTTTTTGGACCTAGGTACAAATTACTATATACGGCGTGTTTACATAAAATAAATACCAAAAAATTTAACCGACTTATCACCAAAAGTGAAATAACTTATCGAAGTCGGTACCATGCGAACAAAATAGGTATTGTGTTAATAGGTACTTTTGAACTATTATACCGACTTCAACAAGTTATCTTTCTTTTTATTTCTTTTTTTTTTAGTTTTTGGTGTAGAAGTCGGTTCCTTTTTTTGGTAACTAACAATTTTATTTGGAGTTGAAATTGTTTCCATTTTTGAAATATTTTTTTTCACCCTTTTTAGTGACCCTTGCTAATTACGGGATCGATTGTCATTCACCGTCAATGAAATAATCAAATCATCAAAATATGCGAAACACTTATCAGTTATTAGAGTGTAGATCAAAACATGCTGGACCGAATTTGATGCAATTTAAATGGGACTATACTTTACCCAAAAATACCTATATGAATACCTCGGAAGTATACTCTGCCAAACAAAAAAAGTTTCATTAAAATCGGTTCATAAACGACGAAGTTAAATATATATATGTGATATATATACGGTCAAATTGAGACACCTCCTCCTTTTGTTTCAAGTCGGTTAAAAACTAGCGTCCGAGTCTAATTTCCGCAGAATACTGGTGTCCTGTTTACAATGGAAGCTTCTGTAAATTAACCGGACTGGCGTGAATCACTTCTATTTCCCTCTTCCATAAGATGAGTATGTGTGCATTGGTGAATCACTATGAACCGTGACACAACCCTACTGTTACTTTATAATCATTACTAAACGCTAATTCAAAAATAATGAGAATTTATAATTAGCTATTGGTGTTTGAATTGGCAAATATGAAACAATTGAAATTTCCTACAACCAACAACTACTACATTACATTGTACTATATATCTTTACATTTAAAAACATTTGGTAGGAGCATCGTTTGTAGTATCTAGTGTTTAAACTATTACCAATAAAAACTAAAATGTATTACAAAATAATTATATATTTTGCTGACAGTTACTAAAAATATAAACATAAAAGAAATAGTAGTAATAAGTAAATATCTATACAAAGAACAAAATAACTTAATTTAGACTTACATCTGTAATGAATTTTCATGTTGGTGGTTATAAGAAATCAGGGGCCTTATTCGCTATGACCATTCAACAAGTAACGTTACGATATCTTCAAGTACTGATCGCAAATTTGTATTGATTCCACGGTCATTCCTTGAGGATATCATAGCGCGCCGTGTTACTTGTTTGAATGGTCATAGTGAATAACGGCCCAGATATGGGTGTTTCTCTTAAAAATAGGTACATGGTACTAGACTAGTTGTGAACACTTCATGTGTATTTTGGAATGCTGCTTCCTGTAAATAAGAAAAAGGCCTGTTAAAACTTAAACGCAATCGAAAGTACCTATATGAACGAAAATAAGAGGATGATCGGAAATAAATAAAAAAATATGAAACCAGTGATATACTTTTTATATACTCATGCAGGAATGTTAAATTTTGATTAGAGGAATAATAGATAATTGTTTTTGTCTTATGCAGACTTTATTAAATTGAAAGTGTAATTACATTTAGATATCCTTATAACTTGACGTTGCCGTTACAAATACTCGTTGACTAGTACCATAACATTATAATACAATTAATATGAATTAACAGAGCCATCAAACTCCTATCCACTCGCTACTCCGGCTGACAGCATAATCAATATTATTGTAAGCTGAACTAACATACAGATATTACATTTTTAATTATTTAAATTTGAATATTCAAAGGCAACAATTTACATTTAACACATTTGGATACTGTGAGCCTAGCATGAATAATTACTACTGAGTACAACACAAACTATCATTTATCTAGTCCCACTATGCCACACACAGCTGAGGCCCTATTCGCTATGACCATCCATGCACGTAACGCAGCGCGTTACGGAACTATAGTAAAATTGTATTGATTTTACGATAACTGCTTGATGATATCGTAACGCAGCGCGATACTTGTTTGAATTTTCATAGCGAATAAGGCCTCTGATAGTTTGTAAAACGGTGCAAGGCGCGTGATTCAACTGTTTGATTTATTGCAAACTATTCATGCTAGGCTCTCTGACATCAATTCGTACTCAATATAAGTAAAGATTACGTGTTATTATTTTAAAAGATGGTGTTATTATAATAAAACGTAAATAAGCAATCCGTGTAAGAGTGGACGATATCTACTTACATACTCCTATATAACATTAGCTTTATATAACAATAATCAATATTCTAATCTAGAATAGTAAGTAGGTATATTTTACTTTGAGAAAAATGCTAGCATTGTCGAAATGTATTTAGATAAAATGAGCTTAGCACTCCGGCCAGATATTTCATATTGGTAGGCGACCTAACAAAAGCCAATGGAAACATCAAATTGAAATTCAATTAATAACATACATTTAGTTTACAACATAGCTAATTAATAATAAGTCACAAACAAGTCACCTTACTCCAATTACAAAAATGTATACATGCTTATTTTAGTATGACATTCTACCGAAACAATATAAAAGGCCTTTACACGACGCCGGTAAGTCGACCTACCACGACTTGCGAAAAAGTAAATTACATACCTACTCGTATATAGCCCCCGTACAGAAACCTTATTACAACCTGTTTGGAGAGGAGAGACCAGGGCGTGACCGTACCCTGAGGATCAGCAGGAGCAATCGCAACTGTGATACCGAATAACCGACAATCACTATGACCACAAGGGCCTTATTCGCTATCACCAGTCAACCAAATAACGCGACGCGTTACGTTATTTTCAAGGAATGATAGTAAATGTGTAGTGATTTCACGATAATTTCTTAGAGTAATCTTAACGCACCACGTTACTCGTTTGACCGGTCATAACGAATAAGGCCCCTGCTGTGCTACGATGGAGCACAGCACGTTATTGAATAGTTAACGTTGATAATATGAATACATTTTGGTAGGTAAGTAACTCGTGGCATGGGTTACCAGTAGTAACTCGCGCAATTGCCTATGTGTTGTTAGTGGGCAACGGTGTCAATTCTGTAAGCATTCTCTTAACTAAAAATCTCTAAACTGGTCGTACTTATTTTGTTCAGGCTAAAATCCAAATTAGTATAACACTTTTGAATGACAGTACTAAAATTAGACATTTCTCTTCAATTGTGGGCATATTTTAGACAGTTTAGTATTCAGTAATCTGTGGTTTAGTCGTCACGTAACTTGGTGCTTGCTAAACTAACCTTAGATAACCCAAAATTGAATAGAATAATCATATTTTTAGAAGAGTCATTCTATGTGTTAAATGATTTTTGATTTTAATGTTAACTGAATAAGGACCACCATAATAAATTTATAGTTCGGTAGTTTCGGTTCTCAAACTGGCGCCATGTTTCACATCATGGCTTGTCTAAACTACTGCCCTCGTGTATAAGGTTCATTAACATTCCAAATCTACAACTCTTAAAGTTTATTTCATAAGTTTAATTTTGGTCGACAACTAGTCTTAATTTGAAGTCATAACCATACACACAGTTTCAGTACCTAACGGGTTCATAGTATTTACTGCTGTAGTAGAGTTCCAAGGGCACCTCAAAAAGCCAAATACATATAAATAATTAACTTAATAAAACCTACAGCCAACTTAACCTAGATAATACCTAAAGTAAACATTTTTTTTATTTTCAATTACAGTTTGGCAGAGCTTGGCTCACTAAAAAACTCTTGACTGAAAAATTCTAAAAGATCAGACCATGAATGTTACTTTCAAATTGAAATCTTAAAACGTACAAGTTTGTAAAAAACCTCGAACCGTGCATCACAAATGGTAGAGACTTTCCGGTCATGGATTTACTAAGGCTATTGTTTTCCACAAAGGCTAGGCAAGAAACGACTGATACATTATACACTTACTGCAAATGAAAACCAACATGAGGTGTAAACAAAACTTACATCAAATAGAGAAAGATTAGACGAACATTATAATAATGATTGAATATGTATAGGTACGTAATAAATCCTGATATAAATAGGACATTAATTGATAGGAATAATGATTTTAAACAACAACATCGCTAAACGAACACATATCTACAATGAGTAAGAATGGCTGCAATTACAATCTGATAAACTAATTTTAGAAGACTATGGTCAACGTATAGTCCGACCACACATGCTGTACCTCGCCTAGGGCACGACTGGCGTATTGCTGGGAGTAAAGGGGAGCGCAGCGCAGTCGTACTATCAATAAAATAACTACTAATTATATAATGTCGGGTGGAGCTGGCTGTATTATTCCTCGACTTACTGCGCAGCTACCCAAGACTATGGTTCAGTGGCCTAGCAAAACATATGCGTAAGTGTAACGTAATCGTATTTATGACGTGTACAGTATAAACTGTGAGTTATCTGTGCCACAGTTGTACTAGCTATATGATAGTTTGTACTGTACACATCAACGGTACGATCACTTTAGTTACGCAAACTTTCGTGCTAAGTCGACAGTATAAAATTTACTAATGTTACTGCTGTACGGGATGGAAAAATGTAAGACCTCCAAGTAAGCGCGACTAACAAGATAACTGCGAAACCACCTTTGTATAAATTAAATAAATGGCCTAAAGAAACTACATACTTAGAGGTGATCTTTTCCAGGAAACATTCATTCGCACCGTAGCACGTAGGTAACTACCCTAGTTGCTTACATGCAGTAGGTATTAATAGTTGGGCACTTATTTTCCCATCCTGTATATTGTGTGCAATAATTATATGCCTACACATATTCTTTTGACAAATCTTTTCTTTTTTACAAATTCCCAGTAAGTATCGGAATCAAGGATAATTGAATAAAAGTTTGACGAAAAGAGGCAGCTCACGAAATGGCAGGATTTAGGCGTGGCAAATAGCACGGCCAGAAGGCCTCAGTGCAGTGTCCCCGTTCATTAATACATTTGTCTAACTTGGAATGCTCAATTATATAATGATTATATCTAAGACATTAAATAATGTTTAACACACTTAGTTCTAAGCAGCGAAAATGATTAATATTCTAAAGTAGAAGTAATTATAAAACCGGAGTGTGGTATAAGTGAGGAACATATTAAATAGTGTTTATCTGAAGTTAGGAGAATCATATGGCATACAGAATTATGTGACATTGGGATGAATTTCACACCAATCCATGCCCATTACATCAATATAAAAATTAATACATTGCCTACACATCAGCTAAATGTTTAATGCATGAGCATTAAAAGTCAGACTTTATAACTACTATTTCCAATAGAGCCCCAATCTACTTATTTATAAAAATGAACCCCTATTTTTGACTTGAGAACGGCTTTACCGATTTCATTCATCTTTTTTAAATGTTCTAATACTTCGTAGGAGGTTACCTACATTTAAAAAAACAAGAAAAGATGGTAGGTTATGGCGAGGCCTAAGGTCGCTAGTATATTGTAATACTTAGAACCGCTCATATCAGAGCCAACATCATTTGTAAAAATTCAAATAGGTGAGTACAGACAGCTTCTCAGTCACCAAGAAGATGTGCCTTCTTGGTCACCTCCCCAGGTTTATAGAGGTTACCAAGCATAGACCACTTTGAAAGATCTAACCTTTTGCTTCTCAATACATATTTAAAATATTTCAAGGCATCACATACTATTCTATATATTTATATATACTTTACGACACAGTGAATATACAATCAACCAAAAACTTGCTTGACTGGTTGAGTGAGGCTTTTCATTAGGTTAATTTGGGTACAGCTAATTAGGAGGTTTATACAGATAAAATCTTCAAAATTCATATTTAAATAGTGACATATATGTTAGCATGGTAACTTTTTTTAATGCATATGTCAATTGGTGTCTATATTTCACATTTTTCTTTATTTTACACATTATTCTTGATAGTTTTGTGAACCAACAAATGAGCATTATTCTTGTACCTTACATATTATTATATGTAAATGATGCCTTTTCACTTACATACATTATGTATGAGTAAGATAATGATACCAAGAATTTCACAGTAACATACAAAACCTGTCCGACTCATGCAACAATTGAAAGATTACTCTCAATTTATATCTTTAGTACCTAGACACAATGAGAACATAATTTCATTTAAACCTATCATAGACTTGCTATTGTATTGTAATGGACTTGTTTTTGTTAGAAATTCTATCCCATTTACAGCTTTAACACTAGTAAATAGTAAAGATGTTTTGATTGCACAACCAAACTATAAGCTATAAATTGTAATCCAAAGTACATTGATAATCATTATATTGTGATTATTGTTATGATAAGAAATAATAATATTACATACAATTGTCAGGTGCTCAGTAGTTTATAGGAAATTTAAGTAAAATGAAATTATACTAATTTAATTAAACTTAGACCATTGATGTGAGTCTTGGACTGCCAAATTATTTGTTCACATCATCTGGTGGCAAAAGAAACAATGCATTATTTATTCAAAGTGAATGCAATTTTTTTGAACAAACTGTTATAAAAAAGATCCAAGCATTATTGGGCGGAGGAGTGGATAGCCTTGCATTAAAACTTTAAAGGTAGGGTTACACATAAACCTATAATAATACTTAAAATAAAATGCACAGAAACACAGTTAATTGTGATAAAATTGACAATTGATAAAATGGTGCTTAACATTACACTCTTGCACATTAGCATGGTAAATAAATAAAGGTAAATAGAATAATCACAAGCTGCAGCAAGTGCCAGCAGTGCTGTCTAAGCCCTAATCATTATCACTACATCTATTATCAACAGGAAAAAATTCTTTCCATGCTTATCAGATAAGAACACTGAGTTTAACATTAACAGCAAACTTCAACATTAATAAATAGGTTGATATTAACTATTGGGAAACAACTCAACATTTTAATGCTTAGGTATTTTGAATAACCAAATCAATGGCATGTTATTCTTTGATTTACATTGAATTCACAACACTTAGATTGATACATATTGATATAATTTCAAGTACATGTGTACCTATAAGTTTGTAATTTTTATTTTATCAGGATTCTATGTTCTTGAAATAATAAAAAGTGAATGAGAAATGATACAATAATTAATTAGCAGAAGGCATCCTACACACACAAAATAGCCAGTTAGAAAGATCAGGGGTGCATTTTTATTTAAAGGCAGATGAGGCCTGAAGCAGTTTTACATGCCCGGGGTGATTGCTTGATGATCACCATTCTTTATCCGACTTAATAAAAAAGAGGAGGTTTCTCAATTTGACTATATATATATTTTTTAGTTTTTTTTATGTGTGTTTGTGTGTATAACTTTATCATTTATGAACTGGAGATTGATGATTATTGATTATTTTATTTATTTGATAGTGTATACTTTACTTCCATAGTAGTCCCTTATGAATTACATAAAATTCGGTCAAGCCGTTTTTTAGTTATACTTCAATAACTAAAACATGTATCCCGTAAGTATCAAGGTCACTAAAAAGGGTGATTTTTTTTCTTATCAATAAATAAAACCAACTTCTACACCAAAAAGTGTGAAATAACTTGTCGAAGTTGGTACCATGCATGCAATATTGTGATAATAGGTACTTTCGAACTATCATGGTATCGACTTGGACAAATTATTTCACACTTTTTAGCCTCGAAGTCAGTTCTATTTATTGATAAAATAAAATGTATGTTCAAAATCAGTGTAAAGTCGGCCTGATGCTTTATATGACAGGACTTAATATTTCTATTTTATAAGGTTACTTTTTAGTTTTTTTGCATTGTGTTGCATCACAGAAAAAGTTAATTTGATTTGATCACTCTTTGAATAATTGCGTCTACAAACAAACAGAATTCAACAATTATTATGCACTATAAACCACAAATTCTAAGTTATTTGTTGTGTTATCAATTTTAATTGTGATCAATACAGTACTGGTGTTTTTAAAAGGTGGATGCCAAGCATCAGTTTGTTTGGGATGATCGTTCATCATCGAGCAATAAATAAAAATGCACCCCAGGGCAGTCAGATATCAATTATAGTATGATTGATTCTGGATTTGCATTCCATGGTTTACAACATATTTATTGTTATAGAATTCCATCTGCTTTGAATAGAGATATTTGAACATATAATAACAGAATGCTGCATACATATGATGTTTAATTAATGATAAAAATACTTAATACAACATAGCTATTGAATCCAAATACCAACATCACAAAACAGAATATTTTATAGATTTAATAATATCTACAAAAGCATGTTACTGAAATAGGTAGACAAAAATGGCCACATGTAGTTTTTGTCTTATTATTTAGTTTAAACTCGCACTACCAGAACAAAATTAAAATATAATATCTGATTTCCACCAGTTGTGAAAATGTAGTAAGTAATATTGATAGTAAGATAGTACAATAGATAATGACCTACATGTAGTCATTTATATTGGGGTTAATATTATGATTAGGAGGTGAGTTTTTATTGTGAAATTCCATAATTTACCCCACCTGTGTTCAAACCAGTGTTCTCGGAAGCACCGGCAGTGGATGGAGGTGGTGGCATGGCAATGGGCGGCGCCTGCTCGCCTTTGGGTCGGCCCTCACCGCCCGGCTGCGAGGTAACGGGTTGCACTCCGTCCGAGTCATCTCGCTCCAGTGTGTGATAGTCGCCGGATTCTTCCGGCGGGCGCGGCTTGCACTTGCCGCAGCAACAGTTGCAACAGCAGCACAGGCAGCAGCAAAAGTAGCAGCCGGTCAGAATGCCGCACACTATAAACGCTACCTTACACCAAGTGCTCGTCACCACGAAATAGGCGTTTACATTCTCTTCTCCGAATTGTTCGGCGATGTAAAGTCCTAGCGAACCATAATTGTCATATATGTTTCTTTTCGTCGCATCGCTGAGTATAGTATGCGCACGGTTTACTTCTTTAAACTTTTCTGCGGCGTCTGGGTTGTTAGGATTTTTATCAGGGTGATATTTTAACGCTAATTTTCTGTAACTTTTCTTGACGTCGTCAGCTGTGGCAGTCTTGGGAACTTGAAGTATTAGATACAGGCTGTCACCTGCGGTCGACAGTTTCCTTTTATCCATGATTGATTAAAAATGTGATGTGATTTTAGAGGTCAGAGCAATTTTTATAAATTTTATTTGTGAAATATGCCCTTTTCTTTTGTAAATGAAGTTCCGTCCGCAAGTCAATGAAACCCACAGATTAAAAAAATGTCAAATCGAAGGTGCGTTCCTTTAGCGTATGAGGGCATTGGTGGCGTTGTCTTTGATGGCTCTTTTGGAGTTAAAGAGTACGTAAAGCTCAAAAACGTTATTTTTGCCACTTTTGCCACTTTTGCTCACACCCTATTCGAACGCTTAACTAAGCATAAGACCTAAAATCATATGATTATGCTGTCAAGTACATAACTGTCAAAAAACGATCACAAACAACTATGCTCCGGACGTGGGTCAAATATTGCACTTTATTGTGGCAAAAATTCCTCTTTTTACCTTTCCGAACGCTGAACAAAAGTGGATGGCACTGAAAAAATTAAACGTCCCACTAACGTTCCGTTGTTTGCTTTAGTGATTGCCATCTATCTTTAGATATAGTCTGATCTCTCGGTAGAGAGTACAAAAAGTTTGTAAAATATTCCTTGAGTCTGATTTATCTATGGTAGTAACCAATAGAGCTTTTAATTAACATCTTCACCATTTCCACAAAAAAAGATAGGTATATTATATATGACAATATATGTTTTAGACAGGACTGTGTTTGTCTCTCACACTCTCACAGCGTTCCATTTTTATCATGGTCAGCAACTTGAATTACGAAACATAATTTGGTAATGTATTATAACAATGGTGTGACATAAAGAGCATCCTTGGACGATGACCACGATATGTAACTTTGGTTAAAATCCCCAGCTATAAACATCATGTCATGCGGCATACTAGCATATATTATAAGGAAAGAACCTGGTCACAAAAATTAGACAGCTGCAAAAGTAAAAGACAACCCTTCGTTCTCCTGACAAAGGTAAATGCACCCGATATGCAATGTAAGTAATGAATTTTCATTACGCGCAGTAACTGCTTCTGCTTTGTTCTGGTGAGAAGCTGTTTGTTCTCTCGGGTGAGGTGGTCGTTAATATAAATTTTGGTAGAGTCACGTCACCTGATAAGCCCAGCTCCTCAGCAGCTCCTCCTCAGCTCCGCAGCCTGAAAGTTGGTTTCGCCAACGCCGCGAAATTTTCCTTGAAATATCTGCCGGGGAATCCGACAAAAAGGCCTATCCGCACATAACAGTGCCGACACGTAACCAACAGTTCCGTACCGTACAGTGCCGTAGCGTGCTATTCATACATGTCAGTACCGACATTGACGCGTGCAGTGATTTTGCCCTATCGCAGCAGTTTCACGTGAAAATGCTTCGATATTCGAGATGACAATTAGCAGCGATAACATTAACATTAGATAAAGACGAAGAAATTTATGTCACAAGAAGATATATTATGTAATTATTAATATATATATAATAAAAGATTGTTTGATATGTTTGCTTTAATATTATTGTCCATATATTTTCTATGTTCACATAGAAAATACTTAGGTAACAAATTACTACTAATAGGTCACAAATTGCGAGATGTACACGGACCAATTCAATAAACTTTTCGTAGTCCATCTTGGAATACTGCGATAGTGTCAGGCAAAACATTGTACGCTAGAAATTCACGCTGGATCACGGCGTGCGTCGGCGCGGCAATGACATCACTGAACGTCACTGTCACGGACGAGTGCGGATAGCGTCGTACATAATTTATGCTACGGTATAATTTTTCACTGACACTGATGGATACGTTACTGATCGGCACGTGTCGGCGCTGTTGAGTGCGGATAGGCCTTTATCGTTAACTTCTTTCTTTACTATGGATTCTTCAAATATTTGTAGAATTGCCTACATGTTTTTAATCTCTTCAACTATAGGCGGTAGCTGCTTGAGGCGTGAATAATAATATATATTCACAATAATTTACCATTATTTGTTTCAAATTGTTTCACCGACACTTCTGTGTTTTTTATGCCGTCCAGGCCCACACCCCTATATCCTTGACACCCGACGTGTTTGTTTTTCGGAATTCGGGTTTGATGGTTGGAAACACGTGTCGTGAAAATGCCGAAAAGCGGGACCATGTCTCAAGTAACATTGGCGGCCCTATTTGCGACCTTGCAGCAGTCAAAACAAGAGTTTTGTCAGGAATTGTTACGCGAGGTGCGATCATCGACCCTGGCGGTGGAGGCCAGCGGCTCGTTCGCTTCCGCAGTGGTCTCGCATGCGGGCTCCGTGACTACCGCGAACTTAACAAAGTGCACAGCTAGGCACAGTGGGCATAGAGAGTAGTCCCTGGACAACTTCATTTTAATATACTAAGAATGGAATAGTAGGTCCCATATTTCACGATGTGTGGACTTTGTGGCGTTTCGATAGTTTCTTAGTTTCAATACTAGATATCTATTATTGAACCGGTTACGGTGTATAGGCTACCGCGGGTTGGACAAGGGACGAAGGGAACAGCGGTGGCGTACCGTAACCGAGAGAAGCTGGAGATCGCCGCGAGCATTTGCAGGAAGAAGTCCTTTCAGGCGCACTAGCTGCATCAATTCAAACTTGCTTCCAATCAGTGTATTATAATATATACATATACAGGGTGTTAGGGAAGGTCGATGTCTTAGTTATCATAATATCGATGATTTTTGAAAAATTTACCAACAGGCAGTTATTAGTACCTAAAAAATTATTTGCATCCTAGCTGTGTATTCAATCGATAAACACCAACTTAATCATCTGTATCCACAAAACTGACTGAATGGAAGGTGTTTATTAATTAAACATTGATCAAAAATAAAAGTACTTTTTAAAAAAAAGCTATTTAAAAAAATACTGCAGTCTAAAACATTTAAACATTTTTAAAAACATCCAGTAGTAATACCCTTTCGATTGGTGTATAATACACGTAGATAGGTAGTTGCCTAATTCTCAGAACTAAGGCACATAAACCCAAACTCCCGAACCTCAATAACAATAGGCCTTTTTTAACAAAGGACTCGGGTAACGTGCCCAAGAGCAACAGGCGACTTATAATAAGACTTTGATTGTTCTTCAGTCTAGCTAAGACTGCTCGGGCATATTGACGCATTTACTTGCATTCGCGCATTTATTGTGTGTTGACAGTGTTAAGTTGTAGCTCCGACATCCACTTGGCGTCGAGCTCCTTCACTTTTAATGACTCCGTGTTCTTTGAACTTATTTGGACAATTTGTTGACAAAATGAGTGCGTTTACCAATGGAGAGTATGCCGATATCATTTTCATGTACGGTAAAGCCGATGGAAACGGATCTTTGGCGCGACGAATGTATCAAGAACGTTATCCTGATCGTCGATTGTTTAACGTCAGAGTGTTCTCAAATACGTATCGTCGCCTTGGTGAAACCGGAAGAGTCCAAAGCTCTGTACTAAAATATTATCGTTTATACATTTTCCTTCTGATGTTGTGGTTCCCTTTAGGGTAAGTTTTGAATGGCACTCAATACTTTGTAGTGTTTCGACCTTTTTTTTTTTGTCGCAGAGAAAGATTTTAAACCCTGATCACCAGCTCCAGGGAGAGCTGGTGCGCGTGTGGGAGTCAACGCCAGACGGGCGGCATACCCACCAAAACTCTGCGGTGTTCCATCCTCATCGACTATTGGCGGGGGGCGTAGGACCACTTACGTTATTCAGCCACAGCCCCCACCGACGTCGCTGCCCACTTAGGCAGACCCAGCCTCTGGGGAGGGTGTAAAGAGCCCTCCCCATTACCACCTCGTGGGATGCCCCGGAACACGCGGGCCATCCACACCTCGTAAGGACCTAATCCTGATTGGGGGCACCAGCCGTCCCCACAGCCGACGCCCCAGGTCCTCTAAGCGGAGTCGGAGTGCGAGCCCGATCCGCTCGCCTCCGTGTCCGCGCTCTCCGGAGCGGGAGAGAGAGGGGATCTATCTCTCTTTCTCGCTCCTCGGCCTCTCTCTCCAACATCACGACCTCGCAGAAAGAGACCATCGCCTCCCACGACCTCTCTTCATCAACCATCTTTGTTAAGATGGTAGACAGGGAAAGGTCCGTCCCCACTACTGCAATTAGTGATTGCCGTGCCTCGGCAGCTGTAGTGTTTCGACCTTAGTTTAACCATGTCATCTTTCATTAATTATATTATTGTACTGTCCACTTTTGCTGTATCATCCCACACATAGCAGGTCGTTAACCATAAATCGTTAGTCCATATAGGCAGTCAAGTATATAAAATATATAGTATTTGTCATTATTGCATCATCCTTTCTTATTTATGTAATTTCATGCTACCCACATGTGTTAATATGTAGGTACTAATACTTATGTTTATTTAAATTTGTGTAAACTCCGTTCTGGGTTGATCACCCCGGCAAAGCTCTAGGCTTCGTAAGTACCTACACCTTGCATTGTCGATTGTGGCCTCTAGCACGGAGTTTGATAGATAAACCAGAGAATCAATCTGGTTATCTATTCCAGCAATCACGGATAACTACCATTGGGCTAAGAACTATTAGGGATTCATAATAAGAAGTCATACGGCTAGAACTTACTCCCACTACTAAGGGTTCCCGCCTGGATCGAAGGATAAGGCTACTCGCTACAAGAGCCGTACTCAGGGTGGCCTTGCCCAGGGCCGTACTTCCGCTGCCAAATCCCCACTGCTACTTTTTGGCCGCCCATAATCATCAGGCCAACTTTACGCCAGGGGAGTATACCAATTACGTCGAGTGTGGAAACAGATTAACCTATCCCCCACGACCTTAAACATTTGTGTGCCGCCTTTGAGATCCAGTTGCAATCAAAGAGTAGAATAACTGTCCTTTGCAATAAAGTCTGTCAAGCGATACCCTAGTGTTTCAATAAGAGTTATTACTTTGCCCGTTTAGCAACAAAAGCGATACCCTAGTGTTTCAATAAGAGTTATTACTTTGCCCGTTTAGCAACAAAAGCCATTCTAGTGTAATAAACTTTGCAACAAAGCCTTTTTGTAAGGAAATCATAAACATCTGATATAACATTTTTTACCCAAAAATAGAACCGACTTCAACACTAAAAAGTAGGAAATCATTTGTTGAAGTCGCTACCATGATAATTCAAAAGTACCTGTTATCACAATATTGTGCGCATGGTACTGACGTCAACAACTTATTTCACACTTTTAAACGTTGAAGTCGGTCTGTAATGTAATGGTTACTTAAATTGAGAATATCTAGCTGAAGGCTTAGCTAGCTATAAGAAATAAAAAGGAACATCAGAAATAAATAAAGTTATAATGATAAATAATACATGACCTGGCGGATAACGCTTCACCATAAGTCCAAACACACACGTTCACCAAAGGTTCCAGTTAAATTCTGTCTTATCGGAGGCTTCAGTTCTGGGCTCAGGAGAACACGGGGTACCCCCAATAGTTTATTTATATATAACAGGGCGAGAGTACTCATTAAACCAACACCTCACCCTCAAATATAGGTTTTCAGGGAATAAATATTAATACTTCTGTGTCTCGACACACCAAATTGGAATCTTCTTATAATATTTTGTCCATTGGACAAAATCGGTGATCCAATCCTCACTCTACCAAAATCAAATTTTTCAAATCCTTGACGTCTCCTCTGTGTCATTCAATCATTGTTCTCTCATTTTAAAATTTGTCACGTTGCAGGTCAGTATAGAATTAAATATGCTAAATTTGCGCAACTGTTAGAAGTAATAAGTGAAAATGTAAAAGACTTCATGCAAGAATTATTTAGGATAGAAAATAGTTTAGCTTTTATTGGTTTTTCTAGTACGAACCACTCTATGATAGATATAGAAATACTAAGGTCAATGGTCGATAACCTTAAAATCACTTATGGAAGAGACCTGATCTTAGATTTAGAATTAAGAGAATACTACGATGTATAAAACCGGGATCGTATTATGTAGATAGCGAGATAGTTTTAGTTTTCAAATTTCCAATCATATCGAAGGATAATTACGACTTGTATAGGTTGTCCATCGTACCTAACAGACATGCACATTATGCCACTAACGTAATTGGCGTCTTATGACACTGTAAACATCAAAAGACTCCTTATAAAAGTCGAAACTATCACCACGACATAGGCTTTTCTCGTATACTGGGCGAACTTCTTCGCAATCGTCGTTTTCAAGTCCATTTGCACTCTAAAAAGAGCAGGTGGCGTTGTCTGAAAAATGGCCTTCCTCAGGGAAGCGTTCTAGCCCCAGCTCTTTTTAACATATACACCAACGACCAACCTAGCACACTCTTTACACAACGGTTTCTGTATGCAGATGACTTGGCTCTGGCTACACGACGACTACGTTTGAGGAGGCGGAAGAGAAGAAGAGAGAAGAGAAGAATCTTGAGGTAGGCCTTTACGAACTTGCTAAATACTACGAGGAAAATGGTCTCAAACCCAATCCATCTAAAACTCAAGTTTGTGCATTCCATCTACGCGACCGACAAGCAAACCGAACGCTCGATATAAATTGGCAAGGCACTCCCATAGAATACTGCTCAAATCCAAAGTACCTTGGGGTCATATTGGACAGGACTTTGAGCTTTAAAACGCACTGCCTTAAAACCAAAGCCAAAGTTGGCGCTCGTATTAATTTGCTCCGCCGCTTGATCACTACAAAATGGGGAGCGGCTCCAGACATAATGCGTACTACTGGAATGGCTCTGTGTTTTTCTGCCGGAGAATTTGCATGCCCAGTGTGGCACCGCTCCAGCATGTTGACGTTGCGCTGACCGATACGTGTCGCATGATAACTGGCTGCCTAAAACTGACTTATCTTAATATGCTTTATCCGCTCGCGGGCATTGCACCACCATCCGTGCGAAGAGATACTGCATGTGCATTAGAAAAGTCAAAGCAAGAAAGGAACCACCAACACCTCCTATACGGACGTCAGCCTCCAAGAGGTCGGTCAAAGAGTCGTAAAAGCTTCCTACACACAAAGACAGCCCTCGAGCACCATCCTGCCTCGCACAGGATCATTCTTTGGAACAAAAAACACCCAACACCACCTGGTTTCACAGCGCAAGAACAATTACCCCCAGGACGTGAGCTTCCGGTGCCTGTTTGGAAGTCCATCAACCGACTTAGGACGCAAGTTGGCCGCTGTAGACACAATATGTGCAAATGGGGCTACCGTGACCACACTGAAACTGTTTGCGACTGCGGTCTCGCCACTCAAACGATGTCACATTTACTAATTTGTCCCTTATGTCCTACTACCTGCACAAGTGACGACATTTAATGGCGAATTTAATACCGTCGTCTGTGGCATTAAAGAGTTAATGCCACAGACGACGTGTTGAAGAGGTTTGTAACTGAGGGTCTAGCATTAGAAACTCTTTTTAGATAGATGTATTCTTTTTATATTTTGAATGTTATTTTTGTTTTCTAAGCTTTGTCAATCATCTATGTCTGTCTGAAAATTTTTATTGAACTGTAAAGACTAAATCTATCCAATATACCTAGCTGTTTACTGAAAACCAACGTTTATTATTTATATTACAACATGGTAGCAGAGCGTGGTTTCGCCTGATACAACGACGACAGACGTTGAGTTTAAAATGGAAAGATCACGCGGTGGTGTTGGTGATAGTGGTGCTAGCGCAAACATGCAGCATACATCCGTCCCCAGTGGAATACTTCAAAGTATAGAAAAATTGGATGGTGCGTCGAACTACGTAAGTTGGAAAATCCAAATGGAACTATACTTGGTTATGGAAGATTTATGGGACTACATAGAGACAACACCGTCTGATGACGCAGGTCTCAAGATAGATAGAAAGGTACGCGCAAAGGTGCTCCTAATGATTAAACCCCATTGTTTGGTGCACGTGAAGAAAGCAACTACAGCTAAAGAGAGCTGGAATGCCTTAAAAGCCGCCTTTGAAGACTAAGGAGTTAACAACAAATGTCGACTACTAGGACGCCTTGTTAGTCAGAAGTTGAGCATGTATAACAGTCCACGAGTCTACGTCACCAAGATGCTGTCTCTAGCCAATCAACTAGCAGACATGGGCAAAGAAATAGATGACGAATTGTTGGCTGCACTTATGCTACAAGGGCTAGGAGAGCAGTATGAGCCGATGAGAATGGCTATTGAAAATAGCAATATTACGTTAACAACGGATTATGTTAAAACCAAATTGCTACAATTCGACGATAGTCCGACGTCTGGAGATTCGTCGCAAAATGCTTTGAGTGCTGCTGGAAAGAAAAGCTATAGCAAAGCGAAGGGAACGGACAAAAGAAAGACAGAACATAAGAAGATACAGTGCTATGTGTGCGGGGATGGACACAAAGCTCGTTTTTGCCCCAAAAAGCATGACAGTAAAGCACAAGCACACACTACGCATATGGCACTTCATACCTACAGAAATGCTTCGCAAGAGTGGATATTAGATTCAGGAGCGTCATTTCATATGACTAACAGAAAAGATTGGCTAGACAACTATGTAAAATTAGAAGAGCCAGTCCAAATATCCTGCGCGAATGGGAATAGGGTGGAAGGTGAAGGCCGAGGTGATGTATGTTCAGATGAGTTGAACGTAAGTGTGAAAGGAGCTGTCTTTGTTCCGAAGTTAGCTGTGAATCTATTAAGTGTAAGTACATTAATAAATCGTAATTTTGTGGTAGTATTTTCGAAACGAAGTTGTGAGTTGTATAAGGCGGAAGATTGTCAAGTGAATGGTAAGGTTGAGTTGGTATGCGAGGAAGAAAAAGGGATTTATATGGTTAAGTCTAATTCTCGTATGTTTTCAGCTCTGAAAACCAACACTGATGATGAAGTCCAACTATGGCACCGTCGACTTGGACATTTGGGACTTATCAACATGAGGATACTACGCGACAAAATGGCTAAAGGTATATGTTTCAAGGATCCAGACTCAGTACAATGTGTGTCGTGCTTGAAAGGTAAGCAAACTACGTTACCTTTTCCGAAACAGACAAGTACGCGTGCTACTGAACTCCTTGAGTTAGTACATAGCGATGTATGTGGGCCAATGGAAACAGTTTCATTTACTGGATACAAATATTTTCTGACGTTTATTGACGACAAATCGAGAAAAACTTTTGTTTATTTTCTGCGTAACAAAAGTGAGATCTATTCGAAGTTGGTAGAGTTTAAAACGCTTGTTGAAAATCAAACGGGTAACAAGCTAAAGACAATTCGAACCTACAACGGGACTGAGTACGTTAATAAACAAGAAAATACATTTTTGCGCAATAATGGCATAATTCATCAATTAACAGTAGATTATACGCCGCAGCAAAATGGAGTGAGTGAAAGAGCTAATCGTTCAATTGTGGAACGGGCCAGAAGCATGCTTGAAGAAGCGAAACTTAGTAAAAAGTATTGGGCAGAAGCGGTTAATACTTCAGTTTATTTATAAAACAGGTGCCCAACACGTGCTGTTAAAGGGATGACGCCTGAAGAAGCCTGGTCAAACAGAAAGGTGGATCTAAGTTATTTAAAGGTTTTCGGTTGTAGGGCCTTCATGCATGTGCCTAAACAAAAACGGAAGAAGTTTGATTTAAAGACCAGAGAACTGCTGTTTGTCGGCTACTGTGAAACAACAAAAGGCTATAGACTTATAGATCCTGTAACACATAGCTTGTACAAAGCTAGAGATGTAGTTTCCTTTGAAAATCAAATCGGAATTCATGCGAACGACACTAATGACATTGTGGAAGTGACATCATCAGATGATAGCCTAGAAAAGCCTATTATAAATAACAGAGAAGTTGAGACACCTAATGTAGGTCATCGAGTAGAACAACATGACGGACAAAGAAGATGTTTGTGAGCATCAGTGTGTTGAAGATATCACTGAAGAGGCACATCCACCTGAAGTAGGTAATGAAACCTTGAACCCTGATGAAGTGGAAATTTCTGAATCTGTAGTGGAAGAACGAGAAAATTCTGTACCAAGATCTGAAATCACTTATGATGTTCCTGAAAGAAGATATCCTCTTAGAGAAAGGAATCCTAAAAGCTTTGATGATTACATTCTCTATTATGCAGAAGAAGATATAAAGGAAGAACCCTTAACCATTGAAGAAGCTTTATCAGGAAATGATAAAGATAAATGGCAAAAAGCTATTGTAACGGAACAGGCTCTGGATGAGGATTCCGTCACGATTCACAAATATAGAGGCATAAAAAGTATCTTGGTATGAACAAATATTGATGAAATTTAGAAAATCAAAAGTAGAAGAAACCGTTAATGTGTGATATTGAGATTAAGATGTTTAGTCGGGTATTTCTTATAGGAAGATTATACTTATTGAAAATGATAAGCAGCATAGAATATTTAAGCTATCAAGATATTCTATGTATTAACCATTTAAATCGATTGTTCAAACAGAACTGATAAGTTACTTCAAGGAAAAGGAAATGTTGAGTAATCCTTTAAATACATAAAAGTTATAAGTAAAATTAATAAAACTACCATGAAAATAAGCAGCATTGATATTTCTAACCATACAAAGGTGTGGCGACGACTTGCTACGATCTCCTTGTAGGTAATACATACTCCAAGTTATACATAAAGAGTTCCTTTAACTTTTACTTTTCTGTTTGACACTTTCAAATTTAAAATTAGATGATGTTTTTATGACAGCGATTCGGACAGGGTTTTTATGTAGATTGATGTAAGGTGAGAACAAATGTGCAAGGAATATTTTACTCTCTACCACATGTGTATCATTTAAATTACGAGAGAGAGACACTTTCTCCAGTGCTAGTAACAGCGGCAAGGATCACAGCTGGAGTTCGCTGCCAGTATCTAGGTACGCATCGGTGTTCCCTCCGGTGTCCTCATTGGTGACCCCGACGTGATGATGAAAATGAGTTAGTGCTGTAGATGCCAAAAAGAAGGTATGAATTTTGCTATTCAAATATAATGGTGCTTCCTGCATCGGCTTGATCGTGATCGAATATGGAATACTACGCGCGAGTTCTATATATTGAGTCAGGAACGTATCTGTGAAATGATCGAAATATATCGAAGATTATTGCTCGGAATGTTTCCTGAAATGACATCGACCAATTTTCGCTGCGACTAAGGCTAGTGATACATCGACGTTTTAATGCCTACCATTTGGCAGTTATTCTAGTCAATATTTTATTAATGTGAGGAACACATTTTTGTTACGCGTCCGTGTATTTGAGTTTGGGTTAGACTGTCTACTCTGATTCTAGCATGAGAATGCGGTAATAAATTATAGCAATTGAATTATTTGCTGAAAGTAACAAATGTAATATTTAGAATCAAATGATAATTCGTAATGATAAATAATACTATTAAGAAGAGATACATAAGATTATAATCGCTTATAGACGCAAACTCTACATTTGGAAAACTACCAAACGGACTTAGTAAGGCCTTACTAATTTTGGGGTAAATAGAAGAGGTTCTTGGCATGATGGAGAACATTTGTGTCACAGTAAAGAGCAGCTCTTAATCCAGCATTCGAGTTGTAAGCCTTGAACATGCCAAGAATCCTACTTCCTAAATCATAATAAATCTAGAATTCTACGGCAAATCTAAAAAAAATCAAACTAATTACTTACAATATGAAAATTAATAAAATATATTTTATCTTTAAATTGTAGAGATATCTATCAATAATTTACTCGGCAAAGTAAAGCTAACTATTATAATAATCATCATAATAAATATATGGCTGCTAGTATTGAGCTAACCAATACAACAAAGATTCTGCTAATACTTAAGTATTTAAAATAATTGCTTTTCCTACAATGGTTCAATAGATGGCATGTCATGTAAAACACTAGTAATCTAAGTATAGCAATCTCGTATAAAAAGGAGATTTATGTATGTGGTAAATCTTATCAAACTTGGTCAAGCAATGCAGCACCTTGAGAATTCTTGTAAACCACAAACAAGGGTCTAGAGATTTCTCTAAGTCACTGATATTATTTCCCATATATTGCTTCAGTAAACAAGTAAATGATTAAACTTGAACAGTTGAACTATTCAGGGAATAGT
Organism: Selenia dentaria; assembly: GCA_917880725.1. Lineage (NCBI taxonomy): Eukaryota > Metazoa > Arthropoda > Insecta > Lepidoptera > Geometridae > Selenia > Selenia dentaria. The sequence continues at coordinate 18,582,084 of OU862879.1, forward strand.
GGCTGATAATATTTATCTAAAGGAATTGAATAATCAGCGTAGTAGCTACTGATCACAAAAGATTTCTAAAGCGCATATAAAGCTAGGTTTTACTTTACTTTTGTTATTTATTTCCTAGCAGTTTTCATAAACGAAACAAATAGTATATATTATAGAGACATTTAGTCTGTAAGAGATTATATCAATCTTATCAACAGCTAAATGTTCATAGCAACAAACATAAATCTATAAAGACAGTTAGTTATATAATTAACAGGTTTATAACTGTTATTAATAATAACGAATATCATGCAAATATCTGATATTATTTAATGGAGTTGTTTATATATTATTTCACTAATCAAAACTGATTTATCAGATATAACAGGTAGTTTTGCAAGCTAATAATTATATAGAAAACTTGCAAATAACCTACTATTTATATGTTTTATGGTCAAATAACATAGACCTTAAATTCAGAAACTTATATTGATGATTAATATCTTCCACGACTAGAAGTCAAATCAAGTACATAAGCTAGAAATCTAGGATCAGCTCGGTCAGTCAGTCTGTAAGAACTAAGTATTTGCAATCTAGTATGTTCATCGCAATTTTTCGTTATCAGCTAGCAGTTCAGTAATGTAGTAGTAGGTTATCCATCGTAGTATCAGAATACCTAGGCGTTGTTTTTGGTTTCTCTAGGCATCTATAGTTCTGAATAGTTTTCTCTGTTTCAATTCTTTCCGAAAAGAGCAAGGTTACAGCAGCGGTACACAGTGTTAGGTTCCTCCTAGACTAGACGATCATTGGCCAAAACGAATTAGAATAAAAAAATATTGGGGGGTTGTTACACTATTCAAGAAGAGCTTGATGCAATGAAGAAAAACCAAACATGGGAATTAGTAGAAAATACTAATGGCTACTTTGTTGATTCTAAATGGATATTTAGAATTAAAAAAGAGCCGGGGAAGATAAGATATAAGACAAGACTCGTAGCCAGAGGTTTTACGCAAATAAAAGGATTAAATTATAATGAAACCTTTGCACCTGTAGTACGTCATAGTACTCTGAGACTACTTTTAGCTCTAGCTGTAGAGAATAACCTTAAAGTTGACCAAATGGATGTTGTAACTGCATTCTTGAATGGGGACTTGAAAGAGAAGGTCTATATGAAAAAGCCTAAAGGTTTTGAAGAGCAAGGCAAAGAAGGACATGTATGTCTTTTGAAGATATCTTTATACGGGCTAAAGCAAGCTCCCAGAGCATGGTATGAGAAATTGAATAAAGTTTTGCTAGATATGGGTTTTAATAGGTGCGAAACTGAACCCTGTGTTTACATGAGAAAGAAACACAACAACATGATGTTGATTGCAATATATGTTGATGATATTCTAATTTTTTGGAATAGTGAGAAAGAGAGAATATCAGTGAAAGGGGATCTTCAAACAAAATTCGAAATGAAAGATCTAGGTGAAGTAGATTCTCATTCATTAGAAGAAGTCTTTCTAGGTATGAAAATAAAGTGTGAGGAGAATTCTATACGACTCAATCAAACTGAGTATCTTGATAAGGTACTGAAGAAATTTGGAATGATTGATTGCAAGAGTGTGAAGACTCCAATTGAAAGTGGAATTAAGCTTGTGAAACCACAAGAAGAGAATTATACTCCACCAAGAGAACTGCCATACAGGGAGCTGATAGGTTCATTGATGTTTCTAGCTGTCTGCTCAAGACCTGATATTGCATATGCAGTCAGCCATTTAAGCCAGTTCAATCGTTGTTTCAATCAAACACATTGGACACCTGAAAAACGAGTGCTTAGGTATTTAAATGGAACTAAAGATTTTGGATTAATTTTTAAAAAGACTAGAAAGAAGCTGGTTGGCTATGTGGATGCAGATCACGCAGGGGATTTGTGTGACAGAAAATTATATACTGGATTTGTATTCACTCTTGGAGGATCTCCAATAGCATGGGAAAGTCGCAAACAAACGACAGTATCACTCTCAAGTGCTGAAGCCGAGTATGTTGCTCTTTCAGAAGGAAGTAGAGAGTCAGCATTTTTAATTGCACTTCTAGCCGAGTTGACTGGGATTCATAAAGCTGTGATACTATTTAGCGATAGCCAGTCTGCAATTCAAATTGCAGAGAATCCCATGCATCATCGACGGACTAAACATATAGATGTGAGGCATCACTATATTCGGGAAATGGTGCGAACAGGTAAGGTAAAACTTAACTATCTGCCGACGAATGAGATGCCTGCCGATGTGTTGACGAAAGGACTTAGTAGAGAAAAGCATGAAAGATGTTTGAAAGGAATGCAAGCTTAAGAGGAGTTGGACTGGCCCTAGTACCTCATTTAAGGAGGAGTGTTGAAGAGGTTTGTAACTGAGGGTCTAGCATTAGAAACTCTTTTTAGATAGATGTATTCTTTTTATATTTTGAATGTTATTTTATGTTTTCTAAGCTTTGTCAATCATCTATGTCTGTCTGAAAAATGTTATTGAACTGTAAAGACTAAATCTTTCCAATATACCTAGCTGTTTACTGAAAACCAACGTTTATTATTTATATTACAACACGACGGTATTAAATTGGCGAATTTATATTCAAGCTTGATTTATGTTGTAGACTTCTACTAATCTGCAACTTTAAATCAAGCTTAAATAAAAGTGGTACCATTGACACGGAGAAAAAAGAAAACAAAAACAAACGTCATACATCATTTTCCCTTAGCCAATCAGGAGCCATTACCTACGGTCTCACCAATTTGTTAGCAAGATACCCGTCTTAACCGCTATGTAGTCTGAGATATGGATTAATCTATGGCATCGAGTGAAGGATAATTCAAATCAACCCCTTGGTCCGTTTTGCGATATTTTTGCTCACGGTGCTATCGTCTACCATAGCCGGTCCGAGACGAATATCGTGATTTTGACAGCTCGTGGCACTGTAAGCGTGTTGTTAATTCGGACCAAAGTTGTAGCAATAACGAACCATTTGCGCGCGAAAAACAAATATCATAAAAATATCGTGCATAGTGTGAAGGTTAACTATGTAGTGTGTGAATTAAAAAGAAATAATGGAATGGATGGACCGACTTTTACAACTTTTACATCAAAAAGAAGGGACACCAGTAAATACATTGTAGAAATAAACAAACACCTGTCACTTTTGACAGAACGCTCACGACGATTATGGTGTAGAGCATGGTTCATGTAATCGTCAATATGGCGGCAGTTAAGACGTCATCGATGACGTAGCGTGGGCCATCGTAATCACGCTCACGGTGAAAGGGACCGACTTTTATCGCGCTAATATCGATTATAGCCAATTAGGACCGCAGTGCAAATCAAATCTATTGTATTCTCTTTGAATCAAATAACCAAGGATGCTATCCATTAAAACATAAATTTCATATTTATTTCATACAACATTTTATAAATCTAGTCTGTAAAATGAACACGGCTTTAACAAAAGGTCGCGGAATGTTTAGATTTTACCAAAACGCATTGAATCGTAGACCTTACCTCATGCAGGCTGTTCAGACAGGTATCCTCATGGGCGCGGGTGATTTGATATCGCAAACTGTGATTGAAGATAAATCTCTAAAGAATGTGGACTACAAAAGAATGCTAAAGTTCTCTTCAATTGGATTTTTCATTGGTGTAAGTGATAATGTCTATGATAATGAGCGACAGTCGATGCATTGCCTAATTGCCTAAATGGTATTGGAACTCAATGTTGATTCAAAAATTACTATATTAAAAATAAAGGTTTACGAATTTCTGACCTCCGAATCATCTGTGTAAGATCTTTTTTGTGAATAGATTTCAAAGGAGCTCTTGCTCAGTGAAAGCTAATAATAACTAGTAGTTCTGCGAACAGTAGACCTAGCGAGCACATAGTCTTCTGAGCCGGAATTTTTGCAGTACTTCATAACCTATTATCTCGAAAACCACTTGACCAATTCTGCTCATATTCGAAATTCCTCTTAGTCAGGTAAGTACCTAATGTGTGTACCAAATTTTGTCCAAATAGGTCAGTAAATAGTGCCGCAGAAAACTTCCCCCAAACTTGTCCCATTAAAAATTGCCAACGACAAAAAAAATGGTAAAACATGCATACTAAGTCTTGTCAAGATTGGTTGAAAATGAGACCTGTACAGGAAGATGTACTTACAATTTAACAAACATAGATGAAAGTCAATATGGCCAGTTAAAGTAGACACTTTGTTTGCTCAGTCAATTAATGAATACATTTTACTGTAGATAGATAATATTTTGTCTTTAAAATTGTTAATATCAACTCAGGAAGAACTACCATGACAACCTCAGTTTTCTGAACTATCAGACACTTATAATCATGGTACCTAATTGGTGGATTCCTAATGGAAGACCTAACTCCTGTAGAGAGAACATAATCAACTAATTATGATATTGGTATTACATGTACATATAATCAATTTATTTATATCATGGACATCAATTTTGATTTTATTTTTCAGGGTCCAGCACTGCGGGTCTGGTATGGGACATTAAACCGTTACATAGGCTCAACGGGAAAAGGCGTGGCTATTAAAAAAGTATTTGTAGATCAAGTTATATTTGCACCTACATTTTTGGTAATGATACTTTCAGCTGTAGGGGCCATGCAAGGCAAATCATTGGAAACCATCAAAGTTGAGTTGACAAGCAATTACTTTGATGTTCTCAAAACAAATTATTACATCTGGCCGTGGGTGCAGCTTGTTAATTTTTATTATGTGCCACTTCAATACCAAGTATTGATTGTGCAATCAGTTGCATTATTTTGGAACACTTATTTATCATGGAAAACTAATCGTAAGCTTGTAGAATAGTTATATTACTAGGAAAGTTATATAGGTTTTTTTATTTGTGCTGCTGTGTTGTGAATGTCGAAATCCTGATATCATACTGATTAGGATGTATTTAAATAATTTAAAAATGATAATAAAGCGAAGTACCTTCTCATATTCATATTTTTTGTATAATAATTTATGGTTTTAAAATATAATTGAGTAATCGGGACCCAAATGCCTAAAATCTTGATAAGCTCTAAAAAAATCAATCAAATCCTGCAGATGCAGGGGGTCAACCTTTTTTTAATTTTATTTGAACATTCTAAATTTGATTTACTTACAAAAAAAAACAATGTTTAATTTTTTTGACTGTGTCTATTACAGCTAATCTCTGCAATGGCTGGACTGATTTTAATGGGACTTTCACTGCCATATAGCTGATGTTACTTGAACTTAGGCTACATATGTTTTAGAAAAAAAAACTGTATCTCTGTTACCTTATCACGCCTGAATGGATGATAATTTTGGCAAGGTTAGATTCTATCCTGGGGAAGCAAATATGATACATTTCATCTTCCATCACCACACGGGTGATACATATATATATATATATAAATAGCTGATCCGGCGAACTTTATACCGCCTAGCAATATGTTTTAATACTTACTGCTATTCGGAACGCCGGGTCAGCTAGTAAGATAAAAAAGAAAATCAACTAATTACATTAAGTCAAAATAATAATAATAAAACACCTACTTAGATTTAGTAATATTTTAGATGTACAGCAAAGAGACATTTACATTTAGGTGACATTTTACCATATTGACATTATTATTTATACAATACTAATCTCACTCAATTGTTTTTTCTCCTGGAACCTCTCCACTAACACTTAAACTTTATGGTATGGTATTAAAGTGCAAATTGACTTATAAGTATTATTACGATACGAATCGATTGTATGGGAGTATAGAAAAGTGTTGTTTTAGATCTTTTCAGGCGATTTTTAAAATTTTTCTCTTAACCATGCTCGTACTTCAAGGAATATTCTAAAAAAGAATTTGCAAAATCGGTTCAGCTGCTCTTGAGGTTTGCGTTTAGCAACACAGTCAGTGATTCATTTATATATTATAGAAAAGGGTGCGTCACTGTTCGAAATTCATTTTACAGATTTTTATTTGAATACTTCACTTTCAGTTGTTATATAATTTAGAATCTATACCAGCAATTGATATATCAATCAACTGTAATACTACTTAGAATTTCATATCGTCTCGCCCGCCGTTCGAGTAGCGCAGAGGGCGCCGCAGCGCGACGTCCCCCGCCCACGTCTTGCGCCGAGTTGGTAACAAACGGCTCTTGTACCATACCTATAGCGAGTTAGGGGGATGAATTTTTTGTCGGAGATAGTTGAATAACCCAGAAATTCGTTACCTAAACATTTGTGTTGACTGTACTAGTAAAATATGCCACACGAGGACGAACTTGAGCTCGCCGAAATAATCGTAGTTAATATGGAAAATAATGTTTATTTCAACATATAAAGCGTCAACTTATAGGTTTTTAGCTTTAATTAAATAGCAAAAACACCTATCTAACTAATTACGTTCAAATATTTTAATCTATGGAAGAAAAAATATTTTGCAATCAGACTACAAAAATTAGGATTTCATGAAATATAACGCTCACCAAGCCAGAACTACGAATTAATATTTATCAATATTTTGAATTTCTAGAACTAAAATATGATTTTTACCTTGAAGCCTCAGCTTAGGTTATTGATATTTACAAGAAAATAAAGAGATACCTACTTAATTTTCAACGTTGGGAGCCCATTTTCTAGGATAAGACATGGTGACTTTTACGGGTCAGCAGTATACTAATTTTGATATAAAATATCGATGTATTTACATAGATAAATCAGAGTAATGATCAACTTTAATAAAATCTAAGTTTCAAAGTAATATTCAAAACCATCAGCCAGAAATTAATTGCTATAGTTTCGAATTTTTGATAAAATTAGCCATAACTAGCGAATGTTTTGACAAGATGGCTGCCAAATTATGGTTAGTTTACCTACACGAAAACGAATTAAATAAAAAACATCATCATCATCTATTTTATTACAGTCATCATCACCAGATTCTTAATAATTTATCCATGCATACATGCTAGTAGGAAGCAGACAATAACATTATATCAGCGTCACAACAGTTATATGTACATTACATTAATCACCATCATCCATCACCGCTATCATCATCATCATCATCATAATCATAACCATGATAATGTTTGTATTCTTTAGATGGCTATTTGTTTACATGCAAGTAGTTGTCAGAAAGTAACAGTGACTGAATTGATACATTTATCTAGAGCAACACCATCATCATCATCTCCCGACTCTTGTATATTTACTTACATCCTAGTAGTAACCAGGCAATTTTAGATATTAAAATTTGTACATTAATAACAGTCACAATCACCACCACTGCCATCGTCATAATCATCATTTTTACCACTGTCTTCGCTAACAGTTAGACAGCAATTAATTTACATGCATGTAGTAACCAGAAATAACAGATATTTAATTTGTACATTCACCACCATCACCACCATCATCATCATCCAAAACTATTGTATTCAGATCACTATTTTCATCACAAACATATAAAAGATTGTTAAAGCCCATATTGATAAGCTTTTATAAAATAATCCTAAATACTTGCATTCCTAGTAGTGACCAGAAAGCAACATTATAATACTTTTGTACATTAATCACAATCACCATCACCAACATCATCATCATCATTTTATCACTGTCTTTACTAACAGTTAGTCAGCAATTAATTTACATATTTACATGCAAGTAGTAACCATAAATAACAGATATTAAATTTGTACATTCATCACCATCATCATCATCCAAAAAATAGTATTCAGATCACTATTTTCATCACAAACATGCTGGTACTCCTTTTACTCACTAGGCAAGTCTATATAGAGGAAATCGGATTTCTAAAAACATTGTTCTATAACGATCCTAAGCATACGTCATATCTATATTAATACTATAGTTAAAAAAACAAATAAACACATATATATATACATATATATAATTAAGTATAAAGTAATACAAACATTGTCCAAAAATATTTCAATAATAATCACTACATTTAAAATATAAATAAACAAAATAATTAAAAACTACTTAATATCCTAAAAATATGCTATTATAATATATTGTGGCGAGTTGTGCCGACGCCGAATGCGAACGAAGTTGCGGGCAGTCGCTAGTATTAAATAATAATAGATAAAAAGTCGTAAACCGTAAACTCCGTAAAGCCTTTCTATTCGCGACCATTGTCATGGTTATGTTTAACATTACCGTCAGAGTGTTGAAATACATAGAGTAGTTATATACGAACAACACTGCTCTAAAACCTAACTACATAGAATATACCTAATTTACATACCTATGCAGTTTTTAATGACAAGGAAAGAATATTCAAATATTATGCGTCATATCTGTTGTTAGAAAGAGATAATTAACCAATTTTGTGTTTTGGTGTTATTAGCTACTAGTTGATTGGCCAGAGCGCCCGCTGGTGTGATGTTGCTGGGAAAGAGGAGAGTAGGGCTGTAACGGAACAGGCTCTGGATGAGGATTCCGTCACGATTCACAAATATAGAGGCATAAAAAGTATCTCGGTATGAACAAATATTGATGAAATTTAGAAAATCAAAAGTAGAAAAAACCGTTAATGTGTGATATTGAGATTAAGATGTTTAGTCGGGTATTTCTTATAGGAAGATTATACTTATTGAAAATGATAAGCAGCATAGAATATTTAAGCTATCAAGATATTCTATGTATTAACCATTTAAATCGATTGTTCAAACAGAACTGATAAGTTACTTCAAGGAAAAGGAAATGTTGAGTAATCCTTTAAATACATAAAAGTTATAAGTAAAATTAATAAAACTACCATGAAAATAAGCAGCATTGATATTTCTAACCATACAAAGGTGTGGCGACGACTCGCTACGATCTCCTTGTAGGTAATACATACTCCAAGTTATACATAAAGAGTTCCTTTAACTTTTACTTTTCTGTTTGACACTTTCAAATTTAAAATTAGATGATGTTTTTATGACAGCGATTCGGACAGGGTTTTTATGTAGATTGATGTGAGGTGAGAACAAATGTGCAAGGAATATTTTACTCTCTACCACGTGTGTATCATTTAAATTACGAGAGAGAGACACTTTCTCCAGTGCTAGTAACAGCGGCAAGGATCACAGCTGGAGTTCGCTGCCAGTATCTAGGTACGCATCGGTGTTCCCTCCGGTGTCCTCATTGGTGACCCCGACGTGATGATGAAAATGAGTTAGTGCTGTAGATGCCAAAAAGAAGGTATGAATTTTGCTATTCAAATATAATGGTGCTTCCTGCATCGGCTTGATCGTGATCGAATATGGAATACTACGCGCGAGTTCTATATATTGAGTCAGGAACGTATCTGTGAAATGATCGAAATATATCGAAGATTATTGCTCCGAATGTTTCCTGAAATGACATCGACCAATTTTCGCTGCGACTAAGGCTAGTGATACATCGACGTTTTAATGCCTACCATTCGGCAGTTATTCTAGTCAATATTTTATTAATGTGAGGAACACATTTTTGTTACGCGTCCGTGTATTTGAGTTTGGGTTAGACTGTCTACTCTGATTCTAGCATGAGAATGCGGTAATAAATTATAGCAATTGAATTATTTGCTGAAAGTATCAAATGTAATATTTAGAATCAAATGATAATTCGTAATGATAAATAATACTATTAAGAAGAGATAAATAAGATTATAATCGCTTATAGACGCAAACTCTACATTTGGAAAACTACCAAACGGACTTAGTAAGGCCTTACTAATTTTGGGGTAAATAGAAGAGGTTCTTGGCATGATGGAGAACATTTGTGTCACAGTAAAGAGCAGCTCTTAATCCAGCATTCGAGTTGTAAGCCTTGAACATGCCAAGAATCCTACTATCTAAATCATAATAAATCTAAAATTCTACGGCAAATCTAAAGAAATCAAACTAATTACTTACAATATGAAAATTAATGAAATATATTATATCTTTAAATTGTAGAGGTATCTATCATTAGTTTGCTCGGCAAAATAAAGCTAACTATTATAATAATCATCATAATCAATATTTGCCTGCTAAGTGTTGAGCTAACCAATACAACAAAGATTCTGCTAATACTTAAATATTTAAAATAATTGCTTTTCCTACAATGGTTCAATAGATGACATGTCATGTAAAACGCTAGTTATCTAAGTATAGCAATCTCGTATAAAAAGGAGATTTATGTATGTGGTAAATCTTATCAAACTTGGTCAAGCAATGCAGCACCTTGAGAATTCTTGTAAACCACAAACAAGGGTCTAGAGATTTCTCTAAGTCACTGATATTATTTCCCATATATTGCTTCAGTAAACAAGTAAATGATTAAACTTGAACAATTGAACTATTCAGGGAATAGTGGCTGATAATATTTATCTAAAGGAATTGGATAATCAGCGTAGTAGCTACTGATCACAAAAGATTTCTAAAGCGCATATAAAGCGAGGTTTTACTTTACTTTTGTTATTTATTTCCTAGCAGTTTTCATAAACGAAACAAATAGTATATATTATAGAGACATTTAGTCTGTAAGAGATTATATCAATCTTATCAACAGCTAAATGTTCATAGCAACAAACATAAATCTATAAAGAAAGTTAGTTATATAATTAATAGGTTTATAACTGTTATTAATAATAACGAATATCATGCAAATATCTGATATTATTTAATGGAGTTGTTTATATATTATTTCACTAATCAAAACTGATTTATCAGATATAACAGGTAGTTTTGCAAGCTAATAATTATATAGAAAACTTGCAAATAACCTACTATTTCTATGTTCTATGGTCAAATAACATAGACCTTAAATTCAGAAACTTATATTGATGATTAATATCTTCCACGACTAGAAGTCAAATCAAGTACATAAGCTAGAAATCTAGGATCAGCTCAGTCAGTCAGTCTGTAAGAACTAAGTATTTGCAATCTAGTATGTTCATCGCAATTTTTCGTTATCAGCTAGCAGTTCAGTAATGTAGTAGTAGGTTATCCATCGTAATATCAGAATACCTAGGCGTTGCTTTTGGTTTCTCTAGGCATCTATAGTTCTGAATAGTTTTCTCTGTTTCAATTCTTTCCGAAAAGAGCAAGGTTACAGCAGCGGTACACAGTGTTAGGGTCCTCCTAGACTAGACGATCATTGGCCAAAACGAATTAGAAAAAATTAAAAAAATTGGGGGGGGGTTGTTACAGGGCAAAACAGACACTTTAATAGGTCGTATTAAAAATTGTTGGTGGGAGTGTAGTCATTTTTCCATAGTTACCGTACACAGTGTAAGGTTGTGTATGTGGTACGATTTACGAAAAATATTTAATGTGCGAATTATGATTAAAAAATTTCCAGTTCGACAGAACACATCAAATTTTCAATATTTTTTAAGAAATGAAAACACGTTGGTTTTATCGTAATAAAAATATTTAACTACAATTTTAAATTCTTTCGAACAAACTCAATTTATTTCTTTTTGTCTCTTTTAATCAGTTTTACAATTTGGATTATTTTTGTGACTATAATGAATACGAACTTTTAAAAAAGTTTCTTAGTCAAATCTGTATAAACTCTATTACACGAATACATAGGTTTAAATATATACTCACTATGAATATAAGAAAATAATATATTTTTTAAAGGTAGCAATCACAATGCATTTTATACAAAGTAAATCGACCCTAGTTTCCCCTTACACAGTCATGGTCGCAACGAGACGTTCAGATCATCATTGCGCTGCGATTTCTTTCACTCTCTCACACAAAAGGATCCACACATCTCGCTCATCCATTTCATTGAGGCAACAGTCGCCCAAGATAAAACAAAATGACGATATTTTCTATTTCAATCAAAATAGCCATATTTACGCGTGAAAGGAAACATTTTTCTTATCTCTGACAAGGCCTGTATAATTAGTGCAGTCTCTAAAGACACAGGAGGGCATTTTGTCTTGGACACCTTTTCCTAAAAACAGGATTAGCGGTGACGTATTTACCGGACGCTCGGAAGTGCAAGACTGGTAGCGACTACGGTAATTACCTTGCATGCGTCTAGTAAATATGGGGAGTTCACAACTCATCTACAGGTAATAAAATCTTAGATTACCGTGCCATTGTAGACTGGTGTTACTCCAGTAGCAGATCTACAGAGCCCCAATTCTCTTAGCTATTGACGCTTCTGCGATTGAACTGCCTTTGATTGATATCAAAATCGGTAGTCTGTTAAATTAAGCTCTCAATCGCAGTTGTACAGCAATCGCATCGTTGCCGTATGGCCGTATGGTATGCCGTTGTTGCCATTGGCAACGTTCGCAATCCGTAGTACGGCCGTTGGCAACTTTCCAATGAATAAAACAGAAAATTTCGCCCTAGGAATATTAATTGAATATTTTTGATTTTGATACGGAATTTTGTGAACAGTGCACACTAATACTTTTAGGCAGAATATCTCGTTACCCACATATCGTATCGGTACACAATATATCAGTACCCACCAAGACGAGTTGTTGAATTGAAAATAATTTAATTTAATAATACCTTCAAGCCTTAACACGATATACGTGCACAGTGCACACTACTACTTCGATTCTAAGTAACTGGCCTTCCGGGGGTACCCAACATGACGGGTTACTATTCGGAAATTATTTAATTAGTAACAATGCCTTCAAGCCACCCGTAGACTCTCCAATCGCCATACTTGGCCAATAATAGCTACAATAGATGTCTCGGATATCATACTACTTTTCCAGGAATTGCGATATGTGTGGTTAACACAATATACTTACGTACACACACAGTGCACACTACTACCTACTTCGATTCAGAGTAAGTGGTCAAGCCTTAATACGATATACGTGCACAGTGCACACTACTACTTCGTTTCAAAGACTGGCATTGCGGTGGTACCCAACAAGACGGGTTACTATTCGGAAATTATTTGTTTAGTTACAATGCATTCAAGCAAACAATATACGTAGGGGAGACCGGGCAAGATGAAGCTCAGAGCAGGACGGGAAGTGTGCTTGTGTCGTAACTGGTGAACACTACAGTCCTTTACAGCGCCATTCGCGCGATGTTCAGTCGCCTCACACGAGACAAGTCCGAGCGGCGCGTGCGTTCTCAGCGTGTTTTGGCTCGCCGGCATAAACAACAGTTTTTTGGAGGACTTTTACGAAGTTTTCTGTTTTGAATCTATGTGCACCAAGGTATGTAACTATAAGTGCTACCTACTATAATATTTTACCACATACTTGCTGTAGTAGTTTAAAACTAACGAATTTAGATTGATTTTTCGCAGAATAGTTTTGTTGGTTAGAACTGTTGTTACTTTTGTATGATGTTGGGGCAAAGAGGTCGGGGCCATAATGGGATAGTATTGCCCCGTTATGCCGCATCATAAGTGAACTTTTAGAAAAAATGTTTTATACCTATCCCACTAATATTATAAAGGCGAAAGTTTATATGTGTGTCTTGTGCGTGTATAAATATATATATATGTATGTTTGTTACTTTTTCACGCGTAAACTGCTGGACGTATTTAGATGAAATTTTGTATGTAGGTAGACTATATCCCAGAATAACACATTAGCTAATTTTATCATCATATATGTGTAAACTGTATATACGAGTTCAATGTATTCTCAGTATAGGCATGAAAAAATAAACAAAAAAATCTGAATAAAATTTATTTTTTAATGTAGTCCCCTAGGATCTGAACACACTTATTTGTTCCCTTCAAAAAATATTATCCTTCCTAGTATTTATACCCTCAATGAGTGAATACGTAGACCACAGCCGAAGGACTTAAATTAAAATGAATTAATAATATATTTAATATAAAAGTTAAAATATTACAATAATATTCTAATAACTAAAATAACGTCTAAGTTCGGACGAAGTAGGTACCGAAGTGAAGTGTCAGAATCGGGGCCACCGGCGACACGAGGCAAGAACTGCTGCATCTGCATTCGCGCGGTCACGTACGCCACTCTATTGACGTCAATGGCAATTTCCGTAGAAACTGCATAGGCAGGCAGAACGCGTGGATGTAGGGCGCGTAACAAGTGTCATAAACTAATGAGATAATTTAATTACCCTCATCATTAGTATATTACCCCGATACCGAGAATACATTGAACTCCCCTCGTATATTTTATATAAATTTGTTTTTGTTTGCAATTATAATGGCACGAAATTATAAACGTACGACAGATCGTGGTACATGAGAAGACGACACGAGAAGAGCAGTTAGAGCTGTGCTTTCTGAGACGATGGGATTTCTTCGAGCCTCAGCTACATATAACGTACGAAACGACCTTGGAACGACGAGTGAGATAGGCTCGATGTGCTGTGAAGATGCTGACACTGATACAGATAAAGACTAGCGAAAAAATATTAGGGCGCTAAAAACAGTTTTTAATAAAGAACAAGAAGAAGAATTATTTCAGTACATTAAATCAATGGAAGCACGCCTTTTCGGAATAACAGGCAAAGAGCTTCGGATTTTTAGCTTTTCAGTTAGCCCATTGAGAACCCATTTAACGCAGAATCTGGAATGGCTGGAGAAGACTTGCTCAGTGGATTTCTAAAGAGGCATCCTGAACTTTCACATAGACGACCAGAGCCAACTTGCGGTGCACGACCTATGGCTTTTAACAAAGTTGCTGTAAATAAGTATTTCACATTATTGGAAAGTGTTGTACAAGAGCATGGCCTCACGCCAAACAGAATTTACAACGTCGATGAAACCGGCGTTAGTGCTGTACCGTAAAGTCAGTCAAAGATATTGTCACTCAAGGGTCAAAAACAAGTCGGCTGCTTATCATCTGCAGAAAGAGTACAATTAGTTACGGCTGAAATCTGTTTCAACGCCCCTGTAGTGACAATGGGTGGATAACTTTACAAATATTCTATGATTGGTTTAAAAAGTTTATAGAAACCGTAAAACCCACTATTGAAAAACCAGTGTTGTTGTTACTAGACGGCCATGCGTCACACACAAAAAAATATTTTAATTGGTTACGCAAGGGAGCATCACGTGACACTGTTGTGTACACTGCCCATTGCACACATAAATTACAATCATTGAACGTTGCATTTATGAGACCGCTCAGTTCAAGTGTCAAGTCAGCAAAAGTGAAAAGTGGCTAAGGGACCACCCTGGACGCGTAGTTTCCCCCTACCAAGTGGCAAAACAATTTGGTCAAGCATATTTACAAGCGGCAACCATTGTTGCCGCTGTCAGCATTGACAGTTATAAACGGGTTTCTACGCGGATTTATAAACGAAATTTAATACTGCACGAAAATCAGTTCGGCTTCACGAAAGCAAGATCAACTACGGATGCCGGTGTGAAGTTAATGACGTATGTCTTAAAGGCTTGGGAAGCCATTACAATTCTAGATACTACCATCAATTCGGAACACCTTTTCTGATTTATATGAGGGTATCTTTAAAACGGTGAAGCAAGTCAAGAGAGCAAAATTCACAACAAATTACGTTTGTTCGCAGTTCTCGCCTTTGAATGACTAATGTACCAAAGCTTGGTAAGCTTTTCCTTTGCGCTACCTTGCTGTCACCTATGTATTCAATAAAATTTCAAACCCTTAAAGAACTGTGTCAGATGTCAAATAGATAGAGAGGTAGTTATACTGTGCTTAGTAACTGACATATTCAATTAAATTCAATTCAATTTATTTATTTCAGACATAGTCCATAGTGTTACTTACTAGCACAATACAATTAATAATAATAATGTCAATCAAATGGATGAATTTCAATATTAATAACAATTACAGATTTAAAAAAATTAGTAATAATAATAAAACAAACACATACAATTACCTAACTATAGAAACATGGAGTTGAGCCGCATGGGTGATGAAAGGGCAGTCATGTCTTCCTGCAATAACACCCACGAGACTATTGGCGTTGCCCCAGCCACGGCTAAGCATCGAGCTCGCTTGCGCATGATAGCATGGAAGCCATCCACACGAGCGTAAGCAAACATGCCCAATGCGCTGCACCTCCAGGGCAGCCCCAACAGGATCCTGAATGTGTTGTTATATTGCACACACAAGGCATTAATCGTACCCCGCGTATAGTTGGTCCACAGAGTGCACGTGTAAAATGACTGGCAAAAAGCTCTAAACATGCTGCTATTGGTGTTTTTTGTGATATCTCTAAAGCATTTGATTGTGTGGAATACCGTATAATGATTCGAAAGCTTTTCCATTATGGTATTCGTGGAGCTGCGCTTGATGTCATCGAGTCATATTTATCTGACAGGATGCAAAAGGTTGGCATAAATGGTGTAACATCTTCGGTATCTATAATTAAAATGGGTGTTCCACAAGGGTCCATTTTAAGGCCTTTTTTGTTCTTAGTATACATTAACGACTTGCCACTTAGGACCAAGGATCTTTGTGATATTGTTTTATTTGCAGATGACACATCTCTGATTTTCAAAGTAGATAGGAAAGATAGCACACTAGTAAACAACGCTCTATCTAGTATATCTAAATGGTTCTCAATAAATAATTTACTTCTGAATTAAAAAAAGACAAAATGTTTGAAGTATTCTTTGCCTACTGTTCCATATTTGGAGTCCAACGTTACGCTTGATGGAGTTAAACTCGTAATGGACAAGGCAACAGTTTTCCTAGGCATTAAAATTGACGCAAAATTACAATAGGGTCCTCATATAATAAATAAATAAATAAATAAATATTCCACAACTATCACACAACGCCATCTAGTCCCAAGCTAAGCGGAGCTTGTGTTATGGGTACTAGACAACTGATAAACATACTTATAATATTTCTAAATATATACATATTATAGATAAATTACACCCAGACACAGAACAAATGATCGTGCTCATTACACAAACATTTGTCCTGGGTGGGAATCGAACCCACGACCTCCGGCATAGCAGTCAGGGTCACTAACCACTAGACCAACAGGCCTGTCAACAATAATATAAATGCCCTGTCTGGGAGACTCAGTTCTGCTGCATATGCGGTACGTAGAATAAGAGAGCTAACAGACGCTTCTACGGCGCGGTTAGTGTATTTTGCATATTTCCACAGCGTAATGTCATACGGGATATTGCTATGGGATTCAGCGGCTGATATAGAGATCATCTTTATCTTACAGAAACGTGCTATTCGAGCTATATACGAAATGGGTCCCCGAGAATCTTTGAGAGATATATTTAACGAAATCAATATATTAACGTTGCCTTCCTTATATGTATTTGAAAATATAATGTATGTTCGTAAAAAAATATATTTATATTTATAAAAGTTTTAGACTTGCCAAGACTAACAAGTAATTCCTTGGAAATTGTGTGCGTTTTTACAATAAAATCCCAAAACACAACTAAGCTCACAGAGGGTAAATTCAAGCTGACTGTAATAAACGTTTTAGTAAAAAAAGCTTATTATAAAGTTCGACATTATATAGAAGATAAAGATGCTTGGAATACTCCACTTCTAGCAAGCTGTCACTCTGCCACCCATAAAATGTAATATTTGTAGTACCTAAGTAGAAACATTGTAAACATCTATATAAAAAGAATGGTCCCGAGTTTCTTGCCGCTTCTTCTCGGTGGGTTCTATATATTTTGGAACGCGGCGGTAGAGTCTTTAAAGTACATTATAATGGAAAGTTGACGTTCATAAGTGCGTCTTTGATGCCTAAATTGAATAAATGATTTTGACTTTGACTTTAGGAAATGTGGCCATCATACCAGGATCATGGCGAAATGATGATCAACGTCTAACTGACTTAAGCCACTATCATGCGAGAAATTCAACCGCACTAGCAAAGGAGACAAGAGACGAATTCATGCACTATTTCATTTCAGATCGTGGAAGAGTTGCATGGCAAGACATCATTTAGGTTAAAACTATTAGAACCAGTTGGGCTACCGCCCAAGTGTCGTCGGCAACTTTTCTGTAATAAGTTTTTATTGGTGCAAAAAAGAAGTAGCAATGTGTCATGTGTATAATTATAAAAGCATGTAAGTGTACAGGTACTTATACAAGAATAATATGAGTTTATAAGTACCTATACAAGCATGGAGTAAGTATGGATCTACTTTGTGTATGATGCCAGCATCATACACAAAGTAGATCCAAACCTAACTGCGTTAGAGTGGGCCACACCTACCGTAAATATTTTAAAACCTACCGGTGACATCAGAATTTTGTGGAGACTACAGCACTACAATAAATCCTGTTCTAACAAAACATTTACATCCAGTACCAATCTTTGATCACTTACGTCAGAATCTAGCAAACGGCTTAGTCTATACAAAAATTGACCTTAAAGATGCTTATTTACAATTTGAGATAGCTCCAGACTCAAAAAAATACTTGACAATATCACCGCACAAGGGTTACTACCAGTACAATAGAATGCCATTCGGTATTTCAACCGCACCATCAATATTTCAAAATTTACTCGACCAATTGCTGGGAGATATACCCAATGTAGCCGTCTATTTCGATGACATTGCGCTCACAGGGAAAAGTCTAAATGCATACCTACAGACTCTCCTCAGTACAGTGTTAAACCTGCTAAAAGGGGCTGTCCTAAAGTAAATCTAAAGAAATGTAGCTTTTTACAAGAAGAAATTGAATATCTAGGTCACATAATTGACCGAAATGGAATACGCCTAAAAAAAGGGAAGATAGACGCAATCACCAAGGCTTCACAACCAACCAACGCAAAAGAATTAAGATCTTTTCTTGGACTTATAAATTATTACGAACGCTTCATCCCACATCTTCATGGATTGTGTGCAGATCTTTACGAGCTAACCAGTGCCAAGCAGAAATGGCGTTGGTCAAATTATGAAAACAAAATTTTTGAGGACGCTAAAACTAGCATAGCAACTTCAAAACCACTATTAGCATATGATGAAAATCGTCCTCTCTATTTAGCGTGTGATGCATCTGAAAAAAGGAGTTGGGGCCGTTATTTACCACAAAAATAATGATGTTGAGCAACCTATTGCATTTGCGTCCAGGAAACTACGGCCCGCTGTACGCAAATATTCTGTGATTGACCGAGAAGCGTTAGCAATATTATTTGGAATCAAGAAATTTGACCTGTACCTAAGAGGTACGAAATTTACATAAGTAACAGATCATAAACCGTTAATTTACATTTTGGGACCACAGCCAGCGTAACCTGCCGAAGTTAGTTAAAAATAGACTATGGGTTCTTTTGATCGGAAGTTATCAGTACGAAATATGTTATCAAAATGGTGAAAATAATATTTTGGCCGACTGCTTATCTAGGTTACCAAATTCAGAAACCGAACCATCAAAAGTTGAAAGTGTTGTACACAGAACAACTTTACGCCTTTTAGGAAACAGAATAGCTGACCTCCATATAATGGAAAAGAATTTGAGCCTAGATCATCAAGAGACCCAATTTTGTCACACGTATGCCAGTGGTAAAAGACCTGGTGGAGAGAGATGGAGTATAAACAAGAGATGAAACACTATTACAGAAAACGTTTTGAATTGTCAGAAGAAGGCAAACTTATTATGTGGCAAAGCAGGATGGTTATACCCGAGATACTCAAGAAGGAAATCTTAGGCTATTTGCATTGAGGGCATCCATGCATATCCGCTATGAAAGCACTCGCACGGTTCTATGTGTGGTGGCCATCACTTGACGAGGATATTGAGAATTTTATCAAAACTTGCAAAAGATGCCAGGAAAGCAGGCAATCCAATACTGAATTACCAGTTTTTCCTGGTCAATACCTGAACAAGTTTGGGAAAGAATTCATATAGACTTTGCAGGTCCATTCGAGGGCAAATACTGGTTAGTTTTGTGCGACGCTTTGTCGAAATGGTGTGACCAGAGGCCTATGAAAAACATGACATCAAAGAACTTATGTCATACATACATTAGATGACATATTCTGCACTTTTGGTCTCCCTCAAATGATAGTATCTGACAATGGACCCCTGTTCATTATCACAAGATTTTAAAGACTACTGCCAAAATCAGGGCATCCTACATGTTACCTCATCACTCTATTATCCCCGTACAAATGGACTAGCTGAACGTTTTGTGAGAACTTTCAAGAGTAGAATGGCCTCCAGTGACGGAAGTGAACTTAGTCGTCGATTACTGGAGTTCTTATTCAGTTACCGAAATACTCCACATACCACTACCGGCAAGTCACCAGCAGAAATGATGTTTGGAAGACAATTGAACTGCGTGTTGTCCAATATACGACCGAATAAGAGGAGAACATTACAATATCAACAGGTGAAGGCTGTCATCATGTCTTCTGCTACACCCACGTATCAACCATGCGATAAAGTCTATATCAAGACCCAACTAGAAAAAACGTGGCAACCTGCAGTAGTTGCGAGCTGTAAACATAAATACTCTTATGTGGTCTTTACTAAGAGTAGTAAACTTTCTAAAGTTCATCCGTGATCATGGCGCTTGCAACAGTGCCGAAATATCGGAAACTCTTAGAAAATGTACATGGTAATTATCCCGTTGATAATTTGAATACCTCTTATGTTTGTGACCATGATAGTTTAAAAACTTATTGTCCTCTACAGTTTATAATATGTAGTCGTTTTTACATCCCTCATTTTACCCCCTTAAGTCATCCCTGACAAAAAAAACATCACTATTTATTATAAATTACCTATCCAGTTATCAATTTTCATCATTGTAGCTCCAAAAACAAAGAATTTTTGAAAAAAAATATCCCCCTTTTTACCCCCTAAGTCATCCCTGTCAATAAATATTGAAATCATCATTTTAAACTGTCCAAATGCTAATTTTCACCACTGTATGTTCGAAAACACAAAACTTTCCATACAAACTTTCACCCCTCCATTTCACCCTCTTAAACCAGCACTATCCAAAAAAAAATTATGCCAACATTTTTTATTTTAAATGACCTATCGAAATACAAATTTTCACAACTATAAGTTCAAAAACAAAGGAGTTTCATACAAACGTTTTCACCCCTTTTGACCCCCTAAGGGGTTGGATTACATAAAATGCCGTCTTAGTGAGCACCTACGTCCTAAAAAGAACCCGCATGCAAAATTTAAAACTCCTAGCACAATACAATACAATATAAAAATATTTATTGCACTTTAACCATTATACAAAAATATTAGTTACAAAGTATACTTTTAAATTAGGAAAGTACAATGGGCGGTCTTATCGCTTATAGCGATTTCTTCCTGACAACCTTTGTATGGACATTATCATAAGAAATAGTAAACGGTGCTGCAAAATATGTTCCTTAGTTCTAGCACTTGTAGTTTCTGAGATTTCGTGATGAGTGAGTGAGTAAGTGAGTGCCCTTTTGCTTTTATATATATAGATTTTTGCTATCTTGTCAGTTATGTTATGTCATTATAAACTTGTCACAAGAAATGTAGTTTATTTTATCTACTAACTAGTACGTAGTTAGTATTTATGTGTGGGTGGGTACATTAATTAAACTCATTTTTTAGAAGAATTGCTGGTCAAAGTTAGCTTTTTTAAAGTGTCCCAATTTTCGTCATGTATTTTAAATAAAAACAATTCGTTTAATTAGTATTTCTTTTGTTTTTATCACGGTTGTATCTGAGTCCCTTGCTATACTACAAATTTTCCAATTGGTGAACGTCTTGTTTTATGGATTGCATATTGATTTGACCATTGAAGAGTTGATTTTGGAAGGTAGCTACTACATGTACGTTAGTATGTTCCAGTTGCAGCCTTTACTTTTTTTAAAGCTATTGTTATATTAATTGGTAAATATTCATTTATTTTTTTATGATGTTAAGAATATTTGACTTATAAAAATTAACTTTGCTGACATTTAATATTTTACAATTTTGATATTGACATTTAAATTTAAGCAGACTTCTATGTGACTAATATAATTTCTATGTAATCTAAATCTTTCAATCAAAGCTTTCAATTTCTTTGCATAATTACATTTAAGGTTTGACATTGTTATTAATAATTTTGGTAGGTTCATACATTAAAATACTTTATTTTAAAATTGTACTTAAAACTATTTTTGCACGCCTTGATGAGGCAGAATGTAATGGATCCTTTCTATTTTAACTATAAGAACTACTGTACCTACATTTCTCACAAATAAAAATTTATTATTATTATTTTTATTCAACCAATTTCACGGGTTTCACCCGGTCCTTTACAAAGGCATAAGTGGGGCTGTAGCCAACACTTAGAGGCCTGTTTGATATAAAAATACAATGTAGTATAAAAACAGAAACATTTTGGATGGAAGGTTACAGGTTATCTATTACAAAAATGGGTAAAATGGCATGGTTATTGAAATGTACTTATAAGTGATACGGGAGATAGTGGGCTATGGTCGAGACTACGGCACCTGCCAATTTCAGTCTCATCTTAAAATATTTAGGCAGGTGGTGACTTGCCACTCACTAAACGGGCCCACCATAAAAGCCACCATCAATGGTGACAAAAGGGGCAACGTTGGTGTGAATGGCTAAAGGGTGTCGAGAGGTGTGCTGCGGTTTCACTAGAGCGCTACTACCGGCGTTATGCCCTTTAACACTTCCACCCTTGGAGCTTTTTGTTACTTGCTCTTGCGTCTCCACCCCCAGACAGCCAATAAAGGCAAGCCGGGGGTCAGGGGTCTCATTTAGCCCCAGGGAGAATCAGGGTTCACGGTGTCGCCACTCACCGACGGCTCGCCACAAAGCCGCCCCTGCGGTATTATTATTATTATTATTATATAATTCAGAAAATTGAAATCCAGACATAAAAGTAGTTACTACTGACCCATTAAATAATTAATATAATGAAACTTATATAACTTATGGGGTAGGTATGTAAAACGTAAATATGAGTGTTCATTATTTCCCATCACTAGTCGACTTGACTTGACTTTTTTGTTTATGGCGTGTCTGCTTATTGCAATTCTGCCAGTGTCTTTTCTATGGAAGTTTCATAAATTTGGATCGAAAATTTCATAAATGGAGGTTGTATACACGATACTATGATCGGTGAGTCAAAGCACAGCACGCTAATATTATCTATATACCGTGGTCAAAGGGAGAGTCCACCAAACTTCATAACATACAATATGATTATACTAAAACAAAAAAGGGGAAAGAGAAGACAACACAAGTTAGTACCAAACCATGTTAGATTACAATTTAAAACTATATACATAATTACGGTGATATTGTTGTAATTAAAATTTCAAAATAATTAAAAATTTGTAGGCAAAGGAAAGGTAACTATATGGGTAGTAACGCGGGAAAAAAATATTTGAATGAAATGGGAAGAGGGATGCTAGGAGGGAGGATATCATATGGAGAGTATTGCAATTTGGGGCACTCAAAGAAAGTCCATCCCTAGTCATATGTGTCTTAATAGCTGA
Organism: Selenia dentaria; assembly: GCA_917880725.1. NCBI lineage: Eukaryota > Metazoa > Arthropoda > Insecta > Lepidoptera > Geometridae > Selenia > Selenia dentaria. The sequence continues at coordinate 18,605,501 of OU862879.1, forward strand.
GGTTTCGAAATTCCGAACGTTTTCCGTAAGCGGCTAGCATCTTCTTCTTCTTCTTCTTCTTTTGTGGCTTTTTAACGTGGGAAGACGTTACTCTGCCAGTGTCATGTTTTGGCGGATATTTTGCCCTTGTACTCCCCCAACCCTGAAGGAGTGACTATTGTACGGTACGGAATCAAATGAAAGTAATATGAATATCAAAAGTATTAAAAACTGGTTTCGCTTTTACATACGTATATTATTGGTTTTAAAAAAGGTTTTGGCAAGGTCTAGAAGACTTCTTTCTAAGAAAAACAAAATTGGCTGGTCAAAATATTGCGAAGGTCTTTCTCCTCGCTCTCCTTCCTACCTTATATGGAAAAAAATCAAATCGTTTCGAAATTCCAAAAACGACTGTCGTGATTTGTCATCTAATGACATATCATGGCTAGAAGCTTTTTCTGACCAGTTAGCTCTTCCTTTCGTTCCTCCTAAAGAATATTTTACTTGTTTTTCAAGTTCTGGGATCTCTAGTGTTCCTATGGATGACTTGTTTTCATTTGATGAACTTTTAGCTGCCTTAGATTACCTTAAAGACTCTTCTCCAGGCTTGGATGGAATTCCATATTCATTCATTTGTCGGTCATCTTTGAATATCAAAAAATATTTGTTGAATATCATTAATAACATATATGCAAATTGTAACTTTCCTGATGTTTGGAAACATCAATTAATCATCCCAATTTTCAAACATGGCAAAAATCCTTCAAACCCGTCTTCGTATAGACCTATTGCTCTATCATCTGTTATGGTAAAAATCTTTTAAAATCTTTTAAAAAACAGGTTAGAGTGGTTGTTAGATCATCGTCAAATTTTATCGAAGTCTCAATTTGGCTTTAGAAAAGGATTTGGCACTATTCATAGTTTAGGTGTTTTTACCACTGATATTCGCATTGCTTTTTCTAAGGATTATCATTTAATTGGCGTCTTTTTAGATATTACGGGTGCTTACGACAATGTGCAACTCCCTATCCTAAAACAAAAAATGCTTCAGTTAAATCTTCCTCAACGCATGACTTATGTCATTTTTAATCTCTTGTTAGGTAGACTAATATCGGTAAGATATCAAAATTCTCTGTTATCCCCAAAAATGGTATGGAAAGGCCTTCCTCAAGGATCAGTGCTGAGTCCACCACTTTATAGTTTATATACATATGACCTTCATCACAGTGTTGACTCATTTTGTGAAATCCTTGAGTATGCTGATGACATAGCTCTTTATTATTCTTCTAAAACTTTTTCGGAGTCAGTTTCTCGACTAAATTCTGCTCTCCATTATCTAAATATCTGGCTAGTAGATCATGGGCTTTCTTTAGCTTCAGAGAAAAGTAATGTTGTAGTATTCTCTAGAAAGCGGTCTATCCCTAATGTTCAAATTTTCGTTAATGATCATTGCCTTATGGTTAAGAATCAAGCGAAATTTCTCGGTCTTATATTAGACTCAAGACTAACTGGTTCTCCTCACATATAGAGTATATAAAAAATAAATGTGAATATTCTCCGAGCACTCTCAGGGGTTTGGTAGGGTGCTCATCCTTTTTGTCAAAAAATACTATACCATGCAATTATAAGAAGTCATTTTGATTACGCTACTTTTCTGTTAGAACTTTGCAGTAAACTTTCTTTGAGATTATTTGATTTATTGCAATACAAATGTCTTCGGATTATATCTGGGGCCATGAAATCTTCTCCTATCAATGCTCTTCAAGTTGAATGCGTAGAGCCCCCTCTTTATCTTCGTCGTCAGTATCTTTCTGATCGTTTTTTTTAAGCTGCTCAATTTTCTAATCATCCAATTTTACAGAAGTTAATTTGTCTTAGTAATTTAGTTTCATCCTCTCGTTACTGGCGTCACAAAGATCCTCCATTTATTTTGAATTCACACAACAAATTATTTAATTTGTCTCACACTGTTTATCAATTTACTATACAACCCATTTTTACTGTTCTCTATGAGTGTTAAGTTTTCAGACCTAATATTATTTTAAATTTTGCCATTGATAAGAACTCTCCTGGTGCGGATAAAAAGTTTCTTGATATTTTAGATCGTTCTTGGGCAGGTTGGCTTTCGGTTTTTACGGACGCGTCTAGGTTGACGAGTAATGGTTATGTCGGAGCTGCTGTTTGGTTACCTAGGTATCGTATTATACTTAACATCTGCTAGTCAGTGCGCTCCATCGCTTTGAAAATAAAATCACTTCTTAATCTGCGTCCATCGCGATAAGACGAAATACGTCAAACAGAAGAAATTTAGGAATATTTTACTAGATATCCCTATGCGTAGGTATGTTGGTCTGTGCTGTGAAGGCGATATTCGCTCTGATATAGTATAATTCATCTATGGTCGCGATCGCATCGCTTTGGTTGGTCCCAGCCATGTCCCAGCTTTGCTTTACATTACAGACAAGACCATAGCATAAACTACGAGGGTCATTTGAAAAGTTCTTAGACTAACATGGTTAAAGTCATTGGTTTTTTTTTATAACTACTCTCATTTTGTACTCGTAGTTACATTACTTAGCAAAAAGTATGCACAGTTCAGTTTATTCACAGTAACTTATTGTTCGTTTACACGTGATACCGTAAGTCAAGTCAGAGCTATTTTTGAAAATGGATAAAATTGAACATCGTGCAGTGATAAAATACCTGAATTTGAAAGGTTTAACTCCAAAAGCTATACATGAAGACATGTCTGCTACTTTGGGTGAGTTCGCTCCTTCGTATGCGTCTGTTAAAAACTGGGTGGCAGAGTTTAAACGTGGTCGTAAGATCATTCAAGATGAGCCCCGTAGTGGCCGGCCTTCGACTGCTTCCACTGATCAAAACAAAGAAAAAATCTGTGATTTAATTTTATCTGATCGAAGATTGACTGTCGAGGAGATAGCTAAGACTGTAGGCATCTCATCTGAGCGAACACAATCATATAATTACTACTGAACTTGGATTCTCTAAGGTGTTTGCGCGGTGGGTACCGCGACTGATTTCAGTGGAACAAAAACTCAATCGACTCACAACTTCTCGCGACTGTTTAAGAGTTATATGAAGCTGACCCAATAGAATTTGTTGAAAGATTTATAACCATGGATGAAACCTGGGTTCTCTACAATACACCCGAGACAAAAGAACAGTCGAAACAATGGAAAAGAGCAGGATCGCCCACCCCAAAGAAGGCAAAGGTGGTTTTATCGGCGGGCAAAGTCATGGCATCCGTTTTTTGGGATGCAAAGGGTATAGTTCTCGTGGATTATTTAAAAACGGGTGAACCAATAAACTCCGATTACTATTGCAACCTGTTGCGTCGTTTGAGAGAACAAATCAAAGAAAAACGTCCAGGTTTATTGAGAAGAAAAGTCTTGTTTCATCAGGACAATGCGCGCATTCACACCTCTGCAATCCATGGCAGAAATCCATCAATGTGGCTTCGAATTGTTACCTCATCCCCTATATACACCGGATTTAGCACCGTCCGACTTTTATCTGTTCCCAAAGCTGAAAAAATGTTTAGGTGGTAAATATTTTTTTACAAATGTAGAGGTCATAGCCGCCGTGGACGCTTATTTAGAGGAGTTAGACGAAGATTTTTTAAAACGGGTATCGAAGCCTTACCGGGTCGATGGAAAAAGTGTTTTGAGCTCGGAGGAGAGTATGTTGAAAAATAAAAATAAACTCAAAATCGTGTGGTTTCATTAAGTATGTTAGGCTAAGAACTTTTCAAATGACCCTCGTACATAGGTACTTGTATATATTATGTTATTGTATTATATTATCTACTGTGACCATAGATCCGATGTAGTCTGAGTCATAGGTTAATCAGACTATTTCTTTAGATATAGTCCACAGACTAACAGATGCTAACGCATCAGACGGGGCACTCCCATAGACCGAATTTCGACCTTACTGGCCAAGCTCACATATCATGTATGACAGCTCTTTTTTTTAATTTTGACCTTCACCTTAAAATATATTTGCCACCTACCCGTCCCGTGTATAGGTGGTATCTTTCTAGTTTTAGTTTTTATATAATATATGTGGGCATTTAAAAAGGATTATGGAAATTTAGGTAAGGAGGGATTGTTATAGAAAGAAAATCACATAATTATGTTTACTTTTATATTTATTAAAAGGTACATGTTGCAATTTGGAAACTGCTCATCAATCAGCTTAGAGTTAACAATAGAAAGCCATCAGCAACAACTTCTTTGTGTAGCTTGCAGAGGTAGAGTTCACAGGAGTGTTCTCTTGGTAAATAGTGGTGTGCAAATCATCTGAAAAGATAATACAAAAATTCAAATTTATGATCTCTATGATTTTTCAAATTCAGTCAGTCTGGGGCCTTACTATCAGCTTTGTAAAAACCATGCAAGTTCCATGCAGTTCATAAACCTGGCTTAAACAGTTTTGAATTAAATCATACCATGACATTCATTTAGGTAAACTGTTTGATCATTATTTTCTACTAAAATGAACAAATACTGTCTTTGGCTTTCTAACAATTTACTATAACCAACATTGCAGATGTCTAGATGTTTGTAAGCTTATAATCTGAGCAGATTTAAAGTATCATGATGACGTCAGTCCATACAAAAAACAAGTGAATGGTTTATCTACGGGTCTTGAACAGTAGGCATGGGCAGTCCTGCTATGACGTTGTCATGGTACGATTAAGCCAGGCAGTTTTCTAAAAGTCCTGCTTTAAGAGCTTATAGTAAGGCCCCTGATCAAACTACATAACAAAGTGCAATTATCATTGTCTCACAGAGACACACAAATTGCAAAATTATTGCATCTATTGATTTTAATTTGGAAACCAAGGCAGTAAATAAGGCCCACCAAGTGATGTCCTGTGGTACAAAAACTGATAGTTATGTGAAAACATATTGCAATACATTTGAAACGATGATAGCACATGGGTAACAAGGGTCAGCCATCGATTACATTATGGGTTTCAATCCCTAGAGCACGGTAACAGAGTTCAGCAGCATGTAGCGCACATTTCGTGTCCACCTTGCTGGCTACCACCAGTCACTAAGCACTTGACAGTGCCTGCCGGCATCTTTCTTTGATAGCCAGTTCTATTCTAGGTTTAGTGTTATACCACCTTAGACTTCTAAGTCGACTAGCCAGATCTAGACCAATAGAAAAAAAACCATACCTGTGTCGACCTATGATTGTTTCTCTAAAACTTCTGGTACGCAGTAGGTGCAATGGATCTTGTTCTACTATATTCATGGCTAGAGCTGAGACTACCTGAAATAATATTTATAATTTATATTATACTATAAAAATCGTATATAGCGTAGTAGTAACATAACAATCATGGGGTTTAATGAAATTATAGTTTACAATACAAATTTCCCAGTTTTTTTTTTAATAAATGTGTTTATAGGTATGGGTTTATAGAGGGCTATTGCAATTTTAGCAAATATGAACATACTTCAAAATAAAGTCACTTCTTCTATTTTTAATGGCTTTTGTAAGATGTCGCTATTCAGAGTAGCGGATAAAAACAAACGGAGATTGTTTGGTGGCATGAAAAATATTTGGTGACTCTCCGATATTATATCTTTATTTGAAGGTGAAAAAATTTATCATCATAAGTATGCAGACTAACTCAGATTTGTTATGATCATTTTGGAAGCATTAATAAAGAAATATATACTTTAATATAAAAGACTTTATAAAATCGATAATTAGCTAGCATAATAATTGTAGTTTGTTACAGATAATGACTGCCAAGTCAATATACAGTGTAGTGAAAACAAATTTATACACATGATACATACCTGTTTTATTGGGGGTTGATAGCAGCAGATTGAGGATTGTCACTGACTGACTGACACTAGCAGGAATCAATGTAGATAAGCGTCGGGGCGGAAACGAGATCTGTCCTTCATGGATGGAAATCTCTTCTCAAATGGTTTTGTGATGCAAACTGTGTGAAAAGTTCTTCGAAGATTAGACTTCACAGCCTATCACAATTGATGCACTGTAACCACATCTCAGATTTTGGAAACATATAAAAATTAACGTCCTCTCGTCTACGAGCTCAGTCCACAAAACAGCATTGTCCATGTTCAGGATTTGTGTGGATCCACTGAAATAAATCCTTGGATATATTGGACTTGACGTCGTTGCTTATTATGGCGCTTTTGCTTATTGCAATTCTGCCGGTGTCCGTTCCATGGCACTATTATAAACTTTATGTAAATAATGTTTCTATGAATAAATCAACTAAAACTTTACTGGAACAAAATAAACAATAGAAAAAGCGGTTAACACAGCCTAGCTAGGCTAAGCTACACCACAGCATAGAAATCTGTGGCGCCAGACGAGGTAGAGTCGAAACAAGGAAGAAGAAGAGGAATTTCTGTCATTTAAAATATGTGAACCATAGACAAGAAGGTTCGGATTTTATATTAGAAGATTACCTGCCATGCCATGATATAGTCTGATTAATCTATGCATTTACTGCAGACATACTTGGACATACTTGCATTTAAAATCAATTTTTGTGAGGTTTTATCATTTACAAGTTGGCCATCGTTCGTCACGGTCGCGGCCTTGAACTTCAGACCTTCAGTCAGGTAAACTAAATCTACAATAGTAGTGCATGGCATGTCCTGTGTAATTTCAAGCATATCAAAAGAATTCTTGATTTAATTCATCATCAAAATATGGCAGTACCGCCGGTATCTGCAGCAGCGCTTCAGGTATATATCATTTATCATCACCATAAAACGATGTACTTAATATTTCCTTGTTATGTAAAATATGCTTGGAAATAACTTTCGGGTATTTATAATACGCATTGCTGTTGTATTGTACTACCTACGAATAATCACATCAGCGGCGCGAGCATGTATTTTTTATAGGATAAAAATATCGCTAAAAGACACCTTTGGATATAGCTGTCGCAGCTATATCCATAGTAGATACTAGAGACAAGGTAAGATAGCTGTCATAGGATAGGGCTCTGCCAAAATGAAATGAAAGTAGGTACGAACGATAATCAGATCAGAGGCTCTGTCAAAATGATATGTAAGTAGGTATGAATGGTTGCATGACGGTATTCTTTATATATAATCTGATTAGAGGCTCTGTCAAAATGATATGTAAGTAGGTACGGATGGTTGCATGCCAGTGTTCTTTATATATTACTAGCGACTGCCCGGAACTTTGTTTTTCACTATACACACACAAGAACTTTCCCCTGACAATAATTAACACAACAAAAAAAGAAATAGTAAGATTGTTCCATCCATTCTCAAGTTATAGTTTGACCAGGAAAAATAGGGGTTCATTATATTTAAAGATGATAATCAGAACAGAAGCTCTGTCAAAATGATATGTAAGTAGGTATGGACGGTTGCATGCTGGTATTCTTTATATATTATGCATATTCATATTGAGAATGTAATTCTAATTTTAATGTTTACAATTTTAAAGACAATAGATAAGGTGCAGGTTCTAATCCAGTCCGAGGATGTAAATTTTGCTATAAAATTGCAATGTTTGGTCTCTGGTAGTGAACAAGTATAAAATAAATAAAAAATATCTAATACTTGTTCACTACCCATCTAGTGAAGGTTATTTTTTCTGGAATACCTACTTACTAGGTATTTAAATTACATTCATGGTTCAATTCAATAGAACTTTTACTCAATTTGAGTATATATAAATATATGTAAATGTACAATAGTTATCTAAAAGTATTGGTTTCAGAACAAAAAAATGGACAGCCTAGAGTTAGTATCATCCAATAAGATATTTGGAGGATATCAAAAGGTATACTCTCATGAATCTTCAGAGTTGAAATGCAAAATGAACTTCTCTGTATACCTGCCACCTCAGGCAGAAGGTGGGGATGCAAAGCTCCCTGTAGTCTACTACCTTTCAGGGCTTACTTGCAATGAACAGAACTTTATTTTTAAATCTGGTTTTCAAAGGTAACTATTATATAATTTCTGTTATTTATCAAGTAATACCATTATCTGTATTTATTTTTATTACCATGTGGCATTGTCTTGATATAACAATCAAATATGTTTATCTCTATAGATATCATTTTTAATTAATACATGTGATATGTTTTTTAATGCATAGTAATAAAAAAATTGTGTCCAGTTAAAAGTTATTTTATTGTCACATTGATATAATTTTGTCATAATAGGTATGCAGCTGAACATGGTATCATTGTTGTTGGCCCTGACACATCACCACGGGGTATAAAGATACCAGGTGATGATGAATCTTGGGACTTTGGGGTATCAGCAGGATTTTACATTGATGCTGAGAAGGAACCATGGTCAAATAATTACAGAATGGCTAGTTACTTGAATAAGGAGCTCTATGAATTGGTCATCGAGGCATTTGGCAATGTTGTTGATTCTGACAGAATTGGTATTATGGGGCACAGGTAAGAAAATAAATCTAAAATAAGTAACATCCAGCCATCCACAGACACAGTTTCACATTTATTTTTTGCTACAACTGTACAAGCAAGTTATGATGGTACCTACATTGGTAATATGCAATTTCTGCCTGACAGCTAGTACTTAGGTGAATATACTCTCTAAACATAATTTCTACCATGGCAAAATCACACTATTGTAATATAGGTATATTATAATAGTGTGATTTTGCCATGGTAGAAATTACGCTTAGAGTATATTAAATGTACCAACATAACTTGATTGTACAGTTTGAACTTGTTATTAATATGTAGTACCATCCATTGTACTACCGATTGTGAAACTAGACCCTCTATTTATAAGCAGGTATGCTCCTGATAAATATAGCAAGAACATGAATATGCCTTCTTTCACATACTTGGTACTTAGTTAGGTAATTAGAAGATTTTTTTCTTTACTCTACACTGACCATACTTAAATAACACTGACCAATCTCCTTCTTCTTTATCCACGCGACATTCGCGAAATTGCGCAACCCCACACAAGCTGGGTAAAGAAAAAAAATGGAATTGATATTTTCTTTATATTGTCGCTGAACATAAGAGATTTTTTTTATTATGTTAGCTTCCTATTTGTAACATATAATATCATGAGATTTAATACAATATTAGAAATTAAATTAAGAGTTATAATTGTAATTTTGTTTTCTAGTATGGGAGGTCATGGAGCTCTGATATCTACACTAAGAAATCCAGGCTTGTACAAATCAGTCAGTGCCTTTTCCCCTATATGCAACCCCAAGGCATGTCCGTGGGGTGAGAAGGCTTTTAGTGGCTATTTGGGCGAAGACAAGAGCAAATGGTCAGAATGGGATGCCACAGAACTTGTCAAGAAGTACAATGGACCACCACTCATTCTGTTTATTGATCAGGTGATTGTTTACTGATCATTGTTTTTTTTTCTAAGACTAATAACCATTAGAGAGTTTGTGTGTTGACTGCAAACTGGTAAATAGTAGTATGTAGTGACTGGACTGCCCAAGACTTGGCTCAGTATTTTTTATGGAGAGGCCCATGACCAGCAGTGGACTTATGGAGGATGTTATAAGCATTTATATTGTTGTGATTGGTAATTACACAAATAGTTGTGTAATTACCAATGCACATGTATTTTTAAACATGGTCATAATTACTAGAAATGCTTTAATTATTTATGTTCATTAGGTATTGTACATATTATATTTGTAATTCGCAAAACAAACATGATTAATTCCCTTATTGATTTTTTTTTTCAAATAGATCAGTTTGAATTAATCTAGTTCTGATAGTATATATATGTATGTATAATTCGATATTTACACTGATTGTTTTAAGCATCAATAATAAAATATTAGAACTTGTATGTATCATGGTGCTCAAGGTGTCGCACAACTTTACAATTTATACTGTTTGTTACTTTGATTTACAAGTATTGTAGACAAGTGTGACCCTTACCAATATATAAACACACTGCCTGTAACTACTTTAAACATTGTGTATACTCCACAATGGAGTTGGGTTAAATAATAAAATTATAACATCTGCTATATCTTGCTAAATAATATGCAAATATTTTTCAGGGTGTTGCAGATAAGTTCTACATTGAGAAGCAACTTCTGCCAGAAAACCTTGTGGAAGCTGGCCGCTCTGTAGGAGTCCCAGTTATCCTGAACCTTCGTGAAGGCTATGATCACTCCTACTACTACATTTCCACTTACATTGGCGAACACTTAGATTTCCACGCCAAAATACTTAAAGCATAGCTTATAAGTACACACAATTATCAATAAAGTCAACTTTAATGCATTTTGATGTACCTCATATTTTTGTAATTCTAATAAAATGTTATTTATTTACAATAAGTGTTATAATTGAAAATGAATGTCCGTTTTCAAATATGTAATGCTCTGTTTATACATAAATAAATTTGTTATATATTCAACAAAATTTCTTTGTTATACATAATATAATTTATTAAAATGTCCACTATCTTCCTGTATCAGATTTCCTGAAGCTGTGATAATACTGAAGGAACTTGTCTCTCTGGCCCCACACATGTCCGCCCCAATAACACCAAGCCCTGTTAAAGCAAATCATGGCTAAAATTAATGATATAACAGTGCGTGATAAATGGATAACCTTGAACTTGTATGTAGCTCTATAAAGATAAATTTATTGCAAAATCGTTATCTACTCGAAATGACGAACTCTAACTGGCATACTTTGATTATTGCGTGACACAGATAAGGGCTTGTTAGTTGGTTAGTTCTCATACCATCATTTAAGTTCATTAGACTTAATGGTACAAAGGACAATGACTAAATGTATGGACATTTTGGCCCTGCGTGGACAGATACTTTAGGTACCTATTATTGCGATATAGGGTTGATAGATTATATCAAAAGATAACAGAATTTTATTATAACTTTGTATCAAATTGTTTGGTAATGCTATTTTCTATATTTAAAGTAGATGGTGGTTGACATGCCTGCTTTGAACGTTTGGCTCGTAATAATCTGTCAACCAATTCACATGTCGCTATCACATGTCATATTCTCTTTGATATCACTCACAGTGAAGTGAATGACAGAGTGTAGTAGTGGCATTGTTGTGTGTGTTGCCACAGCAATAATGCAAGAAACAACAAGTGGGAATGTGAAACCATAAACGTCAACGGCGCTCCGAGAAGCGTGGCCTTCAAGATCTATGTTAAATGTTGGCAAAATGCATGACATTCATGCAAACATGCAAATATAGGCAAATACGACCATCTACATTTATCAGACAAATAAAACAATTGATGGTTTGTCTTCTTATTTGCCTACCTTTTAAACCGACAAGCGCAAGGTAACGTATTTGGTATTAGCCATATTTGTCAAATAGGCAAATAAGACAAACATTATGTGAATATAAGAAACTGTCCACACGATATTGTAATTGTTTACCAAATATGCCATATACACAAATACATATAGCCATGTTAAGTGCCGGCATTAAACGTCTACCTATACGTCACTCGCACCACAGACTAAAATATATACTAGGACTTGCACCACGCAATATGAAATCAATTATAAAACAGGATATTAACAAAGTAAATATTTTTAAATTAACTTTTGATAGATACACCTTGATACAAAAATACAGCACAGTAAATATTTTAAAATCGAAGTTGAATTATTGACAATATTGAATTTTGATGTGCAACCTGTTCACGGATGGCCGAAAATGGACAATGTCCTTTAATTTCAGACTCATGACGTGATGCCTGCTGAAACAGCTTCATTGCAATATATGTTAGGTACCTGCTTCTAGCCAAGCTACCCGTTGATTCGGGAATAAAGCAACATAAGTAGGTATAAGATCCTTTTTCATTTAATCTATTCCTAATTTAATCTGCATCCGTCGAGCCGTTTCAGCGTTATGAAATAACAAACGCACAGAACACGCGCACTTGGTGCATGGATAGGTAATTCGTAAAACATAGGTAAGTACATATTTCATATAAAATATAGTCTGCATTATTGAATATGTAAGTGTGTGGATCTGGTTTAAATACATATATTTGGTTATGATTTAAGCGACCATTAGAATATAGTAAAATAGAATGAGCAAATAATATTGTTTTGAACAGCACCCTTCAACCCTAAACATTAATGTTTGCACCCTCTAGTATGTACGCAAGCAGTAATGTATATAAAAGAATCGAAACAGAAGTATTTGTGGAACATTTGTGGCTTACATTCCGAATAGAGCGCCGCCCAGATGCGCCGCATGGTCGAAGAATTTCCACCCAAAAACAACGCCAGCGAGGTCAACGCTCATAATCACTTTTATAGCCTGCAAAAAAAACATTATTTTTATTACCACTGTATTTACCTACTCCTATGATTTTTTGTATGTATGTGTCTAGATGATATGATGATGCAATGGGTGGTAGCTGGATCCAATTCTACTTAAGGTTTAAGCTTCTGGTAAAGGTAACATTGGGAATAAATCCTGTTATCGTATTTTTTTTACCTACACGCTTTCTTTGTGACCCAGCGTAGTGCTATGTACAGAACGCTTCTTATACTTGTCTGTCTAAGGGGCCGTCCATTAATTACGTGAGGCTTGAAAATGGGGGGGGGGGGGATTGGGGGTACGGCAAAAATCACGAAATATCACAAGGGGGAGGGGGAAGAGAGAGATAAGATATCACGTGTATTTATTTTTTCGTCAAACGCGATACAATAAATATGGCCTGGTTGCGGAAAATAGCCAGCCCACCAAGTACCAAGTAAGGGACAGTGGGCAGGTTCGAATTCTACTTGAAGCTTGAGCTTATGGTGACAGGCAAACGCTATTGAATCAGAGGCATTTCACTAAACAACAAACCTTAAGAAATTAACAAACTTCAGTCATATAGGTTTTTTGTTTCTATAGTGTAACACTAGGGTATAATTTAATTAAAAAAAAGAAACTGACTGGGCAGTAACTTCATAGATGTATAGATTAAAAATTAAGAGTTAGACAAACTATATAATATATACAACCCGGTCAGAATATCTGTGCACCTCGCTGGAATGCGGCGCCTCTCCCGCTTTCCCTGTCACCTCTCCGCGCACTCCCGGTGCGACAGTACGGTTAGCATCTTCGTTGCCGATACACGTCCCGATAATTTTGATATTTTCGCTTTGTTGTTGTTTTGTTTTTTAATATTTATTGTTAAGTTTAAACTGTTAAGTTTGGACTGGTTTGGTTTTTGTAAAATTGTTGTAGCCACAATTCTGTTAAACTGAAGTCATGGGAAAAACAATACACAGCGAATCAAGAAATTTAATCTTGAAAGTGCTCAAGTTTTTTGAATCGGAGAAAGCAAATAAACAGTACACCATACCTGTAGACCAAGTGGTGAAACGAACCTGTGCTGCAACTGGGATATCAAAGAGGACTCTATTGAAAATTAAAAATGAAGCCAAAGTACAACCACCTACTTCGCCGGGCGCTAGTCCGACTCCAAGTACTAGTAATAATTTAGAAACCCACCCAGAACCAAAATTATCGACACCGTGTAAGAAGCGTAAACAGTACAAAAAACGCATCGAAGTAGATGATTTTGACATTTGCGCAATACAAAATATCATCAACAGTTTTTATGCTGTAAAAAAGAAATCCCAACTTTGAAGAAAATTCTGGCAGAAGTTAAGAGAGACCTACATTTTCAAGGTGGGAGAACATATTTAAGAAATATTTTAATTAACAAATTGGGCTACAAGTTCAAAAAGTGTAAAAATATCCGTTGTGTATTGACACAAAAGCCGGACATCGCCGCATGGAGGGCATAGAGTCAATAATTTATGGTGAGTTTAATAATAAATGTTTTTGTAATCAAAATTATTGTTTTTTAATAACAAACCCTTCATCAATAATAAATTGATTTGAAAAGGTTAGTAATTTTTTTACCTCCACATTTCTCGAAAAAACTTTTTTTCACGCCGTACCCAGACCGCCGATATGACGTCACGAGGTCAGGTGCACAGATATTGTGACCGGGTTGTACGAACTAGCGTTAATAAATTTGGTATGTATAAAATCAAACATAATTTACCAGCAAACATATATTTATATCTCTATGTAGTGTGCGTGCTTATATGACTACATATACCTACATATGTAGAAAAATAATGGCTTTAATGAACGCACAGCAAGTGATTGCCCTTTATCACAAGTGCAAGTGACTTGATTCGAAAAGAGGCGGAGGTTTCCTCGATAACTCACGAAATAACTTTTGTATTTGGAACACTACTAAATTAAAAAGTTTTAACAACTAACTCTTCAATAAAGTCATGGCTGGTAATAAAGAGCAAAAATATATATTAATACTGTAATTTTGTACTTTGGTTACGTAAATATAAATATTCGTTACTGATACATATAAGCATTTCTTATTTATTTTTCTTATATTAGAGGGGAGTAAAAAGGCAGAGTGACGGGCCACACGATACCAAAATTATTGAAACTTGAACGAAGTACGTTGAATTTCTCGCTACGCTCAGGATACTCTTTAATCCTTCTCTTCACTGTGTATTCATAAACAATTGTTCACGCCCTCAATACATTATTTTGGTCTCTTGTGACACAATCTACTATGAACCACGAGCGAAATTAGTCGATCCTAAATTCATTCGCTCGAAAACAAGTACCCGTAGCAATAACAAGTTTGCAGACCTGCATAGCAAAATAAGTATTGTTAGTTACCGTTCCAGCGGCGAACGTGTACATCGGCAAGAAAATAATGTTGAGCTTCGTGTCGGGATACTGCACGCACACATACGCCAACACGGCCATTATCGCGCCAGACTGAAACACAACACATATTTATAGTATTAACCTACTTAAAAAAGGAGAGGGTTCTCAATTCGTAAGAATCTTTTTTCAGTGTATGTTCCCTGATTAAAAGGGTATACCATACCGACTTGGGTCACCCAGGATCGGATAAGGGGATCCCAGAAAAATCGCTTAGTTACTTACTAACCACTGAAACCATCCACCAGCAGGGCTAGCACGCGACGGAGAGAAATGGTCTTTCCACTTTTGTCCACCTTTCAGTAGAAGTAATTGTCTTCTCCACATTACAGAGCACGGCAACCGGGGAAAGAGATAAAATGTTTCCTTTTGACGTATCTCGTAGACAGTATATCCCGCTACTCCCGCTATAGAGCACGGACTCGTCGAAACGTAGATGTGATTCTCTCCGATTGACATAGCACGGCATTTAATATTGAAAACAGATGTGGCATTTTCATTACTTTACACAGTAATGCTTGCGCATTATTGCGTAACACACCTACGTATCTCGTAAGTCGGATTTCCTCTTTCCTCTTACTACCAGTTGTATTAAAGGACAAAATACTCCCCAATTCAGCATTAGTGGAATCTTAGTTCAGCAGGGCTAGCACGGGCAGTGGACTATTTCTCCCCGTGGAGAGAAAAGAAATCTTTTCCATCATGTCCTTTTATCTCCGTTGCGAGCACGGCGACGCCAGAGGATAGTTTATCCACGTGGATAGACGGCGGGTGTAGCGTTCTCTATAGTTTGTACTCCGTATGTGCCATTTAAAGTAAATTTAACTAGTCTCTAGAGTATAGCGTGTGATATACATACGTAGTATCCTATTTCGTTTACGACTCATTATGCGTATGTAAGTAGGGACATACTGAAGAGTAAAAACAAATAATAATTATTTAACTTAGGTATTTCACAGAGGAAAGTACACCGGCAAACCATCCGTATGGTTTCGAGGCTGCAATGCATTATTAAGCTTCTTACATAAATACAACGCCATTTCTTTGTTGACCCTAAATATGTGCCTGAATTAATTATTCGGGTCATCGAAAGGATTAAATATAATTATTATAATATGCGCGAGATGTTTTTATATAGAAATAAACTTTTATCCACTATAACATTTATAAACAAACTTTTATTTTATATTTTTATTTCATAGAAGGTGATAACCTTTCTCCGGCGATAATGTCAATCGGAGAGAATTATATCCACGTTTCTAGAGTCCGTGCTCTATAGCGGGACATACTGTCTACGAGAAACATCTAAAGGAAACATTTTATATCTTTCCCCGGTTTCTGTGCTCTGTTAGGTGGAGAAGACATTTATTTCCACTGACAGGTGAATAAAAACGGTGGAAAGACTATTTCTCTCCGTCGCGTGCTAGGCCTACGGTAGTAGAAAATAACCGTAGGGCTATTATGTATCTCCTTCTTCTTCTTGTTTGTATGGCTTGTGCGGCGTAACCACTATTATGTGTCTCAGTTGCTAACAATTGTTGATTGCAATCGAAAATGATTAGCGGCTCTATGTCACTTTTGTTAGCTCCAGTCATCAACCTACTAACATTTTTGCTTACTAGTATTGTCAACATTAATTACATCAATTGTTAGCAAGTGAGATAAATAATAGCCCAGCGGGAGTGCCACCCCCTTACCTAAACCGGAATAAGCAGGCACCTGTGGGCCTAGCACGAAAATTTGCATCGTTGACATATACAGTACAAACTATGAGTTATCTGTACCACAGTGGTACTTGATTATAGATAGTTTGTACTGTAAACGGCAACACGATTACGTTACACTTACGCATATTTTCGTGCCAGGCACACTGGTTGCCCTGTGGCTCTTTGGTGTTATGAACATGTTAGACCGGAGGGGTGGTGCCATTGGGTATTAAAATGTGATCTAAACAGTATACTCACAGCACCAAGACTGAGGCCGGGCTGGTTCATCATGACCTTGTGGAGGAAGCTAGCGAAGCTGCTGACCACGCCTGCGCTCAGGTACATCGCCAAGAATTGCTCTTTGCCCAGAGAGGCTACTGCCGCTGTTGCAAGCATAAAAAATATTTTATTGTATATTAAATGTTTTTGAAATGATAAGTTGTTATTCCCATAACCTTTGCCTAGTTTGGAACCTGAAGACCTTGTGTGGATATTGTCCCATAGTATATTATTAAATATATAATAAATATACATTAGTTAAACATACGAAATCTCCACAATACATGCTACTTAGCAACGTTTTACAATATAAGTTTATTTACTATATCTAGTAAATAAAGTATTTTTACCTATTATTAATTTGCATTTTAGATAGTTGTATCTTGTAGCTATTGTACCCAATTATTATAAGTATAACACATCCAATTAAAAAATCTATGAACGATGCATAACATACGCAAACAAATTGAATTCCCAGGTAAAGGAATGGTTAGGTAACTAAATAATATATATACCTACCTGGCATGAAGCTGTACAGCACATACATATTTGCAGCAAGATGCAAAGGTGAGTGATGGCTGAATGTTGACAGAACCATCGGCCAACATAGTGCACCTGAAATTAAAAATAAATATGTTTTTATGCTCGGATTTCCAATGGCTACGTTCCGAGAAGCGCCGAAATCACTCGCGGCGTCATCGATGACGTCACCGAAAACGCTCACGCCGCGACCACAACGCTCGCCGTTCGCAGGTGGGTCTACGTGATCATTACGAGCTGTCACTGTCAACCAAAGGGAACGGCAAACCGGGGCGCAAGCAGCGAGAGCAGTGTTGTGAGCGTTGACGGCGCTTCCCGGAACGTACCCTAAGTAACAACTGCAAGGGGTTGTTGGGAAAAACGCCCAAAACCGTCTCACCTTTCCTTGGCTATTGTGGATTTTGTTTAATATTCCTAGATTTGTGTTTCTTACAGTTAAACGTAATATTAGTGGATTATTAACCGTTAAGTGCATGAGTGTAGGCAAAGAGAACAAAATCATGAATCATTGTTTTGTATTTTCACTTTTCGTCATCAATCGCCTTTGAAAGTTTTAGTATTGAATCCACGGCATTACTAGAATGGACTTATAGAGGACAGTGACTTAATGTCTGACTTATGTGAAGTTCTTGACTCGGACTGCTTGAATGGAAATCTTGATGTAACTATAAATATTTACATAGACAACTTGAGGAATGGCAAATGAACTGTAGACCTAAGACTAAGACCAAATACAAGTAAAAAAAACTGCATTAATAATTTGACACTTCAAAACTTCAACTTCAACTTCAAACAGATTCCCACTGCTGCACTTAAGTAAGGAACCTATAGTGTGGTGTATGCTACTTACCTATGATTTAACGGCCTTACCTATAAACAATGCTTAAATTTAAATACCATCATTTAGTATGGTGCAGAACAATTTTGCTGTTCGCTCTACTAACTAACGTCATTTAAAGTTAAGCAGCGTTTTAAAGTAAGGCCCTACAAGTATATCGTCTAGTATAGTTATTATTATTTATGTGCCCCCACTGAGGATGGACAGGATTGAGCATATGTTGGATGATCAATCTTTTAGCGGTTTTTTGTAGCCAGAATATACTCAACTGAGTGCTTCACGAAATTTGATATTCTGTACATTATCAAGTAACATTTTTCTACAGTAATACAGCCAATTACATACATGTAGAGGCTAAAACAAATCTCAAGTTCCCGAATATTACTTATGTGTATTAATTACACACTTGGTTGCATTAGAGACAAAAATATTTGTATATAATGTAGTGGTTAGTGAGACCTCAATCTCGTACTATCAAGTGAATTATATTTATTATTTCTTAATTTATTTCCAATCAGTTTTTCTCTACTTTCAGAATATTGGTTTGGGGTGTCTTTGTTTTTTAAGCGAAATTATTATTTTTTCTCTTCTTGAATTTGGTCTTGAATTTATTTAGGTAAACATTTACAGTTGCATCAAGGGGGATATTTTTTGCAAGATTAAAGCCACAGTCATCAAAAAAATAAGTTTGACAGTTTCATACTTCCTGAAGGGTTTGAGCAGAAGTATTTGATCATGAACGGCTGTAGTGACCGGACACGCCACATGCCAAACACTAGGACATTTGCTGCTAGGATCGGATAGAACACCTTCTCACTGTTGTGCAATGAGTTCCACCATTTTCTCAGCGGGCCCGGCTCCGACTTCTGGAAAAGATTGTGAGAAATACTTGAAGTACATAACTAGAATACTTTAAAATGCATACATCCTTGTTAAGGTATATTCCTAGCAAAGCTAACTAGGTTCTAATAATGTGGTGAATTCAATGTAGCCTAAAGGTAAATAAATTGAGTGTAAAATTTTGTGATATTAATATCTGTATCTGTATAACTGGACAATTAATATTTATTGATTAATTTTATTAATAAGTTTACTTAGTATCTTAACTTACCACTAATTTTACTTACTATCAGGAGAATGAAGTGCCCTTCTCTGTACCAAGTTTTATCAAAAAAAAAGTTCAATAGTTAATATAGGAAAATCCGGTAACCTCACCGGCCATGTCACACTAGTCCGTTACCATAATGTTCTATTAAAATCTTCACCAAATTGCTGAATACAACACTTTTACTATAGGCATTTTGATTGTGAAATTAAATTATGATGTCATACATTTTAAGAGATAAATATGTCTAGTTTTTGTGGCAACATCAGCTGAATAACTTTCTTTGAGTTACTTCATTAATTTGTTAGGAGTTAGTATCATTACACTTAAAGATATATTTAGCTTTTTTCGGCTAATCTTTTTCTTTGAGGTTATATTGATCTGAAGGTTTACTGATACATTGGAAGAGACCATCTCGAAAAACTATTACATAAAGAATGAAGCTGAAAACAGGCAAGCTATTATGACATAATAGTATGAAACTATAATTTAATAATTGACTACTCTAATTATAAAAAAAATAAAAATCTAAATAGCAAGGCTTAGAGGCAAACCAAGAACTTAAAAAGTAATTTATCTTACTAATGGAGTCATCGTAACCTTCTTCTGATGATGCCCCAGCCATGTGCTGGGTTTTTTGAACAGGCTATATGCATGAGAGCGTAAGCTTTCATATTCCCAGATAGCACAGCCAGTCAAGCTCGCAGCTGAAACCTTAAATGAAAAAAAGAACAGTTGACTACTCTAAATTTATAGTTTTGTTACTTCTGTGATTAGCTTTAATCTATCTGAATACTTTTGGTGATGCAATTATAGAATACTAGCAGCGCCCTACGGTTACACCAGCATGGTGATGGATGATGAGGATGAAAAAGTATCCAATATGTTATTCCAGTGCCTAGATATCTATGTACCAAATTTCATTAAAATCCATTCAATAGTTTATGCATGAACTGTTATAATATTAAATAAAATATTAATTAACATATTAAACCCATTTATAATATTAGTAGGAAAGATGAGTGACAAACAGACCTTAAAATAAAAAATATATTTTTATTTTAGAGATCTATTTAAAGCAATCAAATACTATATAAATACATCAAAACATTTCTTCAAAAACAATCCTGAACTATTTATTTCAACATCTTCGGCCAGTATTACAGAAAACCTCTCAGTTTTGAAGCTCAGCTTGAGTGGAGAATGCCATATAAAATTTATGCAGATCTGTATTTGAGCCTAGATTCACTACTGATGAAGAGCTTAGCATGCTGTAAAAAATCATAAGCAAGGTGTAGCGGCTGAGGCTGGTAATGGCCCATATAATCAGCTTTGTAACTATGTAGCTACAAAGATGAGCATATGTCCCTGAGATTTTGTTATGCAAGGATGAAAGGGCGGCACTTATAATATTTAATATTGTGTGAATAAAAATTGCCAGAACTGTCAAAATTCTTTTAAACATCTAGAGGGTCCCTCTCACCCATATAATGTAATAGCACCTTAATCTTTTTACAAGTTTACATAAAATACTTACACCCAAAGTAAAAAAAAGAGGTCTAATCAAGTTCCTTGCATGTAGGGGTCCACTTTCTATGTGAATATGTTCTAAGGGATCCGGCTCGAGCTTCGGGCGACGACCGCTCCGTTGCGAATTATGAAGTGAACTACGAAGTTGGTAGCGGACATTTCCCACAGACCCTCGAATATTCTCCAAGAGAAAGGGTTTACTGAAAATTGTATAAATATTATGAAATTATTTTCATACCTTCATAACCTTTAGCAAGTATACTTCCATATTCTTACCAACTATTTGTTAATTCTGCAGCTGACCAGACATTTCTAAAGAACATATTAGTATTGTTTTGTATGCCCAAATCGCATTATTTTGTAATTTTTGGCTACGTAAGTACAGATTTGAGTAAAATAAAACTGTAAACAATTTTTGAAAAATTACAAATCAAAATAAATTTACAGATGACATTGTTGACAGTGATTAGTCAATGATCGATTGACTGCTTTAAAGGTTTGAAGTTGACACAATGTACGCTTTTTATATATGGACTCGTCTACTTTGTTCATTAGCTAATCATCATGCAAAATTGATTGAGGCTGTCTTGCAACACGTTCACTGAATACAATTTTACTGTCGTTATACGCACTGAAAATTAACGCCATTTTACTACATTTATTACTTTATTTATCAGGCTAGCAGGACATATATGTAGTACAGGTAAGTGCCTGCATCCATGTCTTACTAATGAAAATTTATCTTTACACTACATAGTGTATTTGTCTAAACGGTTGGTTCTAAATTAAAAGAATTTTTCAGCCAAGACTAAATTTTTTGGTAGTTTGTTCCATGTTATTTAAAATATCTGTGATTTTTGAAATTCCTCTGATCAGTTTTAGTTTGTTAAATTAAGCGTTTAGTTTTCTTCATAATACATACAATAATATGCTCTTCTAATTTCAGATCTTCTGTAATCTTTGCACCCAAGTCCATTTGTATTTTGACTGATGTAAGTTGTATATTTTAAGTCATGTGTTTGGGGCGAGGATTACAATTAGGTAGCTATGTGCAATACTGTGTATTTCGAAGCATTAAGGTATAAGAGCTAACCCTTTGACCGAGAGCTATTCGGTTTAGGTCACTTTGCAGTTGATCAAAGTTTAATAGTGTATTCGCAAATAGTTTTGTATCGTCGGCGAAGATGCTGACATTACCTAAGCTTACAACGTATAGTAAAATAATAAATAAATATAACGATATAAAATAATTATTTTTATAAGAGACTTGACAGGAATTGTGTAAAATTAATCATTTTAATATTGCGACCGATTTATTTGCAACTAAAATACTTGATATAATAAATAATAATATACATATAAAAACTATACCAAAAATCGACTCTTCAATCAACCACTTAAACCATGGATTACTAAATGAGTAGTAAAATGTATTAGAAAGCGATATAGATTACTTACTTAAGAAAGCTAAGAAATCACCTAATAATGACAAATTAAAAATAAGTATGATAACTATAGAAATATATGTAATAAAATAATAATTACATTAAAAAAAAGAATACTACAAAAACAAACTAATAGAAAATAGAGGAGATATAAATGAAATATGGAAAATAATAAAAGAAGTGTGTAACAACAAAAAAACTAAAGTGTCTTTTAAAGCATTATTGAAAATTGCTAATACTGAATCGCCTAATATAAAAAAAAATATTTCACAACTATTGGAGGTACCCTTGCGAACGAAACTCTTTAGGATTTACTTGCTAAATCACCAAACTCCACAGTCAACTCATTGACTCCATTTCCTACCGACCTAGTTGAAGTGAAAAATATAATATTTTAATTGAAATCAAATAGTGCACCCGGATGGGACAAAATTACTACATATTTACTAAAAAGGTTCATTAATTTTATTATCGAACCATAACATATTTATGTAACCTAAGTCTAAGATAATATAATAAGAGTATGGAATTTTCCCTTCTGTTTTTAAAAAAGCTGTTATTACCCTATTTTTAAAGCTGGCGATAAGAAAAGTGCCTCTAACTATAGACCTGTATATATCGCTTCTTTAAAGTCTTTCTAAAGTCCTAGAAAAACTGGTGAAAAGAAGAGTGACGCGGTATCTAGAAAAGAACAACCTGTTACATAACAACCAGAATGCATTCAGAGAAGGTAGGTCGGCTGAAGACGTTATTCTGATGTTAAATTCTTTGGTCAAGTCATATTTGGACGATGGAGACAAATGCTCAGGGGTTTTTTGGACCTCCATAAAGCCTTTGACACAGTCTCCATAGGTACCTATTCTATTGACGAGGGTAAATAATGTTGGTATAAGAGGTGTCGCACTTGACTGGTTCACAGACTATTTGACTGGTAGGACGCAAAAGGATAAAAGATAATTTTGAAAATTTGGCGCGGTGTGCACGTACGGAGTGCCGCAAGGTAGACCACTAGGCCCAACATTTTTTATAATTTACATTAACGATCTATGTGATACTACTTTGCCTGGACTATGTTGTGTTGTCTCCTTATGTTTACAGACGACACCGTGCTTCTCCTTCATGATAAGACATGTGAAAAGGTTATTAGGCTAGCGGAGCTCTGCCTTTCAAATGTTACGCAATGGCTTGAAGATAATCTTCTTTCCCTCAATACCAGTAAAACTACCAGAATTGGTAATCTACTCTATGATACAGTTTGTATGTGCGATACTGTTAATTATTAATTTAGTAATAGGTTATATTTGCTTATAATTCAATCCGTACTACGGTTATATGTGATTTAGTTGCTGTAAACCTTAAATTTTTATTTTTATAATTTTTTAGCAATTGTAGATAATGCAAGACCGATGCGCTTGAAATATCAAAATAAAATATTAACCCGATGCCGAAAGATTACGACGAAGATCAGGTTCAATATAATAAAAGTATAATAAAAGAAACCATACCTAAATTTAAATTTAAATAATTTACCATACAGCTTTTTACTGCTTCGTCTGTAAGATCTGTAAAACTAGCTTACTTAGATACTTTGTATACACTCAGGTCCTTGCCGCGAGAAGAACCCCCGTATCCTGAGATACAAGTTTAGTCTTAGTTCAGGGACGTGGGGCTTCTATTAGCGGTATGGCCTGGGATGCACATGAATACCTCTTGTAAAATATGTTACATAAAATGTATTTTAGTACTATAAGTTATTGTTGATAAAATATTGTATTTCCTTACATACAATTTTTTATTCTGAAATAAACGTTATTATTATTATTATTTTTATTTAAACAATTTCACGGGTTTCGCGCGGTTACACATAGGCATAAGTGGGGCTGTAGCCAACACTTAGAGGCCTGTTTGGTATAAAAATACAATATAGTATTTTTATACAATGTAGTAAAAACAGACATTTTGGATGAAGGGTAACATGGTATACTTATATCTATTACAAAAAAGTGTAAAATGGCATGGCTATTGATATGTACTTATTAGTGGTACGATAGTGGGCTATGGACGAGACTACGGCACCTGCCAATTTCAGTCTCATTTTAAAAGATTTAGGCAGGTGGTGACTTGACACCCACTAAACGGGCCCCCCGTAAGGGCCACCATCGATGGTGGCAAATGGGGCAACGTTGGTGTGGATGGCGATTATATTATTATTATTATTCACATTATTTATTTCCTTTTCTTAAAATTACATTTTTTACAATATTTCTATATACAATAAAAAATAATAAATAAAAAACATTGTAAAAAACCTAATCCTAGATTGCCATCGGCAGCGGGGCATGACCCAAACTACCAGTGGTTAGGGCTGCAGACTGAGGAACCTCCTGACAATACGTGCCGTGTCAAGAAGTACTGCCTTCTGTATCTGTCCCTTGATCCAACCGTCTAGCGAAAGCCTCTTAAGATGTCGGTCGAGGCTTTTTGCTATAAGGCCGTTTGCTGCAACTACTAACGGAACAATTATTGTCGAATCAACATCCCACATGGCGGTCACCTCATGAGCTAAGTCAAGGTACTTGCTAAGCTTGTCCTTCTCAGCCTTCACGAGGTTCTCATCATGAGGAATGGTGACGTCAACAAGCATTACCCGGCGCTGAGATCGATCGATCACCACGATGTCAGGCTTATTGGCAACAATAGTCCTGTCCGTGATTATAGATCGATCCCAATAGAGCGTAGCACGACCGTTTTCAAGAACAGGCGTAGGTGCGTACTTATAGTACGGCACCTCAGACTCAATAAGGTCATATTGAAGGGCAAGTTTGCTGGTGAATAATCCTGGCTACTTGGTTATGTCTGTGCAAGTACTCTCCATTAGCAAGATGAGAACAACCGGAAATAATATGTCTGAGTGACTCTCCGGGACGGCGGCATGCTCGACAAATGTCGACCGTACCGTCTTTCAGAATATATTTCCGGTAGTTATTCGTCTTGATAACTTCGTCAGCAATAGCACAAACAAAACCCTCAGTTTCACCAAAGAGATCACCGAAACGCAGCCAGTTCACTGAGGCGAGCGGGTCCACGTCAGGCCTTGTTAGGGCCTTGTAGAACCGTCCGTGTAGCTCTTTGCCCTTCCATACGTCTCTACGGTCTTCGATGCTTAGCACCACTGGTTTACGCCAGTTCTCGTTTGCCAAGGAGAGAGGTGTGAGGCTCCTATCAACTGCTATGATATCGCGATGTATCCCACACTCGGTGTTACGGAAATACTCCCGGAGACTGGACACCTCACAGTTGTGGAGGTTCTTGGCATTTAGGAAGCCACGACCCCCCCACTTCCGTGGGATGTATAGCCTCATAACAGACATAATTATTATTATTATTATTAACGTCATTGTGCCTCTCCTATATAACAAATTTAATAAAGTACATAAGGCTAAAAAGTTAAGTAAGAGCGAAATCAAAAAGATATTACTTACTTGGCTTCAATATGATTATGAAGGCATCTAAAGGATGCTTAGAGATTGATATTTTGAACACGTAACCCATTTATTCAACTGCGTCCTACGTACTATCACACACAATGCCCAATGTACACAACGTCAGACAGAGTGTACGGTGCGGTCAACGCCACACACATTGCTTTACATACTTCATACCTACACTTACACACCCACCCTCACACAACATTCACACATCTCTCCCAATTCACCCTAATGAAATGGATGCTTTGACGGAGATGATATACACTCAAACATACATTCACACACATACACTACACTACACTAACATCCTAACACACCCTAAAACAACACTCAGAAAAAAACCGGTCGCAATGTATGCAGTTTTACATTGCGAGTCAATTATTGTGAAAATAACAAACGAATTTCGAGATTATGACAAAATGGTCTATGCTGCCACAGCAAGTTTTTTCTTGTGAAACGCAAATTTAATGAACGCAACAAAGAAATATTGAAGGTTTAACAATTTTTTTACAACTTGTTATAACAGCAACGTCATGAGCTGCGGAGTTCACATAGTTAAACTTTGCGTGGTGTACAATGTAGGTAAGCTAAACATTGACTTCATACTAAGTTGCGTTAGCAACTTTTAGGCTCGTTGATAAAACCACTATGGTGCAATCTGCGGGATTAACAAAATTATAAATTGAGTGATTCACAATGTAAGTCGAACTTTGTTTGTTGTGACATCAACAACATTAAGTTCCTTTGAGAAAATCTCAATGGGGTACTCTGCGAGGTCAACATATTTAAAGTTTGCGTAGTTCACAATATAGGACTTAGATATTGTGCAGTTAGCAACTTTCATGCCGTTTGATAAAATTGCAATGTGGTAATCTGTGGGGTCACATAGTTAAACTTTGCGAGGTGCACAATGTAAGCTAAACATTGACTTTGTGCTATGTTGCTTTAGCAACTTTTAGGCTCTTTGGTACAATCACTATGGTGCAATCTGCGGGATTAACTAAGTTAAAAATTGAGTGATTCACAATGTAAGCCGTATATTAACTTTGTAGGTTGTGACATCAACAACGTTATCTTTCTTTGAGAAAATCTCAATGAGGTACTCTGTTAGATAACATATTATCTAAAATTTGCGTGGTTCACATATTAAGCTAAACACTTACTTTATAAGTTTCAGCATCAGTAATCTTTAGGCCCTTTCCTAAAATTGGTGCGAGGCAATCTGAGGGATTCACATAGTTAAAGGTTGCGAGATTTACAATGTTAGAGAAATATTAACTTTGTATGTTGTGAAATCAACACGTTTAGTATCTTTGGTTAAGTCGGAGCTAGGTATTCTGCGTATTTTACATAGTTGAATTTGGGTAGTTTTACAATATAAGGTGAACATACGAGTATACTTTGTTGCAGCATGAGCAACATTTAAATACACAAAATTATTATTGTAGTAACTTGCGTGATTCACATAGTTTCAGTTTGTTCGGATAGGTTTTTCACTTTTATCGAATTTCAAGAAAACAAAACCTAAATATTGCTCCAAATTGAGCTTAATCTCCTTATGAAAACCGCGAGAAAATCCGTTCAGTAGTTTCGGAGAGTAGCGTGTACATACAGGCAAAAATAAATTAAGAAAAATACGCCTGTGTTCCGTTATACCATAGCGTAAAAATATTTAGATGCGGTCATACGTTGTTTATCGCCTACACTCAGTTTTTGATGTTGTTTATACTATTATCTGATTAAAATGAAAAAAAGCCTAAATGTTTCCTTAAGCTGATCTTAATCTACATGTGAATAATGCAATAAAGTCCGTTCACTGGTTTTGGAGATTGGCGTATACATACGGACAGACAGATAGACAAAAAAAATGAAAAATTCTTTAGTTTTAGTTTTTATACATGGAAAAGATAACCGAAACATGTGAATAAAATCCGAAACAGTTGGTGAAATTCTATGTAGAAGTCTGGTAGATAGTTAGGTACTATTTGTACTTCGATTTCGGCTTCCGCAATTCTAGCTTGTTATAATCACGACGCTATAACATTAGTAAAAGCACAAGTTGATAAATATCCTTATTAACAATATGAAAATTGTCAGAATCTTTAAATAATAATGCGAAAAAATCTCAACATGTACAAACTGCTAATTCATACTTGCAAAAATTACACTTAACTTAAATTATTATTTTTGCACATGGCGAAATTTTTAAACTGTTAAAAACACAATTCTAGCGTTGGATTATTAATTATATGCATTCATTTCGTTGGCAACTGTTGGCTACGCCACACGTACGACGCTGCAGGTCGGCTAGCCGCTAAATTATATTCTTTATATTCTAACTACGTGCAAGTTAATGTTATCTGTGTTTAAAATATTATTGTGATATAATGAATGAACCGAAGACTAAACACTGTTTCAGTGATATTAGTGAGTAAGATTAATATGAATTCCGTGCTTACTTTCAAGTTTCAACATTTATAAAGTGTTGCTGTCAATATGTATATTATGAACCAAACTACTAATCGAATAGTATTATAATTAATATTATAAATGATTATAATTATTAATATTATAATTATTAATATTAAAAAGACTATCCACCGAGTGTATTTTGTTAATATAGATATTTGTTGATACTTGTGTTTTAGTAATAATTAATAATTAGTTCAATTTTGGTGGATACTAAAACAGATACCTATTCACATATTAGTCATTACAAAGTCTCGGGGGAACTAAAGTCTGGTACACGTGGATGTTTGCGTAATAATTCATATACCTATGCTATTTTTTTTTAATATTATACTTATTTCATAAATTATGAAAAGATTGATATAAACCAAATAGTAAAACACGATGTATACATACATTTTTAATTAATATGAATGTATGTTTAGATGAATTAAATCAAAACATAATGTAGTGAGATTGTTATTATCCGATATATTGTGTTGTGAAGTGTTGTCAGTATTTTCATAAACGACGAATTTATACAAACACACTTAAACAAATATAAGGTCAGTAAAATTTAGAAATCTCCTCCTTTTTTTGAAGTCGGTTACTAAAAAGTATATAGTTGAGTTCTCTGGACTTTTTTCTATCGATATACTAAGTTTCATCAAAATCGACAGACAGACAGACATTTTTTTCAAAAACTACATATTCTTGTTCAGTAACTATGTAATTTTACGTCTTTTTACTCACATTTTCTTAATTTGTCTTCCAAGTACAGACTTTTTGGCCTCTACTCCTTTATTATAAGTATAGATAGATAAATAGATAATGTATGCTTTACTGTTCCATATGTTTTATATGTTAAGTTACGAGTATATAGACTCTGTTTTTCTAGACGTATATATATATATATATGTGTGTTTATATATAATAAAATATGTTTGTTATATGTATTTGTAAGCATAAAATATTAAAATAAATCTAGACGGGAGAAGCCACTGGCACCCGAAGTATAGTTTTTAACTAGTTCGGGAGCCTATGGATTCATTATTATATAAAATGTAATATATTTATGCAAAATAAAATAAATCATTATTATTTCATTTATTTCATTATGGATTTCATCCGGTCCTTTACAAACGCATAAGTGAGGCTCTAGCCAACACTTAGAGGCCTGTTTGGTATAAAAATGCAAAGGAGTATAAAAAACGGACAAATTGTTGGATGAAGGGTAACATGGTACTTATAACTATTATAACTTTAAATTACAAACATGGGTAAAATGGCCAGGCTAGTGGTGTGAACTTATTACTGATAAGGGCGATAGTGGGCTATGAACGAGACTACGGCACCTGCCAACTTCAGTCTCATTTTAAAATATTTAGGCAGGTGGTGACTTGCCACCCACTAAGTGGGCCACCATCAATGGTGACAAAAAGGGCAACGTTGGTGTGGATGGCTAAGGGTGTCGGGAGGTGTGCTGCGGTTTCACTAGAGCGCTACTACCGGCGTTATGCCCTTTACACACCTTTTTGTTACTTACTCTTGCGTCTCCATCCCCAGACGGCCAATTAAGGCAAGTCGGGGGTCAGCGGTCTCATTTAGCCCCAGGTAGAATCTGTGTCGCCACGCACCGACGCGGACGGCTCGCCACAAAGCCGCCTCTGCGGTTTAGGATGATTATTGTTTATGTATTTTTTATAATCTTAATTGTAATTATTATTACTCTTAATAGGTACCTACAGGGAGCATTTATCACACAAAAAAATAATTAACAAAATTGGTCCATCCGTTCACGCGTGGTGCGATGGCCAAGGGAAGTAGAAATTAATTTTTATATGTACTTATAGATTATTTTTAACTGAAATCAAAGAGGCAATAATAATGTTATTATAATTTAATTGTTGCACCTAAACTTCAAACATCTCTCTTCCACCACAGACAATTATATGTACTACGTATCTTCCACCTCCAACTTCGCCTCACAACTCTCTCTCTCTGAGAAAACTCTCCGAGTGCGACTTCAGTTCCGATAAAACCATCTCCGTAACATTCCTATATAACTAGCCTCTAAGATTCGAAACCTCATTTATCTGGTTTATAGGCCAGAAAGTGAAAAAAAAATGGGAGTAAATGAGACCTAACCCATTCCCCTAGGTGTTACCGTAGTAATGCGTAGTACTTAGAGGAGGGGTTACTTGTTCATAAAGAAGTACCATTTCAATAATCATTGTTTATTCGTACCCATAAAAAATAGAGGCAAGTACTACGAGTGGCAGTTTCTAATAAACTGTAATTTTTCACATAATATTATGGCATAATTTAATATTATGGCCATAATTTAATATTATGGCATATATTATATGCCATAACATTATGTTAGTTAAGCTATGACTATCGAAATAAAATAAAAACACTGAAATTTGACGCTCAGAGCAGGCGAGGTAGCCTAGTTGGTAAGACATTTGACTTGACTCAGATGAGAGGAGTTCAACTTATTAAACATGAGTTTACTGTGGTATTATGGTACCTACTCAAACCCAATGCGTAGGCCAAGGCCTATACGTCAATAACGTAGGTATGGATCTGTTTTTATTCGTAAGCAATAGAAATATTAAGGTACTAAATACAAACACAAGAATACCTACTGGCTACTTAAAGCACTTTCGTTCTCTATACATACGAGTATTATTAATCGATGCCAAGCAAGACGCGCATATAAAAACTAATGCTTAACCGGTGCCAATATCCACAAAAGAGCCTTTCATACGGAAATCTTTTATGATGCCTCGTCTTGTTTTGGAGGGTTGGTGTAGAAGGGTGCCTGGTGCCCTTGGAACGCGCATGCTCTATTCAGTGCGTGGCCAGCGCGCGACGTAACCCTCGCTTGTCCAGTGTGTATCCGAGAAGCTCTGGCGACATATCGTCCTCTTCAACACGCAGGTTATTAGGACTATAAAATCCTAAATTTAATCAAAGTGAGTACGTACTTTAGTTTTATTAAATATGACACAACTCTATAAGTAGGTGAACGTTTCAGGGCCAATATTTTCCGGGATCTAATAAGCTGACACGTGCACTTGTTAATTAGTCGCGATCTAATAACAATCTAATAAGATGATCTTTTAATAGTTTATGCTGTAATAAGATTCTCAGAGTAGGTGAAAAGCCCCCAATCTGGAAATCTTCAACCTGAGTGGATTTTCGTTCTGCTTGAATGGTAAATTTACCGCGAAACCTGCCAAATGGCGGAGAATCGATACTGTGAGACCATGTGGACTCAGCGATGTGGAAGCGGTAATATTCAGAAAATGTTTTTCTGTGCGTGAACGCATAAATGTGGAATTTAACTAACCACAATTAATCAAACTATAATATATTATGTAAGTGAAATATATATCTCTTACATTTTACGACAGACAGTGTTCTACGGATACGACTACTCTTTCAAATATAACTATATAATCATGACCCACATTTATTTGGATTTGAATGGATAGGTAGATTTTTAAATACCTCAGTGATTTCAATTAAATTTCTAATAGTATAGTGTTAGTAACTCCCTTTTTACTAATTATTTACAGAAATGATGAAGCCAAAGTTCGCTAGATATCGCAGCCGTCTCGAAAGGCCACATATAGACTCGGTATTGTGACGCACATAAACACACTTTAAACAGTAATATCTACATTATTTTCATACTAAGTATAACACCAACGATTTCTTAAAAAGCACATATACTTTGGCTTTTGGAATTGTGATTACTGTACCTAATTTGATACTAAATATATCCTCTGAGACAGTTTATTTTTCTACATAGATAGTAGGCACCTTAGTTTTAATCTAGTTACATGATCTTCGATCGTTTAGAATAGGGTTTGTTATAAATGAAATTGTTCTAAAGGCAGTATATATATAAGCAAAGCTTGTTATTAAAAAAATAATAGAAAAAGGTAGTCAGGTGCTACAAGAGATTTGAAAACTAAAATACTGGGAATGTGATCATAGAAAGAAATCGGGGTGGCTTTTTGTAATGGAGCCTTACGATAGCGAGTTGCTATGGGTGGTGATAAGCGGTTTCGCCGTGGCTTTCATCTTGGCGTTCGGCATCGGTGCCAACGACGTGGCCAATACGTTCGGCACCAGCGTCGGAGCCAAGGTGCTGACGCTCACGCAGGCCTGCATCCTCGCCTCTATCTTCGAAATATCCGGCTCTGTTCTAATAGGTAAGCTTTTATATATTTTTACTACAGTAGTAGATAAAGGAACTCATTTCTTTTAAATTAATTTCGTCCCTGTCAGTAACTATTTTGATTTTTGATTACATTTTTGGTATTGACAATAATTGGCAAATCTAAGCGTCAAAGCGTCAGCAAACCGAGAGAGTCACAGTTGGGGAAGTGTGGTTGCCAGTTTTGCTCACACTTACGAGTATGGTGCTTATTATTAACTGGGTGGTCGATCGGGATTGTTCTTATGGGATCGGGTCGATTGTTCTTAACCCATTACCTAGCCAAACAACCGAAGCTTATTAACATATAACTGTCCTCGAATATGATTTATTAACTGATCTATTTTTTATATTTGTATATTGTTATAAATTTATCATTTAATGTATATAATATTCATATATAATTATATCTATATATGAATACATTTTCAATTAAGAACAACCAGTAACTTTTAATTATTTTCAATATTTGTTATAGTAAAATTATTTCTAAAAAATTGTTAAAACATGTGTTTTGGTTTGAAGGACAATGCTTCCAGTGAAATTACACGGCAAGAGATGTATCATCTTATATCTCAGGATGACGAGAAAAGTGAATTGCCATGCAGGGTTTGAACTGTTATAATACTTCTTAACGACACCAAACTGTTAACGGCGAGCGTGAAGCTTAAGATCAGGCGAGCGACTTCCTCTTCTCGTCACCGAATACAACAAGAATACAATTAAAAAAACTCTCACAGAGTATTACTTTAAGGTGAACAACTTACCCGCCTAGTTACCGTCACTACCGTTAATCAGTAACAAAACTTTTTTTGTCATTTCTATCGTCATATTTTAATATTGGAGTACATATCTGAATTTCGAAAATTAAAATACCTTCGGGAAAATGACAATGTTTCCACCATTCGGCAACATAAACTTTTGACATAATATAAAGAAACAATCAATCGATATTTAAATTTTCGATGTTTTGAATATTGTCAATTTACCCGAAGATATTTTAAGGAGATTGCATATTGCACTTGTCCTCTTACTCTACCTCTTAACATTGTCAGATTTCAGTGATTTTTTCAGAAAAGAGTTATTTCTTTTAGTATGGACAAGTATATGCAGCTATGCAGTCCTCTTAACTTTCGATATTCAAATATGTACCTACCCAAATATTGTTATTTCTAGGCTACAAGGTATCAGACACGATGCGTAAGGGAATACTTGACGTGTCGCTGTACGAAAACGGCGGTGAGAAGCTGCTAGCTTGCGGTTGCTTGGCGGCGCTTATTGCTGGCGCTACGTGGCTGATGGTCGCCACTGCCTTTGGCTTGCCGGTCTCCGGGACCCACTCCATCGTGGGGGCCACCGTAGGCTTCACACTTACAGCCAAAGGGCCCGTTGGAGTGCGATGGTCGACACTTGGGGCTATAGGTACGAAATATATCATTTATATATTCATTCCTATATCAAGAACAACTTAGTTATTATTAACAATTAATTTATATATTAAATATTTATATATTAAAACTTACAACAATTATTATTATAATTATATATAAAATAAAATACCTAAAATATATTAAACTAGCTGCGCCCCGCGGTTTCACCCGCGTTAGATGTATTGTGATGATGAAAAGTATCCTATGTCATTACCCGGGATATAATGTATATCCTTGCACAATTTCATTACGATCCGTTCAGCCGTTTAGGCGTGATAAGGCAACAGATGAGTAACAGAGTAACAAACTTTTTTGTAATATTAGTATAGATGGAATAAGCACTAACTTAAGTTACATAAAATATTATAATATATACTGATTAACTAAGAAATTGTAAAATATATATGGTAGACTAGATAATACGCGCGATTGAATGAGGTAGGTAAATAGATAATCGCGATTCGATATCCGTTGTGTCGGAATACATTTTATTTACCAAAAAATGGAACCGTGTTAGTTCAAAAGTATATACACCTATTATCAAAATATTGTGCGCATGGTTGCGACTACAAGTCATGTCACACTTTTTATTGTTGAAATCGGTTCAACTTTTTGGTAAATATTTTTTCCTGTTTTAGTGACCCTTGCTACTACTTGACTACTACGTCCGAGCAATGAAGCTAGTTCTGTCTACACGAAGCCAGAAGTACTAGCTTGCTAGCTTACTGTCACTGTCTTGCTGTCCTGGCTTTGGGCATTACTGCCAATACTGTGTTGTGTGTCACAGTGGCATACTGTGTAATACTGGACAGTGACTGTTTAATTAATTTGAATAACTACCATCAAATTTTGGTAGTTGAATATAACACCCACCCGTTAAGATGCAGACACCCACTTATCCAGTCTACTGGTGACCACGATCGATGCAACTCGATCGAAACGTCGAGGTTAACAAAATTATGTTTTGATTATAATCTGAGCGTGAATACGTACTTTTTTGCGTGACTGAGAACAAACCTTACAGATTTAGTCTAAATTCGATTCAAACAAACTTACCGTTGGATTCCTTTTACAACTAAATTTATTTAGTGAGCATTTAAATGTATTAAGAGGAGCATTTTGCTGTTTTTAGCATTTACGAGTAGAAGATCACCTAATCTATGCTACAACAGAGACATCTACGGTTAAGATTGTTATGTAGAGATTTTACGTCATTGGCACATTGTATTTGCGTATAGAATTTTAAAATAGCCGCAAATAACTTGCATGTGGAAATATTGTTGAGCAGCAGTTAGTCATAAAAATAAATTCATTAAAATTAGACTGGTTACTTGGTACTTGGTACTTGGTGGGCTGGCTCTTTTCCGCAACCAGGCCGCTGTGGCGCGGCCCATTTTGCGTGATAGCCGGGTGACGCTGATCAGTCCAGCCACCCGGTGTCGCCCAGGAAAGCCAGCAGCTCCTTCGGCTTGGCGCAGGCTTCCCACACTGTCCTCGGCGAGCCGAGGTTAGCTGCCCTTTGTGCCGCCACGCTCCTGCATTCGATGAGCAGATGCGCAGCTGTTTCTTCCGCCTCCATGCAGCCTCTGCATAGGGGGCTGTCTGTAACACCTAGATTAAACAGGTGTTTGTTTAAGGAGCAATGACCGGTCATAATTCCGACGATATGTCGCACATTATTTCTTTTAATATTGAGGAGTTTTCTGGAGAATTTCAGATTTAGAATCGGAAAAGCCTCCTTCGACTGCCTACAACCCTCGATACTTGCCCAGTAGTTCTGATGCTGGTCCTTAGTTCTTTTGCGAATCCATGCACGAATTTGACTGAAAGGTAGGGGGATCATTGGTTCTGGTCCTGCACACGTCATACCGGAACCTCTCCTTGCTAGCTCATCAGCCGCATCGTTACCTCTGGAATCGCTGTGCCCCTTTATCCATTGGAGTGTAACATTATTGTTATGTTTACTTACTTCCTCCAATAGTCGGTGACATTGTATGATCAGCCCCGAAGAGTGGTCGTATCTATTTAGGGCTCGTAGTACCGCAGTGCTGTCGCAGAGTATCCTAATATTACTATTGGTTACCTTCCTGGAAAGTACTGCTGCTGTGGCTTGGATGACACCCACACATTCTGCTTGGAATATAGAGTTGTGTTTACCTAGCCCTGTTGCTATGTGTATGTTTAGTTCCTCCGAGAACGCTCCCGCTCCGGTGCCTGTTGCCATCTTGGAGCCATCTGTGTAAATTCTGACTTCATGAATACCTGAGCAGTCGCTTGGCTCTTCATTTAGTTGTACGCGGTAGCTCTTTGTAAAGAAGTGTTGCTTTTGTACTCTATCATAGATAGACTTTATTAAGGGGTTTCCAACTGCAAAGTTTTCTATGATTGTTGTATGGGGTGCTAATTGATCCTGATACCAGAGGTTCAGTGCCTTTAGCCTGTAAGCAGCCGCCGCGGCCTCTTGTTGTATGTATAGGTGTAGCGGGGTCAGGCCTATCAGGGCCTCAATCGCGGCGGTTGGTGCAGTGCGCATGCAGCCTGTTGTGGCTACACAGGCAAGTCTCTGAAAGGTTTGTAGCTTGGTTTTGGTGGTGCTCAGGGTGGTTCTGGGCCACCACACAATTGCACCATATGTTAGTGAAGGTCTGATTACCGTTTTATATAGCCATAGGGTGATCTTAGGGCTTAGTCCCCATGTTTTACCTATCATCCTTCTGCATTGCCAGAACGAAATACTGGCTTTGATTAACTTGTTCTCTAAGTGCTTGGCCCAATTCAACTTGCTGTCTAGTGTGACTCCCAGATATTTCACTTCTTCTGACAGTTTCAGTTGCTTGTTAAATAGGCTAGGTAGTGTAAACCTGCCTAGGGTTCGTTTGTTAGTGAACATCACCAGTTCGGTTTTAGCTGGGTTTACGGAGAGTTCGTATTCTATGCACCATTTTTCGACAACCTTTAACGCATTTCTCATCAGGTCACATGCCACACTGGCAAAATGGCCTGATATTAGTATTGCGAGGTCGTCTGCATACCCTACCGTGAAGAAGCGACTTGTATTCAGCCTGGTGATTAGATCATTGACTACTAGATTCCATAGGAGCGGGGACAGGACACCTCCTTGGGGGCACCCCTTGGCCACCACTCCCCTGGTTGTGCCGTTTAAGTCAATGCGTATCGCCCTTAATTCTAGCATGTTAATGATCCAATCGATCAGGGTCAGGTCTACTTTGTGTTTAAGCAGTGCTGCTCTAATGCTGCTAAAGTTAGTTTTGTCAAAGGCTCCTTCTATATCAATGAAAGCTCCTAGACACAAATTTTTACTTTTAATATCTCGCTCTACTTTGTGTATAACACTGTGTAGGGCGGATTCGGTAGATTTACCTGCGCTGTAAGCGTGCTGTTCTGAGTGAAGTGGCGCGGTAATGAGAACTGTGTCTCTGATGTACCTATCACAGAGCCTCTCCAGGGTTTTCAGGAGAAAAGACGTAAGACTTATCGGTCTATAAGCCTTTGCTTCTGTGTAGTCACTCTTACCCGGCTTTGGTATAAACAAGACCTTAACCTCTCTCCACCCTTTGGGCATGTATCTGTGCGCCAGACATGCCTTGAAGATAGCACTCAATGTCTCGTTTATATGATATTCACTCCATTGTAGGAGTCCTGGGAATATCCCGTCCAAACCTGGCGTTTTGTACGGTGTGAATGTGTTGATTGCCCAGTTTAGTCTCTCTCCTGTAACAACAGTCTGTGCAACAGCCCAGTCTGTCGCTGTAGGTGGTGCCATGGGGTGTTCTGTCCAAACATTTGAGTCTGATATTAGACACCCAGGAAAGTGTGTTTTCAGAAGTATTGTATAGGTTTCTGTTATAGTTTTAGTAAACGTATTGTCGCTTTTCTTTATGGAGCCGATGTCGCGGTTCGCGGTACTAGCGAGTATTTTCCTAACCCTATTCGCTTGTCCATTCGACTTGATGCTGGTGTTGTAGTTTTTCCATGACCTGCGTGACTTGGACCGTATATTTTTCTTATATTTAGCCTTGGCTATTCTATAGTTGTCCCAGTCCTCGTCCATGCATGTATTCATGGCTCTATTGAACAGCTTGCGTACCTTCCGCCTCTGTCGTTCCAGTGCTTTGGTCCACCCCTGATTGCCTCCCCCAGAGTTTGGCAAAGAGAGGGGGCATGCGCTTTCAAAACTCATAGTGAGACTGTACGTGAGTTGTTCAACAGTTTGCTCTATTTCTTCTATGTTTACTAGTTGCGTGTTCGCACTTACTGTGTTCATGTTTTGTTCAAGGGACCTAGTGAAGATCGTCTTGTCGGTCCTGCGGGGGTTGCGGATTGGTGTTAGTATCTGTTTGCTTATTTTTAGTTCATACCTGATCCACCTGTGGTCGGAGCCGGAGTATTCGCCTGATACTTCCCAGTTCTCTATGAGGTTTGTATTACCTGAGACCAAGGTGAGGTCGATGATAGTACGGCTGCGTTGTCTAACAAAAGTTGGTTCCGCGCCTGTATTTGCTATAAGGAGATTTGTAGTAAATAAAAAGTTTACCAGGTCCTCCCCTCTGCTGTTTGACGTGGGCATACCCCATATAGGGTGATGGGCGTTTGTGTCTGCTGATATTACTAGTTTGAAGTCATTGAGCTCGCAGTATCTTACCAGGTCCGCAACGTCTTTCGATGGGATCTCCTCGTCGCCGGGCATGTAGGCTGACGCGACGATCACGTCCCCAGCTTCCTCTCCGAGAACATCCCGGAGCCTGGCAGTAGCCAAGTCTCTGGAACAGAACTCGGTTAGAGGCAATGAAGCAATGTTGCTTGGTACATATATACATGCTCGAATGTTGTTTTTGGAGGTGTTGTCATATATTAACTTACCCCTCAGATTATTGAGACCACACACACGCCCCGCCCTGATCCACGGCTCCTGGATCAAGGCCATGGTCTCCTCGCTGTCATCCCCCAGCACTCTGCGCAGGTTAGCCGTTGCAGTGAGGCTGTGCTGGAGGTTTGTCTGGATGACCTTACAAATCATGGAGGATTGGGTCGCCATCATTCAAGCTACCCTCCTCCTCTGACTCAGCCGTGTTGGCCCCGTTTGGATCCCTCCACTCTCCTCTGGTAGGGGGGTCAGGATCCACACTCATATCCTCCGTCGTCTTTGAGGACGATGGTTTGGGCGATGAGTGTGACAGCTCGTCCGGAGTTTCCCCCGTCTTGCCGTCTGGAGCCAGCATGGTATCCAGCTTGTCTGCCGGTGTGGGCTTGCTTGCTGGTGCAGGTGGTTCGTCCTGAAGAGACCCGTTCGCTGCATAGAATCGAACGTAGACATTCCCCAGGTTGAAGGCTAGCCTCCGTCCTTTCTCTACGAGTGTAGGTATAAGGGGTTCGGGAATCCCCAACGTGAGGAACATCGTGTCGTCTCCGTGTATGCTATGCGCGAACAGTCTCCAGGTGTTCACCTGGGCCCACTTGTTCTGATCCGCCAGAATCAAGCTCGTGTCTTCGACAGAGCTATCACATTCCGGGATAAACAGTGCTGCTCTTACTACTCGGGTTAAATCTCCCTGTCGTTTGACAGTGAGTTTAACCCCTGAGTCAGCTGAAAGACTGCTAACTGCCTTGTTGAGCCACCGTAGTGAAGCATCATCCTCACACCACAGCTTCAGGGCTCCATCTGCAATGATGGGCTTCCCTCTGAAGCAGGGGGAGAATGTGATGTTAGGATCTTTAACATCAGCTAGAATCCTGTTGACCAGGTACTTCTTCACTTTGGTGGCTTGCTCTTCTTTCAGCTCTTGGCTTTCCCCCGTCACCGCTACGCATAGCTCATTCTGAGCAATGTCTGCGTAGCTGGTCAGGGTGCGCCGTGAGCTGTCCAGTTTGGGTCTTTTGTGTTCACCTCTAGGTGACACCGTGTCATCCAACCGGGTACGTTTGCCGGGCTCAGTGCGGGGAGGGGCCTGTGCAGATTTCGAAATGGCCACTGCCCCACGCCTCTGGCGATTGTACCGGTTGCTGTGTTTAGGGTGCGACCACTTGCTCTGGACCCCTGAAGGTCCTGGTTCTGCCGTAAGTGGTGCTCCAGTCTTCAGTGGTTTGGCAGGTGGTGCGGTGCTGTGTCCTGCTTTTTTAAAGAAGTAGCTCGGGCCAGGTGCGCCGTTACTGGCATCTCCAGTCGTCTGCTTCTGTCCTTCCGGATGGTCTCCTGCCTTGGGGACTCCAGCCTGAGGCTTAAGTCCCGTTAGGCTAGATCCCGTACCGGTGTTTTCAGCTTCTGACCTTTGACTAGCCAGTCGCGCTTCGGCCTTTTGCTGCTTCTTTAGCTTCTGCCTCAGTCGGTTTCTTTGGTTTTTGCTTAGAGTCTCTGGGAATCCAGCCTCTGGCTTAAGTCCCTTAGCGTTAGCGTGGGGGAATCCAGCTTCTGGCTTAAGTCCCTTAGCGTTAGCATGGGGGAATCCAGCCTTCGGCTTAAGTCCCTTAGCGTCAGCATGGGGGAATCCAGCCTTCGGCTTAAGTCCCTGTTGCTTGTCTCTTGCTTTTTTGCCCTTCGGTCCAACAACCGTCCAGGCAGAGGTGCAGGGCTCCGGGGCCGACATGGCCGCCACGAGCTCCTTCACCGCTTCACCTAAACCCGTGGGGGTTTGCTCACCTCTCTCTACTTCCACATCGTGCAATACTTTGCCCCCCCCAGAATACGTGGGGCAGCCCGAGCTATGCTCAGGGAGGGATTCTCCGGGTAAACCGGTACCCTCCTGGGGTAGTTCACTGTTTGAGTTTGCAGCCATAGTGTGGTCGGATTTTTATACAGGGGTTTCCTTCCCCCGGCCAGTTTATCGGTTTTGTGTATGTTCCCTCGCCCATTCCGCCCATGATCCGGGTCTAGCTACGAAAGTAGCCCGTCCCATTTCACAGGCGGCGCAGGAGCTGGATATATCACTTGGGCGCCGATGATTCGCCTTCGCACTGCATACTTGGCTATTATGGTCACGAGGTAGATGTTATAGGCGGGCTCGTTGGGGACCATAACATTGCCCGGGGAGGACGACCCACAAAGATGTTAGTATGTGGGCCCAGCCCTAGACCGCGGCGGCAGTCTAAAGATGGCGTGGACGTGTATGAAGCACTTGTTGGTGCGCGCCTGTAGTCTAGATCCGCACTTCTAGACGTACGCAGCTGGCATTACTTAGCATTTAATTAGACTGGTTTTATCCGAAGTATTGTGGGATGGCCACGCATAGACAATTGAATTCGATTTCGGTACACAGAACTTCCTCATCTAAGCATGTTATAGGTATTATATAGTACCCGGGTGATAATATTCACAATGAACATAAATATTATCCTTATTAAAAGTTTATCTAAATACTTCACAAAATATAAACATTTAAGAATGTAACAATTTCATAATATTTCATTGACGTTATTAAATAGCAAGGTACATTATATATATTTATGTATAATAACGTCAATGAATATATTTCATATATTTTATCACCAGTACCCAATTTGTTAATTAAAAATAACTAACAAATTATATTTATTTTTATTTTTAATAGTTAGTTAAATTATTAAATAACAAATACAACTCATTATTATAATATATCCATAGAACATTATATTTATTATTATGTCGGTTTAAATCTGTAGAAGAACGTCTTATACGTTCGAAATGTTGTCGGACTTAAGGCGCGCTCGTACCCTGATTAAAGAAAAAGCAGAATTTTAAACACCTAGTGTAACGAAACAGATCGATAGTATATTATGAAAAAAATACAAAGGTTAGAAAAGGAATAGGAAAAGAGTAATAACCGAATAGAATTCATAAATATAACTCTCTTCCAGCAGAAAAAAATCCTGAATAGGTCCTCAAAAATAAACTTTCACGTCCAAACTCTCAGAATTTTCAGCGATAACACTATACTTTTTTTCAGGTAATACTTAGCCAACGTATAGTACTAAAGTAATAACCAGCAGTTTTTTCAATTGTATTAGTATATATCGGAAAATATAAAGAAAACGTACAAAATTAACGCATTTTCGCATGACATCGTCCAAACTAACAAGCGATTTGCAACCTTACGTAAAGCACCGTAAATTATTTTAAAATGGGGGTTGGACCGCGTCTTAAACCGAGAAAATACCAACCGGTATCTTTGGTATGAGTGCAGCCGTTATTTTATATTATTACTAGCGACTGCCCGCGACCTCGTTCCCGTAGTAGGCTCGGCCTTTGGCCACGCTATAACCTCCCATCTTTTCTTGGTTTTTTCATATTTTCTTCATAAGAACCATCTCCATCATTAACACAACAAAAAAAGAATTAGCGAGATTGTTCCATCTCTTCTCAAGTTATAGCATGACTAGGAGAAATAGGCGTTCATATATATAATTATATTATATATATAAATATATATATATATATATATATATATATATATATATATATATATATATAGGTGTATAAATATATTTATATCTAGATAATGTGTGATACTCGCGATAGTTTTCAAACTCTAAGAACACATTATATTTATTTTCCAGTGTTGTCGTGGTTCATCTCCCCAATCCTGAGTGGCTCGGTATCAGCTCTGATGTACTGGGTGGTGCGTCGGTTCATCTTGTGCAACAAAAATCCTTTGAAGGCTGGTCTGAAAGCGCTGCCACTCTTCTATGGAGCCACTGTTGCGGTCAATGTGATCAGTGTTGTTCATGATGGCCCAAAATGTAAGATTAATTATTGAGATAACTAGGTTTTATTATGGTGCACCAATGGTTTAAAGTGCGATGCATAAAAACGTTTGAAAGCCTATGCTTAGTCAGCAGTGGAGCAGTAGGTAGAGCACCATTTATATATCAGCTAATTAGAAATAGAAAACGATTTATTGCACGAATTAATTAATTAGTTTTGGTTATAGTGTAGTTAGGTTTAGTCCTGAAAATGTGTAAACGAGTGTCCTACAAGAAAAACAGCAAGTATAGGTAGATATTTTTAAGCACTCCTGGGTATAATAGTAGATTATGCACCAAGGGAGTAAAGCAGTGTCTTACGTCAAGGGCGGTATATTGAACCCTGAGTGTAACGGGGACTCTTGGGTTAATCCCTTGGATTTGGGGATTGAAATTTAATTCTTGGGAATTAAATTTTACGCTACGCTTGGGCGTAGCGAGGGAGTTATGTAGAGTCCTGAGTTAAGCGAGGGGTTAAAGCCACCCAAGACGAAGATAGGCTTTATCCTCGAGGTGCATACTCTACTTTTCATACCTACTGCGAGACAATAAAAACTCAGAGCTGTAAAATAGCAGTTATATAGTTAAAAGTAAAATACATTAATAGTTAATATTCATTTTGGACACATTTGTACCGTTATAGAGGGACAGAGTAATATTTTCGGAAGGAACATTTTATGAAAAACACTGTTCTAGACTTTCGCGGTTGTTAACTAAGTTATAATTAGTACTCACGAGATGTAGACCACGATTTAGTTGCAGCTCCCGATATTTCGGGACAGTTACATGCACCACGTTGAAAATAATAATATATTTTAATTTCAACCAATACATAGCATATCTATGATTTCAACTATGACCTTGAATGCACAGTGAGGGGCTGTGTGTAACCCATAGCAACCGGCGCACATCGGTACAATACTGTAAGTGAAGTGCAACCGGCGCACAACAATCGTGCTTTCGTTTAGCAATAAGGGCAGGGCATTCATTGGTGGCGTTGCTATTGTTGGATCTTTTGCTAAAGCGTTCGTCAAGCTCAGCTTTGGTGGCAAAAATAACTCTTTTTTAGCTTATCAAACACTGAACAAAAAGAGCCATAAACGACATTTTCATCCATAGATTCCCAATTCGAATGCCCTTGTGAGCATTTTTAGCGTTATTTTCGCCAACTTAGGGCTATTCGAACGCACTACTTATAGTTAAACCTTTTCGCGCCTTTTTTTTCTGTATGCTGTCTCCGTACTAAGAGTATTCCTACAATTAACGTTCCAAATCCAAATCACTTTACTCCCCGGGGAGTTTCATACAACTTTACAGCCCCGCGTATGTAATGCCTTGCTTTACGTAGAGATTGCGTCATATGTAATAGAACTAGATAGAAATTTTCGAGCAGGTGGTATGAAAAAATATGAACTAACTAGTTGACCCGCCAACGGCTTCGCTCGCTTAGTCTTTTAGTGTAGTAGTAAAAGAGTTATAAAAAGCCAGTTGTTTAGTTAAACGTAAAATAAATTAATAGTTAATATTCAAATTCGACACATTCGACAAATTCGTCCCGTTAAGGAGCGACAGAATAATATTTTTGGAAGAGACATTTTATGGAAGACACTGTTCTAGACTTTCGCGGTTGTTAAATAAGTTATAATTAGTACTCACGAGATGTTGACCACGATTTAGTTGCTTTTTTTAGCTCCCGATATTTGGGTACAGTTACATGCACAACGTTCAAAATTATAAGATGTCATGGAAGTTCTTCAAATAACACATAACACCAGATTGCAGCACGTAGGTAACTTGAGCTATGACCTTGAATGCGCAGAGAGGGGCCGTGCGTAATCCATTGCAACGCACAACAATAACACTCCCTATAGACAATCGCGACTTTTTTTAGAGTTTTCCTACAACTAAAGTTCCAAATCCAAATCACTTTACACCCATGGGAGTTTCATACAACATTACAGCCCCGGGGATGTAAGGCCTTGCTTTACTTGATATGTAAATGGACATTTTAAAACTCAATTTATTATTTAATTAGGACAAAGTTAGCGACTTCCAGAGAGTCTTGTGACCTCGGACAACAAGCCGAGACAAAAAGTCTCATTTCATGTGCAAGCTTAGTGTTTAATAGAAAAACTAATATCGGCTTGCTATTCTGTTTACTTTATAATATAAACAAATATTTACTTCCATACAGTGCTATTGATGGATAAGATCCCGCTGTGGCTGGCACTAGTTGGATCAGCGTCTCTAGGAGCGGTGGTAGCACTCGGCGTGTGGCTGTTCCTTGTGCCCTACTTCCGGAAGAGGCTTGTGGGGACACCAGCGCCAGTCAATTTCTCACTTGGACTGTCCAATGGTACGAGTAATTCACTTGCCTTGTCTCTCAAGCTAACGCCCGGTTTATATCATATTTATGGATAGTTTACCAAACTAGATATATAAATTTGACA
This sequence comes from Selenia dentaria, assembly GCA_917880725.1. NCBI lineage: Eukaryota > Metazoa > Arthropoda > Insecta > Lepidoptera > Geometridae > Selenia > Selenia dentaria. Next base: position 18,650,500 of record OU862879.1, read on the forward strand.
TTAGGTAAGTTAAAATCTATTATTTACTACTACTATTTCCATTTCTTTATTTTCTCGATGACAGTTCTAATTTGATAGTTGTAGTGTTGTGACCAAATGAGTAATGATATCGACCGTATATATTTATTATATTTTGAACAAAAACAAATACAACAAAACATTCAAATATATTTTTTATATTTTTTTCTACCGACTTCCTAAAAAAAGGAGGAGGTACCTACTCAATTCGACTGTACCTATATTTTTTTTAAGTTTGTTACCTCATAACTTTCTATAGGGTGAACCGATTCTCAAAATTCTTTTTTTTGTTTGAAAGCTGGTGCTTCCCGTGTGGTCCTATTTCATGAACTTCGGTCCAGTAGTTTATGAGTTACACTCCAATAACTGAATTTTTCCAAAGTAATAGAATGGAAGTCTGTATAAATTTTTTCAAATTGCACTTGTTCATAATTTCCATCTTTCCTAGGGTAAACTGACGACAGATAAGACATAGAAATCGGCCGTACAAGCGATCTTGTTTAGTACCTATGCTCCCAGTCAACTTATTAGCCATAATGGCCAACACTTCGAATAATTACTTAAAATATTCATATTCTATTATTATTTCATATTTTTTCCCGTTTCAAACGGTTGTTTTATAGTTAAACTAATTAATTGGTAGTAAATAATAAATTTTGACTTGTGTCTCAATAGTTTCATTGCCACCTCGTTAATTAATTACCTAAACCAACTATTGTGTCGTGACTTTCCACGCATATTAATCAGCGATTATATATACAGTATGACTATATTTAATTACAAATTATAGTGCATGCAGTTATATTAATAAAAAGCATTATTTACAACTTCAGAAACGACTCCGGCCAACACCCCGACCCACTCAACTAAGAGCAGCGCTCCGCTACGTCCTACCTCCCTCCTTTCAGAAGACGGTCAAGGCGCAGTCCTCGAGGCCATCGAAGAAGCTGCTGAGATGGTCACTCTCAGTGAAGTAGACAAACAATCCTTTGGAAACGCCAGAAACGCAAGAAATTTAGCGTTACTCGCGACTATGGACGACTGCAGCATCTTATCGAGAAGTTTGAGCCCGCCTCATAAATCTCGTCTTCAGTTGATAGACGCAGATCCTCAGATCAATACGTTAAAGTACATCGATGAGACGTTAAGTTGCTGTAAGAGTTTGGATTCATCGCAGCTGGCAGGAATGGGAGAGAGTTATGACTCTGGGAATGGGTTTTTGGGGGCTTCGTGTGATACCATTGCGAGAGGGGATTTCGATCGGTTAGCGGTGGCGCGTGCGTTACCAGCTGTCGAGTTTGAAACTCCACCACCGAGGATAGAAAAGGTGAAAGCTTTAGTTTAGTTAGACGTTATGTGTTTGTCACTATAATACAGTAGTACATATTTGAACAGTACAGTAGTGTAATAGTAAAGTTACCTAATGGTAGTTTTCTGATTCAGTCTTGTGTAGTTTTGTAATGTCAACGTTAAATCAATAGTATAGTATGTAAACATTTACACAGGAACTTTACTGGTATTTAAAAAAAATAAGTGGTACTAGAGTATGTACTGTGAGTAAGTGAAATAAATAGAATACGGATAATAATTTATTGTTGAATTAGGTAGTTAGTACAGCGTAGTACTTATGCGAGTTAAAAAACGTGATTTGGTTGTGTAAGGTAAAATATGGCAACTAATGGCTGCAAATGAGGATGCATATTAAACTAGAAATAACGAAAGTAGTGTCAAGATAGGATACTTATTATTAGTACAATGAGCTTTGAGAAAGAAGATTATCTGATGAATTGGACAAATATAAAGTTTATGTAGTCAGTGGATCGAAGTAAATGCAGAGGAATAGATGATGATGACAAATTATGACACAAGACGACCGTGAATGGGACAGATTCAAAGGGAATACTTTAGTGTAAAGAGCAGATAATAAACCCATGATGACACGTCTAAAGAATGCGAATGAAGCAAAAACTACATGCGAGAACAGTAGTAATTCATTATTAGTAGTAAGTATTAATAAAGTGGTAAAAGCCCATGGTAGGTATTGGTAGGTATAAAAGTGTGACTAAATATATACCTAACTACATGTATGTGCCTACTGTATAAAATGTAATTATATTAAACTGGTCTGTGTAAGAGTTACTGTTGAATATTTTGTGTCTTGAAAAGACTTCAACGCGAGTCAATCATTATTAGTCGATATAATTATACTACAACTTTAACTATTTTTGTTACCCTCTTTAGATGTACATAAGCACAGTACATAAATGTGTATGTAGTAGAAAATTGTATAGATACAATAAGAGTCGAGAAAGATATAGACCGGTTTCAGTTATAGCAAAGTTATCATGTTTATATTGACTATTGAAGGGTTTATCATCTTTTACTTAAACTCATAAAGACAAAAAACATCTAGATATATAAAAATATGGCTATGTTACATCACGCTTACCTATATGACGAAAAAAAACTTTAAGTATAATAAAGACGAATGACGACAAACGTAAATTTAAAGATAGGCAGCAAAAGAAATACTTAATAAACAGCAGTACAGACTTAATTTGTAGCGATTTAACCCTTTGCGTCCTAGAGACGTAAATATACGTGAGTTTCGTTTCATAAATATTTTGTTTTAATTATCACGATATAGTCAGAGTTACGCAAAACAGTTACAAACGGAATAAGGTTTTTATTTTTTTATGGGATACCACCGCCACCAATTGATGGGGTACCACGGGCATCAGTGACTAAACTGTTTCAACAGGTCTTTGTATTATTGTTGTTTTCAGACCGTAGACAGACCCGCGTGGAGCACGGACCGTGAGTCGCATCGCAATGTAGGCATGACCCCCAACTCCAGTGCAGCACCCCTCCTTAGGGCACCCTCGCGAGAAGAGTTACCGGGAGCCACCAACTGTGAATGCGGTCCTTCTAAACAAAAGCTGAAGATTACACCTCCTGGCGACACTTTGAGACTGTTCTCGTTTCTACAAGTTCTCACTGCGTGTTTTGGCGCGTTTGCTCACGGAGGAAACGATGTTAGGTAAGCTATTATAATATTTCAAATAAAGAGATTAAATAAAACAATCTTGACCTACGAAACAAAAGTGAAGGTTTTTTATGCAATCAAGTGACGAGCCGACCAAGTCATGCGCCTGATGATAAGCACTACGCTAGCTCATGACAGTTGCAGTGGCTCCCAGAGCTTCTAACTGTAGTTTTTCACTGCATTGTTCTCGTCACCCTGAGACATTAGGTTAGGGTTTGCGACAGTACCCTTCAGTTCCTGACACAGTAATGCGCACTATTGCTTCAGGAGAATATATCACTGCGTATGTAGGTATGTCACTGCGGTGGTACCAACTAGCTGGCACTAGAAGCTTACCTAGCACAGAATAACTAATAGTAGACACCTAGTAAATCGGGTTTCACTGGGAGGGAATATTGTCTTCATGGATGAAGTACCCTTAAGCGATACTGAGAAGTTGGATACTGTTTTTCTTTCTTACAGCCCTTTCTAAAAGCTACCACATAATAATATGGTTAAACTTTACTTGCGAAGGGAACGATGTTCGGTAAGTCTATATTATTTTTTGTTGTTTTAGGTTAATGATATTGTTTTATAAGACACGCACATTCATGCAGGGTACACAGTGATTTAGGGTTACCATAAAAAGCTATTAACTGACCGAATATGTTATTTATAACAATGATGTTTGTTACAGCAACGCCATCGGTCCATTGGTAGCACTTTGGCTGATTTACACGGAAGGGGGAGCTCATGCTAAGGCTGAGACTCCGCTCAGCATCCTCGTGTACGGCGGCATCGGCATCGCACTAGGGCTGTGGCTGTGGGGCCGCCGCGTGATACGTACAGTAGGCGAGGATCTTGCCGCTATCACACCTGACACGTGAGTATATTAGCGAAACTCCACTCAACAACATTCTCATACAACACACACCACTCAACAACAATCTCATGTAGTGAGTGGACTCCACTCAACAACATTCTCATGTAATAGACTCCACTCAACATCATTCTAACACAACACAATCCACGTAACAACATTTTTATACAACACACTCCACTCAACAAAATATTCATGTACCGCACTCCACTCAATTACATTGTCATGTAACGGACTCCACTCCGAAACATTCTCATGCAGCGGACACCACTCATCAACATTCTCATGTAACGAACTCCACATAACAACATTCAGTTGAGGGTATTTCTCTGATTTCGTGCAAATCACATGATCGCCAAAAAATAAAAGAATCTACTTGCTACAAATATATACAAAATTTGTTATGACACATAAACTCTATAGGTAACTTTCGCACCTAAAAAAATTTTAAAATTCGCCATTAAGTATGAAAATAAAACAATTATTTTTGTTTCTAAATCTAATTACTTTCAGTGTCCTTCAAGCTAAGGGAATAGTATTAAAATAAAAAAACATAAAAACACGTCTTAACTGCATACTTTTATTTGGCAGGTCTACAGTACATACTAGGCACACAACTGCGATTTAAAAAATAATATAGGATTATTGTTAATGTTCAATATGGTATAAAATAGATTGTTCATAAAACCTAATTACCTTCCGCTGATCTTGGAATACCAAAAATTTGTCTTCTACACACACGTACCTAGTCGGCCAGTAAACAGTAAGCAGAGGGGACGCTTTTAGATTTTCTAACATTATTCTCAAGACCAGTGAACTGTGCGTAATTTTTTCATTACCGTTAGTGTGATTTTGAGGTATATACTCGTTGTTAATGTTAACATAATTATAATTGAGCTCGAATACTTGTTAAAACAAATTTCTACGTATTCAATTTTTTACGAGGTAATTCTAAAATAGGAAAATGAATCGTTACCCTCTTTTTCATTATGATAAATTTTCTTCAGATAAAAAGACGATGGTAATGATAATAAGAAGATGGTAGTTACTTTTTGTCTACTCAGTAATCAGTGTGTTCATCGTTCTCTCATGATATTGTATCGGAATATCATGGAAATTCCGGAATATTCGTTTTCGCAGATCACTATCTTATTCCATATTTTTGTTATGTTATCCTCGTTACTGCTTTAGCTCCCAATCTCCCAAATAATTTTTGCTTTTATAGCTTCCCACTAATTTATTCAATCACATATGTACCCTATGTACATTGTTTGTTGTATATTGTTTTTATGGCTCGCTAATTTTGTCCGTTTTAGATGCTGTTTTAGCTTTAAAAACAATAAAAAACCTTTTGTATCTCACTCTGGGCGTCGGTATCTTCTGAGAATGATTTTCAACTGTGTAGTTTGTCGTCATCTCGTGTATTGCTGCTCAATTCGCTCTCCGGGTTTTTTTATTTTATTTTCCGTCACATCCAGAAGCGCACTGAATTTTGGATAGTTCACTGGGCCTAATTATTGTTTAAATTGCTTGCCGTTTGTGTTATTATTTAGGCATGTATGTATACATGCCGAAAGTGAAAAATAAATAATTCAAATATCTGAAAATAGTGTATAAATTAATAAAAAATAAATAAATATTACATTACACATTTCAAATAAAATAAAAAAAATATGTTTTAATTATATGAATGTTTCATCGGTCATTGGTTTTATACATATTTTCTTTACCATAGTAGCCGATATTATTACCAGATATTCAAGCCTAATCACCATCACCTTTCCAAAAACTTTAGCTTATATCTTCGTATGTTATGGACATAATATTGTATTATTCACACAAAGCTATTCATAGGCAAAGGAAAAATAATGATTTTTCTTAATTTCGTTCAATTTGCTCCAAATCAGAGAATCGCCCTTGAAATGATTGGTATTGTTTTGTCTAGAGGGTTCACGATCGAGTTGGGCGCGGCGCTGACAGTGTTGATAGCCAGCAAGGGAGGTCTGCCCGTCTCCACGACGCACTGCAAAGTGGGATCGGTCGTCTGCGTCGGATACGTCTCAGGCAAACCTGTTGACTGGAGCTTGTTCCGGTAAATATTCGAAATATGTACCTCGTTAAGTTATGTACCTATATAGCAGATATACTTTTTAGAAGGTAAAATTTTTTGATTTATTAATAATTTTAGTACAGAAATACAGAATACAGAAATGTTTATTTATGGCAAAATACAGGTGTACAAATGAATAAAATCAGGACAGTAGGTAATTAAAACTAACGACAGTAACACACCTTTTTTTAAGTTGGAAATACGGGATTACTCACGTAAAATTTATCGAATAGGTTCGACTATAATTTCGACCACATTCGATGGTCTTTTTCAAAGAGTGTCGCTTAGCACAGCTAGTGAAGCTAAGCGAGACGTCATCGATGGGGGCGTCGCGAACACTCCTTGAAAAAGACCACCGAATGTGGTCGAAATTATAATCGGACCTATTCGATAAATATCATGTGAGTAATCCCGTATTTCTAATTAAATATGAGTGAAAACCACGTTAGTTTTTATAACAAAAAGTAACACACCTATAATTTTGTCACAAAATCGATCTCAACTCAGCATAATGCTAATTGTAAACAATCAGCGCCGGTTTTCTGTTAGGACTGGCAGGTGACGTCACGTAGTAGGTCGTGCAAGACGGACATACGATCTGATAAAGATAGCAGGATGGCGTTGGATGCAGGTCGCTACCAACCAGTCCTACTGGAAATTTATAGGAGTGGCTATGTTCAGTAGTGGACGTCTTCTGTAATGATGATTAATTACTTTGAGAGTCTATTCATGACCACGGTCGATGCTACTCACAGGAACCCTCCACGACAAGTTACAAAATAAACTAATTTGATGAGAACCTGAGAGATGTCTCATGTCCCGATATTTCCTTAATGCGACGTAGGTTCTTACTGAATATAATAGGTATAGGAGTTAATAACATAGAAATGATACTATTAGTGGAACGAGACTTACTACACCACTAATTTCACCAGTACATACACAACCCTTCAAACCCTAAGGCTGAGCGCACATTGGAGCCACGAAAGTTTTAAGACAGACTTTCCTCACATAGACAAGTCAGTCTTAAAACTAAAACCAAATTGTTTTGCCTATGACACGTCGCACATCTAAAAGGAAACTGTTTTGACTATGAGCCAATTTTGTCTATGAGACGTTTTGTTTGAATTGTGCGCGTCTTCATAATTTTTGTAAAGCAATAGCAATTTGTAAAGCAGTCTGTCTTAAAAATATCGTGACTGAAGTCTGCTCTCAGCCTAATAAGATAACGCTTGCATACTTACAGCTTGGGGGCAAAATATCTGGTACTCGTAATATCTGTTACCAACCAGACTAGCTTTTCCTCAAGAGGATTACATCTTTAATTAACTAGCTGCATTCCTCGGTTTCGCCAGTGTGGTGATGATGACGATGAGTCAAAATATTTAGGCTATGTTCATCAGGGATGATTTAAAATTTAATAGTGATAGATTTTTCAAATCGGTCAAATACTTTCGGAGGCTATTCAATTCGGTTCCGGGATATGGCTGTTCACATGACTGAAAGTCCAAATGGTTCGATTGCGTAAGTGTCAAAATGTATGGTTAAAATGTTGCAGTGACAAAGCGACATAGGTTCACATTTTATCTATGTTAAATCATGCTTGTGTCTGATGATTCACATACCGACACAGGAAATCAATTTATTAATGTAATTTTGTCTGTTTTATTTACAGCAACATAATATTCGCGTGGTTGGTGACGGTGCCTGTGGTCGCGGCTATAGCATCCCTCGGCATGCTGGCGTTAGAAACATACTGTGTCTGATCTCAATTGATATTTATATAAGGTTACCTCTATCACCTAAATCTAAGCGTGTTGAACATGATGTATTGCTTTCAAAATCAACAGAGTATTGAACTTTAGCCCAATGGCGGCTCTATGTCAGATTTGTCAGCTCCAGTGATCAAATTACTAACATTTTTGCTTACTGGTGTCGAAACTGACATAAAGCCGCCATTTTTCAAGATTTCAATCAACATTTGTTGGCAACTGAGATACATAATAGCCCTGCTGGCCTCATGTATTCTGTGTCCAGGAGAAATCAACGGGAGTTTCACGTTCATCCGATGGGTGTACCGAATGATCAAATTGATTTTTTAACAGTTTTTCATACCATATTAACTATTGGGAAATCTTCAAATAACTTTGCTCGTTATATTTAGAATTTATTTTTAAACTTCTCTATACATATAGTAAATTGATAAACGGAGGTCCTGTCTCGTTCAAATGGTAATAAAATATCTAGTCCATTGATTGTAAATAAGTACCAAGAGAACGGAAAAAGACAGCCGTAGGGCTATCTATCTCAGTTGCTAACAAATGTTGATTGAAATCGAAAAAAAATGATCTGTGTCACTTTTGTCAGCTCCAGTCCATCAACTTGCTAACATTTTTGCCTACTGGAGTTTTCAAAACTGACATCGAGCGCATTTTTTAAGATTTCAATCAACTTTTGTTAGCAACTGAGATACATAATAGCCCCACCGAATTAATTACAATTGAAATCGATGCAATTGGACATTGTTGTTTGCACCAGTGTAGGGAAAAAGCTAAGTAGTGGTAGGGGGACTTTAGTTTTTTCCTCTAATTGACTTTGGTACTTTTTTAGTTAGTTACACTCAATAACGTTCTCGAGGCAAGTTGTCATTACGAATTTGGATAGTTATTCCGGAATTATTTTGATCGCTTTAAATTAAACCAAGACAATTGTTTTCTATTGTTAATTAAATGCACTCTACTAAAGACGTAATTCGTAGTCGTAACCCTATTTCTAACGCGAAACAGTTATGATCTCAATATTAAATTCTGGTTGGAAGGGTATGGGTGCCACCGAAACTACAGGCACGTTATATTTAACGATCAGCCTTACATATAGACGCTGCTTAAATTTAAATAACGGTACTTAGTACGGCGCAGAACAATTTTGCTTTGCGCAGTACTAAATAACGTCATTTTAAGTGAAGCAGCATTTATAAGTAGTAGGCGTTTATGTTTATCTAACGTCTAATGTCGGCAGTTCGTCACTTGTGACGAAATGCATTTGTTATAGGCAGAGTTACCACCAGGTGGGCTTCGTGCTTGTACCGTCTCCTAATATCGACATAATAAAAAAATGTTTTATTTGGGATATGTTCATCTCATTTATTATTAACTTAATATCAGGGGGTACCAAAATAACGGGTGCCAAAATAATAGTATATGATTAAAAATTGAAATCTTGCTCCACAAAGCGCCTAGCACACGGAAGCCTGTGGTTGACTCATGAATCACCGTCGACTAGTAATAAATAATAGAATATAGATAGATATAATAGAGTACAAATTGTGTTTCTTTGATGAAATTTACGCTGGAGCGCCGCTATAGAGAGAGCCACTATCAAGTTCCTGCTCCGGTTCTAAAGAATCGAAGATCCGGGGTTGCATCAATTATAGACGTCCGGGCTGTTATGTTAGGATCTTAGAAAGAAAAGATTGCAGTATGACGATATCGTAATAAGAATAGAGTTTGAATGGTGAGCTCTAAGTCTTCAAAAAGTAAAAAAATGTGAGATCTCACATAACAAAAGAAAATATAACCTTAACAATTTTAAATATATAAACTTTTGTATGCAAACTAAACAAACTCAAAATCTTTCTATTAATATTGAAGTTACCACAATACCTATAACAGGTACTGGTTACAACATTACTATCCACAACAAAAATATAACAAATGAAACTGATGATTTCTTAGGCTTTCGCGATTCTCTAGGTACATTCATCATCATCATTTCAGACGTAGGACGTCCACTGCTGAACATAAGCCTCCCCCATAATTTTTCAAAAGGACCGGTTAGAAGCGGCCTGCATCCAACGTCGTCCTGCCACCTTTATCAGGTCGTCTGTCCACCGTGTCGGTGGACGACCTACGCTGCACTTGCCGGTCCGTGGTCTCCATTCCAGAACCTTCCGGCCCCATCGGCCCTCTGTTCTCTGTTCGGCTGCGTGCTATGTGCCATGCCCACTGCCACTTTAACTGGCTAATCTTCTGGGCTATGTCGGTGACTTTCGTTCTTCTACGGGTCTCCTAGGTACATTGAGTTTAAGCAACTTTAAACGGATTAAATCGTGAATAATTTTATATTATTTTATCCCGAAAAACAATTTTCAGCTGAAGTGTTCTTAACTGTGGTTTTGTTTAATTTCAATGAAACCTTTATAAACGCGGACGTAAACTGAATAGAATACGTGCGTATGCACATTTTAACAATAAAACACCTGCTCGGTAATCTTACATTATATTTTTTAATATTAATTATGGTCGAGGAAATAATACAGTAATGTTGTACAACCCGACGGACAATAATCTGATAGGAATTTTGAACCACGAAATTGGAATGAAAACTCTATCTATCCTTCCACTAATAGAAATAAAATAGCAAACCTTAGTACAGGAGTATTTTTAATATACTTAGACACAAGGTCACAACTTCATGAAAAGATTTTCTACTTATATATAAAGCAAGGAGGTTCCTTGCCGTCTTCTGTTTTTTCGTAGATAAATCTAGGCATCTTCAAGGCTAGAGTGAATAGATTGTTACTAGATGGACATGCTCCATCCACGAGCACAACATCGCTTAACATTAGGCGAGGTCGTGGCCAAACGTCGATCTAATCTAATTTAATGAAACGGCGAAAATGTGAATTTGTTTTATATAATATAATGTACCTGCCGACTTACATGAAAAAGTCGATTTACGTCATTTACATTTCTCTTCCAAATCTATCGAACGTTCCAGTTTCTCTCTCCAGAACGAGAGCAGAGGTTACTTTTTATGCAGTTTTAGGTTATATTTTTAGGTACCTATAGATACTAATCCTTCATCATAGGTCAGGCCTGACTGATACTCACACGTCTGAGGAAGTACCACACCTTTGCCACTTATTCAACTGTGAAGCAGTAGTGTGGTCACATTATGTTTCTTTGAAAAGAAATGTTTCCAACCAAATTACAGGGCAAGTGATTAAACGTCTTATATCTCAGGGTAACGAGCCCAGTTGTTATACAGAATTTCGATCTCTTGTAGTTTAAAAATCTGATTGTCATTGGACTGTAATAGACAAGCCGTGATTCACATCAGGTGAGCGACTTCTTAGTCTGGTTACCGATAGAAAAAAAATATGTAGGCGAGTCATCAACGAAGTTGATGAAGCTAAAGTTTTGTAACAAAACATAGGCCTGGAAATAGGTAGATACACCGACACAAGTATACTTATGATCTACATGTATTAGATACGAACTACGAAGAAATAATGTTAGGAAGCATAATTCAGAACAAATTCCACACAAAAAGTGGCCTTCAAACTAAAACTATGATTGACTATGATTCTATATAAATCTATTATATTATATTAAACTATGATTCTAAATACGAATTACTTCCGATGTTCGGTGATTGGTTTAAATTCAGAATGACAGCTGAGTCATAGCGGCGTGAATGATATTATTGATTTAGCACGACTTTTATTGGGTCATGTTTTTAAGGCACTCTTCCTGATATTTCTTCGTAGGGTAAGAACGATGCCAGACGAGTTACGTAACAGCGTTCGACAACTTTATGGCGTCTAATGGTGCTCGTTTTGAACATTTTGGCCAATTAAATATGTTGTGGTAATTTATGATGAACCGTGACCGTCATATGTATCAACACCTCATATCAATCAGAATTCAACTTGTAGTATATTGATGCACTTACATGTTAGCAGGATGTATTACGATTCTACCGCGGGAGTTCTACCAGGGAGTGTGCATTGCACGTTTAAATTACGAGTACTATACCCCTTCCTAGTACCTTCTACGAGACATATTGTTGATTAAACATAGTTGAAGAAAACATTACTGGTTTTATTTAAATACCCCTGTTTCATATGAATCACTTATGTATATGTCCCCTTTTTTCCGGGTAAGTACTTATGTAATGCATTTACTTATATATTCATATTGCAAGCAAAGTACTTAGACCGCGCGGCCCCCAGTAGTAGAACGTCATCGCGATAAAAGAGGGGGGTGGGGGCGGAGGACGTTTGTCGTTGATAATCACGAGATTACCGCCAGAGTAATCGGGGTTGGCAGCCTTCTACGAATACTTATTATTTCTTCATAGGCAACCGTGCATCTTTGACAACATCCGTGAAACAAATGAAGAGATGATAAGAAACGTTGGAATAACAACCTTATGTACAAGGGCGATATCTCATAAAGATATCAATCGCATCTATCTGGTCATGCTTTAAATTGAAAACAGCCCTACCGATCCCACTCATATGTTTTTAAATGTTTTCTAATTCTTCGTTGAAGGTTATTACAATAAAAAAAAATAAGAAAAGACGGGAGGTTATGGCGATGCCAAAGGCCGAGTCTACTACGCGAACGAAGTCTCGGGCAGTCGCTAGTTTAAATTAAATATCTTAATATCAATTGTCACACCTATAAGTTAAAAAACAAAGAATTTTCTATATACCAAGTTTCATCCCCTTTTCACCCCCCTAAATGATCCCTGTCAAAAACATTAAAGAACACCATGTATTATTTTGAATGAAATATCTAAATACAATTCTTCACACCTATAAGTTCACAAACAAAGAATGTTCCGTAAAAAATCTCACCCCTCTATTCAACTCCCGAAGTCATCCCTGGGAATACCACGTTTTATTTTGAATGAACTATCTAACTATAATTTCTCACACCTATAAGTCCAAAAACAAAGGACTCATACAAACGTTTTCATTCATTTTTACCCCCTTAGGGGTTAAATTTCAAAATACCCCTTTTTAGTACATCTTTACCCACCAATACAAAGGCAGGGTGCCTTTGAATTGGTGGGTTCAAAGGCACCCTCCAAATTTCAAGTTTCTACGACCAGCGATCCAGATATAAGACTCTTATCAATAACTTCAAGAGGTTAAATTTTTTCTTGTAGCCTCGATAACTGCTAGAAGTTGAATTAGAGTTTGATTATCCTTATCCTTTAGATATATATTATTAGCCACTACTTCCTGAATAGTTCAAATGTTCAAGTTTAATTATTTACTCGTTTACTGATAGCAATATATGGAAAATAATATCAGTGACTTAGGGAAAACTCTAGACCCTGTTTGTGGTTTACAAGAATTCTCAAGGTACTGCATTGCTTGACCAAGTTTGATAAGACTTACCACATACATAAATCTCATTTTTATACGAAATTGCTATACTTAAATTACTAGTGTTTTACATGACATGTCATCTATTGAACCATTCAAGGAAAATCAATTATTTTAAATACTTAAGTATTAGCAGAAACTTTGTTGTATTGGTAAGCTTAATACTAGCAGGCATATATGTATTATGATGATTATTATAATAGTTAGCTGGTAAATTATTTATAGATATCTCTATAATTTTAAGATATAATATATTTCATTCATTTTCATATTGTAAGTAATTAGTTTGATTTCTTTAGATATACCGTAGAATTCTAGATTTATTATGATTTAGAAAGTAGGATTCTTGGCATGTTCAAGGCTTACAACTTGAATGCTGGATTAAGAGCTTTTTACTGTGGCACAAATGTTCTCCATCATGCCAAGAACCTCTTCTATTTGCCCCAAAATTAGTAAGGCCTTACTAAATCCATTTGGTAGTTTTCCAAATATAGAGTTTGCGTCTATAAGCGATTATAATCTTATTTATCTCTACTTAATATTATTATTTTACATAAAAAAAGCTTTAATGAAATTACGAATTACTATTTGATATAACATTTGATACTCTCACCAAATAATTCAATTGCTATAATTTATTACCGCATTCTCACGCTACGGTCAGAGTAGACAATCTAGCCCAAACTCGATTTATTGCCAAGTATATCATATTGTTCCAGCTCATCAACAGCGCCTGACAGTGTGATCTGTGGCTCGACGGACTAGCGACTCGTATCACGTCTTCCGTCTTCGCTGTCACCTGTGTTTATGTACTCGTTGGTCCCGCCGTCAAGTTGTTACTCCCTGTTTTAACTTTTGAAAATGGCTGACGTTGAATATTATTTTTCTATGTAAAGGTTTATGAAAACCGCAATAAATAAATTAGGAGTCAGATATGAATTTTATACCTCTAAAGCTTAAAAACACCGTACATAAAATGGTGACCCTGACGTGATATACATATCTACGTAATACAAGAAAACAAATGTTCTGAGTACATATTGCAAGTCATTGTGGAATACAAGAGATTTTATCAAGCCAGCCGGTTCAACAGCCATCGAGCAACGCCGCAGCTGCAGTGTCCAGGGAAGTGTCCACCCTATTCATATTTATTCCCACTTAACTCTATTTCTATAACACATAACGGGGGATCTATCAAGATTTCATTGTGCAACATTGCATCTCAATTGCACAAAGCCCATCATCATTCCCGCCCAACGAATGTCCTACTTACTTACATTATAAAGCACCAATTACACCTTTGTAGCTGTAACCGATCTAGATTACTAGATTATCGGTTCTCTTAAAAACTAGTTAAAATAAGCGACATCTGTAGGCAAACTCACAAACGACTACCTAAATTCCGTTTGAAGATTAAAGCAACCTTTAAATTGAGAAACCTAACTACCTCTTTTGCGCGCTGAGGTAGTTCAGCGATTCACCGATAGAGGTCGCATATAACAATCAAAAATGTTGACAGTGACAGTTAAACAAATGTCAATCGAGTTTAGAGAAAATAATGCCACGAGTTGTGAGTTCCGGTGAACGAACGTTGATATTTTGAAAAAGTTCAAAATGCAGTGTAGTGATTGGATTGACGACTACGACGGGTTTGAGGCCTTTTTCATTACCATATAAGGTAGCGAAATGTGCCTCCGACTTCCGCCCCAACTTGTTGTTTTTCCTGCAAGCGCAATCGACCTCACTTTGCCACCGGCCATCGACTGTGCAACTCCTAATAAATCACTACGTCTGAAAGTGCTACTGAAACTTTACTAAATTATAACATCAATCTTCAGAATCCCCATACATTGGGTAAGTTTGAGTTTTGAAATGAAAGTGTACTTGACCACCATAAATTATAACCTACAATTTGTAACCTTTGGTATGTACTCTCAACTTATTTACTGTATTTTTTTATGTGTCTTACATGCTAACTCTGTTGTTTAATTTATGTGTTTTTCTGTGTTTTCTGTTGCTTCTCAACTTTCTACTTGTCTCTATTTTACGCCCTTCTGGCAAACTTGAAAGGGTGTTGCTGGTAGCTCGCAATTCACGAGGTACCTAGGCTAGTCCCTAATTGCTCGGTAGTGAACGGACCTCGTGGATTGTGCGCACTTTTACCAGCAACATACCTATTTACGCCCTTCTGGCATTCTGAGCGGCTGGTGGTTTGCATCCGCGAAGGGCCTAGCTAGTCCCTTTATGCTCGGTAGCGGAAGCCTTAGCGGATGCGAATTCTTCACCAGCAGCATTACTTCCTTGGCCCTTATGGCATCTCTTGTTTGTTGGCGGGCCACATCCCTAAAGGCCCTCTGCGAGTCACTATATGCCCAGTAGCAGAGGGACAGTGGATCCACCAGCTCAACACTTTACTGGACCCATTGTGACCGGAGCACATGTACTTTCCAGGGTTCCAGTACGAGGCGGAATTCTTCAAGTACGAGGCTGAAGTCTGAACTACTAGCAGTACACGACCTCCGAACTCCGGCCGTCCTCTGATCTCCAGCACCGACCGCGGCCACCTCTCTCTACAGCGATTGCTGGGAATTTCTACCGGCGCGGCGGTGTGGAGCCGACCCTGCACGGCAGACCTGCTGCTGAGCATCGACCAATACTAGCGGACCGGAGCTAAGTCCTTAAACAAGGAAGCTTGCCAAATTGCCATACCTGTCTGAGATCCACGACCCTTTCTATTTATTATACTTATATTCTCATCTCTCTTCTTTCTCTCATGCTCCCTTCTACCCTGAGTAGGTAGGAAGGTGACATAGCATACCCATACTAATACAAAAACTCCAAGCCACATACTGTGCACATATTGCGCACATTTTGCCTAGGAATTGTAAATCAAACACATATATTGTGTGATATCTTGGATAAAACCAGAACATGCACTGATCAGAGCCTCTGCTTTATGTAGAACTCCTTCACCCTTCACAAATAATCACCACTACTAGTCGAGCTGTTACATCAGTTCCATTCCAATCCAATGTTACAATTTATTTTTCTTCTATATTGGAGAAACTCACAAATTAAGTGTCATTATCATAGAGATTGTTAAAAATAAACTTATTTCATAATCTAACCTTTGCTCTCTCCACATTGCAGTTCCTCAAGCAATAAGCTACTGCAGCTCGAGGAATTTATTGCTTGAGCATCTCATCTGTTCTTCATCAGACTCGGTTGTCTTCGTTTGTTGACTGCGAGGTGTGGAGCATAAGACCACAATTTATGTATTGTTTCTCTATTTTTATTTTTATATATCTTTACTTAATCTTGTTGTTGTCAACATGTCACAGCCAAAAGATAAACCAAAGTCACCCTTAGGAAACATCAACTTAAATATTCCATCCATGAGCACAACCAATTTGAAAGATCTTGAAACAAAACGTAGCTCGATCAAGGGGCGCATAACTAAGTATAAAAACTACTTAGACAATATTGTGAGGATTGAAGCGATAACTACAACTGATTTATGTGCTTTGACAAAGCGCTTTGAAAAGCTTTGTGAATTATCTTCTAGTTTTGAGGATTTGCAATCTCAAATAGAAATTATAAATTCATCAGATTTAGACAGTGAACTTGATATTAGAGATGAAATTGAAATAGATTTCTCCACACTTATGGCTCAGACAAAAACATTTTTCGCAAAACATCAGTGTCAAAGCATATCAAATGGTTGTAATGCCTTAGATACAAAATTTAATCAAAATGGTAATGGCATGAACTTCAAACTGCCAACAATCCGAATAAATAACTTTGACGCATCATATTTTAAGTGGCTAGAATTTAGGGATACATTCACCTCGCTTATCCATAACAACAACAAAATTGAATTGATTCGTAAATTTTATTATCTTAATTCTTACCTTGAAGGAGAGGCTTCTCATGACATCAGCAATCTAGAAGTATGTTCTTCTAACTATGAGGAAGCATGGCGACTCCTCTGCGAGAGATACAACAATGTGAAGCAATTAATAAGCAATCACTTTAACTCACTATTCAATGTTCAACCTATATCTCGACATTCTGCTAAAGATTTACGTTTTTTGGTTGATCATATCTCCAAAAACTTACGAGCTCTGAACACTCTTGGGGAACCAACCCAGCACTGGGACACCTTAGTCATTCACCTGGCCTCCGCAAAGCTTGACAATAGTACTAGTTTTAAATGGCAAGAATATAAGGGAATCTTGACAAACAGTCCTTCACTACAAGACTTCTTTAAGTTTTTGAAGTCTCGAGCAGATGTCTTGGAATCTGTTCGCAGTAATAAGGTAGAAAAACAAGGCAACATGAAAATTGACAGCACTCCTTTTCGCAAACCTGACAAATCACACACAAAATCATTCGTTATTTCAGCTGCTGCTGCCTCTTCTATATCGACTTGCATTATGTGCAAGGGAAGTCATCGCCTGTATGATTGTCCATCATTCTTGACCGATCGTGGAGGAGAGAACTTTGGAGGTCCTGCGCTTGAAGCTGTGCATGAACTACTTGCGTAAGGGGCACATTTCACAACAATGCAGGCTGGGTCCTTGTACTATTTGTAAAGGTAGACATAATACTTTGCTGCATAGGGACTCTTCTCAGGCTGCAAGTATATCCAATGTGCATATGACTACCGCTACTGATCTCGAAGAAGAACAGGTAATAGACAATAATGTAATCACTATGTCAGTCACTTTAAATAGTAGTGTTCTTTTATCAACTGCGCTTGTTGAAGTTTATAATCCTTATACAAACCTGAAATGCACTGCAAGAGTTCTTCTGGACAGTGCCAGCCAGACTTGCCTAATTTCAGATGAGTTGAAAAATAAACTACAGTTAACTCTGCAGCCAACTCAGGTTGACATTGTAGGGGTAGGCAATATACACTCATCCAAAATAATACATCGCTGTGCAGTTAAACTAAGGTCTAGATGCAGCAACTTTGAGTCAGAAGTGCAATGTTTGGTACTCCCTGAAATATCAGGCGAGTTACCAAACAAATCAATAGATGTAACACACATCAATCTACCGCCTCACATCAGACTGGCTGACCCATTATTCAACAAATCTGCACCGGTAGATATGCTCATTGGTGCAGACATATTTTGGTCTTTAATAGAATTTGACCAAATTGACCTTGGCCCCAACCAACGCATTATGCGTAAAACAAAGTTAGGTTGGATATTGGCAGGCCCCATATTTACAAATGATACATCGAGCTATAAAACTATAAGCTGTAACCATATCACTATACATTCAAACACTGAATCTATTTCAAATGAAGATTTAGACAAAAATCTTACGAAGTTCTGGGAGTTAGAACAAATTCCACAGTCATTTAGTGGTCACACTGATGAGGAAAATAAATGTGAAATGGATTTTGTGAAAAATACATATCGCAATTGTAAAGGCAGGTTTTTTGTAAAGCTACCTCTTAGAACTGACTCAGACTGTTTAGGTGATTCATTGAAATCAGCTAAAACGCAGTTTTTAGCATCAGAAAGGCGGTTTGCAAAGAATCCCAATCTCAAACAATTATATTCCAACTTCATACAAGAATATTCTGATCTTGGACATTTGTCAGAGACAAATTCTGTCTCACGCTTGTCATATTTCATTCCTCATCATGCGGTGTGGAAGCCTTCAAGTGAATCCACTCGCCTGAGAGTAGTCTTCAATGGAAGCAAAAAAACAACGTCCGGTTTCTCTATTAACGATATACAATTGGTAGGGCCAAATGTACAAGACAGTTTGTTTAACATTTTACTGACATTTCGACAGTATACATATGTTTTGTCCGGTGATATAGAAAAAATGTATAGGCAGATTGAAATTCAAGAATGTCATCGCGATTTACAAATAATATTATGGCGTGAGAATGTCACAGATCAATTAAAACTGTTAAAACTTAACACTGTTACATATGGCTACTCTAGCTCGAGTTTTCTAAGCACTAGGTGCTTATGGCAATTAGGTGAAGGAGTAGCTGACTCAAGAGTGAAAGAAGTCATTCAGAATGATTTTCTTGTAGACGACCTATTAAAAGGAAGTGATAACATTAACGACTTGGCATATATAAAGGAATCAATAGAAAGTGCTCTTACATCAGGTGGTTTCAATTTACGAAAATATCGTACTAACTTACCTGCTCTATTAGATGAGCAAAGGGGCACTCAACGCAACTTGACTATTAGTTCATCTTCACATACATTAGGTGTAGCGTGGAATCCTAATAGTGACATTATTCACTTTCCGATTAACTATGAAATTAAAACCACATCTCCTACGAAGAGATCAATATTATCAGACTCATGTAAAATATTTGACCCTCTGGGCTTACTTAGCTTATTTACCATCATACCCAAGATTTTAATTCAAAGTTTATGGCTGACGAAAATTGACTGGGATGAACCAGTACCAG
This sequence comes from Selenia dentaria, assembly GCA_917880725.1. NCBI lineage: Eukaryota > Metazoa > Arthropoda > Insecta > Lepidoptera > Geometridae > Selenia > Selenia dentaria. Next base: position 18,670,170 of record OU862879.1, read on the forward strand.
CAGACATAAGTATATCCTGGAGTTCATTTATTGACAATTTAAAATACTTACAGACACTACATGTACCTCGACATGCCCGGAGCATGACTCCAGCGCACACTGAGGCCCACATATTCTGCGATTCATCCCAGGTAGCCTACTGCACTACCATATATCTTAAATCTGTTGATGTAAATGGTGATGTTACAGTTCGTCTCCTATGTGCCAAGGCTCGAGTAGCCCCTGTAAAACCAACCACCATACCTCGGCTGGAGCTGTGCGCTTGCTTGCTCGGTGCTCAGCTTGCGGGTGCTGTGTGTCGCTCTCTGCGATGTGTCATTGCACGAAGGGTATTTTGGACAGACTCAACCATAGCTCTATCCTGGATTGGTATGAGGTATGACAAATTAAAAACGTTTGTAGCCAACAGAGTAGGTGCTATACTAGAACTAACTCATCATCATGAATGGGGGCACATATCAGGTGGCATCAATCCTTCAGACCTAGCCACACGTCCTAACGCCGCTCTCAGTGCAGAAAAATACGAGTTATGGTGGAATGGACCTAGCTTTTTGCGGAAACCTGAGTCTGCATGGCCAGTTACTCAACCTAAAAAACACTTAATTCCTATAAATGAGTTACCAGAAATTAAGATAGCCTTAACGACATGCAACAAAGGTTCAAAACCACACCTGATAGACTTTGAAAAATATTCAAAATTGAATTATTTGCAAAGAGCATTTGCATATGTACTTAGATTTATAAATAATTGTAAAAATCCCTCAATGAAGCACATTGGTATCTTGCAGCCTGATGAACTTAAAGATTCATTCAAATATTTAGTAAAACTATCACAGGAAGAATCGTTTCAAACGGAGCTAAACATTCTTCGTTCAAAAAAGGCCTTAAGCTCCAAAAGCTACATTATTTCATTGAGCCCATTCTTGGACGACAACATTATAAGAGTCGGAGGACGTCTCGACAACTCTTGGTACTCGTATGAAAAACGCCATCCTATGTTAGTTCATGCGAGGCACAAACTCACCAAGTTGTTGTTTCAACAAGAACACATGCGTCTTCTTCATGCTGGTCCTCAGCTACTATTATCGTCAGTTAGAGAGTTTGTTTGGCCAATTGCTGGCAGAGATTTAGCACGCACTACAGCAAGACAATGTGTCGTATGTAGAAGAGCCAGCGGCAAGACTCCTACCCCAATCATGGGTATGTTACCTGAACAGCGAGTAAACTCCGGCTTTCCATTTATAGCTTGTAGTGTCGACTTCGCGGGCCCTTTCCTCATTGCTGATAGGAGAGGAAGAAGAGTAGGCTGCAAAATTAGTAAATGTTACCTATGTATCTTTGTTTGCTTCAAATACAAGTGTGTTCACTTGGAGGCAGTAAGTGAACTCTCAAAGGACGCTTTCCTTTTGTCACTACGTCGCTTTATCTCTCGCAGAGGGAAACCCAGAGAAATATTCTGCGACAACGGCCGCAACTTTGTCGCTACTTCCAGAGAATTATCAGAATTTATTATTAATCATACTGATGACATTATAGGCTTCACTTCCGGAGAGGGAATAAAATTTCATTTCCAACCAGCGTATTCTCCACACTTCGGATCTTTGCGCGAATCGTCCGTAAAATCGGCAAAATTTCACATTAAGCGCATACTATCCAGCTCACATTTAACCTTTGAAGAGTTAGCAACTCTATTCGCTCAAATTGAGGCCATTCTGAATAGTAGACCTCTATGTCCCATATCCTCATCCCCCAATGACCTCAGTCCCTTAACTCCTGGACACTTCCTCATAGGACGACCGTTAACATCACTACCATCACCTGATTTGCAGTATAAAAGCATTACCAGGTTGGATCGTTTTCAACGATTGGAAGCATTTCGACAGCATTTTTGGAATCGTTGGCAAGCAGAGTACGTAACTGAACTGCAACAGAAACACAAATGACGTACTCACAGTAAGCCGCTGAGAACAGGAGACTTGGTACTGCTAAAGGAAGAGAATTCTCCACCAATGCATTGGAAGCTAGGAAGAATCACTTCTATGTTTCCAGGGAAGGACGGTATAGCAAGAGTTGCAAAAGTGAAGACCAGGACGGGAACGTTCCGACGAGGTGTGAAGTACCTCTGTCCTCTACTGGAACCAGCAGAAGATACTACTTTGGAACCAGATGCTTCCAAGGCCCCCGAATATGTTCCGGCTCGTCAACAGCGCCTGACAGTGTGATCTGTGGCTCGACGGACTAGCGACTCGGATCAACGTCTTCCGTCTTCGCTGTCACCTGTGTTTATGTACTCGTTGGTCCCGCCGTCAAGTTGTTACTCCCCTTTTTAAAATGGCTTACGTTGAATATTATTTTTCTATGTAAAGGTTTATGAAAACCGCAATAAATAAATTTGGAGTCAGATATGAATTTTATACCTCTAAAGCTACCACAACACCGTACACATAATATTATTGCTACAAATATATAACATTTCTTTCGAACTAATATTTCTATGTTCCTTTGCAGGCAAATATTTTTGTATTCCTTACTTTATACTGATTTAAAATTCTTTATTTTGTGATTTTATTTCATAGTTAGTCTTTAGTTCCTAAGTCTAGCATACTAATACTTAGATTGTATTGATATGACGAATTCATTATTGAAACCTACGTCTCTAGTGGTAGACACCACTAGCGCGTGAATTTACTTATTTGCTCTCGATTGACCATCACGAAGTTTATGTAGAACCCGGTAAACAAAAATACTATTTCCTAGACCTACTTCGATCCTAAATAAATTCCTAGTCTGCTATAGGTGTGTGTAAGACCCCAACAATCCCCCCAAAGTTAATTCCGCATGAGCTTTCATCCCCCTGATAGGATGGCTCAGGTTTGATCCCTAACTTGCCTCTAAAGTTCGGTGCCAAGCCGAGAATCGAACCTATGGCCCCTAGGTCAACTCCACGCACGGAAATAGTCGCGTGACTATACCGCTATAGCCGAAGCTATGGAAGGCTGCAGAGCGACGTTCTAGCATGAGAGGAAATAAATACATATAATACATAGAAGACCTCTTCCACTGGAGTATTCTTTCCAATCGAAGTGAGGAGCAGTTAATCGTACCCATTGCAATAGGTTAAATCGATTGTTGGCTCGCTCCCAAAAGTTTCCAACTCTAAGGATTGGGCGTTCCCTATCGAGGTGGATTTTAGTTGTCACCGTGAGGTATCCAACCCACGTCCGGAACCATGTTCGTAGCAGAATATATTACCTCACGGAAGTTCGGGAATTTAATAAGCATTTTCTCGGTCTTTCTACTGCTTATATACTTTCTCAAACTTGACAGTGTCGCTGATTCGAGGCCGATAGGTATCCAATCAATGCCCTTTCTATTGGCGTCAAAACGGCTTCAGATCCACCTCAGCCAATCTCTGCCCTCCAGCGCATCCCTATTCTAATTTCAATTCATTCTCATCAAAATCACATATTTTGAATTTCGAATGACGCCGATCAGAGGTACGTAGATCCAATCAAAGCCCTTTCTATCGGCGTCAGACCGGCGTCAGAACTCATTTGTTTTAGGGTTCAATTTGACGAAGCAAACTCAAATACACGGACGCGTAACAAAAATGTGTCCCTCACATTACCGTTGTATGGCTAAAAATATCAATGCTGCTTATTTTCATGGTAATTTTATTAATTTTGCTTGTAACTTTTATGTATTTAAAGGATTACTCAACATTTCCTTTTCCATGAAGTAACTTATCAGTTCTATTTGAACAATCGACTTAAATGTTTACTATAATGAATATCTTGATAGCTTAAATATTCTATGCTGCTTATCATTTTCCGTAAGTAAAGTCTTGCTATAAGAAATACCCGACCTAACATCTAAATCTCAATATCACACATTAACGCTTTATTCTACTTTTGATTGTCTAAATTGCATCAATATTTGTTCATACCAAGATACTTTTAGCTAATAATACTTACTGTAACGGAATATCTCTCTATATTTGTGAATCATGACGGAATCCTCATCCAGAGCCTATTCCGTTACAGTAGGCACTATGATTACGTAAATAAAGTCAGTTTTAATATTCAATAAATATGCGTCGAACTCACGAGAGTTTTTAAACTAATATTGTCATCATAATTATTTGGTATTTGACCAGATCATGAATCCTATTTCCGCTGTAGGTAGTATCATGGATCTACCTAAATTAAAACCTGCCTGCAATCTCAACCGCCGGACTTTTTGAAATCTGTCAGTTATGATATTACGAATAACCTTAATTTTTTGCCTGACTGTACAAATTGTACTAAATCCTTAGTGGGTTATTTGATATTATTCTTCGGGCCGAGTGGAACCTGGGCCGAGTGGGAGCTGGGCCTGTATTTCTTTATTATCACTTTAATATGTCACTTAAAATAATATTATTTTAAGCTTAGCGAGATTAAGTTAAACAAGTACATGAGAAATCTTATTTTTTTGCAGTAAATTTGTTCATTAGGTCGTGCAAAAACTAAAAACACATAGGATTTAATAACAATTTTAAATGAAATGTTTTCTGATATATTGCTAAAGTATCCTCATACAATTCTTCAAACACCTTAATAGTAAGTTAATATAAAGCACAACCCATTATATGTTTCGATAAGCATAATAGAATCAAGTATGTTATATGTATGGGTGTTTTTTTAGTAAACACTTTCACAATGAAATAAAACAAATTAAAATGATAATTTGTGTATGTGATATGATAATGTGTATGTTATTGGTTTTATTTAAAAGGTAATTATATGCCACTATTGTTTAAATATGATTTCGGGCATATGAGCGCCATGGCTAGGTCGAATGACGCGCAATCATGAAGTCTAATTTTCGACAACTTTATCGTCGTATATTATATATATATTATAGTCGTATATATTATATAACACGGCGAATTAACTTAGAATAGAATAGACTTCCATATAGTCCAACATCTCTGGTTTATCAGCATAGACTAGTGACTTCACATAACCCAAAGAAAGTTATCCAAAGGTGTGTGATCACACGATTGTGGAGGCTAGTTCACAGGTCCATTGCGCGAAATTATGCGTTCACGAAATGTTTCCTGCATAAAACTGATGGTGCCACCCGCTGTGTAGCATTTTGCCCCCATCTCGTTGAAACTTTAAGCTCTGTCTCATCAATGCCATTCAACTTGTACGAAGAAGTCAACAATTATTTTTTCATAGCACCTGCTGGAAAATGTCCAATTACATATCACGCAATCTCTACGTAAAGCAAGACATTACATACGCGGGGCTGTAAAGTTGTATGAAACTCCCTGGGGAGTAAAGTGATTTGGATTTGGAACGTTAGTTGTAGGAAAACTCTTAGTACGTAGACTAGACAGCATACAGAAAAAAAAGAAAAAAGGCGAGATTGTACTATTAGCAGTGCGTTCGAATAGCCCTAAGTTGGCGAAAATAGGTGGCGCTAAAAACGCTCACAAGGGCGTTCGAATTGGGAATCTATGGGTGAAAATGTTGTTCTGCTCTTTATGTTCAGCGTTCGAAAAGCTAAAAAAAAAGAGTTATTTTTGCCACCAAAATTGGGCTTTACGAACGCTTTAACAAAAGATTCAACAATAGCAACGCCACCAATACCCTCATTGCTTAACGAACATAAGGAGTGTGATTGTTGTGTGTGGACAACAATCGGGTTACGCACGGTCCGCTCTGCGCATTCAAGGTCATAGTTGAAGTTACGTGTTGCGATCGGTGCTAGGTATTATATTCATCTACGAGTATGTTCTGGTGTTTGGTGTTATTCAACTTTCATAAAATATTATTATTTTCAACATGGCGCATGTACTGTATGCGGAAATGTACCGAAATATCTGGTGCTCCAAAAGCATCTAAATCGTGACTACTAATTATAACTTAGTTAACAACCGCGAAAGTCTAAAACAGTGTTTTTTTCATAAAATGTTCCTTCCAAAGATATTGTATCTGTCCCTCTATAACGGGAAAAATGTGTCCAATTTGAATATTAACTATCAATGTATTTTACTTTTAACGAAATAACTGCTATTTTAAAGCTCTGAGTTTTTATTGTCTCGCAGTAGGTATGAAAAGTAGAGTACGCACCTCGAGGATAAAGCTTGTCTTCGTCTTGGGCGGCTTTAACCCCTCACTTCACTCAGGACTCTACGTAACTCCCTCGCTTCGCTCGGTAATTAAATCTTAACCCAAGAATCCCCGTTACACCCAGGCTTCAATATACCGCCCATGACGTAATTTAAGACACTGCTCTACTCTACTTACTTTACTGAGTTTTGTTAATTATTAATGAAATGACCACATGCTACAACAAGGTATCCAATTGTGGCAGTAGATAGATAGATTATTGGGATCCTCCATTATCGTCATCGCACCTCTACGTGCGAGACCCCCCGACGTCCCCGAAAATGAAGAAAGAAGCTTACATCACGAGAGCTCATCCGTTGGTTGGACGAAGCAGAAGAAGGAAACGAAGAAAGGGCGGAACCATCAGTGGTCACTGTCGTGGCTGCTGATCAGCCCCCCCTAGGTAACCAGGGGTTTCACGTGGTGCGGCTTGAGCAACACGACATATATAGTGACTACCGGTTCGGGTTAAACCCGTGAAAAACCATGGTACCCAATGACCTGTTCATTGTACTGGACGAAGACGAGCCAGGGGCAGAGGGCATAGCCCTGACCCTTCCCAGAGTAAGCTGCGCGATAAGAAGACCCAAGAAGCGCGGCGCACTCAATCTAACACGCGCACTGCGATAGGTCGCGCCGCTCGGTGGCGCCACGATCGCAGTTCTTCCCGCCACGCGAAACTTCACACATTTTCTTTGAAAATTCGTGCATATTCACGAATTGCAATTGCAAAGTACAGTGCACCCGCGGGACAATTGGTGACATAAAAGTGACTGGTATTTTTACTTGGACTCTTTATCGAATTTCCCAATATTTTGGTAGTTGTAGAGATCCGAACGTGATCGCATTAGTGAAGCGAAAAATTCAACGTTTCAAGTAGTAAGGATTGCGTAAACTGACAACTGGAATACTTCAACAGGTGAGTTTACGGGATTTGTTCATTTCATCTAAAATTATGTTAAATAATAATCAAGTATAATTTATCCTCTAGGTTATGGTCGTTTATAAATCGTTATCATTAATTCAAATTTACTCATTTATCTATTACGTATTTAAGTTTATTAATGTTAATAACAAAGTCAAACTCTTATATAAAAATAACAGATACGTTTTATTTAGTTACATGCTTACAATTTAAATCACAGTATTTTTCCTCTTTGTGTGTGTCGATAAAGGAAAATGACATCCAATTTACTACTACTGTACTTGCTAACATTTATATCATCTAAATTAATTACATTGGAAATATTTGTACCTAAGCGACTAACAAGTGAACGACGCCAAATCTCAGCTCCAGTCCCACCTGAACTCATAGCAGCTACCAGCTTCAATTGAGGAAAATAGCTGTAAATTTGGATTGCTGGATTCTCGACATTTTCATAGGGAGCGCCCACTATTGTAATAGTTGAATTACAGATACGTTTTTAAATGGCGCTGCTATACCTAACAAAGCATTATAGCTATTTCTAATGCATAAAACAAAACTATATACCCACGCAGACATGCGTACTTAATGCCAAGTTGTTATTAGCTAAAATAAAGTATTATAAAAGTATTATTTATAATACTTTGTTAAATTTTAATCCCCTCGCTACTTTAGTAAAGTGAAAGGGATTTAAATTTAATTCCCGAGTGAAGTGAGGGAGTTAATAGTAGATTATGCACTGAGGGAGCAAATCAGTGTCTTACGTCACGGGCGGCATATTGAACCATGAGCGTAACGGGGACTCTAGAGTTAACCTACCTGAGCGTAGAGAGGGGATTAAAACTTATTTCCCGAGCGAAGCGAGGGAGTTAAGTAAAGTCCTCAGTGAAGCGTGGGAGTCAAGCCGCCCAAGACGAAAACAGGCTTTATCCTCGAGGTGCATACTCTACTTTTCATACCTACCTACTGCGGGACAATACACACTCAGAGCATTCTAAAAAAGCAGTTATTTAGTTAAAACTAAAATAAATTAAGAGTTATATTCAAATTGGACACATTTGTCCAGTTCTGGAGGACAAACTAATATAAGTAACAAAAGTACAAAAATATTAGTTTTAGACTGTTTTAGACTTTCGCGGTTGTTAACTAAGTTACAATTAATTCACAAGTCCATTATGCAATCCTCTGAAGCTAGACGAAGTAGACTTGACAAATCTTCAACATCTATCCCAAGGTGTAAGCAAGAAGTGAAAGTGTTAGTGTAGTAACTATTCTATACAAGCGTAGGTGGCAAAACCGCTGAGTTGCGTCTACCGTTCGTCCGGTGGTTCGACGTTCGCCGAAATGCATAACAAAGATAAGGTAGCTGTGCCTCTCTGCTTTAGACTTGTAAGTTAGTTCTAATTTAACTCTTGGATGTATCGGACATCACACTTAAATATAATTATTTTAATTAAATTTTGTATATTAAAAAGTACTCTTGTTCCCGAAACTGTTCTAAATTTTATTATATATATTTATTGTGACGTAAAAAACACAAAAATTTCAAAAATATAGTCAAATGTTATATTTTAACTAAAGTCTATTATAAGCTGTAATTAGTACACAAAATTACATAATATTATCTCAATTATATAGCGTGTTTTTCGTACATACCTAAAGCAAATTATTATAAGCCCAAGAAATCATCAAATAATTATGTAAAGAGCGTGCTATATTTCCGATTAACTTCCACATGCTGTAGTTGATGTTTTTTTATCCGGCCCCAGTAGGAAACGTAGAGAATTAATGATGTCATAGGGGGATACATAAATTCACATATTCTTTTAATAATAAGTTATAAGAGTAGCATGCTCTGGACGTACAGTGTCGCTGTTTCGAATCCTAATTGGTCATACTATTGATAAGCATTATAAATTAATTAAACTTGATTGTAAAAATTAAACTTATGTTTTTGGTTTCATAATATGTTAAACTAAGATAATTTTATTATGTTACTTATACCCTAGGTGCAATTAACAAAATAGATTAGTTACTAATAACTTCCTATTGAGTCGTCAATAAATAGTTGTGTCACCAATAATAATTCATGAGGTAAGGTACACATAGAAGTAATCAAAGAGTTGAGTTACCAATTACGCTTGGCCATGTAACATGCACTCGACCCTTACTAAATAGTCTTGCTATCAGTAACAATGCAGTAACACTTCATGAGGTTAGGTGAGCAAAAAGTAAACAGTTGAGTAATTAATAACCGACTAGTGAGGTTATAACATGCCAAATAGCTATAAACTATTATGCTACCCACAGCAATGCAAGAAGGTTACGAATACAACACAATTACAACTAATAACAAGGGTTAGGCTAAATCTAACAGCACTGTGTTCATACCTGACAGATGGTTTGGTAATATGCAGCTAATGAGTTCGGATAAATTTAAATAAACATTTTAATAACAGTGGTAAAGGGTGTCATTTTATGCATTTTTGAAAAAGTCGTATATTTTGTTCTTTACAGCTATCTGTACACTATTGTAGGATTCTAATGCTGAAAGATTTTTTAAATCGGTCCATTAGTTTTGGAGCCTGTTCAATTAAATAAAAAAAACAAATAAACAAATATTTCCTCTTTATAATATTAGTGTAGATATAGAAATGTCTAGATACACGTTTAGGAATTTCTTAATTGCCAAAACTATAAATAGGTTACCTATATAAGCCTTTGTTTCAGATGATTCATCTTCCGTTGTACTCGAACATGTCATAGCAGTGAAAAAAAAATGTAACGCAACAGCAGTGTCAACACAGAGTTATGCGAAACTACGTACGGGACCCCAACGAATTCAATGTTTATTTACCAAGATATTCGTTAGTAGCGCAAATATTAGCTTATGTTAAGAGTAATGTAAACAAAGCCGTCCTATAGATATTTTTGATAAATGTATTTGGGATCAATGAGTTTAGTTAATAATACTGGTATATCATCAAGAAGCATGGCGTTCATAAGCTTTAGAAGCACGTTAAGAATATTGTGGCCGGTGGTGGCAGCGTTGGTTCTGTTGACCAGGAGTAGTGCCGCGCCGACCTTCGGAGGAACTGATAAAGCAATGGTGAGTAATTATTTATTATAACACCTTAAAAATTAAACAAACGTTGGAATACTCACTTTGTAGCATTTATTATGACATTGAGATAGAATACAGTCCAGGACTGATCAATATAACGTAGTAGCTAATCTATTGACATGATTTTATTTTGAGTAGAAGTAACAAATGAATCAATCGCACTGCTTAGAATCGGAAATGCCTTGTTCACGTAATGCAGTTAACATCTGGAGCTGACTCAGTATTCCGAGAAGCTGAAAAGAAAATGTCGCGCGCAAAGCTAATTTAAAAAAGTACACCAAGAAGTTTCCGAGTCTAAGGTTGTATGATAAATTTGGCACCATGGAGGTAGAAGTAAATAGGTTTAATGATGTTCTAAATTCAATTTACTTTATTCTCTAGCGGATAAAAGCGGCTGAAATATATTTAATAAACAAATTTGACACGACTGCTTCGATCGCTCACCGAGATCCGAGTCCTTCGTCACCTCCTCATCGGTATCCAATTATCTAGAACGTGAATAAAAAATTGTTAGTAGTTAGTTTGTAGGTGGTTGAAAATTGATAAAGTACTGAAGTACAAATACGAATTCAGTATGGTTCTAGACCGATATAAGGGAGTAAATATAATGTAAAATAAAGAGGGCTGATTTAGTTAGACAAATTAAGTACGCGTATAACATTATAGCGGAACTAGTACGAGTTTAATATTTATTTATTTTAAAGGAAAACCAACATCTAAAGTAACTTATGGCTAAAACATAGCAACAGAGAGCTAATTAGAGGTTTTCACGAATAGATATATTATAGCAAAAATGTATAAACAATAAAAATAGCTTAGTCGAGACAAATCAGTAAAAATAGTAATAACTATAAGCATCTACGCCTAATTTGTCAATGAACAGAATATCCAACATTGTAAATATAATAGAAACATTAGTTTAAAACATTGCCACTGTTGAAGAACTCGCTGCTTAACCGCTGTTTGGCTGAGATAGCGCTCGTACAGAACAAATCAAGATTTGTTTGCTTGCAGCATTTTTTAAGTTTTTCTCTAGCCCTCAAAAGAAATGAAATTTTGTCTGTAATTTGTTCCGAGAGTAGGAATAAAAATAGTAGGACTAGATCGAGTGAATATAAGTGGGCGTTAATGTTGATCTTGCTAAGCAACTCCGGACAATCAATGATATTTGAAGTTATTTGCAATAAAAAAAGATAGGTAAGCAATTTGCGTCTTTTGGATAGTGAAAGGAAATTAAACTTTTTACAGAGTGTAATAATGCAAGAAGATGTATAGGGAATTCTTAGACGAAAACAAAGACACTTTATATATTTGATTTGAATTCTTTCTATTCTATCGTTACGGGGGTTCCATACTTGTGATGCATATTCAAGAATGCTTCGGACAAATGTGTAATCATAAATTCATAATGTGCAATAGATCACTTTATAACTTTTTGCCCTACTTAAATTGGCTGAACTTCGCATGACGAAGCCCAGTATTTTACTTGCCTTGGAAACTGAAGCATCAATGTGTTTGTCGAAGAGTAACTTTGAATCATGTAACACTCCTAAATCTAAATAATAACCTGACTTTTATGTAATAACTCATGCTTAAGCACGTATGAAGATGGCGCTATATTAATTTTGCGAGTAAATGTAACTACAGTACATTTAGATGGATTGAGCTCTAGTTTATTGGTGAACAATCTAGCCTTGTAAGATCGGATTGCAGTTTGTCAATATCCTAAGATGACCCTGAAGATTTTCATATCATCAGCAAAACAGAGCAGGTGACTTTTGAGGAAGCATTGAGAGATATCGTTTACAAATATAAATAACAGAAGGGGACCGAGAAGCATTCCCTGGGGTACACCACTGGAAACGGAAACCCAACTAGACATATAGTGTTTAATTACAACTGCCTGCGAGCGATTTTCTATATATATGAAGAAAACAACCTAAATAGGTCACCTCTTACGCCGATGAGGTATAACTTGGACAATAGTAGTCTGTGGTCGATTCTGTCAAAGTATTTGCTGTAATCGGTATAGATTACGTTCACCTGGTTGCCATTATCCATTGCTTCCGTTAGAAAGTCATTGAAAATGACAACGTTTGAGGTAGTAGAACGGCCCTTGAGGATGCCGTGCTGAGATGGACTAAGAGATTGATAAAAAGCAGCATAGACTTGGTATAGAATATTCTTTCAAACAGTTTAGCTATAATACAGAGCTTGGATATTGGTATATAGTTTGTAAAAAACCCCTATGACTGTGGTCACGGTATTACCTATTGTAACAACCCCCCGATTATTTTATTCTAATAATTAGTTTTGGCCAATGATCTAGTCTAGAAGGACCCTAACACTGTGAACCGCTGCTGTAACTTTAGCTCTTTTCGGAAATATTTGAAACAAAGAAACCTATTCAGAACTATAGATGCATAGAGAAACCAAAAGCAATGCCTAGGTATTCTGATATTACGATGGATAACCTACTACTACATTACAATAACTGAATTGCTAGCGGATAACGATAAATTGCGATGAACATACTAGATTGCAAATACTTGGTTCCTACAGACTGACTGACTGTGCATCGTTATTATTAATAACAGATATTAACCTGTTAATTGTATATCTAGCTTTCTTTATATAATTATGTTTGTTGCTATGAGCAATTAGCTGCTGATAAGATTGATATAATCTTTTGCAGACTAAGTGTCTCTATAATAGGTACTATTTGTATCGCTTATGAAAACTGCTAGGAAATATATATGAAATTAAACTAAAAATTCACTTTATATGCGCTTCAGAAATCTTTTGTGATCAGTAGCTACTATGCTAATTGTCCAATTCCTTTAGATAAATATTATCAGCCACTATTCCCTGAATAGTTCAATTGTTCAAGTTTAATCATTTACTTGTTTACTGAAAGCAATATATGGGAAATAATATCAGTGACTTAGAGAAAACTCTAGACCCTTGTTTGTGGTTTACAAGAATTCTCAAGGTACTGCATTGCTCGACCAAGTTTGATAAGACTTACCACATACTCAACACCACAACTCCATCTTATACGAGATTGCTATACATAGATTACAAGTGTTTTACATGATATGTCATCTATTGAACCATTGTAGGAAAAGCTATTATTTTAAATACTTATGTATTAGCAGAATCTTTGTTGTATTGGTTAGCTCAATACTAGCAGGCATATATTTATTATGATGATTATTATAATAGTTAGCTTTATTTTGCTGAGTAAATTATTGATAGATATCTCTATAATTTCAAAATATAATATAATTAATTAATTTTTATATTGTAAGTAACTAGATAGTTTGTTTTCTTCAGATTTGGCGTAGAATTCTAGATTTATTATGATTTAGAAAGTAGGATTCTTGGCATGTTCAAGGCTTACAACTTGTAATGCTGGACTAAGAGCTCTTTACTGTGACACAAATGTTCTCAGTTATCCATTATGCCAAGATTAATTAGTAAGGCCTTACTAAGTCCGTTTGGTAGTTTTCCAAATATAGAGTTTGCGTCTATAAACGATTATAATCTAATTTATCTCTTCTTAATATTATTATTTATCATTACGAATTATCATTTGATTCTAAATACTACATTTGACACTTTCAGCAAATAATTCAATTGCTATAATTTATTACCGCATTCTCATGCTAGAATCAGAGTAGACAATCTATCCCAAACTCAATTCATTAGCAAATATATAATATATTATTGCAAAAAATACATAACATCTCATTTGAAATAACTATTTCTGTATTCCTTACTTTATACTGATTAAAAATGTATTTATTTTGCCATTTTTATTTCATAGTTAGTCTTTAGTTTCTATGTCTAGCATACTAATAGATTTTACTAATATGACGAAGTCATTATTGAACCCTACGTCTCTAGTGGTATATACTACTAGCGCGTGAATTTACTTATTTTCTCCCGATTGAGCCATCACGAAGTTAATGTATAACCCGGTAGCAAAAATACTATTTCCTAGACCTACTTTGGTCCTAAATAAATTCCTAGTCTGCTAAAGTGTGTGTAAATACCCAACAAATCCCCCAAAGTTAATTGCGCATGAGCTTTCATCCCCCTAATAGGATGGCTCAAGTTTGATCCCTAACTAGCCTCTAAAGTTCGGTGCCAAGCCGAGAATCGAACCTATGGCCCCTAGGGTGTCCAACTCCACGCACGGAAATAGTCGCGCGACTATACCGCTATAGCCGAAGCTATGGAAGGCTGCAGAGCGACGTTCTAGTATGAGAGGAAATAAATACATATAATACATAGAAGACACTTCCACTGGAATATTCTTTCCAATTGAAGTGAGAAGCAGTTAATCGTACCGCTCGCTCCCAAAAGTGTCCAAATCTAAGGATTGGCGTTCCCTATCGAGGTGGATCTTAGTTGGCACCGTGAGGTATCGAACCCACGTCCGGAACCATATCCGTGGCAGAATATATTACCTTACGGAAGTTCGGGAATTTAATAAGCATTTTCTCGGTCTTTCTACTGCGTATATACTTCCTCAAACTTGACAGTGACGCCGATTTGAGGCCGATACGTATCCAATCAATGCCCTTTCTATCGGCGTCAAAATGGCTTCAGATCCACCTCAGCCAATCTCTGCCTTCGAGCGCATCCCTATTCTAATTTCAAATTCTCATCAAAATCCGCTCATGACATCATATATTTTGAATTTCGAATGACGCCGATCAGAAGCACGTAGATCCATTCAATGCCCTTTCTATCGGCGTCGGAACTCATTTGTTTTAGGGTTCATTTTGACGAAGCAAACTCAAATACAAGGATGCGTAACAAAAATGTGTTCCTCACATTACCTTTGTATGGCTAAAAATATTAATGCTGCTTATTTTCATGGTAATTTTATTAATTTTGCTTGTAACTTTTTATGTATATAAAGGGTTACTCAACATTTCTTTTTCCATGAAGTTACTTCATAACTTATCAGTTCTGTTTGAACAATCGACTTAAATGTTTACTACATCGAATATCTTGATAGCTTAAATTGTCTATGCTGCTTATCATTTTCAGTAAATATTGTCTTGCTATAAGAAAAACCCGACCTAACATTTAAATCTCAATATCACACATTAACGCTTTCTTCTACTTTTGATTGCCTAAATTTTATTAATATTTGTTCATACCAAGATACTTTTTATACATCTCTATATTTGTGAATCGTGACGGAACCCTTATCCAGAGCCTGTTCCGTTAAAAGTTGACGAATTTGGATTTAGTACCATTTTTATAAATAGGCTATCGCCTATTTGGAAATCAGCTTTGGTATCCCACTTATACCATATAGACTTATACCACCCGATTCCGCTGATTAGATGTGTCTAGATTCCGTAATAACTAAAATATTGTATTCTTGCATATTTCTACATTGTTAATGTCATAAGTAGAACTGGAGTTAAATAAATCAGATTGCATATTAGACCTATCGGTAGTACTTGATGTTAGGAATGTGGAATAGAAATATTGCGAAAACATTTCGCTGATAGACTCGCCAGAAGCTGCCGTGGAACCTTTCTTACACAGTAAGAAATACCATTTGTATTTTCTGAACGACTTTTCATATATGAACGAACCTGTTTTGGATGTTTCTGTATACTATATTTTCAATAAATGCCATATAATTTTGATAACATTGCGATTCCAGTAGAAAAGCTCGTTTATGTAGAAAAGTAAAAGTGTCAAGGTCTGATTTCAAGTTATACCGTTTAATTTATTTTTAATTATTCTTTAATAAGTGCTGGAGAAAACATTGGGATAAATTACAGTTTAAGTAGATTAAAAATAGAATAAAAATAGTCTGTTGCTTCTTTGAGGAATCTTGATGAAAATTCTTTTTGCCAATTTGTCTCCAATATTTTAGAATTTATTGAACAATAATTTCCTTTATTGTATAAGTATTTCTTAGGAGACGTTAGACCTTCTCCTTAGTTAACTCATTTAAAAAAAACAGTTATTGCCATTGTATATATATATATATCAATGTTTAAAACAAATCAATTATAACATTTCTGAAAAGTTGATTTAAATATGTTTTTTTGTTTTTTGAATTAAACATAATGTTAAGTTATTTAAAAAAAATGCTTTTCTAACCCCGGTCATAATACAGGTGACTGTACATTTTGATTAAAAAGCGTAACTGATTTAATAGCTCTAATAAAATTTATAGTAGAATTTCCAGCACATGCAGTTCGTGGCACAATACTCTCAACATACTTCAGGAGCCTGACTGAGTCCACGTGTGGATACGGTAGACTAATCATGATGATCACTTTCAGATGTACCTGGCCCAGTATGGGTACCTAAGTCCTTCCCTTAAAAACTCCTCAAGTGGACATATCACGGATGAAAGCTCGTCCAGACGTGCAATTACCGAGTTCCAGAGCTTCGCTGGTCTCAATGCTACAGGTATGCCTACAGTATCACATTAATTAAACCTGATTAATTGTACATTACGAAGTGCCGTTCCATAAAATTATTAAAATAATAATGATTGAATCATAAACAGTACTTAGTGCTGTATTTTGTGCTGTTGTGACATTTTCGATCGACGATGAACGGTAGGTGTAAAATGCATATATAAACTAAATTATAGAACATAAAAAAACAACCCAAAAGTATCCTGTCACAATTACCGCTTCTTTACAGAGAGCCGAGTTATTGTAAAAAACTGATTTGATCGCTTTTTTCAAGCTGGCGGAAAATTCACCAAAGAAATCTTGGTTAAGTTTTTCATGTTAAGCGTTTCTAGGCCTCCCCAACGTAATATCCAAAATCCAGCTTTCCCGGATCATATTCTTTTCCAAATGCATATAGTGACTGGACTAGAGCTAAGAATGGAGACTAGTTCGTGAGCTGCTAGAACACTTCAAGATGTTTAGAGAAATATTTTAAATTCTGATATTATTATGGTATAGCCAGGCAGTCCCAGAAAGAGCCCCAGCACGTTATTTGTTGCTGACGTTATATTAAAATGTTTGCAGGTGAATTGGATGAAGAAACAACAAAAGCAATGGCATTGCCAAGGTGTGGAGTCCGAGACAAATTCGGCTTCGGAGAGAGTCGTGCCAAAAGATATGCTTTACAGGGTAAGTTACATGTATCTATAAATTTGTTTGTAGATTTGTATAACTGAATTTTGTTTAAGTTTTATATGCAAAATAGATGTGCACAGTGTTATATGATACCACTCAAATATAAGGAACGTTTATAAGTCAGAACGTTGCCGTCTAAAATAAGCAGCTCGCATAGATTCATTTGTTCAATGTTCAATTTCATAACGTTTTTTAAATTAATAAATAGTTAGGTATTTTATATATTATACATACCGCGCGTGCACAACAAGAAAATAACTTAATAACAGTTACTGTTATTAAGTTATTTTCAGCTAATGTGCGATAAAATATGGCGATAAAAACCAAGTGGCTATCAAAATAGCCACTTGGTTTTTCACACGCTGCAACCTTTGTACTTTCCTCAAAGTAAACTCGACATATGACTCGATTTGTTATGAAGTTAGTTGAGTTATGTTGGGATTAACAAATACTTTGTGATACACACGCCTAAGTTCAACTTTGCCTTCCATCAAGTTTTTTTTAAGTATTCTGATAATACCTTTGCTTGTTATACGTTGGATAGCTAATGAAACGTAGATTTTTTAAGGACATCTGCAGCATAATTCTTATATTTTTTTTAAATATTTATGAAAGAAAAAAATATTTAAGTCTAAATCATTTCATTTTATAAGTATCAGTTATCTATTACGACTCAGTTGGTTCAGTTAACTGCAATTTTAGACTTAAAAATTATAAAACAACTTATCTACTATACAGAAAACGTATCGGATAAACAAAAGATGTATTAATTGGAGCAAAAACAAAGAAAAAACATCGGCAATTTTAATAAAAAAAACTTCAATATCCAATATCTTGAAAACGGTTAAGTTTGGGGTACGGTATTTGCTAGTCAAATCTGTCGGGAACGATGAAAACTACAACCTCTTAACGGATCTAGGTCGACTTAACCTGTAACCCTGTATATTATATATATACGAGTATCTCTAATACAATCTAAATCTCGAACGGATGAACGGCTCCAACGATTTTCATGAAATTTAGTAGGCAGGGGGTTTCGGGGGCGATAAATCGATCTAAATAGGTTTCATTTTTCGAAAACGTCGTTTGATCCGTGTTTTCAGACAATGTAAACCAACTACTATACTTTGTGCGCTGCGTTCAAACCAAATGGCGTAACAGTCGCATTGCAATTTGCAATCCTGAACTGCGGTGACAAGATTCTCACGTAGCATCTTAGTTTGCATCGAGAAAAGCTTGGTCATCTAGGTACATTGTTTAAATTTATCAGAGTACTTTTTTAAACTATATACTTATTTGACTGGAATTTGTTTCTATAAGAATCAAGATGGAGCGTGAAGAACCTAACATACAAGATCTCAAAGTACCCGTCGAAAATGAACCGAGCCGATGTGAATGCCCAGCTTGCTAAAGCCTTTTCTGTATGGTCTGACTACACCGACCTCAACTTCACGCAGAAGAGGTTCGGACGTGTCCACATCAAGATCAGGTACACATAACTAGATATATTTTTAATATGTTTTACATATACTTCCTTGTTTTTTTACACTTAGGTTGGTTTTAATTTAAAATTTAATTATTATTTTTATCCCGTTTAAACACTGCCATTTAGTCGTTGACACTCATGTACCAAATAGCGCAACCTGCACAGTAATTGGTAATATATTATTATACATACCGTAATATACCATAAGAAGTACCTATTTAATTTATCTTTTAAAGGTGTAGAGGCCTAAAAGTCTGTATTTGGAAGAAAAATAAATAAAAATCGTCTGTCTGTCTGTATGCTTATGCATAACTTAAAAACTACCGCACAGATTTCGATGAAATTTGGTATATGGATAGAATAGAGCCCGGAGCTTTCTTGATCTTCTTTAATCTTGACCTGTCACATAAAACTAAGATGGCAGCTTGATCTCTCTATGCTACACGATCTCGTATAAAGCTGGGGTCTTAATTGACTTGTCGGCGCGCACGAACATCCATGTTACGGCGAAAAACCGTAATAATTACGAATGTACACGTCTTCTTTTAATTTTTACATACAACAAATATACCCACATATAAGGTGTGTAGTAATGTTCAGATATTATTAGATAGATAATACTTAATTTGTTACACAAAAAACGTTACAATAAGAGAGCACGAATTACAGTAATTGTGTCACATTGAATGAATCACTAAAAGCAGGCAACCTTAACTAACCAACCACTCAAAACATGCTAAAAATGAACTTTAACGAAAATAATGCAATTCATGTTTCTTTTAAATACAAGATAACAAATCTTCACACCTAAATATCCTCGAAGAGGTAAGCAGCGACGTTTTAAACACCTGCGAGTCGTAATAGAGGGCGAACCTATTGCCATCTACGGGGCATTGATCCAGCCTCCGGATTGAGAATTTCTTTGTCAGAATCCGCTCATTCCAGGTCAATGCCGGAGTGCCACAGGGGTCTGTCCTGTCACCCACACTCTTTCTCCTGCATATCAACGATATGTTACCGCTAGGTGACATTCATTGCTACGCAGATGACAGTAGTCCACGGTCGGTACTTTAGACGATCTGGTGCGACAAAGACCGAAATTGTAGAGAGTAGACGGTGTGTCGTCACTGAGCTTTCCGGGGTGCTTAACAGAATCTCTAGTTGGGGTACGAGCAACTTGGTCGAGTTCATCGCCAGGAAGACTCATGTGTGCACGTTCTCGGCAAAAACATCTCCATTTATTCCTCTTCCTTCTCTTCAGAATATCACCTTACCTTTAAAATGGAATCTTGACATCCTTGGCATGGAAATCCGTAGTGACCTGAACCAGCGTGAATACAACGAGAGTATTATCAAGTTAGCTTCCCGCAAACTCGGAGTCCTGAACAGAGCGAGGCGTTCCTTTACTCCGGATCAGCGGTGCCTTCTTTATAAAACTTAGGTGCGCCCATGTTTTGAATATTGTTGCCATCTATGGGATGGATCCGCTAAGTACCTTATGGATGCTCTCGATAGACTGAAACGTTGCGCTGTTCGTATTATTAGAGACACTGAAGTCACTCAACACCTAGAATCCCTACAAATGCGTAGAACTATAGCTTCTCTAAGCGTTTTTTACCGGTTGTTTCATGGTGAATGTTCTGAAGAGCTTTTTAATCTTATTCTTTCCTCACCATTCCGATCCCGAACTACTCGTTCCGGCCTAGCATTGCATCCATATACTATTCAAAACTTCTTACCACGAACCAAAAATTTTGGCAGTTCCTATCTCTGTCGTGTAAGTAAATTGTGGAATTTTTTGCCGGCGTACGTATTTCCTTGCAGCTATGACCCTGGATCTTTCAAGCGGGGCGTGAAAAATCATCTGTCAGGTCATCATTTGATGAACCACTATAAAAAAAAGAATCGAACCCTGGACCTGGAGATTCCAAAACTGCGCTTACACCACTGCACCAAGACCAAGCGGGCGAAGCCGCTGGCGGGTCAGCTAGTGTAAATGTATAGGTACAGATCGTCACCATTTTGGGATACTTAAACTCAAAAACGTAATAGTAAGTAAATTTTGAACCCGTGTGGATTTGGCAGCCAAAATTTTGCAGCCAATAACCCGACTGCTTTCGTCACAATCCATGGTGATTTGTGTTGCGTAATAGAGTTTCATGATCATTCAGTTCATGATCATCGTACCACTTATTTACATGCACTTGAGGCGCATGAACAATCTCCTACAACATATCATTTATAATTAAAAGCGTTTATATAACTTGTAATCTATGTATGTTTTCATTTCATAAACTCGAAAAGAGTCTTATTGTCATTAGAAATTTGAGTGCAAAAGTGCATTTTGTCCGCTCATTCCATACTTTTACATATCGCAAGTGCACTGAAAATGCATTAAATACTTATTTCGTGTCAGTGTGCAAACCTCATTTCTTTTAATAATCGCACTGGCCATCCGCAGGTGGCAGCGCTGGACTGATTGAAAAAAATTAAAAAACATTATAAAATTTTCTTCTTTTTATTCAATTGACCTTCCATAATTTGTTTTGAAAATAGACAATATATAAAATAATACCCAAAAAATTATTATATCGTAACTGGACATATAGCAAAGTGATGTACAAACATTTTTATAGAAGACGTCAATATCACTACAAAAATGTCTGCAATACCATGGGTGCCTTCCGATTGAAGTCATAATCGATTTTAGCGCTGTGATCGCCATTCCGAATCAACAAAAGCGCGACAACGTAGACCTATGTGACGCCATGGATAACGTGCGATTTTTAATGACCACGCTGCAAACTGAAATCACCGTGAGCAGTCCATCAAAAATGACAGTTCGTTGATGTGCGCGTGATGCGCTAGCTATCATCTGTCTGTATGTACGTGTATTCCATGCCGTGAACAACGTGAGCGTGGTTTCAAAGGAGCAAACCCATTTCTAATGGCTGATAGATCCTATCTGTCAAAAGCGCGATATTGAATCCGAATGGAAAAAAGCGACTATATCCCTAAAACCAGATTTGACGCCACTCTGAGATCACCACATATAAACACCCATCACCGCGTGGGTGAAACCGCGGGGCGCAACTAGTCGTATTTAATTTCATTAAATATGAGCGAGTCCAGCAGCGAAGAAGATATTAATTTAACACCTGCAGAGTTAGTACAAGCGGTACTTACATAATGCCGAATTCAGTTTTCTACCGGAAAAACTCGTAAAAAGTATTTGTGCAATGCATGGAGACATTTTAAAGGCGCGAAAACGTTTTCGGAGACTATAATGCTATCCTAGTTCATTCAACTATCTGAAACAAGAAAATCAAGCACGCTTTGGAGCTTTTGGGGCTTCTTTATTTACTCAATGCTGAAAGCTACGATCAAAACAAAAAAAATTATATACACATAAAAATATTTCGAACTACTGGCGTTTTTAAAGAAAATGTCTAGCGGCCACAAACCAAAAAATTCTAATATTTTCACCGCTTCTAATATTGAGCAGTTTCTCAACGAAGCGCCCGACTGCGAATTTCTTGCTTCAAAGCTAAGTATTTCGCTACCTACTTTTATGTGAAAATAGGTACGTACCTTAGATTAATCATTGGTCTCGCTTTCGCTTCGACCGCGCGCGCGGATTCTAATTACTTATTAATCTAAGGTACGTACATAGGTCACACTAAACATTTCTGGAATAGGCCACTTACATAAAAAAATATTTAATAAGTTATTACTACATTTGAAAATGGAACTCTTTTTTTTTCGCGGAATAAAATTTATTTCATCTGATTGTTAATTGTTTTCACATTGTGGCGTCATTTAAAAAATTGCGAAATTAGGAATAATAACAATAAAATGGATTTAACTCAGGAAAATTTTCGTTGCATGATTTTTTAGGTTTAAGTTTAACCCGTCGCGCGTACACCATGTGTACGTACAAAAAAGTGCTATGCCGTGTTGCGCGTACATCTAATGTATACAAATTTTTATACCTCTAGCTTGGGAATGGGGGGCAAGATGGGGTAACGGGTAAGACGGGGTACTCGGTCTCATCGGCCACACGAGCGACCAATCACAGCAGCTGGCTGAAGCGCCACCATGTTGTTTACCATGCACCGTTGTGACAGGCTTGTAGGTCCATGCGTCTTTGCCCTAGCACAAAAAACTCGGTTCTTGTAAAGTTCGTGATTTTGATATTAAACATCGTATGTGTTTTTTACTTCAACATTTGATATAGAACAATTTTTTTTTTGATGTATAACTGACTGAAACTTATTCTTGTTTATCAACAATTACAATGGCAGGTAAGAACTTGTTTGTTTGCATATTTTGATTTGGTTTTTTAAGGCATGTCATTTTATTCAAATGTGCATGCGAGGGCAAGATGGGGTATAGGGTACCCCATCTTGCCCCTCGAAAAATATTCAAATGGTTTTGTTTTGACATTTTATGATTCTTTAAAGTGATTGAGTTTTATCTTGTTTTATGATGGTAAAAAAAAACTGATAATGAACGTATTGACAAACCGCAGATATGCCGTATGCCCATTGTCAAGACACCATCTGAGATTGAAGTAGAGCCTGAGCCCGGATGCTTCACATGGATGAGCTATATAGAAATACTAGCTGTTGTGTGGTGCACGGGCTACGAGTGGCCCGCGTTTGTCATTGTGCATTAGTTTTTGTGGCTAAACTTTAACCATTTGAACAGAAAAGTAAAAAAAAATCATACAAGTTCAATTGCAGAAATTTTGCCTCTAATTACAGTTGAAGTCGGGGTATAAAAGCCATTCGGAATTGGAATTAAAAAAAAAACTGGTACGCAGTAGGTACAAACCCAGAGTCCTTGTGTATGTTCGTTAAGGGATCCAACCCCTTAGTGCAGTGGTTAACGTGAGCAGTAGTCTTGGAGACCAGCTTGAGAGTTTGAAAAATTATCTGCATTCAGTTGCGTAAAAAATCATAACTCCCATACAAGTTATAAAGCGAGTATTTCTCTTAGTGCAATTTAGGCTCAAGGATAGAGCGGTCAGATGGAGTTAAAAACCAAAAAGTGTGGTATAGTCGTTAGATTGTAGGTATATGTCAGAATTCTTTTCAATTTTTTGTTTTTGCAGGGCTATTGTTGAGTAACAGTTTTCAATTATATAATCCTATTTATTTGTTAGTTATATTTTATAATGTGGTGTTGCAGTAAAGGGTTTATCTATCTATTTACCTACCTACATAGTAGCAGTATAACTCTTTATGAATTAGGTCATCCGGGGAAGACTGCCACCATATCTTTTACTACCCAGAAGCAGTAACGTTCGCAGTATTATGTTCTGTTTTTGAAGGGTATGGGTGCGGGTAAAATTACAGGCACATTGAGACTTAACAATGTCTCATGTTTACTTGCGCAATGCAGTTGTGAGAACATACGTCTGATAAAGGCAGATTTTAGCACCTAACACCTGGTAGACCTCGTGCTTGCACCGGCTTTTAAAAAATACTTAAACTACTTGGTAGTGACTCTACGTTACCGGGTACGAGTGTGTGAACATTATATTTGAAAATAATTTAGTTATTTCAATGATATTTAAATGTTCCTTATTTAAAACAGAATATCTATTAAGATATTTATACTGTAGGAACTTTGGCATCTATAAGATGTACAGGAATAATCTATTTTATGTATTTTATAAACTTCCTTTATCATAAAAAAATATCATACCATCACATAACTTTTTTGATTTCAACTTTGTTAATAAGTAGATGAATTTTTATAACACCTGCACGACAAATTTACTTAATTTGTGTCATATTTGTAACAGAAATAATAATCATTTCACATGCTATAGTACCCGTACAATACAGTACCTAACGCACTAATGATTCGCGGCACACACAGTAACACAGTAAGTCCCTTGCACTCGCATTCCAACGATGAAGGGAGAACTGTTTAATTCTGGCATTTCATTAAATAAGTAGGAAATAACCTGCTCAATTATTTTGGTATGCCACATTTCACAAATTTATTTTACAATCAATCGGGTGCGGGACGAGTTTACATGTCCTCTCTTCCATACGCAGGTAAATTTGATGAAAGCGAGAGAGATGTATAAACACACACTTTTCGATAGTGACGTTTTTAATGTCATGGTTTACCGCAATCTTATTCTTCAGCCACTGGGCAGGGAATATACAACCATGTACAATATAAGACAACTTCATTATTAGTAATTAAGTAAGTACAGACATGCAGCGTCTCACATCACACTTCCCACCACAATCACACTCTTAGGGGTACCTGACATTCTCTTACCGTTCGTATATAATATCTTTGGACCGATTAAAACATTGTTTGCCTTTAGAAAGCCACATTATCACTGAGTAGAATACAATATTTAAAAAAATTGGAAACTATAGACAATGGAGCAAAGTGATGTATTGCAGTATTATTACAGAAGACATCAATGTCTACAAAAAAGGATGCAATACGATATGTCTATCTATTACAGTAATGACACAATAACTAATTTTCCGTGTTAAAATATGCAATATTAACGTGTACTTAGTGTTAATCAGAATCAGAATCAGAATCAGAATCGTTTATTAACCTTATAACATTGTTTGTTACATTGGGCAAGTCAACAAATACATTTTGAACTTAAGCATAAAGCACTGTTAAGAAATGATAATAATTAAGTTACAGCTATTTTTACATTAAACATTCAAGTAATTGTATTATAATTTAAATATATTTCCTGTATTTATCATCATCATCATCATCATCAGCCTGTAGCAGTCCACTGCTGGACATAGGCCTCTCCAATTGCACGCCACTTAGGTCTATCTTGGGCTTCTCGCATCCAGTTTTTGCCAGCCGTCTTGCGCAGATCGTCACTCCGTCTCTGTATTTATAAGACTTAATAAAACCATTGAATAAAAAGAAAAGATAATCCAAGAAATTGCAAAAATTAAAAATAATGTCATTTGAAAGATACATTAATAAGTATAAATTTTGATACCATCAATTTAGCGTGAGCAGTCAAATAGCCTATATCTATGTAGTTACTTAGCCTACCTACTTAAATTTTTCTACAAAAATGAATTTTCAGTCAGACGCATGTCCATGAATTCCTTTAGGGAATATAATGGATGACATTCAAAGATGTTTTTTTACCTTCCTTTTAAAATTTATTCTATTTAACTTTGCTACTGTTATAGGTAGGTTATTAAACATTAAAATTTTGATATGGACACCTTGTTTTTTCACTTTTGTCAGTCTTATTTTGGGCTTAAATATTTTTTTCTTATTTCGTAGATTGTAACCATGCACATCTTTGTTTTTGGTAAATGTCTCAATTTCATTGTGTATCTCCAAAAGACTGTTAAAGATATATAAAGAAATGACGGTCATTATATGGTTTTTCTTAAAATGTTCTCGGACAGAAGTGCGTTTTTGAAGTCCGAATATATTTCTTATGGCCCTCTTTTGACTTTTAAGAACTATGTTTATATTTACCCCGTTTCCCCATACAGTAATGGCATAATTTGCTATTGAATGAACTTATGCATAGTATATGGACATGAGAGTCGTTCGATTCATTAATGGTTTTAATTTTAGTAGTTCGTAGTTAGCACTTGCCATTTTTTGCATACATTTCCTATATGTGCGGAATGATTTATGCTATAATCTACAGTGTATCCTAAAAATTTGTTTTCAGTCAAACCAGTATGAGTTTTGTCTTTTCGCGTTTTGTATAACATGATCACACTCTTCTCTGGATTGAGAACTATTCCATTCGCGATGAACCATTCTTTCAGTATAGTCATAGCATCATTTAACTTAGCTTCTAGATTTTTTTCACATTTGTCACTTACTCCCACGTGGGTATCGTCTGCTAATAAACTCGTTTATACGAGTTTATTAGCAGTGGACTTATGTCCAACTCGGCATTGCATTAATAATGTCGTTAACATAAATCAAAAACAACACTGGTCCGAGGATAGAACCCTGAGGTACACCTACGACTATATTTCCTATTTCAGAGTTAAAATTATTGACAGTTACAATTTGACTTCTGTTATTTAAATAGGAACGCATCATACTTAGTTCGATCCCATTCAATCCGTAGTATTTAAGTTTCAAAATCAGCACGTCATGACGCAGACAATCAAATGCTTTTGACAGGTCACAGTATATGCTTGCACATTTCTGTGACCTTTCCAAGGAGTCAAGGATATAGTATACTACTTTCCTTATGGCCATTTCGGTCGATCGTCCTTTACGAAATCCGAATTGAGAGGTGACAAAAAGGCTATATCTTTCAAAATAATGAACAATTCTTGTCTTTAAAACAGTTTCAAGAATTTTTGAAATAATTGGCTAGATGCAAATAGGGCGATAATTTTCTATTGATGAGTGATTTCCTTTTTTATGTAAAGGTATAATACGACCAGTTTTCAGACAATCTGGAAATATTCCTTTAACTAAACAATCATTAATAACAATATACAAATAATTCAATAGATATTAATTATTTTTAAATTTAACCTTTCAATATCCTTGAGTTCATATCATAAACATCACAGGAAGTTTTAGTTTTCATGTTTTGAACAATCCTCTTTAATTCTTTGTGAGTCACTGCGTCGAATTTAATTAATGTTGGAGGTTTTACCTTGGAATCTAGGTATTTCAAGCATTTTTCTATGTCAAATTCATTTTTGTATGTCAATTTGTAGGCAATATTTCTGAAATAGGAATTGAATGAATCAGCAATGGTTTTACAGTCAGTTATTTTTTTACCATACTCGTCTGTAATTGCCAGTATTTTTTGCTTTCCTGAATTTTACCTCGATTTACCTGTTCATTTACAATTTTCCAGGTTTCTTTAATCTTATTCTGTGATTTTTTAATTCTATGCATGTACTTCATTTTCTTGGCAGTTAACAATATTTTTCTCAACACTTTTCTATAGGATTTGATTTTGCATTTTCTTTGATCGGTAGGTTCAATTTCTTGTAAGAGTTCCATTTGTTCTAAGGTTTTTTTAGAAATGTCTGTACCTTGAGAAGACATTTTTTTACTATATTTGCATATCTTATGTCTTTTTTTCGGAAAAGCTATATTGTAATAATCATCATCATCATCATCATCTCAGCCGTAGGACGTCCACTGCTGAACATAGGCCTCCCCCATGATTTTCCAAAAGGACCGGTTGGAAGCGGCCTGCATCCAACGTCGTCCTGCGACCTTCCTCAGGTCGTCTGTCCACCGTGTCGGTGGACGACCTACGCTGCGCTTGCCGGTCCGTGGTCTCCACTCCAGAACCTTTCGGCCCCATCGGCCATCTGTTCTGCGTGCTATGTGCCCTGCCCACTGCCACTTCAACTGGCTAATCTTCTGGGCTATGTCGGTGACTTTCGTTCTTCTACGGATCTCCTCATTTCTGATTCGATCACGTAGAGAAACCCCGAGCATAGCCCTCTCCATAGCTCGTTTTGCGACTTTGAGCTTTTCTATGAGGCCCATAGTAAGAGACCACGTTTCAGTGCCATAAGTCATCACTGGTAAAACACATTGGTCGAAGACTCTTGTCTTGAGGCACTGAGGTATTTTTGACGAGAAGACTTCGCGAAGTTTCCGGAACGCTGCCCAGCCGAGTTGGATTCGACGATTGACCTCTTTCTCGAAGTTGGACCTGCCTTGGTTGACTGTCTGTCCCAGGTAGATATACTCGTCAATAACTTCGAGAACTGAGTTCCCAACTGATAATGGGGTAGGTACAACATGGGCATTAGACATAATTTTCGTCTTGTCCATGTTCATCTTAAGACCTACCCGTTGGGAAACTCGATGGAGGCCTTCGAGCATTGTACTGAGGTCTTCCATGGATTCTGCCATGACTACAATATCGTCGGCAAATCGAAGGTGAGTGATGTATTCGCCGTTAATATTGATGCCAAGTCCTTGCCATTCCAGAAGCTTGAAGGCGTCTTCCAATGTAGCGGTGAACAGTTTCGGAGATATAACGTCTCCCTGTCTCACGCCTCTTTGCAATGGAATTGCCTTCGAACTCTGTTCCTGTACTCGGACTGACATATAGGCGTTTTTGTACAAACATTGTAATAATATGTCACTGCATCTTGCAAAATATTCATTTTTGTATTTGGATCTTTACACTTAATTATTTGAGTCTCTTAATTTACAAGTTTTTTTTTGTGATAGAAAATGAAAATAACTACAGTTGTTAGGCGACATAACTCTCTTATAATAGTAGGATTTCGTTTCAGCTATGAAACTAACATTGTCATAGAAAGATAGTTTAATAACTTTGTGATCTGAGACTTTTCGATTTAGTACATGACCTTCATAATTGTCAAAGTTTACTACAAAGTTGTCAATACATGTTGCGGTTGTGCCCTGCACTCTAGTTGGTAGATCAAGTACCCATTTACAATTGAAATTATTGGGTATGGATTGAAATTTTAACAAGTCTTTATTTGGTTTTAAAACATTTAAATTAAAGTCACCAGCAATCACAATTTGTTTACCTTCTTGACAAAGTTTGTGTAGTAATTTTGTTAGTATATCAAAAAATAGATAAATGTCTTTATCCCTTCTATAAATTGAAATTATTACAACTTTGTTACACCTTAACTCGATGGCCGTCAACTCAAAATTCATTTCAAAAGATAACTTATTTTTGTCATTTCTAATCTTAAAATCTAAATTATTTCTAACAAAAATGGCTGTCCCTCCATGTTCAAATAATTTCCTATTAAAATAAGATGCTAATTCAAAATGTTCAATGTTCATTGATTGCACTTGGTGATCTTTTCTCCACGTCTCCGATAAACATAATACGTCACACATATAGTAATTAAGTAAATTTTTAATTTCATCTTATTTGTTATGGATACTTTGCACATTAGAGTGTAATATTATCCATTCTCTCCGTGTTGTGATCTTTTTTGAAAATTCGTATCAGGCCGAGATGTTTATCAAATGTCAAAGAAGATGAACCTTGAAATTGTTGCTTAGTAGCTGCTTCTATTGCCTGGATCATGAGTTGTTTAATATCATAAAAGTTTCTGGTCCTGCCGGATCTACATATTTTACTTTTTCCATATTATGCGCTATGGTTCTATTAATATGATATATTTCGTTGTCGTGAGTACTGTTATAGCGGATGCCGCTTATAATTACATTAAAACGTCTGTTTGTTTTATTTATAATTTCATTCAATAGCTTGATATAAGACCTTTTTGTGTTATATTTGTAAGATTTGTAAGACTACACTGAAAAAAAATGTTCTTTTACAACTTATCAAGTATCTTGGTTGGCTAAAAAGTGTTTCAAACGACTTACAAATGGTTTACGTTGAATATTGTCACATAGCCTGAACAACTAAGTTAATTTGTTAGATTTCTGTCTTGTTTCCTATAAACAAGTAGCATTAAGCTTACAAACAAGCTGATCTCTTTCTTAACCCAAACAAGATATTTGTTTGCTGAGATTAATATATAAAGTTTATCTAATGAAAATTATGTAATTACTCCTAATACTGTATCGTAGTCAAACGAACTTCAAATTGTTTATGAATCTAAACATTTAAAAATTATCATTGAGCTTATTCATTAAATCCTTTCAATTTAATTGTAATCACACTTATCAACACTCATTAGGATGAGTAGGTACGTACTTAGTATGAGTGAGTAGGTACTTGTTGCCCTTGTTCACCTTGATTGTTATGCTGTGGTAATGTTATCTATTCTTGTTGACCCATAGATCACAAGGTAGGTACACCTAACCTACTATATATAGGTAGGTACCTACCTACAGGTATCTACTATGTAGGTAGGTACCTACATAAGTAGATAAGTACCGACATAATAAGTAGGTAATTAGCTTCACAACGTGAAACACTAATGTGTTCAAATTAACTTAATGTCTTTGTAGACTTGATTAGGAATATTATTTACAGAAATTATTCGCTCATGTTAATTTTAACAAGGATACAATTGCTTTAACTACATATAATAATCAAATTGACTAATTTTATCTAACCAAAACAATTATTCATGGATAAATCCAAACATGTGTCTAGTTAGATTCAAATAAGTTTTTGACCGTTACCGTCGCTCGTTATCTTTTCTAGCCGAACTCGAATGCCGAAATTTCCGAAGCTGCAAGTGTTGCCATATAAAACTGGTTCCCGGCGTACTAAGTAACTTTGGTTGTATTATATATATATATATATATATATAATACAATATAGCTCTTAATGCATAAGAGTGCAATTACTATAGATAGGTATACTTGCAAATAAAAGTGAAAAATGGTAAGCAGATATATTATAGTTATAAATAGTTCGATGATGGTTCCGACCCTATCTTTTATAAAAATTGTTAAATTAAAACTATTTATATAAAACAAATTAGAAATAGACTTCATAGGAGAAGAAGTCCAACGTCATTGAAGTCGACCCGTATTTTTTCTCCCGTTGTACAGTTGTTTTCGATAGGGGTCGGCTTCAACGAAATCAGACTTCTTCTGCAATAAAGTTTTTTTTTATTTCATTTAAACAGCAATAATTATTGACGTGAATATGTAAACGTCTTTAAATTTGCTACCATACGGGGGGGGTCTCCAAAACACCTAACAAAATCGGGGGATACAGTTTAGCGATATAGTATTGAATCTATCCTATACATCTAAAATTAAATTATACTACTGGATAGCTAAAAGAATTAATTACGATAAACGAGAATACTGACGCATCGCGGCGGGTGGAGGGCGGTTCGCCGCCATTTTGAGGTTATTTTGCTGCGTATCGAGATTTGGCGAATTAGTAGGTACCTATAACTTTTGACTCGGAGAAATGTATTCACGTACTACACACAGCCGTGTACATGAAACCGCCACTACCTACACTTTTATGAGAAAACTTCGAGAGATACACTCTTTCTACCAATAAATATTTTTTGAAATTGATCTATTAAATTGCAGGAGATATCACGCAATATATACATACATACAAAAAAAAGATGAATCAAGAACCTTCTCCTTTTTAAGTCTATTAAAAAGAATGGTTACATACATATATATATATATATATATATATAATATATATGTATGTAACTATATATATATATATATATATATATATATATATATATATATATATATATATATATATATATATATATATATATATATATATATAAATTCATGGACAAACATACATACAAACACACAAATAAACGTAACTTTTGAAAATTTATTTAGATCATAAGAACTTCTGAACTGATTTTAATAAAATTTTGATTGGTTCCTTATTATAAGTAAATGTAAGAACTAAAAAAGAGTACACCAACAAAACTTTGATATTTATATGATATTTGATATTTTGACAATTATATGTACATCTGAATATTTTGTAGTTCCATTGTAGTAACTACGAGTATGTACATAGGTATGTATTTCCAAAAATAAAATTGTATTTGTTAATTTACTAAAAACTTGACCGATTATGAAATGATGTACCGCATAATATACACACAAAAAACGTGTTGAATTGAGAATTCCCTCAAATATTTTGAAAGTACATCAAATATTTATAGGTTAATTTTCACACCAACATGTAACTTTTATGACTAGATGTGGCTGGCAACACTGGCGTGGCGTCTGCCGAGCAGACGCTACGCCAGTGTTGCTGCTCTGCTGTTGAAATGAAACTAACGGGATAGTGCGTGAAGTGCGTGTAGTTTTATTCTTTTATTATATTATTTAATTCATCAACAACATATTATTGGCTATGAATGAAGTAGGTGATTTATTGAGGATTTGGGAGCTGCCAGAGCTGATTCCAGCTTTCATCGGTAAGTGTGGCGATGCTTTACATTATGTTTTGTATTTGAGCTGATCTTGAATGATTTTCAACTGACTTGCAAAAGAGAGTGTTTTATTTAAATGTACTCGTACTACCTTAGCTAGACTAGGATATGTGGCTTCGCTCTGGGAATTGATATGACACTGTGTGGTAGGTACCTTGTTTTCACGTGGTTTTCATAACTCATCTACTCATCAACTTTCCAAACCCTATCAATGGTGAAATCAAGCTTGCTTGAATACCAATGTAGTCCACATGTAGCTTCTTAGCTAGTAGCTGGTTTTATATACATTGACGTGACATAACGACCATAGGTAGGTACCTAGTCCTTATGGAGAAATAAACTAAGAAAGACCATTGTTTATTACTATTCGGGTGAAACCATGAGGTGCAGATAGTGCCAAATAAATTGAAATTAATTCATTATGTATTTTTTTAATCTACAGAAAATGAAATAAACCTTCAGGCCTTATCACCAGACACAATTAAAGACTTGATACCAAAAATAGGGCCAAGGGCCTTATTTATGCGGTGCTGGAGAAGCTGGCAAATAGAGTTATCTTCAAGAGACATAACACTTTTGGTGAGTCTCAGTATTTGAATATGAACTAAGTAGGTACTATTTTTATCCATAAAGCACAAATAATGTATGATCACAATGTGCTATTCAGATATCTTTATCTTCTGAAATATTTAAACCATGAACTTAAACAATCTCTTAAAATTATTGTTTATTGCTTAACTCCTCATACTCCTGCATATGGGGTATCTTTATAAAGTTTTTCTAATATAAAGGCATGATTTTAAAGATGATCACAGATGGCACTTTTGAAATATTTTTGGGAGATATATTTTAACAGTTTTGATCCTAAGGTGCTTTTACACAGCAGTTACAAAATTTTTTTTTTTTTTGTTAGTGAACATTTTATCACATAAGTTAGTTATTCTTTGTCAACAAAATAAATTGTAGCAATATGTAAAAATGTGTGACTTTTGTTAGAAAAGATAAAGGGGCAACAGCGGTGTTAACAGAGTATGACAGTTTATATTTAATTTTATTTATTAATAGATAAACAGTCTAGGGCTGATATGCCTACATCACACGGTGCTATAAAAATTGTGATGTGGTAATTAGAAGATAATATTCAAATGGTGTTTGAATTTCAGTATCTCACCAAATGTTTTCATTCATTGTATGAATGTATGACAAGAACATGAACATTTATTATTATTTTCAGGACCGTGATGTGGATGCTGATTCTAATGACAACCCACTGCAAGTAGGTTTTTTTTGTTTATGGACTATAGGCTTACATTTAACCACATCATACCTGACTAAACATTAAGGCAGTCTACCATTGTATGTAACACATTTGCCTAGCAGTTACCTATTTACTCTCTCTCGTCTGGTCAGTCTCCGGATGGGTGACCAAGAGTAGCACTTACAACTGCGCATTACAGTGGGTCAGATAACATATTCAATTGTTAGTCCTGGCTGTTTGTCATATGAAGAGAATGTTTATGAGTTTCTAGTAACGCCCCAGGCATTATTACCCTCTCAGAAAATGATTTGTGTATAAAGTCTTTAGATATCTGGAATAGTTGCCAATTTCTGTTTTTATCTTATAACAATTATAATTTTAAAAAGCAATTTCTGTAAGAATCGGCTATTAACATAAGTTTTATAATTTTTGAAATAAATACGATTTTGATTGAAACCAAAGACTTATTTGTTATTTATTCGCTTGTACCTCAATAAAACCTTAGGGTGGGGTAGGCGCCGTACCTGTAAACCTAAAGCTAAATACTTAAAAAATCGAAAACCTTAATAACATTAAAGTAACATGTAAATCTTAGTTTAGAAATAAATGTAGGTGTAATTTTCAATGTTGCTAATTTTATTAAGGTTTTCGATTTTTAGTTTCGAAAGTACTTTTTATGGTTTACGTACGTCTCGTTTGCCTACTCTGTCAGTAGTACTATTAGCCAATATCATTGACGGTACCACTAATACACTTACGTCATTAGTATCATGCTTGCTTGGTCCTTCTGGCATAAACGATACAATTATTTTGCGGCGCTAGCATCATTAATGGTACTATGATGTAAAAGTGTATCAGTGGTACGTTACTGTTAAATGGTATTACTAACTGTGTATAGGCTTGGTTTTATTAAAAAATGAGGAAATATATAATTGATTCAACGTAGATTGTTGCTTAAATTTAGTTAAGTTGCATCTATGAAGGAACACATACAGATATTTCATTTTAGTATGTCATTTAGTCGTATGAAACACTATTGTGATCAAATTAGCCAAGTTACTTGGTTAGGGAAACTAAGGGATTGTTAGATTTCAACAAGACTTATGACTAGTAAAACACATCCACATAATCGCTTGAACTAAGTTTTATGGTTACGGTAACAAACCACTAGGTTTTATTTTAATAAGACATATGACTAGTGAAATACTCCCACTTGATTACTTGATTTAAGTTGTATGGTTATGAGAAAATAGAACGTAATTTGATTTCGATAAGTCATATGGCTACTAAAACCCATACTCTTCATTAAATTAACTAAATTGCATGGTCAAAGGGACGTAGCTATTGTTTGAATGAGACGTTAAACATGTCTAATGCATCATATTATCTCGTTTACATTAACCAAGTTACATAGTTAATGGGACATAGACACCTGTTTAAAACATACCAAGCTCTGTGGTAATTGTTACTCACACATACGTTACATTTAAAAAACATGAAAAAGTTACAACTATCTCATAACTTATTTAGATGAAGACATTATTATGGTTAAAGAAACATATAATAGTATGTGTATGAAACAAGACAGATCATGCCGTCAGACAATAATTTTTAGTTCAAATAAATCGACATGATGTTAGGCTCATATGGAAACAAGATGTTAGTTAGATTGAGTGAGAATTTTGATAAATGTAACATAACTTTTTTTTCAGTGTAGGTCGATATTTGTCTAAAATTTTACAGCAGGAGAAGCGTTTGTTTGTGTATTTCTAAAGAAAACCAATATTTTCTAGATTTGAAAACGTTTCCTAATACCTGAATCACCTATAAATTGATTGCTATAATAGTCATCTACAGATTATAATCAACTGTAGGTACCTTATTTAACGGTATTTAAGTATATATACATATATATGATATGAATCTCTTGTGTCGAAGGTTTGACCCTTGACGGATTTACTGTATTTTTCAGGGGGAACAGAATCTCGGGGTCATGGTTTCGATCCCCAGGTTGGAAATTTACTGGGATTTTCTGACAAAGAAAATTTCAATAGCATTTGAGTCTGGAACAGTGTCCGGTAGATGGCAATATGCTCGCCCCCATTACATGGGACCAAAAATATATCCGGCGAAACGCAGGTGTTTAAAACACCGCTGCTTACCCCTTCCAGGATATTTGGGTGTGAAGACTTGTTATCTTGTGTTTAAAAATAACATGTATGACATTTATATCGTTAAAGTTCATTTTTACTTAAATACCATAATTTTACGTCTTCTAACCCACATTTGTATTTTAATCGAATTATAGACTTTTTAGCCTCTACTCCTATAATACAACGGCCTTACTTATAAATGCTTTAAAGCTGCTTAACTTTAAATGACGTTATTTAGTACTGCGCAAAGAAAAAATGTTCTGCGCCGTACTAAGTACCGTTATTTAAATTAAGCAACGTTTATAAGTAAGGCCGTAACTATACGTAAGTATAAGAAAGATCGATTAAGTAGATAATATGAATTTGCATTACTGTTACTTTCAATACAATGACTTTGGCACATTCTATTGCTGTTTTAAATGTTCCACACTATTTCGTTCAAAACTTCAAAATCATTGTAGCGATTCATGCGTCTCTTGTTTTATGTTTAGATTCGAAATAGGAGATCACGGAGACGGTGACCCATTTGACGGCCGCGGTGGCACTCTAGCCCACGCCTACTTTCCTGTAAGTATTGAACAAACGAATCCCTACAAACACTTATACCTCGTTTACACTCAGCCGCTTCTCCTGCTACTCGCGCTGCCGGAAATATTGCCGCGGCAGCATCGACGCGAGTGCGTGTTGTTTACACTCAACCCTCACTTCTTTACTGGGCAACTGGCAATCATGGCTGACGTTGAGGTTGTTGCGGCGACAGCTGTATGTCTGCTTAGTGTAATGAATTACATTAGTGTAATCCTATTAATATTATAAACGTGAAAGTTTGTATGTATGGATGTATGGATGTTTGTTACTCTTTCACGCACAAACGGGGGGGCTAATGTTGATGAAATTTGGTATGGGGGTAGATGAGGCGCTGGATTAACACATAGGATACTTTTCATCATCATCATCATCATCATCCATCACCACGCGGGTGAAACCGCGGGGCGCAGCTAGTGAATTACATAAACGTTTTAAAAAGAAATCTAATAAAAAAAGGCGCTATCGCAAAAGAAGATGGTGGATGAAAAAAATTCATCAGAATCGAACGACGTAAGTACTCACTATAACTTCTTATAAGTGCATACCATGCGAATCAAATAAGAACAGATTTCTCGGCCATATTGAATATGTTCCATTCGCCTGAATATACCTGTTCCATTTTTAAATTTGCGTTCAAAATAGCGCGAATGGAACACATTCAATATGGCCGAGAAATCTGTTCCTATTTGATTCGCATAGTATACTTCGACTATATGAATGATGAATAATCTTACCTACCTATATTTTTGTTACAGAAACAGCATAAATACTTTTTTTATGGAGTTGACTTCCGAAGATGGTGGCGAGTTTTCTAACTTTTGCAGAATGTCATCTTCTGATTTTAATATCTTGTTATATAAAATTGGACCTATGATTGAAAAACAGCAAACCAGACTGCGAATGCCCATACCAGCAAAGATACGTTTGGCATTAACATTACGATATTTAGCAACGGGCGATAGTTATAAAAGTCTCCACTACTTATTCAAGGTTTCTACATCAGCCATTTCGCAAATTATTCCTGAAGTATGTCAAGCTATCAACTCTGTTCTCAAGGACCAAATTAAGGTGAGTAATACAAGTATTTTAAAATTATGTCTTATTATATTAAATTATACAAATGATAAGTAGGTATAATCAAAACTACACTGCGCAGGAAATCACTAATAAAATGAAATAATCTAAACAAATAAAATAATAGAATTCAATTCTGGCTAGCATCCCAGTAGGCTCTTTCAATCACATTCATTTGGTTTTGAGGTGTAACACTTCTTTCCGGGCATCTGGACAGTACTCTTGGTGGCAAGACATATTGTGTTGATGAAGTTTGTAGCATCACATGGCGTGGTGAAGCTGAAATGTCATTAATTTCTTGGCTCATTTCTGGGATACTGATCTCTACTGGTGTGTGACTGTCCCGTTGGTTGGATATAAAAACGTTGAGATTGTTGAATCGGTGGGTTTGATGTGATTTGGTAATCTGAATACTGTGATTGCGATGACGTTACCGATGAACGATTTGAGAAGACACTTGATGGTCGTTCAACTTGATGGTCGATGATTGGATAAGGATTTTGCAAAAGTAACCCATCTATTTGGTACATAATTCTTCCCCGCATTGACTCGGGATATTTTCGTAATCTATTAGCTAAGAGGTTCGCATAAAGATCACACTAGTCTTCATTCTTTTCATTTGTATGAGTACTTTTATTTTTTAACACTTGGTTCAAAGTGTCTAAAGTCTGAGATATTTTATTTTGAGCCTCATCTATGTCAAGGCTTGGTCTTTTTTTCCCTTTTTTTGGCTTATTATATACTGGTGTCCATGATGGGTCTGCCTGTGATGGCGAAGGAACTGACTGTGACGGCGAACTGATTTGCTGGTATGATGGTGGTGATTGAAGTGGCGGTTCGACATCTGGAGATTGTGCCTCGTGTTCAGTTTGATAATTCTGAAAATTTAAATAAATATATTTTTTCTGTTTCAGTTACCACAATCACCAGCGGAATGGTTATCTATAGAAGCGGGATTTAGGAGGAAATTTCCTCGATGTGTCGGAGCTATAGATGGGAAGCATATTGTAATTAAATGTCCACCACACAGTGGCTCACAATATTACAACTATAAGCATACATATAGCATCGTACTAATGGCTCTCGTTGACAGTGAATACCGTTTTATTTTTGCTGATATTGGTGGCCAGGGGCGCATTAGTGATGGAGGAATTTTTCAAAACTGTTTACTCTTGCAAAAAATTAACACAGGCACTATTAATTTGCCACCAGACGCGCCCTTACCCGGAAGAGAAATTGATGTACCCTATGTATTTCTTTGTGATGGAGCTTTTGCAATAAATAAACATATAATGAAACCCTTTCCTGGTGATCATCATTGTAACACAATGGAACGCACTTTTAATTACAAACTTTCAAGTTCTCGTATCATTGTAGAAAATGTCTTCGGTATTTTAACTACGGTTTTTCGAATATTTAAAAAACCAATCGAAATCGATATAGAGAATGTACCAACAGTAACAATGACCTGTATTTTATTACATAATTTTTTAATAAACAGTAGAACCTCTAGTAACATTTACGCTCCCCCGGGTACTTTTGATTCCGTAGTTGACGGAGTAAATATTGATGGCTCTTGGAGACAAAATCAACCCAACCCAGACAATTCAGCTCTTAGGCCAATAGCGCGTGTACCAAGACGCTCATCTAGAGACATTTATGAAATTCGATCTGAATTTGCACATTATTTTCATAATTTGAATACAGTAAATAACTAAATAGTAGTATTAAGTAAGCTGTAATAATCATAATGTAACAATCATTTTATTAAAAAAAAATTAATTTATTATAAAAAGTGTTTTAATAATTGAATGTAGGTAGTTACCCTTTGTTCCGTGTTAATTGTTTCTTCCACGTCATACAGTGTGCCTAAAAATCTTTCCATAGTTTCAAAAGGAAACCATATTGGCTGAAACACATTATCAGCACCTGCTCCAGAACGTATAGACGCTTTCTTTTTCTTTAAGAGTGGTCGAAATGTAGCCATAAGTGATTTCTTCTTCGATTTTAGCTCTTCTATTGGAGTATTGTTCATTTGAGTACTGATTCGATTCCACGCATCGTGTACTTTATGCTTCATTTTATGATTTTTATCGCGTGGATCCCATATTATTCGTTCACTTTCATACAACTCCAAAAACTGTATTACTTTTTCATTACTCCACTCTAGCGACATAGTAAATGCTGACGTAATGCTGATAGAATTAAACAGAAAAAAACAACACGTCCTTCCGCTCAGAACGCCGGGCGACAAGTGAGCGAGAAGGCTGAATGTAAACACACGCTGCCACTAGCGCTGCCAGTCCTTTGACTCGCGCACGAAAAACCGACAACCAAGGGAGCGCCGGGCAGCGCGAGTGGCTGCGGCAATGGCATGGGAAGTATCGTGTTTACACACTCGCGCCGCTCACTTCCCTGCTCACTTCCCTGCTAACTCAGGCTGAGTGTAAACGAGGTATTAAATTTATTTGCGAACCCCCTGTTCACTTCGGTCAAAATATTTTGTAATATTGACAAAAGCAATATTACGAAATATTTATTCAAAGTAATGACAGCGGAAGTGACCTATTGTCGTGCAAATAGTGAAAGCACGGCTGCAGTAATACGATAATCACACTTGTTTTCATATCCCCCTTTTTACCCCTCTAAGCCATCCCAGTCAAAAGTTTTAATGAACGCCAGTTTTATTTTAAATGAATTACTAAACACAACTTTTCACAAAAACAAGTTCAAAAAGAAAAAAACTTTCATACAAATATATTCAGTCATTTTTACGTTAGCGGTTGAAATTCGAAAACCCTTTCTTAGTACACCTCTACCCACTAAGCAAAAACATCGTCCAAATTTCAAGTCTCTACGACCAGCGGTTTAAGCTGAGCGTTGTCTGTCCGACAGCGGCCTTTGATTCTTATATACATTGACTAGCTGACCCGCCAGGCTTCGCTCGCTTGGTTTTGATGTAGTGGTGGGAGCGCTGCTTTGAGATTTCGAGGTCCTGGGTTCAATACCCGGGTCGGACCATTATAAGGTTTTTTCTGACGAAGAAATTCTTAATCAGTCTGGATCAGTGCCCCGTAATGCCAATAGGCTCGCCTCCTGTTACATGGGACCAAAAAATACTATCCCTCTGGCGAAAAGTAGGTGTTTCAAATACCGCTGCCTACCCCTTCAAGGATGTAGGCACGAAGATTTGTTATATCGGATTTGCAAATAACATGTTATAAAACTTAATTTTTATTCTAATTAAAGAGAATCGATTTACCCACCGACTGAGGCGTATTGCATGAGGTTTTCAGGGCTTATATATATTAATAAATATACTGCCATGCTATGTGAGAAAATTCTATGTGAGTTCATACATCATTTAAGGGATATTTAAGAATTCATTTTAAGAGTTTGTTAATGTGATGAGCTGTATTGGTTTATATTAAGACTAGTTGCTGTCCGCGGTTTCACCCGCGCGGTGATGGATGATGATGATAAATTTTATATAGCCTATATTACTCGGGGTGAATGTAGCTTTCCAATGGTGAAAGAATTTTTGAAATCGATCCAGTACTTTTTGAGCCAATTCGCTACAAACATACATACGAATCTTTCCTCGTTAATATTAGTATAGATTAAGGACAAATTGGAGGATATAGAATTATATTTGTTGAATAGACGAACAGACGAACAGACGAACAGACGAACAGACGAACAGACAAACATAGAAACAAAAAATAAAATTAAATACCTCCCCCTGACCCGGATTTCAGCGTTTTGTATTGTATAGAAATTCAACCTCTCCAGTTTTATCATATGTATCTATTTTTTTTTCTATTTTAGTTTTATCATATTATATGTATGTATTATGTATGAAGTTTTTACTTAAACTTTATCGTGTATAATTGAATCAGTAAAGCTTTCTGTAAAATATACAGGACTACTTATAAAGTTGTAAATAATGAAATATATATAAACAGAGCGCCATTTGTAAAATGTAATCTAATCACACTGTAATATTACTAAAGTGAAAGTTGGTGAGTGTGTTTGTTATTTCTTCACGCTCAAACGACTGGACCAATTTCAATGGAATTTGGTATGCAGATAGATGAGGTGCTGGATTAACACATAGGATCCTTTTCATAATCATCATCAACATCCATCACCATGCTAGTGTAGTCCCGGAGCGCAGCCAGTCTTTTAATTAAAATGGAATGATTTGTGAATTTGTTTCTTCAATGGCGGCCTAAGTTGATCATTGGCGACATAGGTTCTACATAATTAATTAAAATTAAATTAGCAACGAACGAAAAAGATCATATGACGCGTTTTCCTCTTTGCTTATCGTAACTACTCTCTAGCTAAAATTAAAAACAAAACTATAAATTGAAAACAAAACTGAATTTCAGATAATTGCTCATCATAAGACATGACTTAAAACTTCTTGAATTCAATACTACAAAACAAAAAAGTAAAAATGATATAATCTATATATACAATATGTTTTGAAATTTGTACGTGAATGATAATTTAGAAAAAAAAATATATGATACTAGCTGGTACCCGCGACGTCGTCTGCGTAGGATTAGTACTTCGAGTAGATTATTATCTTCTCCAAGGCAATATCTCTCTTTTTACCAAAATGTAATCTTACATTATTTACATAGTTATATGAGTAAATTTAAGTGCTTAGAATCATCCAGTAACCACTAATAATAAAATACAGTACCTACGTACATACAAATATAAAATTAATGATCATCGAAAAAACTTTCATCACGTTCTATCACTCTTGACGGTCGCCGAGCATGTCTAGTGTATCGGCTCGGTACAGCGGATTTGGTAGGACTATAGCACCTACCTAATCCTGGTTCTGTGGTGCAAACGAAATATGAAACAAAGATAAAAACCTGCACAGGACTTCAAAAAATATTAGACCTATAATATAACCGTTTTTTTTCCACCTCGCACTAAATTTCTGATTCAATTTTGTGTATTTTATAAACTGACTCTGAACCTTATGGTTTAGAGTCACTAAAGGCCTATTCAGACCTGAGCGTTATTTGCTACCGCTGTGGGTAGCGAAAAATACCACGCGGAACTCGATGGGTAAATAGTATGAAGTTCCATACCTGCAGCGACACTTGTACCGCCTAGTGAGGCGGTATTTTCTCTTGTTTGGCGAAACTAGTTCCGCCGCCCCGCTAACCGTTGCCAACGAATATCTCTAGTGTGAACAGTGAAATTAACGCATACCTACCCTTTCGGATTTCTCTATCGCTCGCGGTAGCGAATAACGCCCAGGTTTGAATAGGCCTTTACTGAGCATAAAATCACAAAATGCTGACGTCGTCAGTCTGTTTGTACGGGCTAATCTCCGAAACAGCTGGACCGTTTAAGTGGTAGCTTATATCCCTGGTCAACATATATACATTTAATCCCGGTAAATTAAAGAGTTCCCGTGACATAGTTAAAAAAACTAGTAACTAGCGAGGCCACGCGAGTGAAACCGCTGGCGGGTCTGCTAGTATAATATAAATTGGCCGTATCTGTATAAATACTAATTAGTTGAATGAGGTCAGTTTATTAATTAAAATTGGCAATTGAAAAGTGTCATATGTTCCTCATTGTTTATATCTGAACAGGTCTTAAATATTTTTTTACAATAACTATTAACCATATTTAGCAAAATGGACTTATATGTCAACTATTGGTCATCATATTAATTAATAAAATTGACAACTATGTACACTAGAAAACCGTGAATTTGAGCTCCAACTTGGATTTCTTATCCGCGTAATCTAAGATCTACGTAGGTACTCCTGATCTAGACTGAAAACTAAAAAAAATGAGCTCAAAGTTTCTAACATAGCGTTAAATTATGGAGAAGTAGATCGGATTTTGATCGAACATGGCTTATAATTACTATCAAAAGCGAATTCCTCCTCTTTCAAATGGAGAAATAACTACTTGTTTTGAGGCTACGATGGTGGATAGATAGATGTATTGACAGAGAGCTCTTTATTGTAACACCACAATACAAATATGTTACAAATAAAGAAATAAACATGAAATAAAAACACAATTAAAAATATTTCACGATTAAATACTTAAAATTAAAAGTGTCACAATGGCCGATCTTACTGCTCAGAGCGATCTCTTCCAGACAACCATGCTCGGAAAGAAATAGGCATAAACTTATAAAGGCGGTGGTGTATACAACAAGTGTACATATAGCAATTATACATACGTCACTCACCTTCGATTTGCCGACGATATTGTAGTCAAAGTCAAAGTCAAAGTCAAAACCATTTATTCAATTTAGGCATCAAAGACGCACTTATGAACGTTACAGTCATGAACATTATAGTCATGGCGGAATCCATTAAAGACCTCAGTACAATGCTCGATCCTCCATCGAGTTTTCCAACCGGTAGGTGTTAAGATGAACATAGACAAGACGAAAAATTATGTCTAATACCCATGTTGTGCCTACCCCAATATCAGTTGGGAACTCTGTTCTCGAAGTTATTGACGAAAACATCTACCTAGGACAGACAGTCAAACTAGGCAGGTTCAGCTTCGAGGAATGTAGTATCCTCGTCAGAGGAATTGGGACGACATTTCCGGGACCCATACCCTTGCCCAGCTGCGTAACGGAGCCTATAGGTTTTAAGTTGGCTTGTCTCAACGCTGCCTCTAAGCCAGAGTCCGGTGCCTGGCTGCATGTCCTACCATCACCTCATTTGGGCACGCTGCTAGACGATGACTCCCTAAGGGTGGCTGCGGGATTCCGACTCGGTTGCTCAGTGTGCGAACCCCACGTCTGCGTGTGCGGTGCGATTGTAGACACGAATAGCTACCACAGTCTCAGTTGTAACCGGTGTGCAGGGCGAAGACCACGGCATCGTGCCATCAATGAGGTGATCAGGAGAGCGCTCGTTTTAGCAGAAATCCCTTGTGTGCTCGAGCCCCCCGGTCTGTCACGTTTGGATGGCAAACGGCCATGCAGATGGACTCGCACTGGTAATTTTTAAACTTTCGCGATTTGAACACATAGTTATATTATATTAACGGGGCTTAATCGCGTTAGTAATAGTAT
This sequence comes from Selenia dentaria, assembly GCA_917880725.1. Classification (NCBI taxonomy): domain Eukaryota; kingdom Metazoa; phylum Arthropoda; class Insecta; order Lepidoptera; family Geometridae; genus Selenia; species Selenia dentaria. The sequence continues at coordinate 18,715,051 of OU862879.1, forward strand.
TTATTTACCTCGACGTTTCGATCAAGTTGCATTGATCGTGGTCACGAGCGGACTGAAGAGGCGGGTGTCACTGTCTTGAAGTATGGAGATACTTTTTAATATACCCCCAACAGTTGTTATAAAAAGTCATTGTCCCGACACACAACACTAACGATATCGACAGATTTTTCTGAGGATAAATCGCGACGGGAACACTTTTTAATCACTGGATTCCATGTTGCCGCCAGTTTGAAACCATCCTCCCGGTTGAAGTTACGGTGTTTTTTAATCTCAACCGCTTCACGTACCATTCTCGAGTAATAGTGACGCTCCGTAGAGAGGATTTTGGGGTCGTGAAGTTCAATCCAGTGATTAAGTCCTGACTCGAGCAGATGTTCAGCGATCGCAGATTTATTTATTTGGCGGTTCTTCCGCCTCTACGGAGTCCTCTCTACGGAGCGTCACTATTACTCGAGAATGGTACGTGAAGCGGTTGAGATTAAAAAACACCGTAACTTCAACCGGGAGGATGGTTTCAAACTGGCGGCAACATGGAATCCAGTGATTAAAAAGTGTTCCCGTCGCGATTTATCCTCAGAAAAATCTGTCGATATCGTTAGTGTTGTGTGTCGGGACAATGACTTTTTATAACAACTGTTGGGGGTATATTAAAAAGTATCTCCATACTTCAAGACAGTGACACCCGCCTCTTCAGTCCGCTCGTGACCACGATCAATGCAACTTGATCGAAACGTCGAGGTAAATAAATACTATTACTAACGCGATTAAGCCCCGTTAATATAATATAACTATGGACTCGCACTGATTCCGTGGCGGAGAGATCGCAGCCTCATCTGGGATGCCACCTGCGTCAGCACATTTGCTTCTTGTCACCTCCAAGCCACTCAGCGGGAGGCTTGTGCGGGTGCGAAAGCGGCAGTCAGAGGAAAGCACCTTAAGTACGCTGCCTTGGAGTCAGCCTACGAGTTTGTGCCGTTTGATGTGGAGACGGCTGGGCCGTGGGGCGTGATCCTCAGTTGGGCCATTATCTTATGCAGAACATTTCCCTGGCCATACAATGCCGCTAGCCAGATAGGCACGTTTGGGCGAGAGGGCATCGATTGTGAGGGACTTTGACAAAATCGAATGTGTTTTTATGAAGTAGATGGTACTATACATACTGTTCGGTGTGGAACGCACTTCAACCAGGAATCCGCAGACTCTAGTAGAGAGTGGAAGCGATTTGTATATTTCGTCTGCGGAGCGGGTGCTTATCAAGAGTCCCCACCGTATTGTCCTCGATAACAAGGAGCTTAGAACAAATCAATAGGCCTTACAAAACCTCACAATGTAACCCTACAAATAAAATAACCTAACTATCAAATAGATGGGAGGTACTCACATCAATCCTGATGTCCGAGCGTAGAATCCGGTAGTTGGTTCTGTTGGGGGAGAGGGGTAGAGGCGTTGGTAAGGAACCAGGATGGGATAAACCGACAAACCTTAGGGCTCCTGCACGTATCTCGGAGGAGGAGGAGGTAGCTGCCGCCACCTTTACATGGCGGTAGTGCGATCTATGGCCCTCTATGGCGCCCCCATATGGGCAGGGTCTTTAAACTCGCAGGAGACCGCCCTGCTCTATAAGGCCCAGAGGGCCATGGCAGTGAGAGTGTGCAGGGGCTATCGCACACTCTCGCACGAGGTGGCTTGTGTTCTCGCCGGGTCCCTTCCATGGGATCTGGAGGCCGAGGTCCTGTCTTCGGTCTTTTGGCGCAGAACGTGGGCGCGACAAGAGGGTCTCCACCCTGCTCCTCGAGAATGTGGGCAGTGGCGAACGGGCGCCAAGGAGGCCGCCTTGGCATCCTGGAGCAGGCGCTTGGGCGTCAGTCAGCGGAGGGGAGCTGGAGCAACCCGGTTCCTCGAAGCAGTACGGCCAAAACTTAAAGAGTGGGTCCATCGAGGGCATGGATCGCTTACATTCAGGATGACACAGGTCCTCACGGGGCACGGATGCTTCGGGAGGTACCTGTGCAACGTTGCCCGGAGGGAAGCGACTCCAGTGTGCCACCAGTGTGGCTGCGCGGAAGAAACCGCACAGCACGTGTTGGAAGATTGCCAAGGGGCTGCCGAGGCACGGCAATCTCTAGTTGCAGTAGTGGGGGCGGACCTCTCTTTGTCTACCATCTTAACCAAGATGGTCGGCGATGAGAGGTCGTGGGTGGCGATGGTCTCTTTCTGCGAGGTTGTGATGTTGCAGAGAGAGGCCGAGGAGCGAGAAAGAGAGAGAGATCCCCTCTCTCTCCCGCTCCGGAGAGCGCGGACACGGAGGCGAGCCGATCGGGCTCGCACTCCGTCTCCGCTCAGAGGACCTGGGGCGTTGGCTGTGGGGATGGCCGGTGCCCCCAATTAGAGTTAGGTCCTTTCGAGGTGTGGATGGCCCGCGTGTTCCAGGGCATCCCACGACATGGTAACGGGGAGGGCTCTCTACACCCTCCCCAGAGGCTGGGCCTGCCTAGGTGGGCAGCGACGTCGGTGGGGGCTGTGGCTGAATAACGCAAGTGGTCCTACGCCCCCCGCCAATAGTCGATGAGGATGGAACACCGCAGAGTTTTGGTGGGTATGCCGCCCTTCTGGCGTAGACTCCCACACGCGCGCCAGCTCTCCCCGCAGCTGGTGATCAGGGTCGAAAATCATTCTCGGCGAAAAAAAAAAAAAAAAAGTCTCCTGCACGTGTCTTCGATCTTCAACTCGGCTGCCAGCGGTGTTCCAACTTCAGCGTAGATGCAAACGGTCGTAATATTCTACCCTACACTATACACGCAACATGGTCTACAGCGTGATCGAATTTACACTCAATTAATTATACATTTCAACAACAAATACCTAATGGCTGGCATCCATTTTAACAAAAACAAGAGGTCAACTTATTTCAACAAATTCCAAATTACAAGTCATCAAGTGATCTGCTGTCATAGACAACACAATGTGACAGTATCTGTCAGCCCAAGAGTGGCGTTCCAATTCAATATAACAAATCCAAATGACGTTACGCGCGGTGCCATCTATTGTCATAGTTCGGGACCAAACACATACGATACATAAACCATTTAATTATTGTAACAACACACACACACACTCGCACACACTTGCACACAACTGCTCTAGTGATGTTGATTGGAAAATAAAGTAAATTCGACAAATATCAGTTTTAGAGAAAAACTAGAAGTTAAAACCTTACGCCCTTAGAATTTAGATTATACATTAATGTCATAATCTACGCTTAAACCCATCAATCTATTGGTTATACAATGTTTCCTTTACCTGTAGGAGTCTAGAGATTAATAGAGCTATGTTTCAGGGATACGAAGGCGACGCTCACTTCGACGACGCTGAGCAGTGGTCGATCAACTCGCGGCGAGGAACCAATCTCTTTCAGGTATTTCACTATGATCATTCGAAATTCACTCGTAGCTTTGCATGTAGCCTCATCGTGCATTGCTACTCTAGCATGTAAATAAACATTGATTACCTATCATAGATTGGTAGGTGGCAGTGGAGATCGTTGCGAAGAGTTGTAGACTGTGACAGTGGTAAATGAAGTTTGAGTTGGTGATACTCGTAGCTAAGAGGTTGCACGCTTATAAGGCCGTAGATCGTTCGAAACAAATTTCTTGAGCTTTTAGCGAACGTAAAATTAAGAGGAACCCATGGAATGGAATGGAGGAACGGCTATGTTTCGTGCATAGTTTCCATCTGCAAAGTGGTTCTGCAGAGTGGAGTCAGCTTTGCAAAACTTTTCGAGACGTTATCTAATAGCGGTTTACCCCTAGTCTTACAAATAGGGATTGCAAAATCGGTTCTCTGTCGAAGAACAGAGAATTCCGGGAATTTTAGTGTAAGGATCCGGGAATTCCCGGGAATTTGTGTTATTTGTATATTATACATGTATTTAAATAAAAACTAAGACAGATCGATGAAATATGAAGTGAATGAGAAGTCGTTAAAAAAATAAAAATACATGTGTCAGACGATGTTTACTAACTGTTAATCAGTCATAGAAGAAACATTTCAATGTAAATATTAATATTCTATAACTACTTAGTTTTAATAACATGTACTTATTAAGATTTAATCAAAAGATCTCGATTAAGTGCAAAAAGTTTGGATTTATTATATGTTATATACTTTTTGTTTTATTGCAAAGCAAACCAGCAGACGAGATTTCTCTCGTTCTGGTACCACACTTGTCGGTGGAATTGATAAAAGATTAGATACGCCTGTAAGGTAGAGGTAAGACTATCTCTGTTTGGACATTCGTGTGAAGATAACTCTGCGTTTGCATCCTTGTTCTTTCATAAGCAGAAGCTTTTGAGACTCTGCGCTTAGTTCTTCTTTTCTTATTTGAATGTTGCATTTTTTCATGCTCATATGAATCCGTAACAGAGACTGTAAAAAACTTGCTTCCGAAGAAAACTCAGTTTTTATACGTTTAAGTAGATACTATTACTGTTCACATTCTGAATTTGCTGGTTGGACGTGCACTGTAGAATCTTCCTCGTGTGCATTGTACCTTCAATAAGTTCATTATCCACTGCAGAATTAAAAATACTTTTAATAGTTAATGTAAAAAGCATATACAAGAAAATGGATGCTTTCCGAAAGTGGTGTCGGGGAATAACACTAATAATTTCGTGAACGGAGTAACGAACAATTTAGTCCATTCGGCAAGAATTCTGCATCACACAGCATCTATTCTCCATCGTTCAGGACAGCGAATATTGAACGGACGGTGAAGCATCCGTGGAAGGACTTGTAGTGGAGGATAAAATAGGTATAAGACTATGTAGACCACCATTACGTAGGATCGACCATATTGAGGCAGCATTAAATGGTACGTGATTATGTGCACGAGAAAGGCTGGTGACAAATAGTAAAGAACCACCACCTAAACACTCTGCAATAATGTACTCTTCCTTGATTTCCTGTCCTACGATATACTCTGAAAAAAGCTGGATAGTACGAATACACCGCGGGAGCTAATCAGAGTACTATTCAAGTTCTTTAAAGTGTACTGCACATCTGTAAATGTGCAGCTTGTGGTTCGAATAAACGGAAAGGGCCTACAGTGCTTTCCACGTCTAGTACAACAACGCGTTCCGGGCGGTGTTAGGGCTGCCTCGTTTGTGCAGTGCAACAGGGACATCAGCGGAGGCGCGAACTGGCTGCTTTCGGCATCCCTGGTGCCCAAAGTGCAAAGCAGCCCCAATGCCGTCTTTGCCATGATTGCCAGCAGACTGGACTGCCCGTATCTGGGTTGGTTGCGGGACCACGGGTCCAATATCAGTTAGATTAACATATTGTAAATTATGTTGTGATTTGGTTTGACAAGACTTATTTATTATTTATATGTTATTTTGTGCCGTTTAGTACATCATTTCTTACGTTTATTTGATAATGATAACTGTATTGGTTGTATTTTAATATTATTAATAAGTTTACTTGAAAATAATCAATTATGAATAATTTGAAAAAAATAATGTTGAATATCGTGTAAATGACTAAGAACATGTTGGTATAAAACAAGACTATAACAATTTATGTTTTCCGAAATTTCCCGAAAGTCCCGGGAATCATATTACGATTTCTCGGTTCTGGCGTAGATTGAAAATCCCGAGAATTCCCGGGAGTTCCCGGGTGCAAACCCTACTTACTAAAGATAAAACATAGCCGTAAATTCCATACAGCTTTCTACCTCCAGTCAGGGGATACCGTCGATAGATTAATTCGTAGTAACATTTTCGTAGTAAACAACAGCTACGATTAATAAGAATGAGAATTATCGTCAAACCATATATATTAAGTATATATATTATAATATTTTTTGTACTCTGTTTATTAATTCAATGAACAATCAACCAGTGCAATGCGCTTGTAAGATTTGCCACTTCTAAGGAACGCGACCACAATCAATTGGTGTACTTACGTAATGCTGCAGTACTTACAATTAGGTAAGTAATTAGATAGGTACCTACTATTTATTTGGCAAAGTTGGTTGACAGCTTTACCTCAAACAATGATGCATGGTGCTGTATGGAAGGCTCTGATTCATGAATGAAATAATATTGGTTTAATTCCTTATTTATGTTGGTTTGAGTATAAGCACAACTATTTTTTTTAAGAACGTTTAAACGGATTTAGGTTTATTTGATAAGTACTTTATTACTGCAATTAAGACAACTTATCCATGCAAGCTCAAAGGCATCGACTAGTTTAGTCACCGCGATTAGCAGCGTACACTTTCGGAGATATACAAATTTAATACGAAATTTAACAAAGAGTAGGCATCGGTTATGCTCGAAACCTGGATCGAGAATTTCGACTGTCATTCGTATAAGGCAAATAAAGTGTGCTTGAATCAGATACCTAGGTACTTGTTTTCAGTTTTAAAGCGGTAATCAACTTGTGTTTAACATATGTGGTTTCATGTCATGAACATTAATTACCTTAATGTTCATGGCATAAACACTTTAATTCGACAACCAACTGCCTCTTCACTACGACCAGTCTGCGTGTGTATGCAGGCCTATAAAACATGGATTTTACAACTTACCTGTCTTATAAAGTCTTCTTCTCAAATTTCAGGTGGCAGCGCACGAGTTTGGTCACTCCTTAGGGCTGTTCCACAGTGACATGAGTTTGGCACTCATGGCACCTTTCTATACTGGATTCAATCCCGCCTTTAAGCTTCACCAGGATGACATTCAGGGTATACAGGTACCTAGTAGTCACATTACTGCCATTAGTTCTACAGCACTATCAGTAATCTTATTATTTTTTGCATGTCTAAAATATATAAAAAATAATCGACAACGGTAATTTTTTATTTGTATTTGTTATGTAGTTCTACCGAAATTCAAATTATATTTAACTAGCTGACCCGCCAGCGGCTTCGCTCGCTCGGCCTCGAGGGATACGGTAATTACAGATTTTTAATTATCCCACGGGAACTCTTTAATTTACCGGGATCAAAACTATCCTATATGTTGATCAGGGATATAAGCTAGCACCATACGAAATTTCATTTAAATCGGTCCAGTCGTTTCGGAGATTAGCTCGTACAAACAGACAGACAAACAGACAGAGAAACAAACAATTTGAACTTATTTTTCACTCCTTACATTGAAATAAGTACTATCACATGTCGATATTATCACAATATTATGCGCATGGTACCGACTTCGACAAGTTATCTCACACTTTTTGGTGTTGATGTCGGTTACATTTTTATTAAAAAGATTTTTTCACCAGGACCACCTCGGTGTATACTCTACCAAAACTAAAAATAATTTTAAGAATCGGTCTACAGATAGGGGAGAAATCGGCTAACATACACATAAGAAAAAATACATACACACAAGCATATAACCTCCCTCTTTTTTGAAGTCGGTTAAAATCTATAAGTAGAACGTCTTCTATATACGATTTCTTCTATATAGGTTGGCTGTTTATCTTAGTCCTCACCTGCGCGGTACAGGTGCACGGGAGTATGACGACAAAGGGGACTGAGAGAGGGGTGGGCGGATTTTGTTTTGTTATAGCTCATTTCGATCGGCGGTATGCAGACGACGGAGCGGGGCGGTCTATTTGACCGCGAAGCAATAAAGATCGCCAGTGTCCGGCGGGCACTGGCGGCGCGGCGCGGCGCGGTAATTTTACCCTCCGTGTGCGTTGGTAGTAGGATTCCCTTTGCGCTTTCGTTCGTGGCAAAATTTACCGCCCCGCCCCGCCGCGTCATCTGCATAGCGTCAATTGTCTGTGTTTCGATCGATACGCGGGCAGCGATCGGACGTGTTCATTGTCGCGGACGCTTTCGGAGAGATGAGATTACATTCTCAATTTGAATCGAAAGATATTCGAACATAAAGTTAATAATCATGCAGTTGAAGCAAATGGCTTTTAACGTCTACTAATATTTTAGACCATGTCATAAACACGTACCGGTTACCGGTCACGTGGGTAGGAGAGCAAGCTCCAATGAAAACTATGCAACAATCAATTGATAAGTACCTACATGGAATGTTCGTGGTTAGCTTTGCCCGGGAAAACTGACAATTATCGAAAATGGGATCTCTAGGTGCGGCCTTAACATCTGTGGCCTCAGTGAAACATACTGGAGAAGTAGTGGACACTTTTTGACTGTGACAATTGCTGGTTACTTCTCTGGCAATAACGGAAAAAATTCTTTATTGTGTGTTTTGTTTAATTAGAAATACCCTAAATATAAATATTTGAATACAGGGTAACAGGGTGCCCCCCTAAATATTTATTTTATTCTGTCTACTTGTTGTTATAGCGGTAACAGAAATACATCATCTGTGAAAATTTCAATTGTCTAACTCACGGTTCATAAGATACAGCCTGTTGACCGTTGTTTAGTTAAGAATTCCTTGCGAAAGATCTGGAACCCTTTATGGTTACTCGGGGCCCAAGTTACATCTCTAAATACATTAAAATATTTTATTATCTTTTGGCAGCTTATATATTTGGCAGGTAAACTGCTTTGGTTCAACAGATTAAAACATATATATTTGTTTTTATTAAATAATTCATCTTTAACGTTATCTCTAAGTGCGGCCTTACCGTATATCTCCATACATTAGATACAAACGTATCTCCATCGGTAATTGACTGGTTTCGCAGCTATCCGTTTGGGCGACGCCAACGTATTCGCATTCAGGATACTTTCTCTTCTTGGTGTGAAACGAATGCTGGCGTTCCTCAAGGCGGCGTACTGTCACCTTTTCTTTTTGCCGTATTTATAAACTATATATCTTTCTTTCTTACTTCTTCCTACCATCTCTATGCAGACGATCTTCAAATATACTCTCAGGCTTCACTAGATCACTTAGCTGATGCTGTTGACGTGGTTAACGCCGATTTACTTCGTATATGGATAACTGGAGTAGATCTCACGGGCTTACAATCAATCCAATAAAAACTCAAACTATAATTGTTGGAAGCTCCAGATTAATATCGAAAATTGATTTCACAACTCTCCCGGAAATAGTATTTGGTGGTGTATGTGTGCCCAAGTAGTACCCAAGTTAAAAACCTGGGTATTATCATGGATAACTGTTTGTCATGGCAACCACAACTCCAATCTGTAGGACGAAAAATCTTTGCATCAGCAGCCTCCCTTAACAGACTGCGTAACTTTTTACCCACTGCTACCAAAGCTGCACTTGCAAAATCTCTCCTTTTTCCCATTCTTGACTACGCTGATGCCAGTTAAACATAGATCTCACAGAGGACCAGCTTAACAAGCTTGAACGTCTTCAGAATCTCTGTATTCGGTTTGCGAAAATACGACCACGTTTCTGATTTTCTAAAAAACTTAAGTGGCTCCCTATACGCCATCGCTGAAATTCTCAAATACTTTCTATTCTGTACAACATTCTGTTTAATTCTTCTACTCCCCTCTACCTAAAAGAACGATTTAGATTTGTCCAGAGCTCTTCTTACTCTCTCAGGTCATCAAAGAACTTACTTCTAATGACTCCTGAACATTGTACTACATTCTACAACTCTTCCTTCACAGTCCAGGCAGTTCACCTCTGGAATGCACTCCCGGCTAGTATCAAACGCACGCAATTGCTGAATAGCTTCAAAGCTCAAGTGAAAGACTATTATCTCTCTGTATTAAATATTGAATCCAGACATCATTGATTGATTATTATTTATATTATGGATAGTTATATATTAAGTTTACGTATTTAAGTTCCTGTAAGTTTATAATTATGTATTATATTATTATTGCATGTAGTATATGTATTGTTATATTTAAGTGTATTTTATTTAAATTCTAACCTTTTAATTAGTAATAAAATATTTCTTTATGATGTTGGACCACCGTCCATATCAGTTTTGTATTCCCTATCCATCCAAAGGTTGTCTGGAAGAGATCGCTTTTAGCGATAAGACCGCCTATTTGTGCCTATTATTTAAGTTTTTTTTTTAATTCTTTGGTGCCAATAAAGAGTTTTTGTATTGTATTGTATTGTTATCTAAAAAAAAAAACAGTGTCTAGATGGCGCTGGTGCTTTGCACAAACAAATAACATAATAAGACGGTATATCAGTTGCGTGTAGGTAGTCACTGGTCTGGTCAGTTTACGCCGGATGCCGAGCGACGACACGCGATTAAAGAACTACAACTATCTTATCGTACACCAATAGCTTTTAATCAGATTCGCATGAAGCTGCTATAAATTACTCTTCATTGTCCATATTATAAAAGGCTTAACTTTAGAAAAGAATTATACTACACTTGTGGAGTTTGGTGTTACTACACTCTAATGAAACTCCATTGTAAAACCAATAACGGTACTGAAGTTGATATATTACCTCAAAATATATAAGCAACTTCACTGTAGCAAATATACAGCAATAAGGATTAGAGGGATTTCGTAAATGATTAGAGGGAATTCGTACAGGCCGAAACAATCTTTAGCGGTGTAAGTGTACAATACTCCACTTCCTCTACTCTGACTACAAAGACGGTTTTGCTTCGTTGTTAACAGTTTTATTACCAACCATAGACCTAAGTTTATTTCATAACTCATCTATATAACCTTTGACCACAATTGAATCCATTATAAATCAGAAATAGCACTCTTAAGCTTTAAAATTACCTACAATCAACACTAAAATGTTTGTTGGGAAGTTCAAGTCGACAACATATATTTTCGGTGGTTTGCTTATTTTATTCAAAGGCCACGTTATGAGCGCATTTCGCCCTTTAGAGATGCATTTGTTAGCGCCTTTTCGCTTTGGGTCGAATGGTAGGGTGCGATAACAATGACTATAATCCCATTTGATGGCAGGGTTGGTATAAATTTTTCTTGAAGGAATTTTTTTTGTGTTCATCTCATGGTGATAATCTCTGAATAACTTCAACCGGATAGGATTTTTGATGGTAGTGCCACGCTGTAACCCCACAGCCGAATGGGCCGGCATTACTGGGGAAGTAGGTACCAAACTCCCACATAATACCGAGGCGAAGTAACATAGCTTGCTATTGCGTTTCAGTCGGTCTGTGGGAGTTTCCGGAGGCTGGATTCCCCCCTTCCCCGCTCTCACCTCTTGCATTGTATTTCTTCCTTCCTCAAAGGTCGGCAGCGCATCTTCGAGACCTCTGGTATTGCGGATGTCCGTGGGCGACGGTATCACTTACCATCAGATGAGCCGCTTGCCATAAAAAAAAAACAAAGCTGGCAACATTCCGTCCGAACTAAGAGTGAGTAATTAGTATTCACAGTTTTTCGTATTTTAGACGATTCAAACATTAAACGCAATGGCTTTATAGCTGTGAAATGTTACATCAGAACTCTTATGCTGCTTTTCTGAAGTGTTGTGGCACAATTTCAACGTACAAATCGTATTTGTTTTTTACCGAGCTGTATTTTCTGTCACCGGAATGAGAGCTCTGACCGCGCGGGCGTCGTATGAAGCCATCTATGGCTTCATTTGAACGGCTTAATTAATTTTGCGTGCGAACTCGGTTTCTATGTATAGGTAATTCTTCTATGGATTTTTCGGCGTTACTAATGCATATTTTAACATGAAAATGTAGTTATTGTGACATAACCGTAATAGACTTTATTGTAGACTTTGATTTTTTTTTTATTTTTGCTTACATCACTTAGCTCTATTGTCAATAATTTCCGCAGCGTACGCGATATAAGGATGTTTTTAGTAATTTTTTCACATCTTGGGTTACATTATTGAAGTTTTCATACGGTTACATTTTTTTATTGTATAACCTATGTTACTCAGTGATAATGTAGCGTCTGCAAAACTTCTCGATAAGGTTTCTTTTTGGTTTGCGCAAAGCAAAACTGATGATAATAATATTGTTTTTTTTTTTAAGTTTAGATTTGTTCTATTTCACTCTTTACATCCCCTGACTCTGTTTGTAGTTTGTTTTTCATTGTACAGAATTTCGACCGCTTCAGTTTAGATTAAGTTAGTCTTAGGTACAACATAGTGATCATATTAGTATTAAAAAACTTTTATGTTTTACATAAAATAGATTGACTTGGCAAACGCACTAAACAACCTTCTTATTTAATATAATAATAATATGATGGCACGAAACTGCAGTTTTGATGAGCGGCAAGTCAGTCTTCAAGTTTACGCACCCACCAAAAGTGCATCCCGAGAAGAAACAGAAACGTTTTATCATGATCTAAGAAGCGTATTAGAGAATGCACGACCTAATACGATCATATTGGGTGACTTCAACGCGAAAATTGGTCAACCTACATCAGACGATAGAGCAGCCCTGGGCCCATGGGGATACGGATCACGAAATAACCGAGGAGAAACTCTCATCGAATTTTGTTTGGAAAATGAACTCTACATCATGAACTTCAAAAAAAAGGTAAAATCTAGATGGACGTGGCAGTCACCTGACGGTAAAACATTCAATGAAATCGACTTCGTTGTCACAAGGAAATCCCGTATACGTTTTATAGAAAATATAGAGATCATCAATACCACCCATCCAACTGACCACAGAATGGTTCGCGCTACAATCAACTTAAAAAGAAATATCTTAGCCAGAAAAAGTTTTCATAGAAAGCTTTATGACCCCACAATAATTCAAAGAGAGTCAATGAAAAATATGTTTATAAACTCTACAAAAGAAACAGAGGCTGACAAAACAATTCAAGAAACATATAATTGCCTATTAGAAAGAATAATACAATGCGAAAGTAAAACACCACGACTAGAAAAAAAGACAGATTAGACTGCATTATAACAGAAAAAACAAGAGAATTGATAAAAGAAAGAACAAAACTAAAGAAAAAACCATTGAAAACCCAAACAGAAAAGAAAAAACTTACAAAATTATATTCAAAAATCAAAAAACATATAAAAAGAAACAAAGAAAAATATAAAATAAAAATATTTGAAGACGAACTCGACAAAAGAGGCTCTGTAAAAAGAGGAAAAAAAATATATTATGTAACTAAAAATGGATACAAACACTGAAAAATAAAGGTGTAACAACCACCAACAGAAACAGTATTTTAAAAATTGCTACAGATTTTTACAAATTACTCTACAGTACACCGAGTACCGTAAAACCAACCTGCGAGAGCACACCTGAAACACAAATAATAATAACTGAAGAAATACCTTTTCTATTAAAAACCGAAATAGAAAACGCTATAGAAAAGCTTAAGAACATGAAGAGTCCAGGTAACGACTACATAACCAATGATACCCTCAAGATACTTAAGGAGCCAATAACACCATTTCTCACCCAGCTGTTCAACAAGATTATTACCCAAATTCAAATACCGACACGATGGGAAACGGCAACAATTACATTGCTTCATAAAAAAGGAGACCAGCAAAATATAAACAACTACAGACCGATTAGTCTACTGCAGTCAACATATAAACTATTTAGTAACATCCTATTAAATAGAATAAAAAATCAGCTAGAGTCGCAGCAACCTCGAGAGCAAGGTGGCTTTAGAAAGAACTACTCTACACTGGACCACATATTCACCCTGCGACAAACGATTGAGAAATATTTGGAATACGATAAAATACTCTACATAGCATTTGTTGATTATTCAAAAGCTTTCGACACTATTCTACATGATGAACTTTGGAAAGCTTTAGAAGAACAAGGAATACATGACAAGTATATAGAAATATTTAGAGAAATGTATAAGAGAAGCAAAGCCATAGTTAAACTAGAAAGAAGCAGCGAGGCATTTGAGCTAAAAAGAGGCGTAAGACAGGGAGACCCAGTCTCACCGAATCTGTTCAATGCGGTCCTAGAGTACATTTTCAGGAAACTTCAATGGACTGATTTAGGCATCAATGTTAACGGCGAATTGCTTAATCATTTGAGATTTGCTGATGACATTGTCATAGTAACTGAAAGCCACAAAGACCTTATATATATGTTAGAAACCCTAGACTTACAAAGTAGAGAAAGCGGACTAGAAATGAATCCTGAAAAAACCTGCATCATGACAAACGGGCAAAAAAATAACATAATAATAAATGACAAAAGCATTGGTTACGTTGAAGAAAATGTATATTTAGGTCAAACAATATCTTTCAAAGGAAACTATATGCAAGAAATAGAAAGACGTATCAAGAAAGCATGGAATTCTTACTGATCTCTTAAGCATATTTTTAAGTCCAAAATAAAAACATGCCTAAAGAAAAAAGCGATGGACTCGGTTGTGACGCCTACCCTTCTATACGGTTGCCAAACATGGCCAATAACGAAAGAAATTATTAACAAAATACAAGTTTTCCAAAGGGCTGTCGAAAGAAGTATGCTAGGCATAAAACTAAAAGACCGAGTTAGATGCATAGATATACGGGCTAAAACGAACGTTATAGACGCAGCAAAAATGGCTTGTCGCCTTAAATGGCGTTGGGCTGGTCATATTGCTAGAACCTCCGACAACAGGTGGAGCGAGAGAGTGCTGTACTGGTACCCCCGTGGAGACCGCCACCCGCCCGGCCGACCGCGCCGACGCTGGGCAGACGACATCGTGTCTGTTGCCGGAATTACCTGGACACGACTAGCACAGGATAGGAATGAATGGAGCAAGATGGAGGAGGCCTACGTTCAAAAATGGACATCCCAAAATGAATATTAAATATTAAAATTTATTAAATAAATATATCTACGAATTATGTACTAATGCATGCAAAAATAAATTATCTTTAATTAATTATTCATATTTAATTTTATCTTAATTTAATTTTACTAATGTTTTCAACTGATATGGGAAATAAATGGCTATTATTATTATTCCTTTTATTCAAAATAAATCACGGATTTCATCCGGTCCTTTACAAAGGCATAAGTGGGGCTGTAGCCAACACTTAGAGGCCTGTTTGGTATAAAAAATACAAAGTAGTATAAAAAAAACCAGAAACTTTTGGATGGATGGTGACATGGTATATCTATTATAAAAATGGGTAAAATGACAAGGCTATTGAAATGATTTTATTAGTGATAAAAAGATAGTGGGCTATGGAAGAGACTACGGCACCTGCCAAATTCAGTCACATTTTAAAATTTTTGGGCAGGTGGTGACTTGCCACCCACTAAACGGGCCCCCCATAAAGGCCACCATGAATGGTGACAGAAGGGGCAACGTTGGTGTGGCTGGCTAAAGGGTGTTATTATTATTATTATTTTTATTCAACCAATTTCACGGGTTTCACCCGGTCCTTTACAAAGGCATAAGTGGGGCTGTAGCCAACACTTAGAGGCCTGTTTGATATAAAAATACAATGTAGTATAAAAACAGAAACATTTTGGATGGAAGGTTACAGGTTATCTATTACAAAAATGGGTAAAATGGCATGGTTATTGAAATGTACTTATTAGTGATACGGGAGATAGTGGGCTATGGTCGAGACTACGGCACCTGCCAATTTCAGTCTCATCTTAAAATATTTATTATTATTATTTTTATTCAACCAATTTCACGGGTTTCACCCGGTCCTTTACAAAGGCATAAGTGGGGCTGTAGCCAACACTTAGAGGCCTGTTTGGTATAAAAATGCAGAGTATCAAAAACAGTAAGAATGTTGGATGAAGGGTTACATGGTACTTATAACTATTACAAAAATGGGTAAAATGGCCAGGCTATTGATATGAACTTATTAGTGATAAGGAAGATAGTGGGCTATGGAAGAGACTACGGCATTATTATTTTTATTATTATTATAAGTAGTTATAGTTCCTAAACTACTGGTTCAAATTGAATGAAATTTGAATACACCATGTTTATACAACGCCTGCTTGGTTACTAAAAATTTAGGTTTCTAGTTTTATCCACAACGAAGTTATAGGGGGTTGAAAATGCTTCGAGAAAAGGATGGTACGGCCGTGCCGGTTTTTTGCTCGACTTCGCGGGGGCACTAGGTACCGTGTACCGTGCCCCCAGGTTTATCTCTCTTGCTAGTACTTTTCTAATTTGTTGTTACAACATATTTTATAACTCCTTACATATAAACATCGCAACAATTACCTATGTAGGTAAAATTAGTTAATATGTATATATTATAAAATATTTATGGTTTTTTTTATTAGTAGATACTGATAAAAAAACAATAAGTATAATTAGTAAAATATAGGCATCCCTTAATTTTACCTCCATATTTTATACTATTTGTGCACCATTATCCGTTTTTCTGCTGTTATTCCTCTTCATTCAAAGGTTGTCTGGAAGAAATTGCTTTGAGTAATAAAACCGCCTATCGTTACACTTTTCTAAGCTGTATTACTGTATTGATTGTTTGATTTTAAGGTGTTCAGGACTGCTCACCGGGGGGTTTTAGTGGGTCTGAGCCCCACAAACCCCTTTCTGCCACCCCCGCGGCGGAAGGGAAGTGGATAGCATTTCACCCCTTTACAAAACTTTCTAACGGAAAATAATTTTTGAAATCGGTCCAGTTTTTTAAGTTTATTAGTTACATACAATAATACAAATCTGTCCTCTTTATAATATTAGTATAGATGTAATAAAAAAATTAGTGGTTTTTGTATATTCACTTGTCTAAACATCACTTACGGCCGGTTTGAATAATCTATCTATACTCAGTTTTCCTTACTACAGATCTGATAGAAATTTGACTTATCCATACAAAATAGTGTTAAATATCTATCTTTAGTAGGGGAAACCGGCGATAAAGAGAGATTAGTGAAACCGGCCGTTAATCCGGAGTCAAACTTTTTTGAGAGTATTTAAATTGGTCTCTTGTACTGGCATAATTCTTTTAACAGTTTATACGTATATATTTCAGACGTTGTATGGTCACAAGACTCAGACCGACATCGGCGGACAATCGCCTGCCGCAGAAGATCCCACGCTCTGTGCCGACAATAGGATAGACACCATTTTTAACTCTGCCGATGGAGGCACATTCATATTCAAAGGTATTAAGTGTTTCCAAGTTTCGTACAAGATAGTCGCAGTGTCAGAGTTCTACGCGACTGTTGACACAGCCTTATAATGGTAATCTATAACTAGAAATGGCTACACTATCTACGGAATATATACCATGCATCCTACCGGTTTCCTATACTTCAACATGAGGAAAAGTATTTATAAACACAACTATCAAGATCAGGAACGAACCTTTTTAGATAGATTACGGATCCATAAATTGTTAGGCGTATAAAATGAAATAAATGTACAATAATAATAACAATCAATCCGTCATCACGTACGTTATTATATTCCTTATAACTAAGCATATAGCATACATCAGGTCAGAATATTTTTCTACATATTTATACTATAATAACTTAACATTTTGCGTTGCTATTTTAACTTTTCTTTCCATCGCTTCTAGGCGAGCATTACTGGCGACTAACTGAGGACGGTGTAGCGTCCGGCTACCCCAAGCTAATAGCACGCGCCTGGCCCGGCCTGCCCGGAAACATCGACGCGGCATTCACTTACAAAAACGGCAAGACATACTTCTTCAAGGGTTCCAAGTACTGGAGGTACAATGGACAGAAGATGGATGGCGACTACCCGAAAGATATTAATGAAGGTGTGTTTCTGTATATCGTTTGTTAAAAATTGCCTTGCAATATTGTTGCAATCTTTTGCAACTATAGCTTAATGATGAAAAAGGCAGTACTTACGATATTATGGAGTCATGGGTTAAAGGGCCAACTGCACCACAGTATATTGCTCTTTAAAATCCTACTAGCATGACGATAAACGCGAAATTTTTGTATGTATAGATGTATGGATGTTTGGATATATGGATGTGTGTTGTAATCCTTTACGCTAGATGAGCAGCTGGATTAACACATAAGTAGTATACTCATCATTTCATCATCATCATCTATCACCATGCGGGTGTAACCGGGAGCGCAGCTAGTTATAGATATATCTAACCAATACATCACTGTAACGCTCTGCTGCAATTAACACAAAATGATATACAAATATGTTTTAATTTTTATTTTTGAAGCATAATAATCTATTATTAAAAATATATTTAAATTTTCATTTGCCACTGCGTGTATCATATTGCAGCATTTCTACGTCATAAATGGCATACAAGCAACAAGTGCGTCCTAAATTGTAGTTTTCTAAATTCATACCACTTGCGACTTTCAGGTTTCACTGGCATCCCCGACAACATTGACGCTGCGTTAGTCTGGTCCGGTAACGGCAAGATCTACTTCTACAAAGGGTCCAAGTTCTGGCGGTTCGACCCCGCCCAGCGTCCTCCAGTTAAGGCTACCTACCCCAAGCCACTCTCCAACTGGGAAGGCATTCCTGATAGTATAGACGCCGCCTTCCAGTCCACTAACGGGTACACGTACTTCTTCAAAAGAGGCTCGTACTGGCGGTTTAACGAAAGGACGTTTAGCGTAAGTACCTAGGAGACCTATAAGGAGATTATAAAGAAAAATGTTTTCTAAAGAGGACTAATTTAACTAGAAGGGCTTTTAAATCATTAATGTTACTCGCGCATAGAATGTAAGGGGATCGCCATTTTGTATATCATAACAGATTTTAAAAACGTTTTGACTAGCGTCCGTGCATACTTATACAATTACTAGTGACCCGTATATTGTATCTGGCCATCTGGCCTATTCTAATGTGGGCAGGGGACCCGCTAAAGCTACCATGTCCGTTTAGCCTAATGCCTGCTATGCGAAAATCAAACTTCTTCAAGTAGCTTTAGAAGATAAACTGACTAAGGAATTTTAAATAAGTAATTAGATTTGTGAATGAGAATGTTGGACGTGGCAGGTGGATATGGATAATCCTGCGTTCCCGCGGTCCCTCGCATACTGGTGGCTGGGATGCAGCAACGCGCCGCGTGGCACGATCGGAGGCAACGCGCGCATTGTCCAGTTCGATGCAGGTAGGTCCGGCGCCCGCCGCTAGCCGCGGAAACTTAGGGTTCAGGTGGTCATCGCATGATTTGTATCGTTACCGAGTTACGATACCAAAACCATGAAAGCTATGCGCTGCGACAATTTACATCTGTAATAGAAGCGATAACAAAGGGGTTTGCGCAATATTGTATGGAGTAGTGGCGTTGTATTTTTTTTTGCAGTCTCAAATTTATACATTAGTACCACATAGCACTACAGCAGTACATTTTTATTAGTAAATTTTATTTTTTATTTAATAAACAAGTTGTTTTTTAAATAATATCCGAACAAAAAAATAATATTATATATTATTTTAATTATTATTATTTTATATTATTATATTCATTATTATTATTATTTTAAATAATATTCGACTTTGAAATCTATAAAAATGTCATCTAAATAAAATTAATATATCCGAAAATTAATATGTCCGAATAATTGCGTTTTTACTCAAACGTTATTCTTATTTATTGATATTACAACTCACATATACTCTAGGTACTCGAAGTATTGCAACATGGCAGCCAGTAGCCACAGATAAAATAACTAGTATCTAATTGTGCTACATCAGAAAATGTGACATAATAAGCAAATTGTTTCCTAATTATTATTCACGCTGAGCAACAAAATAGAATTTGTAGGTATGAGTAAAGTAAGACATATACATATAGTATATATGACATATAAGTACTTTAATGCTTTTGTTATCATTTAATATTGTTTTATTAACTTAATCTTCAAGTACAGACCCATCATGTATTTCGTTTTTTACGTCATTTCTGATTATCACATTGTGCGGGTGGCGATACGTTTTCTTGGTATCGCCCCCATCCTAGGCACCATATAATTGACATAACATGGGCACAGCACCCGCACATTAGGGTGCTGTGCCCATGTTATGTCAATTATTTGTTTGAGTTTGAGATATATTCTTATCTATGGTTTGAGCATACGACAATGAATATGCAAATCGAAAAAAAAAACGCGGGAAACGTCGAATTAGGCGGTCGATATTTTTTCGCTGTGAATTATTTTCATTTATATTTTATTTAGTACGATCATTAGAGTATCCCAGTGTAAATATTATAGACGTAGTTAGTGTTTATTTAGTATTTTTAGTTTAGTAATTCTCCGGACTCGGTAAGTTTTCTCATTTTTTCGCTATGAACGATCCGCCTGACTTGGTGGACCCGGGGGGCATTGTCCCCTCGGTATCAAATTATGTGACCGTGTCAGCTTCTAATATGCTATCTAATGAGTCAGGCATGGACACTGATGGGTCAAATACCCACCGTGCGGGACGTAAAAGAGGTCGTTTTTCTAAAATTTGCAAAAACTGCAACATGAAGAAAAGGAAGCACGCTCAGGCAGTAGATGGCAAGGCTGGATGTCGTTGCACAGATAGCGATGAAAATACAAATATTACTGTTCAAAGTATTAGTAATAAGGTTGACAATCGTACTGACATTATTTCTACTCCTAATGTCTGTCCAGCCTCCAGTCCTCCCCAAAGTTTTATTTCCTTGGCAAGAAATAAGTATGAGTTTTCAGATGTAGCTCCTTTTATCGTACACGTTCAACGAGAAACAACATCTACTGATGATGGCGCCACTCTCCATCCAGTAACATTCGGTAAATTCCTGAAAAGAAATGCCTTTCAAAATATTGTTAATGGTTCTGTAAAAAGGATAGGTAGAAATAGAATTGCACTAGCGTTCTCTGACTATAACGATGCCAATTCATTTATTTCCAACAGTAGTCTAGTAACAAATAAGTTAAAAGGATTTATACCATCTTTTAATGTGACAAGAATGGGTTTAGTTCGTGGTGTACCATCAGAATGGACACCAGAAGAGGTCATCGAAAATATTTCAGTACCTGAAGGTTGTGGTGGAATTTTAAAGGTAAGACGATTAAATTACAAAACTATCGTAGAAGGTTCACCAGTTTGGAAACCAACACAAAACATAGTCGTTACTTTTGATGGGCAGGTTCTACCTAAAAGGATTTTAATATGTTACAATGCGCTTCCAGTTGAACTATACATTTACCCCACTATTCAGTGTTTTAACTGTTGTCGTTATGGTCATACAAAACTGCAGTGTAGGGCAAAACCTAGGTGTTAAAAGTGTGGAAGGGAACACACTGGTGATTCTTGTGATGTGAATGAGGAGAACGTTTCATGCTGTTCGTGTTCAGGAAATCACTTTGCCATAAGTAAGTCATGTCCTGAATTTTCACGACAAAAACAAATTAAAATAAATATGTCTGAAAAATGTATCTCGTATGGTGAGGCATCTAAATTGCTACCACCTGTGTACAAGTCTTATGCTGATGTTGTTAATTCTACGCAAAATGTCCCTCAAACTCATTCGCACCCTATTTCTCAGATTTCCTTTACCCATCGTTCATCTACTGACTCATCCAATAAATCATACAAAAAAACTGTTTATACTACTCGGCGTCCGATGCCTACACCTGGAAAAGGCTACGACAGAAATGAACATCAAAAAATAGTTAATGAATATAACATTCCGTCTCCACAAGACGGTTGCGCTTTTAGCCAAACAAATATTAATTCTTCAATAATGTCTACATCGGACATTATTAAAATGCTTGTTGACATTTTAACCCGTTCAAATATTTCCATACCGTCCAACGTCGCCTCAATAATTAACAAATTTAAAACTCCCATAGCCATTAATGATGGCGGTATCGTTCCAGACAGCAATACAATGGAACTGCAGAAGTGTAGTTCCTAAAAAAAGTGATGTAATTTATTTAATAAATAAACATAACACTTCTTTACTAGCACTTTCGGAGACCTGGCTTAAGCCAGGCTCCATTTTCAAAATCCATGGATTCTCTTGTTTGAGAGATGATAGATCTGATGGGTATGGCGGTGTTGCCTTACTTATCAGAAATACCATTTCCTTTATCCCTATATCTCTCCCTAAATACAACGAGTTTTCCGTGGTAGCAGCACAGATTGGCAATATTTGTGTTGTCTCTATATATATGACATCCCCTTCTTCTTTGACATTCACCTGTCTTAATAACCTTTTATCTCTTATCCCTAAGCCTGTCTTACTTTTAGGCGATTTTAATTCCCATCACATTTCCTGGGGTTGTTCTGTTTCTAATCAATGCGGAAATTTGCTTTTAGAACTACTTGACGATAATAACCTTTGCATATTGAATTCTGGCTCCCCTACCCGACGTACCTCTCCAAACGAGAATATCAGTGCTGTAGATTTGTCAATCTGCTCTCCTAATCTTGCTTCATCCATAACATGGCAAACATTATCTTCAACCTTCGGAAGTGACCATTTTCCGATTATAATTTCTTTTCCGTGTAATAGTTCCCGTCGCTCACTTCCACAACCGCGCTTAAAATATAATATTAAGAATGATACATTATGGAACAAATTTAAATCAATTGTAGATCAAGAGTTAGTTAATCAACCTGACATATCACATGGAATCGAAATTTGTACCAATGCTTTTACCAGTGCGTTGATAAGGGCAGCAGATGCAACTTTTCCTTCCAAAAAGTTATCAACTAACTTTATTCCCTCTCCGCCTTGGTGGGATAAGGAATGTACTGAGGTAGTAAATGAAAGAAAAAAAATTGAACAACTATACAATAATGATATGACTAACGAAAATTTTGAACTATTGTCAGAAAAACTAACAAACACACGCAAATTTTTGAAAGAAAAAAAATTTGAGGGTTGGCGAAAATATTGCCTTTCAATATGCCCTAATGTAAACCCTTCTGTAGTTTGGCGGAATATTAGGAAGTTCAGAAACGTTGTCAGTGAAACACCGCGTTCATCATTGCCTATAAATCTTAGTAATGAGTTTCTAAATCGTTTAGCTCCTCCTACAGTTCCCCTGCAAGTTCATTTTAGTAATGTAATTCCGGTTGCAATACCACTTAATCAGTCCACTTTAAACTCTGCCTTCACTTTACAAGAATTGGAAGGTGTCGTATCTTCTGTTAAAGATTCGGCCCCAGGTGAAGACGGTATACCATATTCATTCGTAACTAACCTTAGTCAATCATTACTTAAATACTACTTAGACATAATAAACAAAGCAATGCTCTCAGGAAACGTACCTCCGTCATGGAAATCACAAATAGTTATTCCTTTGCTCAAGCCTGGTAAATCACCATCAGAGGTATCATCATATCGCCCGATAGTTTTATCATCCGTAATTGTTAAGATCGCTGAAAATCTAGTTAAAAATCGTCTCGAGTGGCTTGTTGAAAGCCGTGGAATACTTTCCGAGACTCAGTTTGGTTTTCGGAAAGGCAGGAATACTCTGGATAGTGTGGCTACACTTGTGACGGATATTCGAGTAGCTTTAACATATAATGAATGTGTTTTGGCCGTGTTTTTAGATATAGAATCTGCATACGATAATGTCATTTTACACTTACTTAAATCAAAGCTTGACAAACTTAAAATACCAGATGCACTTTCGTGTTTCATTTTTAATCTCCTTTCTGGTAGATCTATAAAATTAGATCAAGCGCGAGATCAACATAGACTAGTATGGAAAGGTCTTCCACAGGGTTCAGTACTAAGCCCCATTTTGTACAATATTTATACGTACGATTTAGAGCGGTCACTTCAAAATTCTGCCAATATCCTTCAATATGCGGATGACATAGTTGTATACTCAAAGGGTCAATCTGCTAATAAAATATGCACTGAAATGTCAAATTCCCTGAACTATTTAAACAATTGGATGGATGCTAATGGTTTAAGCGTATCGGCCCATAAGAGCTCGGCGGTATTATTTACACGCCATAGAATGCCTCCCTCGATAAATTTACAGTTAAATAGCAATTTTATTCCAATTAAAAATCAGGTCAAGTTTTTGGGTGTGTTATTGGATTCCAAACTTACAGGGATACCTAATTGTGAGTATGTTACGGCCAAATGTGAAAAGCTCCTCAATTTATTGAGATGTCTCTCGGGCGTTTGGTGGGGTGCGCATCCTTTCTCATTAAAGCTTCTATACAACGCCCTTGTACGAAGTGTACTTGATTATGGAACCTTCGTACTAGAGCCTTGTAATGTAGCTGGTCTAAAGAGACTGGATGCAATTCAATCAAAAGCTTTGAGAATTATCTCAGGAGCTATGAAATCAAGCCCATTGAACGCTTTGCAAGTAGAATGTAATGAACCTCCACTTTATTTAAGACGTCAATTTCTTTCAGATCGTATGTTTTCACGTGTTATTCAATTCTCAGATAGCCATTTAATTTCAAATCTACGTCTACTTGCTGATATTACTGAGAATTCAAATTATTGGAACCACAAATCTTTGCCCTGTTTAGTAAAAAGTTATATTCGGTATAAATCATTAAGTGCAGTGACACATAGGTCTCCCGTACTAGATTTATATAACTGTGAATATGAAGCTCTTATTTACACCCCAACAGTTTGTTTTAATTTGGGAATTGACAAATATAATGCTAATGCTAATACACAATTCAAATCTATTGTCAATGAAAACTGGCCAAAATGGCATCATATATATACAGATGCGTCCAAACATAGTTCACACGAATTTGTTGGTGTGGGCGTATATCATGCTCAATATAATATCGTTCAGAAAATAAAATGCCCATTTGAAACGTCTGTATTTACAGGTGAATGTCTTGGCATCGTTAAAGCCATTGATTATGTTATTATGTTCAAACTAAAGAATACTCTAATTATTAGCGATTCTATGAGTGCATTGCAAGCTCTGTTGAAATTCCCTTTTAAATCTAAAACTCATTTTAGTCTCATTGCTGAAGCAAGGAGCAAATTGTATACATGTAGTTTGAAAGGCTTTTCTATCACTTTTGTATGGATACCCAGCCATTGCGGTATTAAAGGGAATGACACAGCCGACAGGCTTGCCAATGAAGCAGTGGTTTGTGGAGACCAATTCCCTTTTAAAAACTATTCCCATGACCTTGCCACTCTTCCCAGGTTATTTCTTCAGGAATCCTGGAGTAGTATCTGGGCATGTAGCGGCCAAATAAAAGGAAAGCATTACTTTAGCTTACAGCCGTTGTTACGTCAAAAGCCATGGTTCTCATTCATAAAACTTACCAAAATTGCCACAAAGATTTTAATAAGAATGCGTCTAGGCCATACAACTTGCCCTGCCCATCTTGCAAGGTTTCACATAATTAATAGCCCAGACTGCGAATGTGGGCATGATATTGGAGATTTGGACCACATAGTTTTCTCTTGTCCTAATTATGACCGTGCTTCCTTATACAATAGCTTAATAGCTATCCACATCTCATTTCCTACTACTGTAAAAACGCTTCTTTTTACGGCTGATACCTCAATTTATACTATTATATCTGATTTTATTCGTAGTAACAACATAAAATTGTAAAAATGTATAGTAGATAATTAGTAATTTGATAAGTATAGAATAATAATTGTAAATATTGTAGTTAGATACCTTTTAAAAAATATGTACCTAAGTACCTATATTTGGATACTCTTTCTGATCCGAATTAATTTTACCTTTCCTAATTTTTAGGAATTAATTCCTAATTTTATCCGGTCTTTACGTTTCTTTCAAATTATTTACGCGTTAAACGTTTCCCCTCTTTTATAAAATTTAAAAGATATAAGTTAAAAACGCCTCGTATAAAGACCTACTAAAGAAGTTGAAGAGAAACTCTACCGCTAGAAATACACTTGTTAATGGCAGATGCGCAAGACGCGCAAAGCCATACTCCCTGAACTGTTGTTCAGGGAGTATGGCTTTGGGAAAGGAAAAAAAATAAATAAATAAATAAATATGCAAATCTGGGGTTCAAGCTCTACGAAGAAATAATAGTCAGGAACTGTAACTGCGTTAAAAAAATGAACCAACAAAAGTCGTGTTCAAGTAGGCGGGGCTTAAAAGTCGTGTTCAGTTCGTCATCAGTCGGACATTTTACTTGCAAGCGAGCACACTTCAAATCTTCGCGTACATTTTCATTTTTATCATTGTGAACTTCAGTTGTGGATCATCATGCCAGCATTCGTTGTGAAGTGGTGCAGAAACAATACACGATTTAAATGTCCAGGGATCACTTTTACTAGTAAATAATAGCAAAATTATAATTATTTAAAGATGTTCAAATACGTTAACAAATCGAGATGGTCAATACTATGCAAAATACAGTCAGCCAATTTTTATTTAATTTAGGATATATTTTTTTCTTCAGGACAAAATATTGAAATGTATGTTATGTGCAATGGTTTTGCTTGTTATGTTTTATTCTCGCTTGCTTGCCGATTTAGTGTGGCAAAATAAGTGCCTAGCTGCACTTAAGCTAGAAAAACAAGAGTATGACTGCCTGTGAAAACTAGCATAGTTATACTACGTTAATTTTGACTGAAAACAATAAAATAATAGATAATAAAAAAATTATAGACCATGTTACACAAAACTGCAGTACCTACCTACCTACCTACCAGTTGGTACAGTAAGTACCTACTAAACTACTTTTTAAATTATGTTATATAAAATATCATATTTATCTTTTTATGCTGATGATTTGTCCCGAAGAAACATGAACATCTTTAAGAGCCTTTATTCTGCGCAGCGCTGCGCGAGTTTAGGTATTTTACATTAGTGAGTTACTTACTAGCGCGCCCTGCGGCAGTGGCCTTACCGCTTGACCAAAATAGCGCGCATTAATAATTGGATCTTTTTTTTATCTACTTTGGTTTTTATGTCACAAATAGACGTAGGTAAAAAAGGTGAAATAAAATATCACGCAGGACACATTTTATTTTTAATATCGACATTAATTAACATAAAATGGTAATTACTAATCAAGTACATGTTATCCACGAGAGCATATACTAGAAAAAATTAAGATTTAACTCATGTACCTACCAAAAAGAAATGAGAATAGCAAATAAAACAACCATCAAATAGTTCCCTTAAATAGTTTCCTCCCAGCATCAGGTCCTGGTCACCAGCTAGAAAAAAGGTATCGCGAAGACGATTCATACGATCCCAAACACGGTGTGTCTACAATGAAATTTCTATTGTTGATACACTGTATGTCATATAAAATGATTTCTTAGAATCCCACTTAGAAATGTTACCTCAATTAGTATCAGGAAGTTTTGAGCGCACTAATATTTAGTTGTGTATGCGCGGGCGTCAGAGCGATACGTCCTCTGACCTCTCTCTAAGAGGCCTCAGCCGCGTCTGACGATTCGTGACTGGCGCGACCGGTTTTATGATTGATTTTAAAAACGTGTGTGTGTAGAAACCGCTCGGCAATAACAAACTAATAAACTTGAACTTGTTAATCAAATAATATTCTATTACATCAGGTAAGAATAATTGACATAATATAATATACTATATCAATAATTATTATGTGACCCTTCAAATACTCAGCAAAAACGCGAATTGGCGCTTCCAAAGCGTTTACGCTCTAAAGAGATACTACAGACAATGAACAATAAACGATTGCCTACAGTTGGTATGTCATATAGGTAACTATATAGCATTAAAAAAACATTTCATTATTTTGTCAAATTAAAGCTCGTTTAATTTTTCAAGCTAATGAAAATTCACCCTCTGCAAATTTTAAAGTGGTTTAGCTGAGTTGCTAATTAATTTGTCAGTAATATCAACACAGTGCTTTTCTAAAGTAATTCTATAAAGTGATTGAATTTTCTAAATTGATATGAAGGTATTCTGTGACCACTGAAAAACATCCAGCTGGCAAATAACGACTTATTTTTTTTGGTAAAATGTATTAGCCTAAAATGTTTTATAATCTTTCTTTACTACATTGCGAAGAATCTCTTCTAATGTCTTCTAGACAAAAAATTTAGTAAATTAATCATATTTCGCGAGACACGAGATTTACGATTGATTTATTATTGAGTTGGTCCAGTCCACTTGTTGCATAACATCGTCCACGCCGCTATGACTCTGCTGTCATTGTAGACGTTGCAGCACGCGCGTAAACCAATCCCTGCTTTCCTTCTGAATTTAAACCAATCACCAATCATGTCTATTTGTAACCTCGGAAGTAATTTGTATTTGGAATTATACGTTGTTTTGATCTGAAGGGCCACTTTTTGTGTGGAATTTGTTCTGAATTATGCTTCCTGACTATTATTTCTTCGTAGTTCAAGCTGATAAACAAATCCAGTGCTGTGATTGGACGAGTTAATCGGGGGTCTTCAAGTGATATGAGTATGAGTGGTATTTTAACGCATTGTTTGCCAATAAGTTCTACGAAATGCACTGTAATGCACAATAAGTATTACTAAAATATATAAGTTACCGATTCCAAACCACCTCGTTCAGTATTGTGCACTAATGAACAAAGATCTTATATAATATAAATATTTTAGTGATTTTTTGAAAATTCTTACAATGAAAATAGCTCCCGATATACTTTAGGCAGTTGTTGTAGAACTATAAAGTGTTTATTTTGAAGACTTCTTTCCAATAATACTTGTTTCATTTCATTAGTGGCCGACGAACTTAAAAAAAAACGCCACTTTTTCGCATTGCTTTATACATTCCACTCATTCCATTTAAGAAGGACCTGCAGGGTAATTACGTATCTCAGTTACAATCAAGTTTTAATTGAAATCTTGAAAAATTGCGTTTTTTTTTTCAAAACACATCATTACAAATCAGATACATAATAGACGATACGACATTATGCTGTACCTATCTGTATTATACTGTATACGATTATTGTACTGTCTACAATCACAATACGGACGGACATGTAATGCAATTGCTGGTTTCATATAATACAAGGGTTTCTTGAAGTCACTCACGAATGGAATGAATACTTCTAGACAGGCGTGATCCATCGTGGACTGAATCACATAAGAACATGACATGGTGAGATAGAGATCATACGCTGACATATAAATAATAATAAAAACACTTCCAAATACTGGAAGCGTCCATGCTACCGCTTAGCTCGATAGTTGCAGTGATTCGTCTTTGCGATCGTCAACGAGCTTACCGATGTCAAAACTTAAGAGATATCGCCCTTGTTCACAAGGTTGTATTTCCACAGTTCTTTGTCATCTCGTTGTTGTTTCACGGATGTTGTCAAAGATACAACGATGTTTATACTCTTAGAGAATCGCATGGCTGTACTATTTCACAAACGCGAACATGTCGAAGTGCATTATTGTAATCGTAATATTGTTAGTCGGCCGCATTTTGCAGTGTTATCCCCTCACGTGTCGATGTCATTATAACAATTAAATTTCTATTGTGTCTGGCCGCGTGACCTTCGATGGAATATTAAGCAGCAAATTAGAAGTAGCAAATTGCATATTACGGAGAAAATATGCAAATAATGAGAAAAGTATAAATTTAAATTTGTCAACCTATAGTAGTTGTTAATGCTCCGCCAAGAAGAAACCCTTGATGTGTGAATGACTGTGAAGGTCGTCGATGATAATAAGGTTCTCGTCGTAACTAGACATATAAGAGTCAAAAATAAGTTCCCACCAGACCAGTCAATTACAGTCCAGATTTTCCGAATCATTAAATAACCGAAATCTGGATAATACAGTAACACACAGGACACATTTTGTCCTATGACTTTACTGTACCCGTTGACTCGCGATTCGCCATATTTGGCCAATAATACAATAGATTTCACAGAAATTAACGCTTAAACACACACGTTGCATTTCCTGAAAAAGTTGGTTTAACTTTTTCAGTATTAACTTTATACTGATTAAGCAAAGTGCTTAAAGATAAAAAGTTAATGATATAGTAAACTTTATGCACCAAAGGAGTCTTACGTCACGGGCGGTATATTGAACCCTGAATGTAACGGGGATTCTCTTGAGTTAATCCCTGAGCGCAGCGAGGGGAGTAAAATTTAATTGCCAAGCGAAGCGAGGGAGTCAAGTAGAGTTCTGAAGAGGTTAAAGCCGCCCAAGACTAACACAGGCTTTATCTTCGAGGTGCATACTCTATTCGTACTTCTCATACCTACTGCAAAACAATAAAGAATCAGAGCTTTAAAAAGCAGTTATTTAGTTAAAAGTAAAATAATTTAATAGTTAATATTCAATTTGCACACATTTGTTATCCATTTAAGAGGGACAGATTAATATTTTTGGAAGAACTTTTTATTGGAAACACTGTTTTAGACTTTTGCGGTAGTTAACTAAATTATAATTAGTACTCAACTCAGTTACATGCACCATGTTAAAAATTATAACATTTTATGAAAGTTGTTAAAATAACGCCAAACACCGTGTATTGTTCCATATATCAGATATAATAGCCGAACTAGAGGAAAATCACGGTGTTTTCATTGTTTCAATATTATTTTTACTTAACATTTACACACATTTCATACTTATTATGTTTTTCGCACAATGTCGATATTCGTTAAAGAAGAGCAAATCTTGTAGTTTGTTAGATTTTGGCTTTTCCAACTGTTACAATTTACCTGATATGCTTTTCTTTACAGTCACATAAGTGTATGTATTTCACAATGCACAAAATACACTGTGTGCTCACATGTTCGGGATAAGGAGACGTGTATGTGTGTTTGGCAGATGGTCCGGAGTCTGATGGCGGCAGCGGTGGTGTACGCGCTAGCCTTTCGCTGACGGCAGCGCTGGCGGCATTTGTAGCCGTAGCGTTGCGGGCGCGAGCCTAGCCTTGCACCCAGCCTTGCGCCTAGCGTCCAGCGATTCGGCTGGTATCTTCAGTTGGTTGAATTCCCAGCGAACATCTCCCGCGCTGTGATGTGTTGTGTGCCGGATTATTAAAGCGCTCGTCATATCGTGTTAGCGTGCGCTCACATGTGTTCACGACTTTTTGTACAGTTGCAAGAACGATTATTATAACCGTAGTCCTGATTTTATACCTTAATATAAATAGATGATGTAAGTTCGAGTGTGATATTGAACTAAGCGACAAGTTTTATATTTTTATATTTAATGTAACAGTACTTACTATACGCTTTTATTTCTGGTTTTACCTGCTCTGATTAAAGATACCCCTTCCTTCCAATCGTGTAAGCTTGAGAACTCACGTTTGTATTTTTTATCGGTTTATTCAACTTTTTTTTGTTCTCTATTAATTCTTCTTAAGTTAATTAAGTAAATTTTTATAAGACATTATTTTTCGTTTAAATTTCATTCTCATAAACGTATTTTTAATAAAAATTTCCACAATTTATCATAACACAATCGTGCGACCTACTTACTCAATCGTTCTAACTCTCAGGAAAATGCAAATAATAATTAAATATCAAATCTGTCTACGAATATTCGAACGTGATTATTCTTACTTTGAGTGTAGAACGACGTCTAAGAACGACGTGCGACGGGCGACTGCGACGGCGACGGTTACGCGTGAACTACGCTTGCTCTACGCCGTACGACGGCAACAGCTACTACGTGTGCACTACGCCGTCCTTACGCCCCGTGGGACGGCGGCGCGGCGGCTACGCACATACTACGCCACCCCTTCGCCGTAGGACGACGTAGTGTCCTTTCATCTCGGCGTTAATCGTTATGGCTGCCACGCTTCGCCAGCGCCGCCGCACACAAACAGTTGAGTCATTTAGAAGACGTAACATAAGACTTATTACACGATCACTACTCGAGAAACACCTACGACACATCCTAGATCATATCAATATACAGAATGGTTTTTTGAGAATTGTCATGGCCAAGTCCGGAACCACGCGAGTTAGAGAAAAATCGTGAAAGGAGACATACCCTCGATTTATAAGAAAACAATAACTGCATTTTTACTTTTTATTTTTTATTTTTTACTTTTGATGGATTTTTAACCCGAATGATTAAAAAAAAGAGATCCTGTTTTGTTGAACTAATGGATTCTGTTGCTGATAACGATCAACATTTGCAAAGAAATTTATTACTAAAAGTAAAAGGAAATAGAAACTTTTTACAAATTTCGTTTAACATCTCAATTTTACCTAACTAATAAGTTGCTCAAAATAGTTTCCATTGACTCCAATGCATAAGTTTATATGTCTCTCTAAAAACTTTACTGCATTTCATACCATGAGAGGATTTACCCTCGATAAAATATCAAGCAATGAGCTTTGTAAGCTTTCAACTGTTTCGTAACGAGCTTTGTCAAGTTCGTTCTTGACGTAATCCCATACGAAATAATCAAGTGGTTTAAGATCGGGTGATCCGCAATATGTTCGTTTAACAACTCTCTAACCACACGGCTGTTAAGAGCTGGGGCCCCGTCTTGCTGGAAACACAGATCCCGTACCCTGGCTAGTGGCAAATTCTCAATTTCTTCAAACACGTCGTTTTTTATTTTCGTAGCATTTAAAGTGCCGTGCCGAAAATTAAGGTTGTAAATTTTTATGAAAAATATCCTGCTTCCTAGGATTCCATACAAAAAATTAAAGGAAAATTTAGTCTGGGGATATCCTTCACGTATTCGCAATGGATTCTCTTGAGACCAGTAATGTTCATTTATCCGATTGTACATTCCGTTATTTGAGATGTTTGTTTCGTCGGAAAATAAGATGTAAAACAAAAGATTTCGATGACTATCCATTTCTTCCCTAGCCAGTGGTAAAACTTCAGGCGCATTTCGTTATCACCTGGATGATGGAGTTTTGAACAATTTGTCCATAACGATAGCGATTGTATTTATGGTTTTGAAGAACTGCAAAAATGGTCGACAGGGGAACTTGAAGGTTCGTTTCTGATTCACGATTTGAAGCACTCGGATATGCTTCGAAAAACGTCAATAATGATAGTTCTAAATCTTCGTCGACGATTCGTGGATTACGTGTCAATGGTTTTTCTACCGACTTCCAAAAAAAGGAGGAGGTACTCAATTCGACTGTATTTTTTATGTTTCTTACCTCATAACTTTCGATAGGGTAAACCGATTCTTTAAATTATTAGTTTGAAAGCTGGTGATTCCTGTGTGGTCCCATTTAAATTTCATCAAATTCGGTCCAGTAGTTTTTATTTACATTTATTTATATTTATTTATTTTATTGTTTTTATTTATTTTATTTATTTTATCAATTCAAATTTTACTTGTTCAAAATTCAGTCGATTTTAAATTTATCATCATACTTCTAAGCACTTTTTCTGAGGGTAAAGAGCGATGTGGATATTTGTTTTGATACCACGTAAGTGCGCGAACTACGTTTCTAATAATTAAAAAATAAAATAAAAATAAATAAATAATAAATAGGCCGCAATCAAATCAAATCGTTCACTATTTGAGAAATCCATTCTTAGAAAGATCTTCTTATTGGTATGAACCAACACAAACAACTCAATACTGATCATCATTATTCGAAATAATGTTAATAATAATAATAATTTATTATATTATATTATTATTTATTATTTATTTACGTCATTATCACATAATACAGAAATACAGAAATGTTTATTTGTGTCAAAATACAGGTGTACAAATTAATAAGATCAGGACAGCAGGTAATTAAGACTAAAGACAGTAGCACACCTATAATTTTGTCACAAAATCGATCCCAACTCAGCATAATGCTGATTGTAAACAATCAGCGCTGGTATTCTGTTGGAACCGGCAGGTGTCGTAACACTATGAACTGCACTACCATTCTCACTAGCACACTACAAATTACGCATTATAATGATATTATATTAAATATATTAAAATTTAACTAGCGAACCCTGAACACAGATCGAAAACTATATTATTTGTTTTCCCGGCGGTGCTCTACTATATTATCAACACTTGCTCGTAAAGTGAGCCTTATTACAACCCATAGTTAAGGCCATAAACCAAACTATAACAATCACACACACTTCCATAATAATATTACACACTAGTGCATAAAAATATTAGATGAAAATTTTAATATTATAATTTGAAACTGGTTTTGACTGTTGTATTGATTCATTAAATTAAACTAATAAGCACTATGATTATATTTAAGATTTTACGTTTTATTATTGACAAATTACTATGATATGGTCATGATTAATGAAAATGTGTCATATTAAGTTACCAAATTTTTCAAGTACCGTGGGGAGCGCAAATACCTATAACACAGGCTATAACCCTTAAATGCATACTGATGTAGAACTATATCGGATGATTTTCCCCTTATTTCTTTAAATCTGGTAACACCGGTAAAGTAAATTATATTTTTTTTTATTTAGTCTTTTCTCTATAATTTTTGAACGAACCAATAACGTTTGACAGTTCATTTTGTTCATCTGTGACATTTCCTGAGATTGGCGC
This sequence comes from Selenia dentaria, assembly GCA_917880725.1. Lineage (NCBI taxonomy): Eukaryota > Metazoa > Arthropoda > Insecta > Lepidoptera > Geometridae > Selenia > Selenia dentaria. Next base: position 18,749,287 of record OU862879.1, read on the forward strand.
TCTTTTCTTGAAATTGAGTTTTGGCGGGCGTTACAAAATTAAATATTTGATGCAGCAAGTGATAAAACCCACGACAAAAATATATTTTGAGCAGCGATAAGGTAAGCGTAATTGATAAAAATAATATTATTTGGCCATATTGCGAAATTCACATAAAAATACGTTTAATTCGTGATGTAGAAATACATCAGTATGCAAAATCGATACCATTTAGTTGCAATTACGTGTGACTGATTTTCATTGTAAAATAGTTTTGGCCATTACATATACGTTTTTATTTGTAAACATGTTATTCCATGCCAAATAACAAACATAGTAGGTATTTCAAGTGCTACCTACTTTTATTAACCGAATTCAAAAAAGGAGGAGGTTATATGTTCTACTGTATTTTTTTACGTATATTCACCGAATTCTCCCCATTTGTGGACCGATTCCCTAAATTCTTTTTTTTGTTTGTGAGAGTTCCCGTGTGGTCCGATTTAAATTTCATCAAATTCCGTCCAGCATTTTTACGTTACTCTAATTACTAAAAGTGTTTCGCCTATTTTAATATCATCATTGACGGTGAATGACATCGATCCCGTAATTAGCAAGGGTCACTAAAAAGGGAGGTGATGGTGTTGGTGACGAAGTCGGTTCCGTTTTTTGGTATTTTATATGTTTTTTTTTAAATTTTATAATAATAATTTTTAATATAATATAATAAAATGTATAGTAATTTTTTATATAATATTTATAAATTATGTAAATATTTACATGTGCATTATATTCACAGAGTGGCTCCTCAACTACCTGACAGAGATATCAATATTTACTGACCGCGTTGCAAAATGGAATTATTTCTGATGACTGTTGGAAAATGACGACGAAGATGGGTCATACAAGAAATTTTTTTCTAGATTTGGCGGGTGATGACCCGGGGCATGAGCAAGAACTCAACGAGGAACTTCTCACTCACATTGATCCACCTCTCTTGGATTTTCCTGGGTCTTCTTATAAGACAAGGGAAAAGATAACTTATTTGATAAACGTGATCTTGTTAATAAAAATAGCCCACGAACCTATAACCTTAGATAGCCGATCTCGATACACGTCCATACAGATGATTCCTCCTCTACTTTACACCTGAGTTTCTACAAAAAATGTTTGATCCTATCAGTACGAATGGAAACTACTTAACCTTATTCTAAACAAACAAATCCAGCAAACTCTTTTGCCATAACTGGGCGATCTAAATAAATTAATCGGTATTTACTCGTATTTATGTCTTGAACACTTCCTAGTGTGCGGTCATATTCAAATGAACAGTTGGCTATGCACCGATAAAAAACGTCAAAAACAAATCTTGGACAGTTCCGCAGTGAGTTGGCAGAGTCTCTTTGCAATGTAGGATCTCACAACAACCTTAGACAACAGCAATAAGAGAAGACGTCCAAGTATTGGTTCCTTGGAGAGAGAGTTGCAGGCAAAAAGGGTCCACTCATCCACTGTCTTGCAAGGACATTTGCAAAGACGGCATCGACCACTGGCCTAGTCGCTCTATTCTCGAATAGGTTGAGGTGCAAAATGCCACTTTGCAAATGTACAACAACAAAGCCTTCTCAGAAGGCAATGGTACAACCCAATGGGCCTGTACTAAATGCAATGTACCCTTATGTCTAAAAGCAAAACATAATTTGTTTCAAAGATTTTCACTAAGTCTCTGAAATGATTGAAATTTAAATTTAAGTTGGTTACATATAATGAATATATTATTATTTAAATAATAATATATTCATTATTTCTTTGTTTTATTTCACCAAACCTTATCACGCTAATAACACACACACAAAGTTTGCGAGTATGTTATATGTTTGTTACTTCTTCATGCTGTACCAATTTTGATGTAATTTGGTATGAGATACATGAAGCGCTGCTTTAACACATAGGATACTTTCATCATCATCCATCATCACGCGGGTGTAACCGCGGGGCGCAGCTAGTATAACATGAAATAAATGTCCTATAATCAAGATAAAGAAATAACAAGGACCGATTGTACATAATGATGTAGATCAATACGTTTTTGAAAAAAAAAACAAAAATTTTCAGCATGTTTTTTTTTTTCTTTACTACTTTACTTACTTACTGATATTTAAAAGAAAAAAACAAATAATCATGCATTTAAGGGTTAAGTCTTTCTAATATTGAGTTCTGAGGCCTATGTTATATTATTTGAATGCCAGTATCCAGTAATGTGAAATTAAAATATGTGTTCTTTATGTCATATATATATGTATAGTTGCCAATAAACTTATTATTATTAATAGAATAATTTCTATATAGAATAAGTTAGTACCTAAATGAATATTATATGCGAGAAAACATAGCATTTTCAATTTAAGCTAGTATTACAGTTTTTTTAGTAGCAACAAAGAGGTTTTATGCCGTAAAAAATTATATACCTACATTCAATGTGTACTTCCTCAATTAAGTCAAACAAGAATTTATTACAATCAAATTCAATATTTCATATTATTTAATTTAGTATAAAATGTTAAAATGTTCGCATTTGTTAACTTAAAATTATAATTTGAAGTAGGCTGTATGTACTCTCATCATGCAATCACGCGTGAAAAATAAATTGCGCGCCTTATCGTATAATTTTCATATTTCGTTTTTATTGTACTCGTATTTGTTTTCGTGTGGTAAATAATTATAAAAATGTCAAGTTTTAGTACAGAAGATGTGCAATTGATAGATTTAACCCCGCCAGAAATACTAAATGCAGCACAAAATGCAAACGAAAGCCATCATACACCTGCAAAATCTAGAGAAAAGTACTAAGCTGCTAATGTTAGTTTCCTACAATGGAAGACCAACAAAAACCCCAGTCATTTTCTGAATATTCTCTGAACTCGCCAATACATACAAACCTAGCTCCTTGTGGTGCATCTATTCCATGTTAAGAAGCATGGTTAAGCTCAAACAGGGTGTTGATATCAAATCGAACTGTTACCAGATGGCATTTTTGAAGAGACACTCGGATGCATATACTGGTCGGAAATCGAAAGTTTTGTCACCAGCTGACGTTAATAGTAGATTAGCAGCCAAGGGCTGTAAGGACCCTCGAACTATAGGCGCCCTCGCTGCGCTCGTACGCCTAAATATCTCGGGCTGCAATTGATGCTTACACCCGAGCTAACTACTCTGTTTTACATCTCGATTGTGAGGTAAGTAGAAAAAAACCGCCATTCCAAAAATAATATTGATGACTATTATACTCATACGAAGACAAGGCTGAATAGCGAAGCGACCTCTTTTGTCATTGGGCTGAATGCATGATGTCTATTGCCAGTATGACGGTTAGATGTACGCGAACTTGTTGTTGTTGTGAAGTTAATTACTTACCGTCCTAGGGCTTTTCTAGCTATATTATTACCCTAGAGCGCTAGTTGGTCACCTACAAGCCCCATTTGGAAGTAATAAGGACCTATACTTACCGAATATAAGAGATGTAAACCGCCCTAGGGCTTTTCTAGCTACGTTATTACCCTAGAGCGCTAATTGGTCACGTACAAGCCCCATTTGGGGGTAATGAGGACCTACTTACCGAATATGAGAGATGTAAAAAGTGTTTGGTTGGAGATGTACGAGCTTCTCTATTAGTGTGTTCAGTTGTTCACAGTAAGTACATATTTGCAGTAATTCTCATCCCATTTAGTAAGAAGCTGTGATGAATGACACCGGCGCTAGACCACAAAACAGTGGCCATCACTTTTTTAGGGGTCAGTTTTCGTTTGAGGCATTGTTTAGGTGCTGAACCTAGATGTAACCAACTTGCTGAGCGCTTGCGATTGTCGGACAGAATCCATTTTATGTCGCAAGTAACAATGCCATTAAAAATGCCTTCGTTTGTGTGACTGTTGTGTAGAAGCATCGTCATAATCAAAATCAACAGTTTTATCTTTACGTGACATTTATTAAGCTTCTTATTCCGGTTTTCTCAGCAGTTTGAAATAAATTTTGTGTTTCTGTGGGACCATTTTGTACCTGTTGTTCTAGTCGGTACGGTGCACGCAATATTGTGCTAAAAGTACTTTAGAACTACTTATCATGGTACCGACTTCAACAAGTTATTTCACACTTTTAAGTGTAGAAGTCGGTTCTATTTTTTGATAATTTTGTTTTTTGATCTTGGTAATTAAATGGATACATATTCAAAAAAACATATGAAGCCTTCAACATAATTATTTGCTAATTATTAAATATTTTGTGTTAAAATCAATGGTCAATATCTAACCGTCAAAACTCATTGTCCTACGCCGGTAACTCAGTGTGTAATGTAATACGTCCTACTATTACTACGACATACATGCTACATAGTACCTATAGGTACTATTCTAGATACTTCATTATTTCTAGGTACTATTAGTTACTAGGTATACCTACTGAAAGAAATAATAAAAAATCTTTAGAAATTAAAAACAGTTATAATAATTAAAAATATATGGCCTGGCGAATTTACACTCCGCTATAATCCTGAAAGGGCAGTTCGTTCACCAAGTTACACTCGTAGAGGTTCTGGTTAGGAGGCTTCAGCTGAATGTGATGCCGATAAGTTTGCTGGGCGGTTCGTCCGGTCCAAATCACCATTTTATCATTTTGCCCATTTTGAATCTTCAGGAATTAAATATCTCGACACACGGAATTGGAATATCCATAAAATAATAACAATCGGACCAAATCCTTAATCGGAATCACGATATTTTTCCTCGGTTTTGGCTATTCCCTTTTCTACGTCAATCCTTTTTTCTTTAGATTTCAAATTTTACATATACGCTGGCCATTAAAATGATAAATATATAAATGTAATAATATGTACTTAGTGTATGAGGTAATAATAATACTTATTAAGTAAGAGAAATTAAAATGTGTGATGACCATTATATTACAAGTGGTAGGTATATCACGATACACATGCACCTCTCTCGATGGATCTCCTGCAACTAAAGTGTCAACTGACTAACTGACCAAGTCTTCATTTTCACCGCCCCACACACCCTCTCGCACTCCAATATCAGTGACCCCAACCGTATCTTAGTAGTAAAGATGTATGAAAAGCTGGATTTAAGTTTCACTTTCCTACAGTAACATGGTGACAAATATTTCATTAATAACAAACTGTTGTGGTAATATCAAACATATTGCATATTATAGTATTTATATAAATATATATTAGTATATCATCATCAGCCTGTAGCAGTCCACTGCTGGACATAGGCCTCTCCAATTTCACGCCACTTAAGTATTAAATATAAATATTAGTATATAAAGTATTCAAATAAAGTTCAAACAATGACGTACTTGTATTACTTACTTGAAGCATTAAAATATATTGATGTAAAGATTTGTAAAGCAATTCATGTTTAAGTATTTCAAGTGACTCGCACAGAGGAACAGCCAACTTTTACAAGGAAAAACAACTGCGTTGCTTAAAAACCCAACTGAGTTAACGCAATATGCAAATAAATACAGTATTTAACCTTTAAAAAAAATACTATTATTCGTATATTTATCTAAAACACGTTTCCTGTTATAGTCACCGCGTTACCAACTGAGTCGTAGGACCATAAACGTCAATAGGGATAGGAATGTGCATTATTATGGATTATAGGTAGGTAAGTAGCTACCAATTGACCTGTAAGCCCGGGTTTTTAAAGAATAGCTTTACGGTAACCTCTGCCTGTCGTAAGGTCCGATTAAAGGGAACTCTAAGAGCTCGGGTATAGTTGGGGGTGGGGCCCTAGCTATCTCATCAAGGAGCTCGAGGAAGACGGCGTCATGATGTGGCAATTGACACCGTGCCATCTTTAGAAGAAGGAGATGCGAAATGCTCTCAGAGAAGAGCCAAAGGGCAATATGTCTTGATGGTCCCAGTGCGTTCCTATAGAGATCCTGGGGTCATCTATAAGACATCACAGACGAAGAGACAGAAGAAGGCCACCGAGGGGGTTTTAGTGGAAAGCCCGGGTTGGCTATAGCCGTCCGGTACCTGATTTTGATGAAGGTGCGAGTTTAGGGGTATCATTGGGGTCCACCTGAAGCCCTTCCAGCAATTTTTTTTTGCCGGAAACGTAGTTTAAATTAATTATGATTAAATTAAAATTTGATAAAAAAAAGTGAAATGGAACGCAATGTTGAGAAAATGGTACAATATTAAGTTGTCAAATTAAGTTGTCAAACTGAGTTAAACGAAACGTATCGTTATCGTTAAACGTAAGAAAAAAAAAGGCGCCATTTTGTCTTACTGACAGATGGACTGTCATCCATTCATTCCGTTTCTCTCGTAGTTTCGTGAATGTGTGCTCTCTTGTTTTTCGATTTTTATTACGACTTTGGCTTTTTCCCTGGACTTCCTTCGATTGCGCGACGACTTGAAACTTGGCTTGCTTACCGGATTTGTTTGGATTGCTCTACGACTTGAACTTGGCTTGAAAACTGGACTGCACTTGGCTGTAATGGAGTATTACAGTACAATACCCGAAGCGGACGCGGTTTCGGCTCCTGATCTGCCCGTCGAACCTGTTGCCGGACCTTCTTCGGCTCCTGATCTGCCCGTCGAGCCTGTAGCCGGACCTTCTTCGGCTCCTGATCTGCCCGTTGAACCTGTCGCCGGACCTTCTTCGAGTAATGACGACGACGACAACGAGCTTATAACCAAACGAAAACTTTGCGTCACTGAAGTGATTGATCATTGGAATTTAACTGACGTTGTGCGAAAATTGGGCACTAAAGACCAATGCATCAAATATAGTGAAGACCAAGGTCTCATACCAACTGAGAAACGGTGTCGAACCCACAGGACATCCATGAAAGTGTCATACTCATGCGGATGCACAAGTTTTGGTACATTTGTGTGCTCAAAAAGATCATGCAAATCTAAATCGGGCAGCGGTGCCAAGATCTCTCGCAGAATTGGCACATTTTTCGAAAATATTGCTATCGACATAATGCATGTTTACTATCTTATATATGCATACTCACAAGGATGGACCTACGACCAAACAATTCACGAAGACCCTTATAAAAAAGAAAGGAAGCAATGTTTAAGCCCAAATACTATAGCCGATTGGTTTAATTACTGCAGAGAAGTAGTTGTGATATTTTATTTGGAAAAACAAAATCTATACAGCGGTAAAATTGGAGGCTGTGGGAAAATAGTGCAAATAGACGAAAGTAAATTTGGAAAAAGGTTATATAACAAAGGACGTCACATTGAAGGCCACTGGGTGCTGGGATTAATAGAAGATGGGTCTGAAGACTTAAGATTGGAAGTATGCCCGGACAATAAAAGAGATGCTGATACTCTCATACCTTTAATTCAAAAGCATGTTTTACCTGGAACAACAATCCACACCGATTGTTGGCGGGCATACGATTGTCTGTCTGAATATGGATACATACACAAAAAAGTGAATCATTCAGACCCAGAGAACCCATTTGTGGGTAAAGATGGAATCCACACCCAAAGAATAGAATCCCAGTGGCGAGCAGTGAAGAGGTTTTTCAAAAAACAAAATAATACAACCCAGAAAACTTTAGTGATATAATTGTTGAATATTTGTGGCGAAGAGACGTGTATAAATATAAAAGAGACTCTTTTGTACATTTAATGAAAGCAATTAAACATGTTTATGAAATAAACAAGTAATGTATTAAAATGTTTGTTTAATTGTGTCTCTCCTAGCCCTTTAACATTAAGTTTTTCTCATCTATCAACATAACTCTGAGACGGACTGGATATGTTATTGTTGTTATATAATACAATGTTAAGTGAACCGCCTTGATAGATTAGGTGTGAAACAAAAAATAGGTTAGGTTAGGTTAGAACATGACAAACAACGCACGAGCCGAGCGAGCGAAGCGAGCGTGCCGCGGCAGCGGCCGGCGAAGTGCCAGAAGCGAACCGCCTTAATAGATTAGGTGTGAAACAAAAAATAGGTAAAAAATACTGATATAGCCGAAAGTGAGGTTAAGTACTAAAAAAATTATTACTCAAAACCTACCGGCCTCCGGCGGGGGGGGGATGCAGGGGGGGCTTCACCCCCTCCCCCTCCCCCCTCCGCCCCCCCTCCCCCCTCCCCGCGGGTACCGGGCGACTATTTTCATAGCCCAGGCGCTCCCCATAGTGTCCGGGTATCTAATAAGATTTCCCCCTCGTAAAAAAAAGGTTACCAATAGTTTTTTTATTTAATAGCGAGTTTATCAATTTTACTAACCAAACCTTTATTAAAAGAAGACTGATTTTTGTACATAAAATAATGGTACAACTTATCCTTACGCCACAGAACGAGTAATAGTGTATTGAAAAGAATTTACCATCTGGCCTATGTTTTGTTAGTAATCTACCTACAGTTCTAATTTTACTGTTTTCAAGGGCATCATCATAACATATGTTTGAGCTAGGTACATCAAAAGCTTCGTAAATTATTAGAAACCACTGATTATAATTGCATGGCAATCCGGTCTTTTTGGGGTTCTGTATACTACAATGAAGCCTAACATAACAAGATCATTTTTAGTAGTAGTAGGTATGGACACATTTATTCATACTTCACGTCTACAAATAAGATCAGTTTAAAAACAAAGTAAAATGTGTTATGGTGTCAAAGACTTATATATTTTTTATTTTTTTTTATTATATTGCACTAGCAAACCCTGCGAACTCCGTTTCGCCACCAGATGGCTTCGTTTTATGTAACATTTCGTTTGGCGCCATCTACTTAAAATATTGGTTTGTAGTACATGCTATGTATCAGAGATGGCGCTGTATGTGAAAAAAGATTTTCCCGCTTTTCTTTTTAAATTTTTCCTGAATTTTCTTTACTATAAACCTCACGGAGCCCGAGACCTTTCCAAGGAATGCAAAACCGTGGAAATCGGTTCGTGCGTTCTGGAGTTATAGCGTCAGGAAGGAAAACCCGACTTATTTTTATATAGTAGATTGCCACCGAGTTCTTAAATACAGCTGTTATTACACTGAAAGTACTAAATACTCGTAGTTCGGCGTGTTTAACAGCTCGTGGTGGTAATATAATCATTTGGAAGGAACTATCTACCAAGATTCCAGTTTGGCAGGTAGAGCCGCAATGTTAGGCCACTGTTTTTATTCTGTGGTATAACGATGAACTAAAGTAAACGAATTTAGATACAAAATACTTACTAAAATGTATTAAAATCGCAAACCAATTTGGTAACGTAGCACATTTATGAAATCTAGTGAAAATTTTGATTTTAAATTGCAAAGCTTTGCGTATTCCTTTAATATGTTAATGAATAAACTTTCATTTAGTTTTTATTTAAAGAGGTTAGCTTAAACATTTCAGACGTAATTTTTTTTATTCGCATTTTTATAACCATCCCTAGCCTAATCAGTAATAAATAAGTGCCTTTCCATTTTAACTAGGTATAAAATATTTTTTCCAAAGTCAATGGCCTTTGTACGTATTAAGCACGTTTTAAGTATTTTACATTTTTCTCTGTATTACTTATTTTATCTGGCAATGCTCCTATAGCAATCATAAAACAATTACATCAACAGAACCCTGTACTATGCATGGTCCAACATGTTCTTTGTATATCGACATACATAGGCGGTATATTTTGGATGGCGTCACCGGGTCGCTGCACCGCTCGCCCGCCTCCTCCATGCCCCTCTCGACATCGGGCGCCTGCTACACTATCAAGTATCAAACAGATCTGATCAGTCAGACACGCACGTGGCCACTAGCCGCAACTCTGAACTAACCAGTTTGCGGATATCGCGCTTTCCGTGTCAAGTCCTATAAAGAGGTAAGTACGTGAATATTGTGTTATTTATGTTAGGGTCGCGGTGTGCCCAATACGATCCAAAATATAAGTATAGGTAAGTACTTACCTATACTCGTTACAGTTAACGGTGTACTGTGATCTCCTGGAATAGGTATGTTGTGGCGTATTGTGGAGTTCGCGCTACGTCACCGCGGGAAGTTTATTTTGGTATTACTGCAGAACAGTTAACATTTTTATGTGTTTATGGTAAGTATTTGCTTTGGTAGGTAGCTAGGTTATGGCTGGAGCAAGTTTATTTATTGTCGATGTGCAGTACGGATAATTTTCAAGGTGGATCGAATCATAAAAGAAGAAAACATGCCTATACCTATATATATAAAAGTGCTGGTTTCAATCGGCGACGTCACTGCTTTAACTCACATGGTAGTGATTTCGGAGCACTGGGCCTCAAGTTCCATCCCTGGCCGGTCCAAATATCTATGTGATGAACAGAAACGTTTGCTTATCGGTTCTTCATTGCAGTGATGTGTGATTGTGTGTTCATGAATCAGGCGATACAGCGAACTCGAGAGCGAGTGTGTTTTAAACGTAATTTCTTTTCTAAGTCCTTAATATAATCAATGTTTAAGCCATAACGACTTCATTTTTTTGTGATTATTCACAATTATTGAAGTGAAAAAATAAAATCTTGTTATGTACCACATTCAAGATCAACGAAAACAAAAAATACTAGGAGCATTATATGAATTTATTTGTGTATCATCCATGATATTCGAACATAACCTTTGAATTTCAATCTAAATGATTCCTATTAGTCTAAGTGATCCTAAACACTAAATGATGATATACCTAGCTAGATTATTCAGAGCAAAAAATATGTAAGTATCTCCTTAATAGTACCTATGATGAACTTTTTTTGGTGCCACGCTGTAACCCCACAGCGGAATGGGCCGGCACCACCGGGGAAGTAGGTACCACACTTCCATATAATACCGAGGCGAAGTAACATAGCTTGCTATTGCGTTTCAGTCGGTCTGTGGGTGTTTCCGGAGGCCCGATTCCCCCGTCCCCCCTATCCTGCCTGGTCCCCCTCCACCCTTACCCCTTCTATCTTATCTTACCTATCTTCCTTCCTAAAAGGTCGGCAACGCATCCTCGAAACCTCTGGTATTAAGGATGTCCGTGGCCGACGGAATCACTTACCATTAGGTGAGCAGCTTGCTCGTTTACCAAGCTATCCCATAAAAAAAACTTTAATAAGCCGTTACATGACATCAAGGTCTACATTTTGCTTTTCTTTCTTAATTGTGATTGTGATTATGAGACGGTGCAAGCACAAGACCCGTGCTAACCCTGTCTAAAATAGATGTAGGCATTTCGCACCGACCAATATATCAGTGTTCGTAACAAGTGACTAGGTGCGTAACTGCACTGCGCACGTGATACCGTAGGCTTTTTCACCCGCGTGGTGATAGATGTTGATGATGATGAAAAGTAGCCTATGTGCAGTATGTGCTATTCCAGACTATAATCTATCTCTGTGCCAAATTTCAACTTGATCCGTTCAGCCGTTCTGCCGTGATTGAGTAACAAACATCCATTTATCCATCCATCTATCCAAACTTTCACATTTAAAATATCATTATATATTATATTACCTATATAGTAGGTATAGTATATATTATAGATTATACATTATATTACATTATATATAGGGTGATTTGGAGAAAACTAACTATAAGTAGGTATGAAATTACTGTTTTATATAATTAGAACAAAATGAAAGTAGCTTTTTTGCATTAAAAGTTAGCAGAAGCGCTCGCAGCGGAGCTTGACTAAGAGGCGCGCTCGTACCCTGATAATAGTAAAAAGCTGATTTTTTAAACACCTAGTGTAACGAAACAGATCGATAGTATATTATGAAAAAAATACAAAGGTTAGAAAAGGAATAGGAAAAGAGTGATAACCGAATAGAATTCATAAATATAACTCTCTTTCAGCAGGAAAAAATCCTTAATAGGTCCACAAAAATAAACTTCAGCGATAACACTATACTTTTTTTTAGGTAATACTAAGCCAACGTATAGTACTAAAGTAATAACCAGCAGTTTTTTAAATTGTGTTAGTATATTATATCGAAAAATATAAAGAAAACGTACAAAATTAACGCATTTTCGCATTACATCGTCCAATCGAACAAGCGATTTTCAACCTTACGTAAAGCATTGTAAATTATTTTAAAATTGTGGTTGGACCGCGTCTTAACCGCGTTCAACAACGCTTGCTGTTAGCATCGCTTGCTGCGGTCAGGAGTTGGATGGATGAGCGCTAGTTGCATTATTCAAGTGAGCGCTTCCGTGCTACGGAGGGCACGAAGCCGTCGGTCCCGGTTTGTTTCTCTTGGACAACAGTCGTTAATTGTCAACTCCACTTAAAATGTATTTAATTCAGCATCAAAAAGATCTGGACGTCTTTGTCTTTTATGTTTGCTACACGACTACAAGGAACCCCTGGCTTTGTCCCCTTGGGGCCATTATCGCGAGACTTACTTCTCTATGCTATAAAAATGTATTTTTGGTAGTCGTCTGCTGATACTCGTACTTGATGAAAAACTATTTAGTTCTTCATCTATCTTCTGTATCTATATATATAAAAGCGAAAGGTCACTCACTCATCACGAAATCTCAGAAATTACAAGTACTAGGAGTTTCAAATTTTGCATGCGGGTTCTTTTTAGGACGTAGGTGCTCACTAAGACGGTATTTTATGAAATTCAACCCCTAAGGGTTTTTTTAGGGGTTGATAGTTTGTATGAAACTTCGTTACTGCGAGTGCTACAAGTTTAAAATTTTGCATGGGGGTTATTTTTAGGACGTAGGTGCTCACTAAGACGGGATCTCATGAAATTCAACCTTTAAGGGTTGTTTTTCGGGATTGATAGTTTGTTATCTATATATATATACATATATATATATATATATATATATATATATATATATATATATATATATATATATATATATATAAAAGAAGAAATCCAAAAAGTGAAGATGACAAATTAGTTTCTAATTATAGACCAATTTCTATTCTTTCTGCTTTTGCAAAAATATTTGAATCATTAGTTTGTCCCACTTTACAAGCTCATTTCAATCAATTACTTACACACTACCAACCAACATGGCTTCATTAAAGGACGGTCGACATGCACAAACCTTACCTGCTTTACAGAAAATTTGTTTGAGGCAGATGATGCTCGTAAACAGGTGGATGTCATTTATACCGACTTCAGTAAAGCTTTCGATCGGGTCTCCTATACTATTTTAATTAATAAACTTTCAACTTACGGTTTAGGAGACCCTATGCTAAGATGGTTACGGTTATATCAAAATAATCGAAAATTTCAAGTAGTCTTGTGGTGGTTTTTCATATGAATTTTACAATATTTTATCTGGAGTTCCACAAGGGTCGCACCTTATAAATGACATTACCTCGTGTTTTAAAAATTCCTTCCCATTTCTGTACGCTGACGACCTTATATTTTCAAGAATCGTTGAATCTACAGCGGATGTTAGTTTACTTCAAAAGGATCTTGACAGTGGTGTAAAACTAACAACATGACTCTTAATAACAAAAAAATGCTACCATATAAAATTTTCAAGAAAACATAAAGTCGTGTCCTCCCAATATAACATCGAAAATGAAAGAGTTACAGTTACAGGAAGTTAGCAGTATCCGAGACCTCGGTGTAATCTTCGATCAAAAAGTAACATTTGTTCCACATAAATATTTAGTTATTAAAAAAGCTTCTCGTATGCTTGGTTTTATCATCAGAAATGGAAAGTCGTTTAAAAACCTTTCACTAAAGTCCTGCTTTTCAATTCACTAGTAAGAAGCGTTCTTGGATATAATTCTGTGATCTGGCGTCCTCACTTCTCTACCCATAGCTTAAGAATCGAGAGAGTGCAAAAACGATTCATGTGGCACCTTTCAAGGAGCACCCACCTTGCACGTAGATCAGTGTCCTACCAGAATAGATTGAAACACTTTAAGGTCACTAGCCTTGACAAGAGAAGAGACCTAGATATACAATTTTGGCATAAGCTACTTATAAATCGCATTGACAGTCCCCCACTGGTTGAAAAGTCAAATACAAAATCCCAGCTAGATATCCTCGTCAAAAAATCAAAGTATTTTCAGGGCCTTTTCGGAAGTCTATCCTCGGTAGTAATTCATCTATAGCTCGGTTAGTCAAATTAGCAAATTCATTTGACTTACACTTTTATTTTGATAGCTTAGCACATATACGTTCCAAAGTGTTAAATAACTCACAATACCCGTAAAACCATGATTAACATGGTACTATTGATTTGATATTGTTTCTTGTCATTTTTCACTTTTGCCATTCTTATATTTTTTTTATTATAACTCCATTTCTACCTCGCTATTTAACGCGTTAGTTTTAATATATTAGGTGCAAGCTGTGTTTGCCTGTAAGAGGTGCTACATGTAACTTAAGTTTTCCTACTAAAAGATTCTAGACTAGTAAACATGTAATTACTGTTGGCAGACCAAATAAATCAATAAAAATAAAAAAGATGTCCTGACTGACTGACAGACAATGCACAGCTTAAACCACTGACATACTATCAGTGGTTTAGGCATGTATGTAGGTGTGTATTGTCCTTGATGCGTAGGGGTGTACTAAGAATGTGTTTTTCGAAATTCTACCCTAAGGGGGTCAAAAGGGGTGAAAACGTTTGTATGAAACTCCTTTATTTTGAATTTATAGTTTTGAAAATTTGTATTTGATTAGGTCATTCAAAATAAAAAATGTTGAGCTAATTTTTTTGGATAGTGGTGGTTTAAGTGGGTGAAATGGAGGGGGTGAAAGTTTGTATGGAAAGTTTTTTGTTTTCGAACATACAGTGGTGAAAATTAGCATTTGGACAGTTTAAAATGTTGATTTCAATATTTATTGACAGGGATGACTTAAGGGGGTGAAACGGGGGATACATTTTTTTCAAAAGTTCTTTGTTTTTGGAGCTACAGTGATGAAAATTGATAACTGGATAAGTAATTTAAAATAGTGATGCTTTGAATATTTTTGCAGGGATGACTTAAGGGGGTAAAACGAGGGATGTAAAAACTAGTACATATTATAAACTATAGAGGTCAAATTTCTGTACAATGAAAAATATACTAAAAACCGAGTCAGGGGATGTAAGGAGTGAAAAATAAGTTCAAATTGTTTGTTTCTCTGTTTGTATCGTTGTATGTCTGTTTGTACGGGCTAATCTCCGAAACGACTGATTTAAATGAAATTTCGTATGGTGGTAGCTTATATCTCTGATCAACATATAGGATAGTTTTGATCCCGGTAAATTAGAGTTCCCGTAGGATAATTAAAAATCTGTAATTACCGTATCCCGCAGACCAACTAATATCATTATTTAAAACTACTTACCTTCATTAAGATTAGTTAGTTGACTAACAAATTGAAAAAGTAAATTCAATAATGGATAACTCTATAATTTATTTGTTTGTACAAAACATATTTATATATAATCGATGGCCAACGATGCTGGTACGCCAGCTATTAACTGTTTTTTATCTATACTGCTTTAACCCTGTACTTCTGCTGTCTACTGTTTGTGATTCTTAAGTAAATAAATTTAAGCTAATCAATTATATAATATGCTTGTATCTAACTATGTATAATATACTATATTGGCCTTTGTATATATATACTATATTATAAACAGGAAAGATTTATATTTGTAACGAATTGGCTCAAAAAGTACTGGACCGATTTCAAAAATTCTTTCACCATTACAAAGCTACATTCACCCTGAGTAACATAGGCTATATAAGATTCATCATCATCATCATCATCCATCACCGCGCGGGTGAAACCGCGGAGAGCAGCTAGTTTATTATAAAAGACGAATCATACTACTCTGTGTAAAAAGTATCGGGAATATGTCAATAAAAAGACCCGTGTAAAAGAGGTCGTTCTAATTTTTTTACTGCATGTTGGTAGCACTGTACTGATTTAGCGCGCAAAGTTTGAGCGGGATCTGTCATTTAATTTGTTTTAAACTACCCTTTTTGTTGGTCATAGTTTTGAGTTCTCGGCGATTTTTACAATGGAAAATATTGTTGAACAAAGAGTGTGCCTTAAACTTTGTGTTTCGAATGATATTTCATGTGGTGAATCACTAAAAATGTTGCGAAATACCTACGGCGAATCCTGTATATCGAAAACAAGGGCTTATGCATGGTATAAGGCTTTTAAAGAAGGCCGAGAAGTAGTAGTAGACTTGCCTCGTTCTGGTAGACCTTCAACCGCTACGACCAAAGGTAACATCGACAGAATCAAGAAGCTAGTGCTCGAAAATCGACGTATGAGTCTGAGAGAGTTGGCTAGTGAGGTGAACATATCTTTTAAGTCCGTCCACAACATTCTCATTGACATTTTTGGCATGAAACGTGTCGCCGCTCGACTAGTTCCAAAAGAGCTCAATTTTGTTCAAAAAGCGCAGCGAAAGCATGTCGCTGAAGACATGCTTTCCCGAGCTTCTACGGATCCGACCTTTATAAAACGTATAATAACTGGCGACGAGACATGGGTTTATGAGTACGACATGCAAACAAGCCAACAGTCTTCAGAATGGCGTCTCGAACACGAGCCGAAACCCAAAAAACCGCGGCAAAGTCGCTCCAAAATCAAGGTGATGCTGACAGTTTTTTTTGACTACCGTGGTGTGGTTCACTCCGAATTCCTTCCAGAGGAAGAAACAGTGAATAAAGAATATTATTTAGGCGTCATGAAGCGTTTGCGTGAGAGTATCCGCCGAAAACGTCCAGATTTGTGGCAACACAACTCATGGATGCTGCACCATGATAATGCACCATCACACACAGCCATTATAGTGAAAGAGTTTTTAGCGAAAAATTCAACAAAAGTTCTCGACCAAGCACCGTATTCACCTGATATGGCTCCGTCTGACTTTTTTTTATTACCCAAGTTAAAATTACCACTTCGAGGAAAACGTTTTGAGTCGATAGAAGCCATAAAAGAAAATTCGCTGAATGAGCTAAAGGCCATACCGCAAATAGCCTATGAAAAATGTATGGAAGACTGGGTGAAGCGTTGGAGATGTTGTATTGCAAGCGATGGGGCCTACTTTGAAGGCAATAAAATAAATTTAGATGAATCATTTGTATTTTTTGTTTTATTGACAAATTCCCGATATTTAGTAAACAGAATGTACATAGCGTCTGTGCTACCTGAGGTTATCCATGCATGCTCGGCCTGCATCAGATTTAGGGCCTTAACTTGATGACCCCCAAATTGTATCTACCATATTTGGAAATTGTCTGCCATAAATGGTGACGTATGATGATTATATGCTACTTAGCCAAAGATAAAGTGAGGCTGGCGAATTCACGTGACAACTTGACAAGCTCTCCGAATTTCTAAATCTAATCCTTACAAAAGTACTTTAAGAAAATATTATTTTCAGATCAAACCATGGAACACGGCGGTCTGCCACTATACCCACGAATACATCCCCAGCATCAGGTAAATCTTATATTATTTTGCAATTCATATTAAACATAACGTCTCTCATCGGGTTTCTCGAGTTAACGACAAATAATTTATATTTACATTAACAGTCATATCCAATAGGTAGGTAGTTATTCTGATTCACAAGGAATGCTTATTAGATGTACCTAAGTATCCTATAATTAACCGAACTACCTACAATCAAGTCTGAGAATACACTGCAGTTCTTCCTTGATGTAGGTACATAATCCGTTAGAAATACATAAAATAATGTTCTCATTCTGGTGGAATCTTTCCTCACAAATATTATTAGTAGGTACTAATAGGCAAGTAACTCCGCCAAGCCACAGTAATATTATAATATTACCGTATATGTATCTAAACCTTAAAATTTAATCGGGTCTAAATAACAATAAATAAATATTTTAAAGAGGTTAGCATTTTTGTATTGTAACAAATAAACTCAAGAACAAGACTGATTTCAAAAATTATTTCGTGCTTGGAATGCTACATTATCCCTGAGTAACATAGGCATATATTTTTATCCATCATCATTATCATCCATCAGCACGCGGGTGAAATCGCGGAGTGCAGCTAGTAAATACGAGTAATACTTAGGTAAGTTATTGCGTTTCAGTGCCGGATTTATATTTTTTATGAGTGTAGGCCACTTTATTTCCGCCGCCTCATGTATCTTTCTAAATAAATAATTTTCCATTGCGATCGAGAGATCGTGAGATCGATCCCCATACATTGCACTGTTGACGTGAACCCACTCCAGACACAAACATATTTAGCCAAGACTACTAGTAATATGCAACCCACATTGCTAGTAATACTTTAAAAAAAAATAAAAAAAAAACCAAATTTGTACGAATAGCCCGGTCAAATTAGCTCAAAAAAGGTGCAAATCTGGAAAAAAAATTAAGTAAATTGCTACTCTGCTTGAACTTTGGGATTCGATGGGGAGGGTCACTGGCAGTCTAAATTTTGTTTTGCGTCTAATCGATTAATTGCGCCATCCGCCATCTTGATTTTAAGGGTCAATTATTATTTACTGAATAACTCGTTTATTTTCAATTTAACACAAACAACAGTTTTAAAAAAGTTGTTTGAAATTAAATTTCCTACTATTTTGGTTCGTATACATTTTTGGTATACTCGATATTATTCGATCGACCTGAGTAGCAGTGAAGGTAAAATCTTATCATTCTAAAAACATTTGTATTGTCAATTTTAGCACGAAACACGGTAACAACAAAGTTGTTTAAAATACAATTTGTACCAAAATTGTAGAAAACTGAATTCTAAACAACTTTGTTTATAACATTTTTTTATATAGGTAAGTATAATTGAAAATATCTCGTTTGATGATTTGAGTTGGTACCAACTCATTAGTTGGTAATCAAACGAGAATTCGCCACTTCTTTTGGTTAAAAATCGAAAAAAAATCGATCTTAGGAATAAATTGATGGAACCTAATTGCAGGAAATTCAATTCTAAACAACATTTGTGAATCATTTTGCGTGTGAAATAAAAAATAAAAATTGACCCTTAAAATCAAGATGGTGGATGACGCAACGGATGATTAATACGCAAAACAAAATTTAGACTGCTAGGTGACCTTCCCAAACGAATTCCGAAGTTAAATTGCTACTGATGTTTTATTCCGGGTCAAATCCTAATTCGACTGGGCTAAATTAATAAGAAATTTGAAATAGCCCAAAAAAGATACATGCATTACAACTTTGTAGTTAGCCGGCGCGGGCGGGGGAGCGGAGGTGGTTACGTTGAGCCACTGCTGCCCGCCGCTGCGTCGCTCTCATCACTCACTTAGCAATATATATAGATAATAAAATAAGTATAACAACAGTAGGTACTTACTTGGATTAATAATTTTCGACAGGAATGATTTTCTATAGGGATTTGACGTATTACTATAAAAAACGTGAAAACCAGTGAACTTGTTTGACTTCTATCCTCTGAAACGACTGAGCGAGCATTCTCTGAAATCTGCCGCCCCTAGGACGCCACCGCCCCTAGGCCGCGGCTTGTACGGCCTATTGACAAAACCAGGACTGTTGCGTGTACAATGTATTAATGCACTGCGAGCATGGATTGTCGGTACAATATAATTATACGACAAAATTTAACAGTAATTATCGATAAAAGACAGTCCGCGATATAGCTATCGCGTCTTAGATCCATGCTATAAGAATAAATCAGTTTATTGAAATGACAATTTTATTAAACCGATAATCGATGCTCGGATATACTGGGTCGGTAATCGGTAGGTGCTTGCAAAAATATCTATTAAATATATCTAATAAATCCTATCTTTATAGTACATAAACTAATTTTAAAACATAAGATAAGTAGATACCTACTACGTATAGGTATAAGTATTGAAATCCTCCCGTAGCCCGTAGAGCTCATACCTTTCGCCATATAATAAATAATAGTATGTAGACCTCGGGTCATGGAATGTTCATAACTGAATGGCCTACCTATTTATAGGCTCTACATTCAAAAAGCCAGTGATTTAATACTTTACCAGCGGCAGATATTTTTTATTAGATTAGCAGTTAGCTCAAGATATAGAAAAAAACTAACGGAAATGAGGTATATAATAATCTACCTCATTTCCGTTAGTTTTTTCTATTTTAACCCAGTAGTACTATATATACTTATTAATGTTATCTCATTATGTCATATTACGATTAGGAGGCAAGATTTATACCTATTGCTAAAACTATAGTAACTTATTTATTATATCGTCCTTAAATTTGGTAAATACTGTCCAGTTTTCACTACAGTTATACTTATACTTGTTGCCTACAATTTAAATGTTTTCAATACGGGTTAGTGCCTGAAGGCCCGATCCCGGAGGGACCCGTCTCGGAGAAAATGATTTTATATTGTTTTTTTTGTTGCTCATTTGTCGATCACAACGTATTTTATTCCCCAGCATTAAAATTGATTAGTTAGAAGTACTATTTTGATAAATTATTTATTTCCCGTGATTTCAATACTACCAACCACAGATGCAATAGTGTGCAACACAAAGGTGCGCTACTATAGAGCCATCTTCAAGTTGCCAAATAATTAAAGTTCCCATTCTTTCAGTCAAATCTAATATCGATTTGGAACAGCTGTATTTGAATCCGCAGCCACAAACTGTGACGGCGATGGTATAAAATGGCAGCCTGAAAGCATGATCTCCATACATTCAAAGAATAAACGCCAATACAAACACATCTATGCTATTAATTTTACTAAATATAAAAACGATGGAAAAAAGTTTAGTGATCATGATAACAATACCTACTAACGGTAGCTTAGCATTTCAAAGTGCAATACCATCCCTGATTAGTTTTACTACACTCATGTATTGATGCCATCGACTTTCATATTAATATCCTGATTGAATAACTAATTTTGCAAGTTAGTATAGGACAATTTGCAAATGCCCGCCTGGCTACTACCATCAGGTAGATCAGGGTTGAGAAAAATCTTATCTATGTATACCATCCTCGGACAAATCATCACTTACCAAAAGGAGTTGTAGTTGTTAAAGGCTGTCCAAACATTCGCCTCACATCTCCTTCGCATTCATTACAATGTCACTTACGTACATCAATTCATTTTTTACTATCACCATTCATCAATAAGAATTAAATATTCATTATATTATAGCTACGAAGAAATAATAGTCAGGAAGCATAATTCAGAACAAATTCCACACAAAAAAGTGGCCCTTCAAATCAAAACAACGTATGATTCCAAATACAAATTACTTCCGAGATTACAAATAGACATGTTCGGTGATTGGTTTAAATTCAGAAGGAAATCAGGGATTGGTTTACGCGCGTGCTGCAACGTCTACAATGACAGCAGAGTCATAGCGGCGTGGACGATGTTATGCAACAAGTGGACTGGACCAACTCAATAATAAATCAATCGTAAATCTCGTATGTCTCGCGAAATATGATTAATTTATTAAGTTTTTGTCTAAAAGACATTAGAAGAGATTTTTCGCAATGTAGTAAAGAAAGATTAAGAAACATTTTAGGCTTATACATTTTACCAAAAAAAATAAGTCGTTATTTGCCAGCTGGATGTTTTTCAGTGGTCACAGAATACCTTTATTATCAATTTAGAAAATTCAATCAATTTATAGAATAACTTTAGAAAAGCACTGTATTGATATTACTGACAAATTAATTAGCAACTCAGCTAAACCACTTTAAAATTTGCGGAGGGTGAATTTTGATTAGCTTGAAAAACTAATTACTGAAATACATAGAATTTGCCGGCGAAACAATATTGATACTATTTACTCTTCAGTCGCAAAAAATGTATGTTTTGGTGTACCACAGGGAAGTGTGCTGGGTCCTTTGTTGTTTCTAATATACATTAATGACTTTCCCACTGTAACGAATTTCCATATGACATTGTTTGCTGATGATTGTACCATTCTATTTACATTTGATAAAAAATCTGCTGACATGGAACATACTATAAATTATAATTTGACATTGCTAATTAATTGGTTGACATTAAATAATTTGAAAATAAATATAGATAAAACGAAAGTTATGAACTTTAAGTTACGAAATAATGATTCATTAAACATTGACATTAACCATTGCGGAAATCGTATCAGTGAAATCGACACTACAAGGTTTTTAGGTATAGAAATAGATAATAAATTGACTTGGAAACCACATATTGACAAAATATATAAAAGACTGTTACAATTTGCATTTGCTCTAAATAAATTGAGATTTGTAGTAAATGAAATAGCGTTGCTGACGGCATATCATGGGCATGTTGCCTCGATACTGCGATATGGAATCATGTTTTGGGGCAACTCCACCAACAATTTGAAAATATTCAAAGTACATAAACGCTGCATTCGAGCTATGTACGGGCTTAAGCAAACTGACTCGTGTAAAGATTATTTTAAGAAATTACAACTGTTTACATTAACTTCGATGTACATTTTTGAGGTAGCTGTAACGGTCCACAATGCGTTCCGCTACGTTCACAAATATATAGATACATCAGTATGATGGAAATCTAATCTAAGGGCATCTTTTGGAAATATTAAATATCTAAAAAGTTATATCTCAATAGACTAAATTCCGACTATCAGACATAGATCATGGAGCTATAGAACTTCCAGTCAATGAAGTTAACTAGTCAGGATTTTATGCAAAAGTATATCTAATAAAAGCAAAGTGAATGCAAAGAGGTTTTATGCAGTAACTAAGATTCTTAATATTCCCACGATTAGCAAACTAACGATTCCATTTCTATGTATAGATTTCCAATACTAGGAAATGATTAAAACCTAACAGATTCATCATCATCATCATCAGCCTGTAGCAGTCCACTGCTGGACATAGGCCTCTCCAATTGCACGCCACTTAGGTCTATCTTGGGCTTATTTAATTTAATTTAATTAAATTATTTAAGTTAATTTCCTAACAGATTAGATCTAACAAATTAAATAATTAACTAACTAACATAATTCAGAATCACGGCAGCTGAATGATGTAAATAGGCTGAGAACGCTTGGAGACAGGTTCCAAATTCAAATAAAACTCATAAAACAAAATAACATATCATAAATATTTAAAAAAGGAACGTAGGTTCAAAATATGTATTCAAGGGATCTGATTGGTTAGGTCGGAGACAAGATGAGGACAGCTTGCGTACATTATTCTAAATTCAAATAAATTTAAAATTGGAAGGCTAATAATGGCTCATCAATATTTGAAAATGGAACGAGATTTCTATTGGACGGAATGGATACTCAAGGAGTTTGATTGGTTGAGTCGGAGACAGGTTGGAGACCAGATACGGACACTTGGGTAGTATAAAAAGGGGACGAATGGGCCGTCCAAACCAGTTACCGTCTAGAAGCCAAAGTTGCTGTCCGCGATAAAGTGAAAAGTGAAATATTCAAAGTGAAGTGTCTGTGAAAAGTGAAGTGTAGTGCTAGTGAATTGCCACCTGCCCGTGGGGATTGGATTGATTCTGTTGGACGAGTTTACTCACGTAAGTCCTAGAATTTAGGCATTTTAGACTTTTTCCGGATAGATGAGATGTCTCCAAGATAAATGTTAAACTTAATAAATTATTCTTCTAAAATAATGGAGTTATGATTGATGGAATTGATCATTGAATAGAGACACTTGCTCTTTGGATTTCTCGTAGACTAAAAGACGGTTTAGAGATGTCCAAGTCATTGGTTAATATTATCAGTTATCAGTTAATTGTTCAATAAATATTTGTCAATTAATCATGTTATGTTGAAGACATTTATCTGTCTGGATATTGTGACTGTTTTATAGAATTAAAGATAGTCCTGCAGATAAAATAAGGAGGTGAAATGAGACACAGGAGCAACAAATTATTTATACAGTAACAAAGCTTTAACAAAACTTAGGAAAAATATTCTTATCTCAGCATTGTGTTTCCAAATCTTATTCAGCGTTAGAAATAAGTGTTAAGGGGGGTAATTTGAGCTGGAAAAGCAATGGAGAGTGTTGTAATTACGTCAAGAGGCCTCTTAACCCAGCTTATTACGGTCACAAGCCCGTAATGTTTTCCTAGCTCTGGTTATCTACAATGATAAATATCCGTAGAATTCTAATTTTTAGGTGAAAACATGAAAATAATTACCTTTACTGAACAACATTTGACCATCATAGATCAAACAAATACAACTATGGATATTTACATTTAGTTATTAACAATAATTAACTAATTAAGTTTATGATTTATTACTTTATTGTGTGTGATAATTTTCTGTGTCATTCCATGTCTAGGTACAAATGTTCTGCATTTAAATATTTGATTTTGTGTTTACTTGAAGTTAGGTTTTTACAATCTATGCTTTGCGAATTTATAGAAACCTTATGGCGAAATATAATCTCTAATAGTAACGACAGGATTGGGGTCAAAATGGTATAACAGAATTAGGTCATTTTAATTAACCCTTGCAGTAGGAATAAGATTTGTCTTCATGTGCTTACTAGGTACAATTTTATCGTTATAATAGTTTATTTCTCTTACAATTAGGATAGGATTGTCTCAGTATTTCCTGAAAAGAACTTGAGTTACCACGGTTCATAATATTCGGTCCTTCCACTATGAGCTAGACGATCACACCTTGGCCATATATTTAATCAGTTCTTCATTAGTTTAGATTTATTGTCTGGATAATGTTAAGTTAAGATTCGAACTAGTTATGTGTACTTATTTATCTGAGGAATTAAAAACGTAGGCCGGAATCATCTAGATATTATTAGCTCAGATTAGGAGTAGTTACAATTGGTAGTACCGTTCCCAGGATTAGAACTTTAGATTACGGGACGAGTAGGCTAGTTACTATTTATCATACAAGAGTTAGGATCAATGGGGGGGTTACATAGCCATGTTCGTAAAACGCAACCCTGAAATATTTTAATTTATTCCTGCTGGTACTCAACGGGCAGGGAACCTGCGACATTGCTCAGGGAGTAAACTATTTATGCGCAAGAGTGTGTTCTGCATGGCACACAAGATATATAATACCATTCCAAAAAGAATTAATGTATTGAAAGTGTTGTTTTGTTTAAAAACGTTCTTAACAAATTTCTTGTAGACAAAACATATTATACAATTGAGGAATTTTTAGAAGATAAGAATCTTACATGACATTGTACATAACGTTTTTACTCCATACTGTGTTATGACATAATTGCTACAATTTTTAAAATTTATTTGACATACGAAATTAAAATGATGTTTATATGTATTAATCTTGCATGTTTCGTATAAATTTTATTATTATTCTTTGTAAACATCTTGTATGCGTATTAAGCGGATCTAGTGAAATTATTTAATTTTAACATCACATGTATATCTACTACCTAGATCCACAAGGTTTAAATAAATGATTGATTATTTGATTAAAAAATTAAAAGTGCTTTAATTTGACCAAACAATGAACTGTTTCTTAATGCTATATAGTTACCTATATTACACACCAACTGTAGGCAATCGTTTATTGTTCAATGTTTGTAGTATCTTTTTAGAGCGTAAACGCTTTGGAAGCGCCAGTTCGCGTTTTTGCTGAGTATTTGAAGGGTCACATAATAATGATTGATATAGTATATTATGTCAATTATTCTTACCTGATGTAATAGAACATTACTTGATTAACAAGTTCAAGTTCCATAGACTACATTTAGAAATTGTTTGTTAGTTTGTTATTGCCGAGCGGTTTCAACACACACACGTTTTTAAAATCAATCATAAAACCGGTCGCGCCAGTCACGAATCGTCAGACGCGGCTGAGGCATTCAGTAATCTGTGCTGAGGCCTCTTAGAGAGAGGTCAGAGGACGTATCGCTCTGACGCCCGCACTTACACAACTAAATATTAGTGCACTCAAAACTTCCTGATACTTATTGAGATAACATTTCTAAGTGGGATTCTAACAAATAATTTTATATGACATCTAGTGCATCAACAATAGAAATTTCATTGTTATAATGACATCGACCCTTGAGGGGCTAGTATTTTGCTATTAACCAAATTTCTTATGCTTATACTTGGAATCCAGGAATCCATGCTGGAGCCGGAAACTGGTAGCAGGAACTATGTGATGGTTAATAGTACACACCGTGTTTGGGATCGTATGAATAGCCTTCGCGATACCTTTTTTCTAGCTGGTGACCAGGACCTGATGCTGGATCCAGAAACTGATAGCAGGAACTATTTGATGGTTGTTTTATTTGCTATCTTCATGTCTTTTTGGTAGGTACATGAGTTAAATCTTAAGTTAGCTCTTGTAGATAACATGTACTTGATTAATAATTATCATTTTATGTTAATTAAAGTCGATATTAAAAATAAAATGCGTCCTGCGTGATATTTTCTTTCACCTTTTTGACCTACGTCTATTTTTGACATAAAAACCAAAGTAGATAAAAAAAAGATCCAAATATTAATGCGCGCTATTTTGGTCAAGCGGTAAGGCCACTGCCGCAGGGCGCGCTAGTAAGTAACTCGCTTATGTAAAATACCTAAACTCACGCAGCGCTGCGCAGAATAAAGGCTCTTAAAGATTTTTATGTTTCTTCGGGACAAATCATCAGCATAAAAAGATAAATATGATATTTTATATAACATAATTTAAAAAAACAGTAGGTACTTACTACTACTATCAACTGGTAAGTAGGTACTGCAGTTTTGTGTAACATGGTCCATATTTTTTTTATTATCTATAATTTTATTGTTTTCAGTCAAAATTAACGTAGTATAACTATGCTGGTTTTCAAAGGCAGTCGTACTCTATTTTTCTAGCTTAAGTGCAGCTAGGCACTTATTTTGCCGCAATTAATCGGCAAGCAAGCGAGAATAAAACATAACAAGCAAAACCATTGTACATTACATACATTTCAATATTTAGTCCTGAATAAAAAATACATCCTAAATTAAATAAAAATTTACTGACTTTATTTTGCATAGTATTGGCCATCTCGATTTGTTAACGTATTTGAACATCTTTGAATAATTATAATTTTGCTATTATTTACTAGTAAAAGTGATGGACCTGGACATTTAAATCGTGTATTGTTCCTGCACCACTTCACAACGAATGCTGGCATGATGATCCACAACTGAAGTTCACAATGATAAAAATGAAAATGTACGCGAAGATTTGAAGTGTGCTCGCTTGCAAATAAAATATCCGACTGATGACGTACTGAACACGACTTTTAAGCCCCGCCTACTTGAACACGACTTTTGTTGGGTCATTTTTTTAACGCAGTTACAGTTCCTGACTATTATTTCTTCGTAGTATTATAGCCCATTCCCGGAGAGCCGTATGTAGTATATTTGTAGTTATCGCAATAAAGTCAATTAAACATCAATCTTGCTTAAAAGTACCATCAGCAGGAAAAGTCTCGAACCTGCAAATTTTATAACGTTATTTTTTTTAAATGTAGGTGCTTACTTTCTTTGGTCCATGTGCGTAATAAGTTTTAAAATATATAAAACAAGTCTTATTCTTAACAATTCTTTTATATAAATAATCATCTCTAAAAATAATCTTATGAACACCAGTCCTATTTTTATAACAATTAAATATAAATAGTCACTGATAAAAAGTACTAAACCAAATAGTTTATGCTTAGGTGTATAAAAATACAGAGACATATAAGTATTAGCATTCCAAGTAGCTGCACTTGCTCTATTGTTTCATTATAGGTTACTATTAACTAGCCAGTTTGTGCCCAGGTAGATTTTTGCAACCCTTTTCCGGCTATGCCTATGCTATGCTATGTCTATAATTTGAAATCATAATTGTTATTGAAATCGCGAAACATTAGAAGTTACTACTCGTATCTTTATTGTTATCTAAAATTATTACTTTAAAACTGTATAAGGTTTTAAAAAATAACTTTGTAATATCGTTACATTTGTTTTTTATTGTATAGTATAAAACATTATTATACCTTGATACACTTTTTATGTCAACGGTAAAAGTTGAAAACAATATCAATAATAATTACAGAAAATGTGATCAAAGGAGAATGTCCAATTTAATAGGAAACTTAGGTACCCTTTAAAAAATGGGTGTGTCTTGATAGTTTATTTTTAAAGTGTTTATAAATCAGTTTAAGTTTAGAACCAGTAGTCATTTTTCATATTTTCACGCTGTTCTAAGAGTAATTGGTATAAATATGTAATAAGGTAATAATAATAATATATAATAAGGTGTGTTTATGTACATAAGTATGTTTATCAGTCATCAGGTTACCATAGTACAGGCTATGCCTATTTTGGGACCTGAAGGCCTTTGTGTAGATGTTGTCCCATATTATTATTAAAATACTATTAAAAAATACTTTTTTATGTTATAAATAATAAGTATATTTATTCGTTCTATATAATATATATATCCGGCCCTGAGGGACTAACCCTTTAGTACTATAATAATACATTATAAACTAAACAGAATGCACTTATTACTTATGGATTATGTTACGTACAAATTAATTAGTTATATTCTCATAATCCCCACTGATCATAGTTGCTGCGGAAAAGACAGGAAGCTTATATGTGCTACCTATTGTTATAAAATTTAAATGGGAACTTTGAAATATTTACTTTAGTCAACAAACAAATACAAAATCCATCCATATTTTTTTATAAAAGTATGTGTTTTATATTTTTTTATATATTGTGATTTTTTACAAAACGTGCTCCATCAATTACGATAACATTAGGTAGGTATACCTATACGAGATTACCTCTGAAATATGACTTACCAAAAACTCAACCATCAACATGATTTATAATTGGCGGAGTACCTAATTGCTAGAACATACAATAGCATACGGTTGAATTGACAAGTCCTCTTTTTTAAAGCCGGGTATAATGTTAATGTAACACATGCTCAACAAATAAGTGAAAACAGCTTATAAAACAGTCTCGGTGCAAAATACACATAAGTACATAATATTTACCCATTAGATCAGTTTTGGTTTTCCCTATGTAAATTATACATTTGTTAATAATAAGGAAATAACTTACGTCATACCTAACCTTTCCTGGAACTGGATTAAGTTTATTAGTTTCATTTGGAAGTCGTCGTCGTCGTTATAACTTGTTAACTACTATTCAATTGAATATTTTGCAAAAGGTAATAATATAAACTAATGTTCTAAGCAAGGCATTTGTCGCTTAATAAATAATATAGTACTACGTATTTATTGTTTGTGTTTGGATTCAATCGTGTCCTAAGATACCGTCGACGAGAAAAGTTGTAAGTTGTAGCATATAGTTGTAGTTTAGAGTGACATTACCTATTGATTATTGATGCCCATTGCCCATAGACCCACGTACCTATACAAAGTTCAAAATTCCTTTTTCACTCATCTACTCAAAAAGCTACTGCGTGGTCTCTCACTGTTGGCCTAAGAAAAAATAAAGTGGCAAAAGACATTGTATGATATTGTCATACAAACTAGTGAGTTTTTTGAGTGACATTACCGTTATTACACGTTTACTATGTCGCCACTGTAGAGCGAATCTGAAATGTACCTAATTGCCTACCTATATAATTTTAGTTCTACATGTGGGCCAAGTTCAATGGTCAGTTCTGAACTTTATTTAAGTATAAAAAAATTAAAAATCTTTTTATTTCAGTAACCAAAAAAATAAAAGTTTTCATATACAAACAAGGTGGGGACCTTCTTTTAAGTATAAAAATACTTGTGCCAGAGGGCCCTGCTCTTCCATATCCATTTCAGTTACCAATATTACAAGAACGGTATACCTAATCTATTATAAATACATATTTAAAAGTAGAAAATTTACAGAATTACTACTTGTTTATTTTGAGTGTGTGTGCGTGTGGTGCGTGAGTGTGTGTGCGTGTGAGTGTCCGTGCGTTTGTGCGTGTGTAGTCGCTATCCAGTACCTTAACTTAGATTTGAGTTATTTATTAAAGTATTTATTTTAAAGTCTCTGTAGTATTATTATGCAATATATTTGATAAATCATATAGAAATGGTTGTATTAGGTAATGAGAATTTTCTTAATTTTTATAACGTAGACGTACGTCCGTCTCTTCATAAGTTTTAGAAAGGATCCAGTCGGTAACAGCTTTTTTTCATTCGTAGTATAACAACTTACAATATTGTATAACACTATCATATCATTTCTTCTTATAAGTTAGGATAATATATTGAAGCCTAAGGTCTGGCTTGGCTTATGTGATATTTATGTGAATTAGTTTTTGAGTTATGAGGGGTCGAAAGTGGCTTCAAATGGTTTATGTAATATTACAAACGGAGTTTGTAAGGTTACACAGGCAGTTCTGTTAGCTTGAACTTGGCTAGACACGCTACCGCGGGTCCTAAAAACACCTAAAACAGAATTGAGTGTGTACATTGGATTGGATAT
Organism: Selenia dentaria; assembly: GCA_917880725.1. Lineage (NCBI taxonomy): Eukaryota > Metazoa > Arthropoda > Insecta > Lepidoptera > Geometridae > Selenia > Selenia dentaria. Next base: position 18,779,645 of record OU862879.1, read on the forward strand.
CACATGTCGACGTTCATCACGTCTGCGAAGAGTTTTTTTCTAGATATGAATTATTGTAACGTTATAAAGCTTTGTTCATTGCTATTACCCACCAGGTAATAGCAATGAACAAAGCTTTATAACGTTACAATAATTCATATCTAGAAAAAAAATCTTCGCAGACGAAGTCGTGGTCAAAAGCTAGTTTATCGTATAATTCGCATGCAAGGCTCGAAGATAGAGAGAGGCCGCTCTGTAAGTCTTGACAGTACCGTTTGTTTACGTCGTATTTATCTTTTCAAATAAGGAACCACAATTTTGACCTAAATCTGACTGAAATGCAAATGAATGACAGATAATGATATGACGATGATGATGACGACTCCGTCATAGGTACTCACCTACGATTTCAAAAGAGATACGGAAGTTCCAGCGTTTGAGAGGCGTAAAGGCGCTGAACAAACGTGTCTTCTTGTTGCCGATACGGCACACCATCATAGGAAACCGTAGTAGCGGTGATCGGACACAGTTACCGGTCGCTACTTCTGGCCACTGGTACAATTCGTTGCTGGTATTTTTCGTTTGTCTCACGATGGACGTCGATAAAGAAACAATATCTTTGCTGGTTGTATTGATTATAGGTCGACGTAGATGTCGTCGTCGCCGACAATTTACTCCTGCCCCTGCGGTACCTGCGCTTGTACGCTACGCGCTCAGTGTGCGTGGCTTGTGTCGCACACAGGAGACGGACACCGATGCAACTCGTCCGTTTGCACAGCTCAGTACCTACAACTATTGTAAACATTTGTTAATGTTGCTTGTGTCTTCAACCGACGACTTTTAGTTTCCAGATACCGACACCGAACACTTTTTGATCGTCAATAAGTATGTGTTAGTGGACGCAACTGGATACACAAAAAATGTTTACGTATGCGCAGGGAGTGGAGGATTTCCTGGTCTATAGAAATCAAATATTCATCGGTAGCTTGTATCCAACACGAGACACACAAGTGTCCAAGTTTGCGCTCTGCCTAAGAAAAAAAAATAGAATGGGAAACTACTGGCACTGGTCGGCGGTGGTGGTTCACCGTATTAGATATTGCAAATGTGGCCGAAATGAACAAGATGAATTACGAATTTGGTATGAGTAAGGATTATTGTTTTACGCGAACATTTATCACGTTAAACGCAATAAAATAATGTTAGTCATCCTGCCTTCTCGGTGCGAGCGAGGCTCTTAGGAGTACGAGGCCTCTAGGTGTGCGAGGCCGTATTAGGCCATGACCACGTCGCCCCCGCTTTACGCCGCCTCTGTTATTGGGTCACATAACAGCATCCGACAAGACCGGTCGCCTCACTGTACTACCAAAGTCTATGTAAACCTTATAACTAACCGGCCAACGGAGACGTCTAGACAGAGCAATCGTGCGGGGTTTACGGGGTGCTACAGGGACGGTAGCGAGCCCAAACTGTCATACACTTGTTTGGGACATGTTAGTCGGGGTTGACGCTTTTTAATTTGATTGTTTTTTTAGTAGATAATAAATAAAAATAAATTGCGTTTTTACTATTATTATTATTGTTTTTCCATGCTTATTTGCTAATCTTATCCCTTTGTTAATTTTATATTTTATGTTTCTAATGCTGTACGCTATTGGCCAGAAGTACCGACCTCAGGTTCACGCCTTTGCCCGTTATTTTCAACATAGCCGTCACGATCTCCTTATTTCAGTCTTTCATCGATGTAAACATGTTTAAGAAGGTTGGTGCAAGTAGCCAAAGTTAAGAGTATACTTCGTATGAATTTTGAAAAGAAATCAATATTAGCACAGCGATACTAGCATGTGTATAATAATAGCATAATAATATTGTTTACGAGAATTTTGCCTTTTCTTATAATGGTTTTTGGGGGTGTCTATATGCCTATTACGCATATGACAATATATTTCGAGATCCAAAATGGCAGACGCGAATTTTTAAATGGCTTCAATATGGGTATCGTTTGCATGGTTTTCGGGGGTGTCGATTACGAATATCTCATTTATTTAGAGATTCAAGATGGCGGACGCGATTTTCTTCTGAATCTAAAAACTAGTAAATCTATATCTCGAAACTAGCATTCAGTTTCGCATTTGTAGATTTTATAAGAATCAGTATCTCAATCCTTTTATTATTTCTGCCCTGAGCATAGTATTAATAGGTCATCCACAATTAGGTATTAGTTGTACTAACCTAGCTAATTTGTATTTTTTTTGTATTTATTATAGTAAAACTCGTCGTATAAATTATATTGTTCTATATTTTATAATTTTCTTCCTTGTACTCTACATACACATACTACGAACAAATACACAGATATTGAATCAATATATACAAAAACAAATATTGTAGTGTAGTGACAACCCTACAGAAATGCCGCTTGCCTACACAAAAGCGGCATTTCGGGTGACATCAAATGCGTTGGCCCACTGTACGATTTTTTATTTTTATGCTGTGGTACTACGCTCAAGGGCTTTGCCCAGGGTCTCAGCCGGTCCTTAATTTCAGCCTATTGTCACTTGATTACCACCGCCCAGGACCAAATATTAACATGAAACATATTAGGTTTCAGTACACAAATTAACCCTCTTACAAACGTGAAAATCGAGTGGAACGTTATTCATATTGGGGTCGTAAAACGTGGTAGAACTTTTAAATGCAGTACAGGGTTAATACGTTGTATGCTGGGTGAACCACTAATATTCTATGTTCGATTTGTTATACAAGTATTTGATTTTTTTGCTTACAGATCCAACAAAAGAACGTCATGAACCACCAACTGCAACCACATTCCGTGCCCGGACAAAAACCGGTATGTACCTATGTACCTATTCAAAATTAAACAACGGGCTAATTCGCGTATATTGAATACTAGCTGCGCACCGCGGTTTCACCCACACAGTCTATTGTACATTGGAGGCGGAGCGACTCTATTGAACAGATTGACAAGCATTATCCAACCGAAAGTTTTTCAAACGCTTGACTTTCGTATTGATGTCGCAACCCTTCATAATTTTTATTAAGTATATGATTTATAAAACCACTAACGCCGGCTTAGCGAGAACCAAATTATCCTCAGACGGGATCAGAACTCGCATCTTCCGAAAATCCGTGTCAGACGGACGGATCCCTAGACTACCGAGGCATACGCGTTTGAATCCTTTCCGAGGATGTGCATTTATCTCTCTATATTTGCAAGGTTTTGACGTTTTTAACCCGTGCTAAATCTCGACATGAGAAATCTCGTATGTGCACAGTCCACCCGGGGATGTAGCACACCTTTGTCAGTTATTCAACCGTGAAGCAGTAGTGTGCCTACACTAAGTAGTCTCTGAAGGGCAATGTTCCCAGCGATATTACAGGGCAAGAGATTTAACATCTTATATCTCAGGTTGATGAACGCTGTGCATTACTGTGCAGGGTTAACTCTTGTAGTTTAAAATTCTGAATGGCACTGAATTGTACTGAGTACCTATGACGCTTAACATCAGGCGTGATTTAATCTGTCCGAATCAGCAAGACTCATTCGAGTTAAGTTTCATTCATAAATCTATTGTTATTTTTTGCGCTGATGCGGACGGGTTAATCTGTCCCCATCAGATTTAGGCTGGACTGGAGGCTTGCTGATTCGGACGGGTTAATCGTTTCGTCACTGGTTGACATAAAAATGCCTTTCCAAGAATTTCTCTAACAATTCAATGTTGCCAACCTTCGGATGCCCATAGGATTCTTAATTAGTTGCCTTGCAAAGGTATTTTTTTTTAATTCGAGCTGTATATTATATGCATTTTCCAGTTGGTGCTGTTGGGTCCTGAAAATACAGTCACTATATGCCCTTTTTGCAATGCGTCCATCAAGACCTCCGTTAAATACACCAATACAACACGCACTCACATCGCTGCTGCTCTTTGCTGTTTAGCGTGAGTAAAGCCTTTAAAAATGTATCACATGCATTTCTTATTATTTGTCTAGGTATATATTTTTGCACAATGAATCACGTCACTCTAAAAAAGACATTGTATTGCAGATGCTGCTGTTGCTGTATTCCGTATTCTATGGACTCCGCAAAGAACGCCGACCACTACTGCCCCAACTGCCAGCGGTACGTCGGTACCTATGAAAAGTAAACCCTCGCTAGGTCTCACATCGCGAAGCGAACCGCGATTACAGCATAAATATACACAACACAATACGGTTACAAACACGGTAGAAATTCTGCAGGATGGGCGGTACTTTATGCCTGTTAGTGTAATGGGCTACCTACTTAATTTTTTTTTTAAAAAGGAATTCTGTTGTGCTAATTATATCAAATCAACCCGGTGATTATCTTATAGTAGGTATGCGCGATTTAATAAAATATGCAGGGTTAAAAGCGATATCCTAGAAAGCTGTGGAACAAGGATTCCTCACGCTAAAATAACACCGTTGCTCTGCAATTTTTTTCTCTTTTAGGTAGGTACCTACACAGAGAAAAAGAAATCCTCGTCTTAGTCGCATTTTTATTACTAGGTATAGGTTTGTATAGAACTTATCGCGAAATTTATTCACGGAAACTGGCAACATCGACGAAACCGTAGCACCAGGGATATATCTTATGGCAATATTTGCCATGCCGTAGATCTCCGATGATGCCGTAGTCTCATCAGAGAGAAATTTTGTTCTTTTATGTACTTACCTAATTATGCTTACCATGAATTCGTCCTTAGGTAATTAGTTTTTTGTTCGTAATATACCGCAGACTATATGAAAGGTACATAATTGTATTTAACTGAAATCTTTTGTGGTGCTATATATCTATCGGACCATGTCTCTAACATGGACCTGCCCGCGAGAACTACTTTGGGATTATCATATCGACAATCCATGCTAGATAACATGCCAAAAACTACTTATAAAATTTAATATTTTTTCATTGTCAGTATTATTTTATAATTGAATCATAGAAATGTAACACACTGTTTATATGTACACACTGTGTATATATAGGTAAATGTATCCCAAAAATAGGTAGTTTGTTATATTACGTAATATTTGTATACCTTTTCAGGTAGAATTTTGACGGAACTTTAGCATTAAGAACGTAGCTACTATACTACTGTTTGTACTTTCACACAAATAAATCAATTTTAGTGCTTGCGAGTGCTTGATAGTGACTTAGTAATTCTCAGCATACATTCTTTAATGTAAACTAGCATAGTTTCCTTAATTCCTTGGCCGCCCATTCCTGGAAACTATATTGGTTAATTCCGGCTCGACCTCTTGATGGTAGGTACATATTTATATATAGGCAACTTTGTATGTGCCTATTATGTAGGATTCATGGTAATATAAATAAGATAAAACCATACATTTATTTTAGAGATATAGTATAGTTTATAATACTTACGTACTTAAATATTACGCGAGTAATCTCGTATTTTTAAGTATAAACGAAAAATTTTGATGTGCGCACTAAATAATGTCATATAAACTTAAGCAGCGTTTATAAGGACCTAAATGTTTATTCAAGAGCATTTATTATATCGTCATTCGTAATATTTGTGAAATTTCAATACTAACGTTACAGATTTTAGAATTAAGTTGTATTTTACATGAATAAAGTAAATAAGTAGTAAAATATTAAAATTAATTAATATAAAATACCTTTTTTTCTTTAACTTTTTTAAAAGATCAAAGTTACCAAGTCGATGTATCTATATCGAAGTACAATATATCTATATTATAAACTGGCTGACCCACCAGCGCCTTCGCTCGCTTGAACTTGGTGTGGTGGTTGGACTGCCGTTTTGGGATTACGAAGTCCTGGATACCCGAGTAGTCTGACTGTTAGAAATTCTCAATAGGTACTTAGCAGTCAGGAGTCTGGTACAGTGCCTCGTAGATGCAGGCGCGGATCCAGCCCACAAAAAAGGTTGTGGTCACAGCCACCCGAAAATCAGCAAAGTACGAGTACGGAGCATGAACTCTCTCATGATCGATATAATACCAAGTCACTCGCCTAATGTTAAGCGTCACGCTTGCCCATAACAGTCCAGTGCCATTCAAAATTTTGAACTGGGTACAACACTTCAAAACCGTGGGTGGCAAATTACTGCGCTTTTTATTCGGAGATGTTAGATGTTCTTGCTTCCGTAACTTCGCTGGAAACAACTACAAAGGTTATCAAATGATGTAAAATTAAATGTAAAAGAAGCTTACGTATCTTTTTCGCGAAAAAGTTAATAATTTCATCGGTTTTCTTTTGTACATTTTATAAAACGTCATAATATCATCGGTGTGTCGAATATGAAAGTGTGACGTCTGATGTCACAAGTCTTTTAGGGTTGTGGTCATGCTCATCGTGCCCACAACGGCGGATCCGCGCTTGCGTAGATGGCAATAGGCTCGCCTCCTAATAAGGGGAAAAAAATGTTATCCCACTGGCGAAACGTAGGTGTTACAAACACCGCTGCCTACCCCTTCGATGATTTCGGCATAGCGATTTGTTATGTTGTATTAAAAATAACATGTATTTTATTATGTATAGTATAATGTGGACTGTATGTATACGCTACACCTCTATCCCCCTACCCCTTCACGAACTTTTCGCTTGAACGGATAATTCTGTTTTATCACAACGGCGAAGGAAAAAAACATACGTGACGACCAAGAGAACAAGCCCTTGACTCGAGTTTGAGTGACGGAAGTTTGAGCTAAGTAATACATATTTATTGATATAGGGACCCACATTTTTTTTTAATATTTCTTCATAGTACAGACTTTTTGGCCTCTACTCCTTTAAAAGTATAGATAATTAATATTATAAAGAGGAAATATTTGTTTGTTTGGATTAAAGACTCCGAAACTACTGGACCGATTTGAAAAAATATCCCTATTAAAACTTCGATAATATCTAAATAACCCAAGGCAAAGTAAGTAAATACCTATAAGTAGAATGTCTTCCCTGCTAGCGTTGATTTACGCAGGTTTGGCGCGAGAAGCGTGTAGGGATGTCAACACTGCAGCAGAAAACAATGACATTTAAGAACTGCCAACCCCGACCGCTCTGCCGGCACTCACGTAATAATTGCCGGCAAGCGCCCTCCGCCCCCACCCACCGTCTCTTCCCACTTTTATCGCGACGACGTTCTAATTATTTAGGACCGCACGGTGTAAATATTTTGCCCAAGGTGTGAAAAAAAATACCAAAAAATCCTTATATCGCGTACGCTCCGGAAACTATTGACAATAGAGCAAAGTGATATACTACAGTTTTTATAGAGGACATCAATGTCTATAAAAAAAGTATGCGATACCATATGTCACTATTACAGTTATGTCACAATAACTACTTTCAATGTTAAAATATGCATATCAACGTTGGAAAATCCTTATATCGCGTTCGCCGCGGAAACTTTTGACAATAGTTGCTCAATTGTCAATAGTTTTAGCAGCGTACACGATATAGGTATTTTTCTACGTTATGTAGGTACTACAGTTTAATAGAAGACACACATCAATATCTACAAAACAGTCCGTGATACGATATGTCTAACTATTACAGTTATATCACAATAACCACTTAATAAATGTGCAACAGTAACACTTGTACAAACTAGGCCACGTTATTCGTACTACTACGGTATTAATCTTTTTCCACTCTAATAATAAAGAGGAATGATTTGATTGTTTGTTTGTAAATAATTTATAATAGATAAACGCAAAAACTACTGAAACAATTAAATAAAATCTTTCACCAGTAGAAAGCTACATTATGCTATATTTTATTCAACATCATTATCATCCCAGGCATACCAGGCGGCTGACATTGCGGAGTATAGCTAGTTATAAATACACAAGTTCCGGGTGTATATTCGTTAGTTTTAATGGCTTACCAACAATAAAATGTATAATTTTCCTAAGAGTTCAGTGATTCCGGAGATCACATTCTACATCCAACTTTACCATTGTAAAATATTAATATCGATATTAACGTTCATCATCATCGGATCATCCAGTAGGATCCGATTTTGACGATATTTTTTTTTGTTAGATAGGGCTCACTGTTGGTTGTATTGTACCTCATAAGCAATTATTTGCAAATTTTGATGATACTACTACTTATCATGATATGGTCATGATTAATGAAAATGTGTCATATACTTTTTCAAGTTCAGTAATGTGGGGAGCGCAGATCCCTATAATACAGGCTTCTAGCCTAGTACAGAGTTCTGAGGCCTATCTTATATTATTTGAATTGAGTGTCCAGTAATGTGAAATGAAAATTGTATTCTTTATGTCATATAAGTAAAAATGCCAATAAAAAGTATTATTATTTTGATGATACTATAGTCTAGTATAGCATGGTCTTTTACCCTGAAGGAGTAGTGTGTACACATTACTGTTCCGGTTTTAAGGGTAATGTGTATGTAATGTTTCCAGCGAAATTACAGGGCAAGAGGTTTAACATCTTGGCATCTCCGGTTGACAAGCACAGTGTATTGCAAGCAAGGATTATCACTGTAGTATAATCATCCTTGATTGCAAGATAACATCAGAGAGCAACTAGCTTATCTCGACACTGATCGTCATAAAAAAATAGGAATTCCATACTTCATTAGTAATTCAGTGGATGTCTATTTCGAAATATAACAACTAGTTTGCCCGCGCAACAAAACTGCAAGGATTTTTGAGGTCCAAAGTGTCGGCGCAACAATTGTTGCAAGTAAGTGTCACGCGCGTTTTTCTTTTGTTTATTTTTTAAAGTCATCCCAATGTTTAACCATAGAGTTTAATTCTTTAGCGTAATATATTTTTTTTCTATGGCAACACTACACACGGACATGTTCTATCTGTGAACTTTAAAAAAAATATATAATCAATGTTTATATTTTCATCTGTGTTTGGCGGCGAGGTTATGTTTTGTGCTATAGTTTTTAGTGAATTAATCGGGTTAAACTCATGATTTTGATACAAATTAAACATGAATATGATCGTGAATGTGTAAGGAATACTGTAAATATGTGATTTAAGTTCTGACATCAAAATTTTACGATATAAATTTGTCACGAACCGACAACACTCGGTAAGCTAATTTCTCATTGTTATGATTGGTTATAATTTGCTTTATTTTGAATAGATTATACTTTTACATTGTAAAATATCACAGAAATAATGTTGTCAAGTAATTACACCCACTCAGAATATGATAAATACGCCATATCATGTCAGGATCGATAAAAAATCGAAGTCACGTGACAGTTAAATTAGCTTGTACTAAAAATTCAAAATTTGTAATTTTTTTTAAATATTTCTGTTATATAATTATTCTTTGTAACCTAGTTTGATTTGTAGGATTTCTAATAAGAATTCCAATAAAATAAAAAAACCAACAAGAAAATTTATATTTCATACAAAAAAAAATTTTTGGAAATCACCATGTCTAAGTCTAGAAAATGGGCCCCCAAGTTGAAAAAAAAATCGTTATTGGCTGAAATTTCAAAGTAGCTCTTATTTTTTATGTAATTATTAATAACCTAAGCATATGTTACTAGGTAAAAATAATATTTCTGTTCTAGACATTCAAAATATTTATAAATATCAAATCAAAATCCTGTCTTGGGAAGCATTATTTATTGATAAAACTTAATTTTTGTGGTCAGATTGCAAGTTTTTTTTATGATATTATTTCTTCTACGAATTCAAATGTTTGAATGTAATTAGATAGATATGTGTTTTTACTATTTAATTACCGCAAAAAACCTATAGGTATTAATGTAAAATTTTTAAATTACAATTTTTTTCCACATCAATTCTGATTTTTTCGGCTACGTCAAGTTTGTCCTCGTGTAACATAACATTTTACTAATACATTTGACATGAATGTTTATGTATCAGATTTCTTGGTTATTCAACTATCTCTGACAAAAATTTCGTCTCTTAACTCGCTATTGGTATGGCACAAGAGCCATTTATTCCCAACTCGGCGCAAACTTTTGACGCGGGCGCAGGTCGTAACACTCGGGAGCAATCACGAGGGCGCCACAGGGCTCCTTAGGCAAGCTAGTCGATAAGAAGAAGAATACCATCTTAATTATATGTTTTTCAATAAAATAAGAATGATAAGTAATTTTTTATACAGTTTAACTTTACATATTTATTGCCTTATTCAATGATTATGTGCACATCTTAAATAATAATGCTAATTTAATGTTTAGTTTTTGACCGTGTTATCAAACTTTAACAGCAATAAGATACCTAGCTCGCTAGGTGTCGGCTAATTACGCCACAATTATCAGCAATACCTTGTTTTAAATTTGTGTAATTCATGGATCAGTCTCCAATTTTTTTACCTAATTCATTTACACTTTACACACAGTCTAATGCGCATGGTATTGCCACCATTTCTCTATATACATTATCAAAATCACCAAAGTAAGCTTCGAATCGGCACACGGTATGTACTACTAATACTGTGTGTACTATTAATCACTTTACAGTATATGTATATATAAGGCTACAAATTGATTGCTCAGAACACACATATACCTGGCGGCCTGGGCGCCTACTACAACCTTTTATAAAACTACCATAAAACAGGAGAGTTTTGTAATAAGCTTAGAATAATATAATAAAGAATAATTAAACATACTCATGGTATGGTATAAATGTGTCAGATTTGCTTGTTTTGTCTACCTACCGGCGCGATTTCTTTAGCACGCTAGCAGTGCTGTTGTGAGTGATGAATCAAGCTTTTTAGTAAAAACCTAGATAGACATCATCAAGTTTAACGATGAAAGTGAATAACAGACCACACTGTTACAATCGCATCCCCACCAACGCAATAGAGGCAAACAATATTATTTAAATAATATTTTACTTTGTAATAGTTATACTTTGTGTCTAAAGTCATGCCGGAGTACGGAATTAAGTGAACTATTTGTTATGACGTCATCAAAACACCTAGCATAATTTTACTTTTATTCTTGCTATATTGAACTGGAAGTACCAGATTTAGTGGTGAGGTTGAAATATGACTACTTTAAGAGTAAGCTCCCTGGTTAGTGTCACATTATTTCCGTAGAAAATCAGTAATGTACGCTAGAATCGCCACTTCCGTTCAGTGGGCCTAGCATGATAATTTTCGTGAGGGTGACGTAATCGTATTGTTGACGTATACAATCCAAAATATGAGTCTGTTGTACACAGTTGTACTTTTGCTAGGCCCACAGCGATGAGATCACAGGTAAATCTGGCGCGGTAAGCGACACCTTCTTAAGTAACACTATCGTCAACTCACTAGACTTCGCTTCATGTCAGCTCACTACACTACACTTTATGTGAGCTCGCTACACCTCACTTCACATATTACGACACATATTGATTAGTAAGCGCGCGCAGTAGCCTGGCACGCCTTGTGGCAGCGGCTTCCCTCTGTATATCTTCACTATTGTTCGCGTTGAGTTCAAGCGCGCCGGCTGCTTTGACTGCGCGCGCCCGCCGGCCGCCCTCGCCGCGGCGGGCGTGAAGAGCCACGCACACTTCCAAGAGAGTACCATCCCACATACAGCCGTAGTAGCCGTCCATTGCGTCGGCAGCATTGCCCGTCTGTGGAAGAGAGAGATGGCTGGATTTACATTTGCACAAAACTATATGGTTTTATTATTCCTTCCTATAAGATAGAAGGGAAAAATAGAAGAGGTGAGAGTGGAGGGTGAGGGGGAAGGAGAGGGAGAACGGGGAAGGGGGGAATCGGACCTCAGGAACCTCCCACAGCCCGACGAAACGCAATAGCAAGCTATGTTACTTCACGTCGGTGTTATGTGCGAGTGTGGTACTTCTCCGGTCGTGCCGGCCCATTGGGGTTGCAGTGGCACTACCACAAAAAAAGGATTTTGAGGATACTTCCCTAACTGCCTCAGCCAGTATCGGAATTCTTGGCGTTGACATTTCGAGTGTCGTTCAGTTTCGCCGTCAATTGGAAGGGAAGGCTAAATTAGCTTCTAAAAAGCTTGGTGTGCTTGGAATAGCGAGACAGTACTTCACGTCTCGGCCCAACGCCTGCAACACTATAAGGCTCAAGTCCGGCCTCACATGAAGTATGCTGTTCTCACCTCTGGGCGGGGGCTCCCCAGTACCAGCTCCTTCCATTTAGACCGCACTCAACGCAGAGCGGCTCGAATCGTCGACAAACAAGCTCTCTCCGATCGGCTCGACTCTTTGGCACTGCGTAGAGATGTTGGATTGCATATTCCATCGCATATATCATGGGGAGTGTTCCGAGGAACTGTTACATCTAATACCTGCAGCTGAATCACCATCGGGCATCACGACGGAAACTTCATGTTGACGTCTGGGAGTCCACAACCGTGCGATTCCGACGGCACTTTCTGCCTCACAATACTAATATGTGGAACCAGCTGCCACTCAATCTGTCCGCATCAGGTTTACGCTATAAAAAAAGATTTATGAATAAAGCGGAGGCTTGATTCGGGCCGATTAAGGTGTTTCCGAACAGATACGATTTGGGAGCCTTCAAGAAAATAACCTATTTTGCTAACCTATCCCATTAAAAAATTTAAAAATCAAGTAAAGAAGCCCATTGGTGATGCTGCGTTGGAGGCTAGACTCCATAGATGCAAGCTAGCCTGCTTAACGGTATTTATAAAATACCGTTAAGCAGGCTAGCTTGCATCTTCAGGCTTCAGAGAATGTGTTATCGATCTCCGTAATCTTATCTCGTTTCTTTCGGACAGTATTACGTAGGTACGAGGGTCATTTGAAAAGTTCTTAGCCTAACATACTTAATGAAACCACACGATTTTGAGTTTATTTTTATTTTTCAACATACTCTCCTCCAAGCTCAAAACACTTTTTCCATCGACCCGGTAAGGCTTCGATACCCATTTAAAAAAATCTTCGTCTAACTTCTCAAAATAAGCGTCCACGGCGGCTATGACTTCTTCATTTGTAAAAAAATGTTTACCACCTAAAAAATTTTGCTTTGGGAACAGATAAAAGTCGGACGGTGCTAAATCCGGTGAATATGGTAACAATTCGAAGCCACATTGATGGATTTCTGCCATGGATTGCACAGAGGTGTGAACGCGCGCATTGTCCTGATGAAACAAGACTTTTCTTCTCAATAAACCTGGACGTTTTTCTTTGATTTCTTCCCTCAAACACGCAATAGGTAGCAATAGTAATCGGAGTTTCACCCTTTTATAAATAATCCACGAGAATTATACCCTTTGCATCACAAAAAACGGATGCCATGACTTTGCCCGCCGATAATACCACCTTTGCCTTCTTTGGGGTGGGCGATCCTGCTCTTTTCCATTGTTTCGACTGTTCTTTTGTCTCGGGTGTATTGTAGTGAACCCAGGTTTCATCCATGGTTATAAATCTTTCAACAAACTCTATTGGGTCAGCTTCATATAACTCTAAACAGTCGCGAGAAGTTGAGAGTCGGTTGCGTTTTTGTTCCACTGAAAGCAGTCGCGGTACCCACCGCGCAGACACCTTAGAGAATCCAAGTTCAGTAGTAATTATATGATGTGTTCGCTCAGATGAGATGCCTACAGTCTTAGCTATCTCCTCGACAGTCAATCTTCGATCAGATAAAATTAAATCACAGATTTTTTCTTTGTTTTGATCAGCGGAAGCAGTCGAAGACCGACCACTACGGGGTTCATCTTGAATGGTCTCACGACCATGTTTAAACTCTGCCACCCAGTTTTTAATAGTCGCATACGAAGGAGCGGACTCACCCAAAGTAGTAGATATGTCTTCATGTATAGCTTTTGGAGTTAAACCTTTCAAATTCAGGTATTTTATCACTGCACGATGTTCAATTTTATCCATTTTCAAAAATAGCTCTGACTTGACTTACGGTATCACAATGAGTTACTCTGAATAAACTAAACTGTGCATACTTGTTGCTAAATAATGTAACTACAAAATGAGGGTAGTTATAATAAAAACCAATGACTTTAACCATGTTAGGCTAAGAACTTTTCAAATGACCCTCGTACATGGTCGATATTTTGAAAATGAGCACGAAGCGTTTTAAATCCATCTTCATAATGCGAACAGCTCGAGTATGGAACAACCTACTTCATACGTCTACACGTTCTACGTCTATATTTTTCGATAGATATAATCTAGGTTTTTTAAATTTAATAGGTATTTTCTAGGCAAGCATTTTCCACCGTCGATTACGTTGACACTTTCTATCAAGAGAGACTATGCTGAAATGCTCATATGAAGTCGCAAATCGCGGTTTGCTTCGACACGGCGACCTCAGGCACGCGTTTCTCGGTACATATGTGACGAGGCTATGTGGTAGCTACATACCTTCTCAGCAAGACACTTGAAAGCGGTGGTGTAGTCGGGCTCGTCGGGCAGCTGGCAGAGCGCAGCGGCGGTGGAGGGCGCCTGGAGCGCTAGTGCGGCGCGCGCGGCTCGCCTCGCTATGGCGCCTTCTTCTGGCGCGCGCTTGCTGAAGTGCCACGTGGCGGCCGCTAGTGCGCACAGGTAACGTCGCATCGCGCTACCCCACCGTCCCGTCGCGCATTCCACGTCCCCGTACAGACGCAACCTGTGCATACATTTCATTATAATTATCCACATTTATTTATTATTTTACTTAGAGACCAAGAGGACGTAGCCCAATAAGATGGTCCGACCAAGTGTCCCAACAGTTGGGTTCAATTTTGATAAAAACTAAAACTTCAGGAGAAGAGCAAGAGTGACACTAAGAAATTAAAAATTAAAAGCAATCATGCATCCAATCGCAATTTATCTTGTTGTGGTTAATGTTCTACTCACATGCTACTTAATATTTAATTATTCAATATACGGCCGACTAGAAACTAGTGTATACCACCACTAATTCTGCTGATGACGAGACGCCTGTGTATTCTGACAAGTAGCAAAACATTTGTCTAAATTCAAATTTATTATCAATATTCTAAAGACTAAGGAATAAAAAAAATTTGAAACATAAGGCAATCCAATGCAACACATGCAGCATCAATAATTAAAATATCAATATTCCTTAAAAAACAATAAGCCTCAGAACCTAAGATAAGAAGCCTGTGTCTAGTAACTGTTGCGTTAGTTGTAAACACACTTACCAAGAAACGTTGTAAGGATACAGCCTCAGACTTCGTTCCAACAGGTCCGTGAACGATTCCAGTACATATTTCACACTGATGTTGTTGCTATTCGATATAGTAGATGGCCAGAGGTTCGTGTACTCCACAACCAGTTCCAGTGATGTATCGTCTAGAAGTATGTTGTGTATTCTGGCCAGAAGGGAGAAGACTACGCTGACGGCAATCGGTTCGCGTAGTGTTGATAGGTAGGCGTTGAAAGCGTTTCGTGCTTCGTAAACAGACGCGTCTCGGTTGTGTGGCATGCCGCTTGCGTTGCGTTTTGCCGCGCCGGATGGAGCGTGCGTGTATACGGCGAGAGCTGTGAAATAATAAAATAAAACTAACACTCTCGATCTGGAAAATGTCTATTTAGTAGCAGTAGAATTCTTTGGGTACGTTCCGGTAAGCGACGTCAACGCTCACAACTTTCGCGCCCCGGTTTAACGTTCCGCTATGAATCAATTCTTACAATACCCAAACGGAACGGGTACGATGTCGTGAATAGCGCGCCAATTTTTCTGTCAAAAATGGATAGAATCCTATACATTTGATGTTTGACAGTGACAGCTCGCAACGACCGCAAAAAAACCACCTACGGTCTGCGAGCGTTGTGAGCGTTTTCGGTGATGTCATCGATGACGTATCGAGCTCGCTCACGATGATCGTGGACTGGATGAGGAAGGGAATGGGTGTGGGAACGCTGCGAGTGATTACGGTGCTTACCGCATTGTAGCCTTAGCGAATGAGTTTCTCCGTGGTGGAAATAGACAGCAGAAGGAAATAGACGTCACGAAATGGCAGTATTTGTCATTTTGGGTAAAAACAAACTTGTGTGACAAGGGATTTGTATCGTTTTTTTTGGATTTAGCACGTTTGTCGACAAAATCGTCGTGTAAATGTTTTCGACTATTAGCTTGAGCACAATTGTAGATCAATTTAAAGAGGAAACTTCTATGTTTGAGCTTAGTGTGTGCAAGGTAAGAAACCTACTGGTTTCTCTTCTTGAGACCCTAGAGTCTCATTATTCTATGCATGAGACATGGTTGCACCCGGAGGCATAACAATACGGCATTTCATTTATTTTTCACAACAAAATAGGCGCGTAATAATTAAAACTGCTAAAATCAGATACGTTTTCGTCTTTTTTTTACAATACATAGCGTCATTTTGTGACGTCACAGCTTCCACGGCCTACACTGCCACTATACCCTATATCTACCGTGAAGCAGTAATGTTCGCAATACTGCGTTCTGTTTGGAGCTGGTAACCATACCCATGGTTACCAGCAAAACTACAGGCACATGAGACTTAACAACTTAATCTCTCAAGGTCAAGGGCGCAGTGCAGTTCGATACTTGATTTTTGTCTGTACTTACATGTGTTATGATAATGTATGACGTTTTGGATTAACTCTGTTAGCCACATCGACTGAAATCTACACTAATATTATAAAGAAGAAAGATATATTTGTTTGAATTGAATAGGCTCTGGTACTACTGAACCGATTTGAAAATTATTTCACCATTAGAATCCTACATTATCACTGATGAACATAGGCTATATGTTATGCATGTTAAATATGCAATAGTAACGCTGAAAATCCATATATGGCGCACGCTGCGGTAACTATTGACAATTATTGATCAGATACTCGTATTACTTACTGCAGTTTTATTGAAGACATGAGTGTCTACAAAAAAGTCTGCAATGCCAATCATATAACTTTTACAGTTATGTCACAATAACTAATTTTCCGTATTACAATATGCAATATTAACGCCGGTACAAACTAAGCCACATTATTTGTATCTTGGTATTATTAACTTTAATAATAAAAAGGAAAGATGTGATATTTGTTTGTAATGGATAAACGCAAAAACACTTTACCATTACAAAAAATATTTTCACCAGTAGAAAGCTACATAATGCCTGAGTAACCATACGCTATATTTGATTTATTATCATCATCATCCATCACCACACGGGCCATAGCATAATAAATAAAATAAAAAAATACTACTGTACCATAATCCCAGAGAGGCCGTGCAAACTTCCTGTTTCCCTTGCCCCGCTGTAAGTCTGCGCAGGCGGCGCAAACCGCGGCCGCTAACTCCCCCGCCCCCGTACCCGCGACCGTCCCTCCTCCGTCCCACTCGCACGCGTTTACTAACAGGCTCCAACACGCTTCCACTACCTGCCCAAACACGAGACGTTATTTCTATTTATTTCCAATAGTAGGTCGTTCCACTGTCGCCAAGAAAAGATGGGAAGCGAGGCCGAAGGCCAATCCTATTACGCGAACCAAGTCACGGGCAGTCGCTAGTCTATATATATAAAAATGAATCCCTATTTCTCCTGGTCACGCTATAACTTGAAAACGGATGGAACAATCACTCTAATTATTTTATTGTTTTAATTATTGTCAGAAGGTTCTTATGAAAGAAAAACCGAGAAAAGTTGGGAGGTTATGGCGAGTCTGAAAGGCGACCCTACTACGCGAACGAAATCGCGGGCAGTTAAAAATACAGGGGTAGAAACCGATTTCATGGTTAAAAATACTGATTTTACTGACTGCAAGCATCCAAAATACTGACCATTTGCTGACCAAACCGCGAGAGGTACTGACCCTTTGCCGAACAATTTACCATTGAAATATGCATGTGTTAGTTGCTGTTAGTTAAGTATGTGTGCTAGTCATTCTATTAAACACACACCAAGGTTGTAAGTGTTTGCGTTTAGTTTTGAACATTGTTGTATTTACATTACATGAATGTTATAGAAAAAAAATGTAAATTATTGTTTTTGAATCTCCATTAAGAATGGAAAATTGTAATCTAACATTATTTATAAACTGAAATTATTAAATAAAAACATAAAATCCCACACTATACTTCTACAACATTACTTAGTACAAAACGCATCGAGCATACTTTTTCTGCGTCGCGTTAAGTGTCACAGACTATAAAATGGCTGTTTAAGGCTCCAAAAATATATCTATCTCATAGATGAGAGATAGATATATATTTGGAGCCTACCTCCTATAACCATGTTATAATGGTTTAACTCTAATCTGTGTCTGGCACTGTTTTTTTTCTAAGCAAATCTAAAGAGGATGACCTACTGTCCAGTAAGTAAATTACATACGAGTACTTACTTACTGGACAGTTGTGAATAAGTCTCCGGTAGAGTTCCCTTTCTGAATACTTTTTAGAGATGTTATGGCAACATTACATACCTACCATTTTTAAGAAAAATACTTTACCTGTGGCCTGGGAATGATTCCGTCACCCGCGGTGACTGCGGCAATGCAAGCCCTGCATTTATTGGCGATACTCTTCAAGTTGAGTCGATGATGAGGCCATTCACTGAGCACCACATTAACTTGCAGCAGCAAAACTTCCCAGGACAACAGCCGGCAAAGGCGATAGAGATTGGGATCATTACCCCCACCGAGCTGACTGCGAGCTTCACCTTCTAATACTGAAAGGAGGGATAGCGCAGCTCGCGAACACCCAGCTTCTGCCCGCGCTCGAGCCGCTCCCGATACCACATACCCGAAATCTTGCAAGAACCCTCTTGGTAAAGACACTATTGCATTCCCCAAAGCCCCGGCTGGCTTCCACGACGGGCTCAACTTCCATAGCGGCGACGGCGCTTTCATCATCGCCAACTTCACTAAACACATCCGAACATCATCCGCAGTAGACGATTCGATAAGACGCTTTTTAAGTTTTCCCATCTCCAACTCTGGCACTGGTGGCAACTCGAATTCAGACGTGTCCCAGTCATCGGTGAGGAGTTCCGGTGGTATGTCCATACTTTCGTCATCGAGATTGATCGGATCGTTCATGATTTTATGCAACTGTTCGTTGGAAATCAGTTTCTTTCTAATCCTTTCTGCTTGATCGCCGACATGCTTCCTCAAGTATTCTTCTATTCTGTCGATAGGAAGGCGACATTGCGATGTCGCTAGATGTAGGAAGAACATTTTCAAATTAGACCAATCTTTCTCTGATAGATTTGACATCAATACTGGCCCAAGAGCCCAGAACAGTAAATCAAAGAATTTTATTCCAACTGTTTTAAATTTGTTCAGAAAATCAGGATGAGTTGATGGAATGCCACCCTCTAGGGCATATCTCACGGCATTCAAAGCAGACACTCTGTTGAGAAGATCTCTAGCTACTGTAAATGCTCCACTTGAAGATGAACCTTGGATGTCAAGCTCAGCCACTTGTCTATGAATCATTGGGATTTCCCTAGCTAAGTTATCAGCTTGGAGCACCGCTATGATTCCAGTGTAATGATTTGCAATGGATTCTTGAAGCTTTTGTAACAACGACGGTTCTTCTTTCAGTAGCTCATACCCCAAATTCAAAGCCCTTATATAGCCAATAATGTCCTCATTAGTCATACTTGCGTAGTAAAAGTGACCCCAAGGTACTTCCTTCTCTTTTCCATATCCATAGATTGACACTTGTCTTTCTAACAAAATTGAGTTCTCTCTACACCCAAGAATATGTTTTTTGGCTAAATCATGCTGTCCATAAAATAAGTAATTATAACAGAGATCGAAATGTATTTGCATTGCCAGTTCATATTGGCTTATGGAGTTACCAATGTTCCAATTATGGTTCATATCATCAGAGTCTTCTGTGAGATGGACGAAGGCTTCCATTGGTGGAATTGTTATTTTCTTAGGGTCTTTACGCCCACCTTCATATAGAGCTAATATATATTCCAAAAATTTGATGCTGTCAAGGCGAGACGTTTCGCACATTCGCAGAATCTTTTCAAAATTTGGATTCAAAGGAGTGAAACTGTTTTCCCCTTGCATGCCAGGCCTGAAAAAAATAATAACACAAATTAATTAGTTATACACTATGGCTTTTCCCACGGGAACTTCACAATGTATGTGGCCTGATAATGTGCTATTTTAGTTAGCTGGGATGGGGGCGCTAAATCCTGCACTGACGTCTCGCATGGGGTGCATTGTGCATAAATACTGGTTGCTCGGATGCTTATAGTTAGTGAAGGGCACTAGCTAAGTGTAAGCACTTTTAGCACAATTTAGCACAGCGAGAGGTAAAAAACTTATAAAGAGGTTTCACTCGTCTGTACTACGGAGTCGAGCGGTGCGTGTGCGGCGTGAGGAGAAACATGAGGCGTCTAGCGCGCTTGCGCAGCGCCGTGCTACACCTCCCGCGCTCCTTCCGCCGCCCCGATGACAGCCGGTCTCTTCCCGCCTCAGACCTCATTCCGCTAAGAAACCTACAGTCTACAGCGCAAGTCAAATCCACTTGGTTTTTCAAGTCACATCTTTGGTGGCACGTATTGTACCTGCTGGTAAGTACTGTGTCTGGTGATAAGCACTCTTCCTGGTGTAAAGCACTATATCTACTAATGACAGTTGCAAAGCCACCCAATTAATACCAGTATTGGTGATTATTTACAGACAGAAACATATTAACGCTTTCTGTACATGGCATCGTAAAACCACCGGTTGCCGCCCAATCGCATGTGAAGAATTAAAAATCATTTTAGGGTTGATATAAGTTTTTTTAAACTGACATGGAATGGAAGTAAGCATAACATTAGAAACGAGATATTTACCAAGAGTTGTATTTATTTTGAGCCCTCGATATTTTGGCGCAGTAGCATGCGCCATGTTCACGACTAAACTGAAGTAACTCCGAGTAGGTGTTGTTATGAGCAGATGAAACGATCTAACCTCTTCCTCTCAAATTTCTTGCGTTCCGATTATAATACAATTATAATAATAAACTATGAAGTGCCCTCTGTGATGACTTCACATCATCATCGGATGAAATGTTTTTGACTTATGGCTATTAACCGATAAGTGTTGTACCTATACTTAGATAATCCGACATTTTGGGAATTTCATGATTAATTTATATTTGTTAACGTAAAACGTTAGGGTCAGCTAAGAAACAAATTCCACTAGATGGCACTGTTTTCTTGATAATTGCATATTAATTTATTTTAATGAAATATGGGAGGATTAAATAAGAATGCTTGATTTTGCGCCCTTTATCTTTATTTATTAACACACTACAAACATAACTGAAACTATTTATTACTCGGATTTCGAGAAAATGGATAATAATTCTCAACTCTTGTTATACCACAGATTACGTAATAGTACATAATCCTTAGGCACGCATTGCGTGCGTGCGTAAGGATTATGTACTATTACGTAATCTGTGGTATAACAAGAGTTGAGAATTATTATCCATTTTCTCGAAATCCGAGTAATAAATAGAAATAGACATACAAATTAAGAATTTGTAGTAGCTATTTAACAAATTCGTCCGTCTCACAGAGTTCCCATTAGCCTATCCGTAGAAACGTTTTCGCATGGGAACAAAGGTGCATGGTTCGAACCTGGGCTTATCGTGTTATTTTTGGCATTTATGTTTTAGTTTTTTGAGAAACCTTTATTCGTCATTTTAGATAACGATATGAATAGATACTAATATTATCAGTGACATTCTAATATACCTAAGCCTCAACCTGAATTAGATACCTATACTTTATTACCCTATGTCTTTTCTGCTGCTGTAACAGAGCGAAGGATCGTCTTGATTTTGAGTCGTATATGGTTCCGAGGGTGACTAAGGTTACTTTTTATACAGACGTAACACGGGCGAAGCCGCGGGCAGACACTTGTGTAATAAATAAAAGTCTACATCATTTCAATAGTGTATATTCATAGATCTAAGCACTTAGCATTTTTTTAACCCTTCTTAGAATAATTTCTGGTAAAACACATTTTTTTAAAAATGCTACCAGTTTCGGGACCATTCCAGCAATAAAATCTTCATCTCGTTCTATTTCTATTACTTTTATGGGTTGTTCTGGTGAGATGTAGCACACAAAGTAAAACAAAAGTTTTTGCAAAAACAACGTAATAACAACAAATACTACAAACAAATAACACATAGAATATTACTCGAGAAGTCAGTCACACGGAATAAAATAAAATATCAGCAATTCAGCATCACCACTGCAACTTCAGTAATAATGACATATTAAAAATATGAAATTGAAAACTGTCAAAACGTCCGAACCAGTGTTGCTAGTGGCAGATAGTCAAAAGTGACTCGAGTCATCTAATAAGTACCTATATCAGGCAAAAAACTCACTATTTTAGCACTCTCTTATTTGGGTTTTTGTGTTTCAAGGTCATTAATTAATGTAAGTAATTTTGGAATAAGCATAACAAGAGTCGATAATGTCGCTGGAAACAAAAAAAATCTAAGCATTAGGTAGCTTCCATTTTTTTACATCAACAGTAAAATAATATACCTAATGATATAGTATATATATATGATATAATATAAATATATGGTAATTACTAATTTTGTGCAAAAACACTCAACTAATACAATTCGATCGGAAGTAGTGCACAAACGTAAAAAATAACTAAAATAGCTAACAGCTCGAGTCTGGTAACACAAAGACAGCAGAACTGAGTGGAAGAAAATGAATTTATTTTATGTCGCACAGAGTGGCAACGTCGCGTTCAAGCCGTGATATAGCGCAGTCCTACTCTCGCAGAAAATGTACTCTACTAGCACGCACCATCTGACAACGTAGCTTATTTGCACTGTCAAGATATTATAACGTACAATAATAATGTAGCTATATGTATAAAATTGAACCACACAAACGTAAAATCAGACGATTTGGCGATGGTAAAACAATAAGATAACACGCTGATGTTTAACTATATCATTGATTTGCGCAAATATGAGTACAAATTAGGACAATGTTAACTCACAATAACTTTAAATTCGCTCCAGAGAACTCAAAAATGCGTAGTTTAATTTGTATGGAAAACGTTTAACCTTAAGCATATTTTGACATGAAAACCAAATCAGTTTTCTATGGTGTACCCCGGTGGCCTGCCACTTTTATACAGTAGTTATGTCACCGTGTTCATCTTAAATGAGTATGTGTTCACAAAGCATTTTAAAGATATCCATAATTATATGTGTGTGGGGAAATTACATGATTGAAGTCTCTTTTACTTACATGAGCATGAATGATATCTTTGACGATTTAGCATACAGCGCAGTCTTGACGGGGAATCTAATAATCCATCTGTGGTACAGTGTCAATGCAAACTGTACTTGAGGCAGTGCTAGCAAATCTGCAGGAACTTCCTAAAACAGAACAAATAGTAAATGTTAGTGTAGTTCAATAATTATGTTATAAAATTCTACAAATCTTGAAAATATGTAGTAATACTTTATTAAGAAAAAAATAAATTTTGTTTATATCTATTTATATAAGCGAGAGCATTCAATTTAACTAGTTGGCTCGCATTTCCTACAATTCAATATATTAATGTGGGTCATGCTGTCTATGGAAGAAATTATGTCCGAGAAATGGTGGTCATCAAATTAATGCATGGACAGCTCTATTACAGTTTAACCAAATGTATACACTAGCTGATCCACGCGGCTCTACCCACAAGGGAATGCTTATGATGCAGTAAAATATGCCCAGAATAAAAAGTAAACTAAGTGTTATGCCAGATAAACTACTACTATAATTATATATATACTAGAGACTGCCCGCGACTTCGTTCGCGTAGTAGGCTCGGCCTTCGGCCTCGCTATGACCTCCCGTCTTTTCTTGATAGTTAACACAACAATAAAAGAATTAGCGAGATTGTTCCATCCATTCTCAAGTTATAGGGTGACCAGGCGAAATAGGGGTATTATATTTTTATATTACTAATAAACATTGCCCATATTGGTTTAAGTATTTTTGGTGTGAAGGAGTAGAAAAAGCAAATACTACATGATTATGCATTTATAATATTCCATACTATTACGAGTATGTCTACCGTGTGAGTTTTGGTATTATTTAAGCTTTCTGCACCCTGTAGAAGCTTATCTGCACCTGAGGTGGTAAATGCACTTTTCTTGCAATTAGGATTGCCCTCAGTTTTCTTGCAAAGACATATCTATATAGTATAAATATAAAGGTAACTCAGGCCTTGGAACATAATATAGGTACAGTGTAATCTTCCCAATCCAGCGTTTTTGCAGTTGCAGGCAACAGTGTACAACTTCTGTAGCATTGACGGTGATATTTGTTGCGTAATAAATAAGCTTAAAAGCGGTGTGCCCACCTAAGCAACGTGACACGTGATCTGGCATGTAACTGGCCACACTTCTGGCATGTCCACTCTAGTGGGATTTTTTACACAACTTTTCATTGCTTTAAGTCAGTATTGCTCTGCAGGGGTCAAGATGGTTTGAATATCAACATTCCCAGTGATAACTAATTATTTTTATATTTCTATATTACCTGTGGTGGAACAGCAAACACTGCATCAGTAGCCATGTATACCAGGTCTTGCATCAGTTGCTGCTGTGATGGCGGAGCCAGCTTTACTTCAAATATATCTGTAACATGCATAAATCAGTACTGATACATGAGGTTTTAGTTTGAAATTACCTACAAGTTTATTAAAATTATACTAACATTTACTGACCGGTAGTTTGTGCAATTGGTAGCAACCCTGCCTTCCAAGTCACTGGTGCTGGGTTTGAACCCCGATCAATAATTTGTGTGCATGTACATGTTCGTAGGACTTGTGTCTGGGTGTGTATACATATACAGGGTTATTGGTAATTCGACGTATTCCCATAGGAGGCGATAGGTTTATTTGTGATTATGTCAACGCCCATATGCATTATGCAAAAGTGAATAATTTTTGAGTTGTTTTTTTGACGTTTTTTTTAGCCTTTTTTTAAATAAGTCCAAAATGCAACATCAAAATCTATCAATATTGAAACAAGAATTAGTGGTCCAAATTTCAAAATGCGAGATGAAAAATGATATTATTTAAATATTCCACTAAAATTTGATTAAAGTAGGCTTGTAGATTATTTTAAAAACATAACGGTTTTCTTAGCTCTCCAACAATGCATAATTAGGAACTTTCTAATAATCTGAACAAAAAGAACACTAAGGTTGGTCTTTAAAATTTCCCTAAAGTTTAATTAAAAATACCCCAAATCAAATAAAACAAAAAATACAAATTTTAAATAAAACTTAAATCCGAATAATAAGTAAAAGTTAAGACATTTTGTAGTTTTGCCTAATTAAAGCTCTTGCTCGAAGTGATTTCTTGTATTACGTACGTAAAGTCACATTCTATTCTGAGTTGTGACTTAACTACCGAAGCTGTCAAATTACGCCGCATCGCATTAGCTGCGTCAATAAATCTTGTTATGAGATCGTCTGCGGATGACGCAGGCAAGACGTCGTAAACTAAGAATTTCATGTGACCCCATACATAGAAATCAACCGGCGTCTAGTCCGGACTCCTCGCAGGCCACGGAAGGGGTGTTCCTCGCCCTATCCAACGCTTAAGAAAATGGCCATCGAGCTATTGACAATGTGCAGGACATCCGTCTTGCTGCCAAAGGCACATCTTCGCGGAAGGCAAACATTTCATTTGTCAAAAAAATTTCGTAGGCTGCAGCATAATTAAATTGCTCGGTAAAACATTTAACTAAACAACCGATTAAATTGTCGTCACTTATTCCCATCCACCCATTGACAGAAAAACGCATTTTCTCACTCCAGTAATCATTGTGGTAGATAATAATCCCATCTTGATCGAATTTGGATTCGTCGATACTTTACGCCATAGGATTATTTTCAAAAAAGATGCATCTTCTAAATCCGCATTTAACATAAATCTGTAGACAGAAAGCAACTCTCCTTTCAGGGTCTTCTTCGTGAAGAACTTGCACTGGAGTATAATGGTAAGGATAGAATCCTGCATAATGCACCATAGACCACGCTTACCATTGTGTTACAGAGTCGTGTGGCGACGGTGTTTGTCGAAATTGTTGGTACATCTATAAATTCTTGCAGAATATCCTCTTATATATATTATCACACATATTGTTACTTACTACACATATTATACTTACATTATATTATTTAAATAATATTATCACTTTTATTACCTATTACATTATTTTATGTATAATACTAAATGTTTTGTATTAAATGCTGGAAATACAGTGAGTTATATCATTTCGGAATCTCATTGAAACAGGCATGTTATTATTTATTTGGCACTCAGGCCACCACTTCCTTTTAGTAACCACTTTAGGTTAAACTTAGGAAAAAATTAAAGCAAAACATGATATTGCTACAAGCTACATCTTTGTTTAAAAAAACAATGTATGCAACCCAAATGTTATAGTTTACATTCAATAGCGCATTTATCCAGGAATGCTATCCGAAAAACAGATTCACAAAAATCCTTTACCTGGATTCTTGTCACCAAAGAGTGGCAAAGGATGTATTTTTTTTAGAATTATCGAAAATGTTGAATATCTCAAAAACTGAGAGACTTTTACTAAACATACAACATATTTTTCTGCACTGCCATGTGGCAGTGTGTAATGAATGGATGGTATGGTACCTGCGGGTAGAGGGTGTCCTCTACCATATTATCCATTCATTACAGCACACCCTGTGCATGTTACATTCTTAACTATCACAGTTTTTAGCAGTACTACAAAGGTATATGCATGCTGACCAGTCAATCAAGAACCCAGTTATATATGAGACTGTGTAGTTCAGAGAGATCAATCTGCCATCTTGGATTAATGTGACAGATCAAGATAAAAAGTTTATAGTTGACTATTCTAATTAAGTTATGCATGAGTAGATATCACATTTTCAAAAAAAACTCCATATTCATGTTTAGTAGATAATTTTAAGTATTTACCCATATTATTTTAAATTTTCTTCCAGGTACAGACTTTTTGGCCTCTACTCCTTTATTATATGTATAGATTACCTACCTATATTATTATCCAAGATAGTGTATATTACACTTGTGTGATCTTTTGCAAATAAAGTTAGCAATAACCATCCCCATAGCTTACCTAGATTCCAATTGAGTGAAGCTGCAACACGAAGAGCAAGAATCTTCAACGCAAGCTGTTTCCTTGTGTATTGTGCAGGTGCAGGTGTGATGGATGTCGGCGGAGTAGGGGGAGCATCTGTATCCACTATTCTTTCACTTGTAGGCTTTGAGTTACCATTTTTACTGTCGACTGACAGGAACTCCTCAATTAGCTCACATGCTGTTGGTTCTGTCAAGTCAAATGACAAAAATAGTATATAAGGAGAACTAAAACCAGTATATAATATCTCCATAGGAACATCAATCAACAACAAAAAGTCATAATTATATGTAAGAAGGACAATCACACCTAGAAAATACTTCCAATTAGAGTAAAACTACTCGCAAAGGAAATTGTTCCTCTTTCAAATTTAAAATACTTATAAGTTTTTCCTTGAATTGAAACAAAATATGTATTCATAACACCTGTATGTAGTTTCAGCCTACTTGTGGTACATTGATCATCTACCTATGATAACTAGTTTATTTTTTACAAGTATAATGGCACTTAAAAGTATTTCAAGCTAGGAAGTATTTAGGGTGAATATCGTGGACTTTGTAGGAAATACCAGGTGCAAAACCTTGGTTGTGTTAATGCGCCTCACCGCTATGACTAGTCACCCCTCTATTACTCCTCCATAATAAAAGGAGCCTATGGTAGGGTATAGAATTTATTAGTATTGTATAAAATTAAATTAGTGTAGTAATTTGAAATGTGTCGGAAGAGGCGGGTTCGAATCTCGTCCGAAGATGTGAATGTGCTCTCTAAAAATTGAAATAATTTAAATGTTTCAACACACGGATGTTATAGTTTATAAAAAATTACATGAAACAAACAAAATGTATTAAAACAAGCGATACGAGAGATTTAAAGTAGATGTATCATAATGCACTGCTTGAAGATGAAAACAATAGTTGAGGTTATGTTTACAACAGTAGCTAACCTGGATTGGGCCTGGATAGATGGTTCTTCAGAAGATTAGGATCGAGCAGGAATTCAAACCACAATATAGTGTCTGGAGAGATGGGCACAGTGCCCGGTCGCAGTAAATCCACGTCCATATTGACTGACGGCTCCCGTTATGTTATTGCTGGTAAAAGTGCTTCATGAAAATACAGCAATAGTTATAGAGCTATTCCATTCTTAGGTATATGTACAAATTCCGAGGCATTTCTCTCTTGATAAGAAAATAAATAAATAGATTGTGATTGCTTCGGTTCATAAAATTACAGCAACAAAAAAAAATCAGTCATAGGCAGGGATGCCAGATGGATGAGATTTCTCGGATTTCCCCAGATTCAAAACTAATTTTCCCCAAAATGATACCTTCTCTAAAAAAATCCCCAAACTTAATATGACGTAATTTACAAATAAATACGCCATAAATTCTAAGTATCATTTATTTATATCTTCAAAGGGACTAAACAAATCTAATAATTCGTCATCGTCTCGAGCAAAGGAAACATTTTCGGAATTAAATGTTGTAGCATTTTAGCAGTAGGCTCAAATTGTGAACATCCACCATGGGCTGCTACTCAGTATCTCATCCTCATTATGTTTTCTGCCGTTTTGGTCAGCAGTCTGTTTTTTTATACAACATTAATGATTGAGAAAGCTCTTTGAGGAAACGCTATTTCCCCAGCAGCATTTTATATGAGGAAAAACTTCACCCCAAAATTCATCGGTGGATTCACTGTCAGCCTTTCGGCTTGGTCGGCTCGTTCTCGACCACAGTACGTACAACCATAGACGCAAGAACGAATTTGTGATATTGGGCTTAAGCTCTATGGTCGACCGATATTTATTTTTGCGCTAGATAATTTACAGGAGTGCGTTCAGTTCGATCACCTGGCGATCGTGATAATAATATATCTAGTGCAAACTAGTAAAATTTGTATAAACTATCCTACTGTTGGTGATCTTCAAGCGTCGTCGGGCGATCAAACTGAACGTACCGCAGATCTATAGACAAGACTTCGTTCGGAAATAGTCAACTCCGAATTTCCCCCATGTCGGAATTCCTTCCCCAAACATTTCCCCAACACTTCTCCAAACGCCATATTTTTCTCCAAAATGGGTAAAAAAACTCCAAATGTGACAACGCTGTTCATAGGTAGCAGAGTTGCCAGTAGCGAAAAACGTTCATAGACTAAAATAATATACTGTAAATACTGTAATAGTCAAATCAAATGTTAACTAGGGTGATGTGGGGTAATTGTAAGACCGGGGCTAAAGTAATAATGTCCCATACCTGATAAAATAATAATCGAACTGAAACTACCATCTTTCAAAAGTATACAGTACTTCTTCGAGTACAAGATAACTACTTGTGACGTTTGATTTTGCAGTCACGTTCAAAATGTCATTGCAATTAGCGAGCGGCCGTTGTTTGGTTTTTTCGAATTGAGCGCGGAGTTTTCAATCTCAAATAATCAAAGTAACAAGGCAAGTTTTTGCGATGACTTCATTTTGTTGTGTTCTGGGACACATTTGTAAGCTTATTGTGTATACATTTAATTAAAATATTATTAATCGAAATTTCCAATGTTGCTGATACATTTGCCCCTTGAATTAACTCCGTTGGGGTAATTGTAATACTACAACACGGGGCAAATGTAAAATGCCCATTGCCATGTCTGACCCCAAATGGGTCACTAAACTTCATCACCAATGGTTATAAAAAAGACTGCCTCAACCTGATATAAATAGGTTCACTAATATGAATATTTCTTGGTATTTAATTCGAAGTGTAGTAGCACTATTAGTAGATTCACTCGAAAAGTTCCTAATTTTGTAAGTTGTCCTTTGATCTCACTGAAATAAATACCCAAGTGTAGGTTAAAAAACGGTGTTTTATTACATTAGCCCCGCTTTCACTTTGTATTGATTTGCTCAAAAACTATGGCTTTACATTTACCCCAAAACACAGGGTAAATGTAATAATGCTTTTACTTATTAATAAAGTACAAAAAAATATATATTTCAAGTAAAAATTTTAACATTGTTTTTCTAGCATATGAAAGTTTGGTAAACACAGATTTTTCAATAGCAACTGCTTTTAATCTAAAATTAATGGCTTGGTAATGGTAAATATTTTCACATTAATTCTAAATTATGGCACTTAAATTTGCCCCACTTCACCCTATATAACATGAACTTGAGATGAAACAGCTCAAAAAGTAACATTTTCACGAAGAGTAACATTACCTCAACCATTTGATCCATAATTGATTTGAAACCTAATTTAGTGTTAAAAGTTTGGGCAACATAATTTTGTGTTTTATAAGTCTCATACTTAATATATATTTAATGTTAAATCATTTATCATTATCTCAGCCGTAGGACTTCCACTGCTAAACATAGACCTCCCACATAATTTTCCAAAAGGACCGGTTGGAAGCG
The DNA here is from genome assembly GCA_917880725.1 of Selenia dentaria. Lineage (NCBI taxonomy): Eukaryota > Metazoa > Arthropoda > Insecta > Lepidoptera > Geometridae > Selenia > Selenia dentaria. The sequence continues at coordinate 18,810,177 of OU862879.1, forward strand.
GCCTGCATCCAACGTCGTCCTGCGACCTTTATCAGGTACGCTGCGCTTGCCGGTCCGTGGTCTACTTTCCAAAACCTTCCAGCCCCATCGGCCATCTGTTCTGCGTGCTATGTGCCCTGCCCACTGCCACATTAAATGGCTAATCTTCTGGGCTATGTCGTTGACTTTCGTTCTTCTACGGATCTCCTCATTTCTGATTCGATCACGTAGAGAAACCCCGAGCTTAGCCCTCTCCATAGCTCGTTGTGCGACTTTGAGCTTTTCTATGAGGCCCATAGTAAGACACCACGTTTCAGTGCCATAAGTCATCACTGGTAACATACATTAGTCGAAGACTCTTGTCTTGAGGCACTGAGGTATTTTAGGAGAGAAGACTTCGCGAAATTTCCGGAACGCTGCCCAGCCGAGATTCTACGATTGACCTCTTTATCGAATTTCAATCTACCTAGTTTGACTGCCTGTCCCAGATAGATGTATTCGTCAACAACTTCGAGAACTGAGTTCCCAACTGATATTGGGGTACATTCAATGCCTTTTTTGCCTCTGTTGGCGAACAAAGCTCAAATTCCAGTGGGTTAGCTGGCGGGCATCGAGTGCACGCGACCTCAACAAACTCGATATTCATACAACCGGCTAGCGAGCACGAGATATTGTGTATTATTAAACGAATGAGCAACAAACGTAGTTTCGGTGATGATGAGCTACCACCTTTATTGATAAAGAAATGTGCGTGCGAGCTTACTCCTCCATTAACTATATTAGTGAACCAATCCCTCAATGAAGGGTGTTTCCCAGACAAACATAAATTAGCAAAAAATAGGCCAATCCCAAAAAAGGAGGGCATTCTGATAATCCTAGTAACTACCGACCTATTGCACTTTTATCGACAATTTCAAAAATCTTTGATAAGGTTATGGCAAGCAGTTTTAAGGAGCGTCGTTCAGCCATGAGGTTGAGGGTATCGTTGGAGAGTTTCTGTGGCCTATCTGTACGGTGGGGTTGAAAGAACTTGGAAGCCATTGTATGGACAGTTTCTACTAATCTGTTATTGATCTCGTCCACTGAATTGATGTTCTCAAGGCAATCGAAGCGATTGGACAGCTCAAGTTGAAAGCTCTCGGGGTTTTGAATATGGGCACGAGTAGGTCGGAGCGTAGACTTCAACAGACGAGACCTCTCAAGTTTGACATTAATATTCAATTTGCCTCTTACCATTCGGTGATTACTACCGGTTTTCACCCTGTGGATCACGGAGACATCAGTGAATATTTGTCTCTTGGTGGTCATAATGAAGTCAATCTCATTTCTCATGGAACCATCGGGACTCAGCCAGGTCCATTTCCTATGAGATGGCTTCTGAAAGAAAGAGTTCATCATAAAGATTCCCTCCATCTCCAGGAAGTCCGCCAACCTCTGTCCCCTACGGTTCCGTTGCCCATAACCAAATTGCCCCACTTTCAACTCATCCTCACTTCTCTTAGGTAGGTGTGTATGGCCTTACTAATGTCCTCATACATATCCTCCACCTCATCATCCGGGTGGGACTTCGTTGGTGCGTATACATGAATGACCTTCAGTGAATATAGTTTGGATACTCTGAGTATTAGGTATACGACCCTACTGGAAACGCTATCGATCGTGACTATAATGTTAGTAAGGGACTTGTGGACGAGAAACCCGACACCTTTGGACTGTTGGTCACCCTCCCGGCAGTAGAGCAGGTTACCTGATTTTAGGGTTATCGTGTCCTCACCCGCTCTTCGGACTTCTGTTAACCCCACGATGTCCCAGTGTAACTTACTAATTTCTTCTTCCAGCTCATAGATCTTCTTGGCTGTTCTCATCGTGCATATGTTGTGTGTTACCAGGGCCAGTCGTCGTCGTTGGGGGCGGTAGCCGGGCGTCTGCCGGGGATTCTTAGCACCCCCTGCCCCACCGTTACCGTGGCCACTACCGTAGCCAGGAATAGCGAGGCTGCCGGGGACTGGGGGCCTAGTTCCATTTGTGTCAATCATTTGGGTTTGCAATACTCGCCACGCTTGGCAGGCGGGTTGGCGAGCGCAGTTTTGGGGTTTTTGACTGGGAAGGTGCTGCCGCCCACCTTCTGATTGTTATCCCTTGGCCGGCTTCTAACGGCACGCACGGGTAGAGTTGGGTAGGTACTATTCTAAGGCGGCACCCCACGGACAAATTATTTATGAACGTTATTAATATCATTATGTTTTTGACACCATTCATTACCATGACATGTTGTTTTAGTATGTTGCGTTTTGTTTTCAGTATTACACTTAATTCAGTTTTACGATATGCGTTGATTGTTCTTCCTAAATGAAGAATTTGATTAATGCTGAATCATGAAATATGATAAAGATTATATAATTGACGTAACTCACAAATTTAAGACCTGAAACCATGAAATTGAGTAAGACACTCAATTTCATGGGTTCAGGTTATATTGTACATTTATCAAAAGCATTGTATTAACTTCGATAAACTCGATTTGTTGCCTTCTAGGTAACAAGTATAACCACAAACAACAAAATAAAAAAAATATTGATTTATATCTTATATAGTTGGCTGACGAATTGCGTAACAAATATACAAAAAAAACATACAGTAACATTGAGAACCTACTCATTTTTAAGGCGGTAAAATATTGATTAAATCGTCCTTCTAAGCAATAGTCAAACTGACAAACAAAAAAGTTAAATAAGTTTAACATAAATTATTATCTCTGTGTTTGTCTACATAAAAAATGCTATTATATATATGAACAAAACTTTGTATGGCAAAATAAGTAAGCGATACGGATCTTTCCTCTCGCCCGCTCGTCTGAGTAGTCGAGATGGGAGATTTAGAAACACATGCAAGTAAGTGAAATAAGAGTACGCGATACATCAACTTCTGTCGGGTTACAAAATCAAGTGCTTTTGCAAATTTTGAGATCGCTAAAGCAGGCTTTAGTGCTTTAAAAAAAGTAATATTATAAAAATTACAAGGGCTGCGAGGTCAATACGAAAGTTAAAGTATTTCTAAATAATGCTTCTTTCGGTTGGATGGTACTGTTAAACTGTCCAATAGATATTGCTCCGTCCCCGCAAGACGTTTAGTCAAATAGAGAGTTAAAATTCGATGCTCGGACCCAAATCTCAGTCTGACACAGAGAGTCAGAAGACGCGGGTTCTAATCCCGTCCGAAGATGGAATTTTTCTCTCTATAAATTTCAATGTTTGAGATCGCTAAAGCAGGCGTTAGTGCTTTAAAAAAAGTAATACCTACTCTAAAAATCAAGTGCACCAACACGAAGAACGAAAACCTACTTGGATGCATTTTGTTTCACGATTTTTTCCAGCAATCAAAAAAATTGTTTGATGGAAAATATTTAAATAAGTTTTATCATGTTCTAAACGTAACGTGAAAGTAACATTTTGTAACATGGAGGTAACATGAGAGGGTCGATAGTTACGTAAAATGTTACAAATTTAATGTATCATTCTGGCAATGAAAAAAACTGCATTTTTATCTAAGTGCGTTCGAATAGATCACTTCTGAGCGTTTTTAGCCAAAATATCATCATATCATAAATCAGGCGTTTGAATTGGGAATTATGTGGGTGGAAATGTCGTTCATGCCTCTTTTTGTTCAGCGTTCGAAAAGCTAAAAAAGAGGTATTTTTGCCACCAAAAAGTGCAATTTTTGACCCACGTCCGGAGCATGGTTGTTTGTGATCGTTATTTGACAGCTATGTATTTGACAGCATAATCATTTGATTTTAGGTCTTATGCTCAGTTGAGCGTTCGAATAGGGTGTGGGCAAAAGTGTCAAAAATAATGTTTATAAGTTTTACGAACGCTACCACAGCAACGCCACCAATGCCCTTGCCCCTCATTGGTAATCGAACGCACCTATAGTCTGATTTATCTATAGGTGCGTCCGTTATTATGGTTTTGGCCATAAACATAACATTTTGTTATCCATATTTTTTTAATATGTTTGTTGTGCATAATTTTTTGTTCGTCTATGTGCCCCTTAGAGGAAGAAAGCTATAGAGGATCGGGTAGCGTGGCCACACATGAGACAAAAAACTAAACTCAGTGATACCATAAACCTTACCCTCTACCCAGACACAGGGAGATTTAAGTACCACGCAGTTCCAACGCGGAGCGGAGCACAGATTAGGAATATAACGTGGCGTGGAGCGATATAATAATAATATATAAATTATAGCATATTCTATCGTATATCGTGATATATAAAAATATATATTCTTCTACGTAGTTATCAAGCTGGGTAGTTAAAAGCCTCATTATACGATCGGATTACGAGATCGATGGTTCACTTTTATCAATGGTTCATTATATCACCAGTTTAAATTTTAGTTCCTCGAGAATAAAACAAGGGTCCAAAAATAAAGGCATTACCTGAATCACAATCAACATTTTTATTAATGTAAACATACTATATAAGACCACAGAACAGAGAGAATCATTTATTGCCCTTTGAATAGCACTAGTTTATTATGTATATTACGAATCCTATCTCTGGGTGCAAAAAACTGTTTGGTACTGTGGTGAATCCTTACTTCAAAGTAATTCATGGCGACTGCTTTCAAAAGCATTATTCTATGATTTCCAATCAGTATTTGTGTCGCTTAACTTCAAACTCGGATAAATCCAATACTGAGAATTTTTAAGATTTTGATATCAAAAGAAAGGGTAAAAAAAATGTTTTTATACAATTTTATCAGTTGTGTATAAATCCGCATGGTTCTTGAGAAATAAACCGTCAAAATCATAATATTTTATCTAAATCAGATAGATCCATGAGACAGTTTTTTTCAAATGTAGTTAAGTCCATGAGAGCCAATCAGCTACTTGCATTTGTTCAACATGGCCGTCAGTTGACGTAAACTCTGCGACAGTAACACTGTACACTCCCGCTTTTTATTGTTTCTTTTTACTATTTAGACAGTTCCCATGGATAATTCCATTAAAATTGTGTCACCAAGTAAAGCCCGCAAGCGGCCTAATATAAAACTTCGCCGTAAGAAAGAGGAAAGAGCGAAAATTCGGTAAGTTTGAAATACCTATACTTAAGCGTCGTTTGGAATTCTGAGTTGGCACTAGTGTTGTGCTAACCATTATCGATTATACTATCGATTATTATTTTTTTTTGTTCTACTGTTACAGAATTATTTGGATATCATAAGTATCTAAGGATATAATATTAAGTACACATAACATGAACTGTCCCATCAGATTTGTGTAGATATACAGGATCAAATGTAAGTTTTAAAATATAAGTGCCATGTGGAGTTGGTCGTCTGGATATGTTTTGCACTATTGCTTTTTTTATATGTACGTTATATAATTAAAATATAATTGTGTGATGTCCGAGAATATTTATTTATTTAAATGATATACTGAATTATTGAATGATTATATTATTTTTTTAAGTTTTCCTTGGGAGCATTAATCTCACTGTGTTTCATTTTCAAAACAGTTTCTTGCACCACAATCAGTTTCGTTTTAGATTAGGACTCTCTCTTATAAATAAGCTTCTTTTACTTTAGTTTGCATTACTTTGTGGTTGGTCTTGCCTGGTCGCATTTTGCGTGAATATTTTTTATAATGGGCATTGGCTGCTTAGATTCGTTACGTGTCAAATTTCAAAATAAAGCTTAGATATATTTTCAGATATTCAACCAATCAACCACCAATAAAACCAACATGCGGACATAAAACCAAGGCTTATCAATGTAGCAAACTTAACTCAAATGATATCCTATTCTTTAATAGAGCTTTTTATGCAACAAATGATAAAATTAAACAGGACAATTTTATTCTAAAGCATGTCATATCTACAGCCATTAAAAGAAGACGCCCAAAGACTGGAAACAAACCAGGAAGGCTAATGGCCCTTAAATACTTCATTCGCAAGAAAAAAGACAAAGCCTTGATCCCCGTTTGTAAAAAAGCCTTTTTAGGCATTCTGAATTTAAAAAAGGGCAGAGTAGATGGTGTGGCTAAGCGTCATTATGTTACTGGCTCAATGGCGGTCGAAAATCGTGGTGGAGATAAAAAAACGCATACATATCGTTCACGCAAAGAAGCTGTTGAAAAGTATATTCAGACTTTGCAACCTCTAGAAATCCACTACTGCCGGGATAAAGTTCGGCAACGGCAATATTTACATCCAGAACTGAACATAAAAAAGTTGTGGAAAATGTACTCTGATGAGGCACTGCCTGGCTTTTCCGTTAGTTTCAGTTTCTTCCGCAAAATTTTCGTAACAAGATTTAATATTGGATTTGGCAGTCCTAGGCAGGACGTGTGTTCCACGTGCCTCCAACTGGGGGAAAAAATAAAAGTAGAAAAAAATGATAGAGAAAAAGTGAAACTTATGACGGAATTGAGGATTCATAAGCTTCGTGCAAAAGCATTTTTTAAACTCCTCCAAAAAGAAGAAGATAACGAGATACTGTTATCTTTTGACTGTCAGAAAAATTTACCTCTGCCCAAAATACCGGATCAATCCGTTTACTACTCACGACAGTTGTACTTATACAATTTTACCATCGTTAGAGGATCATCTCATAACAGTCTTTGTAAAGACAATGTGTATTCGTACACATGGACAGAAGAAACTGCATATAAAGGGTCAAACGAAATTTGTTCTGCCGTTATTCATTGTTTGAACAAGCTCAATACAAATGGCATTGAGAAGATACGTCTCATGGCCGATGGTTGCGGAGGCCAAAACAAGAATTCCATTTTGTTGAGTGCTCTGATGAACTGGCTTTATTTGAACTCGCAGAACGTCAAAAGTGTCGAAATAATTTTTCCAGTGACTGGACATTCTTTTCTGCCATCAGACCGTGTATTCGCGTTAACTGAAAAAAAAATCAGGAAAATGGAAACGATATTAACACCCGAAGACTACATGGATGTCCTAAAAGAACATGCAACGGTTTTGCGTTTAGGAACGGATATTCTGATATTTGATTTTAAGACACAAAGCAGAAATGTATTGAAGTCGACCCAAAGCTTTCATTTTCAAATAACAAAATGTAAAAGATTTATCATAACTTTACACAGAGAACAAGTCCAAATACGTGGTGAAATATCTTACCATTCTGATACAGGTATTCTTATACGAAATTGACATTCTTATTTATTTACTATCTGTAAAGTACCTAGGTACCTATTTGACAAGAAATTGATCGCATTTTACCAACTAGGTAATACGTTTGTAAATATGCTGTTCTTTTTTAATAAAGAATTTCATTTCAGGTGTTGCTAAAACAATCAATAAACGCGGCCAATCGTTTGAAAATTTTAGTCCTGAGAGACTGTCAATTGGAGTTCCAGTTAATGAAGCCAAACTAATTGATGTTCGCAAATTGCTGGAAACGCACTTTGGCCAAGACTGGGCATCGTTGGTGCAATTAAATTATTATAAAAAAGTGCTTCACAGCGAGAATGTGATAGGGCATTCGTACGAAGAACAAATTGAAGAAGATGACTCAGAAGAAATATTGAATTTTGTTTAAAATAATTAAATTAGGTACCTATTTTTGTAAAATTAAACTAGATTTCCTTATTTTGTTTGTATTATTTTTATTTTTATTTAGTTAGCTACCAAAATTTGACCGTCGATAGTATACTGTGATGTCGCCACTACCACATCCCTAATTCTAATCATATTTTTTCAAGTCCAGATAAATCCAGATATATTAAATCAAAATTCTATAAATCCACACTGAGTTTTTTCAAAGATAGATAAATTGAATCCCTTTATATCAAATGAAGGTAAATCCAATCTTAATATGCAATTTTTGTAAGAATGAATGGTTTTATTACTGAATTTACTAAACAGGATCGTTTTCTTCAATACTAATGCCATAATAAAAAAATATTGCTTTTAAATTCATGGAATTAAGACTATTATCACTTTTTTCTAAATATCTTCTAAGAACGTAGAATGGATTTATCCGAGTTTGAAGTTAAGCGACACATTTGGTCATCATTATTGTGAAGATTTTCAAACATATAAATGTCACATATACAGTCCTTAAAACATGAAAGTATTAATTTCTGCATTAAGTTTTTCTCATTGTAAAATTTGATACCTTCATGTGAACGCAATCTAAATATTTTTTCAGCACGTTCGCATATTTTAGTAACGCTCCTCGATGGATAGATCAACCCTCCTTTATCTTTTTTGGCAATAAATCCATCATATTTATTGGAGATTAAAGATAGGAGGCATTCCTCACATTTAATTACTTTTCTCAACTTTTTAACAACGAATCCGGCTATGTACACAATGACTTCTTGTGTGTACAAAGAAAGCCTAGAGGGGTCTGCCAAGTAGTCATGGTCACCATCGACAGCTGGTAGGCTTTCTACTGACTCGTAATTATCAATAGATTCAGTTGTATGCGTAAATAAATTAATTTTATTTTCGTACCGCATCTCACTGAACGTTAAAATTTTTATGTCTTCTAGGGGGATGCAATTTCCTGACGTAATATGTTTTATTTCCCCATGTATAACTAGTCTTTTATATGCGCCTTTAAATTGTATAGCAGTGGGGTTATTGTTAAATCCACCTTTGGCACGAATAGAGCTAAAAAAACATTCCAGGTGATCCTGGCTCATTTTGTACAAGGGCACAAAATTCAAAATCTTGGAAGCGATTAAATTTCGGTAAACCTTTTTAAGACTCTGAATACAAATATAGAATCCAAAAAAACCTACTTTTCTATTAGTCTGTAATATTGGTTGATCTTTTAATTTTAATCCAACTATATAATTTTCCATTTCATTCAAGAAATTTTCAATGTCACTATAGTTCTTATCATTCATAGGTTTTTTCGAAACCAAATGTATGGAAGTTTCTGCTATTTAAAATATCAAATATGCTATTATGTTTTTTTATAAATTCTACTGTAGCTTCTGAATCATCAAAATCTGCTATTTCTAAATCTTTTCGACACAGTTCTATAGATTCAGCTACAGAATAACTGAACGTTTGGGCTGCCAATTTCACTTTCATAATTTGTTTAGCAAAATTGATATGTTGGCTTCGGAGTCGATTAGCCAAATGAAGGCCTTCATTGTTTTGTAAATTATGAAGATTAACAATAAATTGCCAAGATATTTTTTGACCATTTAAGTTGGTAAGCTCTTTTTTTTCTCCAAGGGTGTTTCTCACTAATTTCAGCATATGTGCTGGATCGGGAAAAATAGAGATTTCTTGATTCTGAATGGTAAAAGAAGTTTTAAGATTACTCAAATCTAAAGGATCCAAAAGACAGTCAAGGCATTTGGCCATAGAAAAATTGGCAGGGCAACCGTCAAACGTCAGTGATATTATATTAACTCCACGTGAAATTAAAAGTTCCACACATTGTTTTACCAAATTTGCCTTTTGTGCCCCTGTACAACCATCCACCAAGAAATAGCCCACTGGAATTTTCCAACTGTCGTTTACAGCGGTGACCATAAATACTAGAGCTTCCCTAGCAACAGCAACATTATCTCCATCTAACACTTCTCCAAAATTTACTAATCCCACGCATTGCTTACCATCCCACTGAACATGTTTCCGAATCGCCATTTCATCCAGAGATAGAGCGCAATAAATTGTTTTACCTTTAGCACGTTTAACTAATAACTTTATACATTCAAGTGATTCATCAGTAAATCCTGGGCTACCGTCAAAACTCTTATACCATGAACGTAAAGTAGACGGATGTGGTAAACAAGAATTGAATGAATTTCTTACAAAATTGTATGCCTTTGGGCTTATATAATGCAAGCAAAGCGCAAATTTTCGGAGAGCTAGAGAATACTTAGAATTAGCAGGACCAGGGCTAATATCTTTTTTCAAGAAGTCTTTGTTGCCGCATTCAAGTGATCCAATTAGGTCGCAATCTTCTTCACTAAAAAGTGATCTTGACTTCAATTCTGTTAGAATATTTTCTAAATTTGCCACTTTCTTATTCAACCGTCGCGATTTTTCTCGAAGCGCTCTTAATTTTTTCATTCTTTCTTTAGATCGTTTTTCTTCATTTTTCCATTTTCGTTTCAGAGTTCTTGGTGTTAGTTCAGGTGATTTTTCCTAAAAGAATTGTTACATTAAGTGAAGTACTTATTTCTATGACAACATCATCCTAAAAACTACATAACAAAAATTAATATAAGTGTTGAATATATTTATGAATGTCAGTAGGCTCGCCTCCTATTACATGGGGCTTATTAACTGCGAAACTTGGGTGTAGAAACACCTGTAATAGGAGAACACATCTGCCTACCCCGTCGGGGTTTATAGGCGTAGTGATATGTATGCATCTTATTGTAAAGATAAACTTACAGGCAAACATTTTGTTGGTTTGCCTCTGGCAGAAGGAAGGATTGACGGATTAATAAAAGGAGAAGTAGACACTTACAGGCACAGATTGTGTATCGCATTGCAACACGTCAGTAGACACAGGGTGACTATCTGTGATGGTAGTCAACGCTATTGCTGCAGATGCTGATAGATGTTCAGATAGCTTTTTAGAATTTTCGTCATCTCCAAGCTGAAAAACAAAAAAATATCTATTTATTTTAAAAAACATGCATTGTCATCACAGGCTTACCTAATACAATAGTGTACTTATCTATCTAGTTAGTTAATTTCATAACACTACTGTATAATTTAAGTTGAGAGATTAAATAATTGTCAAACATTAACGTATAATAAAACACCGGCTAAGTGCGAGTCAGACTTGGGCACTAAGGGTTCCGTACCAACAGTATCACCATTATTTCCGAAACTACTGAACCCTTAATTTTATTATAAAGGGAAATCATACGATAAGAATCAAATTTATATAAATATTTCTCTCACGATCATAACTGGAACAGCTTCAGGATGAATGTAAGTATATCTTCCTTTTTTTAATATATGGTCCGCATCAAAATGTCTGCTGCACATTTTAGAACTCTTTTTTGGAACCCATTCATTTCGACCACAGGCAGCAATCCATTTTTTTCGAATATCAGGGTTATACGGGAAACTGTAATATAAGATAAAATTAAATTATTTATTGAAAATGATGCAATCAAATAATTCAATAGGTATCTGCTTCTATTTTTGATTATATATCTTACATTAGGTATTTATCTAATTACTAATGTATAAATCGTTGTTACAATGGGAAATTGCACGACCCGACACTAGCAACACTGAATTTTAGGTTATGATAAAAACATTATTTTAAATCGCGATTTTAAGTGCTTTGACCACTCTTATTATGACAAAAACTAATACTATGCCACTTAAATAAAACAGTTAACACACGGTACATTGTTATAATAACCAAATGTTTAAGAAAACTTGAAACTTACATATGAAAGGATAATCCAGGAATTTTCCGCTCACTATCACTTTTACAGTTAAGTACACTACACCGCATTGTTTTATAGGTTTATCTCTGCTTTAAAACCATATATGCAAGCAAATATATTTAAAGTGATACAGAAAAATGCCAAAATAAACTTCACAATTTTACAAAGACGAAATAACTGTCAAAGTTTGTTTAGCTACTTATGTCGCTGGCCTTGAAAAAGCTGGCACGCTCTTAGAGACGGATATAGTATAGCTTTGTCCTTTTCTGTTACTTATAATAACTCAATACTATATCTCTTTCTTGTTGAAATGAAACGGAGCTACCCGCCGTCTATTCTTTTCTTTGTCTAAGATGTGCCCTCTACCCATGCATGCGACTTTAAACATGCGCCGCGATAAAAAAAAAAACTACGCCGGCGGGTAGATATGCCAAATAGAATCATAGCCCTTTGCACAAAATATGTATTTCTGTTGCCGCTATAACAACAAATACTAAAAACCAGCCAAATGCGAGTAACTCAGGCACGATAGGTTTCGTACCATTATTCATAAAAATGGCAAAAATATCATGTGTGTTAGGAGATTTATGGATAATGGGACCCGTGCGCGACTCGCACTTGGCCAGTTTTAGATAATGGTACGGAACCCCTAAAAAACCAGCCAAATGCGAGTAACTCAGGCACGATAGGTTTCGTACCATTATTCATAAAAATGGCAAAAATATCATGGGTGTTAGGAGATTTATGGATAATGGGACCCGTGCACGACTCGCACTTGGCCGGTTTATAATAAGATTTTGTAAATAGCTACAGTTAGTTCTTTGTAAGTAGGTAAGTACATAACCATACCTATACCATACATAGATAAATTAAAATATGCGCTTTATTTATAAAGTATGTGCATATCTTATCTATACTTATTATATAAATATCGTTTAAACATAATTTTGCAGAAATATTTTACCAGCCAGCCAATTACCCAAGTTTTAGGGAAAAACAGTTTTAGCTGGGCATATTATGTTGCGTGACGAGGCAAGTAATACAGCACACATAGCGAATTTGTAGCGCGCGTTTTGAGAAGAGGTTTTAAGGAAACCCACTTTCTATACCTACGTAATTCTTCTAAGATTACATCATAATTATACTCTTTTGGGGCATGGAACCATACAGGCGAAGACTTATTTCAGGACTGATAGGACATAATGATAAATGATGTCAGATACCTAATGACTAAATTTATTACTGAGAGTGACCATTGATTTATAGCTGTTGCAATTTCAATGCCAATCTGTCTGTAGGATTTTGGATTTGGTAATTATTTCTGATGGTTACCGGATTTTTTAAGAATCACAGGGTGGACAGGTAAAACTAGGGTGCTTCTAACCAGGTAGTAGGTAACTAACTCATATTTAGAACATTTCTTTACCAGTTTTCTATAGGAGGATGTCGAGTTTCTACAACATCATAGGTAACGTCAGCGGTGTCAGCCATACGTACATTACATAACAGGTTAAGACCATCTGAAACCAGGTCTTTTTAGCTTTATATTATTACTTACAGCACTTATTAGCTCCTGTGCGAAGAACAGTGGATGATAAAGAGGAAAGATTTGTATGTAACGAATTCAATTTAAAAACTACTGGACCGATTTCGAAAATCATTTTGCCGTTAGAAATATTACATTGTACACCGAGGGGAGAATACGATCTAGGTAGGTATTTCTGTTCGAGAGTATTTTTAACATTTATAATTTTAACTTAAAGGAAACCCTTAGAACAGAAATATAACTTCCTCCCCGAGTGATAGTGATAGTGATAGTGCTCTATACTATTTACACCAATGAGGAAAATAAAATAGTAGTTACATACGAGTACATTAGTAAATCATTGTTCTATGGAGCATTTTGTAAGAAATCAAAGAAATCTTTTTTTTGGTGACTTCATAATTATAAAATCGCCACTTTCACTATCGGATAACAATTAGAAAAAAATATTAGAATGATTAAAAGCGTTAAAATACTTAACAAATGGTCGCAATGTTTATTTTTTGTAGTGCGTAAAAGGTTGTTGTTGGTGTCAAAAAAGCCTCCTTTCATTGAAAATCGAATACAATTTATTTTTCTAATGATGGGATATAAAACCTTTTTGAGATTGGCGTTTGTATTATTTTTATGTTCGCTGCTAAAAAACAAAAGAACGCTAGCAGGGCAGAAATTGATTTTTATACAACTTTTCTGCCCTGCTACGGAGGGAAGAAATGACATTCCAAATAACTTTTCCCGCCGCACATTTATAATGGAAAAACTACGAACTTTGTAACCTGTTTATGAACGAGTAATGAGAGCATTCTGAGTGGGTGTGGTATAAACTACATTATCACTAATCAAATATAGGCTTATTATTATTTTCAAAAAAATTAGGGATCTGTATGAAAACTTCGATAATGTAACCCAAGGTGTGAAAAAATACGAAACAACATCCCTATATCGCGTAGGTACGTTGCGGAAATTATTAACAATAGAGCAAAGTGATGTATTGCGATTTAGAAAAATGTATTACCTATTACAGCTATGTCATAATAACTACATTTTAATTTTAAAATATGTAATATTAACACAAAAAATCCTTAACTATATTGCGTACACTGCGGAAACTACTGAAAATAGATCAAAGTGATGCAGTATAGTTTTATAGAGGACATCAATGTCTACAAAAAAGTATGCAATACCATATTATGTCTACCTATTACATATTGTCACAATAACTACTGTTCCTTGTTAAAATATGCAACAATAACCAATATTAACGCCGGCACAAACAAGGCCATTGGTGGTATCTTGGTGTTATTCTTATATTCTCTAATACCTAATAAAGAGGAAAGATTTGGTACTTTGTTTGTAACGGATAAACGCAAAAACTACATAACCCGTTAAAAAAATTCTTTCACCAGTTGAAAGCGACCATGTTATGCCTGAGTAACATGTCATGTTATATTTGATTCACCATCATTCATCATCAATGAGCATCACCGCGCGGGAACCGCAAAGCGCGCAGATAGTCTGACATAATATATATGGTTAACCACTTAGCCCCGTTTCTAGAAACTCCAGCGGTATTCCGCTAGCCAATGTTATTAAAAAATATTTTAGAATGGAAATCTCATTCCGCGAAGCAGCGTGTTAGCAAAAATATCATCCCACTAATATTGTGAATGTGCAAGTTTGGATGGATGGATGGATGGATGGATGGATGGATAAATAGATGTTTGTAACTCAAAAACGGCAGAACGGCTGAACGGATCTGGATTAAATTTGGCACAGAGATAGATTATAGTCTGGAATAGCACATAGGCTACTTTTCATTCATCACCATGCGGGTAAAAAGCGTAATATTCTTGGCCACAGCATAGGCAAAATAACAAGATCTCCACCTACAAGATCGTAATGATGACAGTTCTGTCAAAGTTTGTGTATGTTTCTGATAGTTTAGCCAAAAGCACGCTATCATTTTGACAGCTCGATAGACTAGACGTGCTCGATGACCGTCAAGGGTGATGACATGTAATGACAGTTTTTTCCATGGTGATTAATTTTATATTTGTAAGTATGTACGTAGGTACTTATTTTATTATTAGTGTTTACTGATTGATTGACTAAGTATTTAAATGTACTAATACTATTATAGCAATTGCGTTTGACCATGTAAATATTTTATGACATTTTTGTATAAACATAGTTATGTCCTTTAAGAAGATAACAAGCTACACGAAGTACTATAATTATAATCCTGCGCAGACGAAGTTGCGGGCACCAGCTAGTTATTACATAAAGATTAATTGTTAGGTACTTCTCCTTGTACATATGTACATCACAATACCAGTATGTTAGTGTCAAACCTAACACCCTAGATAATAGCTATACGGTATGTAGTAGTGACCTAATGTGTTATCTAATCGATAACAAATAAATACATTCCTACTTATCGACAGTGTGCTGTTATCACCTGCTCTCAAGCAGTTGTACTACATCGTGGAATAGATCGTACTTATATTAAAATACATTTTAATTATCTAAATAAACATTAGTATTACTCCGTTTATAAAGTGTACATTATAAATCTATTTTACTTTCAATGCCATGTTTATACAATACCATGCTGTGACTTTACCAAACTACGTATTTCTGTGTTTAGTTTAGCGTCATTATTATCATTAATTGATGTGCCAACTGTATTAATAATTGGAGATAATAGCGCAAAGCAACACTTCAATTTACAAGTAAGTTGTATGTAATCATAATTTGATCAAATAAAACTGCAGTCAGCTTATAAGAAGAGGACACTGCGAAGAGCCTCTACTGAATGATCGCCAGGAAGCAAGCGGAAAATGTTAGGTAACCTACTACCTGATAGGTACTTAGTTAAACTTACTTATTATCATTATCATTAGCAGGGGCCTTACTATCAGCTTCCTAAAAACCATGCAAGTTCCGTGCAGTTCTTAAACCTGACATAAACAGTTTTGAATGAAATCATACCACGACGCTCATTTAGGTGAACTGTTTGAATATTGTTTTCTCAAAGGTGAACGGATAATATTGTCTCTGGCATTCTAACAATTTACTATAACCAACACTGCAGACGCCTAGACGTTTGGAACCTAATAAACTAAGTGGACTTAGAGCGACATGTCAACGAGAGTCCATACAAAAAAACAGGTGAACGGGTTTTCTGCGGTTCTTGAATAGTAGGCCTGAGCAGGCCTGTTTTAAAGTTGTCATGGTACGAATAAACCGGGCAGTTGCCTAGAAGTCCTGCTTTAAGAGCTCATAGTAACGCCCCAGGTACCTATAAGACATGTCCTTAAATATAATTAAATATTTCATAATATTTTTTAAGCCCTACACAATAGTGTCACTCTATACGTACCAATGTATATCTATTATACAACCTTAACCGCAAACGTTGCAGTTTCTGAATAAGTAGGTTGATTTCTGCGAAATTGTATTATTGGCCAAATATGGCGAATCGCGAGTCAACGGGCATAAATAGATTACTATGTAAACTCCGTGCGAGGGAGTGTGTAGTCAACTGCTGAGAGTCTCCGAGAGAAGCAAGGGTGTATAAATTATCATTATAATGCAAATAAATACAGAAATATGGATTTTGGATAAGTGCCTACAGAAACACACCCACATGCACAGTACTATCCTAATCCTAAACCGAAAATGAGGAGAAAGCAAAATATTGAATAATTTTTATTCCACGCACTAATGACAGTGCTGTGTGACAGACAAATCTAAATAGAGAGATGCCTGTTATAGTTGCAAGTTCCAACTCTCAAATGAAGCTTTACTTTTGTGTTGTCTAAACCACGCGGATGCAAATAAAATGGCAGGAGCGAATGTAAGTCACAATAAAGTTATAATTTTAAACTGACATGAAGTCACATACAATCCCCACATTGATATTAAAATTTTCAGTAACGCAATAAAAAACTTTGGAACATTATTTCAAATGAGATACGGACTGGTGGTTTTCAGCTTCTGCTCATGTGACCAATGCCCTAGACCGGCCACTGCTTGGAGACCAGACATCTGGAACTGCACTGGTAGTTTTTTTAATAATGTTTTTTCAAAGTGACTCCCTTTCGCCTGATGGAAAGCGAAGATGAAATCAAGAAACTAATATGGAAGGAACTAACTGATGGCCATCGTTTCGCCAACCCCATAATGACCTACTAATGCATACCCACACTTATTTCCCTATCACGTAGTAAAAAAATAATCAACACATCAAACAAGTTTGCATGTGGTTGGAAAAAGTAAGACAGTATGTTTTTACAAAAACAAATATAGATCGCATTCTCTTTTTAAAACAGATAAGTAAGTAGCCTTTTAGTATACAGCCTTTAGCACAATTTTGAAAACTTCAAATGCATGTCCATTATTTGATGTGGGGTGTAAAAATAAAACCAGACAAGAAGGAATATGAAAGTTCTTTAAATTTAGTAGGTTTTTTATCCCACATACTTCATAGTATTCTATTACACCAAAGGCATTACATTTTCTCATTTAGTTTGTATTGAATTCATAAAAAATCTAATTAAATCAAATTTACATTTGGGAAATGCCTCACCATTGGTCGAGTCGAGATATGGCATGGTATGCTACCCATTAGATTTATCGACGTCAATATTCATACTACTTATGCTAGTAGTGTTGGAAAGAAAATTCCTTTTTTATTAATATTTATGTACTTAGTGTTATCCATTATGTAAATTGCGACTCACTAGTCTGAAAATTCATAATAAAAACTATATATACATGTACATACATGTATATATATAACTTTCAATGAATATAGTAAACGAACGTGGCCTGTGATGTGACTCCTAGTGAGCTCCCGACTATCATCAAATTTGCAAACCAGAGTTGCAAAAACCCCGCAAAAAACAAGTGACTGTCGCTTTTTCGTTGATATTACCGATCTGGTATCTTTAAAATGATATTTTGTTATGTAATAAAATTTTCCAGGTCCTTTACAGCATCAAAAAAACAAAACATTAGCTGAAATCTATTGTATATTTGAATAGATAACATTTTTAACTGAATCCTTATTTGATTTGGCCTTGGCATAACTGTATGCCAAGGCGGCTTTACGAAAGTTTTGTTTGGCATACAGGTATGCCAAGGCAGCTTGACGAGTTAAATAAAGCGAGCGAAAATAGGCGCATTCAAATAGGTCAAATTTAATCGGTATTTTATATTATTAAAAATAAACATGTAAACACTTTCAACTTTATATTTTTTTATTATGAAGGAGTAAGAAAGGAACTATTTCAAGGTAGGTAAAAAATTTAAAGAAGAACGATGTTCCTTTACACAAAGTAATTAGGTTGACACAAAACTGCTCCTCTAGCTCGACACTATTAATGCGGATATTCTCCTGGGCATGGAGAACAAATTATCCATGTGGTACAAATTATCCATGTCGAACAAATTATCCACGTGGAACAAATTATCAGAAGCTTTTGCCTTATCCTGTTCCATTCTTGAATGTTAGCCTGCCTGACAGGGCTACCAATTTCTGCTTATTAGAACTCCATGCATGCTCGATTGGTGAGCCACCAGGCCAATCATACATAGTGAATCGTTGTATTTACAAAGAGCTGAGTTACCTGTCCATGCTCACATTGTGCCAGCGCTTTGGTGCCCGTTAAAAATTAATTGAAACTTTCGTAAATATTGTAACTTTCGTAATATACACACATTTTAATGTTATTTAGACGGTTTAACTTACGCGGTAGCTAGAGTCGAATATCTCGACCGGTTTCGTGCCACTTCATCATGGAGTACCTACTAGCGCGAACGCAGCCGGGTGCGCATACGCGTTATTGATATCACGATCGACAATCGTTTGGGTTTCTTCTAAATCTTCGAATACCAAAATTCTTAAGTTTAAATTATTAATTCCAGTTATTTCACTGATTTCATCATAAATTAATCTTATTTTTTTTTGTTGTTAAATGTTTAACAAAATAATGCAGAAAATTTCTAACAGTTTTTTTTTTATGTGTGTACCTGTAAACTCTATACGTGTTTAAATTCACGTTACGTCATTAGATACGTGCAGGCAGTAAGGTGAACAAAACTTATTGATTTCGCCGAGAGGCATATATTATCTTGACGAGGCTCAGCTTATCGACTGTTATCAATTTTCATCGAAAACAATGCAGTACCCAATAACAAACAATACAAATGCTCTCATTGCAGAAAGTACGCTGTTGTATAGGCTACTTTTCTTCTGGATATTGAAACGTGTATGTAAACAAGATATTTGGCGAAACAATAAGTCTTTATTTACCTATAATATTGATTAAATATTATTAAAGTAAGTTTATGTTTTTCCTGTTCCTTTGTATTCTGAGGTCACATTTCGTAACGTTCTCATTTCAAATCGTGACGAATTGTCACACTCATCTTTTTATGTCTTATATGCATATGCGGAACAGAGGCAAAGCTGAAAGAAGTAAATAAATAATAGAATTAAAAATAAAAAAGATATTACGAGAAATAATTAGTGAAAATTCCGCTGTAAAAGCTTGTTACTAAATATTTCTTTTAATATCGTTTATAAAATGGATTTAATCAAAGTAACGTCTGAAGTAATATTAAGGATAATATAAAGGAATTAATAATGTTTAAGTACTAATTGGTACCTTAGACATATCCACGGTAGAGTTAAGCTTGGATGGTCCATATGATTTGCAGAGCTTGTAGTACAAATAAAGCGATAATTAAGGATGAATGAAACGATGATAGAGGTATCATCGTTTTATTCATATCATCGGCTGAAAGGACGGCCGCTTGCTGGCCCGATCCGTACTTCGTCTTGAACTTTCGGTGCAGGTCTATAACTGACCACAACATGGTAGGCACTTTGTATTTCCCGCCTGGCTAGCTACTACTCACTTTGTATTTCCCGCCTGGCTAGCTACTACTCTAAAATGTATAAACCTTCCATGTAGCAACTAAGTAACTGGTGTGTTATGGCAGCTATTCTTAATAGCTAGTGCCTTTTCTGGTTAAGTGTTATCTAGTATGATACTACCCCCGACCGCATCGTCATTGTCAAGTCAGATAGTGGTCAAATACTAACCTATCAATTACTAGCTGCGCTCCGCGGTTCACCCGCGTGGTGATGGATGATGATGATGATGAATCAAATATAGCGTATGTTACTCAGGCATAATGTAGCTTTCTACTGTTGAAAGAATTTTTTGAATCGGTTTAGTAGTTTTTGTGTTTCCATTACAAACTAACAATGAAATCTTTCTTTTTTATTATTAGGATTAAATACCAAGATACGAATAATGTGCTATAGTTTATACTGGAGTATGCGTATTTAAACATAAAAAGTAGTTGTTGTGACGTAACTGTAATGTTGCAATTTGTTTTTTGTTCAATAGAAGTCGCTCCGGCCCCATACGACGGCCAAGTTGGTCATGGAGCCTGATACGGATTGTCGGAAAACGCGGGTTCGAATCCCGTCCGAGGATGTAAATAGTTGAAAAAAGTTTGAAATACAGAACAGAAATATAGCCTACTCTACAGCCGGTATTACAGAAGGACGGCCTGTTGCGACTCTACATGTACAGATCTGAATATATATTTTGTATGGCATTTACTATCAAACCTCCGCTGAAGACCATCTTTCTAGAATATGTATTACGGTGCGGCCCCTGAGTGATGATTGGCATCATAAATATATAGGGTGATAACCGCCTACCACCAGACTTATCGTCTCCAGTCCTCGTCAGCCCCACCTAGTTCAAGCCGCCGTCTCAAAGTAAAAGTTCCTTCCGTTAAGACAAAATTTGCAAAACGATTCAAATATCACTCATACCCATTCATATACCGCTGTGCAAGCAAACACTGTGAACTAACGTGCTCTCTCTACGGTGTCAAAGAGAAAATACGAAGGTGGCTGCTGACCTTGGACTACGACAACACCGAGAGTCTCCTGGCAACCATTGCTTAGTTTGACAACATTGAGTACCTTTATTAATCCTTTTGTTTTAATGTAACCCCCCCCCCCCCCCTTAACTAAATTGGCAAGCACTTATTTTTTTTTTTTTTTTTTTTTTTTTTTTTTTTTTTTTTTTTTTTTTTTTTATTTCTTCCTCTTAACTTTTTGTTTTTGTCTTCATAATCATCCAGACTGGAATACGATTGTCAGCTGAGCTAAGCTAGGTTCTAATTTTATTGTATTTTATTTTATGGTATTTACAGTTATATTTGAGGTACTTTTTCTTTTTCTTTTTTACTTATTGTTATGTTTAATTTATGCAGTTTGTCTGATTTGGAATTATTAGTATATTTTATTTTTTTATTTTAGTATTATTAGTTTTATCTTTACTTACTTTTATGTTAGTGTACACATACCCTTGCTCTGGTAACCACATCCCGAGTCGATCTCCCGCGATACAGGCCTGGCCTAGTGCGGGGATCACCAGTAACTCCTTTTTTACATAGATTTAAGATAAACCTTAGCTTAAGTACTATGTTTTTTCTTATATTTGTGTTAATGTAACTCTTCTTGGTAATAAAATTATTTGTATTTGTATTTGTATATGTCATATTCCTAATACACACAACTACTATATATAACTGTGTACTAATGTAGATAAATAAGTAATTTAACAGACAGGACTGCTACTGACGTTCGTGGTAACCGCGGCCATCTTCCATCAGCGTGCTTTCCGAGAACGTCGCATGGCGGGAAGTAAAACTTATCCATCTTTCCTCTGCGTTTACAGTGGAGTCAAACGAGTACCAGCAAATAACGCAAAGCACGGAGAATACAGTATACATCGAGATGGATCTGTTGAAGGTCGGCTCAGAGCCGGTTGGCATGCGCTGCCCACACTGCCAGGAAGACATGATGACTCGGGCTACCTATCGAAACACCACACTCACACATATCATCGCTGTTGTGCTTGGGATACTGTTCTGGTAATATTCATTTATTTATTAAATTGTATAGATACCTATATAATATAGATATACAGAAGATTCTAAAATATTCTCATATGCATTTGGTATTAAGTTAGGTTCTTCAGAAAACATGTTAGGTACTGTGCAGTTATATTATTATTAAGGCAATTAGAGCGCAGAAAAGTTGTAGTTTCTTTCTTCATATACTATACCACCATTATTTATGTTTAGAAAAATAGCTTTTCAAATTATATTAAAAGTAGGTATACCTACGCGATTTACATCATACATTTCACTTATAAAAATATCAAATAATATATTTGAAGGTAAATAACTCATATCATTATCATCATCATCATCTCAGCCGTAGGACGACCACTGCTGAACATTATGTTCATAATATGCCACCCCCATCGGCCATCTGTTCTGCGTGCTATGCGTGTATATGCTACTAACAACTCATTATGTAGGTACAGTCGCCTTCAATAAGATGTATAAATTCCATAATTTTCAAAACTATGATACCTACTGTATTACTATTTGTACAATATACTTAAGGATAATTTTAAACATTAAATAATATAAATAGCTTAACTTTAGAATAATTTCGATGTCAATTTTTATGACATTGACTGCTGAGGCACTTTTGAAAACTGTGAAATGTATAAATTCTTATTGCAGGCGACTTAATATATTTAATATACTTAATATATTTAAAGGTAAATAACTCATATCATTATCATCATCATCATCTCAGCCGTAGGACAACCACTGCTGAACATTATGTTCATATTAGGTATGCCACCCCCATCGGCCATCTGTTCTGCGTGCTATGCGTGTATATGCTACTAACAACTCATTATGTAGGTACAATCGCCTTCAATAAGATGTATACATTCCATAATTTTCAAAACTATGATACTGTATTACTATTTGTACAATATACTTAAGGATAATTTTAAACATTAAATAATATAAATAGCTTAACTTTAGAATAATTTCGATGTCAATTTTTATGACATTGACTGCTGAGGCACTTTTGAAAACTGTGAAATGTATACATCTTATTGCTTTTTAAAAATAATGTATCTATTTCAGGTGGCTGTGTTGCTGCATAATTCCATACGTGACGAAGAGATGGAAAAACGTGGAACATTATTGCCCCAACTGCAGTAGATTTTTGGGTGTTTATTCCAGAAAGTCTATAATTTAGTAGGTATACACTATTAGTTGATAAGATACACCATCTTTTATAGTATTGTTGGAATGTTATTAGACTTTGAGAGACTTTAAAGCAAAACTGTTATTATATTAAAGCCATTTATTTGGAAACTAATAAATGAACAGAGTTCTGCCTAAATAAGTAGATGGATGCGATCGCTACAAATAGGTAATAAATATATATAATAATATTATATCTATATAATATAAATAACAATACTACCTCCTGAAATAAAGTTCATAACAGTGCAGTGATTGCACACAAATAAAACAGATAAACGCATTTAATTTTATTAAAACTAACGTTCATTGTAATTTTGTAATATCTAATAAATATAGGATAAAATAAAAAGCATTAGCCTAGTCTATCAAGATTTGAGTCGTACTTAAGCCAGTCATTATCGAAACAAAAAAAGGCAAACATCGCAAACGCACATGTATCTACGATTTATTTATATGTTGTTAGGTTCCCTAAGGGTAGTTTATACCGAAAATTGCAACCCTGAAAACCTTGTGCTACTCTCAAGGTGCTCGAAAAACTGCGAAAGTCTGGCTCTTGTTCAAAACAAAATTATACTGTATCACTATTAAAGAAACATTGTTGAAGAGGGTATAACATAGTGGATTAAAGGATCAAGCCGCTGGACCAATTTTGATGAAATTTGGTATAGATGTAGATGAGGCGCTGGTGGTTGTGGCTGTAACACATAGGATTTTTTATTATCATCAGCCATCATCACGCGGGTGTAACCGCAGGGCGCAGCAACCTATGTTTCACCAGAAATGTTTTATGATCAAATGTAATAAGGTGAGCCTATTGCCAGACTTGCATTTTGAACCAATACATTTGAATAGCCGAGCTCAGAACCTCGAGATACCAAAGCGGAGCTTCTTAACTACATCAAAACCAAGAACCAGAACTTTTGTAGTTTGTAATTCTGAATTGCAATGAAGCAAGCTTTACGCTTAACATCAGGGTGCAACTTGCTCGTCTCGTCACCGACCAAAAAAAATCTGTGCAAATATAACAATAAATGGTAGTGCTAAGCTGCAACCCCACCGCCGAATGGGCCTGCACGACCGCGGAAGTATACCACACTCCCACATAACACCAACGTGAAGTAACATAGCCTGCTATTGCGTTTCGTCGGTTTGTGGGAGGTTCCGGAGGCCCGATTCCCCCATTCCCCATTCTCCCTCTCCTCCCCCCTCCCCCTCCACCCTCACTCCTTTTATCTCTTCCATCCTATCATCCTTCCGCAAAGGTCGCAACGCATCCTCGAGACCTCTGGTGTTGCGGATGTTCGTGGGCGACGGTATCACTTACCGTCAGGTGAACCGCTTGCTCGTTTGCCAACCTATCCTATAAAAAAAAATATGGCAAAACCGGCAAACACCACGTCTAGTCGTTATACTCCGACTGGTGGTCGGGCAGTACTGATGCCCATCCTCATGGAGAGCGTGGTCTAGCAGCGAGGGCCGCTAGTCGCGCACTATAAACTACAAACAATAAATTATGTAAGATAAATTTATATGTATTGTGTATAATTTGTATCTTTTTATTTTTGCCTATTAAAATTTATGTTTACATAGATAAAGACCCTCCACACCTTATCTACGTAAATATAAATTTTAATAATAACCACGTTAGGCAATCTATAGGAACAAATCGGAGGATATGTGGATAATCTATTGGCATTTCACGATAAGATAGTTTTCTATCAAACTCATGTAATACCTTGGGTACCTACTAGTCTCGACAAGTCATACATGCATTAAAACACCAACATTATCGACGAAAAAATATTTTTTTCATGATAGATTGTAGCATGTGGAACTCCGTGATCTCTGTCTACACCTGAAGGATAATATTTATCTATGCTAATATAATAATGAGGAAAGGTTTGGATTTTTGTATGTAACGAATAAACGTCTTTAAAACTAATGACCGATTTCAAAAATTCTTTTGCCGTTAGAAAGCTACGTCATCACTGAGTAACGTAGGCTATATAATATTTTCAAAAAGTTAGGGATCCTTATGAAAACTTCTATAATATAACCCAAAGTGTGAAAAAAATACCAAGATCTATCCTTATATCGCGTAAGTTGCGGAAACTATTGACAACAGAGCAAAGTTATGTAATATGGTTTTATACAAAACATCAATATCTACAATAAAGTATGCAATACCATGTTTTGTCTTATAACAGTTATGTCACAATAACGACATTTTCATGTTAAAATATGCAATAGTAATGCCGGTACAAACTAGGCCACATTATTCGTTCCTAGGTGTTATCCTTATCCACTCCAGTAATAAAGAGAAAAAATTTGATAGTTTGTTTTTAACGGATATATGCAAAAAAAATATTTCACCTGTAGAAAGCAATATTATGCCTGAGTAACATATTATTACACTATATTTTATTCATCATCATTTTCATCCATCACTGCGCGGGTGAAACTGCAGAGCGCAGCTAGTGTTTAAAATATATTGCTTACTTACATTATATAACTATACAATTTCTTAAAAATATTTAGGACTAGCTTACTTACGCGGATCCGCCACTTGCTCGTATTAATTATTTTTTTCGGGACCAAAGTATCCTATTTCCATTTAAATGATACATACTATACATAAGAACGAAGCGCTCGCAGCGGACCTTGACATTGGCGATGTTAACTGATCAACAATATTAAGTAACGCTTGCAGAGGTTGCAGGAGTTTGATGGGTGACCGCTAGTGGCATTATTCTACAGAGCGCTTCCGTGTTTCGGAGGGCACGTTAAGAAGTCGGTCCCAGTTGTTTGTTCCAGGACAACAGTCGTTAGGCTATGTCGAAGGCCTTCGGGCGGCCCGTAAACTTCGACATGGTTTGGCCACTAGTCTATCCACCAAGCCGGACTGGGCCACCGTGGTTGGTTATGGCCTAATTTTCTCTCTCTGAGAGGAAGGCTCGAGTCCCAACAGTGAGAACATAATGGGCTAGAAAGGCAAACAAACGATATTCCTACAATACAAAGACACTTTTGCATTTATAATATTGTTGCCGATTCATCATCATCATCATGTCAGACGTAGGAGGTCCACTGCTGAACATATGCCTCCCCCATAATTTTACAAAAGGACCGGTTGGAAGCGGCCTGCATCCAACGTCGTCCTGCGACCTTTATCAGGACGTCTGTCCACCGTGTCGACCTACGCTGCGCTTGCCGGTCCGTGATCTCCATTCCAGAACCTTCCGGCCCCATCGGTCATCTGTTCTGCGTGCTATGTGCCCTGCCAACTGCCACTTTAACTGGCTAATCTTCTGGGCTATGTCGGCGACTTTCGTTCTTCTACGGATCTCCTCATTTCTGATTCGATCACGTAGAGAATTGTTGCTGATTACAACTTAGGTATAGATGATACCTAAGTTGGCTGGATGAACGAAGACGTAAAAAATCACGTCTAATTCACACATACACACAAAGCAATGTTTTTTTTGTGAAGGTACTCGTAAGTGTTCATTATACCTTATACTTTGAATTTTTACTTTTATCTTTGTTTTGATCCACAATAGTGTTCCTACTGAGCTATAGCGCAGAATAAATAAAAGTACTACGTAGCTATACTTAGTAAAACCATAATTTAGCCACTGAATATTAATAGTTGATTTCAACAATTATCAGCAAGTATCTCATAGAGGTACCTAATCCGTTAACTCAATGTCTTTTCGAAATCTCACTCTGGCACCCCTCATTTTCTTATCGGTTACTTTTACAACAATTTTTATTCCATTTTGCTTAACGTAGAACATGATATGTGTATAATGAGAAAAAAAGTGGGTAGCTACTTTGGATTAACGTAAATAACAACTTATTTAGTAATACTAAAAAAATGTTTATTCATTTTAATTGTAGGTTTACAAACTCATGCAATACCTAATTAACTACCTATCACAGGAAATGAAAATGATATATACCCTTCGACATTTATGTTCGCCTTGTCGACGAACATATTTAAATAATAATTAAAAATATCTATTAAACACACTACCTAGTATCTTATAATCTACGAGTATAATATAAAAACAATCATTTAACCAGAACTATGCAATTATAAAAATAAATGGGTAATCAATAAGTCAACGTGCTGCTGTAATAGTGATATCGAGATAAATTTTGATAGAATTTTGAGTAATATTATTAGACAATTGACAGTTTTTTGTCTATTTTGTAAATGTGTTTTGGTAAGAATTTCTACGATGTTCTTGTATGTTCGTGTATACAAAAAGTAATAAACAAGGATTTTTTACAGTATAGATTATTTTGTTGTATATTACTACTTATACCAATTACAGCGTTATATTAAATTATACATAGATATAAAACTTCATCCTCTAACCGTCTTTCAGCGTGAAAACAACTGCGTACTTACTCTAATGTATAAATTAAAACACATTCTATTTCTTTGTACCTATATGTAAATCACTGATTCTGAAAACTGTGTAGATGAATAAGCATATTTTAGTACTCGTAGGTACAGTAAGGTTCACAAGTTCAAAAACAGTATTTAAAAAAGTATTATTATTATACTGTTATTTAACATAATATGACATTTTTATCGTTTTGTTGTTCTACTCGTATATGAAAGAAATTCGGAGAACTTGTAAACTGTAAAACAAAAACATTGTAATTAAACATTTATGAAATATTTAATTTTACCGATACCGTTGTGGAAACTATTGCGTCATGCATTTGTACAATGACGATTATTGACGAATATATTTAATCTTACACGACCTTTAGCTTGCAAATGCACTTATGAAGTCAACTGTACCTACTTACTCGTATCATTCTTTCATGCAAATCTACATGTCTTAAGTTTACAATCAAATTAACTAATACATGCAAGGCTTACCTACTCCGTAAAATCCGTGTATTCAATCCCGTGTTAAAAAAAAACCGAGTAAGTACTGTAATATATTTTCAATAAGTTTGAACTTGCAACATTTCAATGGTTGTTCAATAGTTAAGCTAGATTTTATCGAGTTTGTATATCCATGTCTCGAACTCTTTCGGAAATTCGATAGTAAATCGATATAAAACCCCGGAAGCCAGAAAAAACATTGCACTACTTCCGTACACTGTAAATCTTAATATACACAGGTATCGAAGTAAATAAATATAATTAAATATTAAATATAATATTTACATTGAAGATATCAGGCACATTATTACAAGCTCTAAAAGCGATTATGTAGTTTGTTTTTTGTTCGGGCTGTTTGGAAGTTTTCATTCTGTCAATATTGATATTTCATTTAGCTTTGACAAAATGGAAGCTGACCTACTGATTGATAGATTCCGTCGTAATGATAATCAGCCGTGCGATTCTCCGAGAGCAAATATTGTTGCATCTTTGACAACATCCGTGAAACAAACGACGACATGACAAGAAACGTTGGAAAAACAACCTTGTGTACAAGGGCGATATCTCAAAGTATTTGACATCGGTGAGCTCGTCGATGAGAGCAACGACGAATCATTAGAGAATCGCATAGCAGAGGGCCAGTTATGAACTTCTAAGGCAACAAAAACAATCTGCCAGGACATTTCAATATTGGTTATTTCACTTATTACTTATTTATGTTCAAGTGTAACGTTATCGCCGAATGTTTTCAAAACTCTGTGACAATTATTTTGCAATGATAATCTTGGATTTGGTTATCTGGTTATAATTCAATTTGCTAATTAAATGCGGCCTTCTTGGCTATAGTCATTACGAAACGCAAACTGAAGACAGAGTTTAAACCAAGGTTTAAGGGTTAAACATTTCATTGACATTTTCTAATTCATTATTTTAATGTATAATCTAGATTTTTATAATCTAAACTCAGAACAAATAAAAATGTCAAATCAGAATGTTGTGAACAGAGTAGTGACGCCGGGTAAAACTACGCCTCGGCGTGTCCATACATATTTACATACAAAACCTACAACAAAACTACGCCTTGGCTCGTCAGTCGAACTATCGCGGCGCGTGGAAGCAACACGTAAAGTTTTAATTACCTATCATTAAATAGAAAATTATTAACTATTATTAAATTTTTAATAACTTTAATTTGATTTGAATTACAATGACAGTGCCGAGTCACGTACATGTAGTTTAGAAAACCGGCCTCACTTCTCTGGTTACACAACATTCATACAACATTCTGTCTTGACTTTTTTATTTTGTCTGAGAACCTAAAATAAATGACATTACTATTATCAGCAATGTAAAATTTCTTAAACCATGGTTTAAACTCGGTACTATCGTTAGGCAACGTTTCATAATAAGACGGACAAAGTTTATAGCCAAGAAAACCGTGTTGCAATATTGTCTGGTGTTGGACAAGAATGGATTCAGGTTGATGTTCATTTATGAAGGCTATTGTGATTGGGCTTTATGGCATGGGTTTATTCGGCGTAATGATATGATTCGAGAGATTTAAAGATTCTTTACATTATCTAGTAACAATACCCAATTACGTGTTTATTGAAGATGCAATTATTTTATATGAAGACAGTTTTAAATATCAAGACATATAATTGATTACATCAATGTAAAGGAATGCTACTATGAATTTGATAATTAAACGAATATTTTTCTTGCGAATCACATCATGAATCGATTAATAATCCAGCATTGCTTCAAAATAAATAAATAAAAGAAATGTTCCGCTGAAAACGAGCACCAGCTATTGTTGTCTAGTTATTGTAGCTTCAAAATGAATAGAATGAAAGGATTTCCCCCGTAATACGGGAGCATTAAAAGGCGAAAAGTTATCGAGACTATAGAATTATAAAACCAGACAACTAGTTCTTGGAAGCCCTACCATTCGCGTCCGTAGATGATAGTACACTTTAAAATCCTTCTACGAAATCAGGTGGTGCTAATCCACTAACTTCTTCTACATGAGTGTCCACCTGTGGCAGTTACCACATGAGTTCAAAATATTCTGCCTAAGCTAACATGTTAGGTACAAGGTTTGAATAAACTGAGACCGTATTCGCTATGACCGTTAAAAAAGTACCGCGGCGCGTTACGGTATCAAGGAATGATCACAAAATTGTATTAATTTCACGCTAACTCCTTGAAGATATCATAGCGCGCTGCATTACTTGTTTAAGTGGTCATAGCGAGTAACGGCCCAGGGCAAATGGGAGTTTAGAAATATAGAAGGTACTATCTAGTGCTGGAGTTGCCTATTGGAGCGATAAACATAGTGCAAAGGCTTACAACCTAACCCCTTTTTGAACCTTATAACTTAAAGCACTGAGTAATCCTGTAATTATTAGATATGGGCAGATGTAAACGATTTGCGGTCTCGTCACATGATACCTTCATATAAGACAAAGTGAAAGTAGGCAAGCTCGGCGACAGCGCATTTCGAAAGAGGACAATTTTGGTCTTCGTATATTCCGTGCTGATCTTTTATCGTGTAATCATGAGGGAGTGTAGTCGCCGACGAAGGCGCGGCACTGCGGACAGTAGTGGTTGGCTGTCTTGCACGACCTCATGCAATACGGCACGAAGCAACCGCAGCAGCATCTGAAAACAGGAAGTGATTGTTGTTATGTACTAGGTTTGTTTGACGAATATTTTATAATACTTTTTAATTATGACCGTCTAACCACATCTAGTTAGTTGTATAAAGAAACTCAACTATTTAATTTAAAAGAACTATACATCTACACTACATGCGTTCTGATCAAAAACGTACTAATGCAACAAATACATACAGAAATTAAATTTACTAATAGAACATTTATGATCTAAGAAATGTAAACAAATTAAAATTACAAGCACACAGAACCATGTATGGTGCAACATTTTATAATAAGTTACTATCGTTCGGTAATAGGAAGATAAAGATTGTCAAATTTCTGTTTTTAAAAGTAAACTTAAAAATATATTTATAATAACATAATCTAAAATTCCTGAACAAATATGTGATACTTGACTAATCACTCTAATTAGTTACAAGCTTTAGTGTTAAATCTAATTGTAAGTGAACCTTTTTTCTTTGAGAAATAAAATTCTTTAAACTTAAACCTAACTATTGAAGAGACACGAATTTATCAAATGGCTGTTTTGGTAGCACTTAGTTATGATACAGTTGAGTTTGCATAATATCTGTCAGAACTGAGAGGGTAGGTTACAAACATTTTTTTTTACATAATGCGCCTCCCATTATTAGACACCTGGATGAAATCAGACAAAATCAGGCAAAACAAGACGGACCTTTTTTCTTGAATGGAGTTATTAAATATTTTTAGTAACATCATAGAGGTATCTTATCACTGAAAGTCCATATAAATTTTTAGAGTCAATAAATGTATGAATAAATTAACGTCCTTAGTTATGACCAACACACATTTATTACTATCGAATTATTCATAACTCACAATAATTTGTTATAAAATATTAAAATATTTTTGCATTTTATCACTCAAAATTGTAATCGATCGAAACCGATGTCTCTCCCATTTCTGGATCGATTCTCAAAATTCTTTTATCCTTTTTATTTGAAAGAATATACTTCCGAGGTGGTCCCATTTTAATTTCTCGGTCAAGCGGTTATTGAGTTACACTCCTACAAAAATAATAATTGTATTCATCATCATCATCATCATTATCTCAGCCTTGAGCAAGCCAGAATGTCCACTGCTGAACTCACCATAAATTACCACATATTTAAAAAAAAAAACCTACCATTAAAACAGTGAATTAGCATACCTCTCATAGTGACCTCAATTCCTAGGACGCCTCTCTTTTTGGACAGACTCTATTTACCTAGTAGGTTCATCATCCACATTTTCATTCATCGATCGCTTTCATTATCATAATCCACGGAACATGAGAATAACATGACGCTCAACGATACTATAAGTAGGTACTGGTATATATAGATATTGACTCACCCTGCTAAAACACAAAGCGCAGCTGACACTATATGAGTCCTGGTGTTAGGCACGTAGTCCACTCGGGTGACGATGGTCTTATTGCACGTTGTACATGTGGTGCCCGTCGGGCCCGGGCCTAGTTTAGTTGGAGGCCCAGAGCTTGTAGCAGAATTTGTGATAACTGTTGTCCTTGGAGTAGCCGCGGGTGCCACAAATCCAGGCGGAGGTGGTGGATTGTTTCCAAAATATGAAGGCGGGGGCGCTGGGTTCGGTGTTCTTTGCTCGTACGGTGGTGGCAACCCCATTTTATTTTCCACTGAAAAGAATTTTATTTATATTATTAGACGTGAGTGAGTAGGTAAGTGTATGTATGTTACTTATTTCACGCTGAATTGGCTCAATGGAGCCACATATGGAATGGGAAAAGCTTACACCCAGGGATTAAAATAGGCTTTTTTATTCTGTAGAAATATCCTAACCATATGCGCAGCTGCATGGCTCAGCTAGTTATATGGAATAGTATATTTTATTACAAGTGTGGAAAGGCTGTCATTGCAAAGAGTTCCGACAAATGTCTACCCAAGCCGAGGCGCAGCCGAAGGCGAGGGTTGACAGTCGGAACAAGTTGCAATGACGGTTCCGCACGTGTACTGAACGACTTTTTTTAATACAGTTGCGAAAAAATGAAGCAATTTAATAAAATAAACTCGCAAAGAAAAATTCTGGAAAATGGCGCCAACCGTAGAATGGCTTTTTTTTCTTCACCCATTCTGGTAGGCAAAGGGAACTATGCCCATACAGCCAAGTCTTCAGTAGATTTTTTTATTGATATAAAATGAAAATGAAATTTAATGAGATAAAATGAAATGCAACCTAACCTGACTCAGTCAATGAAATTATTAAATCTGATATTGAAACAAATTCGTAGCTTCTTTTTAAAAATACGAGTATTTGCATGAATCATAAAAACTTCTATGTTTTTTTTTAGTAAAAACTTCATGGTTGGTTTTTCTTTTTAATATACATTATTTTGACAGTTGGGAAAGAGAACGCACGAGTTCGGGAAAGGTAAAAAAAAAGCACGAGTATGTAATAGCCCACATCCCGAACACTATACGTCCCTGCAATACGCCACTTTTTGAGCAACTGTTTTAAAAAATACTTTTCAAAAAGGGTATACCTTAAATAGAAATTGGGAAATGGCAATGCAAATGAACTGTTAAATATCTACTTACAACTACGCACCGATATCACGACACATATAATCCTAGAATATGATATGAGGATACGATGCCTGCGCAAGTGTAAAATAATTTTATTATCGACGTATACAGTAGAAACTATGAGTTATCAGTGCCATAGAAGTACAAGATAAATGATAGTTTGTACTGTATACGTCTACTATATAATGTAACGCTTACGCAGATTTTCGTGCTGTGGGTTTATAAAATATAACTCTGATTGCTACGTACTTAGGTACTAATATACAATTAGATACTTTAGGCACTAGTATATAATTTAAAAAAAGGTTTGATAATAATGGCAGTTGAAATAAATTCCACTAGTTTTACTTACGTATGTGATAATTTAGTAAACTCATATGTAATTTTGTGTTTACACTACCTGTGTATTCCATGGTCATTTTAAATAATTATATTCAGAAAAAAAACTGTAAATAAATGTAGAGAAATGACAGCAGGCAAGAGTACAGAACTACACGTCTATTCGTCACACATGTTACTGTTCGATAGATAACATTGTAACAATGAAAGTGAACTCATTTGTGGTTGTGACCTATGAATCAGTTTTAACGCAAATTGAATATTTATGCTTGTAGGGAAAATATTTTTGAGTAATCCATGCTCTGTTATGACTAAAACGAATTAAAGTTGTATGAAATCATAGATAGCTTCCATACAAATAATATCTACTTGCATAAACCTAAATGCTATTATATCGAGTGTGTCGAAACTCAACGATAACCTGGTACCAGGCGAGAGGCCAAGGTATACCAGTTATGAAAAATCTATGTCATAACTAGCAAACCCTGCGAACTCCGTTTCGCCACCAGATGGCTTAGTTTTATGTAACATTTTGTTTGGCGCCATCTACTTAAAATATTGGTTTGTAGTACATATGTAGTACATATCAGAGATGGCGCTGTATGTGAAAAAAGAGCCAGCTTTTCTTTTTAAATTTTTCCTGAATTTTCTTTACTATAAACCTCACGGAGCCCGAGACCTTTCCAACGAATGCAAAACCATGGAAATCGGTTCGTGCGTTCTAGAGTTATAGCGTCAGGAAGGAAAACCCGACTTATTTTTATATAGTAGAGAAAGAATAGCCAAGCTATAATACTTTTACAATACATTTTACGAAAAAGTTGGAAATTTTTACAATGTTTTTTTAATAATGTCATCTCTAACAGTGCTATGAATCGCAACCACAAATCAGAGTAATAAACATTGTTAACTAAGTAAAATAAATTAGGTTTTGACGAGTTATGGTTTAGAACATTACTGTCAGTTAACTTTGACACGTTTGTTTTTTCATAACTGGTATAGGTAAGTACCTTGGTCTCTCGCCCGGTACCAGGTTATCGTTGAGTTTAGTTATAGGGACATCTTGTATAGGTCAGAATAATAATGAATAACGTTCAGACTCATACCGTGCAATCTCTGTGTCGTGGGAGGAATGGCGAGACCCGAGAAAAATAATTTCTGTTCATCACTCAAATGTTGGCCAGGGATAGAACCTGGGACTTCTCGCTCCGATGGTAGCGTAACCACCAACTAAACTAACGCAGACGTCACTATGTTCTCAATACTAATAACTCTTCCTTCTGAGCTTCGGGTTCGATCCCCGGATGGATCAGAATCAGAATCAGAAATATTTAATATCTTGTGCTATAATACTATTCTAAGTATATATACAAAAATTCTTTGTATTATATAAAATAATACAATTGATACAATCAATCCACTAATAAACATCAATAAAAATAATCAATTTATCATTTGTGAAATTTTAAAAATAAATAATTATGGTTTATGCCAACATAATATTAAATAATTTCAGTAATTTTTAATCAATTTTTCATAATTATATATTATTGATTGAGTTTTAAAGTTTTAAAAATTCATCTAAGTCGTAACAAGAACGCTCTAGTAGCCACATCTTAAGCTTGCTTTTAAAGGTGATACATTTGTGTGCATGAACATGTCTGTTTGACCTGTGGTTGGGTGTGTATATAAATATATATGTCAGTCGGATTACCATAGTACAGGCTCAGTCTAATGACCTGAAGGCCCTGTTAGGTTGTTGGCCCATAAAAATATTTCATTCATGATATGATTATGCTCTGAAAATTTAAATTTTTCAGAGCATAATCATGAATGAGAATGTAAAAATGATAGGTATTATTGAAGACAAATAATTACATTCACTTAAAGTCATATCTAGTAGGTTAAACTGACGATAGATATATTATTAACACTAGCCTTACTTATAAACTTTAAATGGCATTGTTTAGCAGTGCGTACAGCATAACTGTTCTGCACCGTACTAAATGACGTTATTTAAAATTAAGCAGTGTTTTAAGTAACGCTGTTAAAGTTTGCCGTTGTTTTATATGATCACAGACTCACAGTTGTGTAGGTACCTACAGTGAACCTACGTCATTCAGTCACATCCGTGAATATTTACATATTCATAAGCCATCGATGGCCAATGCTGGTTAAAACAAACAATTTACTAAAGAAGGGAAGTTAATTTAATTTAAAACTAGATCGCGGCCTCTCTGAATCATGCAACGTAAACTTACGACTATGGTTAACCGACATCAAAAAGACGTTCGTATTTTTTTACGTAGATACCGATTTCTCCCCCAATTGTGGATCTAATCTCAAAATTCTGATGAATTGACAGAGTATACTTCTGAGGTTGACTTTACCATTTAAATTTCATCAAATTCGGTCAAGCGGTTTTTGAGTTACATTCCAATAACTGAAAAGTGTTTCGCCTATCTTGATATTCCATATTGACGATGAATGAAAATTGATTCCGTAAGTAGCAATGGACGCTAAAATTGGGTGAACAGTTTTTTTTACAAAAAAATCGAACCGCCTTCAACACTAATAAAAAAGTGCAATAATTTGTCGAAGTCGGTACCATGCGCACAATATTGTGACAATAGGTACCTACTTTTGAACTATATATAGTACTTAGACTTACCAACTTCAACAAGTTACTTCACACTTTTTATTAGTGTTGAAGTCTGTTCTCATTACGGTTTTTTTAAATAGTAGGAAAATTCATTGCATCGTATAGTTTTGTACCTATGTGCATAAATTTAGTGACCTGCGCAGCATACAAATTTAGACGATTTTTGATACTGCGCAGGTCACGTGATATGCCAGTCAGGGTTCATACAATTTCGTGGGAATGCCTAGATCTGAGATTGTCACTGCATTGAGACTTCGGTCTGGGCACATTCCACTAAATAGATTTGCATATTTAATGAAGAAGACCGATTCACCAAATTGTTCCGAGTGCGGAGTAGTTGAGGATGTTTACCATGTGTTGGTGGAATGTGTCCGGAACGAAGTCGAGAGAAGAGCGTTACTGATGGCTACCAATATCGATGTAAAAGA
Source organism: Selenia dentaria (assembly GCA_917880725.1). Lineage (NCBI taxonomy): Eukaryota > Metazoa > Arthropoda > Insecta > Lepidoptera > Geometridae > Selenia > Selenia dentaria. Next base: position 18,846,875 of record OU862879.1, read on the forward strand.
GCTGGGTATTTGTGATAGCATTCTCGCATTCCCTCTGTCAGCGGCTGCGAGAAGGCTATACAAACATGTTAATATAGCCATAAAACGACGTAGTTAATGTATATAGATTGTATACTATGGAAGTGGCATGATCAAACTCCTTTTAAATAAAGAAAGATTTAAAAAAATCGTGGGAACTTTAGCACAGCACAATAAGGGCCTCGTCCAATGATTAAAATACGTTTATAAACATTTGTATAAATTTACACTAGTGGGACTTGGATACTAAAAAAAGACAATTCTAGAGTTAAATATGGACTGTTCTATATCCTTCCACATGGATAGTATAAAAATAGTTCACTCACGTTATTATAAAAGACCAAACACATAAGATATTTTTTGTCTCATGCATACATAGTTGTAAGTGTGTGTTATTTCTCCTGAACCCTAAGCGGATGTAGATACGTGCATGATGTTAATAATGTCCGTATGGTTGGGCAACAATGCGCATCACTGCTCTGTGCGCCGCTGCCCGCCGCCGTTTCTCAACTGTGCGTTGCGTATGTAGCGAAAGGGTTCGCTTCGGTCATCACCACGGGTTAAGTGTACGCACAGAATAAATAACAGTGTAGGTGGCCTTGTAATAAAATACAATCGTGGAGAATTTCAATCTTAAAATGATTTCAACGTTTTCTGGTTCAGTGCATTTGTGTTGCTTATTCCGTACACTTCCTGCACGCAATTTGGACGAATGAATTTGAAAAATGGACGGTGGTGTACACTGTATCTCTGCCCTATGGCATGCAATGCTTATGCATTTTTCTAGCGAAAGTGTCACTATATATCTATCTACATGAAAATGAATCCCTACTTCTCTTGGTCACGCCATAACTTGAGAACACTTCATCGATTTCAATAACCGTTTCATTTTATTTATCTGTCTCAATATAAGGGTGGTTAAGGAAAGAAAAAAAAATATAAACGTCATCCATCATCACGCAAGTGCAATGCATCCCATCACATATAGAGTTAAGTTGAAATGAGGGTGTGGACCTACTAGCCGAGCAAGCTACAGTAGATGGGATTCCATTGAGTGTGGTTCTATTATATTCTGACCATACTCATTTGGTAAAAGAACAACGCAGAACTCTATGGCAAGAGTATTTTAACGAAAGATCGAATGAAAACGGTTTTTGGTATCGCACTGCCCAACCAAAAGTAACTAAATATCCATGGATTGATAATATATTAAGAGCCGAAAAATTTTTGTCACAGCCATTGCTCTGTGCTGTGCTCTACACACATTCCATCAAAGAAGTTCATATTTTTGATGAAGAATGTTACATCTCCCAATTCTTCTGAGTGTGGGGTTGTTGAGGATGTGCAGCATATCTTTATGGCGTGAGTGCGGAATGAAATCTACAGATCATGCTTTAATCAAGCAAGGTTGCTGGATGTCGGATTCTGCAACGGTATTCTAGTGAGTCCTATATCAGACCGAAAAAAAGTATAGACTAGCAGAGCCTATCATGCCAAATAAGTTAAATTGTATTAAGACATAAAAGGGCGATGTGGTCGCTCAGCGATAACCCAGGATTAAATTTAGAAAAACATTACACAGGTGAAGGGGTGGGGAACATCTAGTATTTTTCATGGATTTCCTCAAAGTAACGCCTGACTCAGTAAATTAATTGGAATTTTAACAACTTTTGACAACATTTGCATGATTATTTTAACTACGAATGGATAATTATTAGTTCTGTATTGTTTATTTTGTATTTATATATTTTTTTTTAACAATCATATGTTTGGTTTAATAACTTAAGTGTTTGATTGCTTGTATCCCCGACTTGTTAAAATGATAAGACGACTTATATACTCGTATGGTATGATATAAAGGAGTCATTATATTGATAATGGGGTAAGTAGGTATCTAATGATTTTAATTTGAATAATTGCATTATGGCGAAATATGTCATTAGATATTATTATATATAGAGTGAATAAAAATAGTGCACATTACATGATGTTTCAAAGCGTTCACTGACTCTGATACTACGTAAGATTATGTATGAAATATTTGTTAAGTGCTTTTAATAAATATCTGATCGCATCGAGTATACATAGCCCGGCCCTCGGAACAATAACAGGGCATAAAATCCGGGCTAAAACAGAACCGAGTACTCTATAGTTTATTCATTTATGTCGAATAGCATGTCCTAAGGTGTGAGTGAAACAAAACATGGCTGTATGTTATAATTTTTTTGAACGTGTCACAAGCATAAAATGAGCAATGTCACCTTTGGTCATCTTATAATGCTAACAAATACAAAAATTCTATCGAATAAGTCAAAATACTTTAAGTCGGCTATCAACTTAATTTTGTAGTTTTATGTTAATCCCATAGTTTGAGAAAATAAAATGAGGATGGATAGCACTATCCAAAATTAACTTGTGACAACCTGCATGATAACGAATCAAAACGGTATTATATTATGTTTCTTTCCTACGCATTATTAACATCGTAAGTAAAAAAATATAGGCATATGCATTTCATTTCTGATTTTAGTCGGCTTCCATGCCCTGTTATTGTTCCGAGGCCCGGCCACTCAGGCATCGTCCGTAACAACGTGGACGTTGGAGCTGCCACGCCACCCCCTGCGGTCGCAGCTCTGCCTTTATTCTCTGGACCGCCAGAGTGTTACCCAGATTATGGCCGGAGCTTTATTAAATGCAGTTAAATATCTCTTTACATCTCAAAAACGTCCATTAAAGATTATTTAACCATAAATAATGGTACTGTGCACTATTTTTAATTCAACCTGTATATACGAGTATGTGTAAGTAAAGGAAATGTTAGTCATGATATGTATGTTCATATATATTATACCCGAAGCTCTTTTCTTATGTATCATAGTCATAGCCTTCAATAAAATGACCGAAGAACGTACTAGTCAAATCACCCGAGAGAGAAATTTTAAAAATATTGTTTTACCATATTGTATTACGCGGGTAGGTAAAGATTCTGACCGCTGCGGTGGCGTCGGCGGTGGGGAGGGTGGTGACTCTGACCGTCCCGGACGGTGGCGCCGGTGGCGACGTCTTCTCCGCCACCTACCGCGCGACCGCTCATCTGCTCCAGGAAAATTGTTTGCAATTCAGAAATACTACTTAAAGCACCTACTTATAGTAATGTGATAACTCACAGGCTAACAAGTCAAGGGTATGTTTCCATCTTCTCTATTATATTACATATAAAATGATTATAATAAAACTTGAGGTTGAATTTCTGTACAATGAAAAAATATGGTAAAAACCGAGTCAGGGGGATGTAAGAAGTGAAATCGAACTAATTTACTTTTAATTTTTTTTTTGTTTTTCTGTTTGTTTGTTTGTTTGTTAGTTTGTTTGTCTGTCTGTTTGTACGGGATAATCTCTGAAAAGACTGGACCGTTTTTAATTAAATTTTGTATCGTAGTAGCTTATATCCCTGGTCAACATATATGAACTTTCGATCCCGGTAAATTAAAGAGTTCCCGTGGGATATTTAAAAAAACTGTAATTAACTGTATCCCGCGAGGCCGTGAGCCAAGCCGCTGGCGGGTCAGCTAGTGTTTCCATAATATCATTCAAGAGTATGGAATATATAAAAGTTGGGAGGTTGGCATACAGCCAGCCTCACGTCTTTATATGGCATTGTTGCGTTTATTTTGACCTTTAATTGTACGGTTTCACTATGTATAGGAGAATAAACTTTCAGAATGTTTATACGATTTATCGCGTATATGTCGTGCCGGTGTAGATACGAGTTAATTATTTAGGAAAGTATAGAAGAGCAGTGGGCCTAGCACGAATAACTGCGTAAGTGTAACGTAACGCATCTTTCACGTGAAACAGGCAAACTGTCATTTATCTAGGGCAACTGTGATACAGATAAGTCATAGCTTGTATGCCGAAGCGTGTCGCGTTGTACAGCCCGCAGCACGTAACTCTAGCGCTGACAGTTATTGCGCAGAAGTCATAAATTGGGTATCACAGGGGGGCTAGAGGGACGAAGGACTCTTGTCTCTCTCTGTCACATCGAAGACGAGGGACTCTTGTCTCTCTCTGTCACATGTGCGCGACTGTACCCATGCGCAGCTATCCCCTCCACATTTCGCTCAGCGCTAGAGTTACGTGCCGCGGGTTGTATCTTTCGATACGTAAACTTTTTCGCAAATTGTTTGTGCTACGGCCTCAGTGTAGCACGAACAGTTGCGTAAGTGTCACTTCATCATAAACATCATCGACACGATTACGTTACACTTACGCAAAGTTTCGTGCCAGGCACTCTGCGGCACGAAAAGAACAATTGAATTTAGTACAAACAATAATCAATGCAGTACAACTGAGACACAGATAACTAATACTTTGTACTAGGAATATTTATGCTGCTGTTATACTTATTGACAGATACAGAATAGATTTAAGATATACTTACTAAGTATTTGTAAATAATACAAGCTTAGATTATATCAATTACTGTGAGCACTTAATTAAGTGAAAACATCGTTTAAAAAAAAAAAAAAAACGTAAAAAAAAAGTTTAAATGTGACCTATAATATATAGCAAACTCTCCCCTGATTATCTTGTTTGAGATGATTATGATTACCTGATTATCCGTTCCTCCAAAATGAACCGCCGCGTTATTTTTAAGATTATTTTCGTTTTAAATTGGCGGAATCATTTAAAATTTAATTAAATTAATTTATTTTTTAATTAATTAATTTAATTTAATTAAATTTAATTTTTTACTTATTAATATTTCGTTGTTTGCGTAAAATAGACTGCGACAGTTATATATCATTGCTCGTTTTTGAGTTCTGACGCTGTGACAATATGACGTGCTACGTGTAAAATAACACGGGAATTGAATTTTAATCATTAACTCAAGAGTTCTTTCGAGAGTCCCTGTTACACTCGGGGTGCAATACACCCCCCGTGACGTAAGACACTGCTTTACTCCCTCGGTGCATAATATATATATTTTTTAAATGTAAAGTTTTTCATATATCGATAAAGCTATGGTATGAATCAAATATCACTCCATATTATAAAACAAAGTCCTCCACCGCGTCTGTCTGTCTATCTATCGATTCGCGATAAACTCAAAAACTACTGCACCGATTTTCATACTGTTCTCAACAATGGATAGAGTGGTTCTTGGGGAAGGTTTTAGTAGATAATTTGTCTAGTTTTTGTATACCATGGCAAAATATATTTGTTGGAGAGGTCGGAAAAAAATAAGCCGTCTGGGAGCTGGGAAAACGCTGCCCTTTGAGATATAAAAAATTATGTATGGTGGAATTGTGTATCTTATATAGGTCCACAGAAAAGTCCACGATGGTATATCCGACACTAGCTGGCTATCCTAGCTTGGAACACTAGCCTTGTATAGCCCGGGTATCTTAATGCCTTATCCTTAGATAACATACTATATCGATTTTAATACCTTAAAAAATGTGCAATTATGGACGTTTGTTACTCTTTCACGCCAAAAATACTGAATGGATTTTAATAAAATATGGTATGTAGGTAGATGAAGCGCTGGACTAAAATATGGAATACTTTTTCATCATCATCATTATCATCATCATCCATTGTCACGCGGGTGAAACCGCGGGGTGCAGCCAGTGTTATATATATTACACATTTTAGTATTTTAAATTACCACCGAGCTGCTAATGCAGCTGTTATACGCTTTAGCATAGTTCATGGTGGTAACACTAAAATATGAATTGATGCCGTCAATGATCAATTATTTAATTTAGTTTTATCAACCCGCTTTTAACCAACCGAGCTCTTTGCGGCCCAGCGTAGCTAAAGTAAACTAAGTTGGAAAATTACACGCTGGACGCTTTAACTAGCATACTTGTGCATGTCTTACTTCGCATATTAACTATGATGATGAAAAGTAGCCTATGTGCTATTCCAGACTATAATCTATCTCTGTGCCAAATTTCATACAGATCCGTTCAGCCCTTCTGCCATTATTGAGTAACAAACATCAATTTATGCATCCATCCATCTATCCAAACTTTCACATATATAATATTAGTGAAATTATATTATGTTATACCTTATTAATAATTATGTAATATCAGAATTGAGAATCAGATACATTACGAGTATAGCAAAATCTTGGGCCTGATAAATAAACTACTAAAGTCTGGAATATAGTTGTTCTTAATTATGTCAATATATTTAATTTATCATAAACAGCCGTGCGATTCTGTAACAATTCGTCCATGCGCTCGTGGACGAGCTCACCGATGTCAAACACATTGAGATATCGCCCTTGTACAAAATTTTTCTAACGTTTCTTGTCATCTTGTCATTTGTTTCACGGATATTGTCAAAGATGCAACGATGTTTGCTCTTAGAGATTTGATTACATCCGATTTTCACTGCGCGTGCACAGGTTTTCTGATAAGAAACTGTTATAAATCTGAGATAATAAAACAATAAAAATACACAAAACAATTGCACAGGCCTGACAACACCTGTGCAAAGTGTTACCAAATAAGTTTGTACATGTGTAAAGTGTGGGTGTGTGATACGAGTAGTTTGAATTTCTACCAATTTTTACGAACATATTTTCAAGGAGATCATAATCAAACTCTTCTAGCTAGTCTTTTAAAATATGTTTTAATTTGTGTGAGGGGACGTTTTTTATTTTTATTTTAGAGTTCAGCATATTATATAAAATAGGTCCGATGTGATTATAATGCCTCCATGCCAAAGCATACTTGTAACTCGGAATAGGACATTTCACAATCCTCTTTTTATTGACAGGTAGAAGTGGAATTGTGACTTTGTGGTATCTTTTGATGCAAGTCCAATGACTTTAATATCTCGGAATTATAGGTTCCTGTCGATCACCTTCCAAGCGGGTGAAGCAGCAGGGCGTAGCTAGCAGATAGACAATATCGTGGGTAAGTAATTATTCGACAACGACAATGTTAGCTTTGCTGGTAGTGACGCTGGCTTTGAAGCGAGGGGCACCAGGTTCAATCCATGGACGAGGTAAGTTTGTGTGACAAGCTGATATGTTTGTTCGGGTCTTGGATCTTTATGTTGTGTTAATAAGTGTGTTTATATGCCTTCTTCACAGAGAGTTCAAGTACTGGGAGAACAAAGCATTCAAGCAGCAAAAAAACACTCAAAACTAAGAAAATTAAGTCTATTAAGTTATTCGCCATGACACTAACACCACATATCATTGTTATTTGCACTATACCAACTATGCTAACATTGCTGAACTATGATGATACTGAGTATAACGTATCTTTACATATTTGAGATTACCCATTTCAACAATGCTAAAACGAAACAAGCGAAAACGTACTGCCTGGGACAAATTTATTCGGCATTATTAGTACCTAGTGACTGACTGAAATTTCGGTTTCCGTTTTGGCCAGTTTCTGCCAAAAAATCTAGTTCCGGCTTGAGTTTCGGTTTCGTCGACAGTATAGTACAAACTATCAGCCTTTCGGTAATTTCGATTTTTTTTCAATTTCCAAGAGTAAGTAACAGTAAGTGTTTGCAAATAAATGTTACAAAAACAGTAAATAATCGCAATTTTAAATATTTTTTTATTAGTTTCATGGAGAGGGCTATGCTCGGGGTTTCTCTACGTGATCGAATCAGAAATGAGGAGATCCGTAGAAGAACGAAAGTCACCGACATAGCCCAGAAGATTAGCCAGTTGAAGTGGCAGTGGGCAGGGCACATAGCACGCAGAACAGATGGCCGATGGGGCCGAAAGGTTCTGGAGTGGAGACCACGGACCGGTAAGCGCAGCGAAGGTCGTCCACCAACACGGTGGACAGACGACCTGATGAAGGTCGCAGGACGACGTTGGATGCAGGCCGCTTCCAACCGGTCCTTTTGGAAAATCATGGAGGAGGCCTATGTTCAGCAGTGGACGTCCTACGGCTGAGATGATGATGATGATGATAGTTTCAGTTTTGGTTTCGGTTTCGCCTGAAACCAGTTTCAGACACTAATTATTAGTAATTACCCAATTTTATACGACATGCATCTTTAAATATTACGGTTTTGAAATTAATCAACTTTAAATGCATTAAATCGTGTAAACTTTATATTATTTTTATCCTGACGTTTCGAGTGTACCCGTGATCATGTTCAATAAGCGTTCGAAACGTCGAGACGAAAATAATATAATATACACGTACGTGGTTTGACACGTATAAAGTTGTTTAATTTCAATTTATAACAATCGCAAAAGCCTAAGTAGTCATTATATTACGATTATAATCATACCTAAATTATAAATTCGATAGTTTGAGAGTGTGTGTGTTGCGATGTTATGGCTCAACAAATTCAGCTTAAATTTGTAATGGACACAGCTTAAATCCAAGAGAAATACATAGGCAATTTTTAATTCGATTCAGTTTATGAGGGATTGTGATGCCCTTATTCCACACGGAAGAAATCGCGGGAAGAATTATAAATGACAGACAAACGCTTTGTTCGTTTCATAGATTTGTTCATGTTATCTGCGACTGTGTTAGTCCGTGCCATATAATACGCGATGACCTTAAATGACATCAGGCTTGATAGTAGAAAAATATCTTTTGTTACGTTTAAGCCGATCATCCACCGCCAAATAAACTAAGTTAGTTTAGTTTAGCTCACATAGTTGAGCCAGTTTTTCATACATGTTCGTCCACCGCAAACAATGCCACTATACGCCATCAAAAATAGTTTAAACTCTCAACTATGTGAGCTAAGCTAAACTAACTAAGTTTAGCTGGCGGTGAACGGACTTTTGGGTTCATTATAATCATAGCACCTAGATATAACGTTGCGTATATTTCCTTTTACTTTCGCTTCTGTTATATAGTGGAATTCTCAGATTGGGTAGTTTGCACGTCGCCTATATTTTTCTGAGAAATTAGTACATAATTATAACCAGCAAAGTCCTAATTATGGCTATGAGCACACTCGTTGGGCAAACCCCTTTTCTATTGCATTTCTTTTCAAGTATGTAATAAGAAATTAGTCGTAAGGTGCTTAGTCCACAGGGCTATAATATGAAAAGGGTAAAAATAAAAAAATGCCCTAGTTGGTCAATGGCGTCTGACACGGAGAGTCAGAAGACGCGGGTTCGAATGGAATTTTTTTCTCTATAAATTTCAATGTAAGAAAAAATACTGTAATTTTATGACAAAAATAACTTGGAGTATACCTAGCTCCATTTTCATCTCCCTATTCATATCCCAATAGATTTGATAAGATTCGTTTTAACGACCGTTTGTCTCCTTAACGCCAATTCTTTGAAACTGTCGCTGGTGGTACCGCTGCCATCAAGCGGATGGTGTTTGTACAATGGGGGCAGAAGTGGGATGAATAAATAAGAAAAATGAACCATTTGTGGGTATTTATCTAGTCTGAATTTTCGTAGACTTGCGAAATATTGCACAGGCGTTATTCAGGGCGTGACTTACAAGGTTTTTATAGACCGAAAGTAATGATACAAAATGGTTAACCTGCATTTAACAATTTTATTTAAGTAGCTATAGTGCCTGCGTAATCTAATTATTATGCACATATCGCTTGTTATACATGTTCATAGAATGTTAGCAACGCCCTGAGGTTATTTATGAGAAATATTACTATACCTATATACTATATATATAGCATTAGAATACTTGACCTTTACCCATGACAGAAAGTATCCAATTTCTACTCTAAAATCTCACTTAAGTATATTATAAGTGCGTAATTATCAATTTAATTTTAATGTAACTATTTTATTGTAACTGTTTTATGTTTAGTAAAAACCTAGCAAGTTTGTACATCATCGACATCGTCCGCAGAAGGGTATAACCATGCACATTACGCCAGTCAGCTCACTGCCTGATCGTCATCACCGAAGAAACTTCTCGTAAGCTAAGGCTAAGCCTATTACCATCAATTCTTTTCGAAGGCTTTTGAACCACCTGGGATGATATTATAAACAGCCTATATTATAAACAGTCCAATTGTAAAGTTGTACGGATGTTTGTATTATCATATGTGACCTAAGCAGGAAAGTGTTTATATCTAAAATTTAAAAACCAGTTTTGCTCACTTGTTGCGTCCATTACGTAGGTATGATGAAATTCAACCTTCAAGCAGATTTCTTAATCCCGTGGCAAATATTGTAGCACAATTAACTTCACTGATTAGCCACTGTTTTTTCTCGAATCGTTTCTAAATTTATTGTAAATGTATAAAGTTTCTCAAAGATCCGGATCTCAGAGTATAATTGACCCGATGTTTATACGTATCGGAGAGTGAATGCACTCTGCGCTGCGCGGGCGCCTTGCTCCACGTCAAGAAAGAGAGAGCCTTTTCGGAGCTCCTTTAAGCAGCGGTGAGTGAATGAGACAACGAAACGCAACTTCAACGTCACACAATTTGTTTACGTATCAACTCGCTGCCTAATTACCGATTACTACACGCAATCTAAGAACAAAGCCTGCTTCAAACATAGCGCACACATTGCAACACGGAAAGGTGGAATCTTGGCATGCCACTGCAGAAGAATATTCTTGATCCTATTGTCTTTGTGCGAGGCATTGTTGGCGCCAAATGGATCGTAAAACTTATATGGGATATGATACGTTATGTCGCGAACGCGGACCACCCACCATGATGATGTTGGCTTTATTAGTATGAGCATGTTGATTGGACTTTACTGAATGATTGTATTCATTGGAAACTAACGATTTAAAACGAATGTTATCATCGCAGACTCATTTAGGACATGGTTGAGTATCTGTAAGAAACAAGTTTAACCTAAGCCTAGCTTTAATTTGATAAGAATGTCAGAGATCAAGCACAGTGGACGATGGTACGAGTATCTATTGAAGTATTTGACTTATTAGGTATATTCCCCCCAGAATAATCTAATTTAAGATTTTTATGTAAATATGTTTCACCGTACACAATAACATATACTTAGGTTTGCAATTAAAGACGGTAAAATATATATTCTCGAACGGGATTCGAACCCGCGTCTTCAGGCAATCCGTGTCACACGCCATGACCAACGGGGCATACCGTTCGTCCCTATACGACAGTTACAATAAAAAAGAGAGTTAAAGCTAAATGAAAAATGGGAAAAAAAAATATATACTAGCTAGAACATACTCGTACTTGGGTATTAATACGGTTTTTTTAGTTTTCAGAATTACAAAGCTTACATTGAAGTTAAACGATTCAATTGAACGATGATAAAGTAACGATTATTTTGATGTTAAGTTTTTGAGTACTGCCATGCGATTATCTAAGAGCAAACATCGTTGCATCTTTGACAACATCCGTAAAACAAATGACGAGATGTTAAGATACGTTGGAAAAACAACCTTGAGTACAAGGGCGATATCTCGTAAAGTATTCGACATCGGTGAGCTTGTCGACGAGCTCGTCGACGAATAATTAGAGAATCGCACGGTAGTAACTACTAGGAACTAAACTACCTAACTACCTACTACTAATTACGTTAAAACAGTCCAAATAAAGCTAAAGTACATGAAAATGGTCTAGCCCTGGAATACGCAGAACTACTAACATCCGCTTGCCAAACGGCATTTTTATGGAAGAATTCGGGAAGAGGGCTCTCTCTGCTGCTGCGGCTATGCCGATGATCTACACATGGTATGGTTATATAATCATACCATCTGTAGATCATCCTGCCCTTGTGCCCTTTTTACAAAATAAAGTAACTGAAATGAATATTACCATTTAAATTCAATAAACAAAGTCTAATTAACTATGTAGAAACAGCTCCATAAATATTTAGCTTTACTTGCATGGTATTCAAGACATTCTAAGTCCGAACACTTTCAATCGTACTTTGTGTAAAGGTGCGCTCTGCGGTTTCACCCGCGTGGTGATGGATGTTGATGATGAATAAAAAGTTATAGCCTTACAGAATACACAGAATCACAGAATACAGAATACTGTTACAGAATTTAGAAATACACTGGGATAAATGGGGTACATCGTTCTTCTCTTAGCAATTGTATCGTTATGCCAATAAATATAGAACACAAAAGTCTCATTTCTAGATGAAGGTAGTTAATTCCAGAAATAGTTGCTACAAACATCTTTCAAATAGAATTCGTTACGATTAAGTACCAAAATACAAAATTATATTCCCGTACATTGTACTAGTATTTGGAAGCTGAATATCTGGTATTTTTCTATACTTAATACTTAGCATATGATTAGCACCTAGCAATTTGACCTAGCAATTCAACTCAGAATCATAATGTGTTGTATGTTATTTATTGATATTTAACTTTATTAATTGTATCATTGCCTTTTCAGAGACGTATGATTTGAAATATATACTATTAAACAATAATTGTGGTACCTAAGTATATTACGAAATATTAATGCATCCAGGAATGAAGATAAACAACTCCAAAAGAGTTGAAAGAGCAAGTTTCTATATGCTGAATTTAGATTTTTAACAGAAAGTTCACGTGAAAAATGTCATAAAGCGTACGAATAATTTTATAATTGGCGACTTTCAAAAGGTGCTAAAACTTATGCTGTGTTATTGTCATATTATATGAAACAGGTACCTACACTTTGTCTTAATTGTTTATTTTACCTATAACCTATAACACTTTTCTCGCTAGTCGAGGTGAAAAGTTGTATGTTTCACACGAGAGAAAACTGGTTTATGTCTTGTGCCTCTTTGCTCAGTAGTTTATATTACAATCGCTCACTACGATTGATTTTCTTGATTCAATGCTAGCCTACTTTGCTAGTTCATGATTTTATTTTTGCACTCAAATCAAATCAAAGTCAAAATCATTTATTTAAAAGTATATAAGCATAGTAATTATTATCCCTGTAGTCACATTTCTTATATTATACAGTCAAAATAGCTACTCAAAGACATTACGTATTTGATTAAAAACGACGACTTACCATTCCAGAAGCTTGAAGGTGTCTTCCAATGCAGTGGTGAACAGTTTCGGAGATATTACATGTCCCTGCTCATGTACTCGGACTGATATGTTGGCGTTATTAAACAAACACTTCAACACTAGTGTAGTAAATATTAAGTATGTATATTAACTGTATACTATACTATACTATACTATACAAGTATGTTATGTACATTTTTATTTTATAATTTACCACTTATATTTTATTTACTAACATAATTTTATTATTACCTACATTAATATACTTTCAAATACATATTTTTGGTTTTTACTTAATATTTTAAAGTAGGTATGTCAAATTTAAAAGTTTGAGCTCAATGGGGTCGTAGTTGAGTGAATCTGTGAATTAAACGAATCCCGCCTCGGGCGGCATTTTCAAGGGGCGCAAAAATCATAATATAAGGTGATATAAGTAAGTAGTATGATTAAAATTAAAATAATTCCAAAGCCAAAGTCAAAGTAAATAAAATAATGTATTCAAAGTATGAACTTCAATTATTAATTATAATGTGAGTACAATATAATTAACAAGTGACGGAAAGACTCTACCGCCGCGTTCCAAAATATACAGAGCTACTAAGTTACTTTACTAAGCGCCTACAATACGGAAGACTGTTCACAGAATAAATAATTGTATGGCCTGGTTGGCTCACCCTCTACTTTTAAGGAAAAAATAGGTTAAAGAAAATAAAGAGTACAAATTGTAATTTTTAAGTACTTACTTAATTTATCTCAAACGCTGGAGAGAGGGGCGCAATTGATTTTGATTGAGATTTCACTTATAGTTAAAAGTCAAAAATAGTTTTTTTTTCGAACGGACTAATGCTGTTTGCCTCTACGGGCAGCCTGCCTTACAGCGTCACCGGACGGGTGGTGAGCGCAGATGGCACTCAGCCAGATGCGGGCGCAGAGGGCGCACCGCCTAAGGCGAGCGTTGAAGACGCTTCGCCGCAAGGAGAGGAGTAGGCGACTTGCTTAAGGGCACCACTAAGGTACGGACCTCAGTTTGGGCCGTCTCCAGGAGAGAGGGGAGTCGGAGAGAATCGCCCCGGTACATGAGTGTACTCTATGACTATTTGGAGAGAATCTAACCAAGACATAATTTTTGCCTCGAGCTCGCCGGCGAGCTCGGTGTCTGATTGTGAAAGAAGAATCTGTAAAGGAAAGGACCATAAGCCGATTTATAGTAACAACTCAATTTATTTTTTCATCAGGCATATATAGTCCATATTATTCACGTGTTTTGGAGATCTTTTAATTTTTAAACTCGAGCTTTAGAGAGTCTGCTAATAAGAAGGGAAGTCACGTGCACCTTAGTGGAATGACTGTAAATTTGACATTTTAGTATCGTAGGTATTATTCTAGATCTACATTCCTTAGGGTCTGCAGTTGATTGTAAAATACAATATCGTAAATATAGTTTTTTGCTGATGGTCGTGCCGTATTGAAAATGAGGTTATTTTAATATCTGTAAACGATCATTTTTCTATATTTCTATTTCAGCCCTATACCGCAGTACTTAGAATGACGACTTTTGCGGTGCAATTGTGCCGCAACACTTCAGAAAAGCAGAATATGAGTTCTTGTGTGACATATCATAGGTAAGCCATTGATTTTAATGCCTAAATCGTCTAAAATATTTAAAGTAAATGGTAAATACGAATTACCCACTCTTAGATCGGACGGAGTGTTGCCAGATGTGTATGAAATTAACCCAGTTTAAGACGTTGATTAGGTATACTATGATATATCATTATCTTCTCTTTGGGTATGATATTGTCTGTTTTACTATACGTCTGCATAAAATGCAGTTAAGTATGTTTTCAGGGCTCATGTATATTATAGAATATTTGTATGTAATTATGTAAATTAGTTACTTTATTCTACTGTATTTCTAAATCGCTTCGAATGATTTAGATGTGTTATGGTATCATTAGAGTCCTAACATTAAAGAAATAATAAAAAAAAATATAACCAAAACTGGTCCTAAAAACAATTACCCGAAGAGAAAAAAACCTCTAAGGAGGTAACAATAATCAACATTTTGATTGCTGCAGACAGTATAGGTACTATAGGTATATCACACCTATTACTTTGGAAACTGAATTTGGACGCGGTAAAATAGGGTTTTGAAATTCGCACAGTGTTTGGTACTGAAGTTGAAAGTTGAAAAAAAAGTCACTAATATTTTATATGTAAAATCGTAAACAAAAAAATGGTTTTAATCCATACATCTTTTTTTCAACGTCGCTCTGTACGCTGTGTTTTACTTAATTTAACACTGTATGCTGAATACTATTCTTACAGATTTCTCAGTGAACCTATTCAAGCCAGTCGATGGATAAATCTACACTAGTATTATAAAGAGGAAAGATTTGTTTGTTTGTATCGAATAGGCTCCGAAATCAATTGACCGATTTGAAAAATTCTTTCACTATTACAATCCTAAATTGTCCCTGATGAACATTAAGCCTCGTATTCACTAGGCGACAAATCGTCGCAGAACCTGTCTAGGCACATGTCGTCTACGTGTCGCCGCGACGTCGCGCTCTGTTCTGCGACGACGCACGCGACTATACAGCAACATCTACGTGTCGCAGAACAGGTTCCGCGTTTTGGCTCGCGAGACAGAACTTCCTGCGACATCAGTCCTGCGACCGCTGTTGCAGAGTGTGGACGCGTGCGCGAATTCTAGCATCAACATGCCCGTAGAGTGGGAAAATCAATTAGTTCTAAAACTTATTGAGCTTTACGAAAGCAAAGGGTGTTTGTGGGACACGAATAACCGTGAATACAAAAACAAAATAAAGAAAATGATGCTTGGGAGGGGTTAGCCATTGAACTTCAAATACCAAGGAAAGATGTTGAGGCGAAGATCCACAACCTCCGTTCACAATTTATGCGTGAGAAAAAGAAAATAGCTTCTTCGAAAGGCACGGGTAAAGCACGGGACGAAGTTATAGAATCAAGTTCTTGGTTTGCCTACGATGCCATGAAGTTTTTATTGAGTGGGGCAACAACTTCGGGTGGCACAGATACATTGGAGACACAAGTAAGTCACAATTTTAAAATAACTTTATTATACGAGTAGTACCTTTCTAATAAATAAGCATTAACAATAATTATATGAGAATTATAAAGTCGTGTTTAGGGTTCCCTACCCGAAGGTTGACCAACGGGACCCTATTACTAAGCCTCCGCTGTCTGTCTGTCTGTCAACGGGTTTTATCTCATGAACCGCTATAGGTAGGTAGACACATAATGAAATTTACAATTCTTATTCTAAATATTTGTTTATTTCTAAGCTACATTGTTTTGCCATGGAACACTTCCTTCCGCACTGATGAAATATTCAGCGAACTTGTTCCTTGTTACCATAGCAGATTGAGCAGATGGTCTTCCAGATGGTTGCAAATCCAACAAAATATTAGGTCCAAATTCTCTGCGCCAAGATCCTCCCACAATGTTATGATCCGAATCCTCTGAATCAAAGGTTCCACGTGGGGTGTAGAGTGCTCTCGATTGCTTATTACGCCTTAGAAAATTGTGTAGGTATACACAGGCCATTACGGCAACTTCAGCATTAGCAGGTTGGAGCGCAATTGCATTGCGAAACATACGAAACACGACACATAAGATTCCGAATACGTTTTCTACAATTCTTCTCGCTCTCGAAAGCCTGTAGTTAAAAATGCGCTTTATATTTCCCACCTCATGGTAGCCTGGATATGGTTTCATCATTTTTTCGGTGAGTGCAAATGCACTGTCTCCCACGAGTACAAATGGCATGTTTGGTTCATGCCTCAATGGCTCCGGTTCTGGCCAACTAAGTTGGTTTTCATTCATAGCTTCATAAAAAGAAGTTTCTTGAAAAACTCCACTGTCAGATGACTTTCCTTTGGCACCACAGTTAGCATATATAAAATTATAATCAGCATCTACAATAGCCAAGAGGACAATGCTAAATTGTTCTTTATAGTTGTAATAATCACTACCAGAATTTGCAGGTGCCTGAATCAAAACATGCTTGCCGTCAATAGCTCCAACACAATGTGGAAAGTTCCATAGTATTTCATAATTATGAGCCTTTTTTTTCCATCCTATTTCAGTATTTGGGACCTGAAAAATATATGTAACATAATACGTAGCATAACATAACATAACATAAAAAATATTTCAGGCACAACGCCAGGACACCGATGACCAATACTCCGAGCTTTCCTCGGAAAATACTCAAAAAACTCAAAATTCCATCCAGTCGAAACCTCAGGCTCCTACCATGGAAGCATCACCGCGCCCTACCTCATCTAAATCGTCGAAAAAGAGAATGTTAACACAAGAGGATAAATTGGAAGAGGCGTTTGAAATAATGAGGTCCACCAAAAATAAGATGGAAGCTACCCCTGATGAGTTTGATGTGTATGGACGATATGTTGCCTCAGAGCTACGTCTCATTAAAGACGAACACTCCGCCCTCATGGCGAAATATTATATTAATAATATATTAATAGAAGCTCGCATGGGCAAACACAAGCAAGGCTACAGTACCACATCAACCACACCATCGGAACATCAGGACAGTGTTCCACAAACAACTGTACGTGAAAATCTGGATTTTCAATTTGATAACAGCCAGGAACCATCTGATCAAGACATAATTCCATCTTTGCTGCAGGAATAATTTTTCTTTCTAATAATTAAAAATAATATTAATAAAACATTCGTGATTTTACCATGTTTTTGTACTCACCATGACATATATTTTCAACGCTTTTATGAGTTCCTTACAAACTTCTGGTACTATTTTGCTGATCAGTTGTTTTGATACTCTAAATGTATACGACAAGGAAGCATAAGAATCTCCGGTCGACAAGTATCTCAATGTTATTGCAAGTCTGATGTCAGGACCAACAGCATTCCGTAATATTGTGTCTTGTTTAGCTATGGCAGGCCCGATCATTTCTAGTAAAACTTCAAAATCAGTCGAGGTCATTCGAGTGAAATTTACAAATGATCCATCAAACATTCGAAGATCACGTAAGATATTATCACTGCTTTCTCTTTGTGATAAGTAGTTTCGCACCCACCACCTTTTCTTTTTATAACGTTTTGGTAAACTACTCGATAAAATATAAATGTACGCAGCACTAACTGCCACGACTTCCTCGGGCGACATCTCGGCGGAGACTGCTGGTGTGGACAAGCAAAATGTATCACGACATGTTACCAAAATGTTCTGAGAACACGCACCGTAGATGTTCTGTAACAGTCTCAGAACTTGTGCCCTACTTGTGCCCTAGTGAATTCGAGGCTTTATATTATCAAAAAAGTTAGGAATCCGTATGAAAACTTCGATAGTGTAAACCAGGGCATGAAAATAATATCAAAAAAGTTGCGGAAACTATTGACTGCGTAGTAATTATATTCTCTTTGCTATTGTGACAATAGAGCATAGTGACGTACGACATTTTTATAGAAGACGTCAATGTCTACAAGAAAGTCTGCAATACCATACGTTTGATTTTTAGGTCGGCTCCACACGGTGAACCTGACGCTGGTACCAACGTTGGACTATACATTTGGTGAGGCGTTGGCAATTATTACTAATTAATTCCCAGTTCTGTCCCGTTAGGGCCAATGTGAAGATGTCCGATACAGAACTCTAAATTGTTCTATGCGCTCTCACATTACTGAATGCACATTAATGATAATCTTCTTTTTATTTTATCTGTGTAAATCTTTCCCATGTTCTGTTGGTTGGTGCGCCATGCACTAGCTAACAAATTTCTGAAGTGAAAACTTATTTAGGCGCTTTGGGCAATTTTTGGGTGAAGTAAAATCATGGAACTCGCGACATCGTCAATGAACGCTTCCAGTTAGGTACTTAGTTTTCATTTCTATCGGCAGCCTCCATAGACTGCCCCGCACGTTGTTTTTTTAAATTTTTATGACCCTTTCGAGTTACGTCCCATATAGGATGCACTTGGTGAAGTTCAAAAAACTCTATAACTTTTTAATTTGTTCATGCCGTTTGCGATTTTGTGGATGAGGAAATCATTCTCGCGCTCGACGTACGCACTCAACGCGTGTTGCAACAGGACTGAACAAACCGCCAACGCGTGGACAGCTGGCGAGCGTTGGTGCAGATTCCTTTGACCGAGACGAGCTGGCCAACTACCAACACTCGCCCCAACGTTGGGGGCAATGCCATTTACTAACGTTGAACGAGTGGCGTTGGATCTTATGTTGTGACCAACGTGTGGAGCAGGCGTTAGTTATGTCTCTATAACTACTTTTTCATGTTAAAGTATGCAATTGTATCGCCGAAAAATTCATATATCACGTAAGCTGCGCAAACTATTTACTTTAATATAAACGCCAAAGTATGCGAGTATGGATGAAAGGATGTATGGATGTTTGTTACTCTTTCACGCTAAAACGGCCGACCCAATTTTCATCAAAATTGGAGGCGCTGTATTAACACATAGGATACTTTTCACCATCATCATCATCATGATCAGACATCACCACGGAAGTGAAACCGCGCGGCAGTCTATCGGTCTTGAATGAATTGATACTTTCGCCTATATATCCTCAAAAGGGTAAGTACCGATGTTTTAAACGCCTACGTTTCTACAGATATGATGGGTTGGCTTTAGAATCGTGACCCCTGAATTTGGTGAAACAAAAACTGTGGGTGGGTTGAAGGGGTTTGTATAAAGCGTATTTACAACATTTTAGCTGCCGGAGACACGCCAAAATAGTCTAAATAGTTTTTTAAAGTTTCAATAAAACACCGTAATTTTGATAGTGACAGGTGACATAAATGACATTAATGCGTAAAACGAAACGTTTCTAGGTAACTTTTAGCCTTTTTTGACATGTACGTTGTATGTAAGTTCTTGAAACAGAACGCAAACATCGAAGATAGCGTAATGTCACTGTCGGAATACTCGCGTCATTCCGTTACTTCCGAGTGTACGTGAATGTTTTCTCCTGTTTTTCTGAGCTTTCTTTTGATATCTCAACGACTTTGCTACGATTTTGGACTCCGATTTTGCTGCTTTACTGTACGACACCTGCTTGCTCACTGGACACTGCGATTGCCTTTGGAAGATTTGATAACTGGTACCAGCTCGACGTGCTCATTAGTCATCGCGATGGCGTCTCCTGTGCCTGGACCTTCATCAAGGGCGGACTTTGTAGATGACGGACCCGTTTCGGACCGGCATTTGTACACGGAGGAAGTTGTACAAATGTGGAGCCTACCCAAAGTTGTGCGCGAATTGGGAACCATTGACCAGTGTCTAAAATTCGCTGAAGAAAACAACATGGTGCAACGCCAAAAAATGTGCCGCACGCATCGCACCCCTATGCGTTTATCGAAAACAAACAAATCGTTTGGGGCTTGGGTGTGCACCAAAGGCCAGTGCAAACAAAAAGGGAAAATATGCCGAAACACTGGGACATTTTTTGAAAATGGCAAGATCGACATAAGACATGTATTTTATCTCATATATGCATTTGTCCACAAATGGACTTTTGACTCGGCAAGAAACGAAGACCCTCTAAAAGAAGAGAAACAACAGTGCCTGAGTACTTCAACATTAAGTGATTGGTACAACTACTGTCGAGAGTGTGTGTTATTTACCAACTTGAAAGAAATGAATATGTGGGCAAGATTGGAGGACCTGGAAGAACTGTACAAATAGATGAATCAAAATTTGGAAAGAGGAAGTTTAACCGAGGACGCCACATAGAGGGACATTGGGTCCTCGGAATGATTGAAGACGGGTCAGAGGATCTTCGATTAGAAGTGTGCCCAGACAATGTACGCTCTGCTGAAGTGCTGGTGCCTTTAATTAAAAAAACATGTGGAAGAAGGCACCACCATCCACACTGACTGCTGGAGAGCATATGATTGTCTGGCAGAAAATGGTTACATCCATAAAAAGGTGAATCACTCTGACCCGGACAATCCTTTTGTAAGTAGTGATGGGACTCATACTCAACGCATCGAGTCCCAATGGAGAGCAGTGAAGCGTTATTTTAAAAAAGACAATTATAATAATACTGAAAATTTCACTAACTCCATCATAGAGTATTTATGGAGAAGATATGTGACTAAAAATAAAAAAGACCCATTCATCGAAACTATAAATGCTATAAATTATGTCTATAAAATATAAGTTCTAAAAATAACAAATTGTTTTTCAATTTTAATTATCAGACCCATACTCGTAGGAATGTGTGCACAATAGTATATTAGTACCTAATGAATTGGCAATGTCACTTGTCTGTGACAAACCTATAGGTTAGGTTAGGTTAGGTTTGAACTGTGACCCACCAGGTCCGCTTCATCAAACTACTTTTGTTCCAAATTTGTGCACAATAGTATATCAGTAACTATCTAATGAATTGGCAAAGTCACTTGTCTGTGACATACCTATAGGTTAGTTATAGTTAGTTAGAATAGGTCGAAGTCAGTGACAGAACCGACTCATAGCACCCCGATTTCAAGCAGTTTTGTCGGATTGCAGAGCCGACGCGGGGGTGGTAGTAGATCGAAATGCAGTACTTAACCTCAAAATACTTAAACAAACATAACTCGAAAACTAATGGTCTCCGGCGGGTGGGGTTTGCGGGGGGGCACTACCCGAACCCCCCCCCCCCCCCCCTTCCCCGAATTCAGGCGCCACAATTCTAAATGTTTACCGATATGTTTATTGTCTCATGTAATAGGGGACGTATTTGTGATGCCCCGAGTGTTAAATTTATCCGTAGGCGACAGTGATCATTTTTCATCAGCTTGTTTGCCACCGATGGCAAATAAAAACAAGAGCAATTTGAAATTTTTTATACAGAGTTCCATTCTATTACTTTGGTAAAAATCAGTTATTGGAGTGTAAATCATAAGCTACTATACCGAATTTGATAATCGGTTCACCCAGTCAAAAGTTATGAGGTAAAAATAATAAAAAAATACAGTCGATTGAGTACCTCCTCCTTGTTGGAACTGTTGGAAGTAGATCTGTGCCACTACAGCCCGTATTTCCTGTTTTAAGGCTAAAAGTGGTTCAAGTACAAATAAATAAAATATCCACAACAGGTTTAGCGCAAACATAAACTTCTTATTACACAATCTTGAATCTATGTTTTAAAGTGCAATTTTGATCGATAAAATACTTAAAAATTATTGTATAATCTATTGTTTCATTTATACGGGTTCTCTTCTATAGATAAATTTAAACTTATCATAACTTGAATTATTATAATTTCGATATTTATTTCTTTGTAGTTTGAATTTTTAATATTACCTGGAATGGAGTAAAATTTACCTATTATTATGTCAAAACGATTTAGTCAGTCACAACCACCAGCATGTTAGCTGCAAGAATAATAAAATTAAAATCAATAAATTGTAGAAACTATACAATTTATGTAAAGAACCTGTAGGGACCTATCAAGTCGAGCAAAAAAGTGGCACGGCCGTACCATACTTTTCCCAAAGCAGTTCAGGCCATTTTCGACCCCCTATAACTTCGTTCCGGATAAAACTAGAAGCCTGAATTTTCAGTAACCAAGCAGGCATTGTATATTTCACGGTATATTTCATATTTCATTCTATTTGGACCAGTAGTTTAAGAATTATACCTAGTCAAAGTTTCTTAATTTTGTCACTCACTGGCTGACTGACTGATCATCAAAACTCTAAGACACTTATAGCAGACATAGACACTTCAAATTTAGAGCACAATTAGTGTTTAGTGTATAAATCAAGGAAAACTAAAATATTTAGAAATTTCAGTCCAGTTTTCCAGATACATCAACTGCATAAATAACTTTGTAATCCCATATGAATATATAGGATTACAAAGTTACATTTCCAGTGAATTAGTCATTGTATATTATGTATAATATAATGGAACAATAGGTGGATGTAGCTAAGTACCTAGATTAAATTTGTTCAAAGGTACGTTGTCAAATGGCCAACGAAATGAAAATGCAAGAATGAAACATATCTTATGAAGTTGAACCAAAATCCCGAAAAGTATTAAGTAGATAATTGGCCGAAATTGCTATGAAAGAAAGAATACTAACAATCATAACCGCGGCCGGCGAAGGTGGCTTGCCGGCGCCGCGACTTCCATGCTTCCTGTCCGTCACAGAAGGGCGGCCAGTTTCTTCCAGGCAACATTTGGGTCTAATTGCGATATTGGTACATACACAACACAAACCACATTTTATTTATCTTATGTTAATTGTATCAGTCAGTATGAGTATAAAAATTTATCTAATCTTTATATAAATTTAATTCTATAGAGAAATAATGGGTTAAGTAATTTATTCATTTTAAACTTTGAGTGCGGCAGTGAGTGCCTTAAAAGAAAAAAAATTAAGATTACCTACCTACAGAAATAAAAAAGCTCGTAAGACAGAGAGATAACATTAATTTAGCAAAACTATTCTCCTCTAACATTGGAAGACGATAAAACTTTGCAAATGTTTTTGATCTAGTAGTCCAACTTGCTGTCTTCCGAATGGTGTCTAACGAGAGACCCGAGGCACAGGCTGTGGATGTGGTAGCATGCTGCGTGCTGTATCCAGAGAACTTCGATATATCAACGCCACTTTGACCTAGCACCTTCTTGATCCACCGACTGATGGTTTGTGAGGTTGCTTGTTTATGTCGTCGTTTTTGTCATAAATATGTAGTCCTCTATAATTGTGGCCGGACAGATATACCTATTTCGCGAGAATAAAGCCTCTCAAAAACCGAGGCCCTACTGTTCCACTGGGCCATGGGCCTCGGGGTGGGGCCCGTTCAGGAATGAAAATAAACCTGGGCGGCGTCCAGATTTCGGTTTGGGCCCAAATGAAATATCTGGGCCTCATCCTGAACGGTAGGTGGGCTTTTGGGGTCCACTTCGCCCGACTAGAGACCCCAAGAGTCGTGGGAGCTGCGGCCGCCTTGGGAAGTCTACTACCCAACGTGGGTGGCCCGAACGCTAATTGCCGCCAGCTATACTCTGGAGTGATCCGGACTATGGCATTTTACGGGACACCAGTCAGGGTTCGAAATTAGAATCATTGTACGATCGAATGTTTGTACGTCGGGTTGTAAAATATTACTGTATTACTTCCCTCAGCTTACTTTTAGCTCAGTTCGTAGAATGTAATTTTACTATAACGTGACATTATCGAGTAGGTGATTTTAAAATGTACATACATTTACTTACTTGCATTTCTATCCATTTTACGTCCTTATTTATAAAGGTTTTATTTGTAATATTTTTGTAATCAAAATACCTACATTTATATATCATTAGCGCCATCTGTGCTTCTTCGTTTATAGCCACTGGAAAAGTTGCAAAGTATGGCATGAATGGAAATTCTTGGAGGACACAAGAGGGCGGGTGGTGGAAACAGTGCCAAAGACAGCTTAAACTGCGCACGCAGGGTTACATAACGGCAGTGGAGGGTGCGCAGAACGCGCGCAGCGGCAGGGCGCGGGGCGCGGGGCGATCGATGCGCGGCCGGGGGGAGTCAGTCGAGCGGCGAGAGAGCGACATGGCGGCGCGCCCAAACCGCGCGGCGGCCCCGCGGCCCTGGCCGCGAGAGTAGGTCGCCATGCGCGATGCGGTATGAGGCAGCGCCGCGCCCGGCGGGCCGGCCCCCGCTAGCGGCGCCGCCCCCGCCATGCGAGCGCCGCCGCTGCTGCTGCTGCTGCTGATGGCGGCCGCGGGCCTGGCCGTGAGTCCGCTCGCGCGCCTCAACCCCTGGCTGAGCGCGTGCGACCTGGAAGAGGAGGGTGCGGGCGGCGAGCGAGAGTGCGGGGGCGCGGCGTGCAGCGGCGGCGGCGGCGCGCCCGACACGCTGCGGGGGCGCGACGTGCCGCATCTGTGCGCGCTGGGAGCCGGTGCACGCGCGCGACGACTCGGGGAGCTGCGGCTGCGCGCCTGCTGCGAGCGCTCGCCCGCCTCTGCGCTGGACCGCAGCGCGCGCGCTGACGTGCAGGCCGGCGGGGAGCGCTGCGAGCACACGCTGCGGGACCTGCTGTCACTCGATGCTATGGTGTCGCGCGTGCACTGCGACTTCGTCAGCATCCTCCACCGATACGACTGCGACCAGCCCTATTCCGTGCACACCTGTGACGAGTGCCAGGTGAGTGCACGCACATCCAGCACCATTGCCATCATCACCATCGACTACCGCCGTTACTTGCACGAGCATGTTTACTTACGTCCACTACACCTATTAAGTTATACTGCTTGCAGACATGGTTATGTAAACTCCCATTACGAGTGCCTTAGAACACTTCACCGTCGCAATTCAAATAGAACCTGTAAACGGATAGTGAATAGAATATAAAAGGAATGAGTGCTTGACGTTGTCGTAAAATGTAACATAACCTGCACAAACTCAATGACCAGGAAACTCGCAGTTGTGCTTGACGACAGTAGATATGCCACGAGTATAGATGCGTAACCCGCGCTGCTTGATTATATTATATGCGTGTATCGATCCAGGCGGATGAGACACGTTTCTTAACCTAGTGTTGTGAGAGAACGAATGGAGAGCAGGCGGCTGGTAACCGATTTTAGTGTGTGTGTGTGGTTGATGGATCTGTAGTCAGACTATTTATCAGGCGGAGTGTTCTTGACAGGACCACGCTATGCCGCTAGCTAGACTACGTTACTACATAGCACTAGGATACAATTTAACAATCTCAGTGATTCTGTTGATGACAGCCCTACCTAAAATTTGCAGGCTTGGATAAGCTGATGATTTCGTGTATGGTAAACAGAAAGCCAAATATTCCATGAATAATTTACAAATAGGTAGGTACCTAGTTAATGATTCGTAATGTTATTGAAATTATAAATTACATTCCTTCTGCCAAGATAGCATTAGTTGTATCACTCTATAGTTAGTTACATGAATATTATATTATTGGTATGTAATGCAGGTTTATTTAATTACTCGTATTTACCCGTTTCTAAAATAAAGATGCCAAGATCGCACATTGTAGCCAAATTAATAAATGAATATTCACCCTAGAGAATGCAACCAGCCGTGTGATTTGAGCATCTATTGTCGGCACTCGCTGACCGCTAGTCGTAAACCAATGGTTCAGTTTCTTGCCCAACGTAGAAAAATGTATATTTTTTCTACTAGGAGCTATAAACTTGCAGTAAGCTTGTAAGTTTACAGTTCCTAATCAGTTTATGAGTCATGAAATTAAGTATGAACTTACACAACAATACCTACAACATTTTCTTCAGGAAGGCAGTCATATTATTATAAAAATGGTGATTGTAATAAAGAAAACCAATTATTTTAAAATTAATCATTTAACTCTATAAAAGTTATCTATTACAGTCAATGATTTACAAAGAATGACAGATTATAATGTGCTATACCAAACTCTTCTTGATGACCTTTAGTTATGTATTAACTTACTTATATATATTTTCTTTAAATATTATTCAAAAATACGTTTAAATTTACCTTAGACGAAGAATTCCATCACGTTTGTAAGCTATGACGCTTAAAAGCTGTTACTTAAAAAAAAAAAACAGACTTTCATATTTGCAGATTCTGCGTTAGTTCCTTCCGGTAATATTTGACCCTTATACTCATCATCATCATCATCTCAGCCGTAGGACGTCCACTGCTGAACAAATGCCTCCCCCATAATTTTCCAAAAGGACCGGTTGGAAGCGGCCTGCACCTTTAACCTGTCCTGCTACCTTTATCAGGTCGTCTGTCCACCGTGTCGGTGGACGACCTACGCTGCGCTTGCCGGTCCGTGGTCTCCATTCCAGAACCTTCCGGCCCCATCGGCCATCTGTTCTGCGTGCTATGTGCCCTGCCCACTGCCACTTTAACTGGCTTATCTTCTGGGCTATGTCGGTGACTTTCGTTCTTCTACGGATCTCCTCATTTATGATTCGATCACGTAGAGAAACCCCGAGCATAGCCCTCTCCATAGCTCGTTGTGCGACTTTGAGCTTATCTAAGAGGCCCATAGTAAGAGACCTACTTATACTCAGTTAGTTACAAAAAGTAATTAGATTTTGTGCTAGGTACATAACACATTTGACCCTAACGTACTACTTCAACATTGGACTGCATAGTTAATAAGGGGTCCTAAATATTCCTGAAAGTGTAATCCAATGATTACACTGCAGTAACCCACCGATTACACTGCGGTAACCTGTTGGACTAGTACATTGTTTAGCAATTTTATTATTGTGATCTCTCTTCTCTCATATGACTATGTAGGACCAGTAAAATATGTGTCTCTCTTTAATCTACCGGCTTCCAAAAAAAGGAGGAGGTACTCAATTCGACTGTTTTTTTAATGTTTGTTACCTCGTAACTTTGGATTGGGTGAACCGATTCTCAAAATTCTTTTTTTGTTTGAAAGGTGGTGCTTTCCATGTAGTCCCATTTATTTTAATTATTTCATCAAATTCGGTCTAATAGTTTTTGAGATACACTCAAATAACTAAACAGAATGGAAGTCGGTATAAAATTTTTCAAATTGTACTTATTTTTATCTACTTGGTATCATCACAATATGTATTTCCTTATTAATAGTATATATTGATATATAACTTAAATATGTTATCTGTCACGCCATTAATCCAAACTTTATCTAACGGGTTTTTCAACAAGAACTTTGTTTTTCAATTGGGGCCACACCAACAATATGACAGTTTTGACATTTAGTTTTTTTAAGTATTCGTAGTAGATGCTTTGGCAATTGTTTCAATGAATTCAATGTTGCTCGAAAATCGCATTAAAATAATTAAAATCCACTATGAAAATGGTGGTTCTGTTAAAGTCACATTTTGTAAAACTTGTGATATTTTCGGACAACATAATCGTCCTTCTGAGAGCGCTATTAAGAATTTGGTCGCTAAGTTTGAGTCGACAGGCTCGGTACAAAATGTGGCTTATGTCACACAGCCAATGAAATGATCGATTTATTGCACACAAAATTTCCCGATCGCATAATTTCACGAGATTCAGCTGCTACGTGGCTAGCCAGATCGTGATTACCACTGGATTATTTCTTATGGGGCTATGTAATTCATTTCCATTCAACTCTGACACTCCACCCTCTCTTCGTCAGATGTAATTCACTTCCAATCAAATCACACACCCAACATGACTCTCTTCGGCAGGTGTAATTCACTTCCATTCAACTCTCACACTCTATCCTCTCTTAGTCAGATGAAATTCACTTCCAGGTAACTCTCTCACTCAACACTCTCTTCGTCAGATATAATTTATTATCTGATCATGCACACTACAGCATAAAATTACTTTTCATGTCGATTGCTTTTTCACCGGTCATACAACCTTTTATTATCAAACATAATTTGACTGAAGTGCAAGGGCACATATAAGTGGTACGAAATACGGTATCAAGTATTTGCACGGTCAATAGTGACAATGCACATAGAAGCATGTGTTCATTGAAATATTTTATTTAAATCATATTCATAGCTTTGCTGTCTGTGAGTGAGAGAGTAACTGCTATACTGTTTAGCGTGACTGTCTATTTACAACACAATTTTAGTAGGTTGTTTATTACCTCGAATGTTTTCTGGTTAACATTAGATGCCGGATCTACGTCGTTCTCATACTTACTATCGTTATCATAATTTTTAGCAACAGCAAAGCCTTTGTTTGCATTCACTAATGTATCTTCTATTTATATTTATATAATTACTTCTCCTGACAAATCACGTATGATAACTTTCACTCATTGTATCTAGTCTACATCTGACTTTATCGCGACCTGTCTCTCTCGGAAACTATATACCCATTGACATAATAGATAGGTCTGCTTTGCACCAGTGGAACTCACAATTTGGTAATTTTTTGGTGCACCAATATTATTTCTGCTTAGCTGTTGCGACAAACCACCAATAAATATCTACTAGATATTTCGCTATAAGATGTTGATTCTATCAATGGAAATAACTGGGTGATTTAGACTTAAAAAGGTCAGTGTAAAGAGCGTAGTGCAGGACTAATGAAAGATTTCGTCTTAACCCATTGCCTACTGTGGACGTTAATTTATGTCACTTTATGAATGAAAACTTTTGTTTTAAGTATATAATGGTACGCGACGGCTTTACTACTACATTGGCTCAACTACTACAAGATATAGGTAGGTCACCCGATTGAAAATAGAAATGAAATTCAGTTGACATTTAGAATAATAAAACATCAGTTCAGAATACAGTTTTAGCTGCTATATCAACTTTTTAGAAGTATATAATTTGCATTAACCTCATAAAAGGAAAATGGATTCGTTTTACGCTTTGTAGCAACATTGTAAAAAAGCAAGGAAGCTTTACTTTAATCTTTTGTCTGGATTTAATAGCCACAATCTGTCAAAATTGTACTACGTTTTTATCATTTGTTATAATATTGTTTTTCTTGATGTGTTTTAGTTTTTCTAGTGAGTCACACACGGGTAAGGCAATCGTCTGATGGGAAACGTCACTCCTGCTCATAACAGTGCACTATACTGCTCTCGTCAACCAGATTAAATTCTGATTAGTCTGTTTCGCAAATTAATCTTGCGAAAAGACTATATTAAATACTACGGCTACGACGCAGCACAGCGCTGGTAACCACCAACATTACACTTGCAGAAGAGTCCCATTAGATGGTGGTAACACGTGAAGGGATTCAATGAAAGGTACCTTCCTACGCACGAGGATGGTGATACAGTAGGTTCAAACCTTAAATGGATTTATGTTAGCCTGTGTGAGTAAAATTTCTCATTGTAGTCAAAAAGCAATCACTCAACAGTTTAAATTATCCTTAATTTTTATTTATCTTTTTTATGTACCTGTGAATTAAAAACCCACTCGTGGTTCCACATTTAGCTGTACCGCCACAATTAAAAATCTATTGCTAAAAGCAGTTAGTTCCACAAAATTACAAGTGACACTGTCTCATAGAAAACGAGTTCGTTATTTTTTTTAAAGCATTATATAATTTTCATCTCTACGATATTTAAATATTTATCTGTACGGTTCCATATCTTCTACTGGTAATTTCACATACTTCTACTGCACCCATCTAGCTCAAATTTTGTCAAGTGATGGGTTCTGGATGACAAAGGTATTGTCATCCAGGTACGGTACAGAAGACCTGAGAACCTTCTCATGACACCATCGAGCTGGTCTTCGAAGATATAAAAGCTAAAACTTATATATACAAATTAACTAACCGATAATTAAATGAGTGCATCATCTGTCAAATAAAGTCGAATTTATGATTACTGTCATGAATGAAGACATACGTCATTGTTTACAAACAAAATAATTTAGATTCTCTATTTCAGACCATTTCAAATAAAGTCGTGCCAAGGAGCATAGCGCAAGCGTTACTATAGTTACTTACGCATGTGCAAAGACAATAAAAACGGTACAACTAGCTGGTAACCACCATTCTCGTTTGACAACCAAGGTCGTTTCTATAGAGCTCAAATAGAAGCCAGGAAGCTGGGCATACTTGCAAAGGTGAGACAATACTTCACATCAGAACAGCTTCTCAATTTTAATAAAGCGTAAATTTGGCCATGTATAAGTGTTAGTACGTACCTACTGTTCCCGTCTCCGGCTATGACGGGCAGGTAAAATACCAGCTAGAGGCTCTAGAATCAATTGAGAGATGAGCCAAGAGGCTCATTAGTGTATGGCCAAGGAGTGACATTCGTTGCCTGAGTCTGTTTTTTTACAATCTGGGGCTTCAAGTCGCGAGTGATTAGGTATCTCCTGGGCAGGCGTGATACATCGTGGACCACATCATCTCTTAACAGCAGGTGATACAAAGGTCTATGTCGATGTTTTAATTCAGCCAATTGCTTGGCTACTAATGACATTGTACATAATTTAAATTAGTGCCTAAGACAATAGAGACAACCTCTTGCATTAAATCAATCAATATTGTTCATCAGAACATTCAAGGTATGATGGGCAAAGAGTTGGAACTGGAATTGTTTATAGATGATAGCAAAATAGATATTCTTTGTATTACTGAACACTGGCTTAAAAAGAACCAACTCTTATTTAATTTTAATAATCATCTAGTTGCTAGCTCCTTCAACAGAGAAAAATCTATACGTGGTGGCTCTTTAATTATTACAAATAAAAATATAAAACTCAAAGAACGAAAAGACATTGTGAGCCTATCTGTTGAACGAGTAATAGAAATGTCCTGTATTGAGTTTGAGCAGTTCCTTGTTCTATGTGTATACAGACCTCCATGCTCACCATATGATGATTTTGAAAAGTGCATGGAGGAAACATTAATTAAGCTTTCTAATACAAATAAATCAATGATTATCTGTGGAGACTTTAATATTAATTTGCTAGAAAATAATCAGACAGTGGATAAATTTTTGTTACTGTTTAAATCTTATAATATGTACAATATTTTCTTGGAACCAACTAGGATAACAGCCACAAGTTCCACCTGCATAGACAATATATTTACTAATCTAAAACCTATTAAAAATTTCATTATAAATAATCTAGAATCAGACCACTGTGGTCAACTAGCAGTGTTTCCAAGAAAAACAAACAAACCCCAAAGAAAATATGTTAGCTTTGTTCCAATAAATGCAAGCCGCCTAGAATTGTTAAGAAGTAATATATCCCAGAAAGTGCCAGAGTTGACCAGTCACAATGACCCAAATATATTATATAACTCACTGTTCCATCTTATCAGTGATGAATTTGGCAAAGTGTTTGTACCAAAAACAATATCTGTTGGTAATCGTGCTAAGTTTAGTGAATGGGCAACTCCAGGAATTTATAAAAGTAGGCAAAAGTTATATGAATTGTACCATGAAAAATCGCATAATCATAATCCTGTATTTTTGGAATATGTCAAACGTTATTCTAAGTTATTTAAACGAGCCAGTTCCTCAGCAAAATCTATTTATTTAAGAAATAAGATCAAAAATTCTGTTAATAAAATAAAAATGACGTGGAACATTATAAACAGTGAAACTGGTAGAAATACAGTGCGTAATCGAGACTTTAATTTAAAAATTAATAATAAAGATGTAAGAGCAGATTTGGAGGTAGCGGCCGAGTTTGAGAAATTTTTCACTAATATTCCTTCTTTAACAACCAAAACTCTAAAGTCTTCCTCCATTTCTGCTGAGATCTTACTTAAACAAAGTGTAACTGAATGTGACACAACTTTTAAATTTTCAGTAGTTAATTGCAAAGATATTGTAAGCAGTTTAAAAGTCTAGATGCAAAAAAAACGGCAGACCTATGGGGTCTTTCTGTGAAGACCATTTCTTCAATTATAGATATCATTGCACCCAATCTAGCAGCTGTGTTTAATAGTTGTGTTGCAAGTGGTGTATTTCCTGACCTAATGAAGCACAGTAAAGTGGTTCCTTTATTCAAATCTGGTAGTACTACTGATCCAACAAATTTTCGGCCTATTTCTGTACTACCTACGCTAAGTAAGATTTTCGAAAAAATCATATTACATCAATTAGAAACTCATTTTAGTGCAAACAAAATTTTCCATAAAAATCAATTTGGGTTTACAAGGAATCGCTCTACTATAGACGCAGGTATAGAACTAATAAAAGATGTGTTTGATGCCTGGGAGAACTCTCAGGATGCCTTAGGTGTTTTTTGTGACTTATCTAAGGCATTTGACTGCGTCCGACATGATATACTTGTCAGGAAATTACAACACTACGGTATTAGGAACATGGCTCTCAACCTTTTGACTTCATATTTAAATGGTAGAATTCAAAGGGTTGACATAAATGGTAAAAAATCGCCCGGCTCTATAATCTCAATGGGCGTTCCACAAGGTTCAATACTAGGGCCGTTCTTGTTTTTAATCTATATTAATGACTTACCTTATTATGTAGAGAAGAATCACGAGATTGTATTGTTTGCAGATGACACTTCACTGTTATTTAAAATTAAAAGGCAGTTACTAAACTATGACGATGTTAACAATGCATTAGCTAAAGTTGTGAATTGGTTCAATACAAATAATCTTCTCCTCAATGAGAAGAAAACTAATTGTATAAAATTCTCGACACCAAATGTGAGACAAGTAGAATCCAATATACAATTGAATGGAACAGGGTTGGACCTTGTGGAGTCAACAGTCTTTTTAGGAATTACTATAGACGCTAAATTGCAATGGGGTCCCCATATTAAAAAATTGTCTAGTAGGCTCAGTTCAGCAGCTTATGCTGTTAAAAAAATTAGACTATTAACTGATGTAGACACAGCTAGAATAGTTTATTTTAGTTATTTCCATAGCGTTATGACTTATGGCATACTGCTCTGGGGATGTTCTGCAGATATTAATTCTATTTTTATACTGCAAAAAAGGGCTATACGAGCAATCTACAGTTTGGCTCCCAGAGTTTCCCTTAGACAGAAATTTAAAGACATAAACATTCTAACTGTTGTCTCTCAGTTTATCTATGAAAATCTAATGTATGTAAAGAAAAACATTAGCAGTTTTGATAAAAGGAGTGATGCTCATTCCATCAACACGCGAAATAAGCACAAGCTATCCGTACATGTAACGCGTCTCCACAGAATAAGTCATTCTTTTATGGGACAATGTATACGATTTTATAATAAAGTTCCCAATGTTATCCGAGATTTGCCTATTAATAAGTTTAAAATTACTATTAAAACTAAACTCTGTCAAAAAGGTTATTACAAAATTTCGGATTACTTGGAGGATAAAACAGCTTGGGACTGATCACTCCAGGATCTATCTACTCGTGTACTAAGATGTCAAAGTGTAGCGTGTCTTGCCCTACTGATACCATTATTATGTTCTCTTTTGTAAGGCAACACACTGGAGCTAATATTTGTAGTACCTAAGTAAAAACATTGTAAAAACATCTATATAAAAAGAATGGCCCCGAGTTTCTTGCCGCTTCTTCTCGGTTGGCTCTATGTATTTTGGAACGCGGCGGTAGGCTTTAAAGTACATTATAATGAAAAATTGACGTTCATAAGTGCGTCTTTGATGCCTAAATTGAATAAATGATTTTGACTTTGACTTTGACTTTGATGGTCGGCCTATCGTGCTATAAAAAAAACATGTAGCGCGCTAACTCTCTGTCACTTTAATTCATCTTTAACAGCTAGTTACCCCTATTTGGGGCCACTTTTACATAAGTGGAGGTAATTTGTCATGCAAGGAAAAAAAAGGTTTAATTTAAGGTATAAATGATGAACATACGGGTTATCTTATTTATATAAAAATGAATCTCTGTTTCCCTTGGTTATCGCATCACGCGTGAACGGATGGAACAATTAAGTTAATTCTTTTTTTGTTGTGTAATTATTGTCAGGAGAAGGTTCTTATGAAAAAAATCAAGAAGAGATGGGAGCGAAGTACAAAATGTAGCAAAGTATAGCGTATACACCTGGCTGCGAACAGCCTGCAGCCGAGTGCAATTTTTGAATCACTTTAGCATATATTGTAATGAAGTGGATTATACTTTAATAACAAGTAGATGTAATTTTTTGGAAAGAGTTACAATTAGATGTTATATTTTGATTGGTGCCTACCTCGACAAAATACATTCACTCATTTATAATTATACGAAAAATTACTTTTGACCTTGAGACCTTTGGGCTAATACACCTCGGAGGATATTAGAATATACCAGGGAAGAGTTGAGGATATTTAAAAAGTATCAAATTGTGTTGTTTTCTATTTTGATAATCCCATGTTGTCCCATTTAAATTTGATCAAGATCGACTTTTTTATATACAATACAAAATACAAATACAAAATACAAAAATTATTTATTTCATTTCAAAGATTAATGTTACATAAAGCAAGTGTCAGGAGTCTCCTTTTAAGCATAAAATGCCTGTAGTAGGAGCCTCCGCTCTTCCGTATCCAGTACATACTAGTAACATTGTGTGTAAACATAAATGCTTCACAAACCTTTTAATCGATAATACATTAATGTTGAGTGTGTGGTTTGTGCGTGTATTTGTGTGTATATGTATACATGTGTGTGTGTGTGTGTGTGTGTGTGTGTGTGTGTGTGTGTGTGTGTGTGTGTGTGTGTGTGTGTGTGTGTGTGTGTGTGTGTGAATAATAATGTCACACTCAACGTCGGGTCTTAAAATGCTGAGTAGGTAGATTCGATAACAGCACGGAAATTGGATTGCATTTTTTCAAATTAGTTGTCATTACATAAAAACTCATTATTATTGTGATCCCAACTTAAATGGGATGGAAACTAAGATGGGTAGTGGATGGGTATGTTAATAATAATTTAGATAATATTTGATGGGTAGTGGATGGGTATGTTAATAATAATTTAGATAATATTTGATGGGTAGTGGATGGGTATGTTAATAATAATTTAGATAATATTTGATGGGTAGTGGATGGGTATGTTAATAATAATTTAGATAATATTTGATGGGTAGTGGATGGGTATGTTAATAATAATTTAGATAATATTTGATGGGTAGTGGATGGGTATGTTAATAATAATTTAGATAATATTTGATGGGTGGAAAGGTACTACCGAGATTTTTATATCTTTCTTTTCTTCCTCCTTTCTCTACAATATTTCACGGTACTACTTAGTTGATTATACATATTTTAACTAGAAATAGATTTTTTGCAAAACAGCCACACGTAGTCACTGTTATTATGTTCGAACGGCGAACGTCAGCTGTTCCATTTCCCTAATAAAATCAAAATGATAATAAAATGTTATTTGTCCATATTTGCAGTAAACAACTAAAAAAAACGAAGCATATTTCTGGAAAATTGATTTCCCATGATCGCAGGCACGTGTATTCGCGTTGTTGTGTTGGAAATTCTTTGTATCAATTATTTCGTTAGTGTAATGATCTAAGAAATAAAAATGTTCCGACAATTCGGTATGTAAAGTTTTTTTTTGGTATTTTTTTTATATTTTTATTTCGTAGATTAGGTCATTATAAGAAACTAATTTCAATATTTTTGTTTTATATTCAGTAGTTATTTTATAATATTTTTTTGAAAATTTGAATCCTATGACGTCACTTTTTTGCACAAATATGTAGTTGCGTTGAGGAGCCAAGAAAAGCACGCGAGTAAAAAAAAAGAAACTAGAATTTACTTTGACACTTGACAGTGACACCTACTAATTCGTAAGTCTCTATTCAATCAAAACAAAAGTGCAAAAAAGTGACGTCATTTAGAGGTCAATGAAAGTCGAATTATTTCATCGTTTTTTGTTAAAATAAATGGCATCTTATCGTTTTAAAAGGTCAGAGTAGAAAAATAAGGGTTTGTAACATAAAATCTCGAAATGGTTTCGGAATTGGCATAGGTTAATTTTTTTTAGCATACCGAATTGTGTATATATACATTTAATAGAAATATTAAAAATGGATTTAAGCCTTTTTGTCGAAAATGTTTTTTTCTGACTACACAGGCACGTTAAGGTGCTCTGTTGTGTTCGAAATACTTAGCAAAATCACTTCTTCTCAGAAAAAAACTATTAAGGGGATTGCATACCTAGTACTTGTCCACGCTAAAAGAAATAACTCATTTCTACCTCCTAATATTGACCGATTTCAGTTTTTTTTTCATGTAATGAACACATTATTTACTGTGGCCGTCCGTTTTTCAGTTATTTTTAAGTTGTAAAAAGTAAATTTATAGTACTTTGAAATACTGAAAAAATAAAAACGTACGGGCATAGTAAACAATGTGTTGATAATATGAAAATTAAGAGGTAGAAAAGAGTTATTTCTTTTTGTATGGACAAGTACTAGCTATGCAATCCTCCTAAGAGATTATTTTTTCCTTACCCGTAATATTTATTTCAAAAAATAAAGAGTTAAGAAGCTTGTTCAGTTTTATTTTCAAAGAAAAACTAGCTTGTTTATTATATTCAGTTTGGTTTACGGTCGGTTTCTTTTATTATCATAAATAAATTTGCGACAGCATAATCACTGTCATTCAAGTCATACTCGTAAACTAATAAATTATTAGCCAGGTTCACTGAAAAGTGTTCGATACGTCAGTATAAAAATAATATAATATATAAGATATTAATATATATAGATATAAAATGAACCCTTATTTTTCCTGGTCATGGTTTAACTTGAGAACGGATGGAACAATCTCGCTAATTCTTTTTTTGTGTTATTTATTGTCAGGAGAAGGTTCATAAGAAAGAAAAAACAAGAAAAGACTATGGAAGCTATGGCGAGGCCGAAGGCCGAGTTTACTACGCGAACGAAGCGGGCAGTCACTAGTAAAACAATAAAATGTATAAATATTTAGAGACCAGATAATGTTTGATTTATAATAACTCCGTGAAGGGACGCAGTCAACGAATTTTCTTTGTCGGTATGCGAATTGGTAGAAGCATGGAAACGACATATTAAGTGGTAGGTCTCTTGTGTAAGATAACGTCTTGATTGATACCACTGTAGTGACCAATATATTCTGCCAAGAAGTAATATTGCATAATCATTAGAGTGTGAAAGACACTGTAGCAAGTGTATCACTGACCGAATTATGTTCATGAACTCTCGGGGTAACGAGCTCAGTTCAGTAACACGCAAAATCCTAATTGTAAGAGAAGGTCCCACTGTCATGGGCTAGTGTGGTGATGGCCACCATGCGCACGACTTGCCCGTGTTGTCACTTGATACTAAGTATAAAAAAACATACCGGAACTTAAAGGCCTGATACTTTACTTTTGTGCAATTCATGTTCAATTCACTCGGAACAATAATATTCTAAGATTATACACTCTAAAACATAAATCTCCTTTGGGCAGGCTAGTAAAAATATGCCTTCACAGGACTAATTGTTAGTATTTTTTCTGAACTTTGAAATTTGACCGTCGCTTTTCACTTAACCCACAGACATCGATCACT
The DNA here is from genome assembly GCA_917880725.1 of Selenia dentaria. Classification (NCBI taxonomy): domain Eukaryota; kingdom Metazoa; phylum Arthropoda; class Insecta; order Lepidoptera; family Geometridae; genus Selenia; species Selenia dentaria. The sequence continues at coordinate 18,884,832 of OU862879.1, forward strand.
TTCAGCTTATCCCGATTTTCCAATTTTCCAGGAAACTTTTACATCTAATTCTCCTCCTTCTCTCTTCCCAAAAAGCTAGCCTTAAGTTTCATTGGATAAAAATTTTTACAAATAAAAAATTAAAAACGTATTTTTTTTTAATATATAAACTCTGTTATATTTTCATTGTTTCGACCACGATTTACTTCGCATACAGATGAGATATTTTCAAAGAAAATCATTAAAAAGATAGCCCGTAGAATAAAATCACGTAGATGTTTGCGTGCCGGAAGTGACTAAACCCATTTCCTGCCACCTGCACTGCAATGACAAAGGTTTGAAAGCTTTTAACCATTTGCCACTCTGTTAAACTTATTGGTCTTATCAATTGATGTACTACTAATACGTACTTATATATGTATAAAAACTCACATTCATTACAATTTTGTTATAACAAACGGGGTTACCGTGTGAGTTACGCGTTGTCGTTTCGTCCGCCTCGCATTCAACGACGAGCGCACCGCACTTAAGATCCTGAAGAAAGCTTCCAGACGATGTCGAAACAATCGTCAATCGTGATATCGACGACGCGTAAGTCTCACGTTATAATTACAAAACTTATATTTTTTTTATAATGTATATAGTATAATTTTCCCTTCCGACGTCGCCGGACTGAAGTCGACCCGTGAACACCTGAGCATAAGTGATCAGCCGTGCGATTCTCTAATAATTCGTCGACGAGCTCACCGATGTCAAATACCTAATAAGATATCGCCCTTGTACACAAGGTTGTTTTTCCAACGTTTCTTGTCATCTCTTCATTTGCTTCACGGATGTTGTCAAGGATGCAACGATATTTGCTCTTAGAGAATCGCACGGCAGAACCGACATCGGCTCGCCGACGAACATGGCCAAACTTTTTGTTGGATCGTTAGTGCGTCGCCGTATTTTAATTAACCATGATATTATTTTCGTTGGTCGACATATTTAGTCTATTTTAGCAAAAATAATTATAATTTTACAATACATATAAGTAGTACATATTAGTCATTAAGTACATATATAAAGTATTCTTGTAGTTACTTAATAATTCTACATTATTCATATTAAAATGTTAATCTACATTATTTATATTTAAATGTGAATAAAGTTATAAAAATGTATTTATTACACCTACTTAATAAACATTAAATCAACTGTGAAACATAATAATTATTATAACATTTGCTTTATTGCGTTTCCGAAAATAGTTACACAGTCGTATAAAGGTTTTTTGATAGCGAAAAAAGACCAACAATGGCTTTGTGTGTCTTTGATATTTTCCGTGGTCGACTAGCTTGCCTAAGGAGCCCTGTGGCGCCCTCGTGATTGCTCCCGAGTGTTACGACCTGCGCCCGCGTCAAAGTTTGCGCCGAGTTGGGAATAAATGGCTCTTGAGCCATACCTATAGCGAGTTAAGAAATGAAATTTTTGTCAAAGATAGTTGAATAACCAAGGAATTTGATACATAAACATTCTTGTCAAATGTATTAGTAAAATGTTATGTTACACGAGGACAAACTTGACGTAGCCGAAAAAATCTGAGTTGATGTGGAAAAAAATTGTAATTCAAAAATTTTACATTAATACCTATAGGTTTTTTGCGGTATTAAATAGTAAAAACACATATCTAACTAATTACATTAAAATATTTGAATTCGTAGAAGAAATAATATCATAAAAAAAACTTGCAATCTGACCACAAAAATTAAGTTTTATCAATAAATAATGCTTACCAAGACAGGATTTTGATTTGATATTTATAAATATTTTGAATGTCTAGAACAGAAATATTATTTTTACCTAGTAACATATGCTTAGGTTATTAATAATTACATAAAAAATAAGAGCTACTTTGAAATTTCGGCCAATAATGATTTTTTTTTCAACTTGGGGGCCTATTTTCTAGACTTAGTCATGGTGATTTCTAAAAAAAATGTTCTTTATGAAATATAATTTTTCTTGTTGGTTTTTTTATTTTATTGGAATTCTTATTAGAAATTCTACAAACCAAACTAGGTTTCAAAGAATAATTATAAATCAGAAATATTTAAAAAAAATTACAAATTTTGAATTTTTAGAACAAGCGAATTTAACTGTACGTGACTTCGATTTTTTATCGATCCTGACATGATATGGCGTATTTATCATATTCTGAGTGGGTGTAATTACTTGACAACATTATTTCTGTGATATTTTACAATGTAAAAGTATAATCTATTCAAAATAAAGCAAATTATAACCAATCATAACAATGAGAAATTAGCTTACCGAGTGTTGTCGATTCGTGACAAATTTATTTCGTGTAAATTTTGATGTCAGAACTTAAATCACATATTTACAGTATTCCTTACACATTCACGATCATATTCATGTTTAATTTGTATCAAAATCATGAGTTTAATCCGATTAATTCACTAAAAACTATAGCACAAAACATAACCTCACCGCCAAACACTGATGAAAATATAAACATTGATTATAATTTTTTTTTAAAGTTCACAGATAGAACATATCCGTGTGTAGTGTTGCCATAGAAAGAAAATATATTACGCTAAAGAATTAAACTCTATGGTTAAACATTGGGATGACTTAAAAAAATAAACAAAAGAAAAACGCGCGTGACACTTACTTGCAACAATTGTTGCGCCGACACTTTGGACCTCAAAAATCCTTGCAGTTTTGTGGCGTGGGCAAACTAGTCGATAGTGGTGGATTATTAACAGCTGTGTTCGTAATGGTGCATGACATGAGTGTAGTCAAAGTGAATAAAATTGAAAAACGTTGAAACGTTGTTTTGTGTTTTGCTCGTCAATTGTCTTAGTAAGTTTTAGTAACGCATCCATCGCATTACTAGAACCAAGGATCATCATCATCCTTGCTAGAACGGACTTAGACAAGACAGCTGCTTAACTTGACGCATGTATAAATATTTACTTTTACTGGAGGAATGGCAAATGTACAGAAGTACGAGACCAAATACGAAGAAAAAAACCTGTGATCTAGCTGTATTCCTGAATTTGTAATTTTTTTTTTGTGTTACATGAATTAGTTTTACGTGAGTTATACGAGTATGTATTACAATATCTTTTCTTCTTCAATTTATTATTAGTGATATCATATTCAAGAGCAAAGAAGTAATTAATTTGCTTTAATTACGTGACCACTGATTTAAGGAAATTTGTAGATACTCTGAGTAGTGTGGCACTCCAAATAATACAACTCCGGGAAACGCGTCTCTACGTTGTATATTTTTACGAATTTATGAAATTTTCATATTAATTAATGTATTCATTTTCATACAGTTCTATTACATATTATATTATTATATATTATTTAGTTAATTCATACAATTGATTGAAACTTTGGCATAGCAATTCTAATTGCAAACATTTTTGTACTTTGGTTCACACCATTGCCAAAGTATTAGACCGCCCCGAGTAAGTAGAACGTCATCGCGATAAATAGGCGATAAAAGTGAGATGAGGCAATGCGGTAAGGGCGGAGGACGCGTGCCGGCAATTATCACGTTAGTGCCGGCAACAGGCCCGGGGTTGGCAGTTTTTAAAGTCATTGTTTTCTGTTGCGTAGGTATGCTACCAACAAAAAGTAGATGCGATGCGTACTTGTACATCGCTACACGCGTCTCGCGCCAAACCTGCGTAAATCAACGCTAGTAGGGAAGACGTCCTACTTATAGATATTTACTTACTTTGTCTTTGCTATATATATTTCTTAAAGTTAATATTTATTTTATACATTAATATAATAATTATTGTATATAATAAAATAATTATTGTAATATCTATAATTGCTTCGAAGACAGTACTAGACTAACGAGACCGTCACCGAATTTCATTTATCCTATTTCTTTAGTTCCAACTGTTGTTATAAACACGTGAAACAGGAGTAATATTTAAATTAATTTAATGAAAACTTACACCTGTTCCTAGCCGTAATCAGGGGAAGTGAACGCAGATTGCATCCCATTGTCTGCGACAATTTATTGTTGTATACACGGTACATTTTCTTACCTAATTACCGCGAAGAGTGATGATATCCATCTGTACGTCGTTTGTGAATGAATACCGGGCCGTAGAAAACTCTCTGTTATAAAAATACTATATTTAAAAAATATGTTAGCACTATTTTGTAAATGAAAGTTTATTTCTTAAAATATAGAAACACATAAAACGTTTTTATGTTATTTTTTAAAGTAAACATGTCAGTATATTTCGATTGTGTAATTGAAATATGTAATTTTAACGCAAAGTGAACCTATTTTGATGATCCCTTGTATTTCTATTTAAATTTGATCATATCTGACTTTTTTTGGAAAATAATTTATTATCAACATCGTGGCTTAACATATTTAGTATCTTTAATAACATAATGGAAGTTAGATTAAATTTTTCAAATTCTATAATACTCTAAAATTTCATCGTTTTAATTTTTAAGTTTTTATTGTTATTTAGATCCTAATTCAAAGAATAGGTTCAAATTATGTTTAATGGTTAGGATGAAAAAAAACTAACATAGTAATTGCAAACTAATTCTAAAATATCATTTGTAAACAATAAATATCACAAACTTTCATATAACGACAGATTGGTAGAGTGTACAATGTCAATTTGAAGCCTGTAGTCCTCGACGTAGCTTAAGGCTGCCTGTCCAGCGAAACGGAGCGAGCGAGTATTGCGGACCGGAATTGCGGACTGTGTCTGTCCATGACGCGGAATGAGGCAGCGGAGCGGAGCGAGCGAGTATTACAGTGTGGCGTGGCGGACTGTGCCCAGCTAGGCCGAGTTACATTATAGAGGGTCCTCGACGTAGCTGTTTCGATGACAGGCGCCTCCTCATTAATGGTTGCTTCCATATGCTCTTCTCCTAATCTGTTGAAAATGAAAACTAAATAAAAGTTTATTTCGTTAAAATATAGAAGGATTTAAAACGTTTTATTCCTTTGATTCGAAAAAACAATACCTATGTAACAAATACGAAAAATGTGCTACGGTGTCAAATATGTATTATTACACATTTTAGTATTTTGTGTTGCCACTGAGCTGTTAATACAGCTGTAAGTTATACTGTTTGGCAGACTTAACATCCCGTGGTGGCCCTAACAAACCCGCTTTTTTGCCCAGTGTAGACGGATAATGGTTGGTCTATTTTAAGTATTTTATTAATAAAAAATAGGCTACCAAATATGCAGACCCTTCGTGTGTATAATATTACGTGAGCAATTATTAGAGCAATCATTTCCCAACAACTGTTCTAGCAGGTACGTATAGTTGAGCTATTGGAAGAGTAATCTGTTGTGAAAATTATTCCAGAAATATTCCTACTCATTGTAACTATCACTGGCAGAGGGTGCAGAATATCGCCTCATTTGTTGAATTGCTCAAAACAGTCGGCTTAGTTACTCGCATAATAATTTCTACATAACTTTGACGTCAAAAACCAGTATAACCTTTGGAGGAATTATTGTCTCTATCTCCATGGTTGGCTGAAGCCGGGTGACTCCCAAGACCAAGAACTTTAAATAAGTCCAAAACTGGGCGGCTGTGCTACGCTACGACGCGCTGTTAACTACATGCATGGCTAGGTAGATGAATGAAGTGGATGCGATGTAGAGTTATGAGTGTGTAAGAGAGAATCACAAAAACTTAAAAAAATATTTTTGGGAAATTTGTTTAGTTTTGGGAAAAGTTCTAGAACAAAACTTGATTATTTTGATGTACAAAATATGCCCTTAACAGGATGCTAATTGATGACCAGTAACCCGGTATAACATGACATGGAGTAAGGTTATCGTGATCCTTCGGGAACTACCACAGGTCATAGGATAAACAATTTCCGAAAAAGTATTCGTACTACTTCGTATAAGCGTCAATACGTCACGCTTCGGAGTACAAACTATGAGGTGTCTGTGTTACAGTTGCCCTAAATAAATGGCACGTGAAGTGCTAGACCCACAGTAAAATCGGGATAAAACAGTAGCTTATTAACAGGAACAGTTGTTGCCTTAGTTTTGAATCCGCTCAAGAAAGCCGAAGACTTCCTTGAAGGTTATACGAGAAAACCTTGGCGAGATTGTGTTGCCATTGAGCTAGACCCATTTCTTGAAATACAGATAATATCGCTTCAATAACTCATGGATGATATCGTTATCTAGGAAACTATAGGAACGTTGATATTGATGTAACCAGAGTGATTCGGGTGTGCAAATGGTTAAGGGAAAATTGTTATGTTTTCATCAAGACCTAGAAATAAACATCTCCGACACCACTAAGTTTTAAAACAAAGGGTTGAGGGCAGGGTCGCCCAGATTGGTGTAACTAAAATTCCTGTGTCAATTAAGCGAGATGGTTTGCTTAATAATTAAAAAAATTTAAAAATCACTTAGATGTAGATGTAACAAGTCACAGTTATAACAAAAACAAATAACCTTCCTACTAACTATAAAATAATCTCGTACAAGTTTAAACATTAATATTAAATTTACTAGTTATAATTTACATGACACTGCTACTGCGAGAGGCGTGGCGTCTGAACTTAGGCGAAAGTGTTGTTGCTACAATATTTTTTTTATATATTGCCAAAAGTAGGCAGACAAGCAGGCAGGCTCTCTAATAGAAAGTGGTCACCTTCACCTGCTGGGCTATTATGTATCTCAGTTGCTAACAAATGTGGATTGAAATCTGAAAAAATGGCCGCTCTATGTCACTTTTGTCAGCTTCAGTGATCAACTTACTAACATTTTTGCTTACCAGAGATGTCAAAACTGACATAGAGCGGCCATTTTTCAAGATTTCAATCAACATTTGTTAGCAACTGAGATGCATAATAGCCCAGCAGCTGGGCTCGTTTGCAACACCACGCTACCACTGCATTACCAACGCGCTGCTGACCTCTAAGAAATTTAAAGACGCCATTTTTTTGTTTAAAAATGGCGTCATTATATAGGGTGTTTGGTAGAGGGACCGACAAACCAAATAAGCGTGTTCGGGGGACCACTTGGAGAATACAAGTTGGCCAAAAAAAATCCCCGACCCCCCAATATGTTTAACTTTTTTTTTGTGATTTTTCCCTTTTTCTCCGAAATTGTACATATTAACCACCATTACATTTGTAAAATCTGTTTTAGACCGGATGTTTTAGTTGAATTTGGTCTCTAATACACCTTCAGGCCACGCAAAGCAAAATTGGATACAAAACAGAGCTAAAAAACTGATTTAGTTAAAAAAAATTGGGGTGTCGGGTATTTTTTTTGGCCAACTTGTATTCTCCAAGTGGGCCCCGAATACGCTCATTTAGTTTGTCGGTCCCTCTACCAAACACCCTCTATATCCCCATATCGTAGCGCAGAGGGAAAACCTCTGCGGGAAGCTTCCTCCTCCTCCTTCCAAAACCCTTGTAAAAAAAAGGAGTTGGGAAAAACAGCGACATTTATTTTTTTCCATTAGTAAGAAGTAATTTTTCACGTGCCTGTGTTTTTAAATAATACGACAGAGTTCATAAAACTTTATTCGGATTCTTTTATGTATTAACTGACTGTTGCCTGCTACTTCATTAACACGCGATAACAAACTTTTCACCCGTTTAACGGATTAGCAATAAAACTTTTCTTGAAAATCCTTCTTTATTCATTAATACAAATTTTATTTTAAAAAGCAAACTCTTAAACGTTAACTTCTCAAGTGAAGCAATTGTAAAATATAATCCATCAAAGGTCATTGGTCATCATGCGGCCAGACACAATAGAAATTTCATTGTTATAATACGAGTATAACGACTCTTGAAGGGATAATTAAATTTAAATGATTTACGATGTGTTGTGAAATTCAGGTTATTCCCTCTTGTTGACTATTCTAAACTAAATTAAGTATTGTCCTAATAGTAAGAGATATAGTATTAGAAAATGAACAAAATATAAATAAAAACACGAAGACCACGATTAGACTCTGTTAACTTTTCAGCTCAATTATACATACTTACCTATATTTTAATTTTAAATGTTTAGTGTATATATGCATGCTGCTTTATTATATTAGACAATAAGTAAAGCATATACATAAAAATATGATTTTGACATGACATTAATATATACATTTCATACAAGTATCTCTTAAATAAGGTTTTTTTCCCATCGAGCAACTCACTTTAACTTAGTCTAGGGGCAAAAATACTTTTTTAGTAGACGCTTGGATTTATATTTCCGCTTCCGATTTATATACCAAGATTTTTATTTCCGCTTACAAAATTCTAAGGAGAACGAAATATTTTGTAGAAAACTGTTTTTTTACCTTTTTTTTATTCGCTCTATGGATGTAGTAACATTTTGTCGTACTACCATTTTAGTAACATTTACTACACATACCTGTGATTCTAAGAATTACTTTTAAAAGTGGCGAACCAGGCCTACGCACCGATAGTTTAAACGCTGTATTATATATTAGTATTATGTTACGTATTTAATTACCCATAAATTGTTTTCTCTCTTTTTTATTTTCAGATTTCCGCAACCATATGTTCTGAAATCTTGGAGCAACGTACGATAAAACCCAAAAAAGTATAAATATACAATCAACAGTAAATTTCGGGATATTTCCCGGCAATCAAAAAATATCTCAGCTAACAATGCTCCTATAGTAGCCTTCTATTTGGCCTTACAGTAAAACTTATTCTGTGCTTAGATCTTAAAAGTTGACGGTTGGTTGTTAGCTATCAGCTACTCACCTACGGAACACTATACCTACTAAACGTGGGCCTACATGCTCACGGTTTTTTTTAGTAACGTGATATAAAAAAATATTTACAGTTTACAGAATTATGAAACTACCACTTGTATATAAATAAAAATCCCGTATAATGCAGTAAGAAAATATTATGATTCAAAATAAACAGCCTCTAAAATTTTATTATTAAATATACTAGAGTTACTTTTACGGTCCGTACCCATGTACTAAGTTCAATAAATGAGCGATAGGACTGCTCAATCCATGATAATTGCAGTCCCACTTAAGCTCTAAAGTTCGGCGGACATTTTGTCTAGTAACTTCACTAGCTGCAATGTCTTTCAAACTTAGAGTGCTCATTTTGTGCATGTACTCTATCGACAATTAGTATATCTCACACTACAGCTTTGAGGCTTACATTTAATTTTTAAACTTTCGCGATTTGAAAACATATTTATATTATATTAACGGGGCTTAAGTTCAGTCCGCTCGTGACCACGATCAATGCAACGTGATCGAAACGTCGAGGTAAATAAATAGTATTACTAACGCGATTAAGCCCCGTTAATATAATATAAATATGCTTACATTTAAGATGATAACAAATTATTATTAACTCCTTTACATTGGGTAGTATTAGCTAGGACACATATATTTGATTGATGAAATTTATTTGACAGTTCAAATTTATAATTAAAAAATATCAACTGCTATCGAATGTTGACATGATTATAGAAAACCATTCTGTTGCTTTGCCAAGTAAGCTGTTAGCATCGCTAGTAACACCGAAATCCTTTTTTTCTTCTTTCATTTCTTACTGCATTATACGGGATTTTTATTTTTGTACAAGTGATAGTTTCATCATTCTGTAAATATAACACAGAATAAGTTTTACTGTAAGGCCAAATAGAAGGCACTATAGGAGCATTGTTAGCTGAGATCTTTTTTGATTGCCGGGAAATATCCCGAAATTTACTGGTGATTTCGTATATTTATACTTTTTTTAATTTTACGTTGATATTATATAAGTTTTTAAACTGACATGGTCACTAATGCAAGAATTAACGTTAGAAACGGGATATTTACCATGTATTGTATTTATTGTGAGCTCTCGATATTTTGCATGTGCCATGTTCTTTTTTCTAAGATCTATCAATACAGAAGATTCTACAATTTTGAAGATTCTGTTTCAAAACTGAGAGTTCCGTTTCAAAACTGTTGCTTGCACAATTACGTTTTTATCTGTATATCTTATTGAGCTGCAGACTGGCACACGAATAGATGGATTGGCATAACAAAAGTAGAAGACATTGTTGTAAATAAAGTAAGGGAACCCTGAAAACTTTTGTTTAGTTGTTAAGAGAGAGATAGATAGAGATAGAGAGAGAGAGTGAGATAGTAAGTAAATAAAGAGAGATAATGCATGGTGGTCCACACATTACCACTACTATGAGCTTGTGTGTTATGTACGTACGTAAAATTACGGAAATGGCGATTGTTGGAGCCTCTGATCTTATTAGTATTTAATAATGTATTAACCCCATTACACTGTAGTATATTATGATACAAGTGAACTAAGTTACTAATTACAAACGAGTGTGTCTTTTGCGACGTGTTTCTACACATTTGCGAGGAAAACCAAACATATATATATATTTTACCAGACAGCGACAAATCCGATAAAAACAAAATATGAAAATTATATAGGAAATAGCGCGTGCAATTATTTTTTTATATGTGAACATCGATCAACATCTGATTTAATTTGTTATAAAAAATACAGCAGTACCCGGTTAAATTGAAAATGCTCTGTTTACTCGCCTACAACTTGCAGTACGGTATGTACTTTAATTCAACTTTGTAGGAATAATTATATTAAACACTAGGTTATAATGTTGGAATGCACGTGTGTTAAATAGCTCGGTTTATGGCCCTTAAAGTGATGTAATAAGGCTCACTTTACGGGCAAGTGTGTTAAAATAATTAGAACACTTTAATTATAATATTATATTTGTTATGGATCTGCGCCTCGTGGTTATATTGGCGTGGATATCTTGCCACGCTGCACACTAACCCACGACATTTATTATAATTGTAACAGTGAAGAAACTAGGTACTTACTAATGTATAACTTAATAATATCGGATCCAAAACGTTTTGCGATTAAATTTGAAGGCAACAAAAATATGGAAAAGTTTATAATTGAACACGGACCGTTAACAACTAGTAGACTAGGAAAAGTTCAACAGAACATAGCAGCGAACTTTGTCTAACGAGTTTCTATGATGAAGACCTTCATGATATTTTATCATAGGGCAATGAAAATAGCGGAATATCATTACATATTTTTTTTTATTATTACAATTTTTATTATTACAAATAAAGGAACAATACACAACATTATGTATACATATTATTTAAAGTACGAGTATTATAGGTACTTAACACAATATACTTAAAGCTAAGTAATTAAACAAATAGAAGCACATGTAGGTAGGTACTATATTTATGGTTTGTTGACATTCGGACAATAATAATCATATGGAACAACATCCACACAAGGTGTTTAGGTCCCAAACTAGGCAAAGCCTTTGGTAACCTGATGACTGATATACATACATATATACATAATATACACACCCAGACATAGTTCAAACAGACATGTTCATGAACACAAATGTGTTGTATACCTGTCCGGGGATCTAACCCCGGACCAGTAGCTCAGAAGGCAGGGTTGCTAACAACTGCGCGTTAATTATGATGAATGATGAATTATTACAATGAAAACCAGCCGAGAGTTACATTCAACGGCCTGCGTAACTAGAGGTTTATATTTCTTGGAGACAAATAGTAATTTCTAACTATTCGAAAGATTGTAAGATAATAGAATTGCTAATGCTGGATGGCATTTAGGTAAATGTTAGAAATATATACCATTTGATCCGAATTATTTATGTATCCTACCCTTAATAATAATATTCATTTATTAATACAATTTTACATAATTATTTAAGTTTTATAATGTTTTTTCTAAATCCCACCTTAGTGTTCCCACACTAAGGTGGGATTTAGAAAAAATTGTATTGTAATTAAAATAGTAATTATTTTGTCGCTATCTTAACCTCCCGGTTAAGATAGCGACAAAATAATTACTAATGCCCGTTTTCTGCACCATTTCAGATAAGAATTAACGTTAGAAACGGGATATTTATCATGTATTGTATTTATAGTATAGATAGACGATAGAGCGGAAAAAAGGCTCCAAAGTGTTTGCAAGAGACATGTCTATTGGGCAAAGCCAGTTGACGAAGCTGAAGAGAGAAGACGGCAGTATAGCTTCGACCAAAGCAGAAGTATTAGGAGAGGTAGAGAGTTTCTACGGACAGCTATACACCTCGGTCGCTAAACCTGTTAGCAGCTCGGCCAAAGACCCAAGAGCCAAGCTGACCCGACATTATACCGAAGATATCCCGGACATCAGCCTGTACGAGATTAGAATGGCCTTGAAACAGCTTAAGAACAACAAGGCGCCTGGTGACGACGGTATCACATCTGAGCTTCTGAAAGCGGGTGGAACACCGGTACTTAAAGTCCTTCAGAAGCTCTTTAATACCGTCTTACTCGAAGGTTCAACGCCAGAAGCATGGAACAAAAGCGTGGTGGTGCTGTTCTTCAAGAAAGGTGACAACACTTTACTTAAAAATTACAGACCCATCTCGCTTTTGAGCCATGTTTATAAGCTGTTTTCGAAGGTCATAACGAACCGTCTCAGTCGCAGGTTTGATGAATTCCAGCCTCCGGAACAAGCCGGTTTCCGAAAAGGCTATAGTACCATAGACCACATCCACACGCTAGGGCAAGTTATACAGAAGACCGAAGAGTATAACTTGCCTCTTTGTTTAGCGTTTGTGGACTATGAGAAAGCCTTTGATTCGATCGAGACGTGGGCAGTGCTCGAGTCTCTCCAGCGGTGCCGTATTGACTATCGGTATATTGAAGTGCTGAAGTGTTTGTACAAAAACGCCTACATGTCAGTCCGAGTACAGGAGCAGAGTTCGAAGGCAATTCCATTGCAAAGAGGTGTGAGACAGGGAGACGTTATATCTCCGAAACTGTTCACCGCTACATTGGAAGACGCCTTCAAGCTTCTGGAATGGCAAGGACTTGGCATTAATATTAACGGCGAATACATCACTCACCTTCGATTTGCCGACGATATTGTAGTCATGGCAGAGTCCATGGAAGACCTCAGTACAATACTCGAAGGCCTCCATCGAGTTTCCCAACGGGTAGGTCTTAAGATGAACATGGATAAGATGAAAATTATGTCTAATGCCCATGTTGTACCTACCCCAATATCAGTTGGGAACTCAGTTCTCGAAGTTGTTGACGAGTACATCTACCTGGGACAGACAGTCAAACTAGGCCGGTCCAACTTCGAGAAAGAGGTCAATCGTCGAATCCAACTCGGCTGGGCAGCGTTCCGGAAACTTCGCGAAGTCTTCTCGTCAAAAATACCTCAGTGCCTCAAGACAAGAGTCTTCGACCAATGTGTGTTACCAGTGATGACTTATGGCACTGAAACGTGGTCTCTTACTATGGGCCTCATAGAAAAGCTCAAAGTCGCACAACGAGCTATGGAGAGGGCTATGCTCGGGGTTTCTCTACATGATCGAATCAGAAATGAGGAGATCCGTAGAAGAACGAAAGTCACCGACATAGCCCAGAAGATTAGCCAGTTGAAATGGCAGTGGGCAGGGCACATAGCACGCAGAACAGATGGCCGATGGGGCTGAAAGGTTCTGGAGTGGAGACCACGGACCGGCAAGCGCAGCGTAGGTCGTCCACCGACACGGTGGACAGACGACCTGATGAATGTCACAGGACGACGTTGGATGCAGGCCGCTTCCAACCGGTCCTTTTGGAAAATCATGGGGGAGGCATATGTTCAGCAGTGGACGTCCTACGGCTGAGATGATGATGATGATGATGTATTTATAGTGAGCTCTCTATATTTCGGCACAGTTGCATGCGCCATGTTCACGAGTAAACTGAAGTATCTGCGGGTAGATGTTGTTATAAGCAGACGAAACGGTCTACCCTCTTCCTTTCACGTTTCTTGCGTTCCGGCTTATTACCAATGACACGACAGTCACTTGAAACTCGAACTCTGGGTTTCGACACACATAACTCACGGTATCTGCTCCACCCGTATAACATCTACCCGCAGATACTTCAGTTTACTCGTGAACATGGCGCATGCAACTGTGCCGAAATATCGAGAGCTCTCTATAAATACAATACAAGGTAAATATCCCGTTTCTAACGTTAATTCTTACATTAGTGGCCATGTCAGTTCAAAATCATTTCAGAATAGAATAGAATAGAAATATGTTTATTACCAAAAAAACACATATCGGGAGAAAGAAACACACATCTAGAGCATTTTTAAAGGGCAATAGGTGTATGCTCAGCGCTGTGCTGCATAAACAGAAATGTTTATACAGGGCTGGTTTTCAGCATACTCTTTGCTCGAACTTAGACGTTAGTCGAGAGAATCCTGATATGCCGGTAAAATTGTACTCAAATTTTATATAGGTATGTGAACAGCTTTTAGTGTTGGTTACAATCACTAGGAGTGTGACTCTTACAAATTGCATCTCCATAGTTGCCTATCAACAATCCTTACGCAGCTAAAAATCTATATTTGGTGTTATATGTGAGGTAATGTGTGGCATGTGTGCGAGTAGTGGGAGTGAGAGGGTGTGAGAGAGTAGTTTGTGGAGAAGTAGAAGATTTTTAGGTGACACCTAAGCCAGTTACGTAACACTTAGTAGTACAAAAACGTCATAAGTGTTGGTAGGTACCTAAAATGTTGGTGAAAACGGGCATTAGCTATCTAGAAGCATTCAAATTATCAACGGGCTAATTACCGTGTATATTTTCTGATTTTCTGATCACGGATGAACTGTTCATCCGTGATCATGGCGCTTGCAACAGTGCCGAAATATCGGAAACTCAGAAAATATACACTATAACTACTATCATGGTCACTAAGACCATGATAGTTTAAAAACTTATATTAGCTATATAGTTGACGCATCAGATCAAACAGATTATAATTATACATTTTATTAACTAAATGTATATGGTACTATCTATGCCCACTGCTCTCCACGCGTTAAATTACTATTCCACACAATTATTTGTTTGGGATTAAAATCTTATAAAAGTCATTAATACCTAGTAGTACTGAAATTCAGCCCACCATACATGGATCCATCCATTCCATCTTATTTATATTTTACGATATATAAAATTGTACAACCTCTATATCTTCGTAACTATCCTTAACAAACTAATACCAGTGAATACAAAAACCATTACCGCACTAGCGGCTTGGAATACATGCGGTATAAAGATCGTTTAAGGAAATCCAACTTTAGCTTTTCCCATTTTTACTAACATTTATATATGTAGATATTATATATAATGATAAATAATATATTATGGGACAAGATCTTCAGGTCCTAAGCTAGGCAGAGCCTTTACTATGGTAACCTAATGAGTTATATACATACAGACCCAGACACAGGGCAAATAGACATGTTCGTACACACAAATGTTTGACCTGTCCGGGGTGGAACTCGGGACCAGTGACGCAGAATGCAGGATTGCTACACCAACCGGTCAGTTTTAATATTTAATACTAGTATGAAACAAGAGTATGATCACATACAAAATTAGGGTTAGTTATTTTTCCTATTCTTACAGCCACGTCAATAACTTAGCATTTCCAAAATTGTTTTCATTATAAACGAGAACATTGTGTACATAAACAATTAGGTAAGAAGTAATATTTAGTATATTAGTATAAATCATATTATCACTTAGTCAAATCGATTACGAAGTAGGTAGCTTGTGATACAGAATAAATAATTGAACGTTTTTCACTATAAAACAGAAAGTTATGTTTATGACAGAAACAATTAGGTAAGTAGTAACATTTACTATAATAGTATGTAATTATTACGAAGTCAAATCGGTAACGAAGTAGGTTGCTACACAGAATAAGTAATAGTAGCTATAATCAAATATCAGCATCGTTTAATGTCTAACTGAATAGGTTAGATAAGTCAGTTCGAGTGTGGGATCGGCTAAAAGCGATGTACGATCGTGAAGCCGGGTGCCGGGGCCGGCTGGCGAATGAAGTTTCATTCAAAAACACGCCTCGGGATTCCTCGGATTGAGGTTAAGTGTCGGTGCGCAGGCGTGCCAGTCGCGCATGCGCCGCAGACCGTTCCTGGTCCGCAATGATTTCACCTACCTTTGAACATTTTCAACTTTATATCGCATTATACATACCTCTATTTTGTGTTTGTATGTAGTAGTTGAAATTATACTCCCGTTGCCAAACTACCGCGTGGGTAGAGTAACGTATACCTAGATAGAGAATCGAGAGAATATGGGCGGTAAAAAAGACATAAGAAATCTTTATCTTATTTTAAAATAAGGACTTTCTTTACGTCATTAAAGCACCGTTGGTCAACCCGTCATGTCCAGTTGGTGACCTAAAAAAGTAAAGAATGAGCGTACTCCAAAGGCTTTTTAAAGAAACCGATACCTGAAGATGACGAATTGCGGATAAAAGAGATCCCCAAAATATTAGTAGGGCGTAGGTACCGATCTGAGTGGTGCTGGACGAGACAAAGGGAACAATGGCCAGTAGAATTACGGTCTCAAGCCTTTCAGCTGAGAGTTCTTGCGAATCCTTCATTAGACTTTACGACGCGGTAATTAGATACACTTACCTACACTGCATTACTATCGCTTACTTTTATCGATCTTTTATTATGCCATGTAAATAACCAATATCATACTGAGTAAAAATCTATTCAAATTTTAGAATCATTAAACGAAATATTTTTATTCGCTTAAATAGTTCGTTTGCTTGTTCGTTTTAATCTTGTTATGAAATATGCATCAAACACTGTAGTCAAATATTAGGTAAAAGTATTACAGCTTTATTTTTAGAGACATGAGTAATGATTTAGGTTCAACTACATTTTCTATTTTTATATACAGGTACGTACCTACCTTTTATTATTTGAGTATAATTTATCATTAACATTGTAATATATTGTTTTGGGAATCCTATATATAAGTATTTAATACAACTATATTTAATGAGTTTTATTTTTCTTGTTTAGTGTAGGCATTACTCTTGATATTAGTTGCAATTTTAGTTCTAAACGGTTGTAATATTACACTTTAGTGTTAAATATTCTAATGAAATAGTGTCACGTGCTAGCAGTATGGCGTACCAATTAAGTATTGTGTTCATTATGGCCACATATTGTGGTGCTTCAATGTCACCCACACACAGTATGGCGACAAGTGATATTAAAATTCCCGAAAGTGTGAATGTGGGTCGTATCGTAATGCAAGTAGGTCAGGGCAGCGGCGGCGCCCGGAGTTGCGAAACCGCCGCAGGCTTCCACCGCACTGGAAAATGCGATTTTGCAAACGTACATCTATAAATGTTTTGAGGTACAACTAGCTTGATTAATATTATCGGAGACATTGTTATATTCGTGTATTATATTTATACAAGGAACTAAGTGACTAATATTATGTAAGTAAGTGAAGACATATAAAGATTCAATGGCGCTCGTTGCTAACTCGTTTCACGTCGGTGCGGGCACGAGCAATTAGAAATTACGTGAGACCTTATGAGTGAAGCAAAGCAATAATAAAGCAAAGTGGATTTACGCGAAAATAGTTTTTTTTTAATACTAAACGAGAAACTTATTAAAACTTAATAACTATACAAACGCGTGCACTAATAGTTAAGAAATTAAGTAATGTGTCTTGGTATACACACAACTGGTATCACAGACATACGAAATTATTCAAGACTCGCTGCGTCTCGTGGTTTCACCTGCATGGTGATGGATGATGTTCATGACGAATTTTCCTGCTTTAGAGCTACAAAACACAAGAAAAAATATTGAAATAGTTCAAGTAGTTTTTTTCAGTTTTAGCAACATTAACGATGATTTTTATTTATATGATATACACAAAGGAATCATATTGCAATAATAATTAAATTAATTAAAGAAAAAGAAGAAGAAAGATGATAAAAAATTTAAATTGATTTTACGTCAATCACATCACACTCACACTTATAATTGTATAAATTCGAAGGTGTGTTTGTTTGCTAATACACTCTGGCACAGCTTAGCAATTTTAGAGTGGGTAGGTATAATTTGGATACTGTGATGACGAGGATTAGCACATAGCATACGTTTTATCGCGTAGTAGCGGGTAGTTCTCCAGAAACTAATTCTTTTCTTTAAGATGAGAAGAATATTTCGCTCACCTGATGCCAATAACAGTTCTTTGTGTAATGTTGGTCCACTACTGCTTCACGGTTGAATAACTGGCACAGTGTGGTACATCCCCGGGAGGACTCTGCAAAAGTCCTACTACAGTCCTAGTCTACAAATATAATAGAAATAAAGTCAAACACTGTTTTAAACTATCACGGTTGTTCACTAAAGGTATATGATTATTAACGGGACATTTACCGTGGTAAGTTCATGACGCATCAAGGAACACATAAAGGCAGTAAAAACAATGAACGACACAAATCTGCCATAGCTGAACATCTGCTGGACGCGGGTCCTAACCACTGGATTGAAGGTAAACATTTAGAATCGTGGCGCCTGAATTCGGGGGGAGGGGGAGAGGGGTTCGGGTAGTGCCCCCGCGCAAACCCCACCCGCCGGAGACCATTAGTTTTCGAGTTATGTTTGTTGAAGTATTTTGAGGTTAAGTACTGCATTTCGATCTACTACCACCCCCGCGTCGGCTCTGCAATCCGATAAGACTGCTTGAAATCGGGGTGCTATGAGTCGGTTCTGTCACTGACTTCGACCTATTCTAACTAACTATAACCTATAGGTATGTCACAGACAAGTGACTTTGCCAATTCATTAGATAGCTACTGATATACTATTGTGCACAAATTTGGAACAAAAGTAGTTTGAAGAAGCGCTCTCCGGCCGCTGCCGCGGCACGCTCGCTACGCTCGCTCGGCTCGCGCCTGGTGGGTCACAGTTCAAACCTAACCTAACCTATAGGTTTGTCACAGACAAGTGACATTGCCAATTCATTAGGTACTAATATACTATTGTGCACACATTCCTACTAGTATGGGTCTGATAATTAAAATTGAAAAACAATTTGTTATTTTTAGAACTTATATTTTCGATGTTTGCGTTCCGTTTCAAGAACTTACATACAACGTACATGTCAAAAAAGGCTAAAAGTTACCTAGAAACGTTTCGTTTTACGCATTAATGTCATTTATGTCACCTGTCACTATCAAAATTACGGTGTTTTATTGAAACTTTAAAAAACTATTTAGACTATTTTGGCGTGTCTCCGGCAGCTAAAATGTTGTAAATACGCTTTATACAAACTCCTTCAACCCACCCACAGTTTTTGTTTCACCAAATTCAGGGGTCACGATTCTAAAGCCAACCCGGATTGAATTCCATAACCCTAAAATCTTGTCCACAGAACGCCATTACATACCAAGGCTAGTAAAGGAAACTATTGAGATCTCGGAATGCCAGAATTTCAATCGAGGTGATGGTTTTCAACTCGTTGTTTTAAAAATAAAAATAAAAGTCCGCGTTCAAAATGTGTTACTTAAAAATACTATACGCAGTGATACAGTGAGTGTGTTTTGTCGGGACTTAGGATCGAGTTCGAGTTCCAGTGATAACCGTAGCAAAAGACTAAGAAAGAGGGTAGATCGTTATGTCTGCACCTAACTTTTTAATTTTTCGACCAACCACCCGCATTCTTCCCGTGAACATGGTGCATGTAACTGCGCCGAAATCAGGAGCTCATTCCACAACCTTACCACGGTAAATATCCCGTTAATAATCATATATCTTTAGAAATAAAGTCTACAAACTAGTCCTACAAATATTTTGCATGGACAAAGTGCAGGCAATAGTAAGTTTGACATAAAGTTTATAAAACTTTGCTTATATCTGATAACTATTCGTCGGCTTGATGTTTTCCGTACTTACCAAAGAAAACACTCATGCGCTCTCTGGAAGCATAGGAAAAATCAATATTTTTAAGGCGCTGTCAGCTCAGCGCTTGTCTACGTTCAATTTCCTTTACTTGAAATCAAACAAGCGCATCTCGTAAAAACGTACAATTTTAATAAAAAATAATGTGTACTCTTAAATAAAAAAAGGATTCGTCAATGTTAAAAATTGCTATCTTATGATATGTTTCATGACAAATACTATAGGGAAAAATAGAGAAAAACTGTTTCAAAGATGAACATGAGTGGTATTTTTTTTTAATGTACTCTGGTATGTTAAAATATGTTTTTAATTCTGTGAATGTGTACTTAGAAGTCCTTAAATTGTCATAATATTTTTGTAGTTTTATTTAAATCGCCTCTTAAGAGATAAACTGCTTTAAAACTCTCATTTTTACCGACATCGTGATATGACAGCACCTTCAGCAAACCGCTGCTGGATCGTTCCATGTGTGTTTCCTTTTCACATTCCATTCCGTATTACGTTACGACCTCTTGGCCGTGCCACACAAAAATTGTCGGAAGGAAGGCTTTTGGTCAGCGTCCCTTGCCCTTTTAGCCCTTTTCGCGATGGGACGCCTATACACCATAAGTAATAGTCTATCCGGTGTCCAGACACTTACAACCTAACAAATAGATTGGCTTATTTTATGCTATGTTTGGGTTTGTGTCTCGTTGTGTTTGTATTACTTTTTCTGATCAGCTTCATTTCTTAGTCACATAGCTGCGAAAGGAAGGGAAGGAAATTTATTTCTACGTTGCATTTTGAACATTATCTGCATTGTGTAATGTACAAATTAGAAATGAGACCTAGGTTAGAGCAGTGACTGTAGCACCAGTTCCCGGCCAGAATATTCGAGAATGCTTACAAGTATTCAGGAAGAAGCGTAACCCATTTTTCAACATTTATCTAATTTGTACGTTATAAGTCGTAGATTAAGGTTCAAAATACAGCGTACGTTATGCTCCAAAATGTACTTTGCTTGTCTTTCCTTCTCTTCCGCGGCAATGTAACTTGACCCGTTTCAATTATAGGCTTAATTTTAATAAAATGTAATACATGACAATATTATAAAAATAAATTCATAGACTCCCGAACTAGTTCAAACTGTATTTCAGGCGTCAGTGGCTCTTTAATGCCTTTACCTATAAAATGCTGGTACAGTTTTTAACGTTTAATATACGTAAATATATACAACGACAACAACTAATGAAATAAATCTTTAGCAATTATTACTTAATAAAATAAGTGGGACACATGATTATGTATACCGTTTTGTGTGTTTTCTCTTATTGCAATATGTGCGTGCATGCGTGTGTGTGTGATAGGCCGATAGTGTTGTGTATAGGTACAAAAATGTAAATGTAAAGTAAGACTGTTGTAACCATGTGAAACAACGACATTATACAATCTTTGCGCAAACCTACTATATACATAAAGAATGGATAGTATTTTGCTCGTAAAGTTCATGCCACATTTCATACCACAATTCATATATATGTTTTCTTATACTTAAAACATAGCCGTACTTACACACGAGAACGATATAATTTTATGTACCATGTTTAAAACAACACGTTATATTATTTATCTGTTTATTTTTAAATAAATCTACGGTATTTTGAAAACATCATATTTTGCATATTTCTCAACTCATCAGGTAGCTAAAATGCAAATGATGAAGAGGCTCGCCTTGAGCGGAGCGAAGAGTCACTCGAGGCTTGTTCGTATAAACCGGCATGAGACAACTCGCAAATTAGTTATCTTGCACCTAATAGCTGCACCGCTGATATTAAACCTCCTACTTTGCATATTATGATTTTTAAATTAAGTTAAGAATCTTAGTTTTGACAATAAATAATTAAATAAAATTAACTTTAATTAAATTCTAATTCGAACGCTCACTTTTTACATACACATATAAGAGTTATTTTTGGTTGCACATCAGGCAAAGCTTTGATATCGCATCTGACTGCAAATCTTCGGGGTAGCAACATAATATTTAATGTTGACCTGAAGAATATTATATAAATGCTTACATTGCTTACCTCTAAAATAAGAAGAGATAATAAGTATTGTTTCCCTGCATGCCTTTTGCCAATAGTCAATGCTGTCAAAGTCCCAAAATATTGGTACATCGCGCGGTCCTAGCCCCAAGAAAATCGCTTGCAAGTATATGTTTAGTCTAATAGTAACAGTAAAAGATTTTGAACAAGGTTGAGGAACCACTCGGGTTCGAGAACTAAATATCGTGGACTCCACGCTGAAATAAATTAATGGTTCATAAAAGTCATATTGTGATGACATAAATGGAAAACCCTTTAGAGTTTGATATTATTGTATGAAGTATTCGAGTATTTCACTCTTGCTTTTTCTGTCTGAATTTTGATAAAACTACAAACGACGGTTAGGTGGTAAACGATGTCAAATAGTAGCGATGTGGTATTTTATTTGTGAGGTGCAAAATTTCGACGAAAAAATGCATAAATGTTGAAAAAGGCAGTTGTGAAAATTGTGGCTTGTTTTGTGTTGAATTGGAGATACTGCACCGTGTTGACTGACGGCTGATGACGGAAATGACTGACCGTGAGCCAGTAGGCAAGCTGGCTCTCTTGCAGTTACGTGCCTGAAAGCTAAGCGACATGGCAACAATATGTTCATGTTTTATTCATACTTTACCTTGTGCATAAACGTTACGTTCGTTTAGTGCTTGGCGTAGTACAATGTCCGATCTTTTATTGGAATACTTTGAAAAGTTTCCATGCGATGAAACTGTGCACGTCGATATTATAATAGTTTAACTAAAGTGCACCGCTTCCGCGCCGCTTAAAGTGTCCTTTTCAACCAACCTTTCGAAATAGGATATAGGTAATAAACAAGTACAATTTGAAAAATTTAATACCAACTTCCATTATATTTAGTTATTGGAGTGTATCTCAAATCTACTGAACTGAATTTGATGAAATTGTAATGAAAAAAAGAATTTTGAGAATCGGTTCTAGTCGAAAGTTATGAAGTAACAAACATAAAAAAAATACAGTCGAATTGAGTACCTAGTTCCTTTTTAGAAGACGGTAGAAAAAGAGCCTATCTAATGCTCAACTAATTATGATATCATAGTTTTATTGATTTTTGTACCCTTTCCGGTTTAATTGGACTGTCCGTAATGAGCCCTATCCTCTTGAAGAGATAGAATGGTTATAGGCTTACCCCTACTAAATAATATATTTCTTCTGATAGAGATCCTTTTCTGTGAATAGAAAATTACTGGCAAAATGAGATGTTCATACACCTCTCGAAATACGAAATGTTAAGGTATGGTTATACCTATGTTTAGGTCCTAAGGTTTTACAACATGCAATGTAAATATAATATAATATCCGTATCTTTGGTCATTGGAATAAACTAAACGTAACGAAATCACAAGCTAACAAATTATGAGTTTAAATAAAGTTACACCTGAAATAAAGACTAACTGGCGTGTGTAACGTGAGCTTAGTTGCCGAAAGTTGTTCGTTATAATTAGAAGGCGGTGCCAGCGAAAATTAATATCTCTTCCGAAGTGAGCCGAGAGCCAAGCTAAACCAGTCGCGTGCCTCTCGTTTCCATATGGTCCATCTAGGTTATAATAATAATATTCAATAATATACGGTTGTTTCTATTTTATTATTACTTCAGAAAGAATGTTATTTCAATACTACCATTTGATAACGATTGTTTCTATTTCAATTGAGAAAATACGCGTATTTAAAAATTTCTTCAGCTTAAAATATGACGTAGCGGCGTAGCTCCGCGTAGACCGTCTACGAAATACAGTTGTGTACAGCCGTGCGATTCTCTAATAATTCATCGTTGCGATCGTCGACGAGCTCACCGATATGAAATGCTTTCAGCCTTGCGATTCTCTAAGAGCAAACATCGTTGCATCTTTGACAACATCCGTGAAACAAATGACGAGATGACAAGAAACGTTGGAAAAACAACCTTGTGTACAAGGGCGATATCTCATTAACTATTTGACATCGGTGAGCTCGTAGACGAGCGCATCGACTAATCATTAGAGAATCGCACGGCTGAGATATCACCCTTTCCACAAGGTAGTTTTTCCAACGTTTTCTTGCCACCTCGTCATTTGTTTCACAGATGTTGTCAAAGATGAAATCATTTTTGCTCTTAGAGATTCGCACGGCAGTTTGTGATATTGCTGTGATAAACCTAACAGAGGAATAGCGTAGGTTTCATTTATAAATAGTTGTATTTTATACAAAAACACCATCTCGAAGGATTCATTTGTTTTAAATAAGCGTAAGAAATACATCACAATGGATTTACTAGAATAAAGAAGTTTCAGTTTCCAGATTCCGCGGCGAGGCAATGTTATGATTGGGTGGTTACGTAGCAAGCGAAACCAGAAAGCGGACCGTGCTGGTTAGGGCAAAAACGAAGCAATTATGTAACGACGTCAACGAATTAGTGCTTATGTTGGCGAGGAGCCAAGTGCAGGCCGCGAGATGCAGGCGGAGGGGGGAGGGGGGTATCGGTCGACACTAAACTGGTCTCGGGTGCAATACTGGAGAGTACCTATACGATTAAGGACACAAAGAGTCGGGGTTATAACGGTATTTGGTAAATAATAATAGTAATAATAGTTACACAGTATCGTTTTCACATAAAAAAGGTAAAAAAAGTAGTGTTGCAATTAAAAAAATCTATGAAGATATTGTGGTCCCTTAGCAACTAATAATTTAATTATAATAAAAAGGAACTTATTTGTTTATCCTAGATATACGCTACTTCCATTCCAAATTTCATTAATATCGTTTACCGTTTAGTAACAATCCTAGTATCGTGAAGTAGTAACAAACATCTTTACAAACTTCCACATTAAAGATAAGAAGGAATAAGGATATTGGTGTGACTAGCTGCACCGTACGGCTTTGACAGCCAAGAACAATACTAACTGTTCAAAAACTGTTGTTTCAAGTTAAAAGTTCGTTTTTTGAGAAACTATTATTTTAAAAATTAATTTAGTTACCATTTTATTTATATAAATGTATGCATACTATTTAAGCATTATAAACTAAAGTAATTTAACTGCAATGCTAAGTATCGTAATTCACCACAGTACAGCCGGCAGCAATCGTTAAACGGTACGATGTTTAGCTAATCATTGTTTCGGACGGGAGCGATTCATATCACGGCGGGTGGCGCGAAAATTATGAACTCCAATTAATGTCAGTATTCACCCAGTTACGTAAATACCGAGAACATTACGCAAACGCTGAGAGCGGTGAAGGACAGTGAATACATTTCGGACAAACAGACGTTACTTCGTTTACGCTAATACCATTAAAGTCTGCCGTGCGATTCTCTAAGAGCAAACATCGTTGCATCTTTGACAACATCCGTGAAATAAATGAAGAGATGACAAGAAACGTTGGAAAAGCAACCTTGTGTACAAGGGCAATATCAGATAAAGTATTTGACATCGGCGAGCTCATCGACGATCGCATCGACGAATTATTAGAGTATCGCACGGCTGATTTGACAGCAATAATATGTGATTAAACGAACTTGGAAGTGAAGTTCGATCAATATTATATGATTAAGCTTCATGTGAAGTGTAGAGTAGTGTATATACACTACTTTATTTTTTTTTCATGCAAGGTTGCCTGTATGCAAAAAGTTACTACCGTGTTATATCTGAAACATGTAGCTACGAATATTGAATGACAATTACACGCATATAACGTCACACACTTAAACACCTACGTAGTATCGTCTTTGTGACGGGAGACATGGACTCACACAATAACAAAATACAGCATCCTAGACCCCAGAACAAATATTTGTGTTCCACACAGAAATATTTCCCCCGCCAGGGATCGAACCTGGGGCCCGTCGCATCGAAGGCATGGACGCTACAAACCTTTTATTAGTCAACAAATTTGAACTATAATTGTGTACGTAGCCACTATTATGCAATCTAAATTGTAGTTAGATATAGGGTGAATTAAAAATCGTGCCCAATCCATGGGTGTAGTTCACCGATACAGATTGTATTGTGATGTAAGTAAAAAAATGCGTTTATTATCATTTGGTCGTCAGTGAGAATAATCCTGCTGGCCAACCAACGACCGCGGCACTACAGTGATGGACGGCGTGGTGGCCCGAATTTTGAAATGTATCTTCACAAGGAGTGAAAAGCGAAGGATGTACCAAAAGCATTTAGTAATTGATCTACCGCGCCGCCAGAGCCGCTACCTACCCTGCGGGCTTTGCCGTGGTGGCCACGTCATGCAACCTTGCGACTAGGGGCATTACTTATAAAGACTTTATTTAGTAATGCGCAAAGCAAAATTGTTCTGTGCCGTTGAGAACTGTCTTAAAGATTTTCGGGTGGTCATATTTCTTATACACACACACAGTATTATATATTATCATACATTGGCTAAAGATTAACACTGGGTTGAAATAGGTTCTAGATGATGGATCTAGCTTTTCTAATATTATCCGATACTAAAATAGTTATATATAATAATAAGTAACTTGTAATCGTAACTTAAAAGTTATAATCAAACCGAATATTCTCTTAAAACATGAATTTGATTCACGAATGTTTAAAAGACATCCATTTTCTTATTCTGGTTGGAGGAGCTAAGTCCTGCATAGACGTCCCGCTTGGGGTGTATTGTGCATTGCCCCCGCCAGCCTTTACCCGAGCCATTCCAACTCCTTAATGTAACGGAGTATGGCTCTGGGTCGCAGGCATAACTGTTCCAGTGATGTTTGTGGTATGTAAACTGATGATGATTTAGAACCATTAGTGATCCTCAAGTAATCCGGTTGTGTTCCGTTTTTTACCCATAGCATGCAAAAGCACGTGCCTCACGGTCTTGTCCTCCTGCAAACATCATCTGCAAAGTGGCCTATTTGTTGTATCAGGTGGTAGTTGAGATTGCAGTTACCTGTGAGGAGTCCTACGTTCTGTGGTTGAATTTTCAACAAATTATTGGTTGTTTCTGTTCAAAGTTAGAAACATAGATTTTCTTGTTTGCAGTCCTTTTTTTCATCCTACATGTGTTGTCGTTCTGTTTCAGTTTAGCAACGTAGGTTCCGTATTTTCATCGCTTGCCTTTTTGCGAGGGTCAAACTTCAGATTAAAGCTTTGGATCAAGTACAATCGCAAAACTATTAATACAATATAATTTTAAATACCCATTTGAAGGGCACTCAAAGCTTTTATCTGGAGTTTTGCGTAGCACTGTACTGCACTCGTGAACCCAAGGCAATGGTTTTTGAGTTTAATCCCCCCTGTAATTTCATTCCGCCCTTGTTACAGTACCTTTCACACCTTTAAGCAATAAAGATTGCGCACAATTTCTTAGCGTAAAAAAATATCTAGCATTGCAATGGGAACCACCAAAAAGGCCTCTTGCACTAGAGGCCTACAAGATTCGCATCCGACAGCGGGGGAATACTTTAGGTTTATCCCCTTACAAAGTATATACCTATGTTGTAAAGATGACTTTGTTGTACCAAGTAAAATACAACCGGAGAGAAATATTAATTTTGTTATAAGTTATTCTAGAGAGCCATCACGACGTCGGACCACGTTCCTACAGTTTGTTTACTAAAGTTTAACTTATAGCTCGTACACTATGTACGTATTTTTATTTTAGGTAATACGTTTTTTTGCAAGCACTCCTGCTTATAGAAACCAACCTTTACTTTCTAATTTTTAAAAGGGAAAACATATAACTCGGGCAGGTTACAAAGTTTGGACTTTTTAGGCCAACACAGCTTATCGTGCGCCGGTAGTTTTGTGTCAACACAACATTACATACAAAATGTAACCTACAAATTTTAAATTATAATAGCGGTCGTACGATAGGTAGTTATATCTGTATACGTATACAATAAATATTGTGTTATATAATACAATAAGCAATATGTGTTTATTATTTTAAATATTAGAAGTGTAAAAATCGGATTAATTTGAAGTGCTTTCGTGATTCGGAGGGCATGGTTGTTTGTCTTAGAACTGCATATATTATGTTGTGGACTATGTTGGAGGTGTTTGGAGGGTATTTAGAGGTAGAGAGAAGTTTTGACTCTATGGGTCTGGCCACTATAGCCTAGTCGCACTTTCGTTTATCAGAATTATGGCCCATACGCTTGTCTTATAGAGGAAGCCTCAAGCCCCAGCAACATAATGCGACGGTACTAGTAGTAATTTGCTTGTACAGTATACCAAACTAAACTGGAGAACAAAAATCTAATTTTAGTAAATTATGATAGTTCTTTTTTCTTCATACAAACTAAGCTTAGTTGTTTAAGCATATATTCTAACATGTTGTATCATTTTCTCAATCAAACTCGTATAACGCAGAAAAATATAGCCCTTAAAGTGACATTTATTTTCAATTGTGGAATTTGTGAATATGTTTTATGCAAATTTAGTCGTGGGTTATTTACTTAGAATATCTTGGTGCCATCCCCGTACGAGACGGTTAAAATCAGATAGAGAGTTAAAATTCGATGCTTCGACCTCTAACCTCGGTGGCCTAGTTGGTGATGGCATCTGACACTGATTGTCTGAGTCTGATTGTCTCTAAAAATTGCAATTTCTTGGTGGTTTACATCCGGGCTATAGTAGAAAATAGCGCCTGCTAATTTTAGTCGCATTTAAAATATTAAGGTACATTCTTATAATTATTTATTACAGGAGTCTTGTTGTTATTCTTATAATATATTCGCAACCAAACTTGGCCCGACCGTGGGCCAGTAGGGTTTGTCAAAGTGCCCACTCGGGTCTTCGGGAGGCGGGGCCCATAATCTCCTCCAGCGAACATTGGCTACAATACGTAGCGCTAAGGAAGTTTACGAAACATTATACTATATACGAATTAGTCTCTGATGCTCTAAGAGTAGGATTTTATTCGATATGAAGATACAATATATACAAAATCATTTAACAAATAAATAAATAAATAAATATATACAAATAAGTTTATTTAACAAAGATATTTGAATGAACTAAATATGTACAACTACCGCCCGCAACGTTGCTAGTTGGGTCTATCTATAGGGTACGAAGCCACAGAAAGAAATTGAGTTCACCGCGTTAGACGTGTAATTTTAAAAATCCTGTCTTCGCAACTGGCAAGGAAACAAGACTTATTGGTAGGCTGATTGTGTAAGCCGCCGTCTTGGGCGTATATTGATGAAGAAGTCGTATCAGGATTCAAAGTCAAAATCATTTATTCAATTTAGGCATCAAAGACGCACTTATGAACGTCAATTTTTCATTATAATGTACTTTAAAGACTACCGCCGCGTTCCACAATATACAGAGCCTACCGAGAAGAAGCGGCAAGAAACTCGGGGCCATTCTTTTTATATAGATGTTTACAATGTTTCTACTTAGGTACTACAAATATTACATTTTATAGGTGGCAGAGTGACAGCTTGCCAGAACTGGAGTATTCCAAGCATCTTTATCTGTTGTATTTGTATTATGTGTTGTAGTCCCACTCCATGGATAATTTCAGATAACCAAACCTTGCTGTCCACGACTTGGATGGGTGAACGCTTGTGTAATTTTCAATTGACTTCTTCAATGCTTCGAAGAATATGTACCTAAACCGTCGGTTCCGGATGTCTATTTTATTATTTTTATTTTTGACAACGAGACGGGCAAGCCGTGGGGCTGATCGTAAGAATTACGCTTGCCCATGACAGTGCAGTGCCGCCCAGAGCTAATAAAAGTTCGTTGGTGGTAGTGCCACGCTGTAACCCCATGGGTTACAGCCTTATGGGCTGGCACGGGGAGTGTTACTTCCCCGGTCGTGCCGAGGGTGTACCACATATCACCGACGTGAAGTATTATAGCTTGCTATTGCGTTTCAGATGGTTTGTGGGAAATTCTGGAGGTCCTAGATGCTGACACCAGTCGTTAGGTCAAGATATGATTCTTCGCCAATGAGTTTTGACATAGACATACGTCGGTATCGACGGTTTAACTTTCCCTAGTTTACTGACCACATCAGGGTTTGCTTAACGTAGTTAAAGCAATCCCCGCTATGGCGCTTTCGCTAATTCATTTGAACTAGCTTTAAGAAAGTATGAATTTATAATGCATTTTTGATTGCGCAAATATTCTTGAACGTATTTCAATCTAAACCAAGCTATGTCTTTTCAAACACTTATGTATAATTGGATGTGACTAGCTGCGCACGCGTCTTTTATATTGTTAAAAATAGTTTAAAAATAGTTTTACTTTGAGTAGCTTATTATCTTCTCCAAAGCCATATCTATCTTTATACCAAAATGTCATAAAATATTAAAATGGTTATATGAGTAAATTTAAATACGTAGTAAATCAATCATTAAGCACTAATAATAAAATACAGTGCCTACGTACATACAAATATAAAAATAATCATTATGGAAAAAAACTGTCATTACATTTCATCACCCCTGACGGTTTTATGTTTCATTTCATCACTCTTGACGGTCGCCGAGCACGTCTAGTATATCAAGCTGTCAAAATGATACGTGCTTTTGACTAAGCTATCAGAAACTGACACAAACTTTGACAGACAGGTATTAAAAAGAAGTCCATGAGAAGTCACATATGAATCACACTGCCAGTGGCTTTTTCAATGCACTGGTCGAGGGAGCCAGCAGTTGTTAGAGTATTCCGTCAGGAGTTCTACCAATAACTAATTTTTCAAGCTCAGAACATCTCCTAGACTTTCCCTATATATCTCCAACAATATATGATAATTCTTTCTGGGTGAACGTGTATCTGCCAATCAGCCATTTTGAATGGTTAATCAAGCTATATCTAATCACATAGTTAGTTGTCCTGACTGAATAGTATATATACATATTGACTAAACATTTCAGCTTTATAGGGGTCAAGCAGAAATTTTACTCAATGACTACTTTTCTGAGCTAAACAAACTTTGAATCCTTATTACGTATTGTAACATAGTCATTGTTAGAAACGTGACTAGCCACCTCTCGGCTCCAAATTGAACGAGCCTAAGGAGAGGAGGCGAGAGTGGTGGCGTAGACGAATTTCAAGAGTTTCTTTTACGGTTAAGAAGGGGCGCGTGCATGAGTAGCGGGGAAAGACGCCCGTTTCCCTTCGTCATACTCAATATACGTTATTTTTTAAGGAAAATATTATCGAATTCTATTTATTTTAAAGAAAAAAAAAATTGTAATATTTACCTACTGTTTATTTATTAATGTCTGTTTATCTAATTATTTTTTCGTTAATAACGTACTTACAATGAACTTATTCACGAGTATAACACGAACAGTTAACTAGAGTACTCTTTGGTATTCGTTTAACTTATCTATGTAAAGATTCTCAGTTATTAGTGTATTGTTAATAATAATAATAATACAATTATAATAATTATAAATAATCATGCGCTGTTTATATTTACGTAACGTACGTTATATATATGTAACTTTTTAAATCGAACATTTAATAAAAAAAATTTTAAACCATGGGGTTCGTTCCTTAGGGTTTATGAAATCGTTATGGGGCAAATTAAAAGCAATTAACCATAGTTATATAATAGATTGTGTATTTATTAATCCAGTATACATACTGGATTAATAATTGAAACTGGGCAGTTAAGGGCAGGTACGTTATTGTTAAATGAAAACGTTACTAGGACCCCATTTACAACTTTTTGAGATATAAATATTTTAGTATTAGATTATACAATTATATGATTTTAATTAAATAATTTCAATTCACACAGATTATGGGAAAAATGTAACGTCGCCAAACGAAAAAAAATAAAAAAAGGTCGCCGTAAGTAGACCGTAGACCGAGATGCAGGAGATTAAATTATCTGCACCGACAAGAGTCTAACACTTAAGTTATAGTGCTATGTAGCCTGCCCACTGCCACCAAGTTATAATAATAATAAATTTTAATATAGCGACATATATACTTATAAATTATATATTATTATTGTTAACCGGAAAACAGTCTGATAGCGGACACCATTCCCGCCGAAAGCTTGCAGACGCCGCTGCGCACTCTCCCTGAAGATGAGCATCGGACATGCTCGAAACCCGGGTTAAAATATTCGATCCCTAACTTGAGTGTTTTGTCGGTTAACAGTAATAGTTAAATATGTGTCAAACTCACGGGAATTTCAATACAAGAAATAAAATATATACTTCATAATATTATTATATTATAAAGAGGAAACATTTTATTGATATGAATAGGCCCAGAAACTACTAAACTTTTTCACTATTAGAATCTTACATTTTCGTTCATGAACATAGGTACATAATATTAATTAGGGATCCGTATGAAAACTTCGATAATGTAACCCATGGTGTGGATTAAATACCAAAAAATCCTTATTTCGCGTTCGCTGCGGCAACTATTGACCATATAATATTATTGTAATGTTATTTGACGGTTTAACTTACGCGGTAGGCACACCATGGGTTACATTATCGAAGTTTTCATACGGATCCCTAACTAATCTTTGCTATTGACAATAGAGCAAAGTGATGTACTACAGTTTTATAGAAGACGTCAATAAGTCCACATTACCATTATGTTTAACTATTACAGTTATGTCACAATAAATACTTTTTCACTTTGAAATAAATATGCTATAGTAACGCCGGTACAAACTAGGTCACATTATTCGTACCTTATTAATTATTAATTACCTTATCTACTCTAATAATAAATAGGAAAGATATATATGTTTGTTTGTTTGTTTGCAAGGGAAACACGTAAAACTAATTAACCGACTCAAACAATTATTTCTTTATTATGCCTGAGTAACATATATTAAGTACATATAGTAACGTATAGCTTTATTTGATTCACCCTCATCATCATCCATCACCACGCGGGCGAAACCGCGGAGCGCAGCTAGTACTTCATAAAATTACGGTGCGTGGTAATAATAAAAATATTTATATCCAGCCAAATATAAGGCAGCGTATATAGGCATGCATTTTGTTGATTTTATCCCGAAATCTCAAAGAACTTGAAAATTTTAAAGTTGTTAACATTTATATTTGTTTTTAATTAATTATTCAAAAGCATTAATGAAAGCCACTTGTACAATATTGAAATATTAATATAAGATTGTATTGGCTACGTAACTCTCCCGCAATAAAGAATACATTAGAATACGATAATCATTGTCTAGTAGTCTCTCTCACCGCTGTCTGTACATTAAATACATTCGGCCATCGTTCTGTTTGATTTGAAATCATAAAAGTTGTTCTCGTCTATTAATCCATGGAGCGGGGAGGCGAGGGTCGCGGTAGAGAGCGGCGCCGATCAAACAGGCCGGGGAATCAATATGGCCGCCGCCCAGCTGATCCGTGACCTCCGCACCCCGCACCACCTTCGCACCACCCCCGCCGTCCTACGCCCGCAAACTTGCTTCTCTTTTTGCAAGTTTTCTCATGACGACCTCCCAATGCTGCCTACAGGCTTTGATTATACCACGCTTATAATCTTCACTTTTATCTTACCGATAAACTTCTGCAGAGATTGAATACGATTCTTTAAAAACAATCTTATTTTGAATATCACTGAGTGACTTAAAAACATAAACATTTATAGTTTATTGATATAATATTAATAAACATTGAAATTTTTTATTGATCTAATATTATAGTTGATCTCACCTCTTGGGTTAGAAATATATCGTGTTAAAACACAGTTAACGGGAAATGTTCCCATTTCATTACAATTTTTGGAATATACGAGTATCAACTGATCTGTGGGAAGTTCCCTGCTTACTAAGAAATCTGTGAATTTTTCAAATGCTTATCATGGTCATTATCCGAAAATATTTACTCCAAATAATATAATTGTATTGATCAAAGACACAAGGAAACAGGGTTATTGTAAATTCTCTCGATCATAAAAAGCAGTGCTCGAAATATTTTAAAATTAATTGTAAATTTGGATGATTGTCTTCATAGAGCATATAGATTTACATATTATAAAATCACATTCCCAATCATTGCTATTTTTCACATTTCACCCGCGCACGACTCGAGATCTCTTCCGGGCTTGTGTTGTCAAGATAGGGATTTTCTGACGACAATAGTCACTACCTGCTGTCTACTTGTTCCTTGTATCTACACTCTTGAGATTTACCAAAAAAAATATCCTTTTCTATTATAATTAAACATTAAGAAAAAAAATTCATTAAATTTAATAAATTTATAGCCAAGGCTTTGGTGGGTGAGATAGGGCGGAGGTTATGAGATAAGAGAGGTGACTTCCGCTCCGGCTCGTACCTGGTGCAAAGGTCGGCTTTATCCATCCAGCGTGTCAATGCAGTCAGTGTGATCGGGCGATCTTTGCATCGGGTTGAGGGTGGATTGTTTGATCAGCTGTTTGTAGGTGTATGAAATATTTTTGAAGTGAAAACTTCTTTGGGCACGTTGAGCACTTTTTGGGTGAACATAAAATCATGGAGCTCGCGTCATCGTCATCGGCTTTTTGGGTGAAGTAAAATCAAATAACTCGTGTGATCGTCACCGAACTTAACGCTTTTTGGGTGAAGAAAAATGAAGGAAATCGCGTTATCTTCACCGTCACCTAACGCTATTTCATAGATGTAGTTCTGAAGTGAAAACTTCTTCAGGCGTGATAATGGTTTCCATGACTACCTATTGTTGTTGATTGTGTGTCTTAAAATAATTCGAATAGTTTTCACTTCCATCGGCAGTCCCCAAAGACTGCCGTGCATGTTTTCTTCATTTGTATTTGTTATTTGTCAAAACATGTAAATTGTTATTGTTTGTACATTTATAAATATAGTTTTTAATATATACTTAATATAAAAATGAATGTCATTTTAAAATTTTAATAATATTAATAATAAGATACCGCAGGGCGCGTTGGTGAGTGGCGACACCGCGGTCCCTGGTTCTCCCTGGGGCTAAATGAGACCCCTGACCCCCGGCTTGCCTTAATTGGCCGTCTGGGGGTGGAGACGCAAGAGCAAGAAACAAAAATCTCCAAGGGTGGAAGTGTTAAAGAGCATAACGCCGGTAGTAGCGCTCTAGTGAAACCGCAGCACATCTCTCAACGCCCTTCAGCCATCCACACCAACGTTGCCCCTTTTGTCACCATTGATGGTGGCTCTTATGGGGGGCCCGTTTAGTGGGCAAGTCACCACCTGTCTAAATACTTTAAGATGAGACTGAAATTGGCAGGTGCCGTACTCTCGTTCATAGCCCACTATCTCCCGTACTATATATATATATCACTAATAAGTACATATCAATAGCCATGCCATTTTACCCATTTTTGTAATAGATATACCATGTAACCATCCATCTAAAATGTTTCTGTTTTTATACTACATTATATTTTTATACCAAACGGGCCTCTAAATGTTGGCTACAGCCCCACTTATGCCTTTGTAAAGGACCGGGTGAAATCCGTGAAATTGTTTGAAAATAAATAATAATTATTATGGATCAAAAATAAGGTAACCGGGTTGTTCGTTACTGTTCATTTTATTTTTATATTTCGTTAAAAAATGGAGATATATTTCGTTACCGAAACATAGTTGTGTAAATATAAATAAATTAGGTACATCTTATAGTAATTAATCACATAGTTCTAGTTAATTATTGAATTAAATTATGTGATTTTTCGTAATATCATTAACATTGAATATCAATATCAATATCATTAACACTCGGCTATGTTATGCGCGTGACTTCGTTGGTATGGCATAAGTTTATCGTGACCACTCGGGAACTACCCGTTGAACCGGATATAAAAAAATAACCAAAAGAATTTAAAATTTTTCAATTCCAACAAGACTTATTTCACACTTTTAGGTATTGACCAAAAAGTGTGAAATAACTTGTTGAAGTCGGTACCATGATAATTTACAAGTGCAATTTGAAAAATTTAATACCGACTTCCATTCTATTACTTTGGTAAAAATTAGTTATTGGAGTGTTACTCAAAAACTACTTAACCTAATTTGATAAAATTTACATGGGACTACAAGGGAAGCACTAGCATTCAAACAAAAAAATAATTTTGGAAATCAAAACACCCAGTTTAAAGTTATGAAGCAAGAATCATAAAAATAAAGTCGAATTAAGTACTTCGTCCTTTTTGGAAGTCGGTAGAAAAGATGATCTATAATTCTGTTGTCAAAACAGGAACCATTAACACATTTAAAGGCAAACCAAATGTAAAAAACTTACTTTAGTTAATCTGTCCAGTTATGTTATTACAATTCTAGTGACAAATCCTCCCACGGTTAATAATATTATGTTGCCACATGCTCACAACGTCCTTATAATAAACTCATATATATACATACTTATCATCAAGATAAGCGTAACACATTTCAATTTTTGGAGTGTAACTCAAAAACTGCTTAACCGAGTTTGATAGAATTTAAATGGGACCACCTCGAAAGTATACTCTCAAAACAAAGAAAAAAAAATTGTGAATCGGTCTACAAATGGAAGAGAAATCGGCTAACATACACAAAAAAATACATAAACATATAACCTCCTTCTTTTTTGATGTCGGTTAAAAAACCTATATATTAATGAATCCCGGGCCCAAACCAGCTCAACCATCAAAAATTTAAAGGCCGGCGACGCTCGTGATCTTTGGTGCTACGGATGTCCATGAGGTGACGGTGATCATTTACTGGGTCAACCACCTGCTCGTTTACTCCCCTGACACATAAAATAACCAAACAGTCGTTTGTGCGTGCTTGAATAACAAATAGTAATATTTTTACAAAGAGATTAAAATACTTACTACCTTAGAACAATAAATAAATAACTGGTAAAAAACTTTTTAAAAACAAGCTTTTATTAAATTGCCCTAAAAAGAAGAAAATAAACTATAAATTAAATCAAACCATTCAATTTATTACATGTATTACACAAATAATTAACTGATATAAAAGCTTATCGCGAGGTTTGCATATTTATAGGAAACATTTTCTTTCATAGAATTACTTATCTACAATATAATCCCACTAATATTATAAAGAAAAAAGGAAAGATTTGTTTGATTGATACGAATAGCCTCCAAAACTACTGGGCCGATTAGAAAAATTCTACAGAAATAGTTGCAAGATTTCACCCGGACAAACATACATACATTGCAAGTTAAATTAAATCTTTTAAAATAAGAAAGATAAGAGATAAAAAAAAATAAAAGCTTTAAAAATGCTACTATAACTTGGATGAATTTAGGAACGATACATGCATATGATGTAAATTCTGATTATCAATTACTATTATTACTAATAAAATTATTAAACTACCTAATTAATTATGGTAATTAATTAATATGTTCCTAAATTAATTATAGATAGTTTGGCGTAACATGAATGAAGCGGCCTGCTCACAGTATTATATTGCTACACCCAAATATGGTCCTAATATGTTTACTTCCATAACTTTAAGATATATACAATGTACATATAATTGCAATAAATAATTGAGTATGAGTAGGAGTACATGACCAATATCGGTAGAGTTCAGTATCGGTTGTTTAAGTGCAGTACTCTGTGAACGAGTTCGTCCAGGAAAGTACTGCAATACAATACCTATTTCTACCATGAAGCTGTAAATACTGTGCTGCGGTTTGATGGGTATGATTGGTCATATTACAGGGCACATGACGTTTAACAACGTCATATCTCGGAGTGATAGACTCAGTGCAGCCGTGAGATTCTGTAATGCGCTCGTCGACGAGCTCACCGATGTCAAATACTTTGTGATATGGCCCTTGTACATAAGGTTGGTTTTCCAATGTTTCTTGTCATCTCGTCATTTGTTTTACAGATGTATTCAAAGATGCAACGATGTTTGCTCTTATAGAATCGCACGGAAGTTCGTCACTTGTGTTGAAATGCAGACCAGTCTCGTGCTTGTTCCGTAATATGTATGTAAAATATTCTTCACAATAATTTTCTTTTCTTACATCCGCGGAGACTGAAAGAAAGAAAGTTGAAAAGAAACAAGTTGATGAACTTTGGTGGTTTTGGACCATTTTTTTGTTGTTATTAATCATTACATATAATAAAACTGTTAGAGGTCGAATTTCTGTATACTGAAAAAAAAATGCTAAAAGCCGAGTCGGGTGGATGTAAAGAGTGGAAACGAACTAATTTTTTTTTTCTCTGTTTGTCTGTCTTTTTGTATAGGCTAATCTCCGAAACGACTGGACCGATTTGAATGGAATTTCGTATGGTGGTAACTTATATCCCTGGTCAGCATATAGGATGCTTTTGATCCCGGTAAATTTAAGAGTTCCCGTGGGATAGTGAAAAAATTGAAATTAACCGTATCCCGCGAGGCCACGCGAGCGAACCCGCTGGCGGGTCAGATAGTACTCCAATAACTCATTTTATTTTAGTGCTCAGTCATCGGTATACTTACATTAGTTTTACCTCAGTTTTATAAAGTTGAAGAGACTATTCTATAAATTGCCAGTAATCTTAAATATTTTACGTTTAACTAAATTTGAATTAATGTAAAATATAGCGATTATTCACATTCGTAAATAGCAATGATGAATGGATTTTGTTCCATGACTCAGTATGGAACAAAATTTTGATAATAAAGGTAAAGCAATGTTCAATTAACTATTAGTAAAAATATTCCAAAGTACTCATAGTATTATTTATTATTTCGTTGGCGGGGGTCTTCATATTTGTTGTGGTCAGCTATCCCAAGCACTTCTAAAAAATACCAGATATTTATAAACGAGTCTCATTAAACCAGCGTCAAAATAAAAACCCAACGTGCATTTGACGTTTATTGCCCCTAAACCACGCTGCTACGGAACGAAACAAAGGTTTACAAATTGAACTCAACTCAGTCATTTAATGTTAAAAACAGTGGCTGAGAATGTTTTTCTACCGACTTCCAAAAAGGAGGAGGTACTCAATACGACTGTTTTTTTAATGTTTGTTACCTCATAACTTTCGATATGATGAACCGATTCTCAAAATTATTTTTGTTTGAAAGCTGGTGCTTCCCGGGTGGTCCCATTTAAATTTCATCGAGTTCAGTCTAGTAGTATTTGAGTTACACTCACATACTGAATAGAACTGAATAGAATGGAAGTCAGTATTACATTTTTCAAATTTTACTTGTTGGAACTTTAATAAACGTTTTATCAAACCAAAACTCATGGGTTCTGCTGGGTCAGTCATTTTATTAACATGTTACATAGGTTAATAAAATGACATGTTACATTCTTTTCATATCGAGCTCTTGTAGTTTTCCCATTTTTGACCGTACCCAAAATTCCAACAGAACCCTATTTCTGTAGCAACTTCCGCCTGGATATCAGTATGTCTATCACATTAAAACTTTTAACATATAATGACATGGGTTTAACACTTTACACGTCATAAAAATATGGTGTTAATTGGTCTTGAGACTTTGAAATAACTAAGCGACTGCCCGCGACTTCGTTCGCGTCGTATTACGCTCGGCCTTCGGCCTTGGCATAACCTCTCATTTTTTCTTATTTTTTATGTAAAAAGCTTCTACGAAGTACCTATTCATAAACATTTATATATAAAAAAGATGAATGAAATCGGTAAAGCTGTTTTTAAGTTATATTATAGGTATAAAGGTTTCAGCGCGAAAATCTGCGTAAGTGTAACGTTATCGTATCGGTGACGTATACTGTACAAACTGTGAGTTATCTGTGCCACAGTTGTACTAGATAAATGATAGTTTGTACTGTATACGTCAACGACCCGATTACGTTACACTGACGCAACTTTCGTGCTCGGCCCACAGTGCCATATTCACGTCTAAAATCGCATGTGGATCATATTGTTTATTTTTAAAATGTATGCAACTTTGAGCTCTTTTTTAGGCACATGAGAACTAGGCCATAAAAAACAGGAAGGTTCCTGGCACGTCCATAAGTATCGAAAGAGGTTTCTTTTAGGATGAGTCTGTTGTTTCACCCGACTTTGGCGGAGTAAAAATTGAGGATTATGTGTTTGACCTGTAGGTATATGTATGTCCGTTTATTGCTTTATGTGCGCTTGTAACTTGGTTACTCTACGGCTCAACCGTTGTTAGATTTGTGTAACATACCTCAATTGAAATTTTTGAAGGATTCTAAGCTGGACTGCGAAGCGAAAGAGAGCCTAGAAGACGATTGAGAGTTCTGCGATTTAACGCTATTGGCAGGAAATTTCAATTTGCGAATATAAAAATAAAAACTACGGGTACATATTTTTTCATAAAATCTTTTCAAAGTACTCTCCACCAGCCTCTATACAAAGTTTCATTCTGAACCAGTTTTCGAAACACTTTTTCCAGTCCGCTGCAGGCATCTCGTTTACAGCCTGCTCGAACGCTGATAGCGCTGTTCTGGCGTCAAAAATTGTATCCCATTGAGCTGATTCTTTATTTTCGGGAATAAAAAGAAGTCACACGGTTCTAGGTCAGGGTTGTAATGACCCAGGAGTTTGACCGGCGTGCTGTCCGTTGTCATACGGTGGAGCAGAAGCTCGCGGAGCCCTGTTTTTGGTCGCTTGTAACTCAACAGAGAAAACTTATGCCAATGCTTCCCGATCTAACCTGTAGTATGTGCTTAATCTCTTGTTATGTAACTTACGTAATATAAGTGATTGAATGTTTCACTGCTAGCACGTTTTCTTCCGTATCAGCCGTTAAAAGGCGACCACTTCTTTCTTCAGCCCCCAAAGTTAGTTGACCGCGCTTAAATTCGTTATACCAACGATACACGGTTGCCTCAGAAGGACCTTCACCCTTGAATGCCATTTGAAGTCTATAGTACGATTCGACCGGGTTCAGGCGACACTTGTTATCGTAAAAAATCATAGTGCAGAAATGTTCCCGGAGCAGAACCATTTTTCAATGAGACACGATAATTTAAATTAGCTCGCACACAATGTGGAGCGGAATTTTGAAATTGGAAGTTACCTATTTATTTATCCTTTCAAATAATCATATTTTCGAAATAGATTATAACTGGCTGTCTCTCATACTTAAAAACTTTTTCGCAATACTCTCTGAGTGGCCAAGTACAACGGTGTTATTGAAAAATCACTGAAGTTTCAATAGAAATGCCAAGTTGCAACGGTCGAAAATTACTAAGACTTTCAGTTTAGTAGCCAATCAGGATGCAGTTCAGTGTAGACAGTGTAGTTACAACGGTAAAAGGTTCAAAATTCTCCAAACCTTTCTTTGAAGTTTAAACCTATAAATGCTTTGATATGTCACATTCATTGGGTAGTACGGACATCAAACAATCGGTGAAGGAGCGCTTCCTTTGGTGCCTGATAAAAGTAGCTACTTAACATTCTTTTGTCAGTTGGCAATAAGGCGTGCCTTGAACAGTTGGGCGATGGCCTTGATTATTGACTCAGGAGCTTTAAAATTATCTTACAAACCAATGTAAACTAGTGTAAAATCATAACTGGAGAGCATTGAGGAAGTTAAAATGTGTGAAAAGGAAGGGAGCTATACATCGTCGGTTCTACAACATCTCGCCTCGGTGAACTGACTAGGCTTCGGTGGCCTATTCGGAAAAGTAAAGGTTTAGTCTAATGCAATTATTTTAAACTAGCTGACCCACCAGCGGCTTCGCTCGCTTGGTCTTGGTGGTCAGTGGTGAAAGTGCCGTTTTGGAACCTCGAGGTCACGGCTTCGATCTCCAGGATGGACAGTTAATGAGTTTTTGTGAGAAAGAAAGATATTATCAATAACAGTCCGGAGACTGGAGCAGTGCCCCGTAGATGGCAATAAATAGGCTCGCCCCCTATTACATGAGTGATTATACTTACCTGATAAATAGGCAAAAGTATATAGAAATATATCTCTGTGACAAATTTCAAGCAAATCCGATTAGCCATTCTGATTGAGTAACAAACATCCATCCATCCATCCAAACTTTCACATTTATAATACTAGTGGGATGGGATTACTGGCAAATATACATTTACTAACGAAAAATAACTGTTATTAAAACATTCTGAAGCAAGTCTATATCTATCCTCGCTAGAAGTCCATAGAATGTATATAAGCACTTACATTTCACCAGTTAGCTTTGCTTTAATCTCAAGTGCTGAGGCAAATGATGGGAGCATATAGACATCCTTAAACTGAGAATCGTACACATAACTGAATAATAGTTAGTAATCTATATATATATATATATATATATATAAATATATATATATATATAAATGGACCCCTATTTCTCCTGGTCACGCTATAACTTGAGAACGGCTTTACCGATTTCACTCATAATTTTTTTAAATGTTTTCTAATACTAGAAGGTTCTTACATTAAAAAAATATTAAGAAAAGATGGGAGTTATGGCGAGGCCGAAGACCGACCCTACTACGCGAACGATGTCGCCGGCAGTTGCTATTAATAAAAATAATGTGCTGATTGCCGATGCAAAATTCAAAATAAGCACATTAGGTACTTATTTAAAAACCCTTACATATATACAATGGAAAAACTACGCGAACATCAAAGAAAACATATGATAAATGCTTTCGAATTCCATCGGGTTTCAAGAGGTTTTTAGAGGTGTGTTTGGTGATTCTGTAGCGTGCAGGGCAGTATTTTAACTTTGTTATCACGTCTTGTACTTACTCGTGGTAGTCCCCTAAACAAATTTCAAAATGTGTTTCATGTACACATTTACATATTTATATACCGCTACTAGCCGCAACTATCGCCCGTGGAATAGTTTTAGGGATCCCTCGGGAATTACCCGTGGAATCAGGATAAAAGTAGCTTATGTGTTAATTCGGGATGTAAGTTATCTACATTCCAAATTTCACTCAAATCCGTTGAAGCTCAACACCCACAGAGACGGGAGGCACGTAAAAGCGGTCGCGATCCGGGGCGGTATTTTTTTGTAATGTTCGAATTTGTATGTAACCTGACACATAGCTCGCGGGCGCGAACCGGCGCGGTGCTATGTGTCAACATCAACAACTAATTCGAACAATACAAAAAATACCGTCCCGGATCGCGATGCGACCGCGCCTCTCGCCTCTGTGTGTTTAGCTTAAACCTTTCAAGCGTGAAGAAGTAACAAACATATTCTACTCATATACAAATTTTCACATTTGTATTATTCCATTATTATTGTGATGTGTAATATAGTCTTAAACAAAATATCTTATACATAAATGATGTTATATTTAGCCCTAGTTCATACTTATGTAGATAAAACAATTAGTATGTCGTCGGGCTGACAACCCAACGATTTTATGACTGAAAATTATGAATGAGCGCTGAAGTGTAAGACGATTACAAAGGTTAGTTTATAAAGTGCGGTTAATTAAAAGTTGCAGACTGCGAACTGAGGCTGCACTGTGAACCGCAATCTTTTATGAAACTCGTGCGGTCGTCCTGTGCTTCGCTCAAACCGGTGTTTGTTATTAAGTTACGGACGCGCGACTTCGCTTGCCAAGAAAAGGCTGAAACTACCCACATTAGCAGGGCAATTTCGTATCTCAGTTACAACCCAATGTTGATTTAAATCTTAAAAAGTGGCAGCTCATTGTCAGTTTTGATAACTCCAGCAAAATTAGTAAGATTCTAATCTTTATGTAAAACGTCTTCCCTGCTAGCGTTGATTCACGCAGGTTCGGCGCGAGACGCGTGTAGGGATGCAACATTGACACAAAATATGTACACATCGCATCTACGTTTTGTTGGTAGCGTACCTACGCAACAAAAAACAATGACTGCAACTCCGACCGCTCTGCCGGCACTCCTGTAATCATTGCCGGCAAGCGTCCTCCGCCCCCACTCACCGCCTCTTCCCACTTTTATCGCCTATTTAACGCGATGACGTTCTACTGACTCGGAACTGCGCGGTCTAAGTACTTTGACTCCAGTAAAATAAAGTGTTAACAAATTGATGACTGAAGCTGACAAAAGTGACATAAAACTTTTTTAGATTTTAATAGTAGATTAGTAGCCAAGGGTTGTAAGGCATTGATGCTTACACCCGAGCTAACTACTCTGCTTTACATCTCGATTGTGAGGTAAGTAGAAAAAAGCCGGCATTACAAAAATAAAATTGATGACTATTATTTGATGATTATTATACGAAGACAAGGCTGAATAGCTTGTCATTGAGCTGAATGCATGATGTCTATTGCCAGTATGATTGGTATGATGGTTAGATGTACGGGAACTTTTTGAAAGAGTGAAGTGTTTTTTTAATTACTTACCGCCCTAGGGCTTTTCTACCTAAATTATAACCCTAGAGCGCTAATTGGTCACCTACAAGCCCCATTTGGGGGTAATAAGGACCTACTGACCGAATATGAGAGATGTTAACAATCTTTTATTGCATTTGAGATACGTAATAGCCCTGTGGGTATAC
Organism: Selenia dentaria; assembly: GCA_917880725.1. Classification (NCBI taxonomy): domain Eukaryota; kingdom Metazoa; phylum Arthropoda; class Insecta; order Lepidoptera; family Geometridae; genus Selenia; species Selenia dentaria. Next base: position 18,929,162 of record OU862879.1, read on the forward strand.
CAAAGTGCAATAGGGTTAAAAAGCTATACCAGCCGCCAGTGGTCCTAGCACGTAAAATAAGTGTAAGTGTAGCACCATCGTATCATTAATGTACGAGTATACAGTATAAACTCTGAGTTGTATGTGTACCAGTCGTACTAGATAAATAATAGTTTGTACTGTATACATCAACGAAACGTTTACCAAAATTTGTATTAGTGTTTACGCAAATTTTCGTGCCAGGCCAACTGGTAAAACTAAAGAATTAAAAAGCATGGAGAGTGAAGGATCAGACTTTATCCTGAACCATACCAGGCTGTAGCCTTATTGCTGTATTGATTGGACCAGTGGAGCGTGAATAATCCCTTGTTTGTGTCTCTGTAAACTAAACATCGAGGTGCGTATAGCATTTAGAAATTTCTAAATATAATGTGTACTTATGAAATTGATTCTAAAAGTGATAGATGTAATTTCAGGAAATGATTATGTATAGAACAGATCATGATCAATGGTCAAACCATTAAACATTGCAACTTATTGCAGGAGTACTACAAGGTAGAATAATTTAAGAGAGTGTGGACAATTAATAAATAAAATAAATAAATAAAAAGTGATTGATTAATTTTTGTAAAAAATAAAAGCCTGTATCGGATCGATTGATTTCTAAGTTTTAAACGGGATTTTCCTCAATCCAGGATGGGGTGTATGGAGATTAAGCAATAAGAACAGCCTCATATCCCAATGTATCGTATATATTTATTATTTTTAATATATAAAACGGTGGTCTACTTTTCTTTGTTTACAATGACGTGACCATTACGGCACTGTCTTAGTGTTCCAGTCGTGCGCTTCTCTAAGAGCAAACATCGTTGCATCTTTGACAACATCCGTGAAATAAATGAAGATATGACAAGAAACGGAAAAACAACCTTGTGTACAAGGGCGATATCTCATAAAGTATTTGACATCGGTGTGCTCGTTGACGAGCTCATTCATTCAATCATTACGGAATCGCACGTCTCCATTTTAAGGTTGCTTGAAAGAGATCGTTATTAGTGATAAGGCTGGTAATTGTGTTGTGACTTTTTACTAAAGCGTTTATGTTTCTACAAGATTGTATATTGTTGGAGTAACAATAAAAATATAATTGATGTTAGCAAGATATCCCACATCGTCCTACTTCAGAGTATTAAACATGTGTTTTGTTGCCCTGGGTATAGGAGGAAAACACAAAGGCCTTCGAAATAATTTATTTAAGTACTTGAAAATTATATCGAACTGTTCTAGAATATATAATTAAATTAGAAAAATATGATTTGTAGGAAGTCTGAGAGAGGGAGAGGCGATAAAGGGATCGCAACATGAATCTAATTGTACATACCCTAATTAGAAACGCATCACTTTTAACCTTAATCTCATTTTTATACTCCTAACTTGTGAACCCCTTTTCACTTACGCGAAATGCCTATGCACAGCAGCCCGATAGAGAAAATGCTGCTTTGGCTTCTGAATTCGTAATATTATTTACAAGGATTAAAATTTTCAAAAATATTAGACGTTCATTTCAAATATTTTCAAGATTGTTCATTATTTAAATCTGCCTAGCACGAATTTAGACTATACCGTCAACGTAAAGAATTGAATAATGCGCCATGTTTCGTCGTTCGTACCTACAAACTATGTTTTATTTATGCTACAGTTGTACTAAATAAATAATAGTTTGTAATGAGTTCAATTGCTACGTACATTAAGATCACGTTTACTTTTACGCAAGCAAATTGTGCTAGGCTACTACTGTTGATATTTACCGGATACCCATGTTAAGAAATCTAGATGTTTTACCTAATTATTTAAAAATAACGTAAACATGGTTTTAATGGTGTCTCTACTCCTAAACAACTCAAATAAATCACGTTATCTGCGTGGGTATATAGACGTGTGTTTGTATATTCGCACTAAACTTGCTTCCAACACTTTACCACCCAACTTTAAGCGTCGTTTCCGTTCTTTACTTTTATCACAAAGTGTAACTTTTTAAATTGATGTTTTCCTATGGATCAGTTGACGACTTTAGTTTTAAAATCTGTTTTCTACCAGAGTGAAATGCGGTTAACAGCTATCGTTTTAGTTACAGCCAATCTCGGTGAAATGTTTGTCTGGGGTTTTTTTATGATTCGGTTACAAAGTGTAAATAGATTTACGCTGTTGCCTCAGTTTTTGTGTTCGCTCTTCAGTTATTAAATCAAATGAAAGCAGCGGGGAAATGAATGGATAGTGTTTTCCTGCAAATTTGGCGAATAACAGCCGTTTTCAATAATCTACGAGTATCTATCGCCGGTTTACCTTACTAGAGATAGATATTTGACACTATTTGTATGGACGTTATGTCAAATTCCTATCGGTAGTAAGGAAAACCATGGATGGATTGAATATAGAAAACGGCCGTTAGTCGTCGATTATCAACAACGTAATTCCGCCTTAGTATATTTTATAAGGATCTACAAACTGTGGTCGAATCATAGAAACATAAGAAACATAATAAACACTTGCTTGTAGCGGGAAACACAAAATTTAAACATATATTTAAATACTAGCTGCACCCCGCGGTTACACTCACGCAGTGATGGATGACGATGAAAAAGTATCTTATACGTTATTCCAGTGCCTCATCTATCATAACATAACAAATTTCATTAAAATCTATTCAGTAGTTTTTTTAGGGAAAGAGTACCTAACAAACATCCATACGTACAAACTTTGTATTTATATTATTAGTAGTAAGATTTATCATTATAATGTTACTTGCAAGATTTCATATATATGCTCTATACATTACACTAATAATATATTTTTATTTCAGAAAGAGTCAATTAATACTTCTTGACTTTAATACAAGTACAATTTGAAAAATTTGATAACGACTTCCATTCTATTCAGTTATTTGAGTGTAAGTCAAAAACTACTGAACCGAGTTTGATAAAATGAGAACCAGGAATGAATAACAATCAGGGAGCACAGCTTTCAAACAAAATAATTTTGAGAATCGGTTCACCCAGTCAAAAGTTATGAGGGAACAAACATAAAAAAATACAGTAGAATTGAGTGCCTCCTTTTTGGAAGGCGGTAGAAAATTTATGTAAATTTAAAATTAAACAATTTTCAAAAGACCAGTAAGTCTCAATCGGGCGAGAGCCTGTAACGGCTACTTATGCCTCTGTCAAGTGTCTCTATTTCACAAATCGAAGTCAACACATATAAACCCGACCTTACATGATATGCTTGCCGATAGTTTAACATCTTGAGTTGTCCAGCCGTGCGATTCTGTAATGATTCGTCGATTCGCTCGTCCACGAGCTCACCGATGTCAAATATTTTATGAGCCCTTGTAGGTACATAAGGTTGTTTTTCCAACGTTTCTTGTCATCTCGTTATTTGTTTCACGGATGTTGTCAAAGACGCAACGATGTTTTTTGTTATAAAGAATCGCACGGCTGGAGGCGATGCTTTCACTTTGACTATCAATTGAGACTACATTGAGTTTAAAGACCATGCAGTTAACAGCCAGGAGCTAGACATCCTCGTAAATGTAAGACAAATACATAGATACTTTACAACAAAACTGCTGAAGTTGTATTCAAAGTCAAAGTCAAAATCATTTATTCAATTTAGGCATCAAAGACGCACTTATGAACGTCAACTTTTCATTATAATGTACTTTAAAGACTCTACCGCCGCGTTCCAAAATATATAGAACCCACCGAGAAGAAGCGGCAAGAAACTCGGGGCCATTCTTTTATATAGATGTTTACAATGTTTCTACTTAGGTACTATAAATATTAAGAACCAGTTTGGTAGTGTATGGAGTACAGTTTTCATCAGGTGGCTCGGTTTAGTACCAGCATGAGACTTTAGCCCGTTGTGATTAGGGATGACCCAATAGTCCATGCAAGACTTCAAAGCATTAAGCACCGACGCAATGTATCTATTAAATGGGTTTTTTACAGGATACTTTTCGGGGAGTGTGCTCTTGAATTACATTATTAATTAATTCCTCCAACTGCCACTTCATCTACGAACGGCAAATCGCACGGCAATGCGACATTACTACATGTATGAGAGTCTACCTTTGCTCACGAAGCGTTAAGCTTCAACATTAATAATGAAAGCTAAATGCTGGAATTCAGTGGCCAAGTCACAGAATACGTAATAGTAACCTGAGGTCGTAGCAAAACAGTGGGCCGAACACGAAAATCTGTTTAAGTAATCGTATCGCTAACGTATTTAGTACAAACTGTCATTTATCTATTACAATAGTGGCACAGATAACTCATAGTTTGTGCTGAAATGTATACGATACGATAACCTTACACTTAAGAGGATTTTCGTGCTTGGCCCAAAGTTTACGAAAAAGTATTCGTATCGTAACCGTCAACACATCACCCTTCGGTGTACAAAGCACAAACCATGAGTTTCTAGGTCACAGTTGCCCTAGATAAATGACAGTGTACTATTTCACGTGAACGACACGTTACGTTACACTTACACAGATATTTGTGCTAGGCCCCCTGAGCACCCTGAGTCTATGTTTTAGCAGTCTGGGTGTCGTCAAATCAAGAGTGGATTGTATCGCTTAGGTATATGATGTAAAGTACAATTAGCGTCATGCCAATTTTACTACATTTTAGATTAGATAATAGGTCCGCTCGTGACCACGATCAATGCAACTTGATCGAAACGTCGAGGTAAATAAATACTATTACTAACGCGATTAAGCCCCGTTAATATAATATAACTATGTGTTCACATCGCGAAAGTTTAAAAATTACTAGATAATAGTTGCCGGTTTCAAAAGCTGGAAATCTTTTTTGTTGTGATAACATACAATTATTATATTTCATTCTTTTAGTGACTTATGCTTATGTGCGGTGATGAATGATGATGATGATGATAGCTCAGGCATAATGTTAGCTTTCTATGACTATTAGTGCGGGTTATCCATTAGATACAAACAAACTATCAAATCTTTCCTCATTATTATTAGAGTAGTTAAGGATTAACACCAAGGTACGAATAATATGGCCTAGTTTGTACCGGCGTATTGCATATTTTAACACGGAAAGTAGTTAGTGTGCATAACTGTAATAGTTAGTCATATGGTGTTGCATACATTTTTGTAGACATTTATGTCCTCTATAAAACTATAGTACATTACTTTTCTATATTTTCAATAGTTTCCGTAGTGTACGCGATATATGGATTTTTCGGCGTTACTATTGCATATTTTAAAACGAAAAAGTAGTTGTTGTGACATAACTGTAATAGCAAGACATATGGTATTGCGGACTCTATTGTAGATATTGATGTTTTTTTTCATAAAACTACTGTACATTACTTTGCTCTATTGTCAATAGTTTCCGCAGCGTACGCGATATAAGGATGTTTTTTTGTATTTTTTCACACATTGGGTTACATTATCGAAATTTTCATACGGATCCCTAACTTTTTTTAAATACATTAGATAGAACTATGTTACTCAGTGATAATGTAAGTAACTAACGTTCTAACGGCAAAAGAGCTTTTGAAATCGGTTCAGTAGTTTTTAAGTTTATTCATTACATACAAAAATACAAATCTTTCCTCATTATATTATTATTATTAGTAGTAGTATATTAGTATAGATTAATAATTGTGAGTATAATAATATTACGTAATAAGTGTAAAGGAAAGTATACGAGTATATTTATAACGTTTCTTTTGCTTTTTTACGGTCAAAAGTGTAATGCTATTACTATTTCCTTGACTGTACACTCATATAATATAAGCGTGACCATGGAGCGACATTATGGGTGTGATAGGCTGCGGATTACAGTGAGAGTGTGCAAACTACTAAGTTGATCGGCGGACAGTCCCGAGGGAGTGTCGTGTCAAGGCTCCAGATATACTCGAAGGTATATGTGGGGATGGTGGATGTGTGTACTCACTATCCTCCATATAACACTATCGTAACTGGTATTGTATTTGAATGTGGCATAACACCTGCCGTGTGATTCTCTAAGAGCAAACACCGTCGCATCTTTGACAACATCCGTGAAACAAATGACGAGATGACAAGAAACGTTGGAAAAGTAACAAGGGCGATATCTCATAAAGTGTTTGACATTGGTGAGGCGTCGAAAAACGCATCGACGAATCATTCTAAATCGCACGGCTGGGCTTGCTAACGGCCGGTCCCAATAACCTATCTATCGCCGGTTTACCTTACTAGACATAGATATCCGACACTATTTGTATGGACGTTATGTCAAATTTCTTTCGGTATAAGGCAAACTGTGGATAGATTATTGGGATCCCCCATAAGCATGAATAATTTGCGATACGAAAAGAGTTGAATAACGCAAACTATGTGGTGTTATCTGTGCCACGATATACCTACCTCATCTCCCTACGAGATACGAAGAAATAAGACGAAATTAAAAACGTTATTGGAATTATGTCTTATTTGGACGATGAAGACGACTTACATTTTAAATACTAATAATCATTTATTACCACATTTTTACATAGTTTAGGTATTACAATGTTATTCTAAATCCCACCTTAGACGAACCTGTACTCTTTCATTTTGTAAATTGAACAATACAACATAATTATGTATAGGTACTAATTAATTGATAGATGTAACAATTTATATAATTTCAAACTGTACATTAGGTAAGTAATTGACAGATTATACATATTCCTCATAATATTTTAATGTAATGTATCCTATTTATTGTATAAATGATTTAGATAATATCCATTATATTCAATATTATAAAGTAAATTACAGCATTCTATACTTAATTTCATTTATGTATGAACTTTTAAATCAGAACATTTGCGTTCGTCTTAGACAATCTATAGATTATCTAAGGCGTTCATACATGTAAGCATATATGTATGTAATGACTAAGGGTGTAAGTGTGTGAGAGATTGTGTCTGAGGGTAGTGTGTGAGAATGTGCGTGTCTGTGTATAACATAACAAGATAAAATAATACCTACATAGGTACAACTGTCTTATGTACCTAGGGGTAATAAGGAGCTTCTCTGTTTCATTATAATTTATAGTAAAGAGCCCTTTTACCAGTAGACCGAGCACGAAAATCTGCTTAGGTGTAACGTTATAGTATCATTTACGTATTCAGTACAAACTATGAGTTATTTGTGCCACTATTGTACTAGATAAATGGCAGTTCGTACCAAATACGTTAACGATGCGATTACGTTACACTTAAACAGATTTTCGTGCTCAACCCACAGTTTCTTTTTACACCTTTTTCTTGTTAGGGGCCAACTAATTTGTATATAAGGGCCAAAATTTTCGTAGATCCTTTTACCTTCCTATTTCCTAAAATAAGACAATTTGAGAGACGTTTCTACAGCTCAGTTAGCTAGCTTCACATACTTTTACAGCAATATAACATATAGATAATTGCTGTAAGGTTTAGCTGCTATAGATACCATCTACACTAAATTTAGCATAAACGGGCTATTCGAACCATGTGCGAAATGGGTCCCCACGATCTTTACGAGATATACCTATTTAAAGAAGTAAACATAATAACTTTGCCTTTTATTGTTCAAATATTTAAAACTAGCTGCGCTCTGCGGTTCCACCCGCGCGGTGATGGCTGATGATGAATCAAATTATATACCTATAAAGCCTATGTTCATCAGGGTTGTACCTAATGGTGAAAGATTTTTTCAAATCGGTTCAGTAGTTTCGATGCCTACTTATAAAATTTAAACAAGCTAACTAATCTTTAAACCTCTCTATAACGGACCGACCGAGCGAAGCGTCTCTGCTTTATTTGGCCAAATTGACTTTCAAATGTCCGTATATATTTGTTAGGTTGTTCGTTTGTCTTCCTGTACAGGTCGCATTTTTCAACCAATCTTGAGGAAACTTGGTACGTATGTTCTATTATTTAATTGACTTTTCTTGTCCTCACCGATTTTAATAAAATTTGGTACACACATTAGGTGCCTACCTGACTTTAAAGAGGAATTTCGAATATGAGCATAAATTGGTAAAGTGGTTTCCAAGATAATAGGTTGTGAGTTACTGCGAAAAATTGCCGCTATAAGAGTATGTACTCGCGAGGTCTACTGTTCGCAGAACTACTAGTATTAGTATAGATAATATGTATGTTCGTAAAAACATAGATACCTGTATAAATTTAAGTTCAGTGATGAACATCACACGTATACTAACATCACACCTATACTAAAATTACTAAGAAATAAGGACAGGGCATCAGAATATGTCAGAACTGTGGAACCGCGAATGTATTTACAATAAAAGCTGTAAAACTGTAAAAAAATGTTTTAATGAAAAAAAGCATATTTATATTCAAGTAAGACATTATTTTAAAGGAAAAAGAATCTTATAGTACTAACTTCACTTCTGCCAATTCGTATGTAATTATTAAAACATAATTGAAAACAATAGCTCTGAATTTCTTGCCGGTTCTTTTCGGTAGTTGTTCTATTTATTTTGGAACAGAAGTAGTATCTTAAAGTTAATTCATGAATAGTTCTTAAGTACGTCTTCGATGCGTTAATATAGAATAATTGTTTTTTATTTCATCTCATATCAGCGCTTTACTAAAAACATTATGTTTATATTATATCAAATGATATCGATATCATTGGAAACACTACAATTGAATTGGCATCGATCGCGGGCCGTGACTGGTGAACGACAAATTCATGCAAGTCTGACTTGCGGCACACAATGAACATCTTGAGTTAAGACGAAATTCCTTCCGGAACGGATAAAGGAACAACGGTTTAAATGCAAATAAGATTACAATTAGATATTAAGATCCTCTAGCAACCCACTTATTTCAAGACAAGCCTCTTAATACTGGGCTTGTTTAATCAAGTATTTAATAGACGAGGCGAATAAGCGTTTGATAAATGCAGATATGGACGCTTGGCGCTGGATTTTGTTATAAATTATCTGTTGAATATTTACTCAAAATGTAAAACAAGGATATGTTGATTAATAGCTTGCAATTTAACATTAAAGTTGTTATCGGTGTATGTGTATCTTTTAAGCTTTCGATGGGCATAGTATTCAGCAAATAACACTGCCAGTTTTAAATGATAGACGAAAGGCAGGCTATGTACGAAAACTGATTTGTAAGTAGCTAGCTAATTTGAGAGACGTAAGACGTAAACACCCTAAAATGCAATAAAAAGTAAATGATAACAAAAATATATATATTATAGTGCCTTTAATAAGCTTCCCAAAAGTAAAAGCTGAATATTAAAAGAATGGCAAAACAGCCAGATATAAAAATATGCAAAGAATGTGGCAAAAGTTGAGTGGCGGCCGAGCACCGGGTAAGATCAATGTAGGTAGGTAGGTACTTTAAAATATAATTTAGGAGGCGAGGCTCTCACGAACACGTAATAACCGTGGAACTCCTCGAGCTGGCAACAATGCGCAGCGCGGATTACTTGTCAAACAACTTGACAATGTGAAATTCGAAAAACTCACCTTTTTTGAAACGACGCTTGATTCTATCGAACTGATTCAGTCGTTTGGTGATTCAAGCTAATGGACAGAATTTAGTTCCTTGTCTCAAATTCTTTATTTACAATTATCGTTAAGTAGGTGGTAGGGTTGTTTTTTTAGTGATCCAGTTGTTTGGTTCATTCTTTCTTATCTAATTCTGCAAACATGCTCTTGCATGCAATTGACTTGCAGATTTCTTTTTTTGCAACTTTTACTACAATATATCAGTTTTGGCACTATTATTATATATTCTTCTTCTATTTTTCTATACCCAGCTTGCGTTATAGTAGCGTTAAGCTTTTTCAAATCTTAAAAAAATATACTCTATCTATATACTTCTTCACTTATCTCGTCAATGATCATTTACGATAATCCATAGCAAACTATTACTGGTGTAGTTGTAGTTGGAATGTACCGATGAATACATTGGTACATCCCAACTACACACAACTCCCATAAATTTTCTCACAATCATACACATTCCAGGTATACCCACTCTACCATCTCTTTAAGTAACTAACGACGCGTGCATGTCATGAATTGAGGCGTGAAGACATTTGATGAGTAACATTTCATTTTCATTCTTAACCCTATCAAATCTAATAACTTGACAACTCTCATTGAATGCTTGGAGCAATAACCACGATGCTACAAATTACTCTTTAGTTTTTCATATGCCTTTACCAAATCCACAAGAGCGCAATAGACTTCTCAACCAACTCTCATTATATACATTTCGGGTTATTTATTTATAGCATAGTAAAGCTGATCAGTACACCCCACACCCTTTTGAAATCTTGTGTCTTTTACGTATCCATCAGTGTCTTTCACAATTCTTTCACCAGTTGTTTTATAATTTTTACATAAAATTTGCTTGGTAGGCTCTGCAGTTAATGCATTCTGGTTTTGATTCTGTTCTTTGGTTTGCGGTACAGTCATAACCTTGCACCATTTACTTGGTAATTGGCTGATGTTCCGGTAAAGCTTGAAAACGCGATACGGATAACCCGCTACTACGATATTAGCAGCCTCTATCATATCTAATGATAGCCGGTCATACCTAACAGTCTTACCTGATTGCATGGTTCTCAGAAAAATATGTTTTTTTAACCATTCAGTATAACATTGCTGACATTGCTATAGGGAAAAGGTGCATTCAATAAATTACTGAAACGAGTGGGGCGATCCGTAAAAGCAGCAACACCGGTCACAATCCGCTTGACCCAGAAACTTGGAGTGGCGCGAGCGAACGATCGAGTCGATAGCGCGCGCTCGCCTCGCTCTCCGCTGCTAGCCTCCTAGCCTTTATGCCTCTAGTCCCATGCCCAAGCAGACACATGCTCCGATATTGTCCCCTGATATCGGACTAGTACATCTAATTGAGTATGCTTTGTGCTACTTATTTTGCAAAACCTGTAGAGATAAAAATCTATAGCAAAAGCAGTAGCGGTAACGGGGTTACGCAGCCAGATGATGTATTAAGAATCGTTGCAAGTAGGTTTTAGTATTGAACGTTAAGTTAATTAACATATTAAGGACATTAGGTCGATGGGATCCAAAAGTTGTACATTACTTCCTATCCTACCCATTATTTCATTCGACTGTTTGAATATATTATAAAAATGAGATTGAATTGCAGACACTGTGACTGGAGACATACCAAACAAATGTACGCTCCTAGAATATTATGAAAATCTTTGATAGAAAAATGTTTGTATCTTAGTTTAGAATAATGTATCAAAAAACTTGCTGTAAATAAGCAAAATTTTCCAGTGTTAACCATTTCCTTCCATAAATCATCGAAATATTTGAAACAGACATAAAGTCTCAAAAAATAGAAAGTAATTTTAATTTGTTTTATATAACATATATATATTTATTTACTTGCTCTGACTTACTGGCTGCTTTGTCAGCGCAAAGCCTAACAGCTGGGCTAAAACTTGAAATTTTGGCAGTTGATGCCTTTTGTGTAGTATGCATTAAAGAAGGATTTGTGGAACTTTTAGAAGTTTGGTAAAACGAGCGCAGTCGCTGGCGGCCACTAGATGAACGTAATTTCAAAGAAACTTCTACTTCTTTTGCATCGGCACACACAAAACTGATTGGCTGGAGAACCCTTTTACCATGACTGCTGGGAAAAACCGCATACCGCATTGGTTTTTGGTGCTCAACGTATTATGTTGGGCCATAATCACCCGGCTTACTAACTACTTTTCGATACATGCGTGTGGGTAAACATACACCCTGTGTTATTTTTAGGTAACGCCTGACATGTGACACCAAATACGTCATACATAAAAACACACAACGTGTGTGTTTCAAGCCGCATCAGGCAACTGATCAGCTGATCAAGTGTTTATATTGTATCTAATCTATTCATATAAATGCGAAATACCGTTCACTCGTTATTTACTAATACTCGTAATTAATTGAAGCTTTCATTGAAATTAGGCTGAAAGGTAGTTGCTTAGTTAGATGACGTCAGCTTAGATTTTGGTGCCTGGTGCGAACTAAGGAGATACAATTTGTATTAACATGCAATTTTTAAATCTAGAGATTCTTCAATATTTGAATTTGGGTGGTAAATATATGGTTTCAAATTATATAAATTATGAAATTGCAATAGCTGTTCTGTGAAGTGAGTTACATAATCACTTAAACGCCGTTCGGATCACTGCAGAAATGGAGTGTAGAACCAGTTTTTTCCAAATAGCTAAGAATCTAGACTAGATCATTAAGTTATATGTATATATATTACAAAACAACCCAAATATTAGTTTTCCCTTGATACCCAGCTCAATAGCAATTATTTTGTTCTACTGGATATAGATGGGGCTGAAGATGGATTGAATTATCTAATCACAAGGCCGTACTACGCTGTTATTCAGCAAGGGATGGTATTCCATTCTGAATTTTAAATGCCTGGCTTAAAGTTCTAGCATTACCTGGTTTCTGTTTCTGACCACACAATAGAAATAATTCCATAAAAATGGGTACTTCATGTGTTTTAGCATAACGCGTCATCCAATATACAATAATATAAATCCAACCAATATACAACACCCGAGAGAGAATGGCAGGATATGAGATTGTGTTAATAACTTGAGGGCATGAGACAGGGTAAATAATATTTAATTAACCACAGACTTTTATCTATACATAAAAACATCTGAAACCGATCAAGAACATCTATTGTCAAAGAAGTCATTTGGTTTCCGAACTTTATGTAGACGTGAAAGTACCTAGTGGATTATACATCTATCGTACTATCCCACAAAATTTTCACATTCATTTTTGGGTATAGATCCAAGTATTATGACGAAAGGATCTGGACTGCCTGTTGTAATAGCAGCATTCACTTATTGCCAATTTCGAGCGCAAGGTTGTTTTTTTTATGTACATCACATTAAATATCAACATTAAATGTATATAATTTATATTCAAATGCCAAACAAATTGTATGACACTAGGTTTTATGTATAAACTATTACCTAAGAGTGAATACTGGTCAAATGCATTTCATAATTTATAGATGATGATATACAAGATGATCATATGATGATATATCCATGATTAAATACATTCATTAACACCCCACTACCCATGTACAACACCTCACACTGCTTCCGCACAATCGCACACTTACACTTACTTAATTGAATCAAAATTAAACATTGAATGAACACTTTCATTCAATTTTTAATTTTCTTGTAGCTATTATTATTAGTAGCTTACTTATTCAATGCGCTATAATTAAAATTATTATGTACACTACGTTTGTTTTAATGGCTAAATAATGTATACGACAAAGGTTACAAGAATCATTGCTATTTCTAATATTACAAACTTTTGAACTTGGCGGTTCTAATATTTTTTATTGCAATTTTTACAGACCTCGTTTTCACTTTTGTATGTGTAGGACTTTTCAGCAACAACCCGATTTATTGTGTCCTACCAGAGCATAAACGATATTCTGGAAAACCAGAATTACTGTTATGTATGTGAAGGGTGCTGTAGCAAGTGTAATTACTGAGTGATTGGAATTAATGCATTATGTCTCGGGAGCTTAAGGCAGTGCCGTAGTTAAATCTTGGGTCTAACTTTAGGCATACGACTTGCCCTTCTCGTCACATATTGTCCTAAAAAGTGGCTCAGCCGTTTCTATGTTGCACAGTTTCTGACCAACTTCGAATACGAGCACATAAAATATTACCCCAATATTCTACGCCCTTTGCATGGCCCTTTTCAATAAAACCTTACAAATTTTCTTAGCAATATCGACAGTTTCGTTTCATGATGATAAAATGTTTCAAGAATGTAAATTCTATGTCGGTGGGAAACTGTTATCTCAGAGTTTTCAATAAATATGTCTCGACACTGGGTCCCGCCCGCGCCCGTCCGCCTGTCCGAGGCTGCGACACTCACTCGCGCCTGGTGCCGGCGGACGGGCGGGCGGGTAGCCCAGCATCGGTGCGACGGGAGACGGGCCGTTGACCTGCCCTCCGTCCCTCACCCCGCACCTCTGCACAAATCCTGAAACACATCCACTGAACACAACCTTAACTCCGTTCAGTTAGGCGTAATTTCCCTCGCTCAATTCCTTCAAGTCTTACCGGGATACTTGGGCCCACGCTATTTGCAATCGTATTTCAAGTAACGTTGGTATAAATTGTTTCAGTCGGAAAGCGTATCTGCAAGAAATGTGGACTATGGGTATTTTTATTGCGCGGAATCCAATGTAATGTTTAATAACGATATGTGGTAAGGTTTACTTATGCATAGGAAGTGAGGAAATTAAGCTTTTTGGCGGATGACATCACCACCATCAAGTATTTTAATCCTGTAACATTAAAACATCCATTTGAATCACAAATTGCTTCTTCATATTATTTACAGTACGTACAGTTTGATAATAAACTGTTTTGGCCATATTTAAAGTTTTTATATTTAGTATACATGCTAATTGTAAATGCTGTTGAATTACAGAGTAAATTAAAATAGATAACGATTTCGCATAGTCTTTAGGTTTCTAATTTACCGTATCCGGCAGTAAGCATGAAACTTGGAATGGATTTAATATGTTTTTTAATGTAGAAGTTTAATCGTTGAGGAGTCGAGTTTAGAAATTTTCCCTCTACCGATTTAACGTATGCGTTTCTTTGTAAATTACTTGCACAGCGTGTTATGAAATAATATCTTTCACATACGATTACTTCTTATATGGAAATTTGTAATATTGAGAAACTCAACCATCTGATTTAGTTTTTACTCGACTGCCAGAAGAATTATGTTATGTGTTAGGGTGCGCATGTATGTATACACGCATTTATGTAGGTATGTACTCGTATGTCAGAGTCTAAACGGCTTTGTAGATTTTGACAAATGCGGTGTCACGGTATTCGTCTGAGCCACGGAAGTCACATAGGTTAAATTATGATCTCTCGAGTTATCCTATGACGGCTGTAAGCTACCAATTACATTTCCATTGAAAAAATCTACCTATCGTCGACAAAATATAAATATTTAAAAGACCTTTCCAAAGATGTACGATAACTAAACCTAGATTTAAGAATAAAAAAATACTATATTCAGAATTTTTGATAGAATAATTTATTTGTATTTTTTAAATTTTTAAATCTATCTATCTTACATTATGTAGCAATACAATATTGATGGGCAAGTCGTTATTCTGAGTTTAAGAACTACGTATGTTAATTGTAATTGCAGTGTCAGCGCAGTGTCCCAGAGTACGTACTGTTAATTATTCTGTGCCCAAAGTTTTTTCATTAAGCCATCTCTGTTACACTGGTTGTTGGCATACGAATTGCCGTCGCACATATAATCTTATCATTCATTTGTGTATGTGATGTTGACAAAGTTATAGTTTGAGGTTTGGTTTTAGATTGATCGTTCCTTGTGTAGACTATGTCTACCTCAGTTTATATAGAAGTCTTTGGCTACAACCCGTCATTACCACAGCAATACACAGCACACTTGCACTACTTGCTCCATATTATTATTTGGCACACTGCCATTTTATACGGAAGTTATTATATTGAAAATATACAGTGTACAGGCTTATCTCGCCACTACTATGCCAGCAAAATAAAGTGCTTTTATTGTCATTGTACTCGTACATGCCTGTGACAAAATGGTCTATATTTGTGATTAATACGTATTATTATTCTTAACTTTGAACTAGCGATAAGTAATGAGTATTTTTGGATACTGGTCTATCAAAGTAACTTCATCTTGCGAGATGGATGCTCTGCTGAAATGAGAAGATGCAATCAAGAAGCACCTTAATGCAACCATATGGTACGCTAATCTCCTTTCATATGATGACCAGAGAAAAGTAGAAAAGGGAAACTTAAATCTAAAGAATGAAAAGAAATTAAATAATTTATTCAATATTTACAAAATGTGTCCTTATGACGCGATTTCCCAGTGATGATAAATGAGTAGGCATATTATGTTATTTTTTTCTGATAAGAGGGGAAACAAGGGACCACAGATTAGTTTCTATTTAGTAACGTATTTTCCATAATACCTATACGTATTCTCCGATTTACTTTCTGGAATTTGACACTATTACCACGAAAAGTAGGTGTTTTTGAACCTGCGTTTGTGCTGGGGAGTAAAGGTGTGGATAGTATTTACGTACTCGTATATAAGCATATTGAAGTTGTTAGTAATTTTTTCCTATTAGCTTCTTATTCAGTGCCGAAACAATTTAAAAAGAACCGTGTATCCTTCGAGAACAGTTAGCTCATTTGGTAGCCTGCTTTCGAATCGCGGGGTCCCAGGTTGGACCCCTGGCCTGGACAAATATTTGTGTGAGGGGCAGTATGTTTGTTCTCGGGTCTTAGATGTTGTGATGTGATGATAATGTGAACCTGGGACCCCTTGCTTCGAAGGCATGGGTGCGAGCTATCAATGGAGCTGTGAAGATGGCTCCTAACTTCACCATTTCGATTCATTTATGAGTTTCTTATCACCTTTAGTGCGAGTACCGCTTGGACCATTAGTGGTTACCGTACGAAACCGGAACTGAAATCAGGGGTGAATTTTTTTTCCGTTCGCGTGAAGCGCGTTTATGTCTCAACAGAACAGATTAATTTGTATGGCAATGTGTAGTAGGTGTCCGCGGTAACTTCGGAAAATGAACTAAAATACACGCGTTCAAATGCACACCTTGTTTATTGCTGCCAGTCACCACTGCGACATCGATACAAGTTACACGATACGTTAACGTGCATACAGTCGGCCAAGCACGAAAATCTGTTTAAGTGTAACTTAATCGCATCTTTAACGTATTTAGTACAAACTGTCATTTATCTAGTACAATAGTGGCACAGATAACTCATAGTTTGTACTGAATACGTAAACGATATGATAAACGTTACACTTAAGCAGATTTCGGCCCACACATCAAACTGTTAGATTTTTTGGAGTTTACAGTAGGTGAAATTGTCGTGTGTAGCATTGATTGAAAAAATATGACTCGCATGGGCACATTGGTCACTAATACAATTATATTGGGTAAAATGAAATAGCACAGTGATTAATGCATGTAGGACATTGATATTATTCTAACCTTAACACTTTAGTAAGTACATCTAGTTGACGTTTCACATACCATGTGATTGTATACCTACATCTTGCTTATTGGACATGTAACGAAGGTACGATGTTGCTATTGTTAGTATATTAATGAGGCATAATCTGCCTAAATAAACGTTTGCTACAAATTTGGTATGAAATGCAAATTTAATAAAGTTATTATCAGCACGCGCTGAAATGAGGTCGCCCAGTCAGGATTGCATGAAATGTGTAGGTTATTAATTACGCGGAAATTATGTGATATATATTTGAGTAAACTTATTTCATAAGTTGTACAAGATGGAGGTGATTTTGAATATATATACCTAGTCCTATATAGATATCACAACACCTGTAAATGTAGCCTTTTATTTGCAGGACTAAAGTAAAGCACGTTTTCGACAAGCCATGGCACATATTTGGTTTGATCATGTCAATGTTAATTATCATCTACTTATAATTTTTAACACTTTCAAGTGACCAGACGTCCTGGTGGCAAGCAATACACTTGCCCATGACAGTTGCAGTGACGTCCAGAGCTTACACCTTGTAGCGTCCAATAATTTTACTGACTCCCAGTATCCGCCGTCCAGTATCAGTTGGGTACTCAGTTCTCAAAGTTGTTGACGAATACATCTACCGCGACCAACAGTCCAATTAGACAGATTTGGATCTGTCTAGTTGGACTGTTGTGTGTAGTGTCTCGAAGTTGGCTTCAAGAAAGAGGTCAATCGTCGAATCCAACTCGGCTGGGCAGCGTTCCGAAAGCTTCGCGAAGTCTTCTCGTCCAAAATACCTCAGTGCCTCAAGTCTAAAGTTTTTGACCACTGTGTGTTACCAGTAATGATTTATGGCACTGACACGTGGTCTCTTACTATGGGCCTCATAAGTAAGCTCAAATTCGTATAACGAGCTATGGAGAGGGCTATGCGCGGTGTTTCGCGACGTGACCGAATCAGAAATGATGAGATCCGTAGAAGAACGAAAGTCACTGATGATTATGATTATGGGGCAGGCATACGCTCAGCAGTGGACGTGCTACGGCTGAGAAGATGATGATGATAATGAATGACCTCTTCCCTTATCACCCTTAACCCCTTATGTGTCAAACTCATCATAACAATGAAATTTCTATTGTGTCTGGAGGTTTGACAATTGATGGATTAAGTACACAGTATGTTGAATAACTGTGTTGTTACCGACCATGCCAGCATATTGCAAAAGAGGCCTCCTAGTAAGTCAGCTTACTTCATCTGTACCGATACGCATTCTGACGACGAAGGAAATGACTCTATCCCTTCATACGGAGTGTTTTAATAGTCAGCAGCAGTAGAACTATTTGTTACTTATTAATCCGATGAAGTACTGTCATACCTATTTCTACTGATGTGAAGCAGTAACGGCACATGGGACTTAACAACTAAATGTCTCTGACTTAAGGGCGCAGTGCAGTTCCTCGACGTAATGAAATGAATGCTATTGGCTGAGGTGACCAATTTAGACCAGGTGGGCCAGGCACTTGGTATCGTCTCCTCATCACATAAAAAACAACATCATACCCATTAGTTTTAAAGCAGGATTTAATAGTAGATTATGCACCGAGAGAGTAAAGCAGTGTCATCGGCGGTGTGAGTGTAACGGGGATCCTTGGGTTAATCACTGAGCTGAGAGATTAAGATTTAATTCCCGAACGAAGTGAGGGAGTTATGTAGAGTCCTGAGTAAAGCGAGGGGTTAAAGCCAGGATTTATCCTCGAGGTGAATACTCTTCTATTCATACCTACTGCGAGACAATAAAAACTCAGCTTTAACATAGTAGTTATTTAGTAAAATACATTAATAGTTAATATTCAAATTGGTCACATTTGTCCCGTTGTAGAGGGACAGAGTAATATCTTTGGAAGGAACATTATATGGAAAACAATATTTTAGACTTCCGCGGTTGTTAATTAAGTTATAATAAGTACTCACGAGATGTAGACCACGCTTTTGGAGTACCCGATATATACACTATATTGGTCTATGTACCCGTTACAGTTACATGCACCACGTTGAAAACAATAATATTTTATGATAGTTGAATAACACCAAACACCAGATCGCGGCACGTAACTTCAGCATGACTTAAACTATGACCTTGAATGCACAGAGGGGCCGTGCGTAACCCATAGAAACGCGACGCACAACAATCACACTCCTTAGTTGCGTTCACTTAGCAATGAGGGCATTTGTGGCGTTGCTATTGTTGGCTCTTTTGTTAAAGCGTTCGTAAAGCTTAACTTAGTGTTCTTTATTAACTTTTTGAACGCTGAAAAAAAGAGCCATAAACGATAATTTCACCCATAGATTCCAAATTCGAACGCCCTTGTGAGCGTTATTTTTATGTTTTTAGCGTTATTTTCGCCAACTTAGGGCTATTCGAACGCACTACTTATAGTACAATCGTGCGCACTAATCTTTACACCCAAGGGAGTTTCATACAAAATTACATCCCCGGGGATGTAATGCCTTGCTTTACGTTGATATTGCGTGATATGTAATTGGACATTTTCGAGAAGGTGCCTAGGTGGTACGAAAATACATTTGTGCGTTTGTTACACTTGTAGGCATTCCCTGAGCTGACACCATTACCACTAAATCACAGATCCACATATGTTTTGGGTTTAGTTTGTTTAACATTAACATGTATACTCGTACTTTCTCACAATAGTATAAATTCACAATAACACAGAAAAGAAAGTATTTGTTTCGTTGACCCTTAAACTATTAATGTGTAATACGAGTAGGTAGTACAATGCGGAATGTCTGTTTTTTATATTTTATCAAGAGACTAGTTACGCTCCGCAGTTCCACCCGCGTGGTGATGAATGCAGATGATGAATCAAATAAAGCGTATGTTACTCAGGCATAATATACCTTTCCACTGATGAAAGATTTTTTATCCGGTTCTGAAGATTTTACGTTTATCTGTTAACAAACTATAAAATTTTTCTCTTTATTATGAGAGTAGATAAGGATTAACACCAAGGTACGAATAATGTGGTCTAGTTTGTACCGGCGTTAATATTGCATATTTTAACATGGAAAAGTAGTAATTGTGATATAACTGTAATAGTAAGAGATATGGTATTGCGGACTTTGTTTGCATATGTTGATGTTTTCTATACTTAACAATTGCAGTACATTACTTTGCTCTATTGTCAATAGTTTCCGCAGCGTACGCGATATAAGGATGTTTTTTTGGTATTTTTTTACACTGGGTTAAAAAAATTGAAGCATTATTGAAGCTTTCATACGTATCCCTAACTTTTTTGCAAAAATTATATACAGGGTGTTTGGTAGAGGGACCGACAAACCAAATGAGCGTGTTCGGGGGCCAACTTGGAGAATACAAGTTGGCCAAAAAAAATCCCCGACACCCCAATTTTTTTAATTAAATCAGTTAGTTAGCTCTGTTTTGTATCCAATTTTGCTTTGCATGGCCTGAAGGTGTATTAAAGACCAAATTCAACTAAAAACATCCGGTCTAAAACAGGTTTTACAAATGTTTTGGTAGTAAATAGGTACAATTTCGGAGAAAAAGGGAAAAATCACAAAAAAAGTTAAACATATTGGGGGGTCGGGGATTTTTTTTGGCCAACTTGTATTCTCCAAATGGTCCCCCGAACACGCTCATTTGGTTTGTCGGTCCCTCTACCAAACACCGTATACTTATATAGCCTATGTCATACAGTGGTAATGTATCCATAAGAATTTTTGAAATCAGTCCAGAGGATGACAACAATTTGCGATAAAGTATTCGTATCGAAAGCGTCAACGCGTCACGCTTCAGCGTACACGTACAAACACAGATATGTGTCACAGTAGCCCTAGACACATGACAGTTTGTACTGCTTCACGTGAACTACACGTTACGTTACACTTGCGCAGTTTTTTGTGCAGTAGTTTCTGAGTTTATTCGATACACAAAAAAATAAAAAATCTTTGTCTTTATAATGTTATTAGTATTAGTATAGACTAGCGTTGATAAGACGATCGAACTGCGCATTTTATGGTAAGCACCGCCATAAATCACACCTAATATGCCATAGTCAGTTTGAAGCGATCATAGCCCAGAGGCAAGGGTCGACCAGCTTGAGTTTTCGATGAAAGTAACATTGTGATGAAACGGCATGGCTGAAGCGCACTTCTGGTGTCTGCATGGCTACCTACCGCCCTTTTTAAGCTATTGCATAGCTTCTATCGCAGGCCTTGAGCGTGGAGACCGAATCCAGAAATTCCGTAACGAAAATAACCTAACACCCGCCACTCCGACTCCATCTATCGATGAATAGCAGAACTTTTAATGACTTTTTGAAATATCACGCTTGTCTCTTTAGTTCAGCAACTCGCCTCTAGATGGCATTGGTTAAATAATTATAATTGCATAAGTTGATTTGGCATCTATCGATGAATAGCAGAACTTTTAATGACTTTTTGAAATATCACGCTTTTCTCTTTAGTTCAGCAACTCGCCTCTAGATGGCATTGGTTAAATAATTATAACTGCATAAGTTGATAAAAACAGCTATGCAATAGCTTTACCGCGGCAGTCTCCGAGTGCCACACGTCTTTTTTTTTATTTGAAAATCTAACTAACAGTGTGTTCCGGCGCTATCTAGTGCAATACCACCTCCGACCGCATCCACTGACTAGCAAGTGGAATACTGTTCAAACACTAGCCTATTTATGTGTTAAAAAATAACTAAATGTAACATCTGTTTTCATCATACCAAATTCGACATAATGCCAGAGCTTTCGATACTGATCTACAATAATTTTCGAGGATTATAAAGAAAACACCGAAGTCAGAAGCCTTAGGCCAGAAATCTAGTAAACAATACAGCTAGTAATGGCATGTCGTGGATCGATGGGCGGCCACGTGCAGCGTGCACCGCCCGCCCCACCCCGCCCCGCCCCGCCGTCCCGCAACGTGACGGTTGCCGGCCACGTGAATCACGGTTTCACTATTAATCTACTCCATGGGCTTCTTTTGTGCTTCACTTTGTAGGTTCCTAGTTACGGGACGGACACGGGTATGGGTTGTACGTTCCACTGGGTCACTCCAAGTAAGTAATGAGGGTGTCGTGACCTACAATTAGTGAGAGCAGTGCTGAAACAATATTATTGTAAAGTTTTTTGCTGTCTTTTGTTTTGCGTTTTCACAAGCTTTTAAGAAGTAGAATTTATTAACGTTTGTTTAACTGTGTATAGTGGGCCTAACACGAAAATCTGCTTAAGTGTCGCTATCGTATTGTTTACGTATTTAGTACAAACTGTCATTTATCTAGTACAATAGTGGCACAGATAACTCGTAGTTTGCACTGAATACGTAAACGATACGATAACGTTACACTTAAGCAGATTTGCGTGCTCGGGCCACTGCTGGTCCCGGCATGAGAATTCAGTTCCATGTAGGAATAACGAACGCTGTAAAATCTGACTAAGAGATAAAATGGCAATAGGCTAGCCGCCTTTGCACCAATAATATAGAAGCAAAACGCTCGTGTATATATGAACATATGTGGGCTTAGCAACAATAACCGCGTAAGTGTAACGTAAAACAGTACAAACAGTAATTTATTTTGGGCAACAGTGACACAGCTAACTGATACTTTGACGCCCAAACGTGACGCGTTGACGCTTATGATACGAATACTTTTCGCAAATTGTTTGTGCTACGGCCTCTGCTTACCTCTTCAGGTATATACTAACGTTCTGGTATGTTGGTTAACTATAGAACGTGAGTTTAATGAGTAGTGAAAATCGACCCGTTCTCGTGTGCTATATTTTTTGGGATTTTTCCGGGAAAATTACTAGTAAGTATTAATGATGTCTGGACAGGTCAGTTGTGTCTGTTAGCGCAAAAGGCGAGAATTCTTTGTTTACACTTTTCTAATATATTTGTAGGGAATAACAACGTGTATAGTTAATATTATTATACATGACAATAATAACTTTTGCTGCTATGAGCGCATGACATGGTTTTTCATCCGACGTCTACAAACGAATAACTCATGTTCATTATAATTTTGTAATTTTAAAACGATGGACAATTGTTTAGACTTCGTGCTCAGATCCTGAAGAAGGCTTTCGGACGAAGCCGAAACACTTGTCGATTGTTACATCGACAACTCACGTTAATCCCGTTTTATTATTACAAAACAAACAAAGAGTTTCTCTATTAATTAGGTTTTGGGTCACGGGACGTCTCGTGTCTCGAAGTCCCGGGACTTTCGTAATTTTAGTTGTCTCGAATTTCGGGACTTTCAAGCAGACAATCTAGTCTACTTGAAAGTCCCGAAATTCGAGAAATGTTTGCTAACCTCGCACTAAATTTCCGATGCAATTTTTTATAAGGTTTAGAGTCACTGATCATAAAATCACAAAATGCTGACAGATCCAGGTGGAGAGAAATTTTGGAACAACTTTTTAGCTGATATCTCGATACTATGCATTTTAGGGCAACAGTTATTGCGACTATTATTGTAGAAAATACAATTTCGCATCTTTTATTTCTCGTAAACGTTTTGTAAACCTTACCGTTTACGATTTATGGCCCTATTAATAACGATTTTTCTCGGTCTTTAACTCTTAAATTATTGGATTAATCAATAAAATACGTCCATTTATTTTAAAGATAAGTGTATTCTCTACAACTGTTGTTTAAAACTTTTTCTCTAATGTCCATACTTTTTGACTTATAGGACGTTTAATGTAGAAATGCGGGTGAAGTGCCAGCCAAAAAAATATCTGTGATCGTGAGAATTAATAATGTTGTGCTTATAACAATAATTAGATACTAGGATAGCTAGATAAAAGTAAAGTTAATAACTGTTAGCGTGATGATTAACTAAGTTTGTTGTTTATCTATAAGATTTAACTGCTTAACAGTAAATCTGGGTGTGATTAAAATAAATAAAAAAGCAACAAAGTTATTAAGACACAAAAGATGTTATTTTCTACTTAATAAATGTTGCTTTATACAAAAATTGCCTTTTTAAAAATTTCCATAAGAAATTAACTCAATTGAAATTCTTCAAAAAAGGCTCACCCCTCTCAAAAAAAACAAAAAACAGTCTACAATCAAAGTCCCTAGAATTCCCAGGACTTGGATTGTAGACTGTCTTGTGTCCCGGGACTTTGAAATTGTCGGGAATTCCCAAACCCTAATACTCGTATTAATACTCGAGAACTTTATTTTTCATCTGTGTTGTGGGAGGTTGCGGTTGTGATAACATGGGTCTACTACACATGAACAATAGCGCCGGATTGCAGAAAAGAATCCAAACACAGGCTATCATGGATGTTCTTTAATGTTCCTAGATTTGTTTTTCTTCTACTGCTTACGTATAATAGTGGTGGATTATTAACCGTTAAGTGTTCTTAACGGTGCACAAGTGTATAATATCACAAAACATTGTGTATTCCTCATCAGTCGCTCTTGAAAACAAACAGTAACGCTATGTGTTGATCAAACTATAATGCCGTTACGAAAGCGTGTTGTTTCTAACAAAGGCCGTAGCACAAACAATTTGCGATAAAGTATTCGTATGGTAAACGTCAACGTGTCAAGTTTCGGTGTACAAACGATTTGATTCCGTACCGTACAATGGTCACTCCTTCAGGGTTGGGGAGTACAAGGGCAAAATATCCGTCAAAAGCTTTTGGAGTGCAATAACATGAAACTGGAAGAGTAACGTCTTCCCACGTTAAAAAGCCACATAAGAAGAAGAAGACGAGAAGAAGATGACTTATCTGTGCGGCAGTTATCCTTGATAAATGATAGTTTGTGCTGTTTCACGTGAACGACACTGCACGTTATACTTACGCACTTATTCGTTCTAGGCCCATAAGTCCCGGTTAGCCGTAGACGAGTGTAAACACAGTCGGGGGGAACACTAGAACCGGCATTTCGGCCTGTGCGGTGCACAAGGCCAAAGTGTAAATTTTATACAATATCAAATCTACAAGCGAATAGGTATGCGCATATAACTCTTTTGAAATTATAGTAAATAATCACATAAATAAGTAATAAGAAATCATGAGGTGGCTGCGTAGAACAGAGGCCGTAGCACAAACAATTTGCGAAAAAGTATTCGTATCGTAAGTGTCAACGTGTTACACTTCGGCATACAAACTATGAGTTACCTGTGTCACAGTTATCCTAGATAAATGGCAGTTGTACTGTTTCACGTGAACGACACGTTACGTTACACTTACGCAGTTATTCGTGCTAGGCCTTTAGAGCTGGTTTTGGTTTTTAATATTTTGTGTACACTATTCTATTGTACTTTATCCTATTCTATGTATCGATTCTATAAAATAATAAATATTGTTTACCAATAAATGAATATGAATATAGGACACGCGTTTGCAGATATAGTGGACGTAGAGAAACTTACACTTGAGAATCGCGTATAAAGTATAGTTTTTATATACTATTCATATGCAAAAAAATAGCAACATATAGAATAAAACGCACAACATATTTAAACGGTGCGTAGAATGCACTATACTATACTGATCATAAAATTTAACTTCTGAAGTTGTTCAAGATGTAAAATGCTTAATGAGGAAAAAACATAAATAAGTTTCATAACTTTACTCTCATTTATATAATTATTTTGTCGGTAAAGTGGTGGTAGTTATTTCCTGTATACATTAATGGTCATTTCTCAAGTTAAAACTTAAAATAACATAAGAATACCACATAATAATTCACACTAATATTAAAGGGGAAAGTTTGTAAGTAAGTGTGTGTGTATGCTTGTTACTTCTTCACGCTCTAACGACTGGGCCAATTTTTTGATTTGATTAAAGTGATGAAAGTTGGCATGGAGGTCGATGAGGCCCTGGCTTAACACATATAATATTTTTTATCTTCATCGTCCATCACCACGCGGGTGTAACTGCGGGGCGCAGCTAGTAAGAAATAAATCTAAAATAACGTACAGTGCATACTAGGAGGGAAAGACTTATGCAGTATCCGGTCATGTCTTCAAATTGATTCCATAATAGGAACCTACGAGTATATATCATCCTTGAATGCTTTATGCATATTTTATTTAAAAAAAATGTGTTCAGTAAGAAGTGATAATACCTGTAATTCAACTTTAGATATATACTGCTTTAACCCTTCATATACCGTGATAAATTAAACTGAAGATTTATGAATGAAACGAACGTACATTTACGTCAATGGTACTCAAAGGATTAATAAAGAATAATTTGAAGTAGGTTATAAAAGCGTATGGCCAAAATGTTCGCAATTATTACTTTAACCAAGAAATCCACGACGGCATATATATGCCGTATTATGTATAATACTAAATTTATGCCATAATAACGGTAATTTTTTTAACATTTTAAGGAAACGTTTAGAAAATAATAATACACTTAATAAATTCATGTCCTTATCCATAAATTCATCATTTAAAATATATAAATGTATCGCTACGAAATTTTATGTGGGTAGATTGATTATAAGTATATTTTTGGAAATAATTCCTCCATGTTACAAATGAAGACAGAAACATGTTTTCTTACTGTTCTCTAAATATTTCAAATCTTAATGTAAAAATTCAACTACAAACCTATCTATTCAGTAATGGGGCACCGAAATACACGGGTGGTAGTCTCTACATGTTAGAAAGAGTTAGCGACCGCAACGTCAGTCGTTAAATCGTCACAGTCTACGATTTTACGTTAGCGCGGCCCGTTACGATGATGGCCGCAGCTAAGGCAAATTTCTAGCCTGTGGCGATTTACAGATCGATGTCGGTTGTAAAGCGATCGCTTTCTATGTATAGATACTTCCAGGGGTAGAAGTGGTAGTGAGTTGGCGAGAATAACGATTATCGTCTAAATTGCCACAGTCTAAAATTTTACGTTTGCGCGGCATGTTACGACGATGGTCGCAGTTAAGGCAAATTTCTAGTCTGGTGATTTGCCGACCGATGTCGGTTAGATTGCAATCCGATTGCTATCTATTTCGAGACTCCAAGGAATTCTTTTGCAGTCGTAAGTGAAGCCGCGGATGGGTCAGCTAGGCAAAAAATAAAATTAAACAATTCAAATAAAACGTAAGAGAACATCTCTTGCTTAAACCGAATCTCTGGATCGATGCAGCGAGAATATCTCGTGTGAAACACAGAAAACAAGTCGTTGTCACGTCAGTTTGCTGCAGCCGTATCGGACTACGAAACTGGCATCGAGATTCCATTTCGGGTGTAGTCTACAGAGGAGTGAGTTGCCTATTGGAGCCGTGAAGTCTGCTACATATTTGATGCGATCCGTTGAGGCGCGCGCATCAACAATTTACGCCAACGCTTACCTAAAGGCCCGTAGCGACGCTTAACTACTCGATCGATGTTACCGTTTAAATCAGAAACAAAACGCTATGACGTATTTACCAGTAGTAAGTAAGTTATTGTTGGATCATTTCAAGGAACGGGCTTTTTCCCTCTCTTGATCTTTTAATTTTTATAGGTATCCTCGGTATCCTCCGGTGCGTGTGCATTCTTTAAATTATGATAACGCTTTATATATTCCATAAAGATTATACCTCTTAACGCCTTCACGATACTAAACTTATCTTGTGTAACAATATCAAAAACATAAATGCATTCTAATTCTCATATTCAATTAATGACACTACAAAGTTATTGTAATATCATTATCGTTTACTGCAACTTTTACTGCAAGATGATTAATAATGAACGCGTAAATACACATGAAATTCTTGATATTTACTGGTTTATTGAGTCAGTGCACTCATAGTTGCTATGGATTCATATATTAGTTCATCATCATCATCATCATCTCAGCCGTAGGACGTCCACTGCTGAACATATGCCTCCTCCACCAATTTTCAAAAAGACCGGTTGGAAGCAGCCTGCATCCAACGCCGTCCTGCTTCTTTTATCAGATCGTCGGTCCACCTTGTCGGTGGACGACCTACGACGACCCGGCTGCGCTTGCCGGTCCGTGGTCTCCACTCCAGAACTTTTTGGCCCTATCGGACATCTGTTCTGCGTGCTATGTGGCCTGCCGACTGCCACTTCAACTGGCTTATCTTCTGGGCTATGTCGGTGACTTTAGTTCGTCTACGGATCTCTTCATTTGTGATTCGATCACGTAGATAAACCCCGAGCATAACTCCATAGCTCGTCGTGCGACTTTGAGCTGAGCTTGTCTATCTGAACTATCTGGTCTAGATGAAGGTAGTTAATTCCAGAAATAGTTGTTACAGACATCTTCCAAATATAATTCGTTACGATTAACAAAATTCCAAATTATAATCCCGTACATCGAACTAACGTAGCCAAGAATAGGGGGGCTGCCGGGGACTGGGGGCCTGGTTCCATTTGTACATTTCATGGGGGTTTTCGCCAATACTCGCCACGCTTGGCAGGCGGGTTGGCGAGCGCAGTTTTTGAGTGCTTTGCTCAGAAGGTGCTGCTGCCTACCTTCTACGGCACCCACGGGAAGAGTTGGGGCGGGTTTGTGCTACTCTAAGCTGGCATCCCACGGATGTTGTTAAATTTGTAAAATTTACAGCGTCAAAATTTTCCCAAAAGTTATTGGATTTTTTTTCTCGTTTCATATTTTGAAAATATTAAAAAAACAAGTAGTAACAGTTTTATGCCATGAGTTGGTAACTTCATCGTCTGAATAGAATATTTATAGGTTTTCTATTTATGTCATAAACAGGAGCGGGAAAGTACATTTTTATTTGTATAAACTCATGAGATGTAATAATTTTCACCTGGTATTAATAAACTCCTTGTTAGAGAGACACGCTTTAAGTATACCTCTGAAACGTTCGTCTTATACTCGTAAACATGTACTTTATAAAGGACCCAGTTTCCCAGCTTTTCTTTATAATTAATTCAGGAAAACTCTCAAGTTGGGCCGCTGTCTTCGTTCTGAGTGGACCGAATGTACAGTTAGGACTGTGTTATGTTTTATCTCACCTTCTTAGTTATTTAACACTCGTTTCGTCAATCCTTATTTAACTTGCATACTCAATTGTCTTCAATTTGAAGTGAATCTCATTTCGTTATACTTATTATACTACTCAAGTTACTTATAAGTTATTTGTTGAATGTTAAATAATTTTTAATTAATAATATTTCAATGCTTACTATAATTCTAATTTACGCAAAAAACATTGTTGTGTGTACAGAAAGTTATAAATTCACTTTGTAACTAATATAAAAAAACGAATGCTGTTATGTGTATAAGTAAGGAAACCGGAAAGTAATGGGTTTTTTAATCGTTTCATACAAACATTATTATATACGAGTATCATCCCGCAACGAAATCGAACACTAATTTGAACTTTGACAACATTTAAAGAAGTTTGACGAGCTCTACCGCTTAACTGCCGTTAGCGCTTTCAAATCTTTCAGTCTACCAAACTGTTTGTATAATTAACGTTATATGTAATAACATACCGTAACTTCAATAACACTATATACTACCTCCTACTAGCTTACGTACCTACTAGTATTGGGAGGGCTGACATGATGCTATTGGTATTTTTGTAACCTCTCTAAAGCATTTGATTGGGTCGAACACCATACACTGATTCGGAAACTTTTCCATTATGCTATTCGTGGAGCTGCGCTTGTCATCGAGTCATATTTATCTGAAAAATTGGCATAAATGGTGTAACATCTTCGGGATCTAAAATTAAATCGGGAGTTCCACAAGGGTCCCTTTTAGGTCTTTTTTTGTTTATTGTATACAATAACAGCTTGCCACTTATGGCCAAGGATCTTTGTGATATTGTTTTATTTGCGGATGACACATCTCTGATTTTTATAGTAGATAGGAAAGATAGCTCACTAATTCAAGTAAACAACGCTCTATCTAGTAAACTCTGACTCGGTTAGATTCGAGTATATACTAAGTATTTTATCCGAAGATTCACGCTTATTATATGTATTTATTACTAGGGACTGCCTGCGACTTCATTAGCGTAGTAGGCTCGGCCTTCGGCCTCGATATAACCTCTCATTTTTTCTTGGTTTTTTCTTTCTTAACTATTCCTGACAACTATTTAACACAACAAAAATGAATTAGGGAGATTGTTCCATCCGTTCTCAAGTATAGCCTGACCAGGAGAAATATGGGTTAATTATATATATATATAGATTACACTTTATTTTCTGAACCCCACGTCTCAGTCTATAAAATACTATATATATTGGAAAATATTTACTGTCGTCTACATAAGAAATTGTATAAAATTTAAACCCATTATTGGCTGTAAGATAAGACATAAGCTTTACATGTTATTTTAAAGAGCTGTGGATTTAGTTAAATAAATAAATAAAACGGCAAACCCACATTGTTCCCAATATAGTAAATACAATGTATGTGTCCAATTCCATTACATTAGAACAAGTAGGTTCATCATAATTATACATTTCTACAAAGTCTAAACGTGGTGAGAATATGTACGGATGTCCTGTTAACAAGTTTTAATAAATATAACAATATGTATCTCAGTTATAATCAAATGTCGATTGAAATTTTGAAAAATGGCGGCTCTATGTCAGTTTTGACAACTCCATTAAGCAAAAATGGTAGTAAGTTGGAGTACTGGAGCTGACAAAAGTGACAAAGGGCCGCAATTTGTTTTAAATTCAATTACCATTTGTTAGCAAATACACCAGGTAACCTACTCCAAAATGGACAGGAAATTTTACAAATTGATACCTATTTGTTGCATTCTGCTACTTCGGCCAAATAAATATAGAACAGATAGAAACGGAGAAATAGTGCAGTCATCCAAAGACGGAGCAGTGAACGAATTGTTACAAATGAAGGCGCGGCAGGCGGTATTCGCCCCGCAGAGCCAGCCACAATTCTACTGCAGCGGTCCTTCAGACAGACGCCGGGGAATACTCAGGCTATACTTTATTGTAATTGAATTTTTATATTTTTATTTTTACTTATTGCACGCCAAAGTTGAAAGGTATAACTTAAGTACCTATATATCCGTCACATACAATAAATCATTTTTGTTTTAGCATTTACTTAATAACATTCGCTACTTAAAATAGATTATGAGAGTACCATCATCAAAGACTGATTCTGAATTCTGATGTCACCATACAATAAATGAATTTAGAAACAAATGAAATTATTACTCACTATGATGTCCAAATTAATTTGTAGACATTCTATAACCAAACATTGGTTATATACGTTGACCATTAGAGTTTATAAATTTTTAATATAGAAAATTCGTCATCGCGCATAATTTTTGTAGTTTCTATTAAAAAAAAAACGACTTCATTATAATATTGACCATGGGTTAGACGACTTGTTGATGTACAGCAATAGGCAGAAGTCATTTAATATATTTTGACGCAGAGTAATCCTTTATGGATACCACCGGCCCCGGGGGGAGCACGCTGGTTATGTGGGAGTTTCTGCCAGAAGGTCAGCATACCCACAAAACCTCAGTGGTGTTCCGTCACTGCCGCTTTTGGCGGGAATGCGGAACAGATTTCGCACACGATCGCGAACCCGCAGCGGCTGTCCGTTGCCGGACGCTTCTCTCTTGCAGCAGGCCAGAATAATGGGCGTGCCGCAACCGCCTGGGGGGACCGAACCCGCAATTGGACGCCAGACTTCCTGCGGCGGGGCCTGCTATTTTGGCCTACATCTAACGATGGCGGCCCCGTCAAGGCCGCGGGAGGCAGGGAGAGCGGCTCACCATAACACCGGCACTCCTCTCCCGCCGCGGCCTTTCAGCCAGCTTAGGTCACTACGGTGACCTTGGAAATCATTTAATAACTCAACGTGTAGCGCACGGATTGATTTCAAGGCATGGAAATGTAGTTACATACTCGTATCTTTTGAACTATTTAGTAGTAACTTGTAGAAAGAGATACATTCCTGTCTTGAACTAATTGGGTAATTCGTTAAAAAAGATTCCTGTAGGTATTTTATAAAAGGATGAGTTATTTCTAAAGTGTCTATACGGAAATAATAATTAAATAATAAAATAGCATTTTAATTCTCACATTCATATGTACAAAAATGCATTTAATTTTATCTTTTTAATATTTATATTTATTGTATAAACCCTTATTTCTCCTGGTCACGCTATAACGTCGTTACCGATTTCATTCCATTTTTTTAAATGTTTTATAATACTTCGTAGAAGGTTCTTACATTAAAAATGATGGAAAGGCCGAGCCTACTACGCGAACGAAGTCACGGGCAGTCGCTAGTATCGTAATAAGAAGTAAACATAAAACCATTATTATAGTTAGTATAAATATTTATATTGAGTTTATTAGTAATGTCTTTGGCATACCAACTACTACACTTGCGTGTCTTGAATTTAGAATTATCTTTCTTTTCATTTTAAACTTTTTGTTTCGTTTTTTTATTGTAAATTAAAAATGACTACCTCTTTTCAGAGAAGTTCTCCTCCAGTTTCATCCCATTTTTATTATCTAGGGCTTCTGTTGACCACGTTTTCCCTGAATGGTTTATAAACTAAATATTAATACCAAATAAAATTTTCAAAACAAGAAATTTTCATAACAGAAAATTTCCAAAGTTTGTATGTACATATAGACAAATATTTTGGTAACAAATATTAAATTTATGGTATATAGCATTGGTCTAGTTTCATAGTACCTTATAGGGTTGGTCCATTATCACATATTATAGACCTTTAGTTGTAGAGATTTTAATCGACTTCCTAAAAAGAAGGTGGTTCTCAAACCGATGCCATATTTTATTTATGTATTTATTATGTGTACCTACTAATAAATCACGCATACACTTTTACTGGAAGATCCGATATTGTTACTATATTGGATCGGTTAATCTTACTTATCCAGGTTGGTCTCATCTAAACTTCATTAACTTCAATTGCAAAGTTTTTACACGTAATCAATAACAGGCAAAAAGTATTTGGTAACTCGTATATCATGGAATTATGATGTTTTCATCATCATCATATTCGGCATCTTCATTGCTGAAGGTTGTGTCTGGTCTGAATGGTTGACCGCTCGATGTACTATGCTTTTCCACGTGGTTCTCTCCTCGGTGGTCTTAACAGCTTTCGTGATTGGCAGGCCGGTAAGCTTCTTTACTGCGTCTGAACATCGGGTAGGTGAGCGACCGCGTGGTCTTTTCCGTCAACCTGGCCAACTACTATGAGCTTATCTAGGCTAGGGTGTCTACGAGCGACATGTCCAAAATATTAATGTATCCGTAGCATTAATGCATGGCAGCAGATAGCGGATAGCCTTGTGGATTCCGAGCTCCTTCAAAATGGATACGTTGGTTCGGCGCGCGGTCCATGGGATTCGCAACATCCGCCGCCAACAGCACATTTCAAACCACCTGGATCTCGTAATCATGTCGATTATAGGTAGGTAGTAATTATTATAGAGATATATATATATATCATACCTTACAGCAGTGGATGGTTGCTTTTTTATAAATAATTTATAATATTTCGTTACATTATAGTCTGTAACCCGTTCACTCGCGATTCGCCATAATTGGCCAATAATACAGTAGATTTCGCAGAAATCAACCTTATTTAGCAGGAACTGAACAACGTGTGTGGTTAATAAATAACTTTATTATAACACCGACTCTTCGAAAGCCGCCTTGTCAAGTTGAATATCACTGTTATCATTGGTAAACAAAAAATATTAAAAATTTAAAGTGCGTATGAAAATCTCTCCAATTTATTCAACCGTCAAATGCAGGAAGCTCATTAATTACAAAGAGAAAAGAACTTTCAATTTTTCACAAACCTTTTTACCTCCGAATACTTAAATTCGAAAAATATTCCACCTTTTCGTGGAGTTTTTCCTTCAAAATATTTTTCCTTTTAGATTTATTCAACACAGAATCATTGAAATTGCAGATAACTAATGGAAATTTTAGTTTTGGATCATGAAATCGTTTATATAATAGGTAACTTATTTAAATACCTACTGTTCTACTTGGATCCCTGGGTGGAGTTTTATGTTTAGAGTTCCATTTCTAGCTGTCAAGTGTTATGACCATCCATTATAATTATAATGATAATGGTTGGTGTAGTATAATAATTATAATTAGTGTAATATAATTAGTGTCATTTGCCAAATTAATTCCTGACTCTCGAGTACATTTTGTATTTTAAAGATATCTAAAAATCCCGTGGAGGTTTTGAATATGCTCCTACTCGACCGAAATTGATTACCCTCATCAGTATTAAATAATTACCTATTATTACATTAATAAAAATAATAAGCAATGTAATTCCAAAATTCATAATGTCTTTTTAATACCTTTAGTGTACATATTAATTAATATTGATGGAACGACATAGTAATAACTGAAATATGTTGACGAGATCCCATGGTAAATATGTATTCAGATTTAAACAAAAATCATGTTCATTATCAATAAACAAAACACAATTGTACTCTTTCAATATAAAGTGGTGAAGAACTGTTACGTGGGTAGGTATTTTTAGATTCCATCGACCTGTGAACCTTAGTCTGAAATCGATCTAGTAAGTAGATATATGATTTTTAAGTTGTGGTAGCTCCGGGAGGATTCATAGTCTATAGTCACTATAAACCTGTACAAAAGCTGTATATGTGACGTTCCTAGTAAATCGGTGGATACATTACTAAAACTTTCTAAGGTGATTGACGAGGAAAACACAAAACAACGTTTCATGAATTTGTTCACTTTGCATACACTCGTGGTGCACATGTGTAGGCAAAGTGAACTTAATTTACGAACACTTAATAATACACTAATATTACATGTTAAAACTCGAAACACAAAGTGCAATAATATAAAAAATAAGTTTTTATATGAGATATGAAAATTATGTTATTTAAGTTATAACACATAAGTTTAGTTGCCGAATAAATTTATTATTATTATTATTTCTTTAATTCAAAACAAAATCTCGGATTACATCCGGTCCTTTACAAAGGCATAAGTGGGGCTGTAGCCAACACTTAGAGGCCTGTTTGGTATAAAAATACAAAGGAGTATAAAAAACAGAAAAAATGTTGGATGAAGGGTAACATGGTACTTATAACTATTACAAATATGGGTAAAATGGCCAGGCTATTGATATGAACTTATTAGTGATAAGGAAGATAGTGGGCTATGGAAGAGACTACGGCACCTGCCAATTTTAGTCTCATGTTAAAATATTTAGGCAGGTGGTGACTTGCCATCCACTAAACGGGCCCCCATAAAGGCCACCATGAGTGGTGACAAAAGAGGCAACGTTGGTGTGGATGGCTAAAGGGTGTCGAGAGGTGTGCTGCGGTTTCACTAGAGCGCTACTACCGGCGTTATGCCCTTTAACACTTCCACCCTTGGAGCTTTTTGTTACTTGCTCTTGCGTCTCCACCCCCGGACGGCCAATTAAGGCAAGCCGGGGGTCAGGGGTCTCATTTAGCCCCAGGGAGAATCAGGGTCCACGGTGTCGCCACTCACCGACGGCTCGCCACAAGGCCGCCCCTGCGGGTTTATTATTACATTACCACAAAATTTCAGAGCGATATATGAGGAGAACACCAAAATAACTTTTTATGATTAAGTCCACTTTGCCTATAGGTACTTACTCGTGCACCGGTACGAACACTTAACGGTTACCTAATAATCCACATTTTGAAATTTTAAGAAAATACAAATTATAGAAGAATAACGATATCCATGACGGTCATAGATTGTTTTTTTCGCGCCAATGAATGCCTAATTTTATATTAAAATGCCACATTCATATATAAAATCTAGTCAATTATTGTAGACGTATTATTGTCATGCAGTTAACAATTTTGGTTATTAAAAGCCATGTGAAGAGACGTATTGGGATTACGACAATCTCCTTAGAGTTCTGACCTCTACATTAGTGTGGAGGTCAGTGGGTATTGGACTTAGACCAGCTTCAGTACACGCCAGCCAGTCCGGCTTCAGCTCTTATTTAGGCCAATTTTACTTCCATATATTTTTGCCTGAGTGTTTAACGTAAGGTTACTCTTTATTGTAAGATGCGAGAAATAAAGCCCGAGTAAGCGTGGGCATAGCATAATGACCAAAGTGTATTATACTAAGTACATTATACATACAACAGGTTCTATTAACCACGATTAACAATACCCCACAGCCCCATTAACAACCCCGAATCACGTGCTAAGAAGCGCAATATTATACCTTCTAAATGAAAGGTACCAAGTAGGTGCGCAGAACTGAGAAAATAAGCGCGAATAAAGTTTAGAATCGATTACAATTGCCGAAATAAAACGCGTGTATTCATTGTAATACGCTTATCGTTCCCGGTAGCTGTGGCGGCACGCCGCCGGAACACGATTGGCGCGAGCAGAATAACGAGATAAGAGGATTACCGACTATACTATACCGTACTGCGATTATCTAAACAGTGCCTTAGTTTGAACAAAAGTTTAAGATTATTAATTAAACAAGCTCTTAAGGTAAAGTAGACGATATATATAATCCTTTTTTTCTTTGTAAATGGACTGTTACTTTTGTACATTTGCCATCCTCAAGTCACACGAAAGCCCACACAAAAAATTCTGTTAGTAAATCACTGCTCTAAGTCCGTTCTAGTCATGCGGTGGATGCATTACTAAAACTTTCTAAGGCGATTGACGATGAAAACACAAAACAACGTTTCATGAATTTGTTCACTTTGCATACACTCGTGGTGCACATGTGTAGGCAAAGTGAACTTAATTTACGAACACTTAATAATACACTAATATTACATGTTAAAACTCGAAGAACCACAAATATTTCCTAGATTTTAAATTTTCCTAATTAAACAAAATTAACCGTTCAGGCCATCGTTACTATTTTTTCCCGCCCTTCACAAACGACTACATACTTAAGTTTAAAATTATTAATTACCTCATAATAATCCTCAAACATTAAAAAAATATGTTTGAGTTGGAGCACGTATAATATATGATTCTATAGCCATTTACAAGAAATATTAAAAAACAAAATTGTATTTTAATTTCGTTTCCGAACGCGCATTAGCTTGGTCGTATATTCAAGACTATAATTAGTTACCTAGCCCTAATAATTCTAACCCTTGTATTTTTGACAATAAATATAGTGTTCTTGAAATTGTTTGTTTTATCTATCAATAGAATATGTATATGTTTTACTGTTTTAGGTAAGTATTTTAAAATTATGTCGAATACGTACGCAATTTTAGGCGCTCTAATTTTTTTTGGCTTCTCTGTATATGCATGAATCACGAGGAAACTATCACTTGAAATTCGACGAAACATAGTCTATAGTCTACATTGCTTGTATCCTATACCAATTATAAAGAAATCGTGTAAAATGTACGTGACTGCATGTTACTAAATATATCTATTAAACTTCACTGTTTCTAATTTTAAAATCTCTAACACTGTTTTATACTGCGCAAGTTCTGTTTGTTTGTCTTATATTTATTTTGTTAATTTAGCTCTTCATTCTAAGACGATTATCTCAACTGTTAGTTCTGCTAGCAGCTTAACTTTGTGGGCAATATATTTTAATCACAATGTTCATATAACGTTGAGAATCAAAAGTTATTTTAAAAATAATTATGAATCCTTGGTGTTCTGTTACACAACGTTTCATATTCAAACTACTTCTTTCTGTTAAAATTTTACTTTAAAACCAAAATAAAATAATATTACAAATTACATCTCGAGATCCGTAGAGCAATGATGTACAAAAGTTACTCTATGATTATGTATCTCAGTTGCTAACAAACGTTGATTAAAATCGAAAAAAATGTCAATGTCACTTTTGTCAGCTCCGGTCATCAACTTACAAATATTTTTGCTTACTGGAGTTGTCAAAAATTACATAGAGCCGCCACTTTTCAACGTTTCAATCAACATTTGTTAGCAACTGAGATACATAATAGCCCTGCGGGTCATCGCACCGGGGTTTCTGAAATTTATTTATATATCAGAAGCAGTAGGATTTGAGCTGCTAATTAAATCCTATTCGTCGGAAGCATTACCGTGTAATGCAAAATTCAATCTAAACGTAGAAATACATCATTATTATTATTATTATCGTCACTTCTTCTATTTATTTTAAGTTAATGTACTTAGATCTTAAGAAGCTTGTTTATTAAGATATACGAAATACTGTTTCTCCCATTTTTGGACAAATAAATTATTATTCTTTAGTAATATGGTTCCGTTTTACCCTTTGAGTATGGAACCCTAAAAAATAAAAGGATATATGTTATCCTATGTAAGGCACGTACTTTTTCAACGATGGCTTTATCTTAATAACGGTAATATACAAAAAAGGCTTGACTATATAATAGTGCAATCTATAAAGTATTACATACAAGTTGCTAAGAAAATAGGCATTGAACAAATATGATTTTGTCATAGGCATGTATCCTACTTCCTACTAATATTATAAACGCGAAAATTTGTGAGTATGGATGTATGGATGCGTGGATGTTTGTTACTCTTTCACGCTCAAACAGCGGGGCCAATTTTGATCAAATTTGGTATGGAGGTAGATGGGACCCTGGATTAACATAAAGAATACTTTTCATCGTCATCATCATGATACATCGGGTGAAAAAGCGTAATATGCTTGGGCACAGCATAGACAAAATAATAAGATCTCCACCTACGTCAAGGTTCAACAACAAGATTTTGTGTCAGTTTCTGATAGCTAAGTCAAAAGCTATAAATTAGACAGCTCGATACACTAGACGTGCTCGACGACCGTCAAGGGTGATGAAATGTAACACAAATAGTTACCGTCAAGGGTGATAAAATAATAATGACATTTTTTTCCATGGTGATTAATTTTATATTTGTATGTACGTAAGTACTGTGTTTTATTATTAGTGTTTACTGTTTGATATAACTAAGTATTTAAATTTACTCATATAATACTATTATATTAATTGCGTTTGACCAGGTAAATATTTTATGACTTTTCAGTATAAAGATAGATATGGCATTGGAGAAGATAATAAGCTACTCGAAATACTAATCCTGCGCAGACAAAGTTGCGGGCATCAGCTAGTCCTTTATATATTATCATATATTCCGTAAATACGGAACCTTCGGTACGTAGGTCTGAACACTTGATAGGTTGTTATCTTATGTTATTAAGTGATGACACATGCAAGCATCCACCATAAGTATTTGCATATCCAATTTTATAACAATCGTTAATACAGCAGTTTGAGGGTTAAATAGTACCACAGATACATACATACTTTCAAATTATACCTACTTATTACATCACTCTTTCACATTTATAATGTAGAGGATTTTCAGAGTTACTCTAAGTACTTCCAGAGAGACTCTTTGTATGTTTTCCAATAGCAAATACCTATCGGTGATTGATATTCCGTCTGGCGTTATTTCCAAGGAATGTATAGAACTCTACCGCTGTGAGTGAAGGGTTTTATACGGTGTGGCTATGCCCGATGTTGCTACGGTAAACGATGCTACGATATTTTGCAAATCTAGCCCCTTCCTTCATATTGCGGGCGTGAGTATCATACCAATATGTATTCTTTGTTCGACGTTTAGATTTGGTTTCTTTCAACATTTTTTATATAGACTGTTTGTACATTGGCCATTCATCGCACAGTTTTAGCTAGTCTGTGCAAAAAGAGAATCATGGCGTTACAGTGAACTAACAATCAGATTTTTATGGCAATCCAATCCAGCAATCCAGTATCTCAGTGTGACCTTCGACTCGATAAAACGATTATATACATATATATATATATATATATATATATATATATTTACATTTGATAAACAAGCATTTGACCACAGTCTCACCTGATGGAAAGCGATGACGCGGTCGACTGTGGTACATGCTTGCTTAAAAGGTACTTATTCACCCTGTATTTGAAGACTCTTAGATTGTATATGTTGGGAAATATAGACGCTAGTAGGTTATTCCATACTTCAGCCGTACGCATTATGAAGCTAGATTTGAAGCGCTTTGTGCGTATTTTTGGAATATCGACCATGTATGGATGCCGTGTTCCTGTGCATCTTGTTGTTCGATGATTGTGGAGATCGATCGCACATTATCCGAAGTGAATCCTGTAAAACACCGATAAGCTGGCAACTTTGCATCTATGTTAAGGCTTTGAAGTCTAGCCTCCACTAAAGCATCGTCACCAATGAGCTTCTTTGCTCGATTATCTATGGAGTCCAAGCCTTGGAGTTGGTATGTAGTCGAACCATCCCAGAGATGGTTGAAAAATTCCATACAAGAACGTTATATTAATAATACGAATTATGCATACGTAAGCAGTAGGTGTGCGTAACCCTACTTGTCCGAGCAGCTCCGGACAATCGACCGTGCCATTTGCTATGTTTAGCTGTGCGATTATCTAATGATTCGTCGATGTGCTCGTCGCCGAGCTCACCGATGTCAAATACTTTATGAGATATCGCCCTTGTACATAAGGTTGCTTTTCCAACGTTTCTTGTCATGTCGTCACGTCACATGTTTGTTTCACGGATGTTGTCAAAGATGCAACGATGTTTGCTCTTACAGAATTGCACGGCAGGAGGTAAGCTACACCTGCCACACGTCTTCTCTCTTGCAGTGTTTTATTGCATCGTGATGTATAGTTTGGCAAAAATATATTTGCGCCGTTTAAGATTATTTGTAGGTACCGAAGGAATCGCTTTCGTATGCCTTCTTTTAACCACACACATCACAATTCCTGGAACAGAAGTATGGTTTACGAGAAAACTATTATAAGTATTATTGGTCAAATATGGCGACTAGCGACTACGGGTTCGCAACTTTGCATTTTTACTCCGATCCGTCAACACAAAGAAATCCATTGTGATATGTTCTTTTCGATTTTCAGTATCGATTACAGAAATTATTTTATTTCCCAAGAATATTATTCAAATAAAAATTGTTTCATAGTCCATAATTGTAGCAGCGAATGTGTAATGTGGAGCCGGCTATTGGCTAGATGACCTCACTGCTACCGACACCGCCGCGCCATTCCTAGCTATATTGTACAGCTAATACTCTGACTCACACTTTATTATTATTTGTCAAGGAATAATCGTAAATTCATACTGAAAGTGAACTTACAGAACAAAGTAAGTAATAAACGATAAAATCGCGCTGAGTTCATCTTATTTATGAGTCACAACTGGATCAATACAATACCATACCTTATGGAAAATATTGAGAAGATTAGCCCGAAGTCATCTTATATCGAAACTTAGGCTAAAATACTTAGCATGCTTTTTGAAATCTAAAATTAAATTTCAAGTAAGTAAGTAAGTAAGTTCTAAGTGTTTTAGCCTAAGTTTTAATTTCTTTATGAGGTCAGATCAGTATTTATTGAGATACGGTTAAGACGCTTGGTCTTCTCTTGTTAAAATTTAGCGAGGGTCTTCTTCTTCTTGTTACATTTAGGGAGTTCGGAGTTGCAGCTGCAATGCAGAGCTGTGACCCTAGCACGAATAACTGCGTAAGTGTAACGTAACGTGTCGTTCACATGAAACAGAACAAACTGTCATTTATCTAGGGCAACTGTGACACAGATAACTTATAGTTTGTATACGTATACTTTTTCGAAAATGGTTTGCTACGGCCTCTGAAGAGACACCTCTTTTTATTCTAAGCTGTTTGAACATTATATCCAAAAGAATGTACAAATTTATGTAAGGTGTAGGTATTATACTATAAAAAAAACGATTACTAAGAATAGTAATCGTTTTTTTCTCAAAGCCTATGGTTTCTTCAACAATAATAAAATAAAATAACTCAAATAATATACTAAATACTATTTTTATTTTTTTATTTAAATTAGATACTTAGGTACTCAAAATTATAAGACCCGATATTCATGTTTATGATGGTAGCTATTATTTAAAAAAAACTATACATCGAATCTTGATTAAATTTAAATGAGACCACATGAGAAGCACAAGCTTACAAATTACAAATAATCTTCGTCATCGGTTAACTTAGAAATAAGTTCTGAGGTAATACATCCTACTAATATTATAAACGTGAAAGTTTGTATGTATGGATGTTTGTTACTCATTCACGCAAAAACGGCTGAGTGGATTTAATAAAACTTCGTATATATAGATAGATGAGGCGCTGAAATAAAATATAGGATACTTTTTCATCATCATCATCCTCCTTCACCACACGGGTGAAACCGTGGGGCACAGCTAGTATAAAAAAACCTGTCGAATTGAGAACCTATTTTTTTGGCCCTCTGTTAAAAAATGCCGCGAAGTTGCGCACATTTGCTTGCGCAATCTGT
Source organism: Selenia dentaria (assembly GCA_917880725.1). Lineage (NCBI taxonomy): Eukaryota > Metazoa > Arthropoda > Insecta > Lepidoptera > Geometridae > Selenia > Selenia dentaria. Next base: position 18,971,692 of record OU862879.1, read on the forward strand.
GTTTATAATAAAGGAGTAGAAGCTAAAAAGTCTGTACTTGGAAAATAACGCAAAATACGTAAAATTACCTACTGAGCAAAAATATGATGTATCTGAAAAAACGTCTGTCTGTCTGTATGCTCACGTATAACTTGAAAACTTCCGCACAGGTTGGATGAATTTTGGCATATGGATAGAATAGCCCCAGAGCTCCCTACTATATGCTTTTTATCTTCAAATATTTTTTTTTTTTCTTTCAAATAAATCCAAGATAACAGCTTAATGCGGTCACATATAAAACCTGGGGTCTGGATTGACTGGTCAGCGCGCATGAACTTCTATGGTACGTTTACAAATCTACGTTATAACAATAAAATAAACTATACTGTGTATTACTAGGGCTAAGGGGGTAGGGGTGTATAAACAATTATAATTAAGAATGTAACACTTATTTTTATTTCACCAATACAACCCTTGGATAACTGTATACTATACATATTGAAATACAGTTTATTTTTTAAACACGACATAACAAATCACCACGCCTACATCCTCGAAGGGGTAGGCAGCGATGCTTGAAACACCTACGTGTCGCCAGAGGGATAATATTTTTTGATCCCATGTAATAGGACGTGAGTTTATTGCTATTTACGCTGTTCCAGTCTCCAGACTGCTATTGAGAATTTGTCAGAAAAACCCAATAACGGTATGGCCCGTGTATTCAAGGGCACTGAAATCCCAAAGAGGAGCTCTCACCACTACAACAAGACCAAGCGAGCGAAGCCGCTGGCGGGTCAGCTTACTTATAGAAAGCAAGCATATAATATGCACGCGTTGTACTCGCCTGGATAAGCATATATAGAACTCCGCACAACTTTGTATAATAAATATGCATCTAGTATTTACTAAAACTTTCTACGAACATTGAACTGGAGAACACATAGACATCCACCATTATGTTACACGTTAAAACTCGAGATAAAGCAAATCTTGAAAAACTGTACAACCAATGACCACTATTTTTGAAATTATTTCTGTTAGTCGTGAAGAATATTATCGACATCTTAATATATATAATTATCTGTATATGTGTTTGTCACATAACTCCTCCTAAATAGCAGGACAGATGTGGATGAAATTTTATATGAATAACTCAATATGTTCCTGGATGGTTTGAAAACTGTGTATATACTTTTGTTGAGATATAATCGCCGAATATTTTACTGTACGATGTGATCAGTAAGCAGATGTTAAAGTTGAAAAAAGACCCCGAAACAACGTGAATTTTCCGCATATTTTTCACGGCGTTTTTTTTTCTTATTCCTTTAATATTTCTACCCACAGACTCCAGGGTTCGTGCCATTTTTTACATTTATTTAACTTAACTTATTAATCAACTATTTAAATATACATCTTTGCATACAATGAGTGAACATATACTAAACCTAACATTATATAAGAAGTAAAATAACAGACAGAAAAACAAAACCAAAATTAAGTGTTCATTGGAATTCCGAGCAGACCGGTCTTCGCAAGCAGCACCCGTTCACGAGTTGACGCATGTGCCAGCCATCGCCTTCCTCAACCATATTTGAAGGAAGATGGCGGCCCGACACACGACGCCGCCACTTGCCAACACCTCTTCGTGAGCATGACTGGTCAGAATGCCAATGTTTACCCATTACATTAAGAAGGCAATTACAAATATTCCAGTTTTTTTTTGCAAAATATCTTTAAGACGTAGAATACTGCTTACCCACATTCCATTTCAGCAGGGCCTCTATCACCACGCTATTTCTATCTTGGATGGCCATTTTCAGATTATATTCACGTATAGTCTGGTCTTACAACCATCGCCTTCCTAACGAATCTACGGACTTGGCGTTGTAATAAAGACTCAGCCAAAAAAACACTTATTTTTCAGTATATATTAAAGACTTGTGAACTTATAGCTCATTAATGCTAATACTTTAAACTGCCGCGTTCCAAAATTATTCGAGCTACTACCAATCAGAACCAGATAGAAACAAAGGACAATAATTGAAAATTATATTTGCAATATATTATTTTATTACAATCGCAAAACAGTTACATGAGTAGCAAATGGCACTCGGCAGATGTGGAGTACTCCAAGTATTCTAAATAATATTTTTAAATAGCGACTGCCCGCGACTTCTTTCGCATAGTAGGCAGGCTCGGCCTTCAGCCTCGCCATAACCTCTCATCTTTTCTTGGTTTTTCTTTGATAAGAACCTTCTCCCGACAATAATTAACACAACAAAAAAGAATTAGCGAGATTGTTCCATCCGTTCTCAAGTTATAGTATGACCAGGAGAAATAGGGGTTAATTTTTATGTATTTAATATAGATTTCGGCAATTAAACACATAAGATGTCGAGCTCGAAAAATTAAAATTAATGACTGCTAAACATGGACTCTATGCAGCAATACGAACGCATTGCAAGCGTTCTAGGAATTGAAGTCGCGCGTATTAATTTACTGTTTTAATGCTAGTAAATAACAAAAGCTGAATAAAATTTGCTGCTAATTTACTGTGTTGTAGTTTAATCGAGTTGAAGTTCACACTTGACAGTTGCGTGATGGAATAGCCGTGCGATTCTGTAATGATTCGTCGACGCGCTCGTCGACGAGCTCACCGATGTCAGATACTTTGAGATATCGCCCTTATACATAAGGTTGTTTTTCCAACGTTTCTTCTCATCTCGTCATTTGTTTCAAGGGTGTTGTCAAATATGCAACGATGTTTGCTCTTATGGGGGATCCCAATAATCTATCTATCCACAGTTTTCCTTACTATCGATTGAAAGTTGACATAACGTCCATACTAATAGTGTCAAATATTTATCTCTAGTAAGGTAAACCGGCGATAGATAGATTATTGGGATCCCCCATTAGAGAATCGCACGGCTGATTGTGGTGCAAAATAAAAATCTGAATGTTAGTTCACCATAACTCCACGACGCTTCTCTTCTTACACATATACTAAATTCTTATATACCAACAACAGCAATTCGAGGAGAACCATCTTATTTGTTTGATACTAGTAAGAGACTAGACAATAGACATACAAAAAGTTAACATCATGGTAAGAGTCAAGCCTGCCCATAACATGTGCAGTCCCACCCAAAGCTTCAAGCATTAAAGATATGCGCATCATTGTCCTTCTAATACCTAGTTGTTCCGTCTATCTATTATCATGTCCAAATAACTCCGACTAATATTACGGCAAGTTTATAATGATCACATTAGTAAGTAAGCAATAAAGGTGCGTAAACGGAAGGCGGATGCTGCTGCCATGTCAGGGGGAAGCAACGCACCCACTATGATTGATTGGGCATATTGGCACAACAAATAGCGTAGTCACTGTAACCGATACCTCAACGACACGATTTACTCAAGCAAACATACTGACATCAAGATAGGGTAAATCCAGGTTTTATTTGTATTTATTACATTTTTCATATTAGCATGTCATTTGTACTCGTATTATATTTATAATCAGGCAATATATTCTCATACATAGTACTGTACAGGGGCCTTACTATGAGCTTAAAGCAGGACTTATAGAAAACTGCCCGGCTTATTCGTACCATGACAACGTTAAAGCAGGCCTGCCAAGGCCTACTATTCAAGAACCGCAGAAAAACCGTTCACCTGTTTTTTGTACTCGTATGGACTTTCGTCAACTTGTCGCTCTAAATTCACTCAGTTTATCAGCTTACAAAGGTCTAGGCGTTTGCAATGTTGCTTAGAGTTAATTGATAGAATGCCAGATACAATGTTATCCGTTCTCCTTGGAGAAAACAATATTTTAACAGGTCACCTAAATGAGCGTCATGGTATAATTTCATTCAAAACTGTTTACGCCAGGTTTAAGAACTGCACGGAACTGGCATGGTTTTTATGAAGCTGATAGTAAGACCCCAGTACGTAGGGGCAGTGGATTGTACAAATACATTTAAAAAAATAAGAAGTTATATCAAAAACATGTACCAAAAAATGTTATGGGTATGTAAAATATCAGAAAACTAAAAGAAAGTGGATTTAAAAAATTGTGAACAGTTCTTCTTTAGATTGTGAACAGATCTGTTTGTCTAACCTTTCACCAAACACCCTATATATATACCTATACTTCCCTATATATGACAGATATTAATGTGAGTTTAATAAAAACATTATTTTGGTTAAAACAAAAACGTGAAAATAAATTTTAAAATCACCAAAACTTTTTAGTTCTAATAGTTTTAGTCCTTTAATTTTCATATAATTATTAGTTTGTTTTTATATAAAAATACTATAGGAACGGTTTCATTTTATATATATATATATCAATGCCAATGACCTTTCGTTCAATTGAAAGCACGGAATCGCTACGTTGAAAATGTCATTACACATCCAATTAGTGATTGCAGTAAGGTTTGCTTATCCCGAAGAACGACAAAGCATGCTTTGCTAAGAGTTATTGCTGTGCCCCTTAACGTAACCTATAATAATCTGTTAAAGTTGTCTTCGTAAAGTGCTATTCGGATAGACTCGAGTTGGCAAACCGCTTCAATAATCCTAAAAATCCTCACAACGGCGTTCGAATTGAAAATCAGTGAAGGAAATAGAATATAAAAACTGTTTCATTCATCGTTACTAAAGCTTCAATGTTTACATTTTGGAAACGTTAACAATGCCATCAATTCGAACGCGCCTCTAATATGCATTGTTTAATCGTATCGTGATCGTGCCAATGGAAGACGATCGAACCGCAGCCCCAAGGCCCACGGCACCCGCTGAGGCAGCGTTGCTTGACATGATGTTCATTTGTTCGGATTTGTTAGACACCCAGAGCGCCCACAACTGCTAACATTACGTGATTAGAACACATTAGTTGCTATGAACTTGTTATTGGCAGTGACTTTTAGGTAAAGTATACACATCTAGTTTATCGCTGCTGCATGATACAGTGGTAGTGTTTTGTTTCTGTAGGTACTTTTTTAGAACAAGTACAATTTGAAAAATTTGATACCGACTTCCATTCTATTCAGTTATTGGAGTGTAACTCAAAAACTATTGGACCGAATTTGTTAAAATTTAAATGGGACCACACGGTAAGCACTAGCTTTCAAATAAAGAATTTTGAGAATTGGTTTACCCAGGTGAAAGTTATGAGGTAACAAACATAAAAAATGCAGACGGATTGAGTACCTCCTCCTTTTTGGAAGTCAGTAGAAAATACTGTTGTATACGGTTACTAGCTGACCCGCTAGTGGCTTCGCTCTCTTTTCTTTCTTTTCTTCATTCTCCTCCTCAAGACTGAAGTTACAAAAATGCTTCCTTTGTGGGTGCTTAGGTACAAAACAAAAGGCAACAACTACCAACATTTCATGTTTGTAGCTCCAGCACTTTATAGGCTCTACGTTGATGAATCAGTCAGTCAGTCAGAACAAATAATAATATTATATTATTCTACTTTGGTATATTGAAGCATGGTTACCCATAGTTGATATCAACCACACGATTAATTGCTAAAGCGGATATATATTATTTTGTCATATATACGTGGGACATACTGAATGTTTATGGAATCACAAACGGCCATTACCATACAAAAATGCAGTTACGGAATTGGAAAAATGGACTCTCTAGGAACATATTTTTAGTTTGAGAGACTGTCATTTGCTTTTCATGGCTATTGGCGTCTTTTAAAAAAAAAATTTCACACTAACACGATGAAATTAACTCGTAACGTGTGAATTTTCGCTCAATATTTTTTTACGATTGTCGCTGTGGCGTCAACAAGAGAGTGATTACAATTAGCATTTGGTGATGAAGCCCCATGTCGCAGCTATGTGTATTTGTTGTTCGGAAAATTTAGACGTGGATGTGTACACACTGACGACTGACTTCACCACCATAACGCTAAGGTAACGAAATCATATTTGAAGGCTTCAAATGTAAAAGCGATGATGCATCCGCCATGCAGCCCAGACCATGCACATGTGCTTCATTTAGATTCCTAAAATTAAAGACAAACTTAAAGGTACGCGTTTTTACAAAAAATCCAGAGAATGCATACATTTATAAATTGGGAGGTATATATACTTTGCAAAACAATAAAGGTGTCATAAGTCTAATATCTGATCTTATCTATCAGAATCCAGAAACTGTCAGTATGACTTAAGTACACATACATACTACTAGGTAAATATTATAATTTCAAAAGTGTGTATGCGTGGAGTGCTGAAACTGTAAGTCGGATTGAGATAACATGTATAATGGAAATAAATTATACCCTGGGTTACATTTGCACATAGGCATTTCATCCTGATTTTACGGGTAGTTCCCGAAGGACAGCGATAAATTAAGCCACATAAAGTAAATCAAAGGCGGCAGCAATTCTGATAAAAACTTACTTTCATTCCTGAGATATCACATAATATACTTTTTATCGTGCCATAAGTTTCTGTGGGATAGTCATTCTCCAGTTTGACCTTCGAAGAAGAAGGAATTGAACAACTTCTGGAGGACTAAAACTATCGGTCTACAACCCGCTCTCAGAAGTTCCGTCGTAATTCCGTCTTCACCTGGCGCCGTATTATTCTTAAGCTCTTTGAAAGCCATTCTAATTTCGTAAAGGCTGATGTAAGGAATGTTTTCGGTATAGTGTCAGACTAACTGGCTGTGATTTCCTGAGCTGCGTCAGTAGTGCGTTTGCCTGTTGACGTGTTTACCGCCCATAGAAGTTCTAACTTTAGAATCTTAGGCTTGGATAAAACGATTCTGCCACTTTCTCTCTTCAGTTTTGTCATTTGGCTTTGCCCAATAGACGAATCTTTTGCACTTTCTTCTTTTGCACATAGCCCTGGTTCCACTAATGGCGGCTGTAATAATGTACAGTATTAAAAGGACGCTAGTTGGGTTGCATGGACCTTCAAATTCGTCTATTTAGTTCACCGTAGACCGATATTTTAAATTCAGACTGCAGACTCAAATGAAATGAAATGTGAAATTTACAAAAAAATCCTTCCTTTGCGGATGCTTTCAACATAAAAGGCTTCAATGGCAAAATTTCTAGTGTCGTATATGAGTTGCGTTGGTTAATCAGTTAGGCAGGGCAGGTAATTATATAAGTTGTTTTTTTTGTTTTACCTACAAATACTCTTCCCTTTGTCAGGGTGTAGGACTTTAATAAGATTTATCTTGGTGGATACAACCGCAGTGCCATATTAGTGTCAAGCATTTCTTTTACTAAAGAAATGCTTACTTCCAATGCCACAGTGTGCCCTGCTCTGGCATGGGAAATTACTGAGTGCATGAGTTCAAATAACTGGCCTCTTAGGGTGGGGGGCGAAATCCGATCCCGCCCATAACTTTATTCCTTAGATATATTGGGTGAGACTGCGACGGTTATTGCATTATTATTTATTAAGGTGTAGCCTAAATTCAGACGGACGACTCGTCAGTTTCGTCACTATTAATCTATACTTAATATTATAAAGTGGAAAGATTTATATTTTTGGATTTATGTATGTAACGAATAAACATGAAAACTACTAGACCGATTTCAAAAATTATTTTACCATAAGAAATCTATTTACATTATCACTAAGTAACATATAGGCTATACTAGCTGGTGACCGCGACGTCGTCTGCGCAGCATTATTACTTCGAGTAGCTTATTATCTTCTCCAAAGCCATATCTACCTTTATACCAAAATCTCCTAAAATATTTATATGGTTATATGAGTAAATTTAAGTACTTAGTAAATCAATCAGTATACACTAATAATAAAATACAGTACCTACGTCATTACATTTCATCACCCTTGACGGTCGCCGAGCACGTCTACACTAGACGTGCTCGATCGAGCTGTCAAATTGACAGCAGGTTTTGACTAAGGTCAAAAACTGACACAAACTATGACAGAACTGTCATCATTACGATCTTAACGTAGGCCGATATCTTGTTATTTTGTCTATGCTGTGCCCAAGAATATTATGCTTTTTCACCCGCGTGGTGATGGATGATGATGATAATGATGAAAAGTATTTCATGTTTAATCCAGCGCCTCATCTTTCCTCCATACCAAACTTCATGAAAATTGGCCCCGCCGTTTGAACGTGAAAGAGTAGCAAAGATCCACCCACACATCCATACATCCATACTCACAAACTTTCGCGGTAATAATATTAGTAGGATAATACTTTAAAAAGTTAGGGATCCGTATGAAAACTTCATAATAATGTAACCCAAGGTGTGAAAAAAAAATTACCAAAAAACATCCTTATATCGCGTACGCTGCAGAAACTATTGACAATAGAGCAAAGTAATGTGCTGCGGTTTTATAGAAAACATCAATATCTGCAATAGAGTATCTGCAATACCATATGTGTAACTATTACAGATATTGACGTTAGAAAAGGGATATTTATCATGTATTGTATTTATAGTGAGCTCTCGATATTTCGACACAGTTGCATGCGCCACGTTCACGAGTAAACTGAAGTATGTGCGGGTAGGTGTTATACCGGTGGAGCAGATACCGTGAGTTATGTGTATCAAGACCCAGAGTTCGAGTTTCAAGTGACTGTCGTGTCATTGGTAATAAGCCGGAACGCACGAAACGTGAAAGGAAGAGGGTAGACCGTTTCGTCTGCTTATAACAACATCTACCCGCAGATACTTCAGTTTACTCGTGAACATGGCGCATGCAACTGTGCCGAAATATCGAGAGCTCACTATAAATACAATACATGGTAAATATCGCGTTTCTAACGTTAATTCTTGCATTAGTGACTATTGTCAGTTTAAAAACTTATATTACACATATGTCACAATAGTTACTTTTTCAATTTAAAATATGCAATAGTACCGCCGAAAAATCCTTATATCGCGTACTGCACTGCGGAAACTATTGGCAATAGAACATACTGGTGTACCATAGTTTTATAGAGCACATCAATTTCTTCGAAATATGTGCAACATCACATGTCTAACTATTACAGTTACGTCACTATAACTACTTTTCCGTGTTGAAATATGCAATATATTCGTACCTTGGTGTTGATCCACTACTCTAATAATAAAGAGGAAAGATTTGATAGTTTTTTTTATAACGGATAAACGCAATAACTACATTACCAGTTCAAAAAATATTTTACCAGTAGAAAGCTATTATGGTTGAGTAACATACGCTATTAGATTCATCGTCATCAACATCCAGCAACGCGCGGGTGATACCACGGAGCGCTTCTAGCACTTAATAAATTAAAATGGGACCAAATTGAGAACTTGCCAGCCTTGACCGACTTGCGAGCCTTGTTTCAAAAACGGAAAAGATCCTCAAGTTTACATTTCCCACATTCAAATTTCAACAAACTTGTATTAATATCCTTTCAGTCGTTAAGTTGTAAAAAGGTAATAAAAAGACAGAAAGTTACATTCGCATTTAAAATTATTAGTGTGGAAGGATCACTATGAAGTGATTATAGCGGTGAGAGTATGCTACCTTGCCCTCCTGGTAATGTTGTCTGTGTAGGTGTGATAACGTATTCGTCATGGAAATTGCTTAAAAGTTGCACATAAAGGATATTAAACCCTCTCAAGTCTAATAATTCTACTATATTATTAATAACTTTAACAAAAAAGCCTTACTTACCTAGAAAGCAGTAAAATAAATAAAAATATTAATATCTAAGTACGTAGTGGAGAAGGATGGTGGGAAATCCCTACATATCCTATTATTATACTATATCCCTACATATATAACTGTCTTATTTTTGGAATAATTTTCTAGGTTAGTGTTTTCTCTGGTTTGGACGTGTAAGGTAGTTTATTATATAAATGTTTTGTTTCAACCTTCTTGTCTGAATTTCATCAATGACGGGTCCAAAGCTTTTGAGTCATGCGTATATATTATAATAGAATAAAAAACAAAATTACATAGCGTGGTAGTTGATAAATTTATTTAATTGAAAATTAGTATAACTGTTTCGGGCGTTGGAATTCGCCCATATGGGTGTCATAAAGGCGGCCTGGGGTAAAAGTGCACAAGTTTCACTTCACACGGGTATTAGAAGAATATTTCCTTCTCCATGTTCCTAATAGTTCTACCGACTATAGACAGAACTCTTTTTTCAAAAGATCGGCTTAAATAATAAACAGACTTGGTAGTGAAAGGAAACAATTTGGAAGGCTACCTGGTTCAGCTCGCCCCGCGTGCTTGGTGTTATACGACCCGCCGTATTGCTTCTTTTCCTTTCCACATCGACGTTGGTTTTCTCGAGAGTTATCCGAGGATGAATTGTAATGCGCGAAGACCGCGGATGGTGTTGCCTTTCCGTCCGTTTAGCAATTTTCGAGGAGAACTATGGAGATCTCGACTCGTTCGCGTGCCGGTCAGACGTCAACTTTTCTTCCCAAAAAACTACCTCCCCAGGTTAGCCAATAATTTTGTAAGGTGATAATTATATGGAAAATGTGGGTAGTTCGGAGAAAGGTGTTGACAGGTTGCGTTCAGATAAAATGGATAATAGAAAATGTTGCGTTCAAAGATTCACCAATATTGCGAATATTAGCAAACAGACTTGTTAACTGATTGACTGTCCTGAGGCCGTAGCACAAACAATAGGTATGTGTTAAAGTATTCGTATCGTAAGCGTCAACGTGTCACGCTTTGGCGTACAAACTATGAGTTATCTGTGTCTTAGTTACCCTAGATAAATGGCAGTTGTTCTGTTGCACGTGAACGACACGTTACGTTACCCTTATGCGTTTTTTCGTGCTAGGCCCACTGAGTTGGATTTGTTTAATTCTTCCATAAACTTGTTTAATAAAATTATTACTTCAAAAGGGTTTGATGCAACTTTCCAACTGTCTCACTAGCATTTCTTATATATATCTTATGCACATCAATAAAACACTTACGGCCTTATTAATAAACTTGCCTTACACCCGGAGTAGTTACAACATCTATCTGTCAAGTTTTCGCTTGCAGTAAATATCACGCGTGAAAGCAAGACAAAGCATGTTACGTCTAATATAGGTTTACGCAACGTTTATTAATAAAGGCCTTAAGGTTTAAGGTTATGTTATGATAATTAATTATTAGTATGTAATTTTTTTTTCGCTCTATCAAATGTAAGCAAATAAGTAGTTATAAACGTTTATAAGCGAAAGCATGTAATTTTAATGTTGTTTAGTTTTAATTTTCTTAAGAATTCTTAGTGAAGTAGCACTGTTTGCTTTCCGAGTAAAATAAAATAAAATCAAATATATGCTGTTACATTCATACGTACAAAATTGTGCTCTTATATCACCTTCGGAGTGGCAGTTGTATACGCAGCTTATATTCCCATTAAGTTAATGAATTATTTTCGTCAGCCACATAGCGGGCCTAAACAAATACCAAATTTTAAGCTATATTGTAATATAATATACATAATACTATATACATAATACACATTAGAAATACCGACACCAATAACTACTGCAACGTACTGCAATAAGCAGTACGTTGATGAGATGATTATGACCTAGGTTTTTGGTATTGTTCTAAAAATCATAATTGTCTCAATAATGTATAATCTATCTATCTATCATAGTATAGAAATGTAGTAACATAGGTTCAATAATTAGATAGATAGAGAGATAATATTGTATTGTACACTTATGCCTTTGCAAAGGACCGGACGTAATCCTTGAAATAAATGGAATAATATGATAATAATGTTTATTGAGCCAAAGATAAATAAGTTTTCATACCACCTGCTCGAAAATGTTCTATTACATGTCACGCAATCTCTACGTAAAGCAAGGCATTACATACGCGGGGCTGTAAAGTTGTATGAAACTCCCTGGGGAGTAAAGTGATTTGAATTTGGAACGTTAATTGTAGGAATACTCTTAGTACGGAGACAGCATACAGAAAAAAAAAGAAAAAAGGCGCGAAATGATTGTACTATTAGTAGTGCGTTCGAATAGCCCTAAGTTGGCGAAAATAACGCTTAAAACGCTCACAAGGGCGTCCGACTTGGGAATCTATGGGTGAAAATGTCGTTAATGGCTCTTTTTGTTCAACGTTCGAAAAGCTAAAATAGTGTTATTTTTGCCACCAAAATTGAGCTGTACGAACGATTTAACTAAAGGGCCAACAATAGCAACGCCACCAATGCCCTTATTGCTAAACGAACGCTCCTATGGAGTGTTATGTTGTGGATTACGTAGCGTAACCCATAGCAGCGCGCATGCGTAATTTACGCACGGACGGACCCTCTGCGCATTCCATACTTCAAGTCATAGATAGCTTCAAGTTACGTGCCATTATGTTTGGTGTTATTTTAACAACTTCCATAAAATGTTATAATTTTGAACGTGGTGTATGTAACTGTACCGAAATATCGGGAGCTCCAAAAGCAACTAAATCGTGGTCTACATCTTGTGAGTACTAATTATAACTTAGTTAGTTATAACAACCCCGAAAGTGTAGAACAGTGTTTTCCATAAAATGTTCCTTCCAAAAATATTACTCTGCCCCTCTATAGTGGTACTAATGTGTCCAATATGAATATGAACTACTAATGTATTTTACATATCTCTTGCTCTGTAAGTACACCCTTACACCCCTGAATGCCGGGGTGTATGACTATCATTACAGCATAGGTTTTGGAATTTGAAAAAAGAACTGTCATACTCATACTGCACGAAGAATATTTTTAATAAGTTAATATTTTTTTTCTCGGTATCGATTAATTACTCGAATCGGAATCTAGACAATTTATTTTATAAAGATTTTATTTTAAATATGGAACTATTTGTTTCCACATCGTATGTTAGATGGAATCGATTTAAAAATCAAACTGGCCAGCAAGATTTGACGCGCTTGCGTGCGTGAAAAAAAAAAGGCAGTCTACTAGTAGGCGCGAAAGCATCGCGAAAATAATTAATTTTCTTGTTTGAGTTCTTTTTCAAAAGTTTTAAACATGTCTAGTGACGAAGACATAGATCTAACGCCCGATTTTATTAAAGAAAGGGCAAAAACAGTTGTCGAAAATATATTACCGCCGAACTCGAAAGAAAGATATGTAAAGGCATACGACGAATTTATGAAATGGCGGTCAGAAAAAAAAGTGAAATCTCTTTCTGATAGTGTTTTTATATCATATTTTGATGAATTATCTAAGAGGCTACAACCTTCCAGTTTATGGTGCTTTTATTCCATGCTAAAATCTACAATGATGACAAAACATGACGTGAATTTGAAAGATTTTTCTAAACTTACTGCTTTCTTGAAAAGGCAGTCTGACGGCTTTAAAAGCAAGAAATCGAAGGTATTTACTGCAGAAGAAGTACAGAAATTCTTAAATGAAGCTCCGGATGAAATTTATTTAGCAATAAAGGTACCTACGTATTTACTTGCCCTTTTTAATAAGTTACCAAAATATTTCACAAAAATACTATGCGAATTTGGTGCCTTTAATACAACTTATGTCTTTTTTACAGGTTGTTCTAATTTTTGGGATATCGGGAGCCTGCAGAACCGTGGAATTGACAAACTTGACAATAGAAAATGTAGAAAAACATAACAAATTACTACTCATAAAACTGCCTAACACGAAAACTAAAATTGACCGGTCATTTGTTGTGCATGAAGAATTTGCAAATTATGTTGAAAAATATCAAGCTCTTCGGCCTGAAAACGTGGATACAAATCGTTTTTTTCTTAATTACAGTAAAGGAAAATGCCACAGACAAGTAATAGGAAAAAACAAATTTACAGGCATGCCAAAGCAAATAGCCACATATTTAAAACTGAGTAACGTAGAGTTATACACCGGGCATTGCTTTCGCAGAACATCAGCGACTCTATTGGCTGATTCGGGAGCCAACCTCACTCTGTTAAAAAGGCACGGCGGCTGGAAGTCCAGCAAAGTGGCCGAAGGTTATATCTAAGATTCGATGGCAAACAAAAGCAAAATTACTTCTAAAATAACAGAAAATATAAACTTGAAATCACCACGTCAAAGCACATCATCTGAGCCATTTTTTAATGAAGAAAATAGTACCAGTCAACTGCCGCCATTTACGATGCAAGAACCTCAAGTCACTCAAACTCAAGTCTTATCATCACAAACTCATATTCAAATTATAAATATTCCTAAAAAGAACGTGACCATATCTCTTACAAATTGTAATAATTTTACTATTAATTTTAATTAAATACACATTTTTTTCTTCTTAATAAATGTTCATTGAAACCTGCTGTCTTGTTGTTTACTAACCTCACAATCGATATGTAAAGCAGAGTATTTATCTCGGGCGTAAGCATCAATTGCATACTCGGGTTAATTAGCGCCTTCGCTTCGCTCAGGCGCCAAAAACCTCGTATGCAATTGATGTCATACAGCCCTTGGTTAATAATCTACTATTACTTTTAACTATATATCTGCTCTTTTACAACTCTGAGTTTTTATTGTCTCGCAGTAGGTATGAAAAGTAGAGTATGCACCTCGAGGATAAAGCCTGTCTTCGTCTTAGGCGGCTTTAACCCCTCGCTTCACTCAAAACTCTACATAACTCCCTCGCTACGCTCAGGAATTAAATTTTAATCCCATTATTAACCAAAGAGTCCCCGTTACACTCAGGGTTCAATATACCGCCCATGACGTAAGACACTGCTTTACTCCCTTGGTGCATAATCTACTATTACAGCACCTACATAACTAGTATTTTACACAATATAATAATTTGAGACAAAACTTATAAAGCTTAGGCTAGTTACAATTTTTTTTTTATTGTTAGACTCAAGTCTTAACTTAAGAAGTGGCAGGTAATGCTACTGCATGATTATTTATTTATTAATTTCTAGCAAAAGTATATAGCATCACCAATTAAGATAATTAAACCAAAAAGTTATACAACTATTAATTAACTACAGGTAGGTACTTTACTTATATTTACAAGAATTATAAAGTTATGCGAGAAAATGTTAGAGATACATTTTCTGTTAACAAACAATTTTATGAAAAACATATGCCATTTCATTAAAAACATATGCCATATATAACTAGTGATTAATGATAATCATAAACTTAGATATTATTTGGGGCAATAATAATATTTATTTACGTTTAGGTCGGATTGTATGCACTAATCCAAACACTCGTTGCCATGGGAAACTTGATCTCTTTTACGCTAAACTCCGTTTTATTGAACTCGGCTGACAGTAAAATATCACCTTGTCGCCACATGGTATTTATGTATTAGGTTTAATATTTCTACATAAGATACACTAATACATAGTACAGTAAACATTATACATTCAGAGCATACGATCATCAATTAATAACATAAATATTGAAATAAGTTTAGTAGATAAACTGGAAAACAATTTTTATAAAATATTATGTTCTCTTAGTTGGTACAGTTAAGAAAATGATTCAAGCTTACGATGTAAATAGTAATCAGTATGTGTACATACTGATTACTATTTACATCGTAATAAAGGGAGGGAGATTAGTGGCCTTACTTATATAAACGCTGCTTAAAATTAAATAACGTACTAAATGATGTTCTTTAAATGACCAAGTCACTATGGGAAGTGGCGCATTTAATTTTTTCCAAGGCCATCGTTGAAACTTTAGGGTGAGTTGGGGAAAATTAACACGAAAAATAATGTATGAACGATTTTTTAATATATGCAGTCTGAGATGAGATATAACATCTCAAGTTATGAGTAAAAAACTAAATAATAGTGATCATGTCGTCTAAGTAAATGAAAATGCATTTTCAAATATATATACATTAATACATATTTTATGGCGCAATCGGGTTTGTTTATAATATATACATACCTATATATACATATATGTATATATATATACCTTATAATATTAATGTTAATAGAAAAATGGGCCTCGTAAACGTCTCAGGCGCAGTTGTAAACAATCCTAGGCCTGTGATTGGCCGGACTCGCTGAGAGGGTTTATCCTTCTGTATCGGATTTAAAGCCGCGGCGGCGATGTGACTGAATAGACATTATAATAATACAAAAAATTGAGTTATAAATGCTAGTCACATGTTAATAAAAACGGAATTTTAATTGTTTTCAAATCTGTATAACTCAGTTCAGACTGATGTTAGGTTATACAATCATATAATAACTTTTGCTTATTATATTATATTACACTCAATAATCTAGGTTTGGTTGATGGCCGCGGTAAAAAAAAAATGCGCCAATTTTGGTCATTGGCTTTTAAGCTTTTAAGCAGTCCTTTTGGAAAATTATGGGGGAGGCATATGTTTAGCAGTGGACGTCCTACGGCTAAAATAACTATACATAGTTGACTACCTTTGTAAAATGTATTTTTAAATGTACTAATGTGTAATGTGTGTACCTTTGTTATTCATGTAAATTTATTACTTACTGTTTAATATTTAATAGTCTTAGTTTATGTTATTTTATGTGTATGTGAATACTGTTCGACAACGTACCTATACAGCACAGTAAGTCTGTTTCATATCAATATTGAATTATTTTAATTATTCATATTTTCCGTAGTTAACATCATTTGTTTGTTTATCTGTTTTCTTACAGTTTGAAAAAATATCTTATTTATAATAATCAATTTTGAAAATGTTACTGTACAGCAGCCAACGACGTCTCTTTTATGACTTAACCTAGTATATCTATATTCATAATCAGCCCATTTTTTCCCACTGTTGGGACTCGAGCCTTCCTCTTGGAGAGAGGAGTTAGGCCATAACCCACCACGCGGGCCCAAAGCGGATTGGTGGATAGGTTAGTGGCCAACCGATGTCGAAGTTTTCAGGTCGCCCGAAGGCCCTCGACCGACATAGCCTAACGACTGTTGCCCTAAGACAAACAACCGGGACCGACGGCTTAACGTGCCCTCCGAAGCACGGAAGCGCTCAGTTGAATAATGCCACTAGCAGTCACCCATCCAGGTCCGGACCGCAGCAAGTGTTCCTGTGTTCCAATATGGTACAAACCTGTTTTATCTTCACCAGTTCATGAAAACTAATATAGAATGTACGGCATTTCCTACAAGTTTAGGGACTAATAAGTTTATAGATATACCTTGTAGAAGGAGTTTATTTAAAAAGATATTCTCTATCTCTATTAAGTACACTTGGCGCGATTAAAGTACCGGGCACTTGCTGGAATGGAGCTAAGTAACCAAAAATAAACTAAAATACTCATGACATAATATAGTGGGTGGGAAACTTCGGTACACGAGTCTGAGTACCAAACGGGGCCAATGAGACGCAATTGTTTATCAACAATTGACAAGAACTAATACTATACTTAGAAATGTCTTAACTTTACGACTCTATATAAGTATTACGAAGAATCTAATTAAGGATTATGAAGTCTCAGGGTGACCCGTCGCAGAACTTTGCAACATAAAGGTCGATAGCACTGCACCTCTCATGTATTTGCGTGTTTGTCTCGGTATCTAGTACCTAATAAAAAACCTTCTTGAATGTTATGAGGTAAGCTCCACAGCTAGGCTGCGAGCTTGATAACTAATTAATCACTGCCTCGGTAAGCGGCGTAATTTCCGCCCACAGTGAAAAATGCTGAATAACGATAAAAGTGAGAAGGGTCGCACCATCTGCCGCTCACGGAACCCAGATATTATAGCTCACCACGTAGGGCATCTCCGAAATATTTCTAATTAGAACCCTCAAATGATCGAGGAATTCGTAATGGTATAAAATCTACATGCATTACTGTTCTTGTCATAATTCTGCTAAATGTAACACACTCCTTACTTTTTTACTCGATTAATTTTAATTATATAATAAGAGACTCTAGCTCCTACGAAATAGAATGTCATAACGCTTAGAAAATATATAATAAACTAGTGCCTCGCGGTTTCACTCGCGTGGTGATGGATGATGATGATGATGATGCAACGTATTAAATGTCCTCCTCCGAGATATAATCTATCTCTTTGCCAAACTTCATTATGATAGCCGTTTAGGTGTGCTAAGGTAACAAACAGACGCAGTGTCAGAGTTACAAACGTTTTGACGTGATAACGTCTTAAACTGCGTCCACATTTGCAACATTTTACCGAAATTTATCCTGTGACCGTGTCAGACAGGCATGTCAGTACTGATAGTGTGGACGTCTTTCGTTACGTGCACAATTGTTACAAACTACAGTTACGATTCATTTCATTTCAAAACTGAAACCACAAAATGTGAGGCAGTACAATGTACAAAGTTACGATCTACTAGCTGAGTCCAGTGTGGACACTGGTCTGTGTACTATCATGCATCTAAGATACGTGTTACGAGCCGATCCATCGAAAGTCGGTGTTTTCAAATGATGTTCGCTATTGTCCGCGTGACCAGGAGACGTCCACACTTGCGTTTATGACACCCGTCGAAGTACCTCAAATGACACCAACACATACACGGAATAGGAACGGATCACGTCGTGATGTGTCCCGGTACGTCCCCCGCCCACTCCTCTAGCTCTTTACGTAGAGACTCCATTTTGAAAGAGCAATTGTTAAGAGTACAACGTAACATCTTTGTAAATTTCGATATAACTAATAGTTATTTTTATTAATAAACGTACTTACGAGTATTTAAATGTCGTCTGTCACGTGATAACTTTTAAAAATAGTAAAATACGCTGCCAACCATTTTTATCGCCTTTAATTTTTTAATGGCACCGGTTTCCTAGTATTTATTTTAGTCTATGAGCACCGTGTGCTGTCACTTCGAGACATATAGGGTGTTTAGTAGAGGGACCGACAAACCAAATGGGCGTGTTCGGGGGCCCACTTGGAGAATACAAGTTGGCCAAAAAAATCCCCTACCCCCCAATTTTTTTTTAATATTATTTGTGAATTTTCCTGTTTTAACCATAACATTTATAAAATCTGTTTTAGACCGGATGTTTAGACTCTATAAGCTCTTAATCAGTTAGTTAGCTCTGTTTTGTATCCAATTTTGCTTTGCGTGGCCTGAAGGTGTATTAGAGACCAAATTCAACTAAAAACATCCGGTCTAAAACAGATTTTACAAATGTTATGGTGGTAAATAAGTAGAATTTCAGAGAAAGCGGGGAAATTCACAAAAAAAAATTTTACAAAAAATGGGTGGTCGGGATTTTTTTTTGGTCAACTTGTATTTTCCAAGTGGGCCCCCGAACACGCTCATTTGGTTTGTCGGTCTCTCTACCAAACACCCTGTATATATTAAAGCGTTTCTGATGAAGCTATGCCAATAAAGCTTAGGTAATTAATTGGAAAAGTGGGTGAATAGTATTCTACAGTCAGCTGATCAGTTCCATAAAAATAACATGTTCCAAGATTAGAAACGATACTCCAAAAATAGGTACCTAATGGTTTTGACTAGACAAAGCCTTGCTTATTGTATCTTCATTCTAATATTTTGAATGTTTATTATAAAACGCTGTTAATACATTTAATTATACCAGATAGGCGAATAAACGCAAGATCGTTAAGAGCTAGGGTATAACATAAAAAAATTGCGAGAGTAAACAAAAAGGCGGGCCATATAATATAGTATAATTTCAGATAGGTAATATTTTAGTTCGCTACTTGCACAATTATAATTATTTTATTAAACAGCATTATGCCAAGGCAGCTTGACGGGTTATAATGTATGTAAGTGTAATGAATGAATAAATAAGTATTTTTTAATTAAAACCTAATATTTATCAGAGTTTTATGTACAGCCTTCACAGATGTATCTATATTACCTTCTAAAGCAATCGTCACTAAACAA
Source organism: Selenia dentaria (assembly GCA_917880725.1). NCBI lineage: Eukaryota > Metazoa > Arthropoda > Insecta > Lepidoptera > Geometridae > Selenia > Selenia dentaria. Next base: position 18,991,472 of record OU862879.1, read on the forward strand.
CCATTATTCTTTTATTCGATGAACAAATCTTTTAATTCTTCGCATTTAAGTGAAATAGAGTTGCGTAAAGAAATGTAAAGTGGTTACGTGATCTGTTCCAGGAAACATACAGACGGTGGGCGTGCAGCACGATGGTGCCACTGTGGGTGGAGGAGGGCGCAGAGGAGGGTGAGGAGGCGGGCGGGCGGTCACGGCGCGAGCCGACCGGCGAGCACGCGGCGCGCTGGCACTCGCGCCATCTGGAGCGCGTGGGCCACCTGGACCGGCGGCGCGGCGTGGGCGGCGTGGTGGGCCGCTGGGTGCGCGCCGCCGCCGCCGGGCCCGGCCGGCCGCTGGCCCGCCTCAAGCCCTGCCTCTCCGTCTGCCAGCTCGTAGAGCAACACTGCCCATACTTCTTGCCAGCGGACCGCGCGCCAGCCTATCCCACACAGTATGCCGGTGAACCAACATTCCTGTGTCTCGGTAACTATTTCATCACTTTAAAGTATACGATAATAGCTCAATTAGGGGTTAGATTTGTTAAATAATTTTATTCTTAACTAACTACACCCGCGTGCATAGTTACTCGCTTAATAACAAATTTCATAAAATTGGTTCAGACCAAAGACCAACCAGAGCTAGCGTTAACAGCTAGCCGTTTGAGCATGAAGAGGTAACAAATATACAAACATACTCACAATTATCGACTTTAAAATATTAGTGTTATGTGCTGTGATAGACTTGCGTTTGACTACAATCTCACTTGCTTTTAACCCTTTGCGTCCCAGAGACGTAAATATACGTCAGTTCCATTAATACATATTTTGTTTTAGTTATCACGGTATAGGATGGATTAAACTATGATTATGTCTAAGATGTTTTGGCAAGCAAACCTAGAAGACAGCTATTCACTTGCGAATTGGAAACTTTAAGGCCTTTATTAATAAACGTTGCGTAAACATAGATTAGGCGTAACATGCTTTGTCTTGCTTTCACGCGGGACATTTACTGCAAGCGAAAAATTGACAGATAGATGTTTTAACTACTCCGAGTTTATTACAAGTTTATTAATAAGGCCGTATGATTATATCTATCGGGGATAACGGACTCAGGTAATCAAGCCAAGGTTGCTTAACAAAAATGAAAGCAATTTGCGTGGTAACGGTCATTAGTCATCGCCGTCAGTTAGGCGGTCGCAGGTTCTATCTCTACCTTGAACCTAGTTGAGCTTTTTATGTAGGTAAAATCATCATAAAATCGTGGTGTACAGTGTAGTGCCCCCTTCAGATTGAAACCCCGTCACGAATCACTTAAGCTTGTGTCTCTGCGGCTGTCCTTGAGAGTCATCTATAGATGTGATCCATAGATGAATATAATGTGTGATCCACCTTCGACCGGATCATCATTGACTATCAAGTGAGATAATAGTCAAACGCCAGCCTATCAATTATAATATCACTACTTTTAACTACCACGGTTACTTAACGTGCAAAATAGAAAATGTCACACATTGAAAGTAATCATGTAGTCAAAATTTTTTGTTATATCTTTCTGACTGAAGCTTATGCTGGACGCGGTAATTTATGAAGGAAATGAGGAAAATTAATTACATTGTGCAACCCATACTTAAAGGTAGTAAAATTACTAAAAATATATCGATTTAAATATTTGAACGTTTACTGGATTGTAGGGATACTTTCTTGATATCAATTACACAATTTTTTGCATGGATAACACATAAGTTGTAATAAATATATTATCTATACTTATAATAAAGGAGTAGGGGCTAAAAGTCTGTACTTGGAGGAAAAATAAAAAAATATTAGTCAAAAGACGTACTACCTACTGCACAAGAATATGACGTTTTTGAAAAAAACTGTCTATCTGTTTATCTCTATGTTCACGCATACATTACAAACTGTATATCTGTTTATCTCTATGTTCACGCATACGTTACAAACTGTCTATCTGTTTATCTCTATGTTCACGCATACATTACAAACTACCTCACAGAGTTCGAGGAAACTTGTTATATAGATAGAATAGAGCCCCCCGGAGCTCCCAAATATAAACTTTTTATCTTGATCCGTTACTTAAATCCAAGGTGGCAGCTTGATCTCTTTATGCTCAACTATGCAAACTACGCACTCTCATATAAAACTAGAGTCTCAATAGATTGGTCGGCGCGCATGAACATCTATGATACGGCTAAACAATTATATAAAACAATTATAGCTATAACAATTGAATAAAACCAGCACACCGGTGCATGTATTACTAGGGGTAGGGGGTAGAGGTGTATGTAGGTAGTGTGTATGTAGGGGGTAGAGGGGGTAGAATGTAACACATATTTTTATTTTTGTAATACTACCCTACTATATACTATTTATTTTTGTAATAGTAAGTACTTTTTAAAATGCATAATGTTATTTTTAAATACAACATCAATACACCAAATCGCTACACCTACATCTTCAAAGGTGTAGGGACCGGTATTTGAAACACTTATATTTCGCCAGAGGGATAATATTTTTTTGGTACCATGTAATAGGAGGCGAGCCTATTGCCATCTATGAGACACTTTTCCAGACTCTGCAGACTGCGAAGTATTGAGAGTATTTTTAATATATAATATTTTAAGAAAGTGATGCGATACCGCCAGTTTTGTAAGACTATCAATAAAACAAATAAAAAAAATGTAACAAAAACCCAATAACGGTCCGACCCGGGTATTAAACTTAGGACCTCGAAATCCCAAAGCAGCGCTCCCACCACTACACCAAGACTATGGTGCGAAGCCGCTGGCCGGTCAGCTAGTTATATTAATATACCTTCGTACAGTTCAATATGATGTTTGAAATTCAAATTCATAGATTTATCCTTAGATTATTCCATATTCTATCATTAGGAACATATTAAAATAATAAATATACTATATAAATACAACGTATCTACGATATAAGTATTCTTAGCTACTGTTATGACCTAGAGGTTTCATAGCTTTTTCTTAAGTCAGTGGACTATGAGCGACGCGTTATAAAATCTGATCCAATGGTTATTATATCCCATCATTACTTGACCACTACGAAGAAATAATATCAGGGAGTGTAACTGCCTTAAAAAATTACCCAATAATAGTCATGCTAAATCAATAATATCATTCACGCCGCTATAACTCAGCTGTCATAGTAGACGTTGCAGCACGCGCGTGGACCAATCCCTGCTTTCCTTCTGAAATAAACCAATCACCGACCATGTCTATTTGTAACCTCGGAAGTAATTCGCATTTGCAATCATACGTCGTTTTGGTTTGAAGGACCACTTTTTGTGTGGAATTTATTCTGAGTTATGCTTCCTGACATTATTTCTTCGTAACTTGGCCACTATTCAAAACCATAATATTAGATTAGTAGCCAAGGGCTGTAAGGCATCAATTGCAGCCCGAGATATAGTTCGAGGGTGAAATTGATGCTTACACCCGAGCTAACTACTCTGCTTTACATCTCAATTGTGAGGTAAGTAGAAAAAAACCGGCATTACAAAAATAAAATTGATGACTATTATACTCATACGAAGACAAGGCTGAATAGCAAAGCGACGTCTTTTGTCATTGGGCTGAATGCATGATGTCTATTGCTAGTATGATGGTTAGATGTACGCGAACTTTTTGAAAGAGTGAATTTTTTTTTATACTACTTACCGCCCTAGGGCTTTTCTAGCTACATTATTACCATAGAGCGCTAATTGGTCACCTACAAGCTCCATTTGGGGGTAATAAGGACCTACTTACCGAATATGAGAGATGTAAAATAACAAAACAAATGCCAACACCCACGGTTTCTACGTAGCCGGGTACGTTTGTTTTACTAACCATCACAGGCAGCGTTACATTGACCAATTGTTGCTCCGCACCTTTTTGATTTCATTCCTGCCTTAAACGGCTATTATCTGCGGTATTCTGGCAAATGTTCAAGAATTTGTAGTGTGGCGAACGTATAATCATTTAATTATATCATCATAACCTTAACTCGTCTCGATTTAGATATTTATTGTATCTAAATGGTAAGGTATGTATATAATATCGATAACCGTTTATTAAGCCCTGAGCTTAGCAATCCGCAAGATATTTGGCTTTATACACAGCTCCAAATAGATGTGAGGTATGAGCTGCAGTTAGAAATTTCGATTTTGAACTCAAATGCAGTTTCATGGCATTTTTTTTCACTTATCTACTACTCAGTTCAGCACATACATGAGTAAAACCTATGTAATGGGAAAAAGTTAACTTTCTTCTTCCTTAACTTTCTCTCTTTCTCAACCTAAACTCAAATGTTTCAGTCAAAGTTTGAGAGTATTATTGTGCGAATCCCACCTTCGATATTATATCATGTAATTCAAGTTGACAGGATATTTCCATCAATAACGATATTGTAACGGGAATAATATGTAGTTAATTTTCTGAATAATAATGAGATCATTGAAAAAGCCTGAGCAAAAAGTTATATATTGTAAAATTATTCATGTTATATAACCGAATCGATTCGGTTAGCTATCTAAAAGTTGAGAAAAGTGGAGTTGTAGGCTAAGTTCTTATTCTTCAATTCATGTAAACGTATAATTGAAAACACGGATGGTTTGAAGTCTAAGATCTGCTGGAATATCATGTAATGTTACGGAAGAAATAATGTTTTTGTGCTTTTCAGACCCTCGCATTCCCGAGACCGGTGGACAGGCCAACAAGTCCAATTACGGATGGGACGAGTGCTGCTACTGGTACTGCGAGGGACGGCTGTGTTATCAGTGTTCGGCGCGGCTGGAGGAGGCGGAGCGGCCCGATGCAGAGCCGTGCGCGCCCGTCGAGGGGCGCGTGCCATCCTGCTCAGTACCGTACCAGGCGCCGGCCGTCGCAACCAGTCGCGCACCCTGTCCGCTACTGGTGTTCACCCTAGTGCTCGCGCTCGCTGCGTTATCACGGACCCACTGGACCGCGTACACGCCTCTAGTGAATGTGCGCGACTCACGGTTATAGTTTTACGTTACCGGGTGATGACTCCCAAGACCCGCGATCGCTCTCCCGCGATCTGAACTTCTATTAGTACTATACTTATGATAATAAATTAGGCGAGTTTGCGAGTGGGAAGATCCCTGTGCTCGCGTCACCGGCCGGAACCACCGTCGTCGATGCGAGCGCCTGCCGATATCCACTGTAAGTTTGATAATTGTGTTTGATAACTGATTGTTTGATGCAGCTGCAAAATAAAAACACCAAGATGTTCCGAAAACAATACTTTAACGTTTTATGTAAGCGCTGCCGACGACGTTCTGTCCAGTATATTAATAGTACGAATCGTAATAAAGCGGCAGGCGACGTTAACGAAATCACAGGATATATATATATATGTGGAATGTTATGTTATATAAGCGGAAATGTTATATGTATTTATATTTTAAATAGTGTTTTACAGTTATATTATTCATAAGGCACTCACATAACTTTTAGTTATTTTTGCTAACTAGATGACATATAGAAGCAATATTTTAGACCAATATGACAAAGGTGACCGCAAAATATTTATCATGGTGTACATACGGAACGTATTTTGTGTTAGGGAGGGTGTGAGGATATGTTACATAATAAATTATAAACTACTATGTAGACACCGACACGACGTGCAATAAATAATGTATGTATGTACCTAAACCAGATGTACTTACTATTAGGTATGTGATAAAGAAAAGACTTCATATCGATAAGCTACATTAAATATTGTCAGCTTTTACTAACGAGAGATAAATCAATTTTGAATACTTACCTTTGATCTGAAGTCTTTTTTCTTTTGATCATGGTGACAATAGTTGTACGAGTATTTGGGATCTTTTCTTAGATCATTATTTTTATAAAGTTGCATACGGCACGGATGGGGAGGCACCGCGGCGCGCTACTTCTCACTGAGACTCAACAGATAACGAATCCTCAGATTTGTAGTCAGTGAAACTATTGCATTATTTCACTGTTTATTCCTATGCAAAGTTGTTTCTAACACATCGATATGTGTGATGAAGAGTGAGTCACGATGCCCCTCATACGGAGACGGAAAGCCTAAATAGTTGGTCTACTACTATGTATAAATTGATACAGATAGATCTAAATAATAGTAGTTGTTGTTTTATAAGAAAGTAAAGTATGACTAATGCATATAATGAAAGTTATATGTAAAATATCCGTCTTATGAACGTATATTATGCAGTTGAACATGGTTGAAAATGATTTTTATATGAATTGATTTTTTATATATGTGGATGTATATGAATATTGTATTGATAAATGATTAATTACAGCCGTCATAAGGGTAAAATCATTTTATTATAGGTAACAAATGAATCGTTAGGTTTATTTTTTATTTCTGAAAGTGTTAACACTGTAGTGGTGCCGTTGAGCATTTTGTGATCAAAATCCACAAGAGGTTATTAAGACTTTATTAACGGAAGTTTGTTGAATATTGTCCTCGATCGAGGATGTAGTTGTTGTATTCGAAAGATAATAATATTAAGTAAGTTATTTTTTACGTTTTTAATGTGTATATAATAATGTCAAAACCGATTCGTTGTTTCCACTTTCATGTTTGATTAAAGCCACCGAAGGTGCTAAAGGTCTATTATTGCTTCTTAGGGCTTATTTGGTAGCTATCTTCTAATACGATTTTTCCTGTTTGTATGCTGTGTGGTAGATGTTGAGATTAGAAACAGAGTTCGGCCGATGCGACGCGGCCTCTTCTTTAAACGCGTCAATGCTGCTTTCTAACGATCGGAAATTGCAATAGTACCAAAAACACAGACACTGCAAACCCGTCATGTAGAGCAAACAAATCAAGAGCACTCAACTGAAACGTAAATAACAGAAATAGATATCGTACGAGTATGACACAGGTGCATAATTTTGTCGTTGTTCTCAGTACAGTCGATCCTAAATACCAAATTATTACGACAAAACTTTGATTTTATAGCAACTTTGTTTTAAAAATAGTATCTATGTATACGTATATGTTAGATTATTACAGTTTTGGTTATCATTGGTTGTAATTTTATTAATTTAAACGATACAGTTTTTTTTTTCGAGTCTGGTATTAGTATAGTAAATAATATTGTTTACGTAATAGTACTTATAAAGTTTAAAATATAAACTATGAATTAAACTCATGGATAAACTTATTGTGAAATGAGGTAACCACGAAATTTAAAGAAGTAATAAAGGTAATAAAATGCAATAGTGACAGTTATTCATTGAATTCGACTGTTAGTCGATCTACGAGCAGACGTGTTTCTATGTATGTTTAGTTGCTCTGCCACATGGAGCTCTTCAAGATGTCTAAATATTGTACTTATATAAATTAAAAACTATTGTGGTAAATTAGGAATAACGATTGAATTACTAGAACCTAATTAATTGAAACAATTTGAAGCACTCGTTAAAAATCACACGTTAACCGTGCATTTCTTCTTGAATGAACTCTACGCTATTATCTTGTTCACTATTCTAACTAACTAGAGTAGATATTTAAAGACCAAAGAGGTTAACTAGCACCAGCGTTTATTGGAATTTCCATTAGAAACCAGAGTAGCATCACACGTCGCCGTTAAGTGACTATTTTCCTATTCTTGTCTTTGGTAAGTACTGTTGCAAGAAAATTAACTACGTACATCATGCATTAATGAATAGTTCTGACAAACAATATTGCCGATGCATTCTTTACAAAACTAAGGGCGGGACAAGGTAGTTCTTGCAGTTTCAACTCCCTCATTTGAACGATTGATTAGCTTCAGGCTTTGCAATTATCGGTAGGTACGTTAATATGTCGAGATTATCCATGAGTACATATTTTACACTGTCGTGTTAGCAGGCTAAGCGACAGCCACGTGAGACGCTTTCTATAGGTTTAGTAAAATAATAACGGGTATGTGTTGATGTTTTGTTAATCATATGGTGATAGAGTGTATATTATAATTTTGAATAATATACGTATGTTTTGATGTACATAAATAAAGTATAAATGTTTAACGCACAAATACCTAATTATGAAAACAAAAATGCTGATGATGTAAAGCTGTGTACGAAAACTTATGTATTTAGCTGTAACTGGAAAGTAACATATTAGGGTTATGAATGTAGGTATTTTTGCGAGTTGACGAGTAATTTTTCTTATGTTTTTATTTTTATGACGAACTTTCTAAACGTTACTTGTAAAGCTATTCGTTCAGAAGTATAATCAATCTAACCTTCATAATGATCAACTCACCTTAGCCTCGAGCAAATTGGTTTATTTAGAGTCATTTGAGTAGTGGGGATGCTATGAACAGATTCAGTCTCTTGTTTTCAGTTTTTTCTACGACACCTTGAATGACGCACATACGCACAAAAATAAACTAGACGTTTCTTTTGAGACTATTTCCAATGCAGTTTATAAAAATCCTCTCATCCAAAAACTACTTATCTTCAAATAGAATAATGTAAACAGAACACCAAAATGTAGCCTTTACTGATACGAGTACCAAAGTTTACAATAATGAATAAACCAGACATTAAAATACTCAATGTATTTTCGACATATACGTTATATGTCAAAATTATGATAGATAAAGAATGTTGTAAACCATAAAATACTTTCTGTAAACTAATGTAACTTGTCACGTTGAGAAAGTTGACACAATGTCAGTTTTGTCATATCTTAAACATTACGCTGTTATCTCCTTTATTTGTAGCTACTTAAAGTAGATATTTATGACCAAATTTTTGTAGTGGTGCGTAGGGCTTTTGAAGAGTCCATCGGGGAAAGTACCACACCTTTGCCAGTTATTCAACCGTTAAGTAAATGTTACTGTGTTTCATTGAAGGGCAATGTCTCCAGTGAAACTACAGGAAATTGCAGTCGAGTCTCTTCATAGGTTTACATATAAAAAAAGAGGAAAGTTCTTTTTAAATGACGCTAATGTTGGAACTCGCAACAAAAAAGGACGTCGCGTCAATTGTCACCATTACATGATTATTGTTTCATTATTGTCTGAGCAGGTAATCTGTGGTAAAAAAATTATCTCTGTACATCAAGCTTTACTATATACATGTATGTAACAAAGCTGACATTGTGTTTATTGAAACCACGTACTTATAGCAAAAAATAATTATCTACGAGTAAGTAGTCTACCACGTAGTGACCATCAGTAATAAGGTCAAACTATGCAGTTTGTTACGGTATAGACAACAAAATCACATCTAATCATTTTGAAAAAGCCGTTATTACATTTTCATTCATTTCAAAGCATTATAAAGTCTAATTATATAAATATATAGGGTGATGTCTCCACGTATTTATATTTATATAGTAAATTCACTCAATACTCTAGGGGCCTTCCTATGAGCTCTTAAAGCAGGACTTCTAGAAAACTACCTGGTTTATTCGTATCATGACAACGCTAAAGCAGGCCTGCCCAGTCCTACTATTCAGTTTGTCAGCTTACAAACGTCTAGGCGTCTACAATGTCGGTTATAGTAAATTGTTAGAGTGCTAGAGACAATATTATCCCTTAAATTTTGAGAAAACCATACTCAAAAAGTTCACCTAAATGAGCGTCATGGTGTGATTTCATTCAAAAAATTTTTATACCAGGTTTAATAACTGCACGTAACTTGAATGGTTTTTATGAAGCTAGAAGGTAAGGCCCCTGATGCTACAATTTATAGTTTAAAAAAAAGAAAATGTATATTGGTTCGGATACATATTTGGCCGGACATGTAAATGTCCGAGCCGCCTGGGCAATGACCGTGGATGAGCGCTTCAAGGTGGTAACGGGCTGGCGCCATGGTAGTGCGAGCGGGGCAGGTAGCGCTGCAGCCTGCTTTCCGAGTGTCGCAACCATCGTACTTGCAGTGAACTCTCTATACAATCGTTAGATACTTACCTTTTTTAATCGAATATCAAGAATCCTTTTCTTTCGATTGATTGACTCTCAAGGACCAATGACAAGTATCGTCGCTCATAAAACAATAATTATATTGTACTTGTTTAAACATAAACTTTAAGAATAGATTAGCAGATTTTCGTTATATATTCCCTGTGAACGCCTGTATGAACAGTAAACATCACTCTATATATAATTGTGTTGGTGATAATTTTGTACAACCAGTTTTATAAGATTAAACATGTTGATTTAATTAAATGATCATAGCCAATATTGTTGTTATGTTTTGGTGTACAAGTTTGATAAAAATATGTATGCGTCGTGGTTATTGCATAATGTCAATAAATTGCAGGATGGAAATATAATCAAGATATGTCAATGTTGATATAATATGAGGCTCAATAGAAATACTTTCTACAACTATTTATGTCTATGTATTTTATATATTATTGTTTTTGTAGTTGTATAAACTTTCCAGACAGTAGACGCTGTTCAGGTGCAAAATATAATTAAGTATACTTACATCAAAGCCTCATAAAGCATCACTCCAAATATTACAACGAAATTAAATGCCACTTGCACATAACTTTGTTAAAATTATACTTTACAATTACATTGTATTTTTATTGTTGACTTCAACTATACTTACTTCTCACATTAAACCAACGAATGTGATGATGTCGTATCTTAACTCTAACTTAATTCTAGACAAGTGAACTCTCCGAAATGGTAATAACCTTCTTAAGTAAGTTCATTTTCGTTTTACGTGATCTGTGTGAAATTAGATACGTACGCTACGAGTACGTCATGGCCTTCAATTTTGTAGATGAACAAGTTAGTAAAGTTAAGATACAATTGATGTTAAATAAAAAAATCTTATGAAGAATTAAAATATAATTACTAGATTTGTACTAATTTGTATGTTATTCGACACGCCATCTTACTATACGGTCCACTTTTGTTTGCAAACCCTAAAATACGTCTATATGATATATATGATCTATTCGTTTATGATGGAATTACAGAAATGTGTCAGAGTGTCGTAATACTAAGCGACGTATAAGATAAGTAGAGCGAACCATAACATTTCCGTATTTGAAACTCAAAGCACGAGAAATGAGTATGTTGGGATCTATATACGTAGATAGTATATTACGTTCCAATACTCTGTACGATATAAACTGCCATGTGATTCTATATTTTGTAATATTGCTCCACTTGAGGCCTGAAAGATGGCTCAGCAGTATTATGTGTATTTTTATGAACATCTGCAAAACACAATCGTTGCTGTTTGTTCCAAGTGGGGTTATGTGGGAATGAACTGGATTCAAATTGCTATAATATTTTAAATTTTAGTTGATTACAAGAGATTAGGAACATTTTTTTAATACTGATCCCGTGTATTGACGAGTGGTTATTATGATTTTTAAATAAATGTTTAACAATTAGCATAAATTAATGTATGTAATTAGTGTTTTTCATTAATATGTGAATGTTTGTGTTTTGATAGCATTATGTTGATCTAGATGCGAGTTGTAGATCATTTTATTACAATATATATTAAGTTTAACATATATTTGATTATTTAGAGCATTTTTTACCGTTACCCTTAACTTTAACGTTCACTTGCCATAAAAGAGTTTAATTCCAAATCGTAATTGTTATAAACGTCGCATCGATTTCATTATTCCTAATAAGTTCTAGATCATATAAATATATTTAGAATTACGAATTCGAAAGCACTATCTGAAGTTAATGTATTTTATATTTTAAATATCGTTACGACGAATATAGTTATGGCACCATCGGCAAAACAAATAATATTATTTTCGACCTGTGTTCAGGTTCGCTTTTAATATATTTAAAATAATATCATTAAAATGCCTAATTGATAGTGAGAGAGGTAGTGTAGTTTAAAGGTTTATCTGATAATTACGAGCTAAGCACAACTCGGCGAGCGTTTGCGAACACTGCCACACACGCAACGTATATATATTGATATGATCTAGGATGTGTCGTAGGTGTTTCTCGAGTAGTGATCGTGTAATAAGTCTTTATGTTACGCCTTCTAAATGATTCAACTGTTAGTGTGCGGCGGCGCTGGCGAAGCGTGGCAGCCATAACGACTAACGCTGAGATGAAAGGACACTACGTCGTCCTACGGCGAAGGAGTGGCGTAGTATGTGCGTAGCCGCCGCGCCGCCGTCCCACGGGGCGTAAGGGCAGCGTAGTGCACACGTAGTAGCTGTTGCCGTCGTACGGCGTAGAGCAAGCGTAGTTCACGCGTAACCGTCGCCGTCGCAGTCGCCCGTCGCACGTCGTTCTTAGACGTCGTTCTACACTCAAAGTAAGAATAATCACGTTCGAATATTCGTAGACAGATTTGAAATTTAATTATTATTTGCATTTTCCTAAGAGTTAGAACGATTGAGACAGTAAGTAGGTCGCACGACCGTGTTATGATGAATTGTGGAGATGTTTATTAAAAATACGTTTATGAAAATGAAATAAAAACGAAAAATATTGTCTTATAAACATGTAATTAACTTAAGAAGAATTATTGGAGAACAAAAAAGACGTTGAATAAACCGATAAAAAATACAAATGTGAGTATTATTTCTCAAGCCTATACGACTCGAAGAAGGGGGTACCTTTTATCAGAGCAGGTAAAACACGAAATAAAAGAGTATATTACAGTCACATTAAATATTTTAATATAAAAATTGTCGCTTACTTCAATATCACACTCGTACTTACATCATCTATTTATATTAAGGTATAAAAACTATGACTTCGATTTAAATAATCGTTCTCGCAACCGTACAAAAAGTCGTGATCACATGTGAGCGCACGCTAACACGATATGACGAGCGCTTTAATAATCAGGCACACAACACATCACAGCGCGGGAGATGTTCGCTGAAGACTGAGAGAATTCAACCAACTGAATGCTCTACGGCTGAAGATACCAGCCGAATCGCTGGACGCTTGGCGCGACGCTAGGCGCAAGGCTGGGTGCAAGGCTAGGCTCGCGCCCGCAACGCTACGGCTACAAATGCCGCCAGCGCTGCCGTCAGCGAAAGGCTAGCGCGTACACCACCGCTGCCGCCATCAGACTCCGGACCATCTGCCAAACACACATACACGTCTCCTTATCCCGAACATGTGAGCACACAGTGTATTTTGTGCATTGTGAAATACATACACTTATGTGACTGTAAAGAAAAGCATATCAGGTAAATTGTAACAGTTGGAAAAGCCAAAATCTGACAATTACAAGATTTGCTCTTCCTTAAGGAACAATGGTATTGTGTGAAAAACATAACATTTGAATGACTTGTGTAAATGGTAAGCGAAAACAGTATTGAAACAATGAATACATCGTGAATTTCATCTAATTGCGAATGCTAATTATACTTAATCTGACATTTAACTTATTATAAATAAAAGAAATAAAAATGGTGGTTTTTCTTAGTGCTGATGAAATTCACGTTGATAAATAAAATGAAAACAAAAGAAACCTACAGATGCGGGTGATAGGTGTCGCGGCGGAGGCCGCAACCTCCTTACGTATGATGAGGCTCGAAGCCACGAGATTACACACTACAGTCTAGCTCCGTCTGACTGAACGTTGACCACTGAAACATTAACTTCTCTTTAGCTTCAACTCATCTGCCACACCGCAACCGAACCAAGAGCAAACTACAAGATGCAAACTACAAACATAGTACAGTTACTATGCACAGTGTATAAAATGTTTTTAGTCTAATTTTGCAAAACACGCGGAATTTACATGCCGTTAATTATTTTTTTCATAAATGGAATTAGTTTGTCTAAATACATGATACAATATTTTATTGCTTAACATAATGATTGAAACAGATAAAATCATGCATCGATGTTAGTTACAGATCTATAATTACTTGTACGAATGTTAGAAAAGAATCTTAATATAAGTCTATCTATAAACTTCCACCTAAAGTCTTACAATTATGTTTTTGTGAGATTCAGATTAAGGGAATCGTGCTTATTAATTATATTATGTTTAATGAGCTTACGTCCAGGAAACTCGACGAGAAATTTACATATATCTGTAGTCGGCAAGTTATGTGTTAACTTTTATTTTACGCTTCTGTTTACCTACAAATCAAGGAAGTTCTTGAATATATAAATGAGTGGTCAGTTACCAACACCGAAGGTGTCAAGCAGCCAAACAAAACTAAAATACTGTGAGGGTTTATTCCTATCCAACAAGTCTACGATCGATGTGTTAATGGTGGAAGATGGCTATGAATGAATGGTTTTTATTAAATAATTAAGTAGCTAGGAACTTAATATCAAATACTTGTAAGAATATGCTTGTGTGTTATAACTATGCATTAATTACATATCAATAACTTATAAATGGCATTTTCTTACGTTCTCCGTTGAGTACAACACTAAGTTTACAGTTAAAAATTAGTGTGGTTTGTAATAACTACATAATAATAAAAGCATGCCAAGTAGCAAGCGCCTTGAAGAGAGACCAAAACACCGACATAACTATAAAAGCGAACGAAGCATCATGCATCATGCAAACGTGTAATGAAGGAAAACGTACAGGCAGCGCGTGTCAAGCTCGCCGGTACTAAAATCACCGCTTATGCTTATAATCTCACTGGTATTCTCTTAAAAAATGTTTATGTAACTAATTGAGTCTTTGTTCTTTATTAATTCTTTATGTACAACATTCAGGAACTCTCCACCGAGGCTATTTCCTGAACCAGAAGAATGATCTGGGTGCAGATGATTTTACACCTAGAAACAAAACACAAACAAACATCGAGATGTGGAAATGACCCAGGCACCGATACTCAACGCGACAGCGTGAGGTTGCAACACACATAAAACTGTTCTGATGTGAATAACAAACAATTAAGCTTTAGTTATTGTGCAATATAAACAAAACAAGTGAATGTTACAAGTACGAGTACATATAAATATCTTAGCATCACCCCAAAAATTTTGGCATTAAATAATTCTTGGTTTGATTTTTTTAATAATTAAATTTGACCTTAAAAATAAAGTAGTTAAAAAGTTATCAAGGTGCGTGAGAACAGAGCAACCAAAAGTTTTGTTAATTATATAACAATAAAACCAATGTATAAAACGTTAAAAACTGAGTGCCAGTGCTCTTTTAACAAATATCAATATCGTGAGATTTACTTAAACTTTATATAAATTAATAAATGCTGTCCATGAAGCGGAAAAATTGTGACACAATCTCCTTATAACTAAAAAAGTGAAATATGAGACATGTCACATTTTTCTTCTGCAGCAGGTAGGTCCTTGGCGCCCAAGCCGCGGTAATTTCGTTGAAAGGGACCGACCACCATCTGGCATGCTCGTTTACCCAAAAGCCACAACTCATAAGCCTTACTCCGCTGAAGCCATCACACGATACATTCAACCGACATCCGTTGATTATTCGTCATTTAGCGGCAGGCATTGGATGTTAAACGAGGCAAAAGTTAATATTAGCATATAGATTTCTTGTTGTTTAGCATTGTTAGTTGCTACAAAATCTTTAAAATATTTAGTTATTATAATATTATTTACAAGAGTATTAGATATATTAGTAATAGAAATAAATAAGAGTTAATATTGTTAGATGGAACGACACCACACAAAAACACAAGAACAATAAATACCACATCACAACAAAACAGGTTATGTTCAAATAAAACAATGAGAAACATAATGTAGAGAAAATCAGTTCTAATAGGTTCTAATAGGTAAACAGTTTTCAATGATCAAGAAGACATAAGGATACAGAACAAAAACAGGTAGGACACCAGACAAACAAAATAGTACAGAAGCGAAGTTTAACGGTAGAGCAGTCGACAGGTGGTAAATCCCTTCTGGCCTATTGAATTATGTAAGCTCTCTCCGTAATTTGTTGATTGGCGATAATAGGTTCATTGCAACAGCATGAACTTTGCATAAGTTGTGGTTCATAAAAGATCATTATTATACTATTCTGCAAAGTATAGAGAGCTTCCCTAAACTATTCAGGTGGTGAACGTAGATTTGTAATGTTACGAGAACGACATTCGTTGCAAAAATGAGGTTGTGAATACAAATATCCAGACCAAATCGGTTGCATGTGTATAATAAGTGCATAATATAAGGTTTATTTCTCTCTTATAAATCACTTACTATGAATAGATTAGCAAAGCTAGAAGGCTTGTAACCACTTACATCTTGGGGTAAGTTCAACCGTTCACTTGAGCACCATCCGTATTTCGAGAGATGTTGGCTACTGTCGAAGTGCGAGGGGCTCTTTTTAATCAGTGGTATGCAAGCATTGCTGTGTGAAGATTTTAAGGATTGTAGCAAGTGTACTACTGAAGGAATAAGACTAGAGAGTAACCCCATCGATTTTATATATTTATATATCAGTGCAGCGAGGAAGGTAAGTAAGTTTAAGTTTGCTTTAACTTTAAGCTCTAGATGTGAGTACATCCAGCATATACACGTCGAAGGAAAAGACTAAAGAGCTGCATCGATTTTAAATATTTATATATGAGTGCAGCGAGGAACTATAAAGTAAATAAATTTAAGTTTCACTTTTTTACTTTAACTTTAAGCTATGTATGTTTGTACATCCAGAATATACACGTCGCTATATAAAGTAAAGTCACGGGACAAATTATTCTACAAAAGTCTGGACTGTAATACTGGACGTCACGTCGGGCGAAGCATAGCGTAGAATTTTAAGACCCTATTCCCACAGTGTCGTATTAACTAAAATAATGTTTTTTTATAAATATTATGGTATTAAAACTATCGACTTGTGACGTTGCAACGTTTTAGAACTATGTAAGAGGGATTAGGTATATACATACGAATAATAGTCATATTATGTAACTATAACAGTTAAGCGAACTCCATCGGGATAGCACTCGGGTGTATTGTTTTAGCTCAATACTTGTAGTTAAAACAAAAGAAAAAGTAAAGAAGTATCATCAGCCGTAGTCTTCAAGACTTTGAACGACAATTACTAGCCAAGTTTACACAAAACCGTAGTAAATTATATACTTTCACTAGTGAACAATCCATAAAGTAGTTTTTAACTTTATAGTTTATCAATATGTAAATCTACGGAGACAGTAATTCAATAACTTAATAACTTGACGATACAGTGGGCTGTTCCCACTTATTTGTTGACTGACGAATATGTTTCCGTGATGCTAAGTCAACTTTCACGATCTAGAATAATACAGCTAGATAGCCAACCGACAGTTATTATAAAAATGTAGACGATACACTGGTAAGAGGGCGTTATATCTCTGGATAACACGACAAAAGGCGACCGACTGGCAATATTACCGATAATTTAATGCACTTCGACATTTTCGCGATCTCGCGTTGTTCAGATAAGGAACCAAAGTCCAGCTGCAACTACAGAACATTAAAAGTGGTAGTACGTACGCTTTCAGTATTTGGAAGTGTTTTTTTATTATTACTGATATGATCTCTACCTCATATGTTCTTACGTGATTACGATGGATCACGCCTGCCTAGAAGTATTCAGCTTATTAGTAAGTGACTTTAAGAAACCCTGAGAGTATATATGAAAACATAATTGCATTACTTGTACGTTAGTATTGTGAACGTAGGCTCAATGTTCGGATTGTGACCATATAGTAAATAATTACTATACCTACTTACTCGTAATATCGTATTGTCGTACATCTGCTGCAAGCTGTGTATTTGCAATAAAATGTTGAGTGAAATCTAATAAAATGTCGGCTGTAGGTATATGTCACGTTTGTCAGCTCTAGTCAGCCACGTACTAATAATTCTGATTAAAGGAAACACTGACATAAAGCCGCCAGTTTTCAATCAACACTTCATATTAAAGTGAGATACGTACAATTCCATTCAATCATTGGAATGAGTGGAATGTATAGATTTGTTTTTGCTTCTATTACAGACACAAATTGTCGAAGCGCATAGCTTTCATCGTAATTATGTCCCCCCTATCGTAACTTGGTAACATTACAAATCATGTGAGCGATGACCACCTGAACCCTAAGCTTCCGCGGCTAGCGGCGGGCGCCGGACCTACCTGCATCGAACTGGATGTCACCGACGTCGTCGTCAGCGTGCGGGGCGGCGACAATGCGCGCGTTACCTCCGATCGTGCCGCGCGGCGCGCTGCTGCATCCCAGCCACCAGTATGCGAGGGACCGCGGGAACGCAGGATTATCCGTATCCACCTGCCACGTCAAACATACAGTCTTATTCACTAATACAATTATTCTAAATTTATAGGGCAGTTTATCTTCTAAGGCTTCTTGAAGAAGTTTGATTTTCGCTTAGTAGGCGCTAGGCTATAACCGCACATCGCACATGGTAGCTTCAGCGGGTCCTCTGCCCGCATAATAATTGGCCAGCTACAACATAGAAGTCACTAGTAAATATGTAAGCACGCATGGATGCTAGTGAAACCGTTTTTAAAATCTATGACGATATACAACATTGCGATGCCCTGAATTGCGTGGGTAAGTACATTACTTACAATACTTTGAAGTCCTTCTAATAAAATTAGTCCATGCAGAAACAATTTTTGAAATTTTCTTTCTAATCTGTTGTATTGAAATTTTGTGGGTACTTACGCTAAACGTCCTGTCGTTAAACCGCCAGTACGAGCCTCCTTTGAAGAAGTACGTGTATCCGTTAGTGTACTGCAAGGCGGCGTCTATACTATCAGGAATGCCCTCCCAGTTGGAGAGTGGCTTGGGGTAGGTAGCCTTAACTGGAGGACGCTGGGCGGGGTCGAACCGCCAGAACTTGGACCCTTTGTAGAAGTAGATCTTGCCGTTACCGGACCAGACTAACGCAGCGTCAATGTTGTCGGGAATGCCAGTGAAACCTGAAAGTCGCAAGTGGTATGAATTTAGAAAACTACACTGTTAGATTGCTAACAATAATATATGACACACATATTGCATGCACTATGTGCGTCCTATTATGCATGCATCTACAAAAGAAATGCAGCAATTGGGTACACACAGGGGTGCATCCAAATTAATAGATACCTATTATTAATCTACTATTGCTCAAAAACAAAACTAATAAATATTTGTACAAATAGTTTCATTGCAGCAGAGTATTGATTGATATATAGATATTTTTATCGAACAAATGTTGTGCTGCGTATGGCCGACTTACCCACTACTCCATATTATCGTACTACTTACGTACGCTTTACGCATTAATCGTACTACTTACGTACGCTTTACCCATTAATCTATAGTAGCAAAATGCTGCAACAATGTTACACGGTAATTATAAACAATTAATATACGAAAACACACCTTCACTAATATCTTTCGGGTAGTCGCCATCCATCTTCTGTCCATTGTACCTCCAGTACTTGGAACCCTTGAAGAAGTATGTCTTGCCGTTCTTGTAAGTGAATGCCGCGTCGATGTTTCCGGGCAGGCCGGGCCAGGCGCGTGCTATCAGCTTGGGGTAGCCGGACGCTACACCGTCCTCAGTTAGTCGCCAGTAATGCTCGCCTAGAAGCGACGGAAAGAAAAGTTGTAATGAACACTGATAGTTACTCAAAATAGTAAGTTATGGTAATGACGGATTGATCTAATGATCAATAAATGTACAATAATAATAATTTATTATTGTACATTTATTTTGATATATACCCCCACCCTTTTAACCATTTGTGGAGCCGTAATCAACACTAAACAGGATCCATAAGATCAGCGGTATCGTTCGTGACCTTGATAGTTGTATTATATAAATACTTTTCCTCATGTTGAAGTATAGGAAACCGGTTACCTATGCATGGTATATATTCCGTAGATAGTGTAGCCATTCTAGTAATAGATGACCATTATAAGGCTGTGTCAACAGTCACGCAGAACTCTGACACTGCGACTATCTTGCACAAAACTTGGAAACACTTACCTTTGAATATGAAAGTGCCTCCATCGGCAGAGTTAAAAATGGTGTCTATCCTATTGTCGGCACAGAGCGCGGGATCTTCAGCGGAAGGCGATTGCGTAGTCGCTCGTGGTACAGAAGGCACGAGGACGCCACCGCCGCCACCGCCGATGTCGGTCTGAGTCTTGTGACCATACAACGCCTGAAATATATACGTATAAACTGTTAAAAGAATTATGCAAGTACAAGATACCAATTTGTGAATACATCTCAAATAAGCAAGTTTGACTCGGTTGCTCTTACAAAGGGCCTATTGAGTATTGACCGGTTAACTCTTCCACGGTCCCCGCGCATCATAACAATGAATTTTTCATTGTGTCTGGCATGATGTCCAGTTGAAGGGAATGTTTAGACTATATAAACTAAAAACTATTACTGTTAGGATAACACCAGCCGATTGCCATGTTTATTCATATTTCTCAAGAATTAAATCCTTATTTGGGTAGAACTGACAATCGTCGTCGTCGTTGTCGATTTATTTTAGACATAAACAAATTAATAAAATTACTGATAGTGCTGTAAAACTAATGACAGTAATGTGACTACTATAACTGTACCTGTATACCCTGAATGTCATCCTGGTCAAGCTGAAAGGCGGGATCGAATCCTCTATAGAAAGGTGCCATGAGTGCCGAACGCACGTCGCTATGGGAAAGTCCTAAGGAGTGACCGAACTCGTGCGCTGCCACCTGAAATTTGAGAAGAGGACTTTAAAGGACAGGATCACTGTAATTTCCAAGTTTTAACACAGCCCATAATACACATGCAGACTGGTAGTATTGAAGAGGCTGTCGAATTAAAGTGTTTATATCATGAACTGTAGGTGCCGCTTTAAAAATCAAAAGCAAGTAGGTAGGTATCTGACTCAAGCATTTTTTTATTATCCTTTTACGAATGGCATATAGTTTACAGCCACAATTTATTATCCAGATTTCGAGCGTTGCCAATGCCAACTTATTTTTATATATACTATGTGTATGCCTCTGACTGACTAACTTTACGTTGCAAATCGCGGTGACTAAAATGGTGGATTGCTCTAAACTTGCAACGTTATCCTAGATTAATAATGTACTTGCAAATAAATCTAACCATCTACACTTAAGTAAAATTCGTTCAACCTTTCTTCAAAAAACAAGTTGTAATTTTATATTTAAACAAATATATTAATAAAGAATTATACCAATATTATTTCTTTCATGAATCAGAGCCTTCCATGCAGCATCACGCGTCATTGTTTGAGGTAAAGCTGTCAACAAACTTTGCCAAACAAACAGTAGTACCTTCCTATCTAATTACTTACCTAATTGTAAGTACCTGCAGCGTTGCGTAAATACACTAATTGATTGTGGTCGCGTTACTTAGAAGTGGCAAAAGCGCATTGCACTCATTGACTTAATAAACAAAGTACAAAAATAATAACAGTCTTAAGAGTGTGACGTGCGCGTTCGCCACTATTCAATTAATTAGTAGGCATAATGTTTATGGTTGAAGATAATTCTTACTTGTATTAATCGTAGCTGCTGTCTCCACTACATACTTAGCCTGTCGACGGTTAGCCGACTGTATATAGAAATTTGTGCGATGGAATTGACGGCTAAGAGATTTAGATCGATCTCTTAAATAAGACTTGGCAAAGCGATATAGGTCGAATATTGAAAACAGACAGTTAGCTTGCAAGATAATATAAGACGCCTCGAAAAGTTTAGCTAAACTATTGAAAAGTTTGAATGTCTAACAGCTGACCCCACTCTGCCGACCTACTTTGCGGGTGGAAGCTACTAAACATTGCTTGTTCTCCTTGGTTCCTCCTGTTACGTTCGCCGAAAGCTCATGGATGATTCGAACATCAACAACAACAACACCGTCTGATAAACGTACTCGTACAATCTCTTTGCTATCACCGCTTCGAACTTCATTTACCTTTCCGAATATGCACCACTCTCAAAGTTTTTAATTCTTCGTAACGATCACCGTTCCATGCTACCAACCACCAATCCATGCTATTTAATCAATGTTCATGCTAAAGTAGCAAACGAATCGAGTCTTAATGCAAAGCTAGGAGTGAATTTCGAATGATCATAGTAACAAACCTGGAAGAGATTGGTTCCTCGCCGCGAGTTGATCGACCACTGCTCAGCGTCGTCGAAGTGAGCGTCACCTCCGTATACCTGAAACATAGCTCTATTAATCTCTAGACTCCTACAACTAAAGTGTACATCGTTAAACCAATAGATTGATGGGCTTAAGGTCTTCTTCTTGATCGTGTACTTCATTCCTGAAGGTCGTGTCCCTGAAAGGCCTTCATGGCTCTATGCACAATACTTCTCCATTTGGTTCGGTTTTCGGCTTCTCTTAAGGCGGTCGTAACAGAGAGTCCAGTGAGGGCGGTCACTTGGTCCGACCAACGGCTAGGTGATCGGCCGCGAGGTCTTTTTCCCTCTACTTTGCCGACCACAACCAGCTTCTCTAACTTGTCTGGTTGCCTACGGGCATGCCCGTAGGGCTTAAGGTATCAACTTTTATTTTAATCTCTCTCTAAAACTAATATTTGTCGAATTTACTTTGTTTTCCAATCGAGATCACTAGAGAAGTTTTACGCAAGCGAGATCATGTCGTGATGTCAAAAATAACTTGCAATATAATGAATATAACAATGGGAATAACGGCGTAACACTTCGTCACGTACAAAGATAACCAAAAATGAGGTGTGTGCGTGTGTGAGAGAGAGAGAGAGAAATTGACATCGGTGTGTGTGTGTGTGTGTGTGTATCTGTAACTTCACACATGAAAAAGGAACAATGAAAGAACCATTTGAATTAGAGCTATTCACCAACCTCGAAACAAATATGTACTTCTGTTTTCATTTAAAAGCTGAGAATTTAGCTTGATAGCACTTATTAGCCACGATCGATTGTAATCCGTTCTACCACCTTCATAATTAATTAATAAATTGCAATAGCTATATTAAAAAGTTTCAGCCCAAAATTTTACTTATCAAGCTAGATCAGGAGTACGTGGATCTTAGATTACGCGAATAAGAAATCCAAGTTGAAGTTAAGCTCCAATTTGTCAGTTTTCTGGTGTACTTAGTTGTCAAATTGGATTCATATGTTGAACGTTGACCAAAAGTACTTGAAGCCATTTTTTGTAAGTTGTGGTTATTAAGAAAAATATTATATTTGAGACCTAATAAGATAAACAATGAGGAAATATATCACTTTTACTACTCAATATTTTAATTATTATTAATTAATATACGGGCCTTATTTCACTAATTAGTATACACAGATATGGCCAATTTATTTTATATGTATTGTGAATGAAGTTTTTACTTAAACTTCCTCGTGTACAATCAAATCAGTTAATAAAATAAATATTTAGCTTCCTGTTAATTTTATAGGACTATTTAAAAAGTTGTAAATAAAATACCGATAAAAAACCGAGTGTTATTTGTAAAATGTAATCAAAATCACACTAATATTATGAATGCGAAAGTTTGTGAGTGTGTTTGTTACTTTTTCACGCTCAAACAGCTGGATCAATTTTGATGAAATTTGTTAAAGGCAATCTTCAACTCCTAATTTGATTAGAAAGTATATTTCACACTTAAGTACAGCGATAACTGACTGGACGCCATTTCAATCCACTCTCACTACGTGCGTGGTTTTTGGTCTCAAAGAAAACAACTTCAGTACCTCGTTTTATTTAGTGCATAGCAACAGTGTAAGTGCCGTTAACTTGTCCAGTTCAGGGACTCTCTAAAAAGTTGTGCACAAAAGCGTTTCGATTTGTTACTTTGTAATTGGTTTCGGGTTTTCCACGGTCTACCTCAAATCGATTCCGAGAGCTATGAAGTATGAAAATGTTTTAAAACAGTTTGTAATTTAGTAAATTATAGCTCTTTCACAAATGAAATACTATAAATTACATTGACAAGGTACCTAGTTTTGGCATCGACATCTCATTAAACTGTCATATCGAGTGACCAATCGTCTCCATTGACCTTTATATAAAGTTATTGACTTCAGCATTATCTCCCGGAGATCTTTTGTAGGCATTCATTAAAAGAAGAAGCACTAGAATTCGTTTCCAAGTAGTATAGTCTACCCTAATGAAGTGTTATTGTATTGTATTGTCTACCCTGCCATTATTTCTATGTTGGTGCGTACCACTATATTTTTAGGCATTCTTACTCGTAAACGAAAGTACGCAATTCACTAATTCACTACTTGGTGAAGATCTTGGGCAAAAGAACCATAAGAACCCATTTCTGGGCATAACGAGTGCAGATCAGTGCCGCGGAGATCATCACAGTTTTGGATAGCACTGCAACCATTTAGACGAATATATAATATATAAAATATATAAATGTCGTTAAAGCCGCGGCCTTATTGTCTATCTTAACGGAGAGGGGAATGGGCTTCACTTTGACATTTGAACCCTATTCTGGGCAAAATACTGTAAGCCGATTGGCGGGAACCATCACTGGAAATGAGAATGAAGTGACATTTAATTATCATTCAAGTTAGACAATAAGGCAGCTGATCCGAATGAAAGCTAAATATATTTTTATTAACAAATATATGTTTTGGTTCTAATCTGTCCACATTGTTAATTAAAATTAAATTAGCAATGAACTATAAAGATCAAGTTATGCGTTTTCCTCTTTGCTTATCGTAACTAAAAACTTAACAATAATATTGCTTAGGTAATAGCTGCAGACACTGCTAATCATAAGAAATTACTTAAAACTTCTTGAATTCAATACTATACTAGAATAAAAAAAAATTTTAATATAATAACAAATACTGATCGATTACAAAATTATATTTAATCACATCATTGTAGCTTCCATTTGAAGCAAAATCAGTTCATATTACTATTTGATAAAATATTATGTTTTTGTGATATACATTGTGTGAATACATTTATGAAACAATATAAGGTCAGTTTACAAATAATATTTAAAATAGATGTCATATTGGTGACTGCCTAAATACTACTATAGTAATAAAAAGTTATATTCTTATATGAATATGAATATAGTTATGATATTATAGGCATTAATAATTCTTTATTGTTGCCATTTTTACTAATCACGGGCTGTCATTTAAGTTCCTATATTTTCATTGTCTTGACTTGTAATGAATATTATAAATACATAATATATGTCTATGTCTATATCTATATTAATTTAAAACGACCAATTTCGTTATACTTGCTGTGACCTACAGCTTCAACGCGAAAAATTGTCATCTCAAAATTATTTTCTGTTGACATAAAAAATGCAGACATAAACGGCAGTCATAAAGAATTTCAATATCATTTAATTTACTCTAAAACCCTTTACTACCGCGTTTCAATAGAAAAAAAGCAGTTGCCAAAATGAACCACCAAAAAACTCGAACGTCTTCTCTCAGGGGAAAAATGCATTAATCCTGAGTATCTAATAATAGTTTCCGGAAACTTCACGAAGTCTTTGACCAATGTGTGTTACCAGTGATGACATATGACACTGAAATGTGGTCTCTTACTATGGGCCTCATAAGCAAGCTCAAAGTCGCACAACGAGCTATGGAGAGCCATAGCTCGGCTATGCTCGGGGTTTCTCTACGTGATCAAATCAGAAATGAGGAGATTCGTAGGCGAACTAAAGTCACCGACATAGCCCAGAAGATAAGCCAGTTGAAGTGGCAGTGGGCAGGCCACGTAACACGCAGAACAGATGGCCGATGGGGCCGAAAGGTTCTAGCGGACCAGCAAGTGCAGCGTAGGTCGTCCACCGACAAGGTGGACTGACGACCTGATAAAGGTAGCAGGAAGACGTTGGATGCGGGCCGCTTCCAACCGGTCCTTTTGGAAATTTGTAGGGGAGGCCTATTTTCAGTAGTAGACGTCTTACGGCTGAGATGATGATGATGATCTAATAATAAGCCTTAGCTGAAATCTAATAATACCTTAATTTCAAATTTAACCTGCATTCGTTAAACACTTTCAGCGTGAATATGTAACGATAAAACACTCTCGCAAACATTCGTGTTTATATTTGTGTGACGAGCACAGGCTTTTATTTTTAGTTGACATAAAATAAATGAGATTCAAAATGAAAACACAATATTCTCCCAATGGACTGACCAGCGATACCAATAAAGTAACATTCACGTCAAGTTCGCGTGTCAATTCTCAATATTAGAGCACAAATATATTCGATGATATTCAGTGCCAAGAAAAATTTTAAAAGCTTTAGAAGCATTGTAGCCTGAAACTTGATATTCAAGAGTAACAATATATTAAATTCTGTATTGTTAGGATCCGATTGGGTAATTTATCGTATATTGGAGAAATTGAATGTAGAAATTATAGAAGAGTTAGCCTTATCTATTGATCTACGTACTAGTAGCGCATGTTTAATTTAGCATTTTTTTTAGCATTTAGCCAATTTAGCCATTGCTCACTTATTTATTATTAATCGTTCCCATTAGCATGAGTAAATACCACTCAAGTTCAAGCCGAGACGTCCCCCCATAGCATCCACTAAGATCTGATGTTGTTAAAACTATAGTCCAAACTGTTTTTTTTCTGTTCATTTTTGGAGACGAAAAAAGTTGGCATTTTAAACATTGTTATATTGAGCAAAAGTCAAAGAAATATTTTTATTATACTAGCTGTGTCCCATGGTTACACCCTTCCAGGGTAGGTATTACCACGCTAATACAAAACCTCGCCGATTTGTTAATTAAAGCCCCGAAGATACATTTTCAGTAATAAATAACATACGAGCAAAATGTTGGTTATTTAGTTACGTCAATTAAGCAATGTAATATTATACAGTACAAAACATGCTTCAAGGGAAACAAAAATCATAATCATAATACGGTAAGTATTATGATTATATTATTCATTTAAACATGAATAAAAAAATGGTGAGAATAATAATATTCGTTACTTGCATAAAACTGACTTCCGGCTCACAACTCACTCAAACGACACGCGGGCTCAACATCCCGAGTCATGCGGCGTGGTCTAGTCAGCTTATTAAAGACTAGATGTAGTTTTAATGTGTATAGTTTTAGAGGAAAGCGCTTGTTAATACCAAGTGTATAGTAGTATATATGATAATCCTTGTTAATATTTACCTCTATTAATTGCTGCCCCGATCACCACAATAATAAAAAAATATCTAATGGCAATCCGTGATAAACTAATCACAGAAAAAAAATTCGTTTCATGATTGTAAATTCAAATATTGTTCAACTATATTTACGCGGTGTTAAACCGTAACAAGATCGTGAAATTATTTCATTACTAAATCTCCTAATCAGGCGTAAGAAAGCGTCACAGGTGTGATCTCAGAGTTACATGAATATCGCTGTTTGTCACGCGTCTATTATGTGCGACACATTACACAATAGTTTAACATTTGTTAGTTGTAAGCTGCAAGAGATGGACCAGGACCAAATTATAATATTTCATGTACCATGAAAAGTGTGATTATCGTATTACTGTAACCGTGCTTTCACTATTTGCACGACAATAGGTCACTTCCGCTGTCATTACTTTGAATAAATATTTTGTAATATTGCTTATGTCAATATTACAAAATATTTAGACTGAAATGAACAGTGGGCTTGCAAGTAAATTTAGGTATTCGTTTGTTCGATACTTACAGGGAAGTAGGCGTGTGCAAGAGTGCCACCGGGGCCGTCGAATGGGTCACCATCTCCGTGCTCTCCTTTCTCGAATCTTAACATAAAACAAAAGATACATGAATCACTGCAACGCTTTGAAGTTTTGAACGTAATAGTGTGGAACAATTAAACAGCAATAGAATGTGCCAATAGCATGTACTTCTATATTTTCAAAGTGACAGGAACGCATTCTAGGTGAATATCTACGTAATTGGTGAATATAAATAATATTTATAATATAACTGTGAGTTCGTGGGGTCCAGGTGCATATCAAATTTTCAGGGACTTGTCCAAACCTTTGATTGAAGCATCAGGCTACCAGAATGCTGGTTCATATTTAGCACATAAAATTTGCCAAGCTATTCAACTTGGAAATGCAGATTTTCTTCCAATATACTTTCATATGCATTTAGTGAAAAGTTGTCAATTTGGAATAATAAATAAATATATTAATAATATGTATTAGTGATTTCGTACAAGTATTAGAGTGTGCTCTATGACGCACAAGTTAAAAAAAAATACGCTTTTGAAAGGTATGGTAATCCGATTTGTGTCAAGTACTGACCTTTTTATTTTATCTTCTTAAATCGACATTTACATATATTATGAATTATCTCTCAGATGAGTATCGACTTAGTGCGCCTTGGCAGTGAGATTTGGCAGACTTCTGAATAAGTACTTACTAATGTGAATATTTACCAAGGTTGTATTATTTTTACTTAGATGTGTAAATGATATGTGTTCATGCACGTCAACTAAGTGCATGTATATAAGTGGTACGATGATCATGAACTAAATGAAACTCGATTACGCAACACAGATAACCATGGATTGTGATGAAAAGCCCTATTATTGACGGCCTTAGTAGCGTTTTGGCGCTGACAATGTGTAGCTATTATACGTATTATACTTTATGTATATCTATTGTATAAATCTTCATCATCATCATCTCAGCCGTAGGACGTCCACTGCTGAACATAGGCCTCCCCCATGATTTTCCAAAAGGACCGGTTGGAAGCGGCCTGCATCCAACGTCGTCCTGCGACCTTCCTCAGGTCGTCTGTCCACCGTGTCGGTGGACGACCTACGCTGCGCTTGCCGGTCCGTGGTCTCCACTCCAGAACCTTTCGGCCCCATCGGCCATCTGTTCTGCGTGCTATGTGCCCTGCCCACTGCCACTTCAACTGGCTAATCTTCTGGGCTATGTCGGTGACTTTCGTTCTTCTACGGATCTCCTCATTTCTGATTCGATCACGTAGAGAAACCCCGAGCATAGCCCTCTCCATAGCTCGTTGTGCGACTTTGAGCTTTTCTATGAGGCCCATAGTAAGAGACCACGTTTCAGTGCCATAAGTCATCACTGGTAACACACATTGGTCGAAGACTCTTGTCTTGAGGCACTGAGGTATTTTTGACGAGAAGACTTAGCGAAGTTTCCGGAACGCTGCCCAGCCGAGTTGGATTCGACGATTGACCTCTTTCTCGAAGTTGGACCTGCCTAGTTTGACTGTCTGTCCCAGGTAGATGTACTCGTCAACAACTTCAAGAACTGAGTTCCCAACTGATATTGGGGTAGGTACAACATGGGCATTAGACATAATTTTCGTCTTATCCATGTTCATCTTAAGACCTATCCGTTGGGAAACTCGATGGAGGCCTTCGAGCATTGTACTGAGATCTTCCATGGATTCTGCCATGACTACAATATCGTTGGCAAATCGAAGGTGAGTGATGTATTCGCCGTTAATATTAATGCCAAGTCCTTGCCATTACAGAAGCTTGAAGGCGTCTTCCAATGTAGCGGTGAACAGTTTCGGAGATATAACGTCTCCCTGTCTCACGCCTCTTTGCAATGGAATTGCCTTCGAACTCTGCTCCTGTACTCGGACTGACATGTAGGCGTTTTTGTACAAACACTTCAGCACTTCAATATACCGATAGTCAATACGGCACCGCTGGAGAGACTCAAGCACTGCCCACGTCTCGATCGAATCAAAGGCTTTCTCATAGTCCACAAACGCTAGACAAAGAGGCAAGTTATACTCTTCGGTCTTCTGTATAACTTGCCGTAGCGTGTGGATGTGGTCTATAGTACTATAGCCTTTTCGGAAACCGGCTTGTTCCGGAGGCTGGAATTCATCAAACCTGCGACTGAGACGGTTCGTTATGACCTTCGAAAACAGCTTATAAACATGGCTCAAAAGCGAGATGGGTCTGTAATTTTTAAGTAAAGTGTTGTCACCTTTCTCGAAGAACAGCACCACCACGCTTTTGTTCCATGCTTCTGGCGTTGAACCTTCGAGTAAGACGGTATTAAAGAGCTTCTGAAGGACTTTAAGTACCGGTGTTCCACCCGCTCTCAGAAGCTCAGATGTGATACCGTCGTCACCAGGCGCCTTGTTGTTCTTAAGCTGTTTCAAGGCCATTCTAATCTCGTACAGGCTGATGTCCGGGATATCTTCGGTATAATGTCGGGTCAGCTTGGCTCTTGGGTCTTTGACCGAGCTGCTAACAGGTTTAGCGACCGAGGTGTATAACTGTCCGTAGAAACTCTCGACCTCTCCTAACACTTCCGCTTTGGTCGACGCTACACTGCCGTCTCCTCTCTTCAGCTTCGTCAACTGGCTTTGCCCAATAGACATGTCTCTTGCAAACACTTTGGAGCATTTTTTCCGCTCTATCGTCTCTTTAATACGGTTTGTATTAAAGATCCGGATGTCGTGTCGCAAGGACTTCCATATTCGTCTATTGAGCAGCCTATATGCTTCAGCATTATCCGAAGACTGCAGTTTCAATGAGCGTCGTTCAGCCATGAGGTTGAGTGTATCGTTGGAGAGTTTCTGTGGCCTATCTGTACGGTGGGGTTTAAAGTACTTGGAACCCACTGTATGGACAGTTTCTACTAACCTTTTATTGATCTCGTCCACTGAAGCGATGTTCTCGAGGCAATCGAAGCGATTGGATAGCTCAAGTTGAAAGCTCTCGGGGTCTTGAATACGGGCACGAGTGGGTCGGAGCGTAGACTTCATCAGACGAGACCTCTCCAGTTTGACATTAATATTCACCGTGCCTCTTACCATTCGGTGATCACTACCGGTTTTAACCCTGTTGATCACGGAGACATCAGTGAATATTTGTCTTTTGGTGGTCATAATGAAGTCAATCTCATTTCTCGTGGAACCATCGGGACTCAGCCAGGTCCATTTCCTGTGAGGTGGCTTCTGAAAGAAAGAGTTCATCATAAAGAGTCCTTCTTTCTCCAGAAAGTCGGCCAACCTCTGTCCCCTACGGTTCCGTTGTCCATAGCCAAATTGCCCCACTTTCGACTCATCCTCGCTTCTCTTACCCAACTTCGCGTTGAAGTCCCCCATAACAACTAGAAAGTGCGTTTCAGAGGTATGTATGGCCCGACTAATGTCCTCATACATATCCTCCACCTCATCATCCGGGTGCGACTTCGTCGGTGCGTATACCTGAATGACCTTCAGCGAATATCGTTTGGATACTCTGAGTATTAGGTATACGACCCTATTGGAAACGCTATCGATCTTAACTATGTTGTTAGTAAGGGACTTGTGGACGAGAAACCCGACACCACCTTGGGACTGTTGGTCGCCCTCCCGGTGATAGAGTAGGTTACCTGATTTTAGGGTTATCGTGTCCTCACCCGCTCTACGGACTTCAGATAACCCCACAATGTCCCAGTGTAGCTTACTCATTTCTTCTTCCAGCTCATATATCTTCTCGTCTGTCCTCATCGTGCGTATGTTGTGTGTTACCAGGGCCAGTCGTCGTCGTTGGGGGTGGTAGCCGGGCGTCTGCCGGGGATTCTTAGCACCCCCTGCCCCACCGTTACCGTGGCCGCTACCGTAGCCAGGAATAGCGGGGCTGCCGGGGACTGGGGGCCTGGTTCTTTTTGTCCAATCCATAAGGGGTTTTTGCCAATACTCGCCACGCTTGGCAGGCGGGTTGGCGAGCGCAGTTTGTGTGTGTTTGACTGGGAAGGTGCTGCTGCCCACCTTCTGATTTGTTATCCCTTAGCCGCTTTCTACGGCACCCACGGGTAGAGTTGGGGGGGTGCTATTCTAAGCCGGCACCGACACGGCACCGTAATCTTAATGTTAAATAATTATAGGTATACTTTCCATATACAATTAATAGTAGATCAATGCACCGAGTGAAAATCGTTGAAAAATACATTAAAAACTCTTATACTCTTGAATAATATAGCCTT
The DNA here is from genome assembly GCA_917880725.1 of Selenia dentaria. Classification (NCBI taxonomy): domain Eukaryota; kingdom Metazoa; phylum Arthropoda; class Insecta; order Lepidoptera; family Geometridae; genus Selenia; species Selenia dentaria. Next base: position 19,023,335 of record OU862879.1, read on the forward strand.
TTCACACCTATGAAAAGTTACCTACTATTATATTTTAGAGTTTTCCTATTAACCCAAAATTACTTGATGGTGACGATCTATACCGTATACATATATAAATAGGTACCTACTTATGGTCTATATACGATGTATATATTATTCTCTTAACAATGTTGCTGTGCAGGTTGCAATATTTACTACGCGAGCGTCAACGACAAAATGGCAGCATTAACAGGATAAACATAGTAATAAGATTATGAATTAAAACCGATATAAATCTAGAAAGTACAAGGATGTATATGTATATAAATATTTAATTATATAAAGTTAGGGGTACCTGATTTCAATGTGGACTTGCCCCGACCTCTTCTGCGAGAAGTTGAGGTCGGTGTAGTCAGACCATACAGAGAAGGCTTTGGCAAGCTCGGCATCCACCTCGGCGCGGTTCAGTTTCGACGGGTACTTTGAGATCTTGTATGTGAGGTTCTTCACGCGCCATCTTGAACCTTATAGAAACAAAATTACAGTCGAAATATTATGTATAATAAAAAAAGTCCTCTGAGATTTTTATTCATATAATTGTTCACTAACTGATACCCCCTCACTAGGATTCCCTGTCACAGGAGGCATTTACAGACACATTAACCCAAATGTTTACAACGGCCCGAAATCGAACCCGGGACCCCGCGCTTAGAAGGCACGGTCACTAGAGATATACATTTACCATGTGAATTGCTTATGAATGAAATTATATTCAATACATAAAAGGTCCTCTAATATTTTTATACTAATATGCAAGGTTGCGGGGTTATACATACGGGTGCATGACAAAATATTTGTAAATCCCAACAAAACTCAACTAACTTAATAACAAATCGAGTCATATGCCGAGTTTAGTTTGAGGAAAGTACAAAGGTTGCGTGTGAAAAACCAAATGGCTATTTCGTTAGCCACGTGTTTTTACCGCCATCTTTGTAGTGCACATAGACTGAAAATAATAACAGTTGTATACACGCGCACTATGATAATACGAGAATAATGTTACTTAAAAACGTTACAAAATTCTCATATCGTTAACCTAGCACGGTCATTCAATTTAAAGTGTATACTCGTATTTTCAAATTAATCCGTGCGAGTTGTTTACATGTTAACCTTATTTATAAACGTTTAAGTTTGGGGGGTATCATTTAGCACTGTGCACAACCTTTTTGCATATAAAACATTATAAAAAAAGTATAGTTTTACAAATCAACAAGCAAATTATCGATGTAACTTACCCTGTAAAGCGTATCTTTTGGCACGACTCTCTCCGAAGCCGACTTTGTCTCGGACTCCACATCTTGGCAATGCCATTGCTTTTGTTGTTTCTTCATCCAATTCACCTGCAAACATTTATATATGACTTCAGCAACAAATAACATGATGGGTATCTTTCTAGTTCCTTCCTACAAGTTAGGGACCATACTCAGGACATACAATCTTTCGCTAAACACCTTACAGTATATTCTAGCAGCTCGAGAACTAGTCTCCATTCTTAGCTATATAGTGTTCTAACATTTTCAACCTTACTGTCACTGGCCATCTTGTGTGTAAGTTATCAAATAACTATAAAAGTTACATTAATATATCTAAAAAGAACCAACAACGATAATTGAAGAGTGAGATTAAACAGACTGAGCAACTGCTGCTTTTTGTAGCGACTGATGACTAGGAAGTAATTACACAATCACATCGACCAAAACCGCACGCGGAAAACATTGAACAAACAGGAACAACGCTTTAAGCAAACCAATAGTGGGTAATGGTCAACCATCCAGTTAAAATTCAACTATGACGAATTCGAGCATCATTAAAATTCTAACTAATGTAGAATCATAAAAATGATTGTATGGTGACAACGAGGATAGGAGAACTCGTTTATAGAACCTTCCTAGGAAGTAGTGCTGTGATAAACTTTTCCACTTTATCTGTAGCCAAACTGGAGACTAACAGAAAACGTGATAGACATATAATTGATTATTATAGCATCATTAAAAGCTTATTCGTAAGATGAGGTGGTATCAACTCAGACTGAACTCGTGCAGTGACCGATAATGAATAATGTATTTATGCGTACACTGTGATGCGTTATTTGCTTACATAATCGCACTGCTTCCCCTCATTCTTGAGTCCAATAAACTACTTCTCGTGTCAAGACACGTACGAGCAGGTACGGGGACGATGCAGACTTTACCCACATAATTCTACAGTATTCAAATACTTGGCTGTGATCGTGTACACTTATAAATAGCTTTGTCGATGTGTGCTTTATAATAGCTGTGATGAGAACGCATCAAGGCTACTGAATTGCAGAGCGTACTCAAATAACAACTGGTCACCGGATCAACTGCCTATTAAAATGTATTGAATCATTGTCCCAGTTACATAGTATTGTGTCATCAGGTTCTAGCCAAACCTTGATATAATATCAACGAAAAAAACATTGGCAAATATGATCCATGTAAAAGGTTACTTGACAGTGATAAATAGAATCGTTTCCCCTATCCTATTCGTCAGATATACAGTCATGTTAGATTACAGAGGATGTTACTACAGGAATCAGTCCAGCAGTCAGCAGTGTAGACCAGGCGAGTGAATCTATGAGCAACAGCCAATCGTCAAATTGAAAAAGTTATAGTCAGTATCTGGATTCAACTAGGTAGACACGCTATACTTATGATAAAACTTGCCTTCAAGAATCCCACTTCCCACTAATATTATTACTTCATCAGTCGAACGACCCAGGCACAATAGAAATTTCATTGTTATATTGACAATCGACTGGTGAGGGGTTATAAATGTGAAAGTTTAGATGGATGGATGGATGGATGTATGTATGGATGTTTGTTGGTCTTTCACGCTTAAACGGCTAGGCCAATATTGATGAAAGTTGGTATGAAGATAGATGAGGCGCTGAATTAACACATAGGATACTTTTCATCGTCATCATCATCCATCACCACGTGGGTGAGACCGCGCAGAGCAGCTAGTTATTTATATACATATATAACTTGCGGAAACCTTAAAAAACAATACTATGAAAGATTTAGTTACTTCCTGAACTTATATAACATTTTGCAAAATATTGCAAAATGTGTCTTTTTACCATTAAGACGCGGTCCAACCCCAATTTTAAAATAATTTACGATGCTTTACGTAAGGTTGAAAATTGCTTGTTAGATTGGACGATGTAATGCGAAAATGCGGTAATTTTGTACGTTTTCTTTATATCTTTCGATATATACTAACACAATTGAAAAAACTGCTGGTTACTACTTTAGTACTCTATGTTGGCTATGTATTACCTAAAAAATAATATAGTGTTATCGCTGAAAATTCTGAGAGTTTGGACGTGAAAGTTTATTTTTATGCACCTATTTAGGATTTTTTTCTGCAGAGAGCGAGTAATATTTATGAATTCTGTTCGGTTATTACTCTTTGCCTGTTCCTTTTCTAACCTAAGTTTTTATTTCATAGATTATTATCGAACTGTTTCGTTACTCTCGATGTTTAAAGATTCTGCTTTTTACTATTATCAGGGTACGACCGCGCCATAATTGACGAGACGGGTTAGCTGTGCGCCCGATGGATGGCATCACACTTGCCCATGACAGTTGCTGTGCCTTACAGAGGTTATAAGTAAGAGAGTAAAAATTCGATGCTCGGACAGTATGCTTCTGTGGCTTAGCGATCACGGCGTCTGACACGGATTGACGGAAGACGCGGGTTCGAATCCCGTCCGAGGATGTGTATTTTTCTCTCTAAAATTGCATATATTAGTTATGAGTCTCCTTCGCTGAATGATTTCACTTGCTACAGTGCCTTCCACAGTCTACCACAGTAATGTTTGCACACTATTGCTCCATGACAGAAAATCACACCCAAGACGCGCTCTTGGACAAGAGGCCTATCACTTAGTAAGTAAGGTTTCCTCGCCTATTACGAATCGTATCCCAACGGCATAGGGAATATTATTTAACTTCCCCGCACTAAGTTCAAAGGCACGTCACGCCAGTTCAATTAACACGCTTAGATTAATAAGGCCGGATACAGGTATAATAATGTTACTAATTACGTCATCGTTGCAATCCAAGAAATGTACACAATAATTTTAACAACTTCTATGCAGCAATTATCGTTGCGTAATTGCATTTCGTAACCCTTTTGTACCCTTCGACATATATCTGATGATTAACGTCATAGCAGGTTAGTTTTTCTGCTTGTTATTATCTTGTTTCCGTCAGATATTACTTTGTGATTTCGATGTAAAAAAAAATCTAAAATGTGTACTTAGATCTGTTATTTAACATCTGTATCTATGGCAACCATTTTAAATTACGTCGGTTACGGAACAAAATCACTCTACTTTCACTAGCCACAAACAATCTTCGAATTTACTTCCCATTACGCTTTATTTATTGTTTACAGTCTCGTATTTTATTATCGATCCAATAATTATTCTGTAGGTATAAGCATAGTATGGTGCCAGAAACTTTATTACTTACAATAATTATTAAAACAAAGCTAGTACTTGCCAATTATTAATATCTTAATGGTTAAGTAAATGATAAAAGCATTTGCTTAACCATTAAGTTATATTAAATAAAACCCAAACATGGGTTAACTAAGTACCTACTACTAAAATTGTAGGTTCTTCATGACAAAAACTACAATTCTAGTACCTAAATTCCGAAAACGGTGACTGCATATGGCAGCTAAAGCTTATGAATCGTAGGGTATTTGTAACAAAGCACAGCACTAATTAATGTTTATGATTATCTGCCTACAATATATAACTCATCATGTGTAAGATGAAACATACCTGTAGCATTAAGACCAGCGAAGCTCTGGAACTCGGTAATGGCACGTCTCCACGAGCTCTCATCCATGATATGTCCACTTGAGGGGTTTTTAACGGAAGGACTAAGGTACCCATACTGGGCCAGGTACATCTGAAAATAGGCATCATGATCAGTCTGCCGTATCCACACGTGGACTCGGGCTCCTGTAGTATGTTGAGAGTATTGTGCCACAAATTACATGTGCTGGAAGTTCTACTATACATTTTATAGTGCTATGAAATTAGTAACGCTTTTTAATCCAAATGTACAGTCACCTTTATTATTTATTTATTTATTATCAGGAAGACCAACAGCCATTTAATATGTAATAGTTACAAAATAGAAACAAAGGGCCAATTACAGGTCCTCACGGATATAAACATAATGGATTACAATGTGAACTTCGCCTGGAAACATAATGTGAACTATACAAACCAAAACATAATAATTATGACGTATACATTCTATAATTTTCAATACTTTCTCAGTATTCAATTTCATAATAAATTATTTACGCCAAAATTATTCTGAAATTAGGTTATTTGTATTATTTTACTGTTTCTAAGAATTAAATTTAAATAATTATATACAATAAATTGTGTACATTATAATGAAGTGTATATATATCGTTAACTTGAAAATCAAGTGAAGTATATCATTGCACGTGACTGCACCTATATAGTATTTATAAATAAACTATATAACATATTTTATATGTGTGTAAACTACACTCTTTTAAATACTCTACAATACTTTCATCATACTACAGGCATGGGTACATATAGGCACATATTCAACTACTTGTTTTTGCTGTTAGTGGATTATATTTATAGCATATTTATATTGACATTGAGATGGATTGTCCTGCGACCCTGTGAATATACATATGTGTTATATATTAAATATTCACAACTTATATTTCTAAACAAAAAAATACAGAGAGTCGGTAGATAAATAACGAAATGTGATCAGTCAAAGAGACACCATAATCACCTAAAATGTATAATTATAATTGAGAGTTACTTTAAAATTAGCAGTCCATGAGTCAAAAAAATCTCTATATTATACAGCTTGTATTTACAAAGATTTATATCAGGATTACCAGGCGTTAATACGCTTGTAGAGCTCTCGTTATCTCATCTAATGCCCCTCCAACGTCACATTATCTCGCGTAAGCGCAAGGTTACCCACCCATTGTTTATTGTCAGCGCACCTGATAAGGATATCTTAGAAGGAGTAACGCAATAATGAGCACACACATGCGACTTGTTATCGAGCTTCAAAAATTATAATAAAACAATGTGTAGATGCATTTGCTTGTCTAAAAATATCTTGTTTGTTTAAATCTTATATTTGGTTAGTGCATTGTAGACAGCGACAAAACATCGTGTTTCTTCACAGAGTAAATCTATACAGTTGTCTTGTCAAGATACTGTTAATTATTTAAGAGAATGCTAGATTGTAGGTGTTAGACGAAGACATTGGCAGCCATGTGTGGAGGCACAAGTAGTCGCGTGTCGTGCTCGGCATCGTAATGCGCAGGCACAGGGCTCAGCCTGGTACCACTGCAGTACAGCAGTTTCTTTGTGTTTCTCGACGACGACGGTGCATCATCATTACAATGGTTCTTGGACATAATTGATAGTTTATTTTATTCGTTGTTTGTATACTGTTAAAAGGCTGTAACGCGGAGTTCCTAAATAAAATCATCGTATTCATTGTATAATTAAAGGGTACACACCCTTAATAGATGAATATTTAATCAGATATAATTTATGTATTTAGATTATTTGTTTGATGTACTATCTATGTTTTGATTTTTATTCATAATATTTTTAATTTGGGACAATATCCAAACAAGGTATTCAGTACTCGAACTAGACAGAGCCTGTACTATGGTAACGTGATGACTGACATACATATTTATTTACATATACTCACACAGACGCATGTCAAACAAACATATTCATGCACATAAATATTTGATCTATCTGAGGATCGAACCCGGGACCGGCGGCTCAGAAGGCAAGCATGCTACCAACTGCGCCAACTAGCCAGATTCACATTTTACGCCTATTGCTTTTAATATGACTGACGCCGTTAAATTTACGAGTACGGTAGCCTGTAAACAGGCGAATCGCTATAACCTTTATTGAATACGCAAACATCAGTAACTGAATTCCAAAATGTGACTAATCTTGAAAGCATCGTTCAGATTTTTAGGTGTGTTCAATATTTATGTAGTCGATGCCGAGAGCCGGGCGTTGACATCGTGGCTGGCCATTGTTCGCAAAATGAAACGGCCTTAACTTTACGAGAAGTATCGCACATGTGTACACAGCTACTTAGTAGTTCAGACATAGGACCAACAAATAAGTCTGCGGTTACGAAAAAAATGTTTCCTTAAACAGATGATACTTCCTTGAAAACACTTTGTTGTCTTACAGTACACAAAGCAGATGCTGCTGTGCGATAGCTGGGGAAATGTGGTACAGCTCAGACAAAGCTTGTGGCACTCTCGCGCTCACGAAGACCAATGATCAATAAGGAAGTGTAATGAGCAATGACGGTAAAAGCTATGGTGGGCGATAGGTATTAAATTCGTATTGGCGTATCGAGGCCAGTATGCCCCGTGAATAACGGGCGTCTGTCAGTGCCGACGACGCGAGATGCTGCGCTCCACAGACCTACTTATCTCATGCAAATTTTACTGCCTCAGGATATATTCAACGGCACGTATTACCACGCATCAATGCGAGCTAACAATGCTAATTGGTAAAAATATCCTTGCCTCATGCCAATTTCTGACTAAATCTACATGCATTCGCAAACAAAAGGGAAAGCAGAACTAAAACGAGTTCTTAAAGGATGAGTGAGTTCATACCAGTCTCGAAAACAGAAAGTGATTCTAACGCAAATTGGTGTGGCAAATCAAGAACCAGTTGACTTGTCAAGTTCACGTAAATAGAGCTATATATTATCAAATAAAGAAAAGGAGAACTTGGAGAGCTTCGCTTACGTTTCATCGTACAGTCTGTAATGAATATGATTATAATAACGGTTTCAATTTACGATATGGTCAAAACACTGTGTCAGTGAGTCACATGCTGACACATGCACCGATGACAACCTTTGAATTGTATGTACTATATAACCTTGCTAGGTATCGGGTGTGAATGACCTTTAATTTGTACTTACATTGAAAGAAATAATTTCTTAGACGCTATTAAAATAATATATTCTAAAAATTCTAAAAATGTTTTGCGATAAGGATTAAAATATAACTTGATGAAATATACGAGCATAAATCCAAGATACCAAAGATCCAAGACTAAAACATACATTGTCTTGATTCGTCGATTGCAAACAGTTAGATATCTAATTTAATTCTGTTAATTGTCTACGGTAAAGGTTAACTTATACCTGTCAACTTTTTCTGATAAAATTAAACTGACGTGACAAGAAGCTCTGCTTAGTTATAGTACTGAGTAGAGCAACTTGCCGCTTAATAGAATAAAATCAGTACTCAAAGCAGTGAGAGTTTTTACGCTGTATTGAAGCTACACAAAATAACTTAGCCTTGCTTTTGTTTGCTAATACACACTTACTAAGGAGATACTTACAAACTCAAGTTCCTGGCAAGCCTGTCTGTTTGCAGAGTGCGTAAACGCTGATTCAGTATAGTCGTACTTATCGTGTAGGTAACCTACTACATCCTTTTTTATTGTCAGTAAACGAACTAGTCATTTGGTTCAGGCTTCCTTAAATTACAAAGAAATGCACCAACTGCGCATAAAAGTAACGGTACCTGTCTAATAAAAGGCTGCAACAATTGTGAAACGCAAATCACAAAGCAACTTACTAACATTCGCAACTTTTATGATCTGGCATTGCATATAAACGTTTGTTACGTACACACATCAAAAAAGATTGCGATCAGTTTCAAAAATCAAAACCTTTTTTCTTACGGTAGATTATATTATAATCCTTTGATCCCGTATTGACGTTTCATGACAGCAGACACGTATAGAGCAGTTGCTATTGATGAAATTGTCCGAACATTCCGAGTAAACCATGGGCACCAGTTTCTACTGGTTGATGATAATGCGCCCGCCCATCTATCTCAACAAGTCAATACTGCTCTCCGTGAATACGTCATCGCAAGTTTAGGCTGGCCTGCCAGCTCGCCTGACTTAAACCCAATAGAGCACGCGTGGGATGCTCTTAAACGAGCTGTTTGGAACCGTCAGCCACGTCCCCAGACAGTGCCAGAGCTCAGGGAAGCCGCTATTCAAGAATGGCACAGGTTACCCCAAGAAATGCTGGATAACTTGATTTCACCGCATGTGTTGAAGCCAGGTGCGGAGCTATATTATATTGAATATAAACCTTTTATTAATAAATTGTTAATTAAGTTCAATTTAATAAAATATATCAGCTTAAGCTAGTGATCGCAAACTTTTTTTGATGTGTGTCTTTATAATTCAATTTTATTACTCGAGCATCAATCTTGACTTAATGACGTACTTCGAGTTTGATTTGCATGTCACACACAGTATTTGAATTACGTAATGTGACATAACCTTCATTTTTATGGTAACAATATTCCATAGCTATTTGTTATTCATCCACGCGTTACAAAAAAGGCGCAATAAGTTCACATGTGTAGCATTAAGTGATGGACTATTATCTATAGTAGAACTATTACATTGTAAACCATGCGGGTATTTAATGTCGGACATATCTCATTGTATTATAAGCTATAATATAAGTACAAGTGTGTATCAATAGCTCTCGTTCATCTGGTCTGCGTTGTTTTTTTCATTCTATTTGTAACTTAAATAACGATTAGCCACTTAATACGATTAGGTAGAGTAAGAGTAACGTAGTACCTGCTAGTTAAGTAGTAGTTATCCTTATTTGAGTGCTGACCTGAGTGAATTCTGTATGGCAATGACAAACTTCCCCTCAAGTTGAGATTCACAACTAAGCGTACTTTGCCAATGGCATCCGCAATATACTGGGAATCATTATGAGTCCCAGTATAGTGCGGATGATATTGGCATATATATACTTAGTTCTATATGGATTGACTCACACAAGGCAAGAGACGAGAGGCGTGAGGCGAGAGAAATAAGTTAAGTTAAGCTGAAGATTTTAAAGAATATTATTAACCGGCATAACACTTCGTCCGTCCTAACCGACTGAAAAACGATCGTCCGGTCGATTTGTGTTGCGCTGCGTCAAGCTCACAAGAACTTCAATACATATTACTGTTTTATTATTTGTTACATCCCTGTAAGGTATAAGCAATGGAAGCAAATATTGCCTCTGCTAGAGGTAATACGAGATATTGTTTTTCTAGAGTCATTAGTACTAATACGACAAGGCTTAAAAAATGAAAACAGATATTAATTTGTGCACACAAAGAAATCACCTTCACATTGACTGCAGCTAGGATTCAATAACCCCAAGTCTCTAAGCACAACATATAATACTACTACATAATGTTATGTTTTAGTTATCAGTGTGAACTTGTCTCTTAGACAGAACTGCCAAAGCAGTTATTTACTAGCTTACCCTATCACTGAGTTATTTTTACCTGCTCAAATAATCGGCGGCGTAGCCAAGGTTTTGTTATGGGGGAACCCTAATAGACGCCATCTTGATACAAAACTAATATGTTTTCAAATTGTTCATCTCCATCCACTTCTACAACTGAGTCGGCTGACTGTGAGATTGAGTCTTAAATATTAATGTACCTCATAGATCAACATGCTAGATTGTGTTTTTGTGGGGTTGGCACTAGCTTTAATGCAGGAGGCCGGGCCTACTCATGCCCCTACCTGGTTACGACAATCCTAATAAAACAAATTGTTCATTTATCTATATATACGATGAAGTGCCTAATTGGAGTTGTTGTAAATATGATTGGAACAATGTCACGCAAGTTTCCAGGTAGTGCATCTGTCTAGTCTCGATGCCTCCGAATGTCTTACTAGGAACTGTTGAGGCGTGCAAATATTCGTAAACATTTCCTTTGCTGGCATACATACGATTTTGACTTTCTTAAAATTAGGTCAGAGGACAGCATGATCGGTAAAGACCACAAAAAAGTAATTCCGAGGACAGGAATCACCTCAGCTTACCCGTGGTAAAGTCGGGTTGAACATATGTTAATCATTTACGAGTATGCTGTTATAACCATTTGAAAAATGTTTTGTGCAAGAACATTTCATACCTCAAGCGTAATAATAAACGACATGATATAAATAGGTAATCTTATCGATTCTCCGTCATAAAAACAATATATTATCAAAATTTACTAACTGTTACCACCACATGTGATTTTGGCGAAAGTATAGATATAAGATTGGACAATAAGATTGAGATCGGCAGATGCATGACAATCAATTAACCTGCGAAAGGAAATAACTAATGCATTTTCCTCAGACAATGAAGCTGTAATTCCTAGAACTGTTCTAGCTAATATAAATCACTGTTGCATTAGAGCTAGTTACAATGCTAACGACCTGATCCTCCCACGCGACCTGCATCTGCTAATACTATAATATCGTAAGGTAATAAATAAATATACCTAAGAATAAAAATAATCCACATGCATGCTTATCGCGATCTCTCCGAAACTACCCAATAGATCGATGTCGTTGGGCCATTTCAGTGCGAAGAAGTAACATACATTTTCACTCACACACTAACTCACATCTTTGCTTACTGATTCATTTAAATACAAACCTTCTCATTTAAATATTATAATATAGAGTGATGTGATAAAACATATCAGTTAGCAGTCGTAAAGATATTTAGTGTGTTTAAAATTTTGAAATTCATACTTTATTGACGGTTTGACAGCCTGGAAGTCGTTCCTTTTGAGCATTGAGTTGGAGATGTCTGAAATAGTAGTACTTGTATTTGCACGAAATATAAAAAAAATATCTTATCTATAAAAGTAAAATATGATAAAATAATGGTTTTTAGATTAAACAAAAAAGGTTGGTTTAATCTAAAAACTATGGACGCAATCATTGCAACTACGATTGTATTTCATGGTAGAACATCGTTGTCATTATATTCGGTAGTAAAATGTTTAAAAATAAATATCCCTATCCTCTAAGCAAATATCAAACCGACAACACTGTTTATCTGAGGCTCTAATGGTATTAGCGCAATTTTATATTCAGTGAAAGTTCAATAGCTCTTCATGGAGGTACGAGTACACGTTAATATGCGATCTATTGTGCACGAAATCTTTTCAATGAGCAAAAAGTTTCAATAGTTTGAATAGATATCATTTAAATTTTTAACCTACTTCGAAAAAGGAGGAGGTTAGATGTTCGCGTGTAGGTTTCTTGGGTATGTTGGCCGATTTGTGGACCGTTATTCATTTTTTTTATTGATTATTTACTTTAGAGGTGGTCCCATTTAAATTTCATCAAATTCGGTTTTTTTGAGTTATACTCCAAAAACTGAAAAATATTACGCCTAGATAGGCGATCTTGATCTTGATAATATCATCATTGACAGTGAATGACATCGATCCCGTAAATATAACTTGATTGAAACTTTCGTAAGTATTACACATTTTAATGTTATTTGACGGTTTAACTTACGCGGTAGATATAGTCGAATATCTCGACCGGTTTCGTGACCGTCCGGGCCACGTCTTCATGGAGTACGTACGCACCTGGCTGCGTTAGCGCTAGTACTGATAGCGTCAAATAATATAAACCGTTAAATAACATTAAAATTATCCCGTAAATAGCAAGGGTCACTAAGTTGTGAAAAAAATGTTTACCAAAAATTGGAACCGACTTCAATACCAAAAAAAGTGTCTAATAATCTATAACTTGACGAAGTAGGTACCATGCACACAATATTTTGATAAAAGGTATCTTCTTTTTAACTATCATGGTAAAGACTACAACAAGTTATTTTATTTAACACTTTATTGGTATTGAAGTTGGTTCCATTTTTTGGTATTTTTTTTATTATTTCACGTCGATATGTGTGGCTACTGTGTTAGTCAATTGTACATTTTAATGTAATGTTGTTTGATTGAATAACACTGTTGTTATTGTGGGTGACCACATGTATCACGCAATTGCATAGAACACCACAAATTATTATGGACACGTTCTAGATAATTGGATACCGATGGGATGACGAAGTAGCCAAGTACCATTTCGCCTCTGCGCCACTCACGCCTCGTGGACTTGATTATATTTGACAAGTGATTATTTACCTTAATTAATTCAATTAGTTATTTATAATGCATGTATTTATGTTGTATATAATATGCTCTATTTATGTAGATGAGTAGATGTTTACCAATGGGTATGTAGAGTAATACATACATATATAATATGTTTAATTCAAGAATATCATCTCCATCATTCGCATTCCGGATTCGAAACTCATGATCTGAAGAAATAATATAAACGAGTTGCGAGTTAGCTTAATTTTATAGGTACTTTCCCTCTATGAACCTACCAAAATAAATTGTAGACTTTAATATATTATACATTAAAAATACTTCTTCGTTCTTAGAAGGAGTATCTCGTACAACACTGAGACTGACTTTTTCAATTTTTTTTCAACTTTTTATAAGGAACAACTGTAAGAAAAAATCGTGACTTGAATCTACAAAACTTGAGAAGTATTCATATATGACAAATTACTTACTTTGTTATAATTAATTATATAATATAATTACCTGAAAGTTAATTTTGAATCAAAGGATTTAACTAAGGTTAATATGTGAGCTTTATTCGTATAAGTTTTTAATTTAAAACTCAATTATGTCAAAATGTCACACCAAATTAAACCTAAATCCTTATAAAAGCCCTTGAGGTTGTAGTCATGTTTGCGACACAAATGATAAATAGGGAAAGCTTTATCAATATGAAAAAAAAAATGTTGTTTATATTTCGTACCGCTCATCCAAACTTATTCATTTTATAATACATATGCATAAATATTAGCAGATATGAACCGTATTTTCGAAATAACGTGTTGGAATTTTATCGGTAATCTTGTGGGAATATTCCAAAAAAGGTAATACTGGTCATCACATAATACGGTGTGTAAATCAAGTTACGACATGAGAGCACGATCTACAGATTGATATATTGTTATTTTTGTGATGTACGTTGTTGTGTCCGCAATATTATGTAAAGGTTGTTTGTGCAGTATGCATGAGAACGTTAATAGGGCAGCGGGTTTCACCCCATGTCGTCGCCATGATAATTACTATAATGTTTACCTGAGAACGTGAGCAGTTTCAGGAATGTGGCTACAAATGCGACATCACAAGTAACCACGCATGCTCAATATAAAAATATACCTAATGACAATAAATTACCTCAATATAAACACAGATCGAATATCTAATTGGCAATGGCGTCTAATGGGTCTATTATACAATACATATGTTTGTTTATCTGCCCTTTGTCATTTCCATATGCTAATTACTCGCATTTTAAGATGCGTCTCCAGTTATACAATTAAAGTAATAAATTATATTAGATTGAGATTTTTAATACCAAGTTAGATAATAGCTTAGGTTACAATTGGGGGGAAATCACATAAGATACATACGTTTTGTCAGTTTCTTATCAGTTGACTAGGTATTAAAAAAACCCGACCTTAGTCATACTGTTGTTTTGGTTAGTTGTCAGATAAGTTGCATGTCATGTATTCTGCTTAACAATACGTACCTACTGCCGCTAGTTTCACACTCGTATTAAAAAACGTTTACACACTTATATCCCTGTGTTAGGATTATCTGTGTCGGGGGAGGCATGGATACACAAAATAACACATCACACGATCTATTATCAGGGTCGAATTTAAGACCCCGCGTTTTGAAGGAAGCGTATCTACGAACTATAGTTTAGATTTTTCATCATTTTTTTTATATTTTTTTTATCATTTGTATAACGAATGCGAAAGTATTTGTATTAGTTTGGATATATGGATGTATTATAACTCTTCACGTCATCAAGTCGTCACATTAAAAAGATATACTAATTCGATAGGCTGAAATTATGAAGAAGGTAGATGAGCTGGAATAACACATAGTTACTAAGCTTATTTGACCGGAAAAACTATGCCTGTCTGAAAGTCATTTTTACGCGCTGCGGGGATGTTTAACCACTCAGCCTCTAAAAACTCCTTTGAGTGTTCCAATTGCAGTCCTTAAAGAGCGTAGGCTAAGAGTTGCACTTCATAGATAGAATTGATTCATACTCATAGATTGTAATGTATACAGTTTCGTAACAAATAGACGTGTTGTGGCAAAGGCTTGTTGCAGAAGCTGCAGCCGTAGTGGGCTGCTGATTCATCCACGCGGGCACTTAGTTAATTGTACCCGTAATTAGTTCCAATTAAGTAGCGATTGTCAAAAGATTAATATAGAATGTATCGCGTGTGAAGCCACACTTTTCCATAGTAGAATGTAGAAAATGTTTTTTGTAGATGTAGTCCGGCCCTTTGTCCGTGTCACGTTTGTCACGTGGCTGTAGACCGCACATTGTCTCCCACCTTTCAGATAATGGGCTCTGATCTGCTGATTGCTTGCCAATCATCTAGGATTTACACGTGCAGCCAGCTCTAGGGTTTAATCTAAGATTATTTGTTTTTTGTTCTCGTTCATCAATGCCACTACATGTACATATATATTTTTATTATTTGTTTTTTAAAGCACTAACGTCTACTTAGCGAGACCAAAGTTTGTACTCGTAATGTTTGACAGAACAATTACACTGAACCCGCGACTTCTGCCCCCGTAAGGTTTAAATCTCTCGGTAGAGAGTTAAATATTCCTTGGTTTAAATCAACTAGTGGGTTAAATTCGAGAAATGACATTCTAATCAAATGCACGGATATATGGATACTTTGGTGGCCTAGCAGTCATGGTATCTGACAAGAATTGTCGAAAGACGCGGATTCTAATCCCGTCTGACTATTGTTTCTGTCTAAAATTGGAAAGTTTGTACATACCTACATCATTTTGAAGTAATTGAGTTTATGATTTTGCCACGGTTCGTTACACCTGTTTCTAAGTATATACAAAATAATTTAAACTTACGCTCATTATTAGTTTGATGTTATTTAAGTATTAGCTTCAATGTGAATAACAATCACCCATTTAGGTATCCATCTAAATCGTCATACAATTACATTTATAATATTAGTCACTTGATTAAAACTAATGGACTGAATGGGACTGGTGCGATCTAGGCTATATAATAATGTTATCAATGGAAATAAAAGAAGGTAAAGGTAATTTAGTGTTTTATATAGTCTTTGTGAAAACTTATGTTGTATAGTCTTTGATATCGATTAATTAAAGCGCGTCAATTTTATATTATTTTAATGACAATCAACACTAAATGGGACTGTGGTCTTACTTATTAGGTACGAGTAGAATTACGGTATTACTAATTATTAATAATTACAGTCATTATCTACCGAATTATATAGTTTTGAAGGTAAAAGATACAAAAATGGAATTATATCGATGAAAGTTACTAAACCAACAATAAACTTTAGTGTAGGTAACATCATGTTACTAAAACTAGCGACATAAACTTCAAACCTTCAGTAAATGTT
Source organism: Selenia dentaria (assembly GCA_917880725.1). Lineage (NCBI taxonomy): Eukaryota > Metazoa > Arthropoda > Insecta > Lepidoptera > Geometridae > Selenia > Selenia dentaria. Next base: position 19,039,828 of record OU862879.1, read on the forward strand.
TAAGGAAGATGCTACTAGTCTTAGAAATGTTACATTTGAAAAATAAAACTATGATTTAAGGGTGAGATAGCAAGTTCAACTTATTTGTAGTGTCACGGAAGTTTCCTTCAAGGTATAAATTATCAGTGAGTGCTTGTATTCCTGATTTAGCTACATATAAATACATATACTTCCTAATCTGTGATATAAGTTCTGCAGAGCAGTGTAGACCGCTGGCAATTGGTGCCAGCGAATTGCGTTTTTTTTTCCTTTATAATTGGACTCGTAGGTTGGTTCGTTTGCCATTCCTCAGGGCTTGTGTTTTAGATTTAATCACATATCAGTCATGTAGAGCAAGAGTTGTACAGGTATTGAGATGGCACCCAGAGTGGTGCGAACAATGAGTGGGTATCGGCAGAGCGGCACGGCGGACGGCCGTGGCGCGCTGGCTGAAGGTCGGTTAGCGCTTCCTGCGTGCGTGACGCGCATGCTGCCATGCCCAGCGACGTAACACTAAGTACCACCATGGCATGGCGCATGCCGAACTGTTATACTCAACTTAGATACCATTTACTTTTCATGGAAATATTTTATTAGAAATTATACGAATAAGTAACTAATATCTCATCAGTAGACATGCAGTAATGCATAGTTGAGTAGGTAACATGTTGGGTATTTTAGCACTTTATATTATGATAGGTAGTGTATAGTGTTTTTACGCACGGGACCACTGTGTGGGTTATTTGCTATTTATAATAACTATGAGAATATTAATAATTAAATATGAGATACAAACGTAACTTTTGATTGTAGATCGTTTAAAGTCACTTACTTCTAATATTTAAAATGTAGAGTTATTAAATTAAAAGCATTCTCTGAAAAGTTACAATGTCTTCTGTTTGCTACGCCGGCACCTGTCAGTTACTTCTAACTTTTTATATTTTATATCTACCCAACAACTAATTTTTGATTATTTAATTAAGTATCAAAATCATGTTGTTTTTATGAATGGTTAACGTACATTTCAGTCACAAATACAAATTCTAAAAAAGCTACATAACTTCCCGGGAGTGACGTGCGTGACTAGGGTAAAAGACTTGAAAATGGCATTACACGGTACATTGTGGTTTTTATCGCGTTCATCTCTGAACTCGAGACGAGCCTCGCTTGATGCGATCGCAAGATACCAAGATAATATTTATAATGTTTCCCGAAAGCCTCTTCCAAAAGCCGCTTGACACCTCACTGACAGTTAGGTATGCACGATGAATATAAACATCTAGCATGCATTAGATCTCTATGCAGCCGTGCTATTCTCTAATGATTCACCGTTGTGTTCGTCGACGAGCTCACCGATGTCAAATACTTTATGAGATATCGCCCTTGTACATGAGGTTGTTTTCCCAACGTTCCTTGTTATCTCGTCATTTGTTTCACGGATATTGTCAAAGATGCAACAATGTTTGCTCTTAGAGAATCGCACGGCTACACCTAAATAAATGTTAATAACCCTAGCATCTTCAAAACTCGAACAGCAATTGTATATTACAAGAGTAAATATTTGAAATGCTTATTATATTTATTATGAGTTTAAAAACCTTTCAACGACTACATCCATAAGTTCATTGTTCTTCTAAACAGACAGAGGAAATTTAACGAGAGATGTCCGCACGATGTATGGGACGCGATTGGAATTTTTATATCGTACTTATCGAGTCGAGTAGAAATGATGGAAACAAAGAGCTTCTCGGCGCTTTCTGGCTAGGCTATTGTTCTCCGTTCGGATATTCGTGGGGAGAATGACCCGCCGTAAAAGGGCGTGTTAATCATAACATAACAGTGGCTTCAAATGCAGGAAATGCCTGTACCGTGACAATGTAACCTTCCACATGTCACGTGACTCTCAAGTACAATGACCCAAAAAATCTGTATCAACAAACTTACTCGGTTCCTGCAGGCAAAGGCACGGTTTCGTGACTGTAACCAATGCGCTACACACGACATTCGTCTGTATCCTAGTAACGATTTCAGAAGTTCAATACTTCGAATATTTGAATCAGTACCGATTTAATTTTAACAAATCATCAAATTATATATGATAGTTATGGTGCAAAACTCTTCGCTAAATGACTAATTTGCTGCGCTTTGCTTCTACCGTTCATAAACAGATATCCCACTGAAACATTATATTATATCTATCATATAGATCCGCTGGCTCAGTTGGTAGTCACAGAGTCACCCTGCCCTCGATGCGAGGGGGCCCATATGCGATCCCTGGCGAAATAAATATTTGTGTGAAAAATGTTTCTTCTCGGATCTTGGATGTTTTGATTCCATGCCTTCCATAACATAGGATAATCTAGCGCGTGGTATGATTAGGTTAATGTTTTCTTAAATTATTATTCGACAGTAAAAATATATCCTAAGGAAGTATGTAATAATCTTGAGTGATATCTTAATTCTAAATTCATTACAATAGAATTGGACATGAAGAAGTAACGTCAATATCACTCAGAAACTTTTGCATTTCTAGTAACAAGTGTGATAATAGTAAACAATGAATAACATGTATATAAGCAAAGTTTCCATAAACCATAGGTATGATTTTAATAGCTTCTAAAAATATTCGACTAAATGACGCTATAGACAAAATTGTGTTTTCCAATCGAACAGAATAACACTTTACTACCGTGCTACCGGTTCTTAGTTTCCTAATCGTAGATTTGAACCGGTTCTTGTCCATTAGAGGTAATCCCAACATGACGGTTTGTCTATGCGGATTTCCATTTTTTTCTTTACTAACGTAAAAACTTGATTATGTATAAAAACTGCCATATCACGCTTCAGACATTTCGAAGGAAATAGTTATTTATGAACAAAACAGCAAAGTTGGTTTTTGTTACGAGTGTCTGATTTGAATCCTGAAGAAGCTATGGGTTCTAAGTTAGAAACCTGAACATACTGAGGAGTACTGAAGCACAAGAATAGTTGTGTATCTGTAGTTTTACTATACTTCAACTAAATAGTTTTTATTGTATTACGTGCATTATAATAAGATTTATTTTAGTTAAAATATATACGAGTAAGACTTTCTTGTTTCTCTTTTTTTCATAATCTTTATTGTAATATAACCATAACAAGTACAATTCGAAAAATGTTATACCGACTTCCATTCTATTCAGGTATTGGAGTGAAACTCAAAAATTACTATCCGAATTTGATAAAATTTAAATGGGACCACACTCTTTTTTGGTGCACGGGAAGCACCAGCTTTCAAACATAAAAAGAATTTTGAGAATCGTTTCATCCAGTCGAAAGTTATGAGGTAACAAAAAAAACAAAAAAAAAAGAAATACAGTCGAATTAAGTACCTCCTCCTTTTTGGAAGTCGGTAGACAACAAAAGGTTACCGAATGAATGTTGGACCGCTCAGGCCTCTAGCAAAAAAAGCTTCGATAAAATAATCGATTTTCGAACTGTAGTCACCAACATTACTTTCACCTCGGCATGTATTGTACGAGTAACTATATATCGCTAATGCAAGCTTTAGCCAAATTCAATTAATATTGAATACATCTTCTTTACAACACTAAAACGGATGTTTTCCTTCGAAAATGCGATAGTTGTGTTTGAAGACACCATAAAGTGCGTGTAGAGTTTAACATGCAAATGTTCATTTTACAACGTGTTTAACTGTTTACACGGACATTTGTTTGCTTTGCGATTGTCATCTCATCTATAATAAAATCTACCTTGAAGACAGGCAGTAGGTACTTATTAGCTAGGTACTTAGTTTTTGCTTGTACGTAGACAAAGTATGTATATATAAATTATGGGTTTGCTAAGAAAGATCTAAATCTTGTGATTATAGATGATTTTATTGGTACCTTTGTACCTATTGCTAGTACAAAGGTACTAAATACTTGTACCTACTTATGTGTCACGCCGTCGCTTCTTCCAATCGGAAAATTACTGTCCCATAAGAATAAATGTAAAAAGTAACATATTACTTATGCGTTATTCAAGGTCGATATATGCTCTTCAGCTTAATCAGTTCTGAACTTTAACGCTAACAAACGTAAGAATATAAAAAATAATTATTCATTCTCAAAAATTAAATTAATTAATGACGTTTCATTATGAAAACTAACGTGGTTTGTACATATTTTTAATATGTAAAACGGGATTCACTCACGTAAAAAAGTCAGATCTCTCCGACTATAGTTTCAACCACATCTGGTGGTCTTTTTCAAGGAGAGTGCAGAACGCTCGCGGTTGCGTCTCGCCTAGCACTGTCTATACAGTGCTAGGCACTCAACCGCGTCACTTAATCGCTTCACACTTACGCATATTTTTACTGTATAGACAGTGCTAGGCGAGACGCAACCGCGAGCGTTCTGCACTCTCCTTGAAAAAGACCACCAGATGTGGTTGAAACTATAGTCGGAGAGATCTGACTTTTTTTACGTGAGAGCGTTCTGCACTCTCCTTGAAAAACACCACCGGATGTGGTTGAAACTTTTTTTACGTGAGTGAATCTCGTTTTTCATATAAAAAAGACGTTTTATTGTTAAAAGAGTATCATTGTTTAAAACAAATAACTAAAAATATGAGTGAGTGTGAAGCTAGTGAGTGAGAGATGTCAATAACGCACATTTACGTCATCATCAATATGCATTTATATATATACACACACTTTAGCATTTATAATATTAGTACTCGTACAATAAAACATATTCATTGTGTGTTGTGTTTAGCTGCGGTCAACCATCTATCACTCAATTGCTATCACGAAAAAGAGCAAAAACAAAGAAGAAAAAGCCTTATGGGATTTACTTTAGCAATTATTTAACAGATTTTATATTTTTCTCTAATTTACGTGACAATGGTGATCGAGCAGAGCGGGTCGCGTCGGTGCAAATAACACGGATCAGCTTCAAAGTCATTATTTCAAAAATACGACACCGACCCAATATTGCAGCAGGTATGGAATTCCAATAATATAAGATCATGATACAGAAGATGTCATCTACATACTTGCATACGTTTTTTTCTTTTAATTAACAAAACTAACAAGTTTTAAGCTGATAGTGATTGGATTTTTGGGCCGCTTCAAATTATGTAAAACTGACTGTAGTCAATCCAACGAGAAACCAAGATGAGTCGTAATATATAATAAGTTAAGCGTGGCATAAAATAACCGATTTGAGAATCTCTTCTTTTGGAAGTCGGCTAAAACATCTGTTTATTAGGGTCATGTTAAATATTAAAGTACAATATTAATGGGCTTGAGGAAAACATGATATATATGCAGTATACAGTATATTAAACTAGTATATGTTACATTTTCTGTCGAATAAACTGAATACCACGAAGATAGTAAAATATTAGGTTACATCGTTGTGTTTTATAAGCATTTATATTTTACCATTGAATGTCTGTTTCGTCACATCAGCCAGTACTACTTTATGACCTAGAACTTGGCGGCAAGCGACCCAGCGACTGGTTTGTGACTCATACGTAGATTCCGAGAAATGATGAGATTTTATTGCTCGCGCTTCCTTTTGGACCCCCTCAGAGATCAACGTGAACAGTAATTACTAGGTGAATCGTGTGACTCATGAAAATGAACTCGTGCATGTAAAATGTCCGAATAAAATCATAATCTCTACAGCTTGGAATGAAATTTGACGAAATGATCAAGAAGTGCCGAAATTATACGAATTCTTAGACATTTACAGTATCAAGAGATGAAATGGACAAGCTGCGTATCTAATGGTAAGCCCTTGCCCATAACAGCTGCATTAGACTCAGAGCTTTCAGATGAAGTTGATCATTTTCGCAGTTGTCGCATGAGGTTGGGCTCATCATCCTGAAATATTGGTTTGGAATCTTTATCGTAATTTACCCTTTGAGGCAGAATCTTTATTCTAGTATTAGTGGTGTGACCAAAGAGAACGTATTCTTACACGTAAGCCCTTCCTAATTATATATAACGATATAAGAGATAGAACTTTGAGATTAGTTTTATACCAATAGTCTCAATTTTCTATCGCTCATAGGATAAACCATCGTCGAATGGGATATAGTTACCAGACGTAAATACCGCGCGTTTTATCTACAAATTCGCATTCCAGCGATCATTGGTTTCCTCTATGCCAACAACAAAAGAATATTCTATAATAGAATCGTTATATCATATACTCGTACTTATTGGTACTTACGTTTATTTTTGCATTTAATAGAACCAAAAACAAAGTTCTTTACACAGCCGTTCCTCAAATGTGAAATAAGGTAATTAAACTATACTGATTCATACAAACATTTAAAGCTTCATATTGTACAAAGAACTACTTACAAATTAAATGACGGCACGTTCATTGAAAACCACTAATGACCAATATGCTACCTACTTCACCTGTACACATATGTCCATTATAAGAATGAGTCATGTTTACGCAAACTATTCAAGATGACAAACAAAATGCTTGTGTTCCCTTGCGAAAGGCGTGCGACTTATCTTGGTTGGTTATGAGTGGGTTTATGAATGAACGATATGGTGCGAGATCTACTGTGAGTGTACTACTACGGATACGGTTTGGTTTCGTTCCGGTGCCGCTTCTCGGAATACTGAGTCAGCTCCAGATGTTACCGCATTACGTGAACAAGGCATTTCCGATTCTAAGCAGCTCGATTGATTAATTTGATTTCTACTGATAATAAGTTCATGTCAGGAGATTAGCTAACATTATATTGATCAGTCCTGGATGATATTCCATCTCAATGTCATAATAAATGCTATGAAATTAGTAGGTATTCAATTGTTATTTTAGTTTTAAGGTGTATAAATAATTACTCACCATTGCTTTATCAGTTCCTCCGAAGGTCGGCGCGGCACTACTCCTGGTCAACAGAACCAACGCTGCCACCGCCGTCCACAATATCCTTAACGTGTTTCTAAAGCTTACGAACGCCATGCTTCTTGATGATATACCAGTATTATTAACTAAACTCATTGATCCCAAATATATTTATCAAAAATATCTATAGGACGGCTTTGTTTACATTACTAAGCTAATATTTGTGCTAATGACGAATATCTTGGTAAATAAACATTGATTTCGTTGATATGTTCGAGTACAACCGAAGGTGAACCATCTGAAACAAAGAAATATAGTATTTATAGTTTAGGCAATACAGAAATTCCTAAACGTGTTTCTTGAGATGTATGTTAATAAGACTATAAACCAGTTATAAAAAATATTGGGTGAGCATCATAAGTTTTATGCGTGTACAAACGGTACGTATGAGTAAATAGTAGGTAACCATGTTTTTGGGATAGGGTCATCTCAGTTGAGTCACTTCATTCTTGCATATCCGCAATATCATTTGTTTTGGTGACTCATGTTACACCCGTTTCTAACTGTGATTAACGCCTAAATGGTATATCAAACAAAATCTCTTCAGAAAATGCAAATAAAGTAATTGCTTTCAATAAATACTGAGTCATATTTCTATTAAAGGTATGAATATAAACTTTAACTATCAAAGTATATGCATTTTTATCTACTAATAAACTAAGGAAACAAAGATATTTTATCTATATAACAAACGGCAATTGTCGATAAAGTAGACAGTAAAGTGTATGACTAGTGACCTACATATTTACCGAGGTGTCGCACCTCGTTCAAACCTACAAACAACGTGGATGTCAACAGAGACTATCGGCTAAATGATAAATTGTTTCAACCGTCTGACGACACGGCGATAGGACACGTAACTAATGTACTACCATACCTAACAACAGCGGCATCGTGCATGTCCGTCATCTAAAGTTCAAGTTTAAATTCACTTGTATTTAGTTTGTCTACTCATGCGTAGAATTTATTTGTATTTATTGCATTTTGACCTTTAATAATGTTAGAAGTACTATTCATATCTAAGGCCGAAAAATAAGTTTAAGTTTCATTTTTCTATGCATATTGTATTGTCCTTTTGTTATTTGACTTTAAATTATTTTTGATTGGTTCTATCTAAATCATTTTGGTTTTTAAAGTTTTTCGTTGGTTGTACTCTTAGTTCCTTGACAGACTAAATAATAGGTGCAGTGTCTTTTGATACCCATATGTTCAAGCAGTGATTCACCTAAACGAATCATTAACGCAAATTTGAAGCTTTTAACTGTTTGTTACTATTATGCCAGTTATGTTTAATTTTCATGACTTTTAATTAGTCGTATCTAAGTTCATGTGAGTGTTCAAGTTCAAAATCATCAAAATTTGCTATTATAAAATAAGTGACCAGTTAATTTAGTACCTATCTAAGTGCTATGACAGAGTTTTTTATATATATATATAGCTGTGGTCACGACTAAAGATGGCTGACCACTAACAGTGGTTTCGTCAAAGTGCTTTCCTTTTTGACGGCACGTTAAGCCGATGGTCTCTATCATTTGTCTTAGAAAAATAGTCGTTAGTTTGTTGCGGAAGCTTTCGGGTAGCATGATAACTTCGTATTGTACTAGTACTTTAATTGTTCGTATATGTACTGATTTGTTTAATATGTAATCTTGTTTTTTCAATGCTCACGTTTACCATATATTTCAGTTTCTTTTGTCCCTAATAGTGTTCAAAAGAATAACCTACAACACCTCAGTGACCAGATCAATACTAAGATATAACAATTTCAAATATTCACATTGAAAACGGGCTATTTACCGTATATATTTTTTCGTTTTTGCCATATTTCGGCTCATGCCAAGCGCTATGATCACGTAAACTGCCGTGCGATTCTCTAATGATTCGTCGATGTGCTCGTCGACAAGCTCACCGATGTCGAATCCTTTATGTAATATCCAAGTTGTTTTCCCAACGTCTCTTGTCATCTCGTCATTTGTTTCACGGATGTTGTCAAAGATGCAACGATGTTTGCTCTTAGAGAATCGCTCGCCTGAAATCTATTCGGGTGAGCGACACTCTAGCGAACCATCTAACTTCTTTCTGTTGCCAAATATCGGGAACTCTAACCAAAAAGTAATTCTTTTTTTAAATAATATTTACAAAAAGATTAAAGTTATGGATTGTAACTAGATATGACCATAATAGTGTCAAAACTTAAAATTCCAGATACGATATATAAAAATTCTGGCTGAAATACAAACAAACAATTTCTTAACTTTACATAGTTAGCCTGAAATTAAATATCAATAGGTAAAATAAAACCGAAAGCGCAAATCAAACAAAGCGTCACCAGAAATTTCACGCGCTTTGAACCGTAGCGCCAGTTGTAGACACCAGTTTCACTGGTGGCATTGGACGCGGTTCTCTTACCTAACATTGTTAACCGGATATTAGGCCATTGTTTACTTCACTAGTTTTGTTTTCATATGCGTATGTTTGGGTCAGTCTTACTCAATTATAATAATCATAATATCTTATGCTTACTGTAATATTGTAACAGCTTCTCGACAACGATCGTAATTGTTACGTAAGTAACGTAGCTAATTAGACTATTGCAATTGTAATATTTAATTCAGTTCCAAGCTAATGTACTCGTATAATACGTACAGATTATAATAACCTAGGGAAGGAACTACCAATCAATATACGGGTATATTTATACCCAGTTTGGTAGGTAGCGCCGCAAATTGTAACGTCGTACTAAAAATAAATAAATAAATTTGAATTTGAAAATTTGAATTAGCTAAGATATATATTGCTACTTGCGTTTCATAATATACTTTATGCTGTTATTATGTTTACTACAATAGGGAAACCTACTAGCCTACTTAGTAATCACCAAGTCAAACCGTCTAAGCAGATGAAAAGTTATATCTATTTCCACCAAGAATCAAATAAATGTCTCAAACCTGGGAAACGCGGTCCAGAGGGCATTAGAAGTATAGTAGTTTATTTGGCAAACAGCTTTTTCTATTAGTGTGTGATGTGTCACTTTTATCAAATCTTTTTTTATTTGTTTATTTTTATTTTTATTTTTTAATTTAGCAAAAAATACATTTACGTGGACTTAGCTTAATAGCTAATTTGTATAAGTAAGTTTAAAATGTTTATATACATTATATACATAGAAGGGTGAAAAAACACCCACATTTCGCCAGTTGTGTGTTTGGTGACATGTAATGAGAGCGAGCTTACTACCATCTTATCATTAGTCGACTGTTGCGAAAATGTGGGAGGATATGGAACAGTGTAATTCTTAAGGCATTTAGATAAATGGAATCCAACATGTTACATGATTTCTTTACCATTTTCAGGCTTTTAGGTACTCGTTGCAAATTATAATAAAGAAAATAAATATTTTAAATATATGCGACTATTACATGTGACATATTTTTTTAAACAGTGTTTTCTAGAATATTGAGAATGAAAATCATGAAAGATCAGAGATTCGTCAATATTTGCCAATTTTAATCATATTGTTCCATTAATGCTCATGTAAGCAATATGAAACAGTTATATGATGCTTAAACTAATTAGAAATTATATGTTTTATAGGTACAATAGTTTTTTTTAAAAGCCTGTTACTTTGCATTTCACTCTGGGCGTAACAGAGTGAAAGTTACGTCCCGAGAGTGCACGTTATTTAAAGTTTCTTTGATATTTTTGTGACATCGGCTCGCATAAAGCTGCTCGTTTAACGAACTCATTCGCCTTAAGTCGTGATCTTGTACCGCAAGACTATATCTAGAAACAATGGCTGTAAATTAACATAATTAAAATTTATTTATTACGTTCGTAGGAATAGTTGTTATAATAAATAAGAACCCGCAGCATCCTTTGTATAATAATTAATTAAACCTTATCTCTATTAAAATAATGTATAAGTCCTTAATACTGCTTTAATTAGATTCCATCTATTTATTGGTTCCTTATATGAATATATTAGATAGAATGAAATCACTTGAAGAACAGTTAACGCTATATATGAGTAATTAATAAAAAATCGCATATTAACATTAACCCTTACTATACCGTGATAATTTAAACAAAAGATTTATGAATGAAACTCACGTAAATTTACGTCGCCGGTAGACAAAGGGTTAAGTTTGTGACATGAAAGATGGGGTTCAAAAAGTTGTATAAACACCCACATTGCGGCAATATGTCTTTGTAGTAATGGGGGTGATGTTATTTGCTCTCTCATTCCTAAGCCTACCTTACCTAATTACACTTTACATAACAACATGTAAGCTATAGCAGGAAGGTTTTGATTCCGCCTTCATGCCTTCATTCTGTCTTTGAGCTCGTTTAGAACTGGCTTTAAAGAATTGTCATTATTGTACTGTACCTATTTACCACATCCAACTAACACTTTAACTTCTAATAAAATAGACTATGTCTGATGAATAAATGAATTTGTTGTTTATTTATTATATTAGGAGAAGATACAAGCACGAGGCCCATCTGGTGTTAATGGGTAACCTCTGTCTATAGATAGATGCATTTCGTAACAAGTATGAAGAACTGCACTACGACCGTAACCCTTAGACATTAAGTGGTTAAGTATCACGTGTCTGTAGTTTCGCCGGCAACCATACCCTTCCAACTAGAACGCACTATTGCGAACATACTGCTTTGCGGTAGAAATAGGTATGGTGGCAGTGCTTCGCCGAACGAACTCGTTCATAAAGAGTCCTACTGCTACAAATGTTTTTAATAACTGTTTACGAGAAGATTTCCCCCAGGTTACTTCTAGGGTTGCTCCTAGGGTCCAATGCTGGCTGGCTAAACTTCGCAGGCACAACTGTTAACTAGGCCATGGCGTCGTCAATATTAAAACCCAATTTGAAATATTTTTTTATATAATATTAAGTCTTTAACTTAATTAAAATTTGTCAAATTAATCATTAAATGGTAATTACTTATGCAATTATTTACTTATTTAGCCTTGACACTTATTTTAGAGACTAAGTTAAAGCCAAATTTAATTAAATAAAAAATCAATTACGAACAAAATTTTAGCTCCAACTTTTTGTCTTTAAAATATAAATATGTTCAGTATACAGATGAGATATTTCATTTCATTGTTATAAAAGTTGTTTCTAATAATTTTTGTGACTTTTATTAATCTAATATTTTTTAAATGAAGAAGAGAAATAGGTACTCTTTTAATAAAATTTTAAAAAGGTTCTTTATTCACTGAACTGTCTTTGTCATTTTTATAATCGAGCCAAATTGATCGGGCTGATTCATGTTTTAGACTCTAAAATACTATTATGAATATAAGGTAGCGTGTATTTAAATCCAGCACGCTTTTTCGAGGTCATCCCTTTTCGTAAGGTTCCGTTAACTTCTAAGTAATATTAATTTCTTTGGCATATATTTTTATCCATTTCATCTTTGTATTGCAGGAAGCATTTTGTATCCACATAGGTTCATCTTGAGAGAAAAAACTCCAAGAGATCCATCTATGTATAATTCCAACAAAACCTTAAGAAACACTCAACGAACTGAAATTCAAACATTTGTAAATATTTTTACAACTATGAGGTGACTTCAGATATTCAGAGATATCACATAATCCCATATTTTGTTATATCCTGTAATTTAGTTTCGGGCGGTCAGTAAACTCTAGTAGTCGCTATAGTATCTAGTAGTAGACTGTAACGCGAGAAGAGCCTCACTTTTCTACCGACTTCCAAAAAGGAGGAGGTACTCAATTAGACTGTATTTTTTTATGTTTTTTACCTCATAACTTTCGAAAGGGTGAACCGATTCTCAAAATTCTATTATATTTTTTTTTTGTTTGAAAGCTGGTGTTTTCCGTGTGGTCTTGTTTAAATTTCATCAAATTCAGACCAGTAGTTTTTGAGTTACACTCCAATAACTGAATAGAATGCAAGTCGGTATTACATTTTTCAAATTGTACTTGTTAATTCATAACTACATATCAGATTCAACACTCACAAATGAAATTACCTACTAAAAAACAGGATTAGAACCACAAAACTATTATGGCAAATAAAAGCGATGGTAACACAGCTAGTACAATCGTTACAAACTCTTTAGATGGTTTTCAAAGCTTGCTGCAGTTACTATTTGGATGAGTAAATAGTGGTGTTTTCAACTAAGCGCTTTGATGATTTTTGTTTTTTATTCAAAACAATAGTGGGGAAGTTCGGGCGTGAGCTTTGTAAGCTCCGACACCTAAGGATGGGCCTTTTTCGGCAAGCCACGCTGGCCTCGAATAGTACTTATAGGTCCATGCTCTTCTGTTTGAGATAAATGCCCTGCAGAAGCCCTGCCGAAAGGTAGTGGCTTGATTATGCTACAACACACCATTTGTTATTTTATTTGGGAGAGTTACAGCTAACATTACAAAAGAGGTTTGAATAGATAATTTAAGAAAAGCCACGAATAAGTCTCCACGGGTTTCTTTATTAATTTTATTTTTTTTACATTTTTTAAAAAGGACTTGACTACTGTCTCACCTTATGGAAAGTGTTGACGCGGTCGATGGTGGTATTCTTGCCTAAATGTACTCGTACCTATTCACTCTGTATTTGAAGACTCCCAGATTGTCTAGGTCAGGAAATATAGGCCATTCCATGCTTCAGCCGTACGAATTATGAATCTAGATTTGAAGCGCTTCGTGCATATTTTTGGAATATCGACCATGTATGGAACACAAAAAAATCCCGCATACTAACATATATTAAAATAATATGTAAGTATAGGATTTCCAAGAGTAGCGTGCGAGATCTTCTTTCTGCGGGATTCTGCGGGAACATCGAAAGAGCGCGAGTGGGAAGTCTATAACCCGTCATATATCAAATTCAACCTATTAATGAAATTTTTATTGTGTCTGGAGGTTTGACACTTGATGGAATAATTAAGTAGGTTGAATAATTACTCTATAAGCGAGTCTATAATAAATTGATTCATCTGTTCTGGTGTCCTTAAACTTCGCGATTGACATCATTGTGCCTACACGCTTGTCCACGCATCCCAATGAGCGTCTGGTCTCGCGAGGATTACGTGTGCGGAGTGCGGACTGCAGCCGGTGACCCTGGCGCCCTTCCTACTTCCGGATCCTCGCGGGCAATACTAATCACTTGCCATTATCGACTTATCAGATACTTGTGATGGCATCTAGGTATTATGTTTATAATAACGTGGCATTAAGTACGCATGTCTGCGTATATATTTTTGCCGTATGCATTCTAACTAGCTATAACTAATGCTTTGTTAGGTGTAGCAGCGCCATTTACAATGTATCTGTTGTCTATTTCAATAGTAGATGCTCTCCATGAAAATGTCGAGAATCCAGTAATCCTTCTTTACAGCTCTTTTCCTCACTTGAGGCTGGTAGCTGCCATGAGTCCAGGTGGGACTGGAGTTGAGATTTGGCGTCGTTCTCTTGTTAGTCGGTTATGTACAAACTTTTCCAATGTAATTTAAAGATGATATAAATGTTAGCAACTACAGTAGAATCAAGTTAATAAATTAACACTTATACCTATAAGCTATGTACATAGATATGTTTATGCTCTAGGACTTGCTCAATAACTGCTGTTTGGAGTTATAGAATGAGAGCAAATTTAGCTGGACGAGTTTTGTTCAAAGAACATTCATAATAATGATCTTAGGTTTTACAGTTAACGAGATCACATTTCATAGGGTGTAACGTTTACAAATTCACAATATTATTTTTTGCTCGAGGATTCTCTGTGTCGAGATAGGCGTGGAAACACATCATAAACATCCAAGACCGGAGAAGAAACTATCTGCTCATCAGACAAACAATTTTATTATTTTTTCGACCATGTATTTTTTATGTGCACGAAAATTTTTCAAATGCATATCTCTACATTTAAAATGTAATACATCCTGCGATAGATAGATTAGTTGACGTCAATTTGTATATAATAGTAGCATTTAATTTACAAGTTAAACATATTGACCTACTTTGAACTAGAGGTGAAATCTTATCAGTCGCATCTGAAGCCTACACAGTCGCGTAGGTGTATTTACAAAGAGCTATCAATGAAAGTCATCGTCTACAAGCTTAACTGTAAAAACGTGCAGTACCTATTCACAATCGTATAATAACATTATTTGAGAGTCAAGTTAAGCGATCTTTGCGTTGGTCTTTGGTGTGACTCATACAAAAGTTAATGGTCAACGCGCACGCGTGACACTAACCACTAGGTTTGTTTACGTTATTACTTATGTATGACACTTGCCATTTGCATTAGTAATCAAAGTGTATTATAGATCTCCTTGTAGGTATATAACACCTTGAAATACGTTAAGATGTTAACACTTTATCGCAAGTTCCTTTTGTAGAAATCCGTTACTTTGTATTGTGAATAGCTTGCTAGTATTGTGGAAGCCAAAATAGTAATGTTGATATAGGAATTCATAAAGAATGAGTTCACTTAGATCAGTTTTTATCAGTGAGATAGCGGTTACGGCCTTATCCGGTTTTATCTGATAACAGGTTCGCAATGCGTTCTCGTTGCCTTTTCTTTGGGAGTACAATTATGCTTTTTCTTTGACAGTAGATACAGAATAGACATGTGTTTGTTTAGAGTGCTTGAGTTCGGGCATAGTACGCAAAGTTAGTGTACCGTGGCGGGTTACAACAATGTCAGATTCAGAATAGTTGACCGTGACACCAAATCCGCAATAATTGGCTATGACAGATTTCGATTGATTGCACAAATTTTTCAACGTCACTAAATTATTCTGGTGCATTTTCACTTGATGTTATTTGTGCAACGTTATTTGGCGATACAAATTGCATGATTAAATTATTCAGTTGCAAATATTCTGAAATAAACAACTACTTATCTATTCAGTTATATGACTATTATAAACCGCAATAATGTTTATCTGTAATGGCATCACATGCATCTAGTGTAGGTACTTACTTTTTCTATAGAAAAGCCTTTGTAGGTTGTTGTAGGTGATTATTGTTGGTAAATTGGATGTAATTTTCCTTTATAGACACACACAATAAGGAAAATACTATGATTTCAATTGTAAGCATGTAGCTAAATAAAACGTATCTGTTATTTTATGTAAGACATTGCCTTTCTTAATATCATTACTAAATTTGTATACGAAATAGATAAATGAGTAAATTTTATTTAGTAATAACGTTTTCTAAACGTTCCTAACCTAGATGATAAATTGTACTTGATTATTATTTAAGATCATTTTAGATGTTAACGATAATCAATCCCTATGGAATTTTTATTGAAATAACCAGAGCCTGTAAACTCACCTGTTGAAGTATTCCAGTTGTCAGTTTACGCAATCCTTACTACTTGAAACGTTGAATTTTTCGTCTCACTAGTGCGATCACGTTCGGATCTCTACAGCTACCGAAATTTTGTGAAATTCGATAAAAAAAACATAGAGTCCTAGTAAAAATATCACAGTCACTTTTATGTCACCAATTGTCCCGCGGGTTCACTTTTCTTTGCAATTGCACGAATTTTCAAAGAAAATGTGTGAGGTTTCGCGTGGCGGGAAGAACTGCGATCGTGGCGCCACCGAGCGGCGCGACCTATCGCAGTGCGCGTGTTTGGTTGAGTGTGCGCCGCGCTGCTCGCGTGCTCTTATAATGTGTTCGCCCCCACCCTCGCCGCCCACCGCCGCCGCAGCTGAGGCCTCCGCCCGCCCTTACACACGCATTCGCTTTTACAAGAGAACTTTACGGACTTTCGCCGAAACAATTGAAACTCCACCGGAAATCCATTGATATGATTAATTTGATCGACTTCTTATATTAATTATACTTATGTTTGCTATACTAACCTTAATTATATACACTAATATTTGATAAGTGACTACTATCCACTAGCTATGCAAATTTTTCCACATAAGCAGGGCAATCATGTTTATAGAGTCTCTATTTAGATCTTTACTTCTGTAGCTCTTAAGATTAATTTATTATATATAATTTGATAAAGCATAGTAGATAATAGACAATTTTATTGTTTGTAATTTTTAAATGTATTCTTTTTGAAAGAATATAGAAATCTGTTGCTTATGGACTAAGGAACTGGAAACTACTTTTATATACATTACTAGCTTTTGCCTACGAATTCGTAAGCGTATAGTGTAATTTTTCTAATTGGTCCATTTGACTTATAATTTGTCAACGCTAAACTAACCTTAATTGGGAATTTGTTTATGGGGCGATCTGAAATCAAATAAAAGGATATTTTGGATCAATGCTACGTCTTCGTGCTACGTGTACAACGTAACTATTTCTCCTTTGGGCTCAGTAAATACTGAGCCCAAAGGAGAAATACTGGCCTCAATAACATGAAATATATGAATACAAATTTTCACAACTTAGGTAAAGTTAAAAACAAAAATTTCTCTATAAAAGGTTTTACCATAGGTGTCACCATTTTTAATTTTGTATGAACTATCTAAATACAAATTTTCACAACTATAACTTTAAAAACAAAATAAACAAACAAAGTTTCATCCCCCGTTTTACCCCTTCAAGACATTCCTTTCTAAAATTATTAAGAAACACCATTGTGTGGCACATAACAGTTGTCACACCTATAAGTTTAAAAACAAAGAATTTTCCATACAAAGTTTCATTCCCCATTTCACCCCCTTGAGTCATCACTGTCAATTGTTTTTAAAAAACACTATTTTTATTTTAAACGATCTATCTAAATACAAATTTTCATACCTATAAGTTCAAAAACAAAGGAAAACCGTCTAACTTTCAAATTTCTACGACCAGCGGTTTAGGCTGTGCGTTGTCTGTCAGTCAGTCAATCAGCCGTGCGACTCTCTAAAAGCAAACATCGTTGCATCTTTGACAACATCCGTGAAACAACGACGAGATGACAAGAAACGTTGATAAAACAACCTTATGTACAAGGGCGATATCCCAAAGTGTTTGACATTGGTGAGCTCATAGACGAGCACATCGACGAATTATTAGAGAATCGCACGGTTGGACTTTGATTCTTACTCGTATATAATATTGATTGATTACACTGATTCGGTCTAAATTATTCATTATATTATTTGAATGACGAACAAAATGTTTAATAAGGATTTAATGTTTCTATGTTCAATATTACAAAATCTTCCTTATAGAATATAAATTACCATATGGAAAATATGAGACACACTCGACCCATAAATACCTAGGTACTCATGTAATTGTTTTCTCAAAAACACTATTATGTTCAATATGATCTTGACAAACCCATTATTTATGTAGACAAAGCAATTGCTTCTTCTTGGTATGTATCACAATATTGTAATTACGATAGATACGTAAATTCTTTCCTGTTCAACCTGGCTGACAGTAGCACCAGATTATTATTTCTTATATATTACTATCTATATATGATCTGTGTGTTAATTGTAGTTAACATCCAACGGCAAATTTGATCCCCTTAATTTCTGCCTATCTACTTATCCTACTAAAAAATTCAATGTATGCTCGTCAAGGCGCTGTACTCATATTTAAGTATGAGTACAGCACCTTGAAGAATTTGGGTGAGTTTTGCATTGAATGTACCGTATACTATAGGTCATAGGTTTTTTCAATCCAGACTCTTTCGTATCGACGACGAGGACGACATCTCTACGGGTGATGATTATCTTATCCCGCCCTAACGAAGGATAATTACTAGTAAAGTATGAAAATATCATTACCTGGTCACAGTATAAATATAGAGAAACAGTACGGAAACTACCTACACACGTTCGAAACAGCTCACTCATACAAACATGCGCATCTACGAGAGCCCCAAGCGGTTGTCGCGGTGCTGTCAGTAGTGAGGCCGCTTCGAGACGAGTGGTCACGTATAATTTTATTTCCGCTTAAACAAGCTTAGTTTCCATACTGTTGCATCGTTATACTATGACCCGGTCGTCGATACATCACGAGGGAACTAGTGTTATCTGTACCTATCTCGCAACCCGACACATAATATATGTATATATATATATATATAATTAAACATTTTTAAACAATCAATTTGCGAAGTTGATTTGGCACTGCAGTTTAATTTAACACGATTATTATATTATATATTATTAGATTATAAATTAGCACGATGATATTCATATGCAAAAATATGAATATCTTGATCCAATACACTAACGTCTCTAACTAAGCGTTTATACGAGTATGACGATGCTGTCAACAAAATTTTATTTGGACCCAAATTTAAAACTGGTACCATGATCATGCAAACGATGTCCAAAAAGTTGTCAAATGTAAAACTAGAAATCAATTACTGAAGTGATAGACACTTATTTGCATCATACTTTTGACAAAACAATGAACCCGATAGGAATGATTTCGATTCGGTAAATATGTTTAACGCATTAATTAACGCGGTTAAAAGAAGTATTCACTCTGTACTAGTGTAAGGCGTAGGTATTTGAAATAATTATTGTGAGTTTTTGTGAGTAGCTACAACCCCAACAGATTTCAACTTTTTATCTAAATTTTAGTCAATTTATTAAGCTTTTGGGTTATTGTCGGGAAAAAATTTAACACCAGAGAGGCAGTGCAAAATGTTTTCGCTTACTTCATCGACTCCGATACGGCAGATATCTACAGTAAAGAGTTACACAGACTGCCATCAAAATGGCATAATTGTTTAGATAGCCATGTTGGGCCAGTATTATTAGCAAAACAAAAAAAATTGCTAAATATTAATACTCATACTTTTTATACATATCTCCCATTTCAGTAAAGACCTATTTTAACAAAGAGTTAATAGTTTTAACACAACTTACTGAACCTATGAAGTGACTCATATTCTGTGTCACATATCGAATATACCTTCCACAGTTATTTTTTTATCTAATTTAAAATCATTAACCGTATTACACGTAGTATGCTCTCATTTAAATGCTAAATGTATAAAGTACATTATTGTATGATATTATACATTGAAACTACGCACACGTGTGCCATTATATGGATTAGGTAAGATCCAAGCAAATTGCGTGATCTATTTAAAACACGTTGTATAAATTTAAAGAGGGTTGTATGGGTGCATTCCATAACATGTATAACAATTAATTTTATTATCGTCGTATATTGATATGATGAAATTCATTGTACATTATTGTTAACGAAATAGAATAAATGTCAAAACAAAGTTGACAGTTTCAAATTGTAGTAACCGCAGAACGTTTCCGATTACACTAATGCATGCAAAAACCCACCGCATATATTCACCCCTTCTCCGTAATCAGTCATCAATCGACAGCAAATTGTTATTGATGGCTAACAAGACACTGCGGTACCGTGTTGCCGAAGCATGACATATAACCTTCACAGAAGTGTGGATGACAAAGCCATTGTTTGCGGTGCTGGTGACTAAAGCTGGGGAGGCTTCCCTGCAGGTTGGTGGAGGCAGGTGGTGCTGAGGTCACCGCGAGGTCGAGGTCAACCTTGTACTCGTATTGTGATTATGAGTCGTCTGCCCTTCGCAGGATCGACCACCCATGTTCTCCCGTCTTGAAGTTATGCCAACTTTCGACGCTACCGGTATATTATCAGCTAATAATAATTATAAACGTTTGCATAATTAAAACAACTTCATTTTCAACTATATGTACTTAAGCACATATTGTCATGTATTTATAAAAAGGCACCGGCACCAAAGCATAACAACCTATCTTAACATAAGTTTAATAAAAACAAGTAACAATTTTTTGCTCTTATGTAGTCGCTCTTCTAAAAATGTAGCTTGGAAATAGACTTTAATTTGAAGCCGTGACTTACTTTAGATATCATTATTGGTACAATATTTAGCATTATATTCAAACCGCAATCACACTAATAGTGGAAATGCGAAAGTTTGTTACTTACTTTTTATTTAGACGAAAAACGACCTACTTAACTACATCTAAAATTAATGAAAAAACACCAAATATGAATATCCGTTCAGCTGCCTAAACGTGAAAGGCTAAGAAATATAAAAACAAAGACAACTTTTGCATTAATTTTATTAGTATGGATAATTACATAATGCACTACCTATGGTGTTAAGTAGGTTATGGATACATCAAAACATAAAATTTACATGGGCGTTCAATGATAAACGTAATAAAAACGAACTATAGACCAAATTCCGATAACGATTTGACTGATCAATATCTAATTCATCGGAAAAGTATACCTACATATTTTATTGCATAGTGTGACTAATCGTAATAACTGAAATCAACGTGAAACACAAACATTCAAACCAGACTGGAGCCCTATTGTAATAAAGTGAATTTTTCTCCGAACCCATAGCTCGAGTTTCGGGTTAGTATCAAGTATATACCTGTAGGTGAAGGTCTTATTATGAAAGAATACTCATACCCAGTTGCTTATTCCACCCTCCACTGCCTCCACATGGGGCGGGAACCTACTTTTCATTGAATCATATGACTAACCCATAAAACCAAGGCTAGGCGAGAGAGATAACTTACAACTTGAAAGAAAAGTATTGTACCTAATCCCTGTATAATAAAACGTATGCTTTAAATATATCTTAATACGAGTACTCTGAAGAACGAAGTCACAGAATCTCCTCCACAGTCAGGATGCAACCTTCGTCGGTGTTAATGCTATCTTTGTGATAAGGCTCTGAAAATGGTTAGGTACCTATTTACTTATATTATTTTAAATATTTATAATTATTTTAAATACATGAATCATATCCATAATTATTATTACATGAGATACTTACAAAAATATGATTTGTAAAAACAATATAACAAAACATGTGCAGTTTATAGCGCGTCGCTGATCCCACCTCTTCTTGTTACCTATTGTAACAAGAAGAGGTGGTCAAAGGTGTTTGAAAATATTAAGAATACTATAACTAACACAACCTGTGAAATAAAATAAAGACCTTGTGTGTCTTCGAGTAAATAATATAGAAATGTGTAACTTATACTTACATTTTGTAATGGTAGTGTTTTAGCACTACTTTTTTGCTGTGGTTATACTTTTGCAGTCTGCCTGGGGAAGTACCACACCTTTTTCAGTTATTGAAATGTGAAGCAGTAGTGTGCAAACATTAATGTGACGTTGAAGTGCAACGTTTCCAGCGAAATTACAGGGCAAGGATTTAACGTCTTATCTCAGGGTGACGAATGCACTGCATTGCCATGCAGGGTTTAAACTCTTGTTGTTTTAAATTGTGAATGACACAGAACTATTATGGGTAAGCGTGACGCTGAACATCAGGCTGAACAACATGAAATGAGATTAACAATTTTTATATTTCTCTATTTCCTTGTCTTCAGGAAATAGCCCGCAATAATTATATCATACTAATCTTTTAATTTGCTTTCATTAAAAAGTTGTCATTAAGGCGCTGTCAGTTCAGAGCTTGAATTCTTTCACTTGAAATCAAGCAAGCACATCTCGTAAAAAAATATAAAAATACATTAAAAATAACATTCACTACTCAATAAAAACGGTATCCATTAGTATAATACAATTGTAAACGGCAAATACAATTGTGAATAAAGAGCAAAACTGTTTTAAAGGTGAAATTAAGCGGTATTTTTGAAATTTATTTTAATGTGCTCTTGTATGTTAACATGTGATTTTAAGTCTTAAAAGTGGACTTAAAAGTCTTAGAAATGTCATATTATTTTTATGTAATTTTAATTAAATCACTGCTTATGAGATAAACTGCTTTGAAAACCCTCATTTTTATATACGACGTCATGAAGTGACAGCACCTTAACGACGTTCCTGTATTACACAATGCATTTACAAATTGCATGTTTGTCCTCTCACTAGAGACACATCTCTTAATCACCGCTGTCTCACTTTCGCCATCCGCAACTAGGATGATAATTGTACCAGTAATTGAAACAAACTACATAGTTGCCGCACTGCCACCATCTATCGTTTTATAACGTGTGACTATTCTATTACAAGTACTAATTAATCAGCTACTTGTCTTGCTATTTTGCTCTATCGATACGATGGTGTATTTATTCCATACCTGTCTAGGTCAGTGCAGATATATCTGAGGATACGTCTATAGATATATATACCCATTATACGTCTATCCCACTAATATTATTAATGTGAAAATTGGATGGATGGATGGATAAATAGAATAAATGCCGTTTGAGCGTGAAAGAGTAATAACTCTTTCACGCTCAAACGCCTGGACTAATTTTGATGAAATTTGGTATGGAGGTAGATGAGGCACTGGATTAAAACATAGGGTACTTTCATCATCATCATCATCATCCATCACCATGCGGGTGTAACCGCAGGGCGCAGCTAGTAGGATATATATGATACATCAACGCCTAAACCGCTACAGCTACGAACTTGAAATTTTGACAGCTGATTCATTCTATGTTGCATCCACTAAGGACGCATTTTTTAAAATTCTACAGTAATTAAAGCAACTGGCGGTTTTGAGTTTTTAGGATTACCTACGTAACAAAGGATCGCATAGTGATATTTCGATATAGACTGGCGTCATTAAACGTAAAGACATACGGACGTAATTTTGCATAGTTGCAGATTTAACCTAAAAGGTTGCATTTTTAGTGAGAGAGATCGTCTTGGTTAGTGCCAGCCCAGAGCCAGATTGTTAAGCGTAAAGAACTATTTCGCAAGCATTACGGCGTAACGATGTATATAGGACACTATAGCAAGTGATTTTACTGAAATGGGCCCCAAAAGCAAATGCCTTGGAGCAATGAGCGGTGGTATTAATCAAGACACTTGCACGACAGGCTACCACCAAGTGAATAAAGATTGGTTCCGATAATTGGTATACATATAGCATCCATTTAATAGTTTTGTGTTTAACTGTAGGCATCGCAGTCGCAACTGTATTTTAAATTCTTTTATATTGCACCCTTTACAATAGCCGTGAACCCAAAACCCAAATCTCAAGTTGCCTGATATCAATGCCTGTTAGGCAGAAATGTTAACTATATAATTACGAATAATCCCTAATTTACGAATAGGTGTGTTATTTCATGATGATATTCACGTGCCAAAATACTTTAAATACATATATATATATATATATATATAATATATATATATATTATACTAAATGTATAATATATATGTGTTTTAAGTAGGTATTTAAATTTTTTTTAAATTGGTTGGATCAAATGTCACAAAGATGTTTGAAATTTGGATTCACTTTCACTTTTGCCGCAGTTCATTATTGATTTTTCCAACAGTCACAAACTTATAAACCCATATGGCCGTACTCATAACTCCTTCCTCTTCTGATATTCTTCATAAATATGTACGTATAAACAATAACAATCACACAACTCTCTAATAACAGTCATGTTTTATGGAAAAATCTCACGTCTTTTACCACATTCCATTCGGTTCCCGAATGCGAGTGCAGCCTTTCGTAGGGCTGTTCCGGTTTATTTTATTTTTTATTTTATTTTACATTGTAAAGAAATTTTATACTCCTGGTCTCAGTGATTGGCACCGTCTTAAAACTCAGTATGATTCGTATTTACGGTTGGCATATTCATCAAATCTATAGCCTACATTATTTTTAAATCATCTTAGGTACTAATGGAAGATGATTTATTATTTCATTTCCTACTAATATGATGCATGCAAACATATGTGCGTATGATTTTTTCCACTTAGCCTTCTATGGTCGGCTGTACGGATGTGGATTAAAATTTTAATGAACTCAAAACTTTGAAGTTTCAATCGCATTCAACGGGTATTTTTTAAGGCATCGTGACTACCTTATTCCGTATAGACAACATTACAGGCTTATGACTAGAGGTGCAGAATATATTATAAGAATGCTCTAACCGTAATGCGTTCATATCTATATTATTTATAGGAGTACGGTAGGTGTACGAGTAAGGTCCCTTGATAGCTTTCTGTCTGGTTTGTCTTAAAGCACATCTTCCTTACCACATTGAAATTTATTACATATTATGATTACTTTTATTTATGTGATGTTATTAAATATTGTTTTATTGTATTAGCTATAATTATAAAATATAAAAACTATAGATGAGATATATATAATTTGTACTTTTTTAAGATTACGTAATTTTGTTGCTTTTTTTCCTAAACGTTTTCGTAAAAACTAAATCTAGAAGAAGAAATAACCTAGAGAAAGAAATAAGCAGCAGAAGGAGATTTCAACCTTGATAATAAAGTTGTGCCTTGTATTTATGTGCTCTATCGTTTGTATATTTTAACTCTGCAACTACTAAGTACCTTTAAGGAATTTGGAAGATGTTTTTAGGAGAGAGAACCTTAATTCTTAGGTTTAGGTGCATACGTTCAATTGAAAGTAATTTGCTGCTTTAGTAATTTAAAAAACAGGTTATGAAGAAGAATACAAATAAGTATATTATTTAAGTATATAAGGAGGTATTCTTAATCCTTCCTTTTCTCAAATCTACAAAATTAAATAAAATGTAATAATATGTACTAAACTGAAACAGAACTTTACAATATTATTTAATTTTTTTTTTTTTTAATTTTATTATTTTTAAATAATATAAGCTTATCTGCACATTAATTAAATAATAATAGGTACTTAAGTATTGTAATTTGTATTATTGCGTTTATTGTTAAATATCACTTTGAATAATGTAACTATACTATACTAGTATTACATTATCGGAATACAATTCAGTACTACAATAACTAGTACTATTATCTAAATAGGTTATGTAGTTAAGCATTTAATATTTGCATAATACACTTATACATGATTTCCAAAACCATATAGTTTCCCAATATTACATGTTATAAAAAACTGCGTAGGGTCCTATCGCGACAACCCTATCTACGAATAATGTATTGTTGCAACGTGCTCAATGCGTAATAAAGCTATAAGCCGATAGTAGTAAATACAGCGGCCACGCTTCGAATTCAAATCGCCGCACCGAGGGCCGCGAATTCCTTAGGTAAAATACATACTTTATGGCTTGAAAAGTTTTAGTAAATATCTTTGTCGACATAAAATGAATTAAACTCAAAATGGTTGAAGAGAAATTAAATTTTTATCCCACCTATTCAAAAAAAGGCGAAGGGTTCCTCGATAAGTGCGTGCAAAATAGGTCATTCTGGCGAACATAATAACAGTGACGATATAACTTTTGAATTTGGAACGCTACCAAACTAGTAGTTCTGCGAACAGTAGACCTCGCGAGCACATAGCCGTACATATCGGAAACCACTTGACCAATTATGCTCATATACGAAACTCCTCTTTAAATTAAATTCAGATGTCTACCCAATGTGTACATCTAATTTTATCAAAATTCGTCGGTAAATAGCGCTGCAGCAAACTTCTCCCATTTTTAGGAAAAGTACCCTCTCCCCCACTCAAAATCACCGACGACAAAAAATATATATTAAATAGTAAAACATGCATACCAATTTCGTCAAGATTGGTTAAGAAAATACGATCCGTACAGGAAGACCAACGAACAACCTTTTTTCGCAGTACGTATATTATATTTTACTACTATTTACCTATTAACTCGGAAATCACTAAACCAATAATGCTCATATTCGAAATTCTCCTTTAGTCAAGAACCTCATGTGTGTAGAATTTTTTATCAAAATCAGTAGGTTCATAAATTTGCGCCGCAGCAAACATCCCCCCTTTTCTACCGATTTCCAAAAAGGAGGACTTCCTCCTTTTTGGAAACGGTATTTCAGAGTCAAGGGCCCGAATCCCAATGAAAGCCTAAATTTTATTTATTAAGTGTGACATTACTCCATGCCTAGTTAAATGTACAAGGGTTAAGGGCAAAAACTTACCAGAAACATATAAAAATGAAATGCCTACCTGAAACAACTACAGTTAGAGCAACATCCAAAGTTAATGGTACCAATTCGCTCGTGTAGAACATTTTACTAAAATTCTCTAAACTATGGTAGTTCTGATATGGTATGGTAGTATATACCGAAAGCCACATTCGTATTACAAACACAGAATGACAATGTATTTTATTCAATTGCGGTTAGTTTTTTGAACAGAAATGTCAATTTTAAGAACTGCTTTCTCAAGCATTATACGAATATAGACTGTACCATGAACAGAATAAGAACTACCATAATTTACTAAAACTAGATTTGAGTTCGTCGAGTAGTTTAGTTAAGATTTCTGAACAAGCGAATTGTCAATCTATATATATATATAAATATAAATGAACTCTTCCTTAATTTCTCCTGGTCACGCTGTAACTTGAGAACTGATGGAACAATCTCGCTGTTTCTTTTGACGTGTTAATTATTGTCAGGAGACCGTTTTTCTTATGAAAGAAAAACGGGAGGTTATGGCGAGTGCGAAGGCAGTGCTTACTACGCGAACGAAGTCGCAGGCAGTTGCTAGTGTTGAATAAGATAGTTGACATGGTGGTATCAATACCTAGTATAAGTAAACATAAATACCTAAACTCAATCAATAAATAAAGACGACTTAAATTGCATGCGTACTATTCCACCAATCAAAGAGTTTCCAGAGCAATTATTTAGTTAACATAAATTGCTAATCGTTCAACGCGACACTTTTTTCTTGCGGCACGTGTAAACTGTTATTTATTGTCTTTGTAGTGAAATTGCAACATAAGTGTGGGCTATGTAAACATAACACAGCTATAGCTTGCGTTTAGTATCTAAAGTCTGACACCTGGTTTTACTGCGTAGATATCTCTTGCGCACCTACTGCCAGTACTCTACATATATTTTAATGAAATTACTATACCTGATGTTCCACTACTGCCTAGCAAATGTATTCTTCCATACTCTTTAAACCCCGTAGTCCACCGCAATCGCAGATCATTGCTTCTGAAAGGTGAAAAATGACACCACACAATTGCTTATGAGTGACATGGATACTTGTATATGTGTTGAGGATGAGGATGTATTTGGATTATTATAAGTTTCATGGCCGTTCCTATTTTTACCTATATAGATAGCCTGTTCCAAATTGTGTGTTCCCTTTTTGGCGGATCAAGTTAATCTCATTTTGGAATACCATTTCGATTCTCTTTTATTAATCTCCAGACGCTTTGCTCTTTGAGAAACCTTGAGATTGGGTTTCTGAGACAAGGCCAATAACCAAATCAAAATATTGTATGTCAGGTCGGGCAAAATACACTTGTCGATGAGTGTACGCCTTAGTGTTAATGGACTTTGTCTTCTAAAAACTATTTAATATAAACCAGCAGCGAGTCTAAACGATTTCAACGCGGCAACGGTTTTATCTCGGATGCTTAATGTGCTACCATACCTTATCCTACCTACTTATTACCTTACTTACTTATTATTTAGTATTCCGCTAGTCTATAACTATCCTATCCTAATGTCTAGTGTTAAACCTACGTGTTATGATTACTGTTTAGCTTACATAAGAACTAATATCTAGTTAAAGAACATACATATTGGCAAGTATGTACCTAAAAGTGTTGGTTCCTAACATTGATCCTACGCTTCTTGCTGTCATCTGTTGGTCATTACATGTGTAATCGATCCGTTATCAGCCCCACCTACCGGGGTATTTCCGATCTGTGGGCTTGCTGTGGACTCATCTTGGACCATATTTTGTAATTCTAATATGGGTGCATACAAACAATTCTATTGGCAAATCGTACAGTGAGTCTCTTTTTTATGACTTTGATGCCCAGTGTAGCCCCAAAACCCTGTCTTAAACATGTAAGCTACGAGTATAACAAAGGATAGGTACTTATTTACCTTATATTCTGCACAAAATAGTGAAAAACTTATCTGGATCATGAATAAAATGGAAAGAAAAATTTAAACAAGGGAAAGCGTTTAGTTGCAACAACTAATACGAAGCATAGCTTAAAATATTGACGTGTATGGATTTATACCAATAAAATATGATTATGGTTATGATTATGAAAAGTATGACCATTTTTCATATTGGCTTCATATTTCATATACAATAATTCTTACCGACCTTACTCAATTGTAGGAACGTAAGAATATAGTTCTATATGTATACTCATATTTTATTACCATCTAGCGATTGCCGGCGACATCTTTTACATAGTAGGTATGTAGTATTTTTAGCTGTTATGTATAGCAAAATTATAGTGTTAAAGGAGATTATACACCGAGGGAGTAAAGCAGTGCCTTGCGTCACGGACGGCATATTGAACCCTGAGTGTAATAGTAATCTTCAGCGTATTAACTGAAGAGTCCCCGGACTCTTCAGTTAATACGCTGAAGCCCCTGAGCGCAACGAGAGGATACAAATTTAATTCGCGAGCGAAGCGAGGGAGTTATGTAGAGTCCTGAGTGAAGCGAGGGGTTAAAGCCGCCCAAGACGAAGACAGGCTTTATCCTCGAGGTGCGTACTCTCCTCTTCATACCTACTGCGAGACAATAAAAACTCAGAGCTTTCTTTAGAGATGGAAGTTGTTAAAAATAACACCAAACACCGTGTATTGTTCCAAATGCATAGATTGCGGTACGTAACTTGAACTATGATTTTGAATGCGCAGATAGCAGTGTTACCAAGTCAATGAAATAAAAATGGGCAAACAGTTCTAAAAAGATGCTAGAATATTATTAATGTAGTACCCTAAAATCCGGCTCATAGTGGTCAAAGCACTGGTTTAAAAACAAACTCAAGTCTACGCTTAGTTAAATGGAAAAACCGGCAAACACTCACGTTTATCATCTAGTCGTTATATTCTGCTAGACCACGACCGCCACGATTGCCAGACCATATTCGCTGCTAGACCACGCTCTCCATGAGAATCAGTACTGCCCGAACACCGGTCGGAATATAACGACTAGATGATAAACGTTAGTGTTTGCCGGTTTTACCATTTAACTATGAGTTCTCAAGTCTACGCCTTTGAAACGTATTATTTAATCATCATCATCATCATCATCAGCCTGTAGCAGTCCACTGCTGGACATAGGCCTCTCCAATTGCACGCCACTTAGGTCTATCTTGGGCTTCTCGCATCCAGTTTTTGCCAGCCGTCTTGCGTAGATCGTCACTCCACCGTGCCTCAGGACGTCCTACACTACGTTTGCCGAGACGCGGTCTCCACTCTAGAACTCGTTTACCCCAACGGTTGTCGGTTCTACGGCTAATATGGCCAGCCCACTGCCACTTCAGCTTGCTGATCCGGTGGGCTATGTCGATGACCTTGGTTCTCTGACAGATCACTTCATTGATGAGTGCCCTCAGAGAAACACCGAGCATAGCCCTTTCCATAGCCCGCTGAGCGACCTTGAGCTTGTGGCCCATTCGAGCCGTCAGTGTCCACGTTTCGGCTCCGTATGTCATGACGGGTAGGACGCAATGATTGAAGACTTTCGTCTTCAGGCACTATGGAATCGGCGGAGTAAGGACTCGACGTAGCTTCCCAAACGCTGCCCAGCCCAGCCGAATTCTTCTATTCACCTCGTTCTCAAAGATGTTTTTTCCCAACTGCAATGTCTGCCCGAGGTACACATATTTTTGAACAACTTCGAGAACGGCGCCGTGTATCGCAATCGGTTCAGGTAAAACATGTTCGTTGAACATGACCTTGGTTTTGTCCAAGTTCATCCGTAGGCCGATGCGTATAGAAGAGTCAGCCAGGTCATTCAGCATCTGTTGCAGGTCCTGCAGCGTATCTGCCACGATGACGATATCGTCAGCAAATCGCAAGTGAGAGATGTATTCGCCGTTGATATTGATCCCACGTTCTTTCCAGTTCAGCGTCTTGAACATATCCTCCATTGCATTTGTAAACAATTTCGGGGAAATAACGTCCCCTTGTCTCACTCCTCGATGCAACGGTATGGAACTTGTTTGCTGATTCTGTACTTGGACGGACATGGTGGCGGTTTCGTAAAGACATCTCATCACTTGGATGTATCGCCAATCTATCTGGCAACGCTGCAGGGACTCCAGAACAGACTTCAACCGAGTCAAAGGCCTTCTCATAGTCCACGAATGCTAGACACAGGGGCTGATTATACTCTTCGGTCTTCTGTATAATCTGCCGCACTGTGTGAATGTGGTCTATGGTGCCGTATCCGCTCCGAAACCCAGCCTGTTCCGGTGGTTGGAATTCGTCGAGTCTACGCGCAAAACGGTTCGTGATCACTCTTGAAAACAGCTTATAGACGTGGCTTAGAAGGGATATGGGTCGATAGTTCTTCAGCAGGGTCTTATCTCCCTTTTTGAAGAACAGGACGACCACATTCCTACTCCACGCCTCTGGAGTTCTCCCTTCGAACAGGACAGCGTTAAAAAGCTTCTGGAGCTCCCTCAGTACGGGTTTACCTCCTGCTTTTAGTAGCTCTGTTGTAACGCCATCCTCTCCAGGGGCTTTTCTATTTTTAAGCTGTCCAAGAGCGATCTCGATTTCGCCAATACTGACTTCTGGCAAGTCTTCGGTGAAATGGCGTGTTAACGTGGCTCTAGGATCATTTTCGGGATCAGGTCGAGATGCATGCGATGCGTATAATCGGCCATAAAAAAAGTCCTCCACTTCCGAAAGGACTGCCGGCTTCGAAGCAACGACTTCTCCACTAGCTGTGGTCAACTTCGTCAGGTGGCTTCTTCCAAGAGATTGTACGAACACCTTTGACCCCCGATTCTGCTCTATCGCTCTTTCGATCGAAAGAGTATTAAAGCACCGGAGGTCGTGTCGTACGTTTTTGTTGATCTCTCGGTTTAGAGTCCGCTTTTCTGACGAAGTGATGGGTGGGTTTTCACGTCGTTCCTTCATTAGCCCCAAAGTCTCTTCTAAAAGCTTGGACTTCTTGCCCTTACGCTGCATGTAACAAAATCTCGTACCTTCTTCCCTGAGGACCCGAGTCACATTTTCGAGGTTCTGGTTTACTTCTGTGGTGGTTTCCACGGCAGCGAATTGGTTCTCCAGGTTTAACTGGAATGTTTCAGATCCTGCAATGGTTTGGAGCAGTGTTGGTCGGAGCCTGGACTTCATCAGACGGACACGTTGCGCCTTGAAGTTGATATTCAGAGAGCCTCGGACAAGTTGGTGATCGCTACCGGTATTGAACCTGTTGATCACGGAGACATCTCTAAATATGTGCCTTTTATTCGTCATGATGAAGTCAATTTCATTTTTAGTCCTAGTGTCGGGGCTTAGCCACGTCCACTTCCTTTGGGGCTGTTTCTTAAAGAAGGAGTTCATCAAGAAGAGCCCCTCCCGTTCGAGGAAGTTGACGAGCATTTGCCCCCTATGATTTCTGCGTCCAAAGCCATGGCATCCTACTACCGATTCGCTGAAATTCTGTACTCCCACTTTAGCGTTAAAGTCCCCCATGACAACGGTGTACTGGGTCTTTGAAGTGAAGTGGAGGGCCCTCGATATGTCATCGAACATATCCTCCACTTCATCGTCCGAGTGTGTCGAGGTCGGTGCGTACACTTGCACCACCTTGAGGCTATACCTCTCGGTGAGCTTTACAATAAGGTACGCTACCCTGTTCGACACACTGGACACTTCCACAACGTCGTCAGAAAGGGACTTGTTTACCAGAAACCCAACGCCACCTTGGGATTGTTGGTCTCCCTCTCGGAAGTACATAAGGTGGCCCGATTCTAGGGTTAAGGTGTCCTCCCCCTCTCTTCGGACTTCACTCAACCCCAGTATGTGCCACCTAATTTTCCCAAGTTCCACCTCGAGTTGCGCCAGATGCGAGTCAAGCCGTAGCGTGCGTCCGTTATACGTCGCCAGGGTCAGTTGTTTGTGGTGGCCTCCCGTAGCCCGGAGATTCTTAGCACCCGTCGCCCCGCCGTTACCATGGTCGCCACCATAACCAGGAATAGCAGGGCCGCCGGGAACTAGGGGCCGTGGCTTTTTCTTGTCCTGCATTGGAGGAATTTGCCCGTAATCACCGCGCTGGGCAGGCGGGTTGGCGATCGCAGGGCGTAGCTTCTCGCACCGGTGACGCTGCTGCCCGTCACCGGCCTGTTGCATTTAGCGACGCCTCTTGGGATGGGTATACCGCCATCGGTCGGTTGTAATCATCTAAGATTAATTCAATGTAATAGGTACTCATTTGAGGTTGATGGTTCTGGTTCTTTAGGAACAAGGAAAGAATGTTTTTCTTGCTTTCAGATTTGATCCAACACAAAACTGATGGTAAGAAGCATACGTCTGCTTACATTGATGTATTCCGTGGATAATGTTCGTTCAGAAATAGGTATTATGTAGATGAGTGAAAACAAGTGATATGAAAAGGAAGTACCTATGGAAATTATGTCACATATTATTATTTGGCTGTAATTTTACATAAACTTGTGAATAGTTTACTATTCTATAAAATTTGCTATAAAAGTTGCTACAAATGTGGCTCATACATATCCAATAATATTTTATATTTTTAGCAAAATAAATCCAAAATGTACCTAGATATATATATATAGTTATTAAAATTGCTATTTTGGTAACACTGGTAGAGAGGGGCTGTGCGTGACCAATAGCAACGCGGCGCACAACTATCATTCTCCCTATCGTGCAATCGCGAGGTTTTTCTTTTT
Organism: Selenia dentaria; assembly: GCA_917880725.1. Lineage (NCBI taxonomy): Eukaryota > Metazoa > Arthropoda > Insecta > Lepidoptera > Geometridae > Selenia > Selenia dentaria. The sequence continues at coordinate 19,073,321 of OU862879.1, forward strand.
TTTTCTGTATGCTGTCTCCGTACTATGAGTTTTCCTAAAACTAACGTTCCAAATCCAAATCACTTTACACCCATGGGAGTTTCATACAACACAGCCCCGGGGATGTAACGCCTTGTTTTACGTTGATATTCCGTCATATGGATATTGATATGGATATATATATTGGACATTTTCGAGCAGGTGGTATGAACACTTATTTAATAGAGAATTTAATTTAATAGGTATCGTTCAAAATAAATAATAGTACCGCGGTTGTACCAATACATTACGTTATGTATATTATAGATCGGTAAATACGCTCAAGATTTATGTATGTAAGACATAACAGGAATAAGGATATAACAAATACTAAGAGCAAGCACGTATCTTCCTGTTTGTCACAGATTTTCAGTTCCGCACAATTCCTTCATGATACTGACGCATTTGTATAGAGGTTTACTTCGGGACTCGATTTTATAGATGAGTGGTAAACCCAGTATGCCAGCAGTGTCTTACGTCACGGGCGGCATATTGGACCCTGAAAGTAACGAGGTACTCTAAGAGTTACCTCCCGAACGTAGTGAGGGAGTTATGTAGAGTCCTGAGTGAATGAGGCGTTTAAGCCGCCCAAGTTGAAACAGGCTTCAGAAGTGAACACTAAATGTGTATGTCTTCTGCGATACAGTGACCTCCTAGGGGTACATAAATATTTAGGACTTATTCAGATTAATAGATATAAGAAGTTAAATAACTAAATTGTAAGCTAGTTTTGATAATGTAAATATTTGTCCAGTTATGAGAGACTAAGTAATATTTTTGCTATGTAAATAACTAAAGAAGTTAAAATAACACCAAAGAGTGCCTATTGTTTCACATGCGTTACAATCGCGCTTTTTTCTTTTCAGTTATGTGTGCTGTCTGTGGGGGCTAGTTCAATTTTAGAATTAATCTCTTGACAATGCCGGTATCTATAATAAAAGTTTTCATACTAATTTTAACGTTTCTAATAAAAAGTACATTACATACCTCGGGATTTTCATATAACTTGAAATCCCTTAGGATATATTGCATTGCTTTAAATCGAGATTACGTGATATTCAATCGGACATTGTCGACCATTACATACATTGGTATAAAATAGTAGATTATGTTACAAGAGACCAAACTAACGAATTGAGGACGAGAGCGATTGTTTGAATCCAGAACAAAGCCAAGAACTCTTGAGGAGAATCTCTCAAGAAAAACTTTTCTAATGTTAAATTTTTCACGTAATTATTATATTCAGCCTTTTAGATAATATGTTTTATTATATTTCACTTGCACTTTTCGAACTCATTATATTTTATTAAATTTGTATGAGAATAAAATTAAAAATGTCTCTAATATTTTGATAAAAAGCAAGTAATAAGCTACCGAATAAGAAGTTCACGCGAATTTTTTTATTTGTTTAATAATTAAAATTAATGCCACGTCGCCAGGCGCGCTTTTTTATTACCGGCCATGACTGTATCGTAGCGAATTGCATTTCATTATAACTTTTTAATTTAATAGTGTTCCAAATTCAAGTCATTTCGTCACTGCTATGAAGTGCACCCAAATTACCCACTTCACTCGTACTTATCGAGGAACCCTTCGCCAATTTTGATTTTATTATTGCTTATGGAGCAAATATATATTTTTATGGAGTGAGTATTTCTTTGAATCCAGAGCGAAGCGAAGGAACAAGCCCTTATAGAATAGATGTGATAAAAAGTATATGTTACTAGCGCCTACGAATAAATAGTAAATATTTATTCGAAGTCTAGCGCTATTAAAATAATATTATAACGATTTGATGGCCAGTGTTTATTTATTTATTTATTTATTTATTTATTTATTTATTTATTTATTTATAATAATAATTACATCAAAAACTTACAGTTTAAGAACCAAAACGTTTTTGAGTCAGACGTGAATAATGTAATAACAATTAATGGTTATATATTAACTATAGTGACACAATTGGGGTAAATAACGTATACAATAATTTATCAATAATGCATTAAGATTGGTGTTAAATACATCCATATCAGATTCACAAATAATTAAGAAGTTGAGTAGTGTGAGTGCATGGTGTGTCGGCGCATGTAACAAGTAAAGTGAAATTACTCGGTAAAGAGAGATATAAGAGTAGCTTTACTTAGGTACTTACATAGGTAACGAATTATATCTTTACATACACTGGGACACAAAGAAAGCGGCTCGATCATACATTACTTTTAAATCTTTTAAATATTTGAGCAATACTATTAAAATACAAGCTCTAATTCTCCAAACAATGAATTTATTTTTTCTTGTTTGGAGAATTAGAGTTTATACTCTAACTCTTCGGGTTCAGAAGTATTTCCGAGGTGGTCCCATTTAAATTACATCAATTCGGTCAAGTTGTTTTTGAGTTACATTACACTCTAATACATGAAAACTGTTTCGCCTATCTTGATGATATCCTTATTGACGGTGAATGACAATCTATCCCGCAGCAATGGTCACTAAAATGGGTAAACAAAACTTTTTACCTAAAAATGGAACTGAACTTCAACGCTAAAAAGTGTGAAATGACTTATCGAAGTCATGCGCACAGTATAGTGGTAATAGGTACTTTTGAACTATAATGGTATGTAATCATTTACGAATACACTGCAGCTGATTCTATAATGCACGTACGTGATTAAGGTCTTCCTTAAAAGCTCAACTTCGGTGAAAACAACGAGGAAATAGAACAAAGACCTTTCAGAAAATTATACTTACCTACACGTCATGTCACATAAGGTGGGTTTCCAGGCAAACACATTTCCGGGAAATAAATACAATAGTTCCTCACAGGCAGGACACATCAACTAAAATACAGAAAGTTCTGAAAGATTTTTTGGACTTAAGATTATAAAATTGCTCTCAGCCGTGTAAGAGCAAACGTCGTTGCATCTTTGACAACATCCTTGAAACAAATGAAGAGATGTTAAGAAACGTTGGAAAAACAACCTTGTGTACAAGGGCGATATCTCATAAAGTATTTGACATCGGTGAGTTCGTCGACGAACTAGTCGACGAATCATTAGAGAATCGCACGGCTGTTCTTAAATCACTCTAAAACCGGATACAGGTTACCAGCTTGTACCTACTTAAAAGATCGCTTCAGTTTCAAACAAATTCAATCGTGAAATCATAGAATAGAACCAATTATGTTAACACTTATTTTTTAATGAAAGTCTTTGCTTTCATTTTATAAATAAAATTAACTTTATTGTGATCCTGGATGATAAATTAGTGTTTCAGGGTGGTGGAAGTTGCGTATTAAACCTATAGAGGAAATATAAATACAGCAACACAAATTCTGTAAACTAATATTATTTTCTAGCATAGAAAACTGACGTATATTTAAATAAAAATGTAGGTACTTTATTCATAGATTATACGTTAGAAATTAGATTAATTGATGATAGCATTTAAACTAAAATAAATTCAATTAATCAAATTTAATATAATAAATAAATCAATTATAATTAATAATTAACAAAATAAGACGGTTACAAATTTACTATAAAAATTAAATATCAAAATAAATACTAAAATTACATAAATAATAATTAAATATTAAATCAAAAATCGAATATCGACTACAAGGTGCTGTCGAGGTATAAGATATTTTAAGAACCGTTATCAGCCAAGCGATCTTTATTTAGATCTTCTCCTATCTTCAGGGACATCAAGAAACACAATAATAAGCAAGCATAAAAAATGAGTATGGTAGTCATAGCACGTGTTTGTTAAACCATGTGGCTCTACTTAGGTACGTTCTAAGCAAAATGATTCATCAATCCATGATAGCCCAGTTTCTGTTCTAATTTACGTTTGTAAGCGTTTGCTTACCAGGAAATTTTATTAACACTCGTACTAAGGGGTTAGGAGAGTTGCCGCAAGTTAGTGATGAGCAAACCAATGAACATGTGTATACCACAGTATATGTTATGCTGTGGGTATTCGTTATATATAAAGGAACATGAATATGTACTTACATCATCATCATCATCATCTCAGCCGTAGGACGTCCACTGCTGAACATAGGCCTGCCCCATGATTTTCCAAAAGGACCGGTTGGAAGCGGCCTGCATCCAACGTCGTCCTGCGACCTTCATCAGGTCGTCTGTCCACCGTGTCGGTGGACGACCTACGCTGCGCTTGCCGGTCCGTGGTCTCCACTCCAGAACCTTTCGGCCCCATCGGCCATCTGTTCTGCGTGCTATGTGCCCTGCCCACTGCCACTTCAACTGGCTAATCTTCTGGGCTATGTCGGTGACTTTCATTCTTCTACGGATCTCCTCATTTCTGATTCGATCACGTAGAGAAACCCCGAGCATAGCCCTCTCCATAGCTCGTTGTGCGACTTTGAGCTTGTCTATGAGGCCCATAGTAAGAGACCACGTTTCAGTGCCATAAGTCATCACTGGTAACACACATTGGTCGAAGACTCTTGTCTTGAGGCACTGAGGTATTTTTGACGAGAAGACTTCGCGAAGTTTCCGGAACGCTGCCCAGCCGAGTTGGATTCGACGATTGACCTCTTTCTCGAAGTTGGACCTGCCTAGTTTGACTGTCTGTCCCAGGTAGATGTACAACTTCGAGATCTGAGTTCCCAACTGATATTGGGGTAGGTACAACATGGGCATTAGACATAATTTTCGTCTTATCCATGTTCATCTTAAGACCTATCCGTTGGGAAACTCGATGGAGGCCTTCGAGCATTGTACTGAGATCTTCCATGGATTCTGCCATGACTACAATATCGTCGGCAAATCGAAGGTGAGTGATGTATTCGCCGTTAATATTAATGCCAAGTCCTTGCCATTCCAGAAGCTTGAAGGCGTCTTCCAATGTAGCGGTGAACAGTTTCGGAGATATAACGTCTCCCTGTCTCACGCCTCTTTGCAATGGAATTGCCTTCGAACTCTGCTCCTGTACTCGGACTGACATGTAGGCGTTTTTGTACAAACACTTCAGCACTTCAATATACCGATAGTCAATACGGCACCGCTGGAGAGACAAGCACTGCCCACGTCTCGATCGAATCAAAGGCTTTCTCATAGTCCACAAACGCTAAACAAAGAGGCAAGTTATACTCTTCGGTCTTCTGTATAACTTGCCGTAGCGTGTGGATGTGGTCTATGGTACTATAGCCTTTTCGGAAACCGGCTTGTTCCGGAGGCTGGAATTCATCAAACCTGCGACTGAGACGGTTCGTTATGACCTTCGAAAACAGCTTATAAACATGGCTCAAAAGCGAGATGGGTCTGTAATTTTTAAGTAAAGTGTTGTCACCTTTCTTGAAGAACAGCACCACCACGCTTTTGTTCCATGCTTCTGGCGTTGAACCTTCGAGTAAGACGGTATTAAAGAGCTTCTGAAGGACTTTAAGTACCGGTGTTCCACCCGCTTTCAGAAGCTCAGATGTGATACCATCGTCACCAGGCGCCTTGTTGTTCTTAAGCTGTTTCAAGGCCATTCTAATCTCGTACAGGCTGATGTCCGGGATATCTTCGGTATAATGTCGGGTCAGCTTGGCTCTTGGGTCTTTGGCCGAGCTGCTAACAGGTTTAGCGACCGAGATGTATAGCTGTCCGTAGAAACTCTCTACCTCTCCTAATACTTCTGCTTTGGTTGACGCTACACTGCCGTCTTCTCTCTTCAGCTTCGTCAACTGGCTTTGCCGAATAGACATGTCTCTTGCAAACACTTTGGAGCCTTTTTTCCGCTCTATCGTCTCTTTAATACGGTTTGTATTAAAGATCCGGATGTCGTGTCGCAAGGACTTCCATATTCGTCTATTGAGCAGCCTATATGCTTCAGCATCATCCGAAGACTGCAGTTTCAATGAGCGTCGTTCAGCCATGAGGTTGAGGGTATCGTTGGAGAGTTTCTGTGGCCTATCTGTACGGTGGGGTTTAAATTACTTGGAACCCACTGTATGGACAGTTTCTACTAACCTGTTATTGATCTCGTCCACTGAAGCGATGTTCTCAAGGCAATCGAAGCGATTGGATAGCTCAAGTTGAAAGCTCTCGGGGTCTTGAATACGGGCACGAGTGGGTCGGAGCGTAGACTTCATCAGACGAGACCTCTCCAGTTTGACATTAATATTCACCGTGCCTCTTACCATTCGGTGATCACTACCGGTTTTAACCCTGTTGATCACGGAGACATCAGTGAATATTTGCCTTTTGGTGGTCATAATGAAGTCAATCTCATTTCTTGTGGAACCATCGGGACTCAGCCAGGTCCATTTCCTGTGAGGTGGCTTCTGAAAGAAAGAGTTCATCATAAAGAGTCCCTCTTTCTCCAGGAAGTCGGCCAACCTCTGTCCCCTACGGTTCCGTTGCCCATAACCAAATTGCCCCACTTTCAACTCATCCTCGCTTCTCTTACCCAACTTCGCGTTGAAGTCCCCCATAACAACTAGAAAGTGAGTTTCAGAGGTATGTATGGCCCGACTAATGTCCTCATACATATCCTCCACCTCATCATCCGGGTGCGACTTCGTCGGTGCGTATACCTGAATGACCTTCAGCGAATATCGTTTGGATACTCTGAGTATTAGGTATACGACCCTATTGGAAACGCTATCGATCTTAACTATGTTGTTAGTAAGGGACTTGTGGACGAGAAAACCGACACCACCTTGGGACTGTTGGTCGCCCTCCCGGTAGTAGAGTAGGGAGTAGTTACCTGATTTAAGGGTTATCGTGTCCTCACCCGCTCTACGGACTTCAGATAACCCCACAATGTCCCAGTGTAACTTACTCATTTCTTCTTCCAGCTCATATATCTTCTCGTCTTTCCTCATTGTGCGTATGTTGTGTGTCACCAGGGCCAGTCGTCGTCGTTGGGGGTGGTAGCCGGACGTCTGCCGGGAATTCTTAGCACCCCCTGCCCCACCGTTACCGTGGCCACCACCGTAGCCAGGAATAGCGGGGCTGCCGGGGACTGGGGGCCTGGTTCTTTTTATCAAATCCATAGGGGGGATTTTGCCAATACTCGCCACGCTTGGCAGGCGGGTTGGCGAGCGCAGTTTTGGGGTTTTAATACTGGGAAGGTGCTGCTGCCCACCTTCCGATTGTTATCCCTTAGCAGAATTTTACGCACCCACGGGTAGAGTTGGGGGGGTACTATTCTAAGCCGGTACCCCACGGCATGTACTTACATGGGGAAACCCAAATAAATTTATTAATATTTAGCCAAGTCCAACATTCGTTTATATACCGACCTCCAGAAAAGGTGGAGGTAATCAATTCGAAATTTTTTTTATGTTTGTTACCTCATACCTTCGACTGAGTAAACCGATTGTTAAAATTCTTTATTTGTTTGAAAGCTGGTGCTTCCCATGTGGTCCCATTTAAATTTCATCAAATTTGGTCCAGTAGTTTTTGAGATACCTTCCAATAACTGAATAGAATGGAAGTCGGTATAAAATTTTTCAAATTGTACTTGTTATGTAATCATGAGACGGTACAAGCGCGAGACCTACCTCTAGTTAAGTGGTATCCTCTGCCTAGAACAGATGCATTTCCTCACAAGTGACTGCACTGCGCCCGTAACCCTGAGACATTAACTTATTAAGTCTCATGTGTCTGTATTTCGCCGGCAACCATACCATTCAAACCAGAACACAATACGAGTATTGTGACCGCTTCGCCATAAACATAGGTAGGTATGGTGGCAGTACTTCCCCGGACGAACTCATTCACAAAGAGTTCTACTGCACTACTTCGGCTACAAGAACAAAAATATAACATTCAGTTCAATACCTACATTGACACGAAAATAATGAGCGTAATTGAATACGGCTCTTAGGCTGGTATTTGAGAAATACGTACATTTTTGAATCTCGACTTTAGTGGAGGTATTGACTGTAAATGCCATACAAAATTACTTCAGACCTACACTTATGTTAAGATTCTCTACTGCACGCAGTAGTGAATCGTGAATCTTAACTTAAGTGTTACTTCTGGAAATCTTCATTCGAGATTCACAACATAGCGACTTTCTGGAATACTGCCCTTAGTTCTGATCCATATCATAATCAGCCCATTATATGCTCCCACTGCTGGGACTTGTGCCTTCTGCTCAGAGAAATGAGTCGGACCATAATCCACCATGAGGGCCCAGTTTGGCTTGGTATTCAATTCAATTGTCGAATTTTCATATCAGGTCGATATAGCCTAACGACTGTTACTTAAGTTAAGACAAACAACCGGGACCGACGACGGCTTAACGTACCCTCCGAAGCACAGAAGCGCTCAGTTGAACAACGCCACTAACGGTCATCCATCCAATTCCTGACCGCAGCAAGCGTTAATCGGCAAAGGTCGCCAAGTCAAGATCAGCTGCAAGCTCTTTTACAATTATGGTATCTGATTCTGATCCATATAACGCACATAAAATAAATGAGTAGTATATACGGGTCAGCTAGTTTACTTTGGCTACTTCTACAGCACAATCTCATATGGACCAATGCTGTGGGGAGATACTGATTCACCTCGCTTCATCCTAAGTTGTTATAGCGTGAGTCATAAATGGTCCGGATGATAAAGTGACTGTTCCCAGATACCTAAATTGGGCATATATATGTTTGTTGGAACGTTTTGCTCGCGTTGTTGTATAACATAACCCACTATTGTCGCATAGTAGGCATATGGAGTAAAATAACTTGACCACCATTTTGGTCAAATATTTTGGAGGTGAAACAGACCATTTTAACTTTGAAAAGTCCCGTTTGTCCTAATACTTTTGATAGTTTAAAAGTACTTATTACCACAATATTGTGCTCCATTTTAAAGTAAAAAAAATATTTTTACCCTTTTCAGTAACCTACTTACGGGATCGATTGTCATACACCGTCAATAATGACATCATCAAGATAGGCAAAACAATTCTTGGTTATTGGATTATAACTCAAAAACCGCTTGCCAGAACTTGATAAATGATTTAAATGGGACCTCCACGGAAGTTTTCTCTACTAAACATAATTAATAATTATTAAAATCGGACTACTCTGTTAAAAGTTATACGTGTTAATAAATAAAATAAAAATACGCGTCGACTTGAGAACCTCCTTTTGAATGTCGATTGATAAATTGCCTGTATGTGTACCCTACAATCACAGGTAGGTACATACTGTAGTGAAACTACACGTACAGGCAATTTTATAATGATGCTTTTGTCTAAAGAGATGATTTAAAAAGTTTTTGTGTAATGTTTTATACTCAATGGGTATTTTGTAGTTTATATTATCTTATCCTTATTACATACGAGTGTATTATCCCTTTATTTAATATTAATAAATATTCTACTCATCATATAAGAAAATATTTTTTATTGAAAATAAATCCGTTATTGGATTTAAACACTAATATTATATAATGGTTTAAGTTATGTTAAGATCCGTGGATTTTGTGAAAAAAATAAATAAAATAAAATATTAGGTACGTTAATAATGAAGATTGTTATTACATACATATGAGAACATGTTTATATTTCAAATCTTCTACATCAATAGATTAGGTAAGGATATGTAATTTGTAATGAAATATGTGTGTAGTACTGAGAGATGTTTGCGTTTGGTAAAAAGCCCAAGTGGGAAAATGTATTCGAGTAATGAACCAGGATAAAAAAATATTATTTTATTTTCAAAATCCCATATATTATGCTACCTGCAAACCCATATTCAGTAAACGTAGGTGCAACCATAAACTCATTAATTAGTTATGGTACTTCAATACCTAATTGCGGTTTTAGAAATAACAAGTATTTATGACGACAATGGCCTATAAATCTCTGGCAAATTGGCTCTATGTTAATTATATTGTAGGTATACCGTACATGCGTCAGTAGCGATATGTTTAAATAAAATGATTCAGGCGTGAATGACACGCCGTAAATGGTTGATGTTCATATTAATTTGAGCATATGGTATAGTTACTACGATGAGTAAACAGGGATGCCCTTCACTTTCATAATATAGTACCTATTCAAATGCAATTACTATCTATAATCCTGTGAACGCATGGCTCCAATTTCCTTTTATAGTCCCCTACTAGCGTTAAATGTAGCATAGCAGTACATTACTATAGACATGGGCTTTTCCAATTATATATAGGTACATGCCACTGAGCACAATTATGATGCATGCATCATAATTGTGCTACAAATGCTTACATTCATATTTGGTAAGTTGTATGAGATACGAGTTAGATCTTAGGTCAGTATTGCAGAAAGATGTTTTGTTGTTAATCCTGATCTGAGTGGAGTTTTGACAGTAAATGCCATACAAAATTTAGTCTGATCTGTGGATTCAGTTAGCCGTACTTCTGTAATACTGCCCTTAGATCTACTATTAGTTATTAAGCCTTAAGTGTTTTAATTAGGTCACCGCAAAGATGTATCTCCATGAGGATAGATATTAAGTGTGTGTGTGGAGTCTGTGTTTGTAATACTTGTTATTTATCTGTTCGCTGTACATGAAATTTTTCTGAAAGCATCCATACTTCATACTTGAAAATGCTACCTATTCTGACGCGGATAGAGATTTATAACGTTTTAAGTACTCAGATCTCAGTTGGCCCCAGGAAAGTAGATCCGTGGTGTCTAGGAAGGTAGATCCGTGGTTGGTTCCATAGTCTTTTAATTCCTATATATAAAATAGGACTGATGGTCATTAAATAAACATAAGAGTATTTCTTTGGTGACTGTAATTTGAATTTTTTAAATTTAAAATTGGTATTGCATTTCCCAATATATAAAAATATTTCAGAATTTTAAAATTTTTACGCTGATTGCTATCTTTTCTAAAATTTCAGGATTTCAGAATACCTCAAAAAGACACAATACACCACCAAAGCCCACGCCGCAAGCGGGACCCCAGTGCTGAACTTAGCGACCCCAATATCTCAAAAAGTATTTTTTTTATGTTAGGATAGGCTGGCGTTTGACCGCTATCTCACCTGCTGTTAAGTGAAGATGCAGTCTACTATGTATCACGCCTGCCTAGAAGATACCCGCGACTCGAAGACACCCAGTTTGTATGTATGAGGAAACACAGACTCAGGCAACGAATTCCACTCCCCAGCCGTACTCATTATGAATGTGGAAGCGAAACGCTTAGTTATGGATGGTCTCCTAGGAATGCTCTCTATAACTGGAACGGTTACGGTACCTAGCTGCTCTTACTGTCAAATCACCCGTTTATATCGGGCTTCCTTTCGGGAGACCTCCATTGACATTACCTATTCGAAAGGATATGTTACACGTAAAATGACAACTTATTTGTATAATGTTACACTTGTTCTATTGTTATAGTGTAATGTTACATAATGTTACACTTTTGTTGTCTTGATAACTAATGCAAATAAGTTATCATTATTAATTAGAAATACGGGATTACTCACGTAATATTTATCGGATAGGTCCGACTATAGTTTTGACCACATTCGGTGGACAACATCCGTGAAACAAATGACGAGATGACTAGAAACGTTGGAACAACACCCTTCCGTGCGATTCTCTAAGAGCAAACATCGTTGCATCTTTGACAACATCCGTGAAACAAATGGCGAGATCACTAGAAGCGTTGGAACAACACCCTTCCGTGCGATTCTCTAAGAGCAAACATCGTTGCATCTTTGACAACATCCGTGAAACAAATGACGAGATGACTAGAAACGTTGGAACAACACCCTTCCGTGCGATTCTCTAAGAGCAAACATCGTTGCATCTTTGACAACATCCGTGAAACAAATGGCGAGATGACTAGAAGCGTTGGAACAACACCCTTCCGTGCGATTCTCTAAGAGCAAACATCGTTGCATCTTTGACAACATCCGTGAAACAAATGACGAGATGACAAGAAACGTTGGAAAAACAACCTTCTGTACAAGGGCGATATCTCATTAAGTATTTGACATCGGTGTGCTCGTCGACGAACGCAACGACAAATCGTTAGAGAATCACACGGCTGTTAGTAGATTGACAGAATTTATAATTTTACATAACATCCAAGCTGTATGGGATATTATTATGGGATTAGCATAACCCAGATGCGAACTTTTATTTAAACTATATTTGGATTGATTGACGGTTGATTCTTGTCATCTTCGTGAGTACCACCGCAGTTCTAGATATTCTACCTCGAAGACGCAGTGTGAAAATATTAGCTACAATACAATACAATAATGCTTTATTGAACACCAAGCTTATAAAAGAAAACAAATAAGAATAGTGTACAAAACAGGTTGTACAATGGGCGGCCTTATCGCTATAAGCAATTTCTTAGAGGCAACCTTGGGATGGATAGAAATTTATATACATTAGAATTGGCGCATGGTGGTGTTAAATGGAAATAAATAAACAACTTTAACTTAGTACATAGATCATTTTAAAATGCCTTGTTACCATATTACTTTTAAATATATTTCGTTTGCTCAGACACAATCAAATATATACATATAAAGAACACAACACTAGTTACTGTATTACGGTTGAAGAGCACTGTAGAATTGAAATTGGGACCAAACAGCTGTCTCGGAGTGACAAGCGCAGAGCGGTGCTGCGTAGAAGTTTGAAAACAGCAAGCTTGACGCATACCAACAGGTGAACAACTTGCCCATCCCATCAGCCTTTAGTAGGTATACGAAATAATGTGTTAGTCATTATTAAATTAATAATTATAAATATTTATACACAAGTACATATGTACACTATCCCGCAAATCATTTTTGCATAGTAATTAATATCCAAATATGATTACGAATAAACAATTGTATATACTTGAGTATTTGAAGCGTTGTGCATTTTAATACGGATGACGCATTACATAGTTCCTATACTTACAAATGTATCTTTTTGGTTTATATTATGTTACTTGCCCGCGACTTCGTTCGCGTAGTAGGCTTCCGTCTTTTCTTGATTTTTCTTATTATTATATGATGATTATATATTATATGATATTCTTATAAGAACCTTCTCAACAATAACAATAATTAACACAACAAAAAAATAATAAGCAACATTATTCCATCCGTTCACGCGTGATGCGTTGGCCAATAGAATTAGAGATTAAATTTTATTTAGGGTGTTTGGTAGAGGGACCGACAAACCAAATGAGCGTGTTCGGGGGACCACTTGGAGATTACAAGTTGGCCAAAAAAAATCCCTGACCCCCAATATGTTTAACTTTTTTTTGTGATTTTTCCCTTTTTCTCCGAAATTGTACCTATTTACCACCATAACATTTGTAAAATCTGTTTTAGACCGGATGTTTTTAGTTGAATTTGGTCTCTAATACACCTTCAGGCCACGCAAAGCAAAAATGGATACAAAACAGAGCTAACTATCTGATTTAGTTAAAAAAATTGGGGTGTCGGGAATTTTTTTTGGCCAACTTGTATTCTCCAAGTGGGCCCCCGAACACGCTCATTTGGTTTGTCGGTCCCTCTACCAAACACCCTGTATATACAGATAAGTATTGCAAGCGTTGTACCCATAGAGAAAACCAGCACCGTTGTACCTACTCGTGCCTACATTTCAAAACGGATGACGCAACTTCCTATACTTACTAAGTTCATCTTTCTTTTTGATGTTATATATGTCTATAATTAAGTCTGTTAGCTCAGTTGGTAGCAACTCTGCCTGAGAAGTGAGGGGTTCGATCCCTGGCCGGGGAAAATATGAGCAGAAATTGTTATTCTCGGGTATTGGATGTTCTGATGTGTTATTGTGTGTACCTAAATATATGTATTAGAAAATTAGTCTGATTTTAGCTGTTTCCATCTTCGCTTTTAAAACTGAATGTAAGTAAAATAATTGAAAGTCAAACAACCAAATGCATCTTTTTTTAATTTAGGATGTTACAGTTTTCGTGTGAAAATAGTTTCACTCTGAAATCTGAAACTAGCGCTACTAGCTAGCGCCATAAATAGGCAATATCATCTTTAAGCCATAGGGGCTTAAATATAATAGTTGAATAAGTGTATTTTATTTACTAGTAACCAATATGAATACATTTTTAGTAGTTTTTGTGCGCACTAACTTAAATCCAAACAAGACAGACAGACGGCCAGATACGCAATAAATTTAAAAACTTATTTGTTTTTGATTCTAATGCCTCGATGCCATCATGTAGTGAAATACATTAGTATCCATAAATATAATTTTAATACTTTAACTTCGCTTATCTTTGCACATAATTAATAATTATTTATATATATATGTGTGTGTGTGTGTAAATGCACTTACTACTAACACGAGAACAAATGGTACAATCTCTCTTATATTTTTTTGTTGTGTTGATTATTATTAGGAGAAGGGTCTTATGAAAGAAAAACCAAGAAAAGATGAGAGGTTATCACAATGCCGAAGGCTACGCGAACGAAGTTGCGGGCAGTCCCTAGTTGTATAATAAAAAACATCACGTTACTTGCACTGTCACCATGCTAGTAAGATAAAAGGAAACACCAAGTTTTAATATAAAATAAACAAATACGAAAACTAGCAACACCGCGCACGACATAAATTAAGCTAACTACTCGTATAATTTTATAATAAGATGCTTTGGATAAACAAAGCTTGAGGACCTTCACATACTGCCAAGGGCAAGCAACCAAGTGCCGTATTGTAGTATTACTACTTACGTTATAATTAATGTCATTTCCGCAACCCGCAGCGCATCCACAATTGCAAAAATATGAAAATGATTAGAAATGACTAGATAAGTAGGTAGCTACCTAAGTGCTATGGTACAAGATATCTAGTGGTTTATTTCTAAAACCTGCAAATGTTCCTTCTCACACACATCTTACATCAGATAGCACAATAGTCAGAAATATAGGTCGTAAAATGTGATTATGCATTTCCCAGGATCATACATTTTTCTCTTGTTATCTATATAATATAAAATGAACCCTATTTCTTCTGGTCACACTATAAGTAACTTGAGAATGGATGGAACGATCTAGCTTGTTCTTTTTTTGTTATGAAAATTATTGTCAGGAGATGGTTCTTATGAAAGAAAAACCAAGACAGAATGGGAGTTTATGGCGAGGCCGAAGGCCGAGACTACTACGCGAATGAAGTCGCGGGCGGTCGGTTGTCAGCGATAAAATGATAAATTAGTTGTCAGAAGTTTAGAAGTCTTTAGCCTTCGATAAGTATGTACATACTTGATCGAAGTCTTTAGCTGTGAGTTTTTATTATTAAAAGTAACATGTAACTACTGTTGAATGATTTTTTTAAGTTATGTTATAATTTTATCGTAAATCAATTATTAGATAAGTTGGCTCTATGTTTGTTATACGTACCTAATCGTAATGTTAAACTCAGAATTCCGTTTTATTATATGCTTTTATTAAAACGGTACAAGCACCTATAACAGATGCATTCCCTCACAAGTGACGAACTGCACTGCGCCCGTAACCCTGAGACATTAAGTTGTTAAGTCTCATGTGCCTATAACTTTGCCGGTCACCATACCTACCTATCTACATTCACCTAAAAAGGTATGGTGGCAGTATGTACTTCCCCGTACGAACTCATCCACAAATAATAAAATTCTACTGCTGTAAAAATAAACTATAAAAACTATATAATAATATTATAATCTGGCACAGATAGAGTAACTAACCTATACAAATACTTTGTCGAAAATTATTCATATTTATCTTATACATTCAGACACATTTAATTACCTATCTACCAACTTTCAAAAAGGAGGAGGTACTCAATTGACAGTATTTTTTTATGTTTGTTACCTCATAACTTTCGATAGGGTAAACCGATTCTCAAAATTCTTCTTTTTGTTTGAAAGCTGGCTTCCCATGTGGTCACATTTAAGTTTCATCAAATTCGGTCTAATATTTTTTGAGTTACACTCCAATAACAGAATAGAATGGAAGTCAACATTAATTTTTTCAAATTGTACTCGTTATGTGATTTTATTGATTACAGATTTAATGAACATCTTATCTTGACGTATTATCTTACTATACAAAATTTAACATACAAACAAAATATTTATGGTTATACCTACTCATAAAACATTGGTTTGATGACTGAACATCACAGGTTACCAGTGTATGTTAGTGGTATACAAGAATTTATATTTGTTGCCAATCACTGCAGACATCTTTAAGAAAATAGTGAGGCACGTGTAAGTTATTAGCATAAATAGGAAGAGATCTTGTACATAGGTACAAACCGTCAATAAGCACCGATACAAGATCTACGGTGTACCTACGCCGATGCTGTCATCGCATAACTACATTATGTCTTTATTACCTGGACATCAGCCAGGGGCTGCAATAGGCATGCATCCAGCGCTTCCTAGTAAATATACCCACTGACTGCATTACCTTCAAGTGTCTACAGAATACCTAGTGCCTTGGTACAGTTAGTAGTGTACTCATACCTGTCGTAACTTGGCATGGCAATGTTGCACTATTCCACGAAATATTGCGAGGCAATGACCCGAGAACCGAGATGGGACGCTGCTAAAACAATCTCAAAGTTCATAAGGAAAACCAGTTCCGCTGACGTCGATATCATTCTAATTAGCGGCTAAGTAGGTGGGTGAGTAAAGTCTAAATATGTGCCAATTGGTATAAACGTGAGATAAATACGAACTTTGAATAACGATAGCCTTAAAATTCATGAACCTGCGGACAAACGATACAAAGAAGAAGGAAGCGTTGAGCCTGCGGCTGCGACACGTGCGATACATAAAAAAGTGGATAGATGACCACGCGAGTCGCGGGCGACACCTGTTGCCGTTTTGCCGCTGGGTGTCAATGCACTAAGCGTCCTAGGACATCGACAGGACAACTTTTTATATACGATGAAGTTAAATACACATTAAGCATGATTGGTGGGAGCCGAATAGTTGACATGGCGAGGTCATGCGAACTGTATGTGGCGGTGTCAGTCAGAGCAGCCTCTCGGATGTCGCGCTAATTCCGCGCGCCCGCTCGGAATCACTAATCAGTTCAGTGGCTGTACACCATCAGTATTCATACGACACTGTTGCCCGTTGTACACAAGCAAATCGCTAAAAATACAACAGGTACAAGGGCGCGCCATGGCCGACATGACCTTACCTGAATCACATAAAATGTAGTTGATAAATCAAATGTCCACTTCCTGCAGGTTACGTTTCATGCTGCTATTTGTCTAAGCGCAAATAAAATCTGAAGAGACTGATGCCAGTGAAGATAGCGCGATGTGTTTGCATATTTAAATAGTCCGGTACACTGAAGTTTTATTAATTACCTATTATATGTAGGTATACATATCATGATAATGTTATATTATAATAATATAATGGATACATACAATTTGCACTGTATAATAACAGGCTTAAATTCAGGTACCTATCTGCTAGGCGATTCAAAACTATGACATTATATCGTAAAGTTATGTCACTAAAATAAGTAAGTGAGTGTAATATTAAAAAAATAAAAACCATCTATTATAATAAAATTTAATTAAATCCAAATAAGTATATATCGCAAATGGCATACACGATTTATTTAGGTCTGTATACAAATCAGGAAGACATGTTATATTAGTTTAGTTTATTATACATACTCGTATTAGAAGCAGCATAGAAACTAGACTATACTTGTGACGGTTATAATAGTTACTGATTTATTTATTGCTAATATTATAATATATAGGTACTACAAAACAAATTTACTCATACGAGTATAATATTTTTTTCAAAATCACATTTACTACATTAAAATGTATAACATAGGTACTTTGTATATTTATCTACAACACTTGACAATCAATTCGTAAGTTATTATTACCGACTCAAACGTACATCTACGTCTACGGATAAGTTTATATAGTTTACGGTTTAATTAAAACTAACAATAATGCATGGGATTAAGTTCACAATATGGGTACAGAGAATGTATAGATAATGTATTATGTCCTTCATATATTCGCTACATTAATTATGACTTAGCGTGTCTTTGATCCCTTAGAAAAATCATAGAGATATGAATTCCACTTTCGAAATTCAACCAAGAATCAGCTTTTAACTTTTATAACATAGCCCCGTGTTCCCTATTTGTATAAATACGAGATTTAGTGGTGCAATAAATATGTTATATGAAATGTATGAAATGAAACGTGAAAATGCATGTAAACATTGCATCTCAAATATCGACTATAGTACAAGATGTTGATAAAGCCTTCTGCATACGTATTTGCTCATTTCAATATATCAACGGTAGATAGCCCAAACGTTTCCGGAACCACGTACATAATTGACACAAGGAACAGTATTTATTTTGTTTTCATAAGAAAATATTGGTTCGAGGTTTGTTCTACAGCTTTTCCTCCTTTGATTTTTCAATAAGAATTCATTCACAAAAAGGTAGAAGAGATTTGCTAGAACATACGTCTTCTAGGTCCTCTGAAATACATGACGATTTCAAAAGTGGCAAGTGCAATCATGTAATATTTTGTTTGCTTTTAGGATGAATTTGAAATGATAATAGATGGTAAGTAACTTATACATTTCGGTATATATTTAAAGTTGTACTAGAAGACGTTTTCAACTTTCGTATCGACAATATCAATGTGAAGGAAAATTACTGTATAATAATATTTTAGCAAGCTACGGACACAGCAAGTTGAAACACTGTGCTACTGTTCACTACAAAGAAAAGGATGACCTTATTGAAGAAAGCATGTGCCAGCGTCACAAAGGAGGACTGGACAAAAGCGGTGAGAAACATAAGGAAAATAATAAAGGAAGTTTTTGACAGAGATGTTAACATTGATAATGAAAATAGAAAATACTTGCAATGAGCGTGCAAGGTCATGCTTAAAATAAGGTTCCGTAGCTGTAACTACAAATGAATATAAAGGGCTCTACTGCCAGCTTTTCGAAAGTCATTAAACTTACGGAGTTGTAATTACGAGTATAAACAAAAACGAAGGCTCTACGAAGAATTTTCTTAAACTTATTGAGCTTTGCCGCCATTTAGAAGTGTGTCATGCTAACATAACGGATACTTTTTATGGTGGAATCATTTATAAGACTACTCAGGGATCATAGCTTTCATTTGAAGATATCCTTTGAATATTTAGTCTTTTACAGAGATAGTTTCACTAAGGTCTATCAATATGGAAGATTATAGGTTTACTACGTCACATAGTTTTGAAATGGAAAAGAGAAATAAAATCGTGATGAAATCCAAAGCACTGTCTGGTATCCAATATATGTAGTATGGACTAGCCAGCAAGCAGTCTCAAGGTTGAAAAGCTTTTCGGAAGTACCTAGCCGTGTGTTGGGGCAGCTGTCATTGAGAGCTAGTTGTCATACTAGGTCCAGTGTCAGCTTTGACTGCAAATTTTGTTTTTAAATTGTAATCTGACGTTCAACTATTCAAGCGCTAACCGATGAATAATAAATAAAATTTTAAATGTTTTATCGAGAATTTAAAACCAATGAACTAAAAATTTATTTAAAAAATGATCTTTATCAAATCATACCTAAAATAAATTAAAAAAAAATTTACTTTTCATTCTATTATTGAAGATACCTATTCAACATTTTAGAACCCGGTTTTGATTAATTATTATCTAAAAAAGCTACTGGTCTGCAGATCTTGGTAAAGTTTATGACCACATGAGAAGCACCAGCTTTCAAACAAAATAATAATCATCAAAATCGCTTGACTTCTCAAAATGTACTGAGGTAGGTAACGCACGTACAAAAAATGTCTGCATACAAAAAAAACAATTAAAAACCTCCTCCTTTTTTTGAGCCCGGTTGAAAAAATGATTAAATGCTTAATATTAAATATAATAAAAATCGGTTCATATTTTACCGTTATGTTTGGTACACACATCTTATTTTACATCGCTATAACTGACCACCAAAACGGACCTTTACATTTTGACATTGGCTGTTTGCAATATCACACACAATCCCAGATAAATCGCTAATAACTCTCAAGCCTTCACTTGTGAATAATAATTCTAGGATCCGAAATATTAATAGAATATTTTAAGTACCTAGTCGTGACAGCTAGTTTTTTTTTAAATGCCAAAAGTAGGCAGACAGACAGGCGGCCCACCTGATGGAAAGTGGTCACCGTCGCCTATAGACGTTTGCAACACTGCAAGGGTGTTGTCAACGCGCTGCTGACCTCTAAAAGGAATAGAAGAGTGTGGGTGGAGGAGGGAAGGGAGGGGAGAAGGAGAGAGGAAGGGGGGGATTGGGACTCCGGAACCGCCCACAGACCGACAGAAATGTTAAGTACTAAAGTTATATTTCTTTGGTGTTATGTGGGAGTGTGGTAGTACTTCCCCGGTCGTGCCGGCCCCTTCAGCTGTAACCCATCGGATTACAGCGTGGCACTACCACGAGAACTAGTGACAAAAATATTTATAATAAAATGTAGAAACTTGGGAGAGTATGAGCACAGTCATGGAGTGTACATCACCTAGCAGTTGACACTCACAAACCCAGGTACATCTATAAACCCCCTCTGGAACACGTCTATGTCGCTGTTATCCCTCAATCTCTCTGCAAGGAACTTCTCCTGCGCCAAAGGATGCCAGGATCCAAAAGTGCAAGCGATGTCGTCATGAGGTAAGTAATAGTGGCAGCGGCGGGACGCGTGAGTCGATGGAACGTACTCGAATACACGCACGCGGCGGCAGCGGTGCAGAGACAACCATAGTCCTGAAAGCAATGATATATTATATAAAACAGCCGTGCGATCCTCTAATAGCAAACATCGTTGCATCTTTGACAACATCCGCGAAACAAATGAAGAGATGACAAGAAACGTTGGAAAATCAACCTTATGTATAAGGGCGATATCTCATAAAGTATTTGACATCGGTGAACTCGTCGACGAATCATTACAGAATCGCACGGCAGTAAAAACAGCCTGATTGTGTCATCCAGTCATTCTCCGCTGCACAACCAAGCTGCACTACAGGTAGTGCAGAAGGGAATTTTTATTCCCACTGCACTACCAGCTCGTAGTGCCGTGGGGAATTTAGAATCAGTATACATTTCCGTTCCCCGCTGCACTACCAAACATTATTTCATAATTATCATATATCGTCCATATCATATAATGAAACATCGAGAAAATAAAGTTTGGCACGTCAGATTTTTTTCTCTCATAATCTTTGAATTTTGTAATTTATATACTGGGAACCTGTTGTACCCAGGAAAGTTATATAGATAATTTTTTTTTATTGTGATTTGACGTACTGTACACAAACCATATTTGCATATTTAGAAAGATCAATTATTTGTGTATTCGCCCCCCCAAATATCAGAAATTGTATATTTCGTACTTACATATGTTTTAGAAGATAAAACAAAAAAGTGTAAATAAGGCCGAGTACAATTACACACCTTATGTACCTAGGCCAATACTACGGTGTACCTAGGACACATCGGCTAATTCAAAGAAACTATTAACTTTTCTTTCCAAACAAAATATACTTATCGTTTTATTTAGACTATAGTAGATCCAACCGTTTATCCTCTTTTTGACAGATCTAATTTGTCAGTTAAAGTGTTGTGACCAAGTGATTATAGTGGACACGATTTCGATTCATTTTTCTATCGAGTCTGTGCGGAAAGAGAATAGTCCTAGGAATGGCGCCATGACCATGGCTATTGGCCATCTAGAAATACGTCAGCCAATGGGGAATGTTGAAAGGGCGTGGACAGGCCGTCATGGCATGGCCATCTAGAAACGCATCAGCCAATGGGAAATGCTGACGCATTTCTAGATGGCCATGCCCAGATGGCGAGGCCACGCCGTCCGGTTACACCCGTGTAGTTTCCAAGGTAAGCTATCAAATTCTGAGTTATAAGTTTTCACTTCTATCGGCAATTCCTATGACTGCCAATTTTTTTGTCTATGGGTAAGCAGTAGTATTTTATCAAGGTAGTAAAACTCAATGGTCCACCGCCGTTTTGTATTTGTCACTGTCACTCGCAACAAGACGCCCGTGCTAGTAATTATTTGCTGAGTTTTATATTGGAACTATAAAATGCCGAAAGGATCAGTGCTGAAAGGACAGACGAGAGAAATGGTGATCAAGCTTCGTAATTACTTTGAAGCAGAGTATCAAAATGGCGGCCCGCTTTTACCATTGTCGCAAGTGAGAGAGCGCGTTGCGGCCGCGTTAGGTATTAGTGCATCTACGATTACAAAAATTACTACCGAAGCCTACGGAACAAGCGGCATGCAGGAGAATAAGCTTCGTACGCCGAAGAAAAAACGCCAACCACGTCGTGTGACTTCGGTTGACAACTTTGACGCAGACGCTATACGCCGTCATATATATAACTATTACTTACGTAAAGAAGTTCCAACACTTAAAAAACTTGTTGCTTCTTTGCGTGAATGTGATTTGTTCCGAGGTCAAAAATCGTCATTGGTAAAGGTCTTGAATGAAATTGGATTTACTTATAAAAAATCGGACAAACGCAAAATATTGATGGAGCGTCGCGACGTAGCTTTTGCTCGTTGCGAATTTTTGAGCGAAGCCAAAAAAATTACAGATTGGTCAAATGTTGTTTTCACTGACGAAACTTGGCTGAATGCGAACCACACAGTGTCTAAGAGCTGGACTGATGACACCGCTGCTTCCACTACCTCAGTACCGATGGGAAAAGGAGAACGTCTAATCATTTGCCATGCAGGGTCTGTGAAAGGATTCATGCCAGATGCTTTGTTGGCCTTTAAATCCAAAAAAACAGTTGAGTACCACGAAGAAATGAATTCTGAGGTTTACGAAAGTTGGTTTAAGGAAATGGTACAATCATTGGAAGAACCGTCAGTTATTATTATGGATAACGCATCCTATCACTCACGCCAAATTGATAAAATGCCGACCCAGGCCGACAAAAAACAAGTAATCATTGACTGGCTTCAACGACATGGTGAAAATGTTGATAACTCCTTACTAAAAGTACAATTACTAAATATATTACGAACAAAAAAACACTTCCCAAAACGATATGTGATCGACGAAATAGCTGCAGAACATGGTCATTGGGTTCTTAGACTTCCACCCTATCATTGTCAATACAATGCCATTGAATTAATATGGGCTCAAGTTAAAGGACACGCTGCTAGAAATAACACAAAACCCCCATTCACGGCAAACAAAATGGTAAATTTATTAAAAAATGCATGTGTGAAAGTAACTGCGGAAAGCTGGCAAAATGTAATTCAAAAAACACAAGAAACTATAATGGCAGATTGGGATAAACACGTGGCGATAGATTATATGAGTCAACAATTAATTATAAATGTCGGCAATAGCTCGAGTGACAGCAACGATGAATCTGATTTTGATTAATAAATAAATAAAAATAAAAGATTAGATTTCGTTTGCTTAAATTGGAATTGGGGTTGCTCAAACTTTACTATTTTCTGGTACCAAACGGCAGACTTTAATGTCTGCCATCCCCAGCGAGCAACACGGAAGGGAGTAGCCTTAGCTAAAAAATATTGTTCAAATCTTTCTGTCATTTCTTGCGGGAGGGGAAGTTGCACACTAGCGCAAAGCCGCACTATTACATACAAAACATACCTGTACCGATCCATTGCCGATCATACTCACACAACCAAATCACTAACACATAAAAAATAAAGCACCATTCACAAATCTAGCCCCGCCCTCACCCCACAGTATATTATCAAACTCCATGGTCCATGCGGACTTGTACTTTGACAGAGGGGAAACGCTGTGTATGCCTACTCCCTTCCGTGTTGCTCGCTGGCCATCCCAGATTTAACCGGTAACAGCTTCGTCAAGTATGACTTGTACTTGTAATCATCATAGTCATCATAACCTTGTTCTTTTTTGGATATACACCAGGAGATAAACACGTCTTCAAATAATGCTGTATGTTTTCCTGAGGCGCATCAATATAACGGTTTTACATAAAAATAAATCCGATATTATGTGCCGAGAACGGAAAACACCCGTGTAAAAATAGTTCATAAACAATATCGATATCTCAATCGTAACTTCGTAACATCACTATGTTGATAGCCATAGAACGTAATTTTTTAAAAACGTTTGTTATTTTATGGAATTTATAAAAAAACTACTGCACTTATGGACTCATTTTGTGAAAGATGATTATTATACGGGATCAAGGAGCAAATTTAAGCAGTTGTCATATTTTTAAAACCTCGCATTTATAAGTTAACTTTTGCGTAACATCGTCATGTTACGTTCTATTGGTGCTGTCAAAAAGAGGATAAACGGTTGGATCTACTATAGACATATGTAACAAAAAATAACGACGACGCAAAGTTGTTCTTGGTAATACAAAATGTTTGGAAGCACCGAAAGTTGAGAATTTATCTTAGTTTAATTGCATAAGTCAGATCGTCTTCTTCTCTTTACTTCTAGGCATATTTTTTTATATATTACATTTATTTAATTAAGAATATATTACGTGAATGTGAAATAATTTAAAAAAATATTCTCCTTGCCAAAGTACAACATCTAGGTTGTACCTTGACCAATGACCAAGGTACAACTGATGACAGTGACCGAAGTCCAACACTACTTCAACTTTAACAAAACGGTGGATTTCAAATATTTTTAGGTTACTTATCTCGTAAGTTTATTATTATTATAGCACTTGTTAAATAAATGTACCGATAGCTTATACAAGTGAATTGACTATCACAAAACGTTTAAAACTAACTCCAAAGTACATTGAAAATACTAAAATGTTTCGTTAATAAAACTTTTAACATCGATAACTCCTAACACCGATTTAATGGCGGTAAGCTACTAACTTCACATTGGATAGTCGGTAGTGACGTACCAAATACCATAGACAATAGAATTTAGCATCGCGGGATTATTTAAAACAATTCAAATAGCCCAGGTACACGTAGTGCCAAGGTTCAACAGGTTTCCCTACTTGTTATTTAAATAATCAGCAACCCAAGTTTCATAACTTTTATTTTTGTTTTAAGCCATTTTAGTGGAAATATATATATATATATATATATATATATATATATATATATAACTAGCTGGTGCCCGCGACTTCATCTGCACAGGATTAGTACCTACTTCGAGTAGCTTATTATCTTCTCCAAGGCTATATGTATCTTTATACTAAAATATCATAAAATATTGACAAAGTCAAACGCAATTGGTGTAATAGTATTATATGGCTAAATTTAAATATAGTAAATGAAACAGTAAATAATATAAAACAGTACCTATGTACATACAAATAAAAAACTAATCACCATGGAAAAAACGTCATTACATTTCATCACCCTTGACGGCATTTGTATTACATTTTATCACCCTTGACGATCGCTGAGTACGTCTAGTTCATCGATCTGTCAAAATGAGCGTGCTTTTGACTCTTTATTATCAAAAAGTTAAAGTTATCAAGAAAATTATCAAAAACCTACTTTGACAGAACTGTCATTACGATCTTGACGTAGGTGGAGATATTGTTATTTTGTCTATGCTGTGCCCAAGAGTATTACGCTTTTTCACCCGCGTGGTGTTGGACAATGGTGATGATGATGATGATGAAAAATATCCTAAGTGCTACTCCAGCGCCTCATATAGCTCCATACCAAATTTTGTCAAAATTGCCACCGCGGTTTGAACGTGAAAGAGTAACAAACATCCACACATCCATACATCCATACTCACAAACTTTCGCGTTTATAATATATGTACTAATATTATAAAGTAAGGAAGTAGAATATTATCGTTTGACATCACGAATTTTTAAATTTATAATTTTAAAACGTTTACCATTACCCCTTAGTATAGGTAGTAGAATAGGCTGTGAGACGCGACACCATGGCAAATTTCATAATTCTAGGTCAGTAGAAAGAACTCTACTTCTAGATTTTAGTTATAAACGGGCGAGTCGAAAAATATGCAGCAAAAAAGGTCGTTTTTGTGAATTCCTTTTTTTTACGACTCCAAGGGACTGTATAGACATAACATACCTCCACACGCCCATGAGAAAGTGGACCTTGACAAACAGACAGACAGACCGACAGACATACATACATATATAGACGAACAGCGAAGAACGATCCTATATCAGCTCAGCTCCCCTTGAGGTACGGATCAGTAAAAATATCCTGCATTTATTAATTCAATTATTTACATTATTATATCTATTTTTGGCAATGTATTCACAGTTTGTTTGATGTTTTAATCGGTATACGGTAAAATATATACGAACTAGCTGCTCTCCGCGGTTTCACTCGCGCGGTGATGGATGATGATGATGATGATGAATCTTATATATCCTTTGTTACTCAGGGTGAATGTAGCTTTCCAGAAGTGAAAGAATTTTTGAAATCGGTCCAGTACTGTTTAAGCCAATTCGTTACGTTACTTACATACAAATCTTTGCCCTTTATAATATTAGTATAGAAGTATAGATAGACAGATTAGTATAGAAGTATAGATTTAAGACTTAATGGCTTTAAAAGGTTGCTAAAAGTATTTGAATACTTGCCAATAAACCCTGAGGATGGTGGGTTCTTTCGCAGACGGTACGGCGAGGTATCTTGTAGAACAGACCACAGCCCCCACAATACACCTGGATTTAGAAGATGGACATCAACTCCAGGACTTTGTTCTAACAATCTGAAAATCCGTATTAAAATGATATGAATAGAAATATTTAGCGAATCGAATCAATCAATTCAATTTATTCAACTTTATATTAAGTAAATGATTTATGTATGCCAATGAGTTTTTACCGTCTCGCAGAACATATGAAAACTAGAGTCTATATACTTCTGCGATAAAACCTGTCTTTGTTTTGGGCGGCACCCGTCGCTTTACTCAGGACTCACATACGTAATTTTCTCGCTTAGCTTGGGAGTTGACTCTAGTAAAGTAAATTAAAAATCGGGGCCGCGCGCTCCAACTACGAGTAAATTGACTCTAGTGTATCTCGTTATACTCAAGTTCCAATATGCCGCCCGTGACATAAGATACGGCTTTATCCCCTTGGTGCATAAAATCAATGAGGACAAATGAAAGCAATATAATGAGGACCATTAATGAAGACATATGACAATATGTCGAATAGAAGATGATGATGTTCTTTTGTGAACATGACGACGACTTCATTTGTTAGAGAAAGAACTGAAAGAGGAATTTTAATTTAATTTAAGTAAATATATAATAATAGTGATTAAAATATAGTTTTGTTTAGTTTAATAAATGTATGATTTGTGAACTGTGACATTATACGTAGGTACCGTAAGTATTGTTTACCTTTTATAGACAGGAAACAATGGATAATCGGGATTATGATACCAATCATCTAAAGTCGAAGTGTAGTTGGAAGGATCCCAAATAAGAATAGACACTCTTTTGTATAAAGAATCTTCCAAGAACTTAAATTCCGGCTTCGCTACCACCTAAAACGGAAAAAGAAATAGCCTTAATAACTGTTCCAATAATGCAAATTACTCATAAATAAAATATAACTAAATACCTATTAATATATACTAAAAGGTGGATCTGAGTCACTATTGTCCGTAACCTCACTTCCAATTATTCCAATATTCGTACTAGTCAATTTTATTATAATTGGCACAAAGCATTGTGTAATAACGCCTATTTTTAAAATGTAAATACTCAAAACATAATGCAGAAATAAATAGGTACTTATTAAGTTTTTCCCTATATAAATCTTCGCTCACGCCATAACTAACCAAAGTACTCGTACCATCGTAATCGGATGAATTATATTTGAACGCATATACTTAGGTCAAACGCACTAAAATATTTATTTTTGTAATAATACTTAATTAGCTGCGCCTAAGTTTGTCTACGTTGCTTTCTACGTAAATAGATAGTAAGTACTCGTAGGTGTTAGTAAGTCAAATTTAAACGTATATGTTTTGTGTTTGTGGGCTTATTACGAAAATTGGCGTAAGTGTAACGTAATCGTATCGTTGACGTATACAATATAACTAAGAGTTATCTGTACTCCAGTTGTACTAGATAAATTATAGTTGGTACTGTATACTTCAACAATACGATTACTTTAGACTTAAGCAAATTCTCATGCTTGGCCCACTGATACTCGCGATGATCGAACACACCTAAAATTTAACAGCAACGGATGAATGCAATGGGAACGTAGAAATAACATGTACCTATAATATCTATACTTAATTAAAATATATATTAAAAATTTAATCAACCTACTTGCGAATTAAGGATTCTAATCGTCGTTTTAGAGCCAACATCCTCAGTGTAGTTTTCAGTAGGCGCATTGTTGAATCTTAGCACCATTTCGTGAGAATCTGCAGAAAAAAACACGACAAATTAATATTTTGTGGTGATATCGTAACATTCTTGTTTAACAATGGAAACGATCGTGACGGAACAAATATTGTCATAATTGTTATAATTCGTACAAGGCTCTCGCGCCGCACACTTGGGAACAATAACAATTATTGCAACGCCCAACTCTATCACTCACCTAATCAAATGACACGGCCTTGAAGACCACAATGTTTCCGCTCCATTTCAATAATTTAGAAATAAACATACCGAATACAAATAGTAACGAGTAAATAAGTGAAATCATTTTCATACTGTTGGTTCATTAATTGCGAAACGACACATCGTAATAGCGCGTGACACTGCGTACCACCTCACTATTTCGAGCAGCGGCTTGTAAAAAGACAAGTACAATTTGAAAAATTTAATACCGACTTCCATTCTATTCCGTTATTGGAGTGTATCTCAAAAACAACTGGTCCGAATTTGATGAAATTAAATATAATAAATGGGATCAAACGGGATGTACCACCTTTTAGGCAAAAAAAAACATTTTGAGAATCGGTTCACCCAGTCGAAAGTTATGAGGTAATAAACATTAAAAAAAATAACAAGTACAATTTAAAAAAAAATTGTACCGACGTCCATTCTATTCCGTTATTGGAGTGTATCTCAAAAACAACTGGTCCGAATTTGATGAAATTAAATATAATAAATGGGACCAAACGGGATGTACCACCTTTTAGGCAAAAAAAACATTTTGAGAATCGGTTCACCCAGTCGAAAGTTATGAGGTAATAAACATTAAAAAAAATGACAAATACAATTTAAAAAAAATTGTACCGACGTCCATTCTATTCAGTTATTGGAGTGTGTCTGAGTGACTGAAGTGTATGTAAAACTACTAGACCGACCTTGATAAAATTTAAATGGGACCACACGGGTAGCACCAGCTTTCAAACAAATAAATAATTTTGAGAATCGGTTCAAATAGTCAAAAGTTATGAGGTAACAAACATTTAAAAAAACAGTGAATTGAGTACCTTCTCCATTTTTTGGAAGTCAGTAGAAAATAAAATAACAAGTACAATTTGAAAAATTTAATACCGACTTCCATTCTATTCAGTTAAGTTATTGGAGTGTATCTCAAAAACTACTGGACCGAATTTGATGAAATTAAAGGTAATAAATAGGAACCACACGGGATGCACCAGCTTTCAAACAAAAAAATAATTTTGCGAATCGGTTCAACCAGTCGAAAGTTATGAGGTAACACACATAAAAAAATAAAAAATAACAAGTACAATTTAAAAAAAAAATGTACCGACGTCCATTCTATTCCGTTATTGGAGTGTATCTCAAAAACAACTGGTCCGAATTTGATGAAATTAAATATAATAAATGGGACCACACGGGATGTACCACCTTTTAGGCAAAAAAACATTTTGAGAATCGGTTCACCCAGTCGAAAGTTATGAGGTAATAAACATTAAAAAAAAAATAGTACAATTTAAAAATAATTGTACCGACGTCCATTCTATTCAGTTATTGGAGTGTGTCTGAGTGACTGGAGTGTATGTAAAACTACTAGACCGAACTTGATAAAATTTAAATGGGACCACACGGGTAGCACCAGCTTTCAAACAAATAAATAATTTTGAGAATCGGTTCAAATAGTCAAAAGTTATGAGGTAACAAACATTTAAAAAAACAGTGAATTGAGTACCTTCTCCTTTTTTTGGAAGTCGGTAGAAAATAAAATAACAAGTACAATTTGAAAAATTTAATACCGACTTCCATTCTATTCAGTTAAGTTATTGGAGTGTCTCTCAAAAACTACTGGACCGAATTTGATGAAATTAAAGGTAATAAATAGGAACCAGACGAGATGCACCAGCTTTCAAACAAAAAACGCATTTTAAGAATCGGTTCACCGAGTCAAAAGTTATGAGGTAACAAACATAATAAAAAAAACATACAGTTGAATTGAGTACCTCCTCCTTTTTCTGGAAGTCGTTAGAAAATTGCTATGATTATGTCCAACCTCCGATAGGAGTGGAACCTGAAGAAGAAGAAGTAGAGTTATTGTGAGTGTCGGTGGACATAATAGTGCTCCTAGATATTTGGTAGAACTTGCTCTGATTCTCCCTCAATATTTGAACTTGGTTTTTCCGACCAGTTTTGAATTATTATATGGGTGATGTTTCTTGTAAACAAATTATCTGGGGCTATGAAAGGTCATACATAGTCAGACTATATTTTCTTGTAACGGAGCGTGTTAGTCATTCGTTACTCTTCAGTTACATTAGAGCTGATATCTGTGGGTTTAAGCTAATCTTGCTGTGGTTACCACTGTCAATTAGAATCCATTGTGTATTTTTTTTTACCTGAAGACTTTATGCTTTGGAGGGCATAGTAAGCCGTCAATTCCAGCTGCTACGACGAAGGCATTGGGGCGGCCTGAGACAACATAGCTGACCGTCAGCCTATCAGCCAATTCATACAAAGTCGTGGATTGAGGCGTATATGTAAGAGTGCATGCTGTGATCTACTGATTGTGCTTATGCTGACCAAATTATGCCAAAGATGCTGGCCACGTCTTGGGAAATAGGTGCATGTGGTGTGGAATAGATATATAGAGTGATCTCAGCTGAAGAATATATTATCTAATCTCTGGCGGGGCAGGTCGTCACCCTCGCACCTTACCGCACAGCTACCCAAGGCGTGGAACACCCTGTCATCAGAGTAGGTATATTTTTAAGTACTTACGAGTACAAAGTCACTACATAATATACGTGCCAAAAAGGTACCTAGTGTAATTATAGGTGCTAACCTATAATAGTAATATAGTACCTTATAGTACCAGACCCAACAACAGAAAAAAAATAAGTTTTGTGACCAAATTTTAAAACGTATGATCGTAAAAGAACCCAGGCTTAGGTGATAATTTAATATCATAATTAATCAGATGACATAATTCTTGTAATTAAGCCATCCGTTGGAGGAGTTAATCTTCCGCACGATGGGCCACATGTAAGAAAGAGGAACAATGGGAGTAAACAACATGATTACAGATAAAAGCCTCAATAATTGCTCAGATTCTTGTTTTATTATGATAATAAAACGATATTTTTTCAATTATGAAGTTATCGATTTACGGAGTTAGATTTATATACGTGTAATAAAATGTACTTTGAACAGAATGGTTACCTTTACATTTTTTTAAACTGATGTACTTGTTGACTGTCAAAAAATACTGTTATACGAGTATAATTAAATGGTTTAAGGTGTGTACGAATATGTACATATACTTACACGTAGTTATAAACGCTGAGGGTCAAATCGGCTTTTCTCAGGTGAAACTTGGTTACTTATACGTGTTTAAGTACTATATGGCTTGTCAGATTTGTCTTTCTCAGTCAGGTTATTGACGATATTGTCAAGTAATTATGTTTTAGAGTCCTGGTTTCTAATATATATCCTTTTTTATTTACTCTCATACCGTAACTTTCTAATTATAAACTTTAAAACAAGCTTATTTTGACATTATTTATAAACAGAACACATTTGTAAACCAAATAATGTTGTTTTTTTTTTACCAATAGGTACCTACCCAATACCTTGTATCATATCCCAAGAATCGCAAATCTAATAAGTTAATATCACCAAGGAGATTCTTACAATATTTTTTTATGGAACGCTAGCGCGGGTTGCGCCATTTTTATAGTAATACTAAAAGTTTGATTCGAATTTTACTTCTCTGTGAAAGCGCCCTCTTTAGCGTATGTGCGGTGATTTTGCTGGGTTTTAGCGCCAATTATACGTTTTGTTGTACTAAATTTTATGGGTTTTTAATCCTTACATAAAAATTAATGAGAGTAGACAAAGTAGTGTCAGAAACTGCACAATATAACACAGCTAACAAAAAATACCCCTCATAATGCAGCAGATTCATAAACTACTAACTATTATGGATAATGGAGGTATTCCGCAAACACACAAAAATGCCTAAGCTAAGATTTCTATTTACATCTTTATGCCAGTTGAAGCGACACGCTATTAACTCTGAAATGGAAGAAAATGTGAAGACAATTGAATGGAAAACAAAACTGTTCAATAATGTATGTGTAGCAATATCCCTGGAAGCTTCACTACATGTTTTGTTTACGATATCTACGGCCAGAAGTTACGACAATTTGTCTTTGTAAATTGTTTTGCCTAGCTTTATATATAACTAGCTGCGCCCCGCGGTTTCACCCGCGTGGTGATGGATGATGATGATGATGATGATGAAAAGTATCCTATGTGTTAATCCAGCGCCTCATCTACCCCCATACCAAATTTCATCAACATTAGCCCCCCCGTTTGTGCGTGAAAGAGTAACAAACATCCATACATCCATACATACAAACTTTCACGTTTATAATATTAATAGGACTATGTTCTAGTTTCAATATAAAATATATTAGAATTATTAAAGAAATTAAATGTAACAATAATAAAATATCATAATTGACATAAGTGTTTGAAGATAATGTCTGAGCTTAAGGGAACTTGATTAAAATAAGCCATGAATACGTTTTCAGTTAACGATTTGGCGTTTTTGCTGTTTTTCCATACTAAGAAATTTTCATGGGCAATATCATGTACTTATCGTTAGATTTACATGGCAACTAGCTTTCACTTGCAATTTGAGCTTCTGATAATGTTTCTGGTGGCGTAGATTGTATCATATTGTTGAGTTCGATTTCATCTTCATTGCTAGAAGCTGTCATTTTTCACAATAAATAGCCACGAATAGCGTAGAATTTATGTATATTTATGTATTAATAATAATTATCTATTAAAGTTTAACTTTCTGTTTTGCATTAAACCCAAGAGCAAAACCAGAAAATGCAATTTTCTATTTTCCTGCGTTTGCAAACATGTTTATAAAATAAAATGAGACCAAAGAGGCTTCGCACGGTACTTCTCACGACGCGCGTATTAATCCTCCGAAAATAAATGTTTGTATAATTTTGCTACCAAAATGCTATTATTTTTTAACTTTGACGCATACATAAAAATCATATAAATGAATTATTTGCTAAAATGTAATTGTTTTGTATTGTATTTTGACGAATACAGTTTTATTATTCGCAAAAGTATTTTTTAATTTTAAGGATAGAATTTTTCGCTCATTTTCTAAAACTTTAATTTCATTTTCGCACTTCTGCGGGAATGAAAAGTAAAAATCACGCTTTCGAAATATACTGCATTTTGATTCTAATTACCGTTCAATAAGAGTCAATAAGAGTAAAGTAAGTAAAGTAACAATAAGAGTAGTAGGTGTGAAAAAAAAAAAAAATTTCACTTATTACATTGTCCTGCTGTCTACTGTCGTATTACATTAGCTTGCCACATTGTCCCTGAGTAACATAGGCTATATATTTTGATTCATCATCATCATCCATCACCTCGCGGGTGATACCGCAGAGCGCAGCTAGTTCAAGATGAATATAAAGTAGTGTAGCCTAGTAGTAGCGTTGCACCTAATTAAAATGCGTCCAGTGTTTTTGTACAGGTAGGACTTTTGCAGAGTCCGTCTGAGGAAGTATCACACCTGTGCTAGTTATACAACCGATACGCAGTAGTGTGCAAAAATTACTGTGTTTCGGTTCGAAGGGCAATGTTTTTAGTGAAATTACAGGGCAAAAGATTTAACATCTTATATCTCTGGGTGACGAGCGCAGTACATTGCCATGCAACGTTGGAACGGGGAACTATTGTACCTAGTTTAAGACTCTGAATACCACGGTACCGAACTGAGACTTAATACCGGGCAAGCGACTTGCTCTTCTTGTTACCGAGTTACATAAAAAACGTCCGCCTATCAAACGACATCTTCGATAATAATAGTACATTGTTACCCTAGGGGTGAAAGTAACTTATCTAGTCCCGAGACGGGGTTTGGCGTTTTAAATAATCTTTAACCCGAGGGAAACACTGTGTTTTTCATTACGAATACAAGAAAAGTAAAAATAATGAATTTTATGGCTAGAAATAATCAGAGCATGCTTACCTTCATTACTTGGTACGTATATTTCGTCATGCGCTTGGTTTAAGAAGGTTTCTACCTCATGAGAAGTGAAAACTTTGATTTTTTCGAATTTAATCCATTAGATTGGCTTTTCAGAAACGATGTTATTGTATCGAAATCCTTTAAATGTACATTGTGTTTAATACTTCATACAAATCTCTGCTATACGGAAGTATAAACAAAACTTTACAACTCGAAAACAAAAGATTAAATTTCCGCTTTCCCGCCTATTCTTTTTCCGCCCATGCGGCTATTCAGCTATAAATTTTCACTAAAATCATTGAAAAAAAAAATTGCCAAAATATGGAACTGACATCAACACTAACAACGGTACCATGCGCACAATATTGTGATAATAGGCGCTTTTGATCTATTTGATTTATTTTACACTTTTTAGAGTTGACGTCGGTTTCATTTTTAGGTAAAAAAAAATATTACCGTTTTAGTGACCCTTGCTACTTACGGGATACGGTCAATTACGATATTATCAAGTTAAGCAAAACCCTTTTCAATTATTGGATTGTGACTCAAAAACCACTTTTGATGAATTTAAATGAGAGCACCTCGGAAGTATACTCTACTAAACAAAAAAGAATTATCAAAGTCGTACTACTTTGTAAAAAGTTATGCGTGATCATACATAAAAATATACGCGTCGCCTTGATTACCTCCCCCTTTAATTTGGAAGTCGGTTGAAAAATGGTAAATATTTTGCCCAAATCTATGTTCTTATAAAGATGTAGTTGAATGTGAAACATGAGTAATTAAAATTATTTTTTCAGGAATATCATTTTATTTCACAAGATAAGACACAATTGTATAACTTCTATATTTAAGCTCTTGAGGTCCTTGACGTTCAGCAATAACCAACTGCTCGAGCAGTTCGTGTTCTGCTCCAAGACATCGAGTTTCGACGTTATAGCAATATGTTAATGTAGTAACGCTTTTAGACATGAACTCTAGGCTACGCTGGAGTAGTAGTATAGAAGTGATGTAGCTCTGAAGCGTATCCCGCAGGACACACGAGCGAAACCAATGGATATGAATACAAATGCTAAATTCAAAGCCAACATTCACATTTTGTCACGTACAAACTATATGAATATTGACTTTGAATTTAGGGAGCTAGGCTTTTGGAGGCTAAGGGAATTAGTAGGAAAATCAAAAAATTGTTCAAAACTCCTGTGATATCGATTAGAAAGGAATGATACGCTAAAATGCAAATTTATACATATTTATGCAAATCCAGCTGTTCAACAGGAGGCATTGTCCGCAGGCTGGGAGTCAACAACCCAAGGGCCTGCATTATGCATTGACTATTGTATGCTTTCGGACCAGTACTGCTGTCTGTCACAATGCTCGAGCAACTCCCTGATACTACCGCTATAGGTAGATAGGTATGCCCTCATAAAATTTACTTATAAGAAAAGTGTGAATCAACGGGTAACTTTACAACGGCTTTTTTTCATAATTTTATAAAGGGATTTGTTCTTAAAGAATATGCCACCCTTATTGCTAATCAATACATTATACAAAGTTAAAAAAAAGAATAAATATAGACGTTATCATTGTCCAGTTTTAGGTGCCTATGGCTGTCTGGTACAAGTCATACAGCCCTCGGGCATCTTAATGCTCTAGAATGAAGTCCTCGCGTACGTAGCTATTATATATTTTTTGGTTATATTCGTTCGTACTTCATTTAAAGTAAGCTTGGCTAACACTATATATAGACCTAGGCGCAGTTAAGAATGGTACCATGGCACCTTTCATAATTAACCTCAAACTGCTTATCTTTTATATCACTTTGTAATGCAGTGTCATTACTATACCTTTACTCAACTGTAGTTATTCTCTTTATTAATAATGAACAGGTGCATTTCTTTTCTCCAAATTCATAAAGTAATGATGTTGTTGTCCTCCTGTACCGTTATACATTTAAGC
This sequence comes from Selenia dentaria, assembly GCA_917880725.1. Lineage (NCBI taxonomy): Eukaryota > Metazoa > Arthropoda > Insecta > Lepidoptera > Geometridae > Selenia > Selenia dentaria. The sequence continues at coordinate 19,109,718 of OU862879.1, forward strand.
CTAAAGGAGATAAATCTCCGGAACTCGTTTTTGATTAGCGCGAAATACACGCAACGTAAAGAAACTGCCGCCTTTGTATTGTGATGTAAGAACCAGTTTTTTTTGAGATTAAGTACCTACAGATGAAAACCTACGCAAGGAATGCAGGAAATGTGTGGTTTTATCGAAAGGATTCTTATCTAAACAGACATGCCAAATAAAACGGGGTATATGAATGAAATTAAGGTAACTTCTAGCAATAAATATTATATCTGAATAACCGTAAAACGAACACGTTGCAGTTCCTAGAAATTAGGTTGATTTCTACGAAATCTATTGTATTATTGGTCAAATATGGCAAATTGCGAGTCAACGGGTTAACCGTACAGTCGCAAATCAAAGGCTAACAATACAATCGTTTTCTCAGAAATGATACTACTGTTCCAGGAATTGCGACGTGTGTGGTTAAATGGGTTTAAAATTCGGGTAGCTTCTGAGGGATCGTGATAAACTTATTTCACGGCGACAGGAACAGGATAAACAGTAGCGGCACAAATGAGTATCTCGTTAGCAGAGTATCAAAAGATAGGATTATTTTCGCGATTTGGGGAAAGAATACTACTTTTGAAGAACATTTGGGAAATTTCAAAAACTCTATCAGTACATCCTGCTCGTTTGTACCTATGCTTTTGGCGATTTCTTCAATAAACGATTCCTCGATTTCCTATCTGAATCTAGATACTATATAGGGTGTTTGGTAGAGAGACCTACATACCAAATGAGCGTGTTCGGGGGCACACTTGGAGAATACAAATTGGCCAAAAAAAATCCCAGACCCCCCAATTATTTTTTAATTATTTTTTTTTTGAATTTTCCCTTTTTGTCCGAAATCGTACCTATTTACCACCATAACATTTGTAAAATCTGTTTTAGACAGGATGTTTTTAGTTGAATTTGGTCTTTATACACCTTCAGGCCAATCCAATTCAAAATCTAGGTATCCAATTTTGCTTTGCTTGGCCTGAAGGTGTAGGCCCCTAACACGCTCATTTGGTATCCCTCTACCAAACATGCTGTATAATATAAGCTATGAAAAATCTGAGAAATACTGCATGTGGAGGTGTGGCTCACTCAGGCTCAGGCTAGGGATTTATTATCGATAAAATAAACTTTATTCCTTGACTGCATTGTAAGGTTTTCGGGTTTTATTCACAAAATAGAAAATTTGTCCTTGTTTCATATATTTCGGAATACATAATTAGACGTTTTGGAATATAATTTTAGAGACATTTACTTTGATGTCGCATCAGCATATAGTTTGTAGTAGGGACAGATACTAGATTTGCTAAACGCCAGATACCCCAGATAAGATTAGATTTTTTTATTAGAGAATTACCAAAGTTGCTTTACAGTCACCGTATGAGCTATTTTGACTACATCATAATATTCTGTGACGAGAAAGGATCGATAAACGAGACGGGAAAAGGCCCAACTCCGTATTTGTTTAATTATCCAGCATAAGTTCATAAGCCTAATCTTATATAGATTAGACTTATGGTAGGTTATTAACGTCAAGTGGTCGAGATTGTCACGTGTGTAGGCAAAGTGTACAAACACATCATCCAAAATCGGCCGAAGTATAAAAAGTTTAAGTAATGCTTCCACCGATTTAACGAACTAAACGTGTTCCTTGTTAAAGAACTTATAAAAAAATAGACACAACAAAGCAGCTGTAACAAAACTGAAGACAAAGTTGCTGTAGTTGGAGAGTTCTTAACGTCCTTACCTACGTAAAATGCATTTTATTACACAAAAAAATATCAGTGACAATTTTACTGTCTATGTGCTTTATGCTTTTTTTATGTTCCCACATTTCATACATTTTTACTTCGTTTATTACTGAATAGGACATAGCGTATAGGAGCACGCGTGGAAAATGATTATCGCGATCCTTCGGGAACTACCCGCTAATGGGATACAAAATAGCATGTGCGTACAGGTACGCAGGTACGAACCGTCTCCACTCTAAGCTTCATCCAAATCCATTAAGCCGTTTTTGCGCGATAGAGTAAATAATTCCAAAAACATCAAACTTTCACATTTATAATATTAGTGTGATTATAATGTGAAACAACATTGCTCATCACAAAGATCCCATACAAGTTGTTATTTAGGTATTTTAGATGCATATCTATATAATATCAAAATAGTTCTGAATGCTTGGAGAGCATTGAAGGTACAAGTTTCTGATTTATCCAAAAACATGAAATTGCCATTACCCCATAAGTATTAAGTTCTGGAACCAAAAATAATAAAATCATCGTATGATTAAGACATCAATCGTTCAAATGAAATGTCAAATATGAGTGTAAAGTAAGAAGCGAGAATATAATTATACGAAATAATGGTGCCGTAAATTTAATTCACCTGCACAACTTACATTAATTATTGGACTTAAATCACCTAGGTGCATAGGTGATTTATGTAGGTATGTTCTTATACTTATTAATAGATTTTAAGATTCCGGAGATTTAATTCACCTATGATTTAAGATTGATTAAGTATACCTTCTGATTAGTAGACAATCCAAGCTAATTATAGATTTATTCGAAAACTATTAGGTAGGTACTAAAACTTTCTAAGAAAATTTGTCGATCGTCGAGGAAAACAAAAAGGTAAACAAAGTTTTTCTTTGCCTACACTTATGCACATTACGATCACTTAACGGTTAATCTCACTAATATTATAAATGTGAAAGTTTAGATGGATGCATGCATGAATGTTTGTTACTCAATAACGGCAGAAGGGCTGAACGGATCTGGTTGAAATTTGGCACAGAGATAGATTATAGTCTGGAGTAGCACATAGGCTACTTTACGTCATCATTATCATCTATCACCACGTGGGTGAAAACGCCTAATATCCTATGTGTTAAACCAGTGCCTCATCTACCTCCATACCAAATTTCATCAAAATTGCCCCAGTCGTTTGTGCGTTAATGAGTAACAAAGATCCACACATCCATACATCCATACATATATACTCGCAAACTTTCGCGTTTACAATATTAGTAGGAAGTAGGATGAGCTATTTGAGAGCTTTTATAGATAAGCATTACTTAGCTACTATGTTGTACAATTTCTAATAGGTAATTTCAAGGATTTCAGGTACTAATGCAATGATGAAAATATAAATTCCTATCCTACAGATCTAAAAGGAAAACAGCCAACTTCCATAAAAACATTCAGCGATGTAATTTCACGAGTGTCGGAAGCGTGTGTCATGTCTATCCCACGTCTGGGCTATAAACTTATCAAATTCTCGAGAAAGGACAGAGACATGTTCTGTGGTTGGTGACTAACATAATGTATAAGTAATAAAATAATATTTTTCAAATATGAATCACGCGCACGCGTTTTCGTTCATCAAACCGGTAAGTATAATATGTAGTGCAAATAAATCATAAAGTGAAGGCATGGCTGGTCGAAATGCATGATTATAATGTACATAGAGAAAACCAATTTCCTCTATATTAGTTTCCTTTTGAAAGGTAAATTGTACTGGACCTTATTTTGTTTCGGTTATGCGGTTTTTTCCTGACTGCAGCGAACTCCAAAAGCAGGGTTAGAATTGTGTTGGACCTGTAGTATCTATTTATTACATTAGATACGTTCCTATATCCACTCGTAACTTCTCAACGGCTAAAGCAATTTTGATTAAATTTGTCTTGATAGCGCACGTGTCACTAGGTGCTATAATCACCCGACTACGGCGAAGCCAAAAAAGAAGGTGGATTTTGTGTACTTTAATGTGCGGGCTAATTTGTTAACGTAAAAGGTTGTTTAACTTTTAGTATCATGTCTCGTTTAAATTTATTTCTAAAGTGGTACTTTTATGCAGTACTTTAGTTTGTTTTTAAGTATGTTAATAGTCTTTGTTGCTTTCAAGGTATAATCGAAATAGCTTAATTATATTAGGTCTTCACCTATGTAACTGGGAATTTGTATGAAAATTTTAAAATATAAATATTTTGATAATAAGTAGGTACCTTTAATTTAGCTAATAAAAGTGTGCATTCAGTATAATATAGGTAAAAATTTAAGATTTTCAAATCTCCTACCTACTACTACTCACGTTGCAGTTCCTGGAAAAGTAGGTTGATTTCTGCGAAATCTATTGTATTGCGATTCGCCATATTAGCCAAATATGGCGAATCGCGAGTCAACGGGAACGGGTTCAGCGTGAATTTACGCGTTTGTCGATATCACGATCGACAATTGTTTCGGCTTCATCCGGAAGCTTTCTTCAGGATTTTGTGTTAATTGCGCTCGTCGTTCTATTAGTTAATCCGTGCTTGCGTCTCGAAACGCCTGGAGAATGTTTGCAGACGAATCCGAAACATTTAGCAATCAAGTTATTGACAACGCATAAGTTCACGTTATAATCCCGTTTTATTATTACAAAATTATTATGAGCTTGAGTTGGAATAATATTACTTTTTCAAATCTTTAGAATAAAACTTCACGCATTATCAGATCTAATTGTATCGTTTTTACGATTATAGGTACTCCATTTTTGCAACAATTTTATTTACCTCATAGCGTACAATAAATCAAAACGTTGGTTTTATTGTTGTTTCATTGTAAGTATTGAATTACACATGGATGTCTCTAGGAAAGAGTCATTTGTGTTATTTCAAAAGGGAATAACGCTCAAATTTATTACAGTTATACATCAGCGATAAGACTTTTATTCAGCCATTTGCATTGATTAACCAGTTGGGTTTTCCTTCGAGCACGCGCAGGTTTTACTGAAGCGTAGCCAACGCCGGCGCCAATGTGTTTGTCGCCTGTGCACTATCAGCAAATCAAGATTTTGCATATCTGTGTAAAATAAGCATTATTGAACTGGCCATGAATAAATCAAACGGGGGACTACTAGGGCAGAATGAACAAACTATCACAATCTCCATGTTAAGCTCTATTTACAATAAAAGTAACGTCGACGCAATTGTATAGTAGATCATGATATAGTTCCTATACATAAATATATAATATATTTATAAAAGAGCTGAAACTCGTAAGCTCGAATCAGTAAATTAACAATAGTAATATTAAGGTTTCACACACCAAGTAATTTTGTGTAGGTATATATTTTTATTAAAAAGGGATAAATTTACTTTCATATGACACACATCAAGCCAAATAATTAATTCGGAAAACAACTAGAATTAACCATCTCAATAAGTCATATGAACACAATGATACAAGTGTCTCATTGAAAAACCACATGTTAACGGACAAGGAAATAAAACGCAACCTATTTATTTACTGACTTTAGGCCCTTCTGTGAGTAATGCAGTATTATGTAAAGTGCTGTCCAGTGGTGATCAATAATTCGCGTTGTTCGCATACGATTTGGGGCGTTCGACGAACAGGGCAGTGCGCGCATTTTAATGCGGTCCACAAAGCAGAGATCCGATGCGATAAGTGGCACAATACTCGGTCGATCACCCGACATACACTGACCATAATACAACTGCTTGTACATTGACTCCACATTACAAAATATTCGATAAGCATCAAACGTAAAAATTATATTAAGTAACATTGGGATGAATTTATTTTAGTAGTACTTTTAGAGTAGTGGCCCAATTCATTACAGACAACGAATCGTAAGAAAACTTTACTTTCGCCCACATGCTACTCTGACTAGGTTCCAAAAGTGTGCCACAAACGCGCTCGTTGAGGGTTATTGATCTATGACACAAAAGTACACGTCAAAAACAAATAATAAAGCTCACTTCTTAAATCACATTTAGGGCGATAACAGTAAATAGACAACTAACCGTGGTAGGTAGTTATACGTTTCATGGAACGCGGGTATCGGTTGCCAGCTCATGTGCAAGTGATTCATCGCCTGTATGCACTATGTAACAGAACTCGAAACCCGTTCTGCGACGCTCGTCTCGCAGCTTTGATGAGATAAAGGCATGCTTCTAAATTGCGTCTTACAACGCATTCGCTACAACATACGAGTAGCACATGTGGACAAAAGCATTACGCAGATTGTACCTAATATCTTACCAATGAATTCCCCTAATCTGGACCCGAGGAGAGCCCCTGCACTGGTCACCACTGCACAAGTGTTGTATGTGTAACCTTCTTGCAATGGAGATTTCGGGATCTGAAAGCCAAGCCTTGCAAACGGCTCGTCCTTTGCAGTGACTGTGCTCATTTTAACATTCTTCAGCGCACACATTACGTCTTGCTTAGAAGTTTCCTTATTGTTTGCTCCCTCGTATTTGACGTCGTAGATGTTCTGCGAATCCAATCCTGAACGGAAAACTTTGCTCTCGCCCATCAGAACTCTATGGAACTCTTTCAGTAGTAGGGCTCGGAATTCTTTTGTTTTCGCTTCACATTCGGACGTGGTCGAATCGTCGCATATGTACTTCTCACTATCAAACTCTAGTAACGGTTTGTGAATATTCGGGAACCTCGGACTCCCGTGACTTTTCCTCACGACTATATTCGTAGATGGATTTATTTGGAATCCTGAAGACTTACCAGATTGTGCCGAAACGCCGCTGCTCCATACAGAACCGACGGCTGACCTTCGGCTTTTTTGTATAAACAGCGTCGAATTGTACGGAGACTTGGAGAACTCCGCAAATTTGTCTTGGAATGTCAACGATGTTTTGTGCGATGTTTCTGGCGTTTTATTGAACAACCTCTGTTTTTCTATGTACATCCAATATTGCGACCATATAAGGTATAAGTAGCCGCACATACCAAAGCAAAGGAGGTTTATAAATACCCAAACAGACATCGCTGCAGCCTTCATTTTACAAACAGGCAGGTATATGATGTAATTTTATCGATAAATACACTTGAAATCAGAAGGAACACAGGGTACTTATGAGTAAGTGGTACAAGAAAGGTTAAAAGATCACAACCGTAATATAATTGTAACAAATCTGAAACTGAGATCCTACTGGACAATGGAGGGTGGAGCGATCAGCTGATAAATGTGCACACCACTGCGCATGCGTGAGATGCTGAGAGCCACAGCTCTCTTCGATGTAACCCCCGACCCGACCGCGACCAAATAGCGATTCTTCACACTTGCCGCAAAACCACGTTGTTTTATTACATAACTTTTTATTTCAATTGATTTGTATGCTTTTCACATTGTTTCTTTTAATTTTTCCACATATTCAGGTTTTATATATTATTTGCATTATTCAATATCATTCGTTTCATACTGAATAGGCGAATCGGATTTAGATAAAATTCATAATGGAGGAAGCTTACCCAAAATCACCACCCTAAATTTAAACGCCGATTAGGACCAACGCAGTCGACAATAGCCTGCAACATCAATAAACTTATAAATAACTAGCTGCGCCCCGTAGTTACACCCGCGTGATGATGGATGATGACGATGTTGATGAAAATTATCCTATGTGTTAATTCAGCGCCCCATCTACTTACCTTCATGTCAAATTTCATCAAAATTGGGCCAACCGTTTGAGCGTAAAAGAGTTACAAACATCCGTTCATCCATAGATAGGTACAAACTTTCGCGTTTATATTATTAGTAATAAGATCAAACGCACGAAACAATATCCCCATTCCCGTCGCCTATCGATTAGCTACTCGTATATCGAGGTCGTTTTCAAAGCTGACAAAACAATCGTTAAAATCGATTAAATAGACGATTTCAAACGTAATTTTTAAAGTTCCATGCTAGGATTACCGTTATAATCGTAAAAACTTAACGAATTTGTCTACCGATCGCTCAATTTTGTAACTTATTTAATGATTGACAAAAAATCGATATACTTAGCCAGTTTTTTCGAAGTATGACGAATTCAAGCTTCAAATTTATCGATCGGTAAGTTCGGTACTTGCACTGCAGTGCACACATCGCTGAACTAAATTATACATTAGTAACATTTTTAAGTCTGAAATAAAGACAAAATAATAAAAATATCCATTAATAGCTTGGTGTCATAAAACCCAATTAATATTTAGAAGTATGTTTTACACGTTATTTATTTTTGTATAACTGGTATTGCCTCTTCTTCTTACAGCTTCGAGTCGATTTGGCATACTGAACACGAGGTTTCGGAGCCGATGTTGGGGAATATTCTCCCATTCTTCTATCGGGCATGTTTTAGTGTCCTGAGGGTGGTAGGTGGTGGTCTGCGGCTAATATTTAGCCTCCCTAGCTCATCCCAAGCGTGCTCAATCGGGTTGATATCTGGACTTCTTGATGGCCAAGCCATCACGCTGATACCAACCTCCTGAATATACTCTTGCACGACCCGAGCCGCGTGTGTCCGAGCATTATCATGCATCAGCATCGATCCATCACCCATATTTACTAAGTACGGTCCTGCATACTCATTGAGAATCTCCTGGGCATATCTTTCCCCAGTCAGAGTGCATTTTCCATAGCCACTAACTCTGTGCGACCTTCAGAAGATACGCCAGTTGCTCTACCTTGAGTTTGGAACATAATAGTCATCAATAGTCGATACTCGATCTCGCCTACCTATTAAGCTTGTGATTGGCGCATTCGCTACCGATTTTAGTTCTACAATTGCCGCAAGGTACTGTTCTTTTTTTCATACATTTTTTCGCGGTAGACGATAGCGAGCTTAGCTTAGCGATCGGTGTCGATGTTGTAAACTCGTGGTAGCCCTACAGCCCATACATGTACACTGCCTCCACCGTACTGGACTGTTTCTCAGAAGCAGGCTTGAAGGTATCGCTTACCAGGTCGCCTGTAGACACTTCGTCTTCCATCAGAAGTGTAAAGTGAAAATCGAAACTCATCTATAAACAAAATTATTGACCATTATTCTTGATCTCACTGTATGTGCTCACGGGCGTATCGCGGTCTCGCTACTCGATGCTCTCTCTCGAGTTTGGGGCCACTCCCTGGTCTTCGGGGTTTCAGGTTTGCTTCAATCAGTCTTCTCAATGTACTGTCACTAATGTAGTCCCTTCGGGTCTGAAGAAGCTGTTGCTGGACTTCAACTGCATTTAGGTGGCGATTTCTCAACACAGTGGAAACAATATAACGGTCTTTTCGGGCACTAGTACACTTGGGCCTGCCATTACCAGGTCTCCTCAAATAGTTTCGATACTGAGATACTTAATAGCCCTGCATGTAAACAAGGGGCATAAACGGAGCCTGGGTTGGGGTGCAGCGCGCGGAGGGCGCATGCAGGGTAGGGGATGGAGTTGAATGAATAGATAGCGTAGGGTTTGCAGTGTAGTAGCACCTTTTTGTTACTCGCTGTATAAATGAGCTATACAATTTTTATTCAGCTATTAGCATACATTTTAAACAAGTTGGATTTCCCTTCGGGCAAGACTTATTTTAGTAATGCTTATTACCAGAGATTAACCAACGCCATGTTTTTCTTCTATAGAGTGAACATAACTTTTTTTTACATTTATTCGTAAAGGTTCTATAGAAAAGCAAAATCAAACTCGACACTTGAAAAGTATTTGATATGTTTTATTTAATCTAATATGTACATATTTTATTCTATATTTATTGATTAAAATGTATGTTACGTGGATTTTATAAACATGTAGGTAAATAATACTTAAAGCTAGTTTGTAAATACTGGGATTTCACAACCAGATGGCGTCTATCACAGAATTAAATATTCCGTACTTGTTAGTTACTTTTGTTTAAGAATGCTTTCAATAGACATATTCATTAAATCTTGTAGAACAATGATCTTATATAAAAAGAGGTTGAAACGTTATGTAAGAACTGACGCGAAGTCAATGTTGTCCCAGATTTCGCGCATACAAGAACGTAGTTTGCAGAGGTTCTTAGACGTCATTCTTTGACGGATGGCTATATATCGTTTAACAACAAAAGGTGCGTTCGTTTAGCTTATGAGGGCATTGGTGGCGTCGTCATTGATGGCTCTTTTGTTATAGCGTTCGTAAAGCTCAAAAACGTTATTTTTCCCACACCCTATTCGAACGCTCAACTGACCATAAGACCTAAATTCGCATGATTATGCTGTCATATACATAGCTGTCAAAAAACGATCACAAACAACCATGCTCCGGACGTGGGTCAAAAATTACACTATTTGGTGGCAAAAATTCCTCTTTTTTAGCTTTCCGAACGCTGAACAAAAAGAGACATTAACGACATTTTCACCCACAGATACCCAATTCGAACGCCCCTTGTGAGCGTTTTTAGCGCTATTTTAGCTAAAAACGCTCACGAGAGGCCAATTTAAACGCAGTAAAATTGTACAGCCACATTTGTTGTTGCCGTATTTATACGCGAATACCATATATACCTCTTTTTAATAAACGAACATTGTTCTAGAAGAGTCCATTATTATGTAGATACAAATCCGGCTACCTCAGCACATAGAATATCATAAAATACGTAAACAATAAATAAAGTTACAAATAAACGATATACACTATCATGCTCGTACGTACATACCTATTACGATTATTTGTTGGCATTTAAATATACGCTACAAATCGCATCACGCTTTCATATTTGGCTAATTATTTTACAACCGCTGGGATTCGGGCCTTTTCCGGGAGGTGCCAGACATGTTGGGGAGGTGTCACTAAATAAGTAGGTAAAAAGTATACCTACCCATTGTACAGAAAAAAGTGAACCAATCATATAAAATCGGTTCTACATTAGGTACTTTACATATATAAATTACTTAGAAATAACTCTCAGACTCATCACTGCCATTAATCCTAAACTAATAATAAACCTTACATTACGCCGTACATTCATTCTATGCCGAAAAAAATATAGGCATAAAACAGTGTTTACCCTTCAAATGACGTTTGTATTTTTACACATAATATTTCACAAAAGCCTGTAAAACTAATATCAATTCTTAAAACCTAATATTGACTAGATTAGATTTCTGTAAAACTAAATGCCAGAAATACGCTCGGTAGTGAATCTAGGTTGGTACGGTGGTGAGTTGCGTAAGTGTAACTTAATGGTAATGTAATGTAACGTTATTATGTATATAGTACAAGCTATAATTTATCTAGTACAAATGTGGCCCAGATAACTCACACTTTATACTGTATACAGCATCGGTCGTCCACCGACAAGGTGGACTGACGACCTGATAAAGGTAGCAGGACGACGTTGGATGCAGGCCGCTTCCAACCGGTCTTTGGAAATTTGTGGAGGAGGCATATGTTCAGCAGTAGACGTCTGACGGCTGAGATGATGATGATACTGTATACGTCACCGATTCGATAACATTTACGCAAATTTTCGTGTTAGGCCCGCAGATATGAGTAAAGTTTTATGGCATTTAATCAAACCTCTACACTAGTCGAGATTTACACTGCGCGTATTTCTAGAATATGGCTTTACTCGACAAAAAAAACATTATTGTCTTAAGCTTTTTCATACAAAATTGCATCAGAAAAAAAAAATTGTGCAACAGTAAGAGCATAGTTGGAATTTGTATAGAGTCCCGTGTTTGAATTTACAGGAAGCGATGGATTCACACGATTCTATAATTGAATTCAAAGGCACCTGGAACAGGTCACTTTGCTCTCGCGTAACACAAACAACTTTTCTACCTACGATTAAAAACACCTCATTAGCGAGAACATACAAGATTTACATATTATATTTTCTCGGTAGTGGAGTGTTTATATTAGTGCATTTACAGATTTTTACATCTTCTTAATTAATTATTTTCATTTCTTATTAATATTAACCTACAATTTTAATAAATAGTAGAATACTACACATTATTTAAATGTACTACTTTACATTGGGATATTTTGAACGAATTTAAACGTAAATAAACTACATATGAAAATAAAAATAAAAACACCATAAATCTTTAGTTTTTTTTATTGGTACTTCATATACAAAACATAAAAATGGTTGCTTTTAAAATAAAATGTAACAGTTTGAGCGTTTCTCAACCTATACATGAACCAAATGACATACAAAAAATTGGCAATTTGCAGCATTCTAAATGAACTTTTTTTGATGGAAGAAGAAACAAGGTTGATAAGTTGAAATTGTGCGGTGAAATATTTATATACCTAACCATTAATATCAACAATTTATTTTAAGCACCATGCAACTAAATGCTTACAGAACCAAAATATTGCTAACAAAGCGCAATTTTACATAATTAAATTATTCATTGTAGCATATTTAACTTGAATTATTGATTTTATCCGAGTAATGAATGCAATTTTAAATACCATTACTTATGCGTACAAAGAAAGAACCCTTGCAACATTTTATTGCATAAATCAATCAAGCAATCATTATTTTAATGACAGGTTCAACAATATTTAATAATTTTATTATTTGCCTACATTTTGGGAAGAAAGTGATCAGAGCGAACTTCGTCAAAATATAGTACATGGATGCTGGGATAGACAAGAAAACCCGTCAATGCTAAATCAGTTCCTACGAATTGTGGGTAGGGCCCAAATGCTAAATTTTAAAAGCCCAGAGAAGCATTTAGTGGCTGACATAATAAGACATTATCTATGGTTATGGTATGGTATGATTTGTGAAACAAGTTTGGGTAACATCAAAAATAGACACGGTTGTTGAAACAGCAGAATTTCTACGAAATATGAAAGACATCAATAAGCAACAAGCTCATACTTATGCAACTACAAACCCACGTAAGCCAATTGATTGGGGAGAAAGTGATCAGAGCGAACTTCGTCGAAATATAGAACATGGATGCTGGGATAGACAAAAGAACCCGTCAATGCTAAATCAGTTCCTACGAATTGTGGGTAGGGCCTAAATGCTAAATTTCAAAATCCCAGAGAAGCAGTTAGTGGCTAATGTATTAAAACATTATCCAAGGTTTGTGCAACAAGTTTGGGTAACATCCAAAATAGACACGGTTGTTGAAACAGCAGAATTCCTACGAAATATGGAAGACATCAATAAGCAACAAGCTCATACTTATGCAACTACAAACCCAAGTAAGCCAATTGATTGGGGAGAAAGTGATCACAGCAAACTTCGTCGAAATATAGAACATGGATGCTGGGATAGACAAGAGAACCCGTCAATGCTAAATCAGTTCCTACGAATTGTGAGTAGGGCCTAAATGCTAAATTTCAAAAGCCCAGAGAAGCAGTTAGTGGCTGACGTAATAAGACATTATCCAAGGTTTGTGGAACAAGTTTGGGTAACATCCAAAATAGACACGGTTGTTGAAACAGCAGAATTTCCACGAAATATGGAAGACATCAATAAGCAACAAGCTCATACTTATGCAACTACAACCCCAAACAAGCCAATTGACTGGGGAGAAAGTGATCAAAGCGAACTTCGTCGAAATATAGTACATGGATGCTGGGATAGACAAGAAAACCCGTCAATACTAAATCAGTTCCTATGGGTAGGGCCTAAATGCTAAATTTCAAAAGCCCAGAGAAGTAGCTAGTGGCTGACGTAATAAGACATTATCTAAGGTTTGTGCAACAAGTTTGGGTAACATCCCAAAATAGACACGGTTGTTGAAACAGCAGAATTTCTACGAAATATGGAAGACATCAATTAGCAACAAGTTCATAGTTATGCAACGACAAACCCACGTAAGCCAATTGATTGGGGAGAAAGTGATCAAAGCGAACTTCGTCGAAATATAGTACATTGATGCTGAGATAGACAAGAAAACCCGTCAATACTAAATCAGTTCCTATGGGTAGGGCCTAAATGCTAAATTTCAAAAGCCCAGAGAAGTAGCTAGTGGCTGACGTAATAAGACATTATCTAAGGTGTGTGCAACAAGTTTGGGTAACATCCCAAAATAGACACGGTTGTTGAAACAGCAGAATTTCTACGAAATATGGAAGACATCAGTTAGCAACAAGTTCATAGTTATGCAACGACAAACCCACGTAAGCCAATTGATTGGGGAGAAAGTGATCAGAGCGAACTTCGTCGAAATATAGTACATGGGTGCTGGGATAGACAAAAGAACCCGTCAATGCTAAATCAGTTCCTACGAATTGTGGGTAGGGCCTAAATGCTAAATTTCAAAATCCCAGAGAAGCAGTTAGTGGCTGACGTAATAAAACATTATCCAAGGTTTGTGCAACAAGTTTGGGTAACATCCAAAATAGACACGGTTGTTGAAACAGCAGAATTCCTACGAAATATGGAAGACATCAATAAGCAACAAGCTCATACTTATGCAACTACAAACCCAAGTAAGCCAATTGATTGGGGAGAAAGTGATCACATCAAACTTCGTCAAAATATAGAACATGGATGCTGGGATAGACAAGAGAACCCGTCAATGCTAAATCAGTTCCTACGAATTGTGGGTAGGGCCTAAATGCTAAATTTCAAAAGCCCAGAAAAGCAGTTAGTGGCTGACGTTATAAGACATTATCCAAGGTTTGTGCAACAAATTTGGGTAACATCCCAAAATAGACACGGTTGTTGAAACAGCAGAATTTCTACGAAATATGAAAGACATCAATAAGCAACAAGCTCATACTTATGCAACTACAAACCCAAACAAGCCAATTGATTGGGGAGAAAGTGATCAGAGCGAACTTCATCGAAATATAGTACATGGATGCTGGGATAGACAAGAGAACCCGTCAATGCTAAATCAGTTCCTATGGGTAGGGCCTAAATGCTAAATTTCAAAAGCCCAGAGAAGCAGTTAGTGGCTGACGTAATAAAACATTATCCAAGGTTTGTGCAACAAGTTTGGGTAACATTCCAAAATAGACACGGTTGTTGAAACAGCAGAATTTCTACGAAATATGGAAGACATCAATAAGCAACAAGCTCATACTTATGCAACTACAAACCCAAGTAAGCCAATTGATTGGGGAGAAAAGGATCACAGCAAACTTCGTCGAAATATAGTACATGGATGCTGGGATAGACAAGAGAACCCGTCAATGCTAAATCAGTTCCTACAAATTGTGGGTAGGGCCTAAATGCTAAATTTCAAAAGTCCAGAGAAGCAGTTAGTGGCTGACGTTATAAGACATTATCCAAGGTTTATGCATCAAGTTTGGGTAACATCCAAAATCAAAATAGACACGGTTGTTGAAACAGCAGAATTTCTACGAAATATGGAAGACATCAATAAGCAACAAGCTCTTACTTGTGCAACTACAAACCCAAGTAAGCCAATTGACTGGGGAGAAAGTGATCAAAGCGAACTTCGTCAAAATATAGTACATGGATGCTGGGATAGACAAGAGAACCCGTCAATGCTAAATCAGTTCCTACGAATCGTGGGTAGGGCCCAAATGCTAAATTTCAAAATCCCAGAGAAGCAGTTAGTGGCTGACGTAATAAGACATTATCCAAAGTTTGTGCAACAAGTCTGGGTAACATCCAAAATAGATACGGTTGTTGAAACAGCAGAATTTCTACGAAATATGGAAGATATCAATAAGCAACAAGCTCATACCTATGCAACTACAAACCCTAGTAAGCCAATTGATTGGGGAGAAAGTGATCAGAGCGAACTTCGTCGAAATATAGTACATGGATGCTGGGATAGACAAGAGAAGCCGTCAATTCTAAATCAGTTCCTACGAATTGTGGGTAAGGCCCAAATGCTAAATTTCAAAATCCCAGACAAGCATTTAGTGGCTGACGTAATAAGACATTGTCCAAGGTTTGGGCAACAAGTTTGGGTAAAATCTAAATAGACTCAGTTGTTGAAACAGCGTTGTTGAAACGTGAGGAACACTACCATCGCACGCGGCCTCCAAATGGAAAACATCGACGAATTCGTCAAGAGACTCGCCACCAACATGTTCACCAGAGCAGACGCGGCTGAACACGAGCACCTCAGTGGAATAGCGCCCCTCCACGTACGGCCACCCGACGAGAAAGGCGAAGAGCTAAACGAAAAGCCAAACCATACTCACAGGATCTACTTCCCACTGACAATAGCAGAGAAGACAAAGATGAGAGGACGGATGCCACAGCTGTATCAGTGCTGCCCCCAGTGGCCAGCGACTGTGTAGCCGATCAGTCCGCTGGGCTTCACCCGTGTAGGCGGGGGTTCTACCTGGCGCGGCCTTGATCGCTCAGTTACCTTTTGGTCACTGGGATGGCAGTACAGTGAGGCTGTGGTATAATCCAACCCAATGACTGGCCCGTCGTCACGGACCAAGACTAGTCAGGGAAGAGGGCAATGTGCCCTGACACTCTTTACACATTCCACATGTCGAGTGTGCGAGAAGAAACCCGAGTGTTGAAACTGCAGAATTTCTACGAAATATGGAAGACATCAATAAACAACAAGCTCATACTTATGCAACTACAAACCCAAACAAGCCAATTGATTGGGGAGAAAGTGATCAGAGCGAACTTCATCGAAATATAGTACATGGATGCTGGGATAGACAAGAGAAACCGTCAATGCTAAGTTATTTCCTACGAATTGTGGGTAGGGCCCAAATGCTCAATTTCAAATTCCCAGAGAATCAGTTAGTGCCTGACGTAATAAGACATTATCCAAGGTTTGTGCAACAAGTTTGGGTAACATCCAAAATGGACACGATTGTTGAAACAGCAAAATTTCACGAAATATGGAAGACATCAATAAGCAACAAGCTCATACTAATGCAACTACAAACCCAAGTAAGCCAATTGATAAGCGTAAGAAAGAATATCAAGAAACATACCAGAAATGGCAAAAACCAGAAACAACTCAACGACAAAAGCAAGTACACAAGCGGTTAATGTGGTGGAGAAGGAGGGAAGAGGTTCATAGTAGAGGGTTAAACTGTGGAGTCTGAGACTGCAGTCCTCAATCAGCTTGCTTTAATCATAGGAGGCAAACATTACATATAATGAGGAGTATGAGTTGGAACCTAGACAAATATTAGGAAGAAACGGGAAAGGAATAAAATTTCCAACTGCAGGTTGGATTCCAGATAGGAAAAGGACTGAAGGTGTAGGTCCTACACCTTCAGTCCTTTCCCTTTCTTGACCCTTGATTCTAATTGAGTACCATATCCTACAGTGTAGGATTTTTACTGTGAATTGTCGCATAAGGATATGTTTATGGTACTAAAAAAAACATTTTTTGCCTCAATTTAAGTTAAAATATTGGTAATGTTTCCAGGAAAGCCGGACCCACCACCGGCTTTCCTGGATACATTGCGGCCGATTGGTCTTGCTATGGTACATGGGCCTTACAAGGAACGTTTACAAACCATGAACATATGAACACTTACTTTTTAGTTACAAATACGTACCGTTACAGTTGAAACAATGTTTTATATTTATAATATTTTATTTATAAGCGTTAATAAACTTTTTAACTCAGATTAAATAGACATTTTTTTTCAAAATTATTTTATTGCCAGTATATATTTAAATTTCTTTTATGGAAAGGAATGTCTGAAAACAAACGAAACTAATTTACATGAAAAGCAAGGAATATGAAAAATATTTGCATGTAAAAAACGGTAAAGTATGTGATTAAGTAAGTCTGTGATAAGTTATATATAGACAGGCCTGTTGGTCTAGTGGTTAGTGACCCTGACTGCTATGCCGGAGGTCGTGGGTTCGATTCCCACCCAGGACAAATGTTTGTGTAATAACGATCATTTGTTCTGTGTCTGGGTGTAATTTATCTATAATTTGTATGTATTTAGAAATATATAAGTATGTTTATCAGTTGTCTAGTACCCATTACACAAGCTCTGCTTAGCTTGGGACTAGATGACGTTGTGTGATAGTTGTGGTATATTTATAAAAAAAAAAAATTATATATATATATATATATATATATATAAGATAGTCATGAGATAGTATGTCTTTAACTATACTTTAAGCAAAAAATCTTTATTACAATAAGTCGGTAATTGAACTGATGATTAAACTTTAAGCGAATATTTCAGCGAAAAAGAGGTAGTACATGGGATGAAGACAGTTTAAGACGTGCCATGGAAGCAGTACAAAATAATCAACTTAATACAAATGCTGCAGCGTTAAAGTTCAATATTCCAATACGCACTCTTACAAATCATTTATTAAGCGGTAACAGTACTAAAATTATTGGGAAGACAACTATTCTTACAAAACAATTAGAAGAAGATTTATCGCAGCGAATCAAACGTTTTGCAAAACTTTTTTTTATCACTAAAAATTTATCAGGAAACAAGCCTTTTTATTTAGTGAGAGGTTTAAAATCAAGCACTCGTTCAATATGTCAACTAGAATGGCTGGACGCAAATGGTTCAAAATGTTTTTGTCTCGAAATCCATCAATATTAAAAAGAAAACCTCAGCTAATGAATCCAGCTAGAGCTCAAAAAATGCATAAGCCCATTGTGAAACACCATTTTAAAGTGAAAAAACTCTATGAAGAGCTAGACATAATTGCACATCCAGAACGCTTATATAACATGGATGAAAAAGGGTGTCGCATTACGGTCCACAAACAAAATGTAGTTTTGGCTGAAAAGGGCAATACATCAAAAAGGGAAGAGTACATCTTGTTGCTCCGGAACACGCCGAGCACGTAACAATAGCGATGTGCGTAAATACTGTAAGTATTGCTATACCGCCCATGATTATTTTTAAAGGTATGAGGCACAGATCAGAATTAGCTTCAAATTTGCCACCTGGAACAAAGGTAAGCATGGCACCCAAAGGCAGCACGACCAGTAGCTTATTCGTAGAGTTAATTCAACATTTAGCACAACATAAAGTTCCCGGTAAATGTCTGCTTATCTTTGATGGCGCAAAGTGTCATTTATCATATGAGGCTCTGGAAGAAGCAGATAAAAATAATATAGTATTATACTGCTTACCTTCAAACACAACGCACGAACTCCAACCTCTAGATAAATCAGTGAACCGGTCCTTCGAACATCACTGGGATGAAGAAGTTTTGAACTACCTGTGCAATTCTCAAGATAGAACTTTAAATAAGGCTACATTTAACAAAAAATTCTCCCGAACATGGCCAAAGTGTATGGCTCAAAGCAATATAACGAATGGATTCAAAGCAATATAACGAATGGATTCAAAGCCACTGGTTTATATCCCCTTGATCCTGATGTAATACCCGAAGATGCGTATGCTCCTTCAATTGTAACTGAAAGACCTATATCGGAAACGTTACAACACCAGATCGACCAACCACTTATACCTGTTCAAGTCTCGCCTCCTGTGTCTGAATTTAAGAAAGTGTCAAAATTGTCGTTTCAGTCTCTGATAGATGAAAGGTCAGCTCATGTCTTTGACGTCTCTTCAATTTTTCTATCAACTTTCAAAGAGAATATAATATCGACAACGGCAAAATTTTCAGCTGTAACACCAAAAAGGAAACCAGTTCTAGTTTCTTATAGTTCTTCAACTGACGGTTCGGACTTAGAATTAGATATTACGGTCAATGATCAGTGCCGCCACATGCTGCTAAGTTCAGGACACCGTTTCAACGTCGCAGATACGAAACGTGACTCTCAACGACGTACGAGAATCCTCTTGCGAGTACGTCCGACCTGCAACAAAATATCGTCTGTTCTAGCTCTGAATCAGACCTTCACTTGAATTTTAGTGAATCTTTTATCAAAGATAACACAGATAGCATGACTAAACTTCAAGTCTCGGATTTATACACTTCTTCTTCGTCATTTGATGATGAACTCGAACAGAAAGGAGAAATGTACCGAATGTCAAAAGTGGTATCACGGGGAGTGTATGGGTCTCACTAAAAAAGATTTCATATTTATTTGCCCAGATAGTGATTAAAATATCAAAAATGAATATCCTTTGTAGTTTTTAAGTTTGTTTCCGAATTTCATTTTTATTTTGTTATGGTAGTTATTTCCGTTTTTTAATCTTAAGAATAGTTGATTTTAAAAATTCCTAACTACAAGGCTGACTATGTGCCATGATAAGTTTTTTTATAATTACAGTAGTCTGTAGTTTCTATTATTCTATTATAATTAATATAAAAAGTCATAGTCCTAATTGTTAGTTACAAAGAACGGACCCATACTATTATTCACTATAAAACGCGTTGGTAAGTTATTTGATGCCAATATTATACTACTACTATTTTTAAATTATTTCCATTAATATATTCTTAGGTATACGATGGTGTTCAAGTAATGTTCGTTGAGTTTTTTATAGATGATAGAAATATATTGAGCATTAAAAGTTTCGCTTAAATTATGCTTATTATGTAGTTTTAGTAAAAGCGGATATATATTTAATGTTACAACTCTTTTCATTTTTAAGTTGAACGACTGATATATAATATTGGCCTTGTTTGGAGCCGTGTTCCTTGCAAGGCCATTTGGAAGAGTTTTATTAAACTTAAGTTTAATAAATAGTGATAAAAGTATGGTAAAAAAGGTAATTTATATGGTGCACAATAGAACAAAGTATTACTTAATAATTTGTTTCCTTCATTTATCCAGTAAATAAACGAATAAAAAGTGTTTACTCGTTAGAGTGGCCTTCCATGGTCCATCCACCTTAGTTTAGAAATTCAGCCGTTGTGCAGTTTATTAAAAAAGAATGTATGTTGGCATTGGGGGGAAGTCAAACAAACAATTGAAAGAATTAAAACATTGTTCTTGAACACTATAAAGTTGCACCATCCAGATTTCAACAAGCCGTACTATTTGCAAACCCAATAGCTCGGGCATACGAATCGGTGGGGTGTTATATCAGCTAGATTAGCGGTCCGCAATTCTGGGGTCGCGAAAGATATTTATGGGGTCGCCAAAAAAGTCAACAAGGTCCTGTACTTATCGAATTTTATCCTCTCTTTACATACACAATTACACAATGTCCTTAAAACTGTCTGTCCGTCTGTCCGTCCGTCTGTCCGTCGGTCTGTCCGTCCGTATGTCACAGAACCTTTATTCCGAAACTATTAAGACTACACAGTTGGAACTTGGTATGTAGATGTATTCTGTAAACCGCTTTACGAATTTCATACAAAAATATAAATAAAAAATTATTAAGGGGGGCTCCCCATACATGAAACTGAAACCAAAAATATTTTTTTTATCCGACCTACCTGTGTGGGGTGTCTATAGATATGTCTTTAAAAATGACGTTCAGTTTCCTCAAACCATTTTTCCTCAAAGTAAATCGAAGAGACAGACCCGTCCAAAGTGGAAAAATTAGTGTCCACCCCTCCAATTTCTAAAGAGAGTGAAAAATCTAAACAAAATATATACTGTGTATCTCATTACAAACTTTCAACGAAAATTGGTTTGAACAAAATTAAATAAGTAGTTTTAAGATAAAAAAACATTTATTCTAACTGCAAAGATAACTTTGTCATTCATACAAACACTATGAAAAACAAAGTTACAACTAACATCCAGTCATATCATTACTTGCTACCACGGAACCCTTCATGGGCGAGTCCGACTCGCACTTGGCCACTTTTTTTGCTTGTCTATTTGTGCTTCGTTGAAAATAAATTTGATGTAAATCCTGTTACCACGTGAGCATATGACGAAAAATCTAATATTAATCGTTTGGAATACATTTTTATTTATTATTGCAGTTAATAATGGATAAGTGGCTAATAAAACACACATCTAAAGATGCAGGTGGCGGAAGTCCTAATAACGCATCACAAATCAAAAGAATTAAACACGTAGTTCTTGACAACAGTGTCGCCTCAGATTCTACAATGACAACTACTGTTACGAGTAATATAAGTCGTGAAAACAATGCCGCCACTTCAAGTACTAGTAGTGTTATTACTATCGATGAAAGCAGAGCAACATCTAGTTCCACTACTATAACTATTAGTCATAACGGCGATGATTGTAGTTCAACAGCCACATCTACCTTACACATGGATACAGAGAGTGACGCTTCAACTTCAACTAAACAAGCAACAGCTACATAGGAGACAACTGGGAAGCGTCAACGCATTTTTAAAGAATCGTACATCCAGTTTGGTTTTAAATGCACAGTGTTGAATTTTGAACAACGTCCACAGTGCGTTGTTTGTTCGGAGTTTTTGGCAAATGAGAGCATGAAGCCGGCCGAACTGAAAAGGCACCTAGAAACTAAGCATCCACAGTTAAAGAATAAAGATAAATCTTATTTTAAACGACTTGCCACCAAACTAACGTCACAGCAGGTTGATTTCCAAAAATACACAACAATTAAGGGCAGGATCTTCGAAATCGACCTGTTTTTGATTGAGTCGTAAGGCATTAAATAGTCATTTTTATGACCTAGAAAAAATATATGTTGTTGTTCATGAACTGTTTTTGTGTATTCTACGGTTAAAAAAACAATAGCTACTACTTCGCTCGATCATTAAAAATCGCAAAGATTGGTAAGTTTAAGGCTATTTTTCGAGTTGTACTTCATGATTTTTAACGCTATAAATAAATAAAAAATACAGAAAAATAGGAAATGATATTTTAAACAGTATTCTACGGCTAGTTTTTTAATTTTGGTTATCATTATTTTCTAAACCTCAGTATATAACAATACGTTGCACGCGCCCTGCTTTAGTCGCCCGCCGGGCATCATCGGAGCAGGACCTGTGCCAATTTTGCGAACGCGACGTTCCTCACCCCGCAAATCGATTACGTGTCATTCATTTTGGAAGTTACCTAACTGCATCAAAGGAACAATAGTTTGTTGATTTATTTTTGTAAATATAGATTGTATCGTACAAGTTCGTTAATTTTTACTGTAAATATAAATTGTAGCATAAATAATTATGGGAAATAAAAAAAGAAATAAGAAGATGGCTAGACGTAAATTGCGGCAACTCCGAAAAACAATAAGGTAAGTCTCTGAATATAATTACTATGTCGGTACCATTAATTAACTTGTAAAGTAGGTAGATATTTCTATCAAGGCAACATGTTGGTAGGCAATATTGAACTGCATCAGATGCGCCTTGCGAGCCGCCGTGCGAGCGAGACAGATACAGATTCAGTGGTAATATCTAACCTTACTCCGCTTACTACTTTTTATCTTTACTACTTTGTAAGCGATTTGCTTTTACTATTCAAAATATTCGAAAATCATACATTGACACAGTACAAAAAAAACAGTAGTGCAACTGCAGAAAATGTAATATTGTTCGTACACTTTTTTTTTATTTAGTTTTCTACGGCCATTATTATGATCAAAATGTATTCAAAGACACAGCAAAATAAAACAGTAGTGCAACGTGACTACAGATGCAAAGCATAAAATTTTATGTTTTTGATGTAATTGTAGTGTAACTTAAATAATAACGTTACATGTTTTGGTCTTTGCAGTGCCACCATACCAAGAGAAAAAGGTGCATTTAAAAACAACACAGTTGAAAAGTGAGTCATCTAGTTGATAGTTTTTATTAATTTTGCTTTGCGCTTGGCAAGGAAGGCTGATTTATGATTTGTAGCAATGAAATATGAAGAGACTTTTTAGTAGTTTTAGCAATAGCAATACTAACCTACTGATACAAAGTTATATTTTAGGCTTTCAAGACTTAATGATGATCAACCCTCACTGCAAGTTCTTGAGTCTCCAATACTTCCATCAACTGATGAGCAACCCTCATTACAAGTTCTTGGGTCGACTAAATCTCCAATACTTCCAT
Organism: Selenia dentaria; assembly: GCA_917880725.1. NCBI lineage: Eukaryota > Metazoa > Arthropoda > Insecta > Lepidoptera > Geometridae > Selenia > Selenia dentaria. The sequence goes on from OU862879.1 coordinate 19,133,322, forward strand.
CAACCTCACAGTTTCAGAAGTAAGTCAAGAAAATGTATTATTCATTCATTATAAATATCATCAATCCGCGAAAGACCTGATAATTTTCAACAGCTACAACTTTTGAATTATTTTTTATGTTTTCAGTGAAACTGAAGAGATTTGCGAGTCGCCGTTAGTGGTGGAAGAAGAAAATAAAGAAGAAGATTTCGAATCTGTATCAGGACGAAGAATTATAGATTTGAATTATTTTTTAACAATGTTGCAAGAAAAAGCACGACACAGTAACATATTTGATTGCAAAGCCAATAATTTCCGCCTAATTGGGGAAAAAAGGATAGGACTGATTTCAACTTTCAAATTTCAATGTGATATGTGTCAAACCATTTGTTTGATACCGTCGGAAAACACTGCTAACACAAAGAAACTAAATCTGAATTTAGCAGCCACAGCTGGAATAGTAGCATCCGGAAGCGGTTATTCACAGTTCGAAGAATTATGTTCTTCAATGGATATCCCAGTATTTTCACCTAGTTACTATAACAAATTACAAAATGAAATTTATGACAAATGGGAAAAAATAGCATGGACATCAATGGAGGCTGCGGCAAAGAAGGAAAAGGAATTCGCTATAAAAGAAGGCCGATTAAAAAATGGATACCCAGTCATAGATGTTTATGTTGACGGCTCTTGGTGTGCAAGGTCATACGGTAGTAATTATAAAGCTTCGTCGGGCATTGCAGCGATCATAGGAAGGCGCACTGGACAAATACTTTATATAGGAGTCAAAAACAAATACTGTTTGGTATGTGCCAGAGCAGAAAATAAGAAAACTGCTCCCAAAGAACACATCTGCTTCAAAAATTATGAAGGCTCTTCAAGTTCAATGGAGACAGAAATATTAGTAGAGGGCTTTAAATCTTCAATTTCTATGTACGGATTAATTTATAAAAGAATGATAGGGGACGGTGACGCATCAACCTATGCTAAAATTCTCAACGCTAACCCATATGAAGCACAAAACGTGACCGTTGAAAAGATCGAATGCAGGAATCATATTTTGCGCAATTTCTGTAAAAAACTTCGTGCAATCAAACTTGAAACCAAATATCAATTAGCATACAGGAAAACACTCACGAATATAAGAATTTTGTCAATGAGAAAAGTTATAGTCAAAAGCATTAAACACCATAAATCATCAGCTACACAAAAAGATGTAGCAGTGTCGCATCTGCATAACGATATAGTAAACTCATTGGCACATGTGTATGGAGACCATAAAATGTGTCAGAGTCATTACTGCGACAAAACAGAAAACGAATGTGATGATTTAAAAAATATTCAAAACCCTACATTTATGTTCAGGATAAGTTCAATTATTGCCAGTGTAGCTGCAAAATCACGCAGCCTGATTGAAGATGTCGACACCAATATTGTTGAGTGTTTTAATAGCGTGATTGCTAAGTTTATTGGGGGCAAAAGAACGAACTTAGCTCTTAAACAGGGCTACCAAAGTAGATCTTCGGCCGCCGTAGTATCATTTAATACAAAGTCTGCTGTTTCCTCCATTCATGAGGCATACACGGAGACAAATCCTGGCGGAAGAATTGAAAAAATAGAAAAAAAGAGAGCACTAAAAAGAAAATACTTTGTTGAGCATCCAATAAAGAAAAAAAGAGTATTGAAAGAAAATAATAGAACCCAACATAACTATGGCTCTTCAAGTTCTGCCCCAGATATGCCACAGGAGGAATTAGAGCTGACTAAAAATGAGTATTTAAATAGTTTAAAATTGCTTACATGTGATAAAACAGCCATAGAAAGAGCAACAGTTTTACAAAGGGACAGCAGAGAATGGTTGGAAATTAGAAAGAAATTAATCACGGCATCAAATTTCGGATTAATTTGTAAAAGGAAACCCACCTCAAATACAGCAAATTTAGTTAAAAGTATATTGTACCAGAAGAAATTAGCACATGTACCCTCAATTGCCCACGGAATCGAAAATGAAAAACAGGCGTTGCTCCAATTACAAAAACAGGAAAATGTTGAAATTTTGCCATGTGGTTTATTTATAGATCCCATATATCCATTTATTGGAGCAACGCCCGACGGATTGATAGGTGATGATACTATTGTAGAAGTGAAGTGTCCCATCACAGCTAGCAATTATCAAAAGCAATAGCCGACAATAAAATACAAATATTAAAATATAATAAACAGACCAAGTCACATACTATAAATAAAACCAGCAATTGGTACTACCAAATTCAAGGGCAGCTGCATGTGACAGGCCGGCAAACATGCCTATTAGGTATTTGGGCTGGAGATAAAGAAAATTTACACACAGAAAGAATAGAAAAAGATGATAATTTCTGGACTATTAACATGGAGCCCAAACTGATAAAATTTTACATGAATATACTACTACCAGAATTAGTTGATAGCAGACACAAACGTGGTATGCCTATTCGAAATTTGTCATCAGAAGACACTGAAAATATCGAACCAAATTTGCAAAAAACAGGATCCAAGGACAGAAGATCCGAAACTTGGCCCGAGTACACGTACTCTTAATTTTAGTGATTATTAATTAAAGCATTTAAAATCTTTTGATCTGAATTAATATCTTTTATTCCATACAAAATAACATTTTCATAAAATTAAATAATGCAATTAGAATATACCATCTCTCTTCACTTTCACTCTCTTTTCGCCGAGTCGGCGCATAACCCAACGAATAAAATCATTCCCATTATATTAAATTAATATCAGTCTAGCTGCCCGTCTAATGGTTTCACCTGCCACTATTTTACCCCTATTCCCGTGGGAGTAGGATATTTTTCATTAGTAAAAAAAAATTCTAAATGAAGTAGTAGGAGCTAAAGTGACTTAAAGATATGCAGTGTCGTAAGTAAAATAGCTTATATCTTAAATAACCCCAACCTACGAACCCCAATTGCAAGAATAAATAATTGTTTGTTGTGCGGACGTTTCTATGATCAAAAATAACTGTAAATTAAAGATACCTCTTAATATGCAAACTTTATACCTAAGTATTTTATTCAAAACAAAATGTTTGTATTATAATAAATGAACCTTCATAAATTTTAGAGAAATATTTAGGTTTACTTACTGTTTTAAATATACTGTGACGCGCCGCGGCGCGGCGCAGGGTCAGCGAGTTCACTCGGAACGGGCGTTCGCGAGAGTCCGACCGAGGGGGATGAGGCAGCGCTAAATACCTAATTCGCTCAAAGAACGTGCCCTTAACCATAAATGCCTTACAAGCATCTTTCGAGGTTTCCTTTTTGATTGCCAAAACTAAAAAACCTCACAACATTGGCGAGACGCTCATTTTGCCAGCTGCAATGAAAATGGTTTCGATCATGCAAGGAGAAAAGTATGCCAATGTACTGAAAACAATTCCACTATCAAGTGACACTGTTCATCGTCGTATCAATCTACTTGCTGATGATATCAAAATTCAACTTATAGATCGCGTGAAAGGGAGTCCCTATTATGCTATTCAGCTGGATGAAAGCACTGATGTAGCTAATGTAGCTCAACTTCTGATATTTATCCGATACCGATATGAAAACGACATATGCGAAGATTTGTTATTTTGTCAGGGATTAGAAGGAAGAACAACCGGTGAAGCAATTTTTAATGCAGTTTATACCTTTTTTGAACTCCATGACATAAAGTGGGAATATTGTGTATCTGTGTGTACAGACGGCGCAGCTGCATTGACCGGCTCCAAAACAGGATTCTCTACATACCTTTGCGAGACAGCTTTCTCCACATTGACTGCTATAAAAACAAAATATCGCTCCAGACTTAACGTAGAACCTGATTTGGGGGTGTCTGTTTCTGATAATATATCACCAAGAATTAATATACTGACTGCAAGTGTGCAAGCACAAGGTTCACATTAGTTTGTAAGGTTACGTATATGTACCTTTTTTTAAATAAAATATTAAAATAATTGCTTGTCTCATTTAATGCCATCATAAATATTACTCGTATGTTAAATGCATATTTTCTAGTTTGCGATAATATTACTTTCCAAAATAAATAAACTCTTCAATATAAATAATTTACGAAATAAAAACAGCTAACTTCGTTACCTTAATCAACCTTTGCACAACTTTGATAATATTACTTTGATAATATTACTTTCCAAAATAAATAAACTCTTCAATATAAATAATTTACGAAATAAAAACAGCTAACTTCGTTACCTTAATTAACCTAGTGATTTTTTTTTCTGGGGTCGCTCATAACTCTTTTTAATTTTGGGGTCGCAATATCAAAAAGGTTGCGGACCGTTGAGCTAGATGACGAAGGGAATATGCAGATAGTTGGGTTTCATAGTAAGGTCTTAAGAAGCCCTCAACTAAATCAACCGGTAACGGAACAAAAGTTTTACTCGGTAATATGTAGTTTAGATAAATTTGAAAAACTTATTTGTGAAGATTCGAGGTAATTATACAAACTGACCTTACTGTGGGCCTCATTAACAAGCTTGAAGTCGCTCAACGAGCAATGGAGAGGGCTATGCTTGGGCTTTCCCTGCGTGATAAGATCCGAAATGAGGAGATCCGTAGGAGAACTAAGGTCACCGACATAGCTCTCAAAATTAGCAAGTTGAAGTGGCAATGGGCAGGCCACATCGCTCGCAGAACTGATAACCGATGGGGAAGAAAGGTTCTCGAGTGGCGACCACGCACCGGAAGTACGCCTTCCGGTGCCTGGCGGCCCCCCGCAAAGTGGGCCAACGACCTCATAAAAACCGCGGGGAATCGCTGGATGCAGGAAGCGAGTAGCCGGTCCAAGTGGCGTTCTATGGGGGAGGCATATGTTCAGCAGTGGACGTCTTCCGGCTGATAATGATGATGATGATACAAACTGATCATAAGGCTTTGACCTTCGATGGGAATTAGAAACTATATAATACTAGGCCTAAGGTAACAAGGTGGCTAAGCTATTTAGAACAGTTTTACTACAAAATAAAGCACATAAAAAGGAAAGAAAATATAGTGCCTGACATTCTATCCAGATACCCTCCAGAAAGAAAGTTGTTAAAAGAAGAGAAATAAAATATACCCGAAACACTTTATACGGAAACAGTAGTTAATAAGAAATTAAAAAATATTGCTAATTTACAAGGGGAAGACATGAGAAATTATAAGTAAACTACATTATCCCTTCAAGAGTCGTTATATTATAACAATGAAATTTCTATTGTGTCTGGCCCTATGATGACCAACGAGCTTTGATGGATTATATAAAACACAAGACCATACCAATAGACTGAGAAAAATAATTAAAAGATGCAAAATAGAAGATGGGGTTTTACTGGGTATGATGATGGTATGAAGATGGGGTATACTTTACTTCGGAAAATTCTATCACAAAACAGGTATATCTATCAGGTACCTGAAAATATGAGATGCGAAGTGATAAAACAAGTGCATTTTTGCATTTTGGAAATGGGACATCAGGGTGCCTATAAAGTAATTAAATCTATCAAGGATAGGTTTTACTGGGGAGGAATCTCGAGGCTAGTAAAACAAGTAATTAAGATTTGCCATGACTGTCAGGTTACTAAAAGCAATACGCTCAAAAACGTGGAGCCATGTCGTTCAATAATAACTAGTGAGATTGGGGAAATCGTAATGGTAGATTTTTACGGGCCTTTACCTACAGAAGTTTTCAGAATAAATTATATTTTGATGATTCAAGATTCTTATAGCAAATTTGTGAAGTTCTATGATCTCCGTAAAGTGATATGCAAAGTAAAACGGTTCTTTGAGATAATAAAACCAAAATTCATAATGTCGGATAACGGATCTCAGTTTGCGAGCAAATAGTGAAAAAGCTATATGGAAAAAGTGGGAGTAAAGGTGTTATATACGACGGTTAGAAATCCACGTCTTAATACCACGGAAAGAGTAAAAAAGGAGTTGGGTAGATTATTCAGGACTTATTGTCGGAACAATCACAAAAGTTGGGCGACTGTACTGCCAAAATTGGAATAACTGAATAGAATGGAAGTCAGTATCAATTTTTTGAAATTGTACTTGTTTTAAACATTAAAGAATGGGGTCAAGCTCAATTAGACGGCTCCATTAGCTCAGTGGGTACTGGGTAGTACTGCTAATGCTGGGTAGTAATGCGAGTAATACTGCCTCCGAACCGCGGGAGGTTCTTGTCGGGTCATGGTTGTTAAGTATACTTGTGTGAATCCATGCCTCCCGCAACAAAGGGAATTCTAGTGAGATTGTTTGAGTATGTGTAAATGTTTACGTTACTTCACTTCACTTTTTTATTTATATGACTTTTGCGGGGTTGCGCAATTTCGCCAATGACGCGTGGATAAAGAAGGAAACAAACGATGGAGATTGGTTGGTGTTGTATGGTTGGTAGTGTAAATGTTTAAAATAACCTGACTAATGACTTAATGTCAGTTTCATCATACTTCATCCCCTAAAGGTTAAAATGGGAGATATGATACAATAACGGTACCGATTTCCGAACGATTACCTGGGAAAATGGTTGCCATAAGCATTAACCAACAATCCTGGTCATAGATCTTTTTGTAACGTCGCACCTAATCGGACACAGATTAGGAAGAAAACAACTGACAATCTTGACCAAACGGTATCGCCATATTAGTATGGCTCGTTTCGTTGACCGGTGAAAGGGAGATGGGATATTAACCAGTGATCCTTGCTTTTGTTTCAGCGATCACGGTCGGTCCATCTTGTATAAGGAGGCGGTTCGATTGGTGCGTCTCTTCGCGTCAGCAGTGTTGAGTAGTGTAAGATAGGAAGCATCGCGCCGCCGAGTACCATCGCCCCAAGTGGAGGTTTGTGAACTAACCTGGAAAAAGAACGGCTTATCACCAAGTATAGGGAAATAACGTCAAATAAATTCGTTATAGTACCAGAAATAGTAATGATCTCCAAAATTTAAACGCCAAATTAATGTAAAACTACAAAAAAAGATGTAGTTTATACCACACCCACTCAGAAAGTGTGTAACATTGGTTCTTAAACGTGTTACAAAGTTCGTTATTTCTCCCTTATAAATGTGCGGCGGGAAAAGTTATATGGAATTTCATTTATGGCCTTCGTAGCAGGGCAGAAATATATGAAAATCTATTTCTGGCCCTGCTAGCGTTTTTTTGTTTCTTAGCAGCAAACATTAAAGAAATACAAACAACTAGAATACACATACAATTACTAGAAAAAGAGATTAGATTTTTTGTACTTGATTTTCAATTAAAGGAGGTTGGCAAGCTTTGTCTGCATTACGAGGAAAATACATGGCGGCAATTTGTTTTATATTGTTACATTTTGTTTTTTTATGTACTCAATTGATAATTTTATTTATTCTTAATAATTTTCCAAAATGTCATCTGAAAGTGAGAGTGAAGATTTTATTATGATGAAACCACCAGAAAAAAAAACATACAGTTCAAGATGTCTGTGATTTCTTACAAAATTCTCCGGACAGCAATTATTTACTAATGAATGTAACTATTTTATATTCCTCGTAGGTGTAGTATAAAGCCCCATGTATCACTAGGGAGAAAGTTATATTTCTGTTCTCGTGCTTCCTTTAAGGTGGTAAGCGGTGGCGCTTCACGTCGGGCTTACTCTCATACACATAAACATACACTCGAACAGAAATACGAGTAGATCGTTTTCTCCAACAATGTACTATTAACACCAAATATAGCAATGACTTATTAATAATTTGATTTTAGTTCGCCAGTTTAGTTTGGTGTTCTGAACAATTATTTATTATTTATGTATTTATTTACTTTTACTATGTAAGCATTACATTATTTACACCACCGACCTTTCTTACTCTTTTACTTCTATCCATCCAAAGGTAGACTGGAAGAGATCGCTTTTAGCGGATAAGTCCGCCCTTTGTATTTTAGTTTGTAGTCTATTACTCTGTGTATGTTTTAATGCTGTAACTGGTGTATAATAAAGTATTTTGTAATGTATTGTATGTTTTTAACACCTGATTCAAAGAGATTCATTTCAATTTCTCGTTGGGGAAACTAATTAAAAGTTATTTACATGATGTTTTCGGGGATCTTCTATTATACAATTTCCTAGAGAAAAACAAAACGCATCAAAGACTATGGATGCAATGCCAGTACTATATGATAAGAATGATGTAATGTAATAATGTAAATATTGTTTGGTTAAATAAATCATAACCATAACGGCCAAATCTCTATTTACCATACAATACTCTTTTTGATAGTCTATGGGTGTCTACGTGCCACTGAGGAAGTTGTGGCTCATTCATAAAAGCCACAAAGCAGGAATAATAATAATAACGTAAGATGATATAGTGACCGAACGGCAGCCTATCAAGATCAATGTAAAAAAAATACTAATTTTGTGTATTTGGGACCACCAGGAATGGTTATTGATGATTTCCCTTTGCAGTCTTCATGTTGCCCGGATACACAGAATAACTTATAACCGGCTTTCTTATTGCCTATCTTTACGGAGAATGGGTAAGCTTCATTTTGACATTTGAATCCCATTCTGGGCGAAACCCTGCAAGCCTATTGGTTGGAAACATCACTGAGAATGAGAATGAAGTGACATTTCATTCTCATTCAAGTTAGACAATAAGGCCGCTGGTATGAGAAGAGGAACACTGCACTACTCACTACACCAGTGGTAGTCAACTCACCAAGGTACTGAAATTACGAACATCGTGTAGGTAAATGCTAGAACTAAGTTGACCCAAACTCTTGTGCATCTTCTTAGATTGTTTGATATCCACTGGCTTTGGAGCACTGTAACAAGGAAACAATCATAGAGCAATTAAACTCATTTGTAAGTCATAACAATGAAGGACATTTACAACCAAAAACAGTTACAAAAAAAACAGCATTTAACTAATCAACTAAATAGCTCATACTACATATATTATGTACCTTTTTGCAGTAGAACACTTCGTAAATCAGTTCATTCGGGGAAATACTACTACTACTATATAATAGTTCTACTTGGAAATAAATTATTATTATTATTATTATTCACATTATTTATTTCCTTTTCTTAAAATTACATTTTTTACAATATTTCTATATACAATAAAAAAATATAAAAAAAAACATTGTAAAAAACCTAATCCTAGATTGCCATCGGCAGCGGGGCATGACCCAAACTACCAGTGGTTAGGGCTGCAGACTGAGGAACCTCCTGACAATACGTGCCGTGTCAAGAAGTACTGCCTTCTGTATCTGTCCCTTGATCCAACCGTCTAGCGAAAGCCTCTTAAGATGTCGGTCGAGGCCATTTGCTATAAGGCCGTTTGCTGAAACTACTATCGGGACAATTATTGTCGAATCAACATCCCACATGGCGGTCACCTCATGAGCCAAGTCAAGGTACTTGCTAAGCTTGTCCTTCTCAGCCTTCACGAGGTTCTCATCATGAGGAATGGTGACGTCAACAAGCATTACCCGGCGCTGAGATCGATCGATCACCACGATGTCAGGCTTATTGGCAACAATAGTCCTGTCCGTAATTATAGATCGATCCCAATAGAGCGTAGCACGACCGTTTTCAAGAACAGGCGTAGGTGCGTACTTATAGTACGGCACCTCAGACTCAATAAGGTCATATTGAAGGGCAAGTTGCTGGTGAATAATCCTGGCTACTTGGTTATGTCTGTGCAAGTACTCTCCATTAGCAAGATGAGAACAACCGGAAATAATACACTCGAGAGCAATGAATCCGGGTCACTTAAAGAATCCTAAAAATCTCGGAAACTAAAAATGCTAGGTTAATGCAATAAATTGTATTTAATAGACAATGTAATACTCCTTAAATGAAAGTAAAAAAAAATATGAGTCACCATACATTTTATTAACACAAAATTACATAAAGAAAAAAACTGCTGATCTCTCCTTAAAACAAAAATAGGAAACATGAAATTTTTGAACTTTATTACGATTTTCTTGAATTTTAATACTTCGTATTGCCTCCTCGTGCTTCCATTACTGCGTTTACGCGGTTTGGCATGCTGTACACCAAGTTCCTTATACGATTTTGGGGAATATTCTCCCATTCCTCTGTGAGAGCAATTTTGAGCTCACGAAGCGTGATTGGGGGAGGGTTTCGTTGTTTTACGCATCTGCCTAGCTCGTCCCAAGCATGCTCGATCGGGTTGATATCCGGGCTGCGCGCTGGCCACTCCATACGAGTAATGTTCATCTCTTGAAGGTAGTCATTCACAATCTAGTGCAATATCGTAAAACACACGAGGGCATATTTAATGAGTTTGAACGGTTTTTCATTTAAAAACAAACAAGACATTTGATGTGTAGCGTCTTCTCTATGCATTCTACTCTATACGTAGTAATACAATTACTAGCTCAATGCATTTAACAATAGCATCTCGTTTAACCGAGCCTGCGGTGCGAGCATGGATTGTCGATAGGATAAAATTATTGGCAAAAGGCTAGCCGCGATATAGCTATCGCATCTAAATCCATACTAGAGACAAGGCATAGCTGATAAAAATCAGTTTATCGACTTGACAAGTTTATCGTGTGATCTATGCTCGCACTGCTGGTTTCCTTGGGAACGTACTCCTTTGCTGGAATAGAGATCTTAATCGAGAGTACTGCCTAGCGAGTAAAAATAAACAAATAATACCCAAAACAACACAGATAAATAGATAGATAATACTTTATTGAGACACCACATTTATGACTTAATATTAGACAATAAAATAAAAAACAATACTTAAAACTAGGTGCAACAATGGGCGGTCTTATCGCTCAGAGCAATCTCTTCCAGACAACCCATCTGCACCCATTAACATAAAAGCAGACATCAGACTTTATACATTTCTTTACCACATTATCGAGTTTGCCTGATGGTAAGCAGGCCAGTTACCCTTTTAGTTGCAGTGTGACTTAAACGTTTTAGGTTAAGTCTTGCACTGCACTGCCCTCCTCATCTTACTTTAGGTTAAATGTTTTATACTGCACTGCTCTGGTCATCCCAAGACATGACTGTTTAGCCCCGAGTAATTTCGCTTGATAGTTTTCTTTAAATCCTTTTTTTAAACACTTTAATGATTATACACTGCAGCTTCAAGACATAATATTATTAAAAAATGTTATATACTTCAAATCAATGTATTCAACAACAAACAAGCACAATGTTCAGGTTAAAAAATACATAGGGTATTATAATTTCACAGCCGCTATATTGGCTTATTAGGTCACATATATATCCTTTTTACAGAACCTACACTAAGTTACAAAATAACTTGTGCTATAAGGTATCAATAAAATCATTTGTGGTACATTAATGGCTGTCAAATAGATACAAGATGTATTATTGACAAAAAAAAAGTTATGTAATACTAAACATTGTAACTTAAATAACGAGTAGTAACTAGTATTTATTGTATGTACAAACTAAATATATTACCGGCGGACCTCAAACTAAGCACTAGGCCTGTATCTTGGGGCCCGAGTGCAATATTAACTAAAAAGCATAAATAAATTAAATACAAAACTCGTCATAGTAAAGTGGCACTAAAATCAGTACAAGTATTTAGCTTATGGCTTTTATAGTTATGTATAAGAAGCCACACTTACATTTTAAGGGTAGGTAATTATAGTTATGTAATATACCATTAATTTTATAATGGTAAAAAACAATTAAATAAATAAATAAATATTCCACAACTATCACACAACGCCATCTAGTCCCAAGCTAAGCAGAGCTTGTGTTATGGGTACTAGACAACTGATAAACATACTTATATATTTCTAAATACATACATATTATAGATAAATTACACCCAGACACAGAACAAATGATCGTTATTACACAAACATTTGTCCTGGGTGGGAATCGAACCCACGACCTCCGGCATAGCAGTCAGGTTCACTAACCACTAGACCAACAGGCCTGTCAAAAAATTAAGTAAGTGTGGTGCATTTATATGCACCATATTTATAGTAAATGCTTCATTTTATGCTATTAATCTGGACACATGCTTTTATTTGGCACTGCATGTGTGAGTGTGAGCGTGTGTGTGACGGTGTGTGTGACAGGGTGTGTGTGTGTGTGTGAGGGTGTGGGTGTGGGTGACAGTGTGTCTATAAAATGTAGTATGCGTGCACCTTAGAAAAGCGGCCTTTCATCGCATACCAGGCACAGCTACGAGTGGTATATGGATATTACTTACGTAAGGTGAGCCAATCCGGGTGCAAAGTCATAGCTGATGCAAAAACTTGGACGAATCCCAGTAGCCTATACTTCCACGTATGAACATTGGCGTCTCTCTGCTCCAGCTCATGTAGTTGCTTCAGACTGTAGGAGCCTTTTCGGAATAATGATATTGGATCCGCTGTGGGAAAGTTTTCAGGGCTGTATGGCTGAAGAGTGCCGCTCTCTACTACACCTACGGCTGTGTACTGCAATAAGAAAGAGATGGTGTAAATAAAAATATTTTTTTCAAACTTACGTCGTAAATGCTTCATAATATTAAAATAGAATACGGCAAAATTTTTGGTACACAACTACATATATAATGGTACATGCCAGTAATTTTCAATTGTGGAATATATATCTGGATAGTTTTTTTTTTAATGTTTTTAGCCGGCTCCCAGAAAGACGCTCAGTTTTGAATGTCGACTAGAGCGGAGAATTGACAGCAATCAATTTGAGAAATGTAAATGCCGTACAAAATTTGCTCAAATCTTTACTCAATTTGACATTGATTGACAACTGAGAGTCTCTCTTGAATACCGGCCACAGTATATTTGTTACCGAATAAGCAGACTGCGCTTTTTAACAGTTTTATAAAGTTCGAGCGTCATCGAATGAACTTGTTTTTGCTTTCTCGCAAACTGGAGAAAAGTACTCGTAGTTAAAAAGGCTAACGTGTTTAGTGAAATCTAAACTTTGCGTGCAATCAGTTCAATGCGTACCGCAATGAATTGGTTTTTTTTTTTATAATGATACAGTATCCGAGCAACTAGGAGTGTTCAACAATATTCATCACCCCGTTTCGATGAGTTAGATTTTTCCGTTAATCGTAATCAATAAAACGGTTCAGCGTAAACAAGATCACATTCCCAGGGCAACGAGTGTTGTGATTGGTGCAATATAAAGGACCTCTTATGACATAATGCCCGGGTGACGAGGCCAGTTTTTCAAGCCAGGATAGCAAGCTAGTGTCAGTAAGCTAGCATGCTAGTACTTCTGGCTTCGTGTAGACAGAACTAGCTTAATTTTTAAGCCAGTAAGCTAGTAAGCCAGTACACAAGCCAGGACAGTTTCTAATGGATGGAGTTCTATTTTTAGGCCAGTAGCGCCCTCCCACCACAGATTTTACTATCCTGGCTTGTGTACTATTAGCTTCATGTGGCCGGTGAAGCCAGTTTTCAGTTGGCTAGTAAGCAGTAACCACGTCTTTTGTGATTCTAAGATGCCCAAACTAAGTACGGAGATTAATTTAAAGTTTGTACAACTGTACCAAGACCATTAATGTCTGTGAAACGCCACCCTTCCAAGTAATAAGGACGACTATAGACGTGATTCAGGTACAAAAAATGTGTGGCGAAATAAATAAAGTGGTTATTGTCCCGTAACGTTTTTGTAAACTGTACCAATTCGCAAAAGATTATTTTGCGAATAAGTACAGTTTTCGAAGTAACGCTTTCATACGAATAATGTGTTTTTTCGCATGCAATTCATGTTAGACGCGTGGTCACCTTAGTAACTGCAATATTACTAGCTTAAAATAATGAAGCCTCGTGTAAACAGAACTAGCTTGTTCCAAGCCAGGTCAGCAAGCAGTAAAAAACTGGCTTGCTATCCTGGCTTGAAAAACTGGCCTCGTGTCAGCTGGGCATAAGAAGTCTTTTATGTTGCCTTTTTTGCTAGAGTTTTATGCCGAAATTGAATGATCACTTTAACTGAGTTTCGGTTGAATTGGTCGCGTTTAGTTACCATGATGAATTCTGATCCGACCTTAGTTAGCGACAGAACTCTTTAAACTTACGCGAATCAAATTCACGTTTTAAAAGAATATCGGGAAATTTCACTCGAGTCGCATCAACCGTAATCACGAGTAGAAATAGGTCTATCAATAGGTAGGTAAATCTACTCGTGACCACGGTCGATGCTACTCGATCGAAACGTCGAGGTTAGTAAAAATAATGCGTTAATAATAATATGTGCGCGATAAATTCCCGATATTATTTTTTTAAACGTAGTTAGCGAACTTACAATGTCATCTTCTCGGCCCGCATAAGTAAAGTGTATTCTTAGATCTCCTATCTCATGCTGCAACGCACTCTCTCCATGGTAGTAGAACCCTGAATGCAGCTTAATGTCACTGCGCTCGGGCCTCGAGTCTGACCAAATTTCATAATAGTCGTTGACTTTCCTTTTTACTTCTAAGCCTGAAATAAAATAATTTCAATTTTGATTTGGTTCGGTTTACTAATCTACTCTTACAAATCCTGGCCAAGGGCAGGCAGTCGCTACACAAATAGTCATAGCGTCGCCAGCTACCGATCCTTAATTAATAGGCTGGTTGCAAATGCAACTCTCTGCAGTCGAGGTAACGATCTAAACCGTTTATTTACATGACAATATTACGATGTCGGTACGCTAAACATACAACTGTCAAAGCTTTCGACTGTCATTGCTAACTACGATTTTTCGTAAAGTTTGAGAAAAAGTTTGCGACTATTTTTGACAGCCCGCAAAGTATACGGTACGATCGTTAGCACGACAATTACTCCCAATACATTACGTGTATTGAAGTGCGCACTATGAATAAGTTTTTACCGACAACTTAATGTACTAAAAGCTTTTGTCGACTGCTGAGAGTTGCATTCGCAAGCAAGTTATTAAATAGCGATCGCGAGGCATTTGTTACTTATATAGAGACTGTAGGTCCAGAGAAAATCACTTCCAAAAGTCAAATATGTTACGTAACACACAAATTTTTGACTGCCGGTAGGATATGTTACCAGTAGTCAAACATAATTATGTGTACACGGACGTCACTAATTTAGATAGTATTAATTATGTATCAATAGAAAATGGTATCTATATTTTATGTAACTAAGCAAGATTTATGGTATGGCGAATAATATTATTATGTTTGTCAAGCTGGTCAACAGATGTCGCTCCATATGTCAGTTAAAAACATTCGATGCTCGGATGGTATCCCTCGATGGTCCAGTGGTCATGACGTCTGACACGGATTGTCGGAAGAAGCTGGTTCGCATCACGTCCGTGGATTTTTCACTCTATAATTGCATGCAATGTTTGCTCTCGCTAAGAAGGCGCTTTAAGTAAAAATATTTTTTACTTAAAGCACTAATGCCTAAATTATTATTTGTTGGCAGATAATTTTCTTTAGCATTACTTTGGTGATAACATTTTTGCCTTACCTAAATACAACCAGCCTATTTTAACATTGTCCGCAACATGAGTCTCACTAAACAAAGGCATAGAAGTGGGGTTGTGGTGTCCCGGTCTTATGTAAAACAAGTCTGAGTCCACTATATAATCTCTCCAGTCTTTGTGATACCAATAAGTCTTACGTGATTCATCTGCAGGCTCACTGAGGAAGTTCTCTTGTTCTCTGAAAGAATATAACATCATACTGTTACGAGCGTGAGGTTGGTGTAGTTTGGGAGTGGTGTAGAAAATGCAAGATAACAAGCGAAAACCAGCAAATTTAATATTCACTTGTTTGCTTTCAGTACTAGACTGCCTCCTTTGCGGCCACCTAACATTACCAGGCCTCTGTGACTCCATGAATTTACCGCGCTAAATACTTACGGGTCGCCGGAGGACTCTTAACTTGACTTTCGACTTTCCTATCGCGTCCGCATTACACATACACAATAAGTGCCTTGTTTTTATAAGACAACATACCGGTTGTAAGTGATCATTCACACTCAAGTTGAAAACTATTTTCGTCATTAATATGAGGAAAGAAGAAAACTTAACTAATTTAAAAAAAAACAGAAAACACTTCCCGATAAAAATTACATAGTTAAAGGTACGCCATTATTATATTACCAAAAAAGGTCATGTTAGGTTTTCAAATTATACTACCTATTAATTGTAAAGGCTGGCGGGGGAAATGCACAATATATCCCAAGCGGGACGTCGGTGCAAGATTTAGCGCCCCCAATCAGAATAAGATATAACTGTATTAGTTAGACATATGGTACTGCATACTTTTTTGTACACATTGATGTCCTTAAAACACATCATACATCACTTTGCTATATTGTCAATAGTTTCCGCAGCGTACGCGATATAAGGATGTTTTTGGTATTTTTTTCACACCTTGGGTTACATTATCGAAGTTTTCATACAAACCCCTAACTTTTTTGAAAATATTAAGTATATACCCTATGTTACTCAATGATAAATATAGCTTTCTAATATCAAAATATTCCAGGTCCAGAAGTTTTTATGTGAATAAATCTTTCCTTTTTATATTATCAGTATGGATAACTTACGTGGTTTCTTCAATCCACTGGTACATCTGTACCCTTTTCCTCAGCTTCACAGCTTGAACATGTATATTGTAATCAGGTTCGGATATAGGTTCCAAGATACGCAATGGGCCCACAATGTGTACCACTTTACCCTCATACTTTGCAGCTTCATCGCCAATGTGGACATCGATACTTTCTGCTGGAGACACCAATTCTTCTAGCATCAAGTTACTTTCTATTGTCCTGCCCTGTAATTAAATTCCGTAGATAGTAGGTAAGCTCTAAATAAAACTGCTCAAGTGCAAGTTTTATGGTGCATAAAACTGTAAAAACAATAAACAATGTAATAAATTTAATATCAAAACTGACTTTACTCACATAATTAGTTGATTTTATTGACCTAGGTTTTGGGCATGTCAGATACCCATCCTCAGGGAGTTTACTCTGCACGATTATGGCGACCACTGAAACCTAGGTTGATCGGCGATGACGTCGACTGATTACGTGAGTGAAGTCTGTTTTGATATTATATAAATATGTGTCTAACTCACAAGAATTTTCACTTTTTACTATATTGTAATAAATATTACTTCAATTTATTACAATATATGTAATGACTGTATATATTCCTTACTATATGGGTTATTGGAAATGCTCATACAGAAAACTACTTACTTCAGCCCATATAAGAAAATAAGTTACACCTGAGAAGAGGACCATACTCATGATAGTGGTCAACCATGTTTGCTTAAATTGATGTTTCACAGCTGCCCAATCCATCTGAAATTTACAATACAATACAAAAACTCTTTATTTGCACCAAAGTAAATACAACATAAGGAAACAACTTAAATAGTAGGCACAAAGGGGTGGTCTTATCGCTAAAAGCGATCTCTTCCAGACAACCTTTGGATGGATAGCGATTACATGATTGACATGGACGGTGGTGCAACATCACGAAGATATATATTATTACCTAGTATTACATGAAACAGATGTAACACTAGATAATACTAGATAAAAGGGTAAAATTCAAATAAATAAAAATACACTATAACAATACTTACACTTACCTACACGTAATAATAATATAATACATATATTATACTATAAACATACATGAACATAATATATATATTTACACATGCATAAATATCAATAATATAAAATAATATCAATCAATGAATGATGTCAGGAATTAACATTTAACATTGAGAGATAGTAGTCTTTTACTTGAGCTTTGAAGCTATTCAGCGATTGTGCGCGTTTGATACTAGTAGGGAGGGCATTCCAAAGGTGATCTGCCTGGACTGTGAATGAAGAGTTGTAGAATATAGTACAATGTTCAGGAGTCGTTAGAAGTAAATTTTTTGATGACCTAAGAGAGTAAGAAGAGCATTGGAGAAATCTAAATCGTTCTTTTAGGTAAAAGGGAGTAGAAGGATTAAACAATATGTTATACAGAATAGAGAGGATGTGAGAATTCCGGCGAAGGTCGTATAGGGAGCCACTTAAGCTTACAGCGAAATTCGGAAACGTGGTCGTACTTTCGCAGACCAAAAATAAACCGAATACAGAGATTCTGTAGACACTCCAGCTTGTTAAGCTGGTCCTCTGTGAGATCTATGTAACTGGCATCAGCATAGTCAAGAATGGGAAAGAGGAGAGATTGTGCCAGTGCAGCTTTGGTAGCAGTGGGTAAAAAGTTACGCAGTCTGTTAAGGGAGGCTGCTGATGCAAACCTTTTTTTCGTGCTACAGATTGGAGTTGTGGTTGCCAAGACATACAGTTATCCATGATTATTCCCAGGTTCTTAACTTGAGTGCTATAAGGCACACATATACCACCAAATACGATTTCGGGGAGAGTTGTGAAATCAATCTTCGATACTAATCTGGAGCTTCCAACCATGATAACTTGAGTTTTTATTGGGTTTATTGTAAGTACGTGAGATCTACTCCAGTTAGCTATACGAAGTAAATCGCCGTTGACCTTATCAACAGTATCTGCTAAGTGATCTAGTGGAGCCTGAGAGTATATCTGAAGATCGTCTGCATAGAGATGGTAGGAAGTAAGAAAGAAAGATATAGAGTTTATAAATACGGCAAAAAGAAGAGGTGACAGTATGCCGCCTTGAGGAACGCCAGCATTCGTTTCACACCAAGAAGAGAAAGTATCCTGAATGCGAATACGTTGGCGTCGCCCAAATAGATAACTGCGAAACCAGTCAATTACCGATGGAGATATGTTTATAGAGCGAAGCAATGCTAGGAGGATGTCAAAATCTACGTAATTAAAACCATTGCTAAAGTCAAGTAAGGTATGTATGGTAAGCTGTCTGTTATCCATACCTAGTCTGATGTCATTAGTTACTTTGACAAGTGCAGAGACAGTGCTATGGCCAGTTCGAAACCCAGACTGTAGTGGATTAATCTGTCCGAATCAGCAAGACCCATTAGAGGCAAGTTTCATTCATAAATCTATTGTTATTTTTTGTCCTGATGCGGACGGGTTAAGAAGCATATTTCGGTTGAAGAAGGAACTGAGTTGGTTATGTACTAGGCGCTCCAAGACTTTTGATAGGAGTTTGATAGGAGAGAAATGTAGTAAATATATAATGCAATTTCATAACTAAAAATAAATTATTATATCTTTGCTGTCTGCTTTACCCTTAACTATTCAAGAATTATTCTCATAGGAGTATTGTTAGCTAAGAGAAAAAAAGCATATTCCTTCCCTCTCAACTATACCTATGCAATGGAAAAACATTAATAGCAGCACAATTAGGTAAGCCTTTTTACCTTGTCTAAACTTAAGAGATAGGGATCTGCCTAATAAACCGGAGTTTAGCCATTATCTTAGGGGCCATCCATTAATCACATGAGGCTCAAAAAGGGGGGAGGGGGTATGATAAAAATCACAAAATATCACCAGGGATTGGGGTGTAGGACGAGACATCATGTGTATTTATTTTTTCATCAAATGGGATACACTAAATATTGTACTGTAGTATGTACATGTACTGTAGTACAATATATTTATTTTTTGCATGATTACACCATTCTTTTGACTTTTTATCATGGTCCTTAATTTAATAGAATAAAAGTAGATTATACTTTTGTACTTATACCTGTGTTTAAAGATAATATTATTCAAAAAAAATTTGGATTCTTTGTAGGTACTAAATAATACACGTGATTTTGGGTGGGGGTGGGGGTTAGACTTAAACCTAACCAAGTATCACCAAGAGGGAAGGGGGGGGTCAAAAAATGCTGTAAAAAACATCACGTGATTAATGGACGGCCCCTTACATGGTGACGATGAGGTCTATGAGGCATCATATCTGCCTAGAAAAGGAATTTCCTAGAGAAGAGATATTTGTAAACATTGCTTCTAAATGGCCATCTATGGTAAAAATGCTTAGTTGTTAAATAAATTCTAATTTATTCCAATTTTTGTTTTTTATTTATTTATATAACCAACCAAAATTACTTTAAACCCTAACTCAAGTAGTTTTAAGAAATAGGTTTATGGATTTGAATATAATTAAATCACACCAGATGGGAAAAATTCTTTTTACAGATGCCATAACAACTAGGCAGTAAAGATAGGCATCGGTGAAGTGGTATTCATTTCATTAAACTGTCCTGCCGAGGATTCCTTACTTGTTCTCTCAGAGGGGCTCCAGCCTCCCCCTAATAAGCCTCTAATTTCAATTTGCCAATGTAGGTAAGTACATAGCAATGTATAATTCTACACACAATCACAGAAATAAAAAAGTGCTTAATTTGGAGTAGGCAGGGAGTTTCCCATAAGGATTTAGTTTTCCATGGTATTCTCCAAGTAGGTACTTACATCATAAGTCAGGTCCTATTCATCCCCCTTTCCGCTCGCTACCGCCCTAATATCTTGGAGGGTTTGTTAAACTAGACCGGTACTTAGGTAAGTACATGTCCAGTTGTTATATTTTACAATAAAAACAGCACTTTTAAACTCACCATCAGATATTGGTATGGTAACTTCTTTTCAATAGAAATGTGCAGCGTAGACAGTGCTAAATGAAATAAACCGATAATTTATGGTTGCTGGAAATGGAAACAACATTCATATAAAACAAAACTAGCAGCGCCTCTTGTATCGTAAATAGCCCACAAAATCCATGCTTGGTCCATGCCATGAATAATACATTATAATATGTTATATTATTACGCTATGTATTATAGGTATTCATCTAATAAATACAACCAATAAATATCACATACTAGAAACTATAGTAGAGATGTAGATGCTAATATTAAAACATCGATATATCGATATTTTTAACCGATATATTTTGATTCGATACATCGATATATCAATATAAAATATTCAATATCGGAAATGGTATCAAACACTATAATATATTGTTTTAAATTTTTGAATGAATAGGCAAGAACTATGATAGAAAGTCTATGAATTTGATAAGTATGTTATGTGTGCTGCGACCATCATGCGGTCACTGCAGTGATGCCATATTGGAGTATTTTTTTCGATTATTTATTTATTTCTTAGCGAGATTTTAAAAAATTAAATGACTTGGTGATATAGTTGCAAAAATAAATTTCAAAGGCAGAGTTTTCTACTATCGCTACCGAACAAATACTGGTTTGCATAAAATTTATACAATGATAATAATTACATAGTTTTTATAGTAAGCTGCTGTAGTCCGTGTCCGTGTCTACACAGGGAAATGGTGAGGCTGGGTTCTAAGAGCCATTCTAATTCTTAACCCTAACGTTAAAGCAATGAAGCTACTGAGGAATAATAAGCAATTGTGAAAACACGAGGTGTGGTGCGAAAGCGCCCCTATTTGAGGAATAATCCGGTGTCGCCCGGTTAGACCTACATGTGGAAAAAGTCCTTTCGAGGCAAAAAAGCAGTTCATTGAGAAATCGCATAGTAACTAAGATATTTGTTCTCAAAAATATTAACTTTTTAGTTTTTGATGTTTTCAAATAATGCCTACAAAAAAAATATTAAATTAAAATAGGTACCTTTGTTTTTATTAGAATAATTATACATTTAAGGTTATGTCCATTTTGTATAAAAAAAACTATTTCTTATTATTGTGCTAATTCTCTGAAAATTTGAGCGATATATCGATATTTTTTCCTCAAATTATTGAGGTCGATATTGATATTTTTATAAATATCGATACATCGATATATCGATATTTCTTTTCGCTTTCGACATCCCTATGACTAACGCTTTAAACGCTATATATATATACCTATGTACAGAGTGTGGCGTAATGAGTGGATAATAGCAGTAGTATATTTTTTATTTTCCTAGTATATATTTTAGTCTATGGATAATAGGGTACCTGCGGGTAGGGGCCATTGTGGCGGTTCAGAAAAATATTTGTTATGCTCAGTAAAAGTGCTCGGTTTTCGAGATATTCGACATTTAAGAAATATTTCACCCTTCGTCACTATTTTTGGCGCCAAGACTGCAAATGAAATTTTTTTTCTATTTTTTGGGTAGTATTCTTGGATAGATGTGCTATCGAATGGAAACTATTATTTTTATAACACAAGCACAGTTATGTTTTTAAAATAAGATTTCACTAAAATTTTACTTGCTTTCGTTTGTTTTCCTGACCTTCACCCTTCTGTGGTGTAAAAAAAATGTATGGTCACTTGAATGCCAAATTTTAAAAAAATTAGCCTATTTCATCGAGATTCCGAAATGGTATATTACATGGTATTTCCACAAGTTGATTCAAAAGTAATTCCTATTAAAATGGGTAGAGCTAATTATTATAAAATTACAAATAGTACTAAAATTTACTTAATTAAAATCACCTAAAAACGTTAGTTTAAAATTCGGTAATGAAATAAAACGAAACAATAAATTTTAAATGCATTTATTAATTATTAAATTTACTATCACAAAAGGTGTTCGAAAAGGCCACCACGTGCTCTGATGCATGCTCTGCACCTTTTGATAAAAGATCTTATAATCCTGTTCGCAATTCTTTGCTCTGTGATTTTCTGAGCAGCTAATCGCACACGCTCCCGTAGCTGGTCCACTGTATTGATTGGGTCTTTATAAACCTTTTCTTTAAGGCATCCCCAGTAAAAAAAGTCCAATGGGTTGAGGTCTGGTGAACGAGGTGGCCACAAAATTGTCCCCAAACGACCGATCCATCGTCGACGATATTAATGTTTCATCGAGGTAATTGTCGAACATTTCGGGCGTAATGAGCGGGGCAACCATCGTGCTGCAGCCACATTCTATATATGTGTACATAGATTAATCAGACTATATCAGGCCAAAGAGAATAGAAACCATAGATTAATCAGATTATATCTAAAGAAAGATGGAAATCACTAAAGCAAAGAACGGGACGTTAGCGAGAAGTTTATTTTTTAAAGTGCCATCCACTTTGACGGATCATAGTCGCATGCTCGTCTTCCATATGTGACGTTAGTGACGTGGAACGCATTAGTGACGTGGAAGACGAGCGCGCGGGTATAGATATCGATAAAGAGGGATGTGCTGTTTGATATCGAGGTAGCAAGAAGCGTTCCTATCTAATCTATTAAAAAAATGTTATTTAAACCAGAGTTTATGAAATTAAAAATCAGGTTTAAGATAATTTAATGCATATTATTATTAAGAGTAATACATACTGTTTACCTTATATATTGAAAGAACTTATGTTTTGTAGATAACGATTCAAAACATGCATGATTACAATTTCTAATTAAACATTTTCGTTTTGTTATTTAGGTAAGTACCTAACTATAAATTCGTATGCATTAAATAACTGTAAATACGTACATACTAGTCATAATTATGTGAAACAAATATCAGTAATGTTTTAACGCATGGAACAAGTGGATTTACGTAAATGTAACAACAAATTATCATATCATAGCTAGATTAAATTAAAATATTCAATAACGTGTGCCTTTTTCTGTAGAGATATCTTGCTTTGTATTGTTTATCCGTTAATAATGCAGTATCTTTGGTGTTTGCACTTGGGTCTGCACTGCATTGTATGAATTCTGAATTTGTAACAGCGTGGTCTTGATAAAGTCTATAGTCAACTCCATATTTGATTTTTCTATTGTCCAAGTCTCATTGGCTGAACATATTTCGTTAAGTGTTGTAGCTTTGACAAAAGTCTGCAGCGGTTGTTTAGACCTTAATCTTCAAAAGCTGGCTTTAAACTTACCATGACTCCTTTGCCATTTTTGCATATCTCACGTGAACCAGGCAATGTAATTATATCATCAAACATATCCTCGCTCTTGCTTTTTAGTCTCTCTTTATGCCCTTGTCAGAATTCACCAGTGTCGAATGAGTGTGCTCCCACAGGTCGCCATGGATAAGTTACAACTCGATCATGAATTTCAGTGTATTGTAAAATGAGTTTCTATCTAATTTCTCTATATAATTATGTTAAACTCATACCCGTATCGTGTGCCGGCTGCGATCTCTCCAGTCGTTCGCCGCTCGAAGTTGTGCTTGGAACTTTACCTGTAGCGATAATACTGCGTGCACCCGTTCATAATCAACATCACTCACCTACAATGAGGTTACAGAACATTTCTGTATAAACATATATTATAGGAACAGAAACACGATAGTTAAATATAATTTAGCTCATAGTAATTTTCCCCTTTGACATACGTCCGTCAATCAATGACAACGATATGAGATTACGCAAATTCTTTGCTCTAATAGAAATGAAGACAACGAAGCCACCGTTTAATAGAACATAGTTCATGGTGGTGAATAATGCGTGATGGCAGAACCATAGACAACGTGTTACTAAGGCCCACAGGACAGTAAGGAAGTGAAACCCCTGTGATATAAACACTACGTTTTAAGAGCCGGGACTTACGTGGAACCAACTTTTCAACTAGTTTAATCTCGAAAGCCACCACGTATCGTATACCACCACGACAAAAAATAATTATTGCCAACATAATCTAGTAACAACATCTGTCAGCTAAAGGGATAGGAATACGATTTATCTAAAGCTTTAGCAAAAAAAACGATTATTAGAATCGGATAATGAAATATATCGATACAATCGATTCGGCACGAAACTTTGCTTAAATGCTCAGTATTTTAATTTTAAAATATATGTAAATAAAACAATTATAGTTTTAAGATTAAATGTATATTTCTAAATTTGAAATACCACTTCTATAAATTACAATTAAGTTCTTTGGAAGATTACTGAATAAGTTATTATTACTAACTTCGACAGCAACATAAAATATATTTATTTTATGCATAAACCTACCATACTTATAACATCTGCGATAGATTTCGGTGGGATATAACGAAATAACAAGGATTTACAACTGTAGGTAAAGTCTTTGAATGTTTACGAAATATAAAAAATATTTGCAGTTAAATATTAAAATAATAAATAATTAAATTAGTGAGTCTCAGACAACCAGAAATCACAAATGTATCTTAAAATTAAGGTTTTTTAAGCCTTTAGTCACTTAATATTTATGCACAACTTTTTATATTTACAAAAAAATCTGTTAAATCATACTATTATGTACCCATTTAATATTTTGGTTCGTATTAACATGGAAAATAATGCTGCTTGTCTCCTAAAACATTTTGTACACAAAAACTGGTATAGCTCATGTTTCCTGCTTACTATACAGTAGAGCGGTTGATGGCTAACATAAAGCCTATTTTATTACATACTACCTATTTTACTTTTAGGGTAATAATTTAAGGCTTAGGTAAAGTATTTTTGATACATCCGTTTACGATGCTCTACACATAGCTGGTGACCGAAAACACTGGCGTAATATCTTAAAAGAAAGGACAATGGGCGGAGGAGGTAACGACCCTCAGACACGAGGATTACGACTCAAGGAGGAGGTAAAGTATTAGCTGCTTGTAAACATAAACTTGCCAACAGTATTTCGGCCATGCTTATATTACAGGGTTGTGCAGCTGAGCTGATAGTCAACTTAGTACATACATATTACTAGCTGTCTAATCACATTATTACTGAAATCATTTTAAGCTACAGTTTAGTGCTTACACAACGTTAGGTATGGTTTAGCACTGTGTAAGTACATTACACAGTTACATACATTACACAGGTAGTTAAAAAATATTATGTGATGCATGCAAATTTCTTTGGCAGATCATATTATCAACTATTTTTCAAGTAGTACAACTGATAGAAAGTGATGTATCAAACATTAATTAGAGAGTACAAAGTCCATCACGCACAACCATTTTTATAGCATAGCTACTGTATTACAGCCTTTAAATACATTTATAAAAATAAATGATAATTTAAATTAGACAATATTTTTATTTACTAGTATTGGTAAGTTAAGTAGCTAAAAAATACATTCCAAAATGCAGTTTCTAATATACTTCACATAAAATACTCATACTTTACACAGGGATACATATAATAAAGTTAGTGATATTGTTGCAAAGAATCTGTTATCAATATTTTAATTACTCTGTTGATTACAACATAAATAGGTAACCTTTTTATCTATTTCTATTAGAGAAAATTGTTCACTAGATTTTTAATTACTACAGGATACCTGTAATGTTAAATGTTTACACTTATATAAATTTCATACCTATGTACGAATTCGATAGCATTAGCTAGTTGAGGTTTGTGAGGGATATTTTATCTTGCCACCACTCACGCAGTCTGATGTAGTTGTATATGGAACTTGGTTGTGGGTCATTAACCTTCAGACTTGCCTCGCACCTTTCGCACTGCTACTGCCGATTTTTTTAAAAACTATAAACAATAAATGGTTTATTATACACATATATAACTTAAATACAAATAAAATTGCAAATGATTAGTCAGCTATGCTGTAAAAATCATGTACTGTTAACCACATCGGCGGCCTCTGACAATGTTGCGGCAACATTGTTTGCAATGACAAACAGTTTCCGTCTGAAAGAAACCTTTGGGTACTGTACCTACTAAAGGCCTATTCAAACCTGGGCGTTATTCACTACCGCGAGTGATACAGAAATCCGAACGGGTATGCGTTAATTTCATTGTTCACACCAATGCGGATATAGCTACCGTGCGCGGTAGGGATATTCGTTGGCAACGGTTAGCGGGGCGGCGAAACTAGTTTTGCCAAACAAGAGAAAATACCGCCTCACTAGGTGGTACAAGTTTCGCTGCAGTTATGGAACTTCATACTATTTACCCAATCAGTTCCGCGTGGTATTTTTCGCTATTCACAGCGGTAGCGAATAACGCTCAGGTCTGAATAGGCCTTAAAAGTGGAAATGAATCCGTGAATTCCGTGAATAAAAATAATCTTAAATACTATTCAGTTTGGGAAGAAGCAAACAGTTATTGTTTGAAATAATGAAACTAATTTAGTAGACTAATGAGCTAATAGTAGCAAAACTCAATGTAGTAGACAGACAAATTATGATTGATATGGGTAGGTACCTACCCATGATTTCTTAGATTCTCATAGTACCTAATGATTTCTTAGGTTTTCGTGATTCTTATGGTAATTAATCAAGATTTACTAGATATTAAGAATTGCTATTTCGATATTTATGCATGACTATGAGTGTATGAGTACCTACCTCATAATATTTATGACTGACATTGCAAATAAAATTGACTATCATGTATGAATAATAATGATTTTAATGGAGTTCTGTATTCCTATTTTCTAAACTAAAAAAAAAAGGAGAACTTACATAAGTATTTCTGAAGCAAGCAAGGTTGGTAGGTCTAGGTAAGGTATAGACCTTACCTAGACTTGCCTTACCTTGGTAACCTACCTATCCTCCCCCCCCCTGAGGGCTTCCGCCCGTTAAAAAAAAAAGGTTCCCTACCAATATTATTGTGACTCACGCAAAAATATCACCATAATATATAAATGTTTGAAGTTATTGGATTACTGACCGATCCTCATTCAGTAGAAATTAAGCCATAAATAATCTTTTTCGTCCAGATTTTAATTTCACATTTTTTGTAGTATATTTTATTTGGATACACAAATTACTAGGTTATGATGGTCCTCACAATACAATTATAGTTTATGCAAAATATCACGACGTAGGTAGGTACCCAAGTTCACTTTTACTTAACAAGCTTGTAGAAAATAATATCAAAATATATAATAATATCTAAGAAAATTTAAATACATCGGCTGAGAGCCCGACATGGACATGGACGTGCGCACGCAGCGAGCGCTCGCAGCAAAACTGAGCTGCGGTTGTATTGTTTTTTTTTTTAGAACGGACTAACGCTGTTTGCCTCTACCGGCATTTACAGCGTCACTGGACGGGTGGCGACCGCAGATGGCACTCAGCCAGATGCGGGCGCAGAGGGCGCACCGCCTAAGGCGAGCGTTGAAGACGCTTCGCCGCAAGGAGAGGAGTAGGCGACTTGCTCAAGGGCACCACTAAGGTACGGACCTTGGCTTGGGCCGGCGCCAGGAGAGAGGGGAGTCGGAGAGAATCGCCCCGGTACATAAGTGTATCGTTGAAAGTGGGCCCTATGAATTTTTACTCTATGACTATTTGGAGAGAGTCTAACCAAGCTGCGGTTGCCAAGCGCAGCTTGTTTTATAGGCGAGTGTGAAGATGGTTGTGCGGTGAGTCAACCGCTCGCCCGCTGCGCATGCTCCGTCACAATAGGTGGCCGACGCCGTCACGGCCAAACCGACATAAGCTCGTCCTCGAGCGCTATTCGCTTTCTGGAACAATAGATACGTTCGTTCATCCCGACATATAGGTTGTTTGGTAGAGGGACCGACAAACCAAATGAGCGTGTTCGAAGGACCACTTGGAGAATACAAGTTGGCCAAAAAAAAATCCCCGACCCCCCAATATGTTTAATTTTTTTTTTTTGTGATTTTTCCCTTTTTCTCCGAAATTGTACCTATTTACCACCATAACATTTGTAAAATTTGTAAAAACTAAAAACATCCGGTCTTAAACATACTTTACAAATGTTATGGTGGTAAATAGGTACAATATTGGAGAAAACGAGAAAATTCACAAAAAAAAGTTAAAAAAAATTGGGGTGTCGGGGATTTTTTTTTGGCCAACTTGTATTCTCCAAGTGGGCCCCCGAACACGATCATTTGGTTTGTCGGTCCCTCTACCAAACACTCTGTATAAGTGACAGGGATCTTAAGCTATCTGCTCACACACACATTCATCTGGTCCAGTTAACATTAACCCTTCAGCAAATCAGATTGAAATTACCACCACACAACATATGCCAGCTAGGAATACTACTGTAACATTATCACTCACATCAGTCAACCTTCTCACCATCAACGTGAACGTATCGTGTGTCCAGCTATTCTCAAACGAGAGACTACTCTAGCACATTAGTCGCACTCTCAAAATATATACCCAGCTAGTCATATAAGAGAGACTACTGTATCACGTTAGTCATGTCATTAGTCATAGTTCGTCACATATCCTCCAAAAAATAACAGTCATCATCATCACCATCATGACATCATCATTCATCATCATTTTTATCATCGTCATCATCATCATTATCATCACCTTTTTGGTGGGATTCTGAATGTACTAGTATTACCAAAGAGCGAAATGAGGCAGAAACATACTTTTCTGAAAATATTACTTATGAAAACTTTATTCTATTTAAAAAGGTTTTGGCAAGGTCTAGAAGACTTCTTTCTAAGAAAAAAAATTGGCTTGTCAAAATATTGCGAAAGTCTTTCTCCTCGCTCTCCTTCCTACCTTATATGGAAAAAAATCAAATCGTTTCGAAATTCCAAAAACGACTGTCGTGATTTGTCATCTAATGACATATCATGGCTAGAAGCTTTTTCTGACCGGTTAGCTTCTCCTTTCGTTCCTCCTAAAGAATATTTTACTTGTTTTTCAAGTTCTGGGATCTCTAGTGTTCCTATGGATGACTTGTTTTCATTTGATGAACTTTCAGCTGCCTTAGATCACCATAGACTCTTCTCCAGGCTTGGATGGAATTTCATATTCATTCATTTGTCGGTCATCTTTGAATACCAAAAAATATTTGTTGAATATCATTAATAACATATATGCAAATTGTAACTTTCCTGATGTTTGGAAACATCAATTAATCATCCCAATTTTGAAACCTGGCAAAAATCCTTCAAACCCGTCTTCGTATAGACCTATTGCTCTATCATCTGTTATGGTAAAAATCTTTGAAAATCTTTTAAAAAACAGGTTAGAGTGGTTGTAAGAACATCGTCAAAATTTATCGAAGTCTCAATTTGGCTTTAGAAAAGGATTTGGCACTATTCATAGTTTAGGTATTTTTACCACTGAAATTCGCATTGCTTTTTCTAAGGATGATCATTTGATTGGTGTCTTTTTAGATATTACGGGTGCTTACGACAATGTGCAACTCCCTATCCTAAAACAAAAATGCTTCAGTTAAATCTTCCTCAACGGATGACTTATGTCATTTTTAAATCTCTTGTTAGGTAGACTAATATCGGTAAGATATCAAAATTCTCTGTTATCCCCAAAAATGGTATGGAAAGGCCTTCCTCAAGGATCAGTGCTCAGTCCACTACTTTATAGTTTATATACATATGACCTTCATCACAGTGTTGACTCATTTTGTGAAATCCTTGAGTATGCTGATGACATAGCTCTTTATTATTCTTCTAAAAAATTTTCGGAGTCAGTTTGTCGACTAAACTCTGCTCTCCACTATCTAAATATCTGGCTATTAAATCATGGGCTTTCTTTAGCTTCAGAGAAAAGTAATGTTGTGGTATTCTCTAGAAAGCGGTCTATCCCTAATGTTCAAATTTTTGTTAATGATCATTGCCTTATGGTTAAGAATCAAACGAAATTTCTCGGTCTTATATTAGACTCAAGACTACCTGGTTCTCCTCACATAGAGTATATAAAAAATAAATGTGAATATTCTCCGAGCACTCTCAGGGGTTTGATGGGGTGCTCATCCTTTTTGTCAAAAAATACTATACAATGCAATTATAAGAAGTCATTTTGATTACGCTACTTTTCTGTTAGAACCTTGCAGTAAACTTTCTTTGAGATTATTTGATTTATTGCAATACAAATGTCTTCGGATTATATTTGGGGCCATGAAATCTTCTCCTATCAATGCTCTTCAAGTTCAATGCGTAGAGCCCCCTCTTTATCTTCGTCGTCAGTATCTTTCTGATCGTTTTTTTTTCATGCTGCTCAATTTTCTAATCATCCAATTTTACAGAAGTTAATTTGTCTTAGTAATTTAGTTTCATCCTCTCGTTACTGGCGTCACAAGGATCCTCCATGTATTTTGAATTCACACAACAAATTATTTAATTTGTCTCACACTATTTATCAATTTACTATACAACCCATTTTTACTGTTCCCTATGAGTTTTTAGTTTTCAGACCTAATATTATTTTGAATTTTGGCGTTGCTATGAACTCTCCTGGTGCGGATAAAAAGATTCTTGATATTTTAGATCGTTCTTGGGCAGGTTGGCTTTCGGTTTTTACGGACGCGTCTAGGTTAACGAGTAATGGTTATGTCGGAGCAGCTGTTTGGATACCTAGGTATCGTATTATACTTAACTTTAAATGTTCGTCTAGTTTATTTGTTTATTCAGGTGAATCAGTGGCAATTTTAGAAGCTGTTAAATATGTCGAATATATACAATGGTCACACCTTCAGGGTTGGGGGAGTACAAGGGCAAAATATCCGCCAAAACATGACACTGGCAGAGTAACGTCTTTCCACGTTAAAAAGCCACTTAAGAAGAAGAAGAAGAAGAATGAAATAATAGAGTAATAGATTATGTATGTTGTTTATATGTAATGTAAATAAATAAATTAGGGTAGGCTAGGCAATGGGAGCATACTTCAAATCTTTAACATGTTTAGTAAGCAGTCGTCTTTATTTACCAGCTGGAAACATATCCCGCACTGCTCATCATCAAGTACCCATCGTGGACTTCTATCATCGAACTACAGGTGAAGTTAGCACCTAAATATTATATTACAGTCACTAAACCCTTCGATTATGTTACCAACAGAATCTTTATGTTTTTGAAATGAGAAGTTATAATGCTACTTCTTCAGGGCATACAATAGATGAAGACCAGCTGCTAGCTCTTAAAAGGAAGCACCCGAATATAGATAAGTTGAGCCCAGACCGGATACAATGCACCCTGCAGATACTACAGAAGTTTGGTATCAATGCTTTGGATGCCTGCACTAACCTCCATGTATTCAGTATGAACCCTATAACCATGGATAACTATGGAGAGATTTTGAAGGAATGCAGATTCATTAATATCACTGCAAAACATATTATCAAGTAAGCTGAATCTATTTTTAACATCATATAAAACCCTATTGACTATTTCACCTGCATGGGTCTGGCACTGACATGCCATAATTAATCAAACATTTTACTTCGTTGGTAGGTCGGCAGAAGGTGGACAACGGTCTAGATATGGATAATGAGTGGAATGGTTCGAACTTGGACTGCCAAATATATTGTATATTAAATAAATTGTTATATATATAATATATATATGTATATATCTGTTGTGTAGAATCTTGATTAGTTAGCTTATAGGGCATAGTTCATAGGGCTGGGCAGCCCGTGCCATTCAATTTCACCACAAATGATAGCACAAAGGGAATCCTATACTAACACCCATAGAGGACAAAAAGACTGTGGCGCCAGTGCCTTTACGCACACATTTTACAGATGCAGTCTTTATTGCTTCGCTGCCAAAAAGACTGCCCCACCCAGCTGTCTACAAAGCATCTACTAATTGTTGCTATTCTGCACACAGCAGTGTGGCGCAAGAAAGTGTTGTATTGCTGGGGTAGTGTTGGATTCCTGGGTTAGTGTTGGATTGCTGGGGCAGTATTGATGCTACTAAATAAATATAATAAGTTGTTTTTCTGGACCTATATTAGATTATTATACTAGATTTTTCAATACATTCCCAATGTAAATTATTTGCCGACATATGTATAGTATATTATATATTACTTCATTTAATTCAAGGGCATTTCACACCACCATGCCATGGTTTATTTAAAAAAAAACTCTTATATATGTCCATAGATTATAATATAATATATTTACTTTTAGTTTTATTATTTCAGATACCACACAATAGCAAAATCGAATACAATAAGCAGCCTGAAAAAAACAGGCCTAATCAGTGATGATGTTGAATTAGAACAAGTGCTGTTAGATTGTTTTAATGAATGGCCAGCTGTTAACAAAACATTAAAGCAGTTTTCAGATGTGACTGCAACTATTAGTAAGTTGTTGCCTTCCTCTGAATAGATAAAAAGAGCTATCATTCATATCAATACATGTAGATAGAGGTGGAATTAATAGCTGCTGAACTGGATACTAGCCGGGCTCTTTTCCGCACCCATGCTGTCTCAACACGATACTTTGTGCAGGCTGTATACCAATTTCCAGCCATCTAATAACCCTGATAGTTGTATATCCAGAGGCCAGTTGAAATCTTGCATTTTTTGCTACCTAAAACATTACTATTAACATTTTTTTGTGATTACAGTAACAATTCGCACTAGTGTCCTAGAGAGATATCTGAAATGGAGGCTCTCAATAACCACAGAAGAGTTCCAGAAATACTGTCGGAACTATTTGCCTTTACGGCACAAACCTATGTCAGACATCCAAGAAGCACTCAACTTAGCAGAGAATGAAATAAAGTTTGATAAGGCTGGAATAAGAAGAAACGGTTTTATCATATCATCAGATCCATTGAATACTAAGTTGATATTAGAAAATGTGCCATCCTTAGCTGGATTAGATATTAGAGAGGCCATAAGAATAGAACCTGCTATCTTAAAGAATAATTACAATGCATTGCAGCAAATTAGAAATATATTAGAGGTAATTTAATCTGATCAATAGTTTAGATTGATATGGTAACAAGACAGATACAGGCACCATTCATAAAGAGCCTTTAATCTTAATCTATATAAATAAAACAGTTTTATCTAAATTTAGGACATTATTATATTACAAATAATAGAAGTTTTCTATTATTTGTAATATATATACAATTATATTATATTTATAACAAACACCAATTATTATTTAAAACAAAACGTTTTTTTATTGGGAAACAAATGTTTTGAGACTGGAAATATTTATATAATATTGAATCGAATCAAATAAAATATTTTTTCCTTGAATGACAGTTCTGTTACAAACCAAAAAAAAAAATTACTGCTCCAACAAATAAAGGTATTCATTAAATCTATATACCTATGTATATACACAAGTTAATGGATGGATGGAACAATTTCGCTAATTCTTTTTTTGTTGTTTTAATTATTGTCAGGAAAATATTCTTTAGAAAGAAAGATAAGGCGTTATGGCGAGGTCGAAGGCCGAGCCTACTACGCGAACAAAGTCGTGGGCAGTCGCTAGTGTCAAATAAAAGAGATAATGACTATTGTCTTAAATTAAAACTATATTGAACTGATTTGTCCAGCCAAAAGTAATTTTGGCTGGGAATGGGTTCTTTAAAACTTATTTTTTTCTCTCCTAACTATGGCTTTCTTTTTCAGAGTTACAGAATACCACTCGAAGCTCAAGCTGTATGCTTAAAAGTGTACTGCATGCGCTCAGACACTGTCAAAGAGCGCCTGGAAGAATTAAGTGAATTGAAAGAATTTAAAATACTTTCATCTAATCCTAGGGTAAGTTCTAATCTTGAACAACTAGACATACTAAAATTCCTAATTTATCGAAATTGCTTTCTTAGGAATGGTTAGGTATATTAGTATTGATAATAACATATATTACCGTGACATACCCAATCTACGGGACCAGTTTTCATGAAGTACCTATAATTCTTAAAGAATAAATAACATGGGTCATATTTGTCTTCTACACTTATATTATAAAAAGGGAAAGATTTGTTTGTTGTTTGAATTGAATAGGCTCTGAAACTACTGGACCTATTAGAAAAATTCTTGCACTGTTAGAATTTTTTCATATACATTTTCTCTGATAAACATAGGCTACATAATTTTCAAAATAGTTAGGATACGTATGAAAACTTCGATAATGTAACCCAAGATGTGGAAAAAATACCAAAAAAGTTCTTATATCGCGTACGCTGCGGAAACTGTTGACTATATTATAATATTAGTCTATGCTATTGACAATAATGCAAAGAGACATATTACAGTTTTATAGAAAACGTCAATATCTACAAAGAAGTCCATAATAATGTATTACTATTTACAGTTATGTCACAATAAATACTTTTTCATTCTGAAATATGCAATAGTAATGCCGGTACAAACCAGGCCACATTATTCGTACCTTGATGTTAATCTATAGCTACTCTAATAATAAAGAGAAAACAAACAATCATATGATTGTTTGTTTGTTTGTAATGGATAAACGTAAAACTACTTAACGAGGTTCGAGGTTACAAAACGGCACTTACACCATTACACCAAGACCAAGCGAGCGAAGCGGCTAGCGGGTCAGCTAGTATTTATAGTATACATACTAGTATACGAAATTTGTTTCTTTTTAATAGGTTTCGCTTATTACACCGAGTAAAATATCTAGTTTTATAAACAGTTTATTGTTTTTAAATACTAAAAACACTAGTTACACTTAACATTATTAGTACCTACATGGCAAATGGTAATAATTATACAATTAATCCTAAGACAACTCATTACTTAAACATGCCCTAACTAGGCGCGGACTAATTAACGAAAAAAGTAGAGTGGTACATTAATTATTTAAATATGTGATTAATTATTTAAATATATATTCACTCTTTTATTGGCCTCTAGAACGAATGTCATATAATTCACATAATATGGACACACTGCCCTGGTACTTTTATTTGTTTCACACAAAACAATATTGTTGCTTGTTTGATATATTTTTATTGCTTTTTCAGGTGCTTTCATTGGTGGTACACAAGAAGAAATTCATGAATAGGCTCAATAGAATACAAACTGCCAAGAAACAGTGCTATAGTCTGAACCAGCTCATTTCGTCCAGCAAGGTTTTCAACAAGTCAGTATTGTACTATACTAGTGATGAGATGAGTAAAACTCTCACGAATTTAGGAATGGAGGAGATATGGCGCGAGGCATTTATTGTACTGATTCGCATGTCGCAGTTTTTCAATTACGTACCCCCCACTGCACTCTGCACTCACACCTACAAATGAAACAATAAATTCATAAAGTAATACACAGAACGCAGAGCTCTCATTAGCTACTTACACCAACTCATTACAATGCACACTGACAAATCAACCAATTGACGTAAAGCGCTCGGACAGTAACAATAACTCCCGACCGATAGCAGCGGCCGCACTACGCGACAATGCGCGCTGAGAGTATCTTTAAACGCAATACTACATTGCGGCATTTGCTTGTTGAGCTGTAATAGTAGATTATGATACTGTTGCATAATAAGGGTTCTTATAACATGAGTGTAGTGTCACACGAGTGTTATAAGACCAAGTTATGTACAGTGTCATACACTACTTTATCTTCTCTCATACTATAATACGTAAAACAATATTGCAAATAAAACGCTGAATATAACAACAAATTCATTTTACTTGTAATAATTATTGATGTTCTGAATATTACAATTATGAAAATGAATTTGAACCGGACAGGAAGCGTTATTGGAGGTACTCGGAGAGGGTATGTTAATGTTGACCTCGTTTCTGTTATTTTCAATACTGTTAAGTATTGAATTGGATATAGCGATCTTGTTAGTCATTGAATCATCTATATAGCCTTCTGCAACTGTCGTTGACTTCCAACCACCGCACCGTGTCGCTTTAGTGCCGTTCTATCTCCACCAGCGTCAACTAGCAAGGTCGCAGATGTTCGGCGAAAGCAGTGTCCTGTGTACAATTCGGGGTCGGTAAGTTGAAGATAGCTGGCAATAACTTTGCCTAAAGCTCCAAATTTGTTAATGCCAACTCTCTGCGTCGTGCATTTTCCACCAATATAGTTTAGAAAAAAACTGGGATTGCTGCACTCAGTTGGTCGTAGCTCTATGTATTTTTTGCATTGTTCATAATATTTCCAGTAATGGTAAAAGAGCGGCCCGTCTTGGTTTTAGTTTTACTTATTTTGATCAATAGTGTAGTTTCGAAGACTTCAACATCTTTGAATTGTATGTTGTATAACTCTTGCCGTCGGCAAGCACCCATTACACTAAAAATTAGTGCAATCTGTAACAACTCATATATATATTACGGTAAATTAACTCAATATTAACAAAAAAAATGTACATGGTTAACTGATAAACAACTAAAATACCTTTGTGAAGAGATATAATGTGTCTGGGGCTTCATTTAAGAACTTATTTATCTGCTCTGCTGTAAAAGTCTTGGATATTTTCCCTTTATATCCTTGTGAGTTTCGTTTCAAAAATGCAATCAGCTTGCTATATTTAGTTATGTCCACTTCGTTGTAAATATTGAGTGTACTTTTAATCATGGAGTATTTAACCCACATACTTGACACTTAATATTTTTCAGATAACTCTTGAAAGTACGCTAACAACACATTTTCAGAAAATGATGTAGCATTTTAATTCATTTTCCATTCCATGAATTCGTGGTAACATTTATTATAGTTGCTCCTAGATTTCGCCGGCAACAGGTTCATGGTCATGTTTGACGCTTCCAGAATGTCTCGTGGTGTACAATCACCACTATCCCCGCTTTCAGACATGTTTTTACACAAAAACCTATGTATTTTACAAACAAAACCAAACTTTGGTTAAATTTTGAAAAGATTTTTTAAATGTCAAATGTTGGCGCCAAGGCGAAAACATCGATTGCGCATGCGTGTTGCGTCGTCGCGGACTCGTTCATTGAAACCTTTTTTTTTTTTTAAAGTAGAGGTTCAACCTTCTTGGTCCAGCTGGAGGTTGTATAGGTGTATCGTTATGTGTAAGTTATATTATGTTACAGGTGTCCATACAAGACCTGTATCGTAATTAAACTTTTTTTTTATTATTTTTGGCCTGTACGTAATGTTTGTCATAAGAATTTTGTTTTCAGTTTTATAATCTTTGTATTATAGTATCAGAGTAGATAAAGTATTTTTGTGTGTGCATTGAAACATTTGAGTTGTGTCTTTCTTCCTATCTTTGAGGCAATTTACTAGATAAAATGATATAATTATGTTATTACATTTTCAGCTATATTACAAGTTTCGGGAGCAAAGTATGCGGCCGGGACATAGCGACGTTGGTGAAGTCCTCATTGAAGCTAAATAAAACAGAAAATAGTAAAGACCTTTTGAAAGAGGTACTGGTGCAGCTGAAACGACATAAGTATTGTCTGCATGTCGCACTCACGGCTATACATGATAACATACACTATTTGAAGACGAAATTCGATGATCATGTTATTTTTAATAACTGCCAGTTGATTTTATATCCTGTGTGAGTTTACTTTTTTATACTATAAAGTGATGAGACTGGCCAGTCTTATCTCTAATGATGATCACCAAGTCTGCTTATGACAGGTGCAGTGTCAAACATAGCTTAGCTGCGTGTCACTGCGCTCATCATCTAAAGGCGCGATCCATTCCTAATTATAAAACAATTTACGATGCTTTACATAGGGTTGAGAATTACTTACCGACGATGTGATGCGAAGATTCAATTGAATACGTGCTAATACTTTTTACATTTACTTCGTACAATCAAATGATTAAATTTTAATGATAAAGGAGTCCATAGTTCACTAGTAAATTTCATTGGTAATTCAAATATGATACATTCATTGAAATGTTGGCCAACAATTTAATAAGAATGCTTTTTCCCACGAAACACGTAAGAAAAATTACAAAATTTAGGGAAAGTTGCCGATTTTTTTTCTATCGAGTGTATTGGCTTCCATACTGCATAAAAACGTATCTATATTCAATTTACACAACGTTTTTTTTCGAACTTCGGTTATTAGGTTCCAGCGTCGAAAAACTAAGTTTTCGCGAAGTCGAATCATGAAATTGGTCGTAATCAACTCTTATTTCGCTTTGATGCACCGTTTTCTTGGGGCGATTGGTGCGTCGTCGAACGACATATAAGAAGCATATAAAAACGCTTAGGAAGTCATCGGGGGTCATCGGGCGTTATATAAAAACGCACCCCAGACGATGTGTAATCTCTAAAATTGCAAAGTTTGACAACAATTCTTCATATTTCAGCTCAGAAGTAGAACACTACATAAACATTGTCCTTAAAATGCGGCGCGGGGAAGGTGACAAAGAGGAACTGAGCGGACAAATCGACGTCAACTACAACAACCTAAAGCACGATGCCCTCTCCGACGATCAAGTGTTGAGCCTGGTACTTTACGAGATTGAAAAGAAATACCACTTCAGCGGAGACGGTATTTGGTCACGGATAGACGGAGCGAAGCAATCCATAGGCTGAAAGAAAGCGTGAGTTGGCTTCATTTATTTCGGAGTCACATGGTGATAAAAAAACATAAAAATGATTATAATTGATTTTGTTTAAATTCCTAGATTTTAATTTCATCGAGTTTTAACGTGGTGCATTATTAACGGTGCACAAGTGTATGCAAAGTGTACAAAATCATGAAACGTTTTTGTTTATTCCTCGTCATTCGCCTTAGAATGTTATAGTAATGTTAACAGATACCCCTTTACTAGAACGTGACTAAGACAGGACAGTGACTTGACTGACTTATTTATTGATGTGACTGTTACTTAACTCTAACTGCTTAAATGGAAAACATACTTGATGCTACTATAAGTATTTACATAAATAACTTGTAACAAATAACATATGTTTATACATTACATAAGAGTTCATCTATAAAGAAAACAAACTTATTCCGTTAAGAAGTAAGCAATCCGGTGCAGTGATACCGCTGGTGTTGCAAAATATGTCCGTATGCGACAAGAGTTCATATATAAAGAAAACAAACTTATTCCGTTAAGGAGTAAGCAATCCGGTGCAGTGATACCGCTGGTGTTGCAAAATATGGCCGTATGCGACAAGAGTCCATATATAAAGAAAACAAACTTATTCCGTTAAGGAGTGCGCAATCCGGTGCAGTGATACCGCTGGTGTTGCAAAATATGTCCGTATGCGACAACAGTCCATATATAAAGAAAACAAACTTATTCCGTTAAGGAGTAAGCAATCCGGTGCAGTGATACCGCTGGTGTTGCAAATGTCCGTATGCCACCGTAACTGTTGAGGACAAATA
Organism: Selenia dentaria; assembly: GCA_917880725.1. Classification (NCBI taxonomy): domain Eukaryota; kingdom Metazoa; phylum Arthropoda; class Insecta; order Lepidoptera; family Geometridae; genus Selenia; species Selenia dentaria. The sequence continues at coordinate 19,173,147 of OU862879.1, forward strand.
ATGAAAGTTAATCATATACCACACGCCACATTCACATTTATTAGTGTATCTATAATTATACTCACCATAAATAAAAATGTTGAACTTTATACCAAGCTCGTATAATAGCGATGTTGATAAGGTATGGCCGCGAACAGTAACTGTTTTCCATTAAGCAGACACAATATATAGGATGTTTTAAATAATACCAATGTGACATCTGAGTCACGGTAATATTATCTATCAAGTATTCTGTCTCCGTAGAAACGGCCGAAACGCGATTTATACCTACGCGCCTCGATTTCGGTGTGCTCTCGGCGTGCAGCCAGTCGCGAATGCGCCGCTGTGACGAACGAACGGTGCGATGGTTTTGAAAGCAGTAAGCGTGCGGTTTGTAAATATTTGATCGAAATAACTACAAGTATTTAGTTAATGCACTTATAGCTACGAGTATGTTTTGTTTTTATTGGTTGTTTGATTCTTCAATAACGCACCCAGAGATATTTTTTATTTAACTGGCAACTATAAAATATGTATAAATACATACTAGTATACGTATATTTGTTTCTTTTTAATAGGTAGGTATTTCGCATATTCCACCGAGTAAAGTATCTGGATTAATAAACTGTTTATTGTTTATTGATTATAAATACTAAAACACTAGTTTTTGCGTACATGACAAATGGTAATAATTATAAAATGTATTCTTAATACAATTGCATGTTTAAGCAATGTGGTTTGGAACCCATAACATGCCCAAACTAGGCGCGGACTAATTAACAAAAAAAAAGTGGATAGGTACATTGATTATTTAAATTATGTGACATACGATGTACCATACCTACCTACGCTCGAGTAAAACTTATCGTACGTCTCAGGTGAGGTGCAAATATTTTTCAGTCTTAAATAGATATAAGGTGTTTTTTAATTAAATCTACTAATAATCAAAAAACACAACATGTATTTTTATTATATTTTTCCTAATTCATTCAAATCTAGTTTTCCTTCTTTTTAAATAAAAAATATAATATTTACAATCACATAACTAGAAACTCAAGTAGGTAGATGTATGTAATGTAAAATACCGTAGGCGAGCAGCCCACACGCTAGTTTACCCACCGCGCGGCTGTAGGTACTTAAAATTATTAAGGACAGGGCCAAGTCACTGTACTGGATAGGTAACATTACCGTGTCTGAGTCAACAAAGTTTTCAGACCCAACAATATGGTGCACTATTTTAAATCAACCTATATGTATATCTTGTCATTTTTGCTAACGACAAAAGTACTAAAGCAAGGCCATATGGGGCAGTTTTTTATACTTAATGTCACGTTGTCACGGAGACGTTGGGCGTCTGATGGCAAATAGCATCGACATTAACTGCCATGAGCAGACGTGAGTCTGGATGTGATAGTTGCAATGCGACCAGTGCTTTAAACTGAAGATTTGACATATTATACTTCCTTGGCATATCATACTGTTTTGGTTGACACAACAGCTATCTTGGTAATTCTACTGCTTATTAATTGTACGCAAGCATTAGAACGTTATATAAGGTTGAAGTTGGGTTAAGGGCACCATAAAGTGTGTTCACAGTGGTGAACCAATTTCTCGTGACGAGTGTAGTGCATAACCACGACAAATTTTAATTTAAAGATGTCTACCTACTACACCGTCTCATACCATGACCGTGCTATGAACGTATCAGGTATTAAACTTGCTTGACAAGCCTACTATGCCCACTAGAACGTACCAAGACCAAATGTTCAAATATTGTCGTCGACAATTGCTAACGCTCCGTGTATGGTGCGCGACGGTGACGGAACGGTCTAGTGGGTATAGTCTCATACTTTTCATTACACATAATATTTTTATGGCTAACACGTTAATAGCACGGTCATGGTATGAAACGGTGTAATGGGTAGACACCTTAAAGCTCTGTGGCACTGCAGCGGTCACGAACAGGCGTAGTGCTTACTATTAATTCATGACTTGCCCGTACAATCAGTATGAGAGTAAAACAATATAAAATTATAAATGTGATTTGTAAATAATCTTAGAATGTTCTTTGAGTTGTCGGTTTGAAATGTCGATTATGTTATCATGTAAACTTACCATTATGTGGCTCTTTGAGCGCGCCTTATAAATGTAACAAAGTCATAAATATAAATGTAAAATAAGAAATGTATAAAAATAAAAGATATATTTATTTAAGCACATTCTGTATATTATTTTCTCTCCTTAATTTACACGAAATATTCAGCGTATTGCTTAAAAATGTAACATAGAGTACTTACTAATCTTACATTAAAACATGCAGTAAAATAAGTAAAAAAATGTAATAAGTAGGCATAGTAACTACAAACGCACCCTGCTGTACAAATCCTTTGGCATACTTAGTAATCATAATATATTTTATTCTCTATAGCAGATATTCTAAACTAAAACTTATATATAGGTTTACATAATGTAAATATATAGTAACATAATAATGTATTGGCCCCAAAATTAGAGTTAGAATGCATTAAGGAACGCCTACACGGGCGATTTCAATTGCTACATCTTGGGCAATACTCGCCAGTTATGACGTCACGTTGACGGTGATTCTAACCATGGTTGTACCAGTGGTTCCTAGAGTAACGCTACCTACAATACTTTTACAGCGATATGGATTTTTTCTATAGCCTAGCTATATTTTTATTCATTTATCGGAGAAGCAGAATTATGTTCAGCAGTGGATTTCCTACGGCCGATAATATGGTTATATCGGTGTCGATTCTGTAAGCATTCTCTTATCGAAAAATCTCTAAATTATGGCAGTATACTTATTTTGTTTAGGCTAAAATCCAACTTAGTATAACACTTTCGAATGTTCGCTACCATTATCGGCATATATATGGTGTATATAGCCGACATAATGGTTCGCCAATTTACATCAGCGACATTGTGCAATTAGGAATATCTGCCGCAATATGTAGCAATATTGCCAAAATAATGAAGTTATTTGCTACACGAGTGCTCCACTCATGGTTTGATGTGGCGTCACGTCATATTTGATAAGAATTGCCCAAGATTACGCAATTTAAAATTGCTCGTGTAATGGCTCCATTACATATACCACAAAAACTATATTTTAAATTACAACTTTTGTATGACATAACTTGTGTCTTGGCATGTTATGTTTTGTTAATGCTAGATTATTCCAAATCCAATAGTAATGTAATCCATAACTTTTCGTTTTCTAACCAACAATAGATTTAACACCATCATATTATATAAACAAGTATTAATTACAATAGGCTTGGCTGTACTATATCTATATACTAATTTATACGTTTTTGGCACAAATCATTCACGTCAGTATTTATATACAAAAATAAGGTTTTTTTTTAATATAGACGCTATACATAATTTGATACAGCGCTAATATGTTACGGAAGCCCATTTCACGGTCTTATGCCAAGATTTCCCATCATTTGATCGATGAATATAAGGCCGATATTACTGAAATACGCTCAGTTGTGAATCGACTAGAGATTCTACCAAAGATATATACGTACAATAGATATCGTAAGTGTACATCCAGTGTCCGAACCCCGACCAAGCGTCAAGGTTGGCCGCCGCTACTTACAGTCCTCGCAGAGTCTGTTGGTGCAGCCGGACGGCAGCGAAACCTAAATTGCGTGCGATAATTAACTACAATAGCCTGAAAAGCTAAGGCATATTTCCTATCACAGGTAAGTTATTTTAAAATAATATTATGCGTAAATTTACGAATTTCAATTAATTGAAAAGTCGGCACGCTTGGTTTCAATACAAATCGTGATATTTGCGTTATCTATTGTACATATTATTATGTATACTCGTATGTGGATTTGACAGTAAATGTAATCTAAACTTTACTCAGATCTGTACTCAAGCCTAGATTCACTACAGTGGTCCTAGCACGAATAACTGCGAAAGTGTAACGTAACGAATCGTTCAAGTTTAACAGTGCAGACTGTAGGTCTACCATGAGTTTACAACATTGACACCAATCGATGCTCGATATCGACTGCCGCGAAAAAATGTGATAAAAAAAGAACATTGCTACCTCGCGGTCAATTGTAGAACTATACGGCAGCGAGTACGCCAATCACAAGCGTAATAAGTAGGCTAGATCGAGTATCGACTATAGATGACATTTATGTTGCCAACTCATGGTAGAGGTGCTGCAATTTATATAGGGTAACTGTGACACAAATAACTTATAGTTTGTGCGTCGAAGCGTGACGCGTTGACAAGTTGTTTGTGCTACGGCTTCTGAACGTACTTTCTGGTATACAGCCCCTATTCATCCGAAATGTATGTGTTCTGATAGGTCTTAAAACGGTAATTCTTTATAAACGATTACGAATAATACTTAACTATTTTTAAGTGAGCACAGGTAGTGGAGGGTCTGCCACCATACATGTGTTCAGTGGTTCGATCCCTAAGTCGGTGAGTTCCAAGTTTAGTTCTTGAAAGCCACTCTAGGTTCAGTGTGATACTACCTACGACCACATACAAAAACCTATCTGTTATATAAAAAAACTAATATAAAAATAACAAATCAATTATAAGTACTTAATGTACTTAACCCTTTCTTTTTCACTAAAACACCAAATGCGATATACCGCATCGTATGGTAAAATACGAATACATATTATGGGCGTTAGTGTTTTTTCACTTAACCTAAAATTTAAGTTAACGTTAACGATAAAAACCATCGTTCACAATATCAATAATTGTATTGAATAATTTAACTATACACATATAAGGCACTGGGAATGCAAGATACAAAAATATGCATCCTAAACTAATCTAGGTAGGTACGTAGGTATACCATAGCTTATAGTTACGATATAGGGTGTCGGAATACAGGAAATAAAAAAACGAAAGGCTGTCGAAAGAAACGATAAGATTGATTCTTATCAATCTTATCGTTTCTTTCGACAGCCCAGAAGATAGTATGTGGGAAAGGGCGTGCCGTGTAAGACGAAGTCACGAATGGAAACCCTATAATTAAACTCAAGGCATGTGGTGACAATGAAAATTCAAATGAGAATAATGACTTACCTACTATTAACGACAAAAATATCAAAATGCAAACACAAATAGATCTATCGTACCTAAGTTATACGCCTACAGCTATCTATTGAGTATATGTAAGTATCTATTTAATAAGTAAAATTAATATTATTTACATAAATTATTATTGCATTAGTACAAAAAATCTTTAGTATAAATTATAAAAGCATATCTCTTCCACAATACTTAATCATGAGACGATACCATATAAAAACAAAATAAGGTCGCTACTCATTCGAAACATGAACTAACACTTATAATGCCAATGTTTAATTCTGTGTCAATAATACTCCTTTTCGAAATTACCATTCTCACCGTGACAATTTCGAAAAGGAGTATTTCAGTTCAAAAAAGGGGGCAGAGTAGTGTAGGCCTGGCCACTGTTCGGTTCCATTTTCACGACAACAGGTTGGGTGAGGTCCGCATGTCGGTCCATTTCGTAATGTTTCTCGTGGGGTACCATGCCACATTTTTCGTAGTCTTCTGGAGGCGCGGAATAGCGTGGGGGCTCCTCTTGAAGTGCGCACGCGGAATATTTCTCCTCATGATCATGTGATCTGTACTCGATCTTATCATCGTGGGCGTGCGCTTCCATCTGCGGCGAGTGTGCGGCCATCATGGGGTAGTCACGGACGCCGAGCGGCGGCGGGCTGCCTTCTCCGTATTCATACGAATGTCTCGGCGCAAACATCTGCCCGTCGTGGCCGTTCAGCACAGTCGTGTACGAATACGCCGGTTGCGTGTTAAACCCTGGATAGCCTCCAGCACTGCTCGACGACAGCAAATGGTGCGATGATAGCTCGTACGAGTGTTGATAAGACCAGGAGTCAGCAGGTGATGGCAAGCCGTTTTGAGGAAAGGCAGGTAAGTTTCCCCCGATGCCGGAGAATCCTCCCCCCAGTGTAGTTGAGCTCGGTGAGCTGGAACCGATATAACCTGTTTTTCGTGGAGGTTCACGTTTGCGCCATTTTGCTCTTCTATTTTGGAACCACACCTGTAAGGAAGAACAAGAATAAGCTCTATACTAACTATTTTACTACCTATATAACTTAGAGGAGGTAAATATTCTAGTTATTTTCGTTTATACTTTACATTATATCGTTGTATTTGACTGGACCGTTGGAGCAGTTGGTAGCAACCCTGCCTTCTGTGGATGGACTTGTCTATTTGACTTGTGTCTGGTTACCAAAGTACAAGTTATGCCTAGTTTGGGGCCTGAAAACCTTGTGTTGATGTTGTCCCATATTGTCTCATCCTACTTCCTATCCCACTAATATTATAAACACGAAAGTTTGTGAATATGGATGTGTGGATGTTTGTTACTCTTTCAAGTTCAAACTGCGGGACCAATTTTCATAAAACTTAGTATGGAGGTAGATGAGGTGCTGGATTAACACATAGGATACTTTCCATCATCATCATCAACATCCATCATACGTAGGTACTGTATTTTATTATTAGTCTTAACTGATTGATTTAGTAAATAATAAAATTTCCCCATGTAAATATTTTATGACATTTTGGTATATAAAGATGGAATGGCCTTGGAGAAGATAATAAGCTACTCAAAGTACTAATCCTGTGCAGGCGACGTAGCGCGCACCAGCTAGTTATTAATATTATAGGTATACTTACTTGGACTCGTGATTCTGACAAGTTGAGCTTGAGAGCCAGTTCCTCCCTGGCGAATACATCAGGATATGGCGCGCGTTCGAATGCTCGCTCCAACTCTTCCAACTGATATGCCGTGAATGTTGTTCTGTGGACAAAGTGAGCATACATTGTTAATACGAAAGATAGACACACGCGATGTGATGCTTATCACATTCTATTATAGAATCGTTAATGTTATATTAGCGAATCCCTTCAGCCTCACATATATTGATCAAGGCTTTTCTACCGACTTCCAAAAAAACTAGGAGGTACTCAATTCGACTGTATTTTTTTAATGTGTGTTACCTCATAACTTTCGACAGGGTGAACAAATTCTTTCAAATTGTTTTGTTTGAAAGCTGGTGCTTCCCGTGTGGTTCCAAGTTGGTGTGGTTTAAATTTCATCAAATTCGGTCCAGTAGTTTTTGAGATACACTCCAATAGCTGAATAGAATGGAAGATGGTATTAAGTATTTCAAATTGTACTTGTAAAAGATTATTTATAACTAGCTGAACCCCGATTGGTGATGGATGATGATGATGAAGATGAAAAGTATAATATGTGCTTCACCGGGATATAATCTATAACATTGGCAAATTTTATTACGATCCGTTCAGCCGTTTAGGCTAAAGTTAATAATAATAATATTAATAGGCTAATAAGCCTAGGCTAAGAGTGTCATACAAAAATAAGTTCTAAAAAGCTGTTAATTTGGAATTACATACAGACACTTCAATTTTATTTATCTGTATAGATATATTAAAGCGAACTAACACTACCTCAAAGTACCTACTCATAGTCAGGGTCTTCTTTACGATCTAAGCTCGAACATTGTTCGGATGACGTCATTACGATACCGACCCCTATTCAAACACAATAATTGTGATGCGTTTCTAGGGTTTAACTATCACGCTAATACGAGTATTATAAATACAATAAAGACAGGCCGGTTGGCGCCGTTGGTAGCACCTCTGCTTTCTGAGCCGCTGGTCCCCGGACAGGTCAAACATTTGTGTGCATGAACGTGTCTGTTTGACCTGTGTCTGGGTGTGTATATATTTTAGTATGTATATCAGTCATCAGGTTACCATAGTACAGGCTCTGCTTAGTTTGGGACCTGAAGACCTTTGTGTGGAAGTTGTCCCATATTATATTAATATTATTATTATAAAAAATACGTGTGTTTGTGAGCGAGTGTGATGTTTGTTATCTTCACGCTAAAATATTTTTTCTTTAAAAATTTGTTATGAAGATAGCTAATACCCAGGACTAACGTATACAGGCTAGAATAGAAATATATAGAGGCAGAATAGCAATGTAATAGAGGCTAGTTTATATTTAAATTAAATGGGTATTTCCTGAGGAATTGTGACAAATTTACTTCACGCGGACGAAGTTGGTGGTTATTATCTTTCGGTGAAGGTAACGTGTAGAATACAGACTACCCGTAACCATTTTCACAGCAAAGTGCTCGAAAATAATATAAAATGTACTGCTCCTCTACAACATAGTTAACTGCCACTTAGACGCACCGGCTCTGCTGTTAATTTTTACGTTCCACTGTCGCGCACGCGACGTTCGAATAATAAAACTCTATATATGATTAACTTTAAATCATCGAGTTATGCAAGAAACGCCCCTATTTCTCGGCTGTGCTCAGTATTCAATAAAAAGTGTTCATATTTATACATATTCAATACGTCTAAAATTATGTTTACGTAAAACCTGTGAATGTTTAAAATTAACTTATTAATTAGCTACGCATAAATACGCGCATATTTTTAGAGTCATTTATTATATTATATACAATTTTATTTTTATTTTTAGTCTTATGATCTTTCTCTTTACAGCTCATGCTCCCGCTGCTGGGGCATAGTTATTAATTAGATAGTATTCGTTATAAAATATTAGGACATTTAGTTGAGTGTACTTCCTTCGCTACCTTTCATTATTTATGTACATTAACGGCCGGTCCCAATAATCAATCTATCGTCGGTGTACCTTACTAGTGATAGCTATTTGACACTTTTTGTATGGACGTTATGTCAAATTTCTATCGGTAGTAAGGAAAACCGTGGATAGATAGATTATTGGGATCCCCCCTAACGGCCGGTCCCAATAATCTATCTATCGCCGGTTTACCTTACTAGAGATAGATATTTGACACTATTTGTATGGACGTTATGTCAAATTGCTATCGGGAGTAAGGTAAACCGTGGATAGATAGATTATTGGGACGTGCCTTAAGTCGCAAATGTACCTATTGTTGTTTGTGAGTTTTCAAAGTACGCTTTGTTTTTGTATAATTCTTAGTTGTACTGAGTTAGGCCTGTTATTGGCGGGTATATTTAAAAATATATTATATCTATGCTATTGACCTATTAATTAATAAATAAATAAAATATTCACAAATAGCAGATTGGTGCCAGTCGCGGACGCATCCACCATCTGACGCGTGCAATATGGCTGCGGGTCTGCATCAGCGCAAGCGGCACGCGCGAATTGATTGAGCGTGAAAGTAAATTCACCCCCGTTGCGCGCCACCACCAATATTGTATACGTAATTGCCTGCCAATCTGCATTATTAATTATGGAGGTATTTTATGAGTCCGTTTTTTTATTTCACCGCAATCATTTGTTTAACGAAGGGGGTGAGTATAAGCGTAAGTTATAAACACTTACTAAACACTTATTTTTGTGTGTGGTGTAGTTCAAAATGTATGCATCTACTCTTACATTGGTTGTCATTATGGTTGTGTATACGAGGCAATAGGATTATTCCGCTAGCCTCGGTCTTGGTGTTTTCGGTTGTAAAATGGGGATGGCAAAATTTATATATGCAATTCCGTGGCATACTCCCCAAAATGAATGTGATAAAAAACTGTCAGATTTGCGACCTTGCGACGATACTCTGAACCATTGAAGTATCAGTAGATATTTTGCATCAGAGCTGTAATGAGAAAGCACTACCATGAAGTGTTGAAGGACGCTGTACCAAGTGAACTTACTGGGCTAATGCAACTGAACGTGCAAAGCTTTGATGTTGAAAATGGGTCGCATTGTCTGTATTTAAGTCGTAAATAACTAAATAACTTTAAAGTTTTTAAAACCAGCTAATATTTTTTCAACAATACTCACTAGAAACAGTTTTGAGTTCGGTCTGATAGGAAGTAAAATTCAAAATAACGGTTAATTATTGTTACCACGCGAACAATGCAATTGTTATAGCAATTGAAGCCATTATACGATGGTGTTGCCCGATGCTCCCGTAAGTACCCGGTCACTGCACGCGAAGATCTGTCCGATAAGGCAATTGACTTCCCGGAGTTATACGGGTAATTAATGTATCAAATATGGCGACATTTTTTTATAGCCTGTAATTTGCAGTTCGTTCATAAAGGCGCCTGCATCAAGTGTTTTGTTGGTTCCTTGAGACCCCCCATTGGTCCTACCCTACTTGTAGTACGGGTGTTTATGTTTAGTTCACGACCGCTAAGATTCAGTATATTTTTTTTGAAGACTCTTTATTAATTATACTTTATGCTCTAATTTCGAAAATGTTGGTATTTTTTTACCACAACTTGTTAGACCAACATAGTTTACCATTATGTACATCAGTCCATAATTTTCTTACCCGTATCCTAAATTTGAGGTTATTTTATGATATTTTACGGATTATTATATGTTTTACACAATCACAAATTGTCAAACGTTTTGACTTCCGTTCGTTTTCCATCTGCCATCAAGACATAATTACATGGCCATCAGCCGTGCGATTCTCTAAGAGCAAACATCGTTGCATCTTTGACAACATCCGTGAAACAAATGACGAGATGACAAGAAATTGGAAAAACAACCTTATGTACTCTCAAAAAGTATTTGACATCGGTGAGCTCGTCGACGAGCGCATCGACGAATCATTAGAGAATCGCAAGGCTGCATATCTGACGTTTTTGGGACCCATGTTCTTAGTATACCCGTTACGTTTCAGGTCTTAGAGGAAATACTGTGGCCACATATTAATATACTATATTAATTAATTATTGAATTGTTTTCGTCTTGTTAATTGAAATGTCTCAGATTCCTATGATATGACACAAGTGTCATATTCGCTATATTGTATTGTCTACTTGAATTTCGATATGATTAGCTTTTTTTAATGCTTCTGCTGTAAAAAGTTATCAAAAATTGGCTAAGCTGCCGCCAATTGATGACGTCGATAAAATAAGAATGATGAAGGTTTTTGTTAGTCAGTTTATCTCATTAGCTGCGATTTACTTTAAATTACAAAAAATAATATGATATTTCTAAGACTTTTGTACACATTAACGGACTTAAAACATACTTTAACATCCTAGATTACATTAAAATAAATACCTAATTCATACCACATGTCTTGCTAGAATGCTCCCAAAAAGCGACGGTAAAATTATTAATACGATTATGGAGACATCAATTCATCTTAAATGAGTTTTTAGTTAATGAACACTTACTAAAACTTTAACTAATTACCACTGTTTAAAACTAAAAAAACTTACACTATGTTTACAAAATTGCTTTTATCATCTCTAATCGTGCCAGTTGTCGTTCCACTCCATATGTTGGTATAACATTAAAACGTCATCGTATTAGTTATGCAAATGTTAAATAGGGGCGATCAACATTCCTTTACAGAACAGATATTGAAGGGGATGCGACCCCTATACAACACCTGTGCAACATCCAAGGGCGGCGCGTGCCAATAAATAATACTATTGCGAGTGAATGAACTCAACCGTAAACATACTTCAATGTGATGATTGTTTAATTATGCGACATGAAATTTTATAAAATATGTATCTATATAATGTTAAGACAAAATTTGTCTTTATATATTAATATCAAAATCTTTTTTTTTTAAAGCGTTTTTGAATCAGTTAAGTAAATAAAATAAAACAACAAACTACTAAACTATAAATTTAACCTAGGTAAAGATCATTAATAAAATAATCATTTCACGCGAGGGTTCTACGCAGCTACAGTGGGCGCTACGAAGATGAACATCTCTCTAGCTACGGTCTTCGTAGCATGCTCTCGTAGACGATACTACGAAATGCATTGTAAACTTACATGAAACAATATTTTTTATAAGTATTCATTTTCTTAATATTTTTAATGATATTTGTTTATTAGGCGAGCTTGTGGTGCTCCTGATATGTTGCAAGAAAATCTACTGGTATTTAGGTACTTACGAGCTTCGAACTAAGTTACTTATCTGTTTCTTATAAGCGTTTTCGTAAGACAGAAGTATTGTACTGACCTGGTTTTCTTCTTCTTGATACCGTTGTTGTCGCCTTTCTTCTTTTCGCTTTTCTTGGTTGTGGGCGGCGGCGGCGGAGGTGGATGCGGCGGTGCGCCGTCCACCGCCTGCAGCATCAGTGGCTCGTCCTTGCGCTTGTCAAAGACGGGTAGATCGTCGCGGTAGAGCTCGCCGCCCGCGCCCACTACTACGGCCACGTGCCGGTCCTTGCCGAACTCGCCGAACATGTGCTCTTCGAAGGGCGGCTGGTCCATGCCAGGGCCGGTTACCGGGCCCGGGCCGGGCTCAAAGCACTCATAACGCGGCCCGTGGCCGGTGCTGTCTCCGCACACGTACATATAGTGGTCGCCGGGCGGCGGGCGCGGGCCCGCTACCTCCGCGCCGCCGGCCTCGCTCGGTTCCGTAGCTGCTGCCGCCGTCACACCGCCGGGATCGTACCCTGACTCGCACCTCTGATCGCAAAGATACTCAACAATTTAACTTCATTTAAGTTAACTCTCGGGATCGATGAACGTTCGCGCCGTTCGTATCGTCGTGTCCGTCCCGGTTAAATGGCTTTAATCAGCTTTAACGAACTAACCGAATTTGCCCCGCGGTTGGCCAATTTATATTACCATAATGCGAGTGTCAAGACGGTTTCGGAGCCAATAAGCGGCGTGTGCGAGGTTGGCGGTTGTCCGGCGGTGAGTGGTATTATGGATCGTAGTCGGTGCGCGCAGGAAAGAGATTGGACGGAGCGAGGTGGGCGCTTAGGACGTTGGATTCGATATGGTCGCGGGCCAATAACGGCGCGCGCGGCCACACCCCCGGTAGTGGTGCGGCGAGCGACGCTCGGTAGGAGCACCCTCGCACGCCGTCGCTGCGGGCTCGCCGCGCGGCGCGCGCTTATGCGGGATTCCCACAAAAGCACCCGATATTTCGTTTGTCTCGATGGTATTGTATGACCCGAACGCCCACATCATTATTGTGAAAGTCCATAACGCGTCATTGTAAATCCGTATCAACACCACTCGTATGTCTGCTTCATGATTTATAGCCGTGGGAATTCTTTATCCTTTTGAACGTTTAGCATTGCAACACTTTCATTAATTACCGAACAAAATCTTGTAAAATTTAACAACTACGAGTACAACTAAAGAATATATAATAATCATAAAGTTTACATATCACACTTTAAAACTTTTCATAACTTGCTTAGCTAATGGAATTGCTATGCGAGTATTAATACCCACTTTAAATTAGGTGTGAAACTAATTCAAATTGAAGAAATCTCTGAAACACACAAAATGACACTTGACGTGAAACAAAACCAAACATGAGAAGCAGATGCATCAGCAGATGGAAGCAGCTATTGCCCGGCGCAGCGGCGCACGCGCACTGATGCCACCGATCGACGGAACGATCGCTTAATTATTAATTAACAGTTATTGCTTGGGATTATTAATAAAACATTCGCCCTGGCTATTGGCACTTAGATTAGCGCCGAGGGAGTAATGGCGCATTTCAACAATTTCGGTTGTTATTTAATTGAAGTCAATTTAGATGATCAGAGTCTATTTAGGTTGGTGCTGGCTCGCCAGCGGGATCTCTGCTTCATTGGGCTTATTGGTGACTTTCAGACAACACGAATTGCACTCGCTGATGCACTTCTCGTCGCATTTGCACTTTGCGGGAGTTTTTGTAATTGTGTAACGTACAGATCTGACCAGCATATCAGTGTGGCGATAGAATCCGTGCTCGGTGAAATCTGGTGAAACTTTGTAGTGTAAGTGGATACAAAACAGAAGTTCTAGTGAAGTGAAGTAATCGGGAAATAATCGCGTTGTTCAGCGGTTCCGTGGGTGTGCGTGTGAATATTTCGTGAGCTGACAACGATTACGTCGCTCCGTAGCGAGCGTTCGACACGTACCTACCTACTTAGCTACGAATGTATCGTGCTCGCTTGTAGCATTTAGTTTCAGTGTCTGGATTCTACACTTAAGTATTATTATACTATATATGTAACTAGAATTATTTCTGCTTGCATTTTAAGCGATTCTTTGTGTAGCTTTTCTTTGAGTTTTAACTATTGGATTTTGAGAGCCCGTTATGTCCTAACTCTTTTAAACATACTGCAAACTAAATAAATATTTTTGAAGGAAGCGTAGGTTATAAAATATGTATGCACTGTACAGCGTTACAGTCTGCGCATGTACCTACCAAACTGGTTATACATAAACCCGTATATACTATGTACTAGATGTAGATGTATAACCCGGAAACGGTTTTGTAAAGTTTTATTTACGTAATGTTAGTTTAAAATGTTTGACCACTATCTCACTTGACTCGGTGTAATTGCTGTTGAAGGTTATCCTACACTGGTAGTTCAAAAAAGGCGATCGAATATCCCGTTAGGTACTTCGTGATAGCTGTTCAGTCCTTAGGTTAATAGTTAGCCAGTGGACACCAGAACGTTCCATAACAGTATGTCGTGTATTTCATTACCATGTAACCTTCCCCGAAAGCCAAAACCCGAGGTAGAAGTCGTTCCAGAGGCTACCTAATGGCGGCTGATCTTAATTGCTTCCGTGCTACATCACTTCAAATGTTAATAATGAGTTATGTTTGTTATATGTGAAACGTAAAAAAATAACGTTACCTGCCATATAAAATCTTAAGTGCATCTCAATATTAACACGGCTTGTAGACTAAATCACATTTGATTTAGAACTCTTACCTCACAAACATCTTAAATAACTGTGATGCAAGTTATTCGTCTAACGCCCGGTTTCTGGACGTATATAAAATCTATGATCAACTAACAAAGCTTTTATGTTGACAGCACTGTCAAATCAATTGGGTTGCCGAAAGGATGATTATGATAAAATTAACTGATTAGAGCAAATGAATTTTGTATATGGCCGCCTCCTTTATTCCTTCTCCTTTTATTCTTTCTTATTGGGACGGGTATATTCCGTCATCCGTCGTGATGCGAAACGTCAGATGCGAAGAAACCCGACCTACTAGTAGACGGTAGGCCTCTTGTGCAAGAAGCAGACTTGTTTGGTATCACGGCTGTGCCAGATATTCTGCCGAGAAGTAATAGTGCGGAACTACACAAGCATTAATGTGTAAGAGTGGGAAGGGCGCTGTAGCAAGTGAAATTATTAGGTTATAGATTACTCAATAACCTGATCTTGACTTAACAAGATTGCTTTAGTTCCTGCAGCTTCGCTCGCTTGCCCTAAGGCTTAAGGTGCTGTCAGCTCAGCGCTTCATTTTCCTTTACTTGAAATCAAGCAAGCGCATCTCGTAAAAACGTAACAAATTCATAAAAATATAATGTGCACTTCAAAGTCAAAATCATTTATTCTTTAGGCATCAAAAAACTCTTAAAAACAAAAAATTCTTTGTCACTGTATGTGTATTAAAAATTGCTGCTTTATGATATCTGTTTCATAATAATAATACATATAATAGTGAATAAAGAGAAATACTGTTTTAAAGGTAAAATGAAGTTTGAATTTTTTTAATGCACTCTAGTATGTTAAAATAACATATTTAATTCTTTAATTCCGTCAATGTGTACTTAGAAGTCTTATAAATGTCACATTATTTTTTGTATTAAATTAATCGCTGCTTATGAGATAAACTGCTTTAAAAACCCAAATTTTTATCGACATCGTGATATGACAGCACATTAATAGGCTACGGAACTCCGTAGCTTACTAACCCGTTGAAATGGTTATGATCGATTCACGTTGTGCACAGGAAGAACATAAAATTATAATTATTAACTGACTTTAAAAAGGAAGAGGTTTTCAATGCGTAAGAATATTTTTTAATTATGTACTCCGATCATTCGAAGACGCTTGGATACGGTCCAATTTAAATTTGATCAAGATCTGACCAGTAGTTATTTAATAATAATCTATCATCAACATCGGATTTAAAAATAGTTACAAAATTATTAAAAAAAAATAGTTATAATTTTTATAATAGTTAAAATATATCAGTATTTTTGAGTTGAAAAGTATCCCTATTAAAAATATATCGCGCTGATTATAATTATAAGCATAATTATAAAGCATCTAAAGATTAAGATCTAAAAGTAATTCGATACTCTGTTTTGTAAATAATTCGTTAATACTACGGTAATTTATATAAATTAAATACACTTCATGCAAACACATTCCCTCTTCATCAGCAGCTGAAGAGTCTAAATATGCCATCAAATTACTATTATATCAAAATTCAACATCTTAGACTACTTGTACCTAATGTTAACGGTTTATAACTCGGTTCCATGAAGTCCTAAGAAAGACGTAGGAAAGGTACCTGCTGGTACCCCGAGGTAGAGATAAAGATAAGTTTAATACACAAAACATGAGTTACATTATACGTACTCTCTTTTACTTCCTAATTTTAGCAGTTAGAGGTACATGTTTGGCCTATGTACTTATGAAACTCGGGAAAAATAGTGCTATTCTTTTTAGAATTGTATGGTCTATATAGTTCTAAATCTATTAAGAATACTATATAAATATTACCTACGAAGAAATAATATTTCTTCGTAGAATATTACCTATACTCTATACGTATATGTTGAAAACAGAAATATTGAAATTAAAAAGTATATTTCATTAACTAACTAGCTAAATCATTGTTAATGTCTAAAATCTGAATAAATTAATATGAAGTATATTTTTTATATACAGGATGTTTGGTAGCTTATAGAGTCTAAACATCCGATCTAAAACAGATTTTACAAATGTTATGGTGGTAAATAAGTACAATTTCGGAGAAAACGGGACAATTCACAAAAAAAAGTTAAAAAACTTGGGGGGTCAGGGATTTTTTTTTGGCCAACTTGTATTCTCCAAGTGGGCCCCCGAACACGCTCATTTGGTTTGTCGGTCCCTCTACCAAACATCCTGTATACTCGTACTTACAAATTACAAAATAAGGGTAGAATGATTATGACAGTTAATAATAAAACAACTCCTGTTAAGTACAACTGTAAGTCATGTTTTAAGATAAATAATACAATACAAAATTCTCTATTGATTCTGATGAAGTATTAACATAATACATAAAAAAGGACTTCAGTCGATTGCCGGCCTTATCGCTATAACACTCTCTAACATGCGACCTTGCATGGAGAAGATTTTTCACTCACAAAAATAAAAATACATAAAATAAAGTAAACACACATTATAAACAAATATCATTCAAAAAGTCACACAAGAGCACAATATTTAAAAAATACTACTATCTATACTATGTTATTTAAAATTTGCTTTAAAGTTATATAATGGCTATTAGTACTCGTAGCTTGGAATTTTCTTGAAATTCAGACATGCCATGGCCATCAGTATGGTGTGAATTATTAATTCAAGCGACTTCTAGATTTTTGTTATAAGGATAAGGTTAGGTTAGAAACATTGGTTCTAACTCAATGGTTAGAAATAACAATTTAAAAAAAATATGGTCGATGTTCCAACTTACAAAGTACCTATCGAAAGACCAAAAAGTTATATATCCTATTATCAAAGTTTCGGATTATTTGCTATCAAAATTATTAACTTCTTAATTTACATTATATACTGTATATATAAGACCGTCTTATCATGGTCGCCTTGAAGTTCGGGCGCATCACCGCGCGATACATTTACTAAGAACCAAATGGTAAAACCTTCCTTAGTGAACATGTGCTGAAGTTCGTATTTGTCATAGCAAACAATACGTGAAATGATCTCCTACTTGGAACACCTCCACACCGTGTACATACATCATACATTAGTACAGAAGTAGAGCACTGTCGAGTAGGTATATACCTACTCGTACCATAATAACATATTAATAATAACTCGTACCATATAAATGTTTTAGTAACCTTTTAGGATAACGTAAGTAAGGTCCTCATCTATATCTTTATCCATACAGATAAATAAAATTGAAATGTCTGTGTGTAATTCCAAATTGACACAGCTGTTCGCTAAATGAATATGAAAGTATATTACTACGGTACTTCGATACTACGGTAGTTAACACAGTCAAAAATAAATTACAATGTTATGTTAACTTAATAGTAGACGGATCAAATAACTCAACACTTACTCAAAAAAAAAATGCATTGGATTAACTTTATTTTGAATAAACAAAATGTGTACAAAAGTTTTTAGAAGTCACGTGACCAAAAACGAAAGTAGCGGCGGAAATGATGTCATAAGGGCAAAAATATGATAGTGTCGTGCTTTATCAACAGATTAAGAAACAAGCAAGTGAAGAAATCATCTAATATTATAGCTTTATAACTGAATACATACTATATTGCCGCAACCGCAAATAATAAGTTTGTTATACATTTTTATATTGAATAAATACCTAAGTTTATAATAATATTTAATACTAAATTCGTTTTTGATGATACAATGATCACAAGAGATTTAGATTTTTTTCTATTTATGAATGAAAAAGGGTCTTGACAGACATACAGACTAACAGACGGCCAACAAAGTAACCCGATAAGGGTGGATTTTTCCTTTTGAGGTGGAAGACCCTACATAGAACAAATTTAGCGGCTAAAATGAAGGTTTATTTTTGTAACTGCAGTTAACTAGTTAGAGACTAAGAAAGAAGTCAGTCATTTAATTGCCGTTTTGTATAAGTCACGTGGATGCATTACTAAAACTTGCTAACACGATTGACGAAAAAAAAACAAAAATAATGTTTCACGATTTTATACACTTTACTGACACTCGTGCACCATTGTGAACATCAACGGTTAATAATCCACCACTATTACACGCCAACACTTGTGAATATACACAAAAGATAATAAATTATAATAGTCATTGTTGGTTTTTTCACGCCATCTCCATGTTCAAGCAAGCAACCTCCAAGCAAGTAAAACGTATTATAATCACAACAATATTTGTTTTGCCCTAGTGACGTCATACGACGTATAGGTCGCCATATAGCCGCCATAGAATAATGTTTTAACGTCAATTTTAAAATTTGAAATAAAGACATCGTTTTTTTTACTTTAGAGTTCTCTAAATATTTAAAAATGCTAGGTGTGTATTTCGGTGTCCTGATTAATTTTTACATTAAAAAAGGCCAACAACCCTATTTTTATAATTTTTGTCTGTCTGTCTGACTGTTTGTTCAGGCTAATCTCTAAACAGACTGGACAACTGGACAACTGGACCGATAACGGGAGTTTCACTGGCAGATAGCTGATGTTATAAAGAGTAACTTATGCTAATTTTATTTTAGAAATGCAAAATTTAAATCTCTGTCATTCTGTCTGTTTGTTACCTTATCACGCCTAAACGGTTGAACGGATCGTAATCAAATTTGGCAAGGTTATAGATTTTACCCTGGGGAAGCACATATGATACTCTTCATCATCATCCATCACCACGCGGGTGAAACCGCAGGGCGCAGTTAGCCATAAATAAATAAAGATAAAGTTTACACACTAATACCCCTATAAATATATAATACCAATAGGATTTACTGTCGCGGGCGACATGGACGCATCCAAGACCCGATAATAAACATTTACCCCAGCCAGAAATCGGACCCAGGACACCTTGCGCTTCGAAGGCAGGGTGGCTACCAACTAAGCTACCGGGTTCGTAAATAAAATTAAAAGTACCTCCAAGATATAAATTTTCCTATTGACACATATAGTTGTTGTAGTTGATGTCTAGTATCAGTGAGGTACTCACATAATAGGTAAAAATGACATCAAAGATGTACACATATGATTTGTTATGAAGGACATTATCTGCCGCGTTTTTTGCCTAGTTACGTCTTCTGTGAATTTGATTTTATGTACTTCCTATGTACCTACATGTGCCGGGTACATATCTACACAGTGAGTCATGTGACAGGCGTAGGAGCTTCACATAAAATCTCACTGGCGACGGGCGGCGACGCAGAATCTGCCGCGCGCTCAATTGGACTCAATTGGCTTTAATTGACTTCAATTGGAATGACCTCGCGCACCGACTCCGGTCCCGCTCCTAGCCTGACACTTTTACATCTATCTTTTTTGGAGCTGACATAAAAGCTAAGATAAATTTCATTGACCGTAATAAAACTACCCACAGAAGTGTTTGGGTGCCATTCTTGTGTAGGCATCATGTAAATTGTAAAATTTAGGTTCAGCGACTAATTTTATATGATGTTTAAAACCATACTCTATTATTATGGAAAATGTTTTCAAACATGCATGTCTGAGGATCATAAGTTTATACATGTATGTATATCGTCTGCTCCGCTTATTTACATTCCTTATCTAAACATATAAGTAGGTATGCTGTATAAATTAAAATATGTAGATATATAATTTAAAAGAACCTTGCTGTATAGGTTGAATATCCAACGAAATACTAAGTAAGCGTTCAAAATCGCTCCATATTTCATAAAAAGTAAAATGAAACACATCATTTATAAATGAAGCAATTTATCCTGATTGAAAGAGTACACAATGTCATGACGCCACTTGCGACGGTATTAAAGACACGACACATTTTGGCACGTGTCCTATCCGGTGTACAATTGGGCTTAATTAGGAAATGGCGGCGCAGTCCGGGAGACCTGACGACTGTTCACTCATTTAGATAACAATCACAAAAATGGAATTTCATAATTTTCAGATTAACTTATTGCTGTGTTTAAGTTATATACTATTGACGTAGCGTAGATATGTGCGCTTTCTTGTTTGATTTCTTTGATTTGCTTTGCGGTAGTCCCCAAAAATTACGATGGACAGGACTGGTGCCATGTTCGTCGTCTTCGTCGATTGTATCCAAATGCCGAGCATGCCTGGGCGGTCTACTTTCTCCAAAAGCAGTACTACGACGAGGATCATTATTAACGTTACTGACGTCATCATCACCAGGTTCTTCATAATCATATTTGCTAGACGGAATAGTTGTAGTAACATCGTCAAATCTCAAATGCTTACTTGATGATACACCCTTATCATACGGTGCTATCCTTTCTTTTGACGGGCCGGGTTGTTCATCGTCATTAGTACTTACGTAAGCATGAGTTCTTACCACTTTCTCACTTGAAAGTTCCATTTTATTTATATTTTTTGCAAATTTTTTCTTGGTTTTACTTGACAGTGCTAAAAAAGAATCTGTTCTCGCGTCCTTGAGGAACTTCAAGAGACTTAATTCATCATTATGATCTTCAGGGAGTGGTTCGTCTAGAGTAAGTGAAGAATCCCGAATCATTATTGGGAACTCCAGGGACGCGGGTTCATCTTGTTCAGTCACATTTTCCATGTTTTTTGATAAAGATATCTTTTTGTGTTTTTCTATGTAATTCATCTCCAAACTTTCACCAGTTTGAACCGACATGTCCGTAGAAGTTGGTGCCATTTTGCTAATTTGTAGTTCAGTAAATGAGTACATTCTTTTGGATAGCGATCGACTCGAGCGCAGCAAATCATACATTTCCAATTCGTCTATTTTCTTCTTCTTTTGGAAGCAACAGCACAGCTTTCTTAAAAATCTTTTACATAAGCTTTCTTTTGTTACTTCTATCTTTGTAAAGTCGTCCATATTATCATCATCAAACAAGTGACTCTGGTAAATCTGCTTAGACATATCACACGTTTCATTTGGCGACCGCATGACAGTGTCCAAATACAAGCTGAAATAAAAAAAAATACTTATTAAAATTTGTTAATTTTTACATTGTGAAACAAAAAATATACATAATAAAGTAGATCCTTTAGGTAGGTATACTGTGTGTTTATTGAGAATATGCATGTTTTATGTATGCGGTGGGATGGGCAAGTTGTTCACGTGACGGTAACACACCGCCCCATGGAAGCAACCTAAATCTGTAATAATGTTCTATGTGAGATGCACTGCGCTCGTATATGTCGAGTCATAGTTGTATAGTCCCATTCACCAAGTAAGTAATTTCGCTTGCTACAGTGCCTACCAACCTTTCTTACCTTACATTCTAATAAACATCAAAATTCGTGTAGCCATAGTTCAGCGGGAAGTAGTAACAAACAAAAACTCAATCAATTACTCACAAACTTTTGTATTATAAGATGTTACGTGATTGTAAGAATAATCGTACCTACTGGCCCTGTATTAAATCGTATTATCAAATAATTTCTATTATAAATATACAGATATACAATTATGTCCAGAGGTGACGGATAAAAGTACATCTAGTCTCTGGATTCTTTTTATTATAACTGTTTTAAATTCGCGGTAAATATTAACGCTAATTGTATTTAGTGAATGACGTGCAAAATGTTCTAAACAAAATTAGCTTTAAACGCTATTTATTTAAACGTGATTTTATGCCTATCCGCTTACAAAGAAAATACTGGTATATAACTATGTTTAATTTTGCTGCCTTGCAATCTTAGCGAATGTCGGGTAAGACAGGCACACGAAATTGACACAATAAATAATGTACTCGTAAGTAATTAAATATTTACATAATTAGTAATTTTACCTAATACGGTTAATTAGGCGGGAATGGCAACAATGCATGTCAGTAATTTTGTTTATTTTCCCTAGATTTGTGTTTCCTTTAGTTTTCTAATAATGGCAGCATACTTAGCGGCGCCTTTAACCGTGTCATCTCTAATATTATAACTAAACATAACTATTTATATTAAGATCTGCTTACAATGTAGGTATTTGAACACATAAAATATATCACCATATCACCCAGGGATCTCGTGTGTTATTCGTTTGAAGAATCCTACGAAAGTGGTTTACTCAAAATGATGTGTACGCTGAGGAACGTGACGAACTAACCCAGTTGATTATCTATTATTGTGTTGCTACTATAAATGGTAAGATAGGAAAAATAAAAGACGTACTGACATATTTTCTGATCCATCAGTGTAAACGAAAAACGCGTCTGCTACTTTGGGTACGCATCGCTTCAGCCAGTAATGGACCGTGTAGAGACCAGTCATGAGGACGGCAAGGAACGTGAAGGCTGCTAGGTACACGTTATGTTTCAGGTTAAATAGCTCGCCACAACGTAGACGGTCCTCGTCGTATATATCTGAGAGATGAAAAGATTATTTGTTAAAAACCAGAGTAATAATATACAATTTTAAAAGTTTTAAACGGACTCCATTCTATTATTGCAGATAACTAGACAAAATTGTAAGATCCAATGATAATGATAAATTATTATCCAAAACTACTGTTCAGATCAGGGGAAGCACCAGCTTGCAATTGTAAAATAATGATCAAAATAGGTTCACTTAGAAAAATGTTTGACTGATTTTAGTGCACATAAAAATACAGTCGAATTACCTCGTCCTCCTTTTTGGTAGCCGCTTGAAAATCAATATGATTACAAAAATAAAAACATCAATTTGTCTGTATAAATAGAGTATGGTATAGTAGCTACTCTAGATAATTCACCTAAGTACGATAAGGAACACGTATAACTAATGGTATCTTAGGTTTTCGCAATTACTATACATTGAAATTAAAACTGTTATAAGAATTAAATCACGTGTATTATAAATTATTTTTATCTCAACGTGGTCGCTCGTCCACCAATCATTACATTTCAAACCGTAATCTCTCTAATGCCGAACAAGATGACTAGAAAATGTTCAAAACGTCGAGATTAAAATAATTTAAATTAGGTACGCCATAGTGAATACGCAAGTGATTTCATTTTACTAGATTTTTACCCCCGATACTTTATGATATTGGCATTACACCTAAGCCGTAGTCTCATTTAAGTTTGTATTAAAAGGTAAAAAAAAACTAAATGTACCTATTAAATGTCATAAAACTTTAATTGAAAGGTGCGAATAGGGTAGCGAAATTCAAATTTGTGAATCGCCTCACCTTTGGTCGAATCAAAGCTTGACGTCACATGGAATGCTATTAGATTTATCAATGTCGATATTCATACCTTGCTAGTCGTGTTTGAAAGAACATTTGTTGTTATTTATATTTCTGTAGTGTTTTCCATTATCCAAATTGCGATTAAAATTGTAAATTCTTTACTAATAACTGCCTATGCATATAGTTATAGTAGATCCAACCGTTTATCCTCTTTTTGACAGCACCAATAGAACGTAACATGACGATGTTACGCAAAAGTTAACTTATAAATGCGAGGTTTTAAAAATATGACAACTGCTTAAATTTGCTCCTTGATCCCGTATAATAATCATCTTTCACAAAATGAGTCCATAAGTGCAGTAGTTTTTTTATAAATTCCATAAAATAACAAACGTTTTTAAAAAATTACGTTCTATGGCTATCAACATAGTGATGTTACGAAGTTACGATTGAGATATCGATATTGTTTATGAACTATTTTTACACGGGTGTTTTCCGTTCTCGGCACATAATATCGGATTTATTTTTATGTAAAACCGTTATATTGATGCGCCTCAGGAAAACATACAGCATTATTTGAAGACGTGTTTATCTCCTGGTGTATATCCAAAAAAGAACAAGGTTATGATGACTATGATGATTACAAGTACAAGTCATACTTGACGAAGCTGTTACCGGTTAAATCTGGGATGGCCAGCGAGCAACACGGAAGGGAGTAGGCATACACAGCGTTTCCCCTCTGTCAAAGTACAAGTCCGCATGGACCATGGAGTTTGATAATATACTGTGGGGTGAGGGCGGGGCTAGATTTGTGAATGGTGCTTTATTTTTTATGTGTTAGTGATTTGGTTGTGTGAGTATGATCGGCAATGGATCGGTACAGGTATGTTTTGTATGTAATAGTGCGGCTTTGCGCTAGTGTGCAACTTCCCCTCCCGCAAGAAATGACAGAAAGATTTGAACAATATTTTTTAGCTAAGGCTACTCCCTTCCGTGTTGCTCGCTGGGGATGGCAGACATTAAAGTCTGCCGTTTGGTACCAGAAAATAGTAAAGTTTGAGCAACCCCAATTCCAATTTAAGCAAACGAAATCTAATCTTTTATTTTTATTTATTTATTAATCAAAATCAGATTCATCGTTGCTGTCACTCGAGCTATTGCCGACATTTATAATTAATTGTTGACTCATATAATCTATCGCCACGTGTTTATCCCAATCTGCCATTATAGTTTCTTGTGTTTTTTGAATTACATTTTGCCAGCTTTCCGCAGTTACTTTCACACATGCATTTTTTAATAAATTTACCATTTTGTTTGCCGTGAATGGGGGTTTTGTGTTATTTCTAGCAGCGTGTCCTTTAACTTGAGCCCATATTAATTCAATGGCATTGTATTGACAATGATAGGGTGGAAGTCTAAGAACCCAATGACCATGTTCTGCAGCTATTTCGTCGATCACATATCGTTTTGGGAAGTGTTTTTTTGTTCGTAATATATTTAGTAATTGTACTTTTAGTAAGGAGTTATCAACATTTTCACCATGTCGTTGAAGCCAGTCAATGATTACTTGTTTTTTGTCGGCCTGGGTCGGCATTTTATCAATTTGGCGTGAGTGATAGGATGCGTTATCCATAATAATAACTGACGGTTCTTCCAATGATTGTACCATTTCCTTAAACCAACTTTCGTAAACCTCAGAATTCATTTCTTCGTGGTACTCAACTGTTTTTTTGGATTTAAAGGCCAACAAAGCATCTGGCATGAATCCTTTCACAGACCCTGCATGGCAAATGATTAGACGTTCTCCTTTTCCCATCGGTACTGAGGTAGTGGAAGCAGCGGTGTCATCAGTCCAGCTCTTAGACACTGTGTGGTTCGCATTCAGCCAAGTTTCGTCAGTGAAAACAACATTTGACCAATCTGTAATTTTTTTGGCTTCGCTCAAAAATTCGCAACGAGCAAAAGCTACGTCGCGACGCTCCATCAATATTTTGCGTTTGTCCGATTTTTTATAAGTAAATCCAATTTCATTCAAGACCTTTACCAATGACGATTTTTGACCTCGGAACAAATCACATTCACGCAAAGAAGCAACAAGTTTTTTAAGTGTTGGAACTTCTTTACGTAAGTAATAGTTATATATATGACGGCGTATAGCGTCTGCGTCAAAGTTGTCAACCGAAGTCACACGACGTGGTTGGCGTTTTTTCTTCGGCGTACGAAGCTTATTCTCCTGCATGCCGCTTGTTCCGTAGGCTTCGGTAGTAATTTTTGTAATCGTAGATGCACTAATACCTAACGCGGCCGCAACGCGCTCTCTCACTTGCGACAATGGTAAAAGCGGGCCGCCATTTTGATACTCTGCTTCAAAGTAATTACGAAGCTTGATCACCATTTCTCTCGTCTGTCCTTTCAGCACTGATCCTTTCGGCATTTTATAGTTCCAATATAAAACTCAGCAAATAATTACTAGCACGGGCGTCTTGTTGCGAGTGACAGTGACAAATACAAAACGGCGGTGGACCATTGAGTTTTACTACCTTGATAAAATACTACTGCTTACCCATAGACAAAAAAATTGGCAGTCATAGGAATTGCCGATAGAAGTGAAAACTTATAACTCAGAATTTGATAGCTTACCTTGGAAACTACACGGGTGTAACCGGACGGCGTGGCCTCGCCATCTGGGCATGGCCATCTAGAAATGCGTCAGCATTTCCCATTGGCTGATGCGTTTCTAGATGGCCATGCCATGACGGCCTGTCCACGCCCTTTCAACATTCCCCATTGGCTGACGTATTTCTAGATGGCCAATAGCCATGGTCATGGCGCCATTCCTAGGACTATTCTCTTTCCGCACAGACTCGATAGAAAAATGAATCGAAATCGTGTCCACTATAATCACTTGGTCACAACACTTTAACTGACAAATTAGATCTGTCAAAAAGAGGATAAACGGTTGGATCTACTCTTGAAAGCCGGGTCAACGTATTCGATCACTAACGTGAGTATTTTGCCAGTTAATGATAATAATTTTGTATGTGTAAATTCGGGAGAATGAAATACTGTATGGAAAAACACATTAGAATGTGTGCACCTGGATATTTCCTTAATGTTGTCAATAACTTATGGGGTATAAGAGTTAATAAAAAATATAAAAAAAATCGGTTTCTTCATACCTATTACAAATGCCTGGTATGAAACGGTGTTAAAGGAGTAGAAACAAACTTGCCACGAGCATGTCGGGCTATGATTAGTAATAAAGCAGTACTACATATGCTTTTCAAGAGCAGAATGCTAAACCTAATTCTCGATACCCATACAGAAATACTTTTACTATACAAGTGTATAACAACAACACTTCTTACTACAATCCAATAGTCTGGATGTGTCGCCAATATAACGATGTCTGAGTAGTCATAGCTCTATTGATGTCTTTGATTTTAAATTATCCAAATTTAAAAAAAGATGTAAATCAATTCTTCACAAATACTGAAATAATATTATTTTGTAAGTTAACGTTAATGTTATAATTTAATTTAGGTACCAATTTTCTTTTGTCTAAGCATTACTGCTATACCAGATATTTTGTTCATGATGTGTACACATGATTTGGAATAAGCTCTAGTTTATAAACTGTGCACATGTTATTTAAAATTGTATTGGTTTTATTCTGTTTTGTGTGCCTAAATAAGTAAATAAGTATATACATTCAATAAATGCACATTAGAACATATTTTTAGTGAAGGTTTGAGCCAGCCTGATGGACTCTATATCCTCTCTCCGATACAGAGGGCAAAACTCTATGGTAAACACTGCGATTGTGACTTATGTTTAGCGCACCTTCCTATTATTCATCAAGGTTCTAGTATGATACGGGTGGTTATAGTCAGGGTACCGTATGATCCACAGTTGGGCACTCCGTCGCAAGCAACCATGGAGTCAAGACACACCCTCGCACCGGACACTTGGCACTCCAGTTGTGATATGGGGCATTGCGTCTCTCCGCTCAACAAGGTCCTTGCAGATGTCAGGATGATGACCATTCGGTCTAGCTACAAACCCAATAAATTATATAATACATTGTCAGAATACTCAGTGCGTTTTGACTGGTACATTTGTTAAATAGTCAATTCATAATAACATACGCAAAGACAATCCAGTGAACGAAATCATATCTGAATGTGATCGTAACTTAACTAACTCAAACTAACTGTAAAGCTTTTCAGATCTGGGTTACCATGAAGCTGTCATGGGTCTTAATTCATGGATCAAAATGTTAATAGACGTCTGCGTTGTATGCGTTACAACGCATACAATGCATCTATGCATATCTCTCCATTCCACATTTTATCAAAATTGGCCCAGCCGTTTGAGCGTGAAAGAGTAACAATTAAACATCCATACATACAAACGTTCGCGTTTATGATATTAGTAGGATCTACAGGTAATGAAGTGGTCAATAAGAAGTCAGGCCTTTTAGATCCACTGTCTGGTCCAAAAGATTGAATTGAAATGAGAAATGCCATCGGATTCGGGGAGGTGGAATACTTTAACAAAAAAAACCTGGCCTGAAATGGAAGCCGCTACCCTTAAGTGCGTCTTTAGTTTTAGACCAGGCTGACCACATAAGAGTGTATTCAGTAGTTCATCACAGAAGTCTTTAAGATATGGTAACAACACCAACTACCTGCCTATGTACGTATTGTTGATAAATTTTCCCACATACCGTAAAGTTAGAGATGGCCAGAATAATCCGGGAAGAGTTAAAGAGGTGGACATGCCGACTCCCAGACTCGCTGAACTCGCACAGGTTAAACAGAGACGGGCCTACGAACTTCCGTAGATAGCGTAGTGCTACGCGCCCATGCATCTATACGACAAAACTTACTTTTTAACAATAGTACATTACTGCAGAATCCAGTAAGTAAGCTTTATCGGCCAAGTATGAGTTAACCGGTTATATACGAGGCCAGGATGGAATTCTCACTGGTTGAGGCTTGTATAATGATTTTCTCAAAAATTTAAGAATGTTTTTGCTATTTCGGTCTCAGTTTTTAAACCAGGAGGAGTGTCATCTATTTTTCTGAATCAGATTCGCTTGAACTATTTTTTTTGGATTATCTATGTTCACGCGGTAAATTAAAACACAATTGTCGCAATTAAATGTGAAATCCCGCCAGTCCTTGTTTTCTTTTGCTAAAAAGTTTGCGTTTAGTTTTGAACATTGTTCTATTTTTACATTACATGAATGTTTTAGTAAAAATGTAAATTATTGTTTTTGAATCTTTATGTTTATTTTAGAATGAAAAGCTTTTATTCAATATGATTTATAAACTGAAATTATTAAATACAAACATAAAATTCCACACTATACTCCTACAACAATACTAAGTACAAAACGCATAGTGCATACTTTTTCTGCGTCGCGTTAAGTGAACAGACTGTTTATTTAAGGCTCCAAAAATATATCAATCTCATAAATTATGAGATAGATTTATATTTGGAGCCTCCTTCCTATAACCATGTTATAATGGCTAAACTATAATCTGTGTCTGGTACTATGTTTTTTTTCCCAAGCAGATTTAATTAATGAGGATGACCTACAGTCCAGTAAGCAAATTACATACTTACTGGACAGTAGGAGATTCCAAATTTAAAATCTTGCTTCTTACTGGACACTTGTTAATAAGTCTCCGGTAGAGTTCACTTTCTGGATAAATTTTAGAGATGTTACGGCAACATTACGTAGCATTTTTGAGAAAAGGAATTAACTTGAAATTGTCCGCCGTATTATACAACGTGGACTAAAGATAGTCCCGAGTTAAGGTAATATACAGTTGTAAGTAGTTTAGGCAAGTTTGATATATGAAATTCTCTTAAACTATGGTTTGAGTATCAGCCCTGCGATTCTGTAATGATTCGTCGACGAGCTCACCGATGTCAAATACTTCGCCCTTGTACATAAGGTTGCTTTTCCAACGTTTCTTGTCATCTCTTCATTTGTTTCACGGTTGTTGTCAAACATGCAACGATGTTTGCTCTTAGAGAATCGTACTTCTGTTTACAGGATTTACGCGGGAATGAATTCAAAACCTTTACTTCGTAACGTCTTTTCTCGCTACCCTTTGCACGGTACAGTAAAAAGTATTATTTTAATGCTGAATGTATGACTATATAGTCTCTTTGTATTCTGCCATAATATTGGTTATCATGAAGCTTCCGTCAGTGTAAATTTTCCAATTGTAACATTTTCATCGCCATCAACTCATGACTTTCGTTATGTACTTATTGTTGTATTTTTCGTAGACTCACCTTTATTGACCCTTCTATCAAGATATTACCTATTGCTTAATTTTTTTTTCCAGGTGCGATATCTCGGCCTCCGGGAGTCGAAACATTAGGATAAAATTGTGTAACATATTTGGGTGAAATTTTTAAATAAAATGCGAGTACATGTTTGGCGCATGCGTGGCCTTTTTGGGTAGCTCAGCGATTATTCTGAAGATACTTGCCTTTTTTAGGTTAGCAGACTTTACGTTTATTGGTGATAATTTCATATTAAAATGGGGACTAAATTCTGGTAAGTACTTACGATTTTTTGGGCGTTATATTTCATTATATCTGGTGATTGCTTAAACCTAAGCCTTTAAAAAATCTCTGAAAAACTTCGTTTACAAAATAATTTATTTTAATGGCTTGGATTTTGATTTCTATTTTTTATTCATGACTGCACATTGTGGTCTGTTTTTGTATTCCACTTGATGCAACAACAAATTGTCAATATCATCCAAAACATAAAACAGTAGTAATATTAAAATTATGAATGAATATTAAATCATTAATTATCAAAGTAAATAATCATTTTCTTTGTCAGTTAGCAACCGGATAATGCTAGTGTACATCATTCCATATAGCGTATTGGTATGTTTAGCGCAACGCTACGCAGCTATATACCTTCTGAACCGCTGTTCCCGAGTCCGTACCCCCCACAGGTCAAACGTTTGTATCCATGAACATTTTTTTTATTGGTGCAATTGTGTTTTATTCGCAAACGAGCATGTGGCTCATCTAATGGCAAGTGTTCACCGTCGCCCACGGACATCCACAATACTAGAGGTCTAGAGGATGCATTGCCGACCTTTGAGGAAGGAATAGGCTCTTTTATTGAAAGCTTCTAAGTCGTATCTGTTCGGAAATACCTAAAGTGGCAGCTGGTTCCACATAGTGGCAGTGTGAGGCAGAAAGTGTCGTCGGAATCGCACGTCTGTTTGACCTGTGTGGGTGTGTATATAAAAAGCATTGATATCAGGCGTCAAGTTACCACAGTCAAGGCTTAGTTTGGGATCTGAAGGCCTTAAAAAATTGTTACAAAGTTTTTTTATTAGAATAAAAATTTAGTTATTCATAACCTTAAACTTATTGTTAAACCTAAATGTATGTATTGACTTTCACCTTGTGATGTTTTCTAGTATATTCTATATTTCAAAAGTACGCATATTAGTAAATCGGTCGAACCTCGAGTATTAAATTTGGTATTGGTTATGGCATTGGTAGCAATTCACTTGTAAAGAACACTAAACTAAAATTCTCCGAATTAGTTCTGGTAGTTCTTATTCTGTTCATACTAAAATCCACATTTGTGTATCACTTAGAATGGCAATTCTAAAAATATTATGATTTTATTGAATTGTGTGTAATTTTACATCAGTTTAGAGAACACAAAGTTACATGACTACAAAATTTGCACTAAAGTTACCCACGATTGAATAGAAATGGCTAATTTCTTAACTGTCATTGGCAAGCGTCATACATAATCGGACTTATACTTTAGCATAAACGTAACAACTACCATAATCACTACATATAATAAAACTATAGAGCTCGAATTTCTGTACAATAAAGAAATGCTATTAGCCGAGTCAGGGAGATGTAAGGAGTGAAATCGAACTAATTTAGATTTATATCACATTTTTTGTTTCTCTGTTTGTCTGTTTGTCTGTCTATTTGTACGGGCTAATCTCCGAAACGACTAGACCGATTTAAATTAAATTTTGTATGGTGGTAGCTTATATCCCTGGTCGACATAAAGGATACTTTTGATCCCCGTAATTTAAAGAGTTCCCGTAGTATAGTTAAAAAACTGTAATTAATCGTATCCCGCGAGACCACGCGAACGAAGCCGCTGGCGGGTCAGCTAGTTTACTAATGGGGTTTAGTTCGCTTGTTAAGGTTGATGTTTTAAATAAGCGAATTGCTACCATTTACTGTCAAAACTCCACTCAAATCGAGATTCATAACCTCGAGTCTTGTTGAATAGCGGCTTTGAACTTACTTTCTAATTAAGCAAACCGATTTCAATCAATTTGATTTTGTTGTATGCAAAGAAAACAAATATTTGCTAAAAACACTCCAAGTTACTAACATAATAAATTATATCAAAGCTTTTCACCTCGTCATCTTGCAATTCGACTAGCTGAGCGAATTCCTGCATATCAGCGAACGCTAACGACGGTCTGGTGGGAGATGGCCGGTCTTTCCTCGTCGTCGATCGGTACGGCTGAGCGTTGTTGATAGGTATTGAATGAATTTCCCGTTTCTTGCGTTTTAGTCTGATTAAAGTACAAAACATAACTTCAATCAAAAACAATTTTGTAGCTACAAATCAATGTAGATCATACATATTGAAGTGATAACTTGTTATGGAAGGGTAAATCGATGCGTTACGTAACGCGTTACGGCGGCAGTCTGTCTGGCTTCCCTTTCTCTCACGCATCCTCTCTCACTCCCACAGTGCTAGATTATTAAGTTATCACTTCTGTCGGGCGTCCCGAGACGCACACCTTTTTTTGATAACGAGATTAATTTGTAATGCAATGAAATGACATAGGTATCTACATTTAATAGACATTTACCCGGCATTTAAATACGAGTAACAATACAAATGGAAGATAATGTAAGTATTTTTTTACTTTATATCTTTTGAATGGGCTCTAGCTCAGCGTTTTACTGAATGTGTGACAATCAGCGCTGATTTCAGCCAAGGCCCTGTTAGCAAACGAGGATATAATATTTAAGTAGTTTGTGTAACATGAGATAAACAATAATAGAGCTCAGGATCAGACCTGGGCCCTCACGCGTCTAAGGCAAGGCTGACTATCACTAACAACTAAACTAACGAGGCTTTTATAGAAAAGCCCCAATAATTTTCAAAAAAGAATGAATCACAAGTATGTTCAAAAACGTCGGACGACAGGCGTGAGCCATTGTTATCGAATATGTTGTCAACTAGCTGACATGCCAATAGGAACGCTCGCTTGGTCTGCGAAGCCTCTGAAGCAAATTGAATTCATCCTTTTACAGGTGAAGTTTCCAATAACAATGTTTAGTGGATGCATACGAGTACAACATAATATCCATCAAATGTCAAAACTCCAAGTTTTTAGCGCCAACTGGTTATGCTCTGCGTAGATGAATCAGTCAACCAGGGCCCGTATTCGTTATGACCACTCAACAAGTAACGCGGCGCGTTAAGATATCTTCAAAGAATGGTCGTATAATGGTATTGATTTTACGGTCATTCTTTTAGATTATTTCAAAGATATAGCGCGCCGCGTTACTTTTACGTTAGCATAGCGAATAAAGGCCCCGAGCAAGTTATTATAATATATGTATAGAAAAATACTTGAAATATATATGTTTTATAAAAAGCATGAGATCATGCCGAGACAGAAGCGTGCAAAGTTCGAGCACTTATTGGATCAACCTTCTTGCCATAAAAATATATATAAAAGAAATGTATAATATATGCATAGTTGTGTAAGTATAATAAATTACCTGAAGATATAAAATCTGAAAGGGTAAGTAATGTTTTAGGAGTAAGTAGATTTACTGCATGGTTATCAGACCAGTGTTCTTACATGAAAGAATATTTTGACCTTATTTAACTGTTAATCTTATTAGTTTTAATATAATAGTATATTGACATTGTAATCAGATATTTATATATTTTTAATTTTATTTTAATATCATATACATTGTATTTGTTATTTGGTAAATTGATTATTTATTTCTATTTAACTCGACCAATAATTATTTGCACGCAGGCTGATTGCAGGCTGAGTATAGTGACCCAATTTTCTAGAAAATGTACTGTACTTGACTGTAATGTACTTGAAAATGTAGGTAACTGTATTCTAGCAAATAAACATTTGATTTAATTTGACATGATTTGAGTTGAAGATGATAAATATAAATACACTCCTAGCGCTAATCAAACTATGCGCTACGAGTAAGCCCTGAGTCCCTTTTCGCTATGACCATTCGTGCACGTAACGGAGCACGCTAAAATATCTACAAGGAACGGTAGTAAAATTGAATTGACTTCACGTTCATTCCTTGACGAATAAGGTCATAGCGAATAAGGCCCCTGAATGTCTGAGGGCATTGACAGTTTTGTAAGCTTATACTTGTGCTTATACAGTCACACATTACATTGCACTCATCACGATTGATACGACAGGTCAGTTACTAAAGCCGGTACTTGCATGCATGTATCATAGCGTTTGATCTCATCTTAAACCATTAGTCACCTCATGAACTTATACAATTCTTGCAGTTTCTCAGACTTGATCATAATTCGAAGAACGATATTAATGAATAACGTTCACTCTTTTTTTTACGATTAGGACACCCACTTTAACTCTTCATATACATACAATTTTTACTCATCATAGATGTTTGACGGCTCCATAAGCTCAGTTGGTAGTGTCCGTGTCTTTGAAGCGCGGTGTCCCAAGTTCGAGCTGGCCGGGAAAATTCTTGTGCGATAAGTAGTAAAATATTCATTTAATATCAAAACCGCCTTTACTCACGTAATTAGCTGACGTTACCGAACTAGGTTTCGGGCCAATCCTATTTAGAGTTTACGCTGCAAGATCTTGCAGCGTAAAATCTCGGACATGCCCGAAACCTAGGTCGATAACGTCGGCTAATTACGTGAGTAGTCGGTTTTGATATTAATAAATAAATATGTGTCAAACTCATGAGAACTTTCAAACTTAAATAAAGTAGTAAGATGTTGTTTTCGGGAATTAGATGTTGTGACGTGTTATTGGGGGCCACGGGGAATCCTAGTGCGGGGGGTAGAAGTGTGTAAACGTATTTTTTTTTATTAGGCCCAACCATGAATCATACTTGAGATTCGTGGCGCTGAAGGTAACCAATTAAGCTAACGACCATCTGTGATGATGTCCATATATATTATATAAGTATGTATATATAATATATTGTTATATATTATAAGGAGACGGTACAAGCACGAATCCCACCTGGTGTTAAGTGGTAACCTCTGCCTAGAACAGATGCATTCCGTCACAAGTGACGAACTTTTGTTGTAATTTCTCCGGCATCCATACTATTTAAACCAGAACACAGTATTGCGAACATTACTGCTTCGCGGTAAAAATAGGTAGGTATGGTTTCAGTCCTTTCCCGGATTAACGCATGCATAAAAAGTTTAAATTTCACAAATTGTAATATCAAACGTTATTTCAAAGGTAAAGTACAACATTCCCCGTCATTGCCAGTACCCAATTATTCAAGTGGTCACGCGTAATAACAAGGAGGTACCTTACTACTAGCTAAAACTTACTTGTTTCTATGAAATGTTCCATTTAATTTCAGTGTAGCGTCTTCATTACCGTCATAGGCCACGGTTTGGTTTAAAAGCAATGCCATCTCAGGAGCTGCTTGTACGATATTTTCCCATGACTCGTGACCTACCATTGACCCCGTCACAACACTTTTGCTGTAACATATTTTAAATCTTTTAATTGTAACATTTCTTTTACAAAATCAGACATATACTAATTGTCTATTTATAGCAAATTCAAGAGCGTGGCCTTCTAATGGTTTATCTAAGAATACGTAGTAACATTTTGTGTTACGAACCTATTGTTGGAATCCATTTCTTTTCTTGATTCTAAAAAGCTTGTAGTTTCAACTGCGTGATAAGTACTCAAGATTGTTTCTGTAACTGAATATATTTTCATAACAACAATGAGATGCTCACAAAAACTAGTAGAAGATAAGAAATGCTTGAATTATTTTAATTTATTTTTATGTGTAATTGATTCGAAGTTACAGAAACAAATGAACTTACCAGAGGTAACTATGTTGCTTTGTGTGATATCCTTTTCCTTATCAATATTTGAAGTACTACTTGCATGTTTGGGATTTATAATACTTTCTGGTGCATATATTTCAGATCTTGATTTATAACTATCCTTTGTTCCAGGGTTCAAGCTCTGGCTAAAAGTAGTATCTTCAATGTTTGTATTAGTTACTTTTACGTGACTTTTAGGATATAATTCAGTTCTTGATTCGTAACTGTCTGTTGTTTTGTTGTTAAAGCTATGACGAATTGTTTTCTGGTCAGTTTCTCTACTTGTAGTTTCTGAATGGACTTCAGTCACTGGTGTTACATTATTCTTATCTTTAGTCCTATAAGTTTTGAAAGACATTTTAGATATTAATTTCAATTATTGTGTGTATATTTCACTGTGTAACCATTATTGTAGTCTTACGTGGCGGAATAATATGGAAGCGTTGTAAGTCGTAATTGTATCGATGGAGTAAGCGCGGTTTTCTTGATGGTTTTGATTAATATGTTTCCATCATTACTTCTGGACAGGCTTTCGGACAAGTATACTGTAAAAACACGTACTTATATTCAATGAAAATGCTGACAAGAACGGTTCACATTTGTTATAGCTAAATATAAGGTTCTGTTTATAATGAATGTATTTACAAGGTTATGAATTTAGCAAACCATAACGCATTCTTTTTCAACATGTATCAGTTTAACAAAAAACGTAAAATTATATCTTTAAAGAACTATGTTAAATTAAAAAGTGAAAGGTACTAACAAATCTTTGGTTATAAGCAAGCTATTGCACTGATTTAAGGTGTTTTACTTTATGTTTTTAGGCTTTAGATTTAAGTGTCAAAATGTAATACAACCTAACCCGTATTAATATATTTTATAGGTATTAAGTGTAACAATCAATAAAGCTAAAACCTGTAACTATTGTTATGTGTTCATAAATATGTACTTTTAATTATAAATTAGGTATTAATATTTACGTATTATTTTTATCATACCAAATTGAATTAAAATTTACCGCTTCTGTTGTGGTTCATGTTAGATATCTTATCAAAAATAATGTGATCAATCTCAGACAACGTTGTATTTGTCCCGTCTCCAACATAGCTCTGTGTTTTGTTTAGTTTTTCGATAAGGTCTTCAACTATTTGCCACGAATCTTGCATGGATTTATGATGATTTTCTGTAGCATATGTTTTAAAAGTTGGAAAAGTATACTTTGTTGCATCATTCATTCTCCTAGTTACTGTCTGAGACAGGAACTGCCTGAAATTGATAAACATGCTAGATAACAATTTCATTATACTTACGTACTTGTATTTTAAATGTAGAAACGCTATTATTTATTTACAATATGCCATGCTTGGGTTAGACATTGATTCATTCACTCCAGGTAACATTACTCCTGCAGTGCTATTATGTATCTCATTTGCAATCAAATGGTGATTGAAATCAAAAAATTGCTGTACTATGTCACTTTTCTCTTCTCCAGTCATTAACTGACAATATTTACGCTTATTGGAGTTGTCAAAACTGACATATAGCCGCCAGTTTTCAAGATTTCAATCAACATTTCATTGTTATTGAGATAAATCATTGCCCTGCGGATTATCATTATATTATATAAATTAAGACGTAAGCTTATACAGATGTAACGTTTATTGTATCATATAAGTTACATTATGTTCAGTTTCGATATTCAATCTAGTATCATTAATAAATGAAAAACATTTTCTACGGCAAATATTTCTTTACCTGTGTGTTTACGTGTGAAGTTCATGAAATATTTGTGTAATAGTGTAATTTTAAGTGTTATTTATAAATTATAATACATAGTACTCACCTATCAAAGTATCCATGCAAATCCGATAAAGCAGTATGTTTTTTAAAGTTTAGTCGTCTGTTAGCGAGATATCTTTGCGTGTAAGATTTTGTTCGTTTCGTAGTTGGATTAAGTTGTGGTAATGTTAACCTAAATATGAGAGAAATAATATTATATGCACGGTATTTATAAACTATCAAACCATCTAAACTATAGAATTAATAATTAATTCTAATGTTATCTAAATACATACCAGAATATGTTATAAAATATTTAATTAAGATAGTGCTTGTGGAGCACTATCTTAATTTAGCACTACATTGTAGCACTGGGTGTTCTGTCTATCTATTTGTGTCTACTTTTTACAAAATTGTTGAACAGATTTTGATGGAGCTTATCGGTACGGATAGAGAGACTCGGATACACTTTTCACTGACTTTGTGAATAATTGGTACGTTTTCTAAATATTACTGACATTTAATGAGCATTTGTGACAACTTGACATATTATGTACCTATAGCTTTTTTGTTTCGTTCTAGCTACGCTATGCTACCCTCACAATAAT
Organism: Selenia dentaria; assembly: GCA_917880725.1. Classification (NCBI taxonomy): domain Eukaryota; kingdom Metazoa; phylum Arthropoda; class Insecta; order Lepidoptera; family Geometridae; genus Selenia; species Selenia dentaria. The sequence continues at coordinate 19,211,596 of OU862879.1, forward strand.
TATTGTACACAGTACAGTGACATTGGTACATTTAGCCGGAATAAAAAATAGCCTATGTGTTGTTCACGATTCTAAATGTTAGCCAAAACGATGACGTGGTAAGGTGGAAAGGGAAACAAACATTCGTCCAAATATAGCTAGTTTCCCATTCAAAATATTCGTAGATTTAACAATATTATAATTTTTACTTTCCATATATAGTGTTTACTACTACTTTTAATTATTATTTTATAAGTATTAATTTCATATACTTAGGTACATTTCCGAATAATACATACATACGATTTCAATTCAATTCAGTTCAAATACTTTATTTGCATGAATATGGGTACAAATAAGATCTATAACAATAATTTCAGTCCGCCATAACAACCTCGTATGAGGTATGCAAATGTCAATGTAGAATAACTGAAGTCGTCAGTGAAGTTATATAATGTAATGTCAATTGATAAGTTTACTATTTGTCATGGTAAATGTAATACCTACATGATGTTTCCTTCAAAAAGTCTTTGACCGCATAAAATTACCTATTCATACTTTACCTATAACACTTGTTATTAAAATAAAAAGTTCATAAAATTATGTGTTATTTCTCTTCAACATAATATATCCTGTTACAACTACTATTTTCAGGTTATCATGAAAAGGAAGAATAATTCCTGAAAATACTGTATTATAATTTGACTTTTCTTATTAACAGAACTGGTGAAGGAGAATCCATGATAAATCCATAGACGATTAATTAAAATGAATATATCATTGCGACACTTTAATAGGTTACTTATTACTTTTCTACCGACTTCCAAAAAGGAGGAGGTACTCAATTCGACTGTATTTTTTAAAATGTTTGTTACCTCATAACTTTCGATAGGGTGAACCGATTCTCAAAATTATTTTTGTTTGAAAGCTGGTGCTTCCCGTGTGGTCACATTTAAATTTCATCAAACTCTGTTTAGTAGTTTTTGAGTTACACTATCACATCAGTTTAGCCATTACTGCAGCCATAACTGCATATAATGGAAGTCGGTATTATATTTTTCAAATTGTACTTGTTAATGCCCGATTAAAGCATTCTACTTAACTTGATCTGAGCTGAATTTATAATTAAAGTTGAAAATGAAAACCAATGACAATTGAAAAACTCTGTACATCGAGGCACAATCTGCGTTATTAAAATTCCGCCATAAGTGCTTAGAAGTCGGCAGTATGCGCTGGGGCATTTACAATTGGTTGGAATAATTCCATGTGGTTTCTCCTTCACCATAATTGGTCACCGAACCTGACAACAGAAACACTCACCTCATGTCTGGTGTAAATTGTTCAGCAATATCCAGCTCGTACTTTGGAGGTTCTTCTTCGGCTTGCTGTTCTCCAGGTTGCTTCAGCATATGAAACTGCACTAGCGGAAGTAAGCTTGTGTCGTATGAAACTCCGGCCCTGGTATAATAAGCAAGCAGTTGCACATACGAGTATTATATTTGTTCTACTAACAGTGTTTGGCATTGAGTAAATATCCTGGAGACTCATTACAAAAAAAAACAATTACGGATTTATTTATTATTTCAACTGATACACATAATATGAGACCATAATATGCATGTACAATATAACAATAAATATCATGAACTGTGTATTTGTATTTACGGGATACCTAGTTAATTTTTTCTATTGTTATCTGGCAATAAAATAAAATTTTGAATTAATTTATCTTTAGTCAGGTTGCCAGCATATATAAAACTGTACTAAAAAAATAAATTATATCGCATCTATTCAAGACAAACAACATCACATTAAATATTACAGACAAACAAAATCCCTAATAAAAAACGGAATACTTAGTTATATATAAACAACAATCACTTATGGTAAACAGCGTGATGCTGTGCGTGTCATGAATATGGGTCCTGACTCAGCATACGACCACAGCATAAAATTACATAGACTGTGATACGGCTAAGGACAGAATTACAGGACAGAAGTAAGTTTTCAGTCGCAATCCATAACAACTAACGAAAAGTATCAAGCAAATGCATTTGTTTATAGTAGACTGACTGTGTATGGCATGTGTTGCTATTCCTCTTATTCTTTCTATAACCATATAGTATATAATGACAAACCTGACAAGCAATTCTTTCCAGTATCTTACCCCAGTACACTCACAACGAATCACCAAAGTCTCATCGTAAATGGATGAATTGACCTAAGTAGATATCATTACTGACTCGGCACATCCGCAGCAAAGTATCTACACATAAGATGAGTGCAGACGAAGGATGAAACGAAAGAACTATTTAAAAGGCCAGCATTTAATGTAACAATGCCGCAAGAATTGGCTAAGCCACGTCAGAGTAATGTAGAAACTGACACGTCCGAAGAATAGCCGAACTAAAATTCTGTATACGGCCTTATTATGGACTAGCTGCGCTCCGCGTTTTCACCCACGTGGTGATGGATGATGATGAGGATGAATCAAATATAGCGTATGTTACTCAGGCAAATTGTAGCTTTATACTCGGTTTGAATGGGTTAAGTAGTTTTACGTGTACCTATTACAAACAAGTAAGTTTCCCAGTAATTGCCACAGTATACCCTTTGATCTAACATAATATAGTACCTACTCTGCTACCGTTTTAAAATTGAATGTGGTAGTGTGGTGGAAGTAACCAAAACATTACTGCAGAATAGTTATCTCTGGTATCGACGGAAATGTATACTAACGAAACGGGTAAATAATTACACAGGAGTGGCATCATTGCGAATATCAAACATCTCATCGATGTCCACAATATCTGATTTCTGAAGGTCCAGCTTGCCAGGTACCATGTTTACTGAGATATTCAGTAATGGCACCTCAACCTCTACGTAGTCACTTGTTATTCCATCTTTTGAAGCGGTAGACGGTTTTTCTGTGTTTTCTTCTTCTTCGCTTTCTTCTTCTTCGAGTCTGCGAGGAAAAAATAGAATGTTTAACTTAATTATGTTTGGATTTAATTGCGGAGGTTTCCATGGTTTTATGGGATGTTTTTATCAGTTTCCTCATCGCTCACTAGAAGGCGTCTACAGAGTTGGTAACAGTAGTAAGGTCTAAATATTGTAGATATTAAGGTTAATTAAAAAAAACATTAAAAACTCGAATTTATACGTGCATACGTATATAAATATACGAAACCCCGACTCAAAACCTTTATAACAATATGACAAAACCTTTCTGTCATATAACTCTCATTATTCGCTTTCCTATTTGCCAAGCTAATATAATAATATAAAGCAAATTACATGAAATCCTTTATTCTTAAGACTGCACTGCTCATGTTCTAAACAATAGAATTCCAGCATTTGTATAAGTACTATTACCAGTGTACAGTAGAACTCATTGTAAATGACCTTTGAAGCAGTAGAAATAGGGTATGGGTGCTGGTAAAATTACAGCTATATACAATAATATGTCAATGTTACCTACGGGCGCAGTGCAATTCATTACTTGTGACGAAATGCAGCTGTTCTAGGCCTCTGCTTCATGCATTGTGCTTGTACGGTACAAGTACTAATATCATTAAAAAAAAGTTATACGTAAGTAAATGTGGTAAGTATAACTTTATTTTAATGATATTATTAGCTAAGAACGTTAAACGCCAGCTCTTGTTGGTTTTTCAACATTACTTGTAAATTAGGGAAAAAATATTTTGGAAGTAAAGACAATTTATTTTGATAAACTATACAAGGTCCATGATATCTTTGTACTTATAGTAAATGATGGCGTAGTTCGAAGACAATAAGCAATATTTTTAGTAACGAACGGACAGGTTGCGCGCCTGATGGTAAGCACTTGTCTATGATAATTGCAGTGCCAATCAGAGCTCGTTACCCTGAGAGATTGATCTTCAGTGTCTTTCGCATAGTAGTTTCACATTTTACAGTGCCCTTCACACCCTAAAACAGTAATGCTTCCGCTTTATTGCTTCACAATATCTGGCACTGAGGTAGTACCAACCAAGACGGACTTTTACACTGTGACCTAACACGTAGTAAGTCGGGTTTCCCCGCTTCATACGCGATTAAATTACAGAAATAAGGATTCATTTTGTTATTTTTTCTACACCTTGGGTTACATTATCGAAGTTTTTATACAGATCCCTAACTTTTTGAATATATATATATTATTATAGCCTATGTTGATCAGGGAAAATGTAGGATTCTAATGGCGAAATATTTTTTCTAATAGGTCCAATAGTTTCGGAGCCTATTCAATTCAATCAAACAAAATAAGTATTTCCTTTTATAATATTAGTGTAGGTTGATAAATGGCTGTAGTAATAAATGTCCTAAGTAATCTTCATTTGTAAGAGCGCTAAAAATTTAACCAAAACATATTTATCGTTTTTTTTAAAGCTGACCTTGTTGTAAAGGCTTTTCTAGTAGCTTGTGTAGTCTTCAACGTGTAAACCTTTTGTACTTGTGGGTTCCATTTCAGAACAGATTCTGGCAACGGCCCCCAATATCCACCGAATGTTTCGCCCATTTCGTATACTTGCAACTGCCTCCTGTTCTCATTACAAGACTTCCCGAGTTCTTCTGTTGACACCTGGACCATCATTACCATGTTACTGCCAGACTCAGTCCTGTAAAAAGTCGTATTACGCATCGTGGTAAGCGATCGCCACAATGTTTTGAACATAAAGGTGACCTTAACTGTACACATTAGTGGGTACCTACACATTAGTGCTTAACATCTAGGGAACTTCCGCTTCTTCACTTGATACCCTATAAAACACACACAAAGCTCAATCTTAAACCTGACAATGATAAAGCAGCTATATAAGTATATGGGAGCTCCTGACGAGAGAACTGCATTAACTCCGCATTAGTTTCCACGACCTGCCGCCCTTGGAACACAGAAGGCACTACGCGAGCCCTACAGTACTCTGACACGTCCTTTTGGTAGATGAGCTTGTTTGCGGACCCGGTATTCAGCTCTAATAACACTACAGCAATTATAAATATGTTTAGTAGATTCATATTTGTAACGTTATGACCTCATAGTTTTAGTTCGGTTTTTGGGAACATCACTCTAATATTATTATTGCGAAAATATGTATCGTCTGTACCTACTCTGGATGTATTGATAGATGTTTTCTTTGCCTTTCACGGTTTCCTGGTCTTCTCCAGAAACGGACACGTCGGTAATCTGGATTTAAAAAGACTCTAAAGAGACTAAGAAATCATAATACGAGTATAATCTACAGTAACAAAACAGATTACGATTTTTCAAAGTTATCGTAAACGTTTTTGATGCGGGATCTACCGTTAGCGGCCATATTGGATCCAACAATTCAAAACAATGACCGAAACTTAATCCACCTTATTCAAAAATGAGGGACTAAGGTGGTCTCGTAAACCATGGTTTAAGGTAATTTCATATATGAAATTTGCAACAATGAAGGTCTTCAATAGGTAATTCTGAAAACATATCTCGACGTCTTATTAGTTTTCTTAGCTTAATTATAAAGTTAGCCCGTAACGTTCCTACTACTGAGACTCTGTGGGCCAAGCATGAATAAATGCGTTAGTTTAACGTAACGTTTCGGTGACGTAAAACAGTACAAATGGGCGTAGCGCAGATAATTACCATGCGCCAACACAATACATTCTCACGCATAGCCACGGGCGTCGTGCAGAGAATTACGGTGCGTCAACGCAATATAACCTTACGCGTAGCCACGGACATACTGCAGAGAATTAGCGTGCGTCAACGCAATACATTTACACTCGTAGCCACAGGCGTAGCACAAAGAGTTACCGTGCTTCAACACAATACATTCTCACGCGTAGCCACGGCGGTAGCGCAGAGAATAACCGGGCGTCAACGCAATACATTCTCAGGCGTAGCGCAGATAATTACTACGAGTATACATTCTCACACGTAGCCACAGGCGTAGCGCGGAGAATAACCGGGCGTCAACGCAATACATTCTCAGGCGTAGCGCAGATAATTACTACGAGTATACATACATTCTCACACGTAGCCACAGGCGTAGCGCGGAGAATTCCCGGGCGTCAACGTATCGAGTGCACTACAAAGAATATACCTAAAATAGTTAAAGCATGTAAAACTGAAATTGACATTTTCATTTGAGCTGTCTGGCGATGTTTGGTGCGATACTTGTTATTTTGTCTATGCTGTGCCCAAGAATATCACACTTTTCACCCGCGTGGTGATGGATGATGATGATGATGAAAAGTCGATATGTTAATCCAGTGCCTCATCTACCTCCATACCAATTTTAATTAAAATTGGCCCAGCCGTTTAAGCGTGGAAAAGCAACAAACATCCATCAATACATCCATCCAAAAAAAAACTTTCACATTTATATTATTGTTGGGATTTTAAAGTACCAAGGCCAAGGATTTGTAATAACACCAATAGATATCTATTTGTGTTGATAATGCTCTACTTAAGCTCACATTTGACACAGAGGGCCATTTGCAGAGCATGGCATGAGTGGGCCCAGACTCCCACAGTTAACCTGATGCCTATCCCAGAAAAACACAAACGACGATGTTTAAGTTACAACCTCACAGTCAGCCAACTGAGTTGTAGATGAATAATTCGAAAAAATTATTTCGTATCACGCATCACGCTTATCTCTACGGTTTTACGGATAAGCTACACCTATGTTGTTCTCGAGGGGGAAATGAAGGCTCGAAGAACACATGAGATAGTTGGATGGAGGGCATACTCAGCTTTTCTGTGGCTCGAAGACACAAATGTAGATGTTACCACTACAACATTATTCATCACTAACTTATTCAAAGTCAGCATACAATTCTAGCCAATGACATAGGTCCTTTATATTGCACCAATGACAACTCTCGACTCACTCAACGGTGAATTCAGACCTAAAAAGCCAAACTGGGTTCATATGTTTAACCTGACACTAATGAAGCAGCTGTATGGAAGCTCCAGACGAGAGAACTGCATTAGCTGCGCATCGGCTTCCACGACCTGCCGCCCCAGGAACACTGAAGTCATAACGCGACGCCTGCAGTGCTCTGATACGTCTTTCTGATAGATTAGCTTGAACGTGGACGCGTTGTTCAACACTAAGGACAATATTAATTCATTTATAAGAAGTACTAGTATATTGAACTGATTCATATTTTATATTTTAAGTCGTGGCCACATAGTTTTATGTTACGGTACTGACACTTCTGAGGTTATAGTAAAACAATTTGCGAAAAAGTGTTCATAACGCGTCATGACGTAAAAGTTGCCCAAGATACATACATGACAGTTTTTCAGTTTCAAGTGAACGACACTTTACGTTACACTTTATGTTGCACTCTACGTCACTTACGCAGTTATTCACGCTTAAATTAATTTACTTACGAATACTATTTTACATTATCATATTAACCAACTATTTAACATCAATATCTAGATGTATAATAACAATAATTTAATGAATAAATATTAATTATAAAATTTCAATTATAACCATTTAATTTATATTTTACTAAAATTTAAATGAATATTCGATAATTTAATGATTCAGGCGTTATTTTGCGGAAATCCAATATCAAAAACGATATTAGAAGAAATATTTAGTGACACTTCACTTCACTTCATTTGTGCGCGAGGGAGGGTGGTGCACACCGCAACACGGCCATAAGCATTGTTTTTAGCGAAAGTGTCACAAAATATTTCTTCTAATATCGTTTTTGGTGAAATTTCGATTATTAAAATAATAAATGAGTTTTTAATATTATTTTTTAACCTTGTTGAATTTTTAAAAATCTAATAAATATTTTCAGATATCGTAAAAAGTCTATTAATTAATATTATTGGAATTTAATATTTCCCGATATTTCAATAGTCTTGGATAATACGTCTTGAACATTTTTAGATATTTTAGTGAAAATACGTAAAAGAAAACTTTCATTTTCCACATTTTTGATAAAATGTTTGGTAATTATTTAAATTTTTACAAATATATGAGCAAAATGTGAAAAATCGTTTGAATTTTGATAATTTCATTATAAGTAAATTTACACTTTTTTTAATATCAGCAGGTAATTATTGAAATATCGAAAAATTACTAATTTGGTTTATGCATTTTCTGGTATAGTTTTACATTTTTATTGATATTTTCAGATATTTTGGTGACTTTCTATTATAATAAATTCCCTTTTTGACGTTATTTCCCAAAAGCCAAAAAAATATTTTAAAAATAAATATCATTTTTTAAATTTTTACTGAATTAGATACTATTGTTTATTTTTTTTAGATATTTTAGTATAAATTCAGTTCAATATTATGAAAAAATATCATTAAATGTTTATTCGTTTTCCAGTAAATTAATATGAAAAAAAAGATAATTAAGTCTGTCGTGACTTGTGTGAAATATACTTGTTCCAATATCTTAATTATTAATACCTACGTAGAAGTTAACTGTTGATTATTATAAGCATTTTCTTCATTGAGTTATAATTTTTACACAGTTTGTAAATTCCGAACAAGATTGTTTAATTTAGCTTAATATCGACAAAATGATCAGTGTTTTGTTTTTGTTTACTGAAATTTAAACTTCTCCTCACATCTAATCATTGGTATTATTACTATCGATTGGCCCAATACAAAACAACTTATAGTTTTTAGATCGAAAATATATGCAGGTCAAAGTAACCCGAATACTACTACAACTTTGGCTCAAAAGTATAAAAAATTGAATATATTCAGACGTAGTTTTAGGAGAAAACATCACTACTCTTCATTAGCTTCTATCTTCATCTATCAAATAAAACCATTCATCATTAGTACTGAGAAATTACTGAAAAACATCAAAAAGTAGCTAAAGTAACCCGCATTTACTGTACGCTATTTTAGAGTTCAAATCTTTGTGATTTTGGCCTTTGAAATACATATTTTGTCAGGTATAAATTTATATCTTTACAAAAGAAATTATAATAAATGCCAGTTATAACTATGTAACTAAGTAACATTATATAATTTTCCTGTAAAAAAAGTTGAAGTTTGAATTCCTTGTTTGCTAATATATTTAGGTAAAAATAAATCCAGAAAAGATGGGAGGTTATGGCGAGGCTGAAAGCGGAGCATACTACGCGAACGAATTCGCGGGCAGTTGCTAGTCTATATGTATATGAACCCCTAATTCTCCTGGTCACGCTATAACTTGAGAACGGATGGAACAATCTCGCTAATAATTTTTTTGTTGTGTTAATTATTGCCAGGAGAAGGTTCTTATGAAAGAAAAACAAGAAAAGATGGGAGGTTATGGCGTGACCGATGGCCGAGCCTACTACGCGAAAGAAGTCGCGGGCAGTCGCTAGTGTAAAATAAAACATAATATATGACTAGCTAACTTGCTTGCAGCTACAGTTGCGTGGTTCGTGGGATTTAGTGCGCCACTATATTGGTAGCAAGAACACAAACTCTAAGCTTAATAACCGCATAAAATCCAACCTTCTTTTAGGCTTTGTCGCTACTTATCAACTTAGTGCCTCAGGGTGAATTTTGCCACTTGTGAGGAAATATATCTGTTCTAGACATAGATTACCACTTAACATCAGGTGGGCCTCGGACTTGTACAGTTTCCTAATAACATGGAAAAACTAGAACTAGAAGTAAGTCCGAGTGCCCGCCCGGAGCTCGCAGACGCCACTGCGCACTCGCCCTGAAGATGAGCATCGGACATGCTCAAAACCCGGGTCGACGTATTCGATCCTTAACGTGCGTGTTTTGCCGGTTAATAATAATAGTTGAATATGTGTCAAACTCACGAGAATTTCAATTCAAAAACGTTACTTTAGTATTTAGTAATACATATTTTTAATGCACTACCTAACACCTGCTTAGCAAACCTAGTCAATTTTAGAGAGAAAAATACACATCTTCCGACGGGATTCGAACCTGCTGAGCAGGCTTTAAAAACATATACTAAAAATTATGGTAGATTGTACACAAGGGTCAAAAGAAACTTCCAGAATTAAGCTGTTGAAGGCCTGGAATAAACTGAATCTGAATGATAGAAACATTAGAGCTGTTGTTGCACAGGGAGGTTTCCGCGACACCATGCTCTCAACGACGTTATCCGGAGAGCCTTAGTATCGGCAAACATTCCATGCGTGCTTGAGCCGCCGGCCTATGCAGGTCTGACGGTAAGAGACCGGACAGGCTGGTCCAGGTGCCATGGAAAAATGCCAAGTGCCTAGTGTGGGACGCCACTTGCGTCAGCACTGTTGCCGCTAGTCATCTGGGTCGCATCGTTTGCTCTTCGGCAGCTGCTGCTGACGCTGCCTTTAAAAATATTTAAAATATGCGGCTTTGGAGACACGGTATAATTTCGTGCCCATCGCCGTGGAGACCATGGGTTGTTGGGTTGTTGAGGCCAAGGGTTTGGTGAGTGAGATAGGGCGGAGATTAAAAGAGAAGACAGGTGACGCCCGCTCCGGCTTGTACCTGGTGCAAAAGGTTGGCCATAGCCATCTTGCGTGGCAATGCAGCTAGTGTGATGGGCATCTTTGCACCTGGTACGGGTAGGGTAGCCTATTTGATTAGGTGTTTGTTTTACATCGAAATATTTTTAATTTGTATATGTAATGTGACATGATTTAGATGACTTGTTTATTTGGATATTAATTTAACTTTTCATTATTTTGACATGTTTTAATTATGTCAATTGAACATAATCAACAATTTAATAGAAAAAATCTTTCACCTTATTTTTTAATTTCTTTATTTTTATTAGAATCCTTCATTATCCCTGATGGAGTAAAATCATAAAACAATAATAGGCACTACTGCAAATTGGTCAATTGGCGGCCTTAATGCTATAACAGTTATTGCGGTAGATAGTAGGTAGGTACATACAAAAAATAAATCTAGGAAAAAATGCACAAATCAAATCAAAAATAAAAACTAAGTACATAAGTTATATAATACATAAATATAGACGTAAATAATGAGAATAATATACGAAAATATAAAATAATACTAATATACCGGCTGCACTCACTTGGTATTAGGTATGTCGGTTTAAGTCCGACGACGTTTCGAACGTATACGACGTTCTTCAGGGAGTGTTCACGCTTGGAGATCGCGTCGAAATAGTTATCAAACTCTAATATACCTATAACATTATAATATAAACATAAAAAATTTAAATATTAATATAATAATACATAATTTACAGTGAAATATAATATTTAGTAGTTATTTGATAAATATTGCTTCTTCAGCATTTATTTGAAAGATGAAATCGACTTAGCTTGCTTGATACTTCTTGACAGATTATATGATAATAAAAGCACTGACGCATGCTAACTAACCCAAACTTTGCAATTTTAGAGAGAAATGACACATCCTCGGACGGATCTTCGGCACAGTATTAAGATGTAATTCTACTGTGTCTTCGGGTTGTCGGAAAACGAGAGGTTGAATATTAGTTAACAAGAGCATAAATACAAATATCGGCGTGACGCGTGACGCCAGAAGGTACGAAACAGGCAAGGGCCGAGGATACGGGTCGCGTGACCCGCACTTTCGTCAACCATATCAAGCTTTTTATGATGCTGTCATTGGGAAGGGAGAGGGAACGCAAATAACTAAATTGGTAGGAACATAGCATTAGTAAGACCCTTATCTAAGTTATATATCTGTATATATTTTACAAGCAGCGCTTTGCGGTTTTACCCGCGTGGTGATGGATGATAATGAGGATGAATCAAATATAGCGTATGATAATCAGCAGGCCTAAAAAGGCAACTTAACACGAATCATATTATGAATAAAAATGACAAAATGGCCACATAAAAAGAATTCATAATATAATTCGCTTTCAGATTCATATTCACAATTCATCTATTTGACAGTTTTCTATAGATATTTGTAAAATGGCTCGCTAAATAGGAATTGCGTTTATGAAGCTTTGTGTCAAATAGCAGATTTATTAGGAGTTACTCAAGAGGAACTTTTTGCAATGCCTTCTGTTTACTTTGGAGGAATAATAGTTGAATAATGGCAGATTTGGGTCTTCTTCTTCTTCTTATGTGGCTTTTTAACGTGGGAAGATTACTCTGCCAGTGTCATGTTCTTGCACTCCAAAAGTTTTTGGCGGATATTTTGCCCTTGTACTCCCCCAACCCTGAAGGTCTGAATGGTCACTATTCAGATTTGGGTCTTTACGAAAACTTTCTGGGACATGCGCGTGTTACTAAGAGTATAATATACTCTCAGTAACACATATAATATTATATCACCGGCAAAGTGCATTCCTTCGAGAAAGGGAATTAGCTTTTGTACCATAGATTAACCAGACTATATCTAAAGATTTTGTACGTAATACATGGTCAGCATGGTCTGTGCTTTTGACATTATAGAAATAATTATGGTTACTTATATCATGGACGTAATAATTATTATTACGTCCATGATATATATGATGACTTATATTGTAACTGGAAAGAAACTCAACTCCGTGAAAAGAAAATGCATACAAGTAGCACAGTAGTATCCCCTGTTTGTGCCCAGCAAAACTAATTTTGGTGCGACATTTAACGAGGTTTCACTGTAGTTATGAATGTTTTTATTTTCATTAAGGGTTATTACGAGACTAACACCTAAATGTATATAGGTATGATACAGTAATAACCTAAAATATATCAGCTCATGCTATCATTTCTTTCTATTTGAAGATGGTCATTTTTCATACTCAAACACTCATTACAAGTGTAAATAGAAACAGCAAAAAAGTTGCGAATATATTCCACTGCCATATTCAAATAACTATTTGACTAAGTAAGAAGAAAACAGGAAACAGGAAGTTAAGAGACTATATATATTCATCCACTTAACTAGGTCTAGTTATTTAACTGGATAACTATCTAAAATATTATTTTTCTTTTCCTTAATTTCCTAATTACATAATCAACAATTAGACATTATGATTGTTACATCTAATAATAGAGTAAAAAAGCTGGTATAATAGGAAAACAATTTAATCGAAGTGAACCTAATTAGTTATATACATTTTTGTGTTGTAATACTCAATGAAGAACAATTTAGGTAGGTACTTTCAAATGAGACAGGGTTATGGTCGTTTTTATGGTTAAATTGGTTACTGGTCACAAGTCACTGGTGAATTCGCTTATATATCTTGATCGAAACAAAACCATTCCTTACTTTTGGTGAACCTATTGTTGGCCATTTATTACCACAATCTTGGATTCATCGCGCCCTGTGACCTACATTTTCTTATTAGATATGCACTTTCTTCATAGTTCAAACAATTTCCGATGGGCCTTCGTTGGTGCTTTTTGTAGAATAACTTATAATTTTATTTCTTTTTCAAAGTAGGATGGCTTTTTTTCTCACATAAGACTCACATAAGTGCATGCTTGCACATCTGTCATGAGTAAAGAGTGGATGCGGCATACCTCTGGTACATTCTCAATGTGATTAATTAGTTTGCAATATATTTTTTACCTTTTATTTGGTTATAGGCGTAACACTTACACCGAAACTAAATTTTGGGTTATACATCGAGTCCAGAACTGAAGTAGCCGCGACAAAGCTGAGAGTCCTTCGGAAAGTGCGCCGGTATTTCACATCGGGACAGCTATTAAACCTGTATCAAGCTCAAGTCCGTTCTTGTATGGAATATTGCAGCCATCTCTGGGATGGTTCGGCTAAATACCAACTCGAAGCCTTGGTCTCCATAGATAACCGAGCAAGGAAACTCATTGGTGACGATGCTTTACTGGAGGCTAGACTTCAAAGCCTTGAACATAGACGCAAAGTTGCCAGCTTATCGGTGTTTTAAAGGATTCACTTCTAGCTAGAATCTAGCTTCATAATGCGTACGGCTGAACTATTGAACAACCTACCAGCGCCTATATTTCCTGACATATACAATCTGGGAGTCTTCAAATACAGAGTGAATACTGTGTGAGACTGTGGTCAAATGCTTGTTTACCACATGTAAAAAAAATAGGTATGCATTTAGGAAATAGCAAAATGTTAACAAACTTGCGATATATGAAATAGTTGTTTCAATTGTTATTTTGAAACAGAAAATTTAAATCCATAATTTGTGTTCTGCGTTGCTATGCAAAATAACATAAAACTGCTATACTGCTACCAAAAACCATTACAATAAAATCAAGTAGGTAGCCTACCTATATTGTATTTTTTAAGCTTATGTTTTATTTAATATATTATACATTATACAGTTAGAACTTCTATAGACTCTTAGTATAGAATAGTTTTAATCCTGGTAGAGATTTTATAATTACTAAGTTTCCAATAATAAACATTGTAACCCTGGTAATCCAGATTTTTTCTACGAATAGCAATGTCCCGTTTAGTCTAAAAAAATCCCAATCACACACATATCATATGTAATGTTTCGTGCATCTACGGTATTCTTGATCGATGTTTTTGCTTTGGTTTCTTTCTGCTGAGACAGACAAAAAGACAAGTCTAGTCCTGCCATTCAAATTGTTGCCAGCTGTGGTGAACCATGACCACATCAATCAACCATGATACATCACTAACATACAACATTATAGAACTATTAACTATTAAAGTGAATATATATCATTATAACACAATCATTCTTCCACAAACTTCAAAAATAGCGGGAGAGAGCATCCGCTACAAGGTCCTTTCCATGCCAGAACCATAGGTACCTACCGCATGAAACGAAATTCAATTGCCATACAAGTTCACCAGTTAGCAAAGTTATTAGTTAACATATTATTAACCTAAGTACATAAAAAATTTAAGTAGGTACATCAAAACTACTAATATTACCTACAATTTAAAATCTTTGACATGCTATTTACTTTTACCAACTTTAATACTTCTAATATACCTACTTATACACAAGACGTGATAATTTCTCAATTATTTTACATTTAACGTATTTAGGAGCAGGTTTAGCACCAAAATAGTTGCCCGCATTGCTGAGAACATAGATCTTTCTCCAAACAACATCTCCGACATTAAACTCTTTTCGTCGTTTTTTGTTTTTTACATGAGCAGAAAATAAAGTACCTAACCTGAACCTTATCATATTACGTTGCCAAAATTCTAACATTACTAAGTAGCATTGATATTAGTGTCAAGAGAACATGAGACTATTTCTGCTTAAAAGAACTGAAATAAAAGTAGGAAAAGGTATGGAAAGTGTTGTGTGTATTGGTGCTGGTGGTGTGTGTAGTGTTGAAGCGTTTTTTTACATGAGCAGAAAATAAAGCAACCAAACGTTACCAAAAGTAATATATTCTCTTTGGCCAGAAGTCATTTAAGAACATTACTATTTTTTGTTTATTTCAGCAATGGATTCTAGTCCTTTAGCCCGTCTTAATTGAAACGTTTTAAGTTGGTTACACTTCCTTCCTATGCTACTACCATTTGATAATTTCTTGACAGTTGAGCGTTTTCATTTACACACAGACTACCTATTGGTGTCAGCGAAAAGTTCCAAATTCTGAGTTTTCCACATAATATATTCTCCAATTTCTTGGAAATCCGTATTCTAAAATTTCCAAGTTATTCATTTTACAATTTTGCAATTTTTCAAGTTCTTTATTTTTCATATAATTGTACAAACTCTTACATTTCCGAGCAAGTACAATTAGATACATAAAACAAAAATAAATAAATCCGGATGCTATTGGAACTGATGGATTTATACTCTTACTTGTAGTAATGACTTAAAATATTTTTGTTGTAGCTTTATGGGCCCAGGTGGGCCGCTACTGCTACTGCTTGAAAATGTTATATTACATGTCACGCAATCTCTACGTAAAGCAAGGCATTACATACGCGGGGCTGGTAAAGATGTATGAAACTCCCTAGGGAGTAAAGTGATTTGGATTTAGAACGTTAGTTGTAGGAAAACTCATAGTACGGAGACAGCATACAGAAATAAAAAGAAAAAAGGCGTGATTGTACAATAGGGCAGTGTTGCCTAGTTAGCCACTTTTTGGCTATATAAGGCTATAGCAACATTTAGGATTGATTTAGCCAAAAATATAAAATATTGTTAGCTAAACGTTTTAACTACATACTCGTATTTAGCAACTTCTTACTACTGACAAGGTTAAGTAAAATTACAGCCAATTAATATGTAACTTATATTATTTTTCATCCCATCTATTCGAAAAGGACGACTTGGTTCGCCTTTATGTGCACCCAAAGGTGGTGTTTGCTATAAGAAAGTTTTAGCGGGCAGTAATGAGTTTTTAATCCTCTTTATAAGTGCGCCGCAATTATCTTTGCCGCGCACTTTTTGAATTTGGAACATCTTAGTGTTCAGCACCAAAGAAATCGAACGCAAATATTGTTTGAATAAAGACTGGCTGGTACGACGGCCCATAGTCACGCCGCCGGATGAATGAAAAAAAAAAACAAATTAAAAAAGCGCGAACTACAGCCCGCGTTTTCGTAAATTTTCACGGATTGTTAGAAATTCATTGTTTTGTTTTGAAAAATGAGTTCTTCAAGTGACAGTGAAAGTATAGAATTAACTCCTGAAAGCATTAGAACTGACGCAAGAAATGTGATGGATAATCTATTACCTGCAAAATCCCGGGAGAAATATATGAAAGCCTATGGTAATTTTATTGAATGGAGAAATGCAAGAAGCGCCAAGAATTTTTCAGAATCTGTGTTTTTGGCCTACTTCCAGTACTTAGCCAAAACTAAACAACCTTCCACTCTTTGGAGTACATACTCAATGCTAAAATCAACAGTCAGTTCTAATAAAGATGTAAAACTGGACACATATTCGAAATTAATAGCGTACCTGAAGAGGATGTCTGATGGATTTAAACCTAAAAAATCCAAAGTGTTCTCAGTCAAAAACGTGGAGACTTTCCTTAATGAGGCACCCGACAAAGTCTTTCTTGCCGTAAAAGTAAGTAGGTAACTATGTTTACGGTGGATTAGTAAAATATAATCATAGTGTATAAAAATGCACATTTTATTGTAACCTGTACTTTGATAGATACTTGTCTTATTCACATTCGGTTTTGTTACAGGTGGCTTTAATTTTCGGATTACATGGAGCTTGTCGTGGCAATGAACTTTTAAAAATAACTGTTGATGATGTCGAAAATCACTCGGATGATTTACTGTTAGTAAAGCTGACCGATACAAAAACCAAAATTGACCGATCCTTCGTAATACGAGGAGAATACAAAACTATTGTACAGAAATACCTGGACCTGCGTCCTGCTGCTATGAAGACCAATCGGTTTTTCATCCGTTATCAAAATGGCAAGTGCTTCAAACAAGTGATGGGAAAAAATAAAATTTCTAACATGCCACAAGAAATTGCTACTTATTTGAAGTTACCAGATATCAAACTGTATACAGGACATTATTTTCGTCGTACTTCTGCTACCCTTTTGGCAGATACTGGAGCGGACTTAACTGTTCTCAAGCGACATGGAGGATGGAAATCGAGTGCTGTAGCAGAAGGGTATATAGAAGATTCCATTGAGAACAAGGCGAAAACATCTGAACGCATCGTGGAAAACATTAAATTGCAACCTTCAGTTAATCCATCCATACCACTGTCGCCGCGCCTATCTACATCCAAACAACGAAATTCACCGTCACATTTTCCTCAAAATGATCCAGATTCGGACATTTCAAACACTCAGAATATAAATCTACAACAATCTCTATTCCTAATAAAACTGTTACAATAAATTTTCATAATTGCGAAAATGTCTCAAATGTAAATATAAGTTTTTAGTTGTTTTAATAAAGGATACTATTTAATTTCAATTTAGTTGTTACTCTATGTTTTATTAAATAATAATATTACAATAAAATATGAGGCGCTTTTATTTTCTCATAGTGGGTGATGAAAAGTAGAGTGTATCACTCGGGCGCCAAATATATTTTTGGCTCGGGCGACGTACTTTGAATCCCTCGCTACGTTCAGAATTCTACTAAAGAATCCCTCGCTACGCTCGGGATTCTACTCTAGAATCCCTCACTTCGCTCTGGATTCAAAAAAGCGCCCTCGCCGTAAAAATATGATTTTGCTCCCTTATGATACAATCTACTATTTATACCTACTTCCATTTCATAGCACTTGTTTTCACTCATCTACATACTTAATACCTTTTTCTGAACGAACATTATCTACGGAATACATCAATTTATGCAGACATAATGCTTCTTACCAAATACCCATGAAAGTGTTGGATTAAATAGAATAGCATGAAAAATATTGTTTTCTTATTACTAAAGAATCAGAACCATCTACCTCAATTGAGTACCTATTATGTTGAATTAATCTTAGATGATTAAACAATCAAAAAATACGTTTTAAAGTGAACTTGAGTTTGTTTTTCACACTTCAGCCACATTTCAGGGTTTTTAATTTTTAACATTCTAACCTTTTTAGAGGTGTTTGACAATTTATAGTTTCATTGATTTGGCAACACTGCTGTATTGCTGTACTGTGCGCTGTGTTGCTATGGGTCACGCAGCGTAACCACAGTATATAGATGCAACAGTAAGGAAACTAAGCCTAGTTGATAAAATAATTGTCTATGCTCTATTGAAGCCATAGGGTTGTCACGTTTAATGTTTTACGGTATTGTAAAGATGCAACAGTATTGGAACTAAGCCTAGTAGATTAAATAGCTACCTACGCTCAATTGAAGCAATAGGGTTGTCAATATTTTTTTCAAATTGCATATTCTATGTTCTGTAGCGATCAAATCTAGTTAGTTCTAGTAACAAATAAAATTAATATATAGGTGTATTATGGCGTCGGTTAATCTTGATAGTTTAAAATATAAAAACTCTTTAGTATTGTCACACAACAACTTGCAGATTATTGTGTTTTTGGTTGTTGTTTTTGTAGGCCATTAATTACAATTGTAATTATGCGTAACCTTCTACAAGTTTTGGCGGGAGCGTACGCGAGTCGCGGTTGGGCGCGTGGTAGGTGCTGCAGGTAGCGCGGGGGCAGGGCTCATGAGCTCTATTTTCGAGTGTTTGTTACGCATTTTCGGGCTGAACTGTACTACCTTTCAATCCCTAAAAATCGTTTGATACCTAGTTATTAAAAAACCATTACATAAAAATATCTTTATTGTTCATAAATTACAAATTATTGACTGCAAAAAAAGTTGATAATTTCGCCCAGCCTTGTATTTCTATTCACTATCGGCTTCAACTCCCTCGAAAACCATAAAAACGACACCCATGACGAAAAATTTGAAAATTTTGCGCAGACGCCATTTTGTATTTCTATCCATCGAAATCCATTAAAACGACACCCATGACGAAAAAGTTGATAGTTTGGCGCAGCCGCCATCTTGGATTTCTATTTCGTCAGCTTTATCGGGTTCAAATCCCTCAAAAACCTTAAAAATGACACCTATGACTCTATATAATATTATAGTCTATCGCAGCCGCCATCTAAAATTTGTATTTTGTTTTATGTTTTACGAATCTATTATGATCGGTCATACAAGAAGATTATTACAAGTATTAAACAATAAATTATTCTCGCCTATGAAATTTTATTCAGCAGGAAGTTTAAAAAATATAGCTCCGGTTTTGTTGCAGCAGAGTTCAAACAGCCGTATAATACACAATACGCACGTGGCATTTTTAAAAACATCGCGGAAATAAACTTATACGTGATCTAACATAACATACGAAGATGATAGCAGTCAGTCAAGTGTAACATTTCATAACCTTTTTTATATAGGTAATCTAATAAAAAAGGTTATAATGTAGAAATAGTTTGTAACGTGTTTGTAACACTCACTACTGACGGCACCGCGAGAACCGCTTAGGGGTCTCGTGACTCGTCGATGCGCATGTCCGTGTCAGTGGGCCGTTTCGAAAGTGTCTAGGTAGTTTCCGTACTGTTCTCTATGTTTCTACTGTGTCGTAACCCATAGCGCATGCATGCGTAATTTACGCACGGACCCTCTTCGCATTCAAGGTCGTATCGTAGATAGTTTCAAGTTACGTGCTCTCTAGTGTTTGGTGTTATTTTAACAACTTCCATAAAATGTTAGTATAATTTTGAACGTGGTGCATGTAACTGTACCTACCGAAATATCGGGAGCTCCAAAAGCAACTAAATCGTGGTCTACATCTCGTGAGTACTAATTATAACTTAGTTAACAGCCGCGAAAGTCTAATACAGTGTTTTTTCATAAAATTTTCCTTCCAAAAATATTACTCTGCCCCTCTATAACGGTACAAATGTGTCGAATGTGAATATTAACTATTAATGTATTTTACTTTTAAACTATATAACTGCTATTTTACAGCTCTGAGTATTTATTGTCTCGCAGTAGGTATGAAAAGTAGAGTATGCGCCTCGAGGATAAAGCCTGTCTTCGTCTTGGACGGCTTTAACCCCTATATTCACTCAGGACTCTACATAACTCTCTCGCTACGCTCGGGAATTAAATTTTAATAAAAACCCAAAAGCCAATTATTTTAGATAAGCCCATGACGTAAAACACTGCTTTACTCCCTTGGCGCATAATTTACTATAAAAACCGGCCAAGCGCGAGTCTAACTTGGCCGGATTTTAAGAATGTGTTGTTATAGCGGCAACAGAAATAAATCATTTGTGAAAATTTCAACTGTCAAACTATCACGGTTCATGTAGTATATGTATCCTTGATGAGATACAGCCTGGTGACAGACGGACAGCGGAGTCTTAGTATGGTCCCGTTTTACCCTTTGGATACGGCACCCTAAAAACCACTTATCTCATCTGCTAAACATAAAATATGTAGGTACTTACACTAACATTTTACTTAAACCAACATAACTAACTTAAACATTCTATAGGTGAATTATTAAGGTTTGATTGAAATTAAATTATTTGAATTATTAAATGATTGTATTGTATTTTACAAGTTTTTTTGTATTGTATTGAACTATGAAGGTGCTGATGAGACAAATTCATGTCAAGTCAAAGTTATGTAGATAGGTATAAATTGTTTTAAAACTGTTGTGAAACGAAAATGCCGATCTGGTGAAGTGATACGGAGTAAATTTGTTGGAGATTATAAATGTTTATTTTAGCTGTGTAGCCCTCCGCGATTGTTCTTAATATAGTGCAATTTTACTCGTATAGTAGTGTAAGTAGGATTAGTTGCGGTAAGTAGAGTAAGTTATTTTTGTGTCTTTTTGCATTTGAGGTTTATCCTCAAAGTCCCGTAATGGAGTGGTTCGACCCACCCGAGCCTGATCCTCCGCCTGAAGGTTCTACATCTACCAAACGGCGTTTAAATCTAGAGGCTGAGCCGCCTGCCAAAAAAAACAATCACCTCCCCTGAGTTAGCTGCTGCCTCCATTGAGACGGTTTACACTGTATGTTTATGTGGTCTATGTATCACGTGTAGAAGAGGATCCAGCTGCGGGATTGGTGTTACGTCCGATCTGATTTGGACACTTTCTTAAAAGTCACAAAATAGAAAACATCTGCTCTGATGGTGTTAAAAAAGTCGGTCGCAATAAAATTTCTGTTCAATTTTCTTCAGCTGATGACGCAAATAAATTTGTTAGTCTCCCGATTCTGAGTTCAAGCAAATACTCAGCTACTATCCCAACATTTAATGTCACTAGGATGGGTACTATCCGCCAAGTTCCAACTGACATTTCTATGTCTAAATTTGTCGAATCCCTAGAACTCCCTGTTGGTTGTGGTAAAGTCATGAAAGCTAGACGACTCAGCCGGAAAAATATCGATGATGATAAAGTATCTTGGATCCCAACTTAATCAGTTGTGGTGACTTTCCAGGGTCAAATGCTTCCTACCCGAGTCTTTTCTTATTATACCTCCCTACCTGTGGAGCTCTATCAATACCCCACTATACAGTGCCATTCATGCTGCAAATTTGGCCATGCCAAAGCACAGTGTAGATCAAAACCTAGATGCTTCCGATGTGGTAAGAATCACGTTGGTGCTAGCTGCGATGTCTCTGAAATAAATGCATCTTGTCTTCACTGCTCCGGCCATCACTTTGCCACCGATAAATCTTGCCCAGAGTTAGAAAGACAAAAATCCATCAAGTCTATGATGTCCCTAAATAGCATCTCCTACGAGGAAGCCTCTGCTCAAGTCCCTCGTGTTACCCGCTCTTACGCGGAAGTCTCTAAAGAGTCTGCTTCTCGTCTCCCCTCTTCATCGCAATCATTTGTTCGTGCGAAATCATCAAGATCTGAGACCTCTCAATCATATGTTAAGACTGTCTACTCTAGCCCCCGCCCGAAACCTCCTCAAGGGAAGTCATATGACAAGACTGCCCATAATGAAATAGTTTCCGTTCCTAAATCAGTATTGGCTAATGGTTGTGCGTTAGGTATCAACCAATCTCTTAATGTATCTCCCCAACAAGACAATTCTATGTTGGAAACTTTAATCACTCTAATTATTAACATTATTTTAATGAACCCTATAAACACCGATAAACTCACTCAATTAGTCTCCCTTTCCCAGTATGGATCCAGTCGCAATACTTCAGTGGAACACACAGAGCTTGCGTCGCAAGAAGCATGCATTGACTCACTTAATTTCAAGATTTCACCCATCAGTCATTGCCATCTCAGAGACTTGGTTGGTTCCTGGGTCCCATTTTCGGGTCTCAGGATACTCCTGTCTCCGGGATGACAGGGCTGATGGGTATGCTGGTAGTGCTCTATTCATAAGGCGCTCCCTACCGTTTTCTCAAATTTCCCTCCCTCCTCATCCTCCTGAGATCAACATCGTTGGTGTCAGGTCTATGGATATTTCTTTTGTTTCAGTTTATATCCCACATCCTGATTCTGCTCTTATTCCTGATTTACTATTTCTTTTTTCATCAATCACTCCGCCTTTAGTGCTTTTGGGTGATTTTAATTCCCACCACATTATGTGGGGATCTAGTCACTCTGATTTATTTGGTCTTTCTCTTCTAGATATTTTCAATGACATTGACCTCTGTGTGCTCAATGATGGTTCTCCCACTCGTAGGGTCCGACCCGGTCAAAATCCGAAAAGTGTAGTTGATCTCTCTCTTTGTTCCGCTTCCCTTTCTTCTCTTCTTATATGGAAAGTCCTTCCCCTTTCTTATGGTAGTGATCATTTTCCTATAATTGTGACCTTACCCATAAAAATGTCTCCTTTCTGCAATCGTTCTCCTTGCTTAAAATACATACTTTCTTCAGCTGATTGGTCATCTTATTACTCTTCCCTTGATTTAAAACTAGATGCTTCCTCTATCTTCCCTTTGCATGTTGACCCTCTTGTCTCTTATAAGATTTTCAATGATATTATAAATTCCTCTGCTGATATGCATATTCCTATTAAAAAACCAGGTAAAAGCTTTAGGATCTCTACTCCATGGTGGGATGCTGAATGCAGTGCTGCCGTTAGAAAGCGGAATGAAGATGAGATGATTTATAATTCCTCTATGACAATATCATATTTTTTAGAGTATTAACAGTCAGCTGCAAAGCTTAAAAAATTGGCCTCCAAAAGGAAGAAACAAGGTTGGATTGGTTTTTGTGAGCATTTATCTCCAAAAAACTCCTTCGTCTATTGTTTGGAATCAGTTGAGGCGTTTTCGAGGTTCACTTAACTATGAAAATATTACTTCAAATGATACATCTCTGTGGTTGGAGTCATTTTCAAATAATCTTGCTCCGCCTTTGGTTCCATCTGAAGACTCATTGCCTTCTCCTATATCTCCTTTGGCTTCTCACAATTGTTTTGATAGCCCATTCTCATTAAACGAATTGTTGCTTGCTCTTGATGGTCTGTCTGATTCAGCTCCTGGTATAGATGGTATTATTTATTCTTTTATTATTAATTCATCTGAGAAATGTCATAAAATATTTTTAGAGCTAGTTAATATATTTTTTTGATTATGGTATAGTTCCCATTGAATGGATATCCCAAATTGTAATTCCTATTCTAAAACCTGGCAAAGATCCATCTGATCCGAATAGTTACAGACCTATAGCATTGTCTTCTGTATTAGCTAAGATCACTGAACATTTAATTAAACATCGTCTTGAATGGTTTGTGGAGAGTAAGTCAATTCTCCCAAAGTCTCAGTTCGGATTTCGAAAGGGTTATAGTACTATGGACAGTCTAAGCCTGTTAACTACTGATATTTATATAGCATTTAAGGACAAACAATATCTCGTTGGTGTATTTCTAGATATAACTTCTGCATATAACAATGTTTTGCTTTCTGTGCTTAGGAACAAACTCATTAGACTTGATGTACCTATTAAGCTTTATTTGTAATATGCTTATGGAACGTTCTGTCATTATCAAATCTAAATACCTTCTTCCCCCTAAGTCTGTTTGGAAAGGTCTTCCCCAAGGCTCCGTCTTAAGTCCAATCCTTTACAGCTTGTACACCTATGACTTAGATAAATCTGTGGACTCATTCTGTCAGGTTCTTCAGTATGCTGATGACCTGGCTCTATATGTTAAGGTTCAATCTATTAATGAAGCTGCTGACAGACTGAATTCAGCACTTTCGTATCTGGGAGATTGGCTTCACTTACATGGCTTATGTTTGGCTGTTCAAAAAAGCTTGGTTATAGTTTTTACAAAAAAAAGGTAATCCCTCCAGTTGAATTGTTAATAGGTTCTCACTTTATCCCTCAAGTTAATTGCACAAAAATTTTAGGTATCAAACTTGACTCTAGAATGTCTGGGATTCCTCACCTTGGTTATATCTCCCAAATGTGCGAAAAAAGTGTCAACGTATTACGATCCCTTTCTGGAGTATGGTGGGGTTCCCACCCTTATTCTCAAAAGTTGTTATACAACGCTATAGTCCGGAGCCATTGGGAGTATGGCTGTTTCTTATTAAATCTATGTAACAAATCTGGACAGGATAAAATATTTAAAATCCAATCTAAATGTTTGCGTATAATCCTTGGTGCAATGAAATCTTCTCCTATAAATGCCATGCAGGTTGAATGTGGTGAACCCCCTCTAAATATACGCAGGCAGTTTCTTTCGGATAGGTTTTTCTTTAAACTGGTTCAAAATTCTAATCATCCTCTTGTCCCTAATTTGAGCATTCTGGTAAACCTTTACGGTTCTCAGGTCTCAGATAATATTCCTTGTCTTCTTCATAGCTTTATTAAATTTACTAGACCCCCATGCCCTGTTTATCAGTTTCCATCCAATCCCCTTTACTTAACTTCGTACCAAGCTCTCATATTTAATCCTGATATTCGTCTGAACTCTGGTATTGCCAAGCAACCCCCGTTCACTTGGCCAAACTGAGGATTCGGGATAGTTCGTTATGCGAATGTGGTTTAGATGAAGGAGACTATGATCATATTTTCTTTAGCTGTCCAAAATTAAAATATTCACTGTATGATATTCTTCCGCAAAAAATATCCCGTCCTATTTCATTCAAATCTCTTCTGTCCCTTACTTTTTCTTCTTTAATTAACTGTATATTATGTTGTGTTTGTGTGTTTAAGAGTAATCACTGGAGTGGAACAGTTTGTTTGATTCTCTCTTCTAATCACCGACCATATTCTAAAACTTTACTTTGATTTCTCCTACAGTTTATGAAACTATCATGTAACAGATACTGGCAAAGTTGCGACACTCAAACAAGCCGCAGGGGCCATACACAAAGCATCTAATCTAATCTATTGTGAAACTGGCTATGGAATACTATAGTAGAGGGACATAGATATATTATAGTCTCCAGATGCCTAATACGTCTAAATTCATGAAGCAAAAATATTTAACCCTAGCAGGGATACTTGGTTTTCACTTGTTAAATTCAAAATCAGTCGACAAGTCACTGACAAGTGTCACTCGCTGTAGATACTGAATACTACGAATAATATTATTATTATTCGTAGACTGAATATGACGAAAATTCAAAAATACCGTTTTGTGCGATTAGATTGCGTAAAAATTAGAGGATATGTAAAATAAAGGAGACCACGGTCGCCTTCACGCAAAAGCAGTCTCCAACACTTCTTTTTAAGTGTTTTAATAATAATTCGGCGCCGAAATATTGGGAGCTCATTCCACAACCTTACCACGGTAAATATCCCGTTAATAATCATATAACTTTAGAGAACAACCGTGATAGTTTAAAACAGTGTTTTAATATTGAATATTAAAAGGTATTTGTTTTCGATATGGGCCGCTGGTATTTTTACTGTACTATTGCCTGAAATAATGAATTTCTTTATTTCAGGCAATAGTACAGTAAAAATACCAGCGGCCCATATCGAAAACAAATACCTTACAGACTAACATATATATTTTATAGGGTTAATATAACAAAACTATATCGTACAGTTAGGGATTCATGTTCAGTCTCGGCTCCCTGTACCGTCGGAAAACAATCCCTTCAGGCCAAAAGTCTGGTGCCAGGAATGTGTCTCTCAACTTGGCTGGAAATCTGAACACATGACTTGAAGTACGTCTCGCGTTTTGATTCCAGCCGCGTTATCTTAACCTCAGGTAGGGCCTGAACCGGGATCCTTCCTTCGTCACATTTGTCGCGTATATACCGCACGATCTCGTCTCCTGACGTGCCCTTCTCAAATCGGGAGAGGTATATAGCTGACATCGGCTCTGCAGCATGGATGGCTATCGTTGCAGCCGGAGCGGTGCCGCGGAAGTTTCGGACTGGTCTAGGTCGACGCTTTTTCTTCTCCACAAGGGTGAAGCCCACCTTGTCGACTTTTTTTGATCCTTTTACGGTTGGGGTACCCGCAGGAATCGTAGTAGAATCAGTACCCGGCACACGTGAAGGTCGCGCCACCTGAGCGAAAGTGCTTCGGTGCCGGGCGGGTACGGGTGCTGCCGGTAGATGAGGTGCTGATGTAACAGGCTTAGTAGTAGATGTAACCGTAGTAATATCACAGTCATCAACCTGCAGCGATATATCGGGGTCAGATGTCGGAGTCGCTATATTGCTGAGTATGGAATTTGGGTTTTCGCCGCGTCGACGCATGTTAATATTTTGTGCGGACAGCGGCGAAATGGTCTGCGCAACATTTTTGTTGCGCAATTCTGCTAACTCCAACTTAAGTTTCTCCACTGTTTGCTCGGACATATTTAATTTGCAGCGTATTTCAGTTACGTCATTCCTCAGGAGCGTGATGTCCTTTAGGAGTTTGCTGACGTCAACATGGTCGAAAGTGACGCAAGGCAAGCGGTGTAGGTCACGTGCCACGAATGTTGGGACGTCATCTGGATCGGTCTCCTTGAACACTCGGAAGATGTCCTGTAGGTCCTTGCGGCCGCGCCCGTCCCTATGTCTCGTGATGAGACGGATTGTTGTCAAGGTGGCGTCAGCTAGCGTCTTTTTGGCAGCAACAATGTCATCCTCAGTGTAGCTGGACGTGCACATTTGCTCAAGACTGAGCTCATCCATTACATCCAGCTTCTGCTGCACGAAGGCGAGCAGCTCATGGATGATAACACGATCGGAACGCTTTGTTTCCATGCCGGCGCACTATTTTATAAACACGTGTGAATTCTGGGTCAGCATTGGAGCGGTCGCTATACCTTTTTTATACCTTTTTTCCTAGTATATATTTTAGTCTATGCGCTGTACGAACGACCACTCTAGTCAGCGACTTAGGTGTGTTTTACAAGAGACTACTGTTAGTGTTACCACTCTACTCATTTAGTTTCCCGATTGGTGTTATTTAGGTTTCCAAAAGATCCAGTTATAGTATGATTGTCTGTGGTTATAGATACACTTAGGAACATATCAATATTTTTATTTAAACTTATAAAATACTTTTGCTATGCTATTAGTTTAATAAAAAATACAAGTTTTTTTTTTTAAATCAAGTTATAATGTAGATTGGTAACTCTTAGAGACATTAATAATATCCTAGATTGCAGTCTTTATTTTTGAATGTTGGCTTATCTATTAATTGGTACGACTGGTTTTTTATTTTCACGTAGGCACTATAAACAGATTTTATTTCAGATTATTATCTAAAACGCTTAAGATTTAATAAAGTATTGTTTCCACTATATTTTTCTACTTGAATGAAAAAATATATCAATTTCAGCACTATGATATTGTATAGTCTGTTGCGTATCATTAAGGCTATTTCGATCTTTTCTGATCAAATAACCTTAAAACACTTAGCCGTGATATTTTTTATTTTAAAATTTCGACTAAATTGGATTTTATTAGACTTTTGACTGGGTAAAGGGACCAAAACTGGGATAAAAGTTTGTTTACAGATGTTTGTAAAACCAACTTTTATCAACTCAGTTTCTCAATGAGTTGACAAGATCAAGTCAAATACAAAACAGGACTAAGATTGATTCTTGTGATACTCGGCATGAAATTTGTGTGGAGGTAGATGAGGCGCTAGATTAGCACATAGGATACTTTTCTACATCATCATCATCCATCACTATGCGGGTGTAACCGCGGGGCAAAGCTAGTACATAATAAAGCGGTTTTAATGGAGTACCCCGCGATTGTGCAATGTCGTATTTATAACGATGATGAAAAAAAGGTGCATAAGTGTTTATCTATGGTATCTGTATTCACCACTGCGAGCCCACATATCTACAAATTCAAGTATCGGCAAATATTGTTAAAAATGTGCAAAATCTCTCCAGCGTGAAAGAATAACATGTACACAGACACAAGATTTCACATTAAGGCGATGAAACAGAAGCTACATCTAAACGCCACACAACACTCAACAAATATATTAACATTAAATTCGAGTTTTGTTGAGAAAACCACTCAATCCTTTCATATTTTAATTACCCGATGATTCGGGTAATAGATTTCCTACGACATGATAGAACCGTATGAACTCATCGTTTTGTAATATTGTCAGATCTGACAGGATGACCAAACTCAAAAACATATTTATTGCTTCACATTTAAATGTCATTTGTATGAAAACTATCCTTCTGGACCTATGTAAATAGGGCGAATTCTGTGTAGAGGACATTATTTATGTACTACGTACATTTACCAAAGATATTATAATACTAAGAAGACGGTGCACTGTTTCAAAAAAACGGTCTCGAGAGAGAAACCACATGCACGTATTTTGTCCTTCTCTACTGTGGTGACCACAAAATTTGATACGAAAAGATAATACCAGGAATACAAGTAAGTAAGTAAAAAATAGCACCTAAAATATGGTGAAATGAACCTGGGGCCTTACTGTCAGCTTCGTAAAACCATGCAAGTTCCGTGCAGTTCTTAAAATTGCCTTGTTGAAAAAGTTTTGTTTGAAATCATACCATGACGCTCATTTAGGTGAACTGTTTGAATATTGTTTTCTAAAAGGTGAACGAATAATACTGTTTCTGGCATTCTAACCGTTTACTATAACTAACATCGCAGACGCCTACACGTTTGTAAGCTAATAAACTGAGTGGATTTAGAGCGACATGTTAACGAGAGTCCATACAAAAAAAAACAGGTGAACGGTTTTTCTGCGGTTCTTGAATAGTAGGCCTAGGCAGGCCTGCTTTAAAGTTGTCATGGTACGAATAAAACGGGCAGTTATCTAGAAGTCCTGCTTTAAGAGCTCATAGTAAGGCCCCTGCATACTGAGTAAATTGTTATTCTTAGAGAAATATAATACCTATGTTTGAAAGCGTAAGCTTTTCGTTCAATAATGGGTATACATTGGATTCAACAGGTGGAATACTTCTTATGATGATGTGCACAGTCCAACTAGCTACCTAGTATAAATATATGTTGCGTGTTCCTTCCCACAAACACAATTGGATGAAAGTTTTTTCAACTATACCTACAAAACATTCTTACGTAAGTATGAGTACATAGCAAGAGCAAAGTAAGCCGGTAATTTGACCAAAATAATAATTCTAATTATTAATTAATAAAATTATTTTCATCTCATAATCTCGGAAAGATTTTGTTTATAATTCAAAGCCTAGGTAGGTACTAAATAAAATGCATTTTATGCACGAGCTAATAGCGTGAAAAGATTTTTTTAATTCGAACCTTTATTATCAATAATTTTCTATTTCACAAGTCTGCTGAAAATCATCACCATCGTCATCAATCCCACCAAACTCAAGTGCTTTTTTGCATTGGCAGGTGGTTAGACCAGTGTCGGGTTTCTCGTCCACCAGTCCCTTACTAACAACATTGTAACAATCGATAGCGTTTCACACAGGGTCGTATACTTACATGCCAACAGGGTCGTATGTAAAATATAATGATGTTCCCCTTTTATATTGCCCTCAAGTAAAAAATTTAGGTCTCATTATCACCAGTAACTTTTCTTGGGAGCAGCATATTACTCAACTCAATAAGAGAATGTATCATAGAATGCAAAACTTTCTCCCCTTCTCTGCAAAGGTTACTCTTGTAAACTCCTTATACTACCTACATTGGACTATGGAGATGTATGCTATCCTGACGTTACAGAGGAACAGCTTACCAGACTGGAACGGATGTTGAATCTCTGCATTAGATACATATATGGACTACGAAAGTTTAACATATCTCTTTTTACCGTAAACAGCTGCACTGGCTAGAAATCCGGTATCATCGGAATACACACATACTTTGTCTTCTTTATAACATTCTTAACAATCCCTTTTCCCCAAATTACCTAAGATAACGTTTGTCTCTGCTCTCCTCCCATGGACGCTCTATGCGCTCTTCAAATCACCTTCTACTTGGTTTTCCACAACATTATTCCACTTTTTACATTTACTCTTCTACAGTACTGCAATTCGGTTGTGTCTTCCTGTGGAAATTCGCAAAGCATCTTCCTTGGAAACCTTCAGATCAAAAGTTTATCAACATTACCTTTCCTTGCAAAATAATAAACCTAATTGAGCTATTTTTAAGTTTCAATAATTAAATGTATGCAAAAACTTAGCATTGCCATCCAGCGTGGCAATGCCGCCAGCGTTTTGGCCACTTTTCCCCCCACCATGGGGCTTATAGATTAGAATGTTATTATTATTATTATTTTATTTAATTTTTAATTACAAATGCATACTAAAATAAATGTAATTAAAAACTCTATTTATATATCTATAGTTAATGTATGCTATTTATATATGTATATGTATATGTAAAGTTAAAGTATATAAATAGTTTATTATTTATTAATATTAAACGTAAAGTATCTGTTATCTATAGAAACTCTCAATCACTACCAAACACACTTCCAAATCACACAACGGTTAGCTGGAATAAAATGGTAATTAGCTTTAAGTTCGCCTATGTACTTTTAGTTTTGTGCAATAAAGAATTTTCTATATATTTATCTATCTATACCCAATACTCATAGTATCCAAAAGATACTCGCTGAAGGTCATTCAGGTATACGCACCGACAAAGTCGCACCCGGATGGTGAGGTAGAGGACATATATATAATGCCTAATACGTGAAAATTCATGAAACAAAATTTTTTTACCCTAGCATGGATACTTAGTTTTCACTTGTCAAATTCAAAATCAGTCGACAAGTGTCACTCGCTGGATACTGAGTATGATGAAAAATCAAAATAACTTTTTGTGCGATTAGATTACGTAAAAATTAGAGTATACGTAAAATAAAGGAGTCCACGGTCACCCTTCCCGCAAAAGCAGTCTCCAACACCTCTTTTAAGTGTTTTATATTATAAAAGTTTTTTCTAATGGTATGCAAAACTCAATTAGTGTTACTACTCTACTCGTTTAGTTTCCCGATTGGGTGTCATTTAGGTTTCCAAAAGATCCAGCTACAGATACACTTTGGTACATATCAATATTTTTATTTTAACTTATAAAGTACTTTGCAATGCTATTAGTTTAGAAAAAAACAAATAAAGTTTTTTTAATAACAAGTTATAATGTAGATTGGTAACTCTTAGAGACAATTTATTATACATTAATAATATCCCAAATTGGCGTCTATATTTTTGAATTTTGGCTTATCTATTATTTGGTACGACTAGTTTTTTTTATGTTCACGTAGACACAATAAACACATTCTTTTGGATTATATAGATAGATAGATAGATAGATTAATTCTTTATTGTAACACCACAATACAAATATATGTTACAAATTATGGAATAAGAATAAATTTATAATACACTCAAAAATATTTCACAATTAAATACTTAAAATTAAAAGTGTCACAATGGACGGTCGTATCGCTCAGAGCGATCTCTTCCAGATAACCATGCACGGAAAGAAATAGGCATACACGTATAAAGGCGGTGGTTTATAAAAAAAGTATACGTACTAAACACTACATACAGCGAAACTCAAGAATATAACTAGAAAACATTATTGATAATATACACAAACTATAGATACTTATATAATTACACTATACATATAAACTACAAAATATATACATAACTGTGCATACTATACATATACCATTTAATTATTATAACAAAGATCGTAAGTAGGTTTGCAGTTAAGTTTTGCAACCAATACTGGGATATAAGTTTGTTTACAGATGAGTGTAAAACCAACTTTTATCCACTCATGTTTATCAATGAGTTGACTAGATCAAGTCAAATACAAAAAGGAATGAATTGAAATTCGCATGAAATTTGGTATGTAGGTAGATGTGACAGTGGATATATATACGCGTATAGGATACTTTTCATCATCATCATCATCGTGCATCACTATGCGGGTGTAACCGCGTGGTGCAGCTAGTACTTAATAAAGTGGTTTTAATAGAATACTATATACCCCGCGATTGTGTAATGAGTGGTAATTACAATGATGATGAAAAAAAGTAGCATAAGTCTTTATCTATGGTATCTGTATTCATCACTGCGAACCCCCATATCTTCAAAGTATCGGCAAATATTGTTCAAAATGTGCAAATCCCTCCAGCGTGAAGGAATACCATCAGACATACTAGATTTCGCATAAAGGCAATGATACAGAAGCTACAGCTATGTAATGTTAATGTTCACTAACGCCACACAACACTCAAATGTCAAAATCAAATTAACAAGTCAAGCCACTTCACTTCATTTTCAACAAATCGTTATCTTGCGGCACCTTTTTCCACTAAATGGAAGACTGCACACATCACTTCTATCCATAAAAAGGCGACCAAAGTGATATTACAACATACAGACCTATTTCCATATTATCCTCTATTGGAAAGTTGTTCGAATCTTTAGTTAAAAAAAAGATCCACTACCATCTGAAACCGATACTCAATCCTTGTCAGCATGGTTTTTTGCCCAGTAGATCGACCACATCAAATCTTCTGGATTATGTAACTGACATAACTGAAGCCTTGGAAAACAAACATGAAGTCCATGTTATCTACACAGATTTCTCTAAAGCATTCGATGTGGTCAACCACAACCTTCTCATACAAAAACTGGGTCATGCTGGTATCTGTGGCTCATAACTTCGGTGGGGTGAATCATATCTTCAAAATAGGTCCCAGCTAGTCTCGATCAGAGGCTTCAAATCAGATCCACAAACGGTTCCATCTGGCGGGCCTCAAGGCTCCCATCTCGGCCCCTTATTTTTTCTGGTGTTTGTAAATGACTTATGTACAAACATAAAATCTAGTTATCAAATGTTCGCAGACAATCTTAAGTTGTACAGGGAAATTCGTGAACATGAAGATATCATATTGTTACAATGCGACTTGGACAATATTAGCCTCTGGTGTTCCCAAAACATTATGTTGCTTAACACTCCTAAATGTTTTTACATGAATATTTCAAGAAAACGTAATCCCACGCCTGCCAACTATTTTATTAATAACTCACCTATTAGTGAAGTCTCCAGCATTCTTGACTTGGGTGTTATAATTGATGCAAAAAATGAATTTTCGCGAACATATAGACCACATCTCAAAGAAGGGAGCACGGCTGGCGGGTTTTGTCACAAGGCAAACAAAATTCTTCAAGGATGTGGAAATACCTATTATTCTTTTCACATGTTACGTTCGCTCACTTTTAGAATACTGTTGCACAATTTGGAACCCATCATACGCTGTACACATCGGCCGATTGGAAAGATTACAAAACGTCTCTTATATTACAACACCGCGAATGTGCATTTTTTCCGTTATTCACTTTTAAATGCCATTGGATAGAGAAAAAAATCCCGCGTTTATTCAACCAATCGTATTTAAGAAAACTAGCCAATCAGAACCCAGATTTCAAAAACTGTATCATTGCGAATGTCGCTCATTGGTTTGTTTGGCATAAACACCACGAATGTACATCAGTCACCATACATTTTTGCGGCTAAGGTTTCGGTAAGTGTGTTTTTATAATTTTCTTTGGTTTATTTGAATGAAATTACACTTTATATGATAAAAAAACATTGGTAAAAAGGTAACTAACATTAAAATTTAATACATTTCATCATTTTAGAGTAATAACTTACTGTTAGAGGAACACTCACTTATTCGCAGTGTTACTTTGCAACTTTTCAATTTGAGTCAATATTCTACACTAACGAAGACTGCAAGAATTCACCCAAACCAATATGAAGCCATTTACTTGGATTATAATTTTTTTACCGATTTTTCAAAGCCTAAAGATCAAATCTACAAGTCTCTAAGGCCAGGTAGAAAAGCTGGAGATCCAACAGTAACGGACATTAGTGTACTAATCCATAAGCCCGACGGAACTATCTGGTATAAGTTGAATTTTGATGACGATCCAAAGATATTACCGCAACGTCCAAAGCTTCCTAAAAATACAATCAATAGCTTAACGAAACTGTATAACAGAAGATTAGCGATCGCCGAACGAAAGTGGCAGCATCTACAAGAGCTCAAAAATGTGATACCAAGTGATTGCCATGATTTTTATGACAACTTGCCACATTAGCGTCGGGTTTTATGGTTTTTTTAAACCCATACTTACCTACTCATTAATCTTTGAGATAACCATGCGTTTAAAATGAATTTTAAGTTTGTTGATTTTTTGTTAAATAAAAGTAAAGTTTTTATTTTGTTTTTGGTTGAATACTTTTTGGTTTTTATTTTTATATTGTATTACAACTTTGTTGCAGTTTAATGTTGCACGAATATTCAGTATTTTAATAAAGACTGGTATATTAAAGTTTTTGTAGTAAACACCGCCTATGTGCAAGGATATGCCTTAAGTAAGAAGGCAACAGCGCTTATGTGATTTTTTTATTTAATTTATAAGGATATAACTATTTTGTGCTTTTCATTATAAGAAAAAGAACTAATAAATGTACATAAAATAAAAATTGGCTTTTATTTTATTCTTGAGCAGAAAATAGATCGTGTTTTATCTCTCCTGTAAAGTTAGGTAAATGCACATTCGCGGTGTTGTAATATAAGAGACGAAAAGCAGTTCTTCTATCATATTTCATATACAAATAACCTCTGTCAAAATCTTCCGTCTTATAGCTCAAGACTTGAACATTTTAAATTGATCTCACTAGAACGTAGACGTAACTATGCGGATATCGCATAACTGCAAAAGATAATTGAAGGCAAAATTAACTGTACAAACTTGCTGTCTAAAGTTGCACTTTCGGTGCCACGTCCAAGCAGCCGCCTCCTTAACAGAAAAACCTTCTATCTCTCCCCATGTCGCGCGAATTATGGCCAGCACTCTCCGTTACACCGGATGTGCTCAGCCTACAATAAAATATGCCATGACTTTGACATTTTCGATGACAACATCAACTGTTTCAAACAAAATTTTATTCATCAAAATCTTTAATTTAATATTTTCTATAAGTTAATCTTTAGTTTATTTTAATCAAATTATGTATATATTATATCGTTACGAGTGTTATATTATTTGTAGCATGCTGTGTTTACCTTTAGAAGGTTGTGCATTCATCGCATTTAACATCGCAAATGTACTTATTCCTAAGATAAGAGTGTATGACCAGTTTGGTGAAACAAATAAAAAAAAACATTAAATTCGATAGATTTGTTGAGAAAACCACTCAATCCGTTCATATTATAATTACCCGATGCTTCGGGTAAAAGATTTCCTATGACAAGATAGAACCATAAGTATTGTTTTGTAATATTCTCAGATCTGGCAGGATGGCCAACCTCAAAAAATATTTAGTGCTTCACTTTGAAACGTCATTTGTATGAAAACTATGTAAATAGGGCGAATTCTGTGGTAGAGAATATATATGAGGACATCAGTCGGACCATCCATACCTCTGAGATGCACTTTGGGAAGTTGGGTAAGAAAAGTGGTGGTGAGTTGAAAGTGGGGCATTTTAACTATGAGCAACGGAACCGTAGGGGACAGAGGTTGGCCGACTTCCTGGAGAAAGAGGGACTCTTCATGATAAACTCTTTCTTCCAGAAGCCAGCACACAGGAAATGGACCTGGATACGTCCCGATGGTTCCACGAGAAATGAGATTGACTTCATTATGACCACCAAGAGACAAATACTCTAATTGGACACATTTGTTCCATTATAGAAGGACAGAGTACTAATATTTTTGGAAGGAACATTTTATGGAAAACACTGTTTTCGACTTTCGCGGTTGTTCACTAAGTTATAATTAGTACTCACAAGATGTAGACCACGATTTAGTAGCTTTTGGAGCACCTGATATTTCGGTACAGTTACATGCACCACGTTGAAAATAATAATATACTTATTATGAAAGTTAATTAACACGAAACACCATATCGCAGCATATAATTTCAACCAATATATAGTATTATCTATGACTTCAACTATGACCTTGAATGCGTAGAGGGGCCGTGCGTAACTCATAGCAACGCGGCGCACAACAATCGTGCGTTCGTTTAGCATTAAGGGCATTCATTGGTGGCGATGCTATTGTTGGCTCTTTTGTTAAAGCATTCGTCAAGCTCAGTTTAAAAAATTCAAAAAAATTCAAAATTCAAAAAAATTCAAAATGCATTTATTATCAGGTAACAAAGACCCATATACACTAAGATTTACACATACACAAAACATAAACTAAAAAAATTAAATAAAACACAAAAAAAATATCTAAAACCTATTCGACATTGCCGTGACATGTCTGTCGCAGCAATGTCGAATGAAGGGGCAGTCCAACCTCCCCGCAATCATCGCATCGCAGTTTAGGTGGCAAAAGTAACTCTTTTTTAACTTTTCAAACACTGAACAAAAAGAGCCATAAACGACATTTTCACCCATAGATTCCCAATTCGAACGCCCTTGTGAGCGTTTTATAGCGTTAATTTCGCCAAGTTAGGGCTATTCGAACGCACTACTTATAGTAAAACCATTTCGCGTCTATTTTCCTTTTTTTTCTGTATGCTGTCTCCGTACTAAGAGTATTCCTACAATTAACGTTCCAAATCCAAATCACTTTACTCCCCAGGGAGTTTCATACAACTTTACAGCCCCGCGTATGTAATGCCTTGCTTTACGTAGAGATTGCGTGACATGTAATAGAAAATTTTCGAGCAGGTGGTATGAAAAAAAAATATGTTCAATTATAATTCAAGTTGCTAATATTGTGCACAGCCTATAACAAAAGCGCTGCTAAGTACTGATTCCGGCTCTGTTCTGCCCAACACAGGTATAAGAAAATAGAGCAATTTTCTTTAGGTACATGTGCCGGAATACACATAGACAGGTGAACAACAAAAATACACACAGCAATCTATTCAATGATTGAATGGTTAAACGTTTTCCGATAAGCCCGTTATTCTCATAAATTTAAGGGGAAAACCCTTTACAATGTGAAAGAAATACATAATAATGAATTTTTAGACTTAAAAAGCTTAGCAGCAGACATTATGACAAACAGAGTGAAGGACGCAATAATACTGAAGGAGGAATAGTTGCGTGGCTGGAAGTACAGAGGGTAAAGTATGTCAAAGGCAAAATGAAGATTTTTTATAATAATGAAATGTTTTTTATCATCGATCTCGCAGTTACTAATGTAGCACCTAAAGACGTCTGTTTACCATTACCAACTCCCTCACATCACTATGGGGCTAGGCAGATAAAAATGGGTATTTTTCCAAGGTTTTTTATATTCACTTGTTGCAATTTTAATGAAAGGTCATTGTTACGGACTCTTTGTATGTTAAAAATAGTATGTTTGTATAGTCTATGACAGCTTGTTATTGATTTTGTTTTAAGATAAAGAAAAAGTAGTTCATGTCAAATATTTGGTTTCATTGCACGTCCGCTTTTTTGTTATATTTTTCCCTAACATTTATTGGTCCTTCGATACGTTTTTAACACTGAAATGCTTACCAGAGCACAAACCAAACGTTTGGCAAATGAATTGCAGGATTTTCGCGAGGTGCGCTCAGACTCAGGAGTACCCGTCGTGGGTAGGTTCGACCAGTCCTCCACACTGGACTACGCTACAGTCGATACCACGTCAACACCCACTGTACACACTCAGACCAAATAAAAAAGTCAAGACAGAATGTTGTGAACAGAGCAGTGAGGCCGGTTTTCTATGCATGTAGTGCGTGAATCGGTGCTGCCATGATAATTTAAATTACCCCATAAAAATAACGTTATCAAATTATTAAAGTTATAAATTTAATAAAGTTATAACGTTATTACTTTTAATACAATAATTGGGTTCCTACATTAGGTGTCGGTAAAAAGTAGTGGCATTGGGTAGTGAAAGAGAAAAGACAAAGAGTTTCAGAAATAAAATTACTCGGTGTA
This sequence comes from Selenia dentaria, assembly GCA_917880725.1. NCBI lineage: Eukaryota > Metazoa > Arthropoda > Insecta > Lepidoptera > Geometridae > Selenia > Selenia dentaria. The sequence continues at coordinate 19,250,282 of OU862879.1, forward strand.
ACTGCTAGTTTCATTTAAAAACCTTTATGCTGAATCAGTTTTTTGTACGCTTGTCGTTTACTTTGCACTGATTTAGAAATACTTTCTAATTTAGCAATATGGTGGAATCTAATGTTTAAGTATTTCTCAATTACACACCGTATTAAATTAAGTTTATGTTCCTGCCCAACATATTCATGTTTTGACTCTAAATTGATAAAAATCTGATTGTTTCCAATGAATTTCTTTAATATGTTCAAGGCTATAGTTTGGTGTTGATTTTCTGCGGTTATTGCAATATTTTCATTCAATAATTTTCGAACAACTGCTTCACAAGTGACACAAATATCAAAAAGATCCTTAGACGGGAAGCGAAATCCGCCTTTGTTTTTTAAACTAATGAGCTTGTGAAAATAAAGTTTCTCATCAGTCTGCAAGGCATCTTAACATTTAGAGCATTTTATGGTTTTAACAAGATAGTGCACTGTACTTCCAGATATGTAACCAATTATCATTTTTCTGTAGTCACCATAATATGAATTGTCATGTGTTTACATGACAATTCATATTATGGTGACTAACAGCTGGCCCAATCAAATGATTCATTAACAATTTCATTAAGAAGTTGCAACGAAGAATTTTCAATGGTTTCTTCTTCTTCTTCGTTTCTATACGACGATGAAGTGCTATTTATAATTATAGTTGTTGAAGTGCAATTAAGTATTGCTATGTGTTCTAAAGGAACACAATTACTTTTTGCAAGACATTTTAATTCTAAATGACATAGTATTTTTTGTAGCTTGCTACTTTACTTTATTTACATTTCAACTTAATAGAGCTAGAAATTATGAAGCATAGTATTGGAGTAACTCTTCCTCTTTAGGCTTGAGAATACATTTATCTTTTAAATTTACAACCCAACCTGGTTCTAAACCATAAAATATCTGCCTTGGGTCCTTTCTTTGTGACAACATATCATATGCTGGATCATTTTCCAACTCTTGAAGCTCATATCCATATTTCTGGGCCAACTTAATTCTTTCCTGTGAGATTGTTTCAGGGTCAGCCAAGTATCCTCTTGTCTCAGCACTAGAATAGAATTCAATTGCATCTGGGGGAGGAATCATTCTCCTTGGGATAGCTTGACCAGTCTCAAAGAATTTCTTTGGGTTTTTCAAAAGAAACAGACTATGTGGATCATAGTAAGCTGTTGTAATGACTCCACCGTTCTTCTCAATTGCAGCAATTACTTGTTCACTAGCCCACTGAACTTCAATATTAATCTTAGCTGCAAATATGTCTGCTCCTACGTCTGTTAAATTGATTCCAAATTGTTTTTGATCTGGTTGAAAGTAGTATAAACCGGATTTTATAATAGTTGCTAGATCAATTGGTTGTGAGATATCAATTCGGTCTCTCTCAATCAAACTTTGTAGTTGATGTAGAGACATAGGTGGATACTCTCGCCTTAAATGGTGGCCTCTGTAGTAATGTTCTTGAGGTACTCTCAAATAGAATGGGTTGTTACCAGTCTCATAACCTAGCCTCATGTAGTTCTGTCTTTGTCCTGATCCTTTATTACCAGATCCATGTTTGTCTCCACCGTGCTGGCCTCGACCTCTTTTTTGGGTCTTTTTCGAGCCGGGATTATCACGAATGTTGGCCAGCGTTATTCTTGGTGTTGCTTGTAAACTGTCTTACGTTAGGGTTATCGTTGAATCCTCCATGCATCCTAATAGACGTAAATAGAATCTCCAAATGATCCTGGCTTAATTTATAAGTAGATAAAAAAACAGCCTTTTTTCATATTCTATGTACTTCGTATAAAGCGCTTTTAAACATTCAATATTTATTAATGTACCTATGAATCCTGCTTAGCATTTTTCTTCTACGACTGGTTTATAAAATCGCGTGATGACAAAGACTGGTCGACCATCTCGTATAACTTTCCGCATACTAACTACACACAACAACATTCAATAGAGATACACCCTAAAAACAAAAGACTTCAATAGAAATATGGTTTATTTTTACAAAAATACATAACCGCCTTCAATATGTACGAAATTGAAAATCCAGTGTGAAATTAATGCGAGTCCATATTAAAGGTATCAGGTTTCCAACAAAAAAGAATTGTTCAAATCGGTTTATAAATAACGGACTTCTGAGGTAACAAGTATTTAAAACAATAGAACCTAATTGCGAAACTACTCCTTTTAGATGTCGGTTGAAAATAAACTAAAAATAAAAAAAAGAATTGCCTATCTTTTTAATTTGCTTTCAAACGATGAAACCGGTTTTGTATAAAGATATTGCGTCGAGTGTCATACAATATTATATTTAAAGAAAAGTCTAATTGAGAACCTACTTCTTTTTTGAAGTCGGTTAAAACACGTTGATAAACTATTATAAAAACGTACCCGTATTAACGTAACATATATACTAAATATTAAGATTACCCAATAATAGGGTAAACCTTACAGGCTTTACCATGGCAACACTTTCTATGTTCCAAGCAATAACCTTTATTTTTATTTTATTTATTTAAAATATTGCTTTCCAAGTTACTTACGTGTGAAATGTGATTCCATCCTTCTTTTTATATTTTGGTGTTTGTTTTAACACCGTTTCACGACACAATTCGGCATTTTGACTGGTAAATTTGTTGATTTACTTTACGTGTTGCTTCCACGCGCAGCTTAGTTCGACTGACGAGTCAAGGCGTAGTTTCGTTGTGCGTGTGTGTGTGTGTGTAATTGTGTATGTACACGGCGAGGCGTAGTTTTGCCGGCTTCACTTTTCTGTTCACAACATTCTGTCTTGACTTTTTTATTTGGTCTGAGTGTACACATTCCTGAGCCTGAAGCACAGTCTTCACCTCGAGAAAATCTCGCGATCACCGCTGAATTATCTAATCCACGTTCAAGCTCCAGGTCGCATATGTCGCGGTCGTCGCGGTCTACAGCCACGGTAAAGGCACGGAGACTGGCCGCGGAGGCACAAATTGCGCGACAACATCTCGAACGCGAGCACCGGTTGATGAAACGTGAGCATCAACTCCAACTCGCACAGAATGAAATCGAGCACGAGCGCAAGCTGCTTCTTCATCAGAAACGGGTGGAGGAGTTGGAGCTGGAGGCGACATTGGCGGTTCAAGAAGCCGAGGAACGTTCTCACTGTTCGGTTAGTCATTCATTAAGTCGTACAAAATCATGGATTAACGATACACAGTATCATAACGACCGAGCAACAATAATCAACCCTGATTCTAGCCAGGTAAATTTAAAGTTAGTACAGGACGCAACTACACCACCAGGTAGCACAAATTGTACCAACTGTATTCCTACACAGTCGCAAATAGTGGGCCCTAACGTAGTTAGCACGGGTGAAAACATGGATGAAACCCTATTCTTCACACCAAATCGTGTTAGCCCTAGTAGTGTTCATGATACTACCCGTATTGTACATGAAGCCATACCACATCACATTTTTGTTTCACAGTCTGAAAATCAACAACAATATCAACAGCAATTTCATCCATCATATCAAATACCGACAATGTCAAACAATGACATTACAGGTCCGATGACATTGAACAATGACATATCGTCTATGCCACCAACTTGTAATAAAAAGTTTGTACACTCGCCGCTGAAAAAGCAGGATATCCAACTTGTGACGGATGTTGGTTCGAACAGATATGCATATAAGTATGTCGAACTTACACCATTTACGGGGAAAACTACTGAGTGGTTGATGTTTAAACGTACGTATCAGGATACTCAACACTTATTTTCACCCACAGAGAATCTTGCTCGTTTACGGATTGCACTTCGTGGCCACGCTCTTGACAGTGTATCAGCATTGTTGTACACAACCGATAGACCCGAAGAAGTTATGGAGATGCTGGAGCAGACCTTCGCGTTGCCGGAGACTATTGTACTACACGAAATAGCGCTCGTCCGAGGACTTCCAAAGATAAGCAATGATCAAAAAGAACTTAATTCTTTTTCTTGTAGGCTACGTAATTGTATAGCTGTCATTAACAGCCTTAATCAACGAGAGTATTTGTACTCCATAGAGATTTTCCATACTGTTTTGTAAACTGACACTGATACTGTATAGTCAGTGGAAAGAGTATGCTTATCGTAACGACCGATCTATTCCAAAACTGCAGCTTTTATCACAGTTCCTTGATATTGAGGCAGACAAACACAATCGGTTTGGGCTAGTTGATGACTATTCAGGCAGGCCTGAAGTATTTACAGCAAATAATAATCCTACTCGTCGTGAAAACGTCCATGCTGCTTCTACGCATGGTAATAACAGTTTTGAACCGTGTCGCTATTGTAACAATAAACATAGCTTAACTGAATGCGAGGACTTCAAATCTCTTACTTTGGATGATAAGTGGCGCTGGTTACGTGAAGCTAAAATTTGCTACAAATGCTTAAAAACTACGTCACATCGTTGGAAGTCTTGTAAGATCAGTCGTTGTGGTGTAGACGGCTGCGAGCGGTATCATAATCCCTTACTACACACAGTACGTTCATCTGTTCCCGCTCACAAGTCTGTTAATGATGTTCTATCTGCATCTTGTAACGTCACAAACTGTCATGACACAGAAAAAGCTGTAACGGTGACCAACACTACTGAATCCACTACATGCTATAAGGACTTACAAAAACAAAACCGTGTGTTTTTAAAGATTGTTCCGGTCGAAGTAAGCGGCCCTAGCGGAACATTTAATACGTACGCTCTCCTCGACGACGGCTCAACCACGACTCTGATTGACTCCGAGGTAGCGCGTCACATTGGAGCCACAGGACCTTCGGACTCTATCAGGGTCGAGGGTGTCGCCGGTATGTCAACTTCAAAACCAGTCCAATCGGTTAATTTTTCCATCAAAGGTAGAGATTGTTCTGAAGTATATTCTGTTTACAATGCTAAGGCTATGGACACACTTTCTTTTTATACACAGACTATTAGCCAGAAAGACGTTACTCAATGTTCTCACTTGAGAGGTTTAGTTGATAACCTTGTCCATGAACATGCGTCTCCGAAAATTCTCCTTGGTGCCGAACATTGGTATCTTACTGTAAGTCGTGAAGTCAGAGAAGGTTCCAAAAACCAACCCGTAGCAACTCGCACAGCATTAGGTTGGATTCTACACGGAAAATCAAGTGGTTGGACTAAAGCAATTAATTTTGTGAATCACATGACTCATAATGACCATAGCGACTCCAAGTTAGACGAACTCATCAAAGATTATTTTCGCCTTGATTCTATAGGTATTTCGAAGATAGAAACTATTTGTAATGAAAATGATAGACATGCTTTAAATATATTAGAATCTACAGCTAAACGTATCCCAGAAGACAGGTACGAGGTAGGTTTGTTGTGGCGCAAAGAAATACCTGATCTTCCTGATAGTTATCCTCATGCTCTCTCTAGATTTACTGGTTTGGAGAGGCGTATGGCTAAAGATTCTAATTTAAAAAAGGCTTACTCTACTTTTATGAACGGAATGATAGAGAAAGGCTATGCCGAGGAATGCCCTCGAGATACTTATCATGACACAATTGACTTAGCAGAACAAAAATCGATTCGATGGTACTTACCGCATTTTCCAGTTGTGCATCAGCAGAAAAAGAAGCTTAGGGTAGTCCACGATGCAGCTGCAAAGATCTCCGGGGTTAGCCTAAACACACTCCTATTGCCGGGGCCAAATCTCTTGCAATCTTTACTATTTATTCTATTTCGTTTTCGTGAGGGACGCATCGCTCTAACGGCCGATGTTAGAGAAATGTTTTCTCAAATTAAAGTCAGGGAAGAAGATCGTGACGCTCTGAGGTATATTTGGAGAGAGGATGATAGTCACGACGTTAAGGAGTACAGGATGACTTCCGTAATTTTTGGCGCTGTTTGTAGCCCCTGCACAGCCTTGTATATAAAAAACAGAAACGCTCAAGAATTACAGAAGTCATATCCCGCCGCAGCTGCGGCCATTGTAAATGACCATTACATGGATGATTTTTTAAGTAGCCTTGACGACGATCAGATGGCTTCGCAACTTGCAGCAGACATTGTTACGGTTCACAAAGCGGCAGGAATGGAAATGCGTGGTTGGGTCTCTAATGTACCAACTACACTGGCGACCATTCCCAAAGAACTCCGTGCTACGCCTCCTGAAAACGATCATATAGGTTCAGAAGGTTTTGTTAGAACGCTAGGCCTTATGTGGCACCCTCAGAGTGACACGTTCAGTTTCCGTCACGGCCACCATATCCCTGAAAATATTATACTTACCAAGCGCAAAGTATTGTCATTCTTAATGAGTGTATACGACCCGTTAGGTCTTCTCACACCACTAGTTATCCAAGGTCGTATATTATTTCAGCAAACATGGAGAACTGGTATTGATTGGGATACCGAGTTGCAACCAGATGCTGTTAAAAAATGGATGTCCTGGTTCCAAATTTTGACTACTGTTTCTGACATTAAGATTCCTCGTTGGTATCGATGTGGATTTCAGGGTGAACCTATAATTAATAGGCAGCTTCACCTTCTAGCTGACGCTAGCGAACAAGCTCAAGCTTGTGTCGCATATTGGAGAATCACCTTCACTAGTGGAACTGTGAAGCTGTCTCTCATTGGTGGGAAAGCTCGTTTAGCTCCCATTAAATCCTCTTCGATACCTCGTCTGGAACTCCAGGCTGCTCTGATTGCTGCTCGATTTGCCAAATCAATCTGTGATGGTCATAAAGTTCACACGGATGCTATATACTTGTGGACTGATTCAACCACAGTTTTAAGCTGGATACGAAATGATTCGCGAATATTTAGACCATTTGTTGCAAATCGCGTAGGCGAAATCACTGAAATTACTAATGTCAACAATTGGAAATACGTACCAAGTGGTCTCAATGTTGCAGACGATGCTACTAGGTATAAAGATCGTCATTTAGACCTGAAGCGATGGTTATCTGGTCCCGAATTCTTACTGTCACCAGCTGAAGAATGGCCAAAGGAACCATCAGCTTCAGAAACTGCTCCCGCTTTGGAAGAGTTAAAATCTTCTAAAGCGGTAGTTAATTTTACTACCCTGGATAAGTTACCTTCACCGGTAACTCCAGATCCATTACGTTTTAGCGTATGGTTAAGATTCGCACGGGCTACCGCGCGGTTTTATCAGTGCGCAAATAAGTTTCGAACAGTTTTGACAGTATTGAGACAAAATTCTAACTTTTCTGATAATAATTATTCTTTAACAGCAAACTCTTGTTTCTTGTCCGCTACTGATATTGTAAAAGCGGAACGTCAAATCTTCAGAAAGTCACAGATAGACAGTTTTAGCCAAGAAATGGCTCTCCTGCACGGCTCCAAACCTTTGCCTAAATCAAGCAGGCTTTATTCACTGTCACCGACCCTTGACGAAGACGGATTGCTAAGACTCGATAGCCGCATCAAACGCATGAAAAACATTGATTATGAGATAGCGTTACCAATTATTCTTGATGGCCGCCACCCAGCCGTGCGTCTTCTTATACGTCGCTACCATACCAAAGCTGATCATGGTTTTAATGAGCTGGTTTATAATGAATTAAAGCAGCGATTCTGGATCTTACAATGTCGAAATGCTATTAGAAAAATATCGAGAGAATGCCATGTTTGCATTTCACAAGCAATTCCTAAAAACCCTCCAATGGGTGATCTTCCAGATGTCCGTCTCGAGCATCACAGCCGTCCTTTTACCAACGTGGGTCTCGATTATTTTGGCCCTTTAGAAGTGACTGTGGGACGCCGGCGAGAAAAGAGATATGTGGCTCTTTACACCTGCATGACCACACGAGCTATCCACCTTGAAGTTGTACCATCTCTTTCTGCTGATTCCGCAATCTCGAGCTTACGTCGTTTTATGGCCCGACGTGGTATACCAAGAAAGATCTTGTCTGATAATGGCACAGCATTTGTTGGAGCGAACCGCCATCTCTTAGAGTTCTACGATCAACCAGTGGAAAATTTTACTGCTAATAACAAGATTATATGGTCTTTTTTACCACCAGCAGCTCCATTTATGGCTGGTGCTTGGGAAAGGCTGGTACGCACCGTAAAATCTGCATTACTTATAACCATGAAAGAAAGAGCACCAAAGGAAGAAAATTTCCATACATTACTTTTGGAGGCGGAAGCATTGGTGAATAGTAGACCACTAACCTATATCACACAGGATGAAAATCTACACAGTTTAACTCAATTTCATTTCCTCATAGGAACATCTTCCAATCAACAACTCCCAGTCAAATTGGACGATAGCGTATTTTCTCTGCGAAAGGAATGGCAGAAGTCACTACGTCTTTCTGAAATGTTTTGGTCACGGTGGCTGAAAGAATATCTGCCGACTTTAAAACCTAGACGCATCCAAGGAACTGAGTACAAGAATTTTGAAATTGGTAACGTGGTGCTCGTTGTTGACCCTAGCCTACCTAGAAGTGTGTGGCCTTTGGGCCGAGTTATAAAGGTGTACCCGGGAGCAGATGGAGTCGTGCGGGTAGCCGATATACAAACACAGGCGGGAATACTGAAGCGACCTACCAAGAAGCTGGCTTTGCTTAACAACGTAGTGTAACCTAATGGTTACACGGGGGGGATGATGTTACGGACTCTTTGTATGTCAAAAATAGTATGTTTGTATAGTCTATGACAGCTTGTTATTGATTTTGTTTTAAGATAAAGAAAAAGTAGTTCATGTCAAATGTTTGGTTTCATTGCACGTCCGCTTTTTTGTTATATTTTTCCCTAACAGTCATTCAAATTGCGAAAAGAGAATATAAATTTGAGGTTAAAACACCTGCTGCTCTGAGCACCAGCGCAACGCAACTAACACGCATTGCACGCCTTCGAGATTCTGTACCAATAACAACTACCAGCGGATAATTATTGGTTTTACCTCTGTAAGACTCATTTACCAACCAAAATTATGTTACCCAGAACATCAGCACTCAATATCAAATGTGCGGTTCCAGGTAAATCAAAACAAGAAGTCAAATTTACTAGTAGTGACCGGGCGGCGACCGAGCGCTGGTTCCGGGCTGTGGCCTATCCCTGCCAGGATAGCCATAAAACGACTCCTCTGCGCGGTGTCCTGCGTCGCGACTCACAAGACGCCATATCACAGGCGGACGCGATTCCAAACGAGGACGGTCCGCCAGCCGAGGGGAAGTCAAGCGGCGCTGGTTAGGCCATTGCCGACGAACAGCTGCAGTATAACTTTCGTGCGGGGCGTCAATCGGCGCTCTCGCGGCCCCCGATCAAGTGGCACGGCGGGAGGCCGTGCCACTTGATCGGCCTATCTGTTTCTGACTTACTCGTATGTCTGTGTGTGGTTACGAGTACGTATATAAGTATGTATATCAGTCTTCAAGTTACCATAGTACAGACCTGTATATTCTGTGATCAGAAATACCTCGTTTGGATTTCGTCCCATATTATTATACAAATTTCCATTCGATTTTGAACAAGCTGCCGGATGAGCTATAGATTTGAAATTTAATTCATAGTTCAAACTGGGTGACATTGAGATATCGTATTAACTAGCTTTCTTGTCTTCATGTGTTTATAGTAGTATCATCTGAAGCTTTAGAGTTCAGAGATAACACGTCGATCGCTTCGGTCGTCATACCGAGACATGCCTGTATAGTCTGCTCTTAAAAGCACTCGCGTAGTTTCACTTGCTATAGTCCTCTTTAAACCTAAACAAAGCACACTATTTTCGGCGCTCAAATGTGCGGGTTTCGTTCCGGTCACAGACCGGCGAAACAATATCCCGAGGTCCGCGATATTGTCTCGCCAGTCCGCTAAGATTCTAGCTTTTGAGAGTCAGCTGATAAGCAGGGAAGTCACGTGCATCCCAGTGGAATGATCGTAGTGTTGACATTATATTAATGTAGGTAATTTCCCTGGGGGCCGATTCCACTAACTAAACTTGTTCCAACTGCAATCGAACCGTAACTGATTTACACACATTCCTATTCTGCTATTGAAAAACAGTGTAGCTGCAGTTCCGTTTCTATTGACGCCAGCGATCGAATAACATTTTATATTATAGTAACTCGATATATCATGAACACGACGCTAACTCATATTAGTATTTAATATTTAACTATTATATAGTAGCTTTTACGATACGTTTACGTGACGTTACGTTCCAATTTGTCTACAGAAATAGTAGAATGGTTTTAAAATGGGTAATTATCGGATGGCAACCGGAGTCAAACTGCAGTTGCAGCTCTTTAGATATAGTCTGATTAATTTATGGTTGCAGCGGAATGGATTGTTGAACGTTGTGAAATAGTAGAACTGCCCCGGTGTTTGCAGGTACTTTTACAATACTGACGATTTCAACTAAATTTACTAAACGTTTGGTAAATGTACGAATCATACGTAGCCTTATAAAAAAGACAAAAATGACTTTATCAGTGTCACTGTCATCGCATTCAAAGATCTGTCAGATCAGCTGATTGATCGGAACTAATGATGCGGTTCGATTATTTAATTAAGTGATAACGATGAAAGTCATGATCGATTATGAATCCAACTTACCCAAATAAAATAATATTTTGAACGATTTATCAAATCTACCGAACGATTTATCAAAACTTACGAAATTTTACCTAACATAAAGATTATCTTAATAAGCATTAATTTCTGATTCGACTTGATGATCGTAAGAATTATCTCAAAATTCATCTACCTAGAGATTTACAGATTTTTTGAAATACGTCCACCTCTTGACGCTAAATAATAAAAACTACAGAAAAAACTTATGAAAAAATCGCCAGATGTGTAAAATATTGCTGTTTGATCAATTTGGCCATGCATATACATGCTAAATTGGCAATATAGGAACGTAGCTTTTCGCTAGCCCCAGTAATAATCAGTAAACACCTGTATAACCCAATATTCGCACAGTTTTAAGAACAATTTAACAAACAATCATGAGCATTTATTAAACTATAAGCACCTACTAATAAACTTATTTCTTGGAATGTTTAGATAACAGAACTCTGAACTCTAGATTGTATGTGATGTGTGATTATGTCACCATAATCTATAAAAATTTTATAGCTACATCTTTCTCTTCTTTTTGAGAACTAACTAAGTATTGAATATAACAGAGAAAGCTTTATCTACGGTAGCGTAAGGTAAGATAGACGAAACTAAGAATATAATTATGTACCTAACGTTTGGTACCTATTGTATTATATAACTACAAAACGAAGAATCCGGCTCAGGCAGTTTAGTATGAGTACAATAATAAAATATAAACAAAGAAACTTCTTTACTTTCTAACGTGAATGACGTGAGTCTATTGAATGGTATAGTAATAAGTAATAAAGTTTGGTGGCACACGTCTTTTTTACTTTGGTAGTTCGTTAGATAGGATAGGTTATAGAAATTGGCCATTCAGTAATGGCTACTAATTAATATTGTTTAACTCAACATTAGATATCATTGCGATGGTTTCAACACCATCATAATAGTTATCCTTAAGTATTATATAAAAAAAAACAACCTTAAAAATTCATAGATAGGCATATAGAATCCATAAAGATAAAAGAAAGAAAAAATCCTACGTTTAGTTAGACACACACAGGGCCACACATCTGTTAGTCTGTGCAGGCAGGGCCACAAAATAAAATCCAAAACCATTATTCGTGAGTAATAATAAAACAAAACTAGAAATGAAGGGTAGCTTCTTAAAAATCGACTAAGGAAATGGTAATCGATTGCAACTGATAATCGATAACGCACATCATTAATCTGAACGGAAGGAAAGAAAAGAAAATGAAAAACTGAAAATTCTGACAAAATGAAACCGTAAACCTGTAAACTGAATAAACGTAGCCTGGTTACATTAGTTACTAAAACAAATTAAATAATCATGACTCTCGTAGAATATATGGCTTCGTTATCACAGAACCCATACTTCGGTGCAGGTTTTGGCTTATTTGGGGTTGGAGCGGGAGCAGCTATATTACGAAAAGGGTTTCAAACGTCTATGGTACTTTTCCGAAGGCACTGTATGATTACTCTCGAAGTGCCTTGCAGGGATAAGTCGTACCAATGGTTGCTGCACTGGATAACACAGAAAGGAGCTAAGCAAACACAGCATTTAAGTGTAGAAACTTCCTTTCTACAGCGAGACACTGGTCAAATTAAAACTAAATATGACTTCATACCTAGTGTCGGGCAACATTTTTTCAGGTAAGCTTTTCATACCTAATTCACTATATTCATACTGTCTATCTGGAAATGACACACCGCTATGAGTAAATATGTTCTCATATTTCCCGAAACTCAACGATAATCTGGTACCGAGCAAGAGGCCAAGGTGTACAATTTTACAGTGATTTTTAATAATGTAATCTCAAATGACACTAGATTTAATCGTAACCACAATTAAAAGTAATAAACATTGTTAACTAAGTAAAATAAATTAAGTTTTGACAAGTTATTCTTTACAAAATTATTGTTTGTTAACTTTGACACTCTATGTTGGAAAAAAATTAACACACTACCCTCTGCAAATTATTTCAAAAGATGGCCCATTTAGTATAGATTTCAAAATAGTACACCATTTGCCACTTTTCTTGCCAATGAAAGTGCTACTTCAAAGTCATACATACTTATATTCATAGCTTGGGCAAAAAATTCTTTTGTATGTCTGACTGTTCTTCTCTACAGGTTGCATTTCTGTATGGGTTCTTGTGAAATTTTGCAAGCAGGTTACATAATCATGTAGATTTATTGGTAAATACATGTTTTGAAAATAAAACCAAACATACCTACATAGTTTCATAGGTTTTAGTATCCTTAAATAAAACTAAAACTATGCAAAGACATACTCTCATGGTTTACAGCTCATAGAGCCACACATTATTATATCTATAAATATGTGGTACTTACATAGGATAACAAACAGAATTTAACCTAGCCTTAGTACCTAAGAGAATTTTATCCATCCGGCACAGTGTGTTAGAGACACATGGTTATCAAAATTTCTCGGGCAGTAACATCACATACTTAATCGCCTTATTCTACATATTTTATATTATATATAGGTTTATAACAAATGTTTTAAGTTTTTAATTAACAATCCACCAATATATAAATCTGAAAGTTTGCATTAGTTGGTACCTAATTAATTTTATGTGATTGATATTTTGATATTTACTCTTGTTTAATAGATATGCTGGCGCATGGATCAAGGTAGACCGGGTAAGAGAGCAACACACATTAGATTTACACATGGGAATTCCATGGGAAACTGTCACCCTAACTTCATTTGGGCGCAACAAACAACTTTATTATAACATACTGGAAGAAGGTAGGTACCTACCTCAAGTTAATTAATAAAGTACCAGTCTAGATTCTTAGCCAGTCAATGGTACATTGATAGCAGTTCTGTTTTGTTATATATAAATCCTTAATAAGAACTACTTGTTATATGTATCATAGTTAAAGGAAAATGGGTTTAACATTTACAGCAGTCTTTTAGTACAGGTTGATATTTTATTACCGACATTCTATTTGCTAGCTTGAAAAACAATCTATTGTTATCTTTTATAGAAACAGGGTATAATCTACAAGAATATTATGCTGCCCTTATAATAACAATCTTAAAAAAAATAAAAAGAGTGGCATGAAATAGCACACACTACAAAACTTAATGGAAAAACTCATTACTGTTTGTTATAAGTTTGCATTTGACCATTATCCTATCTGAAATAATTATTATTCCTTATCAAGCATGTAGTTAATGCAACTGTTACATGCCTGTATACAGCTGTTCTGTAAGTTGTATCTTTACAGCCTAGAATATATATGTTAAGTAAGTCATTATCGACACAAACATGCTTTTGACACACAAATGTGCTTTTCCAGGTCAATCATATCTTGAAGGTAGTTGGGCACTTTTGCCGTAAAAACATGTATCGTCATATGAAATAATGGGAGCATTTTGCTTACACATTCTAGGTGAAGCTTCCAGTTTTCCATTCGAAATTTGCAAATGACCCTACCCATATTTTTTCACTTTTTGGAAAAAAAATCCCATCTTTGACTAGCTGTATCTCCGCAACCAATGAACCCAGAGTGCTCGAATTGTAGTGAATTTAGTTTGCTTGGTAAAAGTGTAGATCAAAGATACCTGAAAAACGCTTGCCAAAAGTACTTTTAAAAAAAACTGAAACAAGAGTCTGAATTTTACAGCAATTTTAAGCACCATGGGAGTAGCACAAGGTTTTCAAGGTTGCAATTTTCAGTATAAACTACTCTCAGGAGACCTAATAACATATAATAAAATCTTAGACACATGCACTTTTGTTATGTTTGAAGTAGATAATTATATCAAACATGTCAAGATGGTTTTAATTAAAATATACCTAATATGCTGCCATTTGTCAGAGTTTTTCCATGGTTTAAACCACTCTAGGTAAGAATTGCTTGTGAGGATTTTTATTTCAGATTATTCAGATCAATTAAAGATATTAGATTAGCCTCTAAGATGGATGTTTTTGTTGCCCTTGAAATATGGAATGAAGTACTGAAAACCATGATGCCCAGTCGGATCTTCTATTTTTTCAACTTCACTTTCTCTGATATCCTTAAGAGCTGTAAGCTGCAGTCATTGCAATCACTCCTCTTATGTATGTCACTTCAACAGTCTTCATAACTTAGTTGTGCTTACTTTCTCTTAAAGATCTCAGCAAAATACACTCGAGAGCAATGAATCCGGGTCACTTAAAGAATGTTAAAAATCTCGGAAACTAAAAATGATAGGTTAATGCAATAAATTGTATTTAATAGACAATGTAATACTCCTTAAATGAAAGTAAAAAAAATATGAGTCACCATACATTTTATTAACACAAAATTACATAAAGAAAAAAACTGCTGATCTCTCCTTTAAAACAAAAATAGGAAACATGAAATTTTTTAACTTTATTACGATTTTCTTGAATTTTAATACTTCGTATTGCCTCCTCGTGCTTCCATTACTGCGTTTACGCGGTTTGGCATGCTGTACACCAAGTTCCTTATACGATTTTGGGGAATATTCTCCCATTCCTCTGTGAGAGCAATTTTGAGCTCACGAAGCGTGATTGGGGGAGGGTTTCGTTGTTTTGCGCATCTGCCTAGCTCGTCCCAAGCATGCTCGATCGGGTTGATATCCGGGCTGCGCGCTGGCCACTCCATACGAGTAATGTTCATCTCTTGAAGGTAGTCATTCTTAATCTTACCTGTATGAGGTCGGGCATTGTCATGCATAAATATAGCATCCTCACCTAAATTGACCATAAATGGACCAACGTGATCATTGAGGATTTCTTCCACATATCTTTCGCTAGTTAAAGAGCCGTTTTCTATGATCACCAGCTCTGTGCGACTTTCAAAAGAAATTCCGGCCCACACAAATACAGACCCACCACCGTAGGCTACTTTTTCTTCGATGCATGCTTGCTTGAATCTTTCCCCTGGTCTTCGATACACTCTGTGTCTTCCATCGTGCTTGTAGAGCATAAATTTTGATTCGTCGGAGAACATAACTTTTGACCAATCTTCAATACTCCAATTTACGTGGCTCTGGGCATATCTTAGTCTTGAAATACGATGCCCACGCTCCAGTTTAGGGCCGTTTGCAGGTCTAAGGGGTTTTAAGTTAGATTCAGCAAGCCGACGTCTTACTGTCCATGCACTTGGGTTACTTCCTCCGAGGCGTCGAAACTGATTTGTGAGTTCAGTTCCTGTGAGAAAGCGATTTCGAAGCATGGTGTTCACCAAGTATCGGTCTTCTCGTTATGTGGTACACCTGGTTCTGCCCGTTCCTGGTCTGCGTAGGTTAGAACCAGTTTCTTCGTAACGTCGGAGAACTCTTTGTACTGTTGACAGCGACACACCGACAGTCCTGGCTGTATCGCGCTGACTCCGGCCGGTTTCCAGCATTGTAAGTATTCTGGTGCATTCTTCAGGCGTAAGCGACATAATTTCAGCTTGAATAATGAATATAGAGCATGAATATATCAACATGGTTTATGTACCCACATAAATGACAGATTACAAACAAAAGCAAAACCAAATGCTGTAATTTCGTAGTTCCATCTTCGAAAGTGGCCCTTTTTCAAATTAGATTTTTTTATGATATAACTTTACAATAACTAAGAAGTTTTAATACCTTCATTTAAGGAGTATTACATTGTCTATTAAATACAATTTATTGCATTAACCTAGCATTTTTAGTTTCCGAGATTTTTAGGATTCTTTAAGTGACCCGGATTCATTGCGCTCGAGTGTATATAGGGTTCAGACTTGAAAAACTTACTCCAGGATTGGTGTACTTAATAAATATTTTTCTTGTTCTAATTTATATTTAGGACCTTTGTGTTCACAATGTCCCATGAGCTATTTTTTAAACATTCACTAAGTCTCTTGTATAATTGTGTGATGCAGTGTTACCATATTTTTTAATGACGCCTTTACACACTCGTCTCGTCTCGTCTCATGGTGTCTCGTCGCGTCGCGTCCCTCTCGTCTCATGGAGTCACGTCGCGTTGTGTCCCTCTTGTCGAGTAAACGAGAGCATACCGTGTATGCGGTCGTTATGTCAATTGAACTCCGGACGCCGTATGGAGTGCTCGTATCGTGTGGCAAGAGCAAGAGATAATGACGATATGATTAGATTTAACCATGAATTCTGCAATATTGTACAAAATACAGATTGTCCACAACATAGACCGTACCCGATATGCAAACATATGAGAAACTAGCAGTTACGCGCGACTTTGTCCCGATTTATATGAAAGCGATTTTACCGTAAAAAGAAAATTACGAAGTCATGGCCAAAAAGAAGGTGGTGGACCATTTCTCTTCACCGTAACAGAACCTATATATTTTTACAGTATTACGGTTTTGATATATTTTATAATTACCAACTACTTACTTAAATAAGTACTTAACTAGGTACTGTTAATTAGTGATTAGTAATAACAACCAGTAGTAGAATGTCATAATTGGTTTATCAAACGAAAAAACGGTATTAAATTTATTTCAATTTTTATCTCTGGAAGTACCATGGCAGAACATGAGTGCTTCATGCACATCTTCACGCGACCGCAGTTGGCGGTTGGCGGGCAACTAAACGAACAAGCGTGTATAGGTGCACTTTCATTTTGCTTGCGAGACGAACGAAACCGTTTGACTCAGGCGCAAAAACCAACACGCTTCCGAGAGCCACGAGTCTAACGCGACGCGACGAGGGAACCATCGGATCTACAGTGTAGACTGTAGATGGTGTGAACGAGCGTGTAGAATCTATACGCTCGTACTCGGCCTGTCTCATGGTGTCTCCACGAGCGTGTACAGGCGCCATTATGTTATTAGGAAATGGTACAAGCGCGAGGCCCACGTGATGTTAAGTAGTAATCTCTGCCTAGAACAGATGCATTTCGTCATAATTGACGAACTGTACTGCACCTATAACCCTGAGACATTACGTTGTTAAGTCATGTACCCTTAATTTCGCCGGCAACCATACCTTCAAACCAAAACACAGTATTGCGAACATTACTGCTTCGCGTTAGAAATAGGGTATGGTGGCAGTACTTCCCCGGGCGAACTCATTCACAAAGAGTTCTCTTGCTACTGTGTCCATGACAGCGCCAGATGTTCTACCGCGAAACACGGCTTAAACAACAAAGAAACTTAGCATATTTATTATCTATTTGATATTTAGAGATTTTTAAGCAACTACTCGTATTGCCTATGTGCCTACTAATAACGTACTATGTATACACCGATAGTACCTACTAAACATTTAAAATGTGTTTCAGCCCGGACCATGGCTTTAAAACAACACGAGGGTATGACAGTGATGTACACGGCAATGGGCTCAGAATGGCGACCGTTTGGTCATCCCCGGAAAAGACGCCCACTGCACAGTGTAGTGCTGCGAGCAGGGTTAACAGACCGCATTGTGGCCGACTGCTTAGACTTCATAAACAACCCACAGTGGTACACAGATCGAGGCATCCCTTATAGAAGAGGTATTTTCATCTTTGTCACAATTTTTTTATTTAGGTGTTTACGGCTGCTCTATAACTAAAAATACAATAAGCAACAAACATGTCATTATTCAATGGCATAACAAAAGTTTACTATGTTGATACACTATTATTAAGATTCTTAGTCATTAATGTGATGCTTGTATAGTACACGCTCTAAATGTGAAAACATAATTAATATTTGAAGTCAGATTCTACTTTTACAAAATTACTATATCTCATCATTTTTAATACATCATTTTATTAGATAGCTATATGTGTCACTTTTAATAATGACATATTAAACTGCTACCGTCACATATTAAGGTTAAACGTTTTCCGTATAAACTTTGCTTGACCTTTTTACGTTCCTGCTGCACTGAGAAAAATAGAATTCTGAGCTAAGATGAATTTGTTCGTACACGGCTGAATTGTAATTACGTGAGGTGAGTTTGTAAGGCTTACTTTAATTTTGCTTTCTTAAGTGAAAATGTACAAACGGTTTATTACATTTAACCAGATAAAAACTGTTGAACGTAACGTACCGTAAGGCACTTTCTGAATGGACTGTACTCGTGTTAAATAAGCAGTCTATACTGTTAATATCACCTTACGTTTACGACGCTGAATGTTCGGCGAAAATCATAATTACGGTAATATTTGCCTTATGAAAAGGTTGATTATTTATTTAGTAAGATGAAATACGCTCGCAATAAGAACTAAACAAACGTAAACCTAAGTTACGAAGCGACGTACATATGTGGCATTTACGAACGGCGCAAGATGTTATAGCAAGGTATAAATTACTACTACTAAAATGTACGTTCCAACACTCTAATGTAAGACCACCGTGAGAGGACAAAAACTAATTTTTCTTTAAGCGTCTATATAGTTGTCGTACGATCGAATAGAACGTGAAAGCGACGCACAATTCGTTCAATATTCGGTGATTACTTACTTGCTATTCCCCGTAAGTATTTAAAATGAGTGTGAAACATTACATATTAACTCCATTCTGAGCGTGTTTTCTAGCCAATATGTCACTACTATAGACCACGCTAGATAGCGCCGTTCACGCAAGTGTTTGTATCCGAGAAAGTATAAAAAATATAAGTGGACTTAGCGCCTAATTCAAATTTTGAATAAGGTTTGGAAACAAGGCAGTCAATACAAGACAGTATTTGCTGCGAATAAAGGAGTGCAGGGCAGGCTACAGGAAGTGCCATTGAAATCCCAAAAGTGGAAGGTAGCCCCTGGAAATCAATGGAGGTAACTCTGTTGAACCGCTACAGTCGCTGGTGCTGGTCTAAAATACTTTAGTTAATAGGCCCTATGCAATTAGTTTAGGTACAGTTACTAACGATAAATAGCGCCTCTATACTATAGAACAGCTTTACCCTAAAGTTAAAGCAATATTAACGGATATGTCACAGTCATGCTTCGCACGATCTTCGGTATCACTAATGGTGAGACCATTGGCACGCATATCACCCTATACGATGTCAAGCCAGCACTTCCTGGGTCTACCCTGTCTGCCGGGCCCGGGCGGAGGCGGTATGGCAACACATTTGTTCCCCACGTAACCAGCCATATTCCGTAAAACGTGACCATAATATAGAATTAGCTAAAATACTCTGTGCTACAGTTTTCTCATTTGCATGTGTGTGTGTCGTTCGTTTACATATACAGAAATTGGGCTTTAATTAGCATATTCTTAAAAGTGTAAAAGTATAAGAAAGTCCAACTATGTTTGATATTTGCTTAGAACAAATTGAAAAGTCCGCGAAATACCCCAAAATTTGTTTATTTTTCAGTATTTAAAGTAAAATCTAAAATAAGCGTCCAGGGATACCACGCCATGTAGTGAGATATGCTGCTTAGCTACACCTTACGTTTAACCTTAACACAGAAATGATTGACTTTCAACACTGCCAAAACAGAAATTTGGTACTTACTTACTTAAACTTATTTTTCACATAATGAAAGTGTACAATATGTCAAAATAAAAACTGTGGGTCAGAAGACGTAAAATTAGCTTGAGTTAGCTTTTGTACGTAGTACATATCTCACCTCAGTCTCACCATTAGCACACCATTAACTCATACGCTGTAATCGCGCTCTGGCCAAGCACTGACCGAGCGGTGAATAATAAACACATTTACAAACTACTTATGATACTACATATGAATACATGGGATGTGGGCGGCATAGCCCTACAATATAAAAGAAACTAATTTATAACATATAGTCAATAATCAAGAATTACAGATAACTGTCTATCACACGCTACGTATTTAAAGAAATAGACGCACGGACGTCAATTTTCACTTCTGCAATAGGGGGGCGTATATTTGTGTGCTTCCGCGAATAAACTATGGAATACAAATATATTGTTTTACTGATATGAAAAGCTAAATAATATTTGGGAGTAAACCACTTACAATAAAATACAAAACTGGCATTTTATCTAAAGGCAGACTAAAAAATAAGCAGCCAAAAGTTTCAAAAAAACAGTTTAAAACAGTGTTTAAGAAAAGGGTTTTAATGCAAGTACTCTTCAAATACTTACTATACTATACTTCTCTTTAAAGATACTGGTTTGCCTTGGAAATCCAAGGCAAATCTGTAGATGACAGATCTATAATCTGTAATAATAAGGGTAAAAATAAGACTATACTTACTCAATAACTTTTGTAACTGTAGTTAAAACTCAAATTTGATGGTCCTTTTAATGTAGCAAGCGCTCTTCCATTCAATGGCTTGTCAGATCAGAATGGGCAATTACAACATTGTTTTACAAACAAATGCCATATAGATTCCCATGTCTTGAAAGCCCAGGATTAAATGGGTATTAGTTAACCTAAATAGAAACTTAAAACAATAACAACATGATTTTTCTTGTATACTTATTTAAGCTAACTAATACCAATTTAATCTAGCGCTTTCAAGACATAGGCAATTTATGTGGCAGTTTATTCTAACACAATGTTGGAATTACCACTCTGATCTGATAAGCCATAAGAACGGACGAGTGCTTTATTAAAAGAATCATCAATTTTGAGTTTTAACTGCAGTTACAAAGTTTCTGAAGGTCTGTTTTTCAGGATACTTACTATATGGACCTCCCGGGTGTGGAAAATCTTCCTTTATAATGGCATTGGCTGGAGAGCTGGAGTACAATATCTGTGTCCTTAACTTATCTGAGAGAGGACTTACAGATGACAGACTCAATCATCTACTCAGGTATGGTATTCCTACTGAAACATTTTTGAGAGCTAGTGCGGTGACTTTGGTTCTTCGCTGTATTTCACAGCAGTGCAGACTCTTTAAGCATACTCCTCTCCATGGCTTCTTGTGTGACTCCCAGTTTATTTAAAATGACATATTAAAAGATTTTTGTCTTTATGCTCTGCGGTAGATCGCGTAATTTTCTGAAGCCCATCCGAGTTGCATCTTCAGTTCAGACGACCTGTGTAACTTCTATAAAGCTTTAATCAAAATGTTATCACGCTAATAAAATCTCAAGGCCAACACAATATTGCAACACTTCTGAACACCGTGACTAAAATTATGTGGGATTTAATGCGCTAAAGTTATATTTCAAAGTTACTTACAAATGCTCTAAGCCCACTTTGTCCTTTTGCAATTTAAAAAAGTAGTTATTGACTATATGATCACATAATATGTCATTAATTTTCAGTGTAGCACCACAGCAGTCAATTATATTACTTGAAGATATTGACGCGGCGTTTGTCTCCCGGGAGGACTCTCCCTCGCAAAGGGCGGCATACGAAGGGTTAAACCGGGTGACTTTCAGCGGATTGCTCAACTGTCTCGATGGTGTTGCATCCACGGAGGCAAGAATTGTGTTCATGACTACAAACTATTTAGAAAGGTAAAGCTCAAATATTACAAACATGATAGAACTTTTAAAACTTTCGCGAATCAAATTCATAATTTAAAGAATATAGGAGATAAAGAGTCTACTCGTGATTTATATTGGTAGGTTAGTCAAAATTATGTTTTGATATTAATCTGTGCACGAAAAAGTCCCGATATTTTCTTAAATTACAAACATAATGCCATTATGGCAACTAGCGCCACCACTGCAATGGAATCAAAGATAAATAATGGTAGCGCTGAAGATACGAATGAATTACAATGTATAAGTACAATAAAACTATTATTCCATTACAATTCCGAGGCAGTGTATTGTCGTGTGCATTACCGCAATAAAATGACTTCTTTCCGTCTGGCGGCAAGGATCTGGGTGGCAAGACTCTTTCATTGTACTATACAGGTTTTAGAGATTTTTTCAGATCAAGGGCACCTATATAACCCACCGGTCAGAAACTGCATCCTGCTTTCGCCCAATTGTAGCGGTTCTCTGTTCCATTGGGGCTAAGGAAGTATGGACGAGAGAGTGCGTCTGTGTATGCGCGAACATATACACAATTAATATATACATTATGTCCTGCGCAATAGACCTGCTACTGTTTTTGTTAACCGAACTCTGAATTTAAGTCCTCTGCCGATAGACGAAGGTAGAGAGGTCAGATACTGGTGCTAATCAGGCTTTATCCGATGTCTGCATAGAGGCGGCGTAGGGAGAGTGGTAGCTTTGGCATCGAGTAGGAACAACGATGCAATTCGGCAGCACACTAGTGACGTGACGAAGCTACTCTATTTAGAGAAAACTTCTCTCGCTCAGCCGAGGAGGGGGCTAGAATAGGTGCCCTAAAGATATGCTTGTTCTAAGATTCTAAGACATAAGGGGAGGTAGTTACCACAGTTGCCCGTGTATCCCATCAACGTGGTCGACGCACATTGCTAGATCGTACCAGCAATATAAGCCCAGAATGCAAAACTGCTATTGCCGCGACAGAGCTCCATCGCTATAATGTCGATATTGCTGCACTAATCGAAACACATTTAGGAGATGAAGGAGAGCTCGTAGAGCGCAGTGGTGGATATATGTACTACTGGAAGAGTACTCCGGCACCTGATCTGAGACCAGCAGGCGTAGGAGTTAGTAAGAAATAGTGACTAAACTGGAAGAACACCCTGTGTATGTATCTGATCGTGTTATTACTTTGCGCATTCGATTAGGAGATTAATAACATCTTAATGTAATTACTATATATGCGCCAACGATGGATAACGCAGATGAAATACAGGAAAAGTTTTATAAAGGAGTCGCTCAAGTTCTATCTCAAATGCAACCCAGAGAGCAAGTTCTTTTACTGGGTGACTTCAAATCAAGAGTAAGACGTGATTTTAATCAGGGTTTGCGGATATACAGACTGACTCGTTGAACACTTTACATAAACAAGGACATGATAACTCATGGTCACATGAAACGTTTAAAAAAATAAATTTTAAAAAAATACCGTTAAACTACAGAGGAAACCTTCATTCTATGAATGTGCTATAACTCGAAAATTATGGACACCGTCCGAACGGGGTTAATGACCCAAAGCGCCGCGCCGCGTTCAAAGGAATCAAGCTGCGTCCGAACGGGGTTAATGACCCAAAGGGCCGCGCCGCCCGCGCCGCCAAAGGATGCCGCGATCGTCGGCCGCCCGCCCGGCCGCGCCGCGCTTTTATTACTACACGCGCGCCGCGAGTGACCATGTTTATTGTTTTGAGTAGACAATTAAAGTTAAATTAGGTAAATATTAGGCACCTATTTTTTTTTCTTAATTAGAACGAGAATCGAGTACTGAGCACTATATATCAATATGTAAAGTGTTCAACCAGTCACCCTGTATATCAATGGATATCTACATCTACACTATCTACACTAATATTACAAAGAGGAAAAATTTGTTTGTTTGTTATGTATAGGCTCCGAAACTACTGGACCGATTTAAATAAATCGTTCACAATTTGAATCCTACATTTTCCCTGATGGTCATAGGCTATAAAATATTTTCAAAAAGTTAGGGATCCGTATGAAAACTTCGATAATGTAACCCAAGGTGTGGAAAAAATACTCAAAAAAATCCTTATATCGCGTACGCTGCGGAAACTATTGACCATATAACATTAGTCTATGCTACACAACATGCAATAAACAAGATGCACAAATAACAATGAAGCATAAAGTGACGTACAGATCGCGGCACGTAAGTTGAACTATATGCAGAACAAATTTTCGGGTCTCAATCAAAGTGCGGTATAAGGTACGGTGCGAGAAACCGTGTGTAACCATAGCAACCTGCTCCAAAAAAATCACACTCTTCGCAGCCCGCGTATGCTCCGCGTGAACCTGGAGTACAATCACAAGCGCAAAAAGGTTTCATTTCTTCGACATTTATAATATATCTGTCAAATATGTGATGAAAAATTTAATTTCAAGAAAATGACAAGACCACAACCAACTTTACTACATACAACAACATAAATGATCATACTAATTATACTATAGCGTACAATACTACAATCGAAAAATCTTAGTCATCGATAATATGACGAAAGAAATTATAACCCAGTCGAAGATTCTGATAGCAGTGATACTGAATTGGATTCTTCAACTGACACAGAAGATGAAATCGCAAATCTTTGTCCAAGTTCTAGAATATCACTTAAAAGTGGACAACCACCGTTTTAGTTCAACTTACGTGCTTCGAATTATACTACAGTTTTATAAAAGACGTCAATATCTACAAAGAAGTCCACATTACCATAATATATAACTATTACAGTTTTGTCACAATACATACTTTTTCATTTTGAAATATGCAATAGTAACCCCGGTGTAATTCATGCCACATTATTCGTACCTTAGTATTAATCCTCATCTACTCTAATAGTAGGAAAGATTTGGAAGGACAGACGCATAACCAAGAAAACAAAGGTTCGTCTAATGAGATGTCTGGTGTTTCTAATCTTTCTTTATGGCGCGGAAACTTGGTGACTGAAACTACAGGATCACCAAAAAATCGATGCACTACACATATGTTGCTGGAGACGACTACTGAAAATACCGTGGATAGCGTTCCGCACCAATAATTCTATCCTCTAAGAACATCAAATTCAATTTAGACTAT
The DNA here is from genome assembly GCA_917880725.1 of Selenia dentaria. Classification (NCBI taxonomy): domain Eukaryota; kingdom Metazoa; phylum Arthropoda; class Insecta; order Lepidoptera; family Geometridae; genus Selenia; species Selenia dentaria. The sequence continues at coordinate 19,275,414 of OU862879.1, forward strand.
CGTCGCTTGTGCAGATGCGAATGATGAAATTCTTCGGGTATATCTCCAGGAACAAGAACTCGATGAAGAGATTAATAGTGCAAGGCCAAGTGGAAAGACATCCCGAGGTCGATCAAGAGTGCAAGAACTTATAATAGGTGTTTAATTTTTGACATAGTTCATGTGAAAGATTCGGTTTAAAAATCAACATCACAAAGACTGAGGTCATGGCTATGAATCGCACGGAACTTTCGGTATCTTTCGAAGATGGTATGCTTGAGCAGGTGGGCAAATTTAAGTACCTGGGCAGTGTGATTACATGCAAACGAGACCTGGAACCAGAGGAGATAAATAGTCGGATCGGTGCTGCTTCGGCAGCATTTGGCAAGCTCCGAGACAAAGCAATATTTAAAAGAGCGATTGTTCACCATATATACTAAAGTGGCTATAGAGACAATGTTTCGCATTACTGACCCATCTCAGTGCTCACAGTATTGTTAAAAATACTCAACAAGATAACTTATAAGCTACGAGGGTGAATCAAAAAATTCTTGGAATCAATATTAAAAAATGCAAAGATTTAAATAATAATATTTTATTTTTCTACATAATCTCCCTCCAATGCAATGCATTTAGAATAACGCGTTTCTAACTTCCTTATTCCTTATGAAAAAAAATTATTTTCTTGACTCTCGAAAAAGTCCTCTACGGCAGCTATAAACGCGTCATTATCGTGAAATTTTGTTCCACGAATTTCCTCTTTTAATTTTGGAAATAAGTGAAAATCACTTGGGGCTAAGTCCGGAGAATATGGTGGGTGGTCAAGGAGATTAAAGCCAGCACAGCGGATTGCGTTGAGCGCAACTTCCGATCGATGAGCAGGAGCGTTATCTTGAAGGAACAACACGCCCAACGACAGTTTTCCACGACGTTTTTCTTTAATCGCTTCACGCACTTTCGGGATTAAATTTGCATAATAGGGTCCAGTAATCGTCTGGCCTTTTGGCATGTAATCAATAAAAAGGATTCTTTCACTATCCCAGAACACAGAGGCCATAACTTTGCCAGCGGTAGGAGCAACTCGAAATTTCTTAATGGATGGAGAGGATGGTCGTTTCCAAGACATGCTTTGTCTTTTAGTTTCAGGATCAAAATGGTGGACCCACGTTTCATCCATGGTGACAAGACGACGGCAAAAATTATCCGAATCACGCTGGAACATTTCGAGATTACGCTTGGAAATTTCCAAACGTCGCTTTTTGTTTTCGTCGGTTAACATTCGTGGCACCCATCTTGCAGACACTTTTTTGAACCCCAGTGAATCAATTAAAATGGATTGAACGCTACCAAAAGATATCTTTAGGATCTCAGCTATATGTTTTATAGTCATTCTTCTGTCTTCCAAAACCAGATTCTCAACCTTTTTGACATTTTCTTCTGTAACGGAGGTTGAAGGCCGCCCAGAACGCGGGTCATCTTTACAGCTTGATCTACCTCTTTTAAATTCAGCCACCCAGTACGCAACCGTAGAATAGGGTACAGCATCACCCCCTAATGTCTGCTGAATGTCCAAAAAAATTTCCTTTGTAGACATTTTTTTCAAACTGAGATATTTTATCACCGCACGTAACTCACTTTTATCCATAATTTTGACTTTTTAGCAACTCGTTGCACAAAAAAATTTATTACATGCGAACGAACTGACAAAAACAAGTGACAGTCTGCATAAATATAGTGTGATAGACACTCTTCAATTTGAATATCGAACTTGATCCAAAAAAGTTTCATATATATGCACTTCTAAGAACTTTTTGATTCACCCTCGTATTTAGATCAACATAATATTTTATCAAAAATCAATTTGGCTTTAGAAGAAATAGATCAACTGAAGACGCCGTATTAGAAGTTTAGGACACTATAGTTAAAATTTTGATAAGAAATTTAAAACTTTAGGCATTTTTAGATTTATCTAAAGCATTCGATACCGTTTCCATTCCTATTTTACTCTCCAAGCTCGAACAATTGGTATTAAACCAAATTAGCATAACAGATTTGTTTTCAAATTATCTTAAATGGTTTTGTAGCCACCGAATTGTAGAGAATAGACGGCGTGTCGTCGCTGAGCTTTCCGGGGTGCTTCACAGCATCTCTAGTTGGGGTACGGGCAACGTGGTTGAGTTCAACGCCAGGAAGACTCAAGTGTGCGCGTGCTCGGCAAAAATATCTCTATTTCTTCCTCTTCCTTCTCTTCAGAATATCACTTTACCTGTGTAATCTTGACATCCTTGGCATGGACAGCCGTAGTGACCTGAACCAGCTAGATGACTGATACATCGAGAGTATTATCAAGTTAGCTTCCCGCAAACTAGAACTCCTGAACAGAGCGAGGCGTTTCATTACACCGGATCAGCGGTGCCTTCTTTATAAAACTGCGCCCATGTACCTATTGAATATTGTTGACACCTCTGGGATGGATCCGCTAAGTACCTTATGAATGCTTTAATAGACTGCAACGTCGCGCTGTCCGTATTATTGGAGACACTGAAGTAACTCTACACCTAGAACCCCTACAAATGCGTAGAACTATAGCTTCTCTAAGCGTTTTTTACCGGTTGTTTCATGACGAATGTTCTGTAGAGTTTTTTAATCTTATTCCTTCCTCACCATTCCGATCCCGAACTACTTGTTCCGGCCTAGCATTGCATCCATATACTGTTCAAAACTTCTTACAACGAACCAAAAAGTTTGGCAGTTCCTACCTCTGTCGTGTAAGTAAATTGTGGAATGCTTTGCCGGCGAACGTATTTCTTTGCGGCTATGAACCTGTGTCTTTCAAGCGGGGCGTGAAAAAGCAACTGTCAGGTCATCATAGGGGTGGCGATTAGTGCAGCTTACGGCTGCACTAATGGTCATTGCTTCTTGATTCCATCTTCGCTTTCCATCAGACGAGAGGGAGACACTTTGATGAACAACTATAATTGTTTTTTAAATATCTTAACCGTACACAGTTGGTTAAAATTGAAAAATACTCGTATGTTAGTAACGAAGAAATAATAAACTACGGTGTTCCACAAGTTGTAGTGTAGTGTCCTCAGATGTTCGTTGTTTTTTATATATATCAATGACATATTACAATATGTCTCTCCCAAACTTTAGAATAATTACGACACAGTTCTACTGGTTCATGGTCAGTATTGTCTATGGGTTGTCTGGAAGAGATCGCTCTGAGCGATAAGACCGCCCATTGTTGCACCTAGTTTCAGACATTGTTTTTTATTTTATTGTCTAATATTAAGTCATAAATGTGGTGTCTCAATAAAGTGTTATCTATCTATTGGACAGAGACTAAGGTTTTCGCGGAAGTTGCGCTAAAAGCTGGTCAAATACTGGTTAAACTCCAACCTCTTCACGTTAATCTTATCGAAAACTAAAGAAGTCCCCTTCTCGGCAAAAAAATTTTCTCGACCACCTTCTTCCTTCAGAATGTATGCTCATTCCTGCACAAATAGTAGTCCCGGTGACGCTTGTAGCTGCGTTACTATCGATTGCACTGAGTGCATTAAGTATCTAGGTATCATGGTTGAAAGTTCAATGTCTTGGAAAGCAACATATCAACACCACAGTCTCTCGTTTTCGAAAACTTATCTATGTTATCATGTTAGAAACATGCATAATGTGGCTGATTTCAAGTGTCTTAAAACTGTTTACTATGCTCTGGCCCAATCGATATTAGATTAGAATAGAATAGAACACAGTTTATTTGTCACAGAAAACACATTAATACATAATAATCTTACTATACATTAAAATACCTACTTAATTAATAAGTTTTCTGTCACAAACCGATTCCAACTCAGCATAATGCTGTTTGTAATCAACCAGCGCTGATCTTCCGTTGGGACCGGCAAGTGACGTCACGTCATTTATTGACTTACTGCATTACCTCCTGGGGTGGTACCTACAAAATTCAATGTTACGACTGGAACAAACTTAAAGAGCTGTACTAAAGGTTCTAGCTAAGAAACCAATTCGTTTCCCCACCGTTGAATTTTATTCACTTTTTGAGGTACCAACAGTTCGGCAACTCTTTGTATTGCAAGTCATAGTGCGTAAGCACTCGCAAATGTCCTACGACCCTAATATAAACAAACGCAGGTCGGATATTGTTTGTAAACCTTACCGTACGATGATCGCAAGTCGCCATTATAAATTAGCTCACGTCATTACAATAAACTTAATAAAAAAATTAATATTTACCCGCTGCCCCTACACAGTTGTAAAATTAAAACCCTAAAATGGCTCATAACTTTATCATATGATGATACTGAACTATTAGTTTTGAAATGTAATTAGTGACTTCATAGGTAAATATATACTCACACACTGACACACCACACTCTTACAGGTCTCAAATCTTTAACGTATTTCATAATAATTACCTACGTTACAACATTCACAGTATTTAAAATATATCATATTTATTATATAAACCTTCATACTTTTAACCTAATAATAATACTATTGTTACATATAAACTTTTTGAAAACCTATTTTTATTTTTATAATATTTAATATTAGAGCATTGTATCTATCTGCGACACAGTCTTTGTACTATAGCGGTTAGCATAATTCAATGTATTTTGTTTCTTATGTTTTTCTGTTCCACAAAAAAAGATTATTATTATTATTTATTTCTATATTTTCTCGGATTCCATCCGGTCCTTTACAAAGGCATAAGTGGAGCTGTAGCCAACACTTAGAGGCCTGTTTGGTATAAAAATACAATGTTGTATAAAAACAGAAACATTTTGGATGGATGGTGACATGGTATATGTATAACAAAAATGGGTAAAATGACAAGGCTATTGATATGAACATTTTAAAATATTTAGGCAGGTGGTGACTTGCCACCCACTAAACGGGCCCCCCTAATGGCCACCATCAATGGTGACAAAAGGGGCAAAGTTGGTGTGGATGGCTAAAGGGTGTCGAGATGTGTGCTGCGGTTTCACTAGAGCGCTACTACCCTAAGCTAAGAGCTTTTTGTTACTTGCTCTTGCGTCTCCACCCCCAGACGGCCAATTAAGGCAAGCCGGGGGTCAGGGGTCTTATTTAGCCCCAGGGAGAATCAGGGTCCACGGTGTTGCCACTCACCGACGGCTCGCCACAAAGCCGCCCCTGTGGTTTAATTATTATTATTCTTATTCATTTTTATTCACGGATTTTTTATCCGGTCCTATACAAAAGCATAAGTGGGGCTATAGCCAACACTTAGAGGCCTGTTTGGTAATTCGGTATGCTAAAAAAAATTAACCTATGCCAATTCCGAAACCATTTCGAGATTTTATGTTACAAACCCTTATTTTTCTACTCTGACCTTTTAAAACGATAAGATGCCATTTATTTTAACAAAAAACGATGAAATAATTCGACTTTCATTGACCTCTAAATGACGTCACTTTTTTGCATTTTATTGTCGATTCACAACACGAGCGGACTTTTGTTTTGATTGAATAGAGACTTACGAATTAGTAGGTGTCACTGTCAAGTGTCAAAGTAAATTCTAGTTTCTTTTTTTTTACTCGCGTGCTTTTCTTGGCTCCTCAACGCAACTACATATTTGTGCAAAAAGTGACGTCATAGGATTCAAATTTTCAAAAAAATATTATAAAATAACTACTGAATATAAAACAAAAATATTGAAATTAGTTTCTTATAATGACCTAATCTACGAAATAAAAATATAAAAAAAATACCAAAAAAAAACTTTACATACCGAATTAACATACAAAAGTGTATAAAAACAGTATTTGGGATGGCGGCGACATGGATTATCTACTACAAAAATGAGTCAAATAACGAGGCTATTCTTATGAACTTACTGAAACTGAATTCTTAATATGTCGTGGTCAGATCGTGTCAGAAACACGAAGGATTTAAGAAGAGCCAATGTAGGTGAAATAGAGGCTTATTTATTGTGAAGTCACCCATATCTGATATATGACGTGATCGTAGCAAAGACACACAGTAGAGGATCCAACTTCTGGCTTCGAGGATTCAGCTCTGGTTAAGAACGTATGCGATACCTTCAATGTCTTTTTCTGCATTAGGAGTCCGTTAGGACGAGAGTACTCGACAAACCCATACCTACTCTTGGTTTGCTATCAATTTATAACTTCAGGAATGTAATTGACGATATGTTGGGCGATTTCTCGGGTGTAAATCACTATTCCAGTTTTACCTTACTCAATCTGAGTGGCGTCGTGCTTACCGATTTGCGCTTTGCGGCAGTATGTTATATAGTACTTTTATTGGCAGTAAAACTGCATCGCGACTTAAAATTTAATAAGCTAATAAGACTAAAAATCTTATCTTTCGAGGGGCAACTCCGATTAGTGCAACATATAACATCACTTTGAAACTGTATTTATTACAAAAGACTTGTATGATCCTATTGGAACGCGATAATAAAATCATTGTTTTCAGGTTAGATCCAGCATTGATAAGACCAGGACGAGTTGATATGAAGGAGTATGTTGGATATTGCGACCAAGAGCAAGTGGAACTCATGTTCCTACGATTTTATAAAGGCGATAAGGCTGCAGAACATGCTAAGCAGTTTGCAGGACAGTAAGTACATTTTGTATATTTTTGGTAACAATCTGGTATGGCAACGTTTAACTGGATTTGAACCCTCAATTAAATTCTTTTAGCACCGCTAGAATTGCTTAATCCTTTAAAGGGATATTCGGTATTTCTAAGATTTCTTACCAACAAAAAAATATTGAATTAGTTTTGGATTGCGTGTGCATAGGCTCAATTCGACTCAATCAATACGTCGAGTATGTAGAACTCGACCCGTTTCGCGACGTGCAGAGCCGCTTCTTCATAGAGTACGTGCGCTCTCGACCGCGTCCTCGCATGCACTGTTGAAGGCGTCAGCCGCGGCGGAGAGTTCTGCCCGCGCGGCCGCGGCGACACTGCCGTCCCCGGCAACAGCGCTGGCGCAGGTGCTTCAATTTCTTCGCCTTCACTGGCACTGCTATCGGTCAATACTGAACGACCCATAAACGCCGCACTAACTGTGTCTTGCGACAAGATGTTCAATGCACTGTTCTGTACCGAGAACAGTGATTTGAACATCTTAGACTGGTTTCCACGCTGGTGCCAATATCCATCCGCGATCGCGGTTGAAATTGGGATGTCGGTCAGTTTCTATGGCTTCTCGTATTTTCCGTGGTATTAGGAACTTCTCCTTTGCCAAGACGGAAGCTTTGGCAAACCTCAAGAAATGACTCGCCTCTTTAGCGTGTCCAAGTTCTTAACACTTCTGATGTGCTCTGTTAATCTCGTCGCAATATTGCGTCGAGTTTCGCCTATGTAGCTTCTGCCGCAATCACATGGGATCTTGTATACTCCTAGCACGTTGAATGGCTCCTTGTCATTCGGCGACCGTAACCACTGCCGCAATTGACCGAGCGGGTGATATACAGTCCTTATGTTGTACTTCCGTTGTAAAAAGACACCAATCATATCTGTTACCCCCTTTACAAACGGCAAGTACATCGGAACACGGTCAACTTTGCAGGGCTCTTGGAAGGCTCTTGGCTCTTTTTGGATGCTCCATATAAATATTGGCCACAACTGGCGCTATAGGTGAGCCCATCGTGACTCCTTCCATCTGCAGGTAATAATTACCCCTTCAAAGAAAACAACCATTTCTTAGACAGCACTGTGTACTTATTAGGCAGATCAGCACCTCGGAATAGATCAGCAATAATCTTCATGACATCTCCAAGTGGCACATTTGTGAAAAGAGATGTCACATCAAAGCTAATAAATAAATCTTCTAGGCTATGTCGGTGACTTTCATTCTTCTATGAATCTTCTCATTTCCGATTCGATCACAGATCGATAGTAAGTAACCACTTCTATAAAAGAAAAAACAGAACAAACACAGCAAATTCTGACATAGAATATACGCTTCCTGATTTGAATGCATGCTTCTTTATAAGCGCGGGCTGCACGAGAGCGGCGGCGGTGAGCGTGTGGCATGCCGCGTCGCGGTACGGGCAGTCTGTAAAAATCCTGCATACTGAGCGCTAGCCGCTTGTGAAGCGTGAATAAAATGGCGTCGGAAAAAGCCACGTGTATTACTTTGGTCAAAGTGAAATTTTGCATCATCTTGTGTTGTGCAGCAACAAAAAGTCTGCAATTAATATTTTTGGTAATATAGGGATGTACCCAATACTTCTTCCTTCTTTAGGCAATTGCTAATATATGTAACACACTATAGCATCCCCCGCGCCTCACGGTGTATGGGGAGCAGGGTGTGGTCCTTCGGTATTGTGGGACTTGTGCGGTCTGTTAAGATTTGGTTAAGATCTGTTACGAAACCGACAAGAGAAAAAAAAAGAAAACAAGAAGAACACCCGAATTGTAACATAAAATAGGTGTGGCTGCTCTACAAGAGCTTGGTAAAGGAGAGTGCAACATATATCACAACCAAAGCTACCCTAGTTTACAATGGTTCAAACTCAGGTCACCTGGTGCACGGAACTGGATTTATGATCAGAAATGATCTCTTGGGAAACATCATACGTTTTGATGCTGTTTCAGCTGTATATTTCCATAATAAATGCACATGCTCCGACCGATGTTTCAAGTGATTTAGCTAAAGGCAAATTCTACGAGGACCTTGAAATCGTGTACGAACAAATAAGCAGTTACGACATCAAAATTCTCATAGGAGATTTTAACGCACAAGTTGGGCAAGAAGAAGCTTTCATGCCTACGATTGGCCGACACAGTAAGCATAGTATTTTCTTTGGGATACCATGAAAAACACTATAAAGATGAGCCTAAAGATATTAGGAAGGAAAAGACGCAGAAAAAAGAAAAAGTGGGGAACAGATGCCATGTTGCGCGTACACCTAATGTATACACATTTTTATACCTCTGGTTTGTAACTAATGTTATCAGATTAAATGCACTCCATCGGTGTAAACTTGTTTTTAGTTGGTCAAACTATTCAAGTGTAGTATTTTTTATACAACCTACTGCGCAGTTCTTTCTAGATGACGTGGGCTTCTTGTGATAGCTTCAGAAGACTTGAAAAAAATTTGGCGATGCTATTTCCAAGGTCAATTAATTGCCCTGAACCGGAACACCCTATTGAAACAAACTCAGAGATTGATAACTCTGAGGTAGGTCTATTAGGATTAAAGAACTTTATTACCCTCAAAGACAAATTGTCACTTACGAGATAACATAATTTAGGTATACAATGTAGTTATGCACTCTGCACCGCGAGTTATCGCAATTCGCTAGAAGCATACCGCTGACACAGCGTCTGGGATGCAGGTGGCATAACGATTTCTCATTAGTTAGTTTTTAGTAAGTACCACATTTTGTTTGAGAAAGAAATTAATTAGACGGGGCATGTCATTCTGCTCGGACGTATTTTCTGTTTCTTTTATTTTAATTTAGTTTTTTAAAAGTTAACCGAAGTCTCCCTAAACTTGACTGGCGCTGCGGACAGGATCGCCGCAACGTAGCGTTGGTTCATCTCGTGGAAATAAGTGTATCAAGTTTTACCGATTTCCGCGATTACCCGGCGCACACGGCGATCCGTGAACAAATAAATTTGTCAAAGTGTTGGAGCGATGGTGATGGCGTTGGCTGGTTGGTGAGTAAGCTTTTTCACCTCCTTACCTTTCCATAACGCTTTTAATTGTAGAGTTTTGTTACCTAGAGATCAGAATTTTCTCTTTTTAACGTTATCTGGTTTTTATATGAAATCTGTGGAATCGGAATTAGTGTAGTAACTAATAAAATAAAACAGTGAACTAAGTGAGATCAGAACATTATAAGACTATACTGAAACATTATTGTGTTGATTTGATTTTGCGTATCGTATATTTGTGTATTATGTGTACGTAAGTATAGTATATAAGTACATTTGTTACTACTTAAACTATCACTTTACATCGTGAATAAATATAATATATTATAGGCGATTAGAATTAGGTAGGTACTTATATAATATATTATAATATTTGAAATACTTAAGTGTAAGGAATTTTCATAAACTGTGTGTATAATAAATCGTGTAAAATGGCAACTGAAAGGAATGACTCGATTCAAACAATTACTTTAATACCAAACGAAATGTTAAAACTTATCCCGTTTTTCGGTGGGGATAAACGACAGCTCAGCTTATTTATCAGACAATGTGAATATGTTATTTCTCGATATGCCGGTAACCTAGCTCAGAATTCATACGTTATGCACTCGATAATGAGCAGACTTGTTGATAATGCGGCCGCTCTTATCAGTGAACGCGAGGATATCTTAACGTGGGACGATTTCAAAGAATTACTAACGCAACACTTTGGAGATCCACGGAGCGAAGACTGTATCGCTATAGAATTAGAGTCAATGAAAATTCGACACGGTGAATCGTATTTAGATTTTTGTAACAGAATACAGTCAGTACGCTCTGTACTTATATCAAAAGTAAATTTACTTACGGACATAACCCTTAAAAGTAGTAAAATTACCATCTATAGCAATACTTCCCTCAATGTTTTCCTATACAATTTGCCGGAAAGCATGATGAGAATAGTTCGGTTGAAATCACCGAAGACTCTTGAAGAGGCTCTAAGTGTTGTTATGGAAGAGGTCAATTTTCACGACCAGTATAATATGCGTAATAAAATTATTAATACTAACGGTAAACCACAATTCCCGGTCAACCAGCCCTCCGTTAGCTCACCAACGTTTAAGTTTGGAAATAACGTTCAACCTCCGACACAGCCTACCTTTAAATTTGGCATACCACCAATTCAACAACTGTTTCCACACCACCGACAACAACAAATGAGCTTTAGACCACCAGTAGGACAACCAATAGGATTTAGACCGCAGCAACCAATGGGTTTTAGACCTCAGCTAGGCTATAGGCCTCCATTCGGATTTCAGGCAGGTATGCGCCCTCAACAGTTTGGTGCACACCCGCAACAATTCGGAATGCGCCCTCAGCAATTTGGCATGCGTCCTCAAAATCCCGGTAACACACAATTTGGGTACAGGCCTTCCCAGCCACCAAATAATCAAGATGTGTCTATGCGCACTGCGCCTCCCTTAAAAATGCAGCAAGGGTTTAGACTAAACGAGTTAGAGTTTTACGAGCCCACTGACTTATGTTACAATAACGATCAAATTGAATTTGAAAATCCATACGGTGATTATTTTGTGGATAACGCACATGAGCCACAGTCAGTTCCACATTCCTTCTCGGATGAACAAAATATTGAGGAAGAAAACAAAATGGCCCCCGATACCCCTAATGAAGTTCAAAATTTTCACATGCGCTTAATAACCGACCCTCGGAAGTGATAGAGCTTAACTGCGATCCAAATCTTAAACTTCCATATATATACATCCCTGAGATAGATTCCAAGTTAATGATTGATACAGGTAGCATGAGATCGTTTATTAGCCCACGGAAAGCTTACGAGTATTTTTCACATGCTATACGTCATGAACCATTTCAGGTAATCAGCACACATGCGTCTAGCTCACATTCGGAAGTAATAGACATACCACTACTTCCAACGTTTAATAGCAGTGAACATCACAAGTTCTATTTGTATGATGTAGATTCGCGGTACGATGGTGTTGTAGGAGATGATCTACTGAGGCAAATAGGTGCTTTGATAGATTTAAAACGTAACATTTTAAAAACTAACACCACGATAATCCCTATTATACACAATGGAACTAGCTACGAAGTTCGAATAGCACCACGTACGGAACAACGTGTCAAATTACCAACAGATCTACATACTGGTGAAGGAATTCTAGAGTATAAGGAGTTGCATAAAGGTGTGAGAATGCCGAGTGCTATAGTTAAGTGTGAGAATGGTTATGCAACCACCGTAATACAGAATTGTTTAGATGCGGAAGCAGTCTTGACCGTTACAAAACCCTTTAAAATCAATGTATTTGAGAAGAATGAAAGCGAGATGAATTTTATAGAAGAAAAGACAAATATAGAGATAGATGAATTATTAGAAGAAAACCTGGAAAAGTTACGGTTAGAGCATATGAATGAAGAAGAACGAAAGGTAATATATGAGTTGTGCAAAGAGTATAAGGATATATTTTATTGTGAAAACCTTCCTTTGACATTTACGAATGAAGTCAAACATTTCATTCGAACAAAGCATGAAGATCCTATTTACTTAAAACCATACCGACAACCTCCTACCCAAGCAATGGAAATCAAACAACAGGTCGATAAGCTTTTGAAGGACAATGTGATACAGGAATCGTATTCTCCATGGAGATGCTCCTGTTCACCTTGTCCCTAAGAAGAAAGATGCATCAGGCGAGACCAAATACAGGATGGTTATTGACTATAGACGACTTAATGACATTACCCATGATGACAAATACCCATTACCTAATATAACTGACATCTTTGACAAACTAGGAAAGAGTAACTACTTTAGTACAATTGATCTAGCCTCTGGCTACCACCAAGTAGAAGTGAATAAGGACGACAGATAAAAGACAGCCTTCAGCACGCAATACGGACACTATGAATTTCTCAGAATGCCATTTGGCTTAAAGAACGCGCCCGCCACCTTTCAACGGGCAATGGACAACATACTGAGAGGACTCCAAGGTATACATTGCCTCGTATATCTTGATGACATAATTATATTCTCGAGCAGCCTCCAAGAACATGTACAAAAATTGAGGACTGTATTTGACAGACTCCGACAAACAAACCTAAAAATACAACTAGATAAATCGGAATTTTTGAGAAAAGAAGTACACACTAGGCACACTATAACCAAAGACGGCTTGAAACCCAACAGTGATAAAATTGACGCAGTGTTGAATTACCCTTTGCCAAAGACGACAACTGACATTCGAAGCTTTCTTGGACTAGTAGGGTACTACAGACGTTTTATTAAAGACTTTTCTAAAGTGACACAACCATTGACAGCATGTTTGAAAAAGCGCAATAAAATTGTTATTGATCAAAAGTATATTGACGCTTTTGAGAAATGTAAAGAGCTTCTCATTAGCGCTCCTTTACTTCAATACCCCGACTACGAAAAACCTTTTATTCTGACAACTGACGCATCTAATGTGGCCATTGGGGCGGTATTGTCCCAGGGTACCGTTGGAAATGACAAACCAGTAGCGTACGCTAGTCGGACGTTGAGTGATACTGAGAGCAGATATAGCACAATAGAACGCGAACTTTTGGCCATAGTTTGGGCCGTAAAACACTTTAGGCCTTACCTCTATGGACGAAAGTTCACAATATACACAGATCACGCACCATTAAGGTGGGTTCAAAACCTTAAAGAACCAAACAGTAAGCTGACACGATGGGGTTTACGACTGCAAGAATATGATTGACATAATTTACAAGAATGGGAAACAAAATAGTAACGCTGATGCACTCTCTCGAATCAAACTCAACGCACTAGACTCTGACTCTGACGCAGACATATCTATGAAGGTACAAGTCGATAACCAAGATCTAAAAATACCGGAACATTTAGATGAATTGGAAGACAGGGTAGCAAAACTTGCCAAAGATAAACCTAACCGTGACTCGTCTGACACTCTGACAATTTCATCTGAGGCCACAGTGTCCTTGCATTCCGAACTTTCAAGGACCCTATCAGGCTCCGAAAGTACTGTTCTTATAGAGCCAAACTATCCTATGAGACCAGATGATAGTAGCACAGATACAGTTCACTCGAACGCAGAATGTGATTCATTAGGAATTCCAATACTTCATGAAGCAATAGATACGAAACCGAATCAAATCTTAGTTTTCGAGTGGTTTAAAAATGAAACCCAAGTTAAAGACATATCCCGGGATAAGCAGAAAGTGTTAGAAGTTTTCATGCCAGTTCATAATAAAAGTTTAATCAAAGAATTTCTAAAAGAGAAAAGTATGTTAGGCCGAAAATAAAATATTTTATATACTTTGAAAATGAGCAACACAGGCGAGAATTTTCAAATGTAATTATTAGTTTATTCAAGCAAGGTACGATAGATATGCATGAATGTACGAAGCGTGTGATATATATTGAAGATGAGAAAGAGCAAAAGGCTGTAATTCTGAACCATCATGACGGTAAGACATGTCACAGAGGTATAAAAGAAACAATGTTGCGAATTAAAAGAAATTACTACTGGAATAACATGCAAGAAACTATTGCTGCAGTGTTGAATGGATGTGAAGCTTGCCAGAAAATGAAGTATGACAGAAAACCAATAAAACCAGTTCTGCAATTAACACAAACCCAAAAAGCCCCATTTCAAGAAATTTTCATGGACATTTTTAGTATAGAAAATAAGCACTATCTGACATTAGTAGACGCATTTAGTAAAATTGGTCAAGCTATAGAAATTAGTAACAGATCGACTGGAGAAATTGTTAGAGCTCTTATAAAATACTTTTCTATGTATGGTGTTCCCACAAAAATTAGCTGCGACCCCGGTACAGAGTTTAATAATGAGATGATTAGGGAAATGACATCTATGTATAAAATCCAGTTACACATCACAACTCCAAACAACCCAAACTCAACAGGTATTGTAGAAAGATTCCACTCGACAATTATAGAAATTTATCGTTTAGCTAGATACGATCAGAAATGTACGGATGCGGCATCTATAATGACATATGCTATAATGGCATACAATAATTCCATTCATTCGGCTACTGATCTGACGCCGTTTGAAGTAGTTTTTGGTCACACGGATTCAAATCACATATTTAGTGCAAATTTTGAAAAGTCATACACACAACAAATTCTTAAAGACCACGCAAAAAGAACGAAATATTTATATAACTATTTATCTGAGAGGATGTTACAACAGAAAGAAAAGGTTAGGGATAGAAAAGCGGGAGAGAAACAGATTGATTTAGAAGAAGGACAGGTCATCTTTACTAAAACTGTAAATACTAGAAAAAGCAAAGATAAACCTAGATTCAACAAAGCTATCGTTAAAGGAGCAGCAGAACGTAACGTAGTACCCGTGAGAGTAGGCCAAAGGCAGACTAAAGTTCCAATTAAAAACGTGAAACGCCCTCCACAGGTACTGCCTGATCACACTGACCCTGGTAGCCCGAAACCAGGGCCTTCAGGTTCAAAAGATTGAGCAAAATCCGGGATTGCTTCCTATAAACATTGGACAGGCTTTTAAACAAGAAGATAAATGGACTATAATTAAGGTATTAGATTTAAGTCAAATAGATTTAACGTTAGAATTTAATCTGAAGAAGTATAGTGAATTTAGTGATTTGATAGATAAGAATGTCCAGTATTCAACCAATTTTATAGGATTAAAGAAACAAGTAGAATATCTGCGTAGTATAACGATGGATAAGCTGAGACAGTTAATACCTACCGTTAGAGCCAAAAGAGGTATCATCAACCCTCTAGGTTCAATAATTAAGCTCGTTACTGGTAATTTAGATCATGAAGATGCTATTTATTTTAATTCCTTAATAACACAATTAAAATCAAAACAGATGTCAACTGACAAGAAAATATCATTTATTTCTAAAACCATTGATGCCTTTGTAAATAGCTCAGAAACTTTACAGAAAAATACCGAAATTCTAAACGATAAGCTTAGAACTATTGAAGAATTAGTTAAAAGAGTAATTACTAAAGAGGTGCATAACATTTACTCGACTCACATATTAATGATGTTTAATATATTCAGTATCAATTTTCGTTCTATTTTCATGACGCTAAGTGAGATTGAAACAGCGTTAGCGCTAAGTAAAGTTTCTGTGTTACACCAATCAATCTTAAACTCTACGGAACTATTGTTAATATTAGAACATATTGATAATACTAAAAACTTTATGTTTGAAACTAATGCTAAGAATTTAGTTAAGTTAGAAAGAACGATTGTACTTAAGGCGTTTATAAAAGAAAACCAGATAACGTTCATTTTAGAGATCCCTTTGACTGATGGCAATATTTACGACTATTATAAATTATACTCTCTGCCAATACATGACAGTGCTTCTAACAAAACTCTGGCAATTATTCCCGAATTTCCTTACCTTATGGTGAAAGGGCTGAAGTACTTACCGGCCACACACCCCTGCGAGGAAGTAGAAGAAAATCAGTATCTATGTACCGAGGATAATGTTGTACCGTACTCAAGAGAGACTTGTGTAGAGCAGCTAATGAAATTGAAAACCAACCAGAGCAGCTGCAACGCTGTATCCGTCGATGTGGAAAACACTAAAGTTCAACGCATTAAATACAATGATTGGATCATTTACCTAAAGGATGAAATTATACTGAATGAAACATGCGGAAATAGTATTAACTACAAATCCTTACGTGGGTCCTACATCCTACACATTGACGAAAACTGCATAGTTTTTATTGGAAACATCCGGCTTCATTATGGACAGTTCTACGGCAGTAATGTGAACGATAATTTGGCACCACTTATTACTCTTCCAAAATTACAATCTTCAAGTATTATCGTAAACAAAACTTTAGATATGAAAAACGTTAATTTCGATGAACTCAAACAATTATCTTACATTCTAAAAGTGAATACCTTGGAAAGTGCGGAAACGGAATGTGACAATCCTAGTGTTGTTAATATTAATAGTGTAAGCCTAGCAACTATTTTACTATATTATGTTATTTTACCAATGTGTGTTTTAGGGTATATTGTTTTTAAGTTTAGGCTAAAATTATTTACGCGAAATAATCCGACCGGCACAAACCCTGAGCCGGATAATTTCGCGCTTGGTGAGGGAGAAGTTATGCACTCTGCACCGCGAGTTATCGCAATTCGCTAGAAGCATACCGCTGACACAGCGTCTGGGATGCAGGTGGCATAACGATTTCTCATTAGTTAGTATTTAGTAAGTACCACATTTTGTTTCGGAAAGAAATTAATTAGACGGGGCATGTCATTCTGCTCGGACGCATTTTCTGTTTCTTTTATTTTAATTTAGTTTTTAAAAAGTTAACCGAAGTCTCCCTAAACTTGACTATGTATGTTCGTCGTCGCAAAAATATTGACATAATTAGAAAACAAATATTGTAGGTACCTATGTTGGTCAATACAACAAAAGTTCACAAATAATACATCGTTATAAGGTAGGTACTCATTTCACGCATTAGATTTACCTCATCATTCATCTGCGATAATATGTTGAGCCAAAGTCTTTTTAAAAGCGTGAAGTGAGTTTACATTTTTTTTATGTGAGGGTAGTTGGTTTTAAAGTCGCGCTTCTTCAACAGAAAGTATTGTTTTGCCGTAATGCTTCGGAATTACAAGGTAGCTAGCTCGGCGGGTTCGGCGGTTCGCAACATTTTTTTTTTTGTAAATTTTAAATCGGTATGTATGTTTTTTTTAAATGTTTTACGGATAAAAATACATGTGTTATATTTATACAGTTTTTTAATATTCATTATTTTTGTTTCTTCGTAAACTTTTTTGGTGGACGTTAAATAGTTGTAGTTGAAAAGAATTTTAATAACTTTGTTTTGTAGTTTTTACTAACCTTTGAAGTTTGTTTAACCTTGTTTTTGCAGCTGAACCCCAGATTCAATAAAGTACAATAGTTGCGTTTTTACCAGTGCATTGTAAATTGTGTATCGTAGTTTACTTGGAATACATCGAGCAATGCAACGGAGTGCACCACAAAGTGCTTACACTACTGTGCTTACTTAAAGTGCTAAAAAAACTTACTTTTTATATGTTCTATATGTGTATTCCAAGTTAGTTGGGTATCCATGTGCAAGCCCAGGTATTTTTCGTCTTTTGGACACGAAAAATACCTGGGCTGGCAGAATGAGTACATTACTGATTGTTAGAGGGGGGTGCAATGGTATCTGTTTGTTTTTGGCTTTAAATAAAACGTAACATGTTTTGGAGATATTGATAGTTAATAAGTTGTGCTGGAACCAAGTGTATAAAATATTCAGGTCCTTTTGGGCTCGGGAGACTAATTCATGTATAGATGACCCAAAGTAAAACAAACAAGTGTCATCCGCGTAAAGAGTTACGAGGGTCATTTGAAAAGTTCTTAGCCTAACATGGTTAAAGTCATTGGTTTTTTTTTATAACTACCCTCATTATGTAGTTACATTATAATTACATTACAAGTATGCACAGTTTAGTTTATTCACAGTAACTCATTGTTCGTTTACACGTGATACCGTAAGTCAAGTCAGAGCCATTTTTGAAAATGGATAAAATTGAACATCGTGCAGTGATAAAATACCTGAATTTGAAAGGTTTAACTCCAAAAGCTATACATGAAGACATGTCTGCTACTTTGGGTGAGTCCGCTCCTTCATATGCGACTGTTAAAAACTGGGTGGCAGAGTTTAAAGGTGGTCGTGAGACCATTCAAGATGAGCCCCGTAGTGGCCGGCCTTCGACTGCTTCCACTGATCAAAACAAAGAAAAAATCTGTGATTTAATTTTCTCTGATCGAAGATTGACTGTCGATGAGATAGCTCAGACTGTAGACATCTCATCTGAGCGAACACATCAAATAATTACTACTGAACTTCGATTCTCTAAGGTGTTTGCGCGGTGGGTACCGCGACTGCTTTCAGTGGAACAAAAACGCAACCGACTCACAACTTCTCGCGACTGTTTAGAGTTATATGAAGCTGACCCAATAGAATTTGTTGAAAGATTTATAAACATGGATGAAACCTGGGTTAATCACAATACACCCGAGACAAAAGAACAGTCTAAACAATGGAAAAGAGCAGGATCGCCCGCCCCAATGAAAGCAAAGGTGGTTTTATCGGCGGGCAAAGTCATGGCATCCGTTTTATGGGATGCAAAGGGTATAATTCTCGTGGATTATTTAAAAAAGGGTGAAACAATAAACTCCGATTACTATTGCAACCTGTTGCGTCGTTTGAGAGAAGAAATCAAAGAAAAACGTCCAGGTTTATTGAGAAGAAAAGTCTTGTTTCATCAGGACAATGCGCGCGTTCACACCTCTGTGCAATCCATGGCAGAAATCCATCAATGTGGCTTTTGAATTGTTACCTCATCCTCCATATTCACCGGAATTAGCACCGTCCGACTTTAATCTGTTCCCAAAGCTGAAAAATTTTTAGACTCACTATACGCCCTACTTTACAACTTCAGCATCCCATTAAACTCATTACCACGATAAAAGTGGCTACTAAAGTTAGCAAAATGCGCGTGAAAATAGGAGGCGAACTTACTACTGAGATGTTCCAAATTCTTACTGGCCTCAAGCAAGGAGATGCCCTGTTCCCTGTGTTGTTCAATTTGGCACCAGAGCATGTCATCAAGTAAGTCATGATGACTCTGGAGTACGGCTAAATGGACAACATAAGTATACGCTGACGACCTGGCTTTCTTCGGGCAGACAAGAAAAGAGTAGAGAACTCAATGCGAGCTTCATCAGAAAACAATACTTTATTCCAGTCCTCCAGAGTCCATGAAGCACATCTTCGAGTAAACTGAAGTCTAGCAACCACTGCTCACGGAGTCATTTAGGGCTCCGGGCCGAGTGGTAACTCCTGGTATTGGCAGCCAAAAGCCTCCTCTGGAACGTCCGCAAGCTAACATCTACTCCTCTTACTTCTTCAAGGCTCTTCTTCAGGTTCATCAAGTGTGGACCTTACTTTACTAGTGTGGCTTACAATTTCGCAACGGCTGACTCACCAAAAAGCGCTCAGCGCAAATCTCTTAGTTCTGTGCATCGTTTTCTTCCCGAACCGGGTCTTCTTTTGCCCGAACGGGTCTCTTGATACCGTTGCCAAGTCCTCTGAACAGTTTAACGACTCATATTTAGCCGCTGAGATACGTACGTTTGCGAACAACCTTCTTCAAGGCTATAATTTTATCGGCCCTTGTCGCTAAGATTGATTTTTAATTTGCAGAACATACATATCAAAAAGTTTTAAATTTTTTAGTAATAAGTAAAAAATCGTTTCAGCAATTCGCACCATTAGTAAAGCAATTTTGCAATAATCATTACTTTTCTTTTGTTAATTTCAAAATTAAGATTTTTATGAGGTTGCTTCAAATAACATGCAAATACATCGGCAAATTAATTAAACCTCTTTCTTGTAATATTCGTTGAAGTGAATTAAAAAATCGAAAATGACCTTTATTTTTTCAAATTACAGCATTTTGATAATAGGCTTTCTTACTCGATTGACTCAATTTTTTTCTGTCTAAGTTTAGTTTCCCTTAGCAAGCGTTAGTGCTATAAAAATCATCTAATGTTCTGTACTTTGTGATTGTTTCAAGGGTTTTGGAGAAGAAGAAAGCCGTGAGCCCCGCACAAATCCAAGGATACTTCATGTTCCACAAACATTCGCCGCCAGAAGAAGTTTTATCAGATGTTGAAACAATATGGACACTTGGATAACTATATGTATATATACAATTCGAAATAAAATATACTTATTGTAGTTATATAATTTGTAATGCATTCTTAATCACGCACTTTCGAATATTTACATAAAAGTTTATCAACAAATATGAAAGTAGGTATGTACAGATAACGTAAATATGACTAATTTGTGGGTACTTATTCTATAAGTATAACATAAGTGTATAATACACAAGAGGTGGTCTCGTGGTTAGAACTAGTTTAATATACCGACAACTTAATAATGATCGGCGCAACTTTATCGAGATTTAACAGCACCTTATAAGGAAGTAGATATTTAGTGTTACATTTTTTTATAAGAGTGTCGGCATATAGACCCCTTATGTCATCAGATACAGTTACACAACAAAATATTGATGTCAATACAAAAAATATTTTTTTTTAGTAGGGTAGATTTTATAACTTTTACTTTCAAACTTATGATTAATAAGGATCAAATTGGTAACTTATAGCAAACGGAAATTCTACAGCGTGTAACAAAAAGGTGTATTAATACTAAAACACACATGCATAAGCTTGCACACAATTGGAACCTAACTACTACGTCCCAGGAAGTAGTAAAAATTCCGAGTAATGAGTAACCAAAGTTTTTCTAATAGGTATTCGAGCAGGTTTATTTCTGATAAAAATGTTATGCCAAAGATGGCAATGACCTTCAGAATGTAGACCAGATAAACAAAGGGCCCAAGCGGGGCCAGAATAAGGAATGAATATAGGTGGAGTGGGGAATTGCAGCGCGCATTGACCCCAACGAATTCCAAGAACAGGCATGTCTAATAGGGCTGTTAAAAAATCGCTTTGCTTTTTACTTTGTAAAATGATTAAAATTTTGATACTTTGTCATGTGAGTCCTGACGATATGATGTGCACACTTTTCAGTATTAATTACACCGTTTTGTTACACGCTGTTTAATGTTTAATCTAACAGTAGTAGTAATTCGCTTGTGCAGAACACTAAACTATGGTAGTTCTTATTTTGATTATACTAAATCCATATTCCACACTAAGAATGAAAATTCTAAATATTAGATTAATCTATTCAATTGTGGATAGTTTTCAGTTATCAGTTTAGGCTAGTTTAGAGAGCACGAAGATAAATGACTATAAATGTGCACTAAACATTCCCACAATTAACAGAAAAGGGAAAATAAAAAACTGTCATTCGAAAGCATTATACGAATTTGGACTGTAGCATGAACAGAGTAAAAACTACCATAATTAAATAAAAAATATATTTTAGTTCGGTGTTCTGAACAAGCGAATGCAAGAGACATCAAGAGTAGAAAAAAGTAGTCGCGTTCCCTCGGGAACTACCCGTTGAAAAGGATTAAAAGAGGCATAATGTGTTAATGCTGGGTATAAGCTACTACCATTCTATATATCGTGATTACAGAATGTAAAAGTACAAACATTAAATACGTTATTATGGCTAAAATATAATCTATATATTGAAATTCTGGTGAGTTTGACACATATTAAACTATTATTATTAACTGGTAACCCGGGTCGACGTATTCGATTCGATATTGTATAAACATTAACCCCCGATTTTCCCAGTCACGTTATAACTTAAGAACGGTTTTCCGGATTTCATTAATCTTTTTTTCAAATGTTTTCATATACTTCGCAGAAGGTTCGTACATTAAAAATATTAAGAAAAGATGCGAACGAAGTCGCGGGCAGTCCCTAGTCTATATTTATAAAAATGTACCCCTATTTTTCCTGCTATAACTTGAGAACGGATAGAACTATTTCGCTAATTATTATTTTTTGTTGTGTTAATTATTAGCAGGAGGTCTTTATGTAAGAAAAAATCAGAACCAAGATGGGAGGTTATGGCGAGGCCTAAGGCCGACCCTACTACGCGAACGATGTCGCGGGCAGTCGCTAGTACATAGATAAATGCTGTTGCGAACTTTATTGTAATAATTAAGACCAATATTTTTGTAGTATACTTTATCAACATGCTTCAAACCGTTTAAACAGCGCACGTCGATAAAGCAGCCAGACAGCATTCAAAGATTTATAGGTAACCAACCAGATATATTGTTATTTCGTACTGAAAACTCAAGTAAACCAAAATACACAATAGTGTACACTCAGGTTGGTGCAGATTCTTATTAGTACAGTAGTATTAGTAGTAAAACAATTGTAAGACTCTTTAAGATTGCCTCAAACTCACATGCCACCGCCTTTAAAGCGGTAATGGCGCAGGAAGCCGCAGAGCGGGTCAGGGAGAATGTGTTCGAACTCACCCCCTCCGTCGCAGATGGGTGGGAACGGAAGAAACGTTTTCCGCCTCCGTAGTGGGGCCGCTGGCGGAGTTTGGGGACTGCCATTGCCATGTGGGGCAATTGTCGTTACGGTAGTTAACTCGTGCTAACATGTAGATTTCCACTCCAGGGATGGAAGTTTTTAGCAACTGTCGTTACGGTAGTTAACTCGTGCTAACATGTAGATTTCCACTCCAGGGATGGAAGTCGAGACTAAGGGCCCTGGATTGTGTCATCAAAAAAAGGTGTTAACACGCCACACAATGATCCAGAAGAGCAAGTCAGTCAAAAGGGAGTCAGTGCCCAAAGCATGAAAATATATACTATGGTTAAATATGATAACTATGTAACGGTAAACGGGTAGTTCCTGAGGGATGCGGTAACCGTATTCCTTATCACAAGTCTCTGACAGTAACTAGTATATATAACAAGTTTGTATGTACTGGGCATTTCATACATAAAAAAATAGAAAAATAATAATTGGTACAATTAATTGTAAGTAAATAATACAGGGTGTATGGTGAAACGATGTAGATATTCCCGGGGCCGATCACATGTGAACTCAACCACCTATTTTTTAATGATAACAATACGAGAAATACCTACGTGGTGTGTGAAAAATAAAAATAGCCACTATACATAATACCAACAAAGTCACAAAAATATACATATTAATTAGTTACTTACAAGAATACAAAAAATCCTTTGTTTGTTAACGCGGTCATACGTTGACGGTATTTATTGAAGTGGGACCAGCAGTGTGAGCGCGGATAAACTTGTCACGTCGATAAACAGATTTTTATCAGCTATCGTACCTTGTCCCAAAACCATTCAAGCCCGGCGTTTTAGCACTTGTATCAAAATCGTGTTTAGTTATACTTTCTTTTATATGTATACCGATATGCTGCCCGGTTGATGACTTTTGCACATCAAGCATAAAATATTTTATTATACGTTTAATTTTTGACATTATTTTGAATTATAATTTGGAAAATTAACAATCTCGTCCGAATCAGTCGAGTTTTTATCTTACGAGTTTGCGCCAAAAAACATTATTCTTGCATGGATCTAGCCGCGATAGCTATATCACGGGTTGTGTTTTACCGCTAATTACTGTCCAATTTTTTCCTATCGTCAATCCATGCCTGCAGTGTTGATGAGAAAGTTTGATTCCCGTTCCGTTTATTCCCGGTACTAGTATTTTGCACGGCAAAATGACTACCTTGTTTAGACAATCAATTGTTAAAACCATCTTCAATGTAAACATGCAGTGGCCCATTTTTTCATGCGATGTACGAGTAGGAAGATACAATTATAATACGATCACATGGTACAAAAATAAAAATAAATAACAGTGCGTTAATTTCAGTCAAAACAGGTACACTAAACTATTTATAAATAATTCTTGTATTTATAAATCTCGCAATCTCTCCTGCAAAATTGCATGAAAGGCCTCAAGATTTTATTAGGTTTATGGATTTTAGTATACACAAGAAACTGTTTGTAAACTCGTACACATCTTGACCGAGCTTCTGTGCGTTAGTTAACAATTTATTGACCACTTCACCTTTGTAAATTTTAAGTACCTCCCACTGCCAATTCGGTGATATTCTCGATATATTGATGTTTTCCTGATTGCGGTCTTTTATCTTCAAACAAAAAACGTTTTTTGAACAAAACAATGCTAGACATAATATTACGGGTTGATTATTGGTTTCTTGCTTATACAGCACTTTGAATTTAATGAGACAATGGAAATCGTTGGATAATTCCACGTCTGTATCTAACAGTGTAATATTATGCAGTTGCAGCAGTCTTCTAAAGTATTGAAACGGAGATTTGGTTGTCGTGTTAGGTAATTCCGTAGTATCTAATATCATATAATCATTTTTCCATGATGGCTCTGGCGCAAAACTCATGGTAAAGTTTGTATTCGGTAAATTGTTTTGAAACTGTGATAACGTGGATATTGGAGGCACGTATATATCAATAAAATTGTTTTCGTTTTGTACAGGCAACGGGGTAGTAGTTACAATACATTGCATTTGGCTAGGTCCATTCATGCGGTTTAATGTCTCTGCAGACATAAGCTCCGATGGAGGTTTTACTTTAATTCTAGGAGCTTCTGTTCTTTGTTCATAATTCTTCGAGTTAGTAGAATCTTCGACCTGATGGCTAGACGTGTTTTCTGGAATCGAAAAAGGTACAGCTAACGAAGTTGTAGATGTTATAATGGGCATGCAAAATTCCGAGTCAGCGTCATTACTGTCGAGTGAAGGTATTTCTATATTCTGTGCGATTTGGTTTGTAGTAATATTCTTGACTGTTTTCACTTCATTTACTAAAGATTTTTTTGGAAGTTGTTTTGGATTTGCAACAGGGTTTGCATTCAGCAGCTTTTTTGTGTCAGTTCCGTTAAGATTCGCGTCTGCTGTGAACACTACACTACTTGGCATTGCTATTTCAGAAGTAGTGGCACATGGAACTTCTGAGGAGTCTATTCCATTAGCTACTTTATCCGGTACCCTGGGTGAAATTGTTGCCATATTATCTCCTTTGTTTGTGTGCGACGCAACGCCAATAAATTGTCCATAAGTTGGTGATGGAACATAATCTGCCCACCCAGTCTCGTAATCAACATTTTCCCCAATATTTTTCATTCTAGCCATAATTCTAATATAATTCGATTCTTGATTTACATATGTGATAGGCCGGGAAAGCCAAACAATATCCAAATTTTTATGTTCCATAAATCTAACCAAAGGTGTGCAATTAACTCCTTTCTTTCTACTGATTAATTTGCGCCCTATACTCAAAATTTTGCGTTTTAATTGAGTTGATATTTCCGTTGCGGTTTTGTTAGATTTAATTACGAAATTATCATCATAATGCTTTTTAATATATTTTTTTTGACAAGTCGTGATAATATTATTGATAGTCGCTGCATCTGTTTCAAAGTCTTTCGTTTTTGTTGCAACTATATATTTGTTTTTGCTTTTAGTTTTAGAAACGTCTTTAATGTTTTCCGAATCAGTATCCGTTGAGTCATCTATATTGATGCATTCACCTAATTCTACAGGCGGTGCTTTTTCAGAGTTTGGAGATTGTTTATAGTTATCAGATATATTTGTCTTATTATCCGTGTCAAGCACGACAGTTTCATTTGAACTTCTAGAATAAAGACGTCTTGTACGTTTTTTTTTACGTGTAACGAATATTTCATCCTCTGATGAATCTGATCTTTCATTACCTTGAAGTATAGCTTTTCTTGTATTTAAACTCCATGTGTCTTCTTGTAGGCTATCATATCTTTCATCGTCTTTTTCTTTAATAGTATAAATCACATAATATTTCGGGTTGACATTTTCTATTATTTTCTCTCGGGTGTACATGACTTTATTTCTAGAACCCGTAAGATTAAGTTCGCTATCAATTTTAGGTAACGGAACTTCGCATTGCCTCTTGAAAATGTTCCGAAATTGTTTATTTAAAGCAGAATGTTTTGAAAAAATGTGTGATTTTATTTTTTTTGTGCTCACAAATTTTCCATTGCAAAATCTGCACACATACTTCTTGGTATAGCTTGATGTCCATGATGAGGGAATTTTTTCACGTATTTCGCTATCCGTGTCATCTTTATTCTCCTTACCAATTGTGTCTAACTCAAAATCTTTAGATGATGACGAGATACAAGGTTTCCTTTTTCTAGTCACGTTTAGACTTGGATTTTGGCTTTCAAAGTGAAAGTTTTCTAAATTATCTATTTTTTCCGGTCCAGCTTGTGATAGTTGACCCTGTAATTAAAAACTTAAGTATAAGTGTACTCAAAATCTTTAGCGACGTAATTAACTTAATATGTATGGCTAACGAGAATCGATTTGGATGGAATTCGTAAAAGGATTACTAAGGACACATTTAAAAAAAGAATGTCACAATACGGTTTTTATAAAATGTCTTTTGTTTGAGTGGACCATATTTGGCCTGTAAGTGGCATACAATCACACGAAGCGATATTGCGCGAGTGACCATATACCAGGCCACTCAGAAAGTATTGCGAAAAAAGTTTTTATGTGTAAGAAAATGGCCAGCTATAATATGTAATAATGTATTAATAGCCTAACATATAATATTGTATTGAATTGAAAGTATGACTATTTATATGTAAAAATAGGTCACTTCCAATTTAAAGAATTCCCTCCACATTGTTTGCGAGCTAATTTAATTTATCGTGTCTCATTAAAAATAAAAGAAAGATATTCTCTCTTTAATTTTCTCAATAACAGTCCGGAGACTGGAACAGTACCCCGTAGATGGTAATAGGCTCGCTCCCTATTACATGATCATATGACCAAAAGCATATATGTCAAAAACCGCTAGACTGATGTTACCGCCCCGCGGTTTCAACACCACGTGGTGATGGATGGTGATGATGAGGAAAAGTATCCTATTAAAATACCGCTGCTTACCCCTTCGAGGATATATAGGCGAAACTATTTCCATGTTGTGTTTAAAAATAACTTGTAAGTATTGCGGGCGTTTCACCTCCGTGGTGATGGCGGAATCGCTCGACTACAGTCGGCTGAACAACAAAGATGGATGACATGCCGACTCTATAGCCGAGCATGTCTAGTGTATCGAGCTGTCAAAATCATTGCGTGTTTTTGACTACGTTATCAGAAACTGACACATCTTTGACAGGACTTTATAGACAGAAAACAACTCATCATTACGATCTTGATGTAGGCGGAGATCTTATTATTTTGTCTATGCTGTGCCCAAGAATATTAGGCTTTTTCACCCGCGTGGTGATAGATGATGATCATGATGATGATGATGAAAAGTAGCCTATGTGCTATTACAGACTATAATCTATCTCTGTGCCAAATTTCAACCAGATTCGTTCCGCCGTTCTACCGTGATTGAGTAACAAACATCCTTCCATCCAAACTTTCACATTTATAATATTAGTGGCTAGTTAAGTAATAAATTCAATAAATGATTTTGAATTTAACTTTTGAGCATGAATATATTGATTTCTTTAAATCAATCTCTTAAAGATACGCGGGGACCAATTTCGAACACACGTCAAAAAAGTTTGTGAACACTAGCATAAGCCAAAATATATTTTAAATTGAACTTAATCAACAATTTATTAATAAAAGCTTTATATTTATATTTTCAATATATTATAACTCCTCCCGAACTCCTCCCTCCCTGTTCGAGCTACACATGCGGTGATCCTCGTGTCTGTGAACCTAGCATAACAATTTCCAGAATCTCAAAATTTTTTCAGAATTCTAGTAGCATCCCCAATAGTTCTATATTTCCTGATAGTTATTTTGAATAGTTCACATAGGTGATTTTTCATGACAAAAATAGTTTTGTCATGAAAAATCGAATTTCAAAAATGAGATGTTAACTTTGCATGCCGTCACCCAGCATCTCAACAATTTTTAATTATTAGACCACAAATATGGTTGAAAATACAGAGTTCTATCGACTGCGACGTTCCAACAATAGTTCTAGTGAAAAACATTAAAAAAAAACAATTTTAAAAAAATGAGATGCTAACTTCACACACCATCTTTTAGCATATCAGGAGTTCTGAGAAGACAGATCACAAATATGGTTAAAAATAAATAGTTCTATTCAATTTTGGGCCTTTAAATCTAAAATTGCACACTAAAAAGCAAAGTAATATTTTTTTCAATAAAATCGTTAAGTCTTGAGATGCTGCACTATAGCTGGCAGTTCTACGTAGCATCTCAAACGTTCTCGACTACAGGAGCACTAATACGATTGAAACTGCACAGTTCTGCAGCCACAATGTCATACAGCCATAATTCTAGTCATAAACTTGAAAAAAATTTAAATATAATCGTTAAGTCTTGAGATGCTGCACTATAACTGGCAGTTCTACGTAGCATCTCAGGCGTTCTCGACTCCAGGAGCACTAATACGATTTAAACCGTGCAGTTCTGCAGCCACAAGGTCATACAGCCATAGTTCCAGTCATAAACTTGAAAAAAATGTAAATAAAATCATTAAGTCTTGAGTTGCTGGACTATAGCTGGCAGTTCTACGTAGCATCTCAGACATTTACGACGCCAGGAGCACTAATACGATTGAAACTGCACAGTTCTGCAGCCACAATGTCATACAGCCATAATTCTAGTCATAAACTTGAAAAAAATGTAATTAAAATCATTAAGTCTTGAGTTGCTGGACTATAGCTGGCAGTTCTTCGTAGCATCTCAGACATTTTCGACGCCAGGAGCACTAATACGATTGAAACTGTACAGTTCTACAGCCACAAGGTCATACAGACAGAGAAGTATGGGTCGAAATTCACCACGCAGGCTTAGTGTAGCTTGATGTATGGGCTTCTGCCCAGACTTTTATCGAAGGTTTCAGGCCTCCCGGATGCTTGTATGTAAGCATGAATGTACAACTTACAGTAACATTGTGAGATTCTTGTTCTAGTTTGTTCTTGAGTTCGCTTTGCTTTTCAATAAATTTCTTCTTTGTTTCAGCGAAATTAGTAAGTATGACTTCACATTTCTTACAAATCAACTGCGGTAATCCATCAAATGGTTCCACCTGAAAAAAATTTAGAGAGTAGTTAGTGGAAAAGTTTTATATACAAATAAATATAAACAATCGCTAAACCTAAGTTACGAACTCTTTGGAAATATTTTATTCTGGGTTTGTCTTATACAACGTACAATATTGTTGCGTTGTAAATAACATTGTTGAGATCTACGAGAGACCTCTATCGATAAATAACGATCGGTACCTTTGAGAATGTTCTAGCAGCTATATGCTCCCTATACAAAAAAAAATTTGTTTGCAGTTAGAGACAAACTCGCGCAATTAATCCTTATACCAGGCATAAGCTAGTTTGTTAATTGGCTATAAATGTACTGGAAAAAGTTGTTTACATTACAACACAGTTAAGGGTTCGGGACCGCTATAATTTAACCTACTTATTGACTAATGTTAAACATTCAATACTTCTGATGATTGGGTATAATTACTGTAGAGTACAAGTGTAGTGTTGTGTACAAGTGCAATGTTATTGTGTAAAGAGACGTGTTTAATGCTGTGATCTAGTGATTGAACAGGGTACCATATCAGTGATTGTGCTGTGGAACTTGAAATAAAGGTGTAAATTTTAGTGAAGACATGCAGGACTATTATCGACAATCCTCGTATAGTAACAGTGATGTCAAAATCGGCAGGGCTAGAAATGAGCCACCTATGCGCCAACGACCAACAAGGCTGCCAATTGCACTCGAAAAAAAGTGGAAACTATGATTGATGATATGGTGAACCCGTTCATTAAACCAGGTTCGAGTCTATGGTGATCCCCAGCAGCCCTTCTAGAAGGATGGAACCTTGCGCTTCTGTGTGAACTATCGACGGCTCAATGAAGTTGCGAAGGACCCAGTAGTCCTCGTAAAGAAGAAGTTAAGCTCTACCCAGAACTTATCGACACTGAATATGCTGACGAGGATGACGTGATTTACGACCCTTGATCTGAAAAGTGACTACTAGCAGGTAGAGATCGACCATAAGGTCAAGGAGAAAAGTAGTCTACGGTTTTAAGTGGGTCTTTGGCAGTTCAGAGATATGCCATTTGGCTTGTGCAACTCTTGAAATAATTATGCTAATGGAGCTCATCCTAATGGGATTAATTGGAGACGCCAGCCGTGTCCCCCTGGATGATATTATCATCGTAAGCCAGAAAGTTGAAGACCGCCAAACACACGAAATCCCGACGCTGATTCGGAAAAAGACAACATGGGATACGGTCTCAGAGCGGCTGACTAAAGTGCACGCTCTTATATACAACCCTACACATGTGCACACATAGTCATAGTTACGCACCACACACTACTGTTTCGCATAACTTTGGCTGTCATTAATATGAGGCGTATGGGCTGGCCTGAGGCAGCCATTAATATGAGGAGAGGCCATTGGTTTCTGAAACAGTGAAAACTAGTTCGGAATCAATGGATGCATACATTTATATGGTATAAAATCTATGTAAAATAAACTTATTTGTATACCCACAGAACCTGGAGCGTGTAATAGTAAAAATCCGAGGAGCAAATTTCAAGCTGATTCCGAAGAAGGTGGTTTCAGAAAGAGGCTACAAACTGATGCAGAGAAAATCATCAGCGGGAGTTCCCAAGTGACTGCGATAACCTTTATCACGAGGAAGAAGTCGGGGGCAGAATCTAGTCATCAATAAGGTTCACAAGTAGTGTTTTTTATAAATAATTTACCAATAGATGTTAAATCATAAGTCCTATTGTTAATAAAACTATAGCCGTATATCTAAAACACTGTTTGGTGTATAATATTAGAAGCGTAAATAGATTCGTTACAAATAGATATACGATCAAGATTAAGAAAAAACCAAGATCAAACATTAAGAATTTTCGTCTATATTTGCTATCTTATAACTCAAGAACTACTTGAACTCAACATATAATTGTATGACACAACATCAAGACTTCAGGGAGCCGAATATAACTCTTGAGCCAATGAATTTGAAATTTTAACGTGTTTTTATTCACCTAGCTGATTTTTGTTCTAATTACTTAATTAGATACGTTTCATAATTCATGTAGATATGATCATCATAATAGAAATATGAGACGTCAAAATGCAGTAAGTCGGGGATCCCATCGCTCTTGCTGCCAAACCGGTTACAAGTCAGCGGTGCCCAACGGAATATGAACGCTCGCGTTTTACGATAACTGTCAGTTTAACATGCAAGCAGGTAAAGGTCGTAAGTAAAAATTAGCCTACTCTTAAGTAGGCTAATTTTTATACCTATAGTTGAATTTTGTTCGAAAGTGACGCCTTTGTCTTCTATTTGTTATTCTTTATTAGACTGCATAACTCAGACATCGCCTGAGACGCAACAGGTGAAGTGTGGCTGATATTCGGATATTTTTTACATTACATTATTTTTATATAGGACGTAACAGTACTGACAATATATGGATAATTATGTTTATTTGTTTTACTTGGATTCTAATAGATGTTTAACGAATGTAATAAATAATAATAGCGTTCTATTAATATTTTTTTGCAGACAGCTGAACGGGCATTGCAAGTCTGAGTATTTGTGTGCCGAAAATCGAAAGAGAGTACCTACCTACTACGAAATAAACGCGCATAATCCTGTATTGATACACACATCATAAATTTTAAATATTAACCAGCAGTGATAAAACGTCTGAGTGACAGTGATGACGTTGCGCAAGGTCAATTACCAATTTTGGAGAACAATTTTGAGAAGTTTTATATGGCTGCGGATTCATTTTAGAAGTAGCTAATTAATTATTATCGAAACATTTCTTAAAAATAATAAATGTACAAATTTAAAAATTAACCAGCAGTGATAAAACGTCTGAGTGACAGTGATGACGTTGCGCAAGGTCAATTACCAATTTTGGAGAACAATTTTGAGAATTTTTATATGGGCGCGGAGTCATTTTAGAAGTACCTAATTAATTATTATCGAAACATTTCTTAAAAATAATAAATGTACAAATTTAAAAATTAACCAACAGTGATAAAACGTCTGAGTGACAGTGATGACGTTGCGCAAGGTCAATTACCAATTTTGGAGAACATTTTTGAGAATGTTTATATGGGCGCGGAGTCATTTTAGAAGTAGCTAATTAATTATTATCGAAACATTTCTTTAAAATAATAAATGTACAAATTTAAAAATTAACCAGCAGAGATAAAACGCTGAGTGACAGTGATGACGTTGCGCAAGGTCAATTACCAATTTTGGAGAACAATTTTGAGAATTTTTATATGGGCGCGGAGTCATTTTAGAAGTAGCTAATTAATTATTATCGAAACATTTCTTTAAAATAATAAATGTACAAATTTTAAAATTAACCAACAGTGATAAAACGTCTGAGTGACAGTGATGACGTTGCGCAAGGTCAATTACAGTCATGGGAGAACAATTTTGAGATGTTTTATATGGACGCGGAGTCATTTTAGAAGTAGCTTATTAATTATTATCAAAACATTTCTTTAAAATAATAAATGTACAAATTTAAAAATTAACCAGCAGAGATAAACCGCTGAGTGACAGTGATGACGTTGCGCAAGGTCAATTACAGTCATAGAAGAATAATTTCTGAAGTTTTATATATGGGCGCGGATTCTTTGTAGAAGTAGGTAATTAATTATTATCGAAACATATGTTAACATAATAAATATTAAAAAATTACTTATATTTAAATTATTTCAAATGTTTTTGATTATTATTGATTAGTAACATATTAGGCTATATTTTACAATAAATAGCTATGAACATGTCGCTACACCACATCCGTCATGTAAAATCATTGAAGCCTTTACAACTAAAAAAAGAAAATAAATATAAAAAAGACTTGATTTTAGATTGACTTGTTAGATTATTGTAATAATTTACGGAAGTGACGGTTTACGCAAGTGTCGTTATCCTTTTCTCAAAATATTAATATAATGATCGGTGTTCGCGCTAAAGCGCGACGTCACTTCGAGAACACCAAACACCCCCCCCCCCCCCCCCCCCCGTCCCGCCACCGCGGTCCTGCAGCTGTCAAACTACGAGCAGGCGGCTGAAGGGCAGCGGAAACAGTCTCCATTTTAACGTCGCCGCGAGCGACCGATTATCAGCCCCGCGTTTACGCGTCAGCCCAAAAGTCACCATTTTAGAGTCGACGCTTGCGGACGTATACCGCTCCGCCTTCGCGCCGCGGCCGCAACAATTCCTCCGCGCTTACACATCAGCACAAACCTTCGCGTTACGCGTCAGCCGCGAGTGACCGCTAATCAGCCCGTGTTTACGCGTAAACCAGTGCACAAACAATAAATCCAAAGACTTTATACCCACGAGTGACAACCATTCAGCACGCAGTCCGCAGTAGGACGCCTACCAAGAGGACTCTCAAGGTCATCAGCCCCCATCTGATCCAGAGGCACCCCGACATCCGTAAGTACCCCACCTTCTTACATAAACCCACCTATTCCCTCCTAATAATATTTTCCCTAACGACCGTATGGTTGCAGACAGACAAACTGCTTAACCATATTTCCTTCGAGCCGGATATCCGGCATCATATTTTCCTAAGAGCGCGGATATTTAATTCCCATCTACGGTCCATATTTCCGAGATAAAAGAACCAATGCTATCCTAATACAGTCCACCCCATAAAATAAGCATCAGTTATCAGTATATCAGCTTTATTTAAATTCCCAAATATACAATATCACCTACTTAACTCAGGTATTTGCTTATCAAGCTAAAATCGCCGAGTTATTAGAAGCTTCTAGAAAAGTGAACCGGCCGGGCGATTTGCTAGACGAAATTGACCCGTCCAGGCACGTTTCACAAATGACCTGACAACAAGGTAACTACCTATTCACACTAGCGCGACACAGAATATACACAGTACTGCAGAGTTGTTTGTTTTGACATTCCTGACTCATTCACGTTTGCTGCGTTTATTCACAATAGTTTAATAATTGTTTGCAAGAAAGTCTAATTGAAAATTCGTAGGCTAGCCACTAAGTACCTACCTACGCCAGGTACTTTGTTGATTTTAATTATAAAATTATACTTATATTACGTTTATTTTTAATTTTACACAAAAAATGTTACAACCAAATGTTTATAAAAATAATCTTTGTACTCTGCGAAAACTGTTGACAATAGAGCAAAGTGATGTACTACCTTTTTATAGAAGACGTTAATGTCTACAAAAATATCGGCAATAGGTACCATAATGTCTCGACTTTTAAAGTTATGTCAAAATAAATACTTTTTCATGTTAACTTATTATACTAATATAAAGATACCGGCTTCACTCATTTGGTATTATGTCGGTTTAAGTCCGACGACGTTTCGAACGTGTATGACGTTCTTCTTCAGGGAGTGTTCACGCTTGGAGATCGCGTCGCGCACTGCGCGCCTCGTCTCTCAGCTGAGAGCTCAGTAGTTTTAACTATGCCCCTGCACCCCGAAAAATACCAGTGTAAGATATTATAACGAGTGTAGAGGATACTCTGTTACACAATAAAATTCCACATCGGGAGGCAAAATGCATGCGGCAGGATATTGCATCGATGGTGCGCAGGTCAAAACCAGCAAAAAACAACCTAAGCAGGGGTGAGATGGCAGCTTTGAAAAAGCTACACAATAATGACGATGTTTTGGTGTTGCCAGCGGACAAAGGGAATGCGACGGTAATTGTTGACACGGTGGATTTTGAAACGAAAATCAACGTTTTACTGAGCGACACCAGCATTTATGAGAAGGTTAACTATAATCCAACTGCCAGGGTAGCCACAAAAGTAATTAAATTATTACATGAGTTTGGCAACGAAGAGCTTCTGGCACGCTTACGTCCGCATAACCCAACCCCACCGAGAATCTATGGATTACCAAAAAATTATAAACCGGACTGCTCCTTACGCCCAATAGTTAGTCAGATTGACGCTCCCACATATAAGCTATCGAAACATCTGGCTTCCATCTTACAACCTTAATCAACATATTATCAGACACTATAGTTGCGAAGCAGCCCGCGTGCTACTGGATATATTTATGCACTAGTGAGTTCGTCTTGTACGCATTAGTTTTAATTTTAGTTAACATAGTACTAGTAATAAGGTTAGGGTACAATGGGACTGACATACCATTTGGGTACAACTCCCCAATTAAAAAAAAAATTTAAAAAACTTACAACCGTTTGTTGGCACAACCAGTAGGCATGCGAGAGATTCTAGGCATTTCATCCGGTTACTAACCGACGTACAGATACAGCCTAATGAGATAATGGTGAGTTTCGACGTAACCTCGCTTTTTACAAAGGTGCCAGGCATGGACACTATGAACATCATCTAACTTGGTTCACACATCGAACCTACCGGCTGAATATGTGGAATGGGCAGCATACTGTTTGAAGAGCGGATACTTTGTCTGCAGAGGAGAATTTTATGTTCAGGTGGACGGCGTTGCTATGGAATCTCCAATAGCGCCGGTGGTGGCCAACATTTTCATGGAATGGTTTGAGGACCGGGCTATCACAAGCGCTCCTTTGAAGCCGCGCTTCTGGTGGCGATATGTGTATGACGTCTTTGCCATCATCTCTAAGAACACACTTAGTGATTTCACCACTCATTCAAACGCAGTACATGGGAACATCTCTTTCACAGTTGCAGAGGGACAGTTATAGGAATACCTACTAATCCTAATCATTATTATTCATGGGCGTAATAACTTCTACATATTTTTAAGTAATATTCTAGAACTTGGGCAAAGAGTTGCGTTTTCATCTTCTGTGTCAGTTGAAGAATCCAATTCAGAATCAATCAGAACCTCCGACTGGGTTATAAATTATTCTGTCATAATGTAGATGACGTAGTCTCTTTTGACGTAAGCTTCTTCGAGTGTATTGACGTATTATAAAGCATTTATGTCGTTTTCTCTTAAAAAATAATTATATTATGTAAAACACAACAACACTCGCCTGTCTCCTTAAAGTTGGTTGTGGCCTTGTCATTTTCTTGAAATTAAATGTAATGATCACACATTTGACAGATATGTAAGTCGAAGAACTGAAACCTTTTTGCGCGATTGTACTTCAGGGTCACGCAGAGCGTGTGCGGGTAGCGTGGGGTGGAGTGTGATTGTTTGTCACCGCATTACTATGGTTACGCACGGCCCCTCGCCCTCACCGCATACCCCACTCCGATTGATACCCGAAAATGTGTTCTGCGCATAGGTCAACTTACAAGCCGCGATCAAAACAAAATGGCTCCCACCATAACCATCGTGCTAACTAGGCAACAAAATATCTTAATAATGATTAACAACTATTCCAAAACTACTCGTAATTTTATGTTATGTTCTTAATAATTATTCTATTAGGGGATTTTAATTTGCCAGGTATAAAATGGGTTCCACATAATAAATTTCATGGTGAATATATTCCCTTACAACCTATACAATTTAATGTTAATATGGGACGCATTTTAGTTGATCTTATGGCTTTGTATCCCATAGATCAGTCGAGGGAAGCCATTGGCAGGTCTACTAATCTATTAATAAAATTATTCTTGATTACCTTAATATATTTGTCGGCTAATGAAGCAAGCAGTGTCAATAAATAGCATGGTGTCAAGTTACAAATGTTACTTCATGATTTTTTTAATAACAACAAAATATAGCTTCAAATAATTGAAATAAAATAACAAGAAATACAGCGATTGGGTTATGTTATTAACATTCATGTATAGTATTATATGCTAAAATTATATTTTAACATGTTTGCTTACTTATAATGAACTTGTCAATTTAGTATTTTTTTCAAGGATTCCTAAAAAGGAACCCTTATACAATTTGTTGTTTGTCATTCAGTCTGTCAAGACCCTTTTTCTCAAGAACACATAGAGGTATCAAGTTGAAATTTATATCAATTACTCGGGACCACAGTCTCTTTTGGCTGTGAAATAATCAAACATGTATGTCAACACATTCAAAAGATATGAACTTTTATATCTTCACATATTTTGTGATTTGACAAAGTAGTCCTATACCTATAGGGTACTTCCCATGAACCTGGAATCAACATGGAATGGACCTGAACCT
Organism: Selenia dentaria; assembly: GCA_917880725.1. Lineage (NCBI taxonomy): Eukaryota > Metazoa > Arthropoda > Insecta > Lepidoptera > Geometridae > Selenia > Selenia dentaria. Next base: position 19,312,831 of record OU862879.1, read on the forward strand.
GGAATAGAGATTGAATGGCTAAGTTAAATTTAAAATAAAATCCTTAAACCTAGTTTTTTTCTTTTAGTTAGAGCTTTAATGATTGATGGTCGTATAATGTACAGAACCCTCAGGCCGCGAGTTCAACTCGCACTTGTGCGATTGTTCTTTTACTCATGTATGTAATGTAAACATACAAACATTATATATATACAAACATTTAAAATAAAAGTATATAAATAAAAATATCTGTGCTTTAACAGTTTTATGCTCAGGTCCTAACCATGGCTTTAGTCAACCTATGGCTACCTCTTGCTTCCTTGACAAAACTTTATTGCATACAACAACAATACAATAATACTTTATTGAACACCAAGTTTATAAAAGAAAACAAATAAGAATATTTTACAAAACAGGTTGTACTAACGTAATTGTTGTAATGGGCGGCCTTATCGCTATAAGCAATTTCTTACAGGCAACCTTGAGATGGATAGAAATTTATATACATTAGAATTGGCGCATGGTGGTGTTAAATGGAAATAAATAAACAATTTTAACTTAGTGCATAGATAATTTAAAAAAAATGCCTTGTTACCATATTACTTTTCAAAATATTTCGTTTGCTCAGAGACAATCAAATATATACATAATATAAATAACACATACATACACAGATTAGGTACATATATAATAATATGATACATAAATACAATACACACATACATACAATACATATTTATTTATACTCGAATATATATTATAAAATATAAACATACCTACTATAGGATCAGTTAATAAATAAAGAAATTAGATTTAAAATGCTATACATACAAAATATTCAAAAGTTATGACTAGCAGCCTTCAGACATGTAATGCTTCTTTACCATATTCTTAAATACATTAATTGATTGAGCGTGTCTAATATCAACGGGAAGAGCATTCCACAGACAAGCAGCTCGAATAGTAAAAGAATTTGGATAAAATGTTGTCGAGGAAGTAGGTGTTTTCAACTGTCGGGTACAGGAAGAACGAAGAGAAAAATCATTAGAGAGATGGAGAAATTCAAAACGTTCTTTAATATAAGATGGAGTCAGATGGAAGAACAGAATATTATAAAGAAGGAAAAGGACATGTAAGTCCCGGCGACGTCGGATGGGTAACCAATTGAGCTTAGACCGGAATTCAGATACATGGTCATACTTGCGCAGACCAAATATGAATCTGATGCAAAAATGTTGTATGCGCTCTAGTTTATTTAACTTCTCCTCAGTTAAGTCCAGATAGCAGGCGTCAGCATAGTCAAGTATTGGAAGGAGGAGGGACTGTGCTAACGCAGTTTTGGTGGCAGTTGTCAGAAAGTTACGGAGTCTTCTAAGTGATGCTGCTGATGCAAAAACCTTTCGAATGACTTCAGCAAGTTGAGGTTCCCAAGATAAATGACTGTCAAGGTAGACACCCAAGTTCTTGACCGTTTTGCTTAAGGATATTGTATTGCTGTCAAAAATAACTTGTGGGAGGCAGAACCAGTCAATCTTAGATATCATTCTGGAACTTCCAATTACAATAGCTTGCGTCTTTAATGGGTTTATATTGAGACCATAAGATTTACTCCAGTTAGAGATACAATCCAAATCTTTATTTATTGTATCGATAGCAGTGTGTAATTGAACTAATGGGGCCTGTGTATAAATCTGTAGATCGTCCGCATAGAGATGATAGGAAGAAGACAAGTTTTGAGAGATAGAATTTATAAAACTCTTGAAGAAAGGAGGTTACGTGGGGATCTCATAGAAACATTCAAAATTCTTATTGGATTCTACAACCTCCCAGACCTACACAACTGGTTTATTAAAATTAACCGCAATGAGGAAGCCAGAGGCCACAACCAGAAAATCCAGCGTGTACCTGCTAACACCAACACTGCAAACTATCCTCAACAACAGAGTTGCTCACAACTGGAACAGGTTGCCGGAGGAGGTGGTTTGTGCTACATCAGTCAACATGTTCAAGAACCAACTGGATGGCTGGCTGCATACAACAAAAAAATCTCTTGCCAACCTCTAGCCAGTGAACTAAAACAGTGTATTTGTGGATATTACATGTTGTTACATGGATGGTTTATTAGTATTTGTGGAGGCGCATCACATGCTGCTCACCTATATTCAAATAAATAAATAAAAATAGCAAGTAATAAAGGTGATAATACGCCGCCCTGAAGAACACCAGCAGATGTACCTATTACACCAAGTAGATAAGTTCTCATCAATGCGAATACGTTGCCGGCGCCCATACAGGTAAGTACGAAACCAGTCAATAACCGTTGGAGATACGTTAATAGAGTGCAAAAGTCCAAGTAAGATATCAAAATCCACATTATTAAAAGCATTACTGAAGTCGAGTAGTGTAAGCACGGTTAGTTGCCCGTTACTCATACCATATCTGATGTCATCAGTGATTTTTACCAAAGCGGAGGCAGTACTATGACCAGGACGAAAACCGGATTGGAAAGGGTTGAGGAGAGCGTTTCTGTTGAGAAAGGAGGAGAGTTGATAATAAACAAGTCGTTCTAGTACTTTAGATAAGATAGGAAGAATGGAAATGGGTCGAAACTCGGTATAAGAGGATGGATTGGCTTTTTTTAGGAATTGGGGTTATTAATGCTTCCTTCCAGGCTGATGGGAATATGCCGCTGGTAATTGAAAAGTTGAGTGTGAAACTGATAACTGAAAATACTTCATCAAGTATGGGTAGGATCATCTTACGACCGATGCTGTCACTACCTACTGCGTTGGATGAAATGGATAGTACGCCTCTTTTAACGTCACAATCGGTAAATTGATCAAACATGAAAGGAGAATGGTCGGGAGGTGGAATTGAAGAAAGATGCATATTTCGTCATGAGTCATTAAATCTTGTATCATCAGCACTTTCCTTCACATGTTGATTTAAATTGATGTTTATGCAAAAAGTTGCATCCAAGAAGATCATCTTTTATCCTTCATCCAATAATTCTTCTCTTCAATGGATACAGTAATCAAAGGACATAGTTATTATTTATGTTGTCAAGTGACAAGCCAAAAGCAAAATGCAGACCTCATGGTAAGTGGCATGCGTGCATAACCATGAAATTGTCATTTTTCTATAGATCTGATACCTAGATGAGTACCTACTGCACAAAATTCTTTCACAAGTAAGCAAGAAAAATATCCTTCAAGTTCACTTCTTTGAATTATTGTAAAATTGATTAATCACAAGATTTGTAAATGCCCCCATAGGCCTATACATAATAAACGATTTGATTTTGTTTTTCATAATGAACATGACACACTTCTGCTTTTATGTTACCTCTTGCAAAGTCTAAACCTTCTTTTAAATTTGATGGGTCATATGAAACACAAGTAAACATAATTAAGTAACATGAAGGGGCATATTAACTTCTGACACATACTATCTCAGTGAAAAAAGTGAGGTTGAATGAATAATTTTATGTCTGCTGCCTATGAGTACTAGATTACTTAATGTACAAGTATGGAAAAGTATTGCATTAGCAACATTGTGCTGTAATTTGTTACTTACATTGATTTCAAAGCAATATAGGATTTGCTCCTTCACATCAGGCACTATCTGGTATACACCTAAATCTTCTAAGCATAAGCGGCATGTGATAAACAGCCTTGGATTAACTTCTATCTTGTTCATTTTGTTTCCCTGGAATAAAATTAAAGTATAGTTAATAGTTATTATGATAACCTAAGTATTACTATCATTAACTACATTGTAAAATTCATAATATAATAATGTCAGGAAATGCTGATATGTCCCCTGCACTCTGATGGCTTATTGTGTAGTCTACACAGGTTTTTAACTGGTTTGGATCTTAGTTCAGTGTAAAAATAAAGACATCTTTAGATTTCGCGCCGAAACATTTTTAGACATGTTGAATCATAATAATTTGTCTATTCCATCTTGGTTATGAGCCTCTCTCTCTGTCTAAATGTTCGTAAAATTTTATGTATTGTTGTTTTGGAGGATGGGGATCGGATCCAGTCTGTAAAACGTCCATGCAAAGGCGATATATTATACGTGACGCTGATATTATACGCAGGTAGGTATGTACATGAAACTTTCAATTTCTGTGAAACAAACACTCATAAACACTGACCTGACAGTTCCGTTTGAATTTGGGTACGTAAAGCTGGGTGAGTGTGTAGTGCAGAAATACGTACCTATTTGGAGTAATTATTAGACAATACGCTTATAATAAGTACACACATTACTACAAAAATGTTGATCGACCGACACACCGATAGCTGACTGAACTGAACTGAATGAAAGAAAAAATTGACAGGAATGAGGGCGGCAGGGGGTGGGGTTGGAATAAATGTATTTAGCGCCTTCTATTGTCAGATAGTAAAACAAAAGTAACTACTTTATTTAACTGCCATCTAGTGGTGAGTAGTAGGACAACAATAATAATTGTAAAATAGTAAAAGTACAGTCAGCAACAGCATGCACCATTAATTAAAAGTCCTATCGTACTATCCTAGTACATTAATTTTATTCTATTACTCTTATTGGTACCTGTGCACAGCACCATGGTGTGCGTATAACAGGTCAGTCAAAATCCGGCTTTACCAAATTCAAATTTTGCGTCCGTAAGAATTGTTCTCCGTATACACCTTCGCCGGAATTATCATATCCTTCCTATTCTGTACCATTCTACTGCTTATCCCCAATCATTCACTTACATATAACCCTCCAGTTTTTTAGTCTTTTTTATTATTAGTTTTCTCCAGTACTCTTGAGTCACCAGAATACTTACTTTTTATGATTTCTGTCTATTTTTATGAAGTTCCTTACTAACAAATCGTTAAAATCGAAAACAGATTCCACCATACTGGAAATGGACCTGACTGAGTCCCAGTAGTAGAAATGACACTTTATTATGATCAAGAGACAAATATTTACTGATGTCTCTGTAATCCACAGGGTGAAAACCGGTAGTGATCACCGAATGGTAAGAGGCACTTTGAATATTAATGTCAAACTTGAGAAAAGTCTTTTGATGAAGTCTATGCTCCGACCTACTCGTGCCCATATCTGAAACCCTGAAAGCTTTCAACTTGAGCTGTCCAATGGCCTTGAGAATAGCGCTTCAGAGGAAGAGATCAACAACAGGTTAGAAGGAACTGCCCATACAGTGAGGGTTATAAGTTTCTCTTGGTTTCTTAAGCCCTATCGTATTAATAGATTCCAAAACTCTCCAACCATACCCTTAACCTCAAAGGCTGAAAGACGCTCGCAGAAAGCCAGCCTCTAGACTAAAGCCTATATATAGCCTTAAAACCTGTTTTTTCGGATACCGGCTTGTTCTGGAGACTAAGTACCATAGGGGTGCGTCAAATTGCGATCTAACGGTCATATTCTAGACAGGGCTAGTGCTGATGTAAGCGATACCGTGCGGTACGCCTTTCAGATTTTTGTGCACAGTCCATTTTGGAGTGAGTCCAGACGATCACGGATCACCTGTAGCTCTGTCACTTGATACCAAGTACTAGAGGCATACATCACGATAGGCTCAATAACTGCTTCGTTCGAATTATCTCGCCATTTAAGCCCCACGTCACCTCTGCACCACATGTCAGCTGTTTGTCTATTCCGGTAACTTTCCTGGAGATCGCGTTTACATGCGGGAGGAAGCAGAAATTCCGGTCTATTTTAAAGCCCAAGAGTTTGACTTCTTCTACGAGATTCAGTTTGCAGCCCGGCATGTAGATTACCGTACTTATGTTACTTTAACTTGTTGTCCTCTCTCTATTTTACTACTGAGTCGAGTACTGCATTTGCTGATTCCTCAATGGTGATGGCCGAGTGGCCAGAAAATACTATCACCCCGTCGTCCGCAAACGCTTGGCAGTAAACTCCCTAGCTGGTTAGTTTGTTAAACAGCGGGTCTAAGAGGATGTTCCAGATGTTGTTGTTCACCGATGGATCCCTGGACACAGCCCTTCATTGTAGATCTCTCGCTTGTTCTGACATATTTAACCACGATCTTGCGGTCACTGCGGTACGAGTTTACTAGTTCGTACAAGTTCTTGGGACACTTTCTGGTGATAAGCGGACATTTAAATGTAGGTCACCATAGGTTATCGAAGGCCCCCTCTATGTCCAGTAAAACTATTTTGATGATCTTCTTGTTGTTAATTTCCGATCGTACATGCTTCAACAGATCGTACTGAGGGCGTCTTCGGTACCGCGTTGCGGCACGAAGCCGTACTGTTTGGGGTAAAGAGTTAGCAATACGTGCCATCGCAGCCAACCCATCATCATTTAGTCGACGATTTTGCCCAGAACCGAGAGCATTATTGCCCTGTAGGACTTAGGATGGGTATAGTCCTCCTTTGCTGACTTCCTGAGGATGACAGCATAAACTTTTTCCATTGTTTAAGGAAGTGCGCCAGCGAAATGCATTTATGATGATTTTCACATAGTCTGCAATCATGTTGTCAAGGTTTTCGTGGGAGTCGACCTCCTCGATTGCATCAGGTGTTATGTTATGCTTTCTGCAAAGGACGTCGTGAAAAGTGCCCTGAAGTCCTCCCAGTTTACTTTCTAAGTATTGTGATTGGCATATATTATATTGATTGATTATTATTATATTATTATTCGTGTTGTGATTGGCTTTAGTGGCTGCAGTTGCCCTTCAAAACGTAGATCAAAGGTTGGCATTGTGGTCAGATATGGTTAAAACTCGGTTCACCTTCCAATTCTCTACTCGCCCCAGAAGTGACAAGCTGCAAGCGGTGACATCTACACAGCTTGTCTCCCCTGTATACTTCGAAGGTTGGAGTGGCCCGCCCCCACGTTGAGTACCTGGAGTTCCATTTCGTTCAGGAAGGTACTATAGGCTTTTTCTCTGGCGTTTTCGTTGCTGCTGCCCCTTCAATGGCTCCATGCGTTTACGTCCCCTAAGACTATAAGATTCTTGGTCATGAGTTTCCTGCTTAATGATTTAGTGCGATCCAGATAGGGCTCGATATTTTCGATTCAGTCGAGGTAGACTGATACAACCCCCAGTTTAAAGCTGCCCGCCACCAGAAACACAGCTGCTTCCATCTCTGTCACCAGCTGTGGATCGTGTACGACCTCCAGCCGGTTACCACAGACGATGACTGTTACCTTGACTGGTTTTTGGCGGTTTTAGGTTCACTGGATGACTTGTGTACTTGGGTCTGACCTTTGCAGCCTGAAGCAGTTCAGTGGTTGCCTTAAGCAATCGATGTAGGTTGACTTGGATCGTTTGCAACCAGTACCATATTTTTATTTGAATACTGTTTACTGAGTATAAATGACATTTTCCGCAACGGACTGTTCGTATAATTTTATTAGATATTTGTTATAGTAGTTATGTAATTCTAAATATTTAAATCTATTCCAACAGTTTAAATATGATCTTCTGTAATACAATTTGTTTTTTTTTCGGATATTGACGGAAATGGAAATAATTATCATGGAGTTAAAGGAAGGCTGAGATAATATGCCTACCAAAATACTTAAGAAGTACAAGCACATCCTTACATAGCCATTTACCCTTGCTTTCCATAAATGTTAGAACGAGGGTGTTTTTCCTAAATGTCCGAAAAAGCTGTTGTTGTCCCAATTCATAAATAAGGCAGCAAGGCAAACATAACTAAGTACAGGCCCAAAGCGGAGATTTAAGAGCTCGTCCAGCTTTATAAATTTTCTAATCTAAAAATTTGCAAAAAAATATTATCAACAGTTTAGTTAATTATTTAGTAGAGAGATTTAACATAGCGCATTTATAGAAAGCCCACTCGTGCCACGGGAAATAATATTTCCCTGGAAATGCATTTCTGGAATTGCAAGCAAAGATTCGGAAACTGGAAAGAAAATTGCATCGAAAAAGGAATACGCGACGACGGCGCGAAAGATCGCGTTCCCACGCTCGCGTTCATGCAGTTACGACTCCCGGAGCCGCCCGAGCCTAATGGGGGTTTTTTTTTAAAATTAAAACTACACTCCACAGACTCCGTGCCTTTTATCAATTTGTTTTTTAATTGTTAGAGTACATGGAATAAGGACAAAATAAAATATATACACACTTAGGAAATAAAGGAAATAAACAATTTTTTTTTTTGTTTTTTTTCCCCCAATGTACTTATTTACTAAAATACATGTTAATTACTTTTCTCAAAGTTTTTATGGGCATTCGAAGCAGACCGGTTCCCGCATGCAGCACCCGTTCACGAGTTGACGCATGTGCCAACCATCGCCCTCCTCAACCATATTAGAGGGAAGATGGCGACCCGACACACGACGCCGCCGCAAGCCAGAACCTTTTCGTGAGCATGACTGCTTCGAATGCCCATACCAACTCTTTGTCATTATCGTTATTACACACAATATTATATCTACTTATTTCTAGATTACATGCACTAATTTTACTAAAATAGGTACACAAATTTTTACTAAAATACACATATCCCAAAGATTACAGATTTTATGTTTTACAAAATTATATCTACTTATTTCTAAATTACATGCATATTTTTTGTTTTTTTTGAGAAGAAAAAAAAAGTAAAAACTTGAGAGGTGTCAAGGGACACCCGGATGGAACGAAGTTCCTCATCAGAAAAAATAATGCTAAAAATACAAAACCATGGTAAATATTCCAATAATAGGTTCCGATAATCGCGCGTATAGGGTTACTTCAATAAAACTCCTTTCTGCGTATGGGAAGTGTTCAAATATATATATTTCTCAAAATTACATATTACATCCAGTGAATGAAATGCCTCCGCGAGCTAACTTTACCTGAGTCGCCATCTAGTATAAATTTACGGAACTAAATGGCGCCACTTGCTACGATTACAACATCTGGCTTGCTTTCTATAAGAGAGAGAGAGACAGACAGAGAAACATGCGACGCCGCACTTGCTTTCTATAAGAGAGAGAGAGACATACAGACAGCTTACTATAGCAAAAAGTGTCGTGACAACTTTTCGTAAGATTTTTTTCCGTCTAGCCCCCTTTCACAACGCGCGATAAGGAACTTCGTTCCAAAAAAAAGAGCCTAATGGGTTTGCGTACTTCCCACAGCAGCTGTTACTACCCACAAATATAGTTTTGCGAACAGTATTTTACGACTGTTTCTTTACTATAAAGGCGGTACTCACTTCTTCACTGGTTCTGATATCATTTTTTCAACTTCAGGGAGCGAAGAACGGTGTCGTGAAGAGAACGATATGTTGAGTTGTGTGGGGTCTCATGACCACGAACCGATAGTTTCAACATAAGCGCAAGCAGTAGCCGGTGCCATGGCGGCGCCTGCGCAATTGGCGGGCAGTTTTGAACGAAAACGACGAGTCAGTTCCCGAATTGGATGATATGATTTTAGAAATCCTGGGTTGTAACCCTACACAAGCAAATGTTTTAGGCGCGGAAATTCAAAATAATTTTCCATTAGCTTAGAACACTGCGCTTGTCGTGGTTTAACAAACTTTGCTAGCAACTGCAAGTTGATCAACGCGCTAGTTTTGAATGCAGAACCAGTGAAAAAGTATGTTTGTATATATTATAAGTCAAAAATAGTACTTTGTAAAAATTGTACTATAATAAAGCAACGTAAATCAAGCGATTACCATGGATCAATACTCATGGACACGAGCACTTGCGACTCAGATTTGATGAGTAGAAAAGGATTACTTTGTTCTATTTTAGTTAAAACATGACATAAAAGAAGCATTGCAAACTGCTTAGATAGAAACACCAGGACCTAGCGGAAATATTAGCGAATTAAAAAGGCAAGGCTATAAGTAAAGCAAGTATCGAATTAAAATCTATTTCAACCGCAAAGCCAGCAAATAAGAAGCCGGCGTGGACGTGGGCGCGTCAAAGCCTTTAAACTGGAGAGGTCCGTTTCATACACGCAGGCAACTGAAACCTTATAGGACGAAGGAGCCTGTATATCAGCCGTCGAGATCATCGAGGCCATCACAGCATCGTCTTCAGCGTGGCAGAAGTCGATATTAATCCTAGTAAATAACTATGCTGGCAATTTATCATTGTTTTATAAACAACATGCACGCTTAACGAATAATCGATTAATTTTGTCTCATGTACAAGATTATAAGATAGAGTTTGCACGCCAGTCATTTTAAACTCGCATACAAAATTGCAAAACATTTCTCATAAGAAAAGCTGCCGCTATGTAGAAGCCATAGCTAATTTACTTTCATCGGAGGCCATTTCAAAACCATGTGAAAATCAATTAATATTAAGCATTTTCTTGATCCCTAAACCAATAAATTGAGGTTTATATTAAATTTAAAACAGTTTAATACATTTATTGATACGAAATATTTTAAATTAGAAGATTTGAGAACCAAAAACTAAAATTAATAAATAGTTATGACTTTGATGACAAAATTTGATCTTCAAGATGCTTAATTTTTTCTATTAAAATTCATACTGATTCTAAGAAGTACCTCATATTTCGGTTTCAGTCATTTTGAAACTGTTGCTACGAATTCAACGTTTGGTTTAAGTATTGCTCCTCACATTTTCACAATAATCTTAAAACCAGTTTTGCGTTTACTAAGATCTGCGGGCTTATCAACTGTGCTTATCTTACATCCAGTGTTTATAAAATACAAAGATGGCTGTCATTACTCATTGCACTTGGGTTTAAGGTTAACGAAGGACCGAGTCTTCTTATTCTAGTAAAACCTGTAAGTTTCTCAGAAATATTAGAGATTCGAAAATTTTTGAGGTCAACATGCAAAATAAAAGTCCCCGTAACAAGGGAGGCTATTGCATCATCTGTGTGTAATTCACGACCCAGCTCTGGGCTAATAAACGCCTACAACATTTCTGTTTCTTTTTAATGTAAATCTCCTAGCCGTTCTAGGCAGGTAGGTTCCAATACTTTGAATAAGATGTTATCTAATAAATCTGAAGGAATTCTTGTAGTACCCTTATGGCTCACGCAGCCTTGGTACTCACTTTTTAAAAGCGTTTTGTTGTGCGCATCTATATTTTAAGCTAATAAAAACCTATATTTATAATTCTCCAGCGATTGTCACTTTCACACCAAAGTTGCCCTGGCAGGAGGTCATTTATCCGGTCAGCGTGGTTAAAGAAATTGCGGCTTTTCTGTCTGAAAGTTCATGGAAACAATATGTATAGTAAGAAAGGCGAAAGAAATATCATTTCATATATATGAAATGATATTTCTTTCGCCTTTCTTACGACATTGATTTATATGAAGCATCAATTTCTAAGGTATTATTTTTCTTAACAAATGTATATGAAGATGAAGCTAATTACGGGACCCTTAACACATGCCGTACGACATTAAGTTTGATAATGAGGTCGCATGTCGGACAGACAATAGTATAACAGGGTTTTTGAAAAGTGTATATCGGTTAAGACCGCCGCTGCCTAGATACAATGTGACATGGGACACTTCCGTTGTTTTAAATTACCATAGTGGGTACCGTAGTGGTGGTCGTACTCAAACGAACCACAGAATCTATAACAGGTTTTAAAAAAAGTAGTCACACTTCTAGCTGTAGTCACAGCGGATCACATAAAAACGCAAAAAAAAACAAACTACGCAAAATCATCATAATATCCCAATAAAATTTCAATACAAATCCCCGAAGCGATCAAAACATCTCGTATTGGATTTTTGCAGCCAAACTTAATATCGCCTTTCTACGAAAACAAACCCCAAATTCAGTAACATCTTGGGAAAACCCTAATTGCCTATTTGGATATGACACAAACTATCCGTAAAAACGTTAATTTATTGTTTACCAACCGGTATTAAGAAATCTCATATCGGTAGGGTCTCGGACCTCGAGCCGCTAGTTCAAGTCCACATTGTGTGAAAGTGTGATCGATGTGTCGATAATTAGTGCGCACAGAACACGACACGGTGCCAAATCCGCCACACACCAGCTCGGCGTCAATCCAGCAGACCGCAAGGTGGACTGACAATTCTAATACATTCTCTAAGTTATATAATATAAATTTATGCAATGACGATGATGATCCATTCTCTCGATCTATACTCGAGTAGTAATTGCTACTTTGTGTGAATAATTATCAATAAAGATTGAAGACGTTTTTTATTTAGGTACACACCCCCACACTTAAATCTAATTCGTTGTTTTTATACCCTGCAGATCCGCATCAAATTTCCAAAATCATTAATAATCTCAAGATTGGTAGCGCTCCTGGACCAGACTCAATATCAGTTGAAGTTATTAAAAAATCACTTGAATCATTACTGTCACCGTTGACTTACATTTTTAATTTAAGCTTAGAGACCGGGGTATTTCCAGATTACTGGAAAATGTCTTCTATATCTCCCATATACAAAAACGGACCCAAAAATATGCCTGGAAATTATAGACTTATTGCGCTCTTAAGTGTCATCTCTAAGGTGTAAGAAAAGTTGGTAAACACCAGATTAATCGACTACCTGGAAAAACACAAACTCATCTCAGATAGACAGTTTAGCTTTCGAAGGGGCAGATCAACCAAAGGCGCTGTTACTCTTTTTGCTGAACTAGTTGCAAAATACACTGGTAATGATGAGTACTACTTAGGTGTTTTCTAGACTTGGCAAGGGCGTTCGACACGGTCTCGACCGGTTTGCTTTTGAGAAAACTGGCAGCGTTTGGGATAACGGGACTTTCCCTTGAGTGGTTTACCAGTTATTTAACTAACCGCAAACAATTAATTAGAATAAACAATCACTCTAGCAGCCAGCTTCCAATTAATTAATGCGTCCCACAAGGTAGTATACTGGGTCCCACACTTTTTATCTTGTACATTAACGATATATTGATTTGCAATCTCAAAAACGCTGAAATGATAGCGTACGCTGACGACACTGCAATCATATTTCATGGAAAAGCGTGGTCGAGTATTCAGCGCTGCAGGGGATGGTCTCGCGGTAAATCTTAAGGTTCTCAGTAATAATCTCCTTACCGTTAATTTAAAAAAAAAACAAGTACATTGCCTTTTCGAAGACGTCTGTCTTGAGTCCCTCCTATGAAATGGATCTCAAAATACATAGCTGTACTACTTTTTGTTCATCCCAAGCTGTAAACTGTACATGCTGTTCAATCAGCCGCACTAACTGTGTAAAATATTTGGGTGTAACAATTGACGAAACTATGTCTTATAAGCAACATATAGAAGATGTATCCGGTCGAACGCGTAAGTAAAATACACGTGATGAGAAACCTTCGCGACTGTGGTCCGTTGCCTTTATTGCGACAAACATGCATAGGATTGTGTCAATATATTATCCAATATTGTATTTGCGTGTGGGGTAGTGCTGGATCAAGCTACTTCTTAACTATTGAAAGAGCACAGAGAGCTCTAATCAAAGTTATCCTACGGAAACATTTCCGCTTTCGTACTGATACCCTTTACGCCGAATTTAAAGTATTAAGAGTTTGACAGCTCTTTGTATATAATGCTACCCTAAGAGTTCACAAAACCGTGAAACTTCGCAAAGACTACGATATGATCATGAATAGACGTGCGTTCAGAAAACCGCTTCCCATTGCTAAGTGTCTCCTTGCAAGACGTAGTCCAAATTACTCACTGCCATGTACTTACAACAAAGTTATTATAAAATGTGATTTTGATATTAAAAACCTATCGGTGTTTCCTGCAAAAAGGCCTTAAAGGAATGGTTGTCTCAACTCTCTTACATTGATACCGAAAACTTAATCTGATTACATCACTGCGCTTACAAATACACACACACTCGCACAAACACACTGTCACACGCACACAAACTCACCTACACACATATACACACATTCACATCACATTTACACACATGATACGAATTAACGCATAAATTCGCACCATAACAAACTGTTTTTCGGCATTAAGTTTATCATAACTATAATTACCTACGCTTATAATGTAAGTGTCGCCTCTTAGACACAACGATAAAAGCCTTATGCTATATACTCGTATTGTTTTTACTGCCACTTTACTATGAAGAGTTTTGTATTTAATTGATTTATGCTGTATAGTTAACATTGCTCTCGGGCCCCAAGATACAGGCCTAGTGCTTAGTTTGGGGTCCAATACGAGTATATTTAGTTTGTAAATACAATAAACACTAGTTACTACTCGTTATTTAAGTTGCAATGTTTAGTATTTACATAACTTTTTTTGGCAATAAAACATCTTGTATTTATTTATATTTATTTATTATCAACGGCGAGTACATCACTCACCTTCGATTTGCCGACGATATTGTAGTCATGGCAGAATCCAAGGAAGACCTCAGTATAATGCTCGAAGGCCTCCATCGAGTTTCCCAGCGGGTAGGCCTTAAGATCAACATGGGCAAGACGAAAATTATGTCTAATGCCCATGTTGTGCCTACCCCAATATCAGTTGGGTTGGGAACTCAGTTCTCGAAGTTGTTGACTGTTGTTCTACCTGGGACAGACAATCAAACTAGGTAGATCCAAATTCGAGAAAAAGGTCAATCGTCGAATCCCACTCGGCTGGGCAGCGTTCCGGAAATTTCGCAAAGTCTTCTCGTCTAAAATACCTCAGTGCCTCAAGACAACAACCTTCAACCAATGTGTGTTACCAGTGATGACTTATGGCACTGAAACATGGTCTCTTACTATGTGCCTCATAGATAAGCTCAAAGTCGCACAACGAGCTATGGAGAGGGCTATGCTCTGGGTTTCTCTACGTGATCGAATCAGAAATGAGGAGATCCGTAAACGAACTAAAGTCACCGACATAGCCCAGAAGATTAGCCAGTTAAAGTGGCAGTGGGCAGGCCACATAGCACGCAGAACAGCTGGAAGGGCCAGAAGGTTCTGGAGTGGAGACCACGGACAGGCAAGCGCAGCGTAGGTCGTCCACCGATAAGGTGGACTGACGACCTGACAAAGGTAGCAGGACGACGTTGGATGCAGGCCGCTTCCAACCGTTCCTTTTGGAAAATTATGGGGGAGCCATATGTTCAGCAGTAGACGTCCTACGGCTGAGATGGTGATGATGATATTCCGTGTATCAATCCCCCAATTTACCACTTATTAGTCGTGACATCGAACTTTTAATGTCATCTGGTACAAAGGTGATGGCCATGGGTGATTTGAACTCAAAACATCCTCTGTGGTCGCCAGGGGTAGGCAATTCGCGTGGTAGAACATTATATGAGCACATGCTTATTAACGAGTACGTGATCCATGCTTCTCGGGACGTGACCTTTATTCCTTCCTGTGCTGACCATAGTCCATCTATCCCAGACATTCTTATATCGAAAAATATCCACTCACTTGACCAAATAGTTACCGTGCCGGCACTGTCTTCAAATCAGTTTACTTTGTTTGATAAAGTTAATATCAAATTTCATCGTAATCCTATTCAGAAATTGAACTACGCTAAAACGAACTGGATTAAATATTGCAATTATCTTATTTCAAACACAATTTTATGTTCCAAAATGTATGAGTCCGAAAATGATATTGACAAACTTATTAATAACTTACAGAAGACAATACTAGATGCAAGAGACATAATATATGTGTTCCACAGTTTTAAACTATCACGGTTGTTCACTAAAGTTATATGATTATTAACGGGATATTTACCGTGAAGAAATTCTTCAGTCTTCCCGTGAAAATGGTGCATGTAACTGCGCCGAAATATCGGGAGCTCATTCCACAACCTTACTACGGTAAATATCCCGTTAATAATCATATAACTTTATATGTGTACCAAATACAACCCTACAGCCGTGGAACTCTTTTAGGCTCCCAATGCAAAAAAAAAATATACGAAGATATGCTGCCGTAGAATTAGATAGTCTAGTGCGAAAAAGCTTAAATGAACGCATTAATAAATTAAAGTCCGCAATTAAAAATACAGAGTTACAACGATGTATGGAACAAAAAATTTAAACGGGTAGATAATCCAAGTGCCGATCTATGGCGCTTGGTAAAATCTCTGCGCCCAGCTTCCATGGATGTACTGCTAGCAATAAACAAAAAATGGCTTGCTAGCGACCACCCAAAACCAACAATGTGAGGTGCTAGCCAGAAGTTTCCTTAACAACATTTGCTGCAGTTGCTACTCATGCATGGACAAGTGCCGAGTCTTCTTCAATTGAACTTTGTCTGACACACAATAAACTACATGATGAATCTACTCCTGATCTTTCCGTGCTAGTCCGTCCAGGTGAAGTCAAAAAACTTATGTTGAGTTTAAAGCATCGTAAAGCTCCTGGACCTGATCAGATATCTAATCTTCTTATTAGAAACATTCCACAAAATTGTGTTGTGCTATTAACAAAAATATTCAATGCCTGTCTTATGCGAAACTACTTTCCATCCCCATGGGTAGTAGCAAAAGTCATAGCAATACACAAACCTGTTAAGGACTCTGCAGACCCGATTTCTTATCGCCCAATTAGTCACTTGCCGTGTCTCGGTAAGCTATACGAAAAGCTGATTTACAGACGCTTGCTACGAATTTATAGCCGTTTTCTTAGTGAAGAACAATTCGGCTTCCGTCAAGGTCATTCGACAGTGTAGCAATTGGCTAGAGTAGCGGAAACCGTGTCGCATAACCTTAATCTGAAAAAGTCTACTGGTATGTTTCTTTTAGACATAGAAAAAGCGTTTGACACGGTTTGGCACAAGACACTAATTCACAAGCTTATTTTGCTCGGAATACCTTTATCCTTGGTAAAAATGATAAAGTCATACCTATCCGGTCGTAGCTTTCGAGTGCACATCAAAGATGACTCATCTTCTATAACATCTGTGCCTGCAGGAGGCTCACTCACAAGGCTCAATTCTGGGACCCTACCTGTTTTTTACTTTATCTTAACGATATACCTGTGCAGGTACGAACACATCTTGCCTGCTTTGCAGATGACACTGCCTGCTTCACATCTTAGTCAGACATTGACATAATAATTGGCCGCCTCCAACTAGCCATTGATCGACTACTTGAATATTTTTTATAAATGAAAGCTGAAGATCAAAGACTCTAAAACGGAAGCCATACTTTTTACGAGAAAGCGATCGTTACCAATACGAAAGCTCAAAGTTGGAACCCACATCATACATTGGAGTCATGTTGTGAAGTACCTGGGACCACCCTAGACAACAAACTCAACTGGTCTGAGAATACTTCTAAATTACATTTCATAGGCATCAAGGCAATCAATGCTTTAAATCATATCTAGAACAAGCGCTCAAGCATGAGCAGCCACACAAAGTTACGAATTTACTACACCCTGGTTCGAACGTGTATTACTTACGCATGTCCCGTGTGGAGCAGCACGTGCAAAAGTAATATCGACAAATTACAAATAATCCAAAACAAAGCTCTTAAATAAGCATTTAGTACTCCATTCCGAACTAATCTTTATAATGTACATGTGCAAATTGGTTTACCGAGGATCGATGTGTATATATATAAACTATCTGAAAAGTTTTACTTCAATAAAAACCCTTTTAGAAATAATAAGCTAGTTAAACATCTGTGTAAAACCAGCAAGAAAAATATTCCCTATATCGACAACTATAATCGTTACAAGTTGCCCCATCACTTGATCTTAGAGTGCAATTAATAGGCAGACGTCACATGCACGGACGCGCGCAGCCCGTTGCAGCAGGCGCGCGCGCCACTCTCGCCTGTTTTACCAGCCAGTATCGGGTGGGAGTGGTGTGCGCGTCGCGCGGCGGCGGACTGCGCGCACGTTATTGCATGTGTAGCTCACGACTACAGCTGTTCTTGTTGCTAGCTGCGGATTGCCGTTGCCAAGCGCTCGCGCTGCCCGGTTATTTTATTCATCTTCCGCCTAACGTTGGTATCTGGATTCCTAAACTTTCTTTTAAATATGTAAAGCTTCAACTTAAGCTTATGTACTTCGTATCCCAATATAATTACTGTCAGTTAGATACCTTGAATATATTTACCGCGTCTGTAATATTTATCCCATTTCTAAAAGTTTTCGCTCAGACTATATTGTCTGTAAAACAATAATTGTAAAATAAATACGATTGTAAAAACTAGGATTAAACTTACACTTTTTCTGTACAATTTTAACAATGATTTTATGACTTAATAAAGAATTATTGAAAATCTAAAAACTAACCTCTAAAGTTCAGTGTCAAGCCGAGAATCGAACCTATGGCCCCTAGCGTGCGTCCTCCATGCACGGAAATAGTCGCGCGACTTCCGCTGTAGCCGAAGCTATAGTAGGCTGCAAAGCGACGTTCTAGTATGAGAGGTAATAAATACCTACATATAATACATTGGGGATACACTTCCACTGGAGTAATCTTTCCAATCGAAGTGAGGAGCAGTTAATCGTTCCCATTGCAGTAGGTGAAATCGATTGCTGGCTTGCTCCCAAAAGTGTCCAGCTCTAAAGATTGGGCGTTCCTTATCGATGTGGGTCTAAGTTGTCACCGGGAGGTATCCAACCCACGTCCGAAACTATGTCCGTAAATGAAAGTATTACCTCAAGGAAGTTCGGGAATTTAGTGAGAGTTTACTCTGCCACTCTCCTGCTCATGTACCTTTCCAAATTTGACGTTGAAGACGATCATACGGTTCACTGTTTTAATTTCAAATTCTGAACCAAAAAGGAAAAAAACTTGCTCGCAACTACAAAGTTTCAAAGCCGGATGAAAGGAGTATATTCCCTTCCCTTGACAGTCCCTTGCTTAACAGTTCAGTTTGATCAATCGATTTGAACGCTTACTACCAGTTAATATGATGTTTTAAATAAGATCTATGCTGATTATAATTTTCAGTAAGTATGATTTTGCTATAAGAAATAACCGTCCTAATTTAAATTTCAATCTCACGCATTGATGCTTTCTTCAACTTTTGATTGTGTACATTTCATTATTATTTGCTCATACCAAGATAATAATTATTCTCTATAGTTGTGAATCGTGAGTCGTGACAGAACCTCATCCAGAGCGTGTTCCGTTACAGATAGTAAAGCATTTTAGACTATAGCAAAGTCGGTTAATTTAAATTCTGTCTGCCCTAATTCTCACCACTGCTGTAACCTGATAGATATTCACCCACAGTACTGTAGTGAAAACAGCTTATTTGTATGCCTATTCATTACGCCTTCAGGTCTAAATACTACAGACGAGGTACTCTAAGTCTTCCAGCGAGCAATATTTATATGTCGGATATTGACATTCGCCAGACCTACGAAAAGCCCTTCAAAATCTACACGGGAACAAATTCGGCGCTTTTGCCAATACTCTAACTATAATACTCAAGACATATGCGCTTGAGCTCAATTGTGTATTTACAAGTCTCTTTCACCACTTATCGTAGACTTGAAAATTAATAGCACCCTGGAACCAAACTAACGTGCAACTTGTGGCGCAAAAGTACCGAACATGCCCAATTACCGGACTACCTCAGACACTTTTGTATTAAGACCATCATACGTGTTACTAAGAAAACCAGACTCATGACATAAACTATATGTCATGAGCGAGATCCAGAGATAGGAGTCCTAGTGCGTCGTATGACGCACATAAATGATGAAAAATAATAATATTTGTACAGATATTATTATTTTTCATCATTTATATCAATAATTTAAACTTAATCTGGTCCTTTACAAAGGCATAAGTGGGGCAGCTAAAGAAAGACTTAAAGGAATGTTATAAAAAGTATACATTAAAATGCTGTAACAGAAAAGGTGCGGTTTTGTAATATCTGTTTTTCGTTGGGAATGGCGATTTTGGGTTTGAATCGAATTCGAATTGAACCGAAGATGAGGAATAACAACTTTTTTTCACGGTTTTAATATTTGTAACAACAACTTATTGTTTCATCACTATTAACTAAAAAATTTGCGAGTTATGCCTAATAAAATAAAACAGTATTTGTAGTAAGGTTAAGCTAAGTTTTACTCTGCAAAGGAGTCAATTACACAAAGAATAGTTTATTTGTTTCGTGGGTCGCACGGTCCACCAATGGATTTCCGCTAGTCGGTGGTCAAAGCATTGAAGTACAGTCACCTACAGCAACAAGATGAAAAATGTCTCAGCATCCAATTTCATATAAATGTATGTAGAAACTATTATAAAATGAAGCTATTTATATTATTTAACTGTTTAAAATTAGGTAAACATTTAGAATCGTGGCGCCTGAACTCGGGGGGAGGGGGGGAGGGGGAGTAGGGGGGGGGGGGGGGGGGGGAAGGGGGGAGGGGGAGTAGGGGGGGGGTTCGGGTAGTGCACCCCCGCAAACCCCACCCGCCGGGGACCATTAGTTTTCAAGTTATGTTTGTTTAAGTATTTTGAGGTTAAGTACTGCATTTCGATCTACTACCACCCCCGCGTCGGCTCTGCAATCCGACAAGACTGCTTGAAATCGGGGTGCTATGAGTCGGTTCTGTCACTGACTTCGACCTATTCTAACTAATGTCATTTATGTCACCTGTCACTATCAAAATTACGGTGTTTTATTGAAACTTTAAAAAACTATTTAGACTATTTTGGCGTGTCTCCGGCAGCTAAAATGTTGTAAATACGCTTTATACAAACCCCTTCAACCCACCCACAGTTTTTGTTTCACCAAATTCAGGGGTCACGATTCTAAAGCCAACCCTAAAATTATCCTTATCTACATTGTTTTAAAATGTAGTCCTGTATCATAGCTTTGAAAATTATTTAACATATTATTGCAGGCGACTGTACCTACAAAAATATTCTCACCAGCTGTCAATCCTTGAGATCACGAGTACACCGGTACAGTTGTTCAATCTGCTTTTGTATGAAATACTGTTCTCACCTTTGGAAAGGATAAATAATTTAAATGAATTCCAAGTCCAGGACTAATATATATTATACCAATGTTATTGGGTTTTACAACAAAACCGTAGTAAAATAGTATAGCTAGAACTCATACGTTTACACTAATAAGGCTTATTTCACAAATGTTTACATGACAATACTCTACCCTGACGTAAAATTATCTATTTATTCCTCGTAACTTCAATTGATCCAATGAGTTTGTGTTATATCACAAATGGAAAAGAATATAAAGTGACTGCTCCAATATTTGAACTATGCCCGACAGGTTCGATCAATCGGAGCAAATAATAGTACGATCAAAATTTTGTACTTTAGATATTATATTTATTATAGATATTTAAATTTATCTTAATTGTTCACAGATACTGTACAGTACATATGTATTATAAAGATAGGTAGGTACTCCTTCGAAGATTTAGGGGGAGCCAGCGATGTTTTGATAATGTGGGTAGGTAAAAACCGTTCGCTATGATCCAATACGAAAACCAGAGCCATCTAGTGAAGTAATAGAAAAGCTCAGGTTTTTTTTAGATGGTAAATCGTTTACTTACTTTTTCCTTTGAGTACATTTTTTTGAGTAAATGCGGACAACATTCAGACATTGTGAAGATAAACAACAAAACAATGTGGTTATTAGTGTATACGGCCATTTGATTTCACATGCATCATTAGTATATATTATTAAAAAGATTTATAACCGGAAACAGTAACTGTACACAGAAAATTTCTAGAACATTCTTCACACAGGATGTATGTTAAACCGTATAGCCATCTAGCGGGAAGTGGCTGACCTACTTAATATTCTTGGTATCTGTTACAGAATCATCCAATAGGTGGCTCTCATTAAAATAGACAGCAGCGAATGGTCATAGAGGGCACTACTGTCAACGCCCACATATATATTTCAATAGATGGCGCATCCTACAAGAATATATCTTGCGAATTATTTTGCTGTACATTACACAAAATACATCGACAAAATTATAGATGCCGTTACTTGTATAAGTACACTGATAACGTATAATAATAATGTATTTATTCGTTCACCAGTTACCTATATGCTTAAACATAAGTATGTACAAATTTACATAAGCACTTTTACAAAACACATAGTGGTTGAGATTCGTACCAAGTGGACTATTAATCCTCACTACTTACCTACTTAAGTACTAGCAAGGGTATTAGTAGTGCATTCGAATAGGTCACTTCTGAGCGTTTTTAGCGAAAATAACGCTAAAAACGCTCACAAGGGGTGTTCGAATTGGGAATCTGTGGGTGAAAATGTCGTTCATGCCTCTTTTTGTTCAGCGTTCGGAAAGCTAAAAAAGAGGATTTTTTGCCACCAAAAAGTGCAGTTTTTGAACCACGTCCGGAGCATGGTTGTTTGTGATCGTTATTTGACAGCACAATCATGCGATTTTAGGTCTTATGGTCAGTTGAGCGTTCGAATAGGGTGTGGGCAAAAATAACGCTTTTGAGCTATACAAACGCTTTAACAAAAGAGCCATCAATGCCCTCATCAGCTAAACGAACGCACCTTAGGTAGGAATTTTTTTCGTAGTACGTTTCTGTCCATCCATTTATTCCACCTTTAAAATACCGTATTTTGAAAAATTAACATATCTACTTAATATTTGACTAGCTGGTAGGTGCAGTTGGTAGCAACCACTGATTACAGAGCCCAAGACTCAGCGTTATTGTGATAGCAACCCTATCCATTCTGAGCTTGGGTCCGGTCCCGGGGTCGATCCCCAGACAGGTCAAATATTTGAGTGCGTGAGCATGGCTGTTTGACCTGTGTCTGGGTGTGTATAAAATAATTAGATTACTTATAGCATAGTACATACTGGCCTAGTTTGGGACCTAAGTAGAAATTACTGAGTGTATAGGTAATTACATGTTTACTTTGTGACTTTTGCATACTGTTATATAGTAAGTTAGTAGTTCCGAATCTTGATAATAATAATTATGTTAATGTAACCAATTTGTTTAGGTACCCTACCTGATCTGGTTTTTCTTTACTTGCGTAGCTAACCTGTGTAGGCGGTTCTTTATTTCTAGCATAACTAACACGAAGTTCTATGTATTGGTGCCTGCGATATGAGTTTCAAATTTCACGATTCGAGTCTGCGAAAACTTAGTTTTTCGACGTTTAAACCTAATAACCGAAGTTCGAAAAACAACGTAGTGTAAATTGAATATACGACCTTATGAAGTATGGGAGCCAATACACGATTGAGAAAACTTGGCTCTATAGAAAAAAATCGGCAACATTCTCTAAATTTTGCAATTTTTCTTACGTGCTTCATGCGAAAAAGCATTTTTATTAAATTATGGGCAAATATATTTCAATGAATGTATCAATTCACACAAATTCGAATTCCCAAAAAAAATTACTAGTGAACTATAGACTCCTTAATAATTTGATTGTACGAAATAAATATAAAAAGTATTAGCACATATTCAATTGAATTTTCGCATTACGTCGTCCATTCTGGTGAGCAATTCTCAACCTTATGTAAATCATCATCGAAAGCATCGAAAATCGTTTTAAAATTAGGATTGGACCGCGCTTTAAGCTTAGTTGGACAGAGTAAAGAAAATGTTTGACTCACATAAATTAAAGGTTGTGATGATGTAGGGCACTGTTTTGTGCATATCCATTTTAATCAATTTTCTTTAACGTGTTTGCAACTATGAGCAACGCGCGCTATTAATTCTGTAGTTGAAAATATTAACAATAAAAACAAGTTTAATGCACCAATAATTTATTCCTAATTTTAGATTATATTAAAGAAACTGAATAGTTCCTCCAAATAGGAGGCGTTCTGACCGCGTCAGTCAACTGTGGGTAGACTGTGGTATATAATATCTATGTAATATAATACAACACAACGAACACAAATCTGACTGAAAACGCTTGTACGCGAGAGCGCTGTCTGATGAGCACTAGCACCCTCAGAGAATGAACTGTCAAATACAAATTGTACAGACAGTACAAATAGACTGACAAGAACGAGTATTTGTACTGTCTAAGTGCCTACTCCTCCAGCATGTTACCTCGTGAGCTGGAAGATTGCTGGACAACACCTACTAGGGGATTTCGAAAATTTAAAAAAAAACGGTTTAAAATATCATTCTTTACATTTTAATCGACAAACTATCCTCCCATAATGAAGCAAAATGAAAATTAAGTGATATCTTAATTAATGAAACAGTAAATCTACAATTGAATATTCACGATTACATTGAACCAAGCATTATTTAATATTATTTATTCAAAATTGTAGTAAATATACATACATTTGTTAAGTTGTAATAATATTTACTATCATAGATAGTCATACAACATTCTTCATCAATACACAAAATGCACGTCACTTTATAGCTACAATGATAAACTTAACAAATTGATTAGCCTACTTCGAAATCAAAAATAAGAAATATCTCTAGGTTATGTCAATCAATATTACACACCAATATTATTGTATTGCATTAAACACGCAACTCATTATAATTATCACAGCAGTTCAGTAAAATTGCGCATGTCAAAAGACAAAGTACTATTGTACTTAGAATTTCTGTCAAAGATCATTATTAACATTACATTAAAAACCCAGAGAAAATAACGAGACTCAGTAAAGAGCGGTCAATCAATAACATTCACCCTAATTGCCTTAATACATGTAGGTACTTAACTAAGATTACTAAGTTATTTTATTTCATATAACGCGTCAATATTTTTTTATACCACATGGTCAATACAATTTTATTCTGATATCACAAACCAAACAAGATATAGGCAACAACACACCAAAGGGAGAATTTATATTTATTGTGTACCTCCTTCCAACAAATTTTGTAAATTGTCAAATTAGAATTTATCGCAGCAGTGGTAACCAGTATATTTTATCTGCGCTGACGGCGTTTCTTTTTGTTACGCGCATTTCCATCAGCGGGACGGCTTTCCGAGGGTCCCCCGAACGTGGTCGGAGGCCCGGAAGGCGGTGCCACCGGGGGCCCCGACACCACTTCGGCCACGCCCCGAATCATATTTGATACCACCACTGGCTGGAGTTGGCCGTTGGCAAGTCTTGGTATGATACTGTCTCGAACCACCGCATCAAATTCAGTGTCGGGTCTAGAGGCTGAGTTTTGAGCATTACTCGATACCCTGGTCGGGTTGGTGTGCGTAATTAGTTGTCTCAAATTCTGGTTTGAACCACCAACATGACTAATTTGAGGCATGCCATTTTGGTTTGTGTTGATTGCTTGATTATTCTGAGATCTAGCATTTTGGCTTGTACCAATTGCTTGGCTATTCTGTTGTCTTGCATTTTGGTTCGCACCAATCACCTGATTAGTCACTGCCCTGGCATTTTGGCTTGAACCAATTGCCTGGCTATTCTGTTGTCTTGCATTTTGGTTCGCACCAATCACCTGATTAGTCGCCGCCCTGGCATTTTGGCTTGTACCAATTGCCTGGCTATTCTGTTGCCTTGCATTTTGGTTCGCACCAATCACCTGATTAGTCGCCGCCCGGGCATTTTGGCTTGAACCAACTGCCTGGCTATTCTGTTGTCTTGCATTTTGGTTCGCACTAATCACCTGATTAGTCGCCGCTCTGGCATTTTGGCTTGTACCAACTTCTTGACTAGTCTGCGGTCTGGCGCTTAGGTTCGAATAAATTGCCTGACTATTCCGCGATCTGGCGTATTGATTCGAATTAACCACCTGATTAGTCTGCGGTCTGACATTTTGGTTTAAAGTTACTTGACCATTCTGTGGCCTAGCATTTTGGTTATAACCAACTGCCTGATTTGTCTCCGGTCTGGTCTGGTCTGGACTAACGTCATTATTCTGGGGTCTGGTTGTTAGATTCGCAGTTAGTCTGACGACATCGGTCGCTGGCTGGGCAGTGTTAGGTCTAGGTCGTTCGGTCGCAGGGCGGTATTGGGCCGGTCTGGAAGAAGAGGCAGCAGGACGAGGCATGTCGTCGTCGATCGTAGGTCTCGGGATGATGTCCATATCATGAGTGGCAGTTAACGCTTCTCGAAGTCGTTGTCTCATCCGCCTGCGCGCATTGCGAGACATCAGTCGGTCGGCGACTGCAGTCGCCGGCGGGTCTCCGACGGCAGGCGTGGCATCAAGCCTAGCTCGCATCTCCGCCTCAGTGCGCACGAGCGCGTTGGCTTCGCGGCCGAGCGTGGCGAAAGCACGCGAGAGACGAGCCACATCATTCTGCAGGTCCTGCAGATAGGGCTCCAGGTCTTGTGCTACATCTGGCGTCGCGTTGCTTCTATTGGCGACGCGTAGAACGGCGCGCGGCTGTGTTGCATGCGGTTGAAGCTCCTGAGGCATCCGGCGTATTGACAGCTTGCCGCTCATACTGCTCGGACTGAGCAGAGCCCGCGCGTCAGCCCCACTCACCATCAGGCAGCGCCCGCGTCTCTTCAGCGAGCCCTCGCACGAACGCACCGACCACACCTACAACACAACCGAAAAAATCATTTAACAACTATTATTTGAACATATTTTCAAAATCTGTTAAAAAATCAGATGAATAAAAAAACCGGTCAAGTGCGAGTCGGACTCGCCCACGCAGGGCCCCGTACCATTATCTAGTCATGTACTACACAGAGAGGAAAACACCTGTTTATTCTTGCTTCCTCGACCTTTCCAAAGCATTTGACCTGCAGGCCTAAAAAGGCCACATTGAGCAATTCATCTCTAAGCAATTAATTTCATGAACTCCCGGCAATTCCTCTATTTTTCGTAAAATGGCCATACTTTCGAGTGAATCATACGCAATTCAATTCAGCAGCAGATTCAAATTTGACGACATTATTGCTACACGCAAAAAATGGAATGAATGAACGAAATAGTAAACCGGTATATACACTCCTGAGCAAAAAAATCGACTCGGGCGTCACACCTGCAGTCGCAAGTCACTAGCAAAAAAACTGAACGCGAAATTATTATTTTTTTGTAAAATCTTAATGCTGATGGTATTAGCTTCAAAATGATATAACATATTGAAATGTTTCTTGCTCACACAACCCAACAATACGAGGGTGAATCAAAAAATTCTTGGAATCAATATTAAAAAATGCAAAGATTTAAATAATAATATTTTATTTTTCTACATAATCTCCCTCCAATGCAATGCATTTAGAATAACGCGTTTCTAACTTATTCCTTGTGAAAAAAATTATTTTCTTGACTCTCGAAAAAGTCCTCTACGGCAGCTATAACCGCGTCATTATCGTGAAATTTTGTTCCACGAATTTCCTCTTTTAATTTTGGAAATAAGTGAAAATCACTTGGGGCTAAGTCCGGAGAATATGGTGGGTGGTCAAGGAGATTGAAGCCAGCACAGCGGATTGCGTTGAGCGCAACTTCCGATCGATGAGCAGGAGCGTTATCTTGAAGGAACAACACGCCCAACGACAGTTTTCCACGACGTTTTTCTTTAATCGCTTCGCGCACTTTCGGGATTAAATTTGCATAATAGGGTCCAGTAATCGTCTGGCCTTTTGGCATGTAATCAATAAAAAGGATTCCTTCACTATCCCAGAACACAGAGGCCATAACTTTGCCAGCGGTAGGAGCAACTCGAAATTTCTTAATGGATGGAGAGGATGGTCGTTTCCAAGACATGCTTTGTCTTTTAGTTTCAGGATCAAAATGGTGGACCCACGTTTCATCCATGGTGACAAGAGGACGGCAAAAATTATCCGAATCACGCTGGAACATTTCGAGATTACGCTTGGAAATTTCCAAACGTCGCTTTTTGTTTTCGTCGGTTAACATTCGTGGCACCCATCTTGCAGACACTTTTTTGAACCCCAGTGAATCAATTAAAATGGATTGAACGCTACCAAAAGATATCTTTAGGATCTCAGCTATATGTTTTATAGTCATTCTTCTGTCTTCCAAAACCAGATTCTCAACCTTTTTGACATTTTCTTCTGTAACGGAGGTTGAAGGCCGCCCAGAACGCGGGTCATCTTTACAGCTTGATCTACCTCTTTTAAATTCAGCCACCCAGTACGCAACCGTAGAATAGGGTACAGCATCACCCCCTAATGTCTGCTGAATGTCCAAAAAAATTTCCTTCGTAGACATTTTTTTCAAACTGAGATATTTTATCACCGCACGTAACTCACTTTTATCCATAATTTTGACTTTTTAGCAACTCGTTGCACAAAAAAATTTATTACATGCGAACGAACTGACAAAAACAAGTGACAGTCTGCATAAATATAGTGTGATAGACACTCTTTAATTTGAATATCGAACTTGATCCAAAAAGGTTTCATATATATGCACTTCTAAGAACTTTTTGATTCACCCTCGTATGTTGTGATCGGTAATCACCCTTTTTACGCTTGTTTACAATAGTGCTAATGAAGGGTTACAGACCTATATAAAAGGTTATCTACCTGACCCATCCTTATTCACCGTCCGGTGACGCCGTAAATGCCGGTAGAGGCAAACAGCATTAGTTCGTTCTAAAAAAAAAAAAAAGACCCATCCTTATCAGTTAGCCTTCAAACGTCAACCGATACACATCTCCGTTATTAACAAACAAGAATTCTACCTGAAAATGGACACAACAAGTGATGAAGCTGCTCAAGCGGTCATCCTATTGCGACAAGGCCAGAGTCAGCGTGAAGTGGCACGTGCGCTGAACATGAGCCAGTCTGCTGTTTCCAGAGTTTACCGTCGTTACCAAGAGACTGGTAACTTTAATCGAAGATGTGGTTCCGGAAGAAAAAGGTGCACATCGGAGAGAGATGACCGATTCATTGTCACCACATCGCTGAGAAATCGGGCCCTCACTGGCGTTCAAGTCCAGCAAGAGCTCAGAGAAGCGCGAGGAGTGTCTGTGAGTGGCTGGACAGTCAGAAGACGACTTAAAGAAGCTAACCTTGAACCAAAAAGACCAGCTACTGGCCCCAAATTAACCCCAGGCCACCGAGCAGCCCGCCTACGATTTGCCAGAGAACACATTGATTGGAGTGACGAACAATGGAGCTCCGTTCTCTTCTCAGATGAAAGCAGTGTGCTTGCATGGTAGCGATAGAAGAGGACGAGTCTACAGAAGACCTGGAGAAAGATTCGCGCAGTGCTGCATCAAAGAAAATGTGGCTTTTGGAGGAGGTTATTGGATGGTGTGGGCGGGCATTTCAATGGAGGCAAAAACCGAGTTGGTTTTTATTGAAAATGGCGGTCGAGTGGGAGGATTGACGGCGAACCGATACATCGAAGAGATTTGAGGGGATCACGTCGTGCCCTACGCCGGTTTTATCGGCGAAAACTTCATCTTGATGCACGACAACGCCCGTCCACATACTGCAGGTTCCGTCCGGCAGTATTTACAGGAGGTCGAAATTACCGCTATGGACTGGCCGGCGCGTAGCCCGGACTTAAATCCTATCGAGCATTTGTGGGATGAACTTAAAAGAAAAGTTCGGGCTAGAAATCCTGCACCAGTCACGAAATCGGACCTCAAAGCGGCGCGCATTGAAGAATGGGATAGCATCGAACAAGATCGAGTAAAGAACCTTATTCAATCCATGAAGAAGCGATTGGAAGCTGTTATTAGGGCCAGGGGGGGAACACTAAATATTGATAAGTTAATTTCGATTAAATTCATATTTTGACGAATTTAATCTTGTCTTTTCTTTGCTGTTAATTATCACCTTTTTCATTGTTTAAAACTTCTTCTCATAAAATATTTTTTTAATAACAACTTAGACCACTCATTTTAAAGCTAACTAACTAAACTAAACTAACTAAAAACTAACGTCTTTGAGGTGTTAAAATCAAAAATAGAATGAAAGCTTCAGATTTTTTTCTAGAGATTTTTAACCGTGAGCTTGCGTCCTGAGTCGATTTTTTTGCTCTCGAGTGTATTATTTGCATATTTTATTTCTATACATAGTGAAGAGTTTGTTAAGAAAAACATGTTTATTTGTTTCATTGGATAGTAAAAATATAAAACTGAAAACGAAATGGTTTGTGAATGTTGTCAGGGTTCACCACAGCTGGCAACAATTTGAATGGCAGGACTAGACTTTTTTGCCTGTCTCAGCAGAAATAAAACAAAAACATCGATCGAGAATACATACCGTAGATGCACGAAACTTTACATGTGTGTGTGATTGGGCTTTTTTTAGAGTAAACGGGACATTGCTATTCGTAAAAGAGAGATTGCGAACAATTCTGGACTACCAGGGTTACAATGTTTATTATTGGAAACTTAGTTATAAAATCTCCACCAGGAGTAAAACTATTCTATGGAATTTTTAACTATATTGTATATATTATATTAATTAAAACATATTATATAAAATAAACTTGATTTTATTCTAAAGTTTTTATTTTGTAGCAGTTTAATGTAATTTTACTTCTGTAGCGTTATAAAATGATCCCTATGCAAATTGTCACGACATCTACAAAGAAACTCAATTTTTGCCAAGAGAATTGTGTCAGGCGTCGATATAAAATTGGATAAAACTAGATTTTTTGGAAACGGGATAAGCACGGACTCCTTAGCCGTTATCCAAAGGCTGCCTTATCGTCCAGCGAATATCAGAACGATGGAGTTCAGTCAATTCAAATAAAGATCAGCCTTAAAAATGTGAATATAAGGTCTGATATTTTGTAAATACCTAAGGACGTAATAAAGAGTTCACGGTTCCTTTTAGACCCAAATTTGTAACTAGAATTAAGAAGACCTTCCTTGTCGTCCAGCCGCCAAAAGCCCTGGACATGTAAACAAGGAAGACCAACCAAATTTTGCATGACAACATGTCAACAAAAAATACACATTTGTTAAATTTATTTTATGAAATTATGGCCAAATCTAAATAAACCCTTTTGTATTATATAGCATCCTTGATAGTTTTAAGTATTCGAAATTCATATTGTGAAAAGTATTATTTATAACCCCACGCGGTAAAAACATCAGCATGAAATGCGAGAGAAAGCCAGCAGGATGAGCGAGCGAGCTGCAGACATGGCGTGATCAGCGGCGGGCCTGCCCCCCACACCCGCACCTCTCTTCTATAAAGGCATGCCCCGGCTTGATAAAGAAAACCTTCGAGTGACTGTCGATGAGACCAGTCGTCGCGCTGATTTTGATTTTCAGCAAATTGACACTTGGCACATACATCCTGCTGATCGACGAACGAGGCTCTGACAACCGACCGATGGCGGTATACCCATCCCAACAGGCGTCGCTAAATGCAACAGGCCGGTGACGGGCAGCAGCGTCACCGGTGCGAGAAGCTACGCCCTGCGATCGCCAACCCGCCTGCCCAGCGTGGCGATTACGGGCAATCTCCTCCAATGCAGGACAACAACAAGCCACGGCCCCTAGTTCCCGGCGGCCCCGCTATTCCTGGTCATGGTGGCGACCATGGTAACGGCGGGGCGAGGGGTGCTAAGAATCTCCGGGCTACGGAAGGCCACCACAAACAACTGACCCTGGCGACGTATAACGGACGCACGCTAAGGCTTGACTCGCATCTGGCGCAACTCGAGGTGGAACTTGGGAAAATTAGGTGGCACATACTGGGGTTGAGTGAAGTCCGAAGAGAGGGGGAGGACACCTTAACCCTAGAATCGGGCCACCTTATGTACTTCCGAGAGGGAGACCAACAATCCCAAGGTGGCGTTGGGTTTCTGGTAAACAAGTCCCTTTCTGACAACGTTGTGGAAGTGTCCAGTGTGTCGAACAGGGTAGCGTACCTTATTGTGAAGCTCACCGAGAGGTATAGCCTCAAGGTGGTGCAAGTGTACGCACCGACCTCAACACACTCGGACGATGAAGTGGAGGATATGTTCGATGACATATCGAGGGCCCTCCACTTCACTACAAAGACCCAGTACACCGTTGTCATGGGGGACTTTAACGCTAAAGTGGGAGTACAGAATTTCAGCGAATCGGTAGTAGGATGCCATGGCTTTGGAAGCAGAAACCATAGGGGGCAAATGCTCGTCAACTTCCTCGAACGGGAGGGGCTCTTCTTGATGAACTCCTTCTTTAAGAAACAGCCCCAAAGGAAGTGGACGTGGCTAAGCCCCGACACTAGGACTAAAAATGAGATTGACTTCATCATGACGAATAAAAGGCACATATTTGGAGATGTCTCCGTGATCAACAGGTTCAATACCGGTAGCGATCACCGACTTGTCCGAGGCTCTCTGAATATCAACTTCAAGGCGCAACGTGTCCGTCTGATGAAGTCCAGGCTCCGACCAACACTGCTCCAAACCATTGCAGGATCTGAAACATTCCAGTTAAACCTGGAGAACCAATTCGCTGCCGTGGAAACCACCACAGACGTAAACCAGAACCTCGAAAATGTGACTCGGGTCCTCAGGGAAGAAGGTACGAGATTTTGTTACATGCAGCGTAAGGGCAAGAAGTCCAAGCTTTCAGAAGAGACTTTGGGGCTAATGAAGGAACGACGTGAAAACCCACCCATCACTTCGTCAGAAAAGCGGACTCTAAACCGAGAGATCAACAAGAACGTACGACACGACCTCCGGTGCTTCAATACTCTTTCGATCGAAAGAGCGATCGAGCAGAATCGAGAGTCAAAGGTGTTCGTACAATCTCTTGGAAGAAGCCACCTGACGAAGTTGACCACAGCTAGTGGAGAAGTCGTTGCTTCGAAGCCGGCAGTCCTTTCGGAAGTGGAGGACTTCTATGGCCGATTATACGCATCGCATGCATCTCGACCTGATCCCGAAAATGATCCTAGAGCCACGTTAACACGCCATTTCACCGAAGACTTGCCAGAAGTCAGTATTGGCGAAATCGAGATCGCTCTTAGACAGCTTAAAAATGGAAAAGCCCCTGGAGAGGATGGCGTTACAACAGAGCTACTAAAAGCAGGAGGTAAACCCGTACTGAGGGAGCTCCAGAAGCTTTTTAACGCTGTCCTGTTCGAAGGGAGAACTCCAGAGGCGTGGAGTAGGAGTGTGGTCGTCCTGTTCTTCAAAAAAGGAGATAAGACCCTGCTGAAGAACTATCGACCCATATCCCTTCTAAGCCACGTCTATAAGCTGTTTTCAAGAGTGATCACGAACCGTCTTGCGCGTAGACTCGACGAATTCCAACCACCGGAACAGGCTGGGTTTCGGAGCGGATACGGCACCATAGACCACATTCACACAGTGCGGCAGATTATACAGAAGACCGAAGAGTATAATCAGCCCCTGTGTCTAGCATTCGTGGACTATGAGAAGGCCTTTGACTCGGTTGAAATCTGGTCTGTTCTGGAGTCCCTGCAGCGTTGCCAGATAGATTGGCGATACATCCAAGTGATGAGATGTCTTTACGAAACCGCCACCATGTCCGTCCAAGTACAGAATCAGCAAACAAGTCCCATACCGTTGCATCGAGGAGTGAGACAAGGGGACGTTATTTCCCCGAAATTGTTTTCAAATGCAATGGAGGATATGTTCAAGACGCTGAACTGGAAAGGACGTGGCATTAATATCAACGGCGAATACATCTCTCACTTGCGATTTGCTGACGATATCGTCATCGTGGCAGAGACGCTGCAGGACCTGCAACAGATGCTGAATGACCTGGCTGACTCTTCTATACGCATCGGCCTACGGATGAACTTGGACAAAACCAAGGTCATGTTCAACGAACATGTTCTACCGGAACCGATTGCGATACACGGCGCCGTTCTCGAAGTTGTTCAAAAATATGTGTACCTCGGGCAGACATTGCAGTTGGGAAAAAACAACTTTGAGAACGAGGTGAATAGAAGAATTCGGCTGGGCTGGGCAGCGTTTGGGAAACTACGTCGAGTCCTTACTTCGCCGATTCCACAGTGCCTGAAGACGAAAGTCTTCAATCAGTGCGTCCTACCCGTCATGACATACGGAGCCGAAACGTGGACACTGACGGCTCGAATGGTCCACAAGCTCAAAGTCGCTCAGCGGGCTATGGAAAGGGCTATGCTCGGTGTTTCTCTGAGGGATCGCATCAGAAATGAAGTGATCCGTCAGAGAACCAAGGTCATCGACATAGCCCACCGGATCAGCAAGCTGAAGTGGCAGTGGGCTGGCCATATTAGCCGTAGAACCGACAACCGTTGGGGTAAACGAGTTCTAGAGTGGAGACCGCGTCTCGGCATACGTAGTGTAGGACGTCCTGAGGCACGGTGGAGTGACGATCTGCGCAAGACGGCTGGCAAAAACTGGATGCAAGAAGCCCAAGATAGACCTAAGTGGCGTGCAATTGGAGAGGCCTATGTCCAGCAGTGGACTGCTACAGGCTGATGATGATGATGATAAATAACCTTAGATTTACTCCTAACCTTTAATGGTGCAATATAAATGGTTTATAAAACCCCGTTTTAGCAGTTGATTTTGAGTTATTGAAGCTAACTCTGGATTGTGCAAGTGGGCCTTACTTAGTCAAATAGTTATTTGAATATGGCAGTGGAATATATTCGCAACTTTTTTGCTGTTTCTATTTACACTTGTAATGAGTGTTTGAGTATGAAAAATTGCCATCTTCAAATGTAACGAAATGATAGCATGAGCTGATATATTTGAGGTTATTACTATATAACCTGCATACATTTAGGTGTTAATATCGTAATAACCCTTAATAAAAATTAAAACATTCATAAGTACAGGGAACCTCGTTAAATGTCGCACTAAAATTAGTTTCGCTGGGCACAAACAGGGGACACTACTGTGCTACTTGTAGTGCGTTCGAATAGATCACTTCTGATCGTTTTTAGCGAAAATAACGCTAAAAACGCTCACGGCGTTCGAATTGGGAATCTGTGGGTGAAAATGTCGTTCATGCCTGTTTTTGTTCAGCGTTCGGAAAGCTAAAATGAGGAATTTTTGCCACCAAAAAGTGCAACTTTTGACCCACGTCCGGAGCATGGTTGTTTGTGATCGTTATTTGACAGCTATGTATTTGACAGCATAATCATGCGATTTTAGGTCTTATGCTCGGTTGAGCGTTCGGATAAGGTATGGGCAAAAGTGTCAAAAATAACGTTTTTGAGCTTTACGAACGCTTTTACCAATGCACTCATAAGCTAAACGAACGCACCTTTGTATGCATTTTCTTTTCACCGAGTTGAGTTTATTTCCGTTAGGTTACAATATTTCTATGATGTCAAAAGCACAGACCATTATTATGTAATACGTACAAAAGCTAACTCGTAATTTTCGAAGGAATGAACTTTGCCGGTGATATAATATGGTCTCTGGTAACACGTGCATGTCCCAGAAAGTTTTCGTAGAGACCAAAATCAGCGATTATTCAACTATTATTCCTCCAAAACAAACAAAATTAATTGCAAAAAGTTCCTCTCGAGTAACTTCTTATGAATCTCCTATTTGACACAAAGCTTCAAAAAAGCAATAAAATTCTATTTAGTAAGCCATTTTACGATTCTTCATGAAAAACTGTCAAATAGATGAATTGCGAATATGAATCTGAAAGCGAATTATAATATGAATTCTCTTTAAGTGGCCATTTTGTCACTTCTGTTATGATTCCAATTAGGATCATAATATGATTCGCGTTATGTTGCCTTTTCGGGGCTTCTGGTATCTTGTTATACTCTGGGAGAAAATGAGAGCACTACATATACCTAGTGAACTTATCAACATCTTCAGGTACTGGTAGGTATGGGAACCAGGTCTACAATGTCAAGTGGACGGGGACGTTGTCGGACCCATACAGGTTGGAGTGCGAGGTGAGGCAGGAAGGGTTGAGCTCACCTGATATCTTCAACCTATACATTAACGGACTGATAGAGGCGCTTAGTGGACAACATATCTGTAGCTACATTGACGGAGTTTTTTATAACATAAGCTATGCGGACGATATGGTGTTACTGAGCGCCTCGGTCTTTGGACTTAGAAAGCTGTTGAGTACTTGTGAGAGATATTCCGACGATCACGGACTGCGGTATAATGTCAAATAAGTGTAAGATATTCCAGGTCGGGCCTAGAAAAGTGATGGTGGTTCTTCCCATACGGTTGTATGGTTCGCTATTAGAATTGGTCGAGGAATTCAAATATCTGCGCCACGTTACACATACCCTGAAGGACAACGCTGACATTGAGCAGGAGAGGAGGGCGCTGGCGGTAAGAGCCAACATGGTGATCCGTAGATTTGCACGTTACTCTACAGAAGTTAACTCTCTTTAGAACCTACTGCACTATGTTTTACCTACACGTCCAGCTTGTAGACTGACTACGCAAAAATCTTAAAACGCCCTCCGTGTCCAGTACAACGCGTTCAGGATGATGCTGGCGCTCCCCCGCTTCTGCAGCGCATCTACTATGTTTGCGGAAGTGCGTGTAGACTGCTTCTACTATAAATAAACTTAATATTAATAATTATTAATTTAAACTGATATGGGGGAGGCCAATGTTCATCAGTGGACGTCCTACGACTGAGATGATGATGATGATGAATTTAACCTGATAATTTAATGTTTTTTTTTATAATTATTGATTGTAATTTTAAATTAAATATTACTATTGTAATTTAATTGATGCGAGTCTGTGTTACTTGAAATAAATGATTATTATTATCATCTATAAATCTCCCATACAACCAGACATGATGTTTTGCCGTTTTTATAGATAATGGTACGGAACCCTACGTGGCACAGTCCGACTCGCACTTGGCCGATTTTTTTGTATTTACTGTTATAGCGGCAACAGAAATACATCATCTATGAAAATTTCAACTGTCTAACAATCACGGTTCATAAGATACAGCCTGGTGAAAGACGGACGGACAGCAGTCTTAGTAATACGGTCCTGTTTTACCCTTTGGTTACGGAACCCTAAAAAAAGGAGGAAGGTGTTGATTCAGCCGTGCGAGCTATGAAGTGGTCTAGTGAGAGCAACAATAAAGTTCTAGAGTAGATCGAGCTGCGATAGCTATGTCAAGAACTTTCTTTTGCCGAGAAGATTCGATAAGTTTAACCATGTCTTTTGCGCAGCGTAAACTGCCACCTGGAAAATGTGTATGTGAAAATACTAAAAAAGTGACTAGCCCAAAATAAATCTAAACTTACAATAAAAAGTACTTAGTAAATATTATTTATGAATTGGCAGGCAACAGTGGTCCGAAGCCAGGCCTGATGAAACCTGTAGTAGGGCCGAATGACATCATAGTAGTGGTATGCTGCTCCTTAGGCGCATTTCCTTTAGTCCTTTAGTAAAAGGCTACATATTAGACTGTAATGATATATAACAGTTTTGAATTTAACAGACGAGAATTATACGGCATTTACCTATCAAGAAAATTATTGAAAAGTTTGCATGAGACGTATTAATTTTCTATATACTTACGCAATCAAAAAATATAGCTTCACGGTCGTTTCCGGATAAAATGAGCGAATATGAGAATTCGTTTGCCACCCAAGGTGACGCCGCCATAGTGAGCCAAGCGTGCACCGAGTCAACTGTGAAATAAATTTATTTAAATTATTACCATTGAACAAGAACGACACAAGTACGGCATTTTCAAACCTATATATATAATATATATAAATATTATTAATAATAAATTCTATTGGGTCAGCTTCATATGAATGAAATCAAACACAAATATAACTCTAAACAGTCGCGAGAAGTTGTGAGCCGGTTGCGTTTTTGTTCCACTGAAAGCAGTCGCGGTACCCACCGCGCAGACACCTTAGAGAATACAAGTTCAGTAGTAATTATATGATGTGTTCGCTCAGATGAGATGCCTACAGTCTTAGCTATCTCCTCGACAGCGAATCTTCGATCAGATAAAATTAAATCACAGATTTTTTCTTTGTTTTGATCAGCGGAAGCAGTCGAAGGCCGGCCACTACGGGGCTCATCTTGAATGGTCTCACGACCACGTTTAAACTCTGCCATCCAGTTTTTAACAGTCGCATACGAAGGAGCGGACTCACCCAAAGTAGCAGACATGTCTTCATGTATAGCTTTTGGAGTTAAACTTTTCAAATTCAGGTATTTTATCACTGCACGATGTTCAATTTTATCCATTTTCAAAAATAGCTCTGACTTGACTTGCGGTATCACGTGTAAACGAACAATGAGTTACTGTGAATAAACTAAACTGTGCATACTTGTTGCTAAATAATGTAACTACAAAATGAGGGTAGTTATAAAAAAAACAATGACTTTAACCATGTTAGGCTAAGAACTTTTCAAATGACCCTCGTACCTATCCACTGTATTGGATACATTACATCGTGTAATCTACAGCTTACACCCGTGCAAACCTCGAGAAAATGGCCCCAACATCCGATATCGGAGCGGATAATGTGAAAGGCAAGTATATATTTCATACATTTTAGTTGCCCCGACATCGTATTGGTGTCCGATACCGAAATAATGTGTAAACGCTCCAACACACAGTGATGAACCGCGACGTGAACACCTTAGCACTGATTCCATGAGGCCGATAACCTGAAGCCATCCCACCAATATCTTTTTTGTATTTCTTATCAATTTCAATCATTTCACACAATTCTAGGGTGGAAGTGCCGATCTGTGGAGATTATCTTTTTTAGTATCTTAGTGTGGTCCAGATTCAATAAAGTACTCAGCAATCGCTGATTTATTTGTCTGATTGCTTTTCACAGCTGCGATATATACATACTCTTAACCAACCCAAACTTACGAGGAAGCGCTTGCAGTAGAGTTTGCTTGTAATTCTAAACTGACCATTCTTGTTGCGGTTACTACTTAGTTGGGTGGCATTTTCAACTGAGCACTTCCATGCTTCTTAGGGCCCGGTCATATTTTTTTTTCCGTTACGCCTAATAGCTAGTGTTTGAAAACTACCTCACTTGATGGTCAGTGATGATGCGGTCGAGGGTCTCACTAGACCTAGAATAGCGACTGGCTGTCAAGAACAGCAGTCGGAACATGCTGTTTCGTGCTTAACAACAGTTTTTCACTTGAGGGTGGTAAAAAGTAGTTTAGTTAGTAAGTTCGTCTACTCGTACTTCCTTACTTGCTGGAAGCTATTTCCCAAGTCATTTATCAATAAATTTGCAGTTACTTCAATGCCCAACTTTAACAGTTCACAATCCGTCATGATACAGATACTTGTTTTTTTGCAGCTTTCTTGTTCCCTACCAAATTCATATGAGTGAACTATTAACGTGTAAACTACTATCATAGTACACTAGGTTGTAGGGTACTCTGTCATAGTACGCTCTTACGATTCAACTCTTATCGTCAAAACGCGGTCTTAACTTCCTCTGAGAATAAGCCCCCCCTGATCTAGCAATGGCAACAAAGGGCTGATTATATTATACTTACACGTAATTTCAATAATTAAGAAAAATATGCCCATGTCATGGACGCGCACTGCGGTCACCATCTTCCCCGGAACTGTTGGAAACTGCCAAGCCTGTAGGTATCCGTCGTTTTCAGATCGGCCCTAAGAACAAAGTCAATAATACATAATTATTACTAAGTATATCAGCTGTCATATAACGTCAAACTAGCTTTTAGATCTCTACATTATACTTCCGCATGCGTTTGTCTATTGAAATAATGTACGTTATGTTGTATATATATATTGTACGTTGCATTCAACAATTTAAAAGGTATATAAGTAACAAGATGTGAAAAAAGGGAAATTATACTGTTATCTCGCATAATTGCTTTTCTGTAGTCTAGTTCTGTAGTTGTATTTCTGTAGTACTTTGCTTTTATCACACTGTTTTAGACTTTCGCGGTTGTTAACTACATTATAAACCCGCCTAATCGTGGTGTACATCCCGTGAGTACTAATTATAATGTAGCTTTGCTTTTATGTCGTCCAACTGAATTGTCTTTCGAATTTCTGGTTATTTTAGTACAGACCCAAGATAAAATAAACAAGTAAACATTAATTCACCTCGATAAGATCCGGAGAGTGATAATATCGCAGATGGTTGAGCAATCGCGCAAGAGGAAGCCTCTCGGGAGTGTTCTTGCAACAGAGGCAGCGGAACAGCCCTCTGCAGGCTGTCGGCGGCCTTACTGAAGTTCGCTGGAACAAATCAATCGTATTAGGTGAATCATGCCTCACCTTTTTTATTTTGGCCAGGCTAGTCTCGTACTGTATCTAAAAACGATGATATTGAAACCCAATAACTCATGTTTTATCGCTATTGTCAATGTGTCCTACATAACTAAATCTATGAAAAGACGTCCAATGACAAAATACAATTTTTATAAAGCTAATTTTGAGCTTATTAACATTAAAATCAGTGAAACTGACTGGGCTGGATTGTTGGAAAGCCTTCCTGCAGAAATGGCTCTTGATACATTCTACAATGCTGTAGATGACATTGTTAAGCAGTACGCTCCTTTGACTACTCCCAGAACATCTAAGTTTCCTGTTTGGTTCTCTCGCTCTTTAATTAATATTTTTAAAAAGAAACAAAAAGCTTGGATCAAATGGAAGAAATTTAATAATGAATCCGATTATGAAATATTTTCTTAGTATAGAACAAATTTTAAAATTCGCTGTGAGCAGTGTTATCTTAAATACATGGAATCTGTTGAGGACAGTATAATTAATAACGTTAAACATTTTTGGACTTATATATCAAACCGTAAATCTAAACCGGATATCCCCTCTACAATGCAATATCAAACATCTAAATCGAATGATCCGGAAACAATATGTAATATGTTCTCTGATTTCTTCTTGTCAGTTTTTGAGCCAGCTTCTTCTAACTTGTCACAGTGGCAAGTGCCAACAGACATCACTGATAAGGATATTTTGTTGACCAACATTCAGTTTACTGAATCTCAGATTATGAAAGAACTTAAACTACTGGATATTTCAAAAGGAACTGGACCAGATGGTTTCCCTCCACTCTTCTTCAAACAAACAGCAATTTATATAAGCAAGCCACTGCACATAATTTATAATAAGTGTTTGAGTGAAGGAGTTTTTCCCGAAGTATGGAAACGTGCTAATATAACACCAGTACATAAAGGCGGAACTAAAAAAGATGTAGAAAATTATCGCCCTATATCTATATTGTCCACCCTGTCAAAACTTTTTGAGAGGTTAGTCCATAACCAAGTATACCCAGTTTTGCACAATGCTATGATTGATGAACAGCATGGATTTGTTAAGCGTAGATCTACAACATCAAATCTACTCATATTTACTAACTTCTTATTCGAAAATGTAGACAATCGCATCCAGGTAGATGCAGTATATACAGATTTCAAAAAGGCTTTCGACAAGGTGGATCACGAATTACTTCTCAACAAGATAGCTTTTAATGGGATACGAGGTAATTTACTACGTTGGTTCTCATCATATATACAAAATAGATCACAAAAATTAGTTGTCAACGGGTTTCAATCTGGAAGCATTTCTATTACTTCTGGAGTGCCGCAGGGATCTATTTTAGGGCCGTTGCTGTTTATACTGTTTATCAATGATATCAAGGACTGTTTCCAGTGTTCAAAATTTTTAATGTACGCAGATGACCTTAAAGCTTATAAGATTATTAAATCGACTGATGACTGTATTGCCTTTCAACAGGACCTGGATAGACTTACTACCTATTGTCACAAGAACAAACTTCAGCTGAGTATCCCTAAATGTAATTACATTAATTTTACAAAAAAAGTAGATAAGAACATCACAACCTTTGTAGCGTCACCTTGAAAAATGTTGTAACCCTTAGGGATTTAGGAATACAGCTCGACTCTAATCTATCCCTAAACAAACATGTAGATAACATTGTTAATAAAGCCTTTCAAATGTATGGGTTTATAATGCGGTCATCCTCAGGTTTTAAACCTCCACATATCTATATTTATATAAAACTCTAG
Source organism: Selenia dentaria (assembly GCA_917880725.1). Taxonomy (NCBI): domain Eukaryota; kingdom Metazoa; phylum Arthropoda; class Insecta; order Lepidoptera; family Geometridae; genus Selenia; species Selenia dentaria. The sequence goes on from OU862879.1 coordinate 19,354,584, forward strand.
TTCGATCTCAGCTCGAGTACTCTGTACCTATTTGGAACCCCTATTATGAAAAGTATAAAGAGGCTATTGAGAAGGTTCAAAGAAAGTTCTTACGTGCCATGCACTACAGATGTCATAAAAGATATCTATCGTATACTAAATTGCTCGGCAAATATAACATGCTTACACTTGAATCAAGACGCAAGTACCTTGAAGCTTGTACTCTTTTTAAAATTGTTAACAATAACTTTGACTGCATGGATTTAGTTAATAATTTATGTTATGCTGTACCTAGAACAATTTACAAACGGGAGGTGCGCGCAGGGCACTTATTCGCATTGAGCAATTGCCGCTCAAACGCCGGACTGCGCATTCCTACTCGTCGGATGGTGGAATCGTATAATGACTCTTTTCAAAATATAGAAATTTTTGTTTGCACTGCAGGTAAATTTAAAGCAGCAGTACTTAAAAATCTCTTCTCATAACTTCAGTACTGTAATACTTCGATACAATACTGTTATTATTATGTTAATTAATAATTGTTTAAATTTAATTAAATCATTAATTTTTAATTTTTGTGTTTTAGGGCTTATTAAAAAAAAATGTATATTTAAATATTGTTTTTGGCAAGTTAGCTACTCCTAGCGGTAAATTTATATAATTCTTTAAGTAATCTGTGAATAGTGTTGTTGGCTGTATTATTATTAAGTTTATTAATCTATCCACATTGTTGTACATTTTATAATATGGCTGTTTTCTGTTCCTTAATAAATAAAAATAAAAAATAAAAAAAAATGTCTAAATAACAGGTACCTACTTATAATGTATGCCATTTATTATAAGTCCTTCCCATAGGAAGGATTAAACGAGCTGTGTGTTCTCGCCGTAATAATAGACCCTTCTCATCTAGCAGTTGCCATGACAATCGGTATAGAACCACCAAGAAATGTAGCTTTATTATGTCCCTCATCCTAGCATACCCAATAAAATATAATCATTTTGGCCTATGCCATATAACAGTCACATAATAGTGTTATATATAGAAGCGCCCATAATATAATTAACCTTTGATTTTAGGTAGTACAATATTGAGACACGGTATAGCATTATCAAAATGTCAGTAATTTTTGATATAGACATTATTGTAGCTTTAACAGTTTTACACAAGACAATGCAACTATTAAGCACTATTTTTTATTGTTTAACAGTATTTATCACTATTTCGTTACTATTTGTGGCATAGTCCAAATAGTTTTTTTTGGTCATTAAGTATGTTAGGACAAATGACACACATTACCTATTTTTCATGGAGAAAAGAGTGCACAACATGCTTTCCTTGAAATAAAATTCTTGAAATTTAAGAAGTGTAAGAGTATGTTTCATCTTACTGGACTACATTTCAAACCAATTTTTTTGAGAGCATGTACATTGAGACATTGAGTGTTACATACATATTAGACACACATCCACACACACATATACACCTTTGTATTTATGGAGCGAAACGAGACCTTAACTCGTAGGACCATTATGTATCTCAGTTGCTAACAAATGTTGATTGAAATCGAAACATAGGCGGCTCTATGTCAGTTTTGTCAGCCTCAGTCCATCAACTTAGTAACATTTTTACTTACTGGAGTTGTTAAAAGTGACATAGAGCCGCCTTTTTTCGTGATTTCAATCAACGTTTGTTAGCAACTGAGATACATAATAGCGATATCGGTGCTATATGTAGAAACGAATCGTTTTGAGTATGGCTCTTAGGGTAAGTTACACCATCCAACGTGTGAACAAAAATAGTTACGCCAAAACTGAGCGTAACTATTGATTTACCCTTACTTTTTGCCAGTTCTCCTCATACAAAGAGTGTCAAACGGCTCGTAACCAACAGGATTTATTTCGTATTTATACAATATATAAACCCAGCATTAGTGGCAGCTTTAACTATTCGGGATTTGTATTTTGTAGTATGTAAGGCAATAACTTGAGAATTTGGCATCCATGTACTAGTTAACGTAAATACAGTGTGAATCCGGGTTGGTGTCTTACAAGCTGTCCATAGACAATTGATATTTGTTGATAGTGACGTGAATGTAGTGGTTCATGGGACTTACATAGACAATGTGTGACTCAGTTTTTGGTAATAAAATTATTTGTATTTGTATCAGTCTTAAAAAAACCGGGTTATGTTAACTATAACTACTATTTGTATTAGTATAGAAGTAAAGACTACATTATCGACTAGTTTGCCCGCGCAACAAAACTGCAAGGATTTTTGAGGTCCAAAGTGTCGGCGCAACAATTGTTGCAAGTAAGTGTCACGCGCGTTTTTCTTTTGTTTATTTTTTAAAGTCATCCCAATGTTTAACCATAGAGTTTAATTCTTTAGCGTAATATATTTTCTTTCTATGGCAACACTACACACGGACATGTTCTATCTGTGAACTTTAAAAAAAATATATAATCAATGTTTATATTTTCATCTGTGTTTGGCGGCGAGGTTATGTTTTGTGCTATAGTTTTTAGTGAATTAATCGGGTTAAACTCATGATTTTGATACAAATTAAACATGAATATGATCATGAATGTGTAAGGAATACTGTAAATATGTGATTTAAGTTCTGACATCAAAATTTTACGATATAAATTTGTCACGAACCGACAACACTCGGTAAGCTAATTTCTCATTGTTATGATTGGTTATAATTTGCTTTATTTTGAATAGATTATACTTTTACATTGTAAAATATCACAGAAATAATGTTGTCAAGTAATTACACCCACTCAGAATATGATAAATACGCCATATCATGTCAGGATCGATAAAAAATCGAAGTCACGTGACAGTTAAATTCGCTTGTACTAAAAATTCAAAACTTGTAATTTTTTTTAAATATTTCTGATATATAATTATTCTTTGAAACCTAGTTTGGTTTGTAGGATTTCTAATAAGAATTCCATTAAAATAAAAAAACCAACAAGAAAATTTATATTACATACAAAAAAAAATTTTTGGAAATCACCATGTCTAAGTCTAGAAAATGGGCCCCCAAGTTGAAAAAAAAATCATTATTGGCCGAAATTTCAAAGTAACTCTTATTTTTTATGTAATTATTAATAACCTAAGCATATGTTACTAGGTAAAAATAATATTTCTGTTCTAGACATTCAAAATATTTATAAATATCAAATCAAAATCCTGTCTTGGGAAGCATTATTTATTGATAAAACCTAATTTTTGTGGTCAGATTGCAAGTTTTTTTTATGATATTATTTCTTCTACGAATTCAAATATTTGAATGTAATTAGATAGATATGTGTTTTTACTATTTAATTACCGCAAAAAACCTATAGGTATTAATGTAAAATTTTTAAATTACAATTTTTTTCCACATCAATTCTGATTTTTTCGGCTACGTCAAGTTTGTCCTCGTGTAACATAACATTTTACTAATACATTTGACATGAATGTTTATGTATCAGATTTCTTGGTTATTCAACTATCTCTGACAAAAATTTCGTCTCTTAACTCGCTATAGGTATGGCACAAGAGCCATTTATTCCCAACTCGGCGCAAACTTTTGACGCGGGCGCAGGTCGTAACACTCAGGAGCAATCACGAGGGCGCCACAGGGCTCCTTAGGCAAGCTAGTCGTTATTGTCTGTTGGTTGAGCATAAATTATATTTTTCCATCCTAATGTTTACTTTAGGTAGTCACCTCAGTTATTCCGTGAAGTATTGCATGGTAAGTACATGGGGAGTGTCAGTTACGTTTCACAATGCCAAGTATTCTGCTTCGAAAGCAGTAGTGTCAAAGCAGACCAAGCATGATGATTCACAAATAATGAGCCTACAAAGTAACACTTTACCAGGGAGATCTGGATGACACTGCAATTGATATGGAAAATAAATTTACATGATTTATGAATGACTGCTTAGCAAAGCCAATTTAACTATTTTATAGAAATAAAATGGATTTTTTTTACATGTCTATCGGTGACGAGAGACAGAGTAAGTCACTCGCCTGACGTTAAGAGTCACGCGTTAAACAGTTCAGTTACATTCAGACGTTTCTACAGGCTTCCAAAAAGGAGGAGATACTCAATTCGATTGTATTTTTTATTGTTTTTTATGTTTGTTACCTCATAGCTTTCGAATGGGTGAACCGATTCTTAAAATTCTTTTTTTGTTTGAAAACTGGTGCTTCTCGTATGATCACATATTTCATCAAATTCGGTCTAGTAGTTTTTGAGTTACACTCCAATAACTGAATAGAATGGAAGTCAGTTTCAAATTTTTCAAATTGTACTTGTAAACTAAAAGAGTTAAGAACTACCCTGTCACCGTGAAATATAAGATGTTATATCTCTTGCTTTTGAATTTCGCCGGAAACATTATCCTTCAACGAAATACATGAATAATAATAATAATAATATAATATTTATTTCAAGTAAATTAACTCATAGTTTCACAATTCAAATTAATACAGTCACATTACAAAAATTACAATACACATATTACAATTAGTTACAACTTAAATACTAACACCACCTCCTACCCATTAAAATATAAAAACAATAATCATTCTAGCTACATAAAAATAAAATTTGAAACAAGTAATTTAGTAATTAAAATGGCACCCTATAAGATCTATGTGTAACGTGCATTCCGCAGCAGTGAGCAATGTAAGGGCAGTCGAGCCTGTCCGCGAGCGCGGCCAGCATGCTGTTAGTACTCCCCCGCACCCGCCGCACCAGCGAGCCGCATCTCTTTCGCATTGTTGCGTAGAAGCAATCAACGCGCGCTTCCGCAAACATTGTAGATGCGCTGCAATAGCGGGGGAGTCCCACCAGCATCCTGAACGCGTTGTTGAACTGGACACGGAGGGCGTCGTACGATTTTTGTGTATAGCTAGTCCACAGGCTGCACGTGTAGAATGTAGTGCAGTAAGCCCTGAAGAGAGTTATTTTAACGTCTGTAGAACATCGTGCAAACCTGCGGATCACCATATTGGCTCTAACCGCTAACGCCCTCCTTTCCCGTTCAATATCAGTGTCGTCCTTCAGGGTAGGTGTGATTAAATGGCCCAAGTATTTGAATACTTCCACTCTTTCTAAATGTGATCCGTTTAGTTTAATAGGTGGCATTTCCGTTACCTTTCTCGGCCCACCCTGAAAAACCATACACTGACTTTTTTTTACATTATACAGCAGACCGTGGTCCACAGCATAACCCTCACAAATACTCAGCAGCTTTCTGAGTCCACAGACCGAGGCGCTCAGCAGGACCATGTCATCCGCGTAGCTTATGTTATTGAAACATACGCCGTCTATGTGACAACCGACATGCTGCCCGCTGAGCGCCTCGATCAGCCCGTTAACGTACAGGTTAAAAATTGCAGGGGAACATAACCCCCCCTGCCTCACCCCGCAATCCAACCCGTACGGGTCCGACAACACACCCGCCCATTTCACATTGTTGACCTGGTTCCCGTACCAATACTTAAAGATGTCAATAAGTTCACTCGGCATATGTAATGATCTCATTTTCTCCCACAAGATGTCATATGAGACGAGGTCAAATGCTTTTGAAAGGTCGAGGAAGCAAGCATAGACAGGTGTCTTTCTCTCTGTATAGTATTTGACAGCACTCTTCATACACAATATCGCAGTTTCTGTGGACAGTCCCGGCCGGAAACCGAACTGATTGTCGTGCAACTGTAGGTATTTATTTAATTGTGTATTAAGAATGCTGTCAAATATCTTTGCAATTATCGTCGCCAAGGAAATAGGCCTGTAGTTGGTTATATCAGACAAGTCTCCAGTTTTATTTTTAACTACCGGCACGACATTCGTTTTCATTAATTCAGTCGGTAGATACGAGTGCGATATACAGAAGTTGTATAACATAGCTATCACTCTGCATATGTGTGGTCCTGCATGTAGAATATGCTCTATACTCAACCCATCATGACCAGGGGATTTGCCCTTTGAAATGGATTTTATCGCCCTGGTTACATCCCTGGCCGTGATTCTGGTTTCAACATATCCGCCACATACAGTCCCCCCACTCCCCCTGTTGTTTTCTGATGTTGACAGCCCTAATGGCGATTTAACGACAAAATGGTCTTTAAATTTGTCAGCGATACATTTCAAGTCATTAGCCCCGTCCACGCTCACAGGGAGACCAGGCCGACTCTTCAGACAATTAGTTTTCTTCCAAAACCCACTGAAATCCTTCGCAGAGTGCTTAGAGGCAAGTATATCCATTTTTAACTGGTCTTGATGAGTTTGACACCACTTTAGACGCGATTTGAATATTTTCCTTTTCTCACACATTTTACTATAGATGTCACCAGTAGTTGGACTACCATACATTAACCATTCCTGAAAACTCGCCCTGGCCGCCCCGTGACTATCACTAACGTGTTTATTCCAACCTATAATGGGTTTATATCTACGTTTCACCCGTTCATGCTCCCCTCCTCGACTCACAGATGACAACATTAGTGCGAGTACAATATCAGAATATAGCTTATCAATTACATTAGCGTGAGAACAATCACTACAGTACCGATCACTACAATTTTGAAACTCGCTTGGGAAGTCAATCGTTCTAAGACGCTTATGGCATTCAGTTTGATATAAAGTAATTTGTTCTGTAGTTCTTTCCCCCCAAATAGCTTTATTGGTAGTTACATCGACATTATTTGTTACAGGCGTCAAACACTCTAAATTACATTCACATACAAGAGGGAAGTGGTCAGACCACAACACGTCATACTTGACATACACGTTACACACAGACACAGCAGCTGATTGCGAGACAACACAATGATCTAGCCAACGTTTCGACCCACAAACTTGATCTACATAAGTAAATGTACTCGAAGTCAAGCCTAAATGATTTACATCAACAGGTAGCCATTTAAATTCATCACAGCAAATACTCAACTCCTTATAAAATAATTCACCGGGATGAGCATTAAAGTCCCCTAGTATAAAAATAGGTTCGTTTTCGTACTCACTATTTATAGCACTTATAGTTCCAATGCAGTCCGTAAACGTCGTCAAGTTTTTCGATTTATTTGTCGGCATATATACACACACAACTACAAATGCACTATCTTTTGTATTAATACGTATAGCGCACACTCGCGAATTGTCGCAATTAATCACAGACACACACGGAAAGATCCGTGTATCCCACAGTAACGCTGTTCCACCAAAAACCCGGCCAACAAGCAACGTTGACGTGTCTACCGGAGATGTACCCGTACAACTGAACCTGCTATCGATGCTATTCAGATAAGCTAATTCCTCCGGAAGTAGCCAGGTTTCTTGCAGCGCTATCACCGCACACTCGTCACATAAGCGTCGTACATCGGCCAGTGCGCGTTTTACATTTTTACAGTTATAACTGGCTAACTTATAAGTCGTACTACCCATTATTTGTGTGCAATGGGCCGTTTAGCGCAGACATATCCGTCTGTCGATTTTTAAAATGAACAAAGCGTCTAAATATGATTCCCGCTGGCCATATTTTTTCGTCTAGAAATAAAGATACTTTCGCCTCAGACACAAAAAATTTGTAGGCCTTGTGATCTAGCATTTTTTTTGTCATAATTTTTTCTAGAGTTACCCTCTCATGAGTTTTCATTTTTATGTACTCAATAATGTCAGATTCCAAGGTATCTTTGTGTACATTCGTGATGAATATAGGTATCTTCTTATCTGCGGCTTTGAACGACGATGATGACGACTCTGCTTTACCTATTTCGCCCAAATACCTATACTTTGGTTTATTTTTCCGTTTTTTTACCATTTGCCAGGTGTTGTTATCGTCATCGTTATTACTTGGTACGATGTTCGACTCGTTCGACTTCAAACAATTTTTATCTTGTTGCTCCTGCGCAGACGTAACTGGTACAGTACAAGTGATCGGTGACAAATGTACAGCCTGAGCCGCCGGGGCCACACAAACTGCGTCGCTGCATACATAACTGCCGGTCAGAGGCAATGCTGCGACCGGTACTGTCGCGGCCGACAGTGCCGTGGCAGGCAGATTCGCTTCTTTTGACACTGACGGCGAATCACTGGGTGGTTGTAGATCGTCATCTATAGTGCCATCATAGCTATGCGTCATCCCCATAGGCCCACTTTCTAGATTACAAGCACCCCGTCTCATGTTAACAAATGCACCGGGAGTATTATTTGTAGGTGGAGGTAGCGATGCGTATTTTAAATTGTGAATATCAGACCGCAGATCTTCAATCTGTTTTACGGTAGCATACGTGTTCTTTACTTGTTCAATCTCCGCGCTAAGTCTGGTGAGATCTTTAAGCAATTTTGTGCAGTCGAGGTGGTCAAACAAAATGGGGGGTAGTTTTTCCAGTTCTCTTGCGACAAATACTGGAACCACATCGGGATCTATTGTTTTAAAAAGACTCACGATGTCGTCTAAGTCTCTCTCCTCTTTGCCGCCTCCTTTTCGCCTTATTTTCCGTTGATCCGTCGGCAGAGATTCAAACAGTAACGTTTTTGATTCACTTATTTCTTGGCTTGAAAACGAAGACACACAAATCCGTTTTAAGGTTTCTTCATCAATTACCGAGATCTTATTTTGTATGTACGATAGTAGTTCGTCAATTACTATATTGCACACGTTGCATTTCAATATTTTCGTCATTTTTTTTTTTTTTTTACAATTTAGTGCGACGTCGCCGCGCACAGCTCAATAATAATAAAACCACAACCGTCCTTGACAGCGGCGCGTGAGTGACTGAATGTTTGCACACTACTGCTTCATAGTTGAAACAAGGCAATGGTGTATTCTTTACCACATATCACCACGCGGACGCTGCATAAGTCCTACCACTACAAAAATTGGATGTTCCAATAGGTTACTGACATAGACTAGATCAAGGATGGCGAACCAATGGTATGCGACACAATATTTCGGGCACGGTTTGCATTTTAGTTCACTGTAAGTAACAAAACTCTCTGTAGAGTATTAGGAACGATAGCGACCTACTACTCTAAACAACTATGCTACGGCTAAAAAGATAGCTATATGTGTGTGTTCATAAAATAAGACAAAATCGGATTTTTAAACACATGTTTCTTCAAAAACATCCACATTGCTATAAATCCTGAATAATGGAATAAAGTGGACATAAAGGTGCAAGAAGATCCATCAAAGAATCTTTATATTAGATTTTAATGAACTGCAGGACATTTATTAATACACAGTGCAAAATGTATTTTTGGTGTCTAGTAAACAAATAGTCAAAATTATTTGTAGGCATGTCTACGGTCTTGTTAAACATTTAATTAGAAAAAAATGACAAGTTGATCGATAAAGGTTCGTCATCACTGGACTAGATGATTAGCTATTAGTTGCCGTACTATAGTAGTAACTTACACTTGAGGCATCATCATCATTTCCATGTGAAGATTCATTCTCTTCTGAGCTGGGCTCTCTAACTTCAGGCGTTTCTTCTGCGGGGGGCGATCCAGTTGTCACCTTCCCACCCAATTTCTACAAGAACAAACATAAGATAAATAACTAAAGTAAAAGTAAGGTACCTTGCGATATATTATCTGCTGTAAAAGTGTAAATATACCAGATTTAAAGAATCATTTGTTAAATTAGGCACTATAGTTGCACTTGTGGAATGTCAATAATTGCTTAATTTGTAGACTTTTTGTTGATAAAATTTGGCCAATAAAGGCCTACGCAGACCGGGACGGCATGGCAAGGGATTTGAATTTTTACCAATGGACATTTAAACATATTGTTATTGAAATACGACATAAATTGATATGCTTCAAAATGATGCTGAGGCATCGAAAGGGATTTCATCGCACGGCATTGAAAGACGCGCCACGGGCGCGTCTTTCAATGCCGTGCGGTCGGTGTCGCGGCGGGATGCCGTGGTGTACTGCGGTAGGCAACGGCATGCCGAAGACGCCGCCGCCGGCGCTCGTTGTGACATATACTGTGGGGTGAGGCACATATAAAATAACTAATATTAATAGCCTGTGCACCTTCTTTGTCTGCATTAATCGATATTAACACCAAATCCCAATGTACCATTTTAAAACTGAGTCAAAATTTGTCGTGCTGCGGCATGCCGCGGCAAGGCGCTGGAATGCCGCGATATCTAAGCGGCTAGTGTGCGCTGACTGACGGCAAAATCCTTTGCCATCCCGTCCCGGTCTGCGTTGGCCTTAATACTAGTGACTCTGTGAGTTGTATTTCTTGACTATTTCTTTACATAGCTTAAACTGTATAAATAAAAAACCCTTAAAAATTAAAATCGAAAAATTATAAATTGAATCGACGAAAAAATTCTATTTAACTATCGACCGATAATAATTATAGATGTGCACGGACTGTCGATAGGATAAAATTCTCGAAAAACGTCGGTAAAACACACACAGATGACAGATCGCGATATAGCTATCGCAGCTAGACCCATTCTAGAGCCAAGGTATGATAGCTGTAAGTCAGTTTATCGACTCGACAAGTTTATCGTGAGATCCAAGGTCGCACGATTTCCCACTAAAGGAAATTACCCAGATAGGGCTAATTTTTATTTTGCCGGCCAACAAATACAAACGCAATATTTTAATAGAACTCAGTATTATAAATATTTTTTTATTACTACACCAAAGTCTTAAGATTATTTTTTAAGATTATATTTAGCTTTGAATATTTAACCTCAAAACCTCGAAACGAAAGAAAATCGTCTAAATAACTAACCGAATGGTATCCTAGAGAAGGAACAAGACAGCGTAGGAGACCATAAATCAAAGATGGAGTGACGACTAAAAAAGGACTGCAGGAGTACTGTTGAGCTGATTATATTCCAACCAAAGGCAACTATTGGATCTCATTCGTGATTTGGTCAAATCCTGGAGCCTTTTTGTTTTCAAGCTTTATGTTTGACTATTTCTCTAAGGTTGGTCGGCTTAAGCGGTAAATCCAGCTGGAAGTCCTGATTAATTATGTAGTCTATTTCTGTGTCTCTGACTCTAGTAGTATTGTCTAAGCAAATAGGCTAGAATAACTCTGCCAAATGGTTCGCGAAGGTGTTGACTCTTTGCTGTGCTGTTCTGGCCCATATGTTATCAGCAACTCTCAGAGGTGCGCGTATTCTTTTGTTGGTTTAATTTTGATGTGGCTTTCCGTAGGGAGTAGTTGGTTGATTTGGTGCAGTGAGCGATTCCAAGTGCACTAGGGTGGCATTTTTCGCTCCGTTTATAAGATCTTTAAGGTCGACAATGGCTTTGTTGAAGGCTTTTTTATCATCGTCATGTTGGCTAGAATGCCATACCCTGCGAAGTCTCCGTTTCTCTTGAATTTTAGCCCTTATTCCATGTGGGACGTAATTATGTATATGTGATTTAGCTGGATTATTCGTTTTGATTTGAAGTTCTTTGAGGATAGAACTATTGGTGCGGAACGCTATCAACGGTATTTTCAGTAGTCGTCTCCAGCACCACATGTCTAGTGCATCGATTTTTCGGCGATCCTGTAGTTTTAGTGACCAAGTTTCCGCGCCATAAGGAAAGATTGGAAACACCAGACATCTCATAAGACGAACATTTGTGTTCTTGGTTATGTGTCGGTCCTTCCAAATCTTTCCTACTATTAGAGTAGATGAGGATTAATACCAAGGTAAGAATAATGTGGCATGAATTGCACCGGCGTTACTATTGCATATTTCAAAATGAAAAAGTATTTATTGTGAAATAACTGTAATAGTTATACATTATGGTAATGTGGACTTCTTTGTAAATTGACGTCTTTTATAAAACTGTAGTATAATTCGATGCACGTAAGTTGAACCAAAACGGTGGTCATCCGCTCAGGTACAGTTATGGACAAACGTGATAGATGAATACTTACTCCGTGGTCATTAAAAATTAAACGCAAGTTAAATCATATATCAGATTTCATAAAAATAGTATCGGATTTTCTTTCAAATCATTGTATTTCTTGAACAAAGTGTTGTGGGAAATAACCGTTAGGTATTATTAAATAGAACAATTATAGGAATACTAATCTTAAACATTATTATTCATGGGCGTAACACCTTCTACATAATATTTAAGTGATATTCTAGCACTTGGGCAAAGATTTGCGATTTCATCTTCTGTGTCAGTTGAAGAATCCAATTCAGAATCACTTCTATCAGAATCTTCGACTGGGTTACAAATTCTTCCGTCATATTATCGATAAATAAGCTTTTTCGATTGTATTGACGCTATAGTATAATTAGCATGATCATTTATGTTGTTGTATGTAGTAAAGTTCATTGTGGTCTTGTCATTTTCTTGAAATTAAATTTTTCATCACATATTTGACAGACATATTATAAATGTCGAAGAAATTAAACCTTTTTGCGCGATTGTACTCCAGGTTCGAGTTCCAGGCACGCGAAGCATACGCGGGCTGCGAGGGGCGGAGTGTGATTGTTTGGGAGCAGGTTGCTATGGTCATGCACGGTCTCTCACACTGTACCTCATACCGCACTTTGATTGAGACCCGAAAATGTGTTCTGCCGCGATCTGTACGTCACTTTATGCTTTATTGTCATTTGTGCATTTGTTTATTGCATGTTGTTTTGCTAATGGTACATCTAAACGGGCCATATTTTACGACAATTTGTGGCTGCAATTATTGGGAAACATTGCCCAGCCATCAAAAAAAATTTTTTGTGCATTTTATGGCTGAGCAATCAATTGCAGGCAACATGTTGCAATATGGCTGCAATAGTATGGCCTTTGATTCATTTTAGACTAATGTTAATCAATAGTTTCCGCAGCGTACGCGATGTAAGGACTTTTTTGAGTATATTTTCCACACCTTGGGTTACATTATCGAAGTTTTCATACGGATACCTAACTTTAATGAAAATATTTTAGAGCGCATTACCATCAGGGAAAATGTAGATTGTAATGGTGAAAGATTTTTTCAAATAGGTCCCGTAGTTTCGAAGCTTATTCAAGACAAACAAACAAACAAATTTTTCCTCTTTGTAATATTAGTGCAGATACCAATTATGTTTAAGAAAATTTACAAGCCCTTTTGCAGTCCTTTTCATAATTATGCAATTAAGAGAAGTAACCAAAAACAAAATGGGTAGGAGATTCAAAGAAAAATAAAAAAATATGGCTTTGTCTTTACAAGCAGGAACCAAAATGTGACAGAATGTTTGAATTGAACAGCAAAATATTTGTACTGCTATCATGTTTTCCTTTGAGCAGATTAATAAATAGACTTATATAATAAAAATATAAATTATTTAATAATAAGCTATGGTTGCCAAAATATAAACCGATCACCCTGCAGGTTTTGAAGTGGATTGCTTCTTTGTTGCTAAGTAACTTAACAGGGGCGCACTCACCAGGTTCAAACTGTGAATAAGATGGCTGCAACACCATGTTCAAATCAATTAAACAACATTTTTAAATTTCTACCACTAACCGAAACTCAGAAGAGGTAAACATAAATCAAAATATTATGTTCATTGCTCTGGAATCAAAAAAGAAGAACAAAGGAGGTGGGCCCAATTGGAACGGGTAACTTATTACGCCAAACAAAACAAAAATGTCTTCCACAAATTGCAGTCATTGTAAAGAATTTTTATTAGTAAAAATAAAGGTAGTGAATATATCAGAGCAAGCAAATTCCATAAAAATATGCAAGCATTGGAATATCCAGCAGTAGATTTAATAAAAATGTTCTCAAACATTCAAGACATATTTAATATGGATATTAAAAAACCATAGCAATGGAAGCAATATAAAAAAATATGCGAATATGATACTGTATATTGAAATAGATATAAGCTTTATGCATAAATATCAAAACAATTCCAAAATGAATTCAGATTTCTTGTTTGATTTAGCCTGTAGATTTTTTATAAACATCGGTGTAAAGAAATCAAATATGTATTGAAAGGACGAAGAACAGTTGGTGAATACATTATTAAAAATCTAACAGTATAATATATATAAAAAAATATTAATTTTGTCAGTCTGCCTGTTTGTTTCAGTTGATCTCTGTAATGGCTGGACTAATTTTAACAATACTTTCACTAGCAGCTGATTTTATAAGGAGCAATTTAGGCTACTATTATTTTAGAAGAAAAAAATTTAAATCTCTCTCTTCTGTTTGTAACCTTATCAAACTAAACTAAATGCTAAATGGCTCGTAATCAGTTTTAGCAAGGTTACACATTATTCTAGCCTGGGAAAGCACATGTTACGATATTTTTACGCAGCTAGTCTCAAAAGATAATAATCAGCTGGCTACTGAGTTTTTTTTATTCTTTTGAGTTGTGCATGGCGTCGTCTGGAATGCATTTGGGAGCCAACAATAGAAAGCAAGACACATAAATGCTCAACACAATTTTGAAATTCATATACAACTTCGAAAATATACATTGAACTTTTACTTACAAAAGCTTGCAACTTCCGAACATTAGAAATGAGTTCTTCCATTGCATAGTTACGGGTTCCGAAGAAGAATGCCCGGCAAACGGGGCACACATCCAGACGCATCTTACAGCGACCACAGACATGGTGACCCTCATTGCATTGAAAGATCTGCCCTGAAGGTATTTCATAGCACACTGGACATTGAAGTAAATCATCTAAGTCTGGCAATGATTCCATCTGAAAAGTAGACATATAATTTTTAATACTCAATAAAGGCATCTCCTATGAGTATTGAATACTACAATTTGAAGCAGTATATATATTTCATTATAGTATTATTTAAAGGCTTTATTATTTCTATAAATCTCTATAACCCCCCACTCATGATAGGACAGGTCCGCCTCAAACTTTTTTCTACAGAATTAAACAATTACCATTATTTGTATGATCAAATGATGGTAGGTAATGGTTAGGAAACTGCAATGTTTTTGAGGAGTTTTTTTACTACAATTTTTACTACAATCTGTCTCCTTTGTGGGACATTCAGAAGCAAGTTGGTTGGTGCTATCGCTGGCTCGCTCAGTATGTGACCTCTTGTCACATCCTTATTGTTTATACAGTAGTTATATTTACTGTGATTGGATTAGTTCTTGAGGTAGTTTGCTTTAATTGTCGCGCTTTATTGTGATTCTCCATTAGTGACCAAGCCAGAGTATTTGGGTGTTGTTGGATTTGTTCTTTATAGGACTTGGTATGGCGTAAGATTTCCTGCTTCACAGTGGGCATTCATAGGTCACGGTGTAGTAGTTCCTTGGGTACAAACCAGGGTGTGTTGGTTATCATATGCAGAGCTTTATTTTGAAACCTGTGTATGATTTCTTTGTTTGAGCGAGATGCGGTGCCGCATAATTGGATCCCGTACGTCCAGATGGGCTTCAGTATTGCCTTGTACAAGAGTATTTTGTTTTCGAGAGATAGCTGTGACTTTCGCTCTATGAGCCAGTTACATTTTCGTGTTTGGATACCAAGTTGCTTCATCTTAATGAATATGATTTTCCCAGGTAAGTCTTTTGTCTAAATAATAATAATATGAGACAACATCCACACAAAGGTCTTCAAGTCCCAAACTAGGCATAGCCTGTACTATGGTAAACTGATGACTGATATACATACTTAACATATACACACCCAGACACAAATGAAACAGACATGTTCATGCACACAAATGTTTGACCTGTCTGGGGTCAAACCTGGGACCAGCGGCTCAGAAGGCAGGGGTGCTACCAACTGCGCCAACCGGCCTGTCAATGTAATCCAAGATATCTCACATGATCTGCTTGTGGGACTTCAATGTTGTTTAGTGTGACTGGAGGACAGGATCCTCTTATTAAAATAAATGTAACATTGACTGATTTGGTTTCGTTGGCTTTTATCCACCATTTTTTAAGCCAGTCTGATATGTCATTAAGTCCTTCTTGGACTATTTGTGAAGCTATTTTTGGGTCACTATGTGCAGCTAGTATGGTGGTATTGTCAGCCAAGGAGAATTTAAAAAGGAATAATTATGGAGCAGGGCTCCCTTCCATGAGTAGCCATGGTACTTTAACTCTTGCTCATAGAACAGATATAATAGACTACCAACAAGATAATAATCTCTTATATAAAGAGATATATAATATGTAACTCTAACAGACATTATATTATTAAATGCACACAACATGATTGCTTGTTATTTTTCTTATGCTACCAATAACTATCTTAGCTTATTAGCTAACCAATGCACATATACCACATGTCTACCAAGAAGCATTAAATAAAATTCTGTTGAGAAGATGCCTACGAAAAATTATGGTGCATTGTTTGATACCCAATTTGTTGTTATTAGTTGGTATGTGATAATTTAATTCCATATTACGAAAATGTAATTAAAAATATGAACAGAAACAACCTTGGCGAGTTGTTTTACTACTATTTCATTATCAATAATGAAGTTACTTACATATGTACTGAATCAAATATATATAGCACGTGTGACGACTGACTGCGCGTTGTACAACCGACTAACTACCTACCTATGTTATGATATGTATAAAGTATATCAGTCAGCTGATTTTTGGTATACATTCCTACCTACGTAACGCAACTTAGTCACGTACAATGTATACCTATGATATATTTTTATGCACTTATGTATGAATCGCGACATATATAATCCCAAACAAAATCGTCTGCGAATAATAGAGGCCGTGTTACATTACAATGCCTACCTTCATTCCTAAGGACAGAAAATAAAATGGAGGCCATCAGTACTTACGAGGTATTTTCATACGTGTTGAATACAATTTAACACTGACGGAATTTCAAAACTACATAAAATAATATCCACTACTGTTGCTGTGATAGTGACTAGGGCCTAGTCAGAGAAAACAAATTTAGATCGATTGATGTACAAGAACAATGGAAGGCACTATGTATACATAATTCAACAAGAAAATCCACTAAATACCTTGCTTTCTGTCTTTTCCGTCATTTTGTATAAATTTTAGAACCAAATGAAGCATAAATTACACCAGAACACTAATTCGATAGCCCAATATAAACTAATTTTACGTTTACTGGCACGCACAGCTGGCGAATAAAATAAATGATGGCGTCGTTCGTTCGACTCGTTCGTGTCGTCCGTCGGTTGTGCTCGTGACGTGACGTGCAGTGTTTCCAGATTAGAAAAATGAAATTACAGTGCTGGGTTGTAGAAATTACAGTAATTTTTATTATAATTAAAGTATTTGGCTATAACAAATTATAGCCAAATTACAGTGAATCAAAATATTATTATTTTATAGGTTTTTTTCAGTCCTTAACACTTTGATTCAGACCAAGAGCTTGCTCGGTTTTGTAAAAAATGAATTCAAGGCATTCGTCAAAAATTATCGTAAAGGCCTATTCAGACCTCGGCATTATTCGCTACCGCGAGCGCTAGAGAAATCCGAAAGGGTATGCGTTAATTTCACTGTTCACACCAAAGCGGATATCGCTAACGCGCGCGGTAGAGATATTCGTTGGCAACGGTTAGCGGGGCGGCGGAACTAGTTTCGCTGCTGTTACGGAACTTCATATTATTTACCCATCGAGTTCCACGTGGTATTTTTCACTACCCACAGCGGTAGCGAATATTGCTCAGGTATGAATAGGCCTTTAGCCTTGAAATTGACACAACTACAACGAAGTACCTACCCTCGAAGAGTAACCGTGCTAAATGTGCCTCAAATTTAAGCCCAAACCGAAACTCAAGTTTAACGCTATACTTTTTATAATATTAATTTTAAAGCACTAACGCCTGCTTAGCAATACCAAACATTACCTACAGTTTTAGTGAGAAAGCGACATATTTTGTTAGACTGCCCCCATATATCATAGTTGGCGATATTCCTCGTTGCTGAATATTCATTCTTAGGTACCAACCGTAATCAAACGTTTCTTTTCATCCATTTACAACCTACAGATTTTTTTGTCGCAGATATTTTCGATTTTTCAAAATTTTGTATTGATTCCCTTTAAAAAAAGTAATTCTATAACTGTCATAGTTGACATAAAATGAAAAATAAATAAAAAGCCTTTATTTTACAACAAAAATCTAACATAGTTAGTTAGTTCTTACATAGTAATTAGTTTCGCAGTTTCCTGCTAGCTATACGCTCGATGATAGGGGGGGGGGTAGATGCGGTTGAGCAGTTTCCTGCAACCAGAGAATAGGTAAGGAATAATTGGGATGGTAAATACCTGCGGAGGTGAGCTCTGTGTCTGATGAGTGCTGGTGACCGTGGGTCCTCGTGGAGGCGTCCTGCTGTCGACGGCGTGCAGAATGAGCTGAAGAACTATTGTCACTTGGTTCTAATGTTTGTATTGTCCCTTTGGGTTGTGCACTGGTTTACGCGGCGGGCTGAATGCGTGTGTACACACGTGCTGAATTAGGAGTAGTGTCTGGTTGGGCCGAACACACCCTGAAGGTCACTCGCGGCGAAGTCATTCGCGGTGACTCGTGCTGATATAAAATGGCGGTGCCATGCGGTTGCTGCGCGGCGGTACACGTCCGCCGGTCGCGAGTACAAAAAGGTGACTCTTGAGCTGACGCGTAAACGCGGGGCTGATATTGGCGGTTCCCGATTACGCCGTGCGGACGCGACGGCGCCGAAAAGATGACTGTTTCCGCTTCCTTTCGCTGCTTGCTTGTCGCCTGACAGCTGCAGGACAGCGGCGGGGGAACGCGGGGGCGCGGGTCCGCGCCTTGAGGTTACGTCACGCTTTCGCGTGAACATATTCCCCACGCGGCAAAGCTGTGGTGTGGTGGTCAATCGACAGTCAGGTGGTCGTTCTTGATTTCCACCACTCGGGTGACGCCATCCCTTCATGGGTTCGTCTTGTGGCTCATGCGCCAGTGTAGAGGCGGCACCTGGTCGTCCACTATCAGTACCAGTTCCCCGACTTGAGGTGGGCTGGATCGGGGAGTCCGTTTGGAGCGGGTTTGGATGGTGTGCAGGTAGGGTTTGGACCAGGATCGCCAAAGGTGTTGGGATAAGGGTAGGACGAGCTTGAACCTTTTTGTGTGCAGAAATGGCTCGTCCTCCTACCGAATACTCAGGTAGGGCATTGAGCTGACGTTTTAAAAGGACATGACCCGCGGTGAGAAATTCAAATTCCGCGGGGTCAAAAGAGAGTGGGTTGAGAGGGCGTGCATTGAGCTTGGCTGCAATGTGCGCTAAAAGAGCTGAAAGTGTAGGTGCGATATTGTTATTGTTGGTTGCAAGAAAGTCTTGTATTTCCCTAAGTTCATTTCTAGCGCCTACATAAATTGTACCGCAATTATATCTAATTAACGTCGGTACACCGCGCCTAGAAACAAAACGCTGTAATGCCGCAAGGAACGCTTCCGTGGATAACTCAGATACCGGTTCGAGATGGACCGCCTTCGTGGCTAGGCATGTTACAACACAGAGGTAGCCTTTTAATAGCTTGGTGTTTCTCAGTGTACTGGATTTTATCAAAAATGGTCCAGTAAAGTCCGTCGTGACTTTGCTAAATACGGGCTGAACGTTTACGCGGTCGGCGGGTGAGTCGGCCATGTACGGAGCCTTAGTTTGGACGCGGAAACGTAAACATTGTATACATTTGTATACTGATAACGTCCAGAATTGCTGGCGCAAGGGTGAGTGCAGAATGTCAGCACCTAACTGACTTAAGGTGTTTGCGATGACAGTTTGTCGTCGTGTTGTGTGTGTGTGCTGATTCTTTGTGGGCTGAGTCGGTATTTGTTGGATGTGCCGTCCTAGTCATTGCCTAGGCGGCGGTGAAGGACGCGAGGTAGTGCGCGGTGGAGTACGACGGGAGTACACCATCTGGCCCGTATCAGGTGAGGGACGGCGCCGTGGTACCTCGCGCTGTTGTACCGGCAATAAGCGCACTGGTAGTGCGTAGTATCGTGTACATACCCGAGGCTTGTGACCCTTTACATTACTACATGGGTAGCAATGGTTGTCACCATAGTGAGGTTGCGGGTTCGATACCTGTTTGGGTCTTGGCGCGGAGCTGAACGGTCGTGGGTTCGAACCCTGCGCATAGCGCGGAGGTTGTGGGTTCGAAACCTGCTGAAGTGGGGACGAGAAGCGCGCGGGTATAGTCGCGGAGCCGATAGGTTGCAGGTTCGAATCCTGCTGAGCAGATGACGAGAAGCGCGCGGGTATAGGCGCGGAGCTGAGAGGTTGCAGGTTCGAATCCTGCGCATAGCACTGAGGCTGCAGGTTCGATACCTGCTGAGCAGATGACGAGAAGCGCGCGGGTATAGGCGCGGAGCTGATTGGGTGCAGGTTCGAAACCTGCGTACAGCACAGAGGCTGCAGGTTCGATACCTGCTGAGCTGATGGGGATAAGCGCGCTGGTATAGGCGCGGAGCTGAGGGGGTGCAGGTTCGAATCCTGCGTATAGCACTGTGGCTGCAGGTTCGATACCTGCTGAGCTGATGGCGATAAGCGCGCTGGTATAGACGCGGAGGTTATTGGGTGCAGGTTCGAAACCTGCGTATAGCACAGAGGCTGCAGGTTCGATACCTGCTGAGCAGATATTGAGAAGCGCGCGGGTATAGGCGCTGAGCTGAGGGGGTGCAGGTTCGAATCCTGCTTATAGCACTGTGGCTGCAGGTTCGATACCTGCTGAGCTGATGGCGATAAGCGCGCTGGTATAGGCGCGGAGCTGATTGGGTGCAGGTTCGAAACCTGCGTATAGCACAGAGGCTGCAGGTTCGATACCTGCTGAGCAGATATTGAGAAGCGCGCGGGTATAGGCGCTGAGCTGAGAGTGTGCGGGTTCGAATCCTGCGTACAGCACTGAGGCCGCAGGTTCGATACCTGCTGAGCTGATATTGAAAAGCGCGCGGGTATAGGCGCTGAGCTGAGAGGGTGCAGGTTCGAATCCTGCGCACAGCCCTGAGGCTGCAGGTTCGATGCCTGCTGAGTTGACTTCGAGGGGCGCGCGGGTATTGGCGCGGTTATTACATCGTCATTGGTAGCTAATGACCATGTTTTTTGTTCTAATACTACAACGAGAATCACGTAATAGGCGTCTATTGTCCTTCCATACTGCTCGTTGTAGAATTCCTCCTCGTCGTCTGATAAACCTACGGAGTCTAAAATTATATAATATGCCGCGTCAAATCTATCGCGGATCAATTTTACGCCTGCGGCTCTGGCAGCGAATCCAGGGCTATAGCGCCTAGGTTTGCTAGACCTCAATGATAACGCTTCCAAATTAAGCTTAATAATAGCGATTTGTAACTGTCTAAATCTTGCTACCTGTGATTCAGAAGGCATCGTTAATCGTCGTAGGCGAATTCAGGCACAAGGACGCAAGCAAAATTAAAAGGAAATAAAAATATTAAAGTATTTAATCGTAGGTGAAATTCCGCACCTCCCTTTTCGGAAGTCGGTTATAATAACGCCTAAATTAATAACGTGTGTACGAAACCTTATGTGAGCTGATGGTTTAATTACTTTATTAATTGAAACCTGTAAGTTCGTTCGGTACTAAATATTTAATAACTGCGCGGAACCCTAATTTACATATAAGTAGTTAACCCAATTATAAATAACATATGTAACCTAATTAAGTAGCATGTCTAAATGATTTATGAGTGTTGAATCACAACAGCTAATTACGTAATAATTTTCACGGAACTCCAAAATGGTGTGCGGATCTCTATTAGGTAAGGATATAGTTCTTGAAATAAAATAAATTGGGCTGAATTCCAGACGTTCGACTATGGACGAATTATGATTATTTAATCTCAAGAACACAAGCAAACCCGTCTAACAGTACTTAGTATAATTTTATAATTAAAATCAACAAAGCACCTGGCGTAGGTAGGTACTTAGCCTTAAGAATTTTAATTACGAACCTTTCTTGCAAACAATTAGTGAACAATCGTATCGGCAGTCGTTCCAATTAGTAACAAGGGTCAGTTTCGCTTGGCAATATGTTTGTTCCTAACGAGTGGAATTTTTTTGCTAGAAGCTTCGAATCGCTAGTCGGGTTAGTTTGGCTTGGCAAATCGCACTGCCGGTTCACTCGTCTAGAAGCTTCGGATTGATTTGTATGACGTAAGGGGATTTACATTAAATCAATATCTATAAGAAGTAGTTTGTAAATTAAATAAGATTGATATCCGATATTTGGGAATTATTGAGCTTAAATGTGGGCTGATTTGTATGACGTAATTTGGGTAATATTAAGTCAATAAAATGTAGTTTGTAAATTAAATAGGTCTGATAGGGATTGATATCCGTTATTTGGGAATTAAATTGAGTTTATTGTGGGCTGATTTAATGGACTGTATTTAAGGGATAGGGGGTGATAGCATTGGTTTATCCGGCAGCGAAAGAGATTATGTTGCCGGATATCCGCGCTCGTGGGAAATGTGGTTTATCCGGGTACCCGGTTATATCCGGATAACCGGATAAATCCGGCTCGAAGGAAAATATAGTTTCGCAGTTTCCTGCTAGCTATACGCTCGATGATAGGGGGGGGGGTAGATGCGGTTGAGCAGTTTCCTGCAACCAGAGAATAGGTAAGGAATAATTGGGATGGTAAATACCTGCGGAGGTGAGCTCTGTGTCTGATGAGTGCTGGTGACCGTGGGTCCTCGTGGAGGCGTCCTGCTGTCGACGGCGTGCAGAATGAGCTGAAGAACTATTGTCACTTGGTTCTAATGTTTGTATTGTCCCTTTGGGTTGTGCACTGGTTTACGCGGCGGGCTGAATGCGTGTGTACACACGTGCTGAATTAGGAGTAGTGTCTGGTTGGGCCGAACACACCCTGAAGGTCACTCGCGGCGAAGTCATTCGCGGTGACTCGTGCTGATATAAAATGGCGGTGCCATGCGGTTGCTGCGCGGCGGTACACGTCCGCCGGTCGCGAGTACAAAAAGGTGACTCTTGAGCTGACGCGTAAACGCGGGGCTGATATTGGCGGTTCCCGATTACGCCGTGCGGACGCGACGGCGCCGAAAAGATGACTGTTTCCGCTTCCTTTCGCTGCTTGCTTGTCGCCTGACAGCTGCAGGACAGCGGCGGGGGAACGCGGGGGCGCGGGTCCGCGCCTTGAGGTTACGTCACGCTTTCGCGTGAACAGTAATTAACTATTTAATTTTACTTTACAATATAGGTAACTCCGGCGTAGGTCTCCCCTAAATGTTTACACTCTACTCTTTCTCTCACCTTCCTCATCCAGTCGGGTCCGATTATCTTAGAGAATTATGTCCCTCCATCTTTTCCTCTGCCCTCCTTGGTTTCTTTTTCCGTCCAAAGTATGCACTCTGTAACCCTTTTTGTCCATATTTCGTTATTTAGTCTACAGACATTGCCTGCCCATGTCCATTTCAATAGTCTTATCCTTTGTGTTACATCTGGTGCTTTAGTTCTCTTTTTTTATTACTTACGTGGTCTGAAGTTTGGATTCCTAAAATGCTTCGCTCCGTCTTTCGCTGGCAAATCAAAAATTTCTCTTCGTTTTTCCTCGACCATTTTAAGCGACCATGTCTGGCAACCTCTGGTTAAGCACGGGAATAGTTGACATAAATAAAGGCACTGCAGACTTTTTGTAGATATTAATGGTCCTCGATCCGCAGCGTACACGATTTAAGGATTTTTCGGCTACCTATATAATTCCATATTTTATGTAAACATGAAAAAGTATTTAATTGACATAACTTTAAAAGTTAGACATAATGGTGTTGCTGACATTTTGACTTCTATAAAAAGGTACTACATAACTTGGGATGAAAAAATATTTCCAAGTATCAAAATAATGTGATCACACTTGAACATACCTCTGAACTTTTGCTTCGTTTCCAAGTCTCGGGATGGGCTTTTCTTTTTCTTGCCGACCTACTACCCACAGGTACTGGAGAACAATCCATTGTAAATATAATGCACTTAAATTCCACGAGAAGTTCGAAATTTACTATTAAATTAATAAAATATAAAGAGCAGTTCCACTTGTAAACGTAATTGAAGCCGTACTAATTTGGTGTTTGCTAACGCGCTGTGATTGGTCCTTTTGGATGTTGCTGCGTTTGCACTAGATAAATCTGGACTTTGCTACTTTTGCAACGAATAGTAGTTTTCAAAGCTGTTTTAATGAGGGATATTGATAGCTTTATAGCTCTTGAACTTTTGAGTTTTGACGGAAATTGGTTAAACAATACGGCGGG
Source organism: Selenia dentaria (assembly GCA_917880725.1). NCBI lineage: Eukaryota > Metazoa > Arthropoda > Insecta > Lepidoptera > Geometridae > Selenia > Selenia dentaria. The sequence continues at coordinate 19,378,774 of OU862879.1, forward strand.
AACAAAATGTGTCTTTTGATTAAAAATGGATATTGCTGTTTTTGCTTTTACACGACTCATATATAGTATAATAATATATATTTTTTGCTTAGTAAAACTGATTTGAATAATCTATGGCCCGACCATAGATTATGCCCGACCGGTAGGTACGTAGGCTACGTTCCGGGAAGCGCCGAAATCACTCGCGGCGTTCTCACACCCATTCCATTAGAAGCCCGCGATCATCGTGAGCGAGCTCGATACGTCATCGATGACGTCACCGAAAACGCTCCCAACGCTCGCAGATGGTAGGTGGGTTTTCGTGGTCGTTTGCGTACTGTCACTGTCAAACATCAAATGTATAGGATTCTTTCGATTTTTGACAAAAGTTGGCGCGCTTTTCGCGACCGCGTAACTGTTCCACTTGGGTTGAACATTGCAAGCATTCATTCCAACTGGAACTCTAAACCGGGGCGCGATAGTTGTGAGCGTTGACGGTGCTTCCCGGAACGTAGCCATAGTCTCATTAGTGCGTTCGAATAGGAACCTTGTGAGCGTTTTTAGCGAAAATGCCGCTAAAAACGCTCACAAGGGCCGTTCGAATTGGGAATCTGTGGGTGAAAATGTCGTTCATGTCTCATTTTGTTCAGCGTTCGAAAAGCTAAAAAGGAGGAATTTTGACACCAAAAAGTGAAATTTTTGACCCACGTCCGGAGCATGGTTGTTTGTGATCGTTTTTTGTTAGCTATGTATTATATTTGACAGCATAATCATGCCATTTTAGCTCTTATGCTCAGTTGAGCGTTCATAAGCTAAACGAACGCACCTTATATGTACTACGTAGTACGTAGGTACTGTGTAGCGTTATATTCTCTTTGGGTACTGTGGTGTAGGTCTAGGATCAAGTATCAACTTGATACTTGATCCTAGGGTGTAGGTAGCCTGATCTTTAGATATAGTCTGATCCCCTGGTCTGATTTATCTATGCTATGATGTAGTCTGAGAAACCAGAAATTTCCATAATAAACAATATTTTTTTGAGATTTTCTGTGACTGCTGAGACATCTTCCAACACAATAACTAATTTGAAAATGATAGAAAAACTATGCTGCATTTGCCTAGTTAGGGATGAGCGACTCATTCCATTTATCGAATCAAAGCCAAAACTCTTTATTGAAAACATTTTTAGAAATAATGGTTTCCACCAGGTAAATATATCCGTACAGTAATGTTATTATGCCTAGAAGCGAGTATTAACTGACTTTCTACAAATATCTGTATTTATTAATAGTAAGTAGTAGTTATTTGTTTAGCCTTAAGGTAGTTATTTGTTTAGGCTTAAGGCTAAACAAATAACTACTACTTACTGCAGATCTTATTAGCTCCCTGTAGATCTGCAAGATTTGTCAAAAAATTGAAAAGTTTTTGTGAAATTTTGTATGATTCCTGACATCAACATTTAAATTTTATTCATGAAAGACTTTAATTGTCTGATGGCTACACTAACACTACCTTTCCCCATGACAGTTGCAAGAGCCACCCAGAGCTTAGAACTGTAGTGTGCATAGCACTGTACTGTACTCCTCACCCTGAGACATAGATTTTGTGAGTCTCTTTCGTCCACTAATTACACTTGCACTACAGTGCCCCATGGCCCAACACAGTATATCTGGCACCTGGTTTGGCTATAGACCATCTGGAACCTAATATAATTGTGTGAGTTTAGGGGTGTTAAAGAGGTTCATCTTAATCCATGCTGCATGTTGCTATTTATGTTTAATAATTTTTTGTCGCATATATTTTGTTTTGAATAAATTATGGTAAAAATAAACCCATGTAAAACAAAATCCAATTCTGCAAGATATAGCATAACATCAAGCAAAACATTTACATTATCAAATCAAAACTTGATGTACTTGAAAAACAAATGTTAGACCAGAAAGGTAAAACTTGCTGCCAGTATGTGTAGTTTTCAGTGTCATTCCATTACTTCAATTGCTTCATGAACCCACCTTGTCCACAGGTACTAGATATTTGTACTTTTATCTAGAGCTCTTTTGCATGGCAATATATCAAGTTTATAACAAAAATAGTAACATGTGTTGAAATGTTTCAAAAGGAATTTACTCAATACTCTATCATCTAATTGACAATCATGTTTCATAGCAAAAAAACTCACTGATCACAGATGCAGCATTAAAATAACAATATCTGTTACCAACAAAGGGTAGTATGAAAAACTGTAACTAAGTAATGTTATATTTCGCCATACGTTATGCAAGATTATTATTAAAAATATAGAAAAAATATACAATGCTTCCAGGGATATTGAGAATTATATTCAATGTCTTGTTCATGTTCGTGCTGCTTTCAATTCTGCAGTTGTTGCTTCGATGTTTAATAACATCTGTAGCCAAATGTTTACTAAATTCAAAGCTAGGCAGGGCAAAGACAGGGATAAAAGAGTCTAAAAATATGTAATACAAGTAATTTTTGCATTTTAGGTTTTGATGGAAAACCCTACCATATGCTATGAATGCCAAGCTCTGCTTGTAAAAACATTTAAATTTGTTCAAAAGGCACTTGCTGCTCAACAAATTTTACAAGAGATGTATACAGAATTAAATGAAGTAAGTTACTTTGTGGAATATTGGAGTTTATTGTACAATGTGTTCCTTAAGTTGTATTCTTTTATGTAGGTGTTTCTTCAAGAAACACCAGCTACATAAAAGTAGGTATTGTATAAGTGGTATATACTACAAGAAACTTTATTATTATTATTATTGTTCTACAGGCAGGCAGCTGTAAACAACTGATGTTGCCTGCAACGAACTGTACTCCACTTCACTTTCAAATGTTCTGGTAGTGTTTATCTATATGGCTTTTAGACTGGTTTGTATTTAGTGCTGATACCACAAGTTCCGGTCATTTATTCCACTATGTCACAACTCTTTTTGTTAAAAAGTGTTTGTGTGGGTTATTATGTGAGCCTGCGAAAGTGTCCTCGCAAGTTTGTGTTGCGGTTGAAGACGAACATGTCCTCGAAGTTCCGAATGTCGTAGTGCCCATTGAGAATCTTGAACGTCTCGATCAAGTCTCCACGCTCACACCTTTTACGTTATGAGGTCAAATTTAGAATTTAAAGCCTTTGTTCGTATGGTCTGTTCTATTTTGGTGAAGCTTCACTGCACTTTTTCAAGAAGATTTACACCCTTGGCATAAATAAGGACTCCATATTTGGAACGCATATTCCAGGATGGGTGGGACATATGTTTTGTGGATTTTTAGCATCTCTGGTGTTTAAAAACCAACGGCTTTCCTTACCAGATAGATCAAGCTCTGCGCTTTTTTTGCTATTGTCGTAACGTGTGTTTCCCACTTAAGGTCTTCTGTTATTTTAACGCCTAGATCAATTTGAACTTTTACATTAAATTGGGTATTGTTTAGATTATAGTTCAAGTGAGGGTTACGGTTGCCAATGTGCAATACAGTACATTTTGTAGCGTTAAGATTTATGAGCCATTCTTGAGACCAGTAAGCTATCTTGTCTAGATCTTGAAGACGGTTGTAATTGACAGGTGGGTTCACAAAAAGTTTGGTGTCATCGGCGAAGACACTGACCTTGCTCTCTAGTTGACGTGGTAACTCAAATGTGTATATAATATACAGGACTGGCCCTAAAACCGAGCCTTGAGGCACGCCGCTGAGGATATATCTCTCTTCCGACAACGACTCCCCTACTCTTACACGGAAGATTCGTAGGCGCAAAACGCTTCAATCCATTTCAGTAGTTTTCCCCGTATACCAATCCATTCAAGCTTTTGCAGTAGTCTTGTGGTTGGAACTTTGTCGAAGGCCTTTTCATAATCAAAGTATATGATGTCAATAGGTTCTCTGATGTTAAAGCTTTGCGTCCAAGAGGATAGGCACGATAGCAGGTTCGACACAGTAGACCGATGTGGGCAGAAGCCATGCTGGTGGTCGCTAACGAATCTATGCCGAGAGAGAAATTGTCTGATATGTTTCACTATTATTTTCTCCATGACCTTACATGTCACTCTCGTTAAGCTAATGGGTCTATAGTTTGCTGGTTCAAGTTTGCTGCCTTTTTTGAAGATGGGCATCATTGTAGCCGTTTTCTACAACCTAGGCAAGTGCGATGAGTCAAAGGAGGTTTGCATGAATGTTACCAATGTGTCGGTTACATTATACTTTTGCAGTACCTTTGCAAGAATTTCATCTGGTCCTGGAGCGGAGTCTGGTTTCATATCCAGGATGGCTTGGTTAACATTATCTTCATTGAAGGTTTCATCTTGTTTTGAAATTTATAGAGAGAAAAATTTACATCCTCGGACGGGATTCGAACACGCGTCTTCTGACTCAGAATGTTTGAGATCGCTAAAGCAGGCGTTAGTGCTTTGAAAAGTAATACAATAAAAAAATCGCCCATGATCACTACTGTATTGGTTTCAGACGCAAGTTGTATTTGGTTCAGTAAGATGTTGTCTTGCTCTATGGTTGAGTCGCCCTCTTTACACTCCACATAGCACAAACTTGTGATTTCCAATTTGAATGTCTACCCAAAGGCGTTCGCTAGAGCTGTGCTTTGTATTGTAAGTGGGATTTAATTTTACCGACAGGAGATCAGAACAGTTGTTGGCATATATGGCCACTCCACCACTTCGCTTATCGTTACGGCCATCTCTGTATATGTCATAGCCTAGTCTTCGTTTCCGTGGCTTAAACCTTCAAGACAACATATCACAACTAGTATAGGTTTCAGTGTGTTTACTCTTGCAATAAATATGTCAAGTTTGGACATCACAGATTGTATGAAACTTTCTTGTAGTATCTACCACTCTCACAATAAAATCTTATTATTTTAGTTTGTACACATTACATTAATTTTGTAATTAATTGTACACTTTTAACCTGTTGAATACCAGAGACGTACAGTCTGTTTCATTCACAAATATTTTGTTTTAATTATCACGGTATAGGAAAGGTTAAATCAACCAGCATAAGAACTAGAATCAAATGATTCTGCTGTCAAATAAAGAGTTGTCAAAGCCAATCACAAACAACAACTCCAGACATATATAACTCTTTTTTAACTTTGGTAACGCTGAACAAAAAGAGCCCTAAATGACATTTTCACCCACTGATTTACAATTATACTCAATAGACGAATTTGGAAGTCCATGCGACACGACTTGCGTGCTTATAATACTGCGCGTATTACGGCAGCAATTGAGCGGAACCAGGGCTCTAAAGTGTTTGCAAAGGATTCGTCTATTGGGCAAAGCCAAATGACAAAACTAAAGACCGAAAATGGCAGTATCGTTTCATCCAAGCCTGAGATTCTGAGAGAGATTGAGAGCTTCTATCGACAGTTATATACCTCGACGCGCGAACCCGTTACTGAAGCAGCTCAGGACACCAGAGCAAAGTTAGTCCGACACTATACCGAAGACATCCCGGACATCAGCCTGTACGAGATTAGAATGGCTCTCAAACAGCTTAAGAACAACAAGGCGCCAGGAGAGGACGGAATTACGATTGAACTTCTGAAAGCGGGTGGTAGACCGATACTTTTAGTCCTCCAGAAGTTATTCAATTCTGTCATCTTCGAAGGCAAAACGCCGGAAACGTGGCACAAGAGCGTGGTGGTGCTGTTCTTCAAAAAAGGTGATAAAACCTTATTGAAGAATTATAGGCCCATATCGCTCTTGAGCCACGTGTACAAGCTGTTTTCGAGAATCATCACGAACCGTCTCGCACGCAGGTTTGATGAGTTCCAGCCTCCCGAACAAGCCGGTTTCCGAAGAGGCTTTAGCACCGTAGACCACATTCATACACTACGGCAGATTATACAGAAGACCGAAGAGTATAATCAGCCACTGTGTCTAGCGTTTGTGGATTACGAGAAAGCCTTCGATTCTATCGAGAAGTGGGCCATACTGCAGTCCTTGCAGCGATGCCAAATTGACTATAGGTATATTGAAGCGTTGAAGTGTTTATACAGCAAGGCCACTATGTCAGTCCGATTACAGGACCAGAGTACGGAACAAATTCCATTGCAGAGAGGTGTGAGACAGGGAGACGTCATCTCTCCGAAACTGTTAACTAACGCATTGGAGGATGTTTTCAAACTTTTGGACTGGAAAGGATCTGGCATCAACATTAATGGCGAATACATCACTAACCTTCGTTTTGCCAATGATATAGTTATAGTGGCGGAGTCGCTCGAGGATATCGGCACCATGCTCAACGACCTCAGTAGAGTTTCCCAACAGGTTGGTCTTAAGATGAACATGGATAAGACGAAAATCATGTCCAATGTCCATGTTCCACCTATACCGGTAATTGTTGGAAACGATACACTCGAAGTTGTAGACGAGTACGTCTACCTGGGACAGACTGTCCAATTAGGTAGGTCCAACTTCAACAAGGAGTTCGCACGAAGAATCCAGCTCGGATGGGCAGCGTTCGGGAAGCTTCGATCCATCTTTTCGTCCCCAATACCTCAGAGCCTGAAAACCAAGGTTTTCAACCAGTGTGTGTTGCCAGTGATGACTTATGGCACGAAGACGCGGTCCCTTACTGTCGGCCTCATTAACAAGCTTGAAGTCGCTCAACGAGCAATGGAGAGGGCTATGCTTGGGGTTCCCCTGCGTGATAAGATCCGAGGAGATCCGTAGGAGAACTAAGGTCACCGACATAGCTCTCAAAATTAGCAAGTTGAAGTGGCAATGGGCAGGCCACATCGCTTGCAGAACTGATAACCGATGGGGAAGAAAGGTTCTCGAGAGGCGACCACGCACCGGAAGGCGTAGTGTAGGCCGGCCCCCCGCTAGGTGGACCGACGACCTCATAAAAACCGCGGGAAATCGCTGGATGCAGGAAACGAGTAGCCGGTCCAAGTGGCGTTCTATGGGGGAGGCCTATGTTCAGCGGTGGACTTCCGGCTGATAATGATGATGATGATGATTTACAATTCGAACGCCCTTGTTAGATGATTATTAGATGTTATCTATTAGAACGTATTTTACATACAGTATAATATTAAACATTAATATTTTTATTTGAATACTAGCCGTCCGCCACTGCGCCCCACGGTCCCAGTAGAAATTGCATCTATATACTGTGCCACGGTGCACCCCTTGTGGTGATGATGATGAAAAGTATCCTATGTGCCCCCACCTCATCTATCTACATACCAAAATTTTATCCAAATCCGTTCAGCCGTTCTGGCATGATTATCAAACCTCAATCCATCCAAACATTCAGATTTATAATATTAGAAGAGTATAAGATTACTTACTTGCTTTATAAAAATTTGCTTACAATAGTTAGTGAGATTTTGTACAAGATCCTTGTGCGTGCGCCAGTTGAAGGGTTAAGAGGGTTATTATGCAGTTGAAGTCTTTACATTGCGGCACTGTTTTTCAGTATAAACCTACATAGACAGAAGTATTCAATTACAAGGTACCTAATAGAATCCAACAAGAAGGTTCATGAAATATTTTGTCCAGCTTTCTGTCTATGTACTTGTATGAACATTTATCACATATATAAACTGTAACAAAAACTGCTCTATGAGTTTTGATAGTAGATACTTTGTGGTTTTGATACTGTTTACAGAGACACCTATATTCTTTAGAGTCTGAGCTTTTAATATTGTTTGTTGAAATTGTCCACCTAAAATATATTGCACTGTATTGTAATATAATAATATAATATAATATAATATAATATAATATAATATAATATAATATAATATAATATAATATAATATAATATAATATAATAATATAGTATTATAATATAATATAATAATATAATATTATTGGTACCAACAAAGGCAACTTCTTGCACTAGATTAAAAAAAATTAAAAAGACAAGCCCGCTGAGTTTCTTGCCGGATCTTCTCAGTCGGTCGCGGTCCGATCCGGTTGTAGATTTAAGAAAAAATAAATGTAAAATGACAATTTGTAAGTGCCCTCATATACTTACCTAAGAATAAAAATTGATTTGAGATGCCAAGCACTTGGTAAGTCTGATTTCCTCGCATTTTACGATTCGCATTCCGACGGCGGAAAGAATATTCTTTAACTCCATATCCTTACAGTAAAAGATTGTAACAATTGTTTTTACAATCTTAATTACCTTAATCAGGTAGCTAATTCTATCCAGAAATCAATTATTTTGTAATGATATTCTTCTTTACGAAAGTTAGGAATGGTCTGCTATTTTTGTTGTTAAGTGTACACTATATGAATAGTTACATACTAACCATTTATTCAGAACTTGTTTTAAAAAACTTATGTAACAATTTTTTAATCAATATATTATCACTACATAGTATAAAACAAAGTCGCTGTCGCTGTCTGTCTGTCCCTATGTATGCTTAAATCTTCAAAACTACGCAACGGATTTTAAAGCGCTTTTTTTAATAGAAGGTTTATATGTATGATACATGCATAATATTGTAGAGAAACACTGATGAATTTACAGGATTCTAATGTGCTGTCGTAAATAAACACATTTTTCTGCGCTTACATTGCAAACGCTGACTGAATCCCACGAGATAAATCAAAATAATGTACTACAGTATTGTACACCTTAAAAAAGTCCGCGGTGGTATATGTCTATCTCTTAGGGGTAACCCACATTAACCATGTTTATCCAAAGAATACTCGACATATATTTTCTCATCTGGCTCATTTAGGAAGTTATTTTAAGCAATACAGCATTAATCCACATCCTATTAAGTACCTTAAATACATGGTCCATTCGATATAGATCAATATGGCCCTTTATATTTCATTCTGAAGGTAGGAATATTATTTAGTATCAGCATTGCACCCGTGCGAAGCCGGGGCGGGTCGCTAGTATGATATAAGCAGGAGAGCGAATGCTTGGAACATGGTGAATAAAGCGTTGCGTGTCTATGAAAGTCAGTAGGTTGCCAAAAGAGCGCGTCGGACTGTGCATCATCATTGTCAGCCGGAAGACGTCCAATGCTGAAGATAAGCCTCCCCCATAGAACGAACTGAATAACTGTGCATAGTGGAGTCTTATTTCCGACAATAATCTTTGGTAGTATGCCAGAAAAATTATGAAAGCGTAGAGTAAAGTGAAGATGAGAGCTTTAAGAAGTATGTCTAGAGTTAAACTGAGTGACAGGATAGGCAACAGCATGATACGGAAATGTTGTGGTGTGAATGAAGGTGAAGTAACTAAAGACGAGAAAGGTATGTATAGATGGTTTACGTTAAGCATTTATTTTGGTTAGAAGGAATAAATGAAAGGAGATTAACAAAACAGGTGTGTTCGTATATGGGTCAAGTGAATAGATTCGTTGGAAGGGGAAGGCCTATAGGTGAACAGATTCATAACGTTCTGAAGAAGTGCCATGTCATGAGTTCCCATTATTGTTATTCTTATTCAGTATGGAAGCGCTAAGTACTGCACTGACGTCCCGCTTGAGGTGTATTGTGCATTTCCCCCTCATGTTGGTCCATCCATGTTGGCAGCCTTCTTTATTCTTCCGGCTACCTCTGTTTAACTCTGTTGCTCCTATAATCAATCAATCCTAAATATCGTATTGAGATTTGTTCTACCGGCGCTCCTTACCTTCTACTCTATTATTGGCAGTTTTTGAGGCCTTCGCTTTCCGCTTGCTACAGTCACAGCGATTCCACCTTGGAGCGGGACCATTTTGCCAGCAGCGATTACTCCAGTTGGTGATATCTGATCACTGTCGCTTTATTCCACGAGCTAAAGCGTCCTCCTCAAATCCCGCACTTGTTTCACACCTTCCACCTTAGCTGCAGCAGTGAGTGCGCCGGCTACATCGCTCCCCTTTCGGAAACATACCGATGGTTATGTCCTATTAGGGGGGAGTGCCGAAACCTCCTCCGCTGAAACCTTGATGATGAGTGGTTTCACATCTAGTAATTTTCTCATATCGAATTGTTATATCATATTCTCATATCATTGAGGTCTATGGTTGATTTTCGGTTTAATCCGATATGGGGCGTTGAGGTGTCACGCGGTCAAAATTCAGCCCTACCGCGTTTCCTTCTGGCTGATGCCTGCTGGCCTTTACAGGCGCGGCGTCTTGCCTGGAGTAGGTCCCCACGCCCCTGAGAGACTCGCTCCTTTGCAGGAGAGGTCACATACCGGAAGGTCGCTGGCGAAGTTGGATTCCTTTGCGTTCCGTCGGTGCCAGTCTCACCTCGCCGGTCGATCCGTGCCAAGCATGCCTCTACGGCCAGCGCGAACACCGCTACGTCGGACACCTGAAGCACTCCCTCCCGCTTCTTAAGATAAAAAGAGTCGAGAAGTTCAACTTCTCACAGCTTTATTTCCCTAAATTTCGTTCGGTGGCCACTTTTAGTACTATTTGAGGTGGTAGGCTCAGCAGGTTTGCGCTACCTCCCCCGTTACCTCCAACCTTAAAGCCGGATCCAGCCGCTTCCGCGCCAGGTCCCTTGTAGACTCCACCGTTGTTGGTCCAGTAACATCTGCAAGTGGCTGGGCCTGGGACACTAAACCATTTTCTCGCCATCCAGCCCGGATTCCAGAGGCGCCGGGTGTTAGCCGGGTCGCATGGCGTCAAAAAATATGAAACGTCACAACACAAGACAAATGTGTCTTGTGTTGTGACGTTTCATATTTTTTTATATTTTCTATTATAAAGTTCTGTGGACATAAGATTTCCCTCTTTGGCCGGGCGTGGGACCGGCTCCATACTCAGTTATTGTGCTGTACCTAAGTGATGCTATAAGATGTAAGGGAAAGCAGTGCCAGCAGAAATATGCATTTGTATATCATAAAGTTACACCATGTTTTATTAGAGTAGGATCATATTCATCGTCTGATCATCATTTCCGTATTTTTAGATCAATTTGAAACAAATAGAAGATAAAAGACAAGAAGCAGGTTTAATTTCTAAATTAAGCATTCAAGACATAAGTATTCACTTTAGTAACACTGAAAATCAAAAGCCCACTCCGCAAGTAAATAATGACGCGCCAAATGACCTACAACAAAATGAACGAGAAAAGGGCATAATGGTAGTTAATCATGTTGAAAGCGAAGCAAAAGATGAATTGCAGAAAACCGAACGTGATGAGTACATTACGAATACAAATGTTGTTATAAGTCAAGCAGAAGATGAAATTGAAGATAATGTCTGTGAAAATCATATGAAAACAAATGAAACTAAAAGTGAAGCAAATGATGACTGTAAAAAGTACTTCCTGGAAATAAATAATGTTCAAATAGAAGCGAACGATGGGATTCCAAAAAATGTATGTGAAAATTTTATTATGGAAATGAATGTTGTTAAAAGCGAAGATATAGATGCACTTCAAGAAAAAGAATGTGTAAGCTACATTACAGACATAAATGAAGTAGAAAGTGAAACGATAGATACACTCGAAGAAAATCAGTGTAGGTTAGAAATCAATAGTTTTCCTGTTTCTGATCCACTTTATTATACTCAAATTGGGAATGAACTTGTAGGCGTATTATATGATCCTGATCTAATAGAGATACCAGATACTGCTAAAAGTGATGGCGAAGATTCCGACTTTGAAGAAGCTGACAATTTAGAATTAAAACCAGTGAATGAAGATAATATAGTGCCAACCATAACAATTGACGACTCTACATCGGATGATAATACAAATGTTACACGTAACCGAGATACTAGTAATAGAACAGAATGTTATAGAAGTGAAATGCAGATGAAAAACAAAAGAAAACGAACCAAATCGCATCTAAAAGAAAATAAAAGAAAACAAAACAAAAGACAAAAGAAAGAATCACAGTCCACTGTGAGGAAATATAAGAGAGGACCTTACAAACCATCCACATTTATATTAAACTTACCTTCTTTTGCTAATAAAAAAAGACAAAGAAATGTTATCAAATATGCGAACAGTGATGATTCTGACAGTTCCATTTCTAAAAGGCTTAATAAGAATTGGATAATGAATGAACCAGTTGACCGTGAATTTAAACCGGAATCTTCTTCTGATTCATTTGATTCAATGTATGAAGACTATGATGATACGGGTCTTCGTATAACAAAATCGGATATGCGAGAATATCCAATGCAATGTGATCATGTATGTATCTAATAACTACTATTACTTACTTACGTGCCTGTTTATAGAATCATGTCGTCACTAGATACTTCTTCATTTATAACCTAGCCAAACGTAACCTATTGTTGGAGCCTCGACAATCTTAACAGGTATAACCAAGATACAAATCGTGCGGTCTGATACAAGACAGTAAAATACAAACCTACCCCTGGCAGTTGCAATATGATGGCATTAGACTGATTTATTGTATTTTACTTTATTTACTAATTACATTACAATAAAATAAAATTGCAACAGTTACTGCACAGAAGCGAGTAAAATTACTAAATTTTACTAGCTGAATTTTACTTCATACTTTGCACAATTTTGCTTTGAGCCGGAACCAGCACTGTGTGGTGATAGTGGGATCCATCATGATGGTGATAGTGGGATCCATCATGATGGGATCTTGTACAGGAATCCTCTTCCTGCGATAGGATTAAATATTGTGTTCATATGCTACAAGATTACTTTATTACACCAAATGATTTCGGCAACTGAATATAAAGATACTTTTTCCTGAATATAAAGTATCCTAAATCCTGTTGCTATAGAATCTATAATATAAAAATGAATCGCATGATGTGTTGGTAAGCGCATAACTCAACAACGCCTTGACCAATTTGGCCAATTCTTTTTTCTACATGTTCGTTGAAGTCCAAGGATGGTTTTTACGGCGAGAATAATTCGAATAATTGCAGAGCATATTATGCTTACACAACAGTATTATTAAAAATCTGTATATATATATTTTTACTACGTCATAGTAATGTTGTTTATTACGTTTCAGTGTATAGCGGAAATACCTGAGAAAAGAGTCCACTACTACCATTATATGAATGCTCATCCACACATCCCATATCCTTATCCAACCAAAAATCTTCGTGTTCTATGTCAGTTCTGCGGCCAAACATCTCGAGTAAGTATAATTTTAATTGCTTTTAATTTAACTGATCTCGGTTACACCCGCCATGGACGATGATGATGAAAAGTATCTTATGATCCAGTGCCTCATCCATCAACCTCCATACCAAATTTCATCAAAGTTCGTCCAGCCATTTGAGCGTGAAGAGTTAACAAACATACAAACACACTCACAAACTTTCACTTATATAATATTAGTGTGATTCTAAGAAGTTTCTACCGTTTCTTATCCACTGCTCAATTAGATTGCTCAACTGGTTAAAGCAAATGAGCAGTATTATATGTTTGTATAACCATACATTTCATGCTCTATACCTCAACTATTTTTTGCTCAACTTGTTGATTAGTAGGTCATCCTGTATAACTGCATCAAGTTGAGCAGTGAGTAATACCAACGGCTCAACTGGTAAAACTTGAGCAGTGGGTAATACCAATGGCTCAACTGTTAAAAATTTAGTTATGGGTAATACTAGCAGCTTAACTGGTAATTTCTCAACTACGAATAGTTAAGCAGTGCACAGTTATAATTATAAACTAGAAATAAAAACTTCAAACCTCATAATATACTTCACACACTACTAATTAAAAATCTTAAAATACTAAATAAAAATATCTTACAAGATAAGTGTTCAAAACTTAACTAATTTATTAAATTAACAAACTTTGACGATAGTAACACGAGTACAAACTATGTCTTATGTAGAGGAGGGAGTTTCCTCCCCTCTCCCATAATTTTCTAAAGGACTGGTTGGAGCATCCAACGTCGTCCTGCGACCTTTATCAGGTCGTCTGTCGGTGGACGACCTACGCTGCGCTTGCCGGTCCGTGGTCTCCATTCCAGAACCTTCCGGCCCCATCGGCCATTTGTTCTGCGTGCTATGGTGAACTGGAGACATTACTCTCCAGTGTATGTGGGTTACTAAAGTAACATATGGTAATCATTATTTTCTTCTTATAATAGTATTCTAGTCGAGCGGGCACAAGAAAGTGCCTTGCTACTATACTGTGGATTTATCTTCATCAGAAGCTCGTGTCCAGTGGCCTTGAACTACCAACCGGCTGAACGGTGGCGACGATATCATAACTTTATTTGCTTTCCATAGTCATGTCAATAACAATTATGAAGGGTTGCCCTTCATATTATTTCCTAATTGAATTTTGAACCACTAGACTAGATTTTAGAGAAAAACGACATAATATACTCGAATGGGATTCGAAACCGCGTCTTCTGACATTCGTGTCAGACTAAACTTGAGGTTTCGTAATTATGAGGCCAGTAAATGCCAGTTACTAATATGCGATATTAGTGTCGCAAGTATTATTAATTTAAATATAAGCATTATATTGACATTACATATTTCTATTTTTCTACAGACATACGAACTAAACGAAGCACATGAATTGACCCACGGCTCCAACAAAAACTATTTCTGCGATAAGTGTCATAAGGCATTTAAAAATAAAATACAACTTTATAAACATACATTGAACAGACACGGGAAAAAGTTGTTACAATGCGATTATTGTGGGAAGCAATTTAAAACGAGGGGAGAAATTGTTTTGCATATACGCGTAAGTTACCTTTATTTATATGCGGATCTTTGTGTTAATCTTTTAATTATCTTCCTTTTATTTTTAACTAACTACTGCCGGAAAATTATCAGTTTAATCAGAATAAAAATCATCAACCACAATCACAGATCATGGAAAACTGGTATATTGATATGGGTAGTACCAAGTCCATTTCTAAGTAAGGCAATGAGCGATAGGCCAGTGAGCGGGCCCAGTGAAGGTTTAGTGCAGCCATGATAGGTCCCATCCCAGCCAGATTAGCTGAAGTCGAAGTTTTCAGACTGCCCAAGATATACCTCAGTCAAGGAATAATGACTAGTCGTATGTTGTCTTAAGACAACAACCACGGCTGACGGTTTAACGAGCTGAGCGGATTAGGCGCTCCTCCAAAAAGTACTAGCGGTCACCCATGTATACCTATGTGACCGCAGCAAGGTTTTCTAAGGTTTGAGGGTTGGTGGCCAACCTCCCAGCTTTGTGCGGGCCGATACAAGCATTGAGCGAACTTCGTTGAAATAACTTTCGTATTGATTTGCGATACGGTTAATATAAACGGCTGTTACAACTAGCTCCTCGGGCGAAAATGCAAAATAATGCACATTAAAAATAAATAAATATTGATAAACAAGTAATAGTTGATAAAAACAAATGACCCGGCTGCGAACAATATAACACTTGAGTCCAATATCTCGTACTGACGAGGATGAAACTAAAAAGTAAATATGTATTCGTGTGACACTGCAACTGATATACCTACTGCAACAATCATGGCTCTCAAACTGAGGTCAACAACTATCACTCCTTAACCCGTCCGCATCAGCGCAAAAAATAACAATAGATTTATGAATGAAACTTAACTCGAATGAGTCTTGCTGATTCGGACAGATTAATAGGCTTCAATATTATACCCATATTGCTAAAAATACTATCTCTGTATCCACTATATTTTGATATCAAAAGTAAATTAAGCCAGTCTACAATTTGCAAGCAATTGTTAACTTAAAACTAATTGTTTGGACTAATAATTGCAAATCGAGTATTCAACTGCCCTCAGTCACAGCAAAATATAAATCTAATATTGCATTTGCTTTGCTTGTGATAAGCGTGACTTAAAAAGGTATTATGAATCCTTTTTATATACAATTAAATCACTTTGAGTACATGACTAACAAAAACGATTCCAACTTGAGGCTGTTGTGGAGATGTCCGACCTATCCAACGCGAAGGGAACAACTCGAATACTCCCGTCTAAAATCTTAAGCTACTCAACTAACTCAAGACTACTCTTTTAGCTAAAGTTAAGAAAGAGTTGGAAATAATGTCAGAAAAATGTAAACTCCCTACCCTACGTAACGATCATGATGACTTGAAGTGAGATTATGTTAAGATCAGGAGAAGGGTTCATAACAGTGACACAAAAATCGTGGACATTCAATAGCACCGCAACTCAATCAATGAAATCAAAAGCAAAAAGTCCATAGCTAGGATGTAATACATTGAAGTTGTGGAATAGCCTGGAACCGCCCTGAATCTCCAACAGATCTCGTTACCAAGATTGCACTACATGCAGATATTGATATTGCTACTGTATCCTGATCCTGATGTATGTCTGGGTCCGCAACAGTATATTTTCTTACGAAGAAACAAAGAATCTCCAGCGGTGACCGAACGGCCACAGTTTTGTTTACTATTGTTTTTGCATTACTTCTAAAACGAACATGTGAAGGTGTTTTTGTCAATGTTGATGTGTCGAGCAAGTCGCTCGTCTGATTTTGCCTACAACAGTACCTTTCCGAATCTCAAACTACAAAAATCCAAAACCCTGTATGGTAATGTACTGTACGCCATCCTGAGATATGAGATGCTAAATCTTTTGCTCTGTAATTTCGTTGGCAACAGTACACTTCAACGAAACACTGTAATGTGTGCACTCTACTGCTTCATGGTTGCATAACTGGCCAAGGTGTGCTACTTCCCCAGGCGGACTGTAAAAGTTTGAACACTACTAAACATGCTGTCTACTTATGATTTAAATAACGATTATTAAAGCACTAACGTCAGCCCAAAATTGCAATGTTTGGTCTCGCTGGACAGGTGTCATTCTTATTGCGATGGTGTATATAGTAGCATATGGCTAGAAGAATTAGCTTGTTCCACAAATAAGGTTTTTAGTAAGCGAAAATGTGAAATTATTTTTCCCAATGTAATTCTGTGGAACTGATTCCATAAAAGACGCGAGCGAAGCCGCAGACGTATCAATTAGAATGTAAGCAATCATTGTTATTTTTTCAGATTCACACAGGGGAGAAGCCTTTTAAGTGTCACATTTGTGGTGCTGGTTTTGCACATAAAGGTAATATTAAAATTCATATCCACTCTAAGCATCAAGGGACGTCTTATAAGCCAAAAAGCAGCAAAAAACAGGAATCAACTTGCTCAACTATCGAAGAGGAAGACGAAGATCAGCCGTTGATATTAATTAAGAAACAAAAGTCAACCGAAGAAAATACGATTAATGCTAAAGATAAATCAAATGAAAGGAAGCTTACAAAAAAGCCCAAAAAGAAAACTTGCTAAAAAATCCAAGCCATTGCTGAATAGACAGAGCATTGAGAGTAATAAGTTGGGATCAGCTGAAATATAAGATCATTTGGCAGGTTTTGTGTAAGTGGATTTTGCTGGAAATATAAGATCATTCGGCAGTTTTTGCTAACGGAAACTAGAAGTTACTAATATCACGTTAGTCGTTACAAGTCAAGTACACCGAGGATTATATTGCAACTATTATATTATTAAATTTGGAAATGTCACAATTCTGGATTAATGGAAATGACAATAACAAAAACGAGATGGCTGTTTATGACTTCAGGTATCTTAGAAATTTCGGTACCTCAAAAGATTCGTTTTGTAAGCTGATTATTACAAGTACATTATGCAACAAGTGCGCGAAGTTGTGTATTAAAACCGAGACGGGCTTTAGGTTTAGGTCTGAGATCGAAGATCGAAGGCCTAAATAGAGTAGAGATTTTAATATACAACGCACACGAGTTTCATACGACGTTTTTCAAGTATTTTCAACATACTTACTTGCTTGTAAAGCTTTCACTTGCAATTTGAGCTTCAGATAATATTTCTGGTGGCGTAGATTGTATCATAATGGTTAAGTTCGTTTTCATCTTCATTGCTAAAAGCTGACATTTTTCACAATAAATAGCGTATAATTTATGTACTGAATCATCATCATCATCATCATCATCTCAGCAGTAGCACGTCCACTGTTGAACATAGGCCTCCCCCATAATTTTCCAAAAAGACCGGTTGGAAGCGGCCTGCATCCAACGTCGTCCTGCGACGACGTTGGATACTGATAAAGGTATCAGTTCGTCTGTCCACCGTGTCGGTGGATGACCTACGCTGCGTTTGCCGGTCCGTGGTCTCCACTCCAGAACCTTTCGACCGCATCGGCCATCTGTTCTGCGTGCTATGTGCCCTGCCCACTGCCACTTAAAGTGGCTAATCTTCTGGGCTATGTCGGGGACTTTCGTTCTTCTACGGATCTCGTCGTTTCTGATTCGATCACGTAGAGAAACCCCGCGCATAGCCCTCTCCATAACTTGTTGAGCGACTTGAGCTTAGTTATGAGGCCCATAGTATGAGACCGTGTTTCAGTGCCATAAGTCATCACTGGTAACACACATTGGTCAAAGACTCTTGTATTTTTGACGAGCAGACGTCGCGAAGTTTCCGGAACGCTGCCCAGCCGAGTTGGATTCGACGATTGGCCTCTTTCTCGAAGTTGGACCTGCCTAGTTTGACTATGATGTACAGAATAATAATTATCTATTAAAGTTTAACTTTCTGTTCTGCATTAAATCCAAGAGCAAAATCAGAAAATGCAGTTTTCTATTTTCCCGCGTTTGCAAACATGCGCGCGCAGATAAAATAAGACCAAAGAGGTTAGGTTTCGCATCTGAATTTCGCACATAATCAAACTCTTTCTGTTAGCATGCTTCGCCCTTCTCACGACGCACGTATTAATCCTCCGAAAATAAATGTTGTGTATAATTTTGCTATTATGTATTTTAAACTTTTTAATCCGATGCATACATATAAATCATATAGGTAATTGAATTATTTGCTAAAATGTAATTGTTTTGTATTGTATTTTGACGAATACAGTTTTATTATTTGCAAAAAGTTGTTTTAATTTTAAGGTTAGAACTTTTTGCTCATTTAAAAAAAGTTAAATTTCATTTTCGCACTCGTGCGGGAATGAAAAGTAAAAAGCACGCGTTCGAAATACGCTGCATTTTGATTCTAATTACCGTTCAGTAAGAGTCCCTTTACTAGTAGGTTTGTTTAAAAAAACAATTGCATGTTAAATATGTTGTTGATACTAATATAAAGATACCGGCTTCACTCACTTGGTATTATGTCGGTTTAAGTCCGACGACGTTTCGAACGTGTAAGACGTTCTTCTTCAGGGAGTGTTCACGCTTGGAGATCGCGCCGCGCACTTACAAGTTCGAAACGTCGTCGGACTTAAACCGACATAATACCAAGTGAGTAAAGCCGGTATCTTTATATTAGTATAATGTGTGATACTCACGATAGTTTTCAAACTCTATGTTGTTGATGTCTAAGACTAAATATGAAAATATTTCTTCGTAATAGAGAATGGCTGTTGGGTTATAAAGAGTTAATTAATGTATGGGTTTTGTGTTAAACCAACCACAATAAAACTAATGTCTATATTATAGAAAGATTTTTGTTATATCGAACGATGTTATAAAGAGTTTATTACATTGTAGTTGCATTTGCCCATTTTTTTGCACATTTGGGGTTGCTACTGAAGATCAAATATTATTATTATATGATTTTTAAAGGACTAACGCCTGCTTAGCTAGCAAACTTTGGAATTTTAGAGAAAAAAAATACTCATCCTCAGACAGGATTCGAAACCGCTGCTTCCGACATAGTCAGACGCCATGGCTACTAGGCCACCAAGGTATACCGTACGAGCATTGAATTTTGACTCTCTATTCGATTTTAACTGTCGTATGGGGAGTCCAGTGACATATATTGAACATCTTTACAAGTATTATCCAACCGGAAGAATTTTTCTGACACGGATTCTCGTAAGATGCAGGGTCGAATCCCTTCCAAAGCGAGTATTTTTCTCTCTCTAGTTTTGAAATGACGTCACGGACGGTATAACGTCAAGTAACCTGTGAGCAATTTCACGACCGTAAAAATATTAATTATTTCTGATTCGACTCCATTTTATTGCTAAAGTGTTATCTAACATCCAACGTAGCTGTGTCAGTGTTCGCGTACACACTCTCTGGATAGTGCATATTCTTGTAAAATCTAGATCTAGTTTATTTTGAATGTAGGTACTTTACGTTCTCTGAAATTGACATTGGAATAATAATAAAATCCAATATCGATCTTCGTTTTGGCGCCATCTAGTAGTTGCTACCAGTACTTTTAAGAACACATCACACAGTAAATTTGTACTGTAAGTTTTCAAGCGTTACGATGGCGAAATGCACTGCGTGCGGCATGTTGCGAACCATCATCGGGGGGCCGCCACATGTACTACTTGCCCTTGTATTTTTCATAGAGGATGCGTAACGGTTCCTGAGGGAGCAGCTATGTGTAAAAATTGGACATGCCCAGAGTGTAAAAGAACACAACGCTATGGTAATAACAGCTGTACACCTGTTAAGCGTATATGCGCGGTTCAAACCGACCTGCCAACACCACGGTCAGCGGGTCGGTTTGAATACTATTGTCAGCTTGTGGTAAAAAAAATCCCATCCCTAGAAACAGCATCCGCGGGAGATTTAGCTATTCAAGCGATGAGGCGTGAGCTAGCGGCTCATATGGCTGAGGCACGCGAGTTTCGCAAGGAAATTCGTGATTCATCGGTGGGCATGGGCCAGCGAATGGACGGATTGGAGCGGCGAATCGAAACAATGGAGCAAAAAGAACTAGCGCTAGGATCGACTGAGGTCATTGAGCTAAAGCTATCACTGAAGCACTAATTGAGCCAGCTCAGGCAAGCGCTAAATGACCGAGGTCAGGAAGCACAGCTGTGTGACCTCGACATAGTTCACCTCCACGAGCAAAACGGTGTAAACTTGGAAAATGGCAAGATATTATCTTATGCAGATGATACTGCTCTTATTTTTGTTGGTAAAACGTGGGAAGAAGTAAAGTTGCGGGCTGAGAAAGGTATGAGGACGGTGACTAAACGATTGAAAGATAACCTTCTTACTCTTAATGTAGAAAAAGCAAAATATCTAACATTCATGAATCCACGTAGTCCGATACCTAAAATTGACGTAAAGGTTCACTTTAACTGTGTGTCTAACATTTGTCTATGTCCAAAACTCTAAAGTGTATCTAATATTAAGTATCTATGGGTAACCTTAGACAGGAGAATGACATGGAAAACACACATTAGGACACTAAGTAGTAGAGATAGAAAGCTTATTTACATATTCAAAAACTTAAGAGGTATAGTGTATAGAAAATTAATTATTGAAGTTTATAATGCACTGTGTAAATCGATCCTTACTTATTGCAACACATCTTGGGGTGGAACGTTTAACTGTTACATGATATTGATTGAGCGTGCACAACGCGCAATATTAAAAGTTGCAACTTTTAGACCATTTTTGTTTCCAACATCAGAACTTTACAAGGATTGCAGATTACTAAACTAAAGATAACTACTCATACATAATATCATTATGCTTCAACATAGGAATCCGAAACAAAACACTAATAAAAGAAGGAAAAATAAAGTGTACACTATACCGAAACTAAACACAAATATGCGAAGCGATATCTTCCTTTTCTAGGCCCACATTTATACAATAAAGCTAGCAAAATAATTAAAGACCTCAATAAATTTAGTAAGAAAGACGTCAAAATTGCTCTGTATAACTGGCTGAGGAATCTCAAAGTCAAAGTCGAAGTCAAAATCATATAATGCAATTTAGGCATCAAAGACGCACGTATGAACGTCAATTTTTCATTATAATGTACTTTTAAAGACTTCCGCCGCGTTCCAAAATATATAGAGCCTACCGAGAAGAAGCGGCAAGAAACTCGGGGCCATTCTTTTTATATAGATGTTTTTACTTAGGTACTACAAATATTAGCTCCAGTGTGTTGCCTTACAAAAGAGAACATAATAATGTTATCAGTAGGGCAAGACACGCTACACTTTGACATCTTAGTACATGAATATATAGATCCTTTTTTCTTTTTTTTTTGTCCCGGGGAAATCCTTTATGGATACCAACTACCACGTAGGTGGTTATGTGGGAGTCCGTATACCCACCAAAACCCCGGGGTGTTCCGTCACTGCCGCCCTCGGCGGGAACGCGGGACAGATTTTCCACACGACCGCGAACCCGCCGTGGCTGTCCGTTGCCGGACCCTACTCTTCGCGGCACGCCAGAACACATGGCACGCCGCAACTACCTCGGAGACCAAACCCGCCAACAATGAGCGCCAGACTTCCCCGTGTCTGGACGCCCGTGGTCTCCCTGCGGTGGGTCGGATACGTAGCCCCACCGCCTGCTACGTGAGCCACAGGGGATAATCCCCAGTGACCCCACCTCCTCGAGTCTGCGCCGAGCGCCCGGACCCCACCTCCTCGAGCCTGCACCAAAGTGCCCGGGCCCCCCTCCTCGAGCCTGCGCCAAAGCGCCCGGGCCCCACATCCTCGAGCCTGCACCAAAGCGCCCGGGCCCTACATCCTCGAGCCTGCACCAAAGTGCCCGGGCCCCCCTCCTCGAGCCTGCGCCAGAGCGCCCGGGCCCCACCTCCTCGAGTCTGCGCAAAAGCGCCCGGGCCCCACCTCCTCGAGTCTGCGCAAAAGCGCCCGGGCCCCGCCACTCCTATGTGGACTTGGCGGCCAAAGACCATAGGAGCGGCCCCGCCTGAGCCGGCCAGCGCACCCCAACGCCGGCGGGGCCCCTGGGTTCCTCTTGGCTACACCGTGGTGATCCAAGCCACGGCTACTGAGCCCCCCCGCCACGTCAATGCGGGAACCCTTCGGGGGGGATGAGTATGTAGATCCTGGAGTGATCAGTCCCAAGCTGTTTTATCCTCCAAGTAATCCGAAATTTTGTAATAAACTTTTTGTCAGAGTTTAGTTTTAATAGTAATTTTAAACTTATTAATAGGCAAATCTCGGATAACTTGGGAACTTTATTATAGAATCGTATACATTGTCCCATTAAAGAATGACTATTCTGTGGAGACGCGTTACATGTACGGATAGCTTGTGCTTATTTCGCGTGTTGCTGGAATGAGCATCACTCCTTTTATCAAAACTGCTAATGTTTTTCTTTACATCATTAGATTTTCATAGATAAACTGAGAGACAACAGTTAGAATGTTTATGTCTTTAAACTTCTGTCTAAGGGAAACTCTGGGAGCTAAACTGTTGATCGCTCGTATAGCCCTTTTTTGCAGTATAAAAATAGAATTAATATTTGCAGAACATCCCCAGAGCAGTATGCCATAAGTCATAACGCTATGGAAATAACTAAAATAAACTATTCTAGCTGTATCTACATCAGTTAATAGTCTAATTTTTTAACAGCATAAGCCGCTGAACTGAGCCTACTAGACAATTTTTTAAAGTGGGGACCCCATTGCAATTGCATTGCAATCTTAGTTATGAAGATACTGATCAAATTCCTGAAGGTAGTTGAATAGTTTTTTATATATAAATACATTTGCATCAGGCGCCTACCATACCTTACACACGCACGCACTCACACTGGGTATACTTAACTCACAAACTCAGACACAAAACATAAATGATAAGTTTATATGTATAAAATATTAGTAATACTTTTAAATAACCACTACTTTATTCTATTTCACTTTTGGTTTCAAACATTATAATGTAATTTACACACATATAGTTAATTATCATGTAGATTCTGTGCGACAGCAGACTAAGTTAATAGACGCAACACACGCCATGGCTTTTTAGTAATTAATTGTTATTGTGTATTCTAGTTTATACACAAATTGTATATAGTTATGGATGCACCTGGCCCCTCCGTACTAGATTAAGCTGCTGAGTAAGCTTTATTGTGCTTACTCAGCATAGAAACTCTTAGAACATAAGATTGTCATTATGCAGACGCAGCTGCCTGTGTCTCGGCAGGTGTGAACTGCCCATGTACTTTATATCATAATTATATTAGCCTCCAAATCGGCAACACGTATTTTTATTTTATAATTTTAATTAAATTAATAATTAGTTTTTAAAAACATAATTATACGCGCCCAAATCAAGAGTGGCGCAGCCGTGCCGGATTTTCACCAGTTTCGCGAGTGTGTATGGAGATTTCCCGACGTACAAAACCGTTGGAAAAACCCTGCGTAAGCCGCGAGTGGATCCGTCGAACCAAATAAATTTCTTTTTGATCGGGTCAAAGTAAGCGTATAAACGAGTATGGGAGAAAGAGTGAGCATCGGCTGGTGAGTCAAAATTTTCGCCATTCCTTTGTTTCCTAAATCCTCCTGTATTTCTCATTAGTGTAATTAAGTAACGTGATTGTTATTATTGAGATTGGAACTCTCTCAATATAACGTGCTTGGTTTTCTTAATATGAATTTTTAGTAAGGATAATCTAAATATAGAATTTACATAGAGTAAAGAAACATTCAGACAAAACAGAATATAAATTAGATTATGTTATTGTCTCTCATATTTAGCATAGAATAAATAACTGATCTCGAAATAGATCATTATTCTGTAATAATTGAATCATATATTATGCTAATATGATATAATATAATTAAAATATTTATATTTAAAACTATATTTGCATATAAAAATATTACTTCACATTTACAAATTTTACAAAAATATTTTCTTGTGTACGTGTGTATTATACTGTTTTATTTCATGTGTTTTTGTGTGTGTTAAATTTATAGTATTATTCATAATTAAGTGTTGTGTACTCTCTAAACCTTAACTGCTCTACAATGTCGGTCGAAAATGTAGCCATAGTTTCTATTCCAAACGAAGTGATTAGAATTATTCCACTTTTTAATGGTGATAAGCGACATTTAAATTTATACATTAAAAAGTGTGAATATGTCATAGAAAGATTTAATAGTAGAGGCAATGAAGAGCAGAATCTATATGTGTTTCACACGATAACTAGCAGGCTTACGGAGAACGCAGCTGCGCTGTTATCGGAACGTGACGATATCGTCAATTGGTCCGCGTTAAAAGACTTACTTCAGCAACATTTTGGAGATCCGCGTAGCGAAGCATGTATTGGTATTGAATTAGAATCTATGAAAATAAAATCCGGTGAAAGTTTTCTAGAGTTTTGTAACAGGATCCAGAGTGTTCGGTCAGTGTTAATTTCAAAAGTTAATTTAATTACGGACGCAGAAATGAAACGCGCGAAAATAACTATTTACAACAATACAGCTCTGAACGTATTCTTATACAACCTTCCGGAAAATATGGTTCGTATAGTCAGACTAAAATCACCTTCAACATTGGAAGTAGCTTTGAGTATAGTACTCGAAGAAGTTAACTTCCTCGAGCAGTATAGCGCGCGTAACCGATTTCAGAGCAACAGCCAAGTTTCAAAACCAGCTATAGGTATAACCGTGCATACTCCAAGTGCACCAGGGTTTCGATTTGGCAACGTACCTCAACCAACTGGGTTTAGACCCATCATGCCTATTAACACACCTAAATTTAACTTCGGTATTCCTCCTAACGCGCAAATGCAAGGTCAAAACCGACCGCAGCCACAATTCGGCTATAAGCCACAACTGGGGTCTCAGCCACAGCTTGGGTACAGACCACCTCAACAGTTCGGCTATAGGCCACCTCATCAGTTTGGCTACCGACCACCTCAACAGTTTGGCTATAGGCCACCTCAACAGTTTGGGTATAGGCCACCACAACAAATGGGCTATAGACCACCCCAACAATTCGGCTATACACCACCACAGGTACAGAAGCCCCAATTGCAAGTAAGTGACGTATCCATGAGGACAGCGCCTCTTAGGCCACAACAGGGTTTTAGACTAAACGAACTGACATTAGACAGTGATGAAGGACATAATAACTATGATGACGTGTATTACTATCAAGACGAATACTCTTATGATGACGGATCATACTATTATAGTGATGAACCTAACACGGACGAACATAGTGAAACATTAGAACAGACTGACGTTCCTCAATCTCAGGATTTTTGCGAAACCGCTTCGACAGACAAGAAATCTTAGAACTAAATTGCGATCCAAATTTAAAACTTCCGTATGTGTATATAGAAGAAATAGACTCAAATTTTATGATAGATACAGGAAGTATGAGATCATTCATAAGCCCTCGAAAAGCATATGAATATTTTGGTGAATTTGTACGTAAGGAACCATTCCAAGTAGTCAGTACTCATGCATCGAGTAGACATGATGAGGTTATAGAAATTCCCCTAATGCCTACCTTTAATAGCAACGATTATCACAAATTTTATTTGTATGACGTTGATGCACGTTACGATGGGCTTATTGGAAACGATCTTTTGCAACAATTAGGCGCCCTTATTGATTTAAAGGACAAAGTATTAAAAACTAATGCGGCTTGTATACCAATAATCAACAATAATTTAAATTACATTATTGAACTACCACCACGATCAGAACAGCGAGTCAAACTGCCTATTGACCAACATTCAGGTGACGCTATTCTTGATTTCAAAGAATTTGCAGATGGTTTGCGAATGCCTAGTGCAATAGTGAATTGCATTAATGGCTATGCATCTACGGTAATTCAGAATACCTTAGAGCGTTCTATGACTATAACTATAAAACAACCTTTAACAGTAGTTCAATTTGAAGAAACAGAATGCAACCTTAATTTCACGAAAAATATGACAGACATTGACACAGACAATTTACTTACTGAAAATTTGGACAAAATTAGACTTGACCATACAAACGACGAAGAACGTGAGAAAATTTATAGACTATGTCTAGAGTACAAGGACATATTTTACTGTGACCAACTACCCTTGACATTTACTAATCAGGTCAAACATACTATACGCACCAAAAACGAAGACCCGATATACGTTAAACCATACAGACAGGCCCCGACTCAACAAAATGAAATAAATAGACAGGTAGAAAAGTTATTGACAGACAATGTTATACAAGAGTCTCATTCTCCTTGGAGCGCACCTGTACACCTGGTGCCCAAGAAGATGGACGCATCAGGAGAAGTGAAATATAGAATGGTGATCGACTACAGACGACTGAATGACTTAACAACCGACGACAAATACCCCTTGCCGAATATAAACGACTTATTTGACAAGTTAGGAAAAAGCGTTTACTTCAGTACGATAGATTTAGCTAGCGGGTACCATCAAATCGAAGTCGAGGAAGAGGACAGACAGAAAACAGCATTTAGTACACAAAACGGCCATTTTGAATTTCTCCGTATGCCATTTGGCCTCAAAACGGCACCAGCAACTTTTCAGCGCACAATGGACAATGTGTTAAGAGGCTTACAAGGCCTCCACTGCATGGTGTACCTTGATGACGTAATTATCTACTCAAGTAGTCTAGAGGAACACTTACAAAAACTAAGATTAATATTTGATAGACTGAGACAGACGAATCTAAAGGTACAGTTAGATAAATCCGAGTTTTTACGGAAAGAAGTACTGTACCTTGGACACACTATAACTAAAGATGGATTACGACCTAATGACGATAAAATTAGAGCTGTTCTTGAGTTCCCTTTACCTAAAACTACGACTGAAATTAAAAGTTTTCTTGGCCTTGTCGGTTACTACCGACGATTTATACAAAACTTTGCCAAAATCACCCAACCACTGACATCATGCCTGAAAAAACGAAACAAGATCATCATTGACCAAACTTACATTGACGCCTTCAACAAGTGTAAAGAGCTATTGACTCATGCTCCATTGTTACAGTACCCTGACCATGATAAACCTTTTATTTTGACTACTGACGCTTCGAATGTCGCTTTAGGAGCAGTCTTATCCCAAGGGCAAATAGGTAGTGATAAACCGATTGCTTACGCGAGCCGTACGTTAAGTGATACAGAAACGCGCTATAGCACTATAGAACGTGAGTTACTCGCCATAATTTGGGCAACGAAACATTTTAGGCCATATCTATATGGACGAAAGTTTTACATTTATACGGATCATAGACCTTTGGCTTGGCTTAATTCCCTTAAGGATCCAAATAGTAAGCTCACCCGCTGGAGATTGCGCCTGCAAGACTTCGATTTCGAAATCATATATAAGAAGGGTAAACAAAATACCAACGCAGACGCCCTCTCTCGCATTAGGGTTAATGTTGTAGACTCGGATGATGACGATGGAAACTCAATGAAAGTTAACGTAGAGAGAGAACGAAAAATTCAAGAGCAAATGGAGGAGGTCGTTCAAAGCATTGTTCAACTTTCACCCAAAAAGAAACATAGTCCCAAGCCACCTGTATTAGATAAACCTATAATAGTAGATTCAGATTCTAGTGGTACGATATCAGCTGGTCCTATGTCTATATCCGACGCTTCAACATTTTCTAATACTGAAGATATATCTATATACCCTGTAAGACAACCTTCAGACCAAAGTAGCAGAACACAGACCATACATTCTGCTGGTGACTTAGACTCAACAGGAATACCAATTTTAAATGAGGCTATAGACACCAAGCCTAACCAAATTTTGGTATACTCATGGCTTAAAAATGAAATGCATGTTAATGACAAATCTGGGAAACAACAAAAGGTTTTAGAAGTGTTTTTACCAATTAATAACCTGGAATTAATAAAAGAATTCTTAAAAAAATACATTAGGCCAAAAATTAAATATTTCATTTATTTTGAGGAAAGTGAACACCGAAAACAATTTAGTAACATAATAGTTCAACTATTCAAAAAGGATACGATTCGATTATATGAATGCACAGAGCGTGTCGTATATGTTGAGGATGAAAACGAACAAAGAGCAATAGTATTAAAATACCACGAAGGCAAAACGTGCCACCGTGGGATTAAAGAGACATTGGTTAGAATTCGTAGAAGTTTTGGCTGGAGTAACATGCAACAAACAGTTACTGCAATCATCAACGCATGTGCAGCCTGTAAAAAGATGAAGTATGACCGTAAACCTATGAAACCTACTCTGCAATTAACGCAAACACAAGATTCACCTTTCCAAGAAGTATTTATAGATATTTTTAGTATTGAAGGGAAATACTACCTGACTCTCGTTGATGCCTTCAGCAAATTAGGACAAGCAATAGAAATTCAAACTAAATCAACTCCCGAAGTAATTAGAGCTTTAATGAAGTACTTTTCGTACTATGGTATACCCAAAAAGATAAGTGCTGATCCAGGAACTGAATTCAATAATGAGCTCCTGAAAGAGTTTTTAGGCTTACATAAAATTGATCTGCACATTGGCACCCCTAACAATCCAAATTCAATGGGTCTCATTGAACGTTTTCACTCAACGATTATAGAAATATACAGACTAGCCAAATATGAAAAGAGATGTACAGACGCAGCTTCAGTAATGACTTACTCAGTAATGGCTTACAATCACACAATCCATTCTGTTACCGAACTAACACCTTTTGAAGTGGTTTTCGGGCACACTGATGCAAGTAACCCCTTTAGCATGAATTTTGAAAGGCAATACTTGCAACAATTAGTTAAAGATCACGCAAAGCGAACAAGAGTCTTGTATGAATTATTAGCTGGGAAAATGGTATCAATAAAAGAAAAGGTTAGAGAGAAGAAAGGGGGAGAAGCGGAAATAGAGTTTCCTGAAGGAAAAACTATTTACGCTAAAGATGTAAACAAACGGAAAAGTAAGGATAAACCCAGATATGTCAAAGCAAAAGTTTTAGGTAAGCCTATAAGGAATGTAGTGCCCGTACAAGTAAGAGAAAGGGAAACAAAAGTTCCTGTTAAAAATATAAAACGCCCTCCACAGGTGGTGCATACTGCTGGTGACGGTGCCGGCGCTGGCCCTTCATCTGCAATCTCTTGAAGGGAACCCGGGGATACTCCCGATTAAAAGTGGTCAAGCATACGTTCAAACTGAGCACTGGATTATAGTAAAGACTATAAACCTAGGAAGAATTTATAGCGATCTCAATTATATAACGAACAGTTTTAAACAACTATGTAATCTAATCGATAGGAATAAACCTTATCGTGAAGAATTTATTAGTATCAAAATGCATACAGAGTTTATACGTAATATAACAATAGAAAAATACCGACAGCTTGTTCCGCGACGCTTAAAAAGAGGCCTTATAAATCCATTGGGATCAATTATTAAAATCATTACGGGAAACCTGGACCATGACGATGCTCTAAAATATGACAAAATGACTTTTCAATTAAGCGAAGATCAAGTAATTATTTCCAAAAAGCTTACTCTGGTCTCTAAAATGTTTGACAGCTTTATTAATGTAACGGAAACGATTAATCAAAATTCTGTAATTTTGGATAAACGTCTCCAAAGAGTAGAGACAATGCTACAAGATTTAGCTGCTAAAGAAAGTAGTTGGGTTTTTTCTACATATATTTTAGGTTTGTTTAATGTCTTTATAAGCAGTTTTCGTACTATATTTATTAGACTAAGTGAGCTAGAAACAGCATTAGCATTAAGTAAAGTATCTATCATGCATCAATCGATTATAAACTCTACGGAGCTATTGTACCACTTACGAGTAATATCTAAGTTCGCAACACTAGTATATCCACCTAATGAAATGAACTTGATAGACTTAGAAGAGACCATTTGTGTAAAAAGTTTTATTAAGAAAAACCAAATCACGTTTATAATGGAAGTTCCACTCACTGATAATTGTACCTATAATTATTATAAGATTTACTCCTTACCAATTTTCCACCATTCCAAAAACATAACCACGTCTATTATCCCAGAATATCCTTACCTTTTGGCGAAAGGAACGAAGTACATACCAATAGATAAGCCGTGCCGCTCACTTTCCGCTGGCGACAACTTCCTATGCACAGAAGATAATATACCTCTGCATCAAGGGTTCAGTTGCATTGAACAGCTGATGAGATTTGACAACGATCTAACATACTGTAGACAGCATGAAATCGAACTCGAAGAAATCAAGATCCAAAGAGTAAACACTGACAGTTGGATACTATTTGCACGTTTGCAGACAACCCTAACTAAGCAATGTAACTACGAGGTCAGTAAACAACCTGTTTTCGGGACTTACCTCGTCACGATAGATGAACCTTGTGACCTAGAGATCAACGGAATCTGGATTCGCCATCATATCTTTATGGAAACTAGTGTAGTAGAACCCTTTCCAGTCATAACATTACCACAGCTACCTATGAACGTGAGCCTACTAAGTGCACATGCACTTAACATGCATGGGATCGCCCTCGACGAGTTGAAGTTTATGTCGTACTCGCTCAAACAAAGTGAAGTGAACAAAGTGATAGAAAGTGTTTTTGATGAAAAACATAACTTTAGTGCGGGCTTAGGATTCGTAACTTTAAGCTTATTAATTTTAAGTATTCTCATTTCTATTCTCTATGTTTATCGAAAAAGAATAACGAAAATTTTGTCAATTACGCAAAATTATCGGAATAACCGTAAAATGGATTCTTCCGATAATTTTACACTTAAGGAGGGAGGAGTTATGGATGCACCTGGCCCCTCCGTACTAGATTAAGCTGCTGAGTAAGCTTTATTGTGCTTACTCAGCATAGAAACTCTTAGAACATAAGATTGTCATTATGCAGACGCAGCTGCCTGTGTCTCGGCAGGTGTGAACTGCCCATGTACTTTATATCATAATTATATTAGCCTCCAAATCGGCAACACGTATTTTTATTTTATAATTTTAATTAAATTAATAATTAGTTTTTAAAAACATAATTATACGCGCCCAAATCAAGAGTATATTCTTATTATATAAGTAAATAAAAAATAAAATAAATAAATAAAAATAAATAAATTTCATTATGTTCATGGATTTCATCCGGTCCTTTACAAAGGCATAAGTGGGGCTCTAGCCAACACATAGAGGCCTGTTTGGTATAAAAATACAAAAGACCAAAATAACCAAAGGGAACAAAAATCCAAAAAAAGACGTTGGATGAAGTAACATGGTACAAAACTATTGCAAAAATGGGTTAAATGGCCAGGCAGCAGGATATTGATATGCCCGCGAGTATTTCTGCGCCGGATTAGTACTTTGAGTAGCTTATTATTTCTCCAAGGGCATATCAATTTCTATACCAAAATGTCAAAAAGTATGCATATTTTTTGACATTTTAGTACTCATCCGGTGTACTAATCCGGAGTTTTGGACATAGACAAATGTTTAACACACAGTTAGAGTGAACCTTTATGTCAATTTTAGGTATCTGACTACGTGGATTCATGAATACGAACAAAAATAAGAGCAGTATCATCTGCATAAGAGAATATCTTACCATTTTCACAGTTTAAGTTGCACAGATAGTTAACATAAATCAGGAATAGACTCGGCCCTAATACACTTCCTTGAGGCTCGCCTTAGTTCGTGGTTATTTGTCACTAATTTTGTCAGCTATTTTGGTCGTCTGAGTTCTGCCCTTTAAATAATCTTCAATAAAACAAAAAGCTTTTCCTCTTATCCCAATAAGTTCAAGCTTCTTCACAAGTATTGGAACAGAGACAGTGTCGAAGGCTTTGGCGTGGTCTAAAAATATACCTATGACTTTGTTATTGTTATCAATATCATTACTAATAAAGTTTGTGGCTCCCAACATAGCATCCTCAGCAGTTCTACAAGCTCTAAATCCATACTGGTTCGGAGACAGGATACAAAATTTATTTACGTACGACATTAGTCGCATATTGAGGACTTTCCAAAATCTTAGATATAGATGGCAGTATAGAAATTGGCCTATAGTTTTCAATGCCTCTGTTGCCACTCTTGTATATTGGGGTAATAATGAAAGTTTTAAGATCATCTGGAAATGTTCCCGAGGATATGCTTAAATTGCATACATGAGTCATTAAAGGCACTAAATCCGACAGTTCGTTTATAATCTTAGGCGTAATTCCATCATAACCTGCAACACTATCACTTTTTAAGCCTTTGATAAAGCCAAATATAAAGGCCACATCAGCCTCCAATAAACAAATTGAATTTGATTGTGAAGGCAGTTGATTTATGTTTTCACTACTGTGTGAAGGTGTAATTTTACTCGCAAGAATTTACCCGACTTTAGCAAAATGATAATTAACAAAATGAATTGTATCTCCAGGATTATGTTTTATTTTAACAGTTTCGTTGGAGGTTTTTGCTCTTTCTGTACTACGTTATTATTTGCCATGTTTTTTTAAGTTGTTTTTATTTTTATGTAATTCTGCTCGCTGATAATCTATTTTTAGTTTTTTTAAACAATTTTGTACAAAAGTTTCTGTATCGTGTATAAGTTATTTTTAAAGTTGTATTATAAGAAGTTTCTCTCAGACGCGTATGCATCTTATCCAGTGTTCGAATACACTGCAACACCTCTGATGTGATCTAGGGCTTTAATACGGTCGTTGTAAGGGACTTTAAAAGCCCTGGTTAACCTTTACGATTTCCATTTGTTTACCTATAAGCAGATTAGCTGCAACAATGGCATCTAAAGACTCCAGCACAGCATTAAAGTTATGAGCTTTTATTTGCTGGGTTATTTTATCAATGTCCACTTTTGTAGCTATCTTTTCCGGGCCAGGCAATGATATTAGTTTCTTTTTGATGTTAAGTAAGGTAGGATAGTGATCAGTGACCGTAGTGATAAGCACTACAGACGTATATTGATATTTGCTCTTTAGTATTATGTGATCTAGGCAATGATTATCTCGAGTAGGTATGTGTTGGCATGGCAAGAGTCCAAAACTAGCTAATAGTTCTAAGTAACCAGCAGAATGTTTATCAGTATTATCGGGGTGAATATCGATGTTTATATCTCCTACTACATATACTGTCTGATATTTCTTGGTCGTAGTTAGTATTTTCTTCAATGATATCAAAAAAGGTTCCGTTAATGCAAAGGAAGGACATCGGTATTGCACAATTATTGCAATATTGTGACTAACTTTGATTAGTAGACAGTTAGATTCATTGAACTCTGGTTCCTCTACTGCTACATCTAAGTTTGATTTAAAGTAGACAATAATGCCTCCATTCTGGTTTAAGAAATTCTTAGTATGTGCAGAATTATAGTTTTCTAGAGCAGGATATGGTTTGTCATTTTGAATCCAACATTTAGTTAAAATTATGAGATCACGGTTGAAACCAAGTCTAGATAAGAGCACTTCCAGTTTGTCGTAATTCTTGTTGATACTTCTTATATTTAAGGCAAAAATGTTTATACATTTATCGTTAGTAGAATAACGGTTTTACATAGTTCAGGTGTGCTTGATTTAGCTTCAGATATTGAATATGTGTCTAAATAAATGAAAAAATAATAATAAATCGTTTATTTAATTTCTGAGCATTTTACAAAACTGAGGTAGGGACTACCTTTTAAGTATAGTGAAATACATGTGCCAGGTAGACCCGCTCTTCCTTATCTTAACAATATGAGTTATACATATTAATAATTTAATATTTAGGTAACGATTTATTAAATAAAAAAACAATCTTATACTTACCATCCAAAGAAATAACAAAATAAACTAAAGGTTTATTTGAGTACCTACAAAAAACATAGACTAATTTTGGAAGCTATTTAGTTAGTGTAGTGGTCGGGATACTTAGTGAATTACTACGGTCCTAATCCGTACCCGCACTTGCACTGCCCGCACGCAATATTATACACTTTCACTTGTGTCGCCTCCGGCGCTCAGTCATGAACTAACCCAGCACAAACTGTCTCCCCGATCTTTTCCCCCACCCGGCTTGTTGGGAAATACTCAAGTGGGCGGAGCCGACCAATCAGAACTCAGCATAGTATTTAATCAATAGACTAACTCATATTAACGGATATATTTATAGTAATAAGATAAACCAGGATGATACTATCATATAAATTCTTTTTAATTAAATGTATGAATTTATACATATTTAATATTAGTATATCCTACATCTCTCCCTTTTTATAATTAATTAAAATTTATGATCAATGTAAACTGTATCAGCCTACATATGCATAGACTAGGATTAACATCATTAGGTACTGCGTCTACATCCATGCCTCCCGTGATATGTCCTTATCTTTATTTGTATCCGTAATTCTCCATTCTCCTCCTACCTTTTTGAGATGAACAACATTTCGCCTGTATTCCTTTCCTGTTTCGTTGTTCCTCACCTCGACATCTCCCGATTCTGGTCTTACTTTAAATTTTTGTGATTGTGTATGTGTTAGGAGAGAAATTTGGTGACAGCTTATTCTTAACTAACTTTGTCACCTATTTCAATGTTGTGTTCAGTTGCTCTTCTTTTCCGATCACTATACTCCTTACCCAACTGTTTCTGTTCTGCATCTCGGTCTCTAGTTTCAAAATCAATAGCTTTATTTTCTAGATCTACGTGTGACGGGATTTTGTCTCTGAAAAGTCGGCCGTAAAATAGTTCACACGGAGATTTACTTGTAGTCTGATTCGGAGTGCTGTTGTACATCATAAGGTAATAGAATAGGTCTTGTTTCTAGTCTTGTTTTTCAATTTGGCTGATGCGCAACCTTTTTAACATGCTTCGGTTCTGTTTTTCGACCTCACCGTTTTGTTGTGGCCAGTGAGGTATGGTATTGTAGAGTTTGATACCACACTCAAGCAGGTAGGACTTTAGCTCTTCACATGTGAACTGTCGTCCGTTGTCTGCAGTGATCGTTACGGGATAACCCAGCCTTGAGAAGATCTCTTTTAAAAGTTTTATTATATTGGTAGAGGTTGTGTTTCTTGTTACCTTTATTTCTTTGTATCGGCTGTAGTAATCGATAACCACCAAAACATGTTCTCCGGAGGTTCTAGAAGGTCCATGGATACATCAACCCAAGGTCCAGTAGGGAATTCTCTCCGCTTCATCGGGTTCGGTGGGTTTGGAGCAGATACTAGAAGACAACTGTTGGAATTGTTTACCATACGTTCTGCATCCTTATCAATTTATTATTATTATTATTAAATTATCAATTTTAGGCCACCAGACTTTTGTACGGAGTCGTTGCTTCATGGGAACTATGCCAGGGTGTCCTTCGTGAGCTGCCTCCAAAACTTGGTTCCGTAATTTGCTAGGTATTACAATTTTAGTACCTCGAAGTAGGATGTCTTCGTGGACGCAGAATTCTGTAGCAAACAGTATATAACCGCTGACTATTGGATCCCAGGATTGTTCATACAAACCCACTCGCACCTTGACGATTTCATCATCTTCAGCTGAAAGTCTTGCTATGTCGGCAAGCGAAACTGCAGTTGGTCTGGAGTGCTCCACAACTTGGTTAACCTGATGAACCTCACATTGTACTTTAGTAATTAAAAAATTGTTTTAAAGCATTGTTTTGTTAGGAGAATTATTGCATGCAAACAAGAACATATATTTAGCTTTCTTTCTCTTATAAACTTTACCGATGTAAAAAGCGAGACAAGTACAATAAAATGCAAAAACGAACCAAAATACTTTGGGAATAAGTAGATCTATTCCACTAATGAGTTTACTGGTACAATGTCAAATGTGATGAGGATATAACAGAACGCACCGCTATCTTAAATTCTATCCTAGAATCCTCCCCTTTGTATATAAAAATAGCTGAAATGTGCTTCATAAGCACCTTTGTATTAACTCATGATAGTTCTGTTGGAAGTCAGTCGATCCTAACTCCCCGCGCGGCATACTTGCCTTTTAGAAAGTATATTATTTAAGTTTACCAATTTATATTTAATTATATAAATTTTTAATTATATTCTAGTTTCAAACATTTTAGTTTTTTTATAACTCGGAATCCGGGACCCCGGATAATAATGGTGGCAGCGGTGAGATTTTAAAAATCCCTGGACTCTACAAATCAGTGTCAATACCAAATCTATGTGAAATACAAACTGAACTTCTAGTTCTAAAAATCTAAAATAAAGTGTCCTGAAGAAATCTCTACACACTTACCGTCACGAAATCCCGAAGTATTCACATCTTCTTCCACCTCCTACCTCTATCGCCGTATCCTGGAATTCTGCAGTAAAACGCTTCGCCGCTGAAGTACCAGTCAGCTCACTGCATCCTAAAAGGTCAAACACGCTATGTTCCTGCTACTCCTGTGAGTCATTTTAATTCCTGTGACTTTAACTGCTGTTTTGTGTTAAAGTACTACATAATTACGCAATTTTACCATACGCAAAAACAATCATCAAAATCTTCGTCTAGTGTTCATGTCTGTTTATTTACGGGGAGCCGAGCCGAGCGTCTCTCGCCCACACACTGGCTGTGTTTCTAAGAACTGATAACGACGGGTCGCACCTGAAGCTCTGTATCACTTAAATAAGTTTATTTTATCGAGTTATAACATTGTGTGATTTATATGTAGGTTAAGGTAATTTTACTACTTTAATTATTGTATACTCGTGACGAAACCAAAAGAGGTAAAGGACGAAGAATCTCAGGCCAAAATGTCTGAAATTTATTTAAATTTATTAATTAAGTTTATAGGAACTTTCGACGGTTCCCGGGAGAAATGAACCCCGTTTCTGAACAATTGCCGCAATGCTGTTAACCTTGCATCGAGTACTCAAACAGACATACTTTTGAAATATATTCTTAGCCGCCTAGAAGGCAAAGCTGAAACAGCATGCGCCATCAAATAATTCACGAAATGGTCACAATTATAAAGAATTTTAGAAAACTCAATTTGGTGACGTAAAACATTACGCATATCTGTTATCTGATCTCCAAGAATGCAAACAGGGTCGCAATGAGTCTGTCAGCAGCTACTCTCTTAGAGTAGAGTCTTGTTTACCCAAACTTCTAACTGAAATTAATATGTCAATTCCCACTAGAAAGAAGGACGAATTTGCTGGCCGTGTAGCCGCTATGCAAGACCTAGCTCTAAACGTATTTGTAATAGGCCTCTCGCCACAGTTGTCAACAGTTGTCAGATGTAGGGACCCAAATACTTTGAATGAAGCAATTAACCTAGCCTCAGCCGAAGAAAAAATTATAGGCCTAACCAGCAAGAAATATGCGGGACCATCTACGAGTACATTTACCACAAATCACTTCGAACAACGCAGGCAAATTAATAACAATGTGTCATACTCAAGGCCGCAATTTCAAGGCCAAGCACAACCCAGACCTAACTCAAATGCTCCTGTCTGCAGGTATTGCAAAAATATAGGTCACACGATAGAAAACTGCAGAAAACGAGAATACAATAACAGTAGTAGATCTAACTATACTCAATAACGACACTCAAAACCAGCAAATCATAAACCGACAACCTTCAAATAATTTTCAACATAGACTCCATACACTCTATCAACTCTCCCGACGCAGAAGGTCTTCTTCTTAGGAAGTTTGATAGCCAAAATTTAAACGAACAAGCTTTCCCGACCAGTGTCGTGTGGGAAAATTAAGGAGGAAAATCTATACGTGGCAAACTTTGAGTAAATCTAAATCATCACAACCACCGCTGAATCTCACTATCCAAGTCCACTGACAAACAGGGTAACCAGCCCCAAACCTATAGTGGCCCTAATACTAAATCAAGATCTATCGCTGTATCGAATTCTATCAAGGCCAACTTACACACAGGGTAATCAGTCCCAAAATAAAAGTGACCCTTTCTCTATTTCTAATTCAATTAACGACAAAGTCCGTGTTCATGATTCCCGTACCGCTGTTTCAATTCCCACTCATAAATCTGAAAACCGCAACGAATACACAACACCCAAAAAATCCGACTCAATCACATCACAAGATTTACTTACCAATAGTGTGAAGTTAGCTGTTAAATCATGTCCCTCGTATTCAGCACCTGAAACAAAAAAAGACACTTTAATAACGTACAACATCAATACATATCCAACAAAAAAACACTTACCTTTCGTGGAAGTCCAAACCTCTGTCTCCTCCAAACCCATGAAGCTCCTTGTAGATAGTGGTGCATCCATTAGTCTCGTGAAGATAGACGCCTTAGAAAAGATGCCTGAAATAATAAAGCATATAATTAGTTACAGTGGCATAGGATCAATCAATAACCCAATGCATTCATTTGGTCATATAAAAATGAACTTTGATTCTTTGGACAACCACTTTCACGTTACCCCAAATATAGATTTCCCATATGCCGGCATAATCGGAAATGATTTTCTCTCGACACATAACTGCAAAATTGACTATTCTGAAAGCTTACTTTCTGTTAAGGATCTAAAACTTCATCTTAAATTTACTGATCCGATATTTGTTATTCCCCCGCGGACTGAAACAATAATCAAATGCTCAGTACTCAGTCCAGACGTAGAAGAAGGGCTCATTCTTGATCAAAACCCAATCGATTCTTTCCTAGTAGCAAATTGTATCGTTAAAGTCAAACCAAATTTTAGAGTAAATATCTGTAGTTAACACATCCAAATCTGCAATACATGTCAACCCTAACATAAAATTCAAAATAGCACCTCCTGATAAAAATTACCATCATGAAGTCTTCCACATAACTCATGTCAATAATAATCAAAATTGCTTGTCAACGTGTTTCTCACCTTAACTCAGAAGAAACTTCAAATTCATTGTATGACCTCTGTTCTATCTATTCTGACATTTTCCATCTCTCAGATGACACACTGACATGCACGGATGCACTGCAATATGAAATCATTAATTCTTCCTCAGTTCCGATTAATACCAAATCATATCGATTCCCTGAAATAAACGAACAAGAGTTGCAAACTCAAATCAGTAAAATGCTTAATGATGGAATCATTAAACCTTCAACATCTCCAATATGGATAGTTCCTAAAAAGGCTGACGCATCCGGTTAACGTAAATGGCGTGTAGTCATTGACTACCGCAAACTAAACGACATAACAATTGGAGATTCATACCCAATTCCCAACATATCAGAAATCAATATTTCAACCAACCAATTCAACCAATTGGGCAAGTGCAAGTACTTCAGTACATTAGACCTTGCTTCCGGTTTCCACCAAATCAACATTTCTGAACAAGATGCTCCTTCTCAATCAAGAATCTGCCTTCTCAGTACCTCAAGGTCACTTCGAATTTACCCGGATGCCGTTTGGGCTGAAAAACGCTCCGGCTACCTTTCAGAGGTTAATGAACTCTGCGCTCTCAGGCCTTCAAGGTGTACAATGCTTTGTGTATCTAGATGACATAGTAATTTATTCATATGACCTTGAAAGCGACACGAAAAACCTATCCAATGTTTCGAAAGACTTCGAAATTTCAATCTCAAACTCCAGCCAGATAAATTTGAATTTCTCCGCAAGGAAGTCACCTTGGCCATATCATTACTGACCATGGCGTGAAACCTAACCCTCAAAAAACAAAAGCCGTCGAAGAGTTTCCAACTCCCAAATGCCCTAAGGATAAAAATCCTTCCTGGGCTTAGTTTCATACTATAGACGTTTTATTCCAGACCTTTCCAAAATCGCTAAGCCTCTTACTTATCTCCTCTAAAAGGAAGTTCCATTCAATTGGAATAATGAGCAGCAATTGGCCTTTGAACATCTAAAGAATGCATTCACCTACTCTGGTATATCCTCATTTTACAAAATCTTTCCCGTTAACCTGTAATGCATCTAATTATGCAATTTCTGCTAACCTATCTCAAGGTCCTGTAGGGAGTGACCGTCCTATCGCATATGCATCACGAATACTGAACAAAGCCGAAAGTAACTATAGCGTTACAGAGAAAGAGTGTCTAGCCATAATATTTGGTACAAAAACGTTCAGACCTTACCTGTATGGACATAAATTTACAATTGTAATTGATCACCGACCTCTGAAATGGTTATTTAATTGCAAAGAACCAGGCTCCAAATCAGTCAGACGGAGACTTAAACTAGAAGAGTCCGACTATGAAGTCATGTACAAAAAGGGTAAAATCAACAGCAATGCAGATACTTTATCTCGATATCCAGTTAACCCTATCCTACATGAAACCAAAGAACCTCAACCCTCAACATCGGGTTTACCCCAAAATGTTGCATCGCAAAATCCTGAAATTCCTTCCGAAATCCTTGACGACTTAATCAACTTAGGTGATCTCGACATTAGCCCACTACATGAGCCAAATATAGACTTTACTCCTCTGGATCTCCCTTCTATCTCTCCACTGAATCCTACGACCCCACTAAATCCTACAAATCCTCTGACTCCTTACATTTCAACAGATTCTCCTACTCTACCAACTACTCCGACTGAATCGAACAGACTGCCTGACGAAAGACCCTCTAATTTGAATAAAGAATATTTTGAATTCGTCAAATCCTTTACTAATAAAAACGAAACCCACAATACCTATATAAAAGAACACAACGAAAGCCTACTGAAAAGTAATTGTAAAACCATACTTATTCCGGTATCAATCGACTAGGATGAATCCAATCCTTACCTACACGACATTATATCCACAACAGACGACTCCATCAACGATGGTGAACGCCATTCTTTAAAAAAAAAAACTTGAAACGGTAAACATTATTACCTTCTATTTACCAAAGTTTTATATTTCGGTAACTGTTCCTGTCCTGAAATATTTAAAACAGAAGCGGTCCGAGATGATATCATACTTACCGGTGATATCAATGAAATAGCAGTCTCAGACTTCAAAAACCCATTTGATCAGAATTCCTTTGTAAAAATTTACGGTATTCTCGTATACCTGTTTAGTTTAACATAACGGTCAACATTCACCACAATACAGTTATTTACCCAGTCCCTACCGAAACAGCAAAGATTTTAAAGGAAAACCACGTCATCGCAGGACATTTAGGTTCAAACAGAATGTGTGATAGAATAAAAGAGCGTTACTATTGGAAAAACATGCGCACTGAAATAGAAGACTACGTGAAGAATTGTTAACTTTGCCAGTGAAATAAAGCTCCCCGTAAAATAAATCAAGCCCCTATGCAGATCACAACTACATCCAGACGTCCATTTGAAAGAGTTGGCCTCGATATCGTCAGCTCTTCGCCTGATGCAGGTATTCAAAAATTAAATACATACTCACACCTTCAAGATGACCTAACCAAATTTTCCATAGCTTACCCTATCTCAAATGCTACAGCGGAAGAATCTTGCGAATGTTTAGTTCACTTTATTACCCTCTTTGGCATCCCCAAATCAATACTTACAGACCAAGGAACCAATTTCACAGCCGAATTTTTAAAAGAACCTGTGAGTTTTTGAAAATAAAGCAAATATGGTTCCAACCAAAAAAAGAGCCATTCAACTTTAAAAGAATATTTAAAATCCTATGTTAACGAGAATCAGTCCAATTCGCATAAATTCGTATATACTGCCATGTTGACTTATCTATACTACTACTATCCATACCACGACCAGTTTCACTCCATATGAACTTGTCTTCGGGCACAAACCTTTTATTCCTGACTCTGTCTTCGAACTACGTGCTGATATTACATACCCCGAATACATCAAATTGCTACATCACAAAATATCTCGGGAAAAGGCATTACAAAACATTCAAGCAACACATACAATTTCTAACAGTGTATCAAAACGTGCTGCTTGGTTTGCCGGTGTTGGCAGATCCAGCCCTCAATAAAGGTTGTGGTCACGACCACATCGCCGAAGTGCGAGTCGGAGTATGAAATATGAATCTCTCATGATCGATATAGTGTATTCTTACAATGGAGATCTTTACAAAATATAATATGATGCCGTGACCAAGAAGTTATAGTGTATAGTTCAAAAGGCAAAGCCCTTATTTAAATTTTAGAAATTTGTTAATTTTTAAAATGTTAGTTTGTCGCTGACGAACATTATAGAAGTACCTAAAAGTTTGTTTCTTTGTACATCGCAGTGATTCATGTAGACGCTTTACTACTGAACCGATTTGGATCAAATATTTACACGTTTTTTATTTATGTTAATTGGTAAGGAGACGAGCTAGTCACTCGCCTGATGTTAAGCGTAACATTACAGTTTATTGCCATTCAGAATTTAATTCTCCACAACACTTTAAACTGCATGGGCATGGCATTCACTACGCTCGTCACCCTGAGACATAACCAAATCTCTTGCCCTGTAATGTCGCTGGAAACACGTACAAGGATATGATTCCATCCCCATATGTTGTGATTATATGATAACACAACAACAAGTATCTCGGAAAGTTATTTAGGAAATCTAATGAAGTAGCAACTAATGATAACGAAAGTTCCCATGAAGGAGTAGAAATGGAATCAATCAAACCTCGATTACGTATTGGTTAAATTTAATAACAAAACTCACTTCTCTGTAAGTTTCTTCTTAACATGGGGGTTGTTATATCCTCCTCTTTGTATATAAAAATACCTGAAAGGTGCTTCATAAGCACCTTTGTATTAACTCATGATAGTTCTGTTGGAAGTCAGTCGATCCTAACTCCCCGCGCGGCATACTTGTCTTTTAGAAAGTATATTATTTAAGTTTACCAATTTCTATTTCATTAGTAGTGCGTTCGAATAGATCACTTCTGATTGTTTTTGGCG
Source organism: Selenia dentaria (assembly GCA_917880725.1). Taxonomy (NCBI): domain Eukaryota; kingdom Metazoa; phylum Arthropoda; class Insecta; order Lepidoptera; family Geometridae; genus Selenia; species Selenia dentaria. Next base: position 19,422,185 of record OU862879.1, read on the forward strand.
AAAATAACGCTAAAAACTTCGATCAAGTATGTACGCTAGATTAAGCCTTGCATTTATTGACAGCGCGAGAAAATGGCTTGAGTTTACTATGCTTTTCTATCTATTAAGATATGTACATAAATACAAAATTATCGCAACGTCATACAAGTATTTTAATAATAATCAACCTTATTTCAGTGTATGATGGTTTAGTTTCGACTAAAGCGTCAATAACATAGAACCTTTTGCTACGCGATACTGACGAGAGCTCATACAATTTTATTAAAGTACGCAGTGGGCCCTTAGAAAATTCAACTTTATACTCATGCATTTAACGCTTAAAATTGCAATAGTCACATGCTACTGTTGTGACGTTTTCTATCGTACCTTAAACATAGATACGATAGAACATGGAACTCATGGAGTCGCTTTGTTGACAAAATTTATCTCAGTTATTTACCTATGAACTAGTTTACAGGTGGAGAATTCTTATACAATTCAATAAAGAATAAAAAGCTATTTTAATGCAATTTTTAAAACATTTATTCCTAAAAAAAATCTTAACCATTATACGACCATTATGACCGCGAACATCAGGATATCGTCGGTCATAATATAATGGCCGCTTATACATATTATTCTTTTCAGCCGTAAGACATCCACTGCTGAACGTAAACCTCCCCTAGAAGTTTCCAAAATGACCGGTTGGAAGTGGCCTGCATCCAAAGTCGTCCTGCTACCTTTATCAGATCGTCAGTCCACCGTGTCGGTAGACGACCTACGCTGCGCTTGCTGGTCTGTAGTCTCCACTCTAGAACCTTTCCTCTCCATCCGCCATTTGTTCTTCGTGCTAATTAGCCTGCCTTATTCCTTTCAAGGAACTGTTAATTTTCTTGAGAGGAGATGACCCTGACAATATTGGTATATTTTCTATTGGTATACAATTTCCGCTAAATTTTGACCCCAGTTCCAAATGAGACAGCAGCTTTTTAAAACCTTAAATTGTCTCGTATTGGGATTATTGTTATGTCTACCTTGACTCCTTATGTTTCCGAAAAATATTTGGACATGATCTTGACTAAACTTGTACGTTAATAAAAATGAAAGAATACCACTCGCAATTAAACTTTCACCTAAATATATCAAGCTGTTTATGCATACTAATAATCCCAACACCTCAGCGTTATTTTGAGTCCTTAAACAAAGGAACCTTTTTGGTTGAGAACACAGTTCTTGTCTCAGAGCCAGCTTTAAGAGATTTTTTTGGATTTAATTATTATTTTTGAGAGTTATGTTTATTTAAGGGTGTTTTAAAACCGTTATCTTTCAGATTTCTTGTATTTAATCTATCAATAATATCATTAAGTTTCTTGATAAATTTCACTGTGCTATCTTAATTTTAATTGTTTTTTTCTAAATAATTCATTTATAAATACCTATTACAATATACACAGTTTAAAGGCCGGACTAAATTGGCAAATCTGTTTCATCTCGCAATTATTATACCTGCAATTTAGGAATCGCTGTTTTCAGCAATCTACGCCTTTGAGTATTGCCAGATATATCGTATTTATCAAAATGCATCGAACATATTTATAATTTTTGCAAGGCCTATAACATTACTATGTTCTTTTCTTCTTTCTTGCGCGACAATGGATATCCATTCTGCAAAGTAAAATGGATCAGCAGGAAATCTACAAATATAAATGTTATTACATTAAATATAACCATGCATTTCATGTTCGAAACCTAACAATGTTTGGCAAATTTGTGGGTTCTCTGATGTCGAATATTGGCCAAACAACGATCTATTCGTTTTTAATTGTTTAGTAATGATTTTAAATACAGTGAAACAGAAACAATACTTACCGAAAAAAGACACTCCTTTTGAAACCTTACTGTTACGGTGGTTATTTTCACAGTTTTTAAAAGCACACTGAGGCATTTTAGCACGTCCGAACGTTGGTTGTTGTTGGAATATACTAAACTCAAATAAGACCACACTTTTATTTGTGCTCTTATTTCACTGGCCGTTTTGAAGGCTTACCTTTAATCTACTCGTAGTACATACTTGATCGAAGGTTAAAAACGCTCACAAGGGGCGTTCCAATTGGGAATCTGTGGGTGAACAAAAAGAGACATGAACGACATTTTGACCCACAGGTTCCCAATTCGAACGCCCTTTGTGAGCGTTTGTAGCGTTATTTTTGCTAAAAACGTTCACAAGGGTCTATTCGAACGCACTACTATGGGTGCCTAAGCGCCGGCAACGCTCACAACTGCTCTCGCTGCTCGCGCCCCGTTGGCCCTTGGTTGGCAGTGACAGCTCGCAATGACTCTTACTGCGACCGAATAGGCTATTTGTGATCGTTTTTAGCGAAAATAACGCTAAAAACGCTCACAAGGGGCGTTCGAATTGGGCATCTGTGGTTGAAAATGTCGTTCATGCCTCTTTTTGTTTAGCGTTCGGAAAGCCAAAAAGATGTATTTTTGCCACCAATAAGTGCAATTTTTGAACCACGTCCGGGGCATAGTTGTTTGTGATCGTTATTTGACAGCTACGTATTTGACAGCATAATCATGCGATTCTAGGTCTTATGCTCAGTTGAGCGATCGAATAGGGTGTGAGCAAAAGAGTGCAACAGTGGCAACAACGTTTTTGAGCGTTACGAATGCTTTAACAAAAGAGCCATCAATGACAACGCCACCAATGCCCTCATAAGCTAAAATAACGCACCTAGATGACGTTTCGAGCGCCGCGAGTGATTTCGGTCAATCCCGGAACGTAGCCTAAGAATAGGTACTTAGCCTTACTTGTCTTGTCTTGTCATTGTCAAATTTTTCAATTTGACATGGAGAGTGATGGAGAGAGTTTTGTTTTGCTTTGAATTATGGATATACTGATTCATCTATGTTTGAATTCTTGCTTTGCAACAAGTACATTCTAAATACCTACATTCATATCAAAAAATTTTAAAAATCCATGTTTCGACTATGTTTAATATGTCGTTTATGAGTTTACTGCCATTATTAATATTATGCACAGGTGAGTATTTAGTAGAAAAAGTATATAATTCACATAAACATAAATACATTTTCTATTTTATGCACTATTAGCTGAAATGTATATTAGTCAGTAATTCTACTTACTTTCTAAATAATTTTAGTTATCATTTTCCTGCACTCGTCCTGTTTTCGGAGTTGGCGCAGTACATAGTTTTTATACTTCCTACCTACTTTTATACTTCCTATCAGGCACCTGTCACTTAGTCATTCATACATTTTAATTTCTCACATCACATCTTTCACCTCGCCTCTTTCATTCCATATGAAATTTTAAATAGAAAGAAAGATTTAAATGTTTATTAAAGTTCCATTATATTACTAGGTTCTTATGGTGAGAGACTGCATGAACAAATATACTCTTCGATTGAGGGAGGTGCAGCTTGCTTCAGACGATTAAATGGAACCCATCAGACTGGATGCTCATGTATGTATATCAAATTAGCCCTCGACTCATACTAGGTAAATGTTATACAGTCCAGTTCAGATCGTGGAGTGATAGTTGTGGCAAGTGTGCACATTTTCACTTTCATTTCCACTCTATAATAATAACAAGTATGTATGTGGGAATTGTAATTAACCAGTTAAGATAGGATATCATATAAGCAGGGTTTAATTTGTTTATTTCTGTAGAGACTGTCTGTGTGTAAATGTCTTGGGTTTTTTTCTATGTTACTAGGAGACTGTACTAACATGTGGCCCAGCAGATGTTAAGTGATAACCTCTGCCTAGACCAATGGATGTCACAAGTGACAAATGGCACTGGGCCCGTAACCCTGAGACATTAAGTTGTTAAGTCACATGTGATTGCAGCGAAAACAAGTTCTCAGCAGTGTACAGTAGGGCTCAGTTTTAATATATTGTATGGATATCAAATCTGAAGCCTGGACTTTCTGGAAATGATATTGATCTGCTTGAAAGTGTGCAAAGAAAAGCCACTAAGATAATGCAAGCCTTGCGTTGCATGTGTAGGGCAGAGATTGGAAATCCTGTGCCTCATTACTCTTGAAGAAACGAGGTAACATGGCGATCTCATATCTGTGTTAGGATAAGGATATAGGCACATCAGCATCATGCGGCTAGCCTATGATCAAATAAATAATTTTGTCAGAACACAGTAATGTGAACATTGCTTTGAAATAGTATGGTTGAAGATGTATACATTCACAAAAACTTCTACTGCACTGATGGGGGAAGATCTATTCATGACATCGCTTTGACAGAGTATGATCTGACACAATTGGTCACCTCACCTATGCGAATCCTAGATGTGGATGATCACACACCTTTCTTGTGGGACCTTCTGCTGACCTCTCACCCAGATTACACAGAGACACTACACAGAGTTATCGAGTGTTTGTTAACTCTTCTCTTGGAAAGCCAGACCTCTGCTTGATACAATTTTCAGAGCAGACTATACGTCAACCCCATTTTGTAGGCTGTGATGTATGGCAGTAGTTTAAGGCAGTCTTTAGATTCAGATGGGATGGGGTCTTTTTATGCATCTTATCCATGGAGACAAGTAAGTTTCCTGCATGGTGCTCCCGACATTGTTGCAGACTATTGCCGATGTGGTGCTGCAGGGAATGGAACTCTTTATACCATATTCTGCAGTTCCCATTGTCGACAGATCCCAGCCTGCAGTACAAGTATGGTACTTTGTCGATCGATCAATTTGACATCGACAGAATTGGTTTTATTAATTAAAAATGTCATATTTGACATGTCGATCAATACAATCGACATGGTGGTCTCAAATCTACACCAACCACACTTTGAATAACACCGGCCAATCTCCTTCGTTTGTTTTTTCTTTATCCGGGCGACATTGGTGTAATTACGAAATCCCGCATAAGCCAAAAAAAATTAATTGAATTACATTTGACGTCAACATAATGGGTTTTATTAATTATAAATGTCATTTTCGACAGTATTAATCGCAATTATAATTTTTTTTTATCTAAAAATAGAACTGTCTACTACACTTATAAGTGTTAAATAACTTTTTGAAGTCAGTAACATGATATTTCGAAAGTACCTAATATCACAATATTGCGTGCATGGTATTTAACACTTCTTGGTGTAGAAGTCGGTTTGATTTTTTGATAAGTAAAATTTTTCACCCTTTTTAGTGACCTACTTACAGTATACACCGTCAATGATGATATCATCAAGATTAGTTATTGAAGTATAATCCAAAAACGACTTGAACAAATTTGATGAAATTTATATGGGACTACCAGGGAAGTATACTCCATCAAACAAAAAAGAATCATCAAAATCTTTTCATAAACGACGCTGTTGAATGATGAAGTTATTCATGAACACATATAAAAAAAACATATATACAGTCGAATTGAGAAACCTCCTCCTTTTTTTGAAGTCGGTTAAAAAGAAACCCTTTTATCGATGTAATATATTGAATTTATTGATCGACAAAGTACTGTACTTGCATTTCTGTTTGGGTAACTCTTGTACAATGACCTCAGGTGTAATGCGAGAGTGTAACCAAGCTTGGGCCGATGCTTTGCTGTCTACGGATGCAAATACCAGCAAACTTAAAAAGAAGTATAACTTTGCCCACAGTTCCTTCCTTCCTCCATTAATTAAGGTCAAAATATTCTTTCATGCTATAAAAACACTCGTCCGATAACCATGCAGTCAATCTACTCCTAACCTACATTAACCTTTAGGGTTTTTAAATCTTCGGGTAATTTATTATACACAACTATGCACATATTAAATACATTTCTTTTATAGATCATTTTATAATAATAATAATAATAATAATAATAACATATATTTATTTCCTCCTCACAAAAGGTTGGTAAAAACAATTTAAAATAATTAGCGAAGAGTGACAAAATAAAACCTAACTATGTGAGGGGGCTGGTGCCCGAAGTAGGTTTTTTAAAATAAAAACCTGTGTCACAGGTCACCAGGTCTCCTCCCACGGATAGAATATACTTTGGCACACACCAGTACTAAACTTTATCATAATTTTTAGTGTATTAGATGTTGAGGGTAGAATAAAATAATATGTGCGTAAGCAAAGTGTTGTGATTGTATCTGTGTGAGTCTGTTTAGTGTCAGTGTGTACGCAAGAATGTATCTGCGGTGTGTTAATGAGCATGTGTGTGTTTTGTTGTGTGGCTACGAGTTATATAGTAAGAGTCAGTAGTCAAGATCAACATTTTGTATTTTACTATGATAAGTAATCATATTACTTTATATGAGTATTTATATTCGCAATGTACATTAGGGTGAATGGGTGGGTGAATTATTGTGTGGATAGATGGAAGGTTAAACAACGCAACCTTTGAGTATGTCCTCTTAGCGATACAGCAAGAAGGTTGATACAATAAGTGCTTGAACTCTGCACGCTTCTGTCTCGGCATGATCTCATGCCTCTTTTTAAAGTACTCAGGGTGAGTTTGAACAAAAGTACATAAGTCTCTAATATACATACAGGGAAGCGGGAGAATATTGCACTGTTTAAATAACGGCTTACAACTGTCCATATACCAAGCATTGTTAATGGCCCTTATACAACGCTTTTGAATTTTAAAAGCCTTATCTGACTCTACTGAGTTACCCCACAACAAAATTAGCCTGCCTTCTTTTGGGTACATGTTCGTTCTAGTATCTTGCCAGTGCTGTTAGCGATTATTTTTTTCAGTATTTACCACCCTGGGTTCTATCTTTGCATCCATCTCGACTTTGAATTTCGAACCTTACCGAGGTGTGATACTTCTATTCTATTGCCGGAAACTATTTTCCGGCAATGTGCATTACGAAAATTACTATTCTCCTTGGATATTTATAAGTCGAGTGGGTCTGAGGCATCTCTCCGATTGTGCTGCGGACTAGTTTTCCAGATGATTGTGGTTCTATTCTAACGCGGGTTTTCCGGCTATCCTACACATCAGGGGTTGACTCAAACATATGGAAGATAACATAAGGCTCTAGTGCACCTGATCCCTAAAAGAGGTGACCGCCCAGGTCCGTCCAACTACCGTCCTATAGCCATAATGTCTTTGTTCTCCAAGATAATGGAGCCTATTATTAACAACCAGCTCTTGCCGTATTTAGAGGAGCACCAGCTGATTAGCGGGTGCCAGTACGGTTTTTGTCGTGGTCGTTCAGCTGGTGATCTCCTAATTTACCTTATGCATCGATGGCGGAAGTGGTAGAGTCCAAAATTGAGCAGTTGGCGCCTCTTTTGGACTAAGAGAAGGCCTGTGATCGGGTGTGGCATAAAGCGCTTCCTTAGAAGCTTCCTTCCTATGAGCTTCTCGAGATATTGTGCAAATGTATCTCCAGTTTTTTGGTAGATCGCATCATCGTTGTCGTCGACTCATACTCTAATATAAAACCTATAAATGCTGGTGTACCGCAAGGATGTGTGCTATCGCCGACTCTGTTTATCCTGCATATCAATGACATGCACTTCAGCGATATTCATTGTTATGCGGATTAAAGTACCGGAGACTATTCTTATCCCTAAAATTTCTCATAAAAAAGTTCTCGAAAGTTGGAAGAAACTTCTCTCTGAAGTCGAGACCCTCTTGTCTAATGTCTCGAAGTAGGGCCGACTGGACTTAGATCAGTTTGACCCCTAACAAATACAATTTCTGCGTCACCGCTAAACTATCCCCCTTTGTTGTATCCCTCAGTTTTGTGGATACTCCCCTAGCTGCTTCAGCCAGTATCGGAATACTTTGCGTTGAAATATCGAGTGTTGTTAAAAAGGCTGGCCTATCATGAAGTACTGCTCTCACCTCTGGCGGGGGCTCCCGAGTACCAGCTCCTTCCATGTGATCACATTCAATGCAGAGCACCTCGAATCGTCGATGATCAAGCTATATCCGATCGGCTCGATCCTTTGGCATTTCGTAGAGATGTTGGATCCCACATCTTCTACCGCATCTATCATCGGGAGTGTTCCGATGATTTCTGTTCGGTTTAATACATGCAGCTGATCGTCATCAGACGTCCTAACAGAGCATCATGCTCCATTCATATCGACTTAACTATGACGACACTACTGTGTTTCTTACGACATTTCCTGCCTCGCACTGCCATTGTATGGAACCAGCTGTCATGTGAAGTATTCCCGATACTATTTAGGGACTTAAAAAAACAGCATATGCAGGCAATGCATCCTCGAGAGCTCTGGTGTTGTGAATGTCCGTGGGCGACCGTCACTTACCACCAGGTGAACCGCCTGCTCGATTGCCACCTCTCAATCTGGATCAAGTGACACCATAACTGCTTCTAAATTAAGTAGGTAGATAATGTAGGTAAGTTAGTAACTAAGATTGAGTTATAGTTCATTTTATTTCAGTTAAGAATGTTCTACACGGATACGTTGGCCCAATCACGAAAGAGGAAACAAGATACGAAATAAAACTTGCAAAAAATCGACGACAAAAGATTTAAGTGTCCTGTAAAATTGATACTCGTATTTGTTGAACTAGTGTTAAAAAAGCTGAATCCTCCCATTTTTAATTCAACGTCTAAACGTGTGGAACTTTTAAATTTTTAAAGTAGTTGTGAACACTAAAAATTATAGTAGAATTAAAAGTAATATCAGAAGTAAATTAATGTTATATTATCACAATTAAACAAATCAGAACAAGTGCTGTGTAATGAAATAGAAAGTACGAATCCACCATCAAATTCCTTATTTATAGCTCCAACGGACTCTTGTCAGGTTCGTTAAATTATAGGCAATTTAAAATCAAGTTTTTCAACTGGACCATTTGCTAAAATTAGTTAAGCACATCTTTGATGCCCTATAGCTTTCATCTGTAATCTTAGCATTGAGACTGGTGTCGTCCCCGAGGAGTTTAAGCAGGCTGTTGTGTGCTCTATATTTAAAACCGGGGATAGAGAGCAGGTTTCAAATTACAGACCAATATCTCTATTAAGCTCAATTGCAAAAATATTAGAAAAAGTGGTCAACAGAAGCTTTTATGTCGTTCCTGGAGAGCAATAACATTTTATCGCCAAACCAATTTGGATTTAGGTCTGGACGGTCGACTGAGGATGCGGTATCTGCATTGGTTGAACACGTATCTAGTAAACTAGACTCTGGACGGAAATGCATTGGTATTTTTCTCGACCTAGCTAAAGCTTTCGATACCGTGTCAAGATCCATTCTGTTAAAAAAGCTCGAATGCATCGGGGTACGAGGAACTGCTTTAGAATGGTTTAAATCATACCTATCACACCGTAAGCAAAGAGTCAAAGTGGAGGATAGCTACAGCAGGCCTGAGGAGTTGCGTTTCGGCATTCTTCAAGGTAGCGTGATCGGTCCAACACTGTTATTGGCATATATAAACGACCTATGTAACCTTAACTTGAGCCATGCAAGACTGTTTGTATTTGCCGATGATACTGCCATCATTTTTAACGATTATACTTGGGAAGAAGTGACTCAGAACACTAACAATGGATTGCGTACTGTAGTGAGGTGGCTTCAAAATAACCTCTTAACGCTTAATGCAAGCAAGACCAAAATAGTAGCCTTCCGAGTCTCAGGTCGTAGTGCCCCTACTGTAGATGTCTGCATAAAGCTACACCAATGCAAGACTACGGATATAGCCAAGTGTACCTGTCTTAAATTAGGAAAGTGCAAGAATTCAAATATCTTTGCATATATATAGACGAATTGCTTTCCTGGACTAAACAAATTCAAGTGCTAAGCGGCCGCGTGAGAAAATTACTTCATGTTTTCAAAAGATTAAAGTCAATAGCGGACCGGAAAGTAATATCTATGGTCTATATAGCTCTTTGCCATTCAATCCTCAGCTACTGTATTATTGCATGGGGTTCCGCTGGAAGTGGTAACTTAATGAAGCTTGAACGTGCACAGCGTGCAGTACTGAAGATAGCCTATAGTAAACCATTCAGATATCCAACGGACTTGCTTTATCAGGATACCAACCACCTCAGAGTCAGGCAAATATATATCCTAGCGTCGACACTTCGATTCCATAGAACAGCTTTGTGTGCTGCTGATCTTAGAAAGGATTCAAGATCTAGGCGTTATCCCACATGGCAAACTACAACATTTAGCACTGCTATAGGAAAAAGAAGCTCTAGTTTTATGGGATGTTATATATACAAAAAAATTAATAAGAAACTCGATATTATACAGGACACTACATTTAAATGTAAAAAGAAATTAAAAGAATATTTGTATACATTAAGTTATCAAAGCACAGAGGACTTGCTACGCGTAATAAAATAATAAAATCCTTAAGTATCATTAGTAAAATCAACATTCAGTTCTATACATCAGTTTTCAAAATCGTTTGTTGCATTTTATTTTTAAATTTTATTTTAGCATTCGCCAACAATAGGTCGGTTAATAAACAATTTAATTTATGTATACTTTAAATGTATGTATAATTTTATTGTAATGAATTTATTATTTTTATAGAAGAGTGTTTCAAGTTTACATTTGGATATTTATTTTAATTAATCACAATAACTGCAGCTGTAACGTTTTTGTATCCCGGAGGAGACCTAGATATTGTAAACACAGGGTGTCCTACCGCAATATCTAGTGCTGCAAATGTAACAAATTTAATTAAGTACTTATGTAAATTTGTACATAATATGTCTAAGCATATTACTGTTGAACTAATAAAAAATATTATTATTATTATTATAATGAAAGTTTAATTATACTAAGAGGAAATCAAAGATATATTTATAGATCTCGAATTTATTTTTATATGCTTAAAGTTAAATTACTACAACTAAATCATGACAGATTTAAATTATATATATGTAATTTTGTTTTTATTTTGTTTATAAATGAGTAGAGTGCTAAGCGAGACGTCATCGACGCGGGCGTCCCGAACACTCCTTGAAAAAGGCCACCGAATGTGGTCCAAACTATAGTCGGACCTATCCGATAAATATTACGTGAGTAATCCCGTATTTTTAATTAAAAATGAGTAGAAATTAAACTATAGCCAGATTAGATTAATTAATATTTAATAAGCATAAGTAGTAAAAATAATTTAAGATTTTAAGTTAAAGTAATTACTTAAAATCGTTGTTTTATTATTTATTAATGTTAATTACTTAGATATTATTTCAAATGTAACATATCTCCCAGTATAGGGAAATTTGATCTCCCCCGGATCAAGTCACCCAACTGCACTGTTCATGTCTCAAAATAATTGTGACTGTAAATGTACAATATTTTTGTGAATGTAATTAATATGAAAGTTCTTGCTTAAAACATAAAAAAAAGTTTATAGGATGGCCGTTTATCTTAGTCCTCGGCTTCGTGGTACAGGGGCGCGGGGGACGACAAAGGGAACTGAGAGAGGTGCCCACGTAGCTTTGTGGGCATTTCATTCCCAAGATGAATCGAAAGATATTCGGACATAAAGTTAATAGTCATTATGCATCAGTACAAACTACACTACAGTGGTGTTCTAGCAAAAACACAATAAACAAATACATTTTTAATCATGTTGCTATCTAAATACCATCAAAATATCACAGATACTGTGTTTTCAAAACTTTAATAAAAAAACTAAATTCGCACGAAAAAATCTATTTTCTTCGTGTAAGTGTCACGAACTACCGATGTATCCCACAGTGTAGCATCGCAATCGCAACTCAATAGTTTACAGCATTCCAATTATGTCAAAAACTATCGATAGCAAGCCGCTGGTCCGTAAATTAGGGCCCTGAACAGAGGTAGGGATCCATCTACCAGCCTTCAGTTTTGCAGCCTTCATTACCCTTGGGATATCATGGCTTCAAAATAACTGACAATCCAAATAATGGTATATACATTGTGTGGTAAGTATATACCACACAATGTATGGTATATACTTATTTATGTATATACCATACATTGTGTGTCAATGTATGGTATATACATAAATAAAAACTTCTTGTCTTGGAAACCTTTTATGTCTACTTCTTTGCATTTTTATGTTCAACTGGCTTCTGACTGAGGGTCTCAAGTCGAAGTGTATTTTTTTTATGTATGATCACGCATAACTTTTTACAGAGTAATCCGATTGTAATAAATATTTTTGTTTGGTAGAGTATACTTCCGAGAATATATTCCCATTTAAATTTCATCAAATAAGGTCAAGCTGTTTTTGAGGAATCCAGTAACTGAAAAGTGGTTCGCTTTTTTTGATGATATCGTGTATTGACGGTGAATGACATGACAATGCATCCCGTGAGTAACAAGATCACTAAATAAGGTGATATTTGTTTTGTTACCAAAAAATGGAACCGACTTCAACACAAAAAAAATGTGAAATATCTTTTCGAAGTCTATACTATGCGCACAGTATTCTACTAATAGCTTACTATCGAACTATCATAATTTTATATAATTGGTTTCAGCTAGTGATAAAGGAGCTGTGGGGGTTGTCCAGATCATTCGAGATGTGAGTGATGCTCAATGGATAGTCAACAATTCCACTGCAGGTCCATATATGGCCGTGGTGAGCACGTCACTGTTCCATGAAATAGTTGAGTTGTTCATGGGACAACCCAACAATGTGGCAGGTGTTCTTATCTATGACAATGCCACTAATAGGTATGTTGCACTTGCATGTGTTAATTAATAATACACTTCAATGCTTCTATTATTTATTATAATTATATTAAGTTTTTTCACGGATTTCATCCGGTCCTTCACATACGCATAAGTGGGGGCGCAGCCTTAGAGGCCCGTTCGGTATAAAAAATACATAGTAAGGTACACGAGGCATTTAAGGCCCACCTTTATTAAAAGTAAATTATATTTAAACCGAACAGAGTAAACAAAGAGAACACATATAATTTAGATTCTTCGTTTATTAATTTATCTTCAAACATACAACAACAATCCTAAACAGGTTGTTTTCGTGCTTTAGTGTATACTTTTCAAAAACAAGTGTTTGGGCCTTTTTAAACTACGTCCGGATATTAAGGCCCGCAAAATAAAACATCGTAGTGAAATTACTGTGAGGATCATTAAACTTCTATCATATTAGTTGTAACAATACTAACATCTAGAACTTTCTTAGCTAGAGAAATAAGTTCTTTTCCCAAAAATCATGATAGTGGGCCTTTTTAAACTTATGAAATAATCAACTATAAATTTCACTTTTAATAACCAACCATAACACAAAAAAGCATTTGCCTCAGTTTAAACTTTAGAAACATAAACTAAATACTAAATAAAAATTAATTAACGCTTCCTTTTTTTTAATTATAATTAATATGGGCCTTATTATACGGACGTATTTGAAAATATAATATATAAGAATCCGTGTGATCTTGAACGATCAATTCTAACGAAGGACTATACTCTAACTGCTCTGGTATGTTTATTAACATGACTTATATCAGACAAAATGTGATTCTATCAGCCTTACCTATATTGAGATCAAATAAAAAAATCATCTAAGTGAAACAAGATAATGAACTTAATTTTTTAACGCAGATAGCGTTACAAATTTAAATACAATCAGGACAATAGAAATAATCGAGGTCGTGTTTTGTCAGTCCTACGCATTCTTCATGATACAATTTTAGGCAAACTATGCAGCTTCTCATATCCTCTTCTCTTTCCATTTTGCACCCATGACAAAACCAAATATCATTATTGTCTTTGGTCTTTTTCTTTTTCATGATATTTGGCATTTTTGTTAGTCACTTTTTTACTTCCTTTTTTGTTTGATTTATTTATATATGCATTTATTTTAGAATTATTTCTTTTTCCTTTTACTTTCTTTCCTACCTCATCCTGTTTTTATCAAATAAATCTTAGACGATTTTTTGTCTTTTGTAATTTAAAGCCTTGCGCCGTGGCTGAGACTTCGTGACCGCAAAATTTGGAGTAGGAAGAAGTTCCTGAAAGGATGTTTTTTTACATTTTAACTCAGCCAGTACCACGTCATCGTCGGAATCATCCTCATATGTGTTACATAACTATGTGGTCTTGTTTGGTGTCTGTTCTCCTTTTTTAACCAAATCGTATGCTTGTTCATCGGAATCACTGTAAGGATCATAAATATTTACGACACGCCTGTTTTGGTCACGAACAAGTTCTTCAATATCCAGCGATGCTTCAGATGATGATCTATTGTAATTGGAGTGTAAGGAAGGGTTCCTGATTCCAGAAGGTCCTGGAGCTGATAAATTTTCAGTAGACCTCAATAGGCTTTTCTGGTTTTTATTTAATCTTGTTTGAAGGGGAAAATTAGATCAAACTGGTATGGGGCGTATATACGAAGAAGTTCTGTCTGGCAGTCCATTTTGTAACTCGTCCAATAGAGATGGTGTAGCCACGTCACTTCTAGCATTTAATTTAATTTTTAATAACATTTCATTCTGTGTAAGTTCTTTGACATCAGTAGCGTCTGAATCAAAATCATAATTTACACACGTATGAAGCTTCAGCATGTGTCGGCGAGGAAGTTGGTTCTAGAATATCTGATACGTGGTTTGGATTGTGTCAATAGAGATGGTGCATAAGCATTGCTTTCTTGTAGTTTTAAAATACCGACAATACGTTTATGATTTGTTCTCAGTCGATAATGTCCCCGAGCATAATAAGGCCCGGGCCTTGTTACCCATTCTGGGTACGGGCCATATTATCTTTAGGCCAGTGTTTTCAAATAAACTAACGCATTTAAATAATATTACGACAAAATATATATTCTGACCAATTCTGACAGTCCTCAATCTGTGTACTACACTTCACAGTAGAAAAAAACAAAGATTTATTTGAGTAAACTGCTACAAATGAGCGATTTTTATGGCAGAAAATAATAAGAGACGCAGCCACAACCGTTCCACTGACTGTTTGGAAGGTACTGACTAGATGGCGGCGCGCGCGAATCGGCGCGACGTTGCCAGCTCGTTGAATCTGTGTTGTCTATGTGTGCGTAGAGTGGTTAGTGTATTATAATGGCGGGACTCATATTTTTAAGAAGTGGGCCTTCCTTGCCGCTGGGCTTTATACCCCTCAGGTACCTTAGCTTGTATAAAAAACCTGAATGGATGGATTGGATGGTGACATGGTATTATATATTATCTATTACAAAATGGGTAAAAGGCTATAGAATATGAACTTATTGGTGATAGGGAGATATAGTGGGCTATGGGACGAGACTACGGCACTTGCCAATTTCAGTCTCATCTTAAAATATTTAGGCAGGTGGTGACTTGTCACCCACTAAACGGGCCCTTATCCATCCACCAATGGTGAAAAAAGGGGTAAAGTTGGTGTGGATGGCTAAAGGGTCTAGAGAGGGGTGCTGCGGTTTCACTAGAGCGCTACTACCGGCGTTATGCCCGTTAACACTTCCACCCTTGGTGTTTTTAACCGACTTCAAAAAAGGAGGTTTCTCAATTCGACCGTATATATGTTTTTTTATGTAAGTTTGCGGATAACTTCGTCGTTTATAAACCGATTTTAATGATTATTTTTTAGTTTGATACAGTATACTTCCGTGGTTGTCCCATCTAATTTCATCAAACTCGGTCAAGCAGTTTTTGAGTTGCACTCCAAAAACTGAGAAGTGTTGATTTATCTTGATGATATCATCATTGACGTATCCCGTAAGTAGGTACTAAAAAGTAAGGTACAAAAAATAAAACCGACAATATACTCGTATCTATCGATCGGTCGGTACCATGCACGCAATACTATGCCGACTTCAAGAAGTTATTTCACACTTTTTAGTGTAGAAGTCGGTTCTATTTTTAGATAAATACATGTTTTGTTACTTGCTCCTGCGTCTCCACCCTCAGACGGCCAATTAAGACCAGCCGTGGGGGTCAGGGGTCTAATTCAGCCCTAAGAAGAATCAGGGTCCAAGGTTTCGCCACTCACCGATGGTTCGCCACAAAGCCGCCCGTTGCAGTTTATTATTTTTTTAAAGTATTATCTCTTTATGGAATATAAATATTCATGCCACATATTGTTTTTACGTTATTCGAAAACAGAATAAGCTGGAGGTCCACCTGGTGCTAATGACTCGGTATCTTCTTTTTAAGCTTAGAACAAAAGATTTATGAATTAAACTAACGTCGACGGATGCATAAGGGTAACCTCTACCTATAACAGATGCATTTCATCACAAGTGGCGAACTGCATTACGTGCTATTTTGCGCCCTTAACCCCTACCCGCGGATCGCCATATTTGGCCAATAAGTAATACAATAGATTTCGCAGAAATAACCAACTTTTCCAGGAACTGCAACGTGAGTGGTTAACCCTAAGTCATTAAGTCTCATGTGCTTGTATTTTCACCGGCACCCATATCCTCCGAACCAGAACACAGTAACGCGAACATTAAAGGTTCGGGGCAGAAATAGGTATTGTAGCATCTTCCCCAGGCAAACATTTTCACAAAGAGTGCCATGCTACTAAAATCTCAAAAAGGATATGGAAGTACGTTATCAAAAAGTTCTACTGCTACCAAAAACTTAAATAGTAAATTTCTAATTACTTATACATAATTATATATACGAGGGTGAATCAAAAAGTTCTTAGAAGTGCATATATATGAAACCTTTTTGGATCAAGTTCGATATTCAAATTAAAGAGTGTCTATCACACTATATTTATGCAGACTGTCACTTGTTTTTGTCAGTTCGTTCGCATGTAATAAATTTTTTTGTGCAACGAGTTGCTAAAAAGTCAAAATTATGGATAAAAGTGAGTTACGTGCGGTGATAAAATATCTCAGTTTGAAGAAAATGTCTACGAAGGAAATTTTTTTGGACATTCAGCAGACATTAGGGGGTGATGCTGTACCCTATTCTACGGTTGCGTACTGGGTGGCTGAATTTAAAAGAGGTAGATCAAGCTGTAAAGATGACCCGCGTTCTGGGCGGCCTTCAACCTCCGTTACAGAAGAAAATGTCAAAAAGGTTGAGAATCTGGTTTTGGAAGACAGAAGAATGACTATAAAACATATAGCTGAGATCCTAAAGATATCTTTTGGTAGCGTTCAATCCATTTTAATTGATTCACTGGGGTTCAAAAAAGTGTCTGCAAGATGGGTGCCACGAATGTTAACCGACGAAAACAAAAAGCGACGTTTGGAAATTTCCAAGCGTAATCTCGAAATGTTCCAGCGTGATTCGGATAATTTTTGCCGTCGTCTTGTCACCATGGATGAAACGTGGGTCCACCATTTTGATCCTGAAACTAAAAGACAAAGCATGTCTTGGAAACGACCATCCTCTCCATCCATTAAGAAATTTCGAGTTGCTCCTACCGCTGGCAAAGTTATGGCCTCTGTGTTCTGGGATAGTGAAGGAATCCTTTTTATTGATTACATGCTAAAAGGCCAGACGATTACTGGACCCTATTATGCAAATTGAATCCCGAAAGTGCGTGAAGCGATTAAAGAAAAACGTCGTGGAAAACTGTCGTTGGGCGTGTTGTTCCTTCAAGATAACGCTCCTGCTCATCGATCGGAAGTTGCGCTCAACGCAATCCGCTGTGCTGGCTTCAATCTCCTTGACCACCCACCATATTCTCCGGACTTAGCCCCAAGTGATTTTCACTTATTTCCAAAATTAAAAGAGGAAATTCGTGGAACAAAATTTCACGATAATGACGCGGTTATAGCTGCCGTAGAGGACTTTTTCGAGAGTCAAGAAAATATTTTTTTTTCACAAGGAATAAGGAAGTTAGAAACGCGTTATTCTAAATGCATTGCATTGGAGGGAGATTATGTAGAAAAATAAAATATTATTATTTAAATCTTTGCATTTTTTAATATTGATTCCAAGAATTTTTTGATTCACCCTCGTATATATATATATATGGGTGATAGATGATAATGATGAAATAGTATTCTATATGATATGTTATTCCAGTGTCTCACCTATCTATATACCACATTTCATTAAAATACATTCTGTAGTTTTTGCGTGAAAGAGTAACAAACATCCATACACACATTCGCGTATATATTAGTAGGATATAACGTATACATAATTACTAATCGTACATAATTTTTTATACATATTTACTGATTATGTATAAGTAGGTTTATATATTATATATAAACCTAGTATATTAGTTTATTATTATTTACATCTCTCATATTCGGTAAGTAGGTCCTTATTACCCTCAAATGGGGCTTGTAGATGACCAATTAGCGCTCTAGGGTAATAATGTAGCTAGAAAAGCCCTAGGGCGGTAAGTAATTTAAAAAAACACTTCACTCTTTCAAAAAGTTCGCGTACATCTAACCATCGTAATGGCAATAGACATCATGCATTCAGCCCAATGACAAAAGAGGCCGCTTCGCTATTCAGCCTTGTCTTCGTATGAGTATAATAGTCATCAATTTATTTTTGTAAAGCCGGTTTTTTTTCTACTTACCTCACAATCGAGATATAAAGCAGAGTAGTTAGCTCGGGTGTAAGCATCAATTGCACCCTCGAACTATAGGCTAAATATCTCGGGCTGCAATTGATGCATTACAGCCTTTGGCTACTTAGATTAGTATCTACTATTATTATTATAAGTATTAGTTTATTATCCTTCATAATTATAACTGTTATGAGGAGTTAAAAAGTGTACACTTTGTGTGCAGGCTTTGTGAAGAGCTAGATATTTAGCAACGAATTTACATGTTTCCAGAATATAAGTATGTAGTAAAGCTAGAATATCTAGGTTTTGGAAGAATAGTTTGCACGGTCTGGTTGTTCTATATTGACAAGGATTCTAATTAGATTCAACTGCTGTGTTATGAGATTGGTTACAACTGATCCATTCCCCCAAGAGACAGAGTCAGTATAACACAAAAGTATATTGTGAGTTAGCCCACGGCCTGATTTAGGTTATATTGGCTGCGCCTACATCTGACGTAGCTGCGATGCTCTATCAGTCCACATGTGGGATGCTCAAGGACAGTGTGTTAATATGTGTATGAGTACATAATTGTTTCAAGTAAACTATGGGACTTAGTCGTTGCGCGACTCAACATCTCTAAATTATATTAAATTAATTTAAAAAGAATAAAATAAAGACAATCATGATAATTTTTATCTTTCAGTGCCAGTGCCTTTAGCCAAGAGTCACGATGCCCTAACGAGTATTCATCCGGTCCCGGGAGTCAGTGCTTGTCTTCCCAAGCTGGAGGGGTTGTGTGGAATGAGAAAGGGTCTGGCCTGCTGCGAAGAGATATCCCGTTCCCTGTGTTTTATTTGCCCGAATCAAGGGCAGAAGAAATTGTCAAAATTGAAGAATGCTATACGAAGTATGTCTATTGCTTCTTGATTTTCTTTAATTATACATATCCCAAACTTTAACTGCCTTCTTATAAAACGTGGACTAAAAGTAGACTAGTAGACTCTGAACATGGTTTAAGCTAATGTCATGTATTAAATCCCTTTGAACTATAGCTTAAACTCGAAACTATCTTTACCCTATGCCTAGTTTGAAAGTCTTTGTTTTGTAGGGAGATAACATACCTGCCCAAACATTAATAACTGGCCAAGAGCATGTGAGTCTGCGTCTTAAAAAGCGTTACACAGATTTAATAAAATTAGAAATGAAAACTAGGGCCAGTTCTACGAAACTCATTGAACTTAGTAAAATTTTAGTAGTCGATACTTTTTGTAACACATACTTTTTATAGCGGAATCAACTGAAAGGCTGCTAAAGGAGCGTTGTTGGATCAGTTAGTATAGTGCTCCGCGGTTTCATGTGAAGTTTAATATTTTACTTTTAAAATTTTCAGGTTTAACTTAGACAGAAATAACCAAAAAGGAAAACCATTGTGTTCGATCCAACTGAACTCTTTTATGTTTGCTGCCGTGAACAGCGAAGTGTGTCATAGAAGGTGCGTATTAAAAAAAAAGAAATATAATAATATACAGGGAAACTGATTTGAGAGGAAGAAATTGGAAAATATCCTTATATAATATCGAGTTTATCTCAATAAACTCAAAGTTTTTTTTTAACTTATCCAAATAGTTACTTTTTATAAATACGAGTAGTATGCAGCGTAACACTATGATTATAACTTGAGAGTAAAGTATACACTAGTAATACAATTATAACATATAACAAACCCTTTGTTAATTTCTGCGTGAGACTTTGGGACCTGCGCTAACATAGTTTTACTGATATTTGAAGAGAATACCCCTTCATTTTTCTTTTATTTAATTGTGTCACCATCTAACTTCCCTAATTTAGTTAATAATAATAAGAAAACTACTCTTATTTGTAGTCATTGTTCCAATTATAATGTGCATTTTAATTATTTTACGTTCCTTTTTTCATTAAATGTCTATTTTTGCTTAAATTATTTCTTTTTCTCGTAGTCATGGTATAAAGCAAAGTATCTTGAATTCTCTCATTCTCTCTTCTCATTCTTGAAGCTCTTGAATAAAGCGGATTTATATCGAGGGCCATGAATCACTCGCATCGCTCAGGTTTCTAACAATTGATCAACTCGCTACGCTCGTGATTCAATCATCTAGAATCCTTCATTTACTCGTGATTTATTTATGACCCTCGCTTTTAATCCGTTCTTTATTCACTAATTGCTTAATATATTACTGTTGCACAAAGTCTTGCAGATATTTAAACATACTTACTATTATTGTCATAAAAACTTCCTTGAGAACTCATAGTTAAATGGTAAAACCGGCAAACACTCGCGTCTATCATCTAGTCGTTATATTCCGACCGGCCGCTAGTGCGCCACTAGCGGCCCTCGCTGCTAGACCACGCTCTCCATGAGGATGGGCACCAGTACTGCCTGAACACCGGTCGGAGTATAACGACTAGATGATAAACGTGAGTGTTGGCCGGTTTTACCATTTAAAGACTTACTATTATGTGTATTCTGAAGCTGTGGAACTCTTTGTGAACGAGTTCGCCCGGGGAAGTACTGCCATACCTATTACCTATTGCTACCGAAATTTGCGGGCCGCAAAGCAGTAATGTTCGCATCACTGTGTTCTGGTTTCAAGGTATGGGTGTCGGCGAAATTACAGACACATGAGACTTAACGCCACAATGTCTCAGGGTTAAAGGAGCATTGCAGTTCGTCACTGGAGACAGAGGTTGTGCTTGATGTGCCGTTTCTTAAAAGATACGAAAACCAATCTCATTAGCGCTATTTGGAATTACCCTAATCCCCATACCATAAGTAAAAACAGTTAGTTTTATATTAGTAATCTGAGTGGAAAAAAGCAGGAATATATTGATGTGTAATTAAATGCTAACCAATAATAATGTATGAGTTTAGTTTAGTAGAGTTAGTTAGTCCTGTGAGTAAAGTCGGTTTTAATATTAATTGATTAATAATGTATATATAATTATGGTAAAACGTACATACCTAGGATATTTTTTTACAAAACAAAAGTTTATAATACTAATATGTTATTAATTTATTGATTCAGGCGTTACTTTGCGGAAATCAATTATCAAAAAACGATATTAAAGATATTTTGTGACACTTCCGCTGAAAAAAACAATGATTTTGACCTATTTGTGGGTGTGCACCACCCTCCCTCCCGCATAAACAGGAGATGTTGACTCGTCGAGCGCTAGGTCTGTCGGTCTAGCGCTCGACGAGTCAACATCTCCTGAGGATGCCTCGTGTAGAGGCGAGACACGTGTCGAATCGTTTTTGGTCTATTTGGGTTTTCTTGTGTGTTTTTTATTTTGTATTCTTCCTATTAGCAGTTTATGCGGGAGGGAGGGTCGTGCACACCCCCAAATCGGCCAAAATCATTGTTTTTTTCAGCGGAAGTGTCACTAAATATTTTTTAATATCGTTTTTTAATATGTTATTTTTTTGTAAAATATAGGAGAGAAAGGTAAAATGTAAAACATCAATTTGTTCGATTTTATTAAGTTATCCATCAAATCTTTGCCACCTTTCCACGAAATATTTTGTTCTGTAGGTGGTTGCTGGTTAAACTTTACTTATGGGCTCATAGTAAAATTACATAGGAAAATAAATTAATCAAATGTTTATGATGCTTATAGATCCGCTAGTTCGACGATACTGTCATCTACTAAAGTATGCGATCCTTTGGGTGACTACAACGTCTACTACTCGCTATTCCCAAGGAAACAAGTGAGTATTGCTTAGCTTGACAACGCTTGACAAACGTAGATAATAAATAGGTAACTGTAATTTATTGATTCTGCATTATTTTTTTATTTTAATAGATACTCGTATCTATATCTAATATTATAATGAGGAAAGATTTGTATGTATGTTTGTAACGAATTGGCTCAAAGTATATACATAGTAAAAAGTACTGGACCGATTTCAATAATTTCTCTTTCACCATTGGAAAGCTACATTCACCCTGAGTAAGATAGGCTATATAAGATTCATCATCATCATCATCCATCACCGCGCGGGTGAAACCGCGGAGAGCAGCTAGTTAAGTATAAAAATAAATATTTAGTGTGTCACTAAATATTATGGTGGGAAAATACGTTTATGGCAGATATGCATTGTACCATCCTGAATAAAATGTAGGAGTATACGGACACACAAGCAACCCAATCAATCAAAACTTGTCGACACATGTCTCACTTCTGCACGAGGTGTCCTCAGGGGCCCAAGTCTCTTGGCTAATTGACAAACGTCACTCTATAGTGATGCCTCTCCGATTGAACTGCCTTTATTCTCAAAGTCGGCAGACTGATAGATCTAGCTCTCAATCGCAGTTGTATAGCAATCGCATCGCTGTCGTATGGCTGTGTTACGGCGTGCGAATGTTCCCGCTGGAATAAGATTGAAAACATTATGTCTATCTTGCGTTAGTCAAAACATCAACAGTGGATTTCTAACATAAACACTATATATATATATATATATATTTGAAGGTTTTCTGAAATATATATATATATATATATATATATATATATATATATTTCAGAAAACCTTCAAAAAAATACTGTACTTAAACTATACATCACACTGCCAATGTACGCTGTAGCAACGCAATCGCAACACAATAGTTTACAGAATACCAATTAAATCAAATTACCGCGTGAAATTTGCAGAGCTGGAGCTGAATCAAAAACTATCGATAGCAAGCTGGCCCGCGATCGAACCTACATAGCAAGCAGACGAAAGCTGTCAAAAACCTCAATTTTCATACAATTGAGTTGCGATAACGCGATTCAATAACTAAGAGACTTGGCAGACTAAGGCCGGTATTCTAAAAAGACGCCCAGTTGTGAATCTACGTTTGAGTAATGATCTGAGTAAATGTTGTATGGCATTTACTGTCAAATCTCCGCTCAAGTCGAGGTTCAAATCTGGGTCTTATGGTCGTATCGTCAAGGAATGATCGCAAATTTGTATTGATTTCACGATCATTCCTTGAGGATATCATAGCGCGCCGTGTTACTTGTTTGAATGGTCACCAGTTTACCAGTACTCAATACTACGTAATACAGTAATACCAGTCACTCAGGGTACAACGGCGACAGGGGCTTTTTACCCGGTGGTATCTCTAACATGGAAGCATGTTAGAAACGCACTCTATTAAAACCACAACATTATCTAATTCTATCTATATATCTATCCAATTGAAACTCTATGGACGTTTAACAACTTGTTGAAACAGCACTTTTTAAACATGTGTATAGATTAAAAACCTTCACGCGTGGGCTTTCATTTTCGTATTTCTTTCAATTTTGATTCTTTTATAGGATAAGGCAGCGAAGCGAGAGAATGTCACTCTGGTCACTGCAAGAATTGATTCAACTTCTCTATTTGATGGTATGTATCTAGAGTCTGTTTCACGCGAAAGACGACCCACTGTTTTTGTGGAACTAACTAAGCCACGTACATTCCAGTTTTTTTTTTGAATAGACACTGGCGCCACAGCTAAGAGACGTCTTTCGTGAAACGAACTTTACTGTATATTTCAACTGTGGTTTTTATTTCTTTAATAATTGTGACAAAACGTATACTGTATCTATCGATTTAAAGTTGTGAGGTGGAGTACTTTTGATGAAACCTTTCAGCCTCGTAAATTGATTTTGTACTACCTATATCCAACTGAGTTATTCTAGTTTGGCAAGAGTCGTCGTATAAAAAACAAGCGTAATCCAGGCAACTGCGTACAATAGCTATATACACCCTTCTTAAATGTGTAGGGTGTACGCCCCAGCTAGGATTACGGGTAACTTAAGTCTTGACGTCAAAACGTCCAAATGACAAAAAATCTCATTTTATATTTTTAGCGGCAAAATATCGTGGCGTTAAAAGGTCCAGATGTTTGTTTGTCAAATGGATAGAATATTCAATAGTTATAATGTGAAAATGAACAAAAGCCCAACAGGTTTTATGTCATAGTGCCTAATGGCACATTTTATATATGTATGTCTAAAAAACGTACAGACGCCAAATTGCCAATGTGAAAACTAGCTGCCTGAAACAATTTGTGAGCAGGATAGAATATGCGTAACAAATTTTTGAGCCGATTTAGATAAAATCTATGTTTCTATAACTATAATCTATGAAACAAATAAAGATCTCACTCACACGAAGAAATAGTAGGTAGGTACATAACGCATAAGAGATTCATAACAAACTTTTTTTGATGTGGCTATACTGACGGTATGAGAAATCATAGATCATGTTATTTTAAAGTTACGCACAATTACTATTTATATTATGCGCCCAAGTATACTATGTGCTTTAGCCGTTCAGACTTTTGAATTCCAATGAATTCAAAAGTGTGATGCATTGTTAATTTATCAGTTTACCAAATTAACTTTTTGTCATTATAACGTATGGATGGATGTTTTGTCATCTTACCATTGTAACAAATGGTACTTTTAACACCAGTGCATAATAACTGGTTTAGCAGTTTGTCTGTCTGCAACCATACGGTCGTTAGGGAAATTATTATTAGGAGGGAATAGGTGGGTTTATGTTTAGGTAAGATATGTACTTACGGATGACGGGGTGACTGGGTAGTGCGGGCTGATGACCTTAAGAGTCCTCGGGTGAGGCGTCCTGCTGTGGACGTCGTGCTGAAGAACTGTTGTTCACTTGTAGGTATAAAGTCCTTGTATTGTTTTATTGTTTGTGCACTGGTTTACGCGTAAACACGGGCTGATTAGCGGTCACTCGCGGCGAAGTTAGACGCGGTGACTCGGGCTGATTTGAGCTGATGCGTAAGCGCGGAGGAATTGTGCGGCCGCGGCGCGAAGGCGCGGAGCGGTATACGTCCGCTAGCTTCGACTCTAAAATGATGACCTTTGGGCTGACGCGTAAACGCGGGGCTGATAAGCGATCGCTCGCGGCGACGTTAAAATGGCGATTGTTTCCGCTGCCCTTCAGCCGCCTGCTCGTAGTCTGACAGCTGCAGGACAGCGGCGGCGGGACGCGCGGGCGGGGGGCATTCCTGAAGTGAATTCGCGCTTTAGCGCGAACAATAACTTTATGACAAAATGACGGCTTTGACATTTTAACGTTTGGACCAAAGTTACCCGTAATCCCAGCTAGCACGTACTAACACTTTAAATACATTTACAAACTTAATACATTTTTTGTCTAAGTTCGTTTATGTGTTTTGTCCAACCTCACGATATGCTAACGCAAAAATGCTAGCAAGCATTGTTTGTGGTATCGTAACACCGGTAAAAGAGTAACGATTTTATCGCGAATTCTTTGTTATAAAAGATGCTTCTGTAAGCGTGTTTTGTAGAATTCGGTTCAGGTATCCCGAAGAGCGTCGGCTTTATACTCAACACTGGGACCCTTCCTCCCCGAGAAAAGAGAAAATGAAGTATGGGCCGTAATCCACCACATGACCCTTAATGTGGACTGGTTGATAGGCTTGAGGGCAGATCTAGTGTCGAAGTGTTCAGGCCCCCCGAACTTCCGCCCTGAACCTGACCCGCCAGCGGCTTCGCTCGCGTGGCCTCGCGGGATACGTTTAAATACAGTTTTTAACTATCTCTCGGGAATTCTTTAATTTACCTGGATCATAAGTATCCTATATGTTGACCAGGGATATAAACTACCACCAAACAAATTTTCATTTAAATCGGTCCAGTCGTTTCGGAGATTAGCTCGTACAAACAAACAGAGAAAAAAAACGATTTCACTCCTTACATCCCCCTGACTCGGATTTTAGCATTTTTTCATTGAACAAAAATTCGACCTCTACAGTTTTATTATATGTAGTGAAGTGTAATGTAAACGAATATACTAATCGCTAAAACAGCAATAATTACAATGCAAAGTTATGAAGTTTTAAACATAATAGTATTAATAGACTACTTGGCCCGCCAGCGGCTTCTCTCGCTTGGTCTTGGTGTAGTGGCGAGAGTTATTTTTAAAACTTCAATAACTTTTTTGTTTATGAATCTATGAAATACTCTTACTAAATGTTAAGTGAAGTTTATTAGTTAGTTAATAGTGCAAACCACATCTAATCTTATTAGCCGTTTCTGAGATTAGCGTGCACAAACGCATAAACAGATAAACTGACAAACAGACTAAAATTCTAACAAATATTTATTTTTTCAATCTATTTTCGGTTACAAAAAAGTCCCTATAATATTTCGCATTATATCTTCCATGTACAGACAGCGATCCGTTACATGTTTATTATATGTATTGATAACGTGTGCTTTCAGGGCTATCACCCGGTGCTGCTAGTTCTGTAGTTGGGATGGTAACCTTACTTGCGACGGCTGTCGCTCTCGCGCGCCTCGTACCTGTCGCCGACGCCGACTTGTATGGTAAGCATGATTTCCTTACGCTCTGTGCCTACGTAAAGTCACCATTCCATATTTTTCCGAACTGTCTGAATATTAGATTTTATAAAAATGTACCCTATAATTACTCTAAAACTATCCTTATAATATTACATGTAAATAATTTCAGAGTATAACTATTTTGTTAGCCGAGCGAGCGCAGCGAAATTCTCTGCAACGACTCTATACATTTTCTTTTATCCGTCCGGATAATAGTACTCGCGTACAGGTCGTACTTTTCATCTAATCTTGACTAAATTATGTATACAGTGTATACATTTTCGTAGAATTATTTAATGTCGCTGTTTTTAAATCAAGGGTTTAGGTATCGTAAGGGTATTTTCCTTTAAAAGGCGTAATTTTCTTTCGGCGCTGTCTACCGGTTGATTTTGATAATATCAGATCAAAGTTTGTGCTCGCGAGGTTAAAGCGCCACACACACAGAGAGCGGGTGCGGGTCGGGACGTTAGTACGGCGGGTGCAATTCCTTGTATTTATATGAAAAACATCACACTGAAAGCGTGAGCGGGCCAGGTCGTGCGCGAGAGCGACTCCCATCGCCCGCCACTACAAACAGCGCGCGGGAAAGCGAGTGCGGAGCGGGCATTAGTTTTCAGCGAATGTGCGGGTCGTGCGCTGCGCGTGTTGTAGTGTATTTTGTGATTATTTACAAAAAAAAAATTTGATTTGCTATGGATCTGTATGAAAAAATAACCGAATGTGTTCGTAAACATAGTTATTTGCAATCTACATGGCACTGGCATGCCCGTGGCCGATTGACGACGATCCGCGCCCACGCTCTGTGTGAAGATGACGAAAGGCGGGAGTCACGCGAAGGACACGACCTACGTTTGCATCGGCTCTGTGTGTGTTGCGCTTTACTGTTCGCAGAACTACTAGTATTATTTTACTCAATAAATTATATACTACTGAATTGACACTGATTCCTGAGAGGTACATATTGAGAGTCTTAAGTCTAGAGGAATCAGGTGGGATAGTGGGCAAACTCAAACTATTAATTATTAGAAAAAAAAACAGATATATTGAAATATTGATACTTACTAAGTCTTAGGCAATGACATGACCCCACTTCCTGACAAATATTTGTTTTTGGATTAACATTCTACACAAGAATTCACCATTCACCATTGTGTGATATAGGAGCGAACAAACTTACAGACAACAAAGTGCCAGCAATAATGGCCCTTTAGATACGGCACTCTAACTATAACACGCTTTCAGAACACAACATCCTATTTACGTTATTCAACGGCGAAGCATTTGACTACATCGGATCGCAGCGCGTAGCGTACGACCTCAGTCGAGGCGCCTGGCCGCCTCCCGCGCCTCTGTCGCCTTCGGACATCAAGTTGCACATCGAGTTGGGTCAGATCGGAGGCTCCTTAGCTACCTACAGCAATGACTCTGCTTGGCCACTGTATTCCTTCGCACCTTACACAACTCCCGTTACAGAGGTTGGTATATAAAAAGTAATAGGAGAGGGGGAAGTATTTGATTTATTGTGTCACAGTCCCGGTTCTAAGGTCGTGTTCCTTAATGAGCCGAAATCACTCGCAATCATTATTTCAAACTAGTTGCGCTCCGTGGTTTCACACGTGTGGTGATGGATGATGATGATGAATTAAAATATATTGCCTATGTTCATTAGGAATAACGTGTTCAATTCAAACAAACAAACAAATATTTCCTCTTTATAATATTGATTTATTTATTTATTTACTTGTATTATATACATGCTCTTGAGTATGCATGACAGTTACCCAATTCGCTTACCCAAGGCTCAAAACAAATACATAAAAATTACTATCTATTCTATAAAAACCCATTTAAATACTAATTAAGAACTTAAAGATAACTAAAAGAGAGATTACACTAGATACTTTAGTAAAATATTTATACAGAAAACAAATACACCTACATACATTTATATTTCCAAGCCATGATAGACAACTAATTTACAAGAACTACATTAAAATAAGGTCATGTCCAGTAACGAAATCCATTGCCGCTCTGTGAAATTGGACTGCAGTGGAATAGGTCCAGGGACTGGTGTCTGCATAAAAGATCAAGTAATCACAACGCCCGGTATATTAGTATAGAAGATAGTCTATGTGGGCAAGGTTTCAAAAGAGTACAACATTTGCCACTTTTCTTGCCAGTAAAAGTGCTATTTCAGGATTTTAAGGATGAGCGAGGTGGATAGTGACTACAATGCTTGATGGTCGTTCATATAATTAAGTATGCATTGTTATAACACCACCCTGATTGGCACCCTGCATATATTTATTATACTACAAATATATCATCTAGTAGTACAACTCATATAAAATAACAACCAATTTTTTTCAGGTAAACGAATTCCTGAGCCTTATGTCAAGCAACGCCAATATATACAATATGAGCATAAACATAAACACAGAATCAGTGATGAACTTGCCACCGTCCTCACTACACTCGTTCCGCAGAATATTGGGGAATCTCACGGAGACGGGGGAACTACCAGAGGTCCTCATTACTGACCACGACAAGACCTTCACCAATATGTTCTACCAGTCAGCTTTGGATCAGTATGAGAAGATTGGATTCGCATACCACAATATAAGTGTTGGAACTGATGGGATATGTAAGTATTATAAATTATTATTCTACACTAGTTGCGCCCCGCGGTTTGACCCACGTGGTGATGCATGATGAAAAAAGTATAATTATGTTAATCCAGCGCCTCATCTACCTCCATAGCTTTCTATTCGTTTGAAGGACTAACTGATACAAATATTTATATGTAAGTGACATTGAAGCCTATGTAGGGTATTTTTTTTTACTATATTTTGTTATTTGTGACGTATTATTATTTAGAAAATTGACATGTAACATTGTTACGAATAAATGAACTACGAACTACCAAATTTCATCAAAATTGGCTCAACTGTTTGAGTGTGAAAGAGTAACAAACATCCGTACTCACAAACTTTCGCCTTTATAGTATTAGTGTGATGATAGCTTACTGCTGGTTATGTAAGCTTTTTGTTTGCTCTCCTCGCTTCTGGCAATTCATGTGATCGCTAAAAGACACAGTATTTTGGAACACGTTGAGAAAAACCCTTTGTATTCAACTTCGTTCCGTAGGTTTTTTTTCTTATAACATCCACACAAGACCTTCAGGTCCCCTAACTAGACAGCCTGTACTACTACCTTAGTACATATACACACCCAGATATAGGTCAAACAGACATGCAAACAGAAAAGGTTTGATCTGTTCCGGGAACGAACCCGGGACCAGCGGCTCAGAAGGCAGGGTTGATACCAACTGCACCAACCGGTCAGTCATAAGTCGAGTTTTTCAGCTTTTTTATATTTACCTTGCCTTATACACTAATTAAGTCATCACCTGTATATTATGACAAGACTGAATACATCAAAATTAAATTAAATAAAAATAACACTGCGAAGGTAACCTGAAAGTCGGCAGTAAAATTATGTCAATTATGATACGACTTGAGCCGATGTGTCAAATAAATATGTATTGTTTATCGAAATTTGGTTTTGATAGAACAAAACATGCACTGCGTTAAAACAATTAGGGCTCAATATATTAATTGTTTCCTTCACAGTTTTGACGACTGAAGAGCTGTTAGCTAAGGGCACGATGAAAGAGACTGAAGTGCAGGTGAAGATATCTCGTCTGGCGACGGCGTTAGCTCGAACGCTATACCAGAGAGTCGTGGGCACTAAGTATGAAGGAGATGTGACATCGTCCGCACATTTGGTATGTGACCAATAAAAATTTTCAATGGTATTGTACCTTGCTGTTTTTACAAATTTTATAGCCAAGTCGAATTAGCTAAAGAAAGGGGAAAATCCGGGAAATAAATGAAGTAGCACCTTTTCCGTCTGAATTCGTTGATAGACCCAGGCCTCCTATTTATCGTGTAAAATTTAAAATAAACGAGTTATTCAATAAACAAAAACTGATTCAAGATGGCGGATGACACAACCGATCGAGTACCACGCAAAACAAAACTAAGACTGCCCATCCCCAAATTATTATTTTTTTCCGGGTCGAATATTAATTCGGCTGGGCTATTAAGGAAATGTCTCACTCCACGCAGTTGCGCGTTGATTGATAGCGCGTGTGCTATGTTTTTGCGCAAGGTCGAGGGTATCTTAATTACACACTTACCACCTAAATCACACGAAATGAAATACTTAAGATTATCACACATAATCAGCCTTTCGATTTATTGTATCTTTGTTTAGGTGGACGAGATGTTATATTGCTTCCTGCGCAGCCAGGCGTGCCGACTGTTACTTGCTGCAGACTACGCCGGTTCTAGCGGCACGGCGGAAGAAACAGTGTCGGATCTTCCAGCGCCGTTATACGTAGGCGTGGCCACGTGGAAAGGAACCGCGCCCGTGTTCGCAGGACATTTGCTCGCGTTGCTGGCTGGCGAGCGACTAAGCGTGGACAAGGACGCGTGTAACGCGCGCAACGACCCTGTAAGTATTACTGATAACGAATATAACCATCGGCCACTAAGTATAACAATAAAAAAATATAAAAATAATATTATATATTTAATTTTATTTATTTAAATAAGTATTCTTATAATATACCAATAATATCATATCAACTTCTTTCATGTGGTAATTTTTACTACATAAAACTTTTGCATATTGACTTTTCTGGTATAGAATATTTTTGTTTGTGTCCCTTTTTTTAACCGACTTAAGAAGTTACTTCTCAATTCTTCGCATGTATGCTCTCCGATTACTCGAAGACGCCTGGATCGATTCGAGAAATTCTTTCAGTCAGGATCGCATGATGGGATCGCAGTCAAATCGAGGACAACCCTCAAATTTTGTAGCGTCGCATAATGTCATTTATATATATATTTTTAAAGTATTGACATATTTGCTTATGGTACTTATCATCTCATCATGTTGCTGAGCTGATGTTGGAAAATATAACTCTTACTATTAGGAGTTACTGGATAATTCTTTAAATATTATAGGCTCGTATAGACCGCTACTTATGTTCCTTTGTGTTATATAAGGGACTGCTCCGACAGTCTGGCGTTTTATAGTCCTGTGTCGCTTTTAATGCCCGTAGTGGCAAAAACCTCTATGTCCTTCCTAAAAAAAAAAAAAAACTGGCGTTCATTGGCGGGTTGGGTCCCGGTGATTGCGGTGCTCCATGTGTCATGAGCGGCTGTGATGGACATCGCAGTGTTTTAGTGGGTATGCTAGACTCCCACATTATCTAGACTACCACCGTGCTCCCCCCGGGGCCGGTGGTATCTATAAAAGATTTCATTGCGACAATAAAAGGGACTGCTCCGTCTGCACTTACTACTAAGTATTATTTATTCTTTGATCTCAGGATCATGTTGTACATATTTTAGAACCTCTCAATCGAAATTCAGCATAAATCTACAAATTATCTATTGAAATCTACGAATAATAATAAGTCAGGAACAGTAACTGCATTAAAAAAATGACCCAACAAAAGTCGTGTTCAAGTAGGCGGGGCTTAAAAGTCGTGTTCCGTACGTCATCAGTCGGACATTTTTCTTGCAAGCGAGCACACGTAAAATCTTCGCATACATTTTATTTTTATCATTGTGAACTACAGCTGTGAATCATCATGCCAGCATGTGTTGTGAAGTGGTGCAGGATCCATACAAGATTAAAATGTCTAGGAATCACTTTTATTAGTAAGTAGTAGCAAAATTATAATTATATTCAAAGATGTACAAATACGTATACAAACCGAGATGGTCAATACTATGCAAAATAAAGTCAGTCAATTTTTGTTTAATGTACATTTTTTTACAGAACTGAATATTGAAATGTAACAGCAATGTATTTGCAGTGCAGTAAAATAAATGCCTCTCTGCACTTAAGCTAGAAAGACAAGAGTATGACTAGACGCCTGTGAAAACCAGCATTATATATTTACTAATTATGAAGAAAAAAATAAAAAAACAAATTGAAAGAAATTGTATATGTACCATGTTACACAAGACTGCAGTACCTCCCAGTCTGTACAGTTAATACCTACTGTTTTTTTGGTTATGTTATTATGTATATCAAATCTTATATTAAGTAAACTTATCATTTATACGCTGATGATTCGTCCCAAAAAAAACATCAACATCTCTAAAAAATACTATAGAAAATGAACAATTAACAGTAATAACCGATTACCTACAGTTGCATAGTATAGCATTAAAAAAATAGTTCATTATTTGGTTGACTTACGTAAGTACGTTTAATTTTTCAAGCTATTGAAAATTCACCCTTTGCAAATTTTGAAGTGGTTTGCTTGAGTTGCTCATAAATCTGTCAGTAATATCAACACAATGCTTTTCTAAAATAATTAATAATGAAGGTATTCTGCGACCACTGAAAAACGTCCACCAGGCAAACAACGAATATCCTATCCTACTTCCTACTTATATCCCACTAATATCATAAATGATGGATGGATGGATGATTTTAATTAATGTTTATTACTCAATAACGGCAGAACGGCTGAACGGATCTGATTGAAATTTGTCACAGAGATAGATTATAGTCTGGAATAGCACATAGGCAAATTTTATCATCATTATCATCTATCACCACGCGGGTGAAACGGCATAATATTTTTGGGTACAGCATAGACAAAATAACAAGATCTCCGCCGACGCCAAGATCATAATGATGACTTTCTTTCTGTCAAAGTTGTGTCAGTTTCTGATAGATATATAGTGCGTTCGAATAGCCCCAAGTTGGCGAAAAATATCGCTAAAAACGCTCACAATGGCGTTCGAATTGGGAATTTGTGGGTGAAAATGTCGTTTACGGCTCTTTTTGTTCACCGTTCGCAAAGCTAAAAAAGAGTTATTTATGCCACCAAAGAGTACAATTATTAACCCACGTCCGGAGCTGCGGTTGTTTTTGATCGTTTTTTGACAACTATCTATTTGACAGCACAATCGTGCGATTTTAGGTCTTATGCACGGTTTAGCGTTCGAGTAGAGTGTGGGAATAGCGGCAATAATAACGATTTTGAGCTTTACGAACGTTTTAACAAAAGAGCCAACAATTGCAACGTCACCAATGCCCTCCTTGCTAAACGAACGTACCTCAAGTCAAAAGCAAACAATGATTTTGCCAGCTCGATACACTAGACGTGCTCGGCGATAGAGTTGGAATGTCATCCGTCTTTGTTGTTCAGCCGACTGTAGTCGAGCGATTCCGCCATCACGACGGAGGTGAAACATCACTCTAGCGGTCTTGAGTGAATCAC
This sequence comes from Selenia dentaria, assembly GCA_917880725.1. Taxonomy (NCBI): domain Eukaryota; kingdom Metazoa; phylum Arthropoda; class Insecta; order Lepidoptera; family Geometridae; genus Selenia; species Selenia dentaria. The sequence continues at coordinate 19,456,315 of OU862879.1, forward strand.
CCGCAATACTTACATGTTATTTTTTAACACAACATAACAAATGGTTTCGCCTATATATTCTCGAAGGGGTAAGCAACGGTGTTTTCAACGCCTACATTTAAGTTTGTTTTGTTTTGTTATGTTTGTGTCGCTCGCTATTATTTTGACAGCTCGATACACTAGACTCAAGGGGGATGAAATGTAACACAAATACTGTCAAGGGTGATGAAATGAAATGACAGTTTTTTTAATAGTGATATATTTGTATGTACTCGTAAGTCCTGTCTTTTATTATCAGTGTTTACTGATTGATACACTAAGTATTTACATTTTCTCTTGGATTTCTATTATAACAATTGCGTTTGACCATGTACATATTTTATGACATTTTGGTATAATGATAGATGGAGGTCTGGTCAGGGTGAGGCCTTGGAGAAGATAATAAGCTACTCGAAGTACTAACCCTGCGCAGACGTAGTCGCGGGCACCAGCTAGTTAAATATATTTTTGGTAAAATGAATATGCGTAATTTTTTTAATCTCACTTCACTACATTGCGAAGACAGAGTCTCTTCTAATTACTTCTAGACGAAAACTTAATAAATTTGATTAATTTGGCGGAACATAAAGTTCACTGAATTTTAAAAAGTAACCGATATAAAAAACAAAAAAAAACATTGTTTATATTATTGACTTGGTCCAATTCACTTGTTGCATTACATCGTCCACGACGCTACGACTCAGTTGTCATAGTAGACGTTGCAGAACGCGCGTGAACCAATCCCCGCTTTCCTTCTGAATTTAAACCAATCACCGAACATGTCTATTTGTAACCTCGGAAGTAATTCGTATTTGGAATCATACGTCGCTTTTGTTTGAAGGACCACTTTTTGTGTGGAATTTGTTCTGAATTATGCTTCCTGACTTATTATTATTCGTAGATTGAAATCTACTGCATACTAGTAAAATGTTTATCTTAATTTTATCAGGGGTTTTCATACTATTGGCTCAAGGGGTGGAATCATACCGGAGACTGCTTTCAAACAACAATGAACTTCAGTGAAGCCGTCAGCCCGGCATTCACAATGACAGGTGAGTACTCCAAAGACTACAATGTACCCATTTTTAATTAGAAATACGGGATTACTAACGTAATATTTATCGGATAGGTCTGACTATAGTTTCAAACATAAATTATGTTTATGTATGAATATGGTTAATCGAATAACAATGTGAGTACATTGTCTCGATTGATCATGTCCTATGTACTCTCTTTGCTCCTCTTAAAAACAGTCAATAATTATGGCCGTAATTATTTTAAATATTGATCCAGTTTTCTGAATTCGGTCACACCTGCTTTCGATCACAGGCTACCGTTTCGTAACAAAATGCTTTCGGACACCGGGTTAATATAAAATGTAATAATGTATGTAACGCGCGACCAGTATATAAAACTTAGAGCGCTTCCGTTACCGCGTCCCATCCGTACCCACCCAAACCTTTATTCATTGCGTCTGCCAAAACTACATCTGCTGCACACATGTTGCTCCCGCCCCGTTAGAGCCCGCAAGAGCCCGCGTGCCTTGCCGCTCTAGAGTCAGTCAGCCCACGCAACCGACCCGCGAAAGATTGAAGGCGAAGCTAGGGGCTAGATAACTTTGATTGTTAATTTTATTCCTGTCTAACTCTTGTGTAACGTTATACCTGTTAAAATTGTAATCTGTTTGATAATAAAGTGCCTGATATAACATACGCCGTTATATGTATTATTAATTTGTTCACGTAAACTGACGCGTTTGGTAACCGATCTAATGTAAATGCGCTATATGTAATTGTAATGACATTGTGTCCGCAGATTATGACATGTCATCAGGCCTATACTCGACGTGGACAGAGTCTGTATGGCAAGCGATGTGGGCGCGTGTGTTCGTATCGGCAGGCGGGAGCGGCGCGCGGGCGGCGGCGGTCGCGGGAGTGGTGGCCACGCTACTCGCCGCCTTGCTTACCGCCTTCGTTCAGAGGAAGAAAGACTTCTTGTTCGGTGCTACAGTCCTGGTCACGGATGATGCTACCTCTGGGTATGTTCGTAGTCAGTATGACAAGTGATGTTAGGTGCGTGTGTTTGTAAGTATATAAAGAAAACGTACAAATTTAATACATCTTCGCATTACATCCTCCAATCTTTAATAAGCAATTTTCAACCTTACGTATAGCAAGTATATTATTTTAAAATTGGGATAGGACCGCACCTTAAGATCTTAAGTATGAATTATGAAATATTGTGAATTTTCATAATTTCTAGTTTTAATTAGTTATTTCGTTTTTATGTTCAGCATTCATGTATATTTATCCATTGCCGTGCAGTTTCATAGCACGAATTGGATAGAGGCTGGTCATTTAATGGTTGACGTTCGAACCTGTTTCTAATGTCAGTCGATTATAGATCAAATTTTAGACATTCATAAAACCTTAATATTAGACAATTCCTTGTCTAATTCATCGCATAACAAATAAAGCCGGCGCTGTGGTCCAACAATATGTACGTGGGTGATAATTTTGAGCAAAAGCTTGCTTAACGAATGACGCGATGTGAAGGTTACACAATAAACACGATAACATAAATATACTTTCTTGTTTACAGCATTCTACGAACAGTGAACTGCTGAAGTGCTGGAAGTAGCTTAAAGAGAAGACTGTTGCGGCTTGACAATTTAGTAACATTCCAAGAACTCATTAATATTAAGAGCACAGTTTTTGTGAACCGAATCACAAGAAAGAAACGCTTCTTATTTTATAATCAGTATTGTAATCAAATTAATTGTGAACGACTTGCCCATGATTGTACAAGACTATGTTAGTACCATATTCATTGCATTACGGTATCTCAAATTGTCTGACGGCACACTTGCCGCTAATCGAATTGTTTCTATGTTTTAGCCTCTAAATTCATAGATAGTCGATAGGGGAGTCGTGTAAATCATTCTAACTATTTATTATTCGAAAATTTTCATTATGTACAAAATAAGTTAACTAATGACATAAATAAAAAATATTAATATATTTGCCATCTGTTTATTTTTTGTATGAAATTGGTTTTACGAGTGTATAACTTAGGTAAATAATGTATGCATAATTGCTGACCCCAGATGTTTAGCAAACACAAAAGAAAATTCTTGGGATTTAAACTGCACCCAATATTGGCCAAGTGCTTCTAGATATTCGTCTGTCTGTATCCAATAAAAAATGGTTTCGTTGAATATATGGTCACAACTTATATGCGATTCGATAGCCGCTTTTATAGTTAGCAATTCATTAAAATGTCTCATGAACCATATTTTACTGTGTTGCATTGTTGAATCATAAAAGTTACAATGGTCTCGAGTAATGCTATCTAAATTAGTATCCCCACAAGCTTTTCTCACATCAAATACATTTTCTACACATGGAAAATTGACAATGGATAATGTTAATGTATTGGCACTGTCATTTACATATAATATTTCAGTGCTGCTTCTTGATACCAAATCAAACGATTCAGATTCAGAATAAAAAAATCCGAAATCATCACTATCATCACTTTCAGTGTGAGAACCATTTTTAAGTGTAGATTTCGAATCGTAATAGTATGAAAAGTAGCTTTTGGATACCGTAAGTTCTTTATCACCACATTGTTGAATATTTCCTACGATTTCATCTCTGGGTGTCCATGGTATACTATTCAATCTTGAAAAGAGAATGTTCTTGTGGTCGGTACTCCATTGTGTTAATTCGAAGGGCCAGTATTCAAAGCCCCTTGTGTTATATGCCATAAATACACATTTGGCCAATTTGAAATTTAATGCAATAGATATATTTGGCGCTTCACTTGTGATAATAAGAAAGTATAGATTTCGCATAACATTCAGAGACGCAACGTTACAATTTTTGAGAAGAATAGTTAGCAAATATCCTTGGGTGACGTTTATCACATACCAATCACGTCTAAGCATAGATATATCTCTCTTGTTTGTGTTTAAGGCCAATTTTCCTGAATTATACATTAATGCAAGCTTCTTATTAAAGTCCATAGAAAATGTATTGAATTTACAAATGGATAGCTGGTAACTCATAAATCTGCGTTCTTTATAGACATCGAAGGCTTTGCATATTTTGTAAGGGTACAATTTGTTACATGTCTCATTAGATACTGAAACAATTTCTTTATTATTTGATTGCAGAATATTTTTTACAATAATGTCCTTTTCATATTGAGATTTTAAATATCTCATATACTTTTTCATATCTATTTTTATGGTGCAGTTAGCTTGATTTTTTTTTCTTATTGGTTGTTTTTTAATTTGATCAAACTTATTGTGCATTGAATAATATATGCATTCAATTATCTCTAGCAAGAGATTGATGTCAATTTCCGAAGCAGTTTCTACGTTTGTTGATATTTTTTTGATACGTTTATTTATATGATTTGTGAAACTATTCGTTTCTCGTGTTGTTTTTTTTTGAAACGTAGACATTATATCATCAGGTAGCTTTATTTCAACCAATAAATTTTCTCCAGCAGTGAAATAGAAGTTGGAATTAGACATTTGTATAATATTGTATTGAAAAAGTTTTATTCTTTTAAGACGGTCTGTTGCCTCTATACTTTGGTTTTGTGCTACTGTGTTGTCATTGGAGGGAGTCATTTTCTGTTCGAGTTTGTTTCTTGATTTGGTTATGTTCTCGTTCAAACTACATTAACATTTATACCTTGATCCCAAATATATATTCTTGTTGAAAATAATCTTCATTATTATAGCTATTTCGGAATTATGCTTCTTATATAGGTTTTTTATTTCCTAATGTGTTGAACTTAGATTAGGGTTGCCATTACAGTGTTACTGTGTTAGTGCTCACTCACCGGGACATTTACAAATAACTTATAAATATGATTTCGACTATTTCTACTTGAAGATAATTTACCGTTCTTTAGTCCACTTTGCAGCTACTAAAGAAAACACCCTTTCGAGAGTGGCGGTTATTGGCACATCGTATTTAAATTGTTTTTTCTATAATATCTCTCTGTTAAAATAAAAGTTAACTAATAATAAGATTTATTTCGCCTATCGTGGTGACGTCATCGTGGCGCTAGCCTTGCACCGAGCGCGTGTTTAAACTTTATTATCGAAATACCGGGATATTTTTAAAATTAATCGGGACGGCTGGGACAGAAGCTCCAAGCCGGTGATATGTCCCGGTGTACTGGGACGGATGGCAACCCTAACCTAGAGCCATTTTAATCAAGTTTCGTTTTAATTGGCTATGAGAGGATTGAATTCGAACACTTGAAAACTATGTGTTATCTTAAAACGGCGCCTGAAAACAAAATTTAAGTAAAATATAACAGAATGAAATAAATTGTTATGGAGGACGCCTAAATGTGTGTGTATATAATATGTATATATAAACATGCATAGTATAGGTATACAAACATAGTGAATATATATATAATGGGTTGGAGACGTTTTGAGCAGGCTGACACTTCAAGTTTTTGAGGTTTAGATTCAAAATGTTTACCAAGTTACCGCAGAGTTCAGGTGCATGAAACATGTTTTCAGCCCGTTTTAGGCTGCTCATTGTTGATCCACGCAATAACCTGAAAAGCCTTTTTCTGAACCCCTTATAGGTTTGTCTGTGAAGTAGACTTCACTAGGTATTAGGCCAAATTACCTTAAGAGTCAACGAGATAGCACTATCGGAAAGAGACAGCAAGCCTCGAAACAGTAAAGATCAGGGTTCTAGAAGAAATAGAAGACTAACTTAATCCACAAGTTTCATTACAGAAAAGATAAGTCTGTTTTCTTATCATCATTCATCTACTATTGGATGACGAAAATGTCACCGAGTTGAGCCATAGCAGTTAGTAAGTAGTTCACGGATAACTAATGGCGATCGCGAACACAACAGCTTTGAGTTGTAGCTGTACGCTAGCGTAGCCAGACTGCGCCAAGGTAAAATTTCAACCATGTATCTTTATTGCATTGGTGTATGTCGTATGTATGTCATCATCATCATCTCAGCCGTAAGACGTCCACTGCTGAACATAGGCTTCCATCCAACGTCGTCCTGCGACCTTCATCAGGCCGTCTGTCCACCGTGTCGGTGGACGACCTACGCTGCGCTTGCCGGTCCGTGGTCTCCACTCCAGAACCTTTCGGCCCCATCGGCCATCTGTTCTGCGTGCTATGTGCCCTGCCCACTGCCACTTCAACTGGCTGTCGGTGACTTTCGTTTTTCTACGGATCTCCTCATTTCTGATTCGATCACGTAGATAAACCCCGAGCATAGCCCTCTCCATAGCTCGTTGTGCGACTTTGAGCTTGTCTATGAGCCCATATAAGAGACCACGTTTCAGTGCCATAAGTCATCACTGGTAACACACATTGGTCGAAGACTCTTGTCTTGAGGCACTGAGGTATTTTTGACGAGAAGACTTCGCGAAGTTTCCGGAACGCTGCCCACCCGAGTTGGATTCGACGATTGACCTCTTTCTCGAAGTTGGACCTGCCTAGTTTGACTGTCTGTCCCAGGTAGATGTACCTACTCGTCGACAACTTCGAGAACTGAGTTCCCAACTGATATTGGGGTAGGTACAACATGGGTATTAGACATAATTTTCGTCTTATCCATGTTCATCTTAAGACTCTTGGGGGGGCAAATGAGAAAGTTTTATTCCCGTCCGCCCAGGGGCGACGTCCGACGACGCAAAAGAAACATCCGTGCGCCCCTCTTGTCATGCCTCCCCTCTACCCTAGTGGCACGTGGGAATAACTTAGATGAATGCCTAGATATGAAGTGTTTAAATACCAACCCATTGAGCTGGTAACGCTATTCCCAGCCACTATATAACAGCATTCCGATACAAACCGGCGAAGACATTTCGTTTCCGTCCATCTTAAGTTCAGCCGACTTGCGTATGTTGGAACTGTTGCAATTTACATTCGATACATACAAGTAGGTATTCAAGCAAAATAAATTACCTGGATTAGGTACCTGTTTTGCAGACTATGTACTTGTTTGTGTTTTATTTTTTAGAAAACATTTTATTTAAATTATTACTATTTATTGTATTTGTATATATATTTGTTACATGATTGTTGATGACGTCACTATGGATGACGTTTAAAACCATAGATAAATAATTAGATACTTTTCTGTGATCTCACAGGTACTTTTAAAACTACGGATACTTCATCTTATGGGCACAGTGGGTCTCCGAAACGACCATTTGCGTGTATACGTCATTGGAAGGTGTTATTTGACGGACAATAAACAAAATACAAACCCGTTAATTCATCGCCTCATCTACCTCCATCCAAACCAAATTTCATCAAAATTGCCCCCGCCGTTTGTGCGTGAAAGAGTAACAAAGATCCACACATCCATACATCCATACTCACAAACTTTCGCGTTTATAATATTATAATAATAATACTAGGTATATTATATAGTATGATTGTATTCTCTTTGTCAGTCATTTGAAGGGTGTTGTGAATGGTCACGTCCTTCAGAAAATAATGCAATAATTGTTTCTGTGCCAATCTATTAAAAAAAGAAAGAAAAAGAACTAGATTGCGTTTTTTAGAAGTTGGTCCAAGGAGTGGTACGAAATTAGATACTTATCAGTTTACTCCAAGAGTATTATAGTTTTATTTAATACTAGCTGATCCGCCAGCGGCTTCGCTCGCTATTGGTCTTGATGTAGTGGTGGAAGTGCCGTTTTGGAACCTCGAGGTCATTGGTTAGATCCCGGGTTGGACAGTTATTGGGTTTTTCTGAGAAAGAAAGATATTCTCAATAACAATCCGGAGACTGGAACAGTACCCCGTAGATGGCAACAGGTTCGCCTCTTACATGATCACGTGACCAAAACATATATGGCGAAACGTAAGTGTTGAAAACACAACTGCTTACCCCTTCGAGAATAAATATAGGCAAAAGTATCGATTCACTCAAGACCGCTAGACTGATATTACGTGACGTTACGACGATGTTACTGATGATCTCCGTGGTGATGGATGGTGACCTTGAGGAAAAGTATCCCATTAAAATACCGCTGCTTACCCCTTCGAGGATATATATTATAGGCGAAACTATTTGCTATGTTGTGTTTCAAAAACATTAAGTATTACGGGCGATTCACTCAAGACCGCTAGACTGATGTTTCACCTCCGTGGTGGTGGCGGAATCGCTAGACTACAGTCTGCTGAACAACAAAGATGGTTGACATGCCGACTCTATCGCCGAGCACATCTAGTGTATCGGGCTGTCAAACCATTGCGTGATTTTTACTAAGCTATCATAAACTGACGCATCTTTGACAGAACTCTATTGTCAGAAAATAAGTCAACATTACGATCTTGACGTCGGCGGAGATCTTGTTATTTTGTCTATGCTGTGCCCAAGAATATTAGACTTTTTCACCCGCGTGGTGATAGATGTTGATGATGGTGATGAGGATGAAAAGTAGCCTATGTGCTATTCCGGACTATAATCTAAGTATCTCTGTGCCAAATTTCAACCAGATCCGTTCAAAACCTACATGTTTGAGCTACTGAAGTGAAAAAGGTATTACATCACTTTGCTCTATTGTCAAAAGTTTCCGCGGCGTACGCAATATAAGGACTTTTTTGGTATTATTTTCACACCTTGGGTTACTTACATTATTATTCGAAATAGTTCGAAGTAGCGAAGTTTTCATACGGATCCCTACATTTTTGAAAATATCCTTTACCCTACTTATGTTCATCAGTGATAAATGTAGGATTCTACTGGAGAATTTTTCAAATCAGTCCAGTAGTTTGGGAGCCTATTCAATTCAAACAAACAAACAAATTTTACCTCCTAATAATATTAGTGTAGATATGTAGGTACTTAGATATTAGTGTAGATATACCCACAGACACTATATGAACTAGTTACGTAGATATACGAGTACCTACTTCTTAATCAGTGAATGCGCGCCGTGTCAATTTCGATCAATCAAATGTTTTGCTTTCAATGCCGTAGTATTATTGTCAATCACTTCAATTACTTAAAGTAAACGATCATTATTTGCATCAATGAGTTTCATTCACGTAAACAAGCATGCAAATCACATTTTATGATCGTTTCGGGGACCCGTCGTTGGGCTCCATTTTGATATATCTCTATACAGATACTTACATAAATAAAATGTAAGTGTCTGTAGTTCCAAATTAACAGCTTTTCACGAAATGCATATGCATGTATATAAGGTGCATAAAAAAAACTTGTTTGTCTGTTTGTTTCGACTAATTTTTAACGGGACTTTCACTGGTAGATAGGTGATGTTCTAAGGAGTAGTTAAGTTAGGCTTTTTGTCTTAAAAAAGTTAATTAAACTCTGTCTCTCTGTCTGTTTGTTACATTATCACGCCTACGTTCACCACGGCTGAACGGATCGTTATAACATTTGGCAAGGTCATGTCCCGGGCAACCAAATATAATACTTTTCATCATGATCATCATCATCCATCACTACACGAGTGGTGCATGCTAGTAGGAAAGTACTATAATATAATATAAAGTCTAAAATAGCGCGAAGTCTGTAAGATATTATTAATCAAAAGGGAATACGAATACATTAGTACCTACTTCATAATAAAATATAGGTACCTACTTAATTGATTTAATAATCAACATACCTACTAATTTTCTTGGCTTTATCGCTCACAAGGGCAAAGAAAAGAGTTTATGCTAGCGAAATAGTGGTTGGAGCTGTTAGCCCAGTCAAATGACTATATACTAGCTGCGCTCCGCGGTTTCACCCGCGTGGTTATGGATTATCTACTTATGATGAGGATGAATCAAATATAGCGTAGGTTACTCAGGCATAATGTAGATTTTTATAGCTTTATTTAACGCATGAAAGAATTGTTTGAATCGGTTATGTAGTTTGACGTGTAAGTATCCATTATAAAGAAACAAACAATCATAGATCTTTCCTCTTTATTATTAGAGTAGGTAGATAAGTATTCCCATAGGACGGCCATTCATTCGTACCAATACGAATAATGTGGCCTGGTTTCGCCACTATTGTATATTTCAAAATGAAAAAGTATTTATTGTGACATACCTAACTGTAGTTAGACATATGGTAATGTAGACTTCTTTGTATATATTGACGTATTCTATAAAGCGGGGGACAATTCTACTATTTAACACAATTCAACAACCGGTTGCCGTTTGATAATTACCCAAAATGCCATTCTTCTATTTTGTAGACAAATTGGAACGTAACGTCACGTAAACGTATCGTAAACGCTACTATAGATAGGTAAATAGGTTAAATATTCAACACTAATATGAATTAGCGTCGTGTTCATGATCTATCGACTTAGGTACCATAATATAAAATATTATTCGATCGCTGGTCTCAATAGAATCGTAACTGCAAACTGAGATAATATTACATTATGTCAATACTTAGTTTCCGCGGCATACGCGATATACCTACGTATTTTTTTACGGATCACTTACTTTTTGAAAATACTTACAACATAGCCTATGCATGGGTTCTTAAGGGAAGCTGTAGGATTCTAATAGTGAAAGAATTTTTCTAATCGTTCTAGTAGTTTTGGAGCCTATTCAAATCAAAAAAACAATCAAACAAATCTTTCCTCTTTATAATAATAGTGTAGAAGTGTAGATAGTGTACCTAGATATAAATAGCAATTTTCGTTCGGAATTCGTTGGAGAGGATCAGTCTAAATTACGTTTGCGTTATAATCGGTTCAATGCATTGCGTCATCCGCCATCTTGATTTTTTTATTTAATAACTCGTTTATTTTCATTTTCACACAAGAATGGGTATTACAAAGTTGTTGAGAATACTTGAGAATTACATTACTACAGTTTTGTTACTAATAATTTTTTTCTTTGGATCCATATTTTCCTAAAAGAGGGGTTGATTTTTGTTTAATTTTAACAACTCATTTATTTTCAATTCGACATGAAAAGTTGTATTAAACAAAGTTGTAACCTATGGAATGAATGTTAGTATAAACTTAGGTATTTAATTAATATTGTTAGGGTGATATGGGGCAATTGTAAGAACGGGGCTAATGTAATTACGTTCCTACTCTGCTAATATAATAATAAAACTGGTGCTGCCATCTAACAATAATATACATGTAGTATATTACTTCATCAAGAACAGGGTAACTACGTGTGACGTTTGATTTTACTGTCAAATTCAAAATGACATTTCAATTAGTGAGCGGCCATTATGGTTTTGTGTTGTCGAATTAAGCACGGAGTTTTTAATCTCAAGTTATCAAAAGTATCAAGGTGAGTTTTCGTAATGATTTTACTTTGTTGTGATTTGGGACATATTTGTAAGTGTTTTGTGCATATATTTAATTGATATATTATTATTTAAAATTACGAATATTGCTATTACATTTGCCCCTTGAATTAGCACCGTTGGGGTAATTGTAATAATCCAACAAGGGGCAAATGTAAAAAGTAATTACATTTACGCCTTTTTTTTTTTGTCCCGGGGAAATCCTTTATGGATACCACCCACCACGGGGAGGGAGGTGGTTATGTGGGAGTCCGTATACCCACCAAAACCCCGGGGAGTTCCGTCACTGCCGCCCTCGGCGGGAACGCGGGACAGATTTTCCACACAACCGCGAACCCGCCGTGGCTGTCCGTTGCCGGACCCTTCTCTTCGCGGCACGCCAGAACACATGGCGCGCCGCAACTGCCTCGGAGACCAAACTCGCCAACAATGGGCGCCAGACTTCCCCGTGTCTGGTCGCCCGTAGTCTCCCTGCGGTGGGTCGGATACGTAGCCCCACCGCCTGCTACGTCAGCCACAAGGGATAGCCCCCCCGCGACCCCACCTCCTCGAGTCTGCGCCGAGCGCCTGGACCCCACCTCCTCGAGCCTGCACCAAAGTGCCCGTGCCCCCCCGCTCGAGCCTGCGCCAAAGCGCCCGGGCCCCACCTCCTCGAGTCTGCGCCAAAGCGCCCGGACCCCGCCACTCCTATGTGGACTTGGCGGCCAAAGCCCATAGGAGCGGCCCGCCTGAGCCGGCCAGCGCACCACAACGCCGGCGCGGCCCCTGGGTTCCTCTTGGCTTCACCGTGGTGTACCTAGCCACGGTTACTGAGCCCCCCCGCCACGTCAATGCGAGAACCCTTCGGGGGGGAATTACATTTACCCCTAACATGAAAGACTTCAAGTCATGTTTAAGTGGCACCAGCAGAGGCGCCGGGTACTATCATGTTGTATATAATACATTATTAAACTCTTAATTATTTTTTCTACAGATGGTGCGACATTATGTAAAAAAAAAACGGCTGAGCCTAATTACTCGGAAGAAAAACTGCAATTGGCCTTAGGTGATATAAGAACTCGTAAAATGACTGTGCACAGGGCCTCAAAATTTTATGCCATTCCATTCTCCACCTTGTACACCAGGTATAAAGGAACTCGTGGAAAAATTAAGAAGAACAAGGGAAGAACTACAGCTATCCCAGAAAACATGAAAATACTCTTGCTGCTTCAGTGAAGACGCTAGCCTGGGGGTTGGGTCTAAGTCGTAACGAAATCTTACAGCTGGTTGGTCAATATGTACGTGTGAATTCAATAAAAACACCGTTTCGACATGGAACTCCAGGAGAAGATTGGTTTTTAAATTTCAAGAGGCGCCATAATTTGTCTATTCGGAAGCCAGAACTCCTTGAAGTCGCCAGAAAGAAGGCAGCTACTGATCCGTTTATTATATATGGCTACTTTGGCCTATTGAATCAGACACTAGAAGATTTAGATCTTATGGACAAACCAGAGAGAATATGGAATTGGATGAAAGTAGTCTATGCATAGATCCATCGAGAACCAAGGTAGTTGGAGAAAAGGGTCAAAGCGTGTCAAGGGTAACAAGCACTTCCGGTAGGGAAAATACAACTTTCGTATTGGCAGCTGTGATCGTCTTGTATGATGGTCATGCTACTCATATTTCATTGGAACTGGTTGAAACGGCAGCAGCCAATGATATATGCATATTAAAACTTCCGGCTCATACAAGCGATAAACTCCAACCCCTCGATGTTTCGGTCTTTAGATCCTTTAAACAAAAATGGGATGAAAAAGTTGTAAAGTGGCAAAGACAACATATCGGAAAAAAACTTCCCAAGTCCCAATTTTCCCAATTTTTAGGCGAAACATGGACGAATATTGATGATGAAGTAATCAAAAGCGGGTTTCCCCCTTTGATCCAAATGTGATTCCTAACTCAAACTTTTCGAAAGAATCCTTGGAACGTTGGGAAATACACAAGCTCAAGATACAAAGAGGAATAAATACAGAAGACCCAGATAGTGCAATATTACTACATGATAATATTGATCCAGGATAATCAACATCACAAAATACAGATACAGCACAATCACCAGATCCAGGATCATCGACAACTGGTGCAAGGGGCTTAGCGCAGTCACCTAACTTTGAAACGTCGGTCCCAGCGTCTTCAGAATCTCGTGATAGAGCTCCAACACAATCGCCCTCTTTATTACAAGAAATTCAGGCATCAAATTTTATTAATCCACAACTTTTATCTATAGAAGACATAATATTGTCAACCATACAGCAAAAAACTCTCCCTGTAAAACAAAAAAGACGCAAAGTAGCTTCAGGTGCCGAGATTATCACTTCTGCCGATATGGTCAAAGTGCTTAAAGAGAAAGATGACAACAAAAACATTAAAAAACCAAAACTAACAAAGACGAAAAAAACATTTTAAAAAAGGGTGGAAAGAGAGAGCACAGAAAGTGAAACGGAAAACCAAATAATATTTGCGGAGTCTGACGACAGTACAAGTTATGAGAATGAAGTTGAAGCAGAGGAAGAAATAGAAAATGAAAGTGAGATTTGCCCTCAGAAGACTATTGACCCACATATCGATGACTGGGTAATTGTAAAATATTCATTTAAAAAATCTATTAAATATTTTGTAGGTTTAATTACGAACCAAAGAGACGATCGTTGGGAAATAAAATTTACTAGACGCAAAGGAGCGTCATTTGTATGGCCCCAAATTGATGACATCGACTTTCTCACGAACGACGCAATTGTAAAAAGACTGCCTAGACCTGATATAAGTAAACGAGGAATAATAAATTATGATTATAAGTTTAAAAATATGAATATTTCTTAGTTTTTTATTTTTATGCAATGTAGCACTGTTAGCGGACACGTGCGAAAAGTTACTCATTCTAAAAGTTGTTCTTTGATTTCAGTGAAATAAATACCAAAGTGTAGATTAAAAAAAGGTGTTTCATTGCAATAGCCCGCTTTCTTTTAGTACTGGTTTGCTTAAACACTACGATCGATTATTATATTTACCCCAAAATCCCGGGTAAATGTAATAATGATTCAAGTATTTTTTAAATATTAAAAAGCATTATTTAATTTTATTTTAAAAAATTGATCTCTTATAATAAGAAAGTCTGTTAAATACAGATTGTTCTGCAGTAGTTGTTTTTAACCCAGAGTTAATAGCTTATTATTGGTCGATTTTTGAACATTCAATCTAAATTATGGCACTTACATTTGCCCCACTTCACCCTATTAAATTAAATACCTACGTACAACCGCCTGCAATAAGGTGTATATACTAGCTACATTCCGTAATTTTCAAAACTATTAAGCAGTACCACATTTTATAACAATAAGTAGGTATAGATATGTATTATTTTAAACAGTGAAATAGCTTCATTTTAGAATAATTTGATGTCCATTTTTATGAACCGGATTGCTGAGGCTATTTTGAAAATTGTGAAATGTATACATCTTATTGCAGGCGACTGTACCCTATTTATCTATAGGGCGAATTCTGTGTTATCGGCCTTATTTTTTGATATCCATCACAAATCGACAATTATAATACCACCACAAAGGGACTGTAAAAAGTGTAAAGCCCTTGCAAATGGAGGTTTTTAAAAAAAAAATATTTATTCACAAAATCCACAGCCCTTAACTCACAAAGTTTATTATATTACTAATTGGATTACATTTTACTAACTGGGAACCTCTTATTATTTTAGGTTCACAGTAGGTACAGTAGAAAAGCAAGAACGAGGAAACGACATCCAGCGTGACCAGAATAAGTAGATTTCTACTTTTTTAGTAGATTAGGCACATACCATATGTCTTACTATTACAGTTATGTCACAATAACCACAATAACTTTCATTTTAAAATATGCAATTGTAACGCTGAAAAATCCTTATATTGCGTACACTGTGGAAACTATGGACACTAGAGCAAAGTGATGTACTATAGTTTTACAAAGAACATCGATGTATACAAAAAAAGTTACAGTTATGTCACAATAACTTTTCCGTGTTAAAATATGCAATATTAACGCCTGTACCAACAAGACCACATATTCGTACCTTCTTATTCTTATTCGTTTTTGGGGCGATGAGGCCTGGACTGACGTCCCGCTTGGGGTGTTGTGCATTCCCCCTGCCAGCATTTACTCAAGCCAGTATTTCTAGTAGCGACTCTTGCTTGCACTGCTGCATTGCTGAAGGTCTGCAGAGTCTCATTTCCTCAATGCTACCCTGCTTTTTGGCTCCTTCTTTAGCTAGTATATCTGCCTTTTTATTACCAGAACAAAGGCCATATCTTTTGTCCATGATACATTTATTTTTTACTTCTCTAACAGTCCTTGGAGTGCAGCATGACATTCCGTTAGGACACTTGACCTTGTTACCGGTCTTATCAGTGTGTGAATGACTGCTGCACTATATGTGATGAATGCCAGTAGCTTGTGTCTTCCTGTTCACTTTGTGATTTAAGGCGTGATATTGCCCTAGCAGCAAGTAGCAGAGCCATGTCCTCTGCTTGAAATTCCATTATGGTTTTGTTCAGGGCTATTGAATCAGAAATTGCAAGTTCTGGTGAATGGAATCCTGTTCCCGTTTTGTTTTTTGCGCCGTCCGTGTACACATGATAGGACGGTGTCAGAATCTCCAGGGCACCGCTTTCAGTAGCCATCTCGTACTTCTTATTTACGAGGTGTGTCGTGGCTATCCTGTCGGTGCCTCTGTGTGATTCCGGGATTATTTTCGTCGCTATGTCTAAAATTCTACAGTGATTTGTGATAGACTGCGTGCCATTCCATTGATCTGTAGATTTTATACTTTTTTATTTAGTCATCGTGGTCACCAGGGTTGTATGACGCCGCACCAAGTCTCTGTGTATCATCAATCTGTAGTGACGTGCTCAAGCTACTTTCCCCATAAAAGTTTGCTATCGAGCCAAAAGCCTAAGTATTTAACTTCTTTGGTTAGAGCAAGTTTTTGGACAAATAAGATGGAAGTTTGTGATTTCATATTTTTGTTTTACGTGTAAATAGTACCATTTCGGGTTTTTGAGGGTTGACAGATAGAATGTGGCGTCCACACCATGCCTCGACTACCCGGAGTGCTCTCTGCATTTTTTCGCAGAGTTTAGGCTCAAAGAGACCCGAGGTTATGATAGCCAGGTCATCAGCGTAACCTATTGTGACAATCCCGTCTTTATTTAAGAGCTCGATTAGTTCGTTTGCCACTACTACCCATGGTGACATTACACCTCCTTGCGGACAGCCTTCTTTGACAAGGCAGCGTATCCTCTTGAAGTCTCTGTACGTGCAGCTCTGTTTGAGAGCATGGATTTTTGTGGATGGGACTACTCGCCAGTGGTCTACTTCTTATGTATTTATCACCAAGTATCTCCAGTGTTTTTGGGAAAAGGAGCTCAGGTTTATAGGCATGTAAGACTTCGGATTTGTGTAGTCTGATTTACCAGGTTTAGGTATAAAGACTACTTTAACTTCCCTCAATGGTTTGGGTATTTACTTCCTTGCTAGGCATCCCCTGAAAAGCGTCGAGAGGTTTTCTTTTATCACGCAGGCTCCACTAAATTAGTGCTGAGAAAATATTATCAATCCCTGCAGCTTTGTACGGCTGGAATATGCTTACTGCCCATAGAAGATTTTCTTCTGTTACTATGGTATTTGCAAAAGCCTAGTCTTCATTGCCAGGCTCGTGCGTTGCTTCCATTTCCCAGTCTCCGTTCTCTTCTATATGGCAGTCTGGAAAGTGTGTTTGAAGAACCCAAAAATTGTTCTTGGTCCGATGCCGTGTATGTTCCATCGGCCTTTTTCCGTGTTCCAAGCCTTACCTGCGTGCTGCTAGATAACATTTTTCTCAGTCTTGCAGTTTTGCTTTCCGTTTGGATCAAGTTACTGTACTCTTTCCACGTATTTTTTCGACTCTTAGTTGTTTCTTTTTTGAATCAATGACGTGTCCTTCTATATTTCTGCTAATCACGTTCACGCATGTTCTTTCTCAACTTGGCTAGTTCTTTGTTCCACCATTTATATTTTTTTTACAAAATTCTTTTTCGCTCTGTTTTCAGAGGACTTGATTTTTCGTAGCTCCCTATAATGGAGCTTACTAATAGAGTCTTCTCTATTTCTTGCGGAGTCAACTGTGTAGATGCCTTTATTTGCGGTATTGTTGTCAATGCCTCCTCAAATTTATGCTTGAAGAGGGATTTGTCAGTATTTTTAGGATTTCTATAACTACGTGATTCGTGCTTTCCCGTTTGTAGGCTGAACCTGATCATTCTGTGATCAGAGCCAGAAATTTCATTTGTTGCTACGTGCCAGCCGTCGATCAACTCGGTGATTGTGCTCGTAGCTAATATGATGTCGATTATTGTCCTTGCTCTAGACGTCACAAAAGTGGGTTCTGCGCCTTGATTAAGAACGTTTAGGGTGTGTTTGAGGATAAAGTTCAGTAGATCCTTACCTCTATTATTTGAGTCAGTACTTCCCCAGGCAGAACAGTGTTATTCGTACCTTGGTGTTGATCCTTATCTACTCTAATAATAAGGTGGAAATATTTGATACTTTGTTTGTGCTGGATAAACGCAACACTACATATCCGGTTCAACAAAATTACAGGTAGAAAGCTATAATAGGCCTGAGTAACACACTCTTTATTTTATTCATCATCATCGTCATCATCATCCATCGCCGTGCGAGTAAATCCGCAGAGCGCAGGTGAGCTAGTATTAGATATAATGATCTGGGGGATCTAGTTAAGTCTGTCGACTCTACGAATCTCACGTACATTACAATACAATTGTCAGCGTTCTATATTCTAGAAACTGATACGCTGACTCAACAGACTTAGCTGATAAGCCCATCCACTCCCACGGTTGTCTGATGTCCAGACTCTAGATTTTATTTAGAATTAAGTTAGTCTTATTAAAGCTTTTAAAGACATTAAACGTCTTAAACAAATAAATTGTATCTTTAAAAGCTCCTCCTGCTCGCACCCGACTTGACTATCTCCCATCGCGGAGCTTTGAAGCCGAAATGTTGGGATTTAGGAACCAGCTCAACTAACTAACATTTTGTCCCATAGTAAAATGTATCTTGTGGGCTTGTTTTTATAGTATCAAATTCTCTATATTTGTTTCCACTTCCAAGTTATGCTAACCTCTTAGACTATAATTATAAAACTAAAGGAAAACGTTTCTTGTGTATTTATTTATAAGTTGAAATATAAACAAAACTATTGTTTACATTTTTTAAAAAAACAATATTTTTAAAATTTTAGATTGGTTTAACATCTAGTTGGTTTTTTCATATCTTATGTCTATTTTTGAGGGAACGTACAGATACGATCGCCGATTCCAACAGGTTAAGATTTAAACAATGTTAAGTTATTTTTCGTTTCTGTTTTAACAGAATATTCAGTTTTGGAAGAAAAAATATTGTAATGTGTGTGACTAATAATATGAAAGGTGCAAGAAAAATGATTTCAGTTAGTCTAATTTTGATAGATTTTTGCTATTCTGTTTAGTTTAGTAGATTTGGCAAATGAAATCTGGTCACACTGACGACAACACTAATTTCATGACATGATGATTCGATCATTGCATTTGATAGCCGGTGCTGTACGCTATATAAATTGCAATACAAAGAGATTATCGGCACCAGTTACTTCTAAAACTAGCAAGTACTTCCATCGTACTTATTCAGGTTCACTAGAAGTCCATAGAAGAATGGCAACTTTACCTCAAGTTTTTAAATTTGTGGATCAGAATGTAGATTCTTACAAAAAGCTTCTAAAAGAAGCAGTCGCTATTCCTTCGGTTTCTTGCGATATTAAGTACCGCGAGGACTGTAACCGTATGGTGGAATGGATGCAGGATAAGTTGAAAGAGGTTGGAGCTACTACACAGCTGAGGGATGTTGGAAACCAAACTATTGATGGATTGGAAGTCAAATTGCCTCCTGTGCTAGTAGGCGTTTTGGGGAATGTAAGTAATTCAGATACAAATATTTTTTGTCATATCAACTCAATTAATTGTACCTTGGCAAACTTTTTGAATGTCATTGAGGCAATTAATTACCTACTAACAAATCAAACTTTTATTCAAAGAACCCCAAAAATAACACAATCTGTGTGTACGGCCACTTGGATGTCCAGCCAGCTTTGCTGTCCGATGGCTGGGACTCGGATCCTTTTGTTTTGGTAGAGCGTAATGAGAAGCTATATGGACGGGGCTCCACTGATGACAAGGGCCCTGTACTTGGGTGGCTTCATGCCATCAATGCTTTCAAGGGGGTTGGAGAAGAGGTAAGTAGATTTTTTATCATTTCTGTACAATATTATGTATCTATAGTAAGCTCATTATCAGAGTTATTGACATTCACATGAAGAGCAACAATTATGATTCATACCAAACTTGATAAGAAATTATAGGTATAGCATGGATACACTAGCCATCCTGTTGACTAATAAAGATAATACTAATGAATATTTTTCAACCTTCCAGCTGCCAGTAAACTTGAAGTTTGTCTTTGAGTGCATGGAAGAGTCAGGTTCTGAAGGGCTTGATGAACTCTTATTGAACCATCTCAAACCAGAAGGCTTCTTTGATAATGTAGACTATGTATGTATATCTGATAACTACTGGTTGGGGACAACAAAACCATGCATCACATATGGTTTACGGGGCATCAGCTACTACTTTTTAGAAGTTGAGTGTGCTAAAATGGACTTGCACAGTGGAGTTTATGGAGGAACTGTTCATGAAGGTAATACAACACTGTTACATAATATAATCAGTTGATAAACACCTACTAATCCAACTGTTGCTATCTAAATTCAATTATGATAAGGTACATAACAGAATGTTTTGAAATGCAATGTCTGTTGCTTAGTGATTAGAATGTTGATTCAGAGTTTGTTATTTAAAATATGAATAAAATGTATCTACACCTAAATAGTTGACCTGGTTAATAACAGCGGAGGGGTTAATTGAGGAAAATAATTGTATCTTTTAATAAAAAAATATTATATCTACTGTATTGACAAAGAATTAAATTTTGGAAATTGGTTGGTCCATTCCCATTTTCACTGTTTTCATTATAAGATTCATTGAATGAGCAAGCAAAGACAGTAAATATTGGTCTCAACAACTATCTTTTTTGAACTACCTTTGCTATAATATCACAGAATACTTCAGTCTTTCCCTATAGAACAAGTATTCTATTTTTATTGAAAATATGCAGTTAAAAAAAGTAGTAACAATATTAAAATTTTATTTTAACCAATAGTATCACATTATTATATACACATTTACTTAATACATATTTATCAATAATTTATATAAACATTTATCTATATACATATTGTAATAAATAATGGAATGTTTCAGCCATGACCGATTTGATTTATCTTATGGATCAGTTGGTGGATAAAAATGGAAAAATCTTAGTAAAAGATATCTACAAATCGGTTGCACCATTAGTTGAAACTGAAAAGAAACTGTACACATCCATTGATTTTGATACAGAAGCATACAAGTAAGTACAATTTGATGTCAATATCCTTAATGTCAAGAATGTACATGGGAAATATAAAACTAGTATTGTATAATAATATGGTACAGTATCAGATTGTCCACGTACATAATATAAAGTACTATAGATTGCTAAAGCAGGTGTTAGTGCTTTAAAAAGTAATACTATAAAGTACTATACTCCAAAAATAAATTAGATTAATACATACATACATACATAAAATCACGCCTCTTTCCCGTAGGGGTAGGCAGAGACCACGGATTTCCACTTACTACGATCCTGACATATCTCTTTCGCTTCATCTATACTCATCAATCCTTTCATACATAAGCGTCGGTTTAGGGTACTTTTGACCTGGCCTTTTTTCAGAACGTCTTCAATCTGATTTCGGAACGTTCGCCTAGGTCTTCCCCTTCCAACACTTCCGTTTACTTGTCCCTTAGAAATTAGATTAATACTAATATAAACTCATCATAATATATTAAACATGTTTCATGCAAGGAATTAGTAGGCGAATTCAGGACTCAAGGGTTTTACGAAGAAAGAAAGTGGCTTCTTGATGTGTTATCTTGAAGTGTTTATTCTATGGACATTGATCTTACAATGCACGCGGAGTGCTGTTTATTTTGTAGCATACCATCGTTTACAAATAAATTCCTAGTCTATATGTATAAGTTAAAAAAATATGCATATTATGTCCCTATGTATATATTTTTTGAAATTATAGTATTTTAATTCCTAATTATTTAATATTTAATATTAAATATTCTTATAGTGAAGCTTTTAGCTGTTAATTTTGTTTATGTGGAAGTACAACAAAAAACCATAATACAATGTCATAACTTTTCTCCTGTTCAGGGCTTCAAAAACTATTTTTTAAATATCTGTATGTTACAAAATACATTCATACCCAAGCTTAAGTTGATAAAATACAACATTGCATGGGGTTCTCAAAAACAAACCTTGGATAAAATTAATATAATCTGGTTCACTAGTAACACTATTGCAAATCACACTAATATTATAAAGGCGAAAGTTTGTCGTGTGTAAGTTCGTTTGTACATTTCTTACTTCATCACGCCCAAATGGCTGGACATATTTTTAAGAAATTTGGTATGGAAGGAGATGAGGCGCTGGATTAACACAAAGGATACTTTTGATCACCATCATCGATCACCACGCGGGTGTAACCACGGGGCGCAGCTAGTTATGACGGTAAAATTATTAGTCAACAAAAACATGTTTATACTACCATCTAGTGAATGTCTAAAAAAGATGATAGGTAGGTATTATCTTCTAGTCGTCTTAATAACATAAAAGATTTTAATAATTGACATAACTGAAAACATAATAATGTAATTTCCGCTTAATTTTTTTTTAAATTGCCAGTTAGGTATTAGGTCATGGAAATTATTTGTATGTAACGCCTATAATGTTTTAATCAAAACTTTCCCGTTGCATGCAGTAGTTACTCAGTGTCCAGAGCCTTGCAGTATTGTGCTGGTTTTGGGATTTTATTAGCTTGATCTTTAGGTCCAACTGGATAAAATAATTAAAAATTATCCGTCATTTTAATCCGTTTAAAGTGGTTTAATTTCAAGAAACAGAAGTGTATTTATGTGGATCATGTTACCCATATTCATACGCGAGTTTCATTAATGTATACTTACACGTAGCCAACGTAGCACCTCCACAGTGCCAGTTAGGCAATACTAGGTGGTAGGACTTTGCAAGAGTATCTCTTATTGTGCACAGATATAATTAATAACTCAGTGCTGCTGTGCCAGATATTGAGGGTTATAGTAGTAGTAACCATTCCTGCATTGTGGGTAAAGGGCACTAAGAAGTGAATAGTTAGTGGGTCGAATGGGACTAAAGAATGTATCTCGAGTGTCGTGCAGTGCTATAAAGCTTTAAGATTTGAGTGCCACTGCAATTGTAATGATTGATGTGATGGTAACCATCATGTGAACAACTAGCTTATCTCTCACACAAAATCCTTTGACATCAAACAATGTTGTTAAACATAAATAAAAATTTACACAAATGAACGAATTTTAGTTGCCCCAAATGTTAGTTGATGATAAAAACAAATACTTATTCTAGATTTGGCGGTCAACAAAGCCAGCCCAGTATGTTAGGTACCTATTATGTTTTTGTGTTTATTTGCCTTTATTGTGCTAATAAAGAAGTCATTTTGTACATTATATCGTTTGATAAATTTGTTGTTTAATAATTTGTAATGCCTGTATTTTTTATATCACGCTTGGCGTCTGATATGAAAAAAAAAAAAGTGTTAGCCACTAAGTAGGTATATGCTTTGTTTGCATACATACGGTTGGCATTCTGCCAATCAGGTATTCTACCCGTTAGAAGAGAATGAACTATAATAATTAGAAATAATTAACTAAAAACAGGAGGTGACAATGCAGTGTTGTATTGTTTAACAAAAATGTGAGGCATTCCGTTATTGCTCGAACTATTAGAACGATAGATATTTTTATGTGCAAATGCAGATTGGATTACTTCGGCTACATACTATATAGTATAAATTGCTTCTTGAAGCTTCAATCTATCGCTACGTCACCTAGGAGAATAATAAACTCTTGCGCTCGATGCCTTTGTGATCCAAATTGACAACTGCGATGTTAGATATTATATTACGCCATTGGTTTATGATCTACTAGCTTCGCCTCGCGGCTTCACCCACTTGTTGATGGATGATGATGATAATGAAAAGTATCCTTTCTACATGTCCTTCTCAGAGATATAATCTATCTCCTTGCTAAATTCAATTAAGATTCGTTCAGCCGTTTGAAAGCATAACAAACAAATAAACTCACTTTAATAGTATTAAGTTATTAGGATGTATGAACAATACCAATACATTGTGTTAACTCAACAGCTAGAGATGCAACAACGGTAAAAGTAGGCCTAGCACGAAAAATTTATAAAGTAAGTTGATCAAAACAAAACAATTGAATTCAATACAAACTATAATTTAAAAGACAAGGTGTCATTACATCATTTATTAGAACGCGTACGTTAGTTATTCTATTCTATGGCATGGCGGCGCGATTTCAGAACTTTTGCATATTATTCGTACTAAGGCACAGGCAGTGATCCTACAATATTATATTTATGGTCAGTCCCTTAATCATACATTTTTCGACCATACTTAAATCATATATACTTAATACATGTAGTAGTGCAGCGGTCGTAGATGGAAGTGATAATGAAGGACGAGGATGAATGAGGCGAAGTCGAGGCACACAGGTACCTATACTCGTAGATGAAAGAAATCATCATAATATTTAAAGATATCTTTAGGTACTAACTATATGAATAAAAAGCTCAAAAGTAATAGCTGAGCTTTAAAGTGGTTAATTCTATAATGTAATATAAACTACAATAATTGTAAACACACGTCTATATTCCTAAGCGATATTAAAGAGATTCATGGTATTATTTCTTTGACGCCGTGAATCTTTGAGAGTTTGATTTAAAGAAATCATTAACTTTGCCTTCCTTATATGTATTTGAAAATATAATGTATGTTCGTAAAAATTCACATAAATATAAGTTAAATAGTGATCTTTAATCACCCTTTTAATACTAGAAATACAAATAGGATAGCTGTACCTAGTTTTAGACTTGCGAAGACTAATAAGTCATTTCTAGTAAATTGTGTGCGTTTTTACAACAAAATCCCAAAACACATAACTGAGCTCACAAAGGGAAAATTCAAGTGGACTGTAAAAAACGTTTTAATAAAAAAAAGCTTATTTTGAAGTCCGACTTTACATAGAAGACAAAGATGCTTGGAATACTCCACTTCTGGCAAGCTGTCATTCTGCCACCCATAAAATGTAATATTAGTAGTACCTAATTAGAAACATTGTAAACATCTATATAAAAAGTGGCCCCGAGTTTCTTGCCACTTCTTCTCGGTAGGCTCTATATATTTATATATTAGACAGGCCGGTTGGCGCAATTGGTAGCACCCCTGCCTTCTGAGCCGCTGGTCCCGGGTTCGATCCCCGGACAGGTCAAACATTTGTGTTCATGAACGTGTCTGTTTGATCTGTGTCTGGGTGTGTATATGTATTTAAGTATGTATATCAGTCATCAGGTTCCCATAGTACAGGCTCTGCCTAATTTGGGACCTGAAGACCTTTGTGTGGATGTTGTCCCATATTATTATCTATTATTATATTATTATTATTTTGGAAAGCGGTAGAGCCTTTAAAGTACATTATATGAAAAATTTACATTCATAAGTGCGACTTTGATGCCTAAATTGAATAAATGATTTCGACTTTGACTTTGACGCATTTGGGTTCAACATGGCTTAAATGCTTAAATTTGCCTAGTCCGAGTTGAATAAGATTAATTAATTTGAGAAGGTAGATTAAGCCATTCGAAGCAACTATGGATAAAGAACCACGATTTACGGCTGGTATTAATAATGCATCTATTCACAACTTTCCTTACTACGGATATAAATTTGACATATCGTCCATACAAATAGTGTTAAATATAAACCGACGATACATTATTAACACCGACCCACAGCTAGTACTGAAACGCAAGTTTTTTCACCACCATTAGTGAAATATTCCTATCCTATGATATAGGTTAACTTTGACACTAGCGGTAAAATTTCACTGCTTGTGTTGATATGGGAGCGCTTTTCCTAGTGTTATTTCGTCACTGATGATCAATTATGAAACAGAAGTGCCGCGTAAAATGTCAGAGTAAAGGTACTGATAGACATGCTACTAAAATAGTATGCTTATTAGCATGCGTAAAACGAGCATGCTCTTTAGCTATACATTTTTATTCGTAATAAGCGTGCTAATTTATTGCAATTACTAGCAATACTTTGACACACATACCACTAAGTAGCAATTGCTCATCAATGCTTTCATGCTAGTAATGAGTATGTCTATCAGTGCCTTAAAGGTAGGCAGTGGTGTTGCTTACCATCAAGCTCACGACTCTATCCTCTCATCACTCACAAACACGACATAAGGAGATTAATAATACTGTTTTACGCGCCTTGTAAACGCTGCTTAAATTTAAATAACGTTATATAGTACGGTGCAGAACAAGTTTGTTGTGCGCACTACTAAATAACGCCATTTAAAGTTAAGCAGCGTTTATAAATAGGCCCTTGGTGTTTAACATTTGTTTTGTAATGGTTGAATTCTTGTTCTAGAAAAGGTATAGGAGCCCCACAGCTTGCCCACAATGAAGACAAGGAGCAAATACTAATGCACCGTTGGAGGTACCCCAGCCTTTCTCTCCACGGTATTGAAGGTATGATGACAATTTTGTATGGAAAACTGTGTCGACTTCGAACGTCTTTTGCTTTTCAAAACTTCAAACCCCAAAAGTATAATTTATTGATTCAGGCGTTACTTTGCGGAAATCCATTATAAAAAAAACGGTATTAAAAAGTATTTAGTGACAATTCCGCTGAAAAGGAAACAATGATTTTGGTCGAGCGCTAGACCGACAGCGCTCGACGAGTCAACATCTCCTGAGGATGCCTCGTGTAGAGGCGAAACACGTGTCGAATCGGTGTTGGTTTATTTGGGGTTTCTTGTGTTTTTTATTTTGTATTCTTCCTATTAGCATTTTATGCGGGAGGGAGGGTTGTGCACGCCCCCAAATAGTCCAAAATCATTGTTTTCTTTTCAGCGGAAGTGTCACTAAATATTTTTAATACCGTTTTTTCCCCAAAAGTATGTTAGCCGAGCATATGTAGC
The DNA here is from genome assembly GCA_917880725.1 of Selenia dentaria. NCBI lineage: Eukaryota > Metazoa > Arthropoda > Insecta > Lepidoptera > Geometridae > Selenia > Selenia dentaria. The sequence continues at coordinate 19,483,007 of OU862879.1, forward strand.
TTGACTGTAAGTCAAGTAAAATTAAACATAATATTTTTCAAAAATGTCTTATACAGAAGACTTCTTGTTAGTATGGCTTGTGCGGCGTAACCACAATTTTGTCAATAACAGTTTACGCGGATAGAGTGGACAACAAACGATGGAGAATGAATATTTAACTATGTAACTATTGGTTGCCATTCGCTTGTTCAAAGAACTAAACTAAACTAAAATTGAATTATAGTAGTCCTTATTCTGTTAAAACTAATATCCAAATTGATGTAACACTTAGAATGCCATTTCTAATAATATAGTTATTCTATTCAATTTTGGGTATTTTACGTTAGTTTAACGAGCACCAAGTTACGTGACGACTAATCTGTCTAAAATATACCCACCATTGAAGATAAAATATCAAATTTTAGTGCTGTCATTCGGAAGTGTTATACGAATTTGGATTGTAGCCTAAACGGAAAGAACTGACATAATTTAAAGATGTTTAGTTTAGAGAATGCTTATAGATTCGCAATATTTTAATTTTAACTAAAATACACGTTCAATTTGAAAAATTAAATACCGACTTCCATTCTATTCGGTTATTGGAGTGTAATTCAAAAACTACTGGACTGAATTTGATGAAATTTAAATAATGGGACTACACTGGAAGCACCAGCTTTTAAACAAAAAAAGAGGTTTAGAGAATTGGTTCAAATCGATAAAGTAGATAGTTATGAGGTAACAAACATAAAAAAACAGCCGAATTGAGTATTTCCTCCTTTTTGGAAGTCGGTAGAGAATTGTAAACACAAAACTCTAGGGAAATCTGCCTCAAGACAATACTATTCCTTGACCATGTGGCAAACAAGTTGTCATATTTATTAGAATAAGTCATAGTTTTTATTCTTGTCCTTTATTTTAGTTCCACCACTTTATTGCATCTAGAATAAATCGCGCTCACAGCACCACGAGGAAATAACTGACAAATACATTATTTTCAGTGTCGATATTTTCTATTCTTTAGAGGCTAGACACGTAACTACAAGTTATATTATTAGTTTCTTAGTTTTGCATACTAGTTTTTTTGTATAAAATAATTTCTATAAGCCTGCTTGATGATTTTGTCGTAGTTAGTATAACTTCCCTACAGAATACACCGTAAAAGCAAGTTCGACAAGCCAACTGGAGTAGTATCAGTGTTTGTTTTGATCGATAGACGATGATGATGTAGATACCAGGCTATTGACACCGACATGTACTCGTATAAAAGCTATTACAAGTGCAGTATGACTGCAAGTTACCTTTGAACAACGTCGAATTTTACTATTTTTATAATTCAATCATAAACATGACTTGCTTAAAGGTTCCAATCTTCTTATCGGAGGCTTATTTTGTCATTTATGTAATAGACCGGCGCGGTGCGAGTTACAATGTTGCATTCACTTTTATTAATAAATAGCTGCGCTCCGCGGTTTTTCACGCGTTGTGTAGGATTATGATGAGGGTGAATCAAATATTGCGTATATTACTCAATTATGCGTTATACTCGGTTTTAATCGGTTAAGTAGTTTTACGTCTATCCATTACAAACAAACAAACCATCATATGTGTATCTCTCCTCTTTATAAAGGCCTATTCAAACCTTGACGTTATTCGCTACCGCGAGCGATAGAGAAATCCGAAAGGGTATGCGTTAATTTCACTGTTCACATCAAAGCTGATATCGCTACCGCGCGCGGTAGAGATATTCGTTGGCAACGGTTGTCGGGGCGGCGGAACTAGTTTCGCCAAACAAGAGAAAATACCGCCTAGTGAGGTGGAACTTCATACTATTTACCCATCGAGTTCCGCGAAGGTATTTTTCGATACCCACAGCGGTAGCGAATAACGCTCAGGTCTGAATAGACCTTTAATAGAGTAGATAAAATTACAGGCATATGAGAGGTAACAAGTTAATGTCCGGTGGTTATGGGCGCAGTGCAGTTCGTCACTACGGAATGCATCTGTTTCAGGCAGAGGTTACTACAAGAGGGCATTGTGTTTGTACCGTCACTAACACTAACAAAAAAAATATTTAAAGCGCACCTATAACATAATTAACTGTCGAGGGATTATGCCCCTCTAATTTTATGCCACGCAGGCGAAATAGGTAGAGTTCGTTTCACGAAAGACGTCCCTCAGCTGTGTCGCTAGTGTGTATGCAAACGAGTACAATTTGAAAAATTTAATACCGACTTCCATTCCATTCAGTTATTGGAGTGTATCTCAAAAACTACTGGAACGAATTTGATGAAAATTAAATGGGTTCCATTCCAAATTAAAGGGGGTGAAAATTAATTGAAATGGGTGGAAGTACCAACTTACAAACAAAAAAAATTTTTGAGAATAAGTTCACCCAGTCGAAAGTTTTGAGGTAAGAAACAAATAAATACAGGCGAATTGAGTACCTCCTCCTTTTTTTGGAAGTCAGTAGAAAAGCTGAAGATCCAACTTTTTGAATGTGGCTTAGTTAGTTCCAATGAAAACCGAGGGACATCATTCGTGAGACATATTCTCGTATATAAGGTATGAAGACAGCCATTAGTGAGTTAGTATTAATATAAATGCATCACACACATCTGTGTTCCATTGTCCAAAGTTTTGATTAGCACATAATATTTAACGAGTTAAAAAGAACACATTTTTTTTATTGGCGATTTCTAAAATTAACAAATTAACGGCCTTACTTATAAACGCTGCTTAACTTTAAATGACGTTATTTAGTACTGCGCAAAGGAAAAAATGTTCTGCGCCGTACTAATTGACGTTATTTAAATTAAAGCAGCGTTTATAAGTAAGGCCGTTAATCCTTTTCATTATGTAGGGTTTGACCAATCAAGTATTTGACGAGTGCTTGCGGCGGTCTTCCAACAAACTTATCTATACGTACTCGTATAACATGAATGTAACGAATCGCCGTCTGTACATGGAAGATATATGAGAAAAATACTATTGGGACTTTTATAAACGAAAATAATGGAATGCAAAAAAATAAAAAATATTTTTGTCTGTTTGTATGTGCACGCTAATCTCAGAAACGGCTTATCCGGTTTAGATGTGGTTTTAAATATCCGGGTCACTTAAAGAATCCTAAAAATCTCGGAAACTAAAAATGCTAGGTTAATGCAATAAATTGTATTTAATAGACAATGTAATACTCCTTAAATGAAGGTATTAAAACTTCTTAGTTATTGTAAAGTTATATCATAAAAAATCAAATTTGAAAAAGGGCCACTTTCGAAGATGGAACTACGAAATTACAGCATTTGGTTTTGCTTTTGTTTGTAATCTGTCATTTATGTGGGTACATAAACCATGTTGATAGTGCTCTATATTCATTATTCAAGCTGAAATTATGTCGCTTACGCCTGAAGAATGCACCAGAATACTTACAATGCTGGAAACCGGCCGGAGTCAGCGCGATACAGCCAGGACTGTCGGTGTGTCGCTGTCAACAGTACAAAGAGTTCTCCGAAGTTACGAAGAAACTGGTTCTAACCTACGCAGACCAGGAACGGGCAGAACCAGGTGTACCACAGCACGAGAAGACCGATACTTGGTGAACACCATGCTTCGAAATCGCTTTCTCACAGGAACTGAACTCACAAATCAGTTTCGACGCCTCGGAGGAAGTAACCCAAGTGCATGGACAGTAAGACGTCGGCTTGCTGAATACCGACTTAAAACCCCTTAGACCTGCAAACGGCCCTAAACTGGAGCGTGGGCATCGTATTTCAAGACTAAGATATGCCCAGAGCCACGTAAATTGGAGTATTGAAGATTGGTCAAAAGTTATGTTCTCCGACGAATCAAAATTTATGCTCTACAAGCACGATGGAAGACACAGAGTGTATCGAAGACCAGGGGAAAGATTCAAGCAAGCATGCATCGAAGAAAAAGTAGCCTACGGTGGTGGGTCTGTACTTGTGTGGGCCGGAATTTCTTCTGAAAGTCGCACAGAGCTGGTGATCATAGAAAACGGCTCTTTAACTAGCGAAATATATGTGGAAGAAATCCTCAATGATCACGTTGGTCCATTTATGGTCAATTTAGGTGAGGATGCTATATTTATGCATGACAATGCCCGACCTCATACAGGTAGGATTGTGAATGACTACCTTCAAGAGATGAACATTACTCGTATGGAGTGGCCAGCGCGCAGCCCGGATATCAACCCGATCGAGCATGCTTGGGACGAGCTAGGCAGATGCGTAAAACAACGAAACCCTCCCCCAATCACGCTTCGTGAGCTCAAAATTGCTCTCACAGAGGAATGGGAGAATATTCCCCAAAATCGTATAAGGAACTTGGTGTACAGCATGCCAAACCGCGTAAACGCAGTAATGGAAGCACGAGGAGGCAATACGAAGTATTAAAATTCAAGAAAATCGTAATAAAGTTCAAAAATTTCATGTTTCCTATTTTTGTTTTAAGGAGAGATCAGCAGTTTTTTTCTTTATGTAATTTTGTGTTAATAAAATGTATGGTGACTCATATTTTTTTTACTTTCATTTAAGGAGTATTACATTGTCTATTAAATACAATTTATTGCATTAACCTATCATTTTTAGTTTCCGAGATTTTTAACATTCTTTAAGTGACCCGGATTCATTGCTCTCGAGTGTATATTGTAAGTTTTACTATTAAGTATTAGTTTCATGTCAATCGTTTCATAAATAAATAAGTTATTGTAATTTAAATAATAACTCTCGCCACTACACCATGACCAAGCGAGCGAAGCCGCTGGCGGGTCAACTAGTAAAATATATGACTACTTTTTCCATTACAGGGAGAAATTCGGGTCAAGTCATCAGGTTTTTGATTGTTATTATTGCAGGTGCTGCCTTCCAGCCCGGAGCGAAGACCGTGATTCCCGGTAAAGTGATCGGAAAGTTCTCGATCCGCATCGTGCCAAACCAAGAGCCAGAGGAAGTTGAGAAACTGGTATTCGATTACGTCAATAAGAAGGTAATTTAAATAATTATCTAATATAAAACAGGTCACCTATATTAACTGCTAAATGTGCCTTTGCTCAAAACTATGAGCGCTTCACGGATTTAAAATATGCTAGGGACTCGAGTTTTAAGTGTTGTTTTCTAAAGATTTACATATTCATGCAACAATCAAGATACGGCAGTGAGGAGAACTTCAGATTGAGGTTCTTGTCAACATTATAAGGTTTTAGATATCTCATAACATGTTTTAAATGTTTATCGGGACTTATCACGTGTTATTTATATAGGTAAAAATATGTACCTTTCGCTCGACGTTTCGACCATTTACCGATACAGTCAGTGTTGTGTGTCGTAGTGACAACCCTGCGATTTTTCAAGATCAAGTGAGGGTAGGAGAACAAAACACTCGCTCTTCTCGCCGGGCTCACCCGCAGTTTTCAGTCAGCTCGTGACCACGGCCATTGTAACATGGTCGAAACGTCGAGCGAAAGGTACATATTTTTACCTATATTAAATAACACGTGATAAGTCCCGATAAACATTTAAAACATGTGTACAAATCGCGAAAGTTTAAGAATTACTATCTCATAACATAATAATCTAACATAATTTTATTCCTCCTAAAAGTAAGTTGTATTAAGACTACATACCAACAAAAAACCAAATCGATATAGCCATTCTCAAGTGCACCTTGGTAAGCACCAATAAATATGATAAAATTTAATTTTAAGTCATAAGTCATCTTTCAAATGTATCCTTTATTTTTTATTATTTAAAATCTTAAATATGGACTACTAGCTGCAATCCGTGATTTCACCCGCGTGGTGATGGATGATGATGATGAAAGTATCCTATGTGTCAATCCAAAGCCTCATCTATCTCTATACCAACTTTTATCGAAATTGGCCCAGCTGTTTGAGCGTGAAAGAGCAACAAACATAAATGCATCCATCTATCCATCCATCCATCCATCTAAACTTTCACATTTATAATATTAGTGGGATTTAAAACTTTACCAAATATATATATAATATTTTGTGTAAAGATTACCTAATTAACATATTGTCCCACTGCACTGTATGGTCAAGGTCATTTTGCCTTCTTCCTACTCCTTAACTTCTTAAGTTTCTAGTGGGCAATAAACAATATATTTAGCTCCTCTTTTATATTCGTCAAAAATGTGTAATATATTGTACAATGCATGTGCTGAAAAGAACGTTTTCCAAGCAAGCAAGCAGCCAAATCGTGCCAGCCAAACCTAAATTTTTTTAAATTTTTCACTCCGTCGTCAGCCCGAACCAAACCGCATTATAATTTAAAACTTGGACTAAAGATAGTCCTGGTTAAACCTAGGCTCAGGCCTTAAGCTTTAATTTTCTATATTAAAATTTGCTTAAACTATGATTTTAGAATTATCTTTAGTCCACCTTTTATAATAAGGCGGAAAGAGGTTTTATATTTGGGAAAAGTTTTACTAATTCAATATCAGATCTCCTCTCAGACACATATAATAGTAGATAGATAGATAGAAAACTCTTTATTTGTACACTATAATAAGATATAAAAGAGAAAAACATACGATTGAAAAAATGTAACATAGTTGTACAAAAGGCGGTCTAATCGCTTAAAGCGATTTCTTCCAGACAACCTTTGGGTAGATAGAATAGTATTTTCAGGGACAGTGGTGAATAGTATCAGCGTAAGTATAGACAATAATGAATATGTACCTAAACTGATTAAAATATATATATATATATATATATAATACTAATTATACATAAATACCTACATAATATAATATAGTATATATACTGCCTAATTAAAATAAAATACACATTTATATATACTAATACATATAAACTACAAGCCTAATATAATACAATATAAGAACATATATAATAATTATAATAAGTGTCAAAAATAGATTTGAAATTTTAGCAAACACCAATCTGTGACAGATATAATTTTTTAATTCGATCTTTAAAGATATTTAATGAGGGAGAATGACGTACTGAAACTGGCAAACTATTCCAAAGGTGAACTGCCTGCACGTTAAATGACGCATTGTAGAACGATGAAGAGTGAGAAGGTGTTTTTAACGCCAGTGTTCCTGATGATCTCAAAGGCAGAGAATTTTCTAAGTAAAGAAACGAAAACGTTCTTTAAGATAGCCGGGGGTGGATGGATTGTACAATATATTGTACAGCAGGGTCAACATGTGAGTTTTCCAACGAAGACGTAGATTATGCATCAAGGGAGTAAAGCAGTGCCTTACGTCATGGGCGGTATATTGAACCCTGAGTGTAACGGGGACTTGGGTTAATCCCTGAGCGCAGCGAGGGGATTAAGATTCACTTCTTGAGCGAAGCGAGGGAGTTATGTAGAGTCCTGAGTAAAGCGAGGGGTTAAAGCCGCCCAAGACGAAGACAGGCTTTATCCTCGAGGTGCGTACTCTACTTTTCATACCTACTGCGAGACAATAAAAACTTAGAGCTAGCAGCTAGCTAAATAGCAGTTATTTCATTAAATTAAAAGTAAAATACATTTATAGTTAATATTCAAATTGGATACATTGTCCCTTTATAGAGGGACACAGCCAATATCTTTGGAAGGAACATTTTATGAAAAAACACTTTTTTAGACTTTCGCGGTTGTTAACTAAGTTATAATTAGTACTCACGATTTAGTTGCACCCGATATTTCAGTACAGTTACATGCACCACGTTGAAAATAATAATATTTTATGAAAGTTGAATAACACCAAACACCAGAACATAGATACCAATAATATAGTAATAATAATAAATAATAATATAGTAATTATAATACCTAGCACCGATCGCAACACGTAACTTCAACTATGACCTTGAATGCGCAGAGCGGACCGTGTGTAACCCATAGCAACGCGGCGCACAACAATCACACTCCTTAGGTTCGTTTAGCAATGAGGGCATTGGTGGCGTTGCTATTGTTGACTCTTTTGTTAAAGCGTACGTAAAGCTCAATTTTGGTGGCAAAAATAACTCTTTTTTTTAGCTTTTCGAACGCTGACCATAAAGAGCCTTAAACAACATTTTCACCCATAGATTCCCAATTCGAACGCTCCTGTGAGCGTTTTTAGCGCCAACTATTTTCGCCAACTTAGGGCTATTCGAACGCACTACTAATAGTACAATCCCGCCTATTTTCTTTTTTTTCTGTATGCTGTCTAGTCTACGTACTAAGAGTTTTCCTACAACTAACGTTCCAAATCCAAATCACTTTACTCCCCAGGGAGTTTCATACAACTTTATTATGCATTGCTTTACGTAGAGATTGCGTGATATGTAATTGGACATATTCGAGCAGGTGGTATGAAAACCATGTTCAAAATCAAATTCAAAATAATTTTGGATAAGAGTCGACCTGTGTTGAAACTGTTTGAAAATGTCGAGTTCAAGTGACGTATCAATTTTCTTTATATACATATAAAAAGAAAATTGATATATGATATGATATATGTTATATTTCTTGGCACTGTGCATAGTAAACGTTGTAAGATACACGGGCGTAAAGATGGAAATCTTTGATGATGGCACTACATGTGCGGAAATAATCTTTACTCATAAATAAATATTTAAATACATCTGCTCACAGTGGCAGTACTTTTATTTACAAGACACATAGAAGTTAAACATAACAAGATTGCGTTTCACCACTATCTCACCAGATGAAGTGATCTCTGCAATAAAATCACCAAAATAAACTCTTACAAGAAATTCAACATATTTATGTTGTTTCTCTGTCAGATTACTTATTTCCGAATAATCCGCCGTTTCTCTCTCTTTCCTAATATCTCTCCTCTCATCTCTTGCTCCCTGTCTCCCTCTATAGCTTATAATTTATATGAAGCTTTGTAATGTCGGTAGTGGGAAGAGCGCGGGTCCCCGAACAAGATGCGCATCACAGCGCAGAGTGGACGCTGCTGGACCGAAAACCCGGACCACGAACATTACCAGGCCGCTGCCAGGGCCACCAAACTCGTCTACCAGGTAACTATATTACTTTACATCTCTCATATTCGGTTAGTAGGTACTTATTACCCCCAAATGGAGCTTGTAGATGACCAATTAGCGCTCTAGGGTAATAATATAGCTAGAAAAGCCCTAGGGCGGTAAGTAATTAAAAAAAAACACAAATAGGGCTTGTAGGTGACTAATTAGCGCTCTAGGGTAATAATGTAGCTAGATAAGCCCTAGAGCGGTAAGTAATTAAAAAAACACTTCACTCTTTCAAAAAGTTCGCGTTCATCTAACCATCATACTGGCAATAGACATCATGCATTCAGCCCAATGACAAAAGAGGTCGCTTCGCTATTCAGCCTTGTCTTCGTATGAGTATAATAGTCATCAATTTTATTTTTGTAATGCCGGTTTTTTTCTACTTACCTCACAATCGAGATGTAAAGCAGAGTAGTTAGCTCGGGTGTAAGCATCAATTGCACCCTCGAACTATAGGCGCACGAGCGCAGCGAGGGCTGCAATAGATGCCTTACAGCCCTTGGCTACTAATCTACTATTACATTGTTAAGGAAAATTACTGAATGTTCAATAAAAATAGCGCTAGTACCTGTTTTACAACCCTGAACCAAAAAACAAGACCGTTTTTATAGAATTTTAATTAATAATACTACTAGGCCGCCGCAAGTGCTATACATTTTAGAGTTGTCGTTTGGCGGTAACGTTAACAGAAACATCTTTTGTCTAGACCTGCTGGACGGAGAAAAATTCACATCAGTCAGATGCCATTGACCAACTAGGCCACCGAGGTTCAGGTCCGAGCATCGAATTTTAATACTATAAAAATTACAAGGGTTGCGATGTCAATACGAAAGTTTAAGTATTTCTAAATAATGCTTATTTTGGTTGGATAGTACTGTCAAAGCTGTTCAATAGATGTCGCTCCGTCTTCGTAAGACGGTTAGTCAGATAGAGAGTTAAAATTCGAAGCTCGGACCTGAACCTCGGTGGCCTAGTTGGTCAATGGCGTCCGACACAGACAGTCAGAAGACACGGGTCCGAATCCCGTCCGAGGATGTGAATTTTTATCTCTATAAATTTCAATATAGTATATTAAGTAATTGTTGGAAATTACGACTCTTTTCCATACAAAATACAACAAAATAATTTAGGTAATGATAGTTACTTCTAGTGAACGACATAAAAAGGTGTCCTTACTAGTCCATTAACCTATCTCGTGGACAAATATAGAGCTTGTAAAGACTCTTAAAGACATGACATGTCCTTACTTCCCCATACGACGGTTAACGTCATCTAGAAAAAATCACCTAGAAAGTTAAATTCGATGCTCGGACGGATCGCTTCGTTGGCCTAGGGGACTTGGCCTTTGACACGGATTGTAGGAAAATGTGTATTCGAATCCCGTCTAAAAATTGGAAATTTTGCTCTCGCTAAGCATTTATTATTATTTGTCGTTGTGCTTTAATAAAATATAATATAATATGAATTATGAAGATGTGTTTCAATTTTTCTCTAGTGTATACATATTTAGGGGCGACGACATGCCGCATCACTTATTGAGAGGTTACCAGAAACTCTAATGTCGCGTTATTGTTTCAGACTGACCCGGACATGACGCGCGAGGGTGGCTCCATCCCTGTGACGATCACGTTGCAGGAAGCGTCCAATCGCAACGTGCTTCTGCTGCCGATGGGCGCCGGAGACGATATGGCGCACTCGCAGAACGAGAAACTCAACGTTCGCAACTATATCGAAGGCGTGAGTACATACTGAGCACCACGCGATACCTAACATACACAATACCAACCCACACCGCCACATGTTTAACGACTAGCTTGCCTAAGGAGCCCTGTGGCGCCCTCGTGATTGCTCCCGAGTGTTACGACCTGCGCCCGCGTCAAAAGTTTGCGCCGAGTTGGGAATAAATGGCTCTTGTGCCATACCTATAGCGAGTTAAGAGACGAAATTTTTGTCAGAGATAGTTGAATAACCAAGAAATCTGATACATAAACATTAATCTCAAGTGTATAAGTAAAATGTTATGTTACACGAGGACAAACTTGACGTAGCCGAAAAAATCAGAATTGATGTGGAAAAAAATTGTAATTTAAAAATTTTACATTAATACCTATAGGTTTTTTGCGGTAATTAAATAGTAAAAACACATATCTATCTAATTACATTCAAATATTTAAATTCGTAAAAGAAATAATATCATAAAAAAAACTTGCAATCTGACCACAAAAATTAAGTTTTATCAATAAATAATGCTTACCAAGACAGGATTTTGATTTGATATTTATAAATATTTTGAATGTCTAGAACAGAAATATTATTTTTACCTAGTAACATATGCTTAGGTTATTAATAATTACATAAAAAATAAGAGCAACTTTGAAATTTCGGCCAATAATGATATTTTTTTCAACTTGGGGGCCCATTTTCTAGACTTAGATATGGTGATTTCCAAAAAATTTAGTTTAATGAAATTTAAATTTTCTTGTTGGTTTTTTTATTTTATTGGAATTCTTATTAGAAATTCTACAAACCAAACTGGGTTTCAAAGAATAATTATATATCAGAAATATTTAAAAAAAATTACAAATTTTGAATTTTTAGTACAAGCTAATGTAACTGTCACGTGACTTTGTTTTTTTATCGATCCTGACATGATATGGCGTATTTATCATATTCTGAGTGGGTGTAATTACTTGACAACATTATTTCTGTGATATTTTACAATGTAAAAGTATAATCTATTCAAAATAAAGCAAATTATAACCAATCATAACAATGAGAAATTAGCTTACCGAGTGTTGTCGATTCGTGACAAATTTATATCGTGTAAATTTTGATGTCAGAACTTAAATCACTATTTACAGTATTCCTTACACATTCACGATCATATTCATGTTTAATTTGTATCAAAATCATGAGTTTAACCCGATTAATTCACTAAAAACTATAGCCCAAAACATAACCTCACCGCCAAAACACATGAAAATATAAACATTGATTATATTTTTTTTTTAAAGTTCACAGATAGAACATGTCCGTCTGTAGTGTTGCCATAGAAAGAAAATATATTACGCTAAAGAATTAAACTCTATGGTTAAACATTGGGATGACTTTAAAAAATAAACAAAAGATAAACGCGCGTGACACTTACTTGCAACAATTGTTGCGCCGACACTTTGGACCTCAAAAATCCTTGCAGTTTTGTGGCGCGGGCAAACTAGTCGATAAGAAAATTTATTCCTTAAAAGAAAATTTTAACACTGCTTGATCGATTCTTAACCAATTCGATTTCCTTCAAATACACAGGCAAAATGACGACCCTGTGCCTTGAGTCGATTAATAATAGTATCTGGACAAGTAGCTTTAGTGTTGTTGTGTCGGTAAAACAGTTTAGTTGTTGTTTAAGCTGATAGCCCTAGTTGCCATAATGATATTGTAGCAGTTTTTCGTTACCTGAAAACAAGGATAAAACAACGTTTTCTAAAAATTAAACCTAGCTATATCGATTTATCGCCCCCGAAACCACTGCATACTAAATATCATGAAAATTGTTGGTGCCGTTTTTAGAGATTCAGATTATATACATATTTAAAAGATTTTGAACGATATGTGAGTATAGACTATATTATTGAAAATGAATTAATAATATCTCAGAGTGCTGACAGCAGTGATGAAGATGTCAATACTAATAACAATTCCGATAGTTCAACTGAATAAATGCTATTTTTTTGTTAAATTATGTACTTGTCTTATTTTACTCCTTAAATTTACAAAAGAAAAAATAATAATGGGACAGGCATTCGCCTGATGATTTTTTAAATTCACATAATTTTCAAGTCCGTATCGATTCTTTCACTTTAATCGATGTTTTTAAGCAGGTCACCTCACTATGAAGATAAAACTGACAGATGCCAAATGTTACCTATTTAATGACTCCACTGTAGGAGAATTACTCGTTTAAAGGTATTAGATAACGAACAATAATCAGTAAAGTCATATACACACGTCAACACCGTCTAGGGATATTTTGTACAAAGTTCTTAAACTCAAAAAATACTGACCAGTTTTAAATTCTGTTTAAGAAAGCTTATATTGTTAACTTTTTTGAACGATTCTAAATTTGAATTTGAAAAAAATAATTAAAAACAAAATATTTACGCGGCATAATGGTAGCGAAGTCCGATGGTTTAATTTACCTACAGTAGTTTTTGGCTATTTTTTTGTGTCTAATTTGACTTTTATAACAAGTTATCGTTTAATTTCAAATTAATGTTATTGTGCGCATCATGCAGCGGCGCCATTTAACGAGAGAGGAAATGTTAAGGGCAGTAGTTGTGCTCCAAGCTGGGGCTACTCAACGGAGTATTGCTGAGGAGATTGGAACAAGACAAAACGTGATATCAAGGTTATAGTCACGTTATCGTGCTACTGGTGAAGTGGCTGAAAGAAACCCAGGCGGGAAGCGCATAACCACTCAACGACAAGACCGATTTTTGCAAGTTGCCGCGAGAAGGCAACCAAATGTTACGGCCATGCAGTTGGTGTAGAGGCTCCAGTCAGTACACCAGTTACTTGTGAGTGACCAAACTGTAAGGAGAAGGCGGCATGAAGCTAACCTTCATGCTCGCAGAGCGCTTCGTACTCCAGCACTACGCCGAAGAAATCGTGGACGACGACTAGAGTGGGCTCGTGAACATTTACTCTAGGAAGATAACCAGTGGTCTACAGTGCTGTTTACCGAGGAGTCCTGGTTCGGTTTCTATCCCGATACACGTAGAGTACGTGTTTGGCGAGTCCCTGGTCGTGAGAGCCGTCTGCAAATCCTCAGGAAGTCCATTCATACCACGGCGGGGCAATTATGTGGAAGAAAACACCTCGTTTGGATCAGCAACACCATGACGGCTGAAAAATACCGTAACGAGGTGCTAGTACCAATAATCTACCTCCATCAACTACAAATGAGCAAAAAACTCACGCTCATGGACGATAACGCCCGTCCGCACACAGTGAGAGTAGTGACGAGCTGGTTGCAGGAGCACGACGTATCGGTCTTAGGCTGGGCCGCTCAATCGCCTGACCTAAACCCTATTGAACACGCATGGGACATGCTCCAAAGAGGCTTTGAACAATTTCCCTGCAAACATTACGACGGAAGAGCAACTTTTTTGCATCTTAGCCGGACCTGGGACAATATACCGCAGCAAGACTTGGATAACTTAATCCAAAGCATGAAAAACCGTTGCAGGACCGTAATTAACGTCATATGTGGTTTTACTGACTACAGATTTTTTACATAACTGTTTTTTCCTTATTTTTCTCTTTTTCTTGAGGAATACATTCATTATTAGCTTTACCAATATTTCACGTTTTATCTGTATTTGAATAAAAATTTGTTTACGCATTAAAAATAGGTTTCTTTTATTCTAGAGTGTAGTCTGATAAATGGGCTTTATAAAAATATACACAAGTTGTATGTTATTTTAATAAATTTTGAGTAAATTGAGTAAATCCAAAATATCCCGATAATAAATAGACAGTGTTGATGTGTTTATATAAAAAGGTATTGTACTAAAACATTTTCTGTAGTGGTAGGACTTTTACAGATTCTACCTGGGAAAGTACCACATCTTTGTCAGTTATCAACCGTCAAGCAGTAGTGTGCAAGCATTACTATTTTTAGGTTAGAAGGCCAATGTTTTTCGGGAAATTACAGGGCAAGAGTTACCTTCTAAAATCTCAGGGTGACCAGCCCAGTGCATTGTTTTTTGTTTTTAAAAGTTCTTTATTTAACATATTATAAATGTTACAATATACACTAGACACGGCCAAGTACATATTAAGATTAGCTTAAATAAAATGACTTTTCAGACTACATGCGCCTCTTTAAGCCTTTTAAATAAATAATATATTTATATTAATCTATACACTTTATAAAACCTAAAATCTTTAATAATCAACCCTAATTCTATAAGCCTTATCTTAAACTTGACAGTAGTTTATATTTTTTTTTTTTTTCCTATACACTATTTATAAAAGCCGAGTGCATTTCTATTCAGGGTTCTGAATTGTTGTAGTTTGAAATTCTGTATGGCACTCTCTGCTATGGGCCAACGTGACGCTTAACATCAAGCGAGCAACTTGTTCGTCTCGCACCGAGCTATATGAAAAGAGGTAGGACAGTGATAGATAGTTGAACTGACTCAAATCCGGCTATCGCTATCCTAATTTTTACAGCGTTTTATTTACAGTTTTCCTGGCAATTTCGAGAGTATTGAATGGGTCAGATCGGACGAGCGGTCATTGCTTCTTTGTAGGACGTGGGCTTTGGTACCATGGATTTCATAATATGCTCTTACAAAAAGTAGACCATCGGTTTTCCGACGATTGAGAGCTTCTTAAAACGTTTACAGTGAAGTGAACCCAATGTTGTGAAAGGCACAAGTTCTCACTCGTGTAATTGAAGCAAAAAAGGAAGCACAGTTTTCCTTTTTCGATACGCGTACGACTGGCTCAATCGTTTATTGTTCTTTTATACAATAATTAGAAGGTTTGTTTACCAAACAAACACTTCTGCTGTTTATTGAAACAGATGATTTACACTTTACCTACAATACTTTGAATTATATTTTAATGATGAGTGATTACCGTGAAATATGTTGACCCACATTTTATTGTTGTAACCTTAACATGCGATGTTATTAAACTAAACACCATAAAATTTTCCTTTGTTGACTCATATATGGGTCAAGATATCGGCCCATGTGTGAGTCAGTATGTTTTCACAACAAATTACGTAATAAACCCAAAATACTTGTAAATAACCTTAAAAAGCTGAATAATAATGCAGTATTTTTGTTTATTTTAATATTGAAGTCATATTTCTACGAAATGTTATGAATGTGCGTGATTTCGAAGCGATGATGCTCAGAGGTAGTAAGGGCTGGCCGCCAATCAGGCGATCACTGGTTCGATCCCTAACTCGAACGTGAGCTTGAGCAGCAAGCTGGTAGGACTTTCTTTTGCTCGCATTGATAATTTTCTTCCTAAAATATCACTTAAACACAAAAAACACTTCAAAAAAAAGAGAATACTACTCTTCACAAAAAAATTCAATTTTGATTTGATTTTGATGATTCAAAAATCTAGATTTTGATTATGTATAAACATTCATAAACATACCATTGTAATACAGCAAGATAAGGGCAAGGTTTTGCTAGATGCGGCTTCAATGGCTTTATTATTATTAAGTTCATGGCGCAAAAGAGTGTAACAAGATGTATGATTTATCGTATGGATTACCTTGACCTCTTTTATCTCGCTGCAGCTTTACTCTTTCGTTGACCGCAATTATGACAACATTGTGTGTTTATGTTTACATTATAAAGTAAGGTAAATACTAAATATAAGCTCGCACTGTTTTTAGGGTTCCGTAACCAAAGGGTAAAACAGGACCCTATTACTAAGACTCCGCTGTCCGTCTGTCTGTCCGTCTTTCGCCAGGCTATATCTCATGAACCGTGATAGACAGTTGCAATTTTATACAGATGATATATTTCTGTTTTCGCTATAAATACAAATACTAAAAAAATGGGCCAAGTGCAAGTCGGACTCGCGCATGAACGTACCATTACCTAAAAAACGGCAAAAACATCATGTCTTGTATGGGAGATTTATAGATAATGGTACAGATTACAGAACCCTTCGTGCGCGAGTCCGACTCGCATTAAGCCGGTTTTTTTAATAGACTTAATTTATACATTCACCATGTATGAAGTAAAACTATTTGTTGCACGAGTTTGTTTTGTATTGAAAAGATCAAAATCAACTCGCATGGAAATTCCGTCTACTAGCAAACCTTGCTGAAGGCACTACTTGGGATGGGTGACCGCTAATGGCATTTTCTATTGAGCGCTTCTATGTTTTGAACTCGTTATGTGCATGTTATTTATTAATAGGCCAGTCACTTTAGCATTAAAAAGGGTGACCTCGGAATGAGAGATAATAAGCTGAATTCTCTTGATTGATATAATCTGAAAATCCAACTTCAATCATCTCTCATTCCGAGGTTGATTGCTTATTTGACTGGATTATAAGTTATAAAGTTAATGCTATGCCAACCCGCATTGGGTCTGTGTGGTGTATTTTAGCCCATACTCGTCTCCCTGAGAAAAAACACGTCCCAGCAGTGGGACCATAATACTTACATAATATTGATAACACAATAGGACTATTAAATAAAACCCTTGTTTTTGTTCCAGATTAAACTATTTGCTGCCTACTTGTATGAAGTCGGCAAATTGTCCAAGTAACTCGGAAACAAGACTGATTGCACAACGTTATATCTCTCAATGTTTATGGAACATTCCTTGTAACTTCCATACTTAAGTAAAAGTTATATTTTGTGCATAATGATGTAATAAGTGACTTATGGTGCCTTATACTACTTGTTATTTTCATTTGATATTTTATTAATAGAGTTCTTTTTTCAAATAACATTTTTACAATGTTGTAAATGTCAGCTAAGTTTCATAATGTGATTGATATAGAAATGGAGGGCAATATTAGTTATTTATAGCCAATAGCAATATGTAAGAAGTATATTTTACAACCTTCATTTTCTATTTTTATTAACTATGTTAAAGCATAAATCGTATTGGTTACTCAGTTGTTTTACTGGTTTACCCTTCTACCCGTTTGCCCGAAAGAATTTTATGTCTTAGAGTTGTATGTAAGACTAGGCTGACACGCCAGCGGTCTCGCTCGCACGGCCGAAGATACGGATGAAAATTCCAATAATGCTACCTTAGTGGATGCTTACTACAGTAATGAATCAGTATCAGTCTATATTCACTCTATTGTCACTCGCTACGCTCATGATTCTAATATAGACTACAGCTACAGAGCACACCATTATAAGCAAGAGCAAAGTGTGTGATTTAACGGCATGAGACAAAAAAAGTTTTGCTCTTGTGTGATACACACAACTTTTCTCTTCTACCAGCGAGAAAAGTGTTATAGGTAAAACAAAAATTAAGACAAAGGGTACTCGGTTACCTTGTATTTGATATTTCCCTAAAATATGACAAAAGCGCAGTCTCAGAATAAGCGCCTTTTGAAAGTCCCCTATTATTAAATAATTCGTATGCCTTACCGATACTTTTAACGTGACTTCTGGTAAAAAGCTAAATTCAGCATTAGAAACTTGCTCTCACAATTATCTTCATTGCTGGACGTAGCAACTTTTTATAATAGGTATATTTAGTACTTGCGGAAAGTAGTAACTTAGAAGTTGGAAAATGTATCGAATCACTCACCCAGTGCCGCTTGGCAGTTGTTCGTATCCCGGGCCCGGGGAATGATTCTTGGATAGTACGGCTGGATATGGCAACTCGTGTATGTCCTTACTAATCTTCCTTTGCTTTGTTTAGTAATTTAATTCCTCTCCGGTTAGTGTCACACGCGGTTGATAAGCGATCGAGTTGTTACTCGAGGATTTGAGATAGAAAATAACTTATATTTACATCTAGAAAAATACGAATAGCAATACGGAACTGTACCACAAAACTGCTATAATGCGGACGAGCGCGCGACAGACTAGGAGATAAACCCATTGAATTCAAAGTTAATTAAATATTTCCGCTATTTCGTTTTTGATATTGCGTTTGGAAACTGCATTGCTTTTGACATTTTATGAAACCCAACGCTGATATTATTTAATTAGGTATTTATTTTAAATAATACGAGTACGTGTCTGAAAAGGCAACGATATAGGTACACAAATTAATAAAATTAAATATTAATAAATAACATACAAAATGTTGTGCCTGAGTTAAATTGCTTTGTCAAAATAAGCATTTGAACGCACCACCCGCCTAATTAGATTTTTCATAAAAAAACGGGTCTTCGAAATTTGAACCACTTTGCCTCATGCTCGCAGCAAGAAGCGATTTTGCTGCCAGCTTTTATGAACTACAAGCTAAAAGTGCCCTTTTCGTCATGGAGAGGTGAAACCTTGTATGTAGGTATTTGTAATAATTTAGGAGCATTTTTACTAAATCTTAAAATACCTTTAAATAAATCCGTATGATATGTGTCAAAGATAGTATTCTCAATTAATTAAATTCATACATTAATCTACAGACAGACGTGAACTCATTCAAATGTGTAATTGTTGCATACAATATTATGCATACCTTTATATACATAAGTAACCAAGTAAGTAAATCTAATTTGAAAGTGTTAAAACAGGTGCATCTGTAGAGAGAACTTGTCCCACTATAACATACTTGTGTAAGTGTAAACTGATGGTAAGTTTTTTGCTTTTTTGCATATTTTACGAAAGATTGCATATCTACAAAACATTTTTTTTTTATATTTTTCTTACAAGATATACTGTAGTATTAAAATTGTCAACCTTTCGTATACTATATTTTTTTTAGTTAGTAGGTCACACTGTATAAGCCCACCTGATGTTAAGTGGTAACCTCTGCCTAGAACAGATGCATTTCCTCACAAGTGACTGCACTGCGCTCGTAACACTGAGACATTATGTTGTTAAGTATCAGGTGTCGTGCCTGTAATTTCGCCGGCAACTATACCATTCAAACCAGAACACAGTATTGCGAACATTACTGCTTCGCGGTAGAAATAGGTATGGTGTCAGTACTACCCTGGAGGAACTCTTCACAGAGTTCTACCGCTCTTAAATCTGCTCTTATGTCATCCTTGATTACCACACCTATTTTCGGTTGTAAAATGTTTTTTTATATTTTCTAAGCAGCTCGAGGCACTCGAGTTAATAGAGAGACGGTCCGAAAAGCTCATTAGTAACAACTTTCTAGTTGGGGTTGTACTCAAGTAGAAAGTACTCGTACCTATTCTGTATTCCGTGGTTGAGATGAGCATAATATGATTTTAGAATCGACACAGAGTATATTTTTCCCCATTAAAATGGACTAGTATGTTTGTACATTTGTCATTCCTGAAGTTAATTAAGTTACGAGTAATACTTACAGATGCTTCAAGTGGGAGCAGAGAAGTTAGTTTATGAGTAGTTACTTTTGCAGGAATTAATTTCAGGAAGTGTACGGGAGTTCCATCTACGAACGTTTCCGAACAGCACGTACCTAATGTTGGCCAGTTAATATCAAGTGTCAAACTCGATTACAAACACTCGATTTAAAACAGTCGAGTCTAAATGAAGGTCCCATATTATTTTAACTCTTTGTTTACAATAATTATAGCGTTTGCCCGCGAATTCATTCGCGTAGTAATCTCGGCCTTCGGCTTCTCCATAACCTTCCGTATTTTCTTATTTTTTAATTTAAGAACCTTTTAACCTTAAGAAATTTAAAAAAAGATGAATGAAATCGGTAAAGCTGTTCTGAAGTTATACCGTGCCCAGGAGAAATAGGTGTTCATTCTTATATACTTATATGGACTAGCGTCTGCCCGCGACTTCGTTCGCGTAGTGGGCTTGGCCTTCGGCCTCGCTTGAAAGTAAAATATAAAAAAAATGGGAGTTTATGCCCATTTTTTCTTGATTTTACTTTCATATAATCAACACAACAAAAAAGAATTAGCGAGATTGTTCGATCCTTTCTCAAGTTATAGCGTGACCAGAAATAGGGGTTAATTAAATTAATTTATATATATAGGTATAGATTATGACTTTAATGATTATGTACAGTTGCCTGCAATAAGTTGTAGGTATACATTTCATAATTTTCATAAATACCTCGGCATTCAATTTCATAAAAAATACAACAATAATAATCTAAAATGAAGATATATTTATATTATTTTAAAAACTAATCCTTATCTAATTGTTATACAATTTAGTACTTTATCACAGTTTTGAAAATTACGGAATCTTATTGCCGGCGACTGTACTTATAAATAGATACACACATAGAGACAATTTTGTAAATATGAGACGAAATGTCAACTATCACGGCTCAAATATGCAAACATTCAAAAACAAGTAAGTAGATATTAGGTACAGACGGACGGACTGACGAACGATTCGGTGTGGGTTTCATACTCCCGTACGCTAAAATAGATGAACACTAGTGTGCGAAACGCTTCTAATGGCCGTATTGCAGATGCTTAGTTGTGAATCTGGGCTTGAGACAGCTACAGATCTAAGTAGGAGGTGAGTAGTACAGTCGCCTGCAATAAGATGTATACATTTCGTAATTTTCAAAACTATGATACAGTACTACATTTTGTAACAATGTAGATCAGGATTATTTTAAGCAATAAAATAATAAAAATAACTTCATTTTAGATAATTTTTGATAATAATTTTCATGAAATGAATGCCTTTGAAAATTGTCATATGTATACATCTTATTTCAGGCGACGGTACCTATAGTAAATTTTGTATGGCAATTTTTAAGTGTACGGGCTAATTACACAAATCGTTGGTTGTTTACCTTTACCCGTTCTACTTAACACGCCCAATAAATCGGGTGATGGCCTAGTCATTATTCATAAGTCCATAACAACGCAGTATTCAATCTCGTGTCGTCCGTATCATTGTTTTCAAATCGTCTTTGGAATCTACACGGCCGGGGCGGGCCCGTCCATACAACGAATGAAACCAACTTGCACTACAGGTTACTAGGTCACCCAGAGAAGTATGAAACTTACATACGTAGATACCAATCTAACCGACCTACCTATATAGGCACTCTGTATGCACTTACCTACCTATATTTTACTTAAAAAACATAAATCAAAAGAGTCACAGAATACGAGTAACTTACAGTGAGTTCATAACCGAAGCTACACACTGATGTATTTGTCGAGGGACAAATTAGGCGTGCGCCTGGATGCAGCTGGATATAGTCTTCCAGGGTTTGGCGGGTTCCCCGTTGCACTTTATCGTATAAAAGTATTTAGTCGTGACATGAGCCTGAATGTAAACTCCACCTCAAGCCATAGCTGCTGTCTAGAAACTAACGTAAATTGAGGGAACGTGGGAGAGACTCCACGCACTATCGCAACTAGACTGAACACATAAAGAATATTATGAAATAACAACATGGACACAACGAAATCAGCCATCGCAAAACATGCACATTTAAAAAACATTTTATTAGTTTCGTCAAAGCCTCCGTACTAGCAAGAGAGAAGTTGTTTGTACCTCGTATGGTATGTGAAGCCATCGAGAATACTCTTCCTATGGTTACTTATTTTGTCAACATAATTATTGCAAATTAAATAATAAATACAGGTTAATTTCATGTAATTATGTACGTTATAATAGACAACCATAAGCGCGACACCTGTAACCGATATTGCAGCACAAGAATTGTCAAATGCCTATCACCAAGCACTGACTATCGCCATTGCCAAGAAAAAATACCTAGGTACCTCGTTATAATTCGCCAAAAAAATTGCTGCTACTCCATACCTATGAGCTTTACCCTCGACCAACCAACCAAAGGCTATAGAAACGTAAAAAGATGCTGAAACGGATTAATTTCTCCAGAGCGCATATTTCTTAATTATCTCAACTCTATAGAGAAGATAGTGAAATGACGTTTGATTTTTATTATACTAGGTACCTCCATGACTCTACTCCGTATTTCATCACTTAGGTCACAGAATTTGCGCTATTTACATAGGTCTATCTATGACTTAGGTATTCAGTTTTGGAACTCAGACGACGATTGGGAGGGTAAGGAATGTACTTATTCGTAAATAGCTAAGTATTTGGAAGAGGGTGTATAATGCTGTGCTCCGCGGTTTTACCCGCGCGGTAATGAATAATGAATATGATGATGAATCAAATATAACGTATGTACTACCTACTAGTGAAATAATTGTTTGAACCAGTTTTGTAGTTTAATTGAGTTTATCCGTTACAAACAAACTATCAGATCTTTCCTCTTTATTACTAGAGTAGATAAGGAATGAATAATGTGGCCTAATATGTACCGGCATTAATATTGCATATTTTAACGGAAAAGTAGTTATTGTGACATAACTGTAATAGTAAAACCTATCAGTACATCACTTTGCTCTACTGTCAATAGTTTCCGCAGCATACGCGATATAAGATCCCTAACTTTTTTGAAAATATTATATAGCCTATGTTAGGTATATACCTACTCAGTGATAATATAGCTTTCTTACAGTAAACATTTTTGAAGAAATAGAATGATTTCCGATTACTGATTGTGACGCATATTAAGTAATTGCTGATAAAGCGATCACCGTAAGCACCAGTACATCGGGTATTTCCAAAGAGCAGTGGGCCTCCCCCTATCCCATAACCTTATCGGTGCTATTTATATGATCCTGCAGAAATGTGTTAATACATAACAAAATTTACAGAAATAGGGGTATTTTTTTCCTTTGTTAATTTATATAATTCAGTTTAGTTTTCAAAGTTTTGAATATGTATAACTAGCTGCGCTGGTTACTAGTGGATGGTGTTTTTTTGTTTCCAAACCACTCTTGTATTAGAGCGAACCAAACAAAACATAATTATTCAAATCGGTGAAGCCTTTTTGAGACTAACGAACAGCAATTGATTTTTATATATGAAAAGAAGAAAAAGATACTAAAGTCCTGACGTAACTACGCGAACAATAATGGATCGGCAATCCGGATAACAAAATTAATTTATTGATGGCAAGTGTTATACTATTTTGAAATCTAAACTAAATGGGCCATCTTTTGAAATATCTTGCAAAGGATAATGTGGTACAACATGGAATGTCAAAGTTAACAGAAAAAAATTTTGTAAACCATAACTCGTCAAAACTAAATTTATTTTAATTAGTAAACAATGTTAATAACATTGATTTGTAGTTGCGATTAATTGCACTGTTATTTGAGGTTACATTACTAAAAAAATCACTGTAAAATTATGAAAATTTTAATCACAGTACAAAATGCGACCGACGGTGTCGTCTATATTTTTTTTTAAAAATTCTATAATCGCGTGGCTAAGTGACATGGATTTTTTTCTTAACTGGTATACCTTGGCCTCTCGCCCGGTACAAGGTTATCGTTGAGTTTCGGGATACCCAACTCTCTATTCAAAGATGTCTATTCAAAGTCAAAGTCAAAATCATTTATTCAATTTAGGCATCAATGGCGCACTTAACGCCAATTATTCGTTATAATGTACTTTATCAATCTTACTATCGCTTTCCAAAATATATAGAGCCTACCGAGAAGAAGCAGCAAGAAACTCGGGGTCATTCTTTTCCTATATATTTTTACAATGTTTCTACTTAGGTACTACTATTATTACATTTTATGGGTGGCAGATAACAACTTGCCAGAAGTAGAGTAGATATTCTAAGCATCTTCTATATATAATGTCGGACTTTATAATAGATTTATATTAAAACTTTTTTTACAGTCAACTTGAATTTTCCCTCTGTGATCTTAGTTAAGTGTTGTTAAACTCGGGGCCACTTTTTATATAGATGTTTACAATGTTTCTAATTAGGTACTACTAATATTACATTTTATGGGTGGCAGAATGACAGCTTGCCAGAAGTGGAGTATTCCAAGCATCTTTGTCTTCTATGTAAAGTCGGACTTCAAAATAAGCTTTTTTTATTAAAACGTTTTTTACAGTCCACTTGAATTTTCCCTCTGTGAGCTCAGTTATGTGTTTTGGGATTTTATTGTAAAAACGCGTACAAATTTCTAGAAAAGTCTAATAAGTCTTCCCAAGTCTAAAACTAGGTACAGCTACCCCATTCTTATTCCTAGTCTTATTCCTAGTATTAAATGATCACTATTTAACTTATATTATATATATATATATATATATATATATATATATATATATATATATATATATATATATATAAATGAACCCCTATTTCTCCTGGTAACGCTATAACTTGAGGACGGCTTTGCCGATTTCATTCATTTTTTTATGCTTTTCCTCCTACTTAAGTATTTACATTAAAAATATTTAGAAATGGTGGCCAAGAACCAAGTCGCGGGCAGTCGGTAGAACCTATATAAAAATGAATCCTTGTTTCCCTTGGTCACGCCATCACTTGACAGGCAGTAGGTACGCTTGCATGTTATGGATTTGTAAATCACATGTAATAATAGGTAATTAACGCCTGATTTCCCCCGCCCGCTGCCGTCCCGCACTCTCCGCTCACGCATAATCTATCGTGCTGTACAAGTTACCGTGAATTTGTTTTAGTTTTCATATTTATGTGCATTTTCATCCTATCATGTAATCTGTAGAACTAAATCATATGCTATGAAGAGCAAATAATAAGATTTGAAAGATGCTCTTTTTAGGCTTTCGTACCCAGAGGGTAAAACGGGACTCTATTACTAAGACTCCGCTGTCCGTCTGTCTGCCTGTCTGTCACCAGGCTGTATCTCATGAACCGTGATAGTTAGACAGTTGACATTTTCACAGATGATGTATTTCTGTTGCCGCTATAACAACAATAACTAAAAAACAGTCCGTGCGCGAGTCGGACTCGCACTTGGCCGGTTTTATTTTACCTGGACTGTTGATAATTTAGGTTAATTTTTAATATGTATCAAAAGTGTATGCCCAATAAAGATGTACCTACCTAAACATACCTTAAAATATTTCAGTATATACTATCTAGTATGCACATAAAGCCGCACAGATTTTGTAAAAAAATAATGGCGCACAATTCGTACACTTCAGACTGTTCAGACGCGGCGCACGACAAACGAAGCTAAATGACGTGTTTACCTGAACTTATACACTTTATATAATGATATCTTGCTGAAAACTCATGAAAATAAAAAATAGCCTAAATCACTCAGAGATGATGTAGCTTCCTGTTATTGAGGAAAGTTTCAGAATCGGATCTGCTGAGCGATTTCTAAGGCATTCTTCATCGTTGCTGTCGTCGACGAACTCACCGAGCTCTGTCAAACTGTCCTATCTGTGGTGTGAACAATAAACGAAAACATTGCGTAACTTGATGAAAACGAGGGGTAAGAGCAAACATCGTTGCATCTTTGACTACACACTTGAAACATCGCCAAGATGTAGTTTTCGTATTCATTATACGGTCGGTTTCAATAATCTATCTCTCCTCTGGTTACCGTACCTAATAGAATATATATTTGTATGGTTGTAATGTCAAATTTTGTATCCGTAGTAAGGAAAACTGTTATAGAAGATTATTGGAACCGCCAGATCTGTGGACCAGGTACGTCCAAGGGCTTCTACTCATAATTACATATGTGTGACGTAATCATGGAGCTTCCAACGGACCTACATAAACATATGGCATAATATTGCTTTACTGTGTTACGCCAATAAATATGAAATGAGTACGAAATTTTTATTTTCACTGCATCACCTCGTATTACTGAACATAATATCCGCCGATGGCGAAATATCGCTCACCAATGTTGCATCCTTATACAGTGGGCCGAGCACGAAAATCTGCTAAAGTGTAACGTTATCGTATCGTTGAAATATTCAGTACAAACTATGAGTTATCTGTGCCACTATTGTACTAGATAAATGACTGTTTGTACTAAATACGTTAACGATGCGATTACGTTACACTTAGGCAAATTTTCGTGCTCGGCCTACTGTGCCAATGTGGCTTACTGGTCCCCCTGCGAATATGTGGAACTGTGCGCCGTATCAACATACAATCTTTCACATTGATAAACTTTACCTACTTAACTACTCTTAAATCTATTGAGCATAAGGTAAACTCAAACTGCTCTAAGTGCTTAAAGCATTCTTGTTTTACAAGAGATCATTGAGTTTAGAAAAAAGGGCTTAACAAACTCCTTTATCAACAGCTTTCCAACCAAGGAGGTTATAACATTTATTTTTTATGTGTGTTTATTTCCTCATAACTTTTTCTAGGTGAACAATTTTTAAGCCCCGATGCAAATCGAAGTGTGTTATAAGTTCGACGTGTTGTGTCTGTCTGTGGCATCGTAGCATCTAATAGAATGGACCGATTAAAATGCGTTTTTTATGTTTGAAAGCTGACGTGATCGAGGTGGTTCTTAGCAACAATTTACGAAGATGTTCAGGCGTTTCAAGGTCATCACCTCTTTTGTTGTCTGCGGGTTGTCTTAGAAGCATAATTATGTCGCGGGTTTACAAGTTTTAATTATATAATTTGTAATGATTATTTTTTCATTTGAAAACCTTTTCATTTGGATCCATTTAAGTTTGATCAAGATCTGACTGATCTGAAGATAATCTAAGTTACATCACAAGTTTGTGTTAAACTTTGTTAAAATAAGTATTTTTAGCCATACACTAAATTACAATATTATGCGCTATGTTGTCCATCGCAGCTATTGCAAGCACTCTTTGTGATGAATGGCATTGCCCAATATCCTTTTGGTAACTTATTATAGTCTTTATACAGAACTTTCACGTAAGTGCCTACCTAGACAGCTTAGGTCCAGCACAAATTATCTTTTCTCAAACATGCTTGGAAATTAGAGCATTGTTTTGACAATCTTCTTCTAGATCAATCGAAATTGCTGTACTGGCCAAATACATGCGAGCAGCGGCCGGCAACAGTTGTATGAAAATCCATATCTGTCGTGTTTTAGCGGCCAAATAAATTACATACTCATTGATGGACATACGTGTGTGTGCCTCGGCCCACAATTACACGTTCGTCCATCAATGCCTCTTTTGCTGACCGGTGCAGTAGTGTACTAATTTGTAAAAAAAAAACACCAAATAAAACTGACTTATACACCAAAAAGTGTGAAATAAGTTGTTGAAGTCGGTACCGTGATGGTTCGAAAGTACTATTATAACAATATTGCGTGCATATATATTATATAGAAAGTGGAGAATCTAAAAAGACGAAGAAACCATAATATAATATACCTACCATAACAAAAAAGATTCCGATTTTTCAAATTGATCGCAATTTTTTTGATACGTGTAAGTATAGCGATATGATAACGATAAAAAATCGACATACAATCGGCATATAAAACATTTAAAATATTTGTGCATTTTTTAGTAAAAACTAAATATAAGTTTACTACATTAAAATATAAAATAATGCTCAAACATTCTATAAGTGATCGCATTTTTAATAACCCGCTTTTTTGCGGTCCAGTGGACCAGTCCAGTTGATAGTAGTAATATGTGTCAGTAATATGTTACTTCATCAGCCGTATAAAATAACTACTGCAGGCTGCTTAGGTGCCTGCTGAATGTTAGCAGTGGGCCAATCTATAACGGTTCGAGTAAGTAGGTAACGGTGTGATTAATTTTGTCAACGATATTAATGTTAAGGTATTTTTGGGTAAGTGGGTAAGCGATGGCAATGACGAAAGGCATTCTTTTATTTATGTTTCTCAGTATGATGAGGCGTGCGCAAACGCATACCAGTTTACATACTAACATAAAGAGGATAGCGACCGGCCCTCAGTCAGTCTGTCTGCGAGAGCCGACTCGGCAGTACGCTACGTGAACACTTCTCGAACCAATCGTTTCACATTAGAAAACCTCGTGACAACTTTGGTGAACTAAATAAATTCACCAACAAACAAGCAACAGAACTACAGTTATCGCAAACTCAGGATAAACAACGGTAAGTTGTATTTTTCTAAACTTTAGTTTTTTGTACGGCCACTGACACTTCTACCATTTAATCGAAGACGGAGTTTTGTTTATTATCTCCGGTACAAGTTTATTTTCCTGTACCCAAACTATAGACGCTTGGCAGACGACATAATATTTTCTCTACCTGCGACCTAACTTCGTAAAGCTATCCGTTCAGATGCACGATGAGAAGCGAGCTCAGCTGCATGTTTGCAGTCGTTGGAATCTTTTGTGTTGAATAACATCCATTGACTCACAAAAAGTCGTCATCGCTTGAACATAGAAGCACGCTTTCTAATTTACTATGACGAATTTTCGCAACCGTAGTAGAGTAGGTGCACATAAACAATAACCATGTCGCTTTGATTCGCTGCACATGCCTTTTACCACTGCAGCTGTACATGCATAGTAAACCAAATGGACCTTTATGATTCTGGAAAACCCGGAGAAAAACCCACATCGAGTTATTATTGACACAGGTTATATCATAGCAGCCGCTATGTGAAGTGGTAGGGATAGGTAGGTGCATCAACTAAAGCATAGCAAAGTATGATATGGGTACTTGAGGCGATAACAAAATGTTCATAGTGATTAATGATTAAGCAGTAGTATCATACTTTGTGACATAACAAAATTGAGCGAGTGTTTGACATCTAAGTATTAGTGCTATACCAAATGCCGAAACACGAATAGAGAAGCATTCATCTATAGTTAATATTGAATAATCGTTTATAACTCTGTTATTCTAAACGGCTGAACGGATCGTAATTAAATTTCGTTTGTTCGTAATTAAAATCATCATCATCATCATTATCATCATCCATCACCATGCGGGTTAAACCGCGGGCGCAACTAGTTACCTATAACAAATAAATAGAAATAAATAATACACGCTAATGTGTAATATTTGGAGCGTATAGGGTATAATGCGTATCAATTGACCTTTATGGCCGACGATTTATGTTGAGGGCCATTTTGTAGTAATATTGAACCCCGAGAGGGTTAGCTAATTATAATATAATAGATTTTATGTTGTTTGTTTTTATATGGTTAATGGAACTCAAGAGACGATTTGCAGGAAGTATTTGTCACCTCGCTCAACAAGGTTAATTTATGGAATGGGTTCTGTAACATTTGGCAAATATTTTAACCAAATGGGCATATTAAACTATTACTCAATACTCTAACTGCCTTACTTATAAACACGATTAATGTCGATATTTAGTACTGCACACAGCACTGTGCCAGTGCTAAATTACGTTATTGAAATTTATGCAGTGTTTATAAGTATGGCAATATGTTTCTAATTGTGATAAAAATGAAGTAAAATCCGTAGGTTTTTTGTCTTGAATTAATCTATTGAATTTTCGTATGTGCAGTTTTTACATGTGACCTTATTTTATAAGGCATTATATTATAGTATTATACTAAATTTACTTTATTTTATACCTTCAATACAGTTGATAGGCTATCGCTTGACTTATATCGTACTTGATTTTCATTGATGATGTGGTCTATGATACTAGGACTAGACCTAGATTGGTAACAGGCTCCTAAGGATAGCTGCTAAAACACACCGTTAGTTAGGAGCTTCGTGACACCTTTGAGAGTGTGCTTTACATCACGATGTAACCTTCACTGAAATCTCAAGCCCGAGTTAGGGATAGATCCAACTACGACCTGATGGCGGTCGACCCTCGCCACCCTTAGCTATCATAGCTCAAAATAAATGGAATGTATTCTATGTATACTTGGACCTAGAATTTTACAAAAAGTAGGCCGCCAACTTAGAAAAGGACGTTATATTATTATATTTTTTGGTGCAACCAATTTGAGCATTTTCTTGTTAGAGTTTATTCGCGACATTACTATTATTCTTTAAGACCAGCTAGGGCTTGCGTCGTATTTATATTATTACTAGCTGCACCCTGCGGTTTCACCTGCGTGATCATGGGTGACGATGATACAATTTTGTTCTCTCCTAAAAGACCCCTGTATTGAAACAAACAAAATAAAAAACCATTGTGTAAATCGGTAAAGCCGTTTTTAAGCTATAGCGTAACTACGGGAAATTGGGATACATTTTTAATTAATTAAATAAGTATATAGTCCTCTAGTAGGAGACATGTCGGCAAATAGATTTTTTAGAATTTGTGACAACTTAGCAAATCCTAACCCTAAGTTTTTAATATTAAAAATGCGGAAGTGACTTTATTTGTTACGCTTTCACACCTAAACGGTTGAACGGATCTCGATAAAGTTTGGCAAAGAGATAGATTATATTCTGGAGAAGGACATAATGATACATTTCATCATCTTCAACATCCATAACCTCGTGGGGACGCAGAATTGTTCTGTAAAAAGTAGATGTATCAAAGTAAAATAAGGTTACATAACGTTTTACTTTACATTTATCGAACAATAAATAAAGGCATGTACTGAGGTGCTTCGTATTTAGAATACGACACGTTTATGTAGTGCGTGGTTAAAATTAGGTCCTCCTTTTGTTGTCGGGTTATCATCACTGTCTGGAACATCCTGTATATTAAGTGCTCGATCTTAAGGAAAATGAAGAATTGAAGGAAACAACTACACTTGTTTGAAAATGTTCTATGTCGTTTAACTAGAGGATATAATTATACAATATACTCGTATTATGTATTGTGTTGTTCATTTTTGTACTCGTATGAAGCCAATGCAGCGCACCTTCCGCAAAAGCAAACAGGAGTTTGTCTGTGTGACACAGACAAACTTTATCTTGTAAACGTATCTCCAATTCTTCTTCCTAGCAGTAGTGTGCATGCATTATTGTACAGACGGGCTAGTTGAGCACCATCACCTGGTGTAAGCTTGAAATTTAGTGCGCTATTCAGAAAATAGTAGATAGTAGATACCTATAAACATGTTTACAATGCATGTACTCGAATAGACCTTTTTTCAAGCAGCCAAATCGTGTAAAAAGTGACACTTTTTCCGTCTAGTGATTTTACTTTTAGTTTCTTTTTAATTTTTCACCCCTCGTCAGTCTGAGCCAAAGAGTATCTATGTATTTGAGAAAAGTTATATAAATAAGTCAATTACAGATTTTCTTACTTAAGGTACATACACAATAAATTCTACTATTACACTAAAACCTTCATTGAACGTGTTATTAATCATTTCTGATTTTGAGCAACAAATAAAATAAATTAATTCGCAACTAGAACTCTACATTTTCAACAGGTTCAAAACAGAACGACTCTAAAGTAAACAAGAAATTAGTAATATGGCAGCGTTTTTTTGTATTTAAATTTATGGTATACCTCGGGTTAAAGAGTCCAGTGAAGTACCGCGCAGAACTATCCTGGCAGTATCAAAACCTACCTTACTACATCTATTCTTATCTACAATAATAAGCGCCGATAAACAAGGCTAGTAATTTTGTATAGAAATTGTTCAAAATTGCTTTTTGCTAATTGCAGTTGTCAGTAGAAAATTACTGCTGTTAAATATGAGTGTCAGACGAGCGCACAGATATAGTTTTCTGTAGCACCTTAAGTATATTCAGAGCTGGCAAAGTAATTATATGGCCTACCTTGAGCACTAAAAGTAAGGACTACAAATACTTATATATAGAGATTACTACCGCAATATAATTGGCCCGTGAAGTGAAAATTATATTTTAGAGTAGTTCATTGCTTGCTGCATAATTAAACCTGTGAGTGAAGTAAACGAAGTTTCTGTATTCAATCAACTCGTCGAATTTGCTTTCACCCATCCGGATTATTCCGGATGTTGGTAATCGTGGTATAGGTCGTATTATTCAAGGAATCTCGACGGGTATACAGGTTTTACAATAGAGCAGATTTCATTGGTGGTCTGTGTTTTTTGATTGAAGGGACTTTACACTAACAATAGGGAAGTTGGCTCGCGAGGTCTACAGTTCCCAGAACTAATAATTTTATTGGTTTATTGTAAGACATGCTCCTAGAAAAATCTGTAAAACAATAATCCATGAAAAAATAAACATATTGTACTAATTGTTTCTAATATAATAGTTATTAATTTACTAAAGTTATTTTCTCACGCAAGATTGGCAGAATTGCGACAATCTCGCAAACACCATAAAAACAGAAACACACGTACTACGTAGTACGTATACGTACGCAGATTTTTTTAAAATACATTTTCATCGTCATTTATGGATCCGCAATGACTGATGACTAAATATTGCAGGACTACAGTACATATTGGGATTTTTCTACTTTCATCGTCAATTGCTTATTTTGCTTATTTACGTTAGGTACTTGTTCCTACTGAATCATTTCATCAAAATACCTTATACTAAATATTATTTTATTAATATACGTATGCACTGTATATTTACAGTTTTTTTCCTTTTTTTTACTCTACAGACATTTTGTACATACCTTTTAAGAAAATTATAATTTAAAAATTAAATTATTAGATTACCATATTGAATAATACTTTTGGTTTCGTACTTCAAGCACTATACTATACAACAAGTACAATTTGAAAAATTGTACATCCATTCTATTCAGTTATTGGAGTGTATCTCAAAACTACTAGACTGATTTGAAGAAACTAAAATGGGACCACACAGGAAGCACCAGCTTACCAACAAAAAAAGAATTTTGAGAATCGGTTCACCCAGTCGAAAGTTATGAGGTAACAAACATTAAAAAAAAACATACAGGCGAATTAAGTAACTTCCCCCTTTTTTGGAAGTTGGTAGAAAAGTACAAGCGTATTCCTATGGACATTTAAAAGAATTAGTCGTTAATAATTGTATATTCCGTGATTCGGCGGGCACGTTAAATAGTCGGTCCCAGTTGTGTTGTCTTAGGACAACTGTTGTAATATGTATGTAGGTCGAACGAAGTTCTTCGTGCTGTCTGAAAACTTTGACATGGGTTGGTCATTAGCCTATCCACCAAGCCGCACTGGGCCCGCGTGGTGGATTACGGCCCAACATTAATTCCTCTCTGAGAGGAAGGTTCGAGTCCCACCAGTGGGAATATAATAAGCTGATAATGTTATTTTACGAATACTAAGTACATGCCTAGTGAGTAAAGAAATTTTCCACCCGAGTAGACGTTTCCCCACAAGAAGCACACGTTCTCAAGATGATGCGTGTGCATATTACAGTGTAAACATATAGGCTGTGTGGCTATTGTACAGGTTCAAACGTAAGCAAAAAGTGATTCAGTAGCTTTTTACAACCATTACATGTAGCAATACGTATAATTAGTTACATATCGCTTAAGAACTCATTTCCAGGGGGAACAACTTCGTAAAACTAATGTGTGTTATTCCAGGATCTGTGTACATAAAAGCTAAGTTTTTTTCAAAATCCGTCCAGTCCATTCCCGGTACTGTAAACACACACGTACAGATCGCGCGGCGAGAGTTTGGCTTTGACCTTCGGGTGGAGGGGATTACTGCGCATGGGTACTGTCGCGCCATGTGACAGAGAGAGGCAAGAGTCCCTCGTCTTCGATGTGACAGAGAGAGACAAGAGTCCTTCGTCCCTCTAGCCACCCTGTGATACCCAATTTTTGACTTCTGCGCAATAACGGTCAAAGCCAAACTCTCGCCGCGCGATCTGTACTTACCTATAAAATGGGATATGATAGTAGACAGGACGTTCCTTAACCAGTAGAATCACGCTTCATGTATTGAATTCGTGAACAAAGGATTTCGTGGAAATTGGTGGCCAAAGAATCAAGCCTCTTTCACTAAAGCAGAGGTAACATAATTGCGATCCGGATTATTAGTGGTTTGTTTTGCAATTAGTATTCCAGTGATGTAGCACGTCACGGCGGGCGTCTTATGCAAACGTTACGTATGAACGCACACAATGTAAGACCTCGAGGTTTCTGTAAAATGGACCAACCGCCGCCGCCTGGAGGTCAGCAAATGACAAACCAAAAAAAAAATTGAGTGCTTTGAGTGTAAACATTCTTGTACGAGCGAGAAATTTACGGCTGATTACTTTGTGTATGAACCGTTAGCCAGTGCGCTGATGCACACCGCTGTCGTCATCGGGTGCGAGATGCAGTGGACTCTGCTCAATTGAAAATGAAATGAAAAATATTAACTGGAAAATACATCATTTCAATACTTACTTGGAAAACTAGTACTGAACGTTTATCAAGTAAATCATAAATGCTAATGACACAATGCGTATAGAAATTATTATATTATGGATATGATTTTTAAAGCGCTAACTGCGCTAAAAGCGCCTGCGCATCGAGGAAAAAAATGTTGCATCTTGAAATTCTCCAAAATATGACATACAACACTCACGGTAGGGGTCGAAATCTCGACCCGGGTTTGGAGCATTATCAGGTAAAGTGCGCAGTGAAGTCTGCGAATTCATGGCATGCACATGGTTATCTGTAAATAAACATCTGATTACACAGGGTTGAAGTATTCGATCATTATTGTGATTATGTTTCGTGATAAATAATAGCTTAAAATTCTATGATCAAACATATTTTATATGTAAATCAGTGAGCACTAGTTATGTAAGGTACGTTATGGAGTATAATGAATAATATTGAAAATTACTACAAACTTCTCATGGCCGTACCTCAACAAACATTTTCATAACTGTATCTGTTTAGGTTGTCATTGTTTCGTATCGAGCAGGATTCAGTTGGTATTGACACGGTTACTGGTCCGGTCGTTGTGTAACATGTCGAGGATGACGTGTGTATTGTGACTGACTTTCGCTGCAACTCCCCACGCGGTTCCAAGGGAAACCCGAGCATTATGCTGTACATCTCAATGGCAGAGAGCCGTCACACCCGCCATTTGGTCTGAACTTGGGATTTCCTATCTCTGCCTGTGTATATTTTATGCTACTGTATTCTCCGTAGGCATCTTTTACAGATTTTGACAAGCAGTTTTTTGTTATTTCTATCTATGCCATATGACCAATTAGTGTTATTTTTAATTTACTTCAAAATAGGAGAAGGTTCTATGTTCAACTGTATGTATTTTGTGTGCGTGTTAACCGGTTTCTCCCCCATTTGTGGACTGATTCTCAAAATCCTTTGTATTTAAAAGAGTATACCTCCGAGGTTATCCCATTTACATTTCATTAAATTCGGTCGAGCGGTTTTCAGTAACTGAAAAGTGTTTCACCATAAGGGTAAAAAATACTTTTTATTTTTACTGCCGCAACATTTTATATAGGTAATACCTCAGACAAAATAAAAAAGTCTTTTATTTTGTCTGAGGGTAATACATAAATGTTTAAAACCTAATTCTTTTTATTGGAAAAAAGTCTTATAGAGGATGTTAAATAAACTATTACAGTCGGGTAAGTACTCGTATTACACTAACCTACGTACTAGAATGTTTTTGCTGTCCTCAATAGTTTGCCTCGATTGCATTGAGTACATTCCGTTCTCACGAATAATATTCATTTATAAATGTCATTACCGTAGCACAAGTACATAATATTATTGATGCTTGCGTATAAATCTGAATTATTCGTACTATAGTGATGGGATTTTCCCAAGCGAGAGTAAACAACAATAAATGCAATCAACCTCGACCGGCCACGCTTACCGTGTGTTCCGTTCTGAAGTTAGTGCGAGGTCAACAGATGCCCATTAGTCATTTTAGTGTCATGTCTCTCGAACAACGGACTATGATTGAACGGGTGTCTGATACCTTCTTTTTTCGAAACAGGGTTAGTAAGGTAGGCTACGAGACTTAGAAACTAATAATGGATATCACCTATAGAGAATCAATATCATATTTATATATATAATATAATATAATATAATAATATACGTATTTGAATATTGAAATAAGTTTACTGCTGCTTGATGGGGCAATTGCTCAATATTTCCGACATCACGACTTTTGGATCGTGAATTCAATAGAGTCGAAAGTTTGAAAGTGGAAATGAATGGACGATGGCTATTGTTGTCCTAATAATGGGTATCTAAGTGTAGTTTATATGATGCTCCGGTTGTTCTGTGAATACAATCAGTGTGACTGCAATGAGTTGCGGACAGGTCGAAGCCCCCCTCCCCGCGTACAGCCCCCCCCGAATCTTCGCAGAGAAAGCGTCGCGCCGCAATTGAATGGCGGCGCGTGCAGGCTGTGTCGTTGAAATGCCAAGTGTTTGATGAGCTCGTCATCTCGCTATTCGCAAACCGATGACCTAATGTCTCTCGTTATTGTTTATTCGACAGTCATTTTTGTACTTACATAATTACCCAACATTTTACTAGTATCTTTGTACCTAGGTATGACCAGTTAAACCTTGAAACTGAGTTTTTTGGTAAAATGATCATGACAAACGCTGACGCTAAAACAGTCGCAAGAATACATAAAAATATTTAGTCAGGTTTACATGTTTACCTTGAAATAACATACATTATACAAGTAAACCAGCTTGATTTAAAAATATTTCTAGAAATTCCGTGAACTTCATCCACAAAGATGTAAATTCCAATGCATACAATACAATGCGTAGGTAATGTATGAAACGTGAAAAGAATTACATTTACGGTCAATTGCATGCTTGATAACTTCCATAAAGAAGATAACCTGTAGCATTATAATACTAACCTTTTCGCAAGATAATAACAATAATAAAAAAACATTGTAAGTAAATAAAATAATTAAAACAAGTAAATAAATAATGTGAATAATAATATATTATCTCTGGAATAATAATAACAAAAAAACCCGCAGGGGCGACTTTGTGGCGAGCCGTCGGTGAGTGGTGACACCGTGGACCTTGATTCTCCCTGGGGCTTAATGAGACACCTGACTCCTGGTTTGCCTTAATGGTCTGTATGGAGTTGGAGACACAAGAGCAAGTGCCAAAAAGCTTCAAAAGTGGGAGCGTTAAAGGGCATAACGCCAGAAGTATAGCGCCCTAGTAAAACCGCAGCACACCCTTCGTACCCTTTGGCATTTTTGTAATAGATTTATCATGTTACCTTTCGTCCTAAATGTTTCTGTTTTTCTACATCTTTGTTTATTTTTTACCAAACAGGCCTGTACGTGCCGGGTACAATCCTACTATGCCTTTTAAGAGTCCGGATTAAATTGAACGCTGTAATATAAAAGATAAGAAAACTTTATCACGAAAATATTTTTAAACACTGAAACTATTTTTAACTATCACAATGTCTTGGACCCAGATTACAAATTTACAAATTGTACCTGTATGTAGAGATTCTGTGAATTTATACCTAAATTAACCATATGTTTTGTTCATTACTCGGGTTGCATAAGAACGAGTACTTAATAATACTTATTAATAAATTAAGTACAATTTGTATTTCAATTAAATGATTATAGAATACAGCACTTCACATACTTTAACATTTGGAATTGTCTAACTCCAAGAAATCAAAAATTTCAATAAATTAATAAAATAAATTCAATTGCTAAAATACTGCGTGTATATAATAAATTAAGTTGGTATGTGAATTATTAGCAAGTTCTACCGTGGATTCGCACGCGTGGCACCGGAGTATAAGGTATTAGCTATGTGTCTTGTCTACATACTAACATTCATAAACACCAGCTCAACCGTGACCTCGCACGTATTTTTGAACCGATCCACTCTTACGTCAGTGGGTGAATGCCTCGCTCTACTTGAGCTCTTCAGCCGTGCGATTCTCTAACGGCCGGTCCCAATAATCTATCTATCGCCGGTTTACCTTACTAGAGTTAGATATTTGACACTATTTGTGTGGAAGTTATGTCAAATTTCTATCGGTAGTAAGGAAAACCGCCGATAGATAGATTATTGGGATCCTCCATAAGAGCAAACATCTTTGCATCTTTGACAACATCCGTGAAACAATTGACGTAATGACAAGAAACGTTGGAAAAACAACCTTGTGTACAAGGGCGATATCTGATTTGAAAGTATTTGACATCGGTGAGTTCGTCGACGAGCGCATCGACGAATTATTAGAGAATCGCACAGCATGTAGAGTGACGGTGGGATGCATAACCATGGATAGCTCTAAGGTAGATATAAAAATGTAATATATATATTGTGATAGTATATAAATATAATGCCCCATAAGGAGAAGGTTTCTTGTATAAGAAGAAGAAGAAGAGTATAAAGGTAGGTACTGAGGTCGTAGCACAAACAATTTGCGTATAACAAGTACAATTTGAAAAATTTAATACCGACTTCCATTCTATTCAGTTATTGGAGTGTAACTCAAAAACTACTGCACCAAATTTGATGAGATATGAGATGGGAATAAATGGGATTACACGGGAAGCACCAGCTTTCAAACAAAAAAAGAATTTTGAGAATCAGTTCACCCTATCGAAAGTTATGAGGTAACAAACATAAAAAAAAACAGTCAAATTGAGTATCTTCTCCTTTTTGGAAAAGTATACTTATCGTAAGCGTCTTAACGTGTCACGCTTCGGCGTCGTGGGCGAAAGCTAGTTAGAATAAAAATGCTGGGATAACGTAGCTCAATTTATCAGGATCGTGGGTGTAGTTTTGAATTTTAACTTCTATAACCACACTCGCAAACAATTATTACCTTTTATTATATTATTGCAGATCACAGAAACCCGTGGCTTCACCCGCGATATTACTTTTTCACATTTAATGTTTATCGGGACAAACGTAGCCTTTGATAGTCCTGGGTGTAAGGTATTCCCATTCTAAATTTCACTCAAATCTGCTGGGACATTACAGCGTAACGATGTATAGATATGAGAATAGTTATATATAAGAGTACAACATATATATATGTATGTGTATGCTAAGAATTGTGTTTCTTTTGTTTCCAGTTGTTGACATCATGTTGAAGCTAGCAGGAGTGGTGCTCCTGGCGTTATCTACCGTGAACAGCCAGTGTTTCTACAAGGATGACTCGTCCAAGAAGCTGGACCCCCAAGCCCGCACTTCTCTCTACAAAGGACAGCTTGAGTTCACGCTGAACCTCTTCAATGCCATCAACGAGGCGGTCCCAGATGACAACATATTCTTTTCACCGTTCTCGGTTTACCACTCTTTGCTCCTGGCTTACTTTTCTGCTGGACAGCAGACAGAAGAGGCGTTGAAGAAGTCATTGCAAATTTCTGAAAACATGGTAAGAAGATAAAGATCTTATTTTGTTTCAAGAACAGGTTTCTATTCTCTGGCTCTAGAAATGTCTACCTACCAGTTAGTAAGCATTAGATTATTAGCTGTACCAACACTACTTGTACCTAGTTATACTATAATTAACAAGACAAGCAAGTCGTGTGCCTGGTGGTCAGCACAACGCCTGCTGAAGAAAGTTGCACTACTGCCAACCAGAGGTTTAATCTGAAAGCGTGGCTGAGCTCGTCACTAAATATAGCGGAAGGCCTTCAAGCCTCTGGCCCAATTTTGATACAAAATAAAACTGCATCATTGGATTAGTACCGTTTAAATAAAATAACACCAGTGGGCCTACCACGAAGGGTAAGTGTAACGTAACATATCATTCACGTGAAATAGTACAAACTGTCATTTATCTAGGGCAACTGTGACACAGATTACTCATAGTTTGTAGCCCCGTAGCGTGATTTGTTGACGCTTTCGATACGAATACTTTTTGCAAATTGTTTGTGCTATGGCCTCTGTGTTATTGAATTAACCGCTAATGTCACTCGAAGTAATAGCCAACGGCAAATTAAAAAAGGTTAAACTCTGAAGTTGGTAAATGTTACTCGTATTTTATTTCTCAACGAATTAAAGCATAATTAGGCAGTAGTTTTGAACGATTCCCATTGTTTTCGA
The DNA here is from genome assembly GCA_917880725.1 of Selenia dentaria. Classification (NCBI taxonomy): domain Eukaryota; kingdom Metazoa; phylum Arthropoda; class Insecta; order Lepidoptera; family Geometridae; genus Selenia; species Selenia dentaria. Next base: position 19,523,387 of record OU862879.1, read on the forward strand.
TACATATTGGCAATATTCGACATATCAAGTACTAAGTAGTAAGTACAAGTATCAGGTACTTCTTGCCTAGAGCATATTATAAAACCTGACATTATATAATAGACAAAGATGCCTGGAATACTCCACTTCTGGCAAGCTGTCATCTGCCACCCATAAAATGTAATAATAGTAGTACCTAAGTATGATATGATATCTAAATTGAATAAATTTTGACTTCGACTTTGCGTTTTCGAATGTTTAGATTTAACCCTACAAAGAAATAATATCAGGAAGAGTAACAGCTTTAAAAAATTACCCAATAAAAGTCGTGCTAAATCTATAACATCGTTCACGCCGCTATGACTCAGCTGTCTTAGTAGACGTTACAGCACGCGCGTGGACCAATCCCTGCTTTCCTTCTGAAATTTAAACCAGTCTCCGAACATGTCTATTTGTAACCTTGGAAGTAATTCGTATTTGGAATCATACGTCGTTTTGGTTTGAAGGACCACTTTTTGTGTGGATGGAATTTGTTCTGAGTTATGCTTCCTAGATTTAACCTATACGTTTTATATATTCCAGGATAAAATCAACCTTATGACAGCTTACAAAGTGGACAAACAGTCGCGGAAGCTCAACAACAACAGTGAAAGCTATGAGTTCACGAGCGCCAACAAGCTGTTCGCTTCCACCGAGCTGGAGGTGCGCCAGTGCATGCTGGACATCTTCGGAGATGAGCTAGAAACTTTGGTAATTAGTGCTTTTTTTTTCGTTTATCATATTTGTTTATTTCATACCTATATTGCCATTAATCTAAATATTGCCGGTCTTGCCGTCAATCTCTGTGTGCCACTTTGACACGCCATGCAAGTAGTAGGTATCTATGTGTAAGTACTATGTTCTATGGTTGTATCTAACGTACCTACATACTTATGTTCATGGAATATACTTGTAATTAGGGTTCTTCTTAAGTCATATTTTTAATTATACCCGTGGGAAATTAACCTAATGACATTATACAAGTAAACAACAATAGTAGATTCTTACCTAACTTGTACTGACCGAGCCCAATGAGGTCTTTTTGGAAAACTTGACGCGTGTTTGTACGACGATAACTTTAGAACGGATCTTTATGAAATTAAGCACAAGGGAAGTTTTTATATAAATATTTTTTAAGTTTAAGTTTGAGCGGCAAACCTTGGGGGCTTAAAAAAGAGGGGCTGTGGATTTCAATTAGGTTAAATAAGTGGGGTTTGGTATTAAACGAATGGTTTATCATGCATCAAGGTATTAGACTTTTTTTATACAGACCTATCGCGAGGTCATATATGTTCGAAGTGAATATTTAGTGCAGACTGGCGTCATCATTGTATGATGATGATAAGGATGATGAGTTGAGATCGTACACAAGACAAGTAAAATGGTCTTATAAATTCTATCTTCACGTATCTTATTGTATTCTTATAAAATGCTCCATAGAACTTAGTGAAACCAGAAATCTTCATGCATCCGTTTATCCTTATTGACGCCACCGACTGAATGTAATTAATAATGAAATATTTCATCAGTGGCATTATATTATTTACTAGCTGCGCCCCGTGAATTCACCCATGTGGTGATGGCTCATCAGCCAACAATACTTATTTATCTTGATGATGAAGAGTATTCTATGTGTTATTCCGTCGCCTCATCTATCTACATACAATAACACCAGGTGGGCCTTGGGCTGGTAGAGTACTGTCTCCTAGTAACATAAAAAACAATTGCGTTCAGCCGTTCCGGGGAGTATTTGAGTAAGAAACCTCCATCCATATAAACATTCGCATTTGTAAGAGTGATAAGTAAGAGTGATAAGTGAGTGCAGTAAGATTCTGTGACATCACGCGGAAATGCAAATCAAGGAATATTAAAAAGGTCCTAAAAATTAAATTTAAGTGCACATAAACACCACTTGAAAACCCCGGCCATGATAGAATAAATGTGTGGTGATGACATCATTAAGTACTCTTGTTTATGTACATTCATCTTATGCCATTGTTCTCAACCATTGTTCTTTCATACCACAACCTCACGTTCTTTTTCCGTATTGATAGAATTTCCGGGAAAATCCTGAGGCTGCCCGCGAGTACATTAACAACTGGGTTTCCCGCATCACCAAGAATAACATTAATAACCTAATACCTGAAGATGGAGTGTCCCAAGCGACGAAGCTGGTACTAGCCAATGCTGCTTACTTCAAGGGAGTGTGGGCGGCCAAGTTCCCCGCTGAGCGGACCAAGAAGGAGGCATTCTTCGTTTCCGAGACGCGTCAGACCCTCGTACCTTTCATGAAGCAGAAGGGAACCTTCCACTACAGTAAGTCTATGTCAACCAGGTGACTAGGACTCTGCTTTTGAGTATCTCTAGCTAGATCCGAGATTGAGGAGTTGCACTTAAAGAAGTGATATTCTTCCTCATACCTGTATTAATAAAAACTTAAAGGTAAACAGCTATTGGTCCAAAATTTAAGTAATTTTAACTTCCTAGTTAAAATTACTTAATTTTCGAATGGGATCGAAATAATCTAATGTTTTCGGGTGACAATCGTAGTCCAGTGCCGAACGATGAAGTTTAAGCATCGCATTTTAGCTGTCACGATCAGTCAGACGGTCAGACGATATAACCTTTGATTTCTTGCTTCTAAATCCATCGGATAGTCTCTTTAGATAAGCTGACAAAATAAGAGTAGGTATGTTTTTAAGTCCACTCCATTCTTTGTTCGGACTGTACTTTTTAACATTGAGTATAAACACCTCAAAGAGCTAGGTTTGTACTTAGAAGATAATTCTCTAAAGTACGCCATGAACACATTTTCTGAAAAAGACTGCGTATTCTTGCTGTTTTGCCATTTTATGAAATGTTGGTACGCTAATAGATATTTTTCCTTGGAGTATTCAGTTAGTAAACTTTCCATAACGTTAAGGGCTTCACATCTTATATCGGGCGGTGTTCAACATAAATCATTTTCTTCGTAACTAGTACTTGTAGACATTTTAATTAATAAATAACTATAATTTCAACAGTGACAACGAGTTGTGAAAAATATTTCGCTATGGCGGGAAAAATTAATCAGTTTTCCTATGCGCGCGCATTGCGATCAGCCAGAGACTAAAGGGATGAAGTTTTTTTTTATTTTCCGCGCATAGGGTTTGCGCCTATTCTGCCTTCTGTACAAAATGTAGAATTTAAGGTTTTCTTTTATTACAGAGAAAACAAAAGTTATATTTGAGTGAAAGTTTTATTTATTAAACACGTACGAGTTAAAATTATCTATTTAAATAAGAAGTTGCATGAAATGAGCAAGCAATAGGAACATTAATTTATTTGTTCTATTGAACATGTATTTTTTGGATAAAAACTTTTTTAAGAACAAAGTACCTTAACCACTAGTGAGTTATAGCAATGAAAAATTCACAGTTTGATTATGGGTGTCATTCTTTAGATATAGTCTGATTAATCTATGGTCTCTATATATGGACCAGTGGCTATATCCATCTGTTGGTTTTCGATACAACGTACTTTCGAACCAATGACCCACCTGAAAATATTTTCTTAACAGCGTGCGTCGCACTGAAGTTCTTACGTAAACAACGTAGGACTCGCATGATATCTGTGGTGTATTACTTAGAACAGCTTCATATGTGTTTGCAAATGTAATGATTATTGGTGTTTTGTCCGCAGTGGTGAGTGAGGAGCTCGGAGCGCAGATCCTGGAGTTACCGTATAAGGGTGATGACATCAGCATGTACATCCTGCTGCCGCCATACTCCATGAAGGAAGGTTCGTAACCAACTACTGATCATCATACTGAGCGCCCGGTGTACAGCCTCTCCATTAAGCTCTATCCTTCTGAAGTTTTTAAAACAATATGTTCTTTGTTTTTGTTTGTGTCTTGTTCTTTTTTTTTCGAATATCAATGAAGCAGTTGTGTTTGCTCAAGTGCCACGGACCCAGGTTCATACTCTGTTGTATTCAGGAGTAGGGATGGCTCGGGTAGAGGCTGGCAGGGGAAATGCACAGTAGGTACACCCCAAGCGGGACGTCAGTGTACGACTTAGCGCCCCCAATCAGAATGAGAATAATAATGTTCGTTGTTGGCAAATATCTGCTAGCTAATATATTCATAATTCAGTAGATGAAGACATATGTGTGAAACAGGCTCATATGTGTCTAAGCAACTATGTCTCGCGGGTAATAGGGCAGTGCGTGCCGTCAGAAATTGAAGTCTATTTGTGGGTGGCACTACGACGGTCATGGGCAGATGTGACGCTCGCTATTCTCATGTCTAGACCAATTAATTATTATAATAGATGTAGAATCATTCAAAAATACTATTATTATATATTTAAAGCACTATCACCTGCTTAGCGAAACGAAACATTGCAATTTTAGATATACTTACATTTTTACACATCCTCGGACGCGATTTGAACCCGCGTCTTCCAACAATCCGAGTCATACGCCACGACCACTAGTCCACTGAGGTGATCCGTCCGATTTTAACCGTCATATAGGGAAGGAGCGACATCTATTGTATAGCTCGACAAGCTTTCTGCAACCGAAAGAAGAGTTTTTAAACATACGTAATCTGTCCCCATACGATGGTTTTAATCAACTAGAGAATAAAATTCGATGCTCGGACGGATCGCCTCGGCCTTGTGGTGATGGCTTCTGGCACAGATTTTTGGAAGACGCGGTTTCTTGGGTTTTGGGGCAGGTCATCCAAGTTTAAAACACGTCCGAATTAAAATTTAATAATGGTCAACTTAGCCCCCATTGTTTTAGATCACGCTAGATTTGTAGTACTCATAACTTTAAAGGTTTATTAGTTCTGACAAAAAATAGTAAATGTTACCGAATAAAAGAAGCTTGTTCTTTAATAACGATTGTTTTATATTTTTCACACGCCAAGTAATAAATACTTACTCTCTTATTCATAAAACAACATAACTTTGTAAGTTAAACATTGTAAGTAAAACATTAATTTATGTGTGAACACAAAATTGTTAACGTAAATTAGGTATACATACAAATAATTTGCTTTCCAATACACTGTCTTATACTGATTTCACCGTCAACGAATTCAAGAGGTGTCTTATTTTCCTATTTTGAGAACGACTGATTTCAGGTATCTATTCATCGTCGCGTCATTTTCATATATTTATTCGTCGTTTTCAATAAAATATCGTTTGTTTACTTGGGCGTTGTGTTATATTGGTTTGTTACTCCAACTCCCCATAATTGGCCTCGTATCTAAGCTTGAAAAGTGTAGCACAGCAAATGTTGTACAATTGCAGGAGTGACTAACATCATCGCGAACCTGACGCCGGAGCGTCTGGCCGCCGTCGTGGAGGAGAGCTACATGGGCCGCGAGGTGGTCGTCGAGATTCCCAAGTTCACTATGGAGCGCTCACTGCCACTTAGAACTGTAAGTTTACTTGCCATTCTGTTAGGTTTCAGTCTTGTAAAGTAACAAAATGGAAGTTATAAATGTTTCCCATAAAGCTTGCCGAATACCCATAAAGCCTCTGTTATTTTGCACGTTGTGTTCAATTATAATCAACATTTCTTTATTCACTAGGCTATGAGACCCTATTACCAATTAAAGGATTAGTCTTTGCGCGCGCGCTTCGACGAGACCAATCATTAATCTATGTTTCGCTACTTAAAAAAATGGTTGTCTGTAAAGTCGGTATACGGTCGATAATTTATATATTGATTACGTCATAAGGTACGGTAGGCAGATTCAAGTTACTGTTTCTGACCTAGCTTAATTGCGCCTTGTAATGTGTTGGATTTTAGTCTGTAAGTTATATGTATAAATTGAAATACAGAAATATATCAATAAGACAAGATCGTGCTTCTCTATCGCTTGTTCCGCGCGAGAGCGTTGAACGCTGAACTCAGACGTAACGTGACATCGTAACGTGACGTAACGTCGTCATAATTAGTCATGCTTTTTCGTGGGTGCAGCCGGCGTTCATCGATTTATAAGACGTTATCACCCCAAAAAAACATAATACAAATATAATGCTCTGGTACCCAATTTCTTGAAAATAGATAGTGATGTAGATAGTAATCAACGGTTTTAAACATTTTATAGAGGATGAACCAATACTCTAAATGTTATAGAACATCCGGTCAAAATCGTAGTTCGTAGACATTATATAAAACAAATATTTTAATATATAAAACAAACTTTAAAGAATATTATGTTTAATTCGCAGGTGCTAGAGAGGTTGAATGTAGGCGACCTGTTCAACGCAAGTGCAGACTTCAGCTCGCTGTCGGCGCAGGGCGGCATTCTCTTTGATGACGCGGTGCACAAGGCTAAAATACAGATCGACGAAGAAGGTTACATATTTTTATACAACTTTATAATTAGACTCTTACGTTTGTAAATTTGCCATTCCTCAAGTTAATAGGCAGGCCGGCTGGCGGAGTTGGTAGCACTCCTGCGTCCTGAGCCGCTGGTCCCGGGCTCAATATCCGGTTAGGTCAAACATTTGTGTGCATGAACATGTTTGTTTGACCTGTCTCTGAGTGTGCATATGTATTTAAGTACCTATGTATATCATTCATAAGGTTACCATAGTACAGGCTCTGCCTAGTTTGGGACCTGAAGACCTTTGTGTGGTCCCAGATTATAAAAAAAATGCAAGGGAAACACATAAACAGCGTTTCATAATTTTGTTCACTTCGCCTACACTTTTTCACTATTACGCTTAATAGTTAATAATTCACCACTATTAGGTACACGTATAATCTCGAAGAAACCCAAATCTAGGAATATTAAACAAAATTATTTGGCTTTTTCCCCGCACTCAACTTTTGATTTTTAAACCTTAACATAACTTTTTTGTCTTTAGCTTAGGCATGTGCGTGATTGGCACAGTTCTGCGTATAAATGGTAGATTCATATAGTGCTAGTTGATCGTGTTTTTAACCGACTTCAAAAAAGGAGGCGGTTATATGTTCGTGTGTACCTATGTATTTTTTTATGTGTATGTTAATCGATTTATCCCCCATTTGTAGACCGATTCTTAAAATTCCTTTTTTTGGTTGGTAGAGTATTAATCCGAGGTATCCCATTTAAATTTTATCAAATTCGGTCAAGCAGTTTTTGAGTTACACTCCAAAAACTGAAAATTGCTACGATTATTAATATAATTGCCTATCTTGATAATATGATCATTGAAGGTGGATGACAATCGATTCCGTAAGTAGCAACGGTCACTGAAAATGGTGAAAAAAATGTTATACCATAAAATGGAACCGACTTCAATACCAAAAAGGGTGAAATAACTTGTCGAAGTCGGTACTATGCGCACAGTATTGTGATAAAAGGTACCTACTTTTGAACTATCATGGTACCGACTTCAACCAGTTATTTCGCACTTTTTGGTATTGAAATAGACTCCATTTTATGTAAAAATATTTTTTGGCTCATTTTAATCACATCCACAGAATAGTGAGGATCAGTCGAAAATGATTTTTATGGAAATTAAACACAGATTCGAGAAAGCTATATATGGCTTTTTGCAAAGCTGTGTTAGCATTGCCACATGAGTAAATAAAGGGAACATGTGGCATTGCTATGAATGTCTAAGTTTTCCATTAATTTGTGCAGCATCTGACAAAAATGTTAAGGATAAAGATAAAGATCCATTTATTTGCCAAAAACATGAGTAGATAGTATAGGTACATACACGAATACATGGTTGGTAACACAATTGTTTTCTGTAGTCCTACATGTCTTTACCTGAAAGGCGTGCAAACATTGCAAATGAGATAGGCATGCATGTCATAATGTTACATGATAATAAACGATATTTATCTAATTCCTTGCTAAGGTGAACATGTACATTTTATATTCGTCATATCATTCATATCAACAATGTAATTAATATATTTGTCACTAATCAAAATACAGAAAAAGCAAATTAAATTAATTGTCAATGATAAAGTCAATAAATAAGTCAACTAAACTCATGGAAATATTATTCAGTTTATCCCTAGGTACATAATAATTAAATGATTAAACATAATCAGAATAGCAGCAAAAACGAAAACTTGTATGGAATTGTATAATGTCAAATGAAATAAAACCAGTTATTTAAAAAATGCGGAAGTTAAATAAATCAAATTTTTTTTTTTCAAAAAAATCTTTAACAGAATAGTAACATTTATCTGTCAGCAGGCTTTTTAGTTTATATTTAAACAAATCATTGTTACAATTTTTTATAACTTGTGGAATTTTATTATAAATGATCGGTGCCATGCACAATAAACTTTTTCTCATCAATGCTGTTCTAGAAGTGTTTAGACACAGCTTGCTATTATCCCGTCTGTTTCGCTGAACAACATCGGATACTCGTTCAAATAACAAGGGATTGCTACGGACAAATAGTGCAATTTCATAAATGTACAAACATGCGAGCGTTAGTATTTTATGTCTGATAAAGTAAGGTCTACAGGTATCAGTGGTATGCAGTCCAAACATAGACCGAATGCATCGCTTTTGTGCCTTATTAACTTGTTAAACTGTATTTTATGTTTAACTAGCTGCGCAACGCGGTTATACTCGCGTGGTGGTGATGATGAAAAGTATCTTATGTGTTAATCCAGTGCCTCATCTACCTCCATACCAAATTACATCGAAATTAGTCCAGCCGTATGAGCGTGAAGAAGTAACAAACATGGAAAACACACTTACAAACATTTGCGTTTATAATATTAGCGTGATTTCCAAATGGCTTAAGTTACATATGGACTACTGAATAATTGATATACTCGTAGCAGGACAGATATTACTCGTACTGTAATAGTAAAATGTGTCACTCGTTTGGATAATCCGGATATAACTATGAACTACCGGCATGACAGACTGACTTACATAAAAGTTATGCTATTGTTGAGTAGCACTGAAATCACTCCAATGGGTAGGCGTGGTGCACACCATCAGTGGAAAGTCTCTCCTTATTACTCGGTTTCCTAAAAAAAAGTTGTGCTTAGCATGATTTTCAAATGGCTTTGCTTGCAGGTACTGTGGCGGCCGCAGCAACAGCAGTCTTCGGATTCCGTTCCTCACGACCTGCAGAACCCAGCCGCTTCATCGCCAACTTCCCCTTCGTCTACGTCATTTACGAGAGGCCCACAAGTTCCATCCTCTTTATGGGCGTCTACAGAGACCCTAAGAAGTAATCGTATACATACATTGCGTAGATATTGTATTGTTGAAGCCTTCTTGAGAACTGTGTGCGTGACCCAGAGATTATCTAATATTGACTACCTACCACATGATGATGATGATGATGACCTACCACAAGTTTTGCATTCACTACGTCCATCGTCTTACTACAGGGAACTCTAATAGGGAAATACAAGCTACGAAAAGTGTCAGAAAGAAAAGACAGCTTGTTAGAGTGTAGATGGTATACAGAGTGATGTTTAAGGCGTAGGGAAATCTGAAACTATACAAACAGCATAGCGGAAATACTCAAAAAAGTTTCGATTCTAATTAAGATAAAAATTAAAAATGATTAGATTTTTGGACGATTAGCTTCTATAGCCGGAAAATTAAATCGTTGATTTTGGAAGACCCCACAACGTATACTCACTCCTTATACTAAAATAGTATCGTTACCAGTAAATACTTAGTACTACTTACAGATGCAATCAGAGACGTTTATTGATTGCTTAAACTATCTCTGTATCTTTGAAATTATACTTAGGAAAATTATCATCTGACTTGGAAAATTTTACCTTCTAAAACTTTATTGATGTTATCTTTGCACGAAACCAGTAGGTACTTTAACAATGTCAAATATAAATATGCGACTGTTCCTGAGGCAAGTCTAAGTTCATCATAAACTGGGCCGCAGAGAAAGCGGGAAACCGACTGTTATAAAAAAATCGATGATTTAAAAACAATTACTAAAAAGTAATTTAAGTTGCGTTTGATTAAAGTATAGGAATAATTAACATGCTAAACCGTATAACAGCTTTATTAACAGACCGTGTGGCAATACAAAATACTAAAATGTGTAAAATTACGTAATTGATACCTTAACGATTTTTTCGCAATTAAGTAAAAATTTGTCATTATAATGAATAAAAATGTTTATAAGTTTACTTGCACCATTTCGTGCGAAGTCACACGTTTAGCGCTAAACAAATTTAAAAATAAAATGCCAAATTAATTTTGTGAGTCTCGTGCCGTAAACGAAAGAAAAAAAAACGGCCATAAACCTTCCTCGCAAATCACTCTTTCTTCCGTTCATTAAAACAATTATAACCGAAGGAAATCCCTCGTTTTTGCGATTAGTAAGTATATTTTTCATTATTATATATTTATTATTATATGTATGTGTTTAGTGATTATGTAGTGACATAGCAAACCGCTGCAAATTTTGTTTTTTCTCGTTTTAAGTATGTCTGTGTTGTGTATTAGTTCAAGTTAGATAGCACTGAAACGCGTTTGGTGAGGAAACGCTTTTTTTTCTCTAACCTGTACCGGCTATCAGACGTAAACGGTATGTCAGACCAGCCGTGTGATTCTCTAAGAGCAAACATCGTAGCATCTGTGACAACATCCGTGAAACAAATGACGAGATGACAAGAAACGTAGGAAAATCAACCTTATGTACAAGGGCGATATCTCATATAATGTTTGACTCGTGAGCTCGTCGACGAACGCATCGACGAATCGTTAGAGAATCGCATGGCAGGAGGTTACAGCAATGAACCTGTTAACGTTTCAAAACTTATTATAAACAATAAGTTAAATTAAAGTAACGAATCTCTGCGCATGTTGTAGCTGTAAATCTCTCTTTGTCGGCGCTAAGAAGTTGCAACGATTTACATAACAATGAAGTGATTTAAATTGTTTGTGTACAAGTAGGTATTCTATTTATTTCACTGTATTCTAAATTATGCGATGTCTCGCTGATCACCCTGATAAACATTATAATTATGTAGATCTAATTCAACTGTGTTTTTATCTTTTAAGCTACTATTTATTTTTAATTAGGTGTTATTGTCTAATTGTGTAGTTTTAGAAAGTTTTTAATTTTTATATACTTATATGGTAAATGTTGGTAGGCATAAAATGATATTGAGTTTTTAATAAATATAAGTTCTGTATATCCCCAGTGCTTACCAAAAATAAATGACACAAAAATCAATAGTTTTGTCGCAATAAATGTGTTTTAATAAAGTGTATTTTTTATTTGTTACCCATGCTAATTTAATTAAGTACCTTAAACAGAAATATCCTTTTCTAACCTACACACGTAAATTGTTTTCGTAGTTTGTTTTCTCAAAAATGGTACCTATGTAATGTTGCCATAACATATCTAAAAAGTATACAGAAAGTAAACTCTACCGGAGACTTATTCACAACTGTCCAGTAAAAAGCGAGATTTTAAATTTGGAAACTCCTACTGTCCAGTAAGTAAACATGTAATTTACTCACTGGACAGTAGGTCATCCTCTTTAGATCTGCTTAGAAAAAAAACATAGTAGCAGACACAGATTAGAGTTTAGCCATTATAACATGGTTATATAGGAAGGATGCTCTAAATATATATCTATCTGATAATTTATGAGATAGATATATTTTTGCAGCCCTTAAACAGCCATTTATAGTATGTGACTCGCGATGCAGAGAAAGTATGCATGATGCGTCTTGTACTTAGTAATGTTGTAAACGTATAGTGTGGGATTTTATGTTTGTATTTAATAATTTCAGTTTATAAATCATGTTGGATTAAAACTTTCCATTCTAAAATTAACATGGATATTCAAATACAATAATTATTATTTTTTTACTAAAACATTCATGTACTTAATGTAAAAATAGAACAATGTTCAAAACTAAACGCAAACTTTTTGGGATAAAACAACGGCTGACGGGATTTCTCATTCGATTGCGACAATTGTGTTTTAATTTACGGCGTGAACATAGATAATCCCAAAAAAATTGTTCAAGCGAATCTGATTCGGAAATAGATGGCACTCCTCCTGATTTAAAAGCTGAGGCCTTATTAACAAAAATACAATTTACTTCCTCCAAATTCCAAGGAGCGATATATGAAAACTTATGAAAAATTTAAGGAGTGGAAGGCAGAAAAACAAGCCAACAGTTGGTCTGAAAATACCATTTTAGATAAAAGCATTATACAAGCCTCAACCAGTAAGACCTCACCTGCGGTTCGGTCCGGTTAACTCATACTTGGCCAGGAAGGCTTACTTACTGGATTCTGCAGTAATGTACTAATACTTATTAATTCCTTCTACTACTATGGATGGATATTGGTATGGTATTAGTATTAGAGTAGGAAAGATAAATAGTTCTAGTTTAATCCTCAGACAAAATAAAAAAGTCAAGACAGAATGTTGTGAACAGAGAAGTAAAGCCGGTTTTCTAAACTACATGTGCGTGACTCGGTACTGTCATGGTAATTCAAAGGATATTAAAGTTATTAAAAAAATATCAATAATTAATAAATTTAAATTGAATGTTAATTAAAACTTTACGTGTTTCTTCCACGCGCCGCGATAGTTCGACTGACGCGCCAAGGCGTAGTTTCGCCTTCTGTTCACAACATTCAGTCTTGACTTTTTTATTTTGTCTGAGAGTTTAATCATCCTTGACATCCTCACATAAAGTACGAGTAGTTACTCGTACTTTATGTAAGAATCTTTACTATTGGTTTCTATAATATAACTGGGGACAAATTAACGTATGCTGAAATGCGTATACCATCATTCATAATAAATATGACTGCCCCTCGCTTATTGCAAAACATTGCCTTCTTTATGGCTCACTCCAACTGAAACATGCGGATGTTCTTTTCTCCGAAAAAATACCTCACGGTTACTATCACCCCATTAAACATCCTTCCGTGAGATTCTCTAATGATTCGTCGACGAGCTCACCGATGTCAAATACTTTAAGATATATCATTACAACATACGTGAAACAAATGACGAGATGACAAGAAACGTTGGAAAAACAACATTATGTACAAGGGCGATATCTCATAGTATTTGACATCGGGAGGTCATCGACGAGCGCATCGACGCATTATTACAGAATCGCACGGCTGAACATTATAAAGATATACCTCTAACTACTACTAATATTATGAAATTAATATTATTATCCTCATGTGTGCTCCAAAACAATATTATGTATTAAGTAATAATTAATACATACTATTCATTTGGAAATACACTTTAATGACACTGTAATTATTATTAACGTTATTATGTCTTTGCTTTTAACTGGTTTCCGAAGTACTAGTATGTAATTTATTTTTCGTTGGAATTGCTATTCCTTTTAGTAAATCTGTTAAACGTCTGGGACTAAATTTGGTTTACTGTATCAAGCGGGATCTACAGTTGCAAATTATTAGTCGTTTTTTGTTGTAACAACGCGCCCATGTTTATCAATTTTATATACATTTCATTCTAAGTACCTACTCTGGAAGAAATTGCTTTTAGTTAGAAAGCCGTATGCCATTGTGACACTATGTTTACATTAATGTTCTTATATTGTAATGTTTATCGTGTTACAATAAAGTATAATCTCTATCTATCTACCAGTGGAGCTTAATAGGGCGCAAGTCAAGTAGCTACTGGCACGAGCAAATGTGTTCACAAATTAATTTCCTACAAATTGCGCCGCGGGGAAGCTGCCGCGATGGAACTACGATAGAATAATTACTACGAACACCTACTAGAAAACAACGTATAAATTATAAACAATTATAACCTTTAGCGCGTTTTGCACGTCATCTCACTATAATAGTAAAGATTTTTATTGAATTTATACCAAAGCTCTATGAAAATTTACTTAATTAACTTACTGTAAATATGCTATAAACTCGTTTTAGTGAGTTTATTTTTCAAACACCCCATTAAAAACAGGCCACTAGTCTATCCAACAAGTCTCACAATATACACGCGAAGGCCCCAGTCCCCGCAGTGGAACGCATTGGGCTGAAAAGTATCAGTTTTAACTTTATGTGCGACTATACTGTACTACACATAAATATCGGTAAAATCCAATCTTGTTTAATTCTTGAATGTCGCAAATACCGTATTGCCAATATGATTAGTTCAGTGTCCAAATGTTTTCATAAATAATACTCAGTAAATTCCGCCAATCGACTGATTGTGAATGATGAATTTGAAATTGTGCTTGAATTCGAATAATTGCCTAATCAAAAGCATAACAGAAATCCAAAATGTTTAATTTTTCGTCTAAAAGCACAAACACTCACCAACATTGATAAAACACGTTTAGCTCGACGTTAACGAATTAAAGGAGACGTCATGCATCTCAAAGTAATAAAGTCAAATTTCACAGGCTTGACAGCAGAAGAATCATAATAACGCCATAGAAGGCAGCATTGACAAAAAGGTAGAATCGCCGCTACTGCACCGCATAACACTTTCGCTACATCAACTTGTTATTCCATCTCACGTCGCCTTGTTTTTTATTCCTATCTTTACCTTAGTCGAGTGTTTATTTATTCTTTGCTTTAATAATTGTATATATACTAGTAGTTGTACTTTTAGATTATGTGGTATCATACAGGAATGAATTATAGGTAGGTACTCTTGTATGTACTTATTTTGAACACTGTATTACACTGGAGAGTGTTCACACAGTTTTTGACAATTTCTAAACATATTTCGTAGTGGTGGCACGTACGTAACGAAGTAATTAATTGTCAAGATTCTCGGGATCCTTAAATTCAAAATTTAATGGGGTCAGGGTTTTAATAACATAATACATTCGATTGCTTCAATAAAAATATATTTAATGGTAAATAAATTTTGGTTAATGTTTACCGCGTATTCTCAAAAACATTGTAGGCAGGTACACTGTAGATTCGAAGGCTTAACTGCATACCACTGGCATTCGCTGCGATTTCGAATTACTACTGCGAATCCATCGGTGGGGAGCCCCTTGAAGTAACCACACGAGACAAATTACCGGATATCGATGCTCCGCCACATCACTCATGTAAGCAAATGGTCGTTGCTTTGAACATGGCCGTCAATCATCTCTTACCGGAAAATGTGAAAATGAATATGCACGCCACCGTGTAATTTTTGCTGAGTGTGCTTTTTGGATGGAAAGATTTGTAACCACTATTGTGGTTTGGTAAATGTTAGTTATATATATTTAGTATCAAGTTACGTTGTGATGGACACGATTCGATGATTATGCATGCTCCACGGGCTGTTAAAAACTTTTAAATTCGTTTTTTATCAGTAAGTAGTACAGTAGCTCGTATTTTTAATATATTTATGTGTTGTTTGCTTTAGTAGGTATGTAAAGTGAGTACTTAAGCGAGACATGGGTATCCTAGCCGGAGATGTAGCAGGTACACTTAGTTACTCATAATGTACGATTTCCTGTAGCACAGCTAATGATGTCTGGTTGCGGCACACTTGGTCTGTTGTTTTCACTTCGGCTATCATTTATCATTTGTTAAAAGTGTGCTTCCTCAAACGTAAAAAGTAACTATTTATCTATGCAGCTTCAAAAGTTAAACTAGGACTTTTCCGTTACATCAATAAATCAAATCATAAAGGTGGAGCTTAATTATTGGAAAAGTTAAGGCTTGAGTCTAGAGTTTATGGTGAACTTATGTTATGAACATGGCGAAGTGATAACTGGAAAATCGTCTCTAATTTATGATGATTGACGGCCCATCACCAGGAGAAAGTTAAAGTGCCTCACAATATTCACATGCCTGTTTACATTAAGTACCTGCTACGGCCACTTGTATGTTTTTTTATATATATACCATTAGTATAGTGTGTATACATTCTTGAACTTATATGGAATCGACCATTTTTATTAGTCGCTGTAATATAAATAAACTAGTAGATTGCAATATAAAAGGAAGGTCGACTGCTATACTTCCGTTTGTCTGCACGCTTTCTTGAGATCATAACTTGAGTTTTGAATTTGAATTACCGCTTTAGGTATGCATAAGTAATAGCTAGGTATGTGGTAATGCAGGTCGGTGGCTTTGAATGTCCATAAATATAGTATGCCTGTTACTGGTTACTTACTATATTCATATTATATACCTACAAGGGACAGTGCCTGCATAATGGATCTTAATCATTGGAATGTAGGTACTACATGGCATTCATAAATAATACCTATGGCGTTTTTTATTCTATATTAGTTATGCTCTTATCTAGACGTTATAAAAATAGCATTGAATAGATATTATATATATATAATAGATATATTCATAAGGTTTTCTATTGAATACTTGTAGCATAAAGACATATATTTGCCTGCGACACATACCTGATGGTAGACGATTAATAAATAACATGGAACAATGAATGGAAAGCAGGTAGGTGAATCCATCGGAAGTATTCTGGCGTCGATAGGATCGGGTTTACAATGGAACTAATTACCACCTAGGTCGACGGAACTGCGGGAAACAATGCCCCATGGACAGCGGCGCTGAGACGTGTGTGCCTTTTGTTCACCAGTTGCCGTATTTATCGCCAATCAAAAATAATATATCTCTGCATTAATCAAATTAAATTGAGATTATATTTTAGAAGACTCTCCAATTATTATTATTACTAAAAAAATAATATTACTATTATTATTATTATTCCTTATTCAAAAAAATCACGGATTTCATCCGGTCCTTTACCTGTGGGGCTGTAGCCAACACTTAGAGGCCTGTTTGGTATAAAAAATACAAAGTAGTATAAAAAACAGAAACTTTTGGATGGATGGTTACATGGTATATCTATTACAAAAATGGGTAAAATGGCATAGCTATTGATATGTACTTATTAGTGGTACGGGAGATAGTGGGCTATGGACGAGACTACGGCACCTGCCTATTTCAGTCTCATCTTAAAATATTTAGGCAGGTGCTGACTTGCCACCCACTAAACGATACCCCCCATAAGAGCCACCATCAATGGTGACAAAAGGGGCAACGTTGGTGTGGATGGCTGAAGGGTGTTGAGAGGTGTGCTGCGGTTTCACTAGAGCGCTACTACCGGCGTTATGCCCTTTAACACTTCCACCCTTGGAGCTTTTTGTTTCTTGCTCTTGCGTCTCCACCCCCAGACGGCCAATTAAAGCAAGCCGAGGGTCAGGGGTCTCATTTAGCCCCAGGGAGAATCACAAACCCCACGGCTCTCACCGACGGCTCGCCACAAAGCCACCCCTGCAGTATTATTATTATTATTATATCAGGCAGACAATTGTAACTTCAAATGATTGCTTGACTTTTTCATACTACTTTTTATTTTTGTAGCTGCACTTGATGTCTATCAAATCGGTTTTTGAACTGATTCATAGTTTTGGGTATTAGGAGGTAGTCTTCTGGGAGATGATTTCCTTTTTTGATTTTCTGTTCGATTGTTTATTCGTAAGTGGGTTTTGTTTGAGTAGCTGGTACATTTAATCAAGACTAGTTGACCCGCCAGCGGCTTCGCTCGCTTGGTCATGGTGTAGTGGCGAGATAGTTATTCTTTAAATTTTAATAGCTTTTTTTATTTATGAACCCATTGACATGAAACAAACACTTAATGTTAAGGGAAGCTTAACACAAAAGCGAAGAGGAACCCAGGGGCCACGCCGGCGTTGGAGTGCGCTGGCCGGCCCAGGAGGGGCTCCTTTGGGCTTTGGTCGCCAAGTCCATATAGGAGTGGCGGGGTCTGGGTGTTTTGGTGCACGGGGTGGTGCGGTCGTGGGGGGGGGGGGGGAGGGAGAGTCAGTATGGCGACACGCTGCTCTCCCTATCCCCGGTGGCTGACGTAGCAGGCGGTGGGGCTACGTATCTGACCCACCGCAGGGGGACCACGGGCGTTCAGACGCGGGGAAGTCTGGCGTCCATTGGCGGGTTTGGTCTCCGAGGCAGTTGCGGCGCGCCATGTTTTCTGGTGTGTCACGAAGAGAGGGGTCCGGCAACGGACAGCCGCGGCGGGTTCGGACGGAACACCCCAGGGTTTTGTGGTTTATTGAAAATCTTGAAAATCATAATGTCCATATATAATTGTTTTATAATCAAAACAAAACATATCTCCAGTTTAATATGTAACTGAATGTTAAATAATTGAAGATTTGTAGCTTATAATAAATAATAATAGAACTCTTCTGTCAATTACACGTATAGCTTTGACCATATTACGTGGAATGAAGAGCGCGGGCGGAGGTAACTGCGCGGGGGCAGTCGACAGCTCGAGCAGTCCGTGTATGCCTGGTGACTGCTTGACCGCCAACCGGATGAAGCATTGGCCACTGCTCGAGCGGTTTTGTGTATGTGTGTACTTACAAGACCATTGTACAGTGTACGCGGCGCAGGCTCTAAGTTATGGAAACAGCGGGAATTTCCAGTTGTGACTTTATAAATAGGACCGTCTTACGTTGATACCTTTTTAGGCCCAGATTCTTGAAGATCTGTGCATATAAGAGATAAGCAAGGATTATGTTATGTCAAGAGAAGCTCTGAGATCGAAAAGCTTTAGACGTCGAGTGTTGTGACTATATGTACCTATAGTAACGTACTCATATAAGGTCGGCCGATGAGTTGTGATAAGAGAACTGAATCTAATGAAATGGAAAGAACCAAAAGTGATGTTTCATCGTTTTAGGCTGAAGATTTTAAACCCTATTTCCTGATAATCTGATGACGAGCAGAGACCATTCAACTCACTCATAATATGACTTATGACTTAAATTTAATTATGGACGTATTACTTCTGGATCTAAACTCTTGATAGTCAACTGATGCTAAAACGGCCATGTCGTAATACTATTTTGCCAATACAAACTGCCAGTAGTTTTAGAAATCAGCCTTTCCTACACTTTGTTAAAAAATATTTCTTGTTACAATCATGTACCTATTTGCATTATAATTAAACTGCAGCAGAATTAACTTAGCGATATAGGTAAAATTAATAAAAAATGGCACTATATTCAAAACATTTTATTAGCAAACTAACATAGGAAAGTAAAAATATAAGAAATTCATTACAAAACTGTAAAGTTTAAAAAACTATGGTAGCTATAGGTATTATTACGTTACGCATGCCTTACGGGTCGATACTGATTTATATTGACCAGATGATATGACATAAGGTCAGTTCATATTTTCCGAAACGAGACGTCAACGAAAGACTGTAAACTAAATCAAAATATAATCACTTATTATGATTGTTGATGCTGTAGACAGAACTTAAATAAGTGAATACCTATTGTGCCTTGTAATTAATTTCATAGTTGATTTATTTAATAATCGTTTCCAATTGTCGAAATTGTATATACGGCAATGACTTTCATTCAATTTACGGGATCGACTTTATAACTGGAGTAGAATCAAAAAAGTCAAGGTGAATATTTCCTACTCTGAAGCAAGAATATCTACTTGCGCATTAGTGACGTTAAATCATGTAATTAGGTCTCGTGCATTACATACATTTTTGTGTGAGTGGGAGTTTTAAAAATACAGTTAAAAGTTAATCGCCCACATGTATGGTCTCGTTAACGTCTCGTCTCGCTCGATATTATCTCATTATGATCCAGTGAGAATCTGCCAGATTGCGGCGCTTTTGCATCAGTTCACTGATAGGTATTCTTTGAACGACATTATAATATCCAGATTTGGTCATCTGATATCTATGGTCGTGCTTGACGTGAGCTAGATAAATGTATTATATCATAAAATATAATTTAAATAACAACTGATAAATGTTTAGTTACCTAGGATCGTGGTAACAGCATTTTTGCATTTCATAATTAATTGTTCATCAGAAATATGCAAAATACCGACAAGAATTTCTAATTAGATTATACAACTCGGTGGCGTTGCACAAGATTATTTTACGAAGTTGCTATGAATGATGCAAAGGCGTCGCAATTATCCACGCAGCCAGGACTTCTCAGCTGCTGAATCAATTGCGATACGTGTGCCAGTGGGCATGTATATGGTCAACTGACAGGCACGCTCGTCAAACGTTTGATAGTACACAGATAAGCAAAAATCACAGCTCCGGTTAATCAAATACAATATTTTTGTTTTCCTCGTCAACTTAACATTAAATCTCTATAATAAATAATGAAGTGTGTGTACCTATCGTACAGGACGGCTTCAGATATAAGGATAATGTGGACGACTATCATATATCATATTAAACTAAAAGATATTTCAATTCAACGCATATAGAGAATACTAATTATATATTTAAAACTGTACTTTATATATTTGTTTCAGATATGGTTTTTATTGTTGACTTCTAAGGTTAGTTAACATATTTATGTGCATAGGTACCTACTACGATTGCATTTGTCAAAGTTGTCCACGTCATCCTTAACTCTACATACTATTCAAGTATATTAAATTATACATGCATGAATTATTTATTTCGTACATCCTAACAACCGAAACAATATATCTATCAATTAACTCAGGAACAAATGCATTAAAATCATTCAATACATAACTTTTTAGGACTAATCCCATTACAATGTCGATCCGAACAACCAACATTATTTCTCAACATATTTCATGAATATATTAACAACCATTTATGTACTCACAATAACTTATAAAGGTAGCCATTTTATCTTAAGGGGTAAACTGGTAAATCTCTCGAAGACTCTTAAAATTACTTAAAACTCTATAAATTCGCTAACAATTAAATAAAATACCATCTAATGAGATTCAAGTGGTAGAGTATAAAATTTCTCAAATTATTTTTTCTCTATCATCTGTTTTATAATCATAATATTTACAAAATAATGAGTATTGTTAAAAAAATCCTCAGACTTTAAATCTATTTATACAATCAAAAATATAGGTGAAAGTATATTATAATAAAGGTATTAGGTATTTAAAGTTGCAATAAGAGTATTGAATTACATTCTGAAATATCATGATGTTGCGGTGTCCTAAATTTAAGTTGTAAAACGTCTTAAAACTAAAATAGTACCTAACAGTCAGTTAAGAGCATTATGTGAGAGGCAGTGTTGAGTTTTGTTAATACTTCTTTCAGTATTAGATTCTGGCAAGATGAGCGTAGAGTTGAAAATGTGAGCGTACTAGATAGGTAGCGTCAAGAATGTAGGTCTCTACATACCGTACCGTATCGTAAAGACAGGTATTGCAACGGAGTAGAGTTGTGGTCACAACTAATGATTGATGATGCATGGCCTATACTATAATACAGAACGAGTATAATATAAAGGGGCGTATTGTTCATCGTCGCTCGTAACTTTGTATGCGGTTGTTATGTGCTTAACAGTAGTCTGTGAAATGTTGCTTCATTTCAGATCAGACTCATTTGGTGACTTCCTTTGAGTGAAAATATTTAAAAAGCCTTTAGAATGCTCGGCAGACTTAAATGTAATATAAGCGATGAACCAAACGCAATGCAAAGCCGAGAACGATATATTTGTCATTAGACATTAATTTTTTAATTGGTTTTAAAGTTACACTAAAGTAGTACTGCAAATTTAGCAGCGTCGATTTAAGTTCTCAACTAAACAATGATGATCAAAAAACTTTTGCAGCTAATATTATCCAAATAACAATTTATGCATAAATACAATAAGTACATAATGAGATACATTTCGGTCATAAGTAAATTTCAAGCGTCCTAGACAAGAATGTAGTTCATAAAGTGAATAAATATATAAATATAGATCCGATAAAAATATGTAGTGCTAGGTCAAATCTAAATGACATTGCTATAGATGGGGACCAATAGCGCAGGTGACGTGCGGAGGCCGAAATCTTATACCGACAGTTTGACCTTAACACAGTCGGTGCTTTAATATTGATCAAAATTTAATTGAACTATTGTTGTACGCGTCCGCAAATCGTACATATCGATGATAAAATAATCTGAGAAACATAAATGAATACTGAAAATATGTTATAATGAGACTAACCCCGAGCTTTCAGAGTTGGGAGAAAATATCAAGAATCTTGCCGGCGGACTGCTATAAAAACTAAAGTTTTTGTGTTCATCATTTTAGAAAAGCTAGTGTTACATGCGGCTATAAAAATTCCAATCAACTGTGAATATGTTTTCTAATGTTAATAGTCGCCCACGGTTGCTGTGTCACGATTAAAAAAACATAAAAAAGCTTAACCCACAACCATCACTTTTCTGGTACAGTCTAAAAATCAATTGAAATGGTTTCGCTCGTCCACTATTGCGGTTACAGTAATGTCACTCACGATTCATTTCGTAAATAAATGATTGTGCAGATATGTTATTAGTCACGTTATAACCACAATTGCATGTATTTCCTTGAACATATTGTACATCTGCAACCCTGTATACCAATAAAACCGATTAGAAATAAGAGTTGAATTAAAAGTTTATCATTTATTTATTTTAATTTCATTTCATATCTTGGTTGTTAATTGAGAGGATTTGTTTACTAGACTTTACCATTAACTAACATATAAGGATTTTGGATTCAGAAGTTCCGGTGTCAAACAAATCTTTAAAATAACATCTATAAAGAATACCGAATACCTACCTAATAACAGGGTGCGGTCCTATCTTATAAGCGCTCGGACACTCCGAACAAAGAAAGACCAATTTGTTAGACGAGAAAGGGAGCACAACTTTAAAGACCGCGATTGAAACACCACTTGTATTTCTAATTTATAGCAATCTAGGGGCAATCAGGCCTCTCCCTGTATCAGGCGAAAGATGTAATATTGGGAATGAGAAACCGTTCACTGTGTTGTCTGATATGGACGCTCAAATAATGGTTCCGGCTATTCCAAACAATTACTCTGAAATTTCTAGTACCTACCATATATAACCATAATAGCCGGAACTCTTAGCAAAAAGTATTTCTGATACAGAGCGTTACACGGTTATGTAAGTAAACATGTATAGGGAAAATAGAGCCATTAAAAGAGCAAAAAACTATATCAGCGCGGTCGAATCTGAGAGGAAGACAGAGGTTCGATAGTTAAGCGGTGAAAGATGGTGGGTTCTGAATGCTCGTTCTTTTACTCTTGTTTTTTGTATTATTTTTAGAAAGTTTAGTCGGTCGCACAGCGGGAGAAATTACGGCGGCGGCGGCGAGCTGTAATCCCAACGCTGCTCATCATTGTTGGCTATTTAATCTGATGTTTCGTTTAATTATTAAAATTGTAGATAATAAGTCGCAACCGATTTCACATACCCACATAAAGACGCTACCCATTTAGTACGAATTACATGGTCAGATTGTTTATGCTCTGTGCTGTAGAAGTCATAGCTTTTGATTTCGAGTAGGCAGATAAAATATGATAGACTCCATACGTCTTGATCAGGAACAAAAAACACCCACAAACAGGTACGAAAATGCATGTAAATACACAATTAAAAATATTTACATAATATTTACGACTAATGAATATGTAATACGGAGTATTGTACTAAAATCAAAAGCATTCTCTTGTTCGCTTATGCTAGTAAAAAAAGTACGGTAACGGGCGGAATTAAAGACAAATTAACAATTAAAGTAACGGCCGAGAACCTTCGCGTCCTTCATAGGTATGTGTCTTCTTTTCTTACGTTTCTAAAATCACCACTTTATATTTAGCACCTTACCAAACTCATCTGTGATATTTCAGCCTTATTACGTAATAACTTATCACCATGACGAAGTTTAATTGACTATGATAGCGAACGAGGGGCAAGGCTCGAGATGCGGTTACCTCTGCTTGTTGGTTTTGAGCTGTCCATTGGCAGCGGCGCTCTTCTGCGCAATATGTGTCTGGTAGTGCTTCGCGAGATGTGCCTTTTGTCGGAAGCTTTTCCCACAGAGCGAACAGGCGAAGGGTTTCTCGCCAGTATGCGTTCGCACATGCACGTTCACTGAGTATTTGTCTTTGAACCCTTTCGAGCAGATGGAGCAGTAGTGCAGAGATCTCTCTTTTCTTACGCCGTTAGAAGTTGACGTAGCCGCCTGAATGTTCGTGCTCGATTGCGCCTGCGCCGATGGAGGTGAATTCTTATTCAGTATTCTTTTACATTTTTTATTAACACTTTTAGTACTCGTAACTGTCGGCGAAGCGGTCACGATTTGCACATGCTGTGGCAGTTGCACCTCCCCGGCGGGAATCATGGTAACCAGCTCGCCGTTGACATGATGGAAGTTGTAGACGCTCCGCGTGGGATCCAGCGCCTCCACAGTGCAGTACGGCTGCATGGACTCGCCGAGTTCCGATGCTATCCGCTTGAGCTTCTCGTAGTCGTCAGGGTAAGTAGAGAGAATGTCGTCCACGCTCTGTGTAGATGAAGGATTCTCCCCGTTAGCTATGATAGTTTGATTATCCAGTAAAATGGATATGTTGACGTTACCACTCTGAGGTATCATCAACACTTCTTGATCGATATCTTTGCTATCCTGATACATCGACGGAACGTCAGCTTTGTTATTGTTAATAACTCCTTTTAGTTCTGTGTTGGCTTCAATCTTGGCTTTCTGTATGTTTGTATATCTAATAAAAGCTTTTCCCTGCAATGCACTTCTAAGCAACGACTCATTAGATTCAGTATTTTGATCAGTTATTTTCCAATCGTTATTGTTGTTATTGAATTCTTGACTTTCTAATAATGAAGGTGCACTTATTATAGATGGACTTCGGGAATCTTCTTTTTTGTCATTATTAGAATATTCATTATCGTCATAACTGAATGGTTCCACTTTAATTAAATTACTCGTGCTAAGTTCTATATTTTGGCTTTCCGATTCTGTGTCGTCGTATGTGAAACCTTCTACTTTAGGTAAGTCTTGACTAAAATCATTAGCAAATCCATTTATACTTAGGATAGCTTCGAGATCTAATGAAGAAGGTTGCTCGATGTCTGCGGGACTTGAGATAGAGACGTCCTCCTCCTTGCCCCAATAGCGGCCCGAGCTTGTGTCGCTCATGTCGTGATTGAGAACAGTCAGAGTGTATATTTGTCCGTCTGTATTGTTGTTGATCAGTTTGTTAGAAATCGCAGCATCCGCGCAGGGATGCGTCCCATTGATTTCGCTATCTTGATTCCAGTAGAATTTGTTAAGATCTTCCAGCATGCCGGAGTCGAGCCGATCACGTTCGCGGTCTACATTCCATATGGAGTCGAAACTCTCGAGTGTAGTGGAAGCAGTGGCGGCAGGCATGCCGCTGGCGGCTCCAACGCCAGTCGGGACGCCCGACACGCTCAGTAAACTGTTGTTGTTTTGCTCTTTGGGCTCCTCTGAGAGTAAGGGGTTTGACCTCGAGTCCGGCGATTCCATGAACACGTTCACTGAACGCATCTGTTGTTTGTACTGAGCATCGGTAACCTCATTCGACGTAACGAAATCGAAGAAATCCGACTTTGACAGTTCTGGGGCAGTGGCCGTCATGACTACCGTTTTAATTTTAACCGAGGACGACTATTCGGTTCGTTTTGTCGTCAGGTTTCCTACATCAAGCTCGGTGCGATCGAGTCCTTTTTCTTAGTTTGTACTACAATAAATATAATATCCTAATTAAAAAAATCGAATTGCTCGATTTGACTTGTACTATATTGGCAGTCGCTAGAGCGTCGGTAACTGATATAAGAGCGCGCGGGGCGTGGGGCGGGAGTAAAG
Organism: Selenia dentaria; assembly: GCA_917880725.1. Taxonomy (NCBI): domain Eukaryota; kingdom Metazoa; phylum Arthropoda; class Insecta; order Lepidoptera; family Geometridae; genus Selenia; species Selenia dentaria. Next base: position 19,549,056 of record OU862879.1, read on the forward strand.
GCGGGCGGTGCCGGTGCTACGCGGACGCGCCCGAGCTTGAATCTCTCGGCGGACCAATCGAATGTGCGAACTTGATCCGTACGTTCCTTTTTCCCATTATTCACCCCAACCCGATACCGCACCCGTGGAGAACTTAGTACGCGAGGCTCTTGTCTGGTTGAGCGATGCGCGCGATGCTGTGAGACATGATTTTCTTAAGACAGCGCGGGAGCCGGATTTTCTGAAAAGAAGAAAAAATATATTGAGCAGATGAAAGATAACATAATGTTCATAATGTTTTCAGGTGGTAGGTTGGTGGCAGTACGACCGACTTTGTTGGCACCACCGTAGTGCCAGATATTCTGCCGTGAAGCAATAGAAATCAACCATTACTGTGCGAGAGAATGAAGATACTGTAGCAGGTAAAAGTTAGGACAAAACTGACACAAAAACCAATGCGGTGACGATCGAAATTCAATTCAGTATTGCATGGCGGCAGCGCAACTGCCATAGGCAAGCGTAGTGCTTGCCTATGGCAGTCACATAAACCGCCTTTTTATATACTTGTTAGTATATAAATAAAAACCTAATTGACTAAACTTAGCACACTAACACCAGAAACGTGTGTAAACTTTGTGAATGAGTGTAACTATCTTAGTTACTTCTTCACGTTGAAATGCCGCAACAGATTTGGCTGAAACTGGCAAAGGAGATATTATAGCTTATATACAGGATTAACAAATATACTACTTTTCAACCCGATTCAATGAGTAATAGTTTGCAAAGTAATCACCATATCCAGTGTGGACAAAGTCGCGGTTATTTGGCCACTAAGTAATTTTTTAAAATGGGAAACGAATTAGCACGAGGGCCACCTGGTGTTAAGCGGTAACCCCTGCCTAACACAGATGCATTTCATCACAAGTCATAAAATAAAAATATAAGTTTATATAGTAATATACATTTCGAATGCTTAGCCGATTAAGTTATAGTAACGCAAGAACCTCCAAGTATATTCCTTCTCTGTTACATCTATGAGATGGTATTGTTGTCAGTGTTACAGTAGTAGCAGTAGTAGCATTAAGGGTTCTGAGTAACTCTAAAATTATACGTAAGAACAAATTAAGTTCGATTAATAAAACAATGCCTTTGTTTATTATACTGTCCACACAGTTATGATACCTAGGTATGGCTAGTATGAAGTAGCTAGCTAGTAGCACTTGCATTATTTATAATGGTAATAACGAAATACGTCCGTATCTGAATGTTTAATTAATAATAAGCTCGGTTTGTCCGTGTCTGTAGATCCTGAACGAAACCAGGGCGGGCAAGTCACGCGGCCGCGCCATCGCGGCTATCAGACATCGCGGGCGGAGGCGGCGCGGCGCAATTCTCCAACTTGTTACAGTTCATTGTATGAACACATGCATTCAACTAAACATTTTAGGAATTCGTAATCTATTCTAGTTCTCTCCTATGGTTTAAATAGCCCCACAGCACATAATTAATAAACAAGTGACGGTCATAGCTTTTGAAGAAAACGCGATTCTCAGTACTGTGTATATTAAATTATTTTGAATTGTATATAGTACCAACTCTCAAGTTAATTTAAGGTGTGTCGTGTTTATTCAATATCAGTGTATGTATACGTTTAGTTATTTAGTAAGTTATCATAAGTAATTATTTATTTGAAAGTAGCTTGAAAAGGCGCGTTAAGTCTGACAAGTCATATTATTTAATAATCTCCATTGCATTCAATTACGAATTTAATGTTATTCAAACTGTCTGCGGCTTGTGTACGTTTTTTATGTTTGAATAAAACTCTGTTCAAACAAAAACAAAACTGTGAATACCGAAAAAACAAACATTTTATTCAGAAACGAAAGCGGGAACGAGATCATCATACGCGTTATAAACTCTAGTGCTTGTCTGAGTGCCTATAACTTTCTATTTTACAACTTGTTAAGCATTTTGTAAATCACATTGTAATAATTAAGTAGTAAGAGAGCAAATTTCCATGGTATAATGCACTCAGTATACCTAAATGTAAAATGAGAAAGGTCTGTCAAACGACACGTAGAATTGGAGCGAGCGCGGGGGAGCGAAACACACGTATAGTGTTACCTGGCTGCATACACCTGACAGCTGATATAATGGCAACTCGTTCATGTTGACGAAATATTATTTACTTCGTATTCTTTACAGTTTCTATACTTGGATGACCATGGTGTTAATGACGAGCATAGTTAATGTTACATAACGATTAATCGATGCTCTTCCCACTGCATGACTAAGAGTAAACATCGTTGCATCTTTGACAACATCCGTGGAACAAAGGACGAGATGACAAGAAACGTTGGAAAAGCAACCTTGTGTACAAGGGCGATATCTCAAAGTATTTGAAATCCGTGAGCTCGTCGACGAGCACATCGACGAATCATTAGAGAATCCGTACGGCTGTTCATACGATCGATCCAGTCGCGAAAGTAGCGAACAAGCGTTGAAATTAACAAAATAGTAATAATATTACTTTAAAGTATACAATGTTATTTGAGACAAATCAGTTTTGTCAATAGTTAGATAGAACGTATAAGTCCAATCGTTATCAACAGGATTGTTGAATTCAATTATAATCTCATGAATAATGAATGATTTATTAATATAATTAATTATGAAGTTATTCTACAATATTTATATAAAGCCAATTATAATGTTTTTAGTTAAAAATATCCCCATATTTCTTTTGAGTAATCCATGCACAACAATACTGATTTTAAAGATTGGCAAAATATATGGACAGATTATCTAAGCGTGGGTAAGAGTTAATCAACTTTTATGTCCACAAATAAATGAAGTTGAAGTAAACAGTGGTCGTAGAGACAGGGTACGTAATTGCTTGCATCGTTAAATCATGAAACCAATCAGTGCTTTACTGTGTGTGTTGCATCACGACAATATTTCAAAGATAAGCTAAAATGTATACAATTTGTAACGCGAGACATTATGACCGTCTTGCACGACATTCATTTATTACGATAATTTTATTGGCGTTAAACATATCTCTAAAATGTCATTTTGTCTCTATCACCTATAAAACAAAAGGTATAAAACGGAACGATGCTTTAATTTTCTTTAGTGTTTTACATATTAACGAGACGTTGTATTGCAAAATAATTTATGCGATAGCTGTAGATTTGCTGAACTATGGAATTAGGAAATACATTTCGTTATATTGCCCTCCTGTACAAAGACTTTGTAGCTAGCTACACAGCCCTTGTAATTCTAAACTAAAACCTTACCATATTAAGACATAAATAAGTAAGTATATAAGGGCTGGTTAGCCCTAAGTACAAGAGCTTTACAACGTTTGTTATTGGCTCTAAATAGCTATCCTAGCAGCAGTATACAGCTTACGAAATTTAATAAAAGGCATTGGCGATAAATCTTTATATTTTTTCTAATTACAATTTTATTTGGTCCGACGATTCTTTTAAACAGATATAGTAATACGGCGGTAAGTCGCTAAAGCTCGGGACTAAAAGTACCTCGTACGTAATGGGTCATTTTAGCCCCTTGTATATGTCAATCTACTATATTATGTATTTCTGATGTTTATATATTATATTTCAAGGATATAAAGTCATCTGTTTATTTGGTTGTTCAATATGAACCAAGAGGATAGATCTGGTTCTTACGTCATGGTCGTATTGAATGCTGGCTACGGGATTTAAACTCGCCCAAGACAAAAACAGCTTCTTCTTATCGCTGAGAGGCGAATTATCTACTCATCACACTAACCACGACAAAATATAAGTAAATCCGCTATGTAAGCATTTAACTACATTTACATTGCACACTTACTGTGAGGCAATAAGATCATAGTTTCAGTAAGTCATAAGTTTGATGGGCGTTGTAGTAATATGAAATTGCGACGGATAGGACGGATGAGACACAAATGTACTGTATCTATCTCGGGTTGAAGATCGTGGGCAGTTTCACGTAAGTATACTAATGTATTCAGATATCATGCATTTTATTACTATCTAAGAATTAATTTACTAAGCTACATTGTTTCAAATTCCTAGACTTGTGCATATTCACTACAAAAAAACCACAAACATCGACACCAACACCCAAAAAAACACTCATACTGGCAAATTAAAACAAAATAAAATTGTTGACTCTCACTTTGCGCCAGTAAGTCATAAGTGGATGTCGGATACAATAGTTAGGGTAAAACAACATTTTAGTGTAAACGTTTTAATGCAAGTATAATGCCTATATAATACCTATATACGGTTGAGGTTTGATACATTATTACAGTTGTAGAAAGACCAAGTCAACATTTTCGTACGAAATTAAAATCACGTTATAGCCTGACGGGTTGTAATGATATCCAGGACAACAGTACTGTGCAATATATATAGTGAGGTTTACATTCGGTTATTTTTGCATGTTATGTATGATGTGATATGATGAACAGGTGGTGTTAAAATAAAAACTGATATTACCTATTACGGTAAACGAAAACCAAATTTCATTAAAGAGCTTAGAAATGGCAAATAGCATTTACAATATTAAACACACTAATATCATAAATGCAAAAGTGTGTTAGTGTGTATAATGTGCTACTTCGGTGGATTTGAATAGAATTTGAAATAAAGATAACAGGATAACACATCCTAGTCAACTTTTTATTCTGAATTAACGAATATTTTTCTAGGAATCACAATAACTGTTTTTCACACGGACGAAGTTGCGGGCACCAGCTGGTGTGTCCTAAAGGGTATCCTATGATAGCATTAACATAGTAGTTAAATATCATTTCACATCGTCTTAGCACTATATACTTATATACTTCTGCTTTGAATTTGAACTAGCCCGTTCCTGATAAAAGGGTTTGATTGCTCTGTATTTACCTATTGGGGTACTGAGCCCAAAAACAAAGTTAAGACTTTATTATTATTAATTGCATATCTTGTTAACCTTGGTAAGTATTTGTAAAACACGTAAACATATTAACTGTGCACAAGTTTTGGTCCACAATCCAAGTCATCTGTAGGTAGACAAAAGTAGGCATATAATATCCTGGTAAGGTCACTGCAGTGGTTTTTCTGAGAACGTGTTGTCTCGTAATAGCTTTGGAAGCTATTAACAGGTAACTGCCTATTATTGCGTTTAATACTTGGTCTTGATACAATCGAAAAACCAAAATTAAAATTATATTATTTGGCAAGTCCAAAAGAGGTTTGGAAATATGTCTACCTAAGTACATTTATTTTGGCGGAGTTGCGCAGAAGGATTTCCCGTCTAAGCTTGATATGCGTCGAGATCAGCCATGTCGTTGATATTTAACAACAAAATACGTAATACAAACCAACACGTAAATTTTTACATTTAAGCCAGTTACTCGTAAGTAATGGGAAGCAAGCCTATTGCCAGTTATCCATTCAAGTATCCAGTCTAATACAAATTTTGTCCGATTCATATGCCGGGAGCTTTACTATACCATACATCGGCATACAATAGACTACAAATGTATAAGAAACTCGGGTATTTCCGACTATCTATATACACACTTAGTCTTATTACTATTATAAATGCGAAAGTCTGAGAGTGTGTGTGTATGAATACCCGACTTAAATGCGTTCGCGTGAGTAATACATGTTACTATGTACACCTACAGGTTAATAATATAATAATCCGGTATCTGTCCTTCAAGCTTAGAGCAAGGCCTTCGAAAAATTACGCTTTTAATAACGCGTTCGCATTGTTATGGGAAAAAAAGTGTACAAAATCACTTCTGTTTCACAAAAAGCAAGTTATGAACGGATGCCGTTATCCAGTTAAATGACCGCGTGTATCCTGAAAGATTGCCAGCCGTGCGATTCTGCCGTGTAATTCTCTAATGATTCGTCGTTGCACTCGTCGACGAGATCACCGATGTCAAATATTTAAGAGATATCACCCTTGTACACAAGGTTCTTTTTCCAATGTTCTTTGTCATCTCTTCGTTGTTTCACTGATGTTGTCAAAGATGCAACGATGTTTGCTCTTAGAGAATCGCACGGCTGTAAGAGCAAACATCGTTGCATCTTTGACAACATCCGTGAAACATATGACGAGATGACAAGAAACGTTGGAATAGCAACCTTATGTTCAAGGGCGATATATCATAAAGTATTTGACAACGGTGAGCTTGTCGACGAGCGCATCGACGAATCATTAGAGAATCGCACGGCAGATCTCATGTTCTTCGCAAACAATTAGGTTATGTAGAGCACTGCACTTTTAATTCGCAAAACTTTTCTACTGTAGTATTCGCGAAGCTGCCATATTTATATGATATTAAAATAAGTAAAAGTTTTCAGGGATTAACGATGCAGCGTTTTCCGGGTTTTGGATTAAATGGGTGTATCGCAGCATAACTATTAAGACCGTTTTTGTTTATAGCATATATTAACAACTTGCCGCATATGGTTAAGAAATCCATATACGTAAGTATTATTGGAGCAAATAGTACCATTTGCGGACGATGCATATGACTGGCCGGTTGGAGCAGTTGGTAGCAACCCTGCCTCTGAGTCGCTGGTCCCGGGTTGGATCCCCGGACAGGTCAATCATAATATGTGTACATAAACATGTTTGTTTGACCTGTGTGTGTCATTCATCAGGTTACCATAGTACAGGCTCTGCATAGTTTGAGACCTGAATACTTTGTGTGGATGTAGTCCCATATTAAAACAAAAGTAATATACCTATATGTAAATTTTAAAGTAGGCAGGAACAGTGTTTTGATACCTGCAATCTGTGAAGGTAATTTACTGTGTTGGTTATAAATATTAATTCACTAGAAGACTGTTTGAAACCATATAGATAAGCTAGAACTATTTCATAACAACGCGATCCAAGTCGAGTGCTAGTACTAACAAGAAAGGAAATATTTTCATCTCTATTTATTTTATTTGTAAAACTTAGTGTTATAAATAATTATTGATATATCCCACGGTACCTAGTATTTTTCTAGGGAACGGGACATTGATGACACGTATATGACCTTATAGTCAAAGGTAGGGAAACAATAGTTTATAGTAATTCTTCTCATGCAACATTCTCACAAGCGGAAATAGATTATAGAAAGAAACTGCATGACTTTGACATGGTATGGATGGCGGAAATCTCATAATCTAATCTTTGTAGGTTATGTATAATAGAACATCTTACTTAATTTTCATTGTAGTGTTCTAATCTTTGTAAGTATTATATTTTTTATAACATCCATAATTATTTTTAATTCAGTGGCAGCAGTATTAATATTGGTGCCAGCGGTATGAAGTTGGCGATGGCGGTGGTGGTTGTGGCGGGCTGCGCGCGCGCATGTGGGTTAACGAGCGGTTGCGCCATGCAGCGCGGGCGCACTGCCGACGACTCCACCACCAATTGGATCACGACTATGTCATGATCGCTATTACTTTGTATATTTATAAACACTTTAAACATGACTTCATCCTTCAATGTAACATTTGATACTGTCGCTATGAAACGATGTAGAGTTGAGAATCGTCACAGTAATAAATTCATAAACGTCATATCTGATATCTGGAGCATATCTTGAATAAGTTGATAGCGGTAATAGCGGTAAATCAATATAGAAATAGCATAAATACCAATATTTTACACCGCTCATGTTGATAGACCGAGGCTGAGTTGATGTCCACTTCGTGATCTCACTGCCAAACGTAATATCTTAACTCCATCGGCTCGTAGATAGATGTAGCTCGTTATCTTTAATTAACGTGAAGTAAACGGCCTCAATATCGCAACTACAATGCCCGACTTTATCGTTGAGAGCCATCGAATGATGTCTACAAATTGCGTTGTATTTATTTACAACGAAAATAAGCGACCGATTAACGTTATCTGTGAAATTTTAAAAGATTCAGTGGTGGGAGAGGGGAGATTAAAATGTTTCTCTTAAAACACGCGTACTTACTTATATATATATATTGTAGTAAGGACAATACTCGATTTACAATGATTCAATGTAGTCGGAGTTAGAATAAAGTTTAGGATGAAGTTCAATGTTATACCCAAAATAATGAATCGTGATTTGAATGGAACAGAAAGGAACAACCTTTTATAAAACAACGTTTTATTCTGACTTCATAGCTTTAAGACGTATATATATTAAGACTTTTAGTTAGAACCAAGTAGCAAGCAGCAAGTACAGCACTTTCAGTGTGCAAACCCAAATAAAGCGTCGTTAGTTAGAACTCTATTTAACTGCATAGTTTCTAGAGAATACCTGGTACTTTAAATTTATTTTGGACTGAAAAGAAAGCGGGTCAAAAGAAATTCCCTAGATTTGGTAAAATGTGATACGGTATTAAATATTTAATTTTACCCATTTTAGTATTTTGCATTACCATCGATCTGTTAATACAGCTGTAAGGTATACTATATGTATAACGGCTCGTCTTGGCATACTTTAATTTATGTTTTAAATGTTTATCGGGACTTATCACGTCTTATCATAACGTGATAAGTGCCGATAAACATTTAAAACATGTGTTCAAATCGCGAAAGTTTAAAAATTACTACTTTAATTTAGTTGTTAACTAAAATTGACAGGAATAAATTGCTTAGCATGTATGATAAAAACAATGTATGTAATTTTCTGTGTAAACTCAACACAATCAATTGTAAACTCAATCCAAAAGCCGAGATCAAACATTCCTGCTTATCACACCAATCTTATTTCTTATTAGTATCTTTTTATAAATATCAATATTTGGATGGATTAAAGTTTGTTTCTCAATCATGCCGGAACAGCAGAACGGATTTTGACGAAATATGGCATGGACATAGATAAAGCGCTGGAATAGGTTATATATGACACTTTTAATCATCATCAATCACCATGCGAGTGAAACCGCGGGGCGCAGCTAGAATTTTATAAAGACTTTAAAGTGTTAACTAATGACTAACTGATAGGAAGACTACATAATATAAATATTATATTTGAAGAATGTTCACGGGATATTTTATATATTTACTTTAACTTCATATTCTGCACCTGCATTCGAACAAATAAACTTGTTTTGATATTGACAATAAAATTAAATTTATCTGCATTCCAAAAGTCAAATAACAACCGACAAGAACCGATTCTAATGCGGAGATAGGCACTAGACCAGACAGCCAGGAGCCGCAGCCAACCTATACAATACGACATTTGAACACAGAAAATGCACTGACATACTGAGTTAATTACGTCGAGCTTAGTTTACCGTACTTTACACATGCACAGATAAGTAAGAACATGTCGAGTAATTGCCGATCTGTTTCTTATTGATTGGAACTTGCTGCCGTAAATGTAAGGCTGTTCGCATACCAGACCGTCGTCGTCGGCGGCTGGCGCTGCCTTGAGCTCACCTCTGACATTTCACTGAAGATGACCGTTTGCACACAGCCTTTGATCTCTCTCGTACACCTGACTGCGGCAATTTTACGCTAGATTATTATGCATTCCAGACGGATAGCAAGAGTGAAAATTATAATACGAGTAACATAAAATGCACACCACTCGCAACGGACCTCTAGAGCCGCGAATGACATGCGGTTAATTGCGGTTAATGTAATTAAAGGGCTCGTGTGCTAGCTTAGATAACGTTTGGAAACTATATTCCCATTAGAACAATTTACTGCTTATAGAATAAAGACATTTATGGTACGAATACATGTCATGAATGACAAACTTTTAGCATTTATTTATAAAGAAATATATACTAAAAGTACATGCAATACAATGTTAGGTATATGATAAGATTGAATGGTGTTTACTGAAAACCTGCTCAGAAACGTTTGAGTTTAGGAAACAACTAATAAAATAGTTATGCTACTGCTACCTACCCATATAAACATCCTCTGCGAATTAGTGCAATCGTATTTGCTATTAAATTACCAGAGCAATTACTTTGAGTATTCAAAATGCGCTTGTTGTAATTAAAGCTATCTTATAATAAACATATAGTCGAACATCAAGCCGCTATAAATGTGCTGTGCAGGTCGATAGATACCTAGGCTGATTTATAATACGAACTAATCGTAGGATTTATGGGAGCCTGGTACTATCAAGTAATCTGCAGTAGGAGTGGAATCTGTGCAAGGATGTACAATCTACTCGTGACATTAATAACGCAAGTTGCCCGCTTACGCTCAAATGTAGTGCGTTAAATTCTGGCATGATATATTGCTCGGTCTTAACATTGTTGGTTTAGTAGAGGTTCCCACGAGAGCTGCGTGTAGCCGATGTTGCCGCGGTGTAATGCCTCGATACATGCAAATGTAACCACCGCTATCTAGGACAACGGCGAATTTCGACTATGAATCTAGTTTCTAACACTGACCAATACAGCGTTCTACGTATACCTACATATGTATATTTAGACATTGAAGTAATTTTATTAGAACTGCTTATTTTATATATGTTGTATAGAACTAGTGTAAGTTAAGTTGGTTGTAGTTTTTTTTACAATTAGGTATTGTTTTGCATACAATATAGTCTTAGCGACATTTTATAGAATCGCGATAAATATTAATAGGTTTCATCGGGTGATCAACGCTAATACTGTACAAAGAATACTTAATTCTTTTAAACTACAAGAAGCTAATTACACTTTATAAACACACTTTACATGTAAATACATAATTATTAACTTTGATTTCTATTTTATTGTACCTAAGTAAGTGTAGTTATTTAATACTACTGCTTACTTTGTACCTACAGATGAAGTTTTTCTTTAAAAAGTGAAAACAAAGAATGAAATACTCGTAGGCATTCTAGTTAGATTTCTTTGGTATAAGAATGCTTAGTTTGTGATGACATGCCATAAAGTACAAAATTGTTATGGCTGTTTTTAAAATAACCGTCAGCTTTTGTGACACACATTTGCAATGAAATTTTGTATGGCCCAGATATTTTTATGATAAATAGTCACAATTTAAATCTATTGTGTCCTACTTCTGAACAAAGGTGACCTGTTTTCAAGTTATACCCAATTCTTATATAGATCTAAAAGACAAATTGTCTCCAGGTATTGCATAATTATATATATAATAATAACGTTTATTAACGTTTCAGTAGGAGCACGGAATGGAAAAACTAAGTACAATATACTCTAATAAGATTGTACTTCTACAAATTTTGACTCATTTACAAATTTGCCTTAAGAGCGCTTATTTAGATAGTAATTATGAGTATCTACAAGTCGCAGACTTATTGTTGAATACGTCGTATTACAAAACAGTTGGCAGCATAACATAAAGATGTTTTGTACATCGGTATTTACTAATGTAGCGTAGTCAATACGCTACATTAGAAAAGCCAGAATGTACTAGTAACTAAACAAAAGTACGTAAAAGCCTCCATTGTGTTTCATCTTTCACATAAAACATACCTTTCATGTGGAGATCCGCTTAAGGGAGGTACGCCCTACGAATCTACCCAAGTTCGTATGAGAATACATACCTTTCAGCGTCAATCACTACACAAGGACCCTATATATGGAGGTTTTGGTGGGTACGACAGTAAAGTCAGGTTTACAGCTTCAAAGCAGCCGTGCGATTATCTAATACGTAATCGATGTGCTGGTCGACGAGCTCACTGATGTCAAATACTTTATGAGATATCGCCCTTGTACATAAGGTTGATTTTCCAACGTCTTGTCATCTCGTCATTTGTTTCACGGATGTTGTCAAAGATGCAGCGATGTTTGCTTTTAGAGAATCGCACGGCTGAGGTGTGAAAACAAGCTTCAGCGCACGCACAAAAAAGCGCGCATATCATTGAGTCTGGGTCGCGCTGTAACCGTCATGGACAGGGTTTACGCGTGTCATTAAGCAAATGAATCGTCTATCTCGTCACCTACTGGTATAATATCTATAGACTACATGACAGATTTAGTCTCTTTTCATCTAGAACGCATTTTATGAACCCTAAGTCTACTATTCAGAGTCAACTAATTCCTTTGTAGTCAACAATTTGGTTACTTTCGGACGCAATGCTTAATTATGTGTCTGGTCGTATTTAATCGTATTATATTTTATAGTGTATAGTATAAGTATTTTATAGGGTAATGCGGTCAGCACTGTATCATTTTTGTGGATGGTGCAGTAGGATCGACTAGACGGGTCAACCCAGTGTGACGAGAATCCTGTACCAAACCCGCCTCATATAAAGCTTATCACACATGTGTAAAGCATACAATTATATGTACTTATATAGTATCTATGCATTGGAAGGCACACACTTTGATAGATTAATTTCTCTTTCTCTTTTTATTTCTGTTTTGACATAGTTTTAGTTAAGTGGAATCAAAAATGCGAGAAGGCGCTGTTCTTCGAATCACACTGTAACGCTACATCGAGGACCAGAGGCTTATGTCAACAAAAGATTTTTTTATATTTAAAAAAATGACATATTTACACAATACTTACAGTATATAACATTTTTTATTATTGGACACATCAAAAAATGAACCCCTATTGCTCCTGGTCACGTTATAACTTAAGAACGGCTTTACCGACTTCATTCACCTTTTTTAAAATGTTTTCTAATACTTCGTAAAGGGTTCTTACATTTTTAAAAAATTGAATGGATGGGAGGTTATAGCTAAGCCAAAGGCCGAGACTACATACGCGAACGAAGTAGCGGGTAGTCGCTAGTTACGTATAAAGCTTACGTAAACTGTAATTTACTACTACTTTATCTTTAGCCAATATTATTTTAAAATATAGGTTAAGGTCATTAAATAACACCTAATAAATGGATAGACACTATTTCCAAAGTAGGTACTTGTTTGAGTGGGTGGTAAATTCGTTACTTGGAAAAGCATTAGGTTATTGTGTAAATTATTACAGTTTTATTGATAGATAATATTTTTAGTGAATTCGATATAAGTAGATTTTGATAGATATGAGATAATTGGACGTTGGGAAGGTCGTTACAAAGTCTCGATTGGGTAATTGGTCACTAAACTAAGTAACCTAAGCCCCTAAGTAGAATTTTGAGTGCCAAAGTTAAAAAAAATTGTTGGTTTCATTATTAGGTAGACAATAAATATTTATAAAATATTAAAACCTACTTTCACGTAATTAGCCGTAGTTATCGACCTAGGTTTCGGGCATGTCTGATGCCCATCTCAGGGAGTTTACGCTGCAAGATCGTCCATGATGTATGTACAGACAATATATGGAAATTAACACTAAAATCTTAGCATAATATGCATTAATTCGATAAACACCTATCAGTATATACAAAATTAACTAAATAACAAGAAATTAATAACAAAGAAAGCAAATGCCTTTAAGTACTAAACGTGATGAGCTACCTTCCTAACATGTATAATATTGTACGTTAGTTTGCTAGTTTGTGAGACTTCTTGCGTTGCATGCTCATTCATTCGTTCACGACGAAACTTTGTTGAGTTGTGATTTCTAACAAAAACCAGAAATTTTGTTCATGTAAACGTGTCGGTTTATAAAGAAAAGAGACATTAAAATTAAACGAAAGCATTTGCTTTTCAAGCAACTAAATCAATAAAGCTGTTAATAAATCCACGAACGGTTTAAGGTTATAAAACCTCAAAAAATGTGATTGAACTTTACCACTTTTCTACCAACTTCCAAAAAAAGGAGGAGGTACTCAATTCGATTGTATTTTTTAATGTTTCTTACCTCATAACTTTCGACTGGGTGAACCAATTCTCAAAATTCACAAATGTTTGTTTGAAATCTGATCTTCCCGTGTGGTCTCATTTAAATTTCATCGAATTCGGTCCAGTTGTTTTTGAGATACACTCCAATAACTGAATAGAATGGAAGTCAGTATTCAATTTTTCAAATTGTACTTGGAATGTTGAAGTGTGAAGCTGATTCAAATTTCATATAAAGAGTAGAGCTGTTAGGAGTATATTTGTATGGTTAATTTTATCAGACAGGTAACACAACAATTTGCCCGATATGCGTCAATCATGATTCCATTTCGAAATAAGCCAAGATTGCCCTACATTGCAGGTGTACTCACAAAAAAGAGAAACTGCGGTATTGCGGCGTTCGAAAGAAAATCTTATTATCGACATAAGGGGCGATATTCGAGACCGACTGCCTGCTCCAGTTACAGAAAACGCTCCCTCCGATTTGAATCCGGTTCGGTCTGGTTTCATGCGAACCACGTACCTTCACTCTCTTATGGTGTTTTAATCACGGTTATTTAAAGCACCTTAACAAGCGTAATCGAGATATAGTTGACATTGTAAAGTAAATATTCTTAAGCGGCTTCCGTTGGTTTTTGCCACCGCGCTGTGATACGAGTACCTCCCTAGTTGCAGTGGAGTATGAAAAAGCAGTTATACTTACTATCGCGTTATTGAAGCTTTTGTATTAAAAACCCACTATTTTGCGAATCAAGGTAGCGAGTTCTTTTTTTAATACTGCACGTATGAAATAATGCGCTTAATTTTTTATGTGGACCATTTTACGTAGAGTATAGCGTGATTTTTAATCAATGTGTAAATGTAGGGTTCCATAATTGAAGATCCTTTTCTTTGTACATAAGTTTATATGAACATTTCTCTAAAATATTTAAGAAATACTAGCTTCCCTATCGAGTTGATTCATTAAAATTAAATTGATTATATTATATACTAGCGACTGCCCGCGACTGCGTTTGCGTCGTAGACTCGCCATTACCTTCCATCTCTTCTTGGTTTTTCTTTCATAAGAACCTTCTCCTTGCAACTATTAATACAACACAAAAAGAATCAGCGAGATTGTTCCATCCGTTCTCATATTATAGCGTGACCAGGAGAATGATGGGTTCATTTTTATGTATAGAAGATAGACAGATTATCGCTTTCACAGGAACTCATACACAACGAAAGGAACTAATAACCAATTTCATAAAAATCTATCCACCTATCCACTGGTTTCGGTGTATACATGTACAAGTACAAGCTCACACGCATACTCAGATAAAATTTCGCATGTGTGCGACTAATATTATTAACGTAGGATTCTCACCCACCTGTCATTGATAATTATGAAAATAAAACCCATTCATTGCTGATAAATTATGAAAACAAATAAGTTGTAATAATAAATGCTTCCGATTCGACGTATTCAATGGCTCTACACTCGACAAATCAAACAAAAGAAAGACGACTGAAGATTTAACAAGCATGTCATCATTACCGTCATTCTTTCATCGGCTCCAACTAAAAAAGTAAATTAATAATTGGCAGTTAACATCTGACATTAGACGTTATGATGTGATGAGCGATAATATAATGCAGAGGTAAACTGCGGGGTTAAACATATTGACGGTTGAATTAGCTGTGAGGAATGAGAAACGAAATCGAAAGTTACTAGTCGTATTATTTAGGTATAATTGAACTTTTAACAGTTGTGTGGCTTTTTAGTTAGCCATTTAGTTAACCGCTTAACTAAATGGCTAACTATATGGTATAGGTGGTCTTTAACTTGTATTACTTTTTACACTAATGAAGTAAATTGGTTTAAATTTATTGAGCAACAAATAAAGTTAAATTTAAAGTGGCTTAGTGCAAAGTCCATGCAATTATTCGCTCTGAATTATACCTGTCATAAATAAGTGATACGAGTTGCCGTTTCTTGCCATTCGGGAAGTAAATTATGGCAAGTATAAATGTTTATATTAACCACTAGCACCTGCCCGCGACTTTGTTCACGTAGTAAGCTCGGCCTTTAGTATCGCCACAGCCTCCAATCTTTTTGATAATTTTTCTGTCAACCTTCTCCTGACGATAATTAACATAACAAAAAAGAATTAGCGAAATTGTTCCATTTGCGTTCACACGTGATGTGATAATGAAAGGAAACAGAAATTCATTTAAATATATATATATATATATATATATATATATATATATATATATATATATATATATTTATTAGATATAGAATAGTATTGATGCTATACAAATCTGTAAAGTTTTAAGGTAGTATTGCAATTGTTTACTTAAAGTTAAAGACAAAGTTTATGTATTAAAACAAAAATATAAAATATAAATATATATAAATAGTATCATACTGATGAGTTATGTTCCTACATGAGATGTTGATAAATGAGCGTATCGCGAAACAAACTTGTTTATTAGCAAAACTTATGTCGGGTTAATACGTAGGCTTTATAACGGCATTATTTCGCGTTTAAGAAGAAAACATTTGTCGTTCGTTTGTCCATCAGCCCGTCTGTCTGTCTGTCAAGACCCTTTTTTTCAAGAACGGTTAGAGGTATCAATTTGATATGTATATCGAAAAATGGAGTCTGCGGTATCTTTTAGCCATGAAAAAATAAAACTTGTTTGTTAACGCCGTTAAAAGATATAGCCGTTTTATGTCGCAAATTTTGCGATTCACAAGAGAATCAAAACCTAAGGGTACTTCCCGTTGACCCAGAATCATGAGATTTGGCAATGTCTTACAGTACATGTAAAGGAAAAATTCTGAAAACTGAATATAATAGAAAGATAACATAAAAGCGAATTTACTGTTTGCACACTTATTATTTGCAGTTGGTGCAACGGGAGCCAAGCCAAGCCCTGTCTAGGGATCCAACGGCAAAGTTGAGTTTGTACTTTGACCTAGTTGTATTTTAATTAGAGCAATAATGTTAGATTGTTGATTGATACTTTCTTAATGTAGAATGTAAGCATAATATGATATTTAAATTGATTTATGACGATTAGAATAACTTCTAATACATAACATAAAATATATAATTTGCATTACTTAACCTAACACTTACTCACGGTCAGATTTGAGCATATTCGACTTTGAAATTGCAGATCATATGATGCCATATTTAATTCACACTGAATGACTCTATAGGTGTCCGTGACAATAAATAATATTTTGGCATATACATAAATTAGAATAATTACAGGATTACTCGTTAGCAAAATGTTACTTGCTTGAAAATAAAGCGTAACACAGCGGAATAGTCATTTATAATTATTGATTCAATTTACAAGTTTGACTAACGATGCAAATTCCATGCATAGACGCCATATTTCATCTATATGATGTGAAGTACGTGTAAGAACCTGATAATACTGCATATGAATGATGTACGAGTATTATTCTTAAGTATATTCTATTATTAAAATAAAATTATATTCACCAATACAATATAATCTATTATATCTTATACGCATATCCTGTCTATAATCGTAAGAACTTTCCTCTATCTCATAACTTTATTGCCAACTGGCTGCGCTCCGCGGTTTCACCCGCATGGTGATGGATGATGATGATGATGATGAATCAGATATAGCGTATGTTACTCAGGCATAATGTAGCTTTCTACTGCTGAAAGAATATTTTGAATCGGTGTAGTAGTTTTTGTGTTTCCATTACAAACAAACAAACAATGAAATCTTTCTTTTTTATTGTATATAAATATTATTTTTTATATAAATGTGTTTTAGCCTGTACCGGCGTTACTATTGCATATTTAAACGCGATAAAGTAGTTATTGCGACAACTGTAATGTTGTAAGCTTTTTTTGTTTAACAAATGCCGCTCCGTCCCTATACGGCGGTTAAAATCACATGAAGAGTTAAAGTACATTATAAAATACATAAATAAGAGAACTATTCTCGATAGTACCAGCTGATATGTAATAAGGTAAAATGAATTTGATTATTACAAGCGCATAAGTGAAAACTGTATGGTTTTCATTAAGATTAAATATAATTTATAGCTAATATTCTTAAAAAGGTACATCTTTTAATTATATGTCTAATAGCAACTACACGAAATTGTTACTATGAATACTAGTAACACTCACTCCATAAAGTGAGTGTTACTAGTATTCTGAAAATGTATAACTTATATGCTAGTGTTTAACCGTAATCTCCTTTGATATCAGACTAATGGGTAGACTAAGTCCTAAGGAAGATAATCAGATTGACCAATCATAATGATGTTAATAAATGGTAGCACTGTTAGATGAAGCGTTCGTGGTGAAGTTAGTTTACACACTGTTCTAGACTTTCGCGGTTGTTAACTACGAGTACATTATAATTAGTACTCACGGGATGTACACCATGATTAGGCAGGTTTTGGAGTTCTCGATCATGTTCACAGGTAGTGAACTGGTGCATTTAACTGCGCCGAAATATCAGGAACTCCTGCCTAATCGTGGTGTACATCCCGTGAATACTAATTATAATGAAGTAAGTTTAGTTAATTAAACTTTTGTAGCGGTCATATTCAGTCAAGTAACCACTACTGACATTTTACAAGCATGCATAGCATCCAACATGATGGACGACCTTCCCATAGTTAACCGAAGGCTAAACGTGCCCTCTGAAGTACGGAAGCGCTGCGTTGAAAATGTCAGTAGCGGTCACCCATCCGAGTCTTGACCGGAAAGGTGAACAACAAGGAAAGCTTAACTCTGAGCTGTTCAGAGGGGAAGGCCCGAGTGATTATTATTATATGTTCAACTAACAGCGCGGTTTCACCCGCGTGGTGATGGACGATGATGATGATGATGATGAAATAAGAGTAACCTAAGTCTCCTTATATCATCAGATATCTGCCAGTGAATGTCCCGTTAAAACAAGTCCAGCCTTTTCAGAGATTAGCCAGAACAGACAGACAGACAGATCAAAATTTTAGGTGATTTGTTATGCAACTACTGTATATACTTTCATATCCATTTAGTGAAAAGCTGTCAATTTGTAATTACAAACAGACACTTAAATTTTATGTATCTATGTAATTTTTTTATTTATGTATAGATTTAATCAAGTCATTCTCTAAATTTGAGGAGATGACATACTTTTGATAATAGTTTGTACCTAATTAGGAACACTATGGTTTTTTCCAACTGCATTTCCGTGCGTTCCGTACGTTACAGCCTGCTAGAGCTCGCCTAGGTAGATAGAAGACCTAGTTAAACATTATTCAAACTAATGATTTATATGAACAATACAGATATATAAAGCTACATAGTTATTGTATATATGTAAATCAACTTAATTAAGATAAGAAAAGAAGAAGATAGTAAGAACATTTACCGATTTAACCACACACGTTGAAGTTCCTGGTGCAAAATCTATTGTATTATTGGCCAAATATGGCAAATCACGAATCAACGGGTTAAGTAAAAAATAATGCTCATGTTTTAAGTATTAAGTGTGTTTATTGATTGAAACAAATTATCTAGTTCATTATTTAAGAGTATTTTGCAATGCCTCTCTTGCACTTGCCGACTTTACGTTTATTGCAAAACTACAAATAATTTCACATTGATACCAGTGTCAATAAGTAAAACCATAACTAAAAACATTGTTTTAAGTACTTACTCAAATTTCACGTATCATACACGGGCATAAAATATATGTCCTAATAATAAACATTGCGTATGCACAGGAAACATCGTAAAACGTAATTACTAACCTATAAGAACTAAGTACGTAAATATCGACGAGCGCTTGCAAACGTGCAAATAGATTTCTGCATTTGCAGGCTTTCGCACATTTGCGTTTGGCACTTTAGTTGCTTTTCACGGTGTAAATGACTTCAGGTTAATAATTTTCGAGTCGTGATCTCACATCAATTTATTTCGCCGTTAATAGTTTGTCCTTATTTCTCGGTATTATCTTGTGTATCGACGGTGTTGTAACGTTGCGGTACTCAGTATCGGCACGGCGGTACTCGCTGCGCTTGCAGGTGGGCAATTCTAGCATTACTGACACACTCATTATGACTGTTTCATTTTCCCCTACATTCAAGTGTTACAATAATACACTTAAATAGACATGGGCACATATATAAATTATAGCTAGTAATACGCTTTAAATCTGTGCCCATTCTCTAATTAAATGTATCAAATAATTAATTTCACCTCTCTTTGAATGTGTGTTACCATCAACACTACTAAAGTGAAATAAACAAACGAAAGAAATTGTTAACAAAGGTAAATAATGACATAGGTTATTTTATGTAGATAAATGTTAGTAAGATGGTAATTTTTTTTTTCGTATGCGTTTCTGCAAGGTGTTGCTAGTATCATGTACAAATGGGCGCTCAATCTATACGGCTATATACAATTGATATATGTAAGAAAATAGTTAGTAAAATGAAATATAAAATAAAGTCTAGAATTTTCTTAGAAATAATACCTATTGGTTGAGCTAGAATTGGTCTCCAGTTAGCTTCGTTTGCATACCCAAGACGGTGTTGTAGCTGGAACGGACCGTGTAGTACATCGAACGCTCGCCAAATAATTATAATTCACAGAAATGGCTAAGCTACAATATGCACTACTGTGTGGGAAAATGTCACATTGTAGACCTATTATACTTAGTAGGCAGAACACATTACGGTTTGTCTATTTATATTCTTTATTATCATATATATGGTAGACATATGCATAAATTAGACTAATACGTAGCCTTACTAGATCACGTTGATATTATATTCGATTTATACCGTTAAAACAAGTTGTTAACGTGAAAGGTAAATTGTTTTTTAAACAACTTTTTTCTTATTTGTGTTTTTCTGTGTCTATTTTAGGTGTAGGTTGGTTCAATACTACCATACAATAGATTTACGACACGACACATTTATGTAGAATTATTGGTGATGTTTATTTGTTTTCTACCGACTTCCAAAAAAGAGGAGGTACTTGATTCGACTGTATATTTTTTATGTTTGTTACCTTTCGATAGGGTGAACCAATTCTCAAAATTATTTTTTGTTTGAAAGCTGGTGTTTCCCGTGTGGTCCCATTTATCAATTTTTTTTTATATTAGTTTTTGGGTTAGACTTCAATAACTGAATAGAATGGAAGTATTATTTTTTCAAATTGTACTTGTTTGTGTAATCAATTATTCAAGCGTGTGTTTTTGAACTCGCTCATTCATCGTATGTATTATATTTTTCAATCAACGGCTTAACCAATAGCCATGTAATTTTTATCACGATCCGTGCCTATTTGCCTATATTAAAAATAATAAAATGTCACGCTTTTCAAAAAGTTCTAATTCTTGTACGGTGGAATCGAAACTAAAGTACAGATATGATCACAAACCCGAAAAATCACTTCACGTTTAACACAAATACATATCTTCTTAGTGTCAATGAATTCATCAGACAGGCATGTACCTGTACAAACTACATTCGAACACTACCTATAATAATATCGCGGTGACTATTTGAGAAAAGTTTGATTTTATAATTTTTATTGTCTATAAATATTTATAATATTTATTGAGTAGATATGTAACCTATAAATAACATGTGTTGGGCGATACAGCTTAACATGATGTTGAAAGATTGCAAGCAAGCTTAACCACATTTACCCGCTCACAGACTGATGTCTAAATAAGTACTATGCGGTATATTAACCAAGCATCAAAATATACACCAGTACACTCAAACAATACAATCACAATAGTTATACTACGGCCTATGCAGTGCTAAAACTATGTATGTACGAAATAACCATGCAGATGCTGCCTTAAGCTCCGAACGTTAAAACTGTTACTGCTAGATAAAATCAATACTGATTCAATTAGCATAGAGGAATACGCCATGTACTTCTGTAAAATACTACAGGCTGTAGGAGTGCCTAAGTAGGTATTTATCTCGTCGTACTGCATCGGCAATGGGTCGCGGATGCTGGGATGATCCAGATTCGCGAATCCTTTCACCGCGCAGCCTTGAGTCAGGAGTGACCATTACCGACGGTCCGTTGTTAATGTCCTATCGATTAACATAGATCGCCGCTAAAAGATTTAGTGCGCACTGACGTTTATAGCTTGAGCCTATTGTAACTATATTCGTGAGAGTAAATGTTAGCCCGGTCCCAGGCCACCGCGTCAGCCATCGTCATTGCAACCTCGGGTACCTATCACTGAACGAAAAATACCGGACATGTTCGCCAATTAAATCCCGAAGACGTCCGAAACCAACAGCGGGATGTGAGTGACGAGCTTATTTGCAATTTAAATCGAGATCGTTATTCTTGTCGATAATGGCTTATGGTTAATTGGATACGAGGAGTTTCTTCTGCCGAATGTAGGTCTAGTAGTTAAGCCATAAAAATATGTATTGGAGCTTTAGTGGATGATTGAAAAGTGAATACAATAAGAATGTAAAACTTTCCCATAGAGTCGGCTACAGAATAGCACCTGTTGACAGATATTGGTACAGAATAGTACCAATATCTGATTATAATATGTCCTCATAGAACTAAAGATTTAAATAGTACTAATAGAATCGTGATTCCTAGAATTATGTTTTTTCGTGGGCCGCGCTCTATAGAACAAAACTTTTTTCTGTTGAGAGTAGTAGTCATGGTATTAATTATGCAAGGAATAAAGTGTTTGCATTCGAAATGGCCCCGTTCCACTCTAACCTACTAAACTAATGCGCTGATGGATTTGGTTCTACGTTTTGTTTCACTGAGATCCATCAATGGAGTTGATTCTACATTTTGTTCCACTGTGATGAATGGATTTAATTCTACTGCATAACTATTTAAATATCTATATCTATTATATTTATTTAACTATACTTATATATTTCATTTTATCTGGTTGGCATAAATGAAGATCTCGATGCCATTTATCACTTACATTAGGTGGTTACATTTCAGTTTGACAGCTGTCATCGTAATGAGGATTTCGATGAGGTCTATCATTTCTGTTGAAGAACCTGTATTGTAGGATCATTATTTTTACAGTTATGGTTCAGTGTCGGCTCGGAAAAAGAAATTCGCGAAACCGAAGAAAATGGTCCAACATAATATTGACAACTGGATACAAGAAGCTTAGTTAGAGCTTTCAATTGGCAGTATTTCTATTGGTCACTTTTCAGAAGAGGTGTAATAATTTCCCAAGCTGTATTTATTGTTTTGTGTTAATGAGTAAATGTCAAGCTTATCCAATAAAGTAAATGTAAGACGCAAGTGGTACCTAGTTAATAAAAACAGAAGAATCTAAGAATTATAGTTAAAAACGGGATATTTACCATGTATTGTATTAATTGTGAGCTTTCGATATTTCGGCACAGTTGCATGCGCCATGTTCACGAGTAAACTGTATCGTATAGTAG
The DNA here is from genome assembly GCA_917880725.1 of Selenia dentaria. Taxonomy (NCBI): domain Eukaryota; kingdom Metazoa; phylum Arthropoda; class Insecta; order Lepidoptera; family Geometridae; genus Selenia; species Selenia dentaria. Next base: position 19,572,207 of record OU862879.1, read on the forward strand.
AATCTAATCCATACGCATATGGATTAGAGTAGAATATATGAAGCAGTGCATTCTAATCTACAATCGGATCCATCCCCGTACCGGTTTAGAGTGGAACAAAATGTAAAATCAAATTCATCGACTGATTTGCTCAGTGGATTACAGTGGAACAGGGCTCAGAGTGGAGCTGCAATTTTTAAAACAGGTTAAACAAAGTTGTTGCGGTTGCTACTTGAATGGATGACCACTGTGGCATTTTAACGGAGCGTTTCCATACTTCGAGGGTGGGTTAAGCTGTCAGTTGTTAAGACAACAGTCATTAGACTATGTTGGACATATATATGCAAGTCTGGAAACTCAGACCAAGGCTAGCCTATAATATATATATAATCTGTCGACCCGTGGGTTGCTGGTTCGTTTATGGTCCATAGTGCCGTATTCCAACAGGAGAAATTTAATGTCCCGATAATGCTATAATAGATACTAATATATAACTACGATAATAATCTATCAAGTTCCTGATATTAGTATCTACATAGATATATCAGTTTTTTTTCTTAGGTTGGAATCGGAGTTTCGTGTAATGACAATATTGTAAATTGTTTTATAGGCCATAGAGAGTGTTCATAACAAATTATGTAGGGTCATTTAGAGTTGATCTATGTAGTTGAGTATAAAGTAGATATCGATGAGTTACAGACAACCCTATGTTCTTATAAACGTTTCAAAATATAACAATTGTTATTGGTATCGGACACGAAATTGCTTTCGTAATTAATATAGCAAAATTTTCGAAAGAAATGACCGGTACCGTCGTGTAGACAAGTACGGTTGTGGTAAAACCGGAATCATACGTTGTTAAATGCTTTTAATTGAAGGGTTCATTCCTCAGCGCATTTATCAAGGTAATTTGGAGGTGGTTTTAAATGAAAACAGTTTTGTTTTGTAACTTTCCCTTAAAGTGCTCTATATATTGACATTTACTTGACAAGTTGTCGCGTTCAACGACCGCTACTGCAGTGACGTGGGCTTGAGCAAAAGAAGTTAAGAAAATGGCCGAAAAACTAAAGATGTTTCGTTAACAATATTTGGTGTATTATCAATATTTGTAATTCAAAAACATAATGTGAGTCATTGAGAAAACATGCGAGAAACGCGAGGGATTCTTGGAACGGCATGCGTCTACGTAATACGTTATGGACATACTAATTGTTGTTACTTTTCGCATTAGTGGTTATTCCGTAGTAAAATAATACATGATTAAATACATAAGTCATCAGAAAAAATTCACACACACAAAAGCATACCATCATACGTCTCATACATCTACACGCAACACACATATATATGCTAGTGTGCCTAACATGAGCTCATCGATTCTCCTTTGAACCTCCTTAGAGTATCAGAATCAATGTAAGTAAAAAGACTAATTAAACAAGGTATTTATTAAAATTAAAATACCTTTGACATTTTAAAATTATCGTTTAAAATTGTACCCATGTTGATTTTCTTGATATCTAGCTATGAAGCTGAACCCACGACCCCTTGTTTTACAGGCCGCTTACACCAGCACGCACTCGTAAATACCTGTCTATATTCTAATCTCACACTAATGATCAGTAAACACAGCTGCACGTACTCTAGAACGTAGCGGGTAAATAATGTGGCGAACATGCCTTAGAGATCATCGAACGATTTACCATAATGTGCACTCTCACTTAACTAGCAGGCGTAATGGATGTGCGCCTCCGTGCCGGGTCGTGTGTGTTTATATGTTGCATCTGATGTGCATCGGCCTTTATCCGCACACTCTTTCACGCGGAAACAATATTTGGCTTGTCGAGTTGTTTCCGCAAATATGCACTTATTTTTACCACACTGCCCCAATGAGGGTTACGTTATGTATGTCAGATTGAGATCGTATCACAGTCTAAATAACTTAATGTTTATTGATAATTAAGATTAATTTGCGGATGATATAATCGGCCGGTAGGCGCAGTTAGTAGCAACCCTGCCTTCTGAGCCGGTGGTCCCGGGTTCGATCCCCGGACAGGTCTAACATTTGTGTGCATGAATATTTGTCTGTATGCCTGGGTGTGACCATGTATATATATATCCATTGTGAGGATGTTGTCCCAAGGCATATTATATTATTAGGTTTATATCTAAATAAAAAAATTACAGGGAAAAAAATTTAAACAAATTAAATTACAGGGACTTAAGTGCTGTTTCTTATCTGTAATATATATATATATATCGGCGCAACTACAACAGTTCGTCGAGAATAATTAAGTTTAATCATTTGATTACCCTAAAAATAGTTTATAAATCATCAGTTGATTATTTTTGAGTTGATTACGATGTAAAATTAATGTTATGATTGTAATTTCAATACTTTACCAACAAACTTGTAAACTCGTGCACGTGCGCCGAGTCCTATAAGTACGGCCGCACTGTAGGCGCTCGTCTCAGTCGCTCTCGAGTCGCCGTACGGTACGGACCTCTTTGTGACGTTGTTACGCTGCTCGTTGAATATACGAAGCTTATAAAAGTACTTGTGAAGTTTTACTTCGAGGACCCAAAAATGAGTGATCATCATGAAAACAACAATTGTGACGTCAGCATTGCTGACGTCACACTTTTTAAAAACACTCCGGAGGTTCTTTCTCCGTCATCAGAAGTGGGGTGAGCTAACCATGTGTTACCCTTGAGCTAGCCACGGATCCTTGATGCATCCACAGTGAACCATGAGATACCGTGGGGACGCCTTGTGGAACTATGGGTAGACACGTATACACCACAGATTCTAAATTAATAAGGCAGTGCACTTAAGATGTCTTAGTGTACTGTTGTAATCTACAAAAATGTCTGGAGAGTGATACCTCTGAGCTAACCATGTGTTACCCTTGAGCTAGCCACGGATCCTTGATGCATCCACAGTGAACCATGAGATACCGTGGGGACGCCTTGTGGAACTATGGGTAGACACGTATACACCACAGATTCTAAATTAATAAGGCAGTGCACTTAAGATGTCTTAGTGTACTGTTGTAATCTACAAAAATGTCTGGAGAGTGATACCTCTGAGCTAACCACGTGTTACCTTTGAGCTAACCACGGATCCTTGATGCATCCACAGTGAACCCTGAGATACCGTGGGGACGCCTTGTGGAACTATGGGTAGACACGTATACACCACAGATTCTAAATTAATAAGGCAGTGCACGATGTCTTTGTGTACTGTTTACTAATCAAAAGACTCCTAAGGTTACATAACAGTTGTGTTAATGTAACAAACAAGATAAAGCAACGTAAGTTGTTTACAGACTCACTACTCAGAGAATATCTCATTCTTTGCAGGCCAGCCATAATTAACAGCAGTCTGCGAGAGTTAACGAGTCAACAAGGCTGGTGCAGAGCGCGCACCGCCTGTCAGTATGGCCGTATCGACGCGGATACAATAATTAGCCAACAATAATTAGTCAACGTTTAAAACGACAACATGCTGTTGCCTTTATGAGCATGAGAACCACGGAAGCCGAGAGCCGGTACCACTCCTACGAGTTGGAGACACTGGCAGTGGTACGAGCCATAAAACACTTTATATGGGCGAAAATTCACCGTGATAACAGATTGCAACGCATTAAAAGCGTCAAAACACAAAAAGGACCTTCTGCCAAGGATTCATCGCTGTCGCAATCCAGTTGAGCTTGCAGTCAATGTTATGACAAGAGACTTGAACTGGCTCAAAATTGAACAGCGACGGGATGAAGAACTGCGTCCGATAATGGACAGTCTCAGTGACAATAACCCAGTGGAAGACTATGTGTTAGAGGACAACGTTTTAAAAAAGGAACGTCAATGATCCTGTCTTCGGTCAGCAGCTCAGTACCGTCGTTCCCAAATCATTTCAATGGAGCATTATAAACTCATTTCACACTGCACTAAAACACCCTGGCTGGGAAAAGACACTGCAGAAGATCAGAGAAACCTATTGGTTCAACAAAATGAGTTCCATTATCCGAAAGATTTGTGGATAACTGTGTTGTATGCCGAACATCTAAAGGAAGATCAGGGGCCATTCAAGCCCAGTTACACCCCATACAAAAACCAATGGCCGCCTTCCAAGTTATTCATATGGACATAACAGGGAAGCTGGGCACTCCAGATGATCAACAATACGTCATAGTCACCATTGACGCTTTCTCAAAGTACGTTTTACTGTACTTCAGTACCAACAAAAACCCACACAGCACATTGGCCGCTCTAGAACGCACTGTGCATCTATTTGGTGCGCCGCTTCAAATAATAGTGGATGGAGGAAGAGAGTTCCTTGGCGAATTCAAGGACTACTGTGACGCCATCGGAATAAATATCCATGCTATCGCTCCAGGAGTCAGCCGAGCGAATGGCTAAGTTGAAAGAGTCGTTGCAACCCTCAAAAATGCTTTGGTAATGATTAAAAATTACGAAGCAGAGCAGTGGCACACTGTACTCGAGGAACTTCAGCTGGCAATGAACTGTACAACCCACTGAGTCACCGGTGTTGCTCCACTGACACTTATTACGCAACGAAAGCACTGTGTACCTCCTGAGCTTCTCAACCTGGTGGATATTGACAACGAAACCGTTGATATTAAAGCGCTCACTCAACAGGTGCAACAGAAAATGATTCGTTGTAGCGAACAAGACAGACAACGCTTCAACCTACACAAAGCCAAAATCCATCATTTTCAAAGAGGAGACTACATATTGGTGAAAAATAATCCTCGAAACCAAACCTCGCTTGACCTTAAATACAGCGAACCATATGAAGTTTGTAGAATACTGGATAATGACTGATATCTGGTAAAGAAAGTTGTCGGTAGAGGACGACCTCGCAAGATTGCCCATGATCAGCTGCGCCGCGCTCCGCAACCTGGGGATCAGTTGACCGTATCGGCGGGAAACGAATCATCTATTCAACGAGATCCCACTGCAGAATCAAATGAGCCCATTCCGTCGACCTCACGAGAAGGGCTGCAAGTACAGCCAACACGACTCGAACCAAGATGACCCATCAGAATAAATGGTCTACGAGAATCCAAATAATCTACGAGAATCCATAACAATCTACGAGAACCAACGAGGCTGGTGCAGAGCGCGCACCGCCTGTCAGTATGGCCGTATCGGCGCAACTACAACAGTTCGTCGAGAATAATTAAGTTTAATCATTTGATTACCCTAAAAATAGTTTATAAATCATCAGTTGATTATTTTTGAGTTGATTACGATGTAAAATTAATGTTATGATTGTAATTTCAATACTTTACCAACAAACTTGTAAACTCGTGCACGTGCGCCGAGTCCTATAAGTACGGCCGCACTGTAGGCGCTCGTCTATTCTATGTAGTCCCAGCCACCATGGCTGTGGGCGAGGTATTACACTTTCTTATTGTAGCCCCACCCAAAGTACAGTCATGAGTGCACAACGCGACGATCCTGGTCGCGGTGTGGACCCATGTCGCGGAAATGGGAGGAGGCGAGGTACACAAGGTTATGATTTAGTGGTAAACACAGTCAAACACCGAGCTCGCCGGCGAGCTCGAGGCAAAAGTTATGTCTTGGTTAGATTCTCTCCAAATAGTCGTAGAGTTAAAATTCATAGGGCCCACTTTCAACGGTACACTTATGTACCGGGGCGATTCTCTCCTACTCCCCTCTCTCCTGGCGACGGCCCAAGCCGAGGTCCGTACCCTAGTGGTGCCCTTGAGCAAGTCGCCTACTCCTCTCCTTGCGGCGAAGCGTCTTCAACGCTCGCCTTAGGCGGTGCGCCCTCTGCGCCCGCATCTGGCTGAGTGCCATCTGCGCTCGCCAACCGTCCGGTGACGCTGTAAATGCCGGTAGAGGCAAACAGCATTAGTCCGTTCTAAAAAAAAAAAAAAAAAAAAAAAAGGCGCTCGTCTCAGTCGCTCTCGAGTCGCCGTACGGTACGGACCTCTTTGTGACGTTGTTACGCTGCTCGTTGAATATACGAAGCTTATAAAAGTACTTGTGAAGTTTTACTTCGAGGACCCAAAAATGAGTGATCATCATGAAAACAACAATTGTGACGTCAGCATTGCTGACGTCACACTTTTTAAAAACACTCCGGAGGTTCTTTCTCCGTCATATATATATATATATATATATTACAGATAAGAGATATATATATATATATAATTTAGAAATATTTTAGTGAACTAGTTATATTGTAATAGGTAGGTTTATTTTATATCAGTAACTTTGTACTTAGATTAAAGTTATTTACTCATATGGGTTATAGTAAATTTTGTATTCTCTTTTAAAATAAAGATGTACGAAAGCTTTTAAAAAAAAAAATGACCAAATTCTATTAAACGGGGGTTTTAAAATACTATTCCACAATAACACCTATTGCTGGCCTAAACAAAAAATATAATAATTATCTTGACTGATCACGAACAAATAATAATTATTATTATGTATTCAATTTATATTATGAAGTGAAAAGTCTGAGTTTAGTAGACACACCATCCCTATAATAGTTGCCATGTCATCCAAAGCTATACTAGTCGATACACGTTAAAGTTTAACCTATTAGTTAGTGCGAGATATATAAACTATTGATATAGAGAGATAATATATGGATAGATATAGATAGGTAATGTTATATAAACTCATTCGCCCAGTATTAGTTTAAATTTCATTTCGTTAATAATAATATTAACACTACCTAACTAATACACGCATTATTTACAAGGAAACCAAGGTATTTAATTTAAACCAGCTATATACATAAACAACATGTGTATTGGTCAAAAAAATAATATCTGAAAAAATACACACTAAAATAACATTTACAAAAAGGTCATATAAATACAGCTTAAGAAATACAAATAAAATAAAAGTAAATACTCCAAGAACTAACTACGGTAAAAGAAACATTTTATTTGAGGGTGCACAATTATTTAATAAGTTACCTAACGATGTTAAAAACTGTAAAAATATACATATGTTTAAAACTAAACTAAAAAAGTATATATATGAACATGTTTTTTAAGTCCATACCACTAGAAAACTGGATATTTTTATATGTTTTAATATTAACTAGTTCTTAATAAGTTACTAGTTTTAGTATTTTAAGCTCATTGTAAGTGAACTACGTTCTTTATGAGTAATAAATCGTTAAACCTAAACCTAACCTAACACTTGTTCATTATGTAACCATTTGTTACAATACATTATCAAATGTTCGAAAATGTCTGCACACTTAATTTTTGATCGATGATAAATTATAATGATAACGCAAAACATATAAATGTATGTTTTCTTACACCATCGTGACTGCGCAATACTACATTTAAACGATAAATATAGAGCCATAACTAACAAAAATGTTGTATAGCTTTAAGACTTTTCTACTTTGTAATAAAATCAGTCATCATGGTTTAATTTCTTAAATTATTATATCAATAATCTACGGTATTAATACAATGAGACCTGATTGTTTGTAATGGATAAACTCAAAACTACATAACCGATTTTACCTTTCTGATTCTCTGATCTGATTTAAAAAATATTTCACCAGTAGAAAACTACATTATTCTTGAGTAATAGGTATAGGCTATATTTGATTCATCATCATTATCTTCCATCATTACGCGGGTGAATCCGCGGAACGCTAGTAAAAAAATAATAAGAAATCGAAAGTCTTACAAAAGATTTTTTTCTCATATTCTTTATTGTACACAAAACACAGATACAGTGGAGGCATTCGATTAAGGCATGTACATAGGCGAGCTTAACCCTAAAGAGAGTTTTCTTCCAGCAAACCTTAAGGACAGAGAACTACGTATAAGGAAGTAGGTTTCTGTGTACATCAAACAATAAGATATAAAAATAATCATGATACTACTACTGCTACAAAATAATATCAAGACCCTATATATACAAACATAATATATAAATATAAAAATATAATACTAACCAAAATATATACATACTAATCATTATAAAATACATATTAGTCTATAATAAATATATAAGCAATACAAACATACGCCAATTAAGAATTAGTTGAAGAGGTAATACTCTTTTACTCTCGCTTTAAAATAATCCAGAGGACGGCTAGCACGGCTAACACTAACATTTTTTATTGAAATCTTTATTGCACGCTTTGCAACCATAGTTATATTCTATAATAATAGCATAATTAAAAAAATAAGTCTATATTTAATTATATTTCTAAATAAAATGACCAACTAGAATGAACCTGAAAAGGTTCAACCAAAAACTCATAAAATTGTTTGACTATCGGCGAAGAAATCGGATCAAATATAGACAAAAATACAGCCAAATGTCCTTTTTTACATTACATTGCCTAATGCAGTATTCTACGTCGGAGCTATTAGCCTTTTGACAGGTTGTTTTCTGAAATACTGGTGTGAAATATTTGCAAGTAAAGTAAATATTTTCCATCAGATATCGCATTAAACAAGTCATATGTCATCATGTAATGCAAATTTATTTATTTCTTGTATTGTGCGAACATCGGTCATCATACAAAACATAAATATTTCTCCATGTTCAGTAACTCATCCGTAACCACAAAGAATACTGATGCGTATTCATTGTTTTGCAATAAATATTTGCAAAGTGGAAACATTTTAATACTTGATTAGTTTATTGATCTTTTACAACAAAGTGTTAAGAGGCCTACGTGAGCCATAATCCAGTGGAAAGCGACGTGCTTGAGCGTGTTATTTATGCGGTAGGATTGACACCTGCAACCTACCGCGGCCGCCGCGGCAAGCCGCCATCGCGTCGGCCGTGTCTCAAATTGTAATACTAATACCTCCGATGCACATTTGTGATAAATTAGACACGGTAATTTCGTTCAGCAATCAGTTTTGCGAAACTCGGCCCGTTTCCTCGTACGTTAATTCCGAATTAAAACTTCTACATAAAACATTAGGGACTTCATCCACGTACATAATTTTATTGCGATGCTTCGGAATGTACCCCTTAAAATGTGTTAAAATAGACTATGTGTTATTCTTGGGTGTACTGTATCTATTTTTAATCTCAACAAAATCATTAGCCACTTCAGCGTAAATAAGAAACAAACATACTTCCCATTAACAACATTAGTATAACTAAGGTAAAACTAAGATAGATGCAATAGTCATGACTCGTTCTACGTGATAATAATATTCACATAGGTGAGAGTAGAAGCAAGTCTTATTATTTGACATAACGTTTCATAAGTTTATTAGAGAAACCAACCATCCCTAACTAGGCAAATCCTCTCTCATGATAGCCGACTAACTTTTATGTAGTTGTATTTAACGAGACCGGCAGTTAGTTTCCCTGATGATAAGCATCACGCCACAGTTTTAAAATTCTACACGCCACTACATGACTCTGAGTCAATAGTAGTTTAGTGCCATTTGTGTACTAATTTTACTTGTTAAAGTGTGTTTTTCAACATAATCATAATAATGCACCCACAGTGTCAAATTTAGGCCCCTAAGCCAACAGGTATAGATAAAAGGAAAGTTGTGGTTATATGTACCCATCAAAACAGTATCACGCAGAATATTCCTTTATCGCCATCATTACTTCTTCTTCATAACAGCCAACTTATGAAAATTTTAGTTATGAAGTATATAAAATTCTTCTTTCGGTTGGATAATGCTCTCACGGTGTTGAATAGCTGTCGCTTCATCCCCATACGACGGAAAAATCATACGGAGAGTTAAAATTCGATGGTTGGTTGGTGAGCCTCGGTGGCCTAGTTTGACACGGATTGTCGGAAGACGCGGGTTCGAATCCCGTCCGAGGATATGATTTTTTTCTCTAAAGTTGTAATGTATAGTGCTTCTGTTACGTTAAAGTGTTTCATGATACAATCCACTTACAATAACTTCAAAATTTTAAAAACACCTAAGTGACGTAGGAAATCAATTCCTAAGATCTTCTACAAATAAGTAGATCAAAAAAAAACAAACAACCAAAGTCTAAAAAATAAACTATCATTCATCGATATCAGTCGTGTTATCTCATAATATTTTTCAACATGTCTCAAGTCGATAGAAAACTGGACAAATTTGTTCGGAGGTTGTTTGTAAAAAATGAGCAGTACAGTTTCACTTATGATTAATTTGTTACCACAATGACAAAGATTGAACGTGTTCTGTAAGTTGGCCGCTCTCATTTTAAGCATGCCAATTTAACTTTTAGCGCCTCATGCTTGTAGGTAGGTAGGCATCTGATCTAAGATGAAAGTAAGATTAGAACAATGTACTGACACTCCGTCCACATTTCATGTAGCTGTTCTGTTGTTGTAGTTCTGTTTGAAACGAAGTCAAAAGGTTAGGTACCCCAGGCCTAAAGAAAGATATGCTCAATGAAAACGTATATATATATGCTAGCTGCATCCCGCGGTTTCAATTGCATGGTGATGGATGATGTTGATGATGACTTTTTAATTCCTAAAACACCAACTAGAGCGAAAACGATCAATAAAATATTCAAATTGGTCAAGCCATTTTTACTTTTAGCGAGACTATCGAACAGTGATTGATTTTTATTACATAAGAAGAAGAACAAGAAGAAGGCGAACACATATATATACAAGAATAACAGGATGAAACCAACTGCATCACTGAAAAGTATTTTATTTATATTTCTCTTATTTTGCATAACATAAAAATATTTCAACTGACGATATTGATGAAATTTAAGTTGGACCGATTTCAATAAGAAAAGAAACATATAAGTCGGATGATCAGTAAATAGTTATGCGTGGTCGTATTTAAATAAAATATACGCGGTGACTTGAGTACCTCTTCCTTTTTTGGAACATTGTTGTTCCACAAATGGTTATCATTCACCAGTCTGTCGGATGTAACAAAATTTGCAATGAATTAGATATCTTTGACGTATCGGTTTATATTATGAAGGAAAGATTTGATTTACAGCTAGTACCCTAACTATCATATAGCAGATACTATAGCAGAAAACAAACTTCATCTTTTTTAATTTAAAATTTCGTATGATATCATACTTTTACCTACTTATTGTTTTATCATCATTATCGTCATAATCTCAGGACGTCCACTGCTGAACATATGCCTCCCCCACAAATTTCCAAAAGGACCGGTTGGAAGCGGCCTGCATTCAACGTCGTCTTGCTACGTTTATCGGGTCTTAAGTCCACCTCATCGGTGGCAGACCTACGCTTCGCTTGCCAGTCCGTGGTCCCCACTCCAGAACCATCTGGACCCATCGGCCACTTGTTCTGCATGCAATGTGGCCTGACCACTACCACTTCAACTGACTTATCTTCTGGGCTATGGTGGTGACTTTAGTTCGTCTACGGATCTCGGACGGTACAATGGATCGATGTGCGACTTTGAGCTTGCTTATGAGGTCTATAGTAATAGACCAAGTTTCAGTGCCATATGTCATCACTGGTAACACACATTGGTCAAAGACTCTTGTCTTGTATTGATTTTATTTAAAAAGTAGTGCTAACTTAGCACGTTGTGCTTACATCTAGTAGGTTGTTCGCTTGTGAATGAGAATACTTCTTCAAATATTTTAAGAAAGTGATGCGATACAGCCAGTTTTGCAAAAATATCAATAAAAAAGTTACTCGGTGTATAATATTCTAGTAAGTGTAATGCTCAACAAATATACCGTTTTTAAGGTTTAAAATGTTATGAACTCCGCCCACCACCAACAGTTTACCGCACCGCATCACATGTGTGATGCCACGCAAACCATGATTAGAAAATCTAAACACGATTCACTTGACCTGGCGATTGAACTCAGGACCTCTTTCTCAAGCATCAACCCGAGCGTCTTGATTAAAAAAATATCTCAGCTCAAGCGATATAAATCAAAATATTCCTATTCATAATTCCGTTATTTATATACGTAATTGTGTGAACATAGGGTACTCTTAATAATTTCTCTTCGAGTGAATGAGATGAGTGCAATTTAATCGTCTTCAACAAAATCGAAAGTAAGCGCATTCAAGCACTTCAAAACGGCACCAAATTATTTCGTACAGTCGTCTATAGCTGTAATATGTAGACATGTTTTTTACTGGGTATATACAAAATACAAAAGAAACATTACAAAAAGCACCTTAAGAGAAACATGCTTAGTAAGCCCCGCAAAATCCTTGAAAAATAATGTGTGATGTGGTCAAAATTATAGCATTATATAAACTACTTCTGGAAAAACCAAATCCTTTGCTACTTGCTATGTTTTTAGTTTGTTTGCATACCTAAAGAATTTCTTTCACGTTGCTCACAAACAAAACATATTCGAGTGTTTACACAGCACACGTAACAATTTTGGAAAGGTTTTGAATAAATGATTGGATAATATTATTTACGTAAATATCAATCTCATTTATCGCTTTACAATTTTAGGAAACCAGGAAATATTTTATAAAAACGACTTTTATTTCGAATATGTAGATCCAAAACCGACCTCAAAGTATTATAAATATGTATAGCTTGCGTTTGTGGAAGAAATACACAACGTTTAACGTTTTTCCATCCTATAAAAAATCCAGACACATAGTCCCTCAGTTCCTGATTCCAGGAACTTTTATATCTAGAGGTTCGGCCGGGCTGGACTAAGGCAAGCCGATGGGTGATGAATTGAACTGTTCTATATATTTCGTATGGACTTAGAGATAAGATAGAAGCTAGCTTATTACATTATACGAGACATACAGACATTTTATGTTAAGTGTGTATTTGTATAATATGGATGTTAAAACACCGTAACCAGTCCCCTTGTGGATGTTATGGTGCAATTGTATGTATGTACAAACCAACATTTTATATTTATTTTTAAACTGGTAAAAATGTTAAAACCACTTGAGTCGTTTGAGATTGGGCTCAATACTCAATATTACGTTGTCGAGAGAGATGCGCCATAATAATCTCATGATCGCATCATTTCCATTCGTAAGGGGAAAGTTTATTTTCACGCTATGGTATGAAGATCAGTGTATGTTATACTGAAATGTATACTATTGAACAATGTATGGTTGTAATTTAAATAATATTGGTATAAATGCCAATATTTTAAAGTAAAATAAAAATGTTAAATGCTTAAATGTGGTGCAAGGATGTTTACCTATACATAACTTACTAAGACCGTAAAACAATATTCAAATTATATTCAAATTAAAGCTACGAGTAAGTAAATGCAATTAATTATACCCGCGTTTTGAGAAAATATATATTTTCTAGTAATATAAAAATAATACACGCAAGCGTCCATTATTCAGTCACGTATACACTACTACTTACTACCAGTGGCTTATGGAGGATCCCAATAATCTATCTATCCACGGTTTTCCTTACTACCGATAGAAATTTGACATAACGTTCATACAAAAAGTGTCAAATATCTATCACTAGTAAGCTATACCGGCGATAGATAGATTATTGGGACCGGCCGTTAATCTGCATGGAATAAGTTTATCGGGACCACTAAATAATAACCAGTAGAAATAGAATAAAAAAATATATAATTATAATAAGGCCCGGGTACCTTTCTTACATTTTTATTAAAATTTGTTTAGCTATTTAAGCGTGAAGAAGTAACAAACACACACATTAACTGAAACTTAAGCATTTAAAATATAAGCGTGATAAAATAAAAAAATATGTTTAAGCGTATGACACACATATTACCTATATAAGTACGTTTTGAAAGATTAATGTGCAAGAATATAGCCTGTTAGCGGTCAAACTAGTATCAAAGTTGTCAAAGATAAAAAAACTTAAACAGGATTTCTAGTATAATCCGCGACATAATTAACACGAAAAAATACTAATAACAAAAAGCTTTGAGTGTCCACGTGCAGAGTTTTTGTTTTATTTAGAACCGGTCGTCATTGGCGCTGGAAGTGGGTTGAACTGAGTGCCTTAGAGGGCACTCATTTGAAATACTTCCGGGTTTCTATTATATCATTCCTAATTTATATATTATATTTATAAAATTGGCTCTGCTCCCATATATATTAATATTATAACTAACCCATAATAAAAGGTGTCCAAAGTATGTCATTCCCTGGCTCTTTAAATTAATTGCTGTATTGAGCTTGTGTCTATTCAGTAATTCCACAAATTACACTTCCGCATCTGTGTAACACGTGCGGGGATTATATTATGTATTGCTGCATATAATACTAATAATATAATCAAATCAAAAACATCAATTTAAAACAAACTTTTCTTTATCATCATCATAATTTTCGACATGCCGATGTACACTGCTTTTATGATGATGAAAATTTAAAAAAAAATGTTATTATTTGTTGATATCAATCATGATGATATAAATCATCGATGATATAAATAATATTTAAATAAATTAATTCGAAATTGATCTTTTATGCATTAGATGAGTGTATATATAATGGTTCTAATAATTTAGGCAGGTCTTCTCAGCATGCAGTTTTATGTACTACGGTACATACTCGTACATATAAAGACAAACTCCTAAGCTGACACATATTTTGGCCTGAACAATAGAACTCAAATTTTATCGTATTTCAGTTCAGAAAGTAAGAAACATCGAATCCAGTAAAATAACTGAACAAATTAGACTGGTGTTTTCATACTGAGTATGGTTCAGAACCAAGGTGGCAAAGTGTGCCATCAGATACACTATAGGTACATCTTGTTGCTTGATAATCTATACCTATACTTATAATAATTACAAAGAAGAAATATTCGTTTGTTTGAATTTAATAGGCTCCAAAATTACTCGACCGATTTGAAAAAATCGATCATCATCCATCACCATAACGAATAAACTCAAAACATCCTGGACCGATTTAAAAAAAATTATACCATTAGAATACTTTATTATCCCTGATGAACATAGGGTAGATATTGAGATTCATCATCATCATCCATCACCCTAATGAACAAACTCAAAAACTACTGGACTGTTTCCAAAAAATATTTCACCATTAGAACGCTGCATTATCCTTAAGTAATATAGGCTATATGTTTTTATTTATCATCATCTATAACCACGCGGGTGAAACCACGGAGCGCTGCTAGTGTTTAGTAAAACTGGTATGATATTATTCCTAGTTTTGAGTTCAGTCGAAATAAAGAGCAAAGCGATATGCCTCGAATGAAAACATGGAAATTAATCTAATTAAAATTTGCAAAACTAGAATAACTTTTGTATAGAATATCTATAAAAATTCTTTGAAGATTGAATTAATATTTTGTGTGCCAATATTTTTCTAGTGTCATTTTCTTACTTTTCATTTATTCGTTCACCATGAAATAACCCTAAGTTCCTCAATAAAAAAATTAAATATCTGACACAAGTATATAGTAGTGTATATATTATATATTTATCAAATCTATAATATATAAAAGTGTAACGGATCGCTGTCTGTTCATGATAGATTGTAAAAACACTTATTGGACTTTTATAAATAAAAATAGAATGAAAAAAAGATTTTTAGAATTTTTGTCTTATTTCTGTGCGTTATTGCACGCTAATCTCAGAAACGGCTAATCCGATTTAGATGTGGTTTTCACTAATATATTGTAGTAAGTTTAGTGTTTGTTTCATGTCAATCGGTTCAAATTAATAAGGTATTGAAATTTAAAGAATAACTCTCTCTCGACTACACCAAGACCAAGCGAGCGAAGCTGCTAGCGGGTCAACTGGTATATAATAAAATATATAATTATATCAATTTTATCAAAAGCTATACGTACATAACGCATAAAAATAATGAAATCTTACAAAATCAATGTTTGCACTTCGTAATGTAGCGCGTTGAAGTCTTTTATAGAGCAAAATGTTTCACTCACACTTACCTACCTCACACTTACAACTACTTGGATATTATAATTCGTTTTGTAATATGTTTAGGTTAAATGTGTATTAAAATAAAGGTGTCGTAAACTAAGGGTTTATTCCAAAAGCAGATAGTTTTACTCATGTCATTTCACTCAGTTTACATCTTTCATATTTTATGAATTTTAATTAGGATTAGCGAGTAGAGTTGCTCTTATAAAGTGCTCTACATATACATTTGAGAGAATTGATTTCTAATAAAATAATACCTGGAAATGCTCATAAGCCGAAGGTAGTTCCGTGTCAGTTGACGTCCGGCAAACCTTCAATATTTCCGAACAAACACAGTTGAATCACCCGCGTGCGCGACGGAGGGGGGCGAGCGGGGCGGTGCGGGCACAGCGTGCGAACATACGCCCGCGAGGCCGCTATCTTTTTACTCGCTTTACCTCTTGACATTCGAACTTAATGGACTTGCCATATTGAAATTTAAGCAGAACAACTACCGGCGTAATGGAATAAAATTAGGTTATCGTAACGAGAAAACCAACTTCGAGTGGCCATCTTAAAGCTCTCAGGCGCTCAACCACCCAATAGGAATTCGAAACATTTAGCATCGGTTGTATGGTTTGGAAATCTACTTTTCTCGCTCTTCGTGCCGCCACCGCGCGCGAGTGTGAACAGAACAGATATAGCCACGTAGTTTCTATTGCCGAATACTCATTGTTCTTGGCTATAATGGAACAAAATAAAGACAGAACAGCGGTTTTCGTGACTGTGAGACATAATTATAAGACATGACGAGTGCGAGTGAGACACAAAATAAGGTTTACAGGGTCGATGGCCGAGCGAAGGAACTTCAAATTGGATTTTCTTACGAATTATGCCTCATTTAGGACACGTCTATCATAATCATGTAATTACGTAGGCCAATTCCACGAGTTTTATTGATGTTGTGCATACTCGTACTATATGACACTAAGATGAAATTAGCATTTTAATTAATGCATAGTTGTGAATGCATAATATTCATAGCGACAACTGTACTAAAGTTTTTTATTAGTAAATAGGTCACATTGTTTTCAATATGTAATAAGTGTAGTAAGTACATAAATAGACTATAATGAATAAGAAAATGTGTAGGTATTTAGGTTGAGTTCTAGTAAGTAATGTAGTTTCAATATTCATCATGTTTTACAATAATTCTGCAATTATATGCATAGTGTGTGGATAAGCACGCGTCACCCATGCGGTGACGCTGTAAATGCCGGTAGACGCAAAGATTAATTAGCCCGTTTGAAAAAAAAAGGCACGCGTCATCCCGGTAGTGGGTGTGCGATGTGGGCGCGGGTCCTGCAGGTGAGTGAAGCGAGTAGCGGGACCCGGCGGTGCGGTGCGGCGTCCCGCGGTTGCCAGCGCTCGGGCACCGTTACGCCGGCGTCCTTGGCTGAGTTCTTTCTTGTGCGGGCGCAGCAGGTCGCTCCGAACTCGTTCCACGCTGTTGGTACCACTGCGCACGTGTGCCTATCTGTGTTAGTACATATTTCTATGTGTGCACTCTATTTGCCTCCCACATTACCTAACTCTTTGAGTCTGTATGCGTCATTAAAGCGTGTGTGTGTATTAATCCTGCTCCTAACGGATATTACAGAATATCAAATAAATGCTGTAAATTTTGTACACATTGATACGGAATTGATATTTGATATAAAAACATTTTTTTCTGGACATACCTAAATAACCTCGTTACTGCATTTTTGCTATAAAATTTACAAGTTGGTTTTGTTCTTTATTTTGCACGTGCATAAATTTGCCTACATCGGTCAAATAATCGAATTATAATCGTGTTCATTACGTCAGCGGCAACATTATCAATAAATTAGGTCTGCGACCTTGCCCAACCTCTGTTAATGAACAATGACATTACATTATTACATGTTCAGTTCCGAACAACTAAGATAGTTATTAACAGCCAAGGAGATCTTTATTGTTTGTCGAACACCCGGAATATAAGCGATAAAGTAGGTAAGTGGTAATGGCACTGTGCAAGTGAGTCTATCTGCTTTGTTAATATTTATATGTTTTAAAAATAAATAACTGAACATGGCAATCATAATGTTCCAACTGAAAACCTGCCAATGAAACAAGCTTATTTAAAAATATTGTATAAATAGCTTTACTTTATATTAAAATATTCTTATTTATAAATATATTACATTTATATTCAAAGACTATACGTCATACTTAAAGGAAAAACTATAAAATAGCCCATCTCGCATCGCATATGGAGCAAATTACCATGCAACCGTTTCCTCGCTGAATTGCTATGACCACTCTTTGCACCAGGTAGGTACGTCCCGGAACGGAAGTCAAGACACTCAAATGGTGATCAATTTCAACCCCAAGTGCCTGTTGTCTACACTGCTACAGGAACAAACTGGTATTTTTCCTCGACAGGCAATCTGAGTTTCATACATTTATTAATTGGTTACTGACAAGCATGATATAATATATACAAAAATAATTGCGAAAAATGAAAGGGAATATAATTAACACGATTTAAATATATTGGAAACAAATACTAAATGATATCTATATTAAAGAACAAGTAAGAATATTGCCTCTAAAATTTAACGATTGTTTTTAAATACTAAATAAAAAATGATGTACCTACAATTATCAAGTACGTAGGTAAGTGGTAGTTTTATAGTTTTGCCGTATTTTATTTATGTATATATTTATGTTTCATGTTTTAAAATAGTAATCCCATATCATGTCTATTTGCACACCTATGTCATCAATGTAAAACTAAATGTATTTGGTTGACTCTTTGTTAGACTGAATGGCTTAACGAATATTTATGAAATTTGTACAATTTACTAAATGAGTACTAACTTCAAATTTTTAATTTAATCGATCTTCGGTCCTAGAATATGAAAAATCGCGCGGTGTGTGTGGCTAGTCATACTTCACACTAAAGTTTGTGAGTTTGTTTTGTTTTGTTTATTTATTGCATCATATGAATTACAATAGGTCTTACAAATGTCCTATGTTAGTGTCATATGACCATGGAAGGGTGTATCAATGTAGAGAAGAGCTGACCGATCGATTTTATTTCTGTCTTTATGTAAATTAATATTAAAAGAATTCGTCTAAGTCATAAAAACATTTTTCTATTAAGAACGATTTCAATTTTTTTAAGAATATATTATCATTTTGAATGGATTTTATGTCCTCTAGAATTTTATAATTTTTTTTATCGACATTTGAATAGAACCCGTTTTGTACATTGTCAGTTTCCACGGTGGTGCTATTTACTTATGTGGGTACCGAGTATTTGATCACCCTCTTTTTTATAAAAATGTGCATATTTTATTACAAATTTAGCTTTTTTCTAATATATATATATTGAAGTTAAAGATAAGATCTTCAAATGTATGAAGTGAGGCCTGCAGCTTTCAGGTGTTTGAATATTTGAGTGTTTAAGTGTGTTTGTATGTTTGTTACTTCTTCACACTGAAAAGGGTGATCAATTTTGATGAAATTCGTATGGAGGTAAATGAAGCGCTTGAAGTGGCGGATACCTAATAGTTTTCCTCAACATCGTCATCATCATCCATTACCAAGCGGGTGTAACCACGGCGCGCAAAAAATAAGTGAGACAATAATTATGGCATAGTTACGGAACCTTTATATGAGTTGATTCCCGAATGACCGAGTTTATTATGTCACTGTCGCCCACTTTAAACATCATTTAAGTAAATTAATAATACTATGTTTTATTATTAGTGTATACAAAGTCTATATGCATAGTATACAATTTTTTCTTAGGCGTCACATTACGAAGATGTTGCAAAGTTATTCCGTGTGCTTGTTAACTATTACAATAAATTTCGAAATCGTAATCGTCAAAGGTCAGCAATCATCGATAGAGTATCTCGTGCTCTCGATTCAAACTTACCACTTTGGGCAATCGAATGCGCAATTACTGGAGTTCTTAATTGGATTTTGTTTTATTTTAATGAAGGCTTTAAAGAGCTTTTAATGCGATGAGGCTAATATAGCGGCAGGTTTGCGCGTTGGGCAATGTGCAAGGACGCACGCGGCGGCGGCGCGGCTTGTTGGCTGTGTAGTGGTGTGGAGGTGCGGTAATGCTCGCCGATACGATACCCGCTACTGTAAGCGATGCTGCAATAACACCCAATATCGGCCAGCTCAGATGTTCAACTGGAAGGCTTACGATTTTTAATCATCACTAACGAGTTCACCATCGTGAACTCATTAGTGACTAGAATATTGCCATACATCATTATTTGCAAAAAGTAGTATTTTGAACACATTCATTCTAGAACTAGCAGCGCTCCCCGGTTTCACCTGCTAGGTGGTGGATGATGATGAATTGAAATATGTCGCTTATGTTCATCAGCGATAATGTAGGATTCTAATGGTATTAGATTCTATTGTTCAAATCGGTGCAGTATTTTTTAAGCCAATTCAATTTGAATTCAAACAAAAAATCTTTCTCTTTTTATAATATTATAATATAGATAAACTAATTATATGAGGTACCTATGTATATCGCAAAATATTTTTGGATAGCAAATATTTCATTTATAATTTTGTGCTATGTGAAGTTTGAATCAACAGTGATAATTTGAACCTACTATATTCAGATATATTCCTAAATTGCAAAAAAGGTAATAGTGAACACCTATAAGTAATTCATCCACAACTTAAAGGAACTAGTCTCAATTTGAAACGACGACATACATAAATATACTCTTAAGTAGAATACGAGTATAATGTTGTCACTGAATTTAGTATAGTAGGTGCTTACTAATTTCAAATATAATTGGCACGTCCATAAGAAGTTTCGTTGAACTATTCTACAACCACAGCAAATATGCGATAAACATTACCTTCATATTAGAGGGCACATGTTCCTCCTTGAATTAGAGGAGATTTAAGGAAACGCGCCAGCGCACCACATGTTAAGTTGTACCTTTTTAACTAATTTATCTCTGACGGTCAAAACACAATTAGCCCAACCACACGTCGTGCTAAATTATGGAAAACTAAAGTTTCTTAGTAACTTGTAGTAGATAACTAAAATGGTTTACCCAAATATGAACAAAATTTATAAGTTTACAGGTTTTCACATAATGTTTTTGATCGTGTTATGTATGAAAACATATCACAAGCTAAATGTGAAAAACATGCGAAACCAAAACAAAAAAAAATTAAAACTAAATAAAATCAATAATTGAGTTAAGAAAATATTAAGAACGGCATCAAGGTCACTACCTACCGAAATATAATAAGTTGCATGACACATGCAACATCTCGCTTGTTCACCTAACACACCATGAATCAAATTAGTACACGAATACACATTTATTCTACGCACACATAGGGAGCAAGGCGTTTTCGTTCATAGTGTTCGACACAACTATTCTGTGTGCGTAGAGGTGTAGCCCTGTGTGTGTTACCCACACACGCACACAGGAGGTTCAACGTACCAGTCACCACTACGCGAGTTCCTTGTTCCACTTTAACACTGACACTATATTATTATTGTTCCAATGGAGTTTCCGAGTAAAGCTTTTTTTAATACGTGTCCTTATTTTTATCGTCTCGAGTTGACGGCGAGTTGGGTTATACTGATCCAATACGGATATGAAAAAGTTCCATTTGCGAGCACTACAATCAACTTGGATCAATATATAATATGGGTTGAGTAGTGTAAGCCACTCTCTGTATATTAATGTCTACTCTCTGTATTGCAAAATCCGTGTCCTAATTAAACCATATCGTTAACAATACGGCCATTAAACTTTTAATTAATTTCAAAGAATAAAACTAATATAAAGGATATAAATGAAACAAAGCAAAACCTTAAGTTTTGTAATTTCAAAGCCTGCAACCGACGGCTTTTGAGAGCTGGTCGTGTATTCAGTTTAGCGCGGTAATAACTCCTTGTAATAAAACGGTTGGTACCTATAATACAATCATTATAACTTGTTATTAAAATAAATGTCAGTTAACAAGACACAAAGGCTAACTGCGACGAAATGATAGTAAAATTTTATAGTATATATGATCGGCGAGATATTTTGAAGTTTATAGATGGAATTACTGTTCGGTACAAAAGACTTCAACGCGCGCGTAACTCCCGTAGCAAGCGTAGCAGTACTTCTTGTTTACGAGAAACATGAGTTTTATTACAGAAGTCCACACAAATACTTCTTGATCTGTTGGGATTCTATAACTTTTCCATTAATGTACACTGACTATACTAACAAGATATGTATACCGATTCGTAACTATATTTACTATACTGTTCCCAAATACTCATTGCAATTTTACTGCCGTGCGATTCTCTTATGATTCGTCGTTACGTTTGTCGACGAGTTCACCGATGTCAAATACTTTATGAGATATCGCGTCTACATAAGGTTGTTTCCAACGATTCTTGTCATCTCGTCATTAGTTTCACGGGTGTGGTCAAAGATGCAACGAAGTTTGCTCTTAGAGAATCGCACGGCTGATATGAATGTCCATTTGAAGGATTCGATTTGTATACAAAGACTATCCATACTATAATATAATTTATAATAATTATATTTAGGGATCTGGCGAAACGTTTGATTGAGGCGTCGGGTGACCGAAATGCTGGCGCCTATTTTGGGCAAAAACTTAGCATTGCCATCCAGCGTGGCAATGCCGCCAGCGTTTTGGCCACTTTTCCCCCCACTATGGGGCTTATAGATTAGATAATTTATTATTATTATTTTTTATTTAATTTTTAATTACTAATTTATAATAATATATAACAATTTATAATTCTGTCACTCTCTCTACCTGTTTGTTACCTTATCACGCCTAAACTGAGAGGAGATATATTATATCCGTGGGAAGGACATAGAATACTTTCCCATCCATGTATGCGCGGGGGAAACCGTCGAGCGTAGCATGTTTTATATTAGGAAAGTATCCAGGGTAATTATAATATAAAGTAAAAAATGCATGTGGGTAAGTGACACAAAACAGACTCATATTTCGTAGCAAGATTCGAAGATTAGCCAATTTCTATAAAACCCCGGTTGGAAACGATATTTTGTAGACTAACAAAATATAGTGGCCGACTATGTGCAACTCTGTCATAAAATCTCAAAACCGGTTTTGCAACATGCCATTGGGTTTTTAACACACTGCCGCAGGTTTATATTTTTATTTTATTTGTATACTTAGGTAGTTGCCATAAATGCAGTTTGATATAATTTGTTGTTTTGTGTGTATTGTATAATTTAAGTGCTTTACTCTATGTAGGTGTATTTGCTTGCTATATATACAAAACATTTGCATATAATTATACACGTATATTTTGTTTATTTCATCATATAAACTATGGTTTATATGTAATTAGAACATCTAATTGATAAAATATATATATTGAAAATAATATGTAAGTATATATTTTTACATTTATATTTTCTCACAAAATTTATTTGGTTAGGTTTTTGGGTCAATATTAATTTTTATAGAATATATTCTACTCTACTTACCACTGTTTTAACAGATTATGTTATTCATTAGTTCTTCAACAACTACTTACTTCTATAAGATTCTGAAATATAAACCTAAGTTTTATGATAAACAGGATATGAACCTGATTATTTATTATTTATTTTGATTTTCGAATGACTAATCAAAATGCATTCCTTGATCTCAGTCCGAGTTTCGTCTACGTGATTAAAAAGAAAGTTATAAACAGCGAAAGTTACTAATATGCAAAAGAGCAAAAGTGTAACGTAGACACAACATCTAAGTCACCGCGGTTTAGTTATTTTCATTCTTCTTCGTTAGTTAGTATAGAGATTGCGGATGAAATATCTTTTTAATAATGTTTTTTTTTATCAAAATATATTTCAAGGCTCTAGGAACGTATATGCTTGTAAGTTTTAGTGTCCATAAAAAACTGAATGCAATATACATGACAACGATACTGAATAATAATCCACTCGTACAATTGTACTCTGTGGTTTAGGCCTCAAAGCCTTCCATTTTGTACAGCAATTTTATATTCACTTCCATATTCCTTCATTTGTAAAACCGAAACAACAACGTTTTGCCGAGTTTTAACTGAATATTGAACAAAGATAGCGATAATTCTACAAATCCACCAAACCGCACCGGACCTGCGTGGTGGAGTATGTCACAACTCTCTGAGAGAAAAACTCGAGTCCCAGCAGTGGGAACACAATAGGCTGATATGTTATTGCGATAATTTTGTATGCACCTTTTTTTTAAGTTATGACTAATGAATCAAACCAAAACCTAAGATAACTAAGTATTATCAAAATGATCTGAAACGATTCTCTAAGAGCAAACATCGTTGCATCTTTGACAACATCCGTGAAACAAATGAAGAGGTGACAAGAAACGTTGGAAAACCAACCTTATGTAAAAGGGCGATCTCATCTCATAAAGTATTTGAAATCGGTGAGCTCGTCGACGAGCGCATCGACGAATTATTACAGAATCGCACGGCAGCTTCTAGTTAATCCAATCTCTCTATATCTTTCTCTCTACTAGTAATAATATATTATATACATTAACTCTAACAGGAGATAGACACAATTTACAACCGAACTGCCCACCGCCGCCGTCCCAGTTTCGCTTCTGCTATGCAGTGTATGCACAGTATGTACAGCCCACTTACAATTTATAATGTAATAGGTTCGTTTGAGTATTTAGAAAATAATTTTAAGGTCAATGTAAAGGTTAGATATATAAGTCTAATAATATAACCACCGAGTATTTATTGGAATCCTTAATATGAACCGACATCATCTGATATCTTGCCCTTGACTTTTGCCAGCAGTAAACAAGCATGAAATCAGGCCCGGACAGCTTAAAGTGATTTCAGTCTAGTAGAGATATATATCTAAAGTAATTTATTTTAAGGTGCATCTTTGTATACGAATACAAAGATACAGTTAATGTCTTTACGTTTTATTTATGGTGACAAGTGTAAAAGATAATATATGGTAGTAATTGTGTTCCATTGCACTTGGTTTCACAGTGTTAATTAATTATATACATATTCATACTGATAATGTGTTCTAATCACGTCATTAAAAGAAAAGTTTCAGACGAGACCCAATAAAATTAAGAATTGTATATTTAATCACATAATTACTGAAGTGTCTAAAGTCAATACCGCAATGAATTGTTCATGCGAGGACGTATAAAAAAATTAAACAAGTTTTATTAAAACGGTCCAACCAGGTGAAAACCGCGAAGCCTTAGCAATACGAGTAAATATTGCACGGTTTCTACATGCTTGCGGTTGTCAGCCTGGCTGGATCTTCGAAAGCAGACGCTTAGGTTAGCGTTAATAATCCATTTACTCTATTCATTGATTCGATTTGTTAAACATTCAATAGAACAGGTACAAGTAGTAACGGCAGCGAAGGGTGCATACAGACGAGATGACTCGCTGCAAGTGACTTTCACCTTCGGCGCAAAATCATGCAATGCTCGCGTCACATTATGTGCAGAAACTCTGTAATAGAATACAGGCTTTGACAGCTCTATACTATTGTACCCATCGTGTACACTCACATTAAATAGACAAAATATTCACTCTTACCTTATGCTGTACCCGATGTCAAATTGTAAATAGGTGCCTCGTGTTTGTTTTATCTGCAACAAAGAAGTATTATATTATGGAGATGTATTGAATAACTTTAACGATTCGGTCCACAGGATAAATATTCGTACTTTAGTGGATAATGTGTCAACGGATAATGTGACATTCTTAACAGAATAAATAAATTATCTCAGTATGCATTTCCTATCATATTAATTTAAAAGATAAACATTTTGCGCTATACTTATAGGCTGTTGTTTTGTTTACACTTAAACTCTTCATCACACTTATAAATTCGAAAGTTTGTGGGTTGGCATGTGTAACAGTATATCACTTCTTAACGAGGAAATGATTTGGAAGTTTTGTATGAAATTTGTAATGTTGATATTTATTGATACATATATTTAAAGCCTAAAAACATAGTAGCTTGGCCAAGGTTGGTATAAATACTAACAAATATCAGTGATGATAAGGAACTTGATCTTGTTGATAGAAACAGCCAGAGAATTTGAGTCATAACTTTTTAGACCTCGAATCGAAAGCTTTCACGCTTTATTTTGTTAGTGAATGACTTTACTACTATCGATTCCGTATTTCATTTTTCAGTATTCATGGTACCGAACTTCTCTACCTAGTTTACTTCTCTAAGTGACCGCTAGAGGCGCAGTACCTACCGTTTTCCATAGAAAACTTTTATTGGATCGAAAGCTTTCACGCTTTATTTTGTTAATGAATGACTTTACTACTATCGATTCCGTATTTCATTTTTCAGTATTCATGGTACCGAACTTCTCTACCTAGTTTAGTTCTCTAAGTGACCGCTAGAGGCGCAGTACCTACCGTTTTCCATAGAAAACTTTTACGCCATCGCTAACGAGTACGAACGCTTAAAACTCATGGTAAATGTACCTACAGGTCTTTTTAAGGTGTTCTGATGAGCAGGGTAAAGTTAACTAGATCTAAGTTATGTGAACAGTGACACATGATAAAATTTGACTATAAAATAACGGAGTATCACGTTTCTACTCTTGAGGAATTTTGGACTTGGATTTGACACTTTGAAGAGATAGAATAACATTTTTACCTCAGTGGTTTAAATAGGGATTCGATGATCCCGTGATGGGAACGTAACAAAAGAATGTACAACGAATAAAATACCTTTGCTGATCGTTAATTTTGCTAATACAAATTTACATTTCCGCCTATATATACTATAATGAGATATATGATCATACTCGTATATTGACTTTAGCTTGGAAAGATACGGCATATTTTTTTTCTATGTTTCACGCTAATCGCAAAAGTCGTAATGTTTCATGATTTATTAACAAATTATTTAGTTCAATGGTATCACATCGGGTCAGCTACGCAAGCAAAGCCGCAGGTGGGTAAACAGCTAGTAAACAAATACAGCCGTGCGATTCTCTAATGATTCGTCAATGCGCTCGTCGACGAGCTCACCGATGTCAAATACTTTATGCGATATCGCCCTTGTACTCAAGGTTGTTTTTCCAACGTTTCTTGTCATCTCGTCATTTGTTTCACGGATGTTGTCAAAGATGCAACGATGTTTGCTCTTAGAGAATCGCACGGCTGTAATGATTCGTCGACGAGCTCACCGATGTCAAATACTTTATGAGATATCGCCCTTTTACATAAGGTTGATTTTCTAACGTGTCTTGTCATCTCTTCATTTGTTTCACGGATGTTGTCAAAGATGCAAAGATACTTACCTCATTGTCTAGACAATTCTGGGCTTGTAATAAAGGTGGTTATACAAACAATGTTTAATTGTAACATATTTTTTAAATATTGTTATGCATCGATCACGTTTAGTTTACGTTAGAATATAAATACATTTATAAAATTGAAACAAATAGCAAAGAATTTCGTATCGTAAATCGTTATCTACAAAATATAATAGGTAGGTCTAAATCATTACTATAAACATATCACTTGCTTATTTCTATAATTATTAATATTGTTATCATCTATGTATCAAAATAATTGCTACCTAAACTTAGTAGCTATGTCGATTCGCGACTTTAAAATTGAATGGCATCGTCAACCAAACTTTGCGGGTAGATGCAAATACTGAAGGAAACTTTATTGAAGCAACATTCTGCGCGCACTACAAAGTCTCTGTTACTAACGACATTTCAACCGAAAATACAAAACTAGGGATATTATTAACTAACTATACATATATCTGTCATAAAATTTCAATAATTAATACATAATGTCATTGCAAATTGGTCTATGCATTATATTATGTATATGTGGTTCATACTGCGTTGATGAATATTTATGGTACAAAATGATACCAAGAACTTTTAAACGAGTATTCAGACAGATCTGGGACGTTTCGTGAGTACATTCTGAGCTGTAGTACAATCATTTGTGTACAAAACTATTACACTAGTCATAGATGCACCTTTTTTACATGATTTTCTCTGTAATAAAGTGTGAAAAGGAGCTGGTTGGCTTTTAAAACGCATGTAAAATGTTGGGTTCTGTAATCCAAAATATAGCATTGAAGGGACGTGACAATCGTCTGCTTTCCACTCGTTATCGTTGATCCGTTTTTGCCAAATATGAAAGTAATATTTGATACCTACCTACTTTACAAGAATGAAATTCAATACAATTATTGTTGTTTTTTGCTGTTGATACAACTATATAAATTTTACTTTAGAATGGGAAACCATAACCTCAATATCAGAGTAAATCCAAGGTATTTTCCAAGTTTCATGTGAATGAGGATACAAGTTTAAAATTAACGACATTTATCTTAATCTCAATTTGGTAGTGCCGCATAGTTCAGTGAATGACGTCAGTTGAATTAACATTGCAAACTGCGAACCAAGAAGTAAAAATTTCAATACTGAGTCGTAAAACTCTATAAGTATCGCGTGTAAATGAGCGCTTTAAGTTAAAAGGTTGTTTTGCATGAAACTGGTGCAAACTGCAAAATAAAGTGGTTCAAACCGCAGAAACCAGTCCTACGACAGGAAGCGGCCTCGGCGGCGCCCCGCAGGCCTGTCACTCCCCCCCTGGCCCGCACAAACACCTGATCCAGACAAAGCGTGTCCTTCGCGTAGTGACGCATACAAGTGCATTGCACTAATAATAACAAGTCCTTTCCATGTCCGGTAGGTAACACACGGTATTTACTCGTTGCAAAATGTACGTATACTTCATGGTGACAACAAAACCACAATTAAGTAATTGAACATTTGTGTTAATTTGATATTCACTTCGCAGTTGCTATTTTTCTCTGCCTACGATGACCTACATTTTAACTTGTTTAGCTGAACTGAAAAGGATTATTATAAAATAATTTTGACACACCTTTGCAAATGGATATTCTGGAAGAGATCGCTCAAAAGGAAAACACTATCCATAGGTATACTTAGTTTTCTTTAGATTTATACCTTAAAGGAATAACCAAAAATGCTGTTAAACGTATAAATCTACCTGTCATATTTTTTTAACTTCGTTTTGTATTATGTAAATGGCTTTATAAAACATTTGTATGTCCCCAAAATAACTATGGCTAAAAGGATAGCATTGTCTTTATTGAAAAGATATAGGCCTATTGATCTTGATAATACGTCTGGCATAGCCGTTCTGTAGGTCACTCAGATTAAGCAAACCTAGTTACAAGTAACACACTCGCAAATGACGCACTCACTCACACATCACTACAAATATTGAGTATTATTTGTAGTGATGTGTGAGTGAGTGAGGTCGAATATACAATGAAAAAAATGCTAAAAACCGAGTCAGGGGATGTAAGGAGTGAAATCGACCAAATGTTTATTTTTAGTTTTTATGTTTCTTTGTCTATTTGTACGGGCTAATCTCGGAAACGACTAGACCGATTTAAATGAAATTTTGTATAGTGGTAGCTTATATCCCTGGGCTACATATAGGATACTTTTGATCCCGTTAAATTAAAGATTTCTCGTGGGATAGTTATAAAATGTAATTACCCGTATCCCGCAAGTCCACGCGAACGAAGTCGCTGGCGGGTCAGCTAGTGTACAATAATTATCTTCTTAAATGAACACCGCACTTTGTATGTGAACACAGAATCTGAAAATTTGTTTATCTATGGTTAAGTAACAATTAACTTAGCAGTAATTACAATTAAAAGACAAATTACAAAAAAAAATTGTATCGCCTATTTAGAAATAGCGTAGAGAATACAATTGTGGGCAGCTTGTGCTATTCATCTGAATAAAAATTGCTGTCTTTTACTGCCATATTTACACTTAGACAATAATAACAACCGAGTGTTCCTCTGGAATACGGAACTAATTAGTTGGTACATGTATACCAGTAGTTATTTTTCAGTGAAACAATGACGCAATTCGGTACGTCAATTTAATGGAAAAAAACTGGCACACAATGCGGGATCTCTGTAGCCTTACAAGGTTATAAAAACCCAAAGTAAACTAACGGGCTCGGAAATGAAACGGTATTCTCACTGTCTGTCTCTAGCGGGTACTACAACTTCTACGTCACAGGCTCAAAGGCGAGCCGACAAGCCGGCCTCTTCGGTCGGCCAAAGAAATGATCTCATAGAAAGTAGAGCGAAACCATTTACTTATTCAGTACAGCGTCGGGTGCAAGCGAGACGTTGCTGCGAAACTGGCTCATTAAAATAAAAATCCGATTTTCGAGTGCAACTCGCGCGCAGCCGAATAAAAGTTTCCGACGAAATTTGCTCGAGTTATTCCAAAAAAGGCGCGCGAAACGCCCCTGCGACGAGATGGCGAGATACAAGTGCGAGGTGAAACCGACCGCAATAGCCTCCGACGTGCAGCCTCACGACCACGACACGACGCTCACGCGTTTACTTTCGATACCGGCAATACAGGCCATATCGAATCTATTGTGACCACTGCAGTACCTATACCGACCAACATATAAATACCTAAGTTATTTACTTAAGAACTCCTTTTTGTTTTAGAATATCTAAGTAAATTTCTTTTCCGCATTACAATGTCTGTTTTCACTGTACAAAGAGAGCCATTGTCTGAACATTACGCAGCTTAGCGTTGCATTAAGCGCACGATATAATGCAGCTCTATAATCATCATAGTCACGAGTCACGTTATCTGCACGCGCATTCGCTATGTAAATAACACCATGCACGGCATTCCACTGTCTGACAAAATACTATCGTATAAAAAATTGGTGAGCGTGTTTCGGCTTCATATATCGAAAATACGTTAATATCGATTGCAAAATCGTTCTGATTATTTTGTGTGGACAAGTGCCCTGGTTTTGAGTTCCAAGCCCAGTACGAGCAATTTCTGTCATTATTACTTTAAAGCATTTTCTCTTGTAGCATTCTTCATTAGCAAGGTTAATGGTGAGCGCAGCGTGACTGATATATCCAGAGCATTGCGCGTCAATTACATGCGCGGAATTCACCGAAACCTGAAGAGACGATGCCTTTCACAATTGCGTCCTTTCTAGCTCTTAATCTTGGAATACATTTCATGATTTATTGTTTGTGAGCGCACTTTATAACATAATGGCTCATAAAACTGATTTCAGACGGTGAACTCATTTGTGGCTGATCATATTTTTGTATAATTTTCATTTTGTTGTCATAAAATGATAAAGCAATCGTTAATAATTATTATATGGTTTTGCAACGAAGGTGACCTACAAAACCAGATTCATGCCAGTTAACGAATTACCAGGATCCATAACCTAATTGGAAACACTTTTAAGTCTCTGAACTTCAATAGAGTAGGTAACTTACATCTAGAGAATCAATTCTATAATAATCGACTTGTGACGAAAATACAGTACATTTATGCTCAAAAAATCAGCGTGGCATTCATCGTGGCTAGTATCTTTGTCACGTTTACGACCTTGGAAGAAGTAGGTTTATATGTAGTTCAAACGCTGCTGACTTTTTTAAACATATTGTAATTCTCAAATACCTTGTTTGTTGTTTTGTAAATAAGGTTCTTAGCTTTACTTACTCCAAAACAAATGTTCTCACATCCATATGATTGATTAGGGATGCTTACGTATGCTATTCTTTAAAAGATGTGAGAAATGTAATATGCTTTTAATATTATTATAATGAAAATAGAAAAAAATCGTTTGCCCAAGCTTTTACTTTGACAATAATATGTGTCTCACGACGCTCACGAGCCGATTCTTCAAAGGCTGGCTGGCAAGATGCCATGTCAATCATCTAGCTAGAGAAACGGACCTGCACTTGCCTTACATTTCAATTTATTTGCCTACTGTTTTCACGTTGCACTTAAATTATGATAATTCCTTAACCACATTTGTGGGAACTGATCTATCAGAAGTAGCACAGCAATGTGACAATGAAACTATCTTAGGCAAGCGTGGTGCGTAGGGGTAAGCAAGCGTATTGCCAACTCATAATCATTAAGAATGTTCAGGCATTACGATCCCAATATAGTCCATGACCACGGGGGTCTATTGCGCCTTAGCAGATAGACTAGTGGCCAGCCTTATTGTTGAAGATTTACGACTACCTACTACTATAACGTCAATACATGGCAAGACACCATCAGAAGGCAACGGGCGCCAGCATGAAACAGCTTTCAATACTGCACTCGAAGCTATTACTCCGGACCAAGATCTTGATATACAAAACTTACATCAAGCCGCGACTCACATACGCGGTTCCGGCGTGGTACGCCTACGCTTCAAAAACAAATAGAAAAAAACTGCAGACAGTAGAAAAGATATGCCTAAGGACGACAGTACACGTACCCCGATACGTGTGGAACACCACCTCGCACGCGACCTCAAAATAGACACCATCGATGAGTTGGTAATGAGACTCGCCGCAAACATGTTCGCCAGAGCAGACGCAGACAATCACGAGCACTTCAGGGAAATAGCGCCCCTTCACGCACGACCGCACGATGAAAAAGGCAAAAGGAAAATGAAACCCTTCTCACAGAATTTACTCCCCTTTGACATCAACAAAGAAGAGAGTTCCACAGCTGTATCAATGCTGCCCCCAGTGGTCAGAATCTCTGTAACCAATCAGTCCGCTGGGCTTCCTCCGTCTAGGCCCCAGGAGGACGAGGAGACAGGGGTCTCACTCGGCGCGGCCTTGATCGCTCAGTTTCATGGGTTGTCACTGGGTTGGCAGTATCGTGAAGCCGTGGTATTCCAACCCAAAGACTGGTCCATAGCAAGGGTTAAAGTAGAGGGCAATCGCTCTGAAACTTTCCCCCGCACATCTTTGTGTGTGCGAGATGAAACCCTTGACATGGCATTTATTGTCCTTATTTATACAAATTCTAGGACAGATTTCGAATTTTTTCGAAAATTTCGAAAAGAATTGCTATTAGCGGTCACCAATCGTAGGGTGACCGCATTAGGCGTTTGTTCACCTCACTAAACAGTTACGAACTTAACAACACTTCTTGTTTAACCCAGCATGATTAAATTAAATGTGAAAATAATAAACCACTTACAAGGTCGTTGAAATAGAAAATAGGAAACCTCCTATCTCATAACTTGCCGTTACTGCTTCATTTCTTCCTCTCACTTACCCACTGGCGATCTGTCCTTCATGTAGACTTACATTGACACTCCGATTACTTGATAAGATAAAGTAAATACAACAGCAACGTGGAACTGCTCTCGTAGTCACTTAACTGACAACATCTCCTAAATAAGGCAGACGTGCAAGTTTTCGTGTTTTTAAATTAAAGCCGTTAATTTTATTAAAGTTATTTTTTTAAAACTAAAGCCACTTTTAAATCTGTGACAACATCAGATTGCACTCGAATCTTCTGATCAAGTACGAGTATTACGAGTAGTTACCATGCTAGATTAAAAATAAAAATACATAATAGCTACCTAATGTCGAGTATCTACCTATGTGACTCGATATATACAACCTAATATATAATACGAGTATATACGCGTGTATGTTGTTAGGCTTTGTTGGAATGTTATAAATATTATCTAGCAGTACATACACATGCAAGATGAATATTTGCTATTTCCTCTAATATTTAGTTTTTTGTTTTTAGATATGTCATCTTCCAAATAATGTTAATTATTATTATATATATATATATATATATATATATATATATATAATAATATATTATAGCAAGGAATTCCGCTACTACAACAATATAAAATACCGCACCCCATCCCGCACTTTGCGAGCAAGATGACGTGTCCGATGCACGGGCACACATATAATCATTGTAGGAGTTGTAGATCGTAAAACAGTTTTTTTTTGCGGGCATTGCTATTGTACCGTACGGAATGTGAGGCAAGACACCCTACAGGTTTCACGCACACATGTGCATGTGTAATTGCGTCATCCCATTGATAGTAGCGATAATGCTGCCGTTCTATGGAGTCACTGGGCTATGCTTCTATATATTCTTCTACGTGTTGAGGACTGATTCGAGTACCTAAGTTACTAGGATGTTACTGTATGGTGACAAATGGTGGACACTTGGTTCTGTCTGAAGTGTTAGTTATTGTGCCTCAATAAGCATTGGTGTCATTATTTTTTCCGGATTGAAACGTGCAAGTAAATTAGTACGCGAATATTAGTAAATAACGACGTGATGGATCGACAAGCGTCGTTCAGAGTTGAGCATACATTTGAAAAGTAAATATCTTCATTTATACTGGACCTATTTATTACACACAGCAAGAAGCTTATCATCACGTGAACGAGCCGTCTCCACACTTACTAGTAAGTATAAAAATCTCTGCACACTCTTTCCTAAAGTTATTTATGTATCATTAATTCCTAATGTGACAAAGAATAAAAATAATGATATGTTGACTTTAATAACTGGGTAAATTCGGGTTCTTTTGTAAGTGTTTGTTCGACAATAAGTTTTACAAATATTAGCTCGTCGTAACAGTGGTGAGCCACCTGCAAAGTGTAAACAGCAACACTGTTGACGATGGTAGCTTCGCCAAACATTCACTGTCAATATCTCACTTGCATTTAGCGCATCGATGTCGCTTCATTTGTTTCACAATTTAACGCTTGGTATAGAGGGAGAGCTATCAGCCCATCCGAATAGGAAAACAGAGGACATAATATTGCCTATAAAAAAAACGTTCTGGAGTTTTCAGATAATGTTAAGGCGCTGTCAGCTCAGCGCTTGGCTACGTTCAATTTCCTTTACTTGAAATCAAGCAAGCGCATCATATAACAACATATGAAAATTCATAAAAAAAAATAATGTGCACTCTTAAAAATAGTATATTGTGCAACTAGTGAATAAAGGATGGATTTAATGCGAGGGCCATAGATGAATCACGAGTGAGTGAAGGATTCTAACGACTGAATCACGACCGCAGGGAGTGATTCGTGATGATTGAATCACGAGCGTAGCGAGTTATTCAAGTGATAGAATCCTGAGCGATGTGAGTGATTCATGACCCTCAATATAAATCCGTTTTATTCATAAGTTGCATACTATACTATATACCTTGATTACGCGAAAAAGAAATAATTAAAGCGAAAATAGAAATTAAATGAAGAAAAAAGGAAGGTTAAATTAATTAAAATGCACATTAAAATTAGAACAATTACTAAACATAAGAGTAATTTATTTATTATTATTATATATTTTTTTCTATAATCGCAGCAAAGAAGAAGCACAATACAGTTTTTATTCTAATGCTAAACTCCTTGTCTCAAATATCGACCAATCAACTCTCGAGGAGTTACTTGCATAAAGAGTTTCTATGTCGACTATTATTTGCGTAAGGAAGATGTATAAGCACTGCGATGGAGATCGAATATATTGGTGTGTTCGAAGTTCAAACACCAAAACAGTGATTAAAAGGCCTTTTTATTCACTGTTTTCAGTGAATAAAATAAGCTTTTTAGAGTAGGAATGGTATAAAATAATAATCCGTCTATGTACATATGTGTATTAAAAATTGCTATTTCATGATATGTGTTTCATGACAAATGCAATAGTGAATAAAGAGAAAACTGTTTAAATGCGAAAATAAGTGTAATAGTATATTTGATTTTTTTTAATGTACTCTAGTATGTTAATATATGTTTTTAATTCCGTCAATGTCTACTTAGAAGTCTTAGAAATGTCATGTTATTTTTGTAGTTTTAATTAAATCGCTGCTTATGAGATAAACTGCTATAAAACCCTCATTTTTATGGACATCATGATATGACAGCACCTTAAGGTTACTTTTACAATATATTATGAACTTTCAAGTGGTGAATCTAGCTTGATGAATGAATACAGTAGGGTATATTCAAAGAAGTTATTCTGCAAAGAGAGAAAAAGACAGACAGACACGGACGAGGATTATGTTAATTCACTCTCTAAAATTGCAAAATTTAATTTCAGTAATCAGCAAAATGTTCTACATAAATCTGTATAATAAATGAACCCCTATTTATCCTGGTCACGCTTTAACTTGAAAACGGATGGAAGAATCTCGCTGATTCTTTTTTTGTTGTGTTAATTATTGTCAGGAGAAGGTTCTTATGAAAGCAAACGATGCGAGGTTATGGCGAGGCCGAAGGCCGTGCCTACTATGCGAACGAAGTCGTGGACAGTCGCTAGTCATGTATAAAAATTATACTTATACAATTCTTTAGTAATATTACATTCGACAATGGTAATTTACACAGTAAATAGTACCGCAGAAAATCTTCATTTAAGTAAAAGCTCGTTATGTGCTATTATAGGACTGACATGGACAGAGATATTGTGTAAAGTTTTTATTTTATTATTCATTTGTTGACATCCTTGTACTTTTCTATCGACGAGCAACGTTATAAGTTTGAAAGTTGATATTTTCTACCAATCGCAGATTGTACCAACATTAGAATGGAAGTATACGAGTACATTAGCTCTTGAGACGCAATGAAAGCATCTTAATCGAAAGTTAAGGTGTGAATAAGACTAATGTGTAGAAGTACCGGATATTAAGTGTGAATAAGACAGAGCGGCAGTAGGCCAAGAAGTGCGAATAGAGGGTACAGTTACTGCAAGTTCCGTGTACAGGGGTTTCCCGCGTTCCATTTCAAGGATTTTATCAAGGATACCGGATATAAAGGTCAGTATCCATATAATTTTCTCTAAAGTAGTTATTGATAGTGGGCTACCAATATGATTACAGGATACATTCTGTCATTCGGTTGGATATGTAGTCCATTTCAAGGATACCGGATTTAAAGGTTCATATAATTCTATCTGAAGTAGCAATCGATAGTAAGCCACCAGCATGATTACAGGATACATTTCATCTTTCGGTTAGGTCTTTGTTATATTTCAAGGATATTATCAAGGATACCGGATATAACTATGTCGGTATACGTAGGTACATGACATTCTGTGTCAAGTATGACGTAGCAACAATAGTAAGCCACCGAGATAGTCATGCGATGGATGTTGGTTTGTGTTGTCTCAAGTTCTATTTCAAGGATTTTAAGAAGGTAACCGGATATAACCGCCGGAGCTCATGTGGATTTCATGTAGTACATATTAATGATAAAAGGCCTCTGTTATGATTACAATTGTGACGGCGAAGGAGCAGTGAAACACAGCTGAAAGTGATACATTTACGAAAGGGCTGATTGTAAATCACCAGAGTTCTTTAACAAGTCGATAACCAGCTGCAAGGTCTTGTCGATTCTGTGATTGCCGTCCAAAGCGAGCCATTCAAGTCTAGGTTAATAACACAGATACGGGAGTACCTATTTCGTTA
Organism: Selenia dentaria; assembly: GCA_917880725.1. Lineage (NCBI taxonomy): Eukaryota > Metazoa > Arthropoda > Insecta > Lepidoptera > Geometridae > Selenia > Selenia dentaria. The sequence continues at coordinate 19,609,462 of OU862879.1, forward strand.
CAATATATATATATAAATATATAGAACAACCATTTAATCCTTTACATTTACTGTATACATATTAGCTCCAAACAGTTGGTAGTCCACAGCAAGACAGGAATTTAGTCTAATCTAATATAACTTAAAGCACTAGTCGTATATCATGTTGTATTTCAAGGTTACAACAAGGTATAAAGATCCGTGTCCATAATTTTCTTCATTCAAATCTTAAAGGACATAGAAACAGTAATGGGCCAACGCAATTATTAGTGTATACAATTTATTGTTTTATACAAGATATGCAAGTTCCGTTTTACTTTTTTTTTTCGGAACTAAGTATTCTGATACAGGTTCGAGAAATAGCATGTATTTTACATGTTATTTTTCAGATGTTTCCGGGTCACAAGTATATTTCCAAAAACCTCCGTCATTCCAGTCAGGCTTCAATATTGATTCCTACATAGTATTTCTCAACTACCAATGTAATAAAAAGATTTAGTAAGTCAGTTACAAGTGCCAATTCACTTGTAACTGACATACTAAACTTCTTAATTAATCAATAAAAAACTTTTCATTTTTTGACAATTAAAGAAAAATACACATCCTCGGACGGGAGTCGAACCCGCGTCTTCCGACCATCCGTGTCAGACGCCATGTCTGCTAGGCCACCTAGGTATACCATATAGGTATATATTAGATAGAGAGTTAATATTCGATGACACATCGGCATGCCTAGGTGGCCTAGCCTAGTCTGGTTACGACGCGGACGGTTAATAAATCGATCATACAAATCCAGTATTTAAACTTTTACAAATACCAACTTATCATGTCGGTGATACGTTTGGTTTCACTAAGTAGGTGTTAGTGCTATAAAAATCATATAATAAAAAACTGTCTATTGCCTGTTTTTATCGACATATCCGAAATCACATCTATGCTAAATTTCATTTCTCTATAGCTTGTACCGTTAAACTCTTAGAGAGTGACAAACATACAAAACTGGATAGTATAAGTCTATAATATATGTGTATATATGTTCCGTGTTCCAAAATAACTATAAAACAATAGAAATACTTAATTACCAATTCTAAACTAATGACGTCACCATACATTAATGTGCGTTCCCATTTATAACTGTTTTGAATATAACGCGTATATTTATCACCTATTAAACAGTAGCATGTTACGCCTTAATACTACCAAATAAGGCTTTTAGATGAAGAGAAAATCAACACAATAGCGATATGCTAACTAGTATAATAAAGATATTTGCATGTAATAAACGAACTATCGATGCGTTGAGATAGGCGCCCAATAACTATAAATACATAATGTTAATATTATATTATCTTGCAATATCTACTATACGAGTATCTATCTATTCGTGTCTGAACGGATTATAGAAAGTTTAACTGCCTTTTGTATAATATAACTTGAATGTCAGGATTTTGTTATACTTTGTATTCCATGTTTAAAACATTGTGCAGATTGAAAATTGAATTAAGAAATTGAGCTCTGTTGTTGTTAATATACCATTTGAATGAAATTAAAATAAAAAGTCTTTTAAGTACATATAAGCTTGCTTTTTACACCTGAAGTTAAGCAAATAAGCGGTCGAAATATAACACGTATGTACGATATGTGTATGCGCTACTCACCGCGCAGACACCTTAGAGAATCCAAGTTCAGTAGTAATTATATGATGTATTCGCTCAGATGAGATGCCTACAGTCTTAGCTATCTCCTCGACAGTCAATCTTCGATCAGATAAAATTAAATCACAGATTTTTTCTTTGTTTTGATCAGTGGAAGCAGTCGAAGGCCGGCCACTACGGGGCTCATCTTGAATGGTCTCACGACCACGTTTAAACTCTGCCACCCAGTTTTTAACAGTCGCATACGAAGGAGCGGACTCACCCAAAGTAGCAGACATGCCTTCATGTATAGCTTTTGGAGTTAAACCTTTCAAATTCAGGTATTTTATCACTGCACGATGTTCAATTTTATCCATTTTCAAAAATAGCTTTGACTTGACTTACGGTATCACGTGTAAACGAACAATGAGATACTGTGAATAAACTAAACTGTGCATACTTGTTGCTAAATAATGTAACTACAAAATGAGGATAGTTATAAAAAAAACCAATGACTTTAACCATGTTAGGCTAAGAACTTTTCAAATGACCCTCGTATATATAGAAAAGCTGTTCACTAGCGAAATTGAATCTTCAAGATTGTACCCATCGGGGAACATAGACTTGGCTAAGAATTTCACTCCTTGCAATGTGAATTATGAAAGTGGAAACATACCATTTATATAATATTGTATCTAGTACGTCTAGTCGTCCAAGGATGGTATTTGTTCAAATAATGACCAAGCGGCTCTGCGCAGAAGTTCAAGGTTTTTAGATCAATCTTCGACGTGTGATTAGCTGCCAATGATTCTCTTAGCTCACCCTTCAATTCACCTCAACAGCTTCAGTTGGTCAAACCTACTCCGCACATGAACAGTCTTGCGTTTGTTAAGGTGTTAACTGTCAACTGTCCCGGTGTTATCGAGCTCTCTATATGTTTTAGCAACCAATTGAATCTTTGACTGTTATGTGCCAAAAATGTAAGTATATGACAGAGGAACGGAGGTGATTGGCATGGAAATGTTAAGGAAAGTAAGAGACTGTTGAAATTTACTTCATTTGGCGGATAAAAACAGACCCCACCAGGGTTGAACTTGAATTACGTCAGAGAGCGCAAGTGATTTTGGCATCCTAGTCTGAAATTACATAATTAATTTTAATTATTTAATTTATCAATTATTCTATGTATGTACAGTCATGCGTTCATATGTATAAACTTTTCTGAGCATCGAATAAAGAGAAAGTTTTTGGGTATTCCTCTGAAATTACCCGGAATATGACATCATCTCATCAATACAATTTTATGATTCCGAGAATGAGCTTCAATATCCTGATTCTTGTATTCTTATTATAATTGTAGTATATTATAATATATTTATTGTGCATCAGATACCATTGTCATTGTTCATAGTATTTACGTGAATAATACGATAAATATGAGTATATTTATCGTAGGATATTATTTGTATTACCTATAACCTTATTTGAAACTTTGAAACTTTACGTGCATGTCATCGGAAACTCATTGTCATTCCTAACAGACTCATAAAATTGCCGTTGTGCTCCTATTACGATATACGGTATTTCAATATAAGTATTTACTTCTGGATCAGCCATGCGATACTCTAATGATTCGTCGATGCGCTCGTCGACGAGCTCACTGATGTCAAATACTTAATAAGATTTGTTCACAAGGTTGTTTTTCATACGTTTCTTGTCAACTCCTCATTTGTTTCACGGAAGTCGTCAAAGATGCAACGATGTTTGCTCTTAGAGAATCACACGGCTAAGGGATCGCGACAGATAGTTGTTTCAATGACTACTTATACCCGGCTGGGCTGATAAGTTTAATATTTAAAAAATATTCTGTGGTCATTTATAATGACGATCATTGATCATAGCAATGTAGACACATCCGCCATAGTTTCAAGCGGTCTGGTCACGAACTAAACCGCGCTTTGGTTTAATATAGACCGTACCTCTAATGCACTTTACATTGTTTATATGTCCGGCTTCTTACATAATTGTTGTCGCTAGACGCGATCAAATACAAAGAGCTACCGCAATATTTCTTCGTAGTATTTTACTTCTTTTAATATGATACGCGGGTCGTTTTCTACTGTTTTAAGGGTCGTGTGAATAGTGGCTAAGTTACAATGTAGATAAAAACAAATACAGTTATTATCTACAATTTCATCGTTGCGTATATGCTTATTATTTACGAGTACCTAACTAATTGAGAACAGAATAGAAGTAAAACGAGGTTCAATGCAAAATATAAGTAAAACAAAATCATAAATTTTAAGAGCATGAATCGTTTTCCTCATGTTTGAATTTGATTGAAGTTTATAATATAAAATAAAGAGGATGTAATACATATATCTATAATATGTTCAATAAAGTTCCGTAATAGGTACTTAATCACGTACCGAGTGCATGTTAGGTCATGGTTAATGCAGGGTTCCGTATTATTTAGCAGCTTTTCTCTATAACTCAAATAGTCATGCTGAAAATAATAATAATAGATTTTTTACTAAGTTGAATTCTAAGTTTCTGCATTTCATATTTTATAGATGTTATAGAGGGGCACCATAATAATATTATAAGTCACTTTGCTTAAACCATTTTTCACAAATATACCTGATTAAAATATTAATTGAATGACGCATAAGATAGGATCTTATGGGATAAAAAAACATTTCCCATATATAATAAAGTTGCTTAACCATTATATAGATACAAAACCTGAAAGACGTTTTAAAGATGTTAAGCGGATAGTATGCAAATGTATGCAAATGGTCCTAATTGTTTATTTTTATAAGAGCCTATATTTCTTTATTATAGACTATAACGCTAGTTTTTTACCACTAGTTTATACTTAACATATAGAAAATCATAGATTAAAAGGTGTATCCCAGTAGATCGGGAATGGCAACTGGTTACCAAAGACAGCTACCGAAACACATCGTTACATGCTTCGTTACAGTTTTCCAATCTCGAGGGTAGTAAGTAGAACATGCAAGTACCCTCAAACCATTCTGTGCATTTTATCACGATGTTAGATAGATAGATAGAAAACTCTTTATTTGTACACAACGGAAAACATGAAATATAAAAAAAGCACATAAAATAACAAAAGCATAGTAGTACAAAAGGCGGTCTTATCGCTTAAAGCGATTTCTTCCAGACAACCTTTGGATAGAAAGAATATTATTTTCGGAAACAGTAGTGAATGCTATCGGCGTAAGTTTAAAACTTTGACTAGGTACCTACATGTACCTAAGTATTTAAGGCTATAAATAATATTACATATATACCTACTTTAATTATATATGACTACATAACTGAAATACAATACATTCAATATATATATATTGAAATATACTAATACATACAAACTACAACCATAATACGAAATGTCATAATTAATAATACAGACATGATAGCAAGAAGAAATGTAATATTTTTAGCAAACACCTATCTGCGATTGATAGAATTTTTTAATTTGATCTTTAAACACATTCAATGAGTGAGAATGACGTATTGGAACTGGCAAACTATTTAATAGGCAAACAGCCTGCACGGTAAATAAAGCATTGTAGAACGACGAAGAGTGAGAAGGTGTTTTTCTATACACCAAAGGCTTAATTAATGCCGTTGTAGAGATCAAACCAGTGATCGCCTAATTAGCGACTAATCATCTTCGCTTCAGAAAATATAAAGACATTGAAGTACATTTAACCGTCTTTCTTTGTGTAAGAATGTCGTCAGTAGGTGGAATCAACCTGCCACAACAACGCGGGCGTTACGTCGCCCGTCCGCGTCGCCTAGCTGCCGCTACTACCGTGGATTAAATCATAATTGCTCCTCCATTAAAAGGTCAAGAGAGCGCAAAATGGAGCGCTTACAGTTCCTTTACCGCTTATTTGTTTGCTGCTTACTCGTTCAGTCTGAGCGAGTGTGTATATTGTGGCTTTTCTTTTATGATTTTTATCCAACTTAAACAATTTAATAGTAATATAATATATTATAGTATTATAATATAATAAGCAAAGAAAAGCGTAGGTTACTCAATACATTCGCCATTTTTAGCGTACCTACCTCGTTTGCTATAAAATTCTATACCTACTATATACCTAATATTTCACTGATTTTGTTTTCTTTTTGCAGCGAGTGTAATCTAAAGCAACAAGATATTAAAATATATTATATTGACGCGAGTTGAAAACTATTAACAAATACATAGACTGTTTAAAATATTGCTAAAAGTGCCAAAACATTGCTAATCGTCGTGTACATCCCGTGAGTACTAATTATAATTTATTAACAAATAATTAAGATGTTTGAAATAAATTATTTACATGAGCAAAAATTATATTTAACCAATAACATAGTCAGGGCAAAGGTCAACAGTCTAATGATGAGTAGCACGCTTGCCCTTGAACATACACTGCCAACCAAAACTTTATGTTGAAGTTTAGTGCGAAATACCTGACACTGAGGTGTTTCTACCTCAGGTGGTACCATCAGGATGGTCTCTTTCACATCTAGTAACTCGGGTTCCTCCTCTTTCACAATTCTCCTCGCAATTGCAGACGGTACATTCTATAAAACACCTCATCACATCCACGCACGGAGCAAATCTCTTAACAAAAAATTGGTGTGGGTTAGGTTGGGCTTAAGTCATGTAAGGTTTTCATGAAACTATTATTCTGATTCAGCGATTTCTCGCATAAATTATCGTTAACATCAAATCTAATATCAGCTAACATTATTTAAAGCCTTGCTGCATTAATTTATATTCAATGCTTTCATGTGAGACAAGAGCACGGCTACGCGAGTGGGCGCCGGATCGGCTAACTCGTTTCTTTGCCGGTCGATACGGTAATGGTAAATTCCACTGTAAGTGAGAGTTGCTCGCATATGGCTAATCTTTTGGTGCTCTAGATGCTTTTGTTTATAAAAAATAATAATTAAAAACTAATTGATATCATCCAAAAATCTCCCCTCTTCGAACTTAGCTGTCATTCATAACGTAACATTTTTTCATGTGTTTTTTTCTTTTTCAGGGTGTTTGTTTTATTATTTAATCAGGGTCCAAAATAACTATTATTAATAAATGCATTTTAATTAGATATCACTCACGTAATATTTATCGGATAGGTCCGACTATAGTTTCGACCACTATGGTCTTTTTCAAGAAGTGTTCGGGACGCCCGCGTCGCTGACGTCTCGCTTAGCACTGCTAAGCAGAAAAAGACCATCGAATGTGGTCGAAACTATACTCGAACCTATCCGATAAATATTACGTGAATAATCTCGTGTTTCTAATTAAAAATGAGTGAAAACCACGTTAGTTTTTATAATAAATGCATTTTATAATAAATTAGTAGAATATTTCAAATCTTTGGTAATTTTCTAATAATGACTACGATAGGGTATAGGTGTAATGCAACCAGGTTTAAATTAAGATCCTAAATTTATTAATAGTCAATTGTTTGTGTTTAAAATTTCCATACAAAAGCTAACATTATTTAAAAATAAAATGATGGCTTGAGAAATTTAAATAGATTACTGTCGTCACTGATACCATAAAAAACAACCCTGCTTATTATATTTTCTTACGCAAAACAAATAAATACACTTACTATATACTGCTACTGTAATACCGGAGACCTAGTTGTAATAACTTTTGGCATAATGTGTCTATTATATTTCCACTGCTGGGAAACAGGTACACACGCACACAGGACAGACATGTTCATGTACTCAAATATTTGACCTGTTCGGGAATCGAACTCGAGAAATTGAGTAACAAAAAAGAATTTTAGAATAGAATATAGATTTACTCCAGATCATTACACAAAATAACAATAAATTACATGGTAAAGGTAACAACGTTATTATAGTAAACCTGAAAACAAAACACTATTTGAAATGTTGTGTGATGTCGGGAACTGGTTTTCCGACTGGTCGGAACTCATGACCGACTTCACGAACGAAATGTAACAAAGAGTAGAACAATACAATTTACAAAGAAGCATACATAGTCTGTAAAAAGCAAAGGATATAATAAAAACATAACAAATAACAATCCAGGATCAAGAATACCAACACTATATTTCTATTTTTATAAAATTGAAAAATCCTGAACATTTTCTGTGCCCAGTGAGTTGTGCCAAATATCATAACAAACGGAATATGGATGAAATTGAATGAATATGAATATTTGTACGTAAACTGCTAACACCAATGCCAATGCTCTTTTAAGTCTTTTATGTACATGTTTTAAGAAATATATCTAATGATTGTTTAATTATTTTATTTCTGTATAAGTACAAAGTTACTGATATAAAATAAATCTACCTATTACAATAAAACTAATTCACTAAAATATTTCTAAATTATATATATATTACAGATAAAAAACAGCATTTAAGTCCCTGTCTACGGGAAGAGTGACCAAAAAGCTGGCAACGTTACCTCGTTGAATAGCCAGGCTGATACGTTGCCCGAGGTAACTACCAGCTCTTTGGTCACATATATATTATATTTATAATATTATATTTATAATAATATTATATTTATAATAATATTATATTTATTATATTATTAAAATATAATATTATTATGTTTATAATTATTAATTTATATTTTAATGATTATGAAAAAAAGAAAAAACCAGCAGTATTTGTGTATCTAATAGATAACACATGCTAGAATTTTTATTAATGAAACACTTTTAATTAACATAGATATGTATCTACTAATAATTGTATTAAATGTTAAACGACTGTTTTTGGTCATTTTGATCTACATTTATAATGGTGTTTTTAGTAATTAGTATGGTAATATTATTATTAGTGTTGATGTAGAAATAGAAATCTATATCAACGGAGAGTCTACAAACTCGAACAATTGACAATTTAATGACTTTTATGTTTTTGGGAAGTTCACCCCTAAGATGGTAAATTCAATTAATTTCTGTGGATTCATGACAAAAGAGCGAATAAACTAGAATAGTAGCGAATAAAGAAAAATAAACTAATTAAATTATACTTATAATATGATATTTATTGTAGGCACAAAATAAGACAACTTTAAATTATTTAACCATATATTAATTTTACTTCATTAAATATATAAAATTATATTTAATAAAAATGAAATAAAATAATACGGTTATAAATTTTAATAACCGTATTACCTTGTTTTTTACACCTTGATTATTTATGAAGCTAATAAGTTATAAGCTTAATAAATGCGTATGATGCAGATAATAACTAAAACTCGTTTTTCCACACATTTAATTAGATTTATCGCTATTGTTTCATGTATGCGGTATAATATAAATTATCTAATAAATGAATAACACGGAATCTTGGTGGATTAAAAATAACGCTGCCCACCGAAATGTCAACACAACTAGTTAATTTAATGTAGTCAACGACACGCCTTTGACATAATGTCGCCTGATGTTCACATGGAATATTCATGAATGTATCCGCAAAAAGTGATTCAAGCCCAATTACGTGTCATCACCATCTTGGAACACCGCACATCTCGTGACGCGGGCAGGTTGTAATGTGTACAACGCCTTAACTGATCTTTCAACCGTTATTGAGATTTCATTAAACTTTTTACACATGTGCAAATAACCTTGTTATCGTGAATAGCTACTTTTCTACCGACTTCCGAAAAGGAGGAGGTAATGTTAGTTACCTCATAACTTTCGACAGGGTGAACCGATTTACAATTTTTTTTGTTTGAAAGCTGGTGGTCGCATGTAAATTTTATCAAATTTGGTCCAGTAGTTTTTGAGTTATACTCCAATAACTGATTTTTACCAAAGTAATAGAATGATAGTCGGTATTAAATTTTTCAAATTACACCTGTAATAATGTTAGATTTAGATTATTTGAATTGAATATAGACAGATATTTGTTAAGATACGCAGAGAAATATATTACGTGAAATTGGTGTAACGTGTTTTTAATGTCACTCTATGATGAGACGAGCAAGTCGCCTGATATTAAGCGTCACGCTTGGCCCTAACATTCCAGCGTCATTTAGAATTTTTACTAACAAGAGAAAACCCTACAGCACTGCACTCGTAACCTTGAGATATAAAATGTTAAATCTCTTGCTCTGTAATTTCGCTGGAAACATTGCTCTTCAACGAAACACAGTAATGTTTGAACACTGCTGCTTTACGGTTGAACAACTGGCAAAGTGGTGGTACTACCGGCTGACTATGAGAAAGTACTAGCACTACTTGTGTTATTTGACATACCTATTTCATGTTATCGTAATTATCATGTAGGCGATTTCTACATGTAATGCGACAGTTTAAGTAGACTACACAGTACACGGTATACGGTAGGCATAAGTATTATTTTTATTCTAGTAGATTAGTCAGTTTATGAAAAAAAAACAGTTTTAAGATATTTTCGTTTATATAACTTCAGACAATAGGTCATTTCTTGAACAACTGGCAACCTATTATTGCGAGTGTTACCTAAATTTAATATCCCATGTTTACACACTATTGGCGTTGCGATATTTCAAACCGACGTCCTAAAGACATGCATTATATTTGACAGCTCCCAAGAGCCACATATTAGGCAGTAGTTACAAGTAGAGCCCCTACCGCAACCGGATGTCCCTCGCCAAATGCACAATCACACTAACACAAACTCTCACGAATTTTTCTCCCAACGCTTTCACGTCTTCCACTAATTATTATCCACTTTATCGGGCATCTTCAATTTGATTTACGTCTAGCTCTTACACAGCTCAATTGGTACACTTTTTCTTTTCGGCGAGGTAATTTAAGTAGAGGCTACAAGCGGTACCAATACCGGAGACGACCTCCTTACTCCCGCCATACCGCACTATTACTATTACTAGCAACAAACGATGGATACATTAGTTACTAACAGGGGTCAGTCATTTGGTTGTTACCGGTCTAGCCTAATGAGATTTTTGGATTTGATTACGGGTTTAACTTGTTTTCTTTATCGTTACCTCAAACTAACTTAATAAAGTTCGAAAGTTGCAGATATTATTAATAGCTAATAGAAATTTATGAGTGAGTGTATCATTACAAAATTTCACATATTAGTTCTTCGTAATCTTCGGACATAAACGCCAAGAATAGATATTAAACACTGGACATCGTCACAGGTTATGTGCGTTGATTACACTGCGGTCGTTAAATATTTCAATAAAGATGCGACAAACAAAGAATTTGTAAATAAGCAAAACGTATATAACAAAACAAGGGAAACTTATTTAATTTTCTATGTGTAATATCTTCTGTCTATATGAAAGTTGTAATGGTCAGTTGAGGTTATGGCATGGTTACTTTCAATATACTTATGGATATATTCCCTATTTAGTTTCAAGATTTCAATATGTAAAGGAAAAGTTACGCGCATATTCATTACAAAACAATACGTTTCCTTGAGTAATTAGATTCTATACCATGCCGATGAAAGTGGTATCTGCATATTTGAAAATTGTCAACAATTATATTGTAATTCAGCTCTTACAATTTCCTTTTATATTTCAGATATAGAAATGTTGTCTCTTTCTAGTACCTAATAAAACATCTGAGGCTGAATAGCTCAACGCAACCATCCTTATTGTGTATACATAGCTAGAAACACGTTATAGTACAATTGCATGTAGGTACCTACCAACAAAACATGCAATTTCCAACAGTACACATACAAAGTTATATGATTATTAACGGGATATTTACCGTGGTAAGGTTGTGGAGTGTTCACGGGAAGACTTCAGTCTTCCCGTGAACATGGTGCATGTAACTGCGCCGAAATATCGGGAGCTCACTCCACAACCTTACCACGGTAAATATCCCGTTAATAATCATATAACTTTAGAGAACAACCGTGATAGTTTAAAACAGTGTAGTACACATACAAATTGTTTATGAGTCTAAAACATCGTACATAGTTGCCTGCTGCTTTAGCGTAAGCTGTGTTGCAGCAGTCAGTGTCTTCCTAAGATAAGTAGCATAACAATAAGCAAAATATAAACTATAACTTAAGTAATATAACAAAAGAAAACACAATTTGGGAGGTAAGATAGATAGTACAGGTACAGTAACAGTATCAGGGCTTATGTCAGAACTCAGAATGTATTAAAACTGTTGGTTTGTGAAGGAAAAACATCGCATGATATTCGTGCCATGCGCAAAATTATAAAATCAGAAAAGATTCAACTAGCATGTCATACTTAATGCTTCACCATGGTGACCTAGATTTGTTAAAATAAATGGTTTGTTATTTATACGACACCAGCAACTGCGAGTGACTTTATTCGCCAGATCTTGTATCAATCCTACATCACTTTAGACAGTCCAAACCATCAGTGAAATATAACTGCAGAGGTAATGAAAATAGTAGTTACAAAAAGCAAGGCTAGTATAAAAAAAAATCTCAAAAAATTAAGGACTATAAAGATATTTTCATACCACCTGCTCGAAAATGTTTTACTACATGTCACGCAATCTCTACGTAAAGCAAGGCATTACATACGCGGGGCTGTAAAGTTGTATGAAACTCCCTGGGGAGTAAAGTGATTTGGATTTGGAACGTTAGTTGTATGAATACTCGTAGTACGGAGACAGCATACAAAAAAAAAGAAAAAAGGTGCGAAAAGGTTTTACTATAAGTAGTCCGTTCGAATAGCCCTAAGTTGGGAAAATAACGCTAAAAATGCTCACAAGGGCGTTCGAATTGGGATTCTATGGATGAAAATGTCCTTTATGACTCTTTTTGTTCAGTGTTTGAAAAGCTAAAAACGAGTTCTTTTTGCCACCAAAACTGAGCTCGACGAACGCTTTATTGAATGCCCGTATTGCTAAACGAACGCACGATTGTTGTGCGCCGCGTTGCTATGGGTTACACACACACGTTCCCTCTCTGCGCATGCGTTAGCATCTATACTAGTTTGTGATTCAAGGTCATAGTTGAAGTCATAGATAAGACTATTTATATTGGTTAATATTTTAAATATATTATTATTTTCAACGTGGTGCATGTAACTGTACCGAAATATCGGGAGCTCCAAAAGCATCTAAATCGTGGTCTACTTCTCGTGAGTAGGTACTAATTATAACTTAGTTAACATCTGCGAAAGTCTAGAACAGTGTTTTTAATAAAATGTTCCTTCCAAAAATATTACTCTGTCCCTCTATAACGGTACAAATGTGTCCAATATGAATATTAACTATTAATGTATTTTACTTTTAACTATATAACTGCTATTTTACAGCTCTGAGTTTTTATTGTCTCGCAGTAGTTATGAAAAGTAGAGTATGCACCTCGAGGATAAAGCCTGTCTTCGTCTTGGGCGCCTTTAACTCCTCGCTTCACTCAGGACTCTACATAACTCCCTCGCTACGCTCGGGAATTAAATTTTAATCCCCTCGCTGTGCTCAGGGATTAACCCAAGAGTCCCCGTTACACTCAGGGTCCAATATACCGCCCATGACGTAAGACACTGCTTTACTCCCTTGGTGCATAATCTACTATTAAAAAATGATCATATTATATATTTACAATTCTGTAAAAAAAAATCTTTCCTGATTTAGCATGAAAACCTTCTTTTTATAGTTTTCAGGTCAATTAATTAGGTAACAAATTAAAAACAAAACCCTGTCGCGCGCCATGCGTGCGCATTGATTAGCGTCGACATGAAGATCTCGATAATCAAACTCTTTATTTAGACGAGATGTAATGATGTAATGAGAACATTTTAGCTAAATGTTATTTTGCATGTTTCTTTTACCACTTACACAAGGTGTATCTGAATTAAACTTAAAAAATTCCTTTTAAGTTTATTATTGTAGAAATATTATTTTACAATTTACCCATAGCACATGAGCAAGAATCAAATATTACGAAGAGATGCAATGCAATAGTTTTATTGCTTCGCTCATTCACAATAATTTGGCAATTATTTTTAACTGGCCACTTTTATTTTTGTAGAAAGAGATTTGTTATCTATTTATAAATGATTACAGCACCACGAAGTCAATAATGATCGTTAAATTTTATTTATATTTGACAGGCTAAAGATTGACTAAGCTGATAAATATTACGCGCGTTGCACACTTATTAACAATGGCCGTCGACTTCAAGCGCATATCTTTAAATTCACAAGTATCAAATTTAAATAATAATTGATAATTATTCAAGATATTATCGTTACTATGTAGGTACTATAAAGAGGTCAGTAATAAATGTTTCATAAATGTAGAGCAATTTTTTTGCAATTTGGGTCTTGTAAACTACAAGGACGCAAGACATGCAATGTGTTAGACTTTCGTCATGGTTTTTATACGTTGTCTCTTTCAGAGTCATCGTTAAGAGTAAGCTCGTATTAAGTGTAACACCAATAAAATTCTTATATGTTCTGTGGTAATGCAATGTTACTTTGCAGCACGCAATTGCAGTACCCGCTGTTATATATTCTGTGATATCGCTCATGCGTCAGACATGCGCTGATGTGCCTATGCTGAGTGCTCGCCGTATAGTCGCCGCCAGCATGCCATCCTTCGTAAAATTGCTTTGAGTGAGTCATTACCACCAGAGATTTCATTCCACTTCTGGCGTGAGAGCAACATCAACAAAACGTGATGCCTCTACTTAATAGCAGGAGCTCCGTTTAATTTCTAATAAGCCATAACGTTGTTTTCATGTACTTGTAACTTTCTTTTTCAGCAGCATCTTTCGGATTGCTTGATGCAATGAACAATGGAAAAACAATTCCACGTAGTCACACCCAATTAAATGTCTAGCCATTTAATTGGGTGTAACTACGTGGAATTGTAAGAAGGTTAAAACCAAACTTTACCAGATATTTTCTCATATATAAGAAACTGCCAGATATTTTCTCATGTTGAACAAACTGACAGATAACTGAAACGGAGCTCGCAGATTTAAAGATTTTGATCGTGCGATAGATAAGAAAATAAGAGTAGTGTGTACTTATCTAACAATTGCTGACGATGGAACCGTGACGGCAAGCTAGCGATGAGATCTCCACGACAAATTCTACTGGTGTTGTGAATCACCAGCCTACAATTCCACTAAGATTCAACAAAGATCACGTCACAGCAAATTCGAACACGACAATGCGATCCTTTGAATAGTGCGCTTGACCTACCTACTTTCAGACTTGCCTCGTGTAAAGTCTGCTACAAAGTGGCGCTAAGAGGCTTTGCTCTGGTATAGATACAATAACATACCTAATTTGTCGATATTATGCATGCAACAACTGCTTAAACTATACTGAAACCCAAATATTGAATGAATGAAATTTTTCCCTAGCGCTATATATGTAATATGACCAACTTACACGAATACCGAACGGTTTCAGTTTGTATTACTTGGTTAGTATCTAATCATTTTCTTTGTAGTTTTTTGTCGTAGCCAATTTCCAATTACTTTATTTCCTTGATGTCATTGATGTCGCATGTTTTTTGTTTCACTACTTTATGCAAGAGCAATCACATTTATAATTACAATTGTATTATATTGTGTGTAATACTTGTATATACTGAGTAAATACAATCTTGAATGTATAGATTGAGTACTGAAGTAAGTAAGCTGAAATAATAAAGTAACTCCAAACTGTTCACTTTGGTTAGTTTGCTGTGGTCTCTGTTTGGATGGGTGACCATTTAACAAATAGTCATAATGATGATGATGACTATTTGGATGGGTGACCATTAGTGAGGATTTTGCCAGAGCGCTTCCGATTGGTCCTGCCGTGCTATTCTCTAATGATTCGCTGACGAGCTCACCGATGTCAAATACTTTATGAGGTTTAAGGAGGTATTAAGGTTGTTTTTCAACGATTCTTGACATCTCGTCATTTGTGTTACGGATTTTGCCAAAGATGCAACGATGTTTGCTCTTAGAGAATCGCACGGCTGAGCACGCGTGACGGGCCGTCGTCGCTCCGTATGAGCGACTATATCTATAAAAGGAAGTCCCGTGTCCCTACAAGGAAAACGCAATGGGCTGATTATGCTTAAACTGTTGAGGTAAAGCTGCCGAATAACAATAAAATCGTACAGTGTGTCAAGTGATCATTTTAGCATGATAATAGAGCAAAATAAGGCGTGGGCGCAACCGCTGTGCCTGCGCGAACCGGATCTAAGCCACAGATAAATCATGCTGCGAACTAACCTCCCTCCCCCTTCCTCTCCTCGTCCAAAACCCCGCGTCCCCCGCGCAGTCTACTCACAGTGCAGACATCATCTTGCTCTAGCCTATTTCCAGACACAATTGAATAAACGGTGTTTTGGTTGAATCAGCCAAGGCATGCGCTTGTGTCGGCATCGGCAGTGATTCTACGAGACCTTATACCTCGCCTCGCAAATGTCGAATACTAATCGTAACCTACAATGAGTATCTTTATGATATTGGCAAGCCAATAGGTGCCTTACTCTATAATTTATCTAGTTGCTTGATATTCTGTAACTAGCTTATGCTTGGAAAATTATTCAAGGATATAACTAACCATAGCCAACATTCATTAGTAGTATTTTACAAGGGGCAGGAAAATATCCCGTAATTATCATTCAAACAACCAGCAATAAACTGTGCGTTTTAGGGAAGTAACGGATGATGTCCGATAAATACTTTTATTTTATGTAACCCTACCCAAAAGTAATTAAGCTTTTACTCTTTACATTCTAAGACTTATATACCCATAATGAATTTCATTACAAACCTCAGGCCTATAGCAATGATATAGAGTCAGTGCGTGAAATCGGTAATCAAAGTTATGGCATGAAATGCTTTTAATATAGAGACGTTAACCAAAATGTTTGTACTCCACAACTGAGTTATTGTATGAGTACATAATTCATTCACACTTTAAATGTATAACGTAGTTTTTAAATAACTAATAAATGTTTTGTTTAGTGACCTGTTTTGTCTGTCCCACGGTAAGTGTGAAAAGCAGAGAATTTAGCTTATAGCTTTGTTTATAGTAAACCTGAATTTTATTGCGTCACAGTAGGTGATTGAGGATAAAGCTTTATTCATTTTGGTGTGCTGCACTACACCACTCGCTGCACTAAGAATTCTACTCTTATTTTGCTCAGAAGCTAACCCTCTAATACAATAAGAAATAATTCTACTATCTATTTAGAGGCGCATTTTGGTATGTTTATTATTTGTTATTGTGAATACTACAGTGACCCCATTATACTCCCAATACTGGGACTCGGGTCTTCTTCTCAGGGAGTATGGCCCATAATGCACCATATGTAATTCCCTTAAACGATGATTTAAACTTGGGACTATCTTAAGTAATAAGGCGGCAAGTGTTGCAGGATGTATTGCATCTTAGACAAACAAATTTAATTGAAACATCATTGCACAAGATACACAAAAACATTCATGATTAAGTACAACGAAAGTCATGCAGTAATTAAAAGCATGCAACCAAAGAAATTTTGCTTCGGCCATTGACTAATTTTAAATTACTTAGAAGTTAATGACTTAGTACAATTTTGTAAAACATGAAAATTATGAAGTAAATTATGTAAAAGAAAGACAACTTGTATTTATTAGTACGCTCTCAAGAATGGAGTCAGGGCAATATAAATTCTGCAGTATGGTCATGAATATATAATATTACGATAAGCAGCTCGATGCTGGTCACTACTAATGTCGAATGAAATTCCATTGCAATAACGTGGCTTTCATATCAGTGTGCGCGGGGATGAGTTACGATTCTCTCAGTATTGTGGAAAAATCAATGAAAATATTACTTGTTGTAGTTATTTTGGTCAAAATTATCCGATTCAAAAATCATTTGTAGAGTTTAAAAAAAAAAAATGGTGTGTCGTTAATTATAAGTTAATTTACATTATTGGCCATAAAGTTGGAAGTATCATCTCTTTTCTTAAATATGTAATTGAGTTCTATATATCTAGTGATGCTAGGTAAATAACAATAATATCATAATAATATGTGTAATTGGTTTTAAAGTTCGGTTAGGTACTAAGTCAAGAAATGACTTAGCTGAAATATAAAATACATTTAAATAAGTGTTCTTTTCATTTCCAAACATCAAATTCAATAAATATTTTTTTATTGTATTTAAAAATGGAACCGACTTCAACCGACTAAAAAGTGTGAAATAATTTGTTGAAATCATGATAGTTCAAAAGTACCTATTATCACACTATTGTGCGCGCATGGTACCGACTTTGAGAAGTTATTAAACACTTTTTAGTGTTATTTGCTACTTACGGGATTGATTTTCATTCAAAGTTAATTACGATATGATCAAGGTACCGAAACACTTTTTAGTTATTTTATTGTTAACTTAAAAACCGCTTGACCGAATTAGATGATAAATGTAACCACCTCGGATGTGTACTCTACCAAACAAAAAAAGAATTGTCAAAATTGGACTACTCCGTAATGCGTGTTCATGCATAAAATAAATATACGCGTCGACTTGAGAACCTCCTCCATCAGTTGAAAATATCAGTTTTCGCGTCACCTATTAGCATAGGTGCTTTAGAAAAAAATTAAACATGAAAAGAAGACTGGTAGGTGTGACAAAGGGGCGCATACTTCTGCACGCCATGAGTGCATGGCCGCGGCCGTCGCGCTATCGCATCGCCACTGCGCCGTGCCGCGCCGGCAGCCGGCAGCCGCCAGCCGCGCGGCCACTGCACTCACTTCGATTTCACTTTTATTAGCAATCCACTTAATTGGACACCACTGTTGCGGTTTTATTCATTTTGCGGATTCATCTGAGACGCGCTTTTTGGAGGTAGGTACCTAACTATTGTTGTAATGGACAAGGTATTTGGGGTAAGCACAAAACTCTGAACGACTATCGGCACGGCCTACTAAGTTCTGTTCTGTGTAGTATTTTACAAAATATTTAAGCATAAATCGATTTATTAAATCATGCTACAGTAGTATGCATTATATAAGGTTTGATATATATTTTAAAAGTTCTAGATTATAATGTAAATATAAATAAAATATAATATATAGTTTTAATCGCTAAGGAGACATCATTGGTTATTTCTCGTAAGTTATGAAAACCTGAAATGACGTCAATTTTAAATTTTTATTCACAATACTCAAATTCGTATTATTTTATTAAAATTAATTCCATATGAATATTTACATAATTTAGGATCATATAACTATCCAGGAACACTTTAAGTAGAAAAATAAAAATGACGTCGTCACATCGGTTTCCACGACAAAGCTCCAATCTTATCACTTAAACCTGAAGGTCGGTGGTCAATGGTCCGGCATTGGAAAAGTACAAGACAGATTGAAATTTAATTCATACCTATTTAAACTGCTCTCGTAATCCCACGCTCGAGAGCTCGATTAAACGACATTAATGAAGTTTTTGTGCCGTGGGCATAGTTATGGTGAAAAAGTGTGAAAATGTTAACTCTGCACACAGTTCTGCACGCAGTACAGTTTAAACCCTCCTTAGTTTTAACATTATATCAAGCAGTACGATACATCGAGATGCATAAAATATGATTAAAAGTACCTGAAAAATGAAAAACAGATCAACTACAGATGCTGGATCCATTTAGTCACGTTTGTACTAAACGCCACGTGATGCTATTGACGTTTCTTGTGATCTCTCTAAATCATTTGAGAACATCGCACTATGGTTCATAAGCTTTCCCAGTACGGTATTCGTGGATCTACTTTCAATCACGTAGAGGCATATTTATCGCAGGGGAAGCAAAAGTTTGGGATTAACACAACAAAATCTTCAGACCTTTTAATGGGAGTGCCACAGGGATCTATTCTAGAACCTCTCTCGTTCTTAGCGTATATTAACGACTTTGAATATAATTATGGTCAAGGTACTTTGTGACTTTGTGCGGATGACACACCACTGATTTTTTAATGAGAGAGGGAGATAGTGAACAAATCCAATTAAACAACACTTTGTCTAGTGACATATACATAATTAAATTAAATATAATTCAAATTAATCTTGGTAAATTATTAACTTCAGAATTAAAAAAGTTTAATAAGCTAAATGTTTGAAGTTATCTTTACCTACTATTCCATACTTAATATAAAACTCTATGCTTGATGAAGTCAAACTAACGATGGAGTGAAATTTTATGCATAGTTTTTTCTGTGACTACACATTACGACTTATATAAAAGTAGAGTTTAATATTAATTGATTGACGTTCATAAATGCCTGATTGGAGCCTTTATTGAACGTACGATTTCGAGTTTGAATTCAAATTGCATCAAAGAAAACGGGACAGGGACAAAAAACAAACAGGGAATGTACAAATCTATTTTTTATAGAATGTGAATATAAACATGTACAAGATATTTTTGGTTAAAATACATAAAGGAAGCAGTGGCCAAGGACGTCTGAGACGCAACTTGCATGATTTAATAATTTCCTACCTCTAATTCAAATCACGTAGCCAGAAGCCTAGCCGACTGAAAACTAACGATGCCAAATGAGATGACAAAAATAGTTCTGACTGCACTATTTAACAAATGAGGCGCTGCGTTCTTATCACAAACATTAAAATCAATTTTACATTAAAACAGTGTACAATTTGGTTAGTGAACACTAAATATAGGTAGTAATTTGGTGGTTTAATTTCCGCATCGTTGTAACGTTGAAGGACGTTTGTTGTCATTATTGCAATTGGTTCGCGGTTGTAACTACTATTAAAGATAGATATTCAATTTTCAGAACACGAGCTAAATATAGACATTCCTAGAAACATAAAAATGGTGTTGCTAGTATTGCGCTATATTTTATTATATAGTATTGCGGGATTAGTGATCATGCACGCTACACACTATAAGATAACATGCTCTTGTTTGTATTAGACTTGCTTTTATTGTATTGCAGTACCTACTAGTTTTTTCTTCCGTTTTGTCTTTTATTGTTTTTTTACCTTTTTATATCTTATAAAAGTATGTTTTGTTTCTACTACTTAATGATAATAAAATTACTTGATAATCATATAAAAATGTTTTTGCAGCTTATCGATGTATGCTACACATATTTTGAATTAATTATTATTGCATGAATAGCTGTTTAGGATTTCAAATAATGAAGAATCATAACAGTACGAGGTATTCATCTAACCCATCATACACAGTTTTCCCTAGGAATAGAAATTTGACATAAAGTCCAAACAAATATTGTCAAATATCTATACTCGGGTAAACCGACGTTAGATAGCTTATTGGCACCGGCCGTAAGTCCTATAAAAGATTCCTCCCCGAGTGAACTTTGGCTTTGACAATTATGGCTATGAAAATGTGCTTCAATGAGCTCAAATGTTGATGTTCATTCATCAGTTCATTTACAGTTGCGAAAAGGCTATAAGTTCTGTTTGGTGTAGGTCTCTATAATTCATTAATATTAAAGGATTTTAAGGTTCAAATTTAGATAAACTTATTGATCAACCGGTTATATTAAAATTGAGTAAAAAGTTTACAACCCTAGGAATGTAATGACCCACTTTCTGTTAGGACTGCATGTATATATAATATATATTGTACAAACAACATGCTTCTTGTATACTACGTACATTAGTTATCCTGACTTTGGAAATAATTGACGTACTGTCAATTTATCAGTTTACCAAATTAACTTGTTATCATTTTAATCTTTGGATGATTGGTCGTCTTATCATTTTAACAAATAGTAATGGTAAAGGTATACCAGAGCCAAATAACTTTCTGACTACATTACTGTGTTGGCTTTTTTGAGGTTTGGACCAAAGTTACCCGTAATACTTGGAGAGAAACACAAATCACCAGCTAAGGCAGCAAGAAAACGTTTTTTTAGTTTAGTGAATTGATTAATTTGGTTTATAAGTTCTAGTAAGCTAAAGTCACGTTAGTAGGTAGATGCTGCCGTGCGATTCCCTGCGAGCAAACATCGTTGCATCTTTGACTAGATCCGTGAAACAAATGACGAGATGACAAGAAACGTTGGAAATACAACCTTATGTACAAGGGCGATCTCTAATAAAGTATTTGACATCGGTGAGCTCGTCGACGAGCGCATCGACGAATCATTACAGCCGTGCGATTCTCTAAGAGCAAAAATCGTTGCATCTTTGACAACATCCGTTGACGTTGTTGTGACGTTGACGTTCAAATGACGAGATGACAAAACCTTAAAAACAACCTTATGTAAAAGGCGATATATCATAAAGTATTTGACATCCGTGAGACGAGCGCATCGACGAATCTTTAGAGAATCGCATGGCTGAATCGCACGGCTGGTGTGTTACTGCATGCTTGTGATCGGTTATTATACAGACTTTATAAATCATTCTGAAAAACGTATATCTGTATATATATATATATATATATAAGAACGTTATTTATCAAAGAAAATAATTGTATGAATAACGTTCAAAATTATTTACATGCAATCAAAAAATGTAGTAAAAAGATAAACCGGAACTGTTTATATGTACGTCGATCATGACTTTCACTTGCAACTCCATCATCGAATATTCCTTTAACAAACCAGTTCTTTCTTTTGAAACTTGTTAGAATATTTTTGCTGCAAGTTGTTTTTTATTCTTTTTCACGGCTAGCTATAGCATAACACTAATTTGTTTATCATACAGAGATACGTTAATGTAATTTGATGCAGTTTTAATTAAAATAAATTGACAGGTTGGTAATAAATAGCAATTTAGATGAAAGAAAACATCACATTAGAGGTTCATCAACATCATCTTCCTGATAACTTTAGCATTCTGTGTGTGCTTTATCTACGGAGCTTAAAGCCCCTAGTTCAAACAATCTTGAAATTTACTTTATGTTTAAGTATTTTATTTTACTTGACAACAAGTTATATAAATAAGAGGTCATTTGAGGTTTTTTTCATATATAACATACAACACATTTAATATACACATAACATAAAATTTAATACTTGTTTATAATATAGCATTTAGTGAACGATAAACATCAACATGAGAGACATAGTACCTCAAATGACCTTTAACTTTCTAGTTGTGAGAGTAACAGTATTTAATACCTTATTAGTAACAATTTCAAAACAGATTATTCTGTTAAAACACTGGTTCAGAACTATGAGTCATTAGGGTTGATAACAGTATATTATACAACGTTTGAAACATTCAATATTTAGAACAATGGATGAGCTTGAGTCGATGAAAAACAACCTATTTTGTATTGAGTACGAACAGAGTAAAATTAACTTGTACCGTATTTAATCTGCATTATGTTTCATAAATGTTATCGATTTCAGACTTTATCATTTAAAAATACACGTATTAATGCATATTATAACATAGGAATCAGTATTCTGTGTTTTTCAGTCCCTTAGTAT
The DNA here is from genome assembly GCA_917880725.1 of Selenia dentaria. NCBI lineage: Eukaryota > Metazoa > Arthropoda > Insecta > Lepidoptera > Geometridae > Selenia > Selenia dentaria. The sequence goes on from OU862879.1 coordinate 19,632,488, forward strand.
ATAAGATAATAGTAGCTGACACGCCAGTGACTTCGCTTGCTTTGCTCCTCTAGTGAAATATATAAAAATCCTTCCTTTTGTTGATTTTCATGATGTAAGCATCCGCTTACAGCATATAAGGGTATTAACATCATCTGCCAAAATTTTAAGTTTGTGACCCCAACGGACCGGCAAGTGCAGCGTAGGTCATCCACCAACAAGGTGGGCCGATGACCTGATAAAGGTTGCAGGAGGACGCTGGCTGCAGGCCGCTTCTAACTCGTCCTTTTAGGCATATACAGAGCGGCCTATGTTCAGCAGTGAACGTCCTACGCCTGAGACGATGAACCCTAGTGGCTTAGGCTCTGTTTTGAACACTCAGTCATTCAAGACACGGAATTACATGTGTCCCACTAACAATATGAAGGCAAAAGTTTGTGAATGTATAAGTGTGTTTGTATGTTTGTTACTACTTCGCATTCAAACGGCTGGACCAAATTTGATGAAATTTGGTATATGAAGCGTTGGATTAACAATAAGGATACTTTTTATCATCATCACCATCCATCAGCATGCGGGGGTAAGTGAGGCGCGCAGGTTGTATGTTAGGTATATATGGAACGGGGTTGGACCTTGTGGAGTCAACGGTGTTTTTAGGAATTACTATAGACGCTAAATTGCAATGGGGTCCCCACATTAAAAAATTGTCTAGTAGGCTCAGTTCAGCGGCTTATGCTGTTAAAAAAATTAGACTATTAACTGATGTAGACACAGCTAGAATAGTTCATTTTAGTTCTTTCCATAGCGTTATGACTTATGGCATACTGCTCTGGGGATGTTCTGCAGATATTCATTCTATTTTTATATTGCAAAAAAGGGCTATACGAGCGATCTACAGTTTAGCTCCCAGAGTTTCCCTTAGACAGAAGTTTAAAGACATAAACTTTCTAACTGTTGTCTCTCAGTTTATCTATGAAAATCTAATGTATGTAAAGAAAAACATTAGCAATTTTGGTAAAAGGAGTGATGCTCATTCCATCAACACGCGAAATAAGCACAAGCTATCCGTACATGTAACGCGTCTCCACAGAATAAGTCATTCTTTTATAGGATAATGTATACGATTCTATAATAAAGTTCCCTATGTTATCCGAGATTTGCCTATTAATAAGTTTAAAATTACTATTAAAACTAAACTTTGTCAAAAAGGTTTTTACAAAATTTCGGATTACTTGGAGGACAAAACAGCTTGGGACTGATCACGCCAGGATCTATCTACTCGTGTACTAAGATGTCAAAGTGTAGCGTGTCTTGCCTTACTGATACCATTATTATGTTCTCTTTTGTAAGGCAACACACTGGAGCTAATACTTGTAGTACCTAAGTAAAAACATTGTAAAAACATCTATATAAAAAGAATGGCCCCGAGTTTCTTGCCGCTTCTTCACGGTAGGCTCTACATATTTTGGAACACGGTGGTAGACTTTAAAGTACATTATAATTAAAAATTGACGTTCATAAGTGCGTCTTTGATACCTAAATTGAATAAATGATTTTGACTTTGACTTTGACTATATGGTAAATTTTTAATTAATATATTTACACTACTTATTATTTACAAATTGATGTGACACATCTTTTATTTTCTGTTCTTATAATAAAATACAAATATGATGAATATAATACAAACTTATGTAAAGTAAAATTACTAGGTATAAAAATGTAGTCGTACCGAATACATGTTAATTTGTTGCGGAATCTGAGAGCAATAACCGTCAGACTCGTAGCGGTACCCAGCGGTTTCTTCGTCTCTAACATTCGACAAAAACAGCCGTCCATGTATATGTGTGCTTACACGTATGCACCAACACAATCATCTTTACGTATATGTTTGCTTTGAGTGTATTTCGACATATTAAGCTTAATGTGCAGATTAGTCACGGCACGGCCTTTTAAAAAACAAAGGCATAAACGCATACCTGGCGGTATTAAAACATAAAAATTATAATGTAGCATTTATCGAGGAAATTATACTGTTAAGCCAAATTGTGTACGTCACTAACTATTGCCTGCGAGTTCTTCCGCATTTAATAGAGTTATCGCGATAATTTAGGCTCTGCTTTCAACAGGCAAAATATTGTATATATATATAATGTATAAGACTTTGTAGAGCAAAATTTCAGACTTTTATATTATTACAGTAGTTTAGAAACCTATATAATTCAAACAAATATTTTCTCTTTATAATATTATAGTATAGTAAGGTATAGATAAGTAATATTATGGCAGCCCAATCCAGCCTTGCGATTCTCTAATGATTAGTCGTTGCGTTCGTCGACGAGCTCACCGATGTAAAATACTTTATGAGATATTGCCGTTGTACATAAGGTTGTTTTTCCAAGGTTTCTTGTCATCTTTTCATCTACCGACTTCCAAAAAGGAGGAGGTACTCAATACGACTGTTTTTTTATGTTTGTTACCTCATAACTTTCGATACGGTGAACCGATTCTCAAAATTCTTTTTTGTTTGAAAACTGGTGCTTCCCGTGTTCAAATTCGGTTCAGTAGTTTTTGAGTTTAAGTCAGTATTAATTTTTTCAAATTGTACTTGTTTGTTTCATGGATGTTATCAAAGATGCACGATATCAATGTTTGCTTTTAGAGAATCGCACGGTTGCTATTATATACCGTCACGCAACTGTCAAGTGTGAACTACGACGCGATAAAACTGTTAAACAGTAAATTAGCAGCATTAGCCATTTAGTTTACAAGCAGTAAAACATTAAATTAGAACACGACCACAATTCCTCGGAAGGTTCTCGTTGTAAACAGACTCTAAATCACGTTTACACACTCTTAACAGCACTTGGATTCATATATCACGAGCGGCATGGACACACACAATGCACGTCACAACATTCAAGAGGAGAGAACAAATATTTTTGCGCATCACACATATATTTACCCCAGCTAGGGATTGACCATCGAACCCCTTGCTCCAACGACAGGGTCGCTACCAACTGAACTAATCGAGCCGATATAATGTAGCCTATGTGTTAGATTATGAGTAGCAGCTACCTACATTCACAATTCTACTCATATCTGTTAAGGATTCAGTAAGAACAAGCAATAAACGCGTTTATAAAACACTAATATTATAAATACGAAAGTTTTTGAGCGAATGAGTGACGATGTGCGAGAATGTATGTTTGTTAAAACTCAAAACTTGGTATGAAGGTTAAGGATAATATAACACATAGGCTGCTTATTATCCCGAATGAATAGATAGGTCCCGAGGCATCTGAATGACCTTATTTCAAAACCTTATTTAAACAACAATTACACACGTATGCCTCACAAGGACTCATATCACACGGGCACATCCCTTTCGTGTTACAGGGAGTCCTGGATCTGCTATGAGTCTGATTTGTGTACACATCACAATATCCACGGTTGTTAGTGATGCGTTAATCTGCGTGTCCGTACCTCTCGTGACTCATGGAATCCTAGTATTGGGGAGTAAGTTTGTGAAAGATTATCCCTCATTAGAGCTACCTCGCTCCACTACGCAACGGTTCTCAAGAACCATTATATTACTCCACGTACAACAAAAATCTGGATGAAGCTTCCCGCCGAGGTTATCCCTCTGCGCTACGATATGGGGTTAAAAGGGGCGTCATAAAATTTCTTTGAGGTCGGTAGCGCGTTGGTAACGCCCTTGGCGTTGAAAACGTATATAGGCGACGGTCACCCCTTTCAATCAAGTGGGCCGCTTGTCTGCCTACTTTTGGCATTTAAAAAACAAATTAAAGTAAACATTGCCATTTTAGAGAGACGGGATTTGAATTCGCGCCATCAGAAGAATCCGTGTCAAACACCATGACCAGAAGGCCGCCGAGACAATCCATCCAAGCATCGAATTAAACTTTCTGATTCATTTAACCGTCATTGGAATACGGGGACAGACATTAATTTTCCATCTAAAATAAAAATGTTTGATCTTGCTACGACGTTAGTGCTTTAAAAGTCATATAATAAAAATTTTTAAAAAGTAAGTAATTATTACCTACGCTCTTAACAAAAACAATGTCTCAAATGGTTTGTTTTTGTTGTAAGGGGCAAAGGTTATAAGTGGTAATGTGACAAGGACAGCACTTTCTGCGCAGGAGTGCGACGCGGTTGAGTGCACACCAGCCTTCCGCATAGAGCATGCCCGCCGCACGCGAAGGGTCAAGGCCTAGTGGTGCCCGCTCTGAACCAATTTATTTACCCAACTAAAGGCCCACACGTAATTACTTTGTAATGAGAAGATATTTTTAAGCGACAAAAACGACGGCTGCGCGCTTGTTGAGTTGCCATTGTATTTCTTAAATAGTACGATTGACACTTGTAGAGTTAGCTCTAGAATTGACTGGAATGATTGACAGATTCTAGCGCTTTATTATCTCTACAAAATGGGCTAGAAATGGGCTCCCGACCTTTGAAAATAAGTATTCTTTTTTTTCATATGCGTTTATTACGTTATATTATCTACACTTGTAGAGTTGGCTGGAATGATTGACTGATTCAACCACTTCATTATCTCTACAAAACGGGCTAGATCTGTGGTCATAGTATTTAAAAATATCCAATAAGTAGTTTTTTTTTGGCTCATAGGCATTTATTACGTTATATTATCAACACTTATAGAGTTAGCTATAGAATTGGCTGGAATGATTGACTGATTCAAGTACTTCATTATCTCTACAAAAGGGGCTAGACCTGTGCTCTTAGTATTTAAAATACCCAAGAAGTAGTTTTTTTTGCCTCATAGGCATTTATTACGTTATATCATCTACACTTGCAGAGCTAGCTCTAGAATTCGTTGGAATGATTGACTGATTCTAGCACTGCAATATCTCTCCAAAAAGGGCTAGACTGGGCTCTCAAATTTTTAGCCTTCTAAAATATCCAATAAATATTTTTTTCTCTCCTCATTTACTTGAGCATTTATTATGTTATGATATTATAGCGTAGTTACTTCCATACAATTTTTTTTAATTGTAAGCAACACTTTCGTAAAGTACATTTATTTTCTACCTGTTATAATTTGTAGTACCAACTGAAGATATGAAAATAGCTGCGCCTCGCAGTTTTACCCGCGTGGTGGTGGATCATGATTATGATGACAAGTATCTTTTGTGTTATTCGAGCGCCTCATCTATCTATTTACTTAACAAATTTCAACCAAACTCGTTCAGTCGTTCTAGCGTGATTGAGTGGCAAACCGCCACCTATCCAAACATTAGTAATTATAATTAGCATTTATAATATTAGTAAGAAGTAACATTTTCAATTTGCTCAAACTACGTCGATTTATTCAATGACATTAGTTTTCCCTGGGCATATAGCACATACAGTTTAGACATTCATGTATAGATGTGTCATACAATTGATTAGTGCCAAATTGGTTCCAATTTAAAGCATTTTTGTCTGACCATGACATTATAGTGACATTTAGGAATGAACAAATAATATTGATAGCTAGGACTTTGTAAGTACAAAACAACATTAACTTTTGTCAGATTTTAAATCCCAAATTTCAGTCGACATTAGCGTAAAAAAATATTATACAGTCTGCAAGAACAGGGTAATTTTTAGTGTCTAATATGTTTTTGTATAAGATGAGGTGAAGCAATAATAATGATAATTATATTACACTTAGGTCCCTTAGAATAAAAAGTTAGCATAATAATTAGATTCTTACACAAAATAAAATACTATTAATAAAAGCACTATAACGTCAACTTTTTTTTAACTGATGAAATCTAAACGCATGAGCCTAGTAAACAATATTTAGATTACATGAAAAAATCACTGAAATCGGACTATAATTAGAGGTAGAAAAGAGTTACTTCTTTTAGCATGGAGTTATGGACTACTAGCAATGCGTCCCTCTTAATTTTTTTTTATTGATTAAAAATTGAGTAAGCATCTGCCGTGCGATTCTGTAAGAGCAAACATCGTTGCGTCCTTGACAACATCCGTGAAACAACTGAGGAGGTGACAAGAAACATTAGAAAAACAACCTTATGTACAAGTGCGATATATTTTTTTATATGCGATATCTCATAAAGTATTTGACATCAGTGAGCTCAGAGCTGAATCATTACAGAATCGCACGACAGAAGAGAATATCAGAATCAGATAAATTATTAAACAATGAAAATAAAATAAATATAATGTTTATAGATTAATCTAAGCTCCAGGTAATTTACGGCTGGTGCCCTCTATCACTACAGTGAGTATATTATTAATATTCATATTATTAGTATATTATTAATATTAAACCTTATTAATATTGATAAAATTCAAAACTTTATATTAATTCGTAAGTTATCATTTTTCTCACTACCCTTAAGCTGAAGCTGTACTAGTGACATGCTTTTTCCCGTTGTTTGCGTTGTTTTAGAATTATAAGAAAAACATGCAATCTCATCTCAAATCACCTAAATATTCCAATTGTTACCATATTGCTCTATCAACATCCATAACAATAGGACAACGGCATAACATGACTTGTAAACTAATTTGGAATGACATGTTTTTATTTATATTATAGTTTAATAATCATGTATAAATAATGTTCCCATCTGCATTTAAGGCTGTGATAGTGGGCGTAACTGCCACTCTGTAGTGCACGCTATTATGAACGTTATTTTTTGATGTTCCTTCGATCTTTACATTGATTTTGGTACGCATCGAGCAGCTTGGTTGATGAACTACTTCGCCTTACACACTATAATGCTATAACTAAGGGTAATTACTAAAATGAATTCAAAACTGATTTTATTGTTCCGCTTACATTGAAAGTGATTAGCCATAGCAATTTTGTAGGATGATGATATGAATGAAGCTGCGTATACGGATCGTCATCTACCTATTCCAAACGATGAGATCGATTTAAATGAGATTTGGAATAGAAATAGCTTATTTTTTGACACATCGTTTTTTTATCCTGATTCATTGGTTCATTCACGAGCGAATGCAATACCTTACACTACGCGGATGAAGTCGCAAGCCGTAGCTAGTATAGTATATTGATTACTATTTATTTGTTTGAAATCCTTACTATAATTGCACCGAGATAAATTAGAATATACGAGTTCTATAATAAAAAAAGGAATATACTAACTCAAAATTAGATCTATACTAGCTGCACCCCCGGTTTCACCTGCATGGTGATGAATGAGGAAGATGATGATGAATAGTTTTTTATCTGTTATTCCAGAACCTAAAGTCTCTGCCTGCATACCAAATTTCATCCAAATCCGTTTAGCCGTTCTGACATGATTGAGTAACAAACCTCCATACATACATACATGTACAATATTAGGTTTATTTTTGAAACATTCATATAACTTATATGATAATATAGGCAAGTTCTAACTACTATGATTTTTTCCCACGTTATAGGCCTGAGGTGATGAATCTTTACTGATTTTACTTATTTTGTAATATCTGCTTTCAATAATGACGATTAATAATAATATAATAATAATAATAACGTTGCCCCTTTTGTCACCATTGATGGTGACTCTTATGGGGGGCCCGTTTAGTACCCACCAAGTCACCACCTGCCTAAATATTTTAAATGAGACTGAAATTGGCAGGTGTCGTAGTCTCGTCCAAAGCCCACTATCTCCCGTACCACCATTAAGTTCATATCAATAGCCATGCCATTTTACCCATTTTTGTAATAGATATACCATGTTACCCTTCATCCAATATGTCTGTTTTTTTATACTACATTGTTTTATATACTAAACAGGCCTCTATGTGTTGGCAACAGCCCCACTTATGCCTTTGTAAAGGACTGGATGAAATCCGTGAACTATAGTGAATAAAAAGAATAATAATAATTTTTATTAGTTCAACAGTAATATGCTTAGACATATTATGTACAAATTAACATAAGTACTTAATTAAATTTGTTACATTTGCAGCACTAGATATTGCGGTAGGACACCCTGTGTTTACAATATCTAGGTCTCCTCCGGGATACAAAAACGTTACAGCTGCAGTTATTGTGATTAATTAAAATAAATATCCAAATGTAAACTTGAAACACTCTTCTATAAAAATAATAAATTCATTACAGTAAAATTATACATACATTTTTTTTTATTATTATATAATTATTAATTTGATTATCATGTAAAGTGGGCTATACGTATATCTGTTGTTACGTTTACCTATATATTTGTACAGTAAAGAATGTTCAATCAATAAATCAATTAATTTGGTTTGGGCATAGTTGATTTGATAATAATTATAACATTGTGTTGCGGGCGCTCGGCGAACAAAAGACATCAACGAGCTCCCGAGCTACGTGGCGCCAGCGCCTCAAAGGTGGCTGCGCTGTGACTTGCTACGAAATGAAATATTCATTCTTTATTTTAAATATGTACTTATTTTATTATGATTAACCAATAGAATATTATTTAATATATAAACTAATGTGGGTTTTGTATATATCATGGCATAACAAATATATATAAAGTTCTTAAATGCACCATCTAACATATGAAGATAATAACGCTTACCTACGTAATAGATACCAATTTATATTAATAAGACTTTGTGGTCTTAAAAAGCCTTTTTTATTTATATTAATGAATTTAGACTGACTTTCAAATAAATATTATAATAGGAATTAAGGTGTAAGTACGTAAAACTTTTGTGCTGACCATCACTTGACAGTTTATCGTATAAAAGTAATTAACTCAGAACCCAGTGTTGCAGATACAGTGCAATTTTAGGCTTATATAGGTATCACACAAACGCAGGTAATCTTTTAAATACTTTTTTTATACTTGTAACCGTTTAGTCATTAATTCTATTATCAAACAGTTATATTGCCTTTACCTGTAGATCATACTAATATTATATAGCGAAAATGTACATAGCACCTGCTTTTGTAAACATTCATTTGTATGAAGCAAATCACCAACGTTTGTTTTTTAACTCATTCTGTCTTTACAGATTTTGTAAGGGTATTGATATTTTTTATGAGGTAAATGGATAATGATTACTTGAAATCACAAAAATTACATTTTTGATTCCGTCAAAACATATACGAGTCTTGTTGCACTTTGCTGTGACTCAATTTGCGTGGGACTTTTATAGGGTTTTAATACGAGTATATCACATAATTATTCGGGAAGTACGTCTTTATTGAAATTCAAAAAAGCTCATAAATTAGATGATGTTGAAGAATTCTAACTAAGTAATAACACATTTAATAGTAGTAGTTTTAAGCGTCAGGTGGCTGTTTGGTGTGCAATTCTAGCTAATATTTTGCAAATAATATTGCATAGGTATTCAGCGCGGAAATGCAGCCAGTATTCTGAGCTGCATGCGATGGCAGCGAATTGGAGAACCAATTCGCTGCCGTGGAAACCACCACAGACGTAAACCAGAACCTCGAAAATGTGACTCGGGTCCTCAGGGAAGAAGGTACGAGATTTTGTTACATGCAGCGTAAGGGCAAGAAGTCCAAGCTTTCAGAAAAGACTTTGGGGCTAATGAAGGAACGACGTGAAAACCCACCCATCACTTCGTCAGAAAAGCGGACTCTAAACCGAGAGATCAACAAGAACGTACGACACGACCTCCGGTGCTTCAATACTCTTTCGATCGAAAGAGCGATCGAGCAGAATCGGGGGTCAAAGGTGTTCGTACAATCTCTTGGAAGAAGCCACCTGACGAAGTTGACCAAAGCTAGTGGAGAAGTCGTTGCTTCGAAGCCGGCAGTCCTTTCGGAAGTGGAGAACTTTTATGGCCGATTATACGCATCGCATGCATCTCGACCTGATCCCGAAAATGATCCTAGAGCCACGTTAACACGCCATTTCACCGAAGACTTGCCAGAAGTCAGTATTGGCGAAATCGAGATCGCTCTTGGACAGCTTAAAAATGGAAAAGCCCCTGGAGAGGATGGCGTTACAACAGAGCTACTAAAAGCAGGAGGTAAACCCGTACTGAGGGAGCTCCAGAAGCTTTTTAACGCTGTCCTGTTCGAAGGGAGAACTCCAGAGGCGTGGAGTAGGAGTATGGTCGTCCTGTTCTTCAAAAAGGGAGATAAGACCCTGCTGAAGAACTATCGACCCATATCCCTTCTAAGCCACGTCTATAAGCTGTTTTCAAGAGTGATCACGAACCGTCTTGCGCGTAGACTCGATGAATTCCAACCACCGGAACAGGCTGGGTTTCGGAGCGGATACGGCACCATAGACCACATTCACACAGTGCGGCAGATTATACAGAAGACCGAAGAATATAATCAGCCCCTGTGTCTAGCATTCGTGGACTATGAGAAGGCCTTTGACTCGGTTGAAATCTGGTCTGTTCTGGAGTCCCTGCAGCGTTGCCAGATAGATTGGCGATACATCCAAGTGATGAGATGTCTTTACGAAACCGCCACCATGTCCGTCCAAGTACAGAATCAGCAAACAAGTCCCATACCGTTGCATCGAGGAGTGAGACAAGGGGACGTTATTTCCCCGAAATTGTTTTCAAATGCAATGGAGGATATGTTCAAGACGCTGAACTGGAAAGGACGTGGCATTAATATCAACGGCGAATACATCTCTCACTTGCGATTTGCTGACGATATCGTCATCGTGGCAGAGACGCTGCAGGACCTGCAACAGATGCTGAATGACCTGGCTGACTCTTCTATACGCATCGGCCTACGGATGAACTTGGACAAAACCAAGGTCATGTTCAACGAACATGTTCTACCGGAACCGATTGCGATACATGGCGCCGTTCTCGAAGTTGTTCAAAAATATGTGTACCTCGGGCAGACATTGCAGTTGGGAAAAAACAACTTTGAGAACGAGGTGAATAGAAGAATTCGGCTGGGCTGGGCAGCGTTTGGGAAGCTACGTCGAGTCCTTACTTCGCCGATTCCACAGTGCCTGAAGACGAAAGTCTTCAATCAGTGCGTCCTACCCGTCATGACATACGGAGCCGAAACGTGGACACTGACGGCTCGAATGGTCCACAAGCTCAAGGTCGCTCAGCGGGCTATGGAAAGGGCTATGCTCGGTGTTTCTCTGAGGGATCGCATCAGAAATGAAGTGATCCGTCAGAGAACCAAGGTCATCGACATAGCCCACCGGATCAGCAAGCTGAAGTGGCAGTGGGCTGGCCATATTAGCCGTAGAACCGACAACCGTTGGGGTAAACGAGTTCTAGAGTGGAGACCGCGTCTCGGCAAACGTAGTGTAGGACGTCCTGAGGCACGGTGGAGTGACGATCTGCGCAAGACGGCTGGCAAAAACTGGATGCGAGAAGCCCAAGATAGACCTAAGTGGCGTGCAATTGGAGAGGCATATGTCCAGCAGTGGACTGCTACAGGCTGATGATGATGATGATGATGATGATTCTGAGCACTTTTCCTTCAACAAATGATTATATTAATTTATTTTTTTAATAATATTATACAAAAAGATTTTTTTAAAGTATTGATTGTATATATCTACTAGATCAATGTATGTTTTTTTAAATTATAACAGAACTTTAAATTGCTATAAAGGTGTAGTTTCGAATAAGAGTCATAATGAAGCTAGTTACGAGGGGATGGCTTCCGCTACAGTCCAATACCTGCAATAAAGCAACGTACCTAATTTTGTAACAAAATGATTATAAGCGGTTACAATATAACAATCGACATGCGCCAGTTTGGATGTTATCTGACGTTTGGAATTGGAACAATTAAAAGGACAAATCGTGACGCATTTCATAGCCGTGCGGATTGTCGGTGTCTCGATGCGGCGTGTGGAGTGGAGTGCCTTGCTTGCGTAACGCGAATACTCTAGCAGTTATGTATACTGTGATACCAGATCGCGGATGCATGAGTGTTGAGTGGGACTACGGATCAATTACAAAGCACGGTGTTTATAACCTTTACTAAAGTACATTCTGTTCCTTAAAGTGAAATCAAAAACGATTATTTGTGCAATAAGAGAGCTAAGCTTGTTTTTGTTACGAGCACTGAGTTTAAATCCCAAGCAAGCAAAGAGCTTGATAATTGAATCACGAAGGCAGTGATACTAAGGTACGAGTATGGCAATTATATTATTTTTCTGTCGTCTTACACGGACTACTTTTCACCTTACTAGAGAAAAAAACTTGAATTAACGGTACATTTTCAAATAATACAGCAAATAATATTGTTATATTGATGGCGAAATATTGACTTTTTGTTTCTTTTTTATGCAAAAACGGTAAAAAACACTTAAATATTTTTTTTGAAAATTTCTTTTTTAGTTACCTAGCAAACGTGTGTTACGACAATACACATTTTTACTAAATACGCTATAAAGTGTGTCTGGACATGTACTAGATATACATTATATAAGGGCATGTAGTTTATCAAATTCACATAGTAACAAGATGATATGAACAACTGTTTTACTTTTACCTTCCACAGAAATCAATACTTATTTAAATCTGTTTTTTTTTATTGGCGAGCTTTACAGATATATAACTTAAATGAAGATTATGATTGCGGCTAGATGACCAAAAAAATTAATTACATTTAAAATATGTATTGTATGACCTGTAGCAGGACTTTTTGTTTGCCTAGACTCTAGATATATGGTCTTAAATTAGTTTAAACTAGCCGCACCCGCGGCTTTTAACACGTGGAAAATGACTATTACACAGAAACCGTTTTCGGTATTTATAAAAAGTATACCTATAAATTTCACATTTATAATTTTAGTGTGTAACTAAACTGTCTGTTGCATGATTTATAGGATAATTACCTAATCTTAATCTTTTGAGTTTCCGATTTACTGCAACATATATACGTAGTAACTATTCCGTATATATTTTTTTTGACTTAAATTTAATTAATGCTCATGTCAACTACTTGTCAACAAAACTGACCGAATTTTTATGCCTTAGAATCTGTGTAAGAGTGTTATGTAGATCAAGTCATAGGCCTTGCTAAACTGGTACGGTTGCGCCGCTGTTTTAAACGCGGTTCATACATCTATTGCAGCTAATATATTTTTAACTTTCGTTATAGTTTTCAAAACAGCATTACATTAATATTTTAAATGAGAAAGTTTGTGAGTAAGTATGTGTGTTTGTTACTTCACGATGAAACGACTCAATGGAATTGGGTGAAATTTGAAATGGTTTGACATCTTACACTTTTACCATTGCTTAATGCATACTTTATACAGCTCCCGTGCGATTCTCAAATGATTCGTGGACGAGCTCACCAATGTCAAATACTTTATAAGAAATCGCCCTTGTACATAAGGTTGTTTTTTCAACGTTTCTTATTGTTTCTTCATTTGGTTCACGGATGTTGTCAAAGATGCAACGATGTTTGTTCTTAGAGAATCACACGGCTGAGGGATCGCGATAGATAGTTAGTTGTTTCAATGACTACTTATACCCGGCCGTGCGATTCTCTAACGGCCGGTCCCAATAACCTATCTATCGATCTATCTATCATTTACCTTACTAGAGATAGATATTTGACACTATTTGTATGAACGTTATGTCAAATTTCTATCGGTAGTAAGGAAAACTGTGGATAGATAGATTATTGGGATCCTCTATAAGAGTAAACATCCTTGCCTCTTTGACAACATACGTGAAACAAATGACGAGATGACAAGAAACGTTGGAAAAACAATCTTATGTACAAGAGCGATATCTCATAAAGTATTTGACATCGGTGAGCTCATTACTGAATCGCACGGGAATATCAATAAATCTCATAATATCGTTATCAGTCAACAATGAAACTTAACGGTAATTAAGTACTAAGTGTAAGTGACCAATTATAATTTCTGGATGAACAAAGCTAAATAACTAGCGCAGATCCGTTCATTCTAAAAACCGTCACCACCAAAGTATGTCCAGCTAATGGTGGATAATACAGCTGAAAAGCAGCTGGTGATATTTTCTGACTCTTTAGCACCAGTTTCTTTGATTTTGGTTGGTACGCTCTGAAATAATAATTGTAAAAGATGGTTAGGTACTTCAGTAAGCGACGTTACGGACAACATAATCTCTTAGATTAGTAGGCTCTATGTCGGATTCCCTGTTTGTCCTACCTTTTAGGCAAACTTTGAGTATTGGGTTACTTTTAATTATAAAAATGTCTCATTTTGAAATAAACTTGGTTCTGTAGAGGTCTGCTTGTTTATTTCTACTCATTGTTTACTTTTGGACTTCACAGTAAATATTTTTTACTACACTTTGTGAACGATTAAGGCGTAGGAATAAATGAGCGAACAGGATACTTTGAACAAACTAGAAGTTTATGGAGTGTTACGTGTAGCCCAAATCAATAAGAAACTGCATTCTGTTATAATTAAGACTTTGGTACGATACGATGCAGTCACAGCACATTTGATATTATCTGAAAGAAGGTTACCAAAGCTCGTATTGATTACAAGTCGTAATTTGTTATTTAAAGATGCCAAGTATAACGTTAGCTGATTCAAAATTATTATATTTATAGAGCATAAGGCTAGAAATAAGTATTTATGTATTTTTCTTTCTTGTGAATTATTGACAAACCGTATCGAAAAATGAAACGGTTAAAAATATATATTATACAAATTCCCTGTAAATTTCATATATGAAATTCCCTTATACCATGGTTTAACTCAGGAAAGTAAACTACACTAAAGGTTAGTCCACGTTTTATAACTATCTAATACTATTATTATTTTTATGCCATAGGTGGCAAACAGACATACGGGCCGCCTGATGGAAAGTGATCACTGTCGCCTATGGATATGTGTAACACTTCATCATCATCATCATGACGACCACTTGTTTACCATTTGGGGCATCACAAATACGTTGCGGACCTTTAAAGACTCTGTTGACCCGCCTTTTGAAGAGCCCCATAGTGTAACCTCCCGGTAATACTGAAGTAGAAAGCTCATTCTACATATTGCTTGTGTGAGGCAAAAGAGATCGCTGAAATTGCAGTATATGAATTCCACATATATCGAACATATGCGGATAAGCTTTTTGACTCAGGCGGCTAGTGCAGAGATAAAACCGCGACGCTGGCACAATAAGGTTAAATAACTCTTCAGAACACTCTCCATTGTATATGCGATAGAAGATACGTAGAGGACCAATGTCTCTTCGCAAACTGAGAAGCTCTAGGTCTTTCAAAAACTTGTGGTCTTCGAAAATTCTGACATCTCTACGCTGTAATGCATGTAATAATAAGACGGTATGAGTTTAACCTGTATCTCATTGACATACAACCTAATCCAAAACAATGAAGTTGGCTATTTTATAAGCAAGGCTGTATTGCAGACTGTGCCTGCTATGAAACTTACGAACAATGCGCGTGACGCCCCCTACCGCATCCCCCACTATAGGCCATCTTTATTGTTTAGACCAAAGGCGAATTTTTCTGACGCTGCCAATCCTTTGTACGATTCAATTCTCGATTCAAGGCAACCATAGTTATCGTAGAGATTGAAACGATAATGTTTTAAGACATGACATGTAATTATGATATAAGTGCACTTATCTCGCAGTTCTAAATATAAGCCACAAAATCTTAGATCATAACAACCCAATCTACAACGGTTTTGGCATAGATAGGTTTTACTTGATGAAAACACATTTTAGGATGGCTACAAATTGGATATTTAGAAATGGAGAAGACTTATTTAGATCTTTTCAAATCCCTATTTATCCTGCTTGAACAAGAACGAATGCAACGCCTAAACTCGACACCTACTACTACGATGCCTACCTACTGCTAGAATGTCTTGTCTCTTACTGAGTACTTACTACGAGTATTTCCATAATATAATTTCTTAATGAATCACGAATAGGCAAAAACTTTATTTGCGGTTTTTTTTTCAAAGAAGGGAGAGCTTTTCACAAACATGCTGCTGAAAGAGAAATGATGCTAGATACGACAAAAATCAATCATAATAAATTCACCTATGATGACCTAAAAAAATTCCATCGACATTGAAATTGCATTCAACAATTTCACTAATATGCATAGTGACTTACATGTTTCAAAGTCATTCAATCCAAATTGTTCGATATATCTAGATCTTTTCAATTGCGAAAAATATAATAACTTGTTTCGTACTGTGAATGAGTATAATAATCTTACATTTTTGAACCTTCAAGTATAGAACTTAGAGTCAAATCTGCATTGGTGCCCATTTAAGTATTCGGCTGACTATATTAAAATACATATGTATCTAAAACCAATGGAGCAATCGTGTATATAAAAATGAAGCTTTGTTAAGCCAGAATTGATATTAGTTGGTTTAATGCATTTAGTTTCGTTGAATGTATGATGGTAGATAGCTTAACTCTTCTACTCATCAACTTTCTAATAAGTATTAAATAATATATAATTTAGTAATATAAGTATACCTACAAAATGTAGAGATGCCACGTGTACTTGAGGAAAACATTGCTTCAGTCAGTAATTTATTAGATAAGGACTTGAAAAAGTTAAAAAGCAAATATATGAAATAAGTTAATTAAATAACGAAGTTAATATTGAGTTAATACAATATGTAACCTCATATTGTCGATTGACAGTTAACTCACTGAACAAAGAAGTCTTATTTATCGGGATTCAATATTGTAATCTAAATGAAACAGATTGAAAAAATGTGATGATTGATTAATACTAAAAGTAACTTATTTAAGAAATACTTACATAGTACTTACATACATACTTAGTACAGTTGTTATATGTATATCAAATGAATGCTCTCCTTAGCTAAACACCAATGTATATAGTAAGTTCTAAAAATACTTATTTATTTAAAAACAAAATGTATAGGTGTGTATCTTACCTTCGTTGATGATGAAGCGATCCAATAAAAAGTCAGAAATCGGATTAACACTGCAGTGAAATAAGCACGAGCACTTTGTCTGTACGTCAAAGAACAAGAAAGTTTTTAAACACCCTCAAGGAAGCACAAATTGTTGACAAGTCCTTATGATGTGTGCAGTCCGGGATGGTGGTGATGATGATGATGATGATGGATGCAGGCTGCTGAGAGCTTCGGGGTGCCGGCGGCGCGCGGGTGGCGGTCCAGCGTCCGGCCGCACTACGCGCCTCGCAACGGTAAACTGGCTGCCAGTGCCAACACAGCCTCTCCCTCGCTTGTATGAGTGCCTCAAACCTCCCTCCCGGACTCATAGTACCGTACGCCGCGTTTATGTCTTGGTAACATTTATTATAGTTTTATTTGTGTTGCGTGGAAAGCGCGCCTGTGTGCCGTGTCTGTGCGCCACACAGATGGCAAGCATACCGTGTACCGTGCCCGTGTGGGTGTTGGAGTAGGTAAAGTAACTACCTATGCGTGCTTTGATCTTACGATTCGGTATGCACGGCCGCGCGGCCGCACGTAGCGCTCTGTGGCTATACCTTACTTCTATAATATCTACTCAATAATTTTAGTTTAGGTTTGTGCAACAGCACACGTCGTGCCGAGCGAGCTATCTAGGCTAGGAACCGGTACAAAGTACCGCCGCAAAATGTATCTTCACTTTGGAAATAGTTCATTTTGGTTACGTAAAATTAGCATACCAAGTCCAAGCTTGCGAGGCATAGTACTAAATTTTACTCAGATACGTATTCTAATATTTCTTCGTATTAGTGCCTCAATAAAATATTCCAGAACACATTTAAACAAACACCTGAACAATATTATTAAAGTTTAATTATTACGCGTCACCTGCATTACGTATTATGAGCTAAGATATAAATGTGCCTGCATCAGAATGACTAAAATGCATTGTATTAGAATGAAAAACCAAACAGAACGCAACAACAAATGACTACTGGCAGTTTACAAGTATCGTGGGAGTTTTGCCATAATTTCCACGCTTTTCAATTAGTTTGTAGATCACTGCTCGTAATATCTGCACTCAGAGAAATATTCTCTCCATTCCTGAATTCGTGTTCAAGGTCACGTCTTAAGAATATCATACATACGGGCAATTCTAATATAGGTAACTATTATTACAACTATTATTCTAAATAAAATATAGTAACGGATTCTGCGACAAGCTTTAAAACGATACGAAATTAGCACTGTAAGCTGATAAGAACGAATCCATCCATACAAGATGGGGTCAGTTCATACGGTCACCTTCCTATGGTATCGTAATATTGTCACCGAAGTTACAATGGAATGTCAGCAGTGTACGATAAGTGTTATAAGTTTTGAGATGTAAAGACATGTAATATACGTAGCAAGCAAGTTAAATAAAGCCTTTCTTTACACTAGTAGGTAATTAATGAGACGGTCAAGCCCAGAGTGTAACCCAGATCTCCAAGCTTCAAAGTACTGCGCTGTACTGTACTGCACTCGTCACCCAGATACACAGGTCCCATTTGATCAATAATTTCGCTTAAACTTTAACAAAGTAATACTAGCACTATTTCGAGGCAGAATGTCTGCCACGGCGTCAATTCCATCATGGCTGAAACCAGAAATCTTACTACCCATATAATATGTCACTACTACTGTAGTGACTACCACGTCAGTAGGTACTATATTTACCAAAAAGTGTGTCAGTATCTAATATCATAAAAATGCAGGATAATATTACTCCCGCGACCCGCCAACCGTGCTTAAAACAATAAAATCTTTGAAAAAGTCTAATGCAACTGGCTATGACGATATAAATACTCATATTTTGAAGTTCTGCTCAATTCAGTTATCCATACCACTATGTTACTTAATTAATTTATCGTTCTCAGAGGGAGTATTTCCAAAGCGCTTGAAATACTCTATAGTAAAACCCATATTTAAAAAAGGCAAAGAGTGTGAAATGAATAATTATATGCCTATAACCCTCATTCCTATTATTTCGAAATTATTTGAAAAAATTATGACTTCAAAACTAATTAGCTTCATCGATCTTCATAAAATACTGAAACCAGAGCAATATGGCTTCAGAAAAATGAGCTCTGTAATTGACGCTTGCTTTAGCCTTATAAAAATGATAATGGAAAGTCTTGATAAAAAAATGCCTATAGTAGGAATATTTCTAGATATGAGCAAAGCCTTTGATTTTGTTAACCACAAGACTTTATTGCAAAAGTTAGAAAATTATGGTATCCGTGGAAAAGCTAACGAATGGATTAAAAGTTTTCTTAGCGATAGATATCAAAGTGTCGAAATAAACAAAATAGTAAAAAAAACTAAAACTACGTTCCGCTCGCAGTATCTTCTAAATCAGCGTGGAGTACCGCAAGGCAGCGTTCTAGGCCCACTGCTGTTTATTCTTTACATAAACGATTTGCCAAACTGCATAAAACAGCCCTGCTTACTCTTTGCAGATGATACCACAATCATAGTTAAATGTACCAATAAGTCTACATTTGAGGCAGAAGCTAATGAAGCTTTAACTAACGTATTGAATTGGCTTGATTATAATGACTTATCAGTGAATATTAGCAAAACAAAACTAATAGAATTTCAAACGTACAATAGCACACCTATGAATATTAATGTTTTACACGATGGTAATGTTTTAGAGCAAGTAAGTGATACGGTATTCCTTGGTGTAACAATAGATAAATACTGCATTTGGAAAGCTCATGTACATAATTTATGCATGAAACTGGACAGATTTGTTTACGTTCTCTATCGACTCACCCAAATAGCTTCGAAAGAAGCCGCTCTATCGGCTTATCACGGATATGTTTCATCCTGTCTTAGGTATGGAGTCATTCTGTGGGGATTTTCGGTAGATGCAGAAAAAGTGTTCCTTGTTCCAAAAAAATGTATACGTTCGATCTCTAGGGCAGGCTTTCTAGACAGTTGTAGACCACTTTTCAAGCATCTGAAAATATTACCTTTTCCTTCGCTTTATATATATGAAATCTGTTTATTTGTCAAGAAACATCCAGCTCTGTTCAAAGTACATAAAGATGTAATAACGAGAAGTTGTAGAAATGTAAATAAATTATACGTTCCCCCACAGAGACTTCGATTAAACAGTCAAAATGCCAACTGTATGGCAATACGAATATTTAATAAGTTACCTGACATTTATAAACAATTTAATGATAATGAATTTAAAAAGAAAGTATTTAACTACCTTTTGGACAAAGCTTATTATTCTGTACAGGACTACCTAAGTGAGATTTTTTTTTTTTGACACATTATTAATGATTTTACTATACACAATTATAATGAATGTTTAAGTTTCCAATTTATGTAAATACAATGGCAATGTAGCAAGCACATTGTTTCTAAAATAAAATAGAAATTTAATAACCTAAATTATAACAAGTATTTGTACGCCTAATCGGGCAGAATTTTGTTGGAGCTTAACAATGCTGTTACATCTAAGCAATAATTTATTACCCAAAATTGTAACAAATAAAATTATTTCATTTAATTTCATTTCATTATTTCATTTCATTTCATTTCATTTCATTTCATTTCATTTCATTTCATTTCATTTCATTTCATTTCATTTCATTTCATTTCATTTCATTACTCTAAAAAATATTATTTATATTATCTTACTGCTTAACATAATTCTTAAGTACAAATTCAATAAATGTGTGAGGAGGGCTTTACCTATGGCAAACTTTGTGGAATGTATAGGTACATATTATTGCAGGCGACTATACCTACCTAGTAGGTATATGTTACCTGACTGCCAGTGGTGCCCACCATGTTACCTGGGACCTCTTATGATTAAATCATGGAAAATTAAAGTAGATTAATTAACTTTAATCTACTAAGTAGACTCGGGGTCCCAAAATTTTCTAATAGATACTTGAAGGATTCCTACCATCTACCTACTCGTACCTATCAATTTCGACAGAATTTAGATTAAACATGACCAGTATATTTAGGAGAGGGAAGTTATTGATTTAAGATTTTTATCTACGAAAACCATGTTAGTTTTATGTTTAGGATTCCCTGTGTCGTGGTAGGCATGGAAATCACATATTTACACATCAAATACATCGAAATTTTCTGCTCATCACAATTGTGTTTGCAATGGTCAGGAATCTAATAAGATGTACCTACCTATCTTATCTTCGCCATCGACCGCATCCTCATTTTCCATTAGGTTATATAGTGCTCAGATATTTCCTTACATTTACACAATAAAAAAGTCATAGTGTCTAGTTGCGGTCTGCGAGCGAGGTTAATTGGCTGCACCCCGACAGCATTCCGAACACCAATACACATAATGGAAGGAACTCTATGTATTGCTGTTGATATTATATTATTTAAAATACAATTTAATTCACAACATTATCTGCAAACATATCCGAAGACTATCCCTCGGATATGTTTGCAGATCATCTGACTGGTCATTACTCGTAAATGCTAAATAGAACTATGTATCGTATAGGTATACGAAACAAACCAAAATTACACATCCAAATTGTCCTCCATTTTTCATTTAGTATGTACCCCTGGGCAAATAGCTTATTTATACTTTAGATTGTTCCGAATACAGCACAAACGTTGATCAGTAAATGATTTCCCTAGGACAGGGTTTCTCAAAGTGAGGTACGTGACCACCTAGGGGTTCGCCAGTCGACAGCAGGGGTTCGCGACAAAATTTTCGTAATAGTGGCTTGATGACTGGCAGGCGACATGATACCGAGTCAGAATTAAGGTTAAAATTATCCAAAACTACTCCTTAAATTGACTTCATTTGTGACTAGAAACAATCACGCCCATAACATTAATATTAAAAAGTGATTTCTTTAGCACTTTATTTGTTACCTTTTATTGTAATAAGAACCTTATTTTACTTAACAGCCAATTTTATTATTTTCTATGGGGAGGGGGGAGAGGGGATTGAATTAGTTAGTTAAGGGGTTCGTCGTCACCTGAAACTTTAACAGGGGTTCGTGGAACCAAAAGTTTGAGAAACCCTGCCCTAGGAGATCGCGTAATCAAATATAAGTAGGACATATAAAACCTACATATAAAAATGAATTTCCTTTTGTCATCGCATTGCGCAGGAACGGATGTAACAATTTCGCTCATTATTTTTTGTTTTGTTAATTATTGTCAGAAGGTTCTTATTCGGTTAACAGTAATACCATGAAAGATATGGAAGAGTCGATAAATTATCTTGTAAAATTTTTAAGCTCTCAACCCAACCGGGTCTTCCGTGTCACAGCTCATGTTGCATGTAGGTGCTACTAAGCTGTCATGTTGCTTAGAAATGTACTGCCTCAAAAATTGTGCAATGGAACTTGAATCTAAGTAACAGCTCTCCACCGCATTGTTATTGAGACGAATACACTGACTCGGCCAAAGAAGAAACAATCTTCGTGCCTCGTGTACAACTGATCCCAAACGACCTTCCGTTTAGATTTAAAAGATTACATCGCAGGCGCGGATCCAGCCCACAAAAAAGGTTGTGGTCACAGCCACCCGAAAATCAGCAAAGTACGAGTCGGGGCATGAACTCTTTCATTATAGATACAGTGTCAAGTCGCTCACCTGATGTTAAGCGTCACGCTTGCCCATAACAGTCCAGTGCCACTCAGAATTTTGAACTATGTACAACACTTCAAAACCGTACGTGGCAAAGCACTGCGCTTTTTATTCGGAGATATTAGATGTTCTTGCTCTGTAACTTCGCTGGAAACAACTACAAAGGATATCAAAAGATGTCAAATTAAATTTAAAAGAATCTTACGTTTCTTTTTCAAATACGTTAATAATTTCATCTTTCCTAGTATATATTTTGGTCTATGATTTCATCAGTATCCAGGTTTTGTACATTTTATAATACGTCATACCATAGGCCTCTCGAATATTAAAGTGTGACGTCTGATGTCACAAGTGTTTTAGGGTTGTGGGCATGCCCATCGTGCACCAACGGTGGATCCGCGCTCGTTACATCGTCGAAATAAGGTTTCGCGATGACTGTTATTAAGTCA
Source organism: Selenia dentaria (assembly GCA_917880725.1). Taxonomy (NCBI): domain Eukaryota; kingdom Metazoa; phylum Arthropoda; class Insecta; order Lepidoptera; family Geometridae; genus Selenia; species Selenia dentaria. The sequence continues at coordinate 19,655,442 of OU862879.1, forward strand.
CAGGGGCAAACTAGGAAATTTTCTGAAGTTGATTTGCAGCAGGGCTGTTTCTCCCACGGCCGTGTTGTATGAGTCATGGCATGTTAACGTGTCATATTATTCAAAAGCTTGGTTGCTTTAAAGCACGCTCCCAATTCAGTGAAAAACATTGTATAAAGAAATACTGTAAAGGACGGTATCTACATGAACTTTCATCAAATATCACTCGTAGTGGCGGGCAGTAGCCATGAACAAAGCTCGACATCATTACAATAATTAATTTTATCTAGAAAAAAATTAAATACGCGGATGATGTGAGCAGAAGCTAAAAAATATGTAATTGTAAATTGCTTTAGTTATATTTGTATGATATCATACACTAGCGACTGCAGGTGACTTCGTTCGCGTACTAGTCTCGGTCTTCGGCCTTGCCATAACCTCCCATCTTTTCTTGATTTTTCTTTAACAACATTTCGTTGATCGCAGCGGTTTGGTTGTCTGTGGGAGTCCAAACGGCTGTCAAAACATACTTAAGCACATTTTTAGTTTTAATCTAAATAAAAAAATAAAAACAAAGAATTTAAAACAGACATTTTCCATACAACGTTTCACCCACCATTTTACCCCTCTTAGGCCTCAGATACACGAGCAGCTTGAAGCAGTTAGCATGGACTGCTTCAAGCTGCGATTGAACAGTGAACTACAGTCGTATACGTACACACTTACACGAAACCGCTCGAGCAGTTACAAATACTTCGGGCAGTTGGCGGTCAAGCAGTCACCAGGCATACACGGCACTCGACTGCTCTCGCGCAGTTACCTACCTCCTCCCGCGCTCTTCATTCCACTCACGTCGCGCGCGCTTCCCGCCCCAAATTGTTACTTGAGCAGTTAATACCAACTGCTCCAGCAGTTATCAATGGCAGCTTCAAGCTGTTGACTATGACTGCAAGAGCGGTCCGTGAATGTTGATCACTGTCTAAAGGTAGCGGTTCGCGCCGCGACAGAGACAGGAGACCGCGACCGGAGACCGCGACCGACGACCGCGACCGTTATATACTTGACGTTAGGAAATGTATAAGCGACAGTTCGCGAGCGAGACAGAGATAGGAGACAGAGACGCGAGACAGGAGACAGCGAGACGGTCGCTGCCTCGGACCAGTAGTGTCTCGTGTCGCGCTCGAAAAGCACCTGTGTTTAGTGTGAAAAAAATGAATACTTTTTCTGACGAAGATTGTGAAACGCTGATTGAACTGATCAGACAGCACCCTCCGATATATGATGCACGACTAGACTCCTACAGAAACGAAAATTTGAAAGATAATATTTGGATGAGCATAGCTGAAAGCATAAATAAAACAGGTGAGTTATTTTTATTTTTTTTATTTTGCATAGAATTAATACTAGAAAGGAAACATGTGGAATCAACTTAAACAAGCCGTGTGACATGTTGTTCTTGCCAGTCTACCGCTCCTTGCTGTGACATAAAGTAATCGGTTAATTTTGCTCTAATATATAGTCCGTTGCTGTTTGAAAACCCTCCTGTTCCACGTAATGAAACGAAATTTGAAGGTAAATTTTCTTCTTGGTTCCATTGATGTACGGACATTTGAGCAGATTCTAAAAAACCATCTCTTAATAGGTTATGCAAGCAACAGGCAACTAAGATCATATCAGTGCATGTTTCTGGCGCTATTCCGATAGGCGTGTAAAATATTCTAAACACCTGAGACAGCAAACCGAACGCATTTTCCGATACTCGTCTCGCACGACAAAGGCGGTAGTTAAATATTTCTTTACTTAAATCGTTTTTTGCAACTCTTCTAGCGTAAGGTTTCATCATAAAAGTATCAAGACTAAATGCTTCATCTCCAACTAAAAAATGTGGTAATATTATGTTCGAATTTGGTAGATTTTTTGGTTCTGGAAAATTAAATTCATTTTTCATGTTTTTTTTTTCCCATTGTAGACTTTTGGAATATTCCACTATCTCCTTCTTTGCCGTAAGAGCCAACGTCTACTGCAATGAACTTGTAATTATGGTCTACAATAGCCAGAAGAACAATCGAATAAAATTCCTTATAGTTAAAATACAACGATCCACTATTTTCAGGGGCTCTTATTCTCACGTGCTTACCATCAGTTGCGCCAGCGCAATTGGGGAATTGCCATTTGTCCCAAAAGCCTTCAGATATAAGCCTAAAATCACTTTCTTTTGGAATAGGCATTAGAATTGGCACTAAAACAATCTTTAAATGTTTCAACACCTCTTTGACTATTTGTGAAATATAAGAAGGTGATATACGAAATGCGAATGATAGCGAAGCATATGTTTCTCCATTAGCCATAAACCTGAAACAAAAAAAGACTTATACTATTATTTATATATTACAGATTCGGAATGCCGTAAAAAATGGAAATTAATCAGGGACTCCTACAACAGATACAAGCGCAAAAAGAAAAATTCAACGGGATCTGCAGCACCAGCTAAAAATTCAAAGTGGCAATTTTATGAACGTTTGAGATTTTTAGAAAACACACCATCAGAACGGCAAAGCTCCACCAGTGTAGATCCAGAGCAGCAAAGCTCCACCAGTGTAGTACAAGAAGTTACTAATACCTCCTCAGAAGTTGTACAGGAAGATACTCCTCCCGTAGCCGCAGACGCGTCAGTACATAATACTATTTTAAGGGAGTTAGTAGAACCTGTACCAGGAACTTCTACACAAGAAAGGTCTATACCACAAAGTAAAAGTTCCGAAAAATCAACTATCAAGAATACTAAGAGAAAAAGACAAAAAGAAGATGAATTTATAAAATTTATGAAAGACAGACATGAAAGCCGAAATAGTACGCTGGAGTCATTGAAATGTCAAGGTCAAGAATCATTCGATGATATATCTACATTTACTAAACACATTGAAACTATGCTAAGAAAATTGAGCGCTCGATCAAGAGCGATGGCAAAATCCGAAATATTTAATATTATCTCCAAGTATGAGGTCGGAGATATCGATGGACAAGGTGAACAAGATGGACACCAAACACCAAGTGATTTATCACGTCGCCAATTACCATGTACTTCAACTTCATCGTATAATACGAGTACATATTCGCCAATAAGTGTAGCCTCTACAGAACACCAATCACAAAGTGAATTGATTGACTTAACATCTCGCCAATTGCCAAATATTTCAAGTCAACCATTTCGAAGCATTTTTCACGACGAATACGACCAGGATAACTTAGATGATTTGACAAACTTACCTTAGAGTTAGAGCTAATTTTTCTTTCAACGTAATTTTTCCTTTTTCACGCATTGTTTTCTTTAGTAAATTTAATACATAATCAAACTGTGTTTTATTTAGCCGAAAATACTTCCTGAATGTATTGTCATCACACATTAGGTGCTTCTTCACTAATAGCGAAAATGATCCTTCTTGATCTCTAGTTAAATACAATTCCTTAATAGGTAACCTTCTTTTAGTTTTGTATTTGTAATAATAGTATAAGAGCAAATCATCGTCTTCTTCTTCCTCCAATAGTAGTTCTATAACTTGGTTTTCCATCATGCATGACACAGAACACAACTGACTCCATCGACACACACTCCGTACTGAGACCGAGATACTTGGCACGGTCTCTAGTCTCGGTCTCGACCTACAGTACATGCAGAAGAGACCGAGACACTTGTCGCGGTCTCCCGTCTCAGTCTCTGGTCGCGGTCTCCTGTCTCTGTCGCGGCGCGAACCGCTACCTGTACATGCAGAAGAGACCGAGACACTTGTCGCGGTCTCCCGTCTCAGTCTCTGGTCGCGGTCTCCTGTCTCTGTCGCGGCGCGAACCGCTACCTTAACTGCTCGAGCATTCCTTGTATTCCGCGCTTACAACCCGGTCAGAATATCTGTGCACCTCGCTGGAATGCGGCGCCTCTCCCGCTTCCCCTGTCACCTCCGCGCACTCCCCGGTGCGACAGTACGGTTAGCATCTTCGTTGCCGATACACGTCCCGATAATTTTGATATGTTCGCTTTGTTGTTGTTTTGTTTTTTAATATTTATTGTTAAGTTTAGACTGTTTACTGTTAAGCTTGGACTGGTTTGGTTGTTATTAAAATTGTTGTAGCTGTTAAACTGAAGTCATGGGAAAAACAATACACAGCGAATCAAGAAATTTAATCTTGAAAGTGCTCAAGTTTTTTGAATCGGAGAAAGCAAATAAACAGTACACCATACCTGTAGACCAAGTGGTGAAACGAACCTGTGCTGCAACTGGGATATCAAAGAGGACTCTATTGAAAATTAAAAATGAAGCCAAAGTACAACCACCTACTTCGCCGGGCGCTAGTCCGATTCCAAGTACTAGTAATAATTTAGAAACCCACCCAGAACCAAAATTAAATAATTTAAAATTTAATAATTTAAAAATTAAATAATGAAGATACAATGTCAGGCATAGAGTCAATAATTTATAGTGACTGAGTTTAATAATAAATGTTTTTGTAATCAAAATTATTGTTTTTTAATAACAAACCCTTCATCAATAATAAATTGATTTGAAAAGGTTAGTAATTTTTTTTACCTCCACATTTCTCGAAAAAACTTTTGTTTCACACCGTACCCAGACCGCCGATATGACGTCACGAGGTCAGGTGCACAGATATTGTGACCGGGTTGTAGTCATCCCATTTAAAAATATTAAAGAACACCATTTGTTATTTGAAATGAATTATCTAATAAATTTTTTTCATAACTTTAAATTAAAAATAAACTTTAATACACACGTAGGTACCAATAAATAAACATACCCATTATTATACTCTTAAGGAGTGAATTTTGGAAAATCCTTTCTTAGTGGATAGTGGATACGTACCTACACTACCTAAGCAGTTACTAGTTAGTATGACTTATGACTTACGTACGAGTATCTGCGTGACGGATTTCAGCGCATTCAGCCGTGCGATTCTCTAAACAAGAGCAAACATCGTTACGTCTATGACACATCCGTAAAACAAAAGACGAGATGACAAGAAACGTTGGATAAACAACCTTATGTTCAAGGGCGATATCTCTTAAAGTGCTCGACATCGGCGAGCTCGTCGACGAATCATTAGAGAATCGCACGGCTGTTCATTGGTTTGAGCCGTGTGTTGATAGATCAGTCAGTCAGTAACGATTGCCTTTTATATTTCTACACTATTATAAATTATAAAGAGGAAAGATTTGTTCGTTTGTTTGTTTGTTTGAATTGAATAGGCTCCGAAAATACTGAACTGAATTGAAAAAATATTTCAACGTTAGAATCCTACATTATCCCCGATGAACATTGGCTATATAATATTTTCAAAAAGTTAGGGATCCGTATGAAAAATAATGTCACCCGACATGTAAAAAATATCCAAAAAAATCCTTATATCGCGTACGCTGCAGAAACTATTCACACTAGAGCAAAGTAATGTACTACAGTTTTACAGAGGACATCAATATCTCCAAAAAAGTCTGCAAAAACCATATGTCTAACTAATACAGATATGTCACAATAACTATTTTTTATTTAAAACATGTAGTAGTAATGCCGGTACAAGCTAGGCCACATTATTCGTACCTTGGTGTTAATCCTTATCTATTCTAATAATATAAGGAAAATTTTTATTGTTTGTTTGTAATGGATAAATGCAAAAACAACTTAACCGACTTATAAAAATATTTCACCAGTAGAATGTTACATTATGCCTGAGTAACGCACGGTATATTTGATACATCATCATCATCATCCATCACCACGCGGGTGAAACCGCGGAGCGCAGCTAGAGTAGGTATATATATAGATTTAACCTGGAAGACTCACGGTTATAGTTATCTATGATCAAATCACTTGGTTTCTATCCTAAGTAGTGTATGTGCAATGCAACGAAGAAATATTATTTTTTCGTAGGTGCAATGATTAATTTTCGTTTTATATGGCGCTTGACAGAAGAACGAAACGTACCATAATACATGTACATAGTAGGTAAACTTTGGTCTTCTCCATATTCATGTAGGTATGGCGTAGGACCGTGAAAGCCGTCGTTAGACAAAGATAGTCAGTTGCTTTTTAGACGTGGGTTGGCGCAATCTTCTACGAATCCCGGACCGCTTGCCGTACATACCTACCTACCTATCTGACTTGGTGGAACTCGAAATTGGTCACAGAGACTCTACGCAACATGATAACAAAGAGATTATTTAATTGATGGTTGGTAGGTGCGTATCGGGAAGGGGTTCCCTCCTTGCCGTGGCGGAAGGGCTCAGTAGCCGTGGCTTGGGTCACCACGGTGAAGCTAAGAGGAACCAATGGGCCTGCCAGTGATAGGAGATAGCTGGCGGGCCCGCTCCTATGGGCTTTGCCCTCCAAGTTCACATGGGAGTGGTCACTGTAGGATGCGGTGGTGTATGGGCGCCACTGCAACTGAGGCGGGCTGCGGTGTCGTATGGACGGCATCGCGACTGAGAGTTAGAGGCCGCGGCGGGAGAAGAGTGCCGGTGTTACTGTGAGCCGCTCTCCCTGCCTTCCGCGGCCTTGAAGGGGCCGCTACCGTTAGAAGGCTGTCGGTATTGAGAGGCATCGATGTCCCTATCCTCTGCGGCCGAAGTAGCAGGCGGTGGGGCTACTCATCTGATCCATCGTAGGGGGACTTAGGGCACCCAGACTCGGGGGAGTCTGGTGTCCATTGCGGGTATGATCCCCCGAGGCAGTTGCGGCACGCCAAGTGTTCTGGCGTGCTGCAATAGAGAAGGGTCCGGCAACAGCCGCGGTGGGTTCGCGGTCGTGTGCGAAATTTGTCCCGCGTTCCCGCCAAAAGCGGCCGCGACGGTACACCGCAGAGGTTTGATGGGTATGCTGCCCTTCTGGCAGAGACACCCACATAGTCACCGTGCTCCCCCCGGGGCCGGTGGTATCCACAAAAGATTACTCTGCGTGAAAAAAAAGTTGCGTATCGGGACAGAACAGCTAGAGAAACCTTTCAGGACAGCTCTCTATCAAGCAATCAACAGAAATCGATAGAAAGAAATAATGATCGAACTGTGTCGAAGAAGTCACGATCGATCAATCGCAATGATGAAATGATTTAAGAGAGAAGGGAGAAAACGTTTATCGAACTACAAAATGGAATAGAAAAACAAAAGCCCTTCCAAAGCGACAGGGTACTACTGGAGATATACCAGCCGTGAGTTGGTGTAGTATATAGGTAGCTATTAACCACTAGCATATCTTATTGCGTACATATAGGGGGAGAGACTCTCCAAAAATGCTTAGGTAATGTATTTGTACCTAACTGTTCAAATGTAAGAATAACTATTGTATTAATCTATGCCATAAAGATTATTATTCATCTTAAGGCAAACCGTTTTTATAATTCGAAGTAAGTATAGTTAGCATTCGATCGTTCGGACAGACAGTGAAAGAGGGGCTTGCATTTAATTATTACTTTTTCAATGCCAATAATAAAATTGTTACGGCAGTCCCAGGGATTTACCGTGTTACGAGAAATAATAAGTATGTACCTATACGGCCTAACATGCAATAAAAGCAGTTTGGCTTTTGTTGAAATTTAAACCTTGTAATAACATAAGGTTTTATACATTAATAAATTTATAAAATCACGTAATAAATAATGAGAATTATTTTTAGTTAAAATGTATAGATTGATAGGAAAGATTGGGACCTAAGCATTGGACCAATTTTGAATTTAAACTTACTATAGATCCAATAAAAAGTAAGATGCAATTAATGACAAGTTTTTATATTAAAAAATACGCAGGAAAACTGATTATTTAATATGAAATAACAACAAATGGCCTTATTTTTTTTAACAACCACATACTCTCACTACTAAACTGGTTTTATTGATCAGTTTGTACATTGTCATACCACGTAAAGAGTGACATTAGCGACATTTTAGAGCACATCAGTTATGCATATAGGTAACGAAAAAAAATCCAATACCTATATAGTCAGATATTACATTAAACTTTGTAATAGACGCTAAAGAGTAGTGTATTTGAAAACTTATTAAAACAAAGTCGTAGAACATTTTCTTTGTAAACCTTTCTGGTCCCAAGTCTATCACAGCATGACTAGTGAAAAAAATAACGAGTTTGATATTTTTAATAATACTAATAATAATATTTTTTATTGATCAGATAACAAAAATCCATTTGTGTTAGTTAAAATGTATATGTGCTAAGTATAAACTAGTAACTAGTAGCGCAGTATTAATAAAAAAAATAAAAAACAACTACTAATTAACAGGCAACATGCCCTGACGCCAGTTATAACAATACCCTAAAGGCATTGTTATATTGGACACGCAGGGCGTTCAGCGATCTTCGAGAGTATTTGCACCAGAGGCTACTTGTATAAAAAGATTGACAATAAGCTCGGAAGAGCGTGATCTTAACGTGCTGAGTACATCGTGCAAACCTCCGTGCAATCATGTTGCTTCTCACCGCCAACGCCCTGCGCTCCCTCTCTATGTCCTCGTCGTCTTTAAGATCCTCCGTCATCACATGGCCAAGATATTTAAATTTTCTAACCCTCTTTAGTGCAGTACCGTTAAGGGTTAGAGGCGGAACTACACTTGGGCACTTGTTACCCGCTTTAAAAACCATAAAAACGCTCTTTTTATCGTTATATAAAAGATGTGTCTTAGCATATGCCTCACAGACGGCTAGGAGCTTCTTAAGCGAGTTCACCGTCGGTCCCAGCAACACCATATCATCAGCATAGCTGATGTTGTTTGCTGCCACATCACCTAAGTGACATCCAACACGCATGTTGCTGAGATCGGCGATGAGTCCGTTTACATATATATTAAAAAGCCGCGGGGAGCTTAGTCCCCCCTGCCTCACTCCGCATTCCATACGGTATTCATCGGATACCTTATCTGCCCACTTCACATGGTTAACTTGATTAGAGTACCAATGTTGAAAAATAGATTAGTATAGTATTAGTTCAGAGGGTACACTAGCCTCTTTCAGCTTTCTCCACAGGACATCGTATGACACCAAATCGAATGCCCTCGAAAGATCCAAGAAACAGGCGTATATATTGGAGTATTTCTATCGGTATAGTACCTAACGGTGTGCTTCACGGACAGTATCGCGCTCTCAGTTGACAGTCCGGCACGGAAACCGAACTTTGAGTCATGTAGTTGCACATATTTACTAAGCTGAGCGTCAAGCAAACCGTCAAGCACTTTAGCGACTATGGTGGCCAGAGATATAGGTCTATAATTGTTTTTATCCGATATATCACCTGTTCTGTTCTTAACGATCGGTACTACTATAGTCTTCATCAGGTCCCGAGGAAGATGCGAGTGGACAATACAGAACGAGAGGAACATAGAAAGAACTCTAGGCAGGTGGACACCAGCGTGCTTCAGATGTTCAACACTGAGCCCATCGTGGCCGGGTGTTTTTCCTCGCTTCATATTTTTTATAATCAAAGAAACATGTTTAGCCGAAAAGCGAACTAGGTCCCGGCCCACAAGGGGCTCCGCATTGCACATCTTTTGCCGAGCACTCCTTAGAGGAGATTTTAGCTGGTGAACATTCCGGTTAAGTTAAGCTTGTCAAGAAATCTGCGAAAGCAATTTTGTTTCTTTATAAAATACGCGAATGTTTCCTATAAGTGAAATATTTACCTAATGGACTTATGTGGTTTCCCTTCAGAGCCCATTGATGTTTTCCACCCTGTATAAGTACTAAATTACTCTAAATAAATGCAAAATCTACCCACAAAAATGCTAAATTAACCTGATTACGATGTAGGTACCAATGATGGATGGTTGTCTGGAAGACATCGCTCTTAGCGATATGACCGTTCATTGTGACACTTCTTTCCATTGTTATGTTACTTTTTTTACAATGTCTTATTTCTTTGTTTGTTATATTTTGTAATGTGGTGTTCCAATAAAAAAATTGTCTATACCTCAATATAAAGGTACCCTCTCCCGTTTAATTTGATATTTTTCCAATATATGAACTAACAACCACACCACAAAAGAAAATATTTCAAAAGTTATATAGATGTCAAAGGCATATAGTGTAAGACTTGCACATTTATGAAAACGCCATCTATTGGGACTCCTTGATCTCGTGAGAATCATGTCCCGTTAGTCAACTGTTATACCATGGTGCTCCCAGCACAAAAATAAGACAACGGTCTACGAAGAAGTAATAAGACTTATTATTTCTTCGTAGACCACGGTGCATTGAATGTAAAATGGAGAGATACGGTACTAGTTTCAGGAAACGAACCGTATAAACTAAGTGCAATGCACATACTTGCTCTCAGTCACAAACGAAGTGGCGTGGGTGACGCTCATGTGAAGCTGCTCAAGTGCTTACCCAAAAGACTTGAATAATATTCAGTAAGGATGCCTTCCTATGCGTTCCTACGCTGCACAAACACTACAAGGACCAAAAACAAGTTACTTATTATTATTAGCATTACTTTTCACTCGTATAAGTATACTATCACTCGTATATATAATACTCTTAAATATTATTTTTTAAATGTGCTACGTATTTTTAATTGGGTTCTACATAAGTTTCCAGCAGAAACATAAATTAACATAATTATAGTCTGATATACCGACTTCAAGTATTTGTATCCCTATGAAGTATTTATGCAGCGTAGGAACACATCGCAGTCGTATATATTCGCCTATAGTGGGTACCATGATAGTTCAAAAGTACCTATTATCACAATATTGTGCGCATGGTACCGACTTCGACATATAGATATTTCACACTTTTTTGGTGTTAAACTTGGGTGAATGATTGATAAAAAAATCACTATTTTTAGTAACCCTTGCTACTTATAAGATCGAATGTCATTAACCGTCAATGATGATATCATCAAGATAACTATAAAATATAAGGTGTAACACTGTTCGTTATTAGAGTGTAACTCAAAAACTGCTTGACGAAATTTGATGAAATTAAGAAAGAAGAAACACCTCGGAAGTATACTCTACCAAACAAACAAAAATTTGAGAATCGGTCCACAAGTGAGGAGGAATTTGGTGAACACAAAACATACAATCAAACATATAACCTCCTTTTTTGAAGTTGGTTAATTTATTTATTTATTAATAGGTATGAACGCACTGCAATTACAATTATACATATTATCAGTCCTTAAAACATAACATAACATAACAAAGTCCTAACCAATGTAGTTATTTACAATAAAAATGAAATAAGTTTTCTTTATTTGAACGTTTCACTCACGTGGTGGATGATGACGATAAAAAGTATCCCACGTGATAATCCAGCGCCATATCTACCTACATATGAAGTATATACGTACTTCCGTATAAGTTTCATCAAAATTGGTCCAGCCATTTAAACATGAAGAAGTAACAAGCAAACAAACACACTCAGAAGCTTTCGTCTTTATAATATTAGTATGTTAGTATGATACCTATCAGCATAAGACTAGTTTTACGTTAATTATTTAATTTCTGATTCACTGTGATGTTTATTTTACTCTAGCTACACCGTAAACATTAATGAAATCTTTTAAATATTGTGAACTACATTTTCCTTTTACATTCACTCGTGTTTTTAGTAGCATGTTACCAAATTTTTGTATCAAAATGTCATCTACGCGGGATTGAGTAACAGACAAGTTACCTACTTTAAACATAGGTACTTCCGTATATATATATTCATAACAGAGTAGTAAACATTTTGGTTGATAAAAAGCATCATAAAAATCGGTTCTCTATTGACGAAGAACTCGCGTAACATATACCCAAAAATAATCCCGTCCCGAGTAAGTACGCTTTGAAAATGATATGTTTTTCCGTTTATAAAATATTTATTAAAGTGTCTTCTATAACAGAAGTGACAGAATGTTTATCATAGCGATATGAGAATTGAACTGCTGTACTTACTAGATTACTTTCATTTACTCTGTGGCTGTGCTTAATTTAATTTCAATTTAGGTATTAATTATTTACTGTAGTAATTATAACCTTAAATATTAGAATTAGAATATTAGAATCTTAGTTGTCTTCTTAACTCCTCTTCGTCATTATTTTTCCGTAATTCACTATTTATGAATTTACCATTGCCCTCCATTTTATATGTAAAATGGAAGGAAATGGGGACAAATACTATATCAATCGAATGTATAAAACCCATAGAATACGTTTGCAACGTTAGGTTGCCTATTCTTTTCCGGGCACAACTCTCGGGTAGCCAGGTATAAACAGGTAAATCGATACTAGCATTTTGCACCGGTCTGGTTATTGAATTAAAATGAAATGAAAATAAAGAATATTTCATTATGATTATGATACACAGCATATACGAGTCTATCGCTATCCTTTTCATTTTCAAGAACTAATAGCATGCACATTGCACACTCTCTTTCTTTAAATGGACGGACTTCAAACAGCTGCTATGATGTGCCCTCTTCTATCGCATGGGATGGTTGGTTGGGACCTCTCAGTCACACATACTCACTCGCAGCAATATTTCACTTTTCAAAATTCGACAACCGGAATTCGGGACTGATTTTCGCAGGCAACCCTATACCACCGTGTTCATACTGAAAAAAAATCTTGATTTTCATTTAATTTTAATTCAATGATCAGAACAGTGCAAATTGCTAGTATCGATTTACCTGTTTATAACTGGCTACCCGAGAGTTGTGACCAGAAAAGAATGGGCAACCTAACGTTTGCATATTCTATGAGCTTCATACTTTCGATTGGTATAGAATTTGTCTAATAATGAAACCAGTGAAATGTAATTTTTTTTTTTCTATTTTATTAGTCCTGGAGTGAAATTTGTTATGCAATCCACCATTATGCAATATATTTATTAACTTATTAAATTCAATATAAAATATGTTTCATCAAATAAACCTCTCGGTAAAGGTCTTTTTATATCGGGATCCTATACTTGAAGATCTAGCATAGACTTTCTTTCCTTTTCGTTACCAAATACTTTGGTAATCAACCATTTAAAAGCATTACAGAAGTTGAAGACATACTTTTTCAATTGTAAATACACTTTATGTATTAGATTTAATTTTTAATCTACTCTTTGATTAAAAAGTATAAAGAAACCACCGCAGTTGTTAGTTAGTGTTTATACTAATTATTTTGATTTTATTACTTAAGTAACAGTCAAATTGGCCAGGTATTTTCCATTTCCGTATCAAATTGATACAAAATATCTATAAGTTTGTTTAATAACGTAAAGCGAAATAGTTTAATTACAATATTATTAATGAAAGAGTAGAAATAAATAAATATATTATTACTTTCTCTCATAATTTGTAATGTTACTAAACCGGACGGTAATGAAAAAGAACGGTAACGAAATTATAAGGCTTGCGACACAAAGGTGTAAAAAACTGAAAAGATCAAACAAATCTGATATTTCATGGACATGGAACGGATTCCTTTTCTTGGCTGAGTATTGTTGTATTTCAAGAGCAATATCAGCCCGTATTGATAAAACGCAGCCAAATAATGTGCAGCCTGTATTGTACAGTCAATAATTCGAAGCTATTCCACGGAATATTAGATGCGTATTATTGCCTGGATGTTTTTTGGTCGCAAATTATTGGCTGTACATTATAGTTAGCATCTGTTAGTCTGTGATTATAGGGACTCCAAGTGTTAAGAGCTACGAATAAATAAAAGACTTATTCGTAGGTTAAGAGGGTTTGATTTTTCTTCCGAGATCGAACCACAAACGACATAGGTGCCAGACGGGTACTCATCTTGCTACAAGTAAGTTGGTGAGACCGTAGGTATTGTACTGGCTCCGGATTGGCTATGGGAAAATGATCTATGGCGTTTGGGTTACATTTTTATTCACAGACAATTATTTGTACTACGTTTTTATTCATCCATGCACTGCGATATCTTTGCTCTTAAATTTTAATTTATCTTATTAAATTATTACTAGTGATATAAAATATAAATAACAAAATTAAGACATATTTATTTTCTATTGACAAAATTTACATGAAAGGTATGTGCATAGTTACTATGACAATAATAGAAGTTACATGTAAATTACAGTTATTGTACATTCTACTTTAAATTTACAGATGCAATTTCCATTACAAACTTTTTAATAATTTGTTTTAGGTAAGCTTTAAATTAATTAATATAATATTTAGACCAAGAACCTTAGAGCTTTTCTTAACTCGTGGTATAAATTTAAGTTTGATTTCAACCTTTCCATACTTTGTACAATTTGTGTAAATGCTTCAAATATATGTAGCTGTTTTGTTTGTTATCTTTTCTGTTTCTCACTTTCCTGCTTACAGGACATACCACTGACACACTTTCAGTCTCTGAAAATTATTGTAGAGGTTAGATAGAAATCATTATTCCAATTACTTACAAGATTACGATATTTTGTCATTACATTCCACAGAGAATTCTGAATGACAAAAATAGTAGATCATCATCGTCATTATCAGCTGGAAGACGTCCACTGCTGAACATAGGCCTCCTCCATAGAACGCCACTTAGACCGGCTACTCGCTTCCTGCATCCAGCGATTCCTCGCGGTTTTGAAGTCTTAGTTCTACTACGGATCTCCTCATTTCGGATCTTATCACGCAGGGAAATCCCAAGCATAGCCCTCTCCATTGCTCGTTTAGCGATTTCAACCTTGTTAATTAGGCCCACAGTAAGGGACCACGTCTCAGTGCCATAAGTCATCACTGGCAACACACACTGGTTGAAAACCTTGGTTTTCAGGCTCTGAGGTATTGGGGACGAAAAGTGGATCGAAGCTTCCCGAATGCTGCCCATCCGAGGTGGATTTTTCGTGTGACCTCCTTGTTGTAGTTGGACACAGTCTGTCTCAAGTAGACGTACTCGTCTACAACTTCGAGTGTATCGTTTCCAACAATTACCGGTATAGGTGGAACATGGACATTGGACATGATTTTCGTCGTATCCATGTTCATCTTAAGACCAACCTGTGGGGAAATTCTACTGAGGTCGTTGAGCATGGTGCCGATATCCTCGAGCAACTCCGCCATTATGACTATAGCATCGGCAAAACGAAGGTTAGTGAGTTAGTATTCGTCATTAATGTTGATGCCAGGGGCCTTACTATGAGCTCTTAAAGCAGGCCTTCTAGACAACTGCCCGGTTTATTCGTACTATGACAACTTTATAGCAGGCCTGCCTAGGCCTACTATTGAAGAACCGCAGAAAAACCGTTCACCTGTTTTTTTTGTATGAACTCTCGTTAACATGTCGGTCTAAATCCACTCAGTTTATTAGCTTACAAACGTCTAGGCGTCTGCGATGTTGGTTAAAGCAAATTGTTAGACTGCCAGAGACAATGTTATCCGTTCACCTTTGAGAAAACAATATTAAAACAGTTCATCTATTTGAGCGTCATGGTATGATTTCATTCAAAACTGTTTATGTCAGGTTTAAGAACTGCACGGAACTTGCATGGTTTTTACGAAGCTGATAGTAAGGCCCCAGATCCTTTCCAGTCCAAAAGTTTGAAAACATCCTCCAATGCGTTAGTGAACAGTTTCGGATAGATGAAGTCTCCCTGTCTCACAACTCTCTGCAATGGAATTTGTTCCGTACTCTGGTCCTGTAATCGGACTGATATAGTGGCCTTGCTGTATAAACACTTCAACACTTCGATATACCTATAGTCAATTAGGCATCGCTGCAAGGACTGCAGTACGGCCCACTTCTCGATAGAATTGAAGGCTTTCTCGTAATCCACAAACGCTAGACACAGTGGCTGATTATACTCTTCGGTCTTCTGTATAATCTGGCGTAGTGTATGAATGTAGTCCACCGTGCTAAAGCCTCTTCGGAAACCGGCTTGTTCGGGAAGCTGGAACTCATCAAACCTGCTTGCGAGACGGTTCGTGATGACTCTCGAAAACAGCTTGTACACGTGGCTCAAGAGCGATATGAGCCTATAATTCTTCAATAAGGTTTATCACCTTTTTTGAAGAAGAGCACCACCACGCTTTTGTGCCACGTTTCCGGCGTTTTGCCTTCGAAGATGACAGAATTGAATAACTTCTGGAGGACTAAAAGTATCAGTCTACCACCCGCTCTCAGAAGTTCAGTCGTAATTCCGTCCTCTCCTGGCGCCTTGTTGTTCTTAAGCTGTTTGAGAGCCATTCTAATCTCGTACAGGCTGATGTCCGGGATGTCTTCAGTATAGTGTCGGACTAACTTTGCTCTGGTGCCCTGAGCTGCGTCAGTAACGGGTTGGCGCGTCGAGGTATACAACTGTCGATAGAAGCTCTTAATCTCTCTCAGAATTTCAGGCTTCGATGAAACGATACTACCATTTTCGGTCTTCAGTTTTGTCATTTGGCTTTGCCCAATAGACAAATCCTTTGCAAACACTTTAGAGCCCTGGTTCCGTTCAATTGCTGCCGTAATACGCGCAGTATTATAAGCACGCAAGTAGTGTCGCATGGTCTTTCCAATTCGTCTGTTGAGTTACCGTAGTCCGACATAATATCAACTTCAAACTGTAGTCTCATTTCGCTACGTTCTGCCATTAGTTTCAGAGTTTCTTTTGAGAGTTTTTGAGCTTTCGTGCGGCGTTCGGTCTCACAGAATTCGGACTCAACCACTTGGACAGTTTCCACCAACCCGTTGTTCAACTCATCCACTGTGTCGCATTCAGCTAGGCACTAAAAACGGTTTTTAAGTTCCTGTTGAAACTTTTCGGAGTTTTGGATTTGGGCAGGATTTAGACGGAGCGTGGACTTCACCAGACGTGACCTCTCAAGCTTGAAATTGATTTTCAATGCGCCTCTTACGATGCCGTGATCGCTGCCGGTTTTTACCTTGCTGATCACAGAGACGTCATTGAATATGCGCTTATTGGTCGTCATGATGAAGTCTATCTCGTTCGTAGTGGAATCATCGGGACTAGTCTAGCTTTGCGTTGAAGTCTCCCATTACAACAGTGAAGAAGTATGCATGGCCCTGGATATATCCTCGTACATACTTTCTACTTCATCGTCTGAGTGTGCCGAGGTCGGTGCGTAAACCTGTATGACCTTCAGCGAATACCGTTTGGTTATTCTGAGTATAAGGAACGCTACCCTAGCCACTATCGACTTTCACTACGTTGTTAACGAGAGACTTGCGGACGAGGGACCCGACACCACCCTGGGATTGTTGGTCTCCCTCCCGGTGGAAGAACAAGTTGCCGGAATTTAGAATTATCGTGTCCTGTCCCTCTCAGTCTTCAGACTTCAGATAATCCCATGACATCCCAGCGTAACTTGAGCATCTTTTCCTCATCTTTTGGTCGATCCTGAGCGTCCGTGTATTATATGTTGTCAGGGCCAGGGGTCGTTTTTGGGATTGGTAGCTGGATCTCTGCCGGAGATTCTTCGCACCCCCTGCTCCACCGTTACAATGGCCGCTACCATAGCCACGGATAGCAGAGCTGCCGGGGACTGGGACCGTGGCTTAATGTTATTTGTCATGAGGGAGATTTGCCTTAATGCACCACGCTTGGCAGGCGTCTTGGTGATCGCAGTGGATGTTGACGCAGACTGCGGGAAATGCTGCTGCCCATTTCCCGGATATTCCCTTAGCCGCCTCATACGGCACCCACGGGAAGAGTTGGGGGTACAATTCTAAGCCGGTACCCCAATAATAGATTGCGTTTTTAAAATTATATATAAGGGTTTTGTTTATACAAAATATATTTACATTTATTATAGATGTTTTTAAATTAAAATAGACAGCAATGCCAGTCGGAATCACCCATATGTCTGTTTTTTTTTACAGTATAAATAATAATTCAGAACGTTGCCAATCATTTGTAATGTTTGTAGTTGTATAGGTACCTATTCTTTTGCATATAATTATTATATTATAAATTTAAGTTTCTTGATAAAATAGACAATACATACCATAAACAATTCGTGACATGGGCTGCAGTGATGGTGTTTGATGTATTTATGGTTACGTAGTACATATAATTGTCTGTGTTAATGGTGAAATGGTTGCTACGCCTGAAACTAAAATTTGGTATAAGTTCTTAAGTTCAACAATCACATCTGAATTTGTGACAGTATGATGCCTAGTCGATAAAAAAATGAAGGTATCCGAACCAAATACCTATATGTATATGAAAAAAAAACACTACCAAACACTGACATAATATGATCATACTTGTTTATATATAAGCAGTATTTGTTAGTGTTTGGTTGTATTTTTGGGTAGGTGCCATCAAAGGTGTACCTAAAATAACCGGCGAAGTGAGATTCAAACTCGCAGGTCCAGCCATAGCGCCACACAACACAATCAAAAATTGGATTTTTACAGGGTTGATCTGGCACTTTAGAGTATTGATGCTACAGAAAAATTGACCTCAATAGTGATTGTGGCCGAGCAATAACCTGTAGGGGTTCGTACCCAACAATACTGTTTCAGATGGTATTTTAAGCTGTCAGTCCTGGCTGATATTGATTATTAGGAGTTGTTAAGACTAGTCAGAGACCCCCGAGCGGCCTGTTGCACTCTGAAATCAGAGTCCAGTACTACTTCATATAAAAGTACGTTTTTATCTGAACAAACAATAACATGGTATTGTTTTTTCTGATAAAAACGTACTTTTATAATTTAATATAAGACATGTAATGTACCTACCTAACACATTCTCACATGGGCGCTGACAGGGGGGTGCCAGGTGGTACACTTGCACCCCTTGGGAATCTTGGGGTCAACAGGAAATATTGAAATAAAAAGCCGTCTGTTGGAAATCATTTTTATACACAATAATTAGTAGGCGGTAATTACACAATTCTCATTTAAAAAACAACTGCAGCCGGCGGGGTTTTTGACCGAACTTATTAATGACGTTTTCTATAAAGTTATCTTTATTGTTGGTTATCTTGCCTCGGTGGAAACTTAACAAGCATAATCCAGACAGTCGCTCGTCACCTGTTGTGACCTATTCCAAGTTTTAACTCTTCTCAGTGTGCTAAAAGATCTTTCTATTGTGCACGTTGTGACGGGTAGACTAAAGCCAATCTTGATCGCTTCTGCTACCGAAGGAAAGAAATCCTTTGCCTCGACGATGTAGCCTATAAGATATTTTTCATATCAATCAACTCCACTGATATCATTTGCCGCTGGCTGTGGATAATTCCACATTTCAAACCAAGTCGTGATTTCTGAAATAAAATTAGGTAAAAGATTGCCATACAAATTTTCAATGTATTTTGCAGCTCTAAGAAATTCTTCTTTACTGAGGCCTTTTATTATTTTTGGGTGTAGTTGTAACAGAGAAAATGATTTTTATGTGTTTCAGAATCTCTGTCTTTTAAAGAAGAAATGATCGAATCAAGGTAAGTATTGTATAAAGCTCTTCTGTAAAATTCTTCAACGTTTTAGGATGGGTGGTTGGATCGATGAGCCTGTCGTTTCGTAACTCGTTGGCATTTAATCTCAATATTATGGTCTTCGCAACTTTGTTTAGCTTCTCCAAATATACCTAGCAGTGAATTCCTGCGATGCTTTTTGTATGTGACCCTCTATTATTTTAGTGAGTTTAAAATGTGGTCATTCACTGAATTAATGTCAAAATCCACTTGTTGAAGCTGGTTGCAGACAGGCTCAAGCTTTGCCGAGTAAGTAGCAATAATATGCAATGCCACAATAAAATTTGTGGTGGTCAAAGCAGTGCGCAGTTGGTAAGCTCTAACCTTTATCTTAGAATTAGTGGCTTGATCTTCTGAGAGGTCTTGTGATGCTTCTACAATTTTGGTGAAATTTTGAGCGAAAATTCGAATACTTTTGTATTTTGCAGACCATCTGGTTTCGCAAAACAAGGGAATATTTAGAATTTTTTTTCGCCGTTGAATGCTCTCTCTAAAAAAAGTTATAGTTTCCTTAATCATTCCAGCAGTATTTCTTATTTCACTCAAATTATTTAAATCATTGACAATAAGATTTAATATGTGACTAGCACAGTGGAAATACTTTGTTTTGGGATATTTATCATTAATTATTTTCTGAACTCCACCAACATGTCCAGCCATTGTGGAGCAACCATCATACCCTTGCCCAACCATTTTGTTGAGATCTAAACCATATGATGTCAAAAAAGATATTACAACTTCAGAAATCGATGCAGCATCTAATTTTTAAAGTGGTCTGTATCCCAAAAATTCTTCAAGTTTATTAGCTGTATTTCGTTTGGTCAAACTTGAGGTATCTTATGCCCATTGAAAGCTGTTCATTCCCGCTTATATCCGCTGTCTCGTCAGCCAATATTGAAAAGTATGCCGCTTCTGTTGCTTTCTGTTGTTTTGTACTTGATGGGATACATAGAGGGCAGTTTTCGAACCAGTTGCAAAGTGGTCTTTTAAAAACGTATCTGTTCGCGCTAAAGCGTGACGTCACTTCAGGAATGCCCCCCGCCCGCGCGTCCCGCCGCCGCTGTCCTGCAGCTGTCAAACTACGAGCAGGCGGCTGAACGGCAGCGGAAACAGTCACCATTTTAGAGTCGAAGCTAGCGGACGTATACCGCTCCGCCTTCGCGCCGCGGCCGCAACAATTCCTCCGCGCTTACGCATCAGCACAAACCTTCGCGTTACGCGTCAGCCCGATTCACCATTTCGGCGCCGTCACGTCCGCACGGCGCAATCGGCATCCGTTATCAGCTCAAATCAGCCCGAGTCACCTCGCCTAACTTCGCTACGAGTGACCGCTAATCAGCCCGTGTTTACGCGTAAACCAGTGCACAAACAATAAAACAATACAAGAACTTCATACCTACAAGTGAACAACAGTTCTTCAGCACGACGTCCACAGCAGGATGCCTCCCCCGAGGACTCTCAAGGTCATCAGCTCCCATCAGATCCAGAGCCACCGACATCCCGTAAGTACCTCACATTCTTACATAAACCCACCTATTCTCTCCTTTTAATGTTCCCTACCGATGTATGGTGTGCCCCACCATATCTTTCCTCCGAGCACGGATAATTAATCCGGCAACTTAATACTTTCTTACGACCGTATGGCGGTTTCGTCCCGCCATATTATGGTCCATCGAACCGAGATACTTAAAAAAAACGGCACCTTAATATCTCATTCGACCGAAATATGATGTAAACAAATCATATTTTCGAACCGAGATAAATAAAAGAACCAATGCCCCTAAATACAGTCCACATTTCATCCCCGAATATCAGCTCTAGTTAATTTCCAAATATCGAATATTACCCCAAACTCCTTATTGATTTAATTTAAATCCCTTTCCGTCATACAAATCACTTAGAAGCTTCTAGAAAAAATTCCACTCGGCAGGAACACACATATTACCAAGCGAAATTGACCCGTCAAGGCACGTTCTCACTAATTAGGTGACGACATCGTATGACATTACCGCGCCATAGAATACATGAGTACTGCAGAGTTGTTTGTTTTGACATTCCTAACTCATTAACGTTATATGCGTTGATTCATTCACGATAGTTAAAATTGCTTGCAAGAAGGTTTGTAAAATTAAGAATTCGTAGGCTAGCCACTAAGTACCTACCTACGCCAGGTACTTTGTTGATTTTAATTATAAAATTATACCAAGTACTGTTAAAAGATTTACTTTTGTTCGTGATTATCATGAAATAATTAATGTAAGCAATCAGCAAAAACATCTTAGAGTCCGTACAAAATCTACGTAAATAACATAACGAAATTTACAGATTACAATTAATTAATTAAGTAATTAAACCCTCAGCTCAGATAAGGTTTGGTACACGCGTTATTAATTTAGGCGTTATTTTAACCAACTTCCGAAAAAGGAGGTGCGGAATTCCACCTACGATTAAATATTTTAATATTTTTTATATTTTTTTCCTTGTGGCTGACTTCGCCTTCGACGTTAACGATCCCTTTAAAATCACAGGTAGCCAGATTTAGGGAGGAACAAATCGCTATTGTTAAGCTTAATTTGGAAGCGTTATCATTGAAGTCCAGCAAATCCAGGCATTATAGCGCAGAATTCGATGCCAGAGCATCTGGCGTAAGAGTGACTCGTGATAAATTCGACGCGGCGTATTACATAATATTAGACACCGACGATTTATCAGACGCTCAGGAGGAATTCTACAACGAGCAGTATGAAAGGACAATAGACGCCTAATACGAGATTCTCGTTGTAGAATTAGAACAAAAAACATGGTCATCAGCTCCCACTGACGATGTAAAAACAGCGCAAATTAAGGCGAACGTCACAGCGCCACATACGGTAAACTCGGTCATCCCCCTAACTGAGTCACCAAGGTTTACCTCACAACCCGCGCGCCCTTTGCCATCAGCTCAGCAGGTATCGAACCTGCAGCCTCCGCACTATGCGCAGGTTTCGAACCTGCAACCTCTCAGCTCAGCGACTATACCCGCGCGCTCTTTCTTCGCCATCAGCTCAGCAGGTATCGAACCCACAGCCACAGTGCTATGCGCAGGTTTCGAACCTGCAACCTATCAGCTCCGCGCCTATACCCGCGCGCTTCTCACCATCAGCTCAGCAGATATCGAACCCGCAGCCACAGTGCTATGCGCAGGTTTCGAACCTGCAACCTCTCAGCTCCGCGCCTATACCCGTGCGCTTCTCGACCCCACTTCAGCTGGTTTCGAACCCGCAACCTCCGCGCTATGCGCAGGGTTCGAACCCACGACCTTTCAGCTCCGCGCCAAGACCCAAACAGGGATCGAACGCGCAACCTCGCTATGGTGACAACCATTGCTACCCATGGTGTAATGTAAAGGGTCACAAGCTTCGGGTATGTACCCGATACTACGCACCACCAGTGCATTTATTGCCGGTACAACAGCGCGAGATACCACGGCGCCGTCCCTCACCTGATACGGCCAGATGGTGTACTCCCGTCGTACTCCACCGCGCACTACCTCGCGTTCTCCACCGCCGCCTAGGCAATGACTAGGACGGCACATTCAGCACACACCGACTCAGCACACAAATACTCAGCCCATATCCACTCAGCCCACAAAGAATCAGCACATATCCACTCAGCCCACAAAGAATCAGCACATATCCACTCAGCCTACAAAGAATCAGCACATATCAGCTCAGCTCATAGCTAATCAGCACAAATCTCAGCACGCAGATAATCAGCACACATTTTATCTGCCCACAATTATTCAGCACACACACACAACACGACGACAAACTGTCGTCGCAAACACCTTAAGTCAGCCAGGCGCGGACATTCTGCACACACCCTAACGCCAGCAATTCTGGACGTTATCAGTTCGTCGCGTAATTCGACATCGAGTATACAAATGTATACATTTTTTTGTATGTACACAGTTTACGTCTCAGTAAACCCAAGGCCCCATACATGGCCAACTTACCCGCCGACCGCGTGATTGTTCAGTTCGTATTCAGCAAAGTCACAACGTTATTTAGATATGATTGCGGTACAATTTATATATGCGCTAGAAATGAACTTAGGGAAATACAAGACTTTCTTGCAACCAATAATGACAATATACCTACACTTTCAGCTCTTTTAGCGCGCATTGCAGCCATGCTCAATGCAGGCCCTCTCAGCCCACTCTCTTTTGACTTGTCTTTGTCCTTATAAAACGTCAGCTCAACGCCCTACCTGAGTATTCGGTAGGAGGACGAGCCATTTCTTCACACAAAAAGGTTCAAGCTCGTCCTATCCTTATCCCAACACCTTTGGCGATCCTGGTCCAAACCCTGCCTGCACACCATCCAAACCCGCTCCAAACGGACTCCCCGATCCAGCCCACCTCAAGTCGGGGAACTGGTCCTGATAGTGGACGACCAGGTGCCGCCTCTACACTGGCGCATGCGCCACAAGACGACCCCATGAAGGGATGGCGTCACCCAAGTGGTGGAACTCAAGATCGCCCACCTGACTGTCGATTGAGCACCACACCACACCTTTGCCGCGTGGGGAATATGTTCGCGCTAAAGCGCGACATCACTTCAGGAATGCCCCCCGCCCGCGCGTCCCGCCGCCGCTGTCCTGCAGCTGTCAAACTACGAGCAGGCGGCTGAAGGGCAGCGGAATTAGTCACCATTTTAGAGTCGAAGCTAGCGGACGTATACCGCTCCGCCTTCGCGCCGCGGCCGCAACGATTCCTCCGCGCTTACGCATCAGCACAAACCTTCGCGTTCGCGTCAGCCCGATTCACCATTTCGGCGCCGTCGCGTCCGCACGGCGCAATCGGCATCCGTTATCAGCTCAAATCAGCCCGAGTCACCGCGCCTAACTTCGCCGCGAGTGACCGCTAATCAGCCCGTGTTTACCCGTAAACCAGTGCACAAACAATAAAACAATACAAGGACTTTATACCTACAAGTGAACAACAGTTCTTCAGCACGACGTCCACAGCAGGACGCCTCCCCCGAAGACTCTCAAGGTCACCAGCTCCCATCAGATCCAGAGCCACCCGACATCCCGTAAGTACCCCACATTCTTACATAAACCCCCCAATAGGTGGGAACATTAAAAGGAGGGAATACCCTCCTTTTAATGCTCCCTACCGATGTATGGTGTGCCCCACCATATCTTTCCTCCGAGCACGTATAATTAATCCGGCAACTTAATACTTTCTTACGACCGTATGGCGGTTTCGCCCCGCCAGTATCTCTTGCCTCAACTGGGAAATTTAGTAAGTCTTTGAAAACTGACCCACCTTCTGTTTTTCCTCATCATATAGGTAAATCATGCGTGGCACAAAATAAGGCCGAAGATATAATGAGTTGACGTTTTTTTCTGTTTTCTGAAATTTCCCTGTGATATTCAGTATCAAATAAACGTCATTTTTTTTCTTTGCATGATTTACAGAAAATTTTTAGAACGTATAACCGATTCACGATGCCACTGGCTATTTGCATGAGATTTCGCACACTCATGAAATTTTTGATATTTTTTGCATGGCCGAACGATAAATGGCCCCTGAATACTGCCTCGATGAATTTGTTCGGGAAATAATACACATGTACGGCAAAGTGGTCCTTTAGCCTGAGCAGAATAGGCTAACCAAGGGTATGCTGTGAGCCACTCGTGGCGAAATGCACGTTGTTATGTTTCGTTTTTATGATCGATGTCCTGCTTGAAATCATAATTTTGCGAAGGTTTCCACGCTGTTTCGAGCACTTTAAACCGTATTTCATCACTAAATATAACGTATAGGTACGTTAGAATCCATATATAAACCCACATCACAAATATTAACTAAAGTTTGTTGTGTTGTTAATTACGTTTTACTAGTACTTTGCTGTGCCGAAGTACTTGGACAATCTTTAGTATTAAACTGTTCATTTTCAATCTTTTTTTCTCTTGCAGAAAAATCGCCTTATGTCACTCATATTTTATAACAAAATTATAATTATTTTTACTTTGAAAATAAAGAAAAGAAACACACGTTAGCTCACTTGTCACTGCTTGCTTGCACTGATTAATTAATTACGGTGAGCACTGACACTGACTAATTAGCTTGCTCTTGCACATGTAACCAAGTCAAGCAATCATTTTTGACCTATTGGACTGTATGAACTAACTATCTATATATTTTCGAAATTAAAATACGGCAACACTATAATAACAACACTAAAAACACTAACCTATGGAAATGAATATGGCGGGAACTATTATTTTTTCAAATGAACGCACTGTGCACTGAAGATAACCATTAGTCACTACTCGCGATTTGTTCACTCGGAACGAACTGTTCGAACTTCAATCGAAAACTGACTGACTCGGAACTCTATCTTTTCTTTATCTACCAACCACCTACCGTACCGTAGACATGTCATTACGGTACCAAAATCTACCGTAATTTCATTAGTGCGGTTGATTTTGCACCTTATACCCTTATTTCTTTATATTCGTATCACAAAAATTTATAGATTATTGCAGTTACTACACTTACGGGGATTTTCGTGCACAGAAACTTACGACGAAAATATCAGATAATATATTAACTGCATAACGCTTCGATCTTACCAAGTTGATGTATACTCTATATATTATATTATATATATTACCTCATGATATATTACCTCATATAATCAAAACTTTGATTGGTGTTTTGGAATAACTTACCGTTTGTAATTTAATTAATGTGTGCCGGTTTCTATAAAATTTTATAACATATATTGAAATGACTGAATCCAGGTGTTCAAGTGACGGGAGTGGTGGAAGTCCTTCGAAATAAAGTAAACCCAATAAAATTAAGTTTTGTAGGTATAGGTAAACAAAAATATATGAGGGTAGCTGAGGCATAATACCTTCTCTCCATGTTGACGTGAACAGTAATAGTAATATGGGACTACATCCGCACAAGGTATTCAGTTCCCAATCTACGCAGAGCCTGTAGTATGGTAACCTGAGTACTGATATACATAGTAGTTACTTATATTATATTATACACATACACAACCAGACACAGATCAAACAGACATGTCCATGATCAAATCACAAACTATAAGATACTACGTATCAGACGGACCTCTGCAGTACATTATTTGCTAGACACGAGTTCTGCGCTCTGATTGGCTACGGCAAAATGATGTATGACAGTTGATTTTTTTATTTTGCTATGGATGTTCTACTTACGTACGTACCTATGTAGGTTGATCGTAAGTAGGTTGATAGGTGCATTACAGTAACCTGCCGTGCGATTCTGTAATGATTCGTCGACGAGCTCACCGATGTCAAATACTTTATGAGGTATCGCCCTTGTAAATAAAGTTGTTTTTCCAACGTTTCTTGTCATCTCGTCATTTGTTTCACGGATGTTGTCAAAGATGAAACGATATTTGCTCTTAGAGAATCGCACGGCTGACCTCTGTATACCTACTTTTAATTATTATTGAAAACTCTATGGGTGTATCTATTTAACAAATTAAACATATTATTTTATAGTTCTATCATTTATTTATATTTTACTCACAAGTTTTGTACATTTTACATACTTATTGGAGTCTCACCTCCTTTTATTGTATTTATTGTTTGTATCCGAGCGTATCAATGGCGCCTGCTGATGTCTAGGATACATCAAGAGGATCTTGAATAAGTTGTTACCATAATCATATCAGCATGTAGACACCTATTAATTATAATTATCATCATGTTTTTTCATGGCATTTAATTTTTAGGTGACGATATATCCATCAAAATATTTGTGACACACTTGAATTGAAGGGTACCTAATCGTCTTATTCTCACTTTTATATTTTAATGCTTTACAATGCATGTCGAGCCATTTTTGGACTCTTATTTTGGGAAACGTGTGTAGAATGGCGTAGTCGCGAACTTGTACAACCCTTGCACACAGCACTTGTAATACATTTCTTATCTCTTTCACATGAATTAGTTACTTTTAAAATATAATTGAAACAAATACGCAGTGCAGATAATTAGCTAATATTTAACATTTATTGAACACTATGGCTGGCCTGACAGTCTTTGCTGACAGTGGGTGACTTATCAAATCTTAGTATTTAAGTACCTAAGTAATATTAGTCTATGGAGAAGCGCAAATTTCTAAGGACGGCAAAACAGAGGAGAGGCAAAGGGGTGATCGGGGGAAGGCAAATGTCATATTGATTTTGCTATGACGTTTCTCGTGTTTAGTTTTTTTTATTAGATAGATTAATACCCGTGGATCAAATGTTTGACCTGTCCGGCGATTAAATAGAAAATATAGCAATAATTGAAAGATGAATGTTGCTATCTATAAAAAAAGGCAAATAGGTATTTTTGTTGTAAAATTAGTTAATTTTGTCGTTTTAAACATATCCGTATATTTTCGTTGTTTTTATTTTATGTCTGCCGTAATTTTCTGGAATCTGCCGTGATTTTGACATATGGAGTTGGAGACACTGCTTTTTTGTGACAATGGGTTTTTTAATCTGTATTATTCTGTGTTTATTTTTATACTGGCATCCCTGCCGGGTGTGAGCGACGTACAAATTTGTGTATTTGTAATTTACTTGATTTTAGGTGTAAACAATGAGTTTTTTATATAAAATGGTTTAGATTAAAAAAAAAACTTAATTATCTCATTGCTAATGTCATAATTTAGGTATTTTATATGCTTTTTATATTGATGTGAAGTTCTCGTGCTTTGTCTTCGTGTGTGACAATACTCAAAATGGCGCATCAACTAGCACCGTCTGTAAACTGTTCATTAGACGACATTGACCTCAGCGCGCTAAAGGTAAAACTGTGATGTATATGAATTGTAATATAGTTGTAGAAAGACCCACCAGAACTGGTGATTTATCTCATTACAAGAAACCTACAAAAGGGCAATGATCTCACAGGGCGTGAATCATAAAGTGAAGGTTCACTGGGAACAGGCATGATATTTTATTCAAAATTGGTGTTACTTTCAGGATCCTGCTGGTATATTTGAACTGATAGAAGTAGTCGGAAATGGCACCTACGGCCAGGTGTACAAGGTATGTACTAATTCACAATAATTACAATAAATCCATTATCTCGGTATACCTACTACAAAGTTGTGTAAAGTTGATATTGTCCTCTTTTACAATCAATGAGAATGATTGCAAGTAAGTAAGGACACATATTTCCTCGTAATTTCACAGAAACAGTCATATTTCATCTCAAATTGTCTATGCTTGATAGTAATTGAGCATACCTAATTGGTCATAACAATAAATGAAAGCATTACAAATTAAAAGAATGAAGTATGTAGGTATGTACAGATTATTATGTCAATGAACTTAATTTTACCAAGTGGCTGTCTGATGAATGGGAGCCAAGATCTTATTGTGTAGGAGGGGTGTTGTCTATCTCTAATAAAGGTTTTATAACATTATCTGCTTAGAGAATAATTTGGATAATTTGAGCCATACAATTAAAACGGATTTAAATACATCAATGTCTGTCTTCTGCTCTCTGATGCCCATGAAATACTTATAGAATTAATCGGATCTAATCGGCTGTGAGCTTATCATAGTATTAAAAAGACAAATAGAAATACCTTCATATATAAAGCTTATTTCAATTTGCACACAAAATTGTTTAATACAATGATTTGCAATAATAATTATGAGTTACATACCTACACTGTTATTCCAACATTGCTAATAGGTATTTATAAAAGTGATTAACCTGTTGACTTGCTATTCGGCATAGTTGGCCAATAATACAATAGATTTCGCAGAAATCAACCTACTTTTCCAGGAACTGCAACGTGTGTGGTTAATCTGGGCACTTTGATGACACAATTAATCAAGAAATAGATAGGTTCAGTGATTTCATTTATTAATATTCAGTTCTTTTAGTTTTCATATATTAAACTGAACCACACACATTGCTGTTCCTGGAAAAGTAGGTTGGTTTCTGTGAAATCTATTGTATTATTGGCAAAATATGGTGAATTGCGAGTCAATGGGTTAAGGTTCATTACAAAAATAAAAAATTAAATTATCATAGTCTTGAAGTTTACAATTGTTAACAAATTGTAAATTAATACATAGTTATGCTCTAAATACTATATTTATTTGTCCTGTAATTGCCAAAACAAAAAAAAATTAGTTAGGTTATTTTTAGTGGATGGATGGGATATTTATTACATTAATTTATGTAGAAAAGGGGATTCATATGAATTTATTGTATGTTAATCAATTGCACCAATCTAGTTATTCTCTATCTGTCTATATTATTTTCTTAAATATACTGCTAAATAATATTAAAACAGATCTCTTTCTGTCTATTGTATAACTTTAGAGGCTGATACAGACAGTTGAAATTTTATAAATTCTTTTATGCTGATTATATTTAGTAGGATTCCATATTCATTCAAGATGGAGTACAAGTTTTGTGTGTGTATGATGTCTCCTTATAGTTCTTCCAACAGCTAGTAAGTTGAGTTTCCTCATCTGTTAACATTCCTATCCAATGCCGGAGGGGGTATTCTATGACTGTCCTCTCATACAGTAAGCTATTGGAATAAGGTAATATTAGGTTGATCCCTAATATATTGCCAATAATAATAAGCAGTATTTATTCTTTGGCAAAGAATAAATATTGCAACAATGCATATTATAAGCTTACTGTATGAGAGGTCAGTCATAGAATATAGGTTGATTTATTAGGGTTCCATAGGATGTCCTTATTCCACTAGTTTAATTGAAAGTTATGAGTTAATCTTTCTTCTTACCTCTTAAATTTTTTCTAAATAATATTTTTGATCTTGATACATTTTATTTCTTCAATTTAAGACTTCTATAACGTAAATCATATTCTTGTGGTAGGTAGAAATACTTATAATTCAAGCCAATAATGAGAATTAGGGGCAAAATGTGTGAGAGCAAAATAATGTGTATGCATCATTTTAAGTATCCTTTGAAAACACTGCATGACCAAATAATAATTCTAGGGGCGTCACACGAAAACAGGACAGCTGGCAGCAATCAAAGTTATGGATGTCACACAGGATGAAGAGGAAGAGATAAAACTTGAAATTAATGTACTGAAAAAGTATTCAAATCATCGCAATATTGCCACATACTATGGTGCTTTTATCAAGAAGAGTCCTCCTGGGAAAGATGATCAACTGTGGTTGGTTATGGAGTACTGTGGTGCTGGTATGTGTTATGGGTTTTACTTATTTTATCTGCATTCGGGGTGAGCTAATCTAGCTAATCACCATTTTATGAATAACTAGCGACTGCCGCGACTTCGTTCGCGTAGTAGGCTCGGCCCTGGGCATAGCCATAACCTCCCATTTTTTCTTGGTTCTTCTTTCATAATAACCTTCTCCTGATGATACATAACACAAAAAAAATTATTAGCGATATTGTTCCATCTTTTCTCAAGTTATAGTATGACCAGGAGAAATAGGGGTTCATAAAGGGTTTAATCTGTAAAGTATAAAGTAAATCTATGATGCATTGTTCTAGAACTAATAAAATTAATATTGAAATTCAAAAACGCTTTAAATTGGGTATAATTTAATAATGATTATATTTATTATATTGTGCTGGCCTTAGGATTTTATTAGTTTGATCACTGGATCCCAAGCAGGTGGTACTTGCCAACTATAATCTCTATTGAAATTAGGGTGCTTTCTAATATATATGGACTCTGTGACAGCTAGTGGGATTATTCAACTGAGTGCTTCGGAGGGCACGTTAAGCTGGCGGTCCCGGTTGTTTGTCTTAGGACAACAGAGTTTAGGCTATGTCGAAGGCCTTCGGGCGGCCTAAAAACTTCCACATGGGTTGGCCACTAACTTATCCACCAAGCCGCACTGGGCCCGCGTCGTGGTAATGGCCCAACTCCTCTCTCTGAGAGGAAGGCTTGAGTCCCAGCAGTGGGAACTAAATGGGCTGATTATGATTCATGATAATGGCCTCTCTTAGCATTATCAGCACATAGTGGATCTCCCTAGCTAGAATTTGTGGGTCATCGAACCTGATATAATTGATGGTATCTAGAACATACTCATATACTGCAGACGTGGTTGAGCGTCTGTTCTTCATGTCAGCGATATGTTCTTTAATGCGGACACCAATCCATTGCTTTGTTTGCCTGCCATGTTTGATAAACCACACTCACAATCAAGCTTGTAAACTCTTGCATTTTGTTAGGGGATAATTGTTTTAATAGGTCTTAGTAATTGGCTAATCTTCTTGTGCGGCTTGAAGTATGTTTATATTGAAGCTCGTCTTAAATATTACCAATTTTATCAGTGACACCCTCGATGTATGGTAAAATAGCAGGCTGATGCTCAACTGTGGTAGGCTTGGGGCGGCTTCACTGACTCAATCTTGGGCATTTGTGATCATTGCTTTGTAGGACATTTTTAATGTGCTGAAGCTCATTTGCTAGGTGTCAGTGAATTTCCATTGAGATATTTATCTGTATTCTTTAGTCTGTGTACTCATTTTCTCTATCCTGTATGACTAAGAGTGTTGTCAGGATTGCGAATGATTTTAACGTCTAGAAAGGCTAAAGAGTTATTAATCTCTAGTTCAATAGTGAATACAATTTTGTTATTTTTTGAATTTAGGTGGTTCAAAAATGCAGTTACTCTATAAATAATATCAGATTATACTCGAACTAATCCATTTTTTAATTTCAATGTATAAAAGTCTATAAAAGTATGCTTAAGAAATCATTAAATAAAATTAATGTTTGTATTGGATCCTAAATTAACTCTATTTAGTCTATAATATTAGGTAAATCTCACAGAAACTTTCTTTCTTGTGTCTTTACAACAATAGAAAAATGCAAAGGAGTAATACATGAATCCTTTTTTATAGTCTATTACTTAAATCTACACAGCTTTACTCAGACTGTAGAGTGATTTTGCTATACGAGTAGAATGCAAGTAACTGATTTAATAAATAATAATAAAAAAATCTTTAGTAATCATGTTCAAAATACTTTTTTTATTTCTAGGATCTGTGACTGATTTAGTAAAGTCTACTAAAGGGCAATCACTCAAAGAAGAATGGATTTCATACATTTGCAGGGAAATCCTACGGGGACTGAGTTATTTACACTCCAATAAAGTAATTCACAGGGATATCAAAGGACAAAATGTCTTGCTCACAGATAATGCTGAAGTAAAACTTGGTAAGCTCTGCCTTTTAGTACATTTAGTAGTAGCTCTTTAGTACATGCTTACATTTAGTCATAAACTTAGATATAATTGTATAATATAATTGTGTGATACAACATATGGTATTGCTCTGACTTTGGGTGTTCTAGTGTATTACCCAGACAGTGTCTACTGGTACATTTCAATGTCATTTGTTTAATATTCCAGTCGACTTCGGAGTATCAGCGCAGCTAGACAGGACCATAGGTAGACGAAACACATTCATTGGAACTCCATACTGGATGGCGCCAGAAGTGATTGCTTGTGATGAGAATCCCGACGCAACATACGACAATCGATCTGACCTCTGGTCTCTCGGTATCACTGCACTAGAGATGGCGGAGAGTCAGCCACCGCTCTGTGATCTTCATCCGATGAGAGCTTTGTTTTTAATTCCAAGGTTTGTGTTTGTATTTTGTAACTTTGCACACTTTTGTCAGGGCGGTATCACTTCGCTTTTACGTACGTTCGACCGGCGCACCGCCCGGGCGGTGGTTTGATTATAGATTGCCACTCGGCTCTCGGCTCACCAACGGTAACAAGTCAGCGGTGTCCAACTGAATATGAACGCTTGTATCTCACGATATGTTTCAATTTAGCGTGTAAGCAGTCGTTATAGTAGGCAAATTTTTATACCTAAACATGACTTGTTGGAGATGTGACGCTTCTGTATGTAGTAGGTACTATATAAATATTGTTTATTATGTGCTTCGGTTACTTAATTAGTTTTCGTGATGTTGGTAGATGACTTATTAAAAAAATAGGTCATCTATTCAATTGTATTAATTTTTTGCTTGTTATAATACTCAATGTTTTTCGCTTGTGTAACGATTTTTACTATTATTTTGGGGTAAATTGGTTACTTAAACCTCTCAACAAGTTTGTCACATTTGAATTTAATTAATGTCGCTAATTTTTTGAGTATAGTTTAATAATAACCAAGTGTTACCTTTCTTATTTGAAATGAATCGCTAATGAAATGTCTCGACTGGATTTCATATTGCTGAATATAAATCATTAGTATTGATCATATGGCATTTATCCATCATATTCCAAATGAATAATATGGTAGAATATGATAAAAAGTAATTAAATAATGTAATCCACAGGTAAAAACAAGACAAACAGATTGTTACTAAATTTTCATTCATGTTAAGTTAACCCTAGAACCACAACATGGGGTCATGGGTGACCCCACGCACACGTATTTTTATTTTTATTTAGCGAGTTTTGCACCTACAACACTGTGCGTCTAGGTACCTTCCGTAATTGGTAATCAGTGGCCCGTGACGTATGGCGGGGTGCGCACGCTCATTAGGTTCGGAGATATTGCAGTTTGGGGTCGCCTGCGACCCGTGTTGTGGTTATCGAAACTATTTTTTTGTGTTTAACTGTGTTGTGATTTCACGTTTATTTCACGAATAGTCTTTCAATATGGCCTCAACGTCACGAGCCCTTGAAAGTAATGACATTGAGCAACTTTTGGAGGAATATGAAGGTGAAACCTCCAGTTCTCGGACGAAGATGGATCTGAAACTGCAGAAAATGAACATATATCCGAACTCTCCGATGAAGATGATTTGTTTGATGTTGAATCTGGATCAGATGATGATGATGTTCTTCTGTCTGATTTCTGTATGGGCAAAAATGGTTATACTTGGCGAAGAACTCCGTTCACTGTTCCTAATACACGCACTGCAAGTAGAAACATCGTGATAAATCAACCTGGTCCTAAAGGTATCGCACGCGACGCAAAAACCGAGTTAGAAGCGTGGAAGCTATTTTTTCCAGACGAAATATTGGATATTATTGTGATGCATACCAATACACAAATTGACAGAATTTCTGAGACCATAAAAAATCAACGTTACACTTTTAAAACTGATAAAGTGGAGTTGATGGCTTTATTTGGATTAATGTATCGTAGTGGTTTATACAAAACAGCTAAAACAAACTTGTCCGAGTTATGGTCGATTGTGGATGGTCCACCTATTTTCAGGGCCACAATGTCAAAGAACAGGTTCGAAATTTTGGTAAATTACTTGCGGATTGTACAGCCCTACGTGAAACGCCGCCTTGATGAGGTCAAAAATTTGCCCCAATCTCTTAAAGTGATAATGCTTCATGTTTTGGGAGTAGATGAAGAAAACAGTGCTCAGGTAGCCCAAGCTCGATCAACTTCAAGTTCCCGCTGCTATTTATGCACTAGAGCCAAAGATAGGAAGGGCAGAGAGAAATGTGTTAAGTGCTCCAAAAATATATGTGCACAACACAGGTTACCTATTTGTCACCAATGTATCTATATTTTCAGATTTGTACTAATTTTTTTTCCCTTAAGCATTCCATTAATATCCAAAAAACCTTGTAATAATTGTTAAGTTTATTAAAGTTTAATATTTTGTAAGTAATATTTTATTTTTATTTTGGGGTCACCCATGACCCATGTTGTGGTTCGTTTAATTAAATTTGGATGTTGTAGTTGTAGGGTTAAAATTAGTAACTTTTATACATTGAATGTCTCGAATAAAAAGAATTATAAAGCATTAACAGAAATAATTTGTCATTTAAGTAAATATTTAGAAAAGGAAATAGGATCTTTGTTGTAAATAAAACCTATAACTGTTTCAGAAACCCGCCGCCTCGCCTCAAGTCAAAGAAGTGGGCGAAAAAGTTTCATGGCTTCATTGAAACTGTTCTTGTAAAAGACTACCATCAACGGCCATACACTGAGCAACTTTTGAAGCATTCATTCATTAGGTATGTTGTTAATTTTAGTATTAACTTGCAATAATTTTCTTAAAACCTAAATTTCACTCTCCTATGCTTTAGTAAATAATGATAACAATAAAAACAAACTGCACTAGGTACAGTTTTCTCTAAATATAGCCCAAAAGATAGAAGACAAGTTATTGTCTTCATCTGTTGACAAGACTGTTAAACATTCTAGAGATCAACCAACAGAGAGGCAAGTGCGGATACAGCTGAAAGATCACATAGACCGGTGCAAGAAGAGAAAGCAGGACAACTCAGTCCGTGAGGAGATCTACAAGTACTCCGGCTCTGAGGGGGAGGAAGAAGAACAAGGGCCCGGGGAACCCTCATCTATCGTGCACAATGTACCTGGGCAAGGAGGAGATACACTACGACGCAACTTCCAGCAAATACAAGAAGGACCCAGGTTTGTACATGCTACATGTAAAAAATTACGACTAAATTATCTTGCCTCACTAAAAACAAAACAAATCATATTATGACAACATTGTAACTGTGGGGTGTGTAGATACAAGTTAACTGTGTGTTGTTTGGCTGTATTGTTTAACATATATACTCATTCAGATATATCAATAAATGTGTTTTACTTCTACAAGGCCATCATCATCAATATATATATTTTGATTGACAAAGGTTTTGGCATATGTGAGATTTCAAGTTGACTAAAAGATATTGACAAAAAGTTTAGTGAGACAAGATACACAGTTTTGTTGATATGTTTCATGCTGTCTACTAACGATTGATTAACGTTTTCCTTAACATCAGACTGGCCGAACCACAGCCCCAGCCTCCGCCTAAACGCAACAGTAAACGCGAGGAAAGGGAGGAAATTCCAGGTAACATAAATGTATAATATTTTGCAAAATGCCTAATCAAAACTGCCCAATGTTGAATGAAATCCTTTTTGTAACGTCATTTTCAGTTAAAATCATTTTGGAATGTTAACGGTGCGTGATGAGCCGTTCAACATAGCGGTATCAATCACCATTGACGCAAAACTTTAATGTATTGTCAGGATATTCTAGAAAGCTCTAACTTGGTGCAACATGTGGCACGGACATTGCTTCGGTCTGTGGCAAGAGTTGTATTCTAGTGTGGCCAACGCCCACCTACTAACCTTTTTATTGTTTTGAAAATGCTAAGTTTTGTATTGTGATTGATTATGGGTTGTCGCGTTATAATTTAGAGAGATTTCGACGTTCTTTTTATTTATTATATCATTGAAATATCTAAATTATCAGTCTTCTAAATCTAGCTTGTTACAGAATATAAGTCAACATTGAGCAGTGACGTGTATGCAGCATAACTTTAAGATATGAACAGTATAGACATGTCCTCATACGTCTACGGCACAATAAAGCGTGAATAGGGATTGCCTATTTGTATCTGCAGTGATTATACTCGCTAACTACCTGACCGATACGCGTCTTTAATCAAATCAAATCATTTATTCTGTATAGGCCTACGGGGGCACTTACAAATTGTCATTTTACATTTATTATTTCTTAAACCTACCACCGGATCGGAACGCGACCACGACTGAGAAGATCCGGCAAGAAACTCAGCGGGCTTGTCTTTTTACATTTTTTTTATCGCAAATTTCTGATTAAGAAAACAAATGTTGGTTTATTTTTAGCTCCAGTGTGTTGCCTTTCAAAAGAGACCATAATAATGGTATCAGTAGGGCAAGACACGCTACACTTTAACATCTTTATACACGAGTAGGTAGATTCTAGAGTGAGCAGTCCCATAGTCCCTTTGCGCACAGTGTACGGCACTAAAATAAAAGTAGCCTAAGTTACTCCTTGTAAAATTAGCTATTTGCCAGTGAAAGTACCGCCAAAATCTCATTAGATTGCGGAGCGAACAGACATAATAGGCAAAAAAATACTATATTGAGCTGTTATTTTGTCATTACAAACACTTGTGTTTTATTTATTTGTATAGATGAGTGATGACATACTCCTACTGTCGACGACAATGCACTCTAACATCAATATTGTTATGATTGAGTCAATACATGTCTTTAGGCATTTGACCGTTGCAGTCCAAATTACTAAACAGTAAGCACACTTTATTATTGATATTGAGTCATGATCTGTACTGTTCATATTCTGTGTGGTTGTTTTGTTCTAACTGGTGACGTTTCCCTCTATAGAGCCCGGGCCGCCGGCACGCCCCTCTATACCACAAAGACTGATTGTTGTGCCAGACCCACAGGTGCAACAGCCTAATAGATATAGGTAATGTTTACTGATATTTCTAACATATTCCGACCAGAAACATAAAATACATGGCAATTTTACCGATTTTTTTTTACGATTTCAATGTTGGCTTTGATAGATAGATAGATTTGGCAAATACTCGTTATCACCAATGCAACATTGCTTCTAGTGTTTTATATTTCTGGGTGGACTATAAATTACATTGTTATCTATTCCTTACTAATACACTATTAAAACCCTCAGGATGTGGAAAACGCATTACAAAATGTTTTTGTGTATATTAATTTGGGTTCTGAGATTACAAATCGTTATAAAGATTTCCTTAGTATAGTAAAAACAAACATTTATAAATTTTGTTACGATTTAGTATTTTATAATCTTCAAAAAACAAAGCAAGCGACCAGTTAATTTTTTAGACCAGACCCTTTAATTCAATTAATCAAAATAGGTTTTAAATGGATTATACATAACGATATTAGTTTATAGTCGTAACGAGTTAAATGTCATGTTTTTATGAAAGAGGGTAGTGTACAAATTATTTGATGTACTTTTGAATCATATTGCATTTTATGCCTCTTTCTATAACATGTTATATTGGGTGCACTCAAAAAACTGCATCATATTTAAAATTTATTTTATTGAATTAGAGTAACGATATTACAAGATTTTACATTCGCATGATGTTGAGCGCCACGCCTGTTTACAAAAGTTGCAGTGAAATTCAGGCCTATAAAGTTCTGTTCGTGACATTGCACTGCTCTCGTGAACCCGCCACATCGTTCTAAAGTTCCATTCGCCCTATAATTAAATGTGCTGCATTCCAAATTTCAACAAGTAATACTTGCACATAACTGTAATGCAGAATATATGGCACCCCAGTAGAAATTACCAGTCCAGCTTCCACCTAGTGGCCCTAATTAGTATGAGTACTGGCAAGTTCTTGTACTAATTAAAGTTGTAGTTATACTCTACAGTTCCCTCCTAAAGACATTTTATTTTAATTTCTGAGAAAAAATATTGGTATGTTGGTTAAAATGTGGGGTTGAATCAAGAAGCACCTATTCACAATTTTCATTATATAATACGGGCCCAAGTCTTCGAAGTCGCGTCCATAGGCTCGTCCTGCTTATATAGTCACTGTCCTTCTGAAACATTTATGCGGAATCTGTCTACCAAGTTTCATAAAAATCGATTCAGTTGTGTAAGCGTGAAAGAAAGAAAAACGAAACGACAAACACACTTATTTATTTGTAGTGAGTGGGGATAACGTTCGTTGCCATTTAGAGTTTGTCAACTAAAAGTATTATAACTATTTGATTTCATCTATTATCATCATACTCAAAGTTATTGTGCAACATATAATTTAATCGCGAAAGAAGTACAAAGAAACGCCAAACCTTTACACACACACACACACTTTTAAACGTAAACACTTTTTTACATATTAATATAGTTAGTAATGTTGTGTTGTACCGCAGGCCTCTGCCCCCTACGCCGAAGTCTTCGGGCTCATCGAATAGCTCAGGCTCGAACAACGGCACTCCGCCCGCCGGCGGCCCGCAGCCACCGCAACGTGCGTCCAACATGTTCAAACCTATGGTGCGTAACTATACTAAACCTAGTACTCGTATAAGTTTATAATTAGTGTTACTTTATGCCGTTTACAGATTCGAAATAGCTTTAATAGATACAACAACTAAATTACCGCGACCGCGCACATTTTTTTAAATGGCGGATTTACGCGGGGTTTTTGTGAACACTGGTTCGTAAATTTAACTATAGTAGGACGCTTCATTGGTTAAACTATCATGGTCGCAAACTTTATAAATATTCAAATTATTAACGGGATAGTTAGCAATGTATATTTTCTTTGAGTTTCCGATATTTTGGCACTGTTGCAAGCGCCATGATCACTAATGATCTGAGGAGTTGCGTGTGGGTGGGTGAATGTTTAGGAGCAGACGAAACGGCCTACCCTCATCCATACTCGTTTGTTATGCGAGGCACCCACCCGCAATTCCTCAGTTCATCCGTGATCATGGCGCATGGTTAACTGCATTTAAAGAAGTATAACATGGGTATAAGAATCCCATATTGTATAGACCCCACATAGCAATAAGATTGTATAAAGGAGATGACTTAGTGAGAAGA
Organism: Selenia dentaria; assembly: GCA_917880725.1. Classification (NCBI taxonomy): domain Eukaryota; kingdom Metazoa; phylum Arthropoda; class Insecta; order Lepidoptera; family Geometridae; genus Selenia; species Selenia dentaria. The sequence continues at coordinate 19,695,260 of OU862879.1, forward strand.
CCGGCAAGTCTTTCACTTATATTAAACTCCAAGCTAGATTGTAACGGTTAGACTGGAAATCAAAACAACCTTAAGTTAAACTTGTGGATCTTTCGGAAGTATGGACCTTAAATGTCAAACATTTTTTGTAATAATCCAGTTATTTGCGTGCTGAAAATTATAGCAGCCTCTTTTAGAAAATTTAGAAATGTCTGGTCTGGTTTTTGGCTCTGGACCAGTAGTGGCTTATATATCGATTTTACTAGTGTCTAATACCTTGAAGTGTTATTAATTTAAGTAATTCTTAGCTCAGTATTAATAGTTCGACATAATATATATAAACTTGTTAATAAGATTTACGTAACATGTCCTTATAACCACATTGCAGAAGGCTATCTAAATGTGTTTCGTAGCTATTCGTGTGTCTACCCTTTTGTTTTCTGTGTGAATTGTTTAATTTATCGGCTTTTTTCTTTTTATTTCCATGTCACGCTGTTAACTTTATTTGCACTTGCAATAACCGCAGCTTCCGCCGCGAAGACCAGAGGTTTGTATCCATATGGTATTAGTAAGTTAATCTGTTTTATTTAGGTAAAAAGCTTGTGTTATTGTGGCCTTGACTGTTTTCAGGATTTGGATAAACTGGCTGCGCAACTCAACGAATTAGGAGTAGTGTCCGGCAATGAACCCCCCAATCGACCGCCGCGCGCACCCACTAATGGTCAAGGTTAGTACAGTTATAAATTAAGATAAAAAAATAAGGAAAATGTCCGGTTTTCTACTTAAAATACGCTCACGTAATACTTGTCGCATATATTCGACTATAGTTTAGACCACATCCGGTGGTCTTTTCCAAGAAGTGTTCAGGACGCCCGCGTCGATGACGTCTCGCTTAGCATTGAAATGTCTAACGAAATGGGAATGTCTGGTTCGTGCATATAGTCGAGTGTTTAACCTCTGTGATTTCCGCGTAAGAAAACTTGTAGAAATACAATATAAATAGTCTTAACGCGTAGGAACGCTTTAGAAATATATCTTGGCTCGGTGCTCTGTCTATTGTAATAATACATGTTTAGAAGGCATGTTGGGGTGTATTAAATGTTTCAATAATGTCAATATGATACCATAGGACTTTTGCTAAGTAACAAATGCAAACTAATTTTACCAATTTCATAACTTTTCAAACCAGCAGAGCAGGCCTAGTATATTTGCAATGAAATCTTAAATTTATATCCGCAGGTGAATTACATATCTCAGTTACAATCAAATGTTGATTGAAATCTAAGCTTGACACATGGCGGCTTCATGTCACATTTCACATACATCATGTCACATTTTTATTACTGTGTGGTCAAATTATAAATATTATTAACATGTTGTAAAAAGAGTATGTGAAGTAATTTGTGGGTGGGTAATCATTTGTTATGCATTACTCAATCCAACTACTTACAAAAATAACCTAACTAGGGTTGGAGCCACAATCATTAATTACTTAGTTTTGAACGCGTCGCCGGCCGCAGCCGCGGCACGCTCGCTACGCTCGCCCGGCTTGCGCGTAGTTTGTCGCAGTTCAAACCTAACGTAACCTAGAGTTGGAGCCACAATAATTCTTTCATCTCAGCCGTAGGATGTACGAGTATACTGCTAAACGTATGACTATCCAATGATTAATTACTTTGTTTTTAATCAGAGTATTCCACACTATTTTATTCGCATAACCAACTTCATACCCTGTGAGGATATAAAACTAACTATATACAACTCGTCTGAGATTAAACGAAAAATGGCAGGCGCACCACCTGCAAAATTAATGAATAATGTGTTTCCAAGAATAAACGCATTGCCAGAATATTGGAGAAAAAAGAAAATTGTTCAGAAACATACCTTTTGAAATTATCAGCAACTACAAAAGCTCTAGGTAAACAAGTAAATGTGAAGTGTAGGATTTGTTTGACCATAACAGTAATTTGATTTAAGTGGGAAAGATGTGTTTTTTTCAAACATTTGATAAGTAATGTAAATATAAAAAGAATCGTTTGTCGAACGATACGTTTGCCATACGCATGTCGCGTTGAAAATGTAAATTATTCGAATTATCGATTTAATAAATGAACCATTTGTCTTTTTTTTTGTAAAATGATGATTTAACAATTCATATTTTTGGCAAATGTTGGTTGTGAAGCAAAAATTTATAAATTATGTATCGGTAAACAGACAGGATACTACGTAATTGTATTGCTGAAAAAATATGGCTTCGTCATTTTTGTCAGCTCCAGTCATACGCTTCTTACTACTTGACTTGACTTCTTTTTAGATGGACTTACTACTTTTCTGTTTACTGGAGTTGTCAAACAGCTGCCATACATAACAAATATTTATACACCGATATGCTGGCAGGGATCAAGAAGGACAACCATTGATTAAAAGCTGACCTAAGGCCTTTATAGGATTTATAATAACATAATGTCAAACAACTTAGTAATACCTACAATGCTGTTTAAATCTACAAATATGACGTGATTATGACGATTTAGGGCCGCCAGTGGAGCGCAATACTGCCGAGCCTACGTTCGTGGAATCCGACAGCGATTCGGATGCAGAAGAAAGCGGCGGACGAGTTCGCAACGACGGCACTCTGTTAGCGAGCGATCCGCCCAAACCGCTGTAAGTATAACCATTACACACATACATGTACCATCACTATACTACCAGGGTTGATTCTGACATATCAGCACAAATCAGTATCTTGTTGGTAGCGGTAGCGGCCATGCCTATGATGTGTGAGGCCTCAGCTGTGCGAGCATGGATCTCATGGTTAACTTGTCCGATTTGAAAAACTGACATTTATCAGCTATCTTACCTTGTCTCTAGTATGGATCTAGCTGCGATAGCAATATCGCGGGCTATTTTTTACTGATATTTTATTTCCTATCGACAATCCATGTGTGGGGACAAATGTTTGTATGATAAGAAGAAATGTTTAATCTCGCGTCTTGAATGTTTGTCATGTGTTATTTGTGTCCATGCCTCGCGTGACACAGAATCCTTGTGCACGGGTAATGTGTGTGAATAAGCAAGACGATCTGTGCTGACAAGTAAGAATCAACTCACTACACAGAATAGTATCGTTATAACATGAAAAAGGAAAAGATCATAACATATCATAATGTACATACATTTACACAAAACACACAAGACTAGACATTTACGATTGGGAAAATGTTTCTGCTAGTGTTGGCCTAATAAAAATACCATGTGTGGTGCTGTACTGAGCTAACAGCTACTTGGCTACCAAACGAATTGTATATAATACTCCATCAGTCGAACGACCCAGACACAATAGAAATTTCATTGTTATATTGACAGTCGACTGGTGAGGGGATAACCACATTGCATTCTAACACTGAAACACGTTTATCATAGGTCATTCAGATCATAACTCATATGAAAAATTCCATATATCGAAGACCAATGATAGAAAATAGTATTCAGTCTTATTTTATTTTGAGTAATCATTCACAGCTAAATTTAAGAATAACTAATTATTTAATTGTCATATCTTAAGTTACATCATAACCTCGTACATGTTACATAAAGTTACTCATCATTTCAATATTTTTTCTCAGAATCATTTCAATCCTAAATTGCATACCTTTTTATTTTTTCATTTGCCTCTTCTGTTGTTTTTGTACTCGTATTATTTCGTTCCCATCCGCGTCCCGTTCCGTTTCGGTTTGGCTTGTTTAGTCCCGAGTTCTGCTACAGGCCGGGGCTGAGCGCAGTATCTGAGGACGGAGGGGGTGTGGGAGGGGGTGGCACGGGTGGGGGTGGTGCCCCTACTCGTCCCTTACCCCCCACGCCTGATGATGACGATACCCACCCTGACCGCACGCTCGTCATGAAACGGGTAAGTACTACAAATTTCTACCCCACTTTATCCCATGCTGTTTGTGCTAACTACGCTTGGCTCGCGACACGGAAATACGGTTATAAGTCTGTCAAATTTGATTTGCCAAGTCAGAATTGCGTTTGGATAATGGAAGACCGTTAACTTTCTTCCCGTGTCGTGAACAAAGCTGAAATTCGACGAATGACTTCCACGCAGGCTTCGTTCGAACCCTGTAAGCTGACCGCTCAGCTGTTTATTTCTGTTTTCACGCCAAAGTAAGATCAGTGAGCATAGTAGGTCACGCTTTGAAACATTGTTTGATTTGAACCATTTATACATTATTCATGTGTGCTTTTTGTATCGGACATGTTTGAAAAACGCCAGAGAGAGAATACGGAAACCGATAAAAGGCAGTCGGACGTTGACGAAGCGGTTCTGCTGAAGGACTGGGATTTCGCAAGATTCTTTCCGTCGAAGAGCGCAGAGGCGAAGGAAGAGAGACTGAGAGCCGCTAAGGAAGCGGAAAATAAGCGCGCGCAGTTGCATCGTCAGTCCCGTCTCGAAATGGAGGAGGCGTGCTCCAAGTACAAAGCGATCGCAACTCCGCCGTCTCGACACAAACAGCTATTCCAGAAACCAAGCGAAAAAACACCTCAGGAGAAGTTAGCCGACATGATGAAGCAGAAAAAGGAACAAGATGCGGAATCGAATTCTCCAAATCGTTTCTTTAGAGGGTTCAGAAGAGAAAATTCCGATCTTTTTCCGTTACCCAGCACGAGGCACTCTGCCATATACATACCAAAACACGACAGTCAGGTCGGCGTTAACAAGCAACTGAGATCCAGCGGTATCTTCAACAATTCCCGCAAGCAAGTGATCAAACCTCCCGCATCGGGAGAACCTATTCTGACGGAGTTCATCAAAATGAATGACAGTTTAAAGATGTCCGCGCAGGGAGAAATTAAAAAGACCGATAAAAGATCGGCGGAAAGGAAGGTGCAAGCAAACAACCCGACCGATGCTTTAAAGAATGTCGCTGCTTTGATCAGACAAGACAACGAAAGCAATGGACCTAGTCGACAGAGCAGTGTGAACAGTGACTCTCCCTCGACGAGCATTTGTTTCGCGAGTGGCGCCTCATTCGAGAAGGCTGGTACTCCCGACCTCACCGCTAACACCCTGGAAAGCAAACCAGACGCACCGCCCGATAGTAACGTGGTGATCAAGCCTCGCAGGGAAAAGACTGAATCCGATATAGTATTTCGACGAAGCTCTCAATATATTCGGCAGACAGAGCTTTTGGCAAGTGGGCAGGAAGCGGTACTCGCTCAGGATCAGGTAAATTGCTCCCTGCTCAGGACAGTTTGAATAACTTCTATACTTACAATATGGTATGAGGGAACTATTATATCTAACATAGTTACAACTAACCTCTATGTAATTTTTACATGCTTGTTTTAAAAGGAATGGTATATTTATGAAATATAATAGCTAATTTGGTAATGGTTCTCATTGTTAATCATTTAATATATGCGTGGGAATGGTTGAAGGTTTGTTGTTTGTGACCAGTTTTGTGTACTAAATACTGTTTTATGTAAACTCATTTTCCTTATTACTATATTGTGAATATTATTATATCATAGTTATTGCTCACACGTCTTACGTTTTGGCGTGATATACTATTCTGGGTCATACTCTAGCATTATATTCAGTACTTAGTAAGTATATTTTTACTTATAAAAAGGGAAGTCGTATGTAAACAAATGCAACATCTTTATACATAATAACTCATCTCGAGGCCTCTTGCACTGAGATAACGAGCAGAGTATAAAATATAACATTGTTTACGCACGCCTTTAAATTACATCATAGTTATTGATGGAAAGTAGAATCCGTAAGAGATTCCGTATAACAAGTAACATATCGTATAGCCACATGTAGTATTTCAGCTTGGTTGTTCTAACTCACATATTCGCTATAGCAATTAACAACTCATTAGATGACTAACCGTTGACGTAGTCTGTGCGCGATACCGTCTTCCTGCCAAGAAACGGACGAACCGAAGTAACGATACTTGTGCCACCGACACTTGAAAATTAACATTACGAATGCCGTCTAACGAAACATCACTGAAGCTGAAAAGAAATCATCCCGACTTGTGAATGTGTTTGCATGTTTTGGCTGTCGTTTATGTTTGTCGCGCTCTGTTCATGTCGATTTATATTAATACCGCTACACGTTGTTTGTTCGAGTTTTTGTTACAGATATTAACATAACATTATATTAATATTGTTTTTAGAACTAGACAAGACCAAATATCTAGATTTAACATTTACACGACCACTTGCACTACAAGCGCTCAACAAAATTAAAATGTTGTTTGTTTCTGTCTTTTGTTTGGAAGATGATATAAGATAGGACGATGATTTGAATCTGTTTAATTATAATTGTTGATTGAGTGTCGTGTAAATCGGTCCTAATAATTTGTTTATTGATGTGTTCACTCCAGTCAGATATTAGTTGTTTCTCATTATGTAAGATTCACAGCGTTGGATGTTTCAGAAAGTTAATTTATTTGGTGGGTGTAGGGTCGATCGAGTGGCGCAAACGAAGGCAGTGGCTCTCGGACTAGCTCTGTGCTTCCCGACTTGTTGAGTCAGGCCGGGCAACCGACAACGCCACCGCGGCACGACAAATCCACCAGTGAAGAGGTAAGCTCTTCGCTCGTTCCTCTAATACTTAGCGTAGGTATCACAGCGGCATACATCTACTACCTTAGGATACCATCTCGTAGTAAACGCATTGTTGTATACTCGTATATTTCAATTAAAATACTAATACGATGAGGCACTCGCACTAATGCCAGTAAAGACATTTTAGAAGTGTTTTTTTCTTGCATATATTAATTAGTCACGGCGGACCCAACAATGCGTTTGCATATACATAATTTTATAAAACTCATAACCTAGGGTAATCCTTACAGAATCACTTAGGTGCTAAACAATACAATATAGTTTCATATCGCTTTCCGCTAATAAGCCGGAGGCGTGTTATTATTTTTTACGATACATACAGTAACGTTTATATTTGCCTAACTTTCCATGAAAACTTAGTGGCATTCACCAAACATACATGTGCTTACATGGGATTTATTTACATTGAATTACATAGCTGCCTTAGGTCCATATAAATAACATATAGGGCTTCCAACATACAATTTTAAACTACTTCTATAAACTGTCAAATCAAAGTCTAAAGATCGAAAAAAATAACTACCTAAGTACACTGAACTCACGCTCCCATAACGCTGAGACAGTGTGTGCATATATACACAGTACCTTCGCTATGACAGTTTGACAAAAAAAAATCTGATTTATAATATGAAATAGTGTTGGAAGCTTCTATATCGCTCCATTGTGGTGTAAAGCTTTTGGTATATCGTATTAATTGTAATGATGGTTGTCAATCATGCAAACATCCGGAGCCACCCGCCCGCGCGTCGCCGCTACGTGCCGCGTAAGTATTCCTATGAATTGATGCAAGCGAGAACAAAATGCTTACACCTTACATATATAAAGGTTCATAGATTGTTGTTTGTTGAGAACTAGATCCTTCTTCTTTATGCATTTACTAGACCGCTTTCATTATGTAATCAACATGTTGATCATCGAATGCAGATCTATGTTTACCTCAGCTTTTAGGTAGTACAGTCACTAGAGACGGCTTTAAATAACAGTAATGAACAGAGGTCAATGGGTCTAATCAGCTGCTACATGTTGTGTGCGTATGGCCGACTCCCACTGGTGATTGATATTACTTCCTACTAGTAATATGGTATAGTGCTAGTGCTCCAATTTTGTAATTTATCATCTGATATTGTTTTATTGTAATACATTATACTTACTTATTCTATTTATTGAAATTTATTTGTATTGGTTTCCAATAAGAATTTGATTTAATTCAATAAAGATTTTACTAGATTTACTTACAAGATTCTGTGAAGAAAAATGAAAACTGAAATCCAATTTGGCTTTATGCCGATGAATATTCTAGATCAATTATGTACACCGTAACGTATTTGTCGAGCGAATGCATACAAATTCATTGCCTGCATCATATTCATCGCAAGTTACGTCACTCCCACAAATTCTATGCAATAATAGCCATCAAGCAAATAACTTTCCAATGTATTTGGAATGACTAATCAATGGGAGATGGAATTGACTAACCGATCACAATGTTATTAACGGTCAGGCACATTTACATGTTTCTAACGTGTTTTTTGATTAGTATAATAAGTTGTGTTATTTCTTTTTTCAGTATAGGCAAGCGATCGCGGGCGGTACGCCTCTGTCGCATCATCACCATCATCCGAATTCTTCGTCGGTACAATCGACGCCTTCCAAGTCTTTCATAGCGGGTGCGTCACCGCTAGGCCACCCGCTTCAGCACTCTCCTTCAAACTCATCTGTGGGGTCACAACAGCAATTCCTCCCCTTACAACAGAAGCAGCGGTCGTTTTTGACGTTCGGATTTGGTGCGGGGTCGACCGGCAGTGGCACGGGAGGTTCGGGCGGGAATGCGTCGCGGCGCGAGAGTCACGTCAACGTCAACGTCACGCCTACTGGGCACGACGGCTCGCCTGACACGCCCGAGATACGTAAATATAAGAAGAGATTCAACTCGGAGATTTTGTGCGCTGCCTTATGGGGTGAGTGTATTACCTGTAACACGTAATTATATATTTTATTAATTGCGTATTTGTTTCAGTAGGCATGAGTAGAAATTAAAATCAATTATAATATATATATATTATATAGATACATAGTCTTTATTGCATCACCACTGTACAAAAATAATACAAAGAAATACCATATGTCAACAAAAACATGACACAACTAAGAATAGCTAAATATTAAGTGTGTGACAATTTTATATAAATATAATAGGCGTTCTTATTACTCAGAGCGATCTCTTTCACACAACCATGCCCTATATGTAAGAAAATATTTTCTAGTGATTTTGAGAAATCAAGCAAAACCACTCTGAATGTTTAAAAATACATTTTTAGCTGAGAACCATGTTGTTCAATAATTGTCTAATATCGTATAGCTATTTTATAGCTACTAAACATTTCTACATGTGGTCTTAATATATTGTTCCAGGCGTGAACTTACTAATCGGAACTGAAAATGGTTTGATGCTCCTCGACCGCTCCGGCCAAGGGAAGGTGTACCAATTGATCTCACGACGCCGCTTCCAGCAAATGGAAGTGTTAGAAGGACAGAATATTCTCGTGACGGTTTCCGGGAAGAAAAACCGCGTTCGTGTATACTATCTAAGCTGGCTCAAGTCCAAGATTCTACGCACCGATGGACTTAGCGATGTTAGTATACCATTGTTTCTACCTCATCAAGTCACCCTAACGAGAAATAGCAGTTTGTCTGATGTTAAGTAACACAGCCGCATATTGCAATGCCTGAGATGATTTTATTTTTATTTCGGCACGGCACTGGAATGCCCTCGTCACGCCCTTCTTTCTTTAGTTTCATTCACACACTTATTTGATATGCTGCAGCTTTCTCTATTCTCCAGACCTAAATACAGCAATGCTTGCAAACTAAAGTGCCATTTAGATGGAGAGAGTTTCTCGACTCGAAGATATCGAAAAAAAGATTATCGAAATGAACATAAGAAAGTTGCTTCGTGTAAACATTCACGATTCTCGCCCTTCCCCTTGGGCGACAATTGTCTCGCATAGAATATATCCGTCTCTGTGTAAACAGAACCAAAGCGAGAATTGCATTTCGAGATTTCGTGCCAGTCGCTACCATGAGTGCAGTGCGCGAGGGTGTTTTATTTATATCTGCTTTTGTAAGACAAGAGTTAATAAAACTAACATAAAATACGTCACATATTAATTTTGCTGTAATTTCCTTAGGATATATTCCTCAACTCCCAATTCTATCGCAAATGCAATAAGAACTGCTTTACTTGCATCAGGATTGTTATAACGCATATTCGCCGTATTCCACGAACACTCGTAATTACCTACTATACCAGCAGTACTAAATTTGAATGATTTTTGTATAATTTTGAGAACGTTCCGTAATCTCTAAACTCGAAAGGCAAATCTCGCATTCAAAACTGTTCAAACCGATTTGTACGATACTCGTGTGAACACATAAAAATCTCTACGATATTGTCTTTACACAAGTCGAGAACTCAGAAGCAAGAATCTTTTTACTAAAAAAAAACGATATTAAAAAATATTTAGTGACACTTCCGCTGAAAAGAAAACAACGATTTTGGCCTATTTGGGCCTATTGGTCTGGCGCTCGACGAGTCAACATCTGAGGATGCCTCGTGTAGAGGCGAAACACGTGTCTAATCGGTTTTGGTTTATTTGGGGTTTCTTGTGTTTTTTTTATTTTGTATTCTTCCTATTAGCATTTTATGCGGGAGGGAGGGTGGTGCACGCCCCCAAATAGGCCAAAATCATTGTTTTCTTTTCAGCGGAAGTGTCACTAAATAATTTTTATTATTGTTTTTTTTATAATGGATTTCCGCAAAGTAACGCCTGAATCAATAAATGAATCTTTTTACTATTTAGTCGCTGTAACTTATCGCCTAGGGATAATTGCTTGCGAATCTCTTATGACATAATCGTAGGCGACAATTTAGTTCTTGCCTGTATATAAGCAATATGATACGATAATCTTATAGCGATTATTGCTTGCGATAATAGCGTACGATTTCTCGCCAAGAAACATACGAAAAACTCTATAAATCGAATCTCTCGAAATGGAAATGCCCCCACACACGTTGCAGTTCTTGGAAAAGTAGCGTGGCCAATAATACAGTAGATTTCTGCGAAATCTATTGTATTATTGGCCAAATATGGTGAATCGCGAGTCAACGGGTTAATAGTTTAAATCGATACGCATTTTTTTAATCTTTTTTTTTTAAGATAAAGCTTTTCAAGGAATTCGATAGATGGCGTAAAAAACTTGAGGCATACAGTACGGTCCCAATTGAGCCATAATCGCTATTAGCGCGATAACAGTCGGTCCCTTTCACCGTGAGCGTGATTACGATGGCCCACGCTACGTCATCGATGACGTCTTAACTGCCGCCATATTGACGACTACATGAACCATGCTCTACACCATAATCTTCGTAAGCGTTCTGTCAAAAGTGACAGGTGTTTGTTTATTTCTACAATGTTTTTACTGGTGTCCCTTCTTTTTGATGTAAAAGTCGGTCCATCCATTCCGTTATTTCTTTTTAATCCACACACCACATAGTTAACCTTCACACTATGCACGATATTTTTATGAATTTGTTTTTCGCACGCAAATGGTTCGTTATTGCTACAACTCTGGTCCGAATTAACAACACGCTTACAGTGCCACGAGCTGTCAAAATCGCGATATTTGTCTCGGACCAGCTTTGGTAGACAATAGCACTGTGAGCAAAATTATCGCAAAACGGACCACGGCAATAAATTCGATGATCCGACATTGCGTCTGACACGGATAGTCAGAGGACGAGAGTTCGATTTGTCCTTATTATTTTTCCTTTTAAAATTGGTTTTGCTAAGCAGGCCAATAGTGCTTTAAAAATCATATAATACAAAACTTCAGTACCTATTTCAAATTACGCAGCAGAATATAAGACATAAGACACACTACATGTTATTTAGCGCCATTGCAAACCCAGAATTGCAAATGCAGGTGGCCAGAAACGTCAACGCCAACTTGTAACCTTTCAAACGTTTTTACCCATTAATCTAAAGGTGCTTTTACACAACATGCTTTCCGCGCTCACTTACGGTCAAGGCGGAGCTAATAAAATGACTGAGAATGAAATGAGAAACACGAATCGCAACTATGCTTCGCCAATCTACAAATAAAAATTACTCTTCTTTATTAACATGTAATTATTCACATTACTAGCTCGAAAAGGGTGCATTTATTAAAAATAAAAACATAATCTATATATACGAGTATATAAATGAATCTCCATTTTCCTTGGTGATCGCATCATGCGTGTGCAATTATTTTTTGTTGTGTTAATTATTGTCAGAAGAAGGTTCTTAAGAAAGAAAAACCAAGAAAAGAATGAGAGGTTATGGCGATGCCTAAGGCCGAGCCTACTACGCGAAGAAGTCGCGGGCAATCGCTAGTAAAATAATAAATAATAAACTGTTTTTCTTAAATCTTGTATTTTCTCGCTGGTAAGGCGAAAAGTTGTAAGTGTCACACACACAGAGCCAAATAATTTGTTTACTTGTGCCTGTAAACCCTCAAGTATTCTAACCAAGAATCACTTGCTACATGCTTGGGATCCAAATACCATCCATCCCATCCTCGGGATTCAAGGTCAAGAACGTCTTTTGCTCACACAAATAACGAAAGTCGTCCACATTTGTATTTGCAGCAAGCAGAACGGAGAAACGGTTGGATAAACGTGGGTGAGCTCCAGGGCGCGGTTCACTTCCGCATCGTGAAATATGAACGGATAAAGTTCCTCGTGATCGCGTTGAAAGACTCGATCGAGATCTACGCCTGGGCGCCCAAACCATATCACAAATTCATGGCCTTCAAAAACTTTGGTGAATTACAACATAGGTAAGTTTGCTATATTCCCTTACAGTTGCAAAGTCACCAGCTTAGCTAGTCAAAGCTTTCAGATAGATGACTTATCATCTTGAGACATTAGTGTTTAAGCCAGTAGCACAAATTGCGCAGTAAAACAAACGCGTCACGCTTCGGCGTACAAACTATGAGTTATCTGTATCACAGTTGCTCTAGATATTATGACAGTTTGTACTGTTTTACGTTACACTTACGCAGTTATTCGTTACTCGTATATCGCTATGGTTTCGATACGAATACTAATGTCTGCAGCGGTATCAACAAAGTCGGTCTCCTACAAAAGATACCTTTTTCGGAATCACGGCTAGTGTGGATTATCGATAGGATAAAATTTTATAGTAATTATCGATAAAACAGCCCGCAACATGGCTCGACATGACAAGTTTATCGAACCGGTAATCCATGTTCGGTTCAGATATTGTTTCTGTAACATAACAGCCAGGTTCTATCTAATGTATTTCTTTTTTTTTACTTTTCGATTATACTTGAATTAAAAACTACAATCATTCTTTTGACTCATAACTTTTATACGTCCTGTCAACTGAGATAATAGTAAAGTCACATTGAAACCGATTAATTTCTAGAGATTTACTAGAAAACTTATTATTTATAGCACACATTATTTATAGAAGCCCACCATATATAATTGTTTGTGTTGACAAAATTATCGTATATCTTTTTTGTGTAATTTTTATGTACTGTGGTGTTGGAATAAAGAGTTTATCTATTATCATTCATAAACAAACAATTATTGTAATATGATTTCTAGTTATTGTACAAAACAATATCAGTTTTAGTATAAAGTATATTGGTTGATGTTCTATGAGACATGTGTTGTACTTACCATTAAATACCTAGCATGTATTCCTAGCCTTAACTAATGCAAATATAATAATTTTCATATTACAGACCGCTACTAGTTGACCTCACAATTGAAGAAGGTACAAGACTGAAAGTAATTTACGGTTCAGCAGATGGATTCCATGCTGTTGATTTAGACACTGCCTCTGTTTATGACATTTATATTCCAAAGCACGTGAGTTTCAGTGAAATATATTTACAACTTTTTTATATGTACGGTTGGCGCAAGTGTTGCTATAGTTTTAAAATGACACATATAACAATAGCAGTTTCAGTGGCACTGTTATTTGAAGATCACAGTTAAATCTTAAACTGCCGTACATTGTCCATATATGCCAATTTCTAAAGCATCAGCATTCCTCCCAAAACCATATTAATTTAAATGGCTGCAATGCCTAAACTTTAAGCTTAAACACAGTATTTTACGTCTAACTATGTAACTGATACATATATGTTTAACCTCCTACTTCAAGTACATATGAGCTTCTTCATCTTTTATTTAATTTTTTTTCCATTTTTTCATCCTAATCGACTGTTATGTTTTTACCCGATTACTCCACCAATTATGAATTTGTTGTGATGATTATTTTTTGGTTCGGTGAGTCATATTTCTGAGGTGATCGCATATAAATTATATCAATATTGATTCAGAGTTATTTGAACACAACAATCATATTATGTATTTATGTTACTCAATTTCATCAGTGCTAAACTGATTCACAGAATTATTTTGTTGGATAGTAATTTATGTTCCCAAAATGTTAAGAAAAAAATTGTGAAATATAATATTTACAATTATTTACTTAATAGTACATTATGGTAAAAGTGAACTAATTTGGTCATAACACTCGAGATAGGATTGCAATGCCGTAATGAAACTAGATTGCAATGAATGACTATATCTCACGCGTTTTATACGACGTTTTACTACATTCTTGGGACGGAAACACTAGTATTGTACTGGTGTAGTAACACACACACATGTTTTGTTAACTTCACTCTATTCTGGACATAAAGACCATGCTGAGATATAAAAAAGAATGTAAAGTAAAGGCATGATTTATAAGAACCTTAAAGTGATACATTAATTTTGCAACCAAGTATATTGAAAAATAACAAGAACCACCTTTACATATAACCGCACACAATTTTATCTGAGAACGCTCATTAGGTTTTCTTTTTTCAGACACAGGGGTCAATTGTTCCACATTGCATTGTCCCTCTTCCAAATTCTAATGGTGTTCAGCTGTTATTGTGTTATGACAACGAAGGCGTATACGTTAACACGTATGGTCGCGTCAGCAAAAATATCATCCTGCAGGTGAGTTAAACAATGTTTTATACTGTTTCTAGAAGTCTGAGTTATTTAGTTATTCTATCAAATGTTGAGGCGGGCAAGTCGTGCATCTGGTTGTTTGATCTATCTTGGTACCTGAATTGGCTTCTTTTTCACATTATTGGTGGGATCTTACTATATTTTGTAAAGTTAAAGTTGTGAACGTCACATAACCTAAGGTGCTTAAGATTGCAGAAGTTGGTCAAAAAACTATCCTGCCTTACTTGACAAAATTATTATGACACTGAACTTTTGATATATCTGATTTAGTGGCGAATCGTATGTGATAAATTCAGCCAATTAGGTGCAGTACTTTTACCGTGAACTCACATACATACATCTATTCAGACATACATATTTTTGCACATTATTATGCCTATTAGAGTTTATATTGTGTGCGTTGTGTTATGACATCAGTTGTTCGTATTTATTTGTTCTCATAACAATATTTTCCTGTTGCAGTGGGGTGAGATGCCGACTTCCGTAGCGTACATTGGCACTGGACAAATAATGGGATGGGGAAATAAAGCTATCGAAATCCGGTCCGTAGAAAGTGGACATCTCGATGGCGTATTCATGCACAAGAAAGCACAACGACTTAAATTTTTATGTGAGCGTAACGACAAAGTATTCTTTTCGTCGGCAAAAGGTGGCTCGTCGTGTCAGATATATTTCATGACTCTGAACAAGCCCGGCATGGCCAACTGGTAGTTGCCGAAGAATGGCGTCTCGCGCGCCCGTGAACTGTGATCGCAACCAGATGGAGTCCTCTATGTACGTACAAGCTCGTTTGTACAATTAAATGCCAGTAGTTTAGTCAATATACATTACAAAAACACGTGCTTTGGCCATTCGGAATTCAAAGACTTGTGATAGTGACAGATTGTATTATATGCTCAAAAGACAATCCACAAAATGTTATACATTCGAGTATTCGAGGACCCTTATTGAATAGTAATCGTGGCATTTTGTACTGATAGGTTCATTACAAGCTACTAAGGATCATTATATACCTAATTAAGCAATAACCTTAGGATAAATGTTTTTGATATTGACAACTATTTATAAGTAAGTTAATGTGCTTAGTCTATTATTATGTTGCAATGTTTATAATTCTTTAAGAAAAAAATGTAATTGAAATCAAACTACATTATTAATTCATAATTATGCCATATTATATTGATTATGACGTTAAGATAGTTGGGTGATGATATATTGGTTACATTATTAATATTTTAATTCCATGCCAGACTTTTTTATAAACATACTGTCGATCATGAAACATGTCTTAGTGATTCTATAAAATTATTATTTGGTATACTTTGTTAGTTCAAATTCACCAAATTGGCATTTAGTCATGACTTGTATCATAATTATCACACCAAACTACAATCTTATTAATGGATAAATCCAAAAATGGTACTATTTATTATTTATTTGTTATGTACTATATTATTTACATGTATAAAGGTGTAACTGTGCATATTGAAAGTATATATTTGATGACTTTTTATTTGAGGACACCTTAGCCCAATAAACATAATAAAAACAAATATTTTCATTTTATCTTGTTATAGTTCCTTCTTGTTATAGTTCGTATTGTATTCCTAAAAAGTTAGTTTAACATTACAAATATATCTCTGTGCTACACTAAACAAACTCTTGCACCGGACAATCAGTGCATACAATATGTACGGAGTGCCACAGGGGATGTTTTATCACCCACACTCTTTCTCCTGCATATAAACAATATGTTACTGCTAGGTGAAATTAATTACTATGTTTGAAAGTCTGTCCACATTTGGTACTTTGGATGATCTGGTGAGACACAGACCAAAATTGTAGAGAACAGACGGTATGTCATCAGCAAGCTTTCCAGGGTGCATGACAATATTTCTAGTTGGGGTACAGGCAACTTGATTGAGTTCAACGCCAGGAAGATTCAAGTGTGCGCGTTGTCGGCAAAAACATCTCCATTTCTCCCTTATCCTTCTCTTCAAAATATCACCTATGTACAATGTAATCTTAACACCCTTGGCATGGACATCCATAGTGACCTGAACCTGCGTGACTACATCAAGAGTATTATCAAGTTCATCATCATCATCTCAGCCGTAGGACGTCCACTGTTGAACATACGCCTCCCCCATAATTTTCCAAAAGGACCGGTTGGAAGCGGCCTGCATCCAACGTCGTCCTGATACCTTTATCAGGTCGTCTGTTCTTCGTGCTATGTGCCCTGCCCACTGCTATTTTAACTAGCTAAACTTCTGGGCTATATCGGTGACTTTCGTTCTTTTACGGATCTCCTCATTTCTGATTCGATCAAGTAGAGAAACCCCGAGCATAGCTCACTCCATAGCTCGTTGTGCGACTTTGAGCTTATATATGAGGCGCATAGTAAGAGACCATGTTTCAGTGCCATAAGACATCACTGGTAACACATTGGTCGAAAACTTGTCTTGAGGCACTAAGGTATTTTTGACGAGAAGACTTCGCGAAATTTCCGAAACGCTGCCCAGCCGAGTTGGATTCGACGATTGACCTCATTCTCGAATTTGGATCTGCCTAGTTTGACTGTCTGTCCCAGGTAGATGTATTCGTCAACTTCGAGAACTGAGTTCCCAACTGATAGAAGTAGTACTGTAGGCACAACATTATCAAGTTAGCTTCCCGCAAATTCGGAGTCTTGAACAGAGCGAGGCGTTTTTCACTCCTGATCAGCATTGCATTCTATATAAAACGCAGGTGCGCTCTTTTATTGAATATTGTTGCCACCTCTGGGATGATTCCGCTAAGTATCAAGTATATAGTGAAGAAAAGGAAAAAGGTATAAAAGACAAAACATATACAAGGTTTTCAAAAACCTTCAGAAAAACTATCGCTATAAAAGGGCAATGTAAAGTAAGATTAAATATTTTGAGAAAAATTGAAAAAATATCAAAAAAAATTAATAACACCCAGAACTTATATACTAAAATTAAGCTAGAAAATCAACAGCTTAGTCATAAAATCTTGGAACTACAGACTAAGCAAGAACTTCAGAAGGAGCTTAATGTTCAGTATGATCATGTTACCTACAACAATGTTAGAAACATTCCACAAGTGAATCACCAACCGCAGAACGTAACAACGCGGAGATACAAGGGGGGAAATGTTCCCAAAAAACACAGAAACATTCTATTTTCAGATAGTATAGGGCGGGGCTTGGCGTCTAAAATAGAGTGTCAAGTAGATGAGAGCATTAAAGTAATAAACTATTGTAAGCCAGGAGCAAGTGTCCATAAAATATTAGATAACTTCTACGAAAAAACCAAACTACTGACAAAGGAAGATACAGTGGCCATATTAATAAGCAGCTATGAGGCAACAGGACAAGAGATGATAAAAAAACTTAACCAAGTCTATGTCAAGTTACTAAATAAGATAATTGATAATGAAAATATAGCATTTAATGTGATAGTCAGTGGTATTCGCTATAATGGTAGACAAGATTGTGAAATATATGACATAAATACAAGAATAGCACATCTGGCAAACATGACACAGAATGTAAAATACCTAGATCCCAATACGTTAGATGACAACGGTAATACCCGCAGTTTTAATAGAATTAAGCATCTTATGACCCAAACAATAGTATCAGCGACTGCACAAAAGTTTCGAGGCTCATCTACATTGAAATTCATCCAGAACTCTTCAGACAGAAATTCCCTACCTAAACATAATTCAAATTTTAAAAAAGAACTGCAACCCGACAAGAAAGGATAGTATTGCATTCCAATATGCAAAGCATACATAACAAATACTTAGATATAGAAGACTTTCTCAATGAATACAAATGTGACGTTCTATGCATGTCTGAGACTTGGGGAAAGGACCATCAAGCACAAGCCATGAACATTGAAAACTTTGTATTAGCAACTTACTTTAAGACGCGGTCCAACCCCAATTTTAAAATAATATACAATGCTTTACGTAAGGTTGAAAATAGCTTGTTAGATTGGACGATGTAATGCGAAAATGCGTTAACTTTGTACGTTTTCTTTATATGTTTCGATATATACTAACACAATTGAAAAAACTGCTGGTTACTACTTTAGTACTATATGTTGGCTATGTATTACCTAAAAAATAATATAGTGTTATCGCTGAAAATTCTGAGAGTTTGGACGTGAAAGTTTATTTTTATGCACCTATATAGGATTTTTTTCTGCAGAGAGCGAGTAATATTTATGAATTCTGTTCGGTTATTACTCTTTGCCTGTTCCTTTTCTAACCTAAGTTTTTTTTCATAGATTATTATCGAACTGTTTCGTTACACTAGCACTGCGGTCCTAATTGGCTATAATCGATATTAGCGCGATAAAAGTCGGTCCCTTTCACCGTGAGCGTGATTACGATGGCCCACGCTACGTCATCGATGACGTCTTATACTGCGGTCCTAATTGGCTATAATCGATATTAGCGCGATAAAAGTCGGTCCCTTTCACCGTGAGCGTGATTACGATGGCCCACGCTACGTCATCGATGACGTCTTAACTGCCGCCATATTGACGACTACATGAACCATGCTCTACACCATAATCGTCGTGAGCGTTCTGTCAAAAGTGACAGGTGTTTGTTTATTTCTACAATGTATTTACTGGTGTCCCTTCTTTTTGATGTAAAAGTTATAAAGTCGGTCCATCCATTCCATTATTTCTTTTTAATCCACACACTACATAGTTAACCTTCACACTATGCACGATATTTTTATGATTTTTGTTTTTCGCGCGCAAATGGTTCGTTATTGCTACAACTTTGGTCCGAATTAACAACACGCTTACAGTGCCACGAGCTGTCAAAATCGCGATATTTATCTCGGACCAGCTTTGGTAGACGATAGGACTGTGAGCAAAATTATCGCAAAACGGACCACGGCTTTAACTGCCGCCATATTGACGATTACATGAACCATGCTCTACACCATAATCGTCGTGAGCGTTCTGTCAAAAGCGACAGGTGTTTGTTTATTTCTACAATGTATTTACTGGTGTCCCTTCTTTTTGATGTAAAAGTTGTAAAAGTCGGTCCATCCATTCCATTATTTCTTTTTAATCCACACACTACATAGTTAACCTTCACACTATGCACGATATTTTTATGATATTTGTTTTTCGCGCGCAAATGGTTCGTTATTGCTACAACTTTGGTCCGAATTAACAACACGCTTACAGTGCCACGAGCTGTCAAAATCGCGATATTTATCTCGGACCAGCTTTGGTAGACGATAGCACTGTGAGCAAAATTATCGCAAAACGGACCACGCAAAACGGATATATAGATGTTTAAAGATTCTGCTTTTTACTATTATCAGGATACGACCGCGCCTTAACAGAAAATTGTTCGATCATGGTGGCACAGCTATTTTTGTTAGAGATAATTTAGAATTCAAGATTAGGAACGATATTAATAAGTTATCTTTCGAGATGAACTTTGAAATATCAGCCATTGAACTAAGATCTGATAAACTCGTTATCATAGCCGCATATAGACCTGATAAAGACATATCTCTATTCTTTGATTTATTGACAAGGGTGCTACACAAATTATGCCGAGAGGGAAAAAATATGGTAACTGCTGGAGACTTTAATTTAAATGTTTTGAATCAGAATAAAATTGTTACAAAGTTCAAGTCAATTTTAAATAATTTCAACTGTAAATGGGTAGGTACTTAATGAACCCACGAGAGTACAAAAGACAAGCGCAACTTGTATTGATAATTTTATTGTTAATTTTAATTTTTGTAAAGGCCAGGTGTTAAATCGGCAACTTTCTGATCATAAAGTAATTAAGTTGATTATTAGTCGTGACATTATCGATGAGCCCACTAACCTTAAGTCTGGTTGTTATAATAGAATAATGTCTTTTAATAACTGCAATTACTTTCATTATTTGCTACAAAGAGATTATGTCAACTTAAAATTTCAAATAACGATGTGTAAGGATCCAAATACAAAAATGAAGATATTACAGGACGCTATTAAGTTTTATTATAACATAGCATTTCCAATAAAAAACACGCCTGTGTGTATTTTTAAAAAAAGTTTACGACACAAGGTATTTAAATTTCTAAAAAAAACATTAGAACGAATGGAACTTGAGCAACAGCTAGTACCTAGTGATCAAAGAAATAAACAAATCAAGGCATATAAAAAAGTTCTTAGAAAAGTTTTGATATCAGCTAAGAAAATACAATACAGACAAAGAATAAATGTGTCAAAGAATAAGATAAAAGAAACATGGAAAATTATAAATGAACAAATTAAGCATAACAAACATAAAAGTAAGAATAACATACAAACAATTTTGAACAACGACGGTACCGTAGTAATGGATTCAAAAACTATTGCTGACTAATTCAATATGTTTTTCAAAAACAGCCCATCAACTGACATGCAAAAATAAGTTTAAATTTGACAATTGTATTAAATACTTAGAAACCGAAAAAAAATCTCCAACATCAATAAAGTTTGACCCAGTAAATTACAAAGAACTAAAGACGATTGTCAGAAACATGAAACAAAAGACTACTCCGGACATTAATGACATGAACACTAAGACATTAAAGAAATTGATTTTAAAAAATGCACAACTAATGGAATTGCTGCATATGGTGATAAATGATTGCTTAGAGCAAGGAATATTCCCAGACTGCCTCAAAGAAGGCCGAATAATACCGTTGTATAAAAAAGGGGATCAAACTGAACTTGGTAACTACCGCCCCGTTTGCATACTACCAACGTTATCAAAAATAATGGAAACGATCTTAAAAAACAGAATAGTTTGTTACTTTGAGAAGTACTACCTTTTCACTAGTTCACAGTTTGGATTCCGGAGAGGTCGATGTACTGAAATGGCAATTCGAAAAGTAATTTACTACATTTTAGAGTCCTTTGACAAGTCACAAAAATGCGCCAGCATTTATTGTGATTTGTCAAAAGCGTTCGATTGCTTAAGGCACGATGTATTGATTTTAAAATTACAATATTATGGGTTTGATGGACCGGAACTAAATATGATGCGCACTTATTTAAATAATAGAAGCCAAATAGTCTCTGTAAACGGTGTCAATTCTGATATCAGCTTGGTTGATATCGGGGTACCTCAGGGTTCAATACTGGGTCCTGTCTTATTTTTGATATATGTCAATGACATTGTTAATGCTTTACCAGAATGGACATACACTAGGTTATTTGCTGACGATACCCACGTGGGAGTAAGTGACAAATGTGAAAAAAGCTGCAGGAAAAAATAGATAAGACCATGGGCATCCTAAAAGACTGGTTTGATGCAAATGGAATAACTCTTAATGCTGATAAGAGCGTTATAATGAAATATCAGACACAAAAACGCATTAAAACTAATAATAACTGTAAAATAAAATGTGTTTCTTGGTTATACAATAGATCATAGAATAACTCATGCTGCTCACATAAATAAACATTGCAAAAAACTTGCGAGTGCGAATTGTGCTCTTCTCAAACTCAAGCCTCTTGTAGACCAAAAGACCCTTAAATTAATATATAATGCTTATATTCACTCATCACTTAGATATGCAATAACTGTTTGGGGAAATGGTACAGACATAGATAAGGTCCTAAAAGCTCAGAAAAGAGCAATTAGAATAATGTTTGGACTAAGAAAACGTACTTCAGTCAGACAATATTTTAAACTAAATGTCATGGGTGAGATTCACATTCACATACCTACATACTGATTTAAGATACGAGTATCGTTTAAGAAATGTAATTTTATATGACGTGCCTAGTATAACGAACACTATTATAAGGTCAATAAATAATTCTAATTCTATCTTGTGCATGCTCTCGACAGACTGCAACGTCGCGCTGTCCGTATTATTGTAGACACTGAAGTCACTCAACACCTAGAACTATAGCTCCTCAAAGCGTTTTTTACCGTTTGTTTCATGTTGAATGTTCTGAAGAGCTCTTTAATCTTATCCGACCCCGAACTACTCGTTCCGGCCCTAACATTGCATCCATATACTGTTCAAAACTACTTACCACGAATCAAAATGTTTGGCAGTTCCTACTTCTGTCGTGTAAGTAAATTGTGGATTGCTCTGCCGGCGTACGTATTTCTTTGCAGCTATGACCCTGGGTATTTCAAGCGGGGGTGAAAAAGCATCTCAGGTCATCGCTTCTTGATTTCACCTTCGCTTTCCATCAGGCGAGAGGGAGTCACTTTGAGTAACCAATACAAAAAAAAAAACTACTCTATTCACGTGACAATGGCAGAATTGCGTGCAGAGGTGGCGATTAGTGCAGCTTACGGATGCACTAATGGTCATCATCCCTCAGGGATCAATGTGACTAATCGTCGCGGGGGGACTTATCTTCGTATTTTTATAATTATATCTAGCCTCGTTTTATGACGAAAAAGTAGCAAATGAGATAACAAGGTATTTGTTAATTAGTGCACAATATTGAACGCGGTGGTGTGTTATCGATAACTGGTCATGAAAGTAAAAGAAAAAAATATTTTTTTTATAATTATGAACCAATATTGTCCGCTCCACGTCTAAGAGCCATAATGCGACTGAACGCACGACCCGACGCACCGCTACATCGCAGAATAGACAGAAGTAAATACGCGAGACATACTTACCTACCCGCTTAGCATAGGTACAACGTGCGTACGATGACCCGCCCGCGCCCGCCGTCGTTTAGGCATAGACATCAGCTGCGTAAACATTCGCGAGTAGGTAGGTTCTTACGTCGTTGTACCTATTCTAAGTGGGTAGGTATGTCTCGTGTTGTCTATTCAGTAAAGTAGCGGCGTGCGTTCAGCCGCGCAATGATTATTAGCTGCGGAGCAATGAATATGGGTTCATAATAATAAAAAACATTATATGTTTCCTTCACTATAATGACCAGTTATTGATTCCAAACCCCCCGTCGATATTGCCTATTTAATAATAATAATAATAATATGGGACAACATCCACACAAAGGTCTTTGGGTCCCAAATTAGGCAGAGCCTGTACTATGGTAACCTGATGACTGATATTACATAGTTATATATGATATTAAATACTTATATACATATAAACACCCAGACACAGATCAAACAGACATGTTCATACACACAAAATTGTTTGACATGTCCGGGGATCGAACCCATATTTATATAAGGTAATTGTTGATCAACAATGACCTTATATAAATAGGTCTAATAGTATGTAAAGAGGTGGAATCTGTTGGAATGTAATCCCAGTTTAGTATGTTCACATTAGTTTTAATAAACCTTATCATACTATTTTTCATTTTAACATTATCAACAAAATGAATCAATATTTTTTTATTATTAACTCCAACCTTGACGCAGTGGGTACACAGGTAAACAGGAACAACCCCTACACCCACTGGTGGGTGCACAGGTCCTGAACCATTTTTCCACATAAGCCAGACTAGATAACCCTAGTGTGACCGCTGCATGTGACAGTAAAGTACATACAAGCTTTACCTCTGATGTGTTATGTGCTTCCACCTTTCTCATAAGGTTTCGAGAGTAGTGGAAGTCATTCCCTGCTACACTACCATGCTGCACTACTGGTAGTGCAGTAGGGAATAAAAATGCCCTTCTGCTCTACCGGCAGTGCATGTTGGTAGTACAGCGGTGAATGACTATGTGTTATATGCTGAAACTGCTTCTTCCGTAGAAGTGGAACAAATATATTCAGCATTCAGTTTAGATCACAAGCATAATAAACAGATTAGGCAGAGAAAAGGCTACCAAACTATGCTTGCTCAATGCATACAAATTTATCAAATTATAACAATATTAAATGTATATATATTTACCTACATATATTAAAGTTTTAATTTAATAATACATACAAGAGTCAACCTTGGTTTGATTTTAGTAGAAATTATTTTCTACGAAAATCAAATTTGATGTAATGCAATCATTATTTGATGTATAAACATCAAATAATAAAAAGCAGACAAATGCATGTTTGACAAACTCTTAGAATAAATACACAGGCATAAATATTTTGTAAGGCAGGATAGTGGTACCTCAATAGATATAGATAGATAAACTCTTTATTGCAACACCACATTATAAAATATAACACACAAATAAGAAACTTAAAATTAAGTGTCACAATGGGCAGTCTTATCACTCAGAGCGATTTCTTCCAGACAACCATGCACATAAAGAAACATGTATACATGTAACAGTGGTGCATGAAACAAGTACAATATAGAAGACTTTTAAAATTAAGTTATAACATAATATAAATATATAAGATTATACAAATAAATACACGTAAATAATAATTATTATATAGTACATATTATGTAATAATAAATATACATATAACATTACTTATACTAATTAATAAATAATATAATGAAAACAAGTTGTAGCAATGCGAGACGTAAAATGCTTTGACACATTGTTTGAAAGTGTCCAAGGAAGGTGCACATCTAATTTCTACCGGTACTCAATCTAATAGTACTGGTCTGAGTAGAACTTGGCCAGTTTTTATATAGTCATGCTTTACATCAACTGGATATTATTTAGACAATGGCTCATAAACTAGTACTACTAAGATAGTCTGAATTCAATGTGCTATAAAAAATTCTTAGTTCAGTTGTGACATACCTATCTAACAATTTTTAGGAGGCATAGATCACAGGTTGCATTTATAAATTGTTTATTGCTACAAAAAAAAACATGTTTTTTAGTATAATCCCAATGTAAATTTATCACTTCCTGACACAGGTAGAAGTGTCAATCCGGGGACAGGTGGCTGCATTTCTAAATCTCTAAGATCATTGACTTTAACTTTTAAATTTGACTGGATAATATTTATATCAATGTTAAGTTGTTTTTGGTCTGCTTCTAACAAAGCTAGTGCATTGGTCACATTACTTTTGACAAGAACAGATCCTACAGTGATGTAGCATTTGTTTTGTATTTCATTTTTAAGAGCTCGTATCGCTTCTCGGTTTGAATTTCTTTTTTGGTCCAATAGTACAATTTGCCTTCTGTCAGTGATAATTTCATTTCCAAGTTGTTCTACAGACACAAGGTATTTCAAGAGTTTCGCTTGGTTATCTTCGGAATCCATAGAAACGCTCGGGTTCCCGTTGATAAAAAAAACTTATGAGCGGTGCGGTCCTTTTCTTAGTGCCACTTGGTTTGGTAATCGGTCTTGGATATAATATAAATAATCAGATTCATTTATGCTTGGTACGGTAGAGCTAAGAGAAAATGATAAAAATATACCGGAAAACAAAACAATAGATTTTTTTCCTTCGGCCTTTTTGGCCAGACCAAAGAGTAGGGTAATTAATACAGACTATAGTCTTGACGACAATGACGGACGACCTTACTGCCTTTTCTTTTTTTTTTCTTTTCCTCCGTTCTGGAGGATTTGGCTTTGCATGACTAATGCATCTGCCAGTGTCAAGTGGTTTATCCTTCTGTCATCATCTTATCTGGTCCAGCGAGTCTTGTTTTGTTAGTTAGACTAATTATTATTGGCTAATTATTGTATCCGCGCCGATACGGCCATACTGACAGGCGGTGCATAGAGTAAATTATATATATGTAGAAGGCGGTGCGCGCTCTGCACCAGCCTTGTTAACTCTCGCAGACTGATTATATCCCTCCAGATGATGTGCTGGATAGAGTGGCTGCTTTACTAGGGAATACAGTTGATGGGTTTACTGTTGCATATGGAGGTGATGCAGAACTGGTGCCTGAATCTCTTCCAGTTATTAGTGTTAGTGATGATGAAAATGCCAGTATTACAGGTTTGGATGGAATCACATCTGGAAATGCCGTTTCAGAAGAGTTTGTGGTCACTGACGCAGGGCCTTGCACCGTGACACCTTTGAAAGCTAAGAAATTTATCTCCACTCCTAGAGCTAGTGGTTACAAAAGAAAACTGAAGACTGACGAGAACCGGGCCGCTAGGAACAAAGCCATAGCAGATTATTATACTATGAAAAGCAAAGTCCTACAGGCTAATTTAGAAAATGTTTTATTAGAAAACAAAAGTTTAAATTTAGAATTAGAAAAGTATCAAAATAAAGACTGAATATATTATAACTAGTATTGTAAGTTTTATGTTATTATTTAATATAAGAGCTATTTTTAGAACTAGACACTGCCAGCGACGTTACCAAATACTTTACCAAAAAAATAGTTTTATTTTTAGTTTGTACGCTACATTATGGATAATAAATGTTTTTTACTATAAGTTGCGTTTTATAAAATTAAGCAAATTAGACCAAAACTAATGAGATAGTGACTGTCTTCCTTTCCCATTCAAGAAACGACTGGGCCAATCTTGGCAAAGGGGTATGCCTCCAGTATTTCATTCAAATCTGTTGTTACTCAGTATCACAAAACTAATTGTTTATTGTTAGGTACCTTTCCTAAAGAGACAGTAAGATATTCAATTATACTTGGCTAACCAAACTAATTTAAATATATTAGTTTGGTATGATACTCCCTAATATATATCACTTCTTCCTTAATATAACATTTACTACACTAAACTATCTATTGTATATATCTATTATACATTCAACGACACAAAATTTATATAAGATATCAAAATTTTTGTAATAAATTACTTCGTAAAGTCAAAGCTCAATATCATAGAGAACAACTAGAAAAGAATCAAAACAACCCTAAAAGACTCTGGAAAACTATCAAATCTATATGTTATGCGTTGAACGGAAGAAATGAGCCTACAGATCTGTTAGTTTGTAGCATTAATATAACTACCGTTTGTCAAGTCACTAGCTGACAAAATATTGTCCGAACTAAATGTGACAGAAGAATCTCTTACACGTGCATACACGCCCCCCACACTTATATCTAATTCTTTGTTTTTATACCCTGCAGATCCGCATGAAATTTCCAAAATCATTAAAAATCTTAAGATTGGTAGCGCTATTGGACCAGACTCAATATCAGTTGAAGTTATTAAAAAATCACTTGAATCATTACTCTCACCGTTGACTTACATTTTTAATTTAAGTTTAGAGACCGGGGTATTTCCAGATTGCTGGAAAATATCTTCTATATGTCCCATATACAAAAACGGACCCAAAAATATGCCTGAAAATTATAGACCTATTGCGCTCTTAAGTGTCATCTCTAAGATATTAGAAAAGTTGGTAAACACCAGACTAATCGACTACCTGGAAAAACACAAACTCATCTCAGATAGACAGTTTGGCTTTCGAAGGGGCAGGTCGACCGAAGGCGCTGTTACTCTTCTTGCTGATCTAGTTGCAAATTACACTGATAATGATGAGTACTGCTTAGGTGTTTTTCTAGACTTGGCAAGGGCGTTCGACACGGTCTCGACCGGTTTGCTTTTGAGAAAGCTGACAGCGTTTGGGATAAGAGGACTTTCCCTTGAGTGGTTCACCAGTTATTTAACTAACCGCAAACAATTAATTAAAATAAACAATCACTCTAGCAGCCAGCTTCCAATTAATTACGGCGTCCCACAAGGTAGTATACTGGGTCCTACTCTTTTTATCTTGTACATTAACGATATATTGACTTGCAATCTCAAAAACGCTGAAATTATAGCGTATGCTGACAACACTGCAATCATATTTCATGGAAAAGCGTGGGATCGAGTATTCAGCGCGGCAGAGGATGGTCTCGCGGTAATTCTTAAGGTCCTCAGTAATAATCTCCTTACCCTTAATACTAAAAAGACCAAGTACATTGCCTTTTCGAAGACGTCTGTCTTGAGTCCCTCCTATGAAATGGATCTCGAAATACATAGCAGTACTACTTTTTCTTCATCCCAAGCTGTAAACTGTATATGCTGTTCAATCAGCCGCACTAACTGTGTAAAATATTTGGGTGTAACAATTGACGAAACTATGTCATATAAGCAACATATAGAAGATGTATTCTACGTCGAACGCGTAAGTTAATACACGTGATGAGAAACCTTCGCGACTGTGCTCCGTTGCCTTTATTGCGACAAACATACACAGGATAGTGTCAATCTATTATCCAATATTGTATTTGCGTGTGGGGTAGTGCTGGATCAAGCTACTTCTTAACTATTGAAAGAGCACAGAGAGCTCTAATCAAAGTTGTTCTACGGAAACCTTTCCGCTTTCGTACTGATACCCTTTACGCCGAATTCAAAGTACTAAGAGTTCGACAGCTCTTTGTATATAATGCTACCCTCTAGTTCACAAAACCGTGAAGCTTCGCAAAGACTACGATATGATCATGAATAGACGTGCGTTCAGAATACCGCTTCCCAGTGCTAAGTGTCTCCTTGCAAGACGTAGTCCAAATTACTCACTGCCATGTACTTACAACAAAGTTATTATAAAATATGATTTTAATATTAAAAACCTATCGGTGTTTTCCTGCAAAAAAGCCTTAAAGGAATGGTTGTCTCAACTCTCTTACATTGATACCGAAAACTTAATCTGATTACATAACTGCACTTACAAATACACACACACTCGCACAAACACACTGTCACACTCACACAAACTCACCTACACACATATACACACATTCACATCACATTTACACACATGATGCGAATGAACGCATAAATTCGCACCATAACAAACTGTTTTTCGGCATTAAGTTTATCATAACTATAATTACCTACGCTTATAATGTAAGTGTCGCTACTTAGACACAACGATAAAAGCCATAAGCTATATACTCGTATTGTTTTAACTGCCATTTTACTATGACGAGTTTTGTATTTAATTGATTTATGATGTTTAGTTAACATTGCACTCGGGCCCCAAGATACAGGCCTAGTGCTTAGTTTGGGGTCCGCCGGTAATATATTTAGTTTGTACATACAATAAATACTAGTTACTACTCGCTATTTAAGTTACAATGTTTACTATTTACTTACATAACTTTTTTTGGCAATAAAACATCTTGTATCTTGTATCTATTGATGGGGTGAGTCACAGTAAAGGATGAATAATAAACACAGATTTTTATATACCTAGGTAAGTTAATATATATTTCATTTCTTCTTAAGTATAAAATTTACTAAACTATCTATTGATGAATGCATCACAGTAAAGGTTGAATAATAGACACACATTTTTATAGTTAGTTTATAGCTGGTAGGTATATATATATTTCAGTTCTCCTAAGTATAACATTTACTAAACTAACTAAAACTAACTTTACTAATAATAAACTCACATTTGAATTTGTACATTAAAACATATTATATTGGGTACTGAAATTACAATATAAATCTAGCTGAAAGAAAAGTACCCATTTATAAGTTCAGTCCTTTCTCTAACATCTTGCAGGCCCAAAGTGAGATGATTATGTACAACATCACGATCATCATGAGTGTTTGTTGTTTCTTGAAATGCTACTTCTGTAGAAGTTTCTTCCATGTTGTGATTTCTACAGATGTTGTGCAGAACTGTTGCAACTATTATTACTTTTTGAATATTTTCAAGTGTCAATGATATTACAGGAAAACGGCGCTTCCATACACTAAAAGTTCTGTAAAATAAATAAAATTCCTTGGTTACTTGTGTTATATTATAGTACAAGTAAAAGCAAAATAAAAAGGTAATATTACTATAAAAAAAGAGAATGGACAATGTTACCTATACATATCACAATTCAGATACATAGAAGAATCCAACATTGTAACTTGTTGAAGTCAGTTAACCGTTTCAGCTACCAAGAACATGCACATACAGATACACACATTCTTAAAAACACTCAAAAAAACTTTACTACAGACAGGAGGTAGTTAACATACACATGCACACAAACAAACATTCATTCATACATAAACTCCAAAGATATACCCACATTCAATCCAATCTGATAAAGACATGGTATGTACCAAACACTTGTGCTTAGGTATGACTTACCGTTCAATAAGATTTCTTGTTGCAATATGTGCATCATTATATTTCTGTTCATACTTGGATTTAAAACTGGTGTTAATATATAGGATCTATTTGGATAAGCACTGTCAGCGAGCAACCAGCGATTGACAAAATTCCCAGCTTCACACTGTGCTGTAAAAATTGAGGTTACAATAACTTCAATATATACCTATATAACATTTTAACAGATGTGTACATTATTAAAGAAATGAATATATACAATACCTACCTCTTAAAACTGAATTATTAAAAATATAGTAGCATCATGTGCAGATCCAGGCCACCGAGCTACAACATTCATTAATTTTAAATCAGCATCACAAACAGCTTGGACATTTAATGTAAAGTAGCCCTTTCGGTTTCTAAACTCTTCGCCAATAGTGTGATTTGAAAAATAATGTTACAAGTTTACTACATAGGTACTTACATGACTGTATTACACATTACAAAATCTTGACATAGGTACTTACTTGGAGACTGTATTCGTATGTGAGTGCAGTCAATTGCACCAAGGACACGTGGAAATTGACTGTATTGGTAGAACTTGTCTACACTATTTAAGTGCATCACTACATATATGTCGTAAAACATAGCTATAGCTTCAGACATCTTGAACTGGCTGGCAGTAGATTTTGACACTCCAACAAAATCTGCTACAGAAATGAGCATTGTACCCAGTGCATAAAACCTGAGTGTCAAGAGGAGCTGGTGAAGTGGTGCAACTCCATTATTTCTGTAAATAACAAGATTATTGATTAATAAAACTTGAGACTCCCGAGGTTTTGCAGCTTTCATTACGGCTGTGTATTGTACTTACTCTGACAAATAAAAGAATACACCACCATTTCCGCTAGTCAAACATGGCGGCAACCACGTGAACTGTAGTACTTCCGCGAGTTAAACAAATAAAAGAATACACCACCATTTCCGCTAGTCAAACATGGCGGCAACCACGTGAACTGAAGTACTTCCGCGAGTCCAAGATGGAGGGCATCACGTGGTTTGATGTAGCCTCCAACAGCCAACAGCCAAACAAGCATGGCATTGTCCCGCCAAGATAATGGCGGCGGAGAAGGAAAATCCCATCTGAAGACATCGCTAGTCAGTCGCTGATAAGAGTCTTGTCAGAGTCAGCCAGATGGCAAAATATTTAGATATGTGTATTAAGGCTGATAATTATAAGCTAAGTATATTTCTGTGTAATCTGCTTACTGTAACGTAACTTTTGTGAAATTTGTCTACGTTCGAATAGAACTTTCCAATGTTACTGATATGGTGTTTATGTAGGCTTTAATGTAATTGTTACTTAACTAATGTTAGCATCTTGTAAATTCATTTGAATGTAATTGGTATAGATTTGAGTTTCAAGTTATAGAATAAATGTGCATAATCTGGTTTTATTGTTTTATTGTAATGGGTGTTACATTTTCAGAAGTGGGATACACCCGTCGCAAACGATCCCCTGGTCTACCGAATTGGGATCACTAATGGATCACCGCGGCCGGTCTCGGAGGCCGAGACTCTGAGTGCAGCTCTGGCACCGTGGCAGCCGGCAACATCGGAACCACCGGAACGAGTCGTGTACAGCGAGTAGCCTGGAATGAATCTGGTAGGATCAATCCATATTTTTGTAACGTAACGGCAAAAGCCAATATACTGGAAACGGAAGGAAACTAACGCACTGTTTCTATTCTAAGTGTGCATTGTTCATTTAATTTTACCACTAATTGTTAAGTATGAGATAATATAATGATGATAGGTATATGTCTATATAATCATGATATAAATCTTGCAGGGTTGCGAAGATGATGTGTAATGATGGGTACATGTTCTCTCTTATAGTCTGAGATAAGGGATGTACTGAGGGAATTTTAACTCTCGTTAGTCTATTGTTCAATAACTGGGTTTAACTTGGGTTAAACTCTGATTAAATTAACAGCCAATGAAGGCCTAGATTTATTATGAATATAGTTATTAATATGTAAAATATTGGATTAGATAAAGAATATGCATATGATAAAAGAAAATGTTACTTTGGACATGATGATATCATGAAATATTTTGGGCATATTAGTGCGTTACTTTGGACATGATATCATGAAATATTTGGGCATATTAGTGCATTACTTTGGACATGATGATATCATGAAATATTTGGGCATATCAGTGCATTATTTTGGACATGATGATATCATGAAATATTTTGGGCATATTAGTGCATTACTTTGGACATAATGAAATCACCACGACACATGGGTGCAAGGACATTGCACAAATTATTGGACATTTTCATGTATCATATTGGATATCATAAGACATAAATGAAAATTAAAAAATATTGAATATTTAATGGAATATATTAAATATTTGAATATTTAAATAAATATATCCTACATTGTATATAATGATATAAAATGATGGATATAAATGTATATTATTGGTTATCTAATGTTGGTTGCCTAATGTTGGTTGTCTAATCTTGGTTGCCTAATGTTGGTTGCCTAATGTTGGTTGTCTAATGATGGTTGTCTAATGATGTTTGTCTAATGATGGTTGTCTAATGACGGTTGTCTAATGACGGTTGTCTAATGACGGTTGTCTAATGACGGTTGTCTAATGACGGTTGTCAAATGATGGCTGATGTAAACTGGTTGTTGGTAACTGTCAAATGTTAATGTTGATGGTCAATAATTAATGAATAATTATCCCTGTAAAATCCTTAATGTAACACCGGGTCATATTACAGAGTTTCTTTTAATGGTTACTATTGGGTTCAACTGCTACCTAAAAATTATAGTAAAAAATTTAGTTTTTAAGGTTAGAGTAGTGGTAAGTACCTTTTATGTACACAAACATTTATTTTACTCTTTGCAGGGACGCAAAGGTGTCAGGATGGAAGAGTGTGACAAATAAAAGAATACACCACCATTTCCGCTACTCAAACATGGCGGCATCCACGTGAACTGAAGTACCTCCGCGAGTCCAAGATGGAGGGCATCACGTGGTTTGATGTAGCCTCCAACAGCCAATGAAGAGCATGGCATTGTCCCGCCAAGATAATGGCGGTGGAGAAGGAAAATCCCATCTGAAGACATCGCTAGTCAGTCGCTGATAGTCTTGTCAGAGTCAGCCAGATGGCAAAATATTTAGAAACTTGTAATAAGGCTGATAATTATAAGCTAAGTATATTTATGTGTAATCTGCTTACTGTATCGTAACTTTTGTGAAATTTGTATACGTTCGAATAGAACTTTCCAATGTTACTGATATGGTGTTTATGTAGGCTGTAATGTAATTGTTACTTAACTAATGTTAGCATCTTGTAAATTCAGTTGAATGTAATTGGTACAGATTTGAGTTTCAAGTTACGGAATACATGTGCATAATCTGGTTTCAGTGTTTTATTGTAATGGGTGTTACATTACCGCTTTGAGGTTACTTTTAGATATGGTCTTATTCCCGAAAGAAGCAACTCTACAGCGGCTTTGTTTAGCTGAAATCTGAATGTGAATTCAGTATCAGTTAGGCACTGAGTGTGATTATTGCGGCAATATTGCCTTGGTGTTGATGGACCTTCGTCACCATCCGTATCCCAGTCTGAAAGATACTCCAAGACTTCGAAATCACTGTCACTATCACTAGGTACAAAAGTTCTGGACATTACGCTTTATTATATAGAATGTTTTAAAATATTATTTATTAAACGCCCTTTTTAATCCGATAGATAGCAAGTCGATCGACCAATATTGTAAGATTGCAAAAACAAATCGCAGATAGACGAAAAGAGATTTGTCAAAGTCAAAAGATCGGTTAATGAAACCCGTGAAGTGTCATTTCCGAACAGAGGACGATCCGAAAACTATCCAAAAATGGATTGGCGCCCTCTGTCGGATAGATAGTATTTTTGGATTGCTATTGCTATCTATGGTTTGGTTATTGAAACACCTTTTGTAACAAATGGATAGAAATTTCGATCGGGGATCGTTAAAAACAGATTGAGATCGCATATTGGGACCGGCCGTTAATTGGCACCATGAGTCGTTAAAAAGGTGCTTTCGACAATTCGATACTCGTTAGCGGGTCTCGTGTCGATTTTTATGTTAACATTATCCAAGAACTAGCTTCACACGTATTATATTGTCTTTTTCTATCAACGTACGTAAGGAGAGCGTATGACGTCAATATAAACCAACAAAATAAAATAAGCTTAATTTACTTATTACTTACTGTGAAGTCCATTACTTACGAATTTATATTCAGTATACGTAGCTGACAGCTCCTCTTTCGACTGGTATTTGCGGAGAAGAATCTTTAGACATACTACTATATAATTTGTGGAGAAGAACTTCTTCTCCACAAATTATATATATTCTATGTCTTCTTCTGAAGAAGACATAGAGAAAATTTTATGAAGAAGATTTTTGTTTTGTAACAAGTACATTCTTTTTAAATCAAGAAATGGCGAGAATGAGCCCATCCAAATGTTTTTATGATGGTAGAGTTCATGGAACTAGTAAGTACTAGTAACTTAGCCCGAATTAGTTTATTGATCAATTTTCTTACATTATTTCTACAATGATCTCTACTGTACTGTTGTTTTCTAATCATACACGACGACGATGAGAATAAAGTAACAGGGATTATTGTATTGTGATTCTCTCTCGGGCATACTAACCATACATAACCTCTATACGTACTTGTGTAAAAACATAATAATAACGTTAATTCCTACAATAACATTGGCCTTAGCCTTCGCTTCTTAATCTGAGAGATAAAGTAAACCTATAATAATAGTCATCACCTACATGAGTTACTTACATGTATTTTGTTACTTAATACTTACTTATACTTTACAGGAAATGGAGACCTTAGCAAGCCTGCTAATGGACCACTAGAGCTACTGGTACCACATCCTTTTCAAGCCGCAGGAGGACCCAGCCTCACAATCGAAACTAGCAAAGCAGGCATTTGTGAAAGCTGACAATGAACGGCAGGTTTTCCAGCAAGATGCAGAGACAGCTTGATTTGAGGGACGGAGTTAGGAGAAAAACTAACTGATGTTATTGGAAAACGATAATTGTGTTGATGTTGGCCTTCCTCAAATGTTTCCAAAACTACCTATACATATTAGTTGTAATTAGATAATTAGTAATACATGATTAGTATATAATAAAACAAACTCTTACTCATATTGTAATAAATAGGTACATGACGAGCCACCATGTTACTCTACCTTCCTAGCTAGACGCTACCTTTGAACAGAGGGTTGCCAGGTTTGATCCCTGGCAATGACAGACACATTTGGCCCGGAACTTAATGTTTTTCACAAGTGTCCATGCCTTCCATGACACAGGGGAATCCTAATGGGGGTATGAGTGTGAATGTTATTATGATCCTAGTTTAAAAAAAAAACTATAGTAAATTATCTGATATTATTGTAAATAAAAAGCAGATAAATCATTTCTATACATGTTTGTAGCTTTTTAATCATTGTACCTGAATGATGTGATGTTTAAAGGTAGGTGAAATAAAAGATGTACATACTACATAAGTAATACTAATGTTTTTGGTGAGTAGGCCATGATGTGGGCCACTCATTTTTTTTTCTGAACTATTCTGTTGTATGTCGAAATAAAACGTTTTGAATATAAATAAAGATGTTATTTATTATCACTAAATATTATTATTCTCCAAGCTAATTGATCATGCAGTGTCCTATACACTATCAGTTCACTGCAATTATTGCTTTCATCAACACTTCTGCACGTTCATAGGATTCTATGAAAGAAAGAAATTTTGTTAGTGTGTACATGAATTTGTGAGTAAGATATTGCAGAGACCATAAGGAATATTTTTGCTAGAGAAACATGACTACATAGTACAAAGAATAACCCCTATAATTACAGTAATTTCACAATCATAATTTCCACAACACATTTTACAGCTAATCCTTTTCGTTCAAATGTCAGTTAAAGAAGATATTTAAAGCATGTTTTAAAAACCTCAAACTGAAATGTTGAACAATAATAATTTTCCTAGCAGTAAAACTTCTGGGAAAAAAGACTATTATTTTATTGCTATTTATAGTGATTCGCTTGTGCATACACTCTAAATTTCTCTAAACTATGGTAGTTCTTATTATGTTAATATTAAAATCCACATTCGTGTTACACTTACAATGATAATAAACATATCCACAATAAAACATGGCAAAAATGGCAAATTTACGAATTGTCACTTGCAAACATTATATGAATTTGGACATAAACATGAACAGATTATAATTAACAGAACAGATGATAATTTACTAAAAACAGATTTTAGTTCGCTAATTTAGTTTGGTGTTCTTAACAAGCAAATGATGACCTGGATAACTTCCTGCAATAATATTAGTGCTCATCTTTTAAGCTTGAAAGATGAGTCCACAAGTTCTACATACTATGCAGAAATCAACACATCTTTGGATCGTGGTGCTCATCTTATTGATCCAGTACCTTCCACTGGATTGTGGTCAATCAGGTTATTCAGTATTGGCCGATCCAGCAGCGATGGGTACCCCTGGAAGGTATACTTCTTGATTGTAAGATGAGAGTCCCATTGATGTGAATGGTACCCCTACGGAAGCTGGTATTTCCGCAGCAATTGGTGTATACGTCGTGCCTGTGGTAAATCCCGTTGTGATGGGCTGCATGGTGTTAAAGTTGTTTGCTGGTACTCCTGAAGTGTTCAATAAGGCAGGGTCTATCAGCCTGGTACTGCCCTGCGCTGTTCCAGTCGTGACAGGTTGAACCGAAGTCGATGAGGATGTGGTTGGGGCTTGTTCTGATCCCACTTCTGATGACGGAGAAGAGACCTTCATGATGTTTTTAAGTGCTGACGTCACTTATTACACTGAGGTCCGTACTGTGCGGCGGCTCGAACACGAATGCCATCCCGTCGCCAGTGCGACCGCTTTTATAGGTTATGGCGTACTTGCACGTGGTCGTTTTAAACATTAAGATTGCAATACAAAGTGATGGCATGTTTTATAATTAATTGTACATCGTAATAAACTTAAATCATTTTGAGAATAATTATATTATTAATTTTAATTGGAATAATTTACTGTAAACAATTTCAAAAGTATGAATCTATGTTTTATAAATCAATTTAACATATCTAATTGTTATAGACTAATTATTATTGGATAATTATTGTATCCGCGCCGATATATATATATAAATATATCAAAATATATATATATAAATATATATATATATTTTGTTGGACACGAAAATAGCCTATTAGACCGAAAAGTATAAAAGGCGGTGCGCAGAGCGGCCGTGGCTCACTCTGCCTTCAACCGTCGACGAGTCAACATCTCCGAGTTCGTTATTGTGGTGACGTCAATCCTTGTCGTAATTTTTTATAGTGCAAACACTGTCGTAATGATTGATTGACAGCGAGCATCTTTCCGCGCACAGCGTCTCC
The DNA here is from genome assembly GCA_917880725.1 of Selenia dentaria. NCBI lineage: Eukaryota > Metazoa > Arthropoda > Insecta > Lepidoptera > Geometridae > Selenia > Selenia dentaria. The sequence goes on from OU862879.1 coordinate 19,733,423, forward strand.
TGGGGCGGGGCCATGAGAACGCTGTGGACGTTGGACGCTGCGTCCAGCGTGGCGACTGTAAGCTTGGTGTCCTGAGCAGCTGTACTGAGATACTGTCCTGAACGGCTCACCGAGCTGCTGTCCTGAGTGGCTCTCCGAACTGCTGTCCTGAGTGGCTCTACGAGCTGCTATCCGGAGAAGCTGTCCTGAGCTGCTGTCCCAAGCAGGTATCCTGAGCGGCTGCCCAAACTGCTGCGCTGGGCTGCTGCGCTGAGCAACTGCCCGTGCTTCTGCGCTGAGCGGCCGCCCAAGCCGCTGTCCCGAGCAGTTGTCTGCTGGAAGTCAAGTCCGGAGTAATCGACACCAAAGATTACCTTGTGTGGTGTCATGTAAAGGTGGTATCATGGTATCGTGAGTTTGTTGAGACATTCGACAGTTAATCTTCACAAATTGATATCACGCGCTAGTTGTCTTTGGTATGCATTAATAAAGAAAAATATCACTAAACTGTGCGAGTGAGATTTTGGTAAAGTATGTAAGGCATGGAATGTTTTTCTTTGTTTTCATTGCATGGTGTGGTGCGGGTGATGGAAGTCCAGAATTTTATCGTAGTACGTCGACAGATATTAACGTATTTATTCGTTTTTCAGCTGTCCCGAGCAGGTATCCTGAGCGGCTGCCCAAACTGCTGCGCTGGGCTGCTGCGCTGAGCAACTGCCCGAGCTTCTGCGCTGAGTGGCCGCCCAAGCCGCTGTCCCGAGCAGTTGTCTGCTGGAAGTCAAGTCCGGAGTAATCGACACCAAAGTTTACCTTGTGTGGTGTCATGTAAAGGTGGTATCATGGTATCGTGAGTTTGTTGAGACATTCGACAGTTAATCTTCACAAATTGATATCACGCGCTAGTTGTCTTTGGTATGCATTAGTAAAGAAAAATATCACTAAACTGTGCGAGTGAAATCTTGGTAAAGTATGTAAGGCACGGAATGTTTTTCTTTGTTTTCATTGCATGATGTGGTGCGGGTGATGGAAGTCCAGAATTTTATCATAGTACGTCGACAGATATTAACGTATTCATTTGTTTTTCAGCTGTCCCGAGCAGGTATCCTGAGCGGCTGCCCAAACTGCTCCGCTGAGCTGCTGCGCTGAGCAACTGCCCGTGCTTCTGCGCTGAGCGTCCGCCCAAGCCGCTGTCCCGAGCAGTTGTCTGCTGGAAGTCAAGTCTGGAGTAATCGCCACCAACGATTACCTTGTGTGGTGTCATGCAAAGGTGATAGCGTGAGTTTGTTGAGACATTCGACAGTTAATCTTCACAAATTGATATCACGCGCTAGTTGTCTTTGGTATGCATTAATAAAGAAAAATATCACTAAACTGTGCGAGTGAGATCTTGGTAAAGTATGTAAGGCATGGAATGTTTATCTTTGTTTTCATTGCATGGTGTGGTGCGGGTGATGGAAGTCCAGAATTTTATCGTAGTACGTCGACAGATATTAACACATTCATTTGTTTTTCAGCTGTCCCGAGCAGGTATCCTGAGCGGCTGCCCAAACTGCTGCACTGGGCTGCTGCGCTGAGCAACTGCCCGAGCTTCTGCGCTGAGTGGCCGCCCAAGCCGCTGTCCCGAGCAGTTGTCTGCTGGAAGTCAAGCCCGGAGTAATCGACACCAAAGATTACCTTGTGTGGTGTTATCGTGAGTTTGTTGAGACATTCGACAGTTAATCTTCACAAATTGATATCACGCGCTAGTTGTCTTTGGTATGCATTAATAAAGAAAAATATCACTAAACTGTGCGAGTGAGATCTTGGTAAAGTATGTAAGGCATGGAATGTTTATCTTTGTTTTCATTGCATGGTGTGGTGCGGGTGATGGAAGTCCAGAATTTTATCGTAGTACGTCGACAGATATTAACGTATTTATTCGTTTTTCAGCTGTCCCGAGCAGGTATCCTGAGCGGCTGCCCAAACTGCTGCGCTGGGCTGCTGCGCTGAGCAACTGCCCGAGCTTCTGCGCTGAGTGGCCGCCCAAGCCGCTGTCCCGAGCAGTTGTCTGCTGGAAGTCAAGTCCGGAGTAATCGACACCAAAGTTTACCTTGTGTGGTGTCATGTAAAGGTGGTATCATGGTATCGTGAGTTTGTTGAGACATTCGACAGTTATTCTTCACAAATTGATATCACGCGCTAGTTGTCTTTGGTATGCATTAATAAATAAAAATATCACTAAACTGTGCGAGTGAAATCTTGGTGAAGTATGTAAGGCATGGAATGTTTTTCTTTGTTTTCATTGCATAGTGTGGTGCGGGTGATGGAAGTCCAGAATTTTATCGTAGTACGTCGACAGATATTAACACATTCATTTGTTTTTCAGCTGTCCCGAGCAGGTATCCTGAGCGGCTGCCCAAACTGCTGCACTGGGCTGCTGCGCTGAGCAACTGCCCGAGCTTCTGCGCTGAGTGGCCGCCCAAGCCGCTGTCCCGAGCAGTTGTCTGCTGGAAGTCAAGCCCGGAGTAATCGACACCAAAGATTACCTTGTGTGGTGTTATCGTGAGTTTGTTGAGACATTCGACAGTTAATCTTCACAAATTGATATCACGCGCTAGTTGTCTTTGGTATGCATTAATAAAGAAAAATATCACTAAACTGTGCGAGTGAGATCTTGGTAAAGTATGTAAGGCATGGAATGTTTATCTTTGTTTTCATTGCATGGTGTGGTGCGGGTGATGGAAGTCCAGAATTTTATCGTAGTACGTCGACAGATATTAACGTATTTATTCGTTTTTCAGCTGTCCCGAGCAGGTATCCTGAGCGGCTGCCCAAACTGCTGCGCTGGGCTGCTGCGCTGAGCAACTGCCCGAGCTTCTGCGCTGAGTGGCCGCCCAAGCCGCTGTCCCGAGCAGTTGTCTGCTGGAAGTCAAGTCCGGAGTAATCGACTCCAAAGTTTACCTTGTGTGGTGTCATGTAAAGGTGGTATCATGGTATCGTGAGTTTGTTGAGACATTCGACAGTTAATCTTCACAAATTGATATCACGCGCTAGTTGTCTTTGGTATGCAATAATGAAGAAAAATATCGCTAAACTGTGCGAGTGAGATCTTGGTGAAGTATGTAAGGCATGGAATGTTTTTCTTTGTTTTCATTGCATGGTGTGGTGCGAGTGATGGAAGTCCAGAATTTTATCGTAGTACGTCGACAGATATTAACGTATTCATTTGTTTTTCAGCTGTCCCGAGCAGGTATCCTGAGCGGCTGCCCAAACTGCTGCGCTGGGCTGCTGCGCTGAGCAACTGCCCGTGCTTCTGCGCTGAGCGTCCGCCCAAGCCGCTGTCCCGAGCAGTTGTCTGCTGGAAGTCAAGTCTGGAGTAATCGCCACCAACGATTACCTTGTGTGGTGTCATGCAAAGGTGATAGCGTGAGTTTGTTGAGACATTCGACAGTTAATCTTCACAAATTGATATCACGCGCTAGTTGTCTTTGGTATGCATTAATAAAGAAAAATATCACTAAACTGTGCGAGTGAGATCTTGGTAAAGTATGTAAGGCATGGAATGTTTATCTTTGTTTTCATTGCATGGTGTGGTGCGGGTGATGGAAGTCCAGAATTTTATCGTAGTACGTCGACAGATATTAACGTATTCATTTGTTTTTCAGCTGTCCCGAGCAAGTATCCTGAGCGGCTGCCCAAACTGCTGCGCTGGGCTGCTGCGCTGAGCAACTGCCCGAGCTTCTGCGCTGAGTGGCCGCCCAAGCCGCTGTCCCGAGCAGTTGTCTGCTGGAAGTCAAGTCCGGAGTAATCGACACCAAAGTTTACCTTGTGTGGTGTCATGTAAAGGTGGTATCATGGTATCGTGAGTTTGTTGAGACATTCGACAGTTAATCTTTACAAATTGATATCACGCGCTAGTTGTCTTTGGTATGCATTAATAAAGAAAAATATCATTAAACTGTGCGAGTGAGATCTTGGTAAAGTATGTAAGGCACGGAATGTTTTTCTTTGTTTTGATTGCATGATGTGGTGCGGGTGATGGAAGTCCAGAATTTTATCATAGTACGTCGACAGATATTAACGTATTCATTTGTTTTTCAGCTGTCCCGAGCAGGTATCCTGAGCGGCTGCCCAAACTGCTCCGCTGAGCTGCTGCGCTGAGCAACTGCCCGTGCTTCTGCGCTGAGCGTCCGCCCAAGCCGCTGTCCCGAGCAGTTGTCTGCTGGAAGTCAAGTCCGGAGTAATCGACACCAAAGATTACCTTGTGTGGTGTCATGCAAAGGTGATAGCGTGAGTTTGTTGAGACATTCGACAGTTAATCTTCACAAATTGATATCACGCGCTAGTTGTCTTTGGTATGCAATAATGAAGAAAAATATCGCTAAACTGTGCGAGTGAGATCTTGGTGAAGTATGTAAGGCATGGAATGTTTATCTTTGTTTTCATTGCATGGTGTGGTGCGGGTGATGGAAGTCCAGAATTTTATCGTAGTACGTCGACAGATATTAACGTATTTATTTGTTTTTCAGCTGTCCCGAGCAGGTATCCTGAGCGGCTGCCCAAACTGCTGCGCTGGGCTGCTGCGCTGAGCAACTGCCCGTGCTTCTGCGCTGAGCGTCCGCCCAAGCCGCTGTCCCGAGCAGTTGTCTGCTGGAAGTCAAGTCTGGAGTAATCGCCACCAACGATTACCTTGTGTGGTGTCATGCAAAGGTGATAGCGTGAGTTTGTTGAGACATTCGACAGTTAATCTTCACAAATTGATATCACGCGCTAGTTGTCTTTGGTATGCATTAATAAAGAAAAATATCACTAAACTGTGCGAGTGAGATCTTGGTAAAGTACGTAAGGCATGGAATGTTTTTCTTTGTTTTCATTGCATGATGTGGTGCGGGTGTTGGAAGTCCAGAATTTTATCGTAGTACGTCGACAGATATTAACGTAGTCATTTGTTTTTCAGCTGTCCCGAGCAGGTATCCTGAGCGGCTGCCCAAACTGCTCCACTGAGCTTCTGCGCTGAGCAATTGCCCGTGCTTCTGCGCTGAGCGTCCGCCCAAGCCGCTGTCCCGAGCAGTTGTCTGCTGGAAGTCAAGTCTGGAGTAATCGCCACCAACGATTACCTTGTGTGGTGTCATGCAAAGGTGATAGCGTGAGTTTGTTGAGACATTCGACAGTTAATCTTCACAAATTGATATCACGCGCTAGTTGTCTTTGGTATGCATTAATAAATAAAAATATCACTAAACTGTGCGAGTGAGATCTTGGTAAAGTATGTAAGGCATGGAATGTTTTTCTTTGTTTTCATTGCATGATGTGGTGCGGGTGTTGGAAGTCCAGAATTTTATCGTAGTACGTCGACAGATATTAACGTAGTCATTTGTTTTTCAGCTGTCCCGAGCAGGTATCCTGAGCGGCTGCCCAAACTGCTCCGCTGAGCTGCTGCGCTGAGCAACTGCCCGTGCTTCTGCGCTGAGCGTCCGCCCAAGCCGCTGTCCCGAGCAGTTGTCTGCTGGAAGTCAAGTCCGGAGTAATCGACACCAAAGATTACCTTGTGTGGTGTCATGCAAAGGTGATAGCGTGAGTTTGTTGAGACATTCGACAGTTAATCTTCACAAATTGATATCACGCGCTAGTTGTCTTTGGTATGCAATAATGAAGAAAAATATCGCTAAACTGTGCGAGTGAGATCTTGGTGAAGTATGTAAGGCATGGAATGTTTATCTTTGTTTTCATTGCATGGTGTGGTGCGGGTGATGGAAGTCCAGAATTTTATCGTAGTACGTCGACAGATATTAACGTATTTATTTGTTTTTCAGCTGTCCCGAGCAGGTATCCTGAGCGGCTGCCCAAACTGCTGCGCTGGGCTGCTGCGCTGAGCAACTGCCCGTGCTTCTGCGCTGAGCGTCCGCCCAAGCCGCTGTCCCGAGCAGTTGTCTGCTGGAAGTCAAGTCTGGAGTAATCGCCACCAACGATTACCTTGTGTGGTGTCATGCAAAGGTGATAGCGTGAGTTTGTTGAGACATTCGACAGTTAATCTTCACAAATTGATATCACGCGCTAGTTGTCTTTGGTATGCATTAATAAAGAAAAATATCACTAAACTGTGCGAGTGAGATCTTGGTAAAGTACGTAAGGCATGGAATGTTTTTCTTTGTTTTCATTGCATGATGTGGTGCGGGTGTTGGAAGTCCAGAATTTTATCGTAGTACGTCGACAGATATTAACGTAGTCATTTGTTTTTCAGCTGTCCCGAGCAGGTATCCTGAGCGGCTGCCCAAACTGCTCCACTGAGCTTCTGCGCTGAGCAATTGCCCGTGCTTCTGCGCTGAGCGTCCGCCCAAGCCGCTGTCCCGAGCAGTTGTCTGCTGGAAGTCAAGTCTGGAGTAATCGCCACCAACGATTACCTTGTGTGGTGTCATGCAAAGGTGATAGCGTGAGTTTGTTGAGACATTCGACAGTTAATCTTCACAAATTGATATCACGCGCTAGTTGTCTTTGGTATGCATTAATAAAGAAAAATATCACTAAACTGTGCGAGTGAGATCTTGGTAAAGTATGTAAGGCATGGAATGTTTTTCTTTGTTTTCATTGCATGATGTGGTGCGGGTGTTGGAAGTCCAGAATTTTATCGTAGTACGTCGACAGATATTAACGTAGTCATTTGTTTTTCAGCTGTCCCGAGCAGGTATCCTGAGCGGCTGCCCAAACTGCTCCACTGAGCTTCTGCGCTGAGAAATTGCCCGTGCTTCTGCGCTGAGCAACCGCCCAAGCCGCTGTCCCGAGCAGTTGTCTGCTGGAAGTCAAGTCCGGAGTAATCGACACCAAAGATTACCTTGTGTGGTGTCATGCAAAGGTGATAGCGTGAGTTTGTTGAGACATTCGACAGTTAATCTTCACAAATTGATATCACGCGCTAGTTGTCTTTGGTATGCAATAATGAAGAAAAATATCGCTAAACTGTGCGAGTGAGATCTTGGTAAAGTATGTTAGGCATGGAATGTTTTTCTTTGTTTTCATTGCATGGTGTGGTGCGGGTGATGGAAGTCCAGAATTTTATCGTAGTACGTCGACAGATATTAACGTATTCATTTGTTTTTCAGCTGTCCCGAGCAGGTATCCTGAGCGGCTGCCCAAACTGCTGCGCTGGGCTGCTGTGCTGAGCAACTGCCCGTGCTTCTGCGCTGAGCGTCCGCCCAAGCCGCTGTCCCGAGCAGTTGTCTGCTGGAAGTCAAGTCTGGAGTAATCGCCACCAACGATTACCTTGTGTGGTGTCATGCAAAGGTGATAGCGTGAGTTTGTTGAGACATTCGACAGTTAATCTTCACAAATTGATATCACGCGCTAGTTGTCTTTGGTATGCATTAATGAAGAAAAATATCACTAAACTGTGCGAGTGAGATCTTGGTAAAATATGTAAGGCATGGAATGTTTTTCTTTGTTTTCATTGCATGATGTGGTGCGGGTGTTGGAAGTCCAGAATTTTATCGTAGTACGTCGACAGATATTAACGTAGTCATTTGTTTTTCAGCTGTCCCGAGCAGGTATCCTGAGCGGCTGCCCAAACTGCTCCACTGAGCTTCTGCGCTGAGAAATTGCCCGTGCTTCTGCGCTGAGCAACCGCCCAAGCCGCTGTCCCGAGCAGTTGTCTGCTGGAAGTCAAGTCCGGAGTAATCGACACCAAAGATTACCTTGTGTGGTGTCATGCAAAGGTGATAGCGTGAGTTTGTTGAGACATTCGACAGTTAATCTTCACAAATTGATATCACGCCCTAGTTGTCTTTGGTATGCAATAATGAAGAAAAATATCGCTAAACTTTGCGAGTGAGATCTTGGTAAAGTATGTTAGGCATGGAATGTTTTTCTTTGTTTTCATTGCATGGTGTGGTGCGGGTGATGGAAGTCCAGAATTTTATCGTAGTACGTCGACAGATATTAACACATTCATTTGTTTTTCAGCTGTCTCGAGCAGGTATCCTGAGCGGCTGCCCAAACTGCTGCACTGGGCTGCTGCGCTGAGCAACTGCCCGAGCTTCTGCGCTGAGTGGCCGCCCAAGCCGCTGTCCCGAGCAGTTGTCTGCTGGAAGTCAAGTCCGGAGTAATCGACACCAAAGATTACCTTGTGTGGTGTTATCGTGAGTTTGTTGAGACATTCGACAGTTAATCTTCACAAATTGATATCACGCGCTAGTTGTCTTTGGTATGCATTAATAAAGAAAAATATCACTGAACTGTGCGAGTGAGATCTTGGTAAAGTATGTAAGGCATGGAATGTTTTTCTTTGTTTTCATTGCATAGTGTGGTGCGGGTGATGGAAGTCCAGAATTTTATCGTAGTACGTCGACAGATATTAACACATTCATTTGTTTTTCAGCTGTCTCGAGCAGGTATCCTGAGCGGCTGCCCAAACTGCTGCACTGGGCTGCTGCGCTGAGCAACTGCCCGAGCTTCTGCGCTGAGTGGCCGCCCAAGCCGCTGTCCCGAGCAGTTGTCTGCTGGAAGTCAAGTCCGGAGTAATCGACACCAAAGATTACCTTGTGTGGTGTTATCGTGAGTTTGTTGAGACATTCGACAGTTAATCTTCACAAATTGATATTTAGCGCAAGTTGTCTTTGGTATGCATTAATAAAGAAAAATATCACTAAACTGTGCGAGTGAGATCTTGGTAAAGTATGTAAGGCATGGAATGTTTATCTTTGTTTTCATTGCATGGTGTGGTGTGGGTGATGGAAGTCCAGAATTTTATCGTAGTACGTCGACAGATATTAACGTATTCATTTGTTTTTCAGCTGTCCCGAGCAGGTATCCTGAGCGGCTGCCCAAACTGCTGCGCTGGGCTGCTGCGCTGAGCAACTGCCCGAGCTTCTGCGCTGAGTGGCCGCCCAAGCCGCTGTCCCGAGCAGTTGTCTGCTGGAAGTCAAGTCCGGAGTAATCGACACCAAAGATTACCTTGTGTGGTGTTATCGTGAGTTTGTTGAGACATTCGACAGTTAATCTTCACAAATTGATATCACGCGCTAGTTGTCTTTGGCATGCATTAATAAAGAAAAATATCGCTAAACTTTGCGAGTGAGATCTTGGTAAAGTATGTTAGGCATGGAATGTTTTTCTTTGTTTTCATTGCATGGTGTGGTGCGGGTGATGGAAGTCCAGAATTTTATCGTAGTACGTCGACAGATATTAACACATTCATTTGTTTTTCAGCTGTCTCGAGCAGGTATCCTGAGCGGCTGCCCAAACTGCTGCGCTGGGCTGCTGCGCTGAGCAACTGCCCGAGCTTCTGCGCTGAGTGGCCGCCCAAGCCGCTGTCCCGAGCAGTTGTCTGCTGGAAGTCAAGTCCGGAGTAATCGACACCAAAGATTACCTTGTGTGGTGTTATCGTGAGTTTGTTGAGACATTCGACAGTTAATCTTCACAAATTGATATCACGCGCTAGTTGTCTTTGGTATGCATTAATAAAGAAAAATATCACTGAACTGTGCGAGTGAGATCTTGGTAAAGTATGTAAGGCATGGAATGTTTTTCTTTGTTTTCATTGCATAGTGTGGTGCGGGTGATGGAAGTCCAGAATTTTATCGTAGTACGTCGACAGATATTAACACATTCATTTGTTTTTCAGCTGTCTCGAGCAGGTATCCTGAGCGGCTGCCCAAACTGCTGCACTGGGCTGCTGCGCTGAGCAACTGCCCGAGCTTCTGCGCTGAGTGGCCGCCCAAGCCGCTGTCCCGAGCAGTTGTCTGCTGGAAGTCAAGTCCGGAGTAATCGACACCAAAGATTACCTTGTGTGGTGTTATCGTGAGTTTGTTGAGACATTCGACAGTTAATCTTCACAAATTGATATTTAGCGCAAGTTGTCTTTGGTATGCATTAATAAAGAAAAATATCACTAAACTGTGCGAGTGAGATCTTGGTAAAGTATGTAAGGCATGGAATGTTTATCTTTGTTTTCATTGCATGGTGTGGTGTGGGTGATGGAAGTCCAGAATTTTATCTTAGTACGTCGACAGATATTAACGTATTCATTTGTTTTTCAGCTGTCCCGAGCAGGTATCCTGAGCGGCTGCCCAAACTGCTGCGCTGGGCTGCTGCGCTGAGCAACTGCCCGAGCTTCTGCGCTGAGTGGCCGCCCAAGCCGCTGTCCCGAGCAGTTGTCTGCTGGAAGTCAAGTCCGGAGTAATCGACACCAAAGATTACCTTGTGTGGTGTTATCGTGAGTTTGTTGAGACATTCGACAGTTAATCTTCACAAATTCATATCACGCGCTAGTTGTCTTTGGCATGCATTAATAAAGAAAAATATCACTGAACTGTGCGAGTGAGATCTTGGTTAAGTATGTAAGGCATGGAATGTTTTTCTTTGTTTTCATTGCATTGTGTGGTGCGGGTGATGGAAGTCCAGAATTTTATCGTAGTACGTCGACAGATATTAACGTATTTATTTGTTTTTCAGCTGTTGGTGTCATGTAAAGGTGGTATCATGGTATCGTGAGTTTGTTGAGACATTCGACAGTTAATCTTCACAAATTGATATCACGCGCTAGTTGTCTTTGGTATGCATAATAAATAAAAATATCACTAAACTGTGCGAGTGAAATCTTGGTAAAGTATGTAAGGCATGGAATGTTTATCTTTGTTTTCATTGCATAGTGTGGTGCGGGTGATGGAAGTCCAGAATTTTATCGTAGTACGTCGACAGATATTAACACATTCATTTGTTTTTCAGCTGTCCCGAGCAGGTATCCTAAGCGGCTGCCCAAACTGCTGCACTGGGCTGCTGCGCTGAGCAACTGCCCGAGCTTCTGCGCTGAGTGGCCGCCCAAGCCGTTGTCCCGAGCAGTTGTCTGCTGGAAGTCAAGTCCGGAGTAATCGACACCAAAGATTACCTTGTGTGGTGTTATCGTGAGTTTGTTGAGACATTCGACAGTTAATCTTCACAAATTGATATCACGCGCTAGTTGTCTTTGGTATGCATAATAAATAAAAATATCACTAAACTGTGCGAGTGAAATCTTGGTGAAGTATGTAAGGCATGGAATGTTTATCTTTGTTTTCATTGCATAGTGTGGTGCGGGTGATGGAAGTCCAGAATTTTATCGTAGTACGTCGACAGATATTAACACATTCATTTGTTTTTCAGCTGTCTCGAGCAGGTATCCTGAGCGGCTGCCCAAACTGCTGCACTGGGCTGCTGCGCTGAGCAACTGCCCGAGCTTCTGCGCTGAGTGGCCGCCCAAGCCGCTGTCCCGAGCAGTTGTCTGCTGGAAGTCAAGTCCGGAGTAATCGACACCAAAGATTACCTTTTGTGGTGTTATCGTGAGTTTGTTGAGACATTCGACAGTTAATCTTCACAAATTGATATTTAGCGCAAGTTGTCTTTGGTATGCATTAATAAAGAAAAATATCACTAAACTGTGCGAGTGAGATCTTGGTAAAGTATGTAAGGCATGGAATGTTTATCTTTGTTTTCATTGCATGGTGTGGTGTGGGTGATGGAAGTCCAGAATTTTATCGTAGTACGTCGACAGATATTAACGTATTCATTTGTTTTTCAGCTGTCCCGAGCAGGTATCCTGAGCGGCTGCCTAAACTGCTGCTCTGGGCTGCTGCGCTGAGCAACTGCCCGAGCTTCTGCGCTGAGTGGCCGCCCAAGCCGCTGTCCCGAGCAGTTGTCTGCTGGAAGTCAAGTCCGGAGTAATCGACACCAAAGATTACCTTGTGTGGTGTTATCGTGAGTTTGTTGAGACATTCGACAGTTAATCTTCACAAATTGATATCACGCGCTAGTTGTCTTTGGTATGCATAATAAATAAAAATATCACTAAACTGTGCGAGTGAAATCTTGGTGAAGTATGTAAGGCATGGAATGTTTATCTTTGTTTTCATTGCATAGTGTGGTGCGGGTGATGGAAGTCCAGAATTTTATCGTAGTACGTCGACAGATATTAACACATTCATTTGTTTTTCAGCTGTCTCGAGCAGGTATCCTGAGCGGCTGCCCAAACTGCTGCACTGGGCTGCTGCGCTGAGCAACTGCCCGAGCTTCTGCGCTGAGTGGCCGCCCAAGCCGCTGTCCCGAGCAGTTGTCTGCTGGAAGTCAAGTCCGGAGTAATCGACACCAAAGATTACCTTGTGTGGTGTTATCGTGAGTTTGTTGAGACATTCGACAGTTAATCTTCACAAATTGATATTTAGCGCAAGTTGTCTTTGGTATGCATTAATAAAGAAAAATATCACTAAACTGTGCGAGTGAGATCTTGGTAAAGTATGTAAGGCATGGAATGTTTATCTTTGTTTTCATTGCATGGTGTGGTGTGGGTGATGGAAGTCCAGAATTTTATCGTAGTACGTCGACAGATATTAACGTATTCATTTGTTTTTCAGCTGTCCCGAGCAGGTATCCTGAGCGGCTGCCTAAACTTCTGCTCTGGGCTGCTGCGCTGAGCAACTGCCCGAGCTTCTGCGCTGAGTGGCCGCCCAAGCCGCTGTCCCGAGCAGTTGTCTGCTGGAAGTCAGGTCCGGAGTAATCGACACCAAAGTTTACCTTGTGTGGTGTCATGTAAAGGTGGTATCATGGTATCGTGAGTTTGTTGAGACATTCGACAGTTAATCTTCACAAATTGATATCACGCGCTAGTTGTCTTTGGTATGCAATATTGAAGAAAAATATCGCTAAACTGTGCGTGTGAGATCTTGGTGAAGTATGTAAGGCATGGAATGTTTTTCTTTGTTTTCATTGCATGGTGTGGTGCGGGTGATGGAAGTCCAGAATTTTATCGTAGTACGTCGACAGATATTAACGTATTCATTTGTTTTTCAGCTGTCCCGAGCAGGTATCCTGAGCGGCTGCCCAAACTGCTGAGCTGGGCTGCTGCGCTGAGCAAATGCCCGTGCTTCTGTGCTGAGCGGCTGCCCAAGCCGCTGTCCCGAGCAGTTGTCTGCTGGAAGTCAAGTCTGGAGTAATCGACACCAAAGATTACCTTGTGTGGTGTCATGTAAATGTGGTATCATGGTATCGTGAGTTTGTTGAGACATTCGACAGTTAATCTTCACAAATTGATATCACGCGCTAGTTGTCTTTGGTATGCATTAATAAATAAAAATATCACTAAACTGTGCGAGTGAAATCTTGGTGAAGTATGTAAGGCATGGAATGTTTTTCTTTGTTTTCATTGCATAGTGTGGTGCGGGTGATGGAAGTCCAGAATTTTATCGTAGTACGTCGACAGATATTAACACATTCATTTGTTTTTCAGCTGTCCCGAGCAGGTATCCTGAGCGGCTGCCCAAACTGCTGCACTGGGCTGCTGCGCTGAGCAACTGCCCGAGCTTCTGCGCTGAGTGGCCGCCCAAGCCGCTGTCCCGAGCAGTTGTCTGCTGGAAGTCAAGTCCGGAGTAATCGACACCAAAGATTACCTTGTGTGGTGTTATCGTGAGTTTGTTGAGACATTCGACAGTTAATCTTCACAAATTGATATTTAGCGCTAGTTGTCTTTGGTATGCATTAATAAAGAAAAATATCACTTAACTGTGCGAGTGAAATCTTGGTAAAGTATGTAAGGCATGGAATGTTTATCTTTGTTTTCATTGCATGGTGTGGTGCGGGTGATGGAAGTCCAGAATTTTATCGTAGTACGTCGACAGATATTAACGTATTCATTTGTTTTTCAGCTGTCCCGAGCAGGTATCCTGAGCGGCTGCCCAAACTGCTGCGCTGGGCTGCTGCGCTGAGCAACTGCCCGAGCTTCTGCGCTGAGTGGCCGCCCAAGCCGCTGTCCCGAGCAGTTGTCTGCTGGAAGTCAAGTCCGGAGTAATCGACACCAAAGATTACCTTGTGTGGTGTTATCGTGAGTTTGTTGAGACATTTGACAGTTAATCTTCACAAATTGATATTTAGCGTTAGTTGTCTTTGGTATGCATTAATAAATAAAAATATCACTTAACTGTGCGAGTGAGATCTTGGTAAAATATGTAAGGCATGGAATGTTTTTCTTTGTTTTCATTGCATGATGTGGTGCGGGTGTTGGAAGTCTAGAATTTTATCGTAGTACGTCGACAGATATAAACGTATTCATTTGTTTTTCAGCTGTCCCGAGCAGGTATCCTGAGCGGCTGCCCAAACTGCTTCACTGAGCTTCTGCGCTGAGCAACTGCCCGTGCTTCTGCGCTGAGCGTCCGCCCAAGCCGCTGTCCCGAGCAGTTGTCTACTGGAAGTCAAGTCCGGAGTAATCGACACCAAAGGTTACCTTGTGTGGTGTTATCGTGAGTTTGTTGAGACATTCGACAGTTAATCTTCACAAATTGATATCACGCGCTAGTTGTCTTTGGTATGCATTAATAAAGAAAAATATCACTAAACTGTGCGAGTGAGATCTTGGTAAAGTATGTAAGGCATGGAATGTTTATCTTTGTTTTCATTGCATGGTGTGGTGCGGGTGATGGAAGTCCAGAATTTTATCGTAGTACGTCGACAGATATTAACGTATTCATTTGTTTTTCAGCTGTCCCGAGCAGGTATCCTGAGCGGCTGCCCAAACTGCTGCGCTGGGCTGCTGCGCTGAGCAACTGCCCGAGCTTCTGCGCTGAGTGGCCGCCCAAGCCGCTGTCCCGAGCAGTTGTCTGCTGGAAGTCAAGTCCGGAGTAATCGACACCAAAGATTACCTTGTGTGGTGTTATCGTGAGTTTGTTGAGACATTCGACAGTTAATCTTCACAAATTGATATCACGCGCTAGTTGTCTTTGGCATGCATTAATAAAGAAAAATATCACTGAACTGTGCGAGTGAGATCTTGGTAAAGTATGTAAGGCATGGAATGTTTTTCTTTGTTTTCATTGCATTGTGTGGTGCGGGTGATGGAAGTCCAGAATTTTATCGTAGTACGTCGACAGATATTAACGTATTCATTTGTTTTTCAGCTGTCCCGAGCAGGTATCCTGAGCGGCTGCCCAAACTGCTGCGCTGGGCTGCTGCGCTGAGCAACTGCCCGTGCTTCTGCGCTGAGCGTCCGCCCAAGCCGCTGTCCCGAGCAGTTGTCTGTTGGAAGTCAAGTCCGGAGTAATCGACACCAAAGATTACCTTCTGTGGTGTCATGTAAAGGTGGTATCATGGTATCGTGAGTTTGTTGAGACATTCGACAGTTAATCTTCACAAATTGATATCACGCGCTAGTTGTCTTTGGTATGCATTAATAAAGAAAAATATCACTTAACTGTGCGAGTGAGATCTTGGTAAAGTATGTAAGGCATGGAATGTTTTTCTTTGTTTTCATTGCATAGTGTGATGCGGGTGATGGAAGTTCAGAATTTTATCGTAGTACGTAGACAGATATTAACACATTCATTTGTTTTTCAGCTGTCCCGAGCAGGTATCCTGAGCGGCTGCCCAAACTGCTGCGCTGGGCTGCTGCGCTGAGCAACTGTCCGTGCTTCTGCGCTGAGCGGCCGCCCAAGCCGCTGTCCCGAGCAGTTGTCTGCTGGTAGTCAAGTCCGGAGTAATCGATCGATATTATTATATTATATCATTGTAATAATATAATTGTTGGAATCACAAAGATATAACTTCTAATAAATCCATGAACGTCGTCTGAACGTACAAAAAAGTATGACTCATTTTCACGTTCCGCCTGGGACGAGCGTGCAACCGAGAGCGTGAACCAAGCGATAGAGAGGCACGATCGGCCTAAGCGTTCGGCTTGTTTTATGACGTTATCATTGTACGTAAATATTATATAAATCAATATATCTCTTGTCTAAACTCCCGTAACTCCCGCCCCATAAGCCATGCAAAGCATAAGTAAAGCAAGCCAAATATTGCCGACAAACTAAGATCGCTCTTGTCTGACCTACAAAACACCCCCCGGGGGCTAAAACCCCCCCCTAACTAAAAAAGGTTGATTAATAACTTAGAAGTAGCTATAGCTCAAGAAGATAAAAGGCATCTGTATTATTCGAGTTTGATGATTAATATGTCCAACCCGGGGATCGAACCCATGACCTCGAGGTTCCAAAACGGCACTTCCACCACTACACCAATACCAAGCAAAAAATGAACCCTTATTTTTCCTGGTCACGCTACAACTTGAGGACGGATGGAACAATCTCGCCAATTCTTTATTTGTTGTGTTAATTATTGTCAGGTGCTTAGGAAAGAAATGCCAAGAAACGATTAGGTTACGAGCCTAGGAGCCATAAACTTACTTATTATGTGTTTAATAGACAAGTTATCATCTACCGACTTCCAAAAAGGAGGAGGTACTCAATTCGAGTGTATTTTTTTTATGTTTGTTACCTCTTAACTTCCGATAGGGTGAACCGATTCTAAAAATTCCTTTTTTTTGGAAGCTAGTGCTTCCCGTGTGGTCCCATTCAAATTTCATCAATTTGGTCCAGTAGTTTTAGACATACACTCCAATAACTGAATAGAATGGAAGTCGTATTAATTTTATTCATACTGTACCTACTTACTTGTTTTGTTGTCAAATTGTTATGAAATTTAGTTGATTTTATTCAATTGTACCTACACAGTTTTTAATATCTTCTCTTTCAATTTATATTCTCATCGATCTGTCTTAGTTTATACTCTTTCAGTTATTATAAAAATACCGAAGTTACCGAAAATGCCTGTTTCCGATCACTAAAAGCCGCTAGAAGCTGCGGGCCGGCTTTTGAAATACTTATATTAATAGTTTTCGACGTTTCATTATATATGTTTATTAAATTTCGACTCAAACGTAAGTATATGTACCTAGTGATTATATTTTCATTATAGTCATTTCATTTGCAAAGGATTTTCACATGGATGTATAGTTTACGAATGGTTTTCATTTAAAGTAATTTGTTTTGAATTTCGATCAAAGTTTATTATATTATATGTATGGTACCTATACGAAATGAATGGTATATCATAAGTTGTTATTTTTTGTCTATATATATACGGGTCAGATAGTCATCAATATAATTATTATGCCAACCCAACTCATTCATTAAATTGGCTGACTTGTTACTAAAGTAAATATTAGTAAGTATCTTATTTTCGAGCTAGTAGAAGGTTAGGTATGTGATAGCCCCGGGTCAGTGATTCATTTGTGAATTTTTATTGGTCTGTTCTCTCTTATTGTGGGATGTGAAATTTGGATGAAATTCGACTTAATTTCACTCAACCCTTCAAGAGTAGATGTCATTATAACAATGAAATTTCTATTGTGTCTGGCCGCGTGATCTTTGATGCATTATTTTGATCAGTTTTCAAACATATTTCATTACATATTGAGTTCCAGTACCGGATCCACTACGTAAGCACCTGCAGTATTATGATTGATTTTTAACTAAAACACCAACAAGTTTTTCATTGATAAAATATATTTCATTCACTTTACAACACATAACTACAATAAGTATAATCCACATCAAAAGTACAAAACAATCCTTATGAAAAATCAGTTGAAGCTTTTAATCATAGCGTAAATAACTAAACCCGAATTCAAACCTAAAAAAGACTATTTTTGGACACATATTCCCTTGTATAAAACAGAAGCATTTGATTTTAAAAACTGCTTTCAGTATACATAAAGCGAACTTTTTAGTCGGTGACGCTATAGCGATATTGACGCTAATAAATCTAACGATGAGTTTATTTTCATCAACGACTCCTTTGAGCTATTAATCAATATTCCAAACATTTCAGGTTCACCAAAGAATCCAACCTGTAGGTATACAAAGTAAATAAAAGTTAGTGTACATTGCTGGGTGTTTGGTAACATTAACTAACGTGGAGTTTTTTATTAATTGAATTTATTGGAGCCTTATTTATTTATTTATCTATTTATTTATCTAGCCGCACGTGTTGTAGGTACCTATAAAACGTACACCGTAGAGTCTAACGTGCCGAATCAGAAGGTTGATATCTAAAACTAACCCAGTGGCAAAAGTCTCTACATGTTAGCATGAGATAGCTACCACGACAGTCTTTTAATGGCCACAGCCTAGAAGTTTACGTTAGCGCGTCCCGTTACGATGGCCACAGTTAAGGTAAATTGGCGTGTTACCAACCGATATCGGTTGCAAAGCGATCGCTATATAGGTAGACTCTAGGCGGAAGTGTCAATATATTGTTACTTGCGGGCCACATCTGCGGGTGCAAGCATTCGCGACAAGACAGCTCGCGATATACCTACCGCAGCTAGATCAATAGAAGTTTAGATAGCTGAACATGAACGTCAGTTTATCGACTCGACAAGTTTATCGTAAGATCCATGCTCACACCACTGGCCAGGGAGGGAATGTTTCCTAACACTCCTGCTGTATTGTGCACTACTTCTGACATACCTGTATATTTTAATTATTATAATAATTACAAGTAGCGTTCTGATAACGTCAACGTAATTATGTAAGTACAGGTCGCTTCATGTAAAAATAACGCTGGAAGAAAGTGGAGGTCAAAGGTCGACTGACGAACCAATAGCGCTCCGACAAGCACGCAGCGCGTGACCCGCCCGCCCCACGCCGCACCTCATACCACAAAATAGACCGATAAATCGCTTACTGCGTACCCATGTAAAAAGAACACTGGAGGTTACTCCAGTGTTCTTTTTACATGATGCGACCTGTGCTTAGTACAATCTTAGATCAAAATCAGCGGTGTTGACTATAAATTAAAATAATCTGACAATTGTTATAAGTATCTACCTACATAACTGTTAGATACGTGGAATGATTCATGTTACATTTACGTTTGACTCAAATAAATTGAATATAAAATACATACTGGCATAAATCTGTATCTGTATGGTTAACAATAATGAGCTTGTTTAAATAATGGAATGTTAAAGGACTACACAAACTACACATATTTGATCTAAGCTTCATTCTTTACAGTTTTAACTAATTTTGTAACCAAATAAAAATACTAATTACCAATGAAGTTAATAGACAGAGTATCCAATACACATATTAGATACATATATTTTTCATGTGTTAACACGTGGTCAAAGAAAAACCACTCAGTTCAAGGTGGTAATGTTGAATTGAAGTTTTATATTGTAGGTACAACTACTTTCGAATAGGACATTATAACGAAACTTAAGATTTCCTTATAACTAAAGAAAAAGGCAAACTACTTTTTAAGATAGAGCCGCCAATTAAGTAGTTACATATATACAACTTTAATTATGATCTAAACGTATGGTTTAGTTACTTTCCGGTGGTTACTCAAATACATCTTCCATACTAGGTTTAGGGCTGTTTATTGATAACTAAAACTAAGCTTTACACCACTAAACCTAGTTGGTACCAATTCGAACTTTGGTAACGAATTATATACACGTGTAACAAAAAGGTGTGGTAATACTGAAAGAAGACCATGTATCTAGTCAGCATTTACTAACATGGCAAATTATATAAATTGAAATCGCTCATAATTTTCTTCATACAAAGGTTATAAAATTACTATCCATATATTTTGGTTAGTCTTATTAGACATGCCTACACTTGGAGATCGTTGGGTTCGATGACTCTGCAACTCTCACGTCATCAATTCATTCGCCTCTGTCCCACTACCCTGCAAGCGCCGCTTAAGCCCCTTGTTTACCTAGTTTACGTTTAGTGGAGGTCATTGCCGTCTTCTGCCTAGTTTTTCAGGGATAAACCAGCTCTAGTACTTAACGTAACTCATAACTCAGGAGTTTTACTACTTCCTGAGACGCAGTAGTTGGGTCCCAATTGTAAGCATTTGCGGTTTTAGTATTACTACACCTATTTGTTACACCCTGTATATAATTCGAACAAATATATTAGGTTAAACCATAGTATGAATATAATTGATATCTATTCCCTTTTATTATTGTAACTTCACTGAAAAAAACCTAACAAATCTAGCTATTTCTAAGCTAAGGCACATATTTTCAGAGGTCAGCTTTTTAAATTCATTTTAAATTTATCTATATTTTAAAATTTCAGTCACACAACTTAAGTTTAATTTTAACAATATATATATTCTCTTCTCGACTCAAAGACTACTCCATTTCTCGTTCTCGACATTAAAGTCGACATTAGTGTAAATTTCCTCTAACATAAAAGACCCTCTCTACCTGAGTAAGCTCAGCGACTCTGCGAAGTTTTAACGAATAAGTCTCTAAACTTTGCATACTTACAATTGCATAAAACAACGTTAGTTTAGTGTATAGAGTTCATAAAGTTCTTAACATATTTTATCAAGCGGACGCACCTTATATATACCGTACATGAGCTTATCGTCGCTATACATCGATCAGCTGAAAGATTTCGAGCTAGATTTCGGACATAACTCGAGTCTTAGGCCAGGATTCATCCTTGCTGATGGCGGTCGCGTTCTTACTATATAATTTGAAATTTTAAAACCAACTTTCATTCTATTATTAAAAATAACACTAAAAAAATGTTAATCCGATGTTGACGATAAAATGTTATCAAAAAAATACTGGTTAGATCTTAAATAAAATTATTACACGAGAATCAGCTATCAAATAAAAAAGAATCATCAAAATCGGTTTTTTTTGGAAAAGTTCTGAGTAGATACGTAAAAACAGTCTAATTAAAACCTTCCCCTACCTATCTTGAAGTCGGTTTTAAAATAACCCTACCGAATTTATATTAGGTTCGATTAAATAGATCGAATGCGTCCGCATTATTGGCCTAATCGAATTCTTTAATTATGTACGTTTACATTAGGTCGATTCGTCATGAAACACTAGTCGGTTAATACTAGTCGATGACCGAAACGTGACCGAGTGCGGCTAACCTAATAGCAAATAACAGTAAGCGGTGTCCGAAAAGGCCTAACTTCGACCAACCAAATAACTATTACACGAACCAATTACCGTAAAAGGACTGAACCCAAATGAGCCAAGTTGTGACGCGCGAACTGTCATAGTGAAGAATATACCCAGTCTCCCCACAACAGTGTTGATATCTCTCTTTCTATCATCATATTTACGGTATTGTCTGTCCTCAACCTGCCTCACAGTAATAGCTGTATTCCTAATAGAAATCTACTAGTTCGCACGCTGGTGCATGAAACATCTGAAAGTTTTAAACATCTCCGATAAATGAAAATGACTTCTTTAATAAGGATGGTGATAAAGATAGTAATAATGATGATGATAGTCAATGTCAGAGGGCTCTGTATGCATTCCTCGAGCTATAAAAACCAAGCTGTATGTGTAAAAAATTACTATAGCAGAACTAATTATTATCCATGTCGCAAACTGAATGCTTAGATCAGTCTCACAATATTCATACACGTATAAGTACCTATTAAGATCTATATACACGACAAAAATAACGTCTATACTATTCTACAGTAAACATTATACAAAAAAAAATAACTAGAAATTTAAATGCTCCAAATTTATCCTCTAACTTCATTAACCGATTTCGAAACAAGTAAAAACTTTCAATCTCATACCAAATCTCAGCTGCTCCTAAAAATAATTCAAAAAATAATATTTAATAACCCAGCAGAAACGTCACTATTACAATATAGTTACATATGCTCCCTCGCAGCGCCTAATAAATAGGGTTGCACACATAAATTAGGTATAATTGAGAGTATATCTAACATATACATATATACTCTAAGGGCATTAGTATAAATATTTACATTAACAATTTTAATTGCAATAACCCTAGATGATAACCGATGCGAGCGACCGTGATTAAAATGACCGCCGCGCTAGTCCATACAAAATATTATGCTTAGGATAAAATAATCGGCATTTATTTAGAGCGGCCTTGGCGGTAGTGTCTGTTCAAACACATTTACTTTTCTTTTGACGGAAGCCTACGGATATTGCATCCAAAGATGCAATACTGACATTAGGGATGTCACATTTTAAGGACACAAACAAGACATCTTGTAGCTCTTTGGGTGACATCAGATTAGCAATCGAATAAGAACGAGGATCTTGTGCACATAGTTCATAAGTACGGTGTTACATATTACAAAAATGCAATCATGATATCAGTAAAACTTAGTTACATGGAAGTTTTGTTTACGAAGTAGCTACATCTCGCGTAAATTAGGTTCGCTGCGTTTCATTGTTTACTATCAAATATTTTGTTCTTGAGCAAACGTGTGAGGAAATCTGTATTGACTTTCCTTATATGTCTCGAACTTGTGTAAATGTTATCTTAAAACAAGATTATGCAGATAGATGTTTGACGCGTTCCAGTAGAGCATCGCAGGTCTTCTTTGCGTCACCGAGCAACATGGCGGTGTTCGGGTTGTAGAATATTGGGTTGTCGACAGCCGCGTAACCGACGCCCATTGATCTCTTCATTACCACCACCTGCACAAAGTTAAGTTTAGAAGCGATTATACAGGCAACAATGATCTGTCTTTTTATTTGGCAGCCGCGGGGTCGATCCCCATCTCAAGCTTAGGGCTCGCTCGGCTTTCGGTGTAGGTAACATCGTTCTAGCCAGGCAGAACCTTCTGGTCCGCCTGGCTAGTTACCACCCTCAAGTTTGAAAATTCATAATAAGTATGAGTTGATAAAAATAAAAAACTTGTTCTACAAAGCGTCTAACATACGGACGCTTGGTGAGGGAATAAATAATAGTATGCCCTGTTTTGCTCACCGCCGACTTCTAACGAAAAAATAGGTTAAATATAGGTCTTTAAGGACAGCGATTCACTTGTTTAAAAAACTATACGCAACAAGCAAAATACAATTTAATTATGGTAGTCCTTATTTTGTTAACACTAAAATCCAAATAAATGTAACATTTAGAATTAAATTTAAAAACATATGATTATATAGTTTTGGTTGTTTTAATTTAGTTTAGCGAGCACCAGTTACGTGACGACTAATCAATCTGTCTAAAATATAGCCACAATTGAGTAGAAATATGTAATTTTTGTGCCGGCATTCGGAAGTGTTATATTAACTTAATATAAACAGAATATGAACTGTCATAATTAAGAGATTTTAAGTTTCGAGAATACGTACAGAATCGTCACTAATGAGTACAAATTGTGACTTTTTAAAGTACATAATTTATCAACGCTGGAGAGAGGAGCACCACTACTTTGCTCCAGTTCGAAAAAAGTAGTAGATCGGGAGCTGAGGTCTAGTGTAATACCACATTCGACCGCATCATCACTAACCATCATCTAATTGTAAAAAAAATGAAACTTGTTTAGACCTTCACAATGAATATAACAAGAAATAATTATACTGGAAGACAATTTTGGAGATACATTCCACGCTTTTGTATTGGCATTAAAGACTTGTTCTACATTCTCCATAACCCGGTCAGACTAGTTTCTGTTATCTAAAAGCATAACCGAGTCAATCTAGTTTCTTTTATCTAGCACTAGATGGAGCCATTCATTGTATTTATATCGCTGTTTAAATTTTCCTCCACCACTCTTCAATCTCGTAGTCGGTGCTAAATGGAAGTAGGTACTTTTTTAAGTTTTGAAGCAATTTTACCTCATTGATAGTGAGGTTTGGCAAGTTTGAATCACACTTTAGTATCAGTATAAGAATTAATAATGAGAATAGGTAGGTACCTACATTCGTATACTTTCGATTTGGGTACGTGAGGAAATCTTCAATATTGTGGTAAGTATATGACATTTTCAAGTAACACCAACTGCAATTCGAAAATATGTTTATAGTGCCTATGCTGTCCTCGAGAGCTAGTCGCCGTTCTAGCTTCATTTATAACAGCTTCGACCATCATTATCACTGACCATTAGGGCGATATCGGCTAAAATAATTACACTAATATTACCTACTCGTATAAAGGCGAAAGCTTGTGAGTGTGTGTTTGTTACTTTTTCAAGTTCAACCGCTGGACAAATTTTGATTATTTGGTGTGGTGGTAGATGAGCTGGATTAACACAGGATATTTTCATCGTCATCATCCATCACCACTCGGGTGTAACAGCGGGGCGCAGCTAGTAATAAAATCTTGGTAAAATGTTACCTGATCCGACTTCCAAACTTTAAGGACTGGCATTCCTGCTATGGGCGAGTTGGGGTCGTCCTCAGCCGCGCTGTTTACTGTATCGTTGGCGCCTGAAAATATCATAAATAGGTACATCTATACAGATAAAATATATTCAAGAGTCTGTTTGTAATCCAAATTAACAGCTTTTCACAAAATGCAGTATATAGTACCTAAATACGGTATTACAATAAAACATTCGTAAAGTTTTTGTCTGTATGTCTGTCTGTTTGCTCCGGCTAATCTCTGAAAGGGCTGGATCGATTTTAACGGGACATTCACTGGCAGATAGCTGATGTTATACCTAAGAAGTAACTTAAGATACTTATTTCATCATAATCATCATCATCCATCACCACGTAGGTGAATTCCCGGGAGCAGCTAGTTATAACTATTGTATACAAGACGACGCAACGACGAGCGCTTTGCACTCGAAGATCCTGAAGGAATTCCGGACGAAGTCGAAACGATTGTCAAATCGAACGCGAAAGTCTCTGTATAGTACTTATATTGTCACTCATTAAAACAATGCAAATAAGTTTAGGCAACGCAATTCTTCTATAAGTACACCATTTCGAAGAGCATGTATATTATTTCCTACTTACCAATAACCAATACAAGGTCAGTGTCGGGGAATTCATCGTTGATTTCTTCCATCTCGAACACATCGTCGTAGGGGACTCCAGCTTCGGCTAGCAGTACGTTTAGTTGTCCCGGCATGCGACCTGTATTTGTTAAAAGAAATTCATACTTTATGTCATTGGCATAATATCACTTATCGTTAAAAGTTCAAAGACTTTGTGAACGAATATGACTCGCACGATACAAACGCGCCATGGTTCGATTAAGACAAGCCTGTGAATTTTCCTTTCCGTGTACGTGGTTTACACTGTATAATTTAGCTTTAATATCTAAATTTACTAAATTATATACGACGTGACAGTAGTCTTAAATTTTCTGGCACTAGCGTAAAGCAGAAAGAAAAAATACAATGCACGTGAAGTGTACATAATCCATTCACTAAGAGTGCGTTCCGGTAAGCGCCGCTAACGCTCACAACTGTCACATCCCGGTTTGTCGTTGCTTTGGTTCCAATGCTTATAACACCCAACCCGAATGGAACACTAACGCAATCGCGAGAAGCGAGCCAAATTTTCTGTCAAAAAACTAAAGAATCATAAACTTATTTGATGTTTTGACAGTGGCAGCTCGCAACAACCGCAAAAACCCACCTTCTATCGGCAAGCGTTGTGATGGCAACGTAAGCGTTATCGGTGACGTATCGAGCTCGCTCACGATGATCGTGAACTTGTAAGGGAACAGGCGTGCGAACGTCGCGAGCAATTTCGGCTCATAAAGGAACACTACCTAAAAACGTCGTTCTATTCAATAGTATCTACTTAATTATAATTATAGATATGTAAGTTATGTTTACCTGCCACAGGATGGATGGCAAATCGAACTTTCTTTCCAGCTGTTTTCAGGATATCCACTAACTCGGCGATCGGGTACTGAGCCTTGGCTACACAAAGCCCGTATCCTGCAAACAAAATAAACAAACGAATTTAGGAATCACGCTTGGAATTGAAAATCTACCCACTACAGAGGCTTTATTCGCTATTTATACCGAAGCAAGCTGAGGTGCATGGCAAATAAAGTCTATATCACCAGGGAACAGAGGAACACTTCGTTACCGCAGATACTTGTATGGCATTTAATTGATATTACTAGGTTTTTTCTTAAGATACTGTCAATTTATGATGTCGATAAAAATGGCGATTTTAAAGCAGTTTATCTCATAAAAAGCCATTTATTTAAAATTACAAAACATAATATGATATTTCTAAGACTTTTAAGTAGACATTGACGGAATTAAAATAGTATATTATGCAACTAGTGAATAAAGGACGGATTTAAAGCGAGGGCCATAGATGAATCACGAGTAAGTGAAGGATTCTAACGACTGAATCACGATTGATTCGTGATTATTGAATCACGAGCGTAGCGAGTTATTCAAGTGTTAGAATCCTGAGCGATGCGAGTGATTCATGGCCCTTGATATAAATCCGTTTTATTCAAGAGTTGCATACTATACTTTATACCATGACTACGAATTTTAACATAATAGAAGTACATTAAAAATAAATTCAAACATACCACTTCATTTCACTTTCAAAAGAGTTTTCCTCTTTATATATACAATTGTATTGTCATGAAGCACATAATACCACAAAATAGCCAGTTTTAATACATATACATTGACGGATTATTTGTTTATGAGAGCACCATTAATTTTTTATGAATTTTGTACGTTTTTACGAGCCGCGCTTCCTTGATATCAAGTAAAGGAAATTGAACGTAACCAAGCGTCGAGCTGACAGCGCCTTATGAAATTTCTTAAATAGCTATCACTATCACGTGTACATTCATGATGTCAGAGAGTACCAGTTTAAAATCAGTGCTTAGGTACAACCCTAGCGGAAAATGAGTCGGGACTTGTTTGCATCACGCAACGTTACATATAATAAACTGTGTGTTATTGTATGTGTAAAGGATATTTTTGTAACTTTCTATAAATGATTTAATTTATATATTAGAACTATAAAGACATGTAAACTGCACTATTACACTATAGGTACTACTACACAATATTGGAAGAAGACGCTGGTTCCTGAACAGTACTTACTAGTTCGGGAACCGGTGGTTTCACGGTTATATTTGTAACAACACTTCTACAACAATTAATACTTTGCTTGATTGATGGATAATAATATTCTTTATTTGATGTAGTGTTGTGAGATGGTAGGAAGAAATATCTATTCATTCTTTCATCGTTGATTAGCGATTCGTTACCTTAGGTGATGGTGATGTTGGAAGCTCGGTGAAAGAGGTTTGCAGGAGTGTGAGGAATGTTAACCTGGGGTGATGATGATGTTGGACGCTCGGTGGATGAGGTTTGCAGGAGGTGGAGTGACGTTACCTGGGATGATGATGATGTTGGAAGTTCGGTGGATGAGGTTTGATGGAGGTGGAGTTACGTTACCTGGGGTAATGATGATGTTAGACGCTCGGTGGATGAGGTTTGCAGGAGGTGGAGTGACGTTACCTGGGATGATGATGATGTTGGAAGTTCGGTGGATGAGGTTTGAAGGAGGTGGAGTGACGTTACCTGGGGTGATGATGATGTTGGAATTCGGAGGATGAGGTTTGAAGGAGGTGGAGTTAACATCATCATTACGTTACCTGGGGTAATGATGATGTTAGACGCTCGGTGGATGAGGTCTGCAGGAGGTGGAGTGACGTTACCTGGGGTGATGATTATGTTGGAAGTTCGGTGGATGAGGTTTGCAGGAGGTGGAGTGACGTTACCTGGGATGATGATGATGTTGGAAGTTCGGTGGATGAGGTTTGAAGGAGGTGGAGTTACGTTACCTGGGGTAATGATGATGTTGGAATTCGGTGGATGAGGTTTGAAGGAGGTGGAGTGACGTTACCTGGGGTGATGATGATGTTGGAAGCTCGGTGGATGAGGTCTGCGACGGAGTCTACATTGAGTTCGGTGTGCGTGGCGCCAGCAGGGCGCGCTGTGCCGCCTGTGGCGATGCCGTAACCGCCCAGTATCACGTTTGGTAACGATCGGTTCATGGCCTTAAATCATGGAAAAGATAACAAGATTGCAGATAGAAGTAAAACATTATGATAGTATTTTACTAGGTACAACATCACATTATTTAAATTTAAGCATCGTTTCTAATTAAGGCTGTAAATACTGTCGTGTCAACCCAATTAGCCATCGGTCTTTATCAAGTAATGCTTATAGCAGACACATAATTAATATTGGACTATGTACATTATAGGCACTTTTCGCCCGCGCCACCCATATACGGGCACCCATCTCGCAGTTCAGAAGTTCGTTTGAATTACATCGCTGTAGATCACATCTTTGTGTAGGGACGCGAGAACATGTCATGGGATTGAGTAACGATTATGTTGCGTCACGATTTTATTCTATGTGGGTTGTAAGTTTTGTTGTATTCTAACTATAATACGAGTAAATTCATGTCGATTTTACTAACTACCCAGTGTTCCTAGAAAAAATTGTGTAAATGTAACGTAAACGCAGTACAAACTATGAATTATCTGTGCTACAGTTGTACTAGATAAATTATAGTTTGTACTGTATACGTGAACGTCACTTATGTTAACTCACACATGTCCGTGCTAAGCTCACTGAAGTAGTTTTACTTACACCTTAAAACTATTCTCCTCGCTAGTCTGCAGTTTCCCGAGTTAATGATATACATACGTATATACATATACACATGCAGACGCAGTCAGACACTGGTGTCGATTCTTTAAGCATTATCTAAACACAAATATCCAAATTATGGCAGTTCTTATTCCGTTTAGCCTAAAATCCAAATTAGTAAGTACGAGAATAACACTTCCGAATGATAGCACTAAAATTAGATATTTCTCTTCAAAGGTGGTATATTTTAATCAGATTAGTGGTCACACAACTTGGTGCTCGCTAAGCTAACGTAAAAATACACAAAATCGGATAGAATAATCCTATTTCTAGAAATGGCATGCTAAGTGTTACATCGAATTGGATTTTAGTGTTAACATAAGGGCTACCATAACTACATTTTAGTTTGCTAGTTTATTTTAATTTTTGAACAAGTGAATCGCTACCAATGTCAACTGTTATTTATTGTGTGGTATAGATATGGGTAAGTAATAAATTACCTTGCACATGATATAAGAGAGGATAGCACCGGAACTGCCGATGAGAGCGCCGACGATTGTCATTAGCGAGTTGTTTAACATGAACCCTTCGGCACATAGCGCCCAGCCAGAGTAGCTATTCAGTACTGTGATCACGACGGGCATGTCCGCGCCTGGGGAAAAACAGATAATTATAAATATGATATATACACTGTTTTAAACTATCACGGTTGTTCACTAAAGTTATATGATTATTAACCGTGGTAAGAGTCTTCCCGTGAGCATGGTGCATGTAACTGCGCCGAAATATCGGGAGCTCATTCCACAACCTTACCACGGTAAATATCCCGTTAATAATCATGATATATACAGGGCTGGAAACTGATTTCATGGTTAAAAATACTGATTTTATTAGCTGACCAAACTTCACGCCTATCATCTAGTCGTTATACTCGGACCGGTGTCGGACGGAGTATAACTACTAGATGATAGACGTGAGTGTGAGAACGTCTTTGCAACCCAAGGCTCCAGCCAGATGCTATATTTAAGACATTGTTAACATACCTCCAATAGCAGCAGTGAGCGTCAAACCCTGAATGCCACTGAGCACCGCAGCAGCAGAGAGCAACGGCAAGCCTGGCAGTTCAGGGAATGCCAGTAGAGCGCCTCCGCAGCCCAGGGAGCCAGCCAGGAGACCAGCGTTGATGGCGTGACGACCGGGCAGAAGGAGAGGCGCGGATGATAGGGATCCTTGAAGTTTGCCATACGCAACTAGAGATCCGCTGTAAAAGTAATATTGTTGTCGATTCTGTAAGCATTCTCTAAACAAAAAATCTTTAAGCTATGGCAATTCTTATTCTGTCTAGGGCTAAAGTCCAAATTCGTATAACACTTCCGAATGATAGCACTAAAACTAGATATTTCTCTTCAATGGTGGGTAAATTTTAGACAGATTAGTCGTCATGTAACTTGGTGTTCGCACAGCTAATAAAAATGCCAAATTTTGAATAGAAGAATCCTATTTTTAAACAACTTCAAAAAAGGAGGAGATTATATGTTCGATTGTATGTATTTTTTGTGTATGTTTGCCGATTTTTTCCGTATTTTTAGGACCGATTATCGAATGTTTTTTACAAATATCATTTCGTGTTACATGAATTTAGAGTTTCATATTAACAGAATAAGGATCATAACTACATTTTAGTTCGTTAGTTTCGTTTAGTCGTATTTACTGATACCAGTGCCTATTTTATTAACCCATTGAGCATTGACAATTCAACTAAAACCCAAAAAGTTACCTTGCGTATTGAGCTTAATTAGTATTGTTAAATACAAATGTTTTTATTTATAATTACGCTTTAAAACCAGCCAGGACTCGCGTAATATTTACCGGAACTATTCTCCGACCAGTTTCGAACTTATTTGAAGTTCTTCTTCTGGGAGTCACTCTTGTGCACAGCGGCGAGCGCGGGCCACAGCACGTAACTCCAACGTTTATATTTATAAGAAGTGACTTTATATGGGGCTGGTCTTCCGGTCATTTTAATATTCAAATTGCCACAATACCCTTAAGTTATAGTATGTATCAGTACTACTTATACTTAATCCAAATCTAAGAAAATATAACATTTTAAATGACAACAATTGTCGGGTTTTTTCCTGCCTTATATCGTACTTGTACTTACGTGAAAGTGATCCCACCGATGTAAGTTCCGAGGAAGAGAGCCGTCTTCAGCGTCGCGGCCGTCGGGTCCAGGGCCATTGCGGGGAAGTCATGCATGTAGGTAGCCACGCACGTGAGGACCGCGGCCATTCCTACCAAACTGGAAGCAAACATTGCCTTCACTTCCCCTTCTCAAGACGAAACACCGCAGACTACTGAATTAGTTAACATAACCCTAAGTACTATGTAATAAGGCTCACGTTACGAGCAAGTGGAATGAAAATTATTATGAATATATTTATGGTATATGACATAGCCTCTGAAATTTGTAAACTCTATAGAGCTAGAGGGCAGCAGATGATAAGAATGTTTGCTTTTGTATCTAATATAATAGTGTAATATGATATATATTTATTTCAATTCAATTACCAGTAATATTTACAGATTTTACACCAACGCCAAGGTATGCTACTAGCTATATATACAATACGCTATATACAATAGTAAATTTTTACACAGAGCAATAAAATTAAACAAAAACATAATAGTCATAATACTGAAAAAGTTAAGCTAATTGTATTGTTTTAAGGTCAGTCATAAAGATTATAATACCTAAGAAAGGTGTATTAACCAGATCAACAGTAAGAAATAGGGATTATGGTGGTTATGGCTATGCCAGTGTTATCACAGTACTTACCTATGGAATCCCGCAACAAGTTGAGGCAGATCAGTGATCTCGATTTTCTTGGCAATAGTGCCTCCGAGAAGACCTCCAATACCGGCGACCCCTACCATTTGCGCAAGCACTTCAGCACTGGGCGTCAGAGAGCCGAGCGTTGCAGCAATACCACCCGCTACACCAATCTACGAAATATTAAACCCTATTACTATTCACATGAGAACTGACCAATATTCAAAAATTTTCCGATAGCTACCTCAGAAAACATACAAATATGCCACACAGCGGCACTCATCAATAAGTAAAAGCTGAACCCATTTGCCTCTATATGAATAAATATGTACAATAATCCCTTTGCATTCTTCTAGCCTTCACGAAAGAGTGCATTTTGTTATTGTCTGAATAGCAGTAAAATTACGTCATAATGTAATTAAATGTACATAATGGATGATATGAAGACTAATGAAGGATTTGAAATTGATGAAAATGATGGAATAAGTGTAAATGGAAATAATAATGGAAGATCAAAGATGAAATAATTGTGCCACTATTCAATACTGTCTCACAGTGATCAATTGGACACCGGATCTACTGCAATGTCCCAAATTACACCAGTGAGGAGGACTGAGCGCTAAATTCACTTTATGTTCTCTTTTCTAATCATCGGCAGCAATAACACAATATTACACATATGAACATATACATATAAGGTTTTTGTTTAGTCCACAATATTGAACG
Organism: Selenia dentaria; assembly: GCA_917880725.1. Classification (NCBI taxonomy): domain Eukaryota; kingdom Metazoa; phylum Arthropoda; class Insecta; order Lepidoptera; family Geometridae; genus Selenia; species Selenia dentaria. Next base: position 19,765,170 of record OU862879.1, read on the forward strand.
GAGTGGTTTGGGATCTATAAGTGCGGTATTGAAAGTGAAAGAAAAATATATAAATAAAAATAATACATATTTTTAATTATTATGAACCCGTATTCACCGCTCCGCGAAAGAACCATAGTGCGACTGAACGTAAGACGGCGCGGCTACAACACAGAATTGATAGCAGTAACTACGCGAGACCTACCTACCCACTTAGGTCATGATTGCAAAGTCATGATTAGCCACCCTCACACGTTGACTTTGGAGTGCGCTTCGTGGAGTGCCGGTCCAAAATGCGCGTCGAACCATTACACTTCGGAGCCCGCGACGGAGTGGCGCGTGGTTTTTTGTGCACTCCGAAGTCAAAGTGTGAGGGCCGCTATTGCCTCGCCCGGGCCTGCCATCATATAGGCAATAGGTAAACCTACGCTACGACGTACGACCCTGCCTAATCGCGAATGTTTACACAGCTTTCGCGAGTAGGTAGGATCGTACGTCGTAGTATCTAATTAGGTAGGTATGTCTCGTGCAGTTACTGTTGTCTAATCTGTGATGTAGCGGCGCCGTCGTGCGTTTAGTCGCACTATGGCTCTTTCGCGGAACTGTGAATATGAGTTCATATTTAAAAAAAAACACTTACTATAATGACCAGTTATCGATTCCAAACCACCCCGTTCAAAATTGCACAAACTAACAAAGGCTTCATATAGACACTAGACTTTCTTTTTGACTGATATTTTATAACGTATCTTACCATGCCGAGGTAGTTGCCTTTGCGAGCTGTAGACTGCGAGCTAAGGCCTGCCAGTGCACCCACGCAGCAAAGTGATGACGCTAGGTACGCCATTTGGTGGACTTCTGGGTAACCCTATGGTAGAAAATAAGCGTGGAATAAGATTATCATATTCATAAAATTCACACAGACCTTCTTGTCTGAACACCGACATACTTAACATACATTTATAAGCACTATTATAATCTAAATACGGTAGATGATTACATTTCTTTTTTTTTCAAAAAGGGCCGCCTGACGGAAAGCGATCACGCCTATACGGATAAGTTTAACACTCGGGGCATCACAAATACGTTGCCGACCTTTGAAGACTCTGCTGACTCTCCTATTTAATTATAATAATCTAACGTGGTTTTCACTCATTTTAACTGAGAAATACGGGATTACTCACGTAGTAATTGTCGGATAGATCAGACTATAATTTCGATCATATCCAGTGGACTTTTCCAAAGAGTATTCAAGACGCCTCGCTTAGTTGCCAAGTCCCGAATTTATCAGTAAACTATAACAACTTGTTAAACGTTTTGATTGGATGTTTGTATTTTAGTTTTTTAATAAGTTTATTACTAACCCTTATCGCATAAGCAGTTTGCACAAGCAAAGTCGGAGACTTGTTGAATTGCTTAGGGTCGGGACGTTAGGAATAAATATTTTTTTATTCTTTCTTAAACAAATAACGTTCAATATTTATGGCTTGGGACCACGTGTGTTGCATTCCCGGTGGTAGGTACATTGCCTTAATGCTCCAAAGTAAACACTATTAGTGACTGGGAAAATTATTTTAAATCACGTGGAAATCACAAAAAAATATAATTAGAGTTAGTGTAGTCCGCGCTCGCCGCTATCTAGAACAGGGACTTCCAGACGAAGAACTACAAATTAGTTCGAAACTAGTCGGCAATAAAATTAAGGCTATTAACACGCTTATCAAATTTAAACATTACAAGCTTATCAAAATCAAAATTAGACGCTATTAATTGGCAACAGGAATTGCATGACAAGTCACTTGAGGACGCAGTATCCTTTTTTTACAGTACTTTAAATGATCTAAGGACAAGTTATATACCTTTCAAAATGGTCACACCTACACAGAAATACCCTCCTTGGTTTAAAAAACCACTTATCACGATTTTAAAAGAGAAGTATATATATCACCGAAAGTTTAAAACGTACGGCAATCGCTCTGACCATCAATCCTTTGTCATTTTACGGGATCGTGCTAAATTATTAGAGAAAGACATGTTTGACGAATTCATATCGAAAACTGAATTAAGTATTTCAATAAATCCTAAGGCTTTTTGGTCTTATGTAAAAACAAAAAATCAAAATAACTCTTACCCCGCGGTATTACGCTTCGGTCAACGCTCGTCCGATTCGGGGGAGGAGATATGTAATATGTTTAGTGAATATTTTCACTCCACATTTTTAAACAGTACCGATACCGATTGCTTACTAAACGCTTCCGGGAACAGCATGACATCAACGGACATAGCGGACATTGAGTTCAACTGTTCAGAAGTCTGCAAGCTCTTGAAGTCCTTAGACCTAAACAAATCTGCAGGTCCTGACAACATCCCAGCATCATTCATTGTTCAATGTGCTAACAGTTTATCAGCTCCTCTGACCATACTTTTTAGACAATCTCTGAGAGAGGGTGTGATGCCTTTGATCTGGAAGTCTGCGTATATTACACCTATACACAAAAAGGGACCTAAAAATCTTATTGAAAACTACAGACCTATCTCCAAACTATGTCTGTTTGCTAAAGTATTAGAAAGGATTGTATACAAGCAACTTTATCCCGCTTTAAAACATTCACTTAGCGCACAGCAGCACGGTTTTTTACGAGGTAGGTCTATAACTTCAAACCTAATTGTCTGCAGCGACTACTTAACGTTGCATATGTCCAAACCTTCTCAAGTGGACGTCATATACACAGACTTCCACAAATGTTTTGACCGAATCGATCACACAGTACTACTTCAGAAACTCCAATCCGTAGGTATTCGAGGGAACTTGTATAGGTGGTTTACGTCGTATGTACTAAACAGGTGCCAGACAGTAGTACTCAATGGATACACGTCATCACCTATGCAAGTCCCCTCTGGAGTTCCACAGGGATCTCTATTGGGTCCACTATTATTTAATGTCATTGTCAATGATGTTTCTTCATGCTTCAAGTACTCCAAAGTAATCCTATACGCTGATGACATGAAGATACTTTGCCCCATTGACTCCCCAGAACATGCCCAGGGTCTTCAAGAGGATCTCGTTCGATTCGGCGACTATTGCCTAGTTAATAAGTTGGACTTAAATATAACTAAATGTTTCCAATGCACATTCACTCGTAAGCCACAACCCTTTATATTCAATTATAAACTCAAAAATACTTATATTACAAGAGTCAGTTTAGTTCGTGACTTGGGTGTTGTTTTTGATACCAAACTACTCTTTGATGAGCACATCAATAGTATCATAAATAAGGCATCGAGAGCGCTAGGTTTTGTCCTGCGTTTATCTACAGAGTTTAAATCTATAAAAACCATCAAAATCCTCTATTGTGCCTATGTACGTAGCCATTTAGAATACGCCTCGCAAATTTGGAACCCTAAGTACGATATTTACATTACGCGTATTGAGCGAATTCAGAAACGGTTTCTGCGTCATCTGCAGTTTAAAACAAAAACATATCTTTCAGACTACAGAAAGCGCTGTCAGAAGTTTCACATTCTTCCTTTAGATGTAAGACGGCAAATTGCTGATGTAGCTTACTTAATAAAGATAGCGAATGGAGCAGTTGATTGTCCTGAGTTGCTGGAACTCGTGGGTGTGAAAGTGCCAGCTGATCCAACTAGGAGACCGTGTAGGCTATTCACCCCAATGGTCAACTCTATCTATAGGAAAAACAGTTATCTGATAAGAGCAAGCCGTTGTTTCAATGACGTAGCATCTCGGCATGATCTTGATCTGTTCAATACGTCTGTCGAGCAGCTCAAGAGAATACTGTCAAAGGCATTCTTTTATTAGTTTTTATTTTTTGTATAAATGTTACATCTTTGTTATATTTTTTATATTTATAGTCTACTCGATTTATTATTTTAAAATTATTTTATATTCATTAGTGGAATCTTTTAAATGGCCTTCAGCACCTACATGTATTTAAAGCTAACACCTAGCTGTAAGAATCCCAAATTGAAATAAATAAATAAATAAATTATTTTACGTAAAGATCATGAGAAGAGCACTGGAAGGTCGGAAAGGGGCCTTAAAATAGGTGGTCACCGCATTAATAACTTGAGGTTTGCTGATGATACCTCCATAATTGGCGCGTCTGAAGCAGAACTCAGCAAACTGCTTCAAGAGGTGGAAAGAGTGAGCAAGAACTATGGACTGCACATCAATAGGTCGAAAACAAAGCTGATGTTTATTGACAGGGCGGGCACAATGCAACGAACGCATGAACTTAAGGATCTTGATGCAGTTCATGAATTTGTATATCTTGGAGCATTAATCTCGGACGATGGCGAATGTGATAAAGAGGTCATCCGTAGAGCCCAAGATGGCTAAGTCAGCAGTAAAGCGGTTAGAAAAGATATAGAAGAAGAGAGGGATCAGTAGAAGATTTCACGTTAGCCTAGACCTAATAATAATATTTCAAAAAAACTTACTTGCATAGCAGTAGTAACGTATCCTCCAAGAAGCGCCGCGGCCGGAATGGCGTATAGGTAGCCATACTCTGGCGGATCACCGGGCCTGGAAATGTCCAACATGAAAATGGTAGCGTGTGTGACTACAGTAGGTCTACCATGAGTTTACAACGTTGACACCAATCGATGCTCGATAGCGACTGCCGCAAAAAAATGTATGAAAAAAAGAACATTGCCACCTCGCGGTCAATTGTAGAACTAAAAAAGACAGCGAGTACGCCAATCACAAGCGCAATAGGTAGGCGAGATCGAGTATCGACTGTAGATGACATTTATGTTGCCAACTCATGGTAGAGCTACTGAACTACGGTAAGTACGGCCGTTTTATCTTGACCACCTTGAACTTTGTTTCAATATTTTTGAACCAAATGGCAAGTATATCAAAATGTACGTGTTTAGTGTGTGTATGCGTAGAAATTGTTAATGTCTATGTTCCTGGTGGGCAAGTTAAAACGACCGTATCATACTGAGGCCGTAGCACAAACTATTTGGGAAAAGTATTCGTATCGTATAACGCGTCACGTTTCAGCGTAAAAACTATATGATATCTGTGCCGCAATTGCCCTAGATAAATGACAGTTTGTACTGTTTCACGTGAACGGCACTTTACGTTACACTTACGCAGTTATTCGTGCTAGGTCCACTAAGCAGTTAAAAACGTGTATACATACCTCTTAAACATATCAAGCATGCGCTGTGTGACCAAGAACCCGCCGAAAACGTTTACGAAAGAGATCAGAGCTGCGGTGCTGGCCAGCCACTGGAAAGAAGATATAACAAAGTATTAGGATGAAACAAAAAGGGTCGTTATAGTAGATTATGATACTGATGCATAATAAGACCAAGTTATGTACAGTGTCACACACTACTTTATCTACTCTCATACTATAATACGTAAAACAATATTGCAAATAAAACGCTGAATATAACAACAAATTTATTTTTACTTGTAATAATTATTGATGTTCTGAATATTACAATTATGAAAATGAATTTGAACCGGACAGGAAGCGTTATTGGAGGTACTCGGAGAGAGTATGTTAATGTTGACCTCGTTTCTGTTATTTTCAATACTGTTAAGTATTGAATTGGATATAGCGATCTCGTTAGTCATTGAATCATCTATATAGCCTTGTCAACCACCGTGTCGCTTTAGTGCCGTTCTATCTCCACCAGCGTCAACTAGGAAGGTCGCAGATGTTCGGCGAAAGCAGTGTCCTGTGTACAATTCGGGGTCGGTAAGTTGAAGATAGCTGGCAATAACTTTGCCTAAAGCTCCAAATTTGCCAACTCTCTGCGTCGTGCATTTTCCGACAATATAGTTTAGAAAAAAACTGGGATTGCTGCACTCAGTTGGTCGTAGCTCTATGTATTTTTTGCATTGTTCATAATATTTCCCACTAATGGTAAAAGAGCGGTCCGTCTTGGTTTTAGTTTTACTTATTTTGATCAATAGTGTAGTTTCGAAGACTTCAACATCTTTGAATTGTATGTTGTATTACTCTTGCCGTCGGCAAGCACCCATTATACCAAAAATTTGTGCAATCTGTAACAACTCATATATATATTACGGTAAATTAACTCAATATTAACAAAAAAATTTACATGGTTAACTGATAAACAACTAAAATACCTTTGTGAAGAGATATAATCTGTCTGTCTTCATTTAAGAACTTATTTATCTGCTCTGCTGTAAAAGTCTTGGATTTTTTCCCTTTATATCCTTGTGAGTTTCGTTTCAAAAATGCATTCAGCTTGCTATATTTAGTTATGTCAACTTCGTTGTAAATATTGAGTGTACTTTTAATCATGGAGTATTTAACCCACATACTTGAAACTTTATATTTTTCAGATAACTCTTGAAAGTACGCTAACAACACATTTTCAGAAAATGATGTAGCATTTTTATTCATTTTCCATTCCATGAATTCGTGGTAACATTTATTATAGTTGCTAGATTTCGCCGGCAACAGGTTCATGGTCATGTTTGACGCAGCTTCCAGAATGTCTGGTGGTGTACAATCACCACTATCCCCGCTTTCAGACATGTTTTTACACAAAAACCTATGTATTTTACAACCAAAACCAAACTTTGTTTAAATATTGAAAAGATTTTTTAAATGTCAAATGTTGGCGCCAAGGCGCAAACATCGATTGCGCATGCGTGTTGCGTCGTCGCGGACTCGTTCATTAAAACCTTTTTTTTAAGTAGAGGTTCAACATCCTTGGTCCAGCTGGAGGTTGTATAGGTGTATCGTTATGATTAAAAAGTTATATTATGTTACAGGTGTCCATACAAGACCAGCCGCCTTATTGTCTAACTTGAATGAGAATGAAATGTCACTTCATTCTCATTCCCATTGACGGTTCCAGCCAATAGGCTTGCAGGATTTCACCCAGAATGGGATTCAAAAGTCAAAATGACGCCCATTCCCATTCTCCGTAAAGATAGACAATACGGCCGCTGTATCGTAATTAAACGTATTTTTTTATTATTTTTGGCCTGTACGTAATGTTTGTCATAAGAATTTAGTTTTCAGTTTTATAATCTTTGTATTATAATATGAGAGTAGATAAAACAAATTATTTTATTAAAGTTATTGGGGAAACAATAATATGAAATTTAAAAAATATACACAACAATGTTGATTTTTAGGTTTTCGTACCTCAACAGGATCTTACTCGTATATAATTAAAATTTAATATTTTATTAATAAATTGAATTATTTACTCCTCTTCAGTCATGGATGTACTATATTTACTTAGGGACTGAAAATAAGGCATCCATTCTGGGTCTGAACCGTACAAATTTATTTACAAAATGACAACAAAAGGGACAACTATTACTATTTTATTATAAGTACTTATATTACTATAAGTCTATATACAAATATATAACAAAAATATGCTATATTACTATGAAAGATCTAATTTAAAAATATGGTGTGACTTTCAGAAACTGTAAGTTGCATAGCATGAGTTTTTACAAATATCAGATAGTAGGTTGATATATTACCTGTACAGGCGTTTCAGGAACATAACCTCCGCCCATGAGCAGTAAACCGCCTACCGCAGTGATACCAGACACGGCGTTTGTGACGGACATCAAAGGGGAATGTAGCGCCGGCACTACGCCCCATACCGTGTGATAGCCCACGACACCTAAAATAAAATAAAAAATATGTTATATATAAATAAATTTCCACAAGACAGAAAAGGGCCAAAGGCCTGCACTTTCTAAATTATTCTCCAACTGCAATCGAACCGTAGCTGGACGATGACTTTTATAATTTTTCTTATTTATAATACATTATATATTTAGATAATTTATTGATTCAGGCGTTACTTTGCAAACATCCATTATTAAAAAATATTTAGTGACACTTCCGCTGAAAAAAACAATGATTTTGGCCTATGTGGGGGTGTGCACCTCCCTCCCTCCCGCACAAACTGCTTAATAGGAAGAATACAAAATAAAAAACACACAAGAAAACCCAAAAACGACATACTCTGTCGGTCTAGCGCTCGACGAGTCAACATCTCCTGAGGATGCCTCGTGTAGAGGCGAAACATCTGTCGAATCGTTTTTGGTTTATTTGGGTTTTCTTGTGTGTTTTTTATTTTGTATTCTTCCTATTAAGCAGTTTGTGGGGGAGGGAGGGTGGTGCACACCCCCAAATAGGCCAAAAACATTGTTTTTTTCAGCGGAAGTGTCACAAAATATTTTTTAGTATCGTTTTTTGATTATATGTTTAATTATATTGCGTATACATACGTATATTCTACGACCTTTCATATAAACTTTGTGTAAACATAGATTAGGCGTAACTATGCTTTGACTTGCTTTCGCGCATATAAATGGTTTTAACTACCAGGTGTAGCCAAGCTTATTATTAAGGCCGTATACGTTTTTGGAAAGTTAAATGATTTCATAAGAAGTACGTTAATTGTGATTTAATACTATTGTAGCCAATAGCAGCTAGATTACGTATGAACGAAGTCAGCTACGTATATGTCCACATACAAAAAAACATAGATTGACCGCAAATATATTATGCTACTATTAAAAGAACTCAATATAAAATTACTCGTCCACGTCACCGGTTAAATACTTAGACTCAAGATTAGCTCAAAGATGCGGAGTGACAGTGACAATAAAATGTTATTACCTGACAATGCCAAGGTTGTAGTCATGGTGGTGAATGCTGGATTGGGTGAAGCCATTCCCAGTCCGATCAATGACGCCATGCCTGTAATTATTTCAATTCATGATTAATAAATGCAAGTAACAAAATTAATATGAGATACTTATGAGACACAGAAATACTTATGAGAAACCATAAATCATTATAAGACGGAGGTTTTATAAGACAGCTACGCGGCTTTGATGCGCCAGAGAGCAGTGAACCCGCGCGAGAGATTTCATAGAACCGACAACTCTATACTCGCAACGCGCTTGCTGTCTAAAAACCTATTATTTATTACCTATTATTAGTTTCGTTACTGAATTCGTTGATGAACTGTGGGCCTAGCCCAGAGAGTCAAATAGTGCGCCAATTACAAGCGTAATAGGTAGGTGAGATCGAGTATCGACTATAGATGACATTTATGTTACCAACTCATGGTATAAATAGGTAGGCGAGATCGAGTATCGACTATAGATGACATTTATGTTATCAAGTCATGGTAGAGCTAAAGTTAGAGGGTAGAGGTTCGAGGTCCGAGTGGTTATTGTAAAATGACGTACCGGTAGAATACAAGAAGGCATCTTTCATTGTCTCGTTGAACGGGCTCGGTGGTTCAGGCTTCGCTACAGCGGTGGTTTTGGCGGGCGTCTGCGTGGCTGCCATGCTTGGGGACGGCGGGGCAGGCCACAGTAACTCGCCGGCTTTTAGTACAATCGCGCCACGAGTCACTTCGTCTTCGAGATTTATGTGAAAGTGGTCATTGGTTCCTGGAAAAAATATAGATTTTTTTAAAAACATAGTACAAACTACGGACTCATGGTCCGTAGCCTTTTTAATATATCGCATCGCACACACATAAGTATTGTGTTACGGTTTGGAGCTTATTAGGTATACATCAAGTCGTAAGTATATTATATATAGTATATCATATGTAGTTTTACTGTACTTATTGGATTGGAATAACGTTACAATTTGATTCTCCAAAATATCGATTAGAAATACGTGTGATATTAAGCTGAAGTCACTGCTACATTTTGTTTTACCTCTCTACCCTATCAGGTATGTTACATTCTTGTCTTCCTTTTCTAACTTTATATGATTTCAGTTGGCGCCAAAACGTGGGAAAAAGCGCGCGAAATTTCACTATTTAAAAACTTAGCGTGCGCGCGCGCGGTTGCAGAAGTTGCTCGAAATGATACTTATTCATCAAAATAATACACTCGCGCAGGCGCACCTGTGAAATATTCGGAAAAATGCAATCGTCGCTTATTGTTTTTTTTACTACCATACTTATTACCTATAAAGTTTCTTTGTAAAATTTATTTCTAGGTGCTAAAATTGATAAAAATATCTAATGAGCCGAAACATCATTTCAGAAGAATATTGTTTACCTAAACTGAAGAGGAATCCCGAGATGTTATTAGCGTAGAGAGTGGAAGCGTGTGCCGGCATGCGGCTAGGCAGGTCGGTGAGGCCGATGTGAGTGACTCCGTGCACCTTGACTATCTCTCCCTTCTTGGTGGTCTGCACGTTCCCTCCCATCTCGGATGCAAGGTCCACGATAACGCTGCCAGGCGCCATGTCACGGACAGCATCCTGTGACAAAAAACGGTTCACTGAATAGGTAATAATACTTAGATGATATAAGATATTTGAAGGGAAAAATAATTGCATTGAAAATTGCAGTCTTAGACTCTTACGTTATTGTAAAAGTACAGACAGCCACGGGCTTCACAACATATTTGAAAGAAAAAACACGTTTATAGACTCTATCGCCTCTTTTGTCCTCCCAAATTCGGCCCAGTAGTTTTCGAGATACACTCCAATAACTGAATAGAATGGAAGTCGGTATGAAATTTTTCAAATTGTACTTGTTTTATATAAAACTGACTTCAGATATACTTACAGAAAATTTACAAACATAAAGAAGAATGGCAAACCTCTGTGTGTTTTGGGTACCCTACATAGACGGACCCACGAGAAAGGAAACCATGAAAAACCAGTAGTCCTTAGTAAGACTAAGATATTATAAAACTGTACCATATTTTTTTAAGTTGGGGTTTAAAAGTTATTAGCATTGATATTTTTTCTGGGTTAGGTTAGATAGGCAGAATTCGTTAGCTTAAAATACTCGTATCTGACTGGATTTTTCAAAAGAAATCTATAGTAATAGAGAAACGGGTGCTTGGCATTAGGTATCGTTATCGTAGATATGGATGCAACTACTTATATTTTATGTGATAACATGATATCACTTACTAAATGGTAAAATGCTAAAATGGTAAATTTACAACACGTACGAATCCAACAACAAAGGAAAAACTATTGGTGTCACTTTGTCATGTCATTTCCACTCTTTTGGCAGAATATACGAAGTATCTAGAAAGTTGTATAGTATCCTATAGTCTATGAACGTTATCGTTTCATTATTGCCTTAGAGGAAGAAAGCTATAGAGGATCGGGTAGCGTGGCCACACATGAGACAAAAAACTAAACTCAGTGATACCATAAACCTTACCCTCTACCCAGACACAGGGAGATTTAAGTACCACGCAGTTCCAACGCGGAGCGGAGCACAGATTAGGAATATAACGTGGCGTGGAGCGATATAATAATAATATATAAATTATAGCATATTCTATCGTATATCGTGATATATAAAAATATATATTCTTCTACGTAGTTATCAAGCTGGGTAGTTAAAAGCCTCGTTATACGATCGGATTACGAGATCGATGGTTCACTTTTATCAATGGTTCATTATATCACCAGTTTAAATTTTAGTTCCTCGAGAATAAAACAAGGGTCCAAAAATAAAGGCATTACCTGAATCACAATCAACATTTTTATTAATGTAAACATACTATATAAGACCACAGAACAGAGAGAATCATTTATTGCCCTTTGAATAGCACTAGTTTATTATGTATATTACGAATCCTATCTCTGGGTGCAAAAAACTGTTTGGTACTGTGGTGAATCCTTACTTCAAAGTAATTCATGGCGACTGCTTTCAAAAGCATTATTCTATGATTTCCAATCAGTATTTGGTCATCATTATTGTGAAGATTTTCAAACATATAAATGTCACATATACAGTCCTTAAAACATGAAAGTATTAATTTCTGCATTAAGTTTTTCTCATTGTAAAATTTGATACCTTCATGTGAACGCAATCTAAATATTTTTTCAGCACGTTCGCATATTTTAGTAACGCTCCTCGATGGATAGATCAACCCTCCTTTATCTTTTTTGGCAATAAATCCATCATATTTATTGGAGATTAAAGATAGGAGGCATTCCTCACATTTAATTACTTTTCTCAACTTTTTAACAACGAATCCGGCTATGTACACAATGACTTCTTGTGTGTACAAAGAAAGCCTAGAGGGGTCTGCCAAGTAGTCATGGTCACCATCGACAGCTGGTAGGCTTTCTACTGACTCGTAATTATCAATAGATTCAGTTGTATGCGTAAATAAATTAATTTTATTTTCGTACCGCATCTCACTGAACGTTAAAATTTTTATGTCTTCTAGGGGGATGCAATTTCCTGACGTAATATGTTTTATTTCCCCATGTATAACTAGTCTTTTATATGCGCCTTTAAATTGTATAGCAGTGGGGTTATTGTTAAATCCACCTTTGGCACGAATAGAGCTAAAAAAACATTCCAGGTGATCCTGGCTCATTTTGTACAAGGGCACAAAATTCAAAATCTTGGAAGCGATTAAATTTCGGTAAACCTTTTTAAGACTCTGAATACAAATATAGAATCCAAAAAAACCTACTTTTCTATTAGTCTGTAATATTGGTTGATCTTTTAATTTTAATCCAACTATATAATTTTCCATTTCATTCAAGAAATTTTCAATGTCACTATAGTTCTTATCATTCATAGGTTTTTTGAAACCAAATGTATGGAAGTTTCTGCTATTTAAAATATCAAATATGCTATTATGTTTTTTTATAAATTCTACTGTAGCTTCTGAATCAACAAAATCTGCTATTTCTAAATCTTTTCGACACAGTTCTATAGATTCAGCTACAGAATAACTGAACGTTTGGGCTGCCAATTTCACTTTCATAATTTGTTTAGCAAAATTGATATGTTGGCTTCGGAGTCGATTAGCCAAATGAAGGCCTTCATTGTTTTGTAAATTATGAAGATTAACAATAAATTGCCAAGATATTTTTTGACCATTTAAGTTGGTAAGCTCTTTTTTTTCTCCAAGGGTGTTTCTCACTAATTTCAGCATATGTGCTGGATCGGGAAAAATAGAGATTTCTTGATTCTGAATGGTAAAAGAAGTTTTAAGATTACTCAAATCTAAAGGATCCAAAAGACAGTCAAGGCATTTGGCCATAGAAAAATTGGCAGGGCAACCGTCAAACGTCAGTGATATTATATTAACTCCACATGAAATTAAAAGTTCCACACATTGTTTTACCAAATTTGCCTTTTGTGCCCCTGTACAACCATCCACCAAGAAATAGCCCACTGGAATTTTCCAACTGTCATTTACAGCGGTGACCATAAATACTAGAGCTTCCCTAGCAACAGCAACATTATCTCCATCTAACACTTCTCCAAAATTTACTAATCCCACGCATTGCTTACCATCCCACTGAACATGTTTCCGAATCGCCATTTCATCCAGAGATAGAGCGCAATAAATTGTTTTAACTTTAGCACGTTTAACTAATAACTTTATACATTCAAGTGATTCATCAGTAAATCCTGGGCTACCGTCAAAACTCTTATACCATGAACGTAAAGTAGACGGATGTGGTAAACAAGAATTGAATGAATTTCTTACAAAATTGTATGCCCTTGGGCTTATATAATGCAATCAAAGCGCAAATTTTCGGAGAGCTGGAGAATACTTAGAATTAGCAGGACCAGGGCTAATAACTTTTTTCAAGAAGTCTTTGTTGCCGCATTCAAGTGATCCAATTAGGTCGCAATCTTCTTCACTAAAAAGTGATCTTGACTTCAATTCTGTTAGAATATTTTCTAAATTTGCCACTTTCTTATTCAACCGTCGCGATTTTTCTCGAAGCGCTCTTAATTTTTTCATTCTTTCTTTAGATCGTTTTTCTTCATTTTTCCATTTTCGTTTCAGAGTTCTTGGTGTTAGTTCAGGTGATTTTTCCTAAAAGAATTGTTACATTAAGTGAAGTACTTATTTCTATGACAACATCATCCTAAAAACTACATAACAAAAATTAATATAAGTGTTGAATATATTTATGAATGTCAGTAGGCTCGCCTCCTATTACATGGGGCTTATTAACTGCGAAACTTGGGTGTAGAAACACCTGTAATAGGAGAAAACATCTGCCTACCCCGTCGGGGTTTATAGGCGTAGTGATATGTATGCATCTTATTGTAAAGATAAACTTACAGGCAAACATTTTGTTGGTTTGCCTCTGGCAGAAGGAAGGATTGACGGATTAATAAAAGGAGAAGTAGACACTTACAGGCACAGATTGTGTATCGCATTGCAACACGTCAGTAGACACAGGGTGACTATCTGTGATGGTAGTCAACGCTATTGCTGCAGATGCTGATAGATGTTCAGATAGCTTTTTAGAATTTTCGTCATCTCCAAGTTGAAAAACAAAAAAATATCTATTTATTTTAAAAAACATGCATTGTCATCACAGGCTTACCTAATACAATAGTGTACTTATCTATCTAGTTAGTTAATTTCATAACACTACTGTATAATTTAAGTTGAGAGATTAAATAATTGTCAAACATTAACGTATAATAAAACACCGGCTAAGTGCGAGTCAGACTTGGGCACTAAGGGTTCCGTACCAACAGTATCACCATTATTTCCGAAACTACTGAACCCTTAATTTTATTATAAAGGGAAATCATACGATAAGAATCAAATTTATATAAATATTTCTCTCACGATCATAACTGGAACAGCTTCAGGATGAATGTAAGTATATCTTCCTTTTTTTAATATATGGTCCGCATCAAAATGTCTGCTGCACATTTTAGAACTCTTTTTTGGAACCCATTCATTTCGACCACAGGCAGCAATCCATTTTTTTCGAATATCAGGGTTATACGGGAAACTGTAATATAAGATAAAATTAAATTATTTATTGAAAATGATGCAATCAAATAATTCAATAGGTATCTGCTTCTATTTTTGATTATATATCTTACATTAGGTATTTATCTAATTACTAATGTATAAATCGTTGTTACAATGGGAAATTGCACGACCCGACACTAGCAACACTGAATTTTAGGTTATGATAAAAACATTATTTTAAATCGCGATTTTAAGTGCTTTGACCACTCTTATTATGACAAAAACTAATACTATGCCACTTAAATAAAACAGTTAACACACGGTACATTGTTATAATAACCAAATGTTTAAGAAAACTTGAAACTTACATATGAAAGGATAATCCAGGAATTTTCCGCTCACTATCACTTTTACAGTTAAGTACACTACACCGCATTGTTTTATAGGTTTATCTCTGCTTTAAAACCATATATGCAAGCAAATATATTTAAAGTGATACAGAAAAATGCCAAAATAAACTTCACAATTTTACAAAGACGAAATAACTGTCAAAGTTTGTTTAGCTACTTATGTCGCTGGCCTTGAAAAAGCTGGCACGCCAAGGGCGTACCCAGGTAGGGGCAGGGGGGGGCAGCTGCCCCCCCCCTAGAAGATTAAATAAATGTAATTTTTTTTTGGCAAATAGAAATTAAAAACGTATTACCTACTCTGCGCAAAATGAAGTGTTGGAAACAAAATATCTTTTCAGCCAGATTTTTTTTCTATAGTTAAATATTCTACAATATTCGATATAGAGTCTATGAGTCGTGTCGGTCGTGCCGCAACGTATTTATTAGAATATTTTATATAGTGACTTTCAGCCGCCGTCAAACGAAACGCAAAATGTTTTGATCAAGTTTTAATACACTTTATTTATTTCTTTATTTCGTTTTTATTATTTTTTTGTGATAATGAAAGTGACAGTAACGATTCATAGTCGAGAATTGAATTTCTGGAATCTGATTTTGATTACGCGACAGAATAAATAAAAACTAAGTAAGGTTTTGATGCAAGTTTGGTTTTATTTATTATATTAATTTGTTTTCAATGCTAAAATAAAATAATATTCAATATGTTGCATATTATTTTAAGTAGTATATATCTGTACAGATTTAGTTTAAGATTCTTAGTGTTTATAAAATAAAATAGTGAAAGTATCAAATTCAAATTTCATAGTATATTCAGTGTTTACAACTAAAAGATTTTTGCTGCGGTTTTATCTGTGCCGCGGCTCACTAGACAGACTCTAGTAATTCTAGTATACTGTTAGCGATGCAATATAATTTAAATCTCCCGCAAAACCGTCGCATCTCGTAGTTTCCGGTTCCGCCGAGACAATCAGAGAGCCATCTAGGATTAAAGCCGAATATAATTGGGAGAAAACAACATCTAGCGCCATCTAGTTTCGGACGGCAGTACTTTTTCCAGTAAAAAGAAATAGGATCAATTTATACGATCAATAGCGACATCTTGTATTGAATAGCAAGCCATTTAAAAAGAAAATTTAACCATGCTTGGTTGGATCAATATTCACCATGGCTAGTATATTCCAAGCGACTAAAAGGTGCTCTTTGTAAGCATTGTGTTTTGTTCCCTCCGCCCATTAGCACTGTGAGAGGAATTTTGGGATCGTTTATGGTCAGGCCATATATAAAGTTCAAAAATATGCATGAAGACTGCCGAAAGCATGCAACGACCAACCTTCACAAAACGGCGACAAATGCTGCAAAAAAATTTCTTGAAAATGTTCCTGTAGACATCCAACTGCAAAGTGGACACCAAAAAGAAATCGATGAAAACAGACAAATATTGTCATCAATTATTTCTTGTATAGTATTTTGCGGCACACATGATATGCCTCTTAGGGGCAAACAGACAGATGAGGGTGTTTTATTAGATTTATTGAAGTTGAGAATCAATTCAGGGGACGACAGATTAAAGAGTCACCTGGAAAAGTGCCGTCGCAATGCAGTTTACACATCACCAAAAATACAAAACAAATTGATAAATTTATGTGGCGAAGTTATTAAGGAGAATATAATTAGTGAGGTTCAGAAGACCATGGCTTACGCAGTCTTAGCTGATGAAACAGCAGACGTATCTGGGAAAGAACAGCTGTCAATAGGCGTGCGGTTCTACGACGAAAGCAAAAGGAAAATCAGAGAAGAATTTGTAGGGTTCGTTGAACTAAAAGCACAAAATGCTTCCGCAATTGCCGAAGCAATTGACAATTTCTTAATTAGTTCTAACCTCTCAACCGAAGATTGCGTAGGTTTTGGATTCGATGGCTGTTTTACAATGGCAGGGAAAGAGGGTGGCGTACAAGCCATTTTGAGAAAAAAATATCCTCGTGCTTTATATTTTCATTGCTCAAGTCACAAACTCAACCTTGTGAATGATGCGAACGCAGTGCCAGAAATTAGAAATACTGTCGCCACTGTAAAGGATGTTATAACGTTTTTGAGGGAATCGACTACACGTCGAAACTACGCTCCAAACCTATCACGATTATGTGAGACGAGATGGTCAGAAAAATATAAATCAATCAGAAAGTTGTCTCAACATTTTTCAGAGCTTGTGAAATCTCTAGAAACGTTATCCGTAGATGGAAATTATGCCACCAGAAAATCTGCATATCAGTTGCATTCAGCCGTTACAAAACCAGTGTTTATTGTTACTCTACAAACAATAGCCAAATATTCAGCAGTTTTAGAACCAGTAGTTAACGCACTGCAAGCTAAATCGATCGACATGATCTCGGTAGGGGAACACATCAAAAATATCAAGGACATTCTCAGAAATGACCGCGAGTTTCCTGATAGAATAAGTAATGAAATACTTCAAAAAGCACGAGCTGTTGCAATGGATTTGAACATAGAAATTTCGGTTCCACGTCTTGCTCATAAGCAAACACATAGAAGTAATCCGCCATCAGACAATGATAACGAATATTGGCGGCGTTCCCTGATAATCCCATACATTGATTCACTCATTTCATCACTGAATATTCGATTCTCCCAAGAAAATACTCCGGCGTTTGCTTTAAGCAGGCTACATCCCTTGTATATGACAAAAACCAGCATTACAGACCTACACAAAAACGCAGAATCATTCCAAGAATTTTATAACTTGGATATCACCGGAGAACTGAACCTTTGGCATAATTTATGGGTGACGAAGGCTTTATCAGATGATCAATTAAGGGACATAGAAGTAATTGATCTGTTCAACGAAGCCAACATTTTTTACCCTGCTGTCAGAAAGGCATTAATTATTTTAAGCACTATCCCATGCACCACGGCGACCGTAGAACGGTCCTTCAGTACGCTGCGAAGAGTTAAAACGTGGCTTAGAAGCACCATGGGTGAAGAAAGGCTTACGGGTTTATGTCTGATGAGCGTACATCGCAACTATTTAAAAGACAACAGTGAGTTTATTGAAAAGACTGTCATAGACAAATTTGCGGCAAATCCGAGAAGATTACTGTTAAATTAATATATACATACATAATATAATAATATATATTATACATAATGTATAATGTATAGTATAATTATGTATAATATTTTGTTTTGTGTCATCATCAAAATTAATGAATAAAAGTCAATTTTCATGATTTTTTGTTTCAATATACCCGACAGACGATCTTTTCGAAACAGGTATAAGCAGCCCCCTGCCCCCTCCTAGCTGAAATCCTGGGTACGCCCTTGTGGCACGCTCTTAGAGACGGATATAGTATAGCTTTGTCCTTTTCTGTTACTTATAATAACTCAATACTATATCTCTTTCTTGTTGAAATGAAACGGAGCTACCCGCCGTCTATTCTTTTCTTTGTCTAAGGTTATTGCCCACAAGCATCTTATGCGTATTAATTTTATTGTTCTTTATTAAGGTTTTCTCATTTTTCGAACTGACATAGTTTCATTCTCCGTGGTTTTCATTCTCAGTGGGTTTGTGCATTGGGTACCCAGATGACCATTCCTTTGTTTGGAGCGACATGTTATATTATACTGCGTAAATTCCTACATTTATAGTTACATTACTACGAGACATTAAAAACAAAAAAAAACTGGGATAATACTACCTCCTCCTGGCTATTTAGCCATGTTCAACGGAGTACTAATACTCCGTACCTACCAACAGAAATTAAAACCCCACTACTAAAAAATTACGCTCTAAAATGTATAAACAAGAAAATATTCTGAACAAAACAATACATCCTGCAAAATAGCATACGCCCACGGTTATCCCCTGAACATAACTTATGTATTGTTTGAACTTATTTTACTATGATGGATCATAAGATTTATCAAAAGCAAAAAAATAACGTTCTTTACTTCACATTTGTTTATTGATAAACTATAGGTAAGCACAATATAACATGAAAAATTTAAAAATGAAATAAGAAACTTTAGTAGGTCTAGGTGTTAACATATTTTGATTGTTGTTTTTTTGTATACGCATGGTATTTGTTTCCAGTACCGTGTTTAACTTACAAAGACTAACAGTAATAAACTACCTAGTGAAAGTAATAATATATAGCCACATAATAATTAATAGAGCGCTGACAGAGAAAAAACTGAAGTATACATCTGTGACCCTTCATAGGCGCTGCCTGTGAGCCTAGTGCGAATAACTGCATAAGTGTAACGTAACGTGTCGTGTGAGCCTAGCGCGAAAAACTGCATAAGTGTAACGTAACGTGTCGTGTGAGCCTAGCGCGAATAACTGCATAAGTGTAACGTAACGTGTCGTGTGAGCCTAGCGCGAATAACTGCAAAAGTGTAACGTAACGTGTCGTGTGAGCCTAGCGCGAATAACTGCATAAGTGTAACGTAATGTGTCGTGTGAGCCTAGCGCGAATAACTGCATAAGTGTAACGTAACGTGTCGTGTGAGCCTAGCGCGAATAACTGCATAAGTGTAACGTAACGTGTCGTTCACGTGAAGCAGTTCTAACTGTCAACTGTTCAACTGTAAAAATTAAATATACGCGATTCGTATCTTTCTATACGAAAGATACGAATCTGGTTTTAATGGACAAAATTTCTCAACCTGACTGTATGCCGCCTTACAAATACCTTTTCGCAAATTGTTTATGCTATGGCCTCCGTACACGCATAGTGAAAGTTTATAAGTACATAATAAGTATATGCAGTAGTTCGCATCGTACGCACATGTCATGTTACGATTTGAAGCGTACCTACCTACCTATTGTAATAGTGCGTTCAAATAGCCCCAAGTTGGCGAAAATAACGCTATAAACGCTCACAATGGCTTTCGAATTGGGAATCTGTGAGTGAAAATGTCGTTTAGGGCTCTTTTTTGTTTAGCTTTCGGAAAGCTAAAAAAAGAGTTATTTATGCCACCAAAAAGTCAAGTCAAAGTCTAGTGCAAATTTTGACCCACGTTCGGAGGATGGTTGTTTGAGATCGTTTTTTGACAACAATGTATTTGAAAGCATAGTTTTATTATGGGATTTTAAGTATTATGCTCTGTCTAACGTTCGAGTAGGGAGTGGGAGTGGGCAAAAGTGGTACGGTGATAACGTTTTTTAGCTTTACGAACGCTATTACCCTTACTATACCGTGAGAATTAAAACAAAAGATTTATGAATGAAACTCACGTAAATTTACGTCTCTGGTACGCAAAGGAACATTACGCAATTAACAAGCAAACAGCAAACATTGGCAACGCCACCAATGCCCTCATTGCTACGATCGAACGCCACTTATACCTACATACAGCAAGAAATAACTATGCAAATAAAAAAATTTCGCTGTGATGAGCAGTACAGTGCCACGCGAAATTAGATCTTTTTTATCTTACAAGTTTTAAAAATAATTGTAGGTGTTAAACAAAATAACTTTAAACATGTACACGTAACATATTTTTCAATACATACTCGTAGGTACAACACAGTAGTTTATTATTGTCTATGCGATAAGTAATCAGCGTATAAAGTTTTATTGTTTTATTTTGTTGCGTTAAATAGTTCATTGGAAATGTTTAAACAGGCCAATGTATGGAACCACACATGTGTGGATAGATAGAAACACACGTCGCAATGATATCATCATTGATTCCAGACTTGTGGGAACACCATTATCATACTATATGAAAACAAAATAACGTATTTTTAGCATGGGACTTACCTATCTATACATATAGGTTGAACTACAGAGATAAGGCATATCGATTGTACCTATTTAGAGAATTCAGAGGTCATTGATCGCAGGTCGCGCCGCGATATGTTTTATTATTCTTTGTCGTCGGCAAAGACGACCGTAACTGGTTTATTCCCGATCCGCTCGGTTGCGGGTTAATTATTATTCTGGCGAACTTGTCAATGCGAATAATTTCAGCATTGCTAACAAAGAGAACTGGTAACGTACGAATATTATTATTTTGTATACAAATACGCCATTATTACACGTATTTACACTTATGAAAAATTATATTTATTAAGTTAAAGAACATCTATATTTTTTTACCTATGTGGCTTCTTTTATTTTAAAACAAATTAAAACTGCGAAATGTTATCGTGTTTACATACGCACGCTTGTTCTTGTCACGGCCAGTGCTTCACCCCTTCAAATAACTGAAAGTTTGGTAAGTAGCGCAGTAGAACTCTTTGTGAACAAGTTGGCCCGGGGAAGTACTGCCACCTACCTATTTCTATCATAAAGCAGTAACATTCGCAATACTGTATTGCGGTTTTATAGGTATGATTGTCAAGGAAATTGGCACATGAGATTCAACAACTGAATATCTCAGGGCGTAGTCAGTTCGTCACTTGTGACGAAATGCATCTAGTTACAGGCAAAGGTTACCACTTAATACCAGGTGGATCTCGTGTTCTTTTCCTAACCTCGTGACATAAAAACAACCAGAATTTGTTGGTATCATTCCAGTAATTAATATGGCAGTACCTATACCATTTACGGGCGAATAATAAACTTCACTACTTATTAATGATTGTAAAAGTTTTTTTTTTAACATTATAACTAGCCTCCATACAGACTCCAGGGTCCGTGCCATTTAGTTTTTTGTAAATTTACCACATATAAAATAATTAAAAAAGAGACTACAATACATACTTAATTACAGGACATACGATTTTATGTTAAACTACTTAAGGGCTATATCGTTTCTGAGTTTGCATCAGCATTCGGAGCAGACCGGTCTCCGCAGACAGCACCCGTTCAGAAGTTGAAGCATGTGGCAGCCATCGCCTTCCTCAACCATATTGAAGAGAAGATGGCGAACTGCCACACGACGCCACCGCCTGCGGACACCTTTTCGTGAGCGTGTCTATGCGCACACTTACTCTTTGTCAAATACAGCTTATCTTCTATAACTACGAACATTAACTTATTCACTTAGATACCCTCCCGTATTGCACTGAAGTAAGGCCTCAATTACTACTTCGATTCGATCCTTGAGGTTGTATTCTAATATAGTTTTGATGTTTGCAACCATCGCTTTCCTCACGAATCGCCCAATGGCATTATCATCATCATCGTTGGTGATGGGTGTATAAATTATAAACCATTAGACTTACCTCCAAAACTAAGATTGGTGCAGGCTTGCCAGGGATAAGCGCAGTACTGATAACAACGTCAGAAGTCCTGGCCTCTTTGCCAAGCAGGGCTCTCTCAGCATCCAGGAACTCTTGACTCATCTCTTTAGCGTAACCACCCGCACCTGCTCCCTCTTCCTGTACGTTTGAACAATAAATATGCTGTTAAAATATGTATAATATAATAATATTACATTTTAACATAATCCAAGGTATTAAGACACAGGCTGCCTTATTTTAAAACGTGGGCTAAAGATAAACCCATATTTAAACCATGGCTTAAAGTTTTTAAACTGACATGCAGCCTTATTGTCTATATTTACGGAGAATGGGATTCATTATGACATTTGAATCCAATTCTGGGCGAAACCCTGCAAGCCTATTGGCTGGAACCATCAATGGGAATGAGAATGAAGTGACATGTCATTCTCAACCAAGTTAGACAATAAGGCAGATGGTCTGGTCATGGTCATGCTTTAAGGTTTTCAAACTGAAGGGAAATTTGCTATATAATTGTATTTACTCGTATTTCGAGCTGTTACACGCAACTGTGCCGAAATATCGAGAGCTCAAAATAAATACAATACCTACATGGTAAATATCCCATTACTTATAAGAAATTTGCTTACCATGGTATAAACTCGGGATTAATAATAAATGCTTAAACTATGGTTTAAATTCGGTACAATATTTCATGTTTTATAATAAGGCGATGGGGTTTATGGGAGGAGCCGAAGGAGATTTTCACAATTATATCACACGTGCTTATCTAATTATGCGCAGCCGCATATCTACGTATGACGTGAATCCTATAAAATGTGTACGGAAACTGTAAGGTTTCACATGCAATACCACTAACCCCGGTTTTCAATATCTAAAAACGGACCGTTTTGCTTACGACTCGTTACTTTTTAACACTTTTTGTATGAGACAACTGTCAAAAAGTAACGAGTAATATATAATAATATATATTATAATTAATATAATAATAAATACAATAATCAAATAGCAAAACGGTCCCTTTTTGATATTGAAAACCGGGGTAAGTCTGAAACCACCAGCAGTTTTTATCTACCTTCCAAAATAAAGAGGAGAGTCTTCCAAAATAAAGAGGAGGTACTCAATTCGACTGTATTTTTTTTTATGTTAGTAACCTCATATAGAGAACCGATTCTCAAAATTATTTTTTATTTGAAAGCTGGTGCTTCCCGTGTGGACCTATTTAAATTTCATCAAATTCGGTCCAGTAGTTTTTGAGATAGGTACACTCCAATAACTGATTAGAATGGAAGTCGGTATTAAATTTTTCAAATAGTACTTGTCGTTTATTGACTTTAATAAGACAAACAGCGAGAATGTATTAAAAATAAGTCATAGTGAAAGCGTTTGCGCAAATCGTTTAAAACGTACCTATACTTAGACACTTACATATCGGATATACGGACCCATAATAGGCATAATGTTTCTTCCTCAAGTGAATAGCTAATGTTGAAGCACCACTGTATATGGGTTGAATAGCACAGTAGCAACTAGCAAGTGACATTAAATGGGCGAATGCTAAGGGCGAATGAGTTAAACAGTATTAGATCGGGGGGATGACCATAGTGCCGTGCCGCTTACCATCAGGCGGGCCACTGGCTTGTCTTGCTACTTAGTAGTATAAAATCAATATAGGTTACAGTTTTTCGACGCATATTAGAAGTTTTACAGTAAGGGTTATTATAATACTGTAGGGTAGTAAAATTCAGTCAGGCCAAAATAAAAGAGCGCTTAAAAATTCCATCAATCAATAATAAGTACAAGTATTACGCGTAATCTACAAGTAACTACCTACTGTGAGAAAATGTAATTAATATACGAATATTTGTGTGCCCTTGCCCAGACTTCACGACCTTGAGACTTGTGTGTATTTGCTTTTTAGATGACATTGTCATTATTTCATATTATATAGGGTGGTTGAAAAATCGTGATAAAAGTTCTAAGCAAACAAAAATCTTATGTCTACGAATTATACACATACTTATGTACATAACAAACACAAATACCTACTATATTAGTTACTGCAACATTAATATTAACAAAAAACATTATGATGTAATGTTAAATGATAGTAAACACAGCGACGATATAAACATGTTTATTGTTTATCTAGCTCATGAAACAGTTTAGCATTGAATAAAATACACGGCAATGACACAAATTGTGAACACATTTTATTATCTATACAATGTATGTGCTTATATGGGCTCAAACTAAAATACGCTGGCAATATCATCTACTGAGAGCATAATTATAGAAAACTTACACATAAAATTACTAGACTAACTCACTACTGCTATACAACAAGGTGTTCTAAAACACAGCTTATTTGTTATATTCTGTGGCGTATGCCTGACATTCTAATTATCACAGTTATGTATGCTATTGTCATAAAATAACTAAGAATAAAAAAAAAATGTTCCAATTATTTTTTTGTTTGTGACTTGAAAAGGGAACACAGAATTTCAGAACACCCTGTATCTGAGTTGGTAAGAAAGAATGTTATCTATGAAATTACCATTGGCGAGCTGCCAAGGCGAGGGTGGCCGGTGCACCCCAACCACTAGGATTAGGGTACACCTACCGCTGAAAACCAAAACATTTATAAACACAACAGACAGCGAAAGAAAAGCAAGTTATATAGGTACCATGTAATACACTGATCTACACAGATGAATCCATCATCATCATCATTTCAGCCGTAGAACGTCCACTGCTGAACATATGCCTCCCCCATAATTTTCCAAAAGGACCGCTTGGAAGCGGCCTGCATCCAACGTCGTCCTGCGACCTTTATCAGGGCGTCTGTCCACCGAGTCGGTGGACGACGAACGCGGCGCTTGCCGTTCCGTGGTTCCGCTCCAGAACCTTCCGGCTCCATCGGTCATCTGTTCTGCGTGCTATGTGCCCTGCCCACTGCCACTTTAACTGGCTAATCTTATGAATGAATCCGTAATAATATTATAAAAACGTTTGTTACTCTCTCACTTCTTCTGTCTGTCTGTTTGTCACCTTATCACGCCTAAACGACTAAACGGATCGTAATGTAATTTGGCAAGGCGATCGTTATATCCCAGGGAAGGATATAGGATACTCTTTAACATTATCTATCTCCACATGAGTGAAAGTGGGGGCGCAGCTAGTATAGTAATAAAAATGTGATGTTATTTACAGATGTCTTTATTTGTCGGGAATTAATCTCTGGTACTATACCTACTAATCACTTTTAAAAACTTCTATAATAGACACAGATACTGTGACTTTTCGGTTATTTATTCCATCCTGTCTAAGATACGAATAACTACGATTACGATTTCATATCGAAAACGTAAACAATTCAAAAGAGCGTGACGCTCTGTCGAAAAGTATGAGTTATCTGTGCCACAATTGTACTAAATAAACGAAAGATTTTACTGAATTCAGTTGTTTTATATCAACGATACCTTACACTTATACGCAAATGTTCGTGCTAGACACACGGTACGTACATAATTATATCCAGAAAAACGAAACCAAAATGAACGGAGAAGTACCTACCTAACCTAAATGCAGACGCGGCAGTGATTATATCACGCTAATATTATTATAAATGTGAAAGCATATATGAGTATGTTTATTTCTTCATGCTGAGATTTCTTGATTTGAGTGAAATTGTAAACCTCGAGATATCTCGGTCGGATTAACACTTAGGCAACCATTGATTTATATTAGCTCAGTGTAGACAACGGTCAGATCCTGCGGAATAGTAATTCTGTTGAACGGGGCGTTAGCTAGTGTCATAAGTATAGGCATCTGAATAAGCTCATAAGTTACGAATTCGACACAATGATAAGCTTGAAGGTAATTTAATAGGAGGTACATGAACATGGAAGCAACACGAACGCGAACGTTGTGTTAAACGACGCATAGAAATGCTGAAACGTGAAACTTATTTGCTAACTATTTATAGAAACATGCATGGCATGTGGTAACCGTATCTGACCGCATACCATAATCATAGTGTAATGTTGCTAATGTAAAGTGTTATAATTGCACACACACGGGTGCATGTAACACAGTTAACACTTAGTCTTTTTATTTAATTTTAATAGTTTTCTCATTCATGTTAATATTTGTACGAATAGGATGTCAACAGTCATGGTGTCAACAACCGTAAGGCCCGAGAAATACCGATAGGCGTGGATGCGAGAGTGAGCTCGGCTGGGTCCACGGCAGTGCCAGAGATATACATAAATGTTACTCTATACTAATATTACATATAAAGAGGAAATATTTGTATATTTGTAACTAATACCTACCCTCAAAAAAACTATTGGCCGACATAAACAAATTTCGCCAATAGAATGCTATGTTATCCTTGAGTAACATACATAATTTGATTCATTATCATCATCCATCACCACGCGGGTGAAGCTGAGCGCAGCTAGTATAATATATTTTTTATTAAATACTATAGAGTAAGAAGACAGGCAAGGTCGTAATGTTTTTAAGCTAAAGCGATGCTTTAACATAGTAGTTTTGCGTTAGTCTTACGGCCCGTCCAAATAATCTATCTATCGCCGGTTTACCTTACTAGAGTTAGATATTTGACACTATTTGTATGGACGTTATGTCAAATTTCTATCGGTAGTAAGGAAAACTATGGATAGATAGATTATTGGGATCCCCCATTAGTCTTCTTATACACAGTATTCTTTCGAATCAGAATATCTGGCGCTTCAGTGGTACCAACCAAAACAGTCTATTGTATTTGAGACCTTCCACCTAGTACCTACGTTGGGTTTACTTGCCTCTAACGGTTCGCATTCATAATTATACTATTTGCATTCATATACAGAACTCCACTTTAGTGACCATATATTAGATATATGTAAAAGAGCTACAGAGCTCTTGGGTTTGTAGCTCGAACTTCCAGTCTGTTTCGCGATATAATCATCCCTATTACCTATGCTATATAATGCATACGTTCGCAGCACACTTGAATTTGGCGCCATTGTATGGGATGGCATGGTAGAAATACCATGAGAGTATACTTTTTAGTTCTAGGATCCCACGCTGTATTCTTTCGAATACAGCGTAAATTTGCTAGATTCCTCTACAAGGGCACTTACGGATATTACCCTTTCCTTTACCCATCCTTATTTGTTTCGGGCATGGTTGGTCTAGATACTTTAGTTAGAGCTAACTAAAGCTGTTACTAATTGTGCATTATGTCTGTTAATGAGAAACCAGGTAGAAAACCTTTTTGTTTTGTCTAAATTAAGTTACTTCGTGCCGCAGAAGTACATCCGTGCGGGACACAGACGCCTGGCATCGGATGTTAGCGCTACCTCCCGAGGTACGCACATGCCATGCGTACAACGCCTCAACGGCAAGAGCGATAACTTTTATCAACCGTTTTCTAAACGCGAGGTTCAAGATGCCGACATACATACTGATTCTATCAATCGAATATATTATGTATCTTTTGTTTTATTTAAGTTCTTTAACAATGTGAATGTTTTGGCCTTAGCTGTAAATTCACCATTGTAATTTTAAATAAATAAATACTATAGCAGGGGTTTTTTTGCATCTCGACGGGCCGGAGTAGATTTTGTTTTCACTCCTTCACCCCACAAAGGCTCACAAAAGTAATAATCGCATTATGCGCGGAGCAGCACGAAGGTTATCAAGGTCTCATGTGAATGAGCTGATGATGAAAAATATAACTCCTTTACCATTAAGAGTTAGTGGATATCAATAATAGAATGCAAGTATATGTAATACGAGTAAAGTGTTTTTGTGAGAATCACAAGAATTCAGAAAAGGTCAATGATACCAGCCACACCACTTATTACTGGTGTTCATAATATCTACAATAAATTCATCTATGTTCGCCGTTTTTGCTGAGTGGCTAGATAAATGATAATAGGTAATTTGACACTTGTAATGAGTTATAATTCTTTTGTCTCCAATAACAGCCGCGTGCACCAATATTCACGGGAATTTATTATGTATTTAATAGCGTTTCTAAAAGGATGAATATATAGTTTTCTTAGAGCTATTGTATCTTAACTTAGAATATAGGTCGCGGTACTTTGATTGGTGTAGAATTTGTTAAAAATTACTATCGTGTTGGTAATAGTGGATATAGTTATAGGTGTATACCGTACCGAATTCTAAAAACTCAAAGTTTTCGTTAAATAAAAATACTATTATGTTATTGTAGAACTGTATTTAATTATAATTATATATATTGTGTCTACACAGGGAAATGGTGAGGCTGGGTTCTAAGAGCCATTCTAATTCTTAACCCTAATGTTGAAGCAATGAAGCTATTAAGGAATAATAAGCAATTGTGAATACACGAGGTGTGGTGCGTCAGCGATATTTGATATTTGAGGAATAATCTGGTGTCGCCCGGTTAGACCTACATGTGGATAAAGTCCTTTCGGGGCAAATAAGCAGTTCATTAAAATGGCCACCCTAAGGGTACTGGCAATAAGAGACTTCTAATCTATGGTTAAATCCGGACAGCATGTAATTTGGAGTTTAGAAAGTAAACGAATAATATATTAGTGACTAATTGCTTCATTGGAAAGTACACAATAAACAGTATTACGGTTATGTATTTTTATTTTCTACATTTGTCTTTATAAAGACTTCAGTAAGTTTATGTCAAAAGCATATTTAAACAGCTGAGGACAGACCCATGCAGTAGATATAAGCATGTATCGCTCTCTAACAGGCGAAAGCATCAACAAGTAATGATCGTATCCATAGAGATAAATTTGAGAATTATACCACCAAAAGATAAATGCGTTCTAATATAAAAAGTAAATATGTTATGTAAAAAGTCAATGACAGTAACATCAAAGTTATTATAATGTCATATCGGAGTAGGTACTGCAGAAGTGCTATAATAAATGTAAGAATTGACAAACAAATACAGATGAGCGTGAGCACGATGAGCTATGAGCGTGTTAATTCACCAACAGTGAATTAACACGCTCATAGTTACAAACATGACAGATCATGTTTATCAGTTGAATCCTACGAATAATAATAAGTCTTCGTAGGTTGAATCCATAGACATAGGCCCTGAGAATAATATCACCAAAAGGTAACTGCGTTCTATCTAACATAAAAAGGCAATGATAGGTACATCAAAGTTAATAAAATAATGTCATAATACTTCATCAGTCGAACGACCCAGACACAATAGAAATCACCAAAAGACACCAGAGCACTGCACAAGAACAAATTTAATTGTAGGTACCTAATTGACATACCTACAAATACAGATCGAATTCTATACATTTACTGTAAGTGACTTAAAACGCTCACAA
The DNA here is from genome assembly GCA_917880725.1 of Selenia dentaria. Taxonomy (NCBI): domain Eukaryota; kingdom Metazoa; phylum Arthropoda; class Insecta; order Lepidoptera; family Geometridae; genus Selenia; species Selenia dentaria. The sequence continues at coordinate 19,794,882 of OU862879.1, forward strand.
TTACTAAAATTATATATATGACATATCTATCATACCTATATATTTATCAGTTGAAATAAGCATATCCGTTAGCGGAATTTGAAATCTCTGGGATATTTACTATACCTACGAGGGTAACCTTCATAAATTCATTAGGTTATGTACGGTACCTACAAGTTGTTACATTATGAGCGAGAAGGATTAACAAGAGCCTTCTAACCTTCATGTCCATAGTGATGAACTGTGCGCCAAGACTCTCTATCTGCTCCCTGACCGCGGGGCGGGTGTCGAAGGCTCGGACGGCGGCTCCCATGCAGCGCGCCTGCGCCGCGGCCGCGAGGCCCGCCACGCCACCGCCTATAACCAGCACACGGCACGGCGGCACGCGCCCTGCGGCTGTCATCTGGCCTGGATAGGAGACACAAGTTTTATAAGGTAATTTGCTATATCATCTAATATATTATATACCTATTACATTTTTATTGTAACAATAAAACCGTATTATTAGGTATATTAAATGTTTAGGAAGCCGTTTTCGGGATCAGAAACAATTGTTCATTGTGATTTCGTCAGCGCGTAAGTCTCACATTAATCCCGTTTTATTATTACAAACTTATAATGAGGGTGAGTAAAACATGTAGGTAGGTATTAGGAATTATAGATTACTATACTATAGGGAACTTAATATACAATATAAATATGTTGTAGTTAAAACTCTTAACCAGACAAAAGTCCTATTAACCAGCTAAATCAGTCTAAAGTAATTTTAAGCGAATGCCTTCGACAATAGATTGAAGTTAATTGATGATAATTTGCTAGAAGTGGAGACTTCTAAATGACTTTTTATTGTATTATTTTAGTGCCTAAATATACTTTTGCAGTCGATAGTCCTCCTAATAGAAAATAAAATAAAAATTAAAAATAATAATTTTGACTAAAAATCTTCAGTTAGAACTAGGTTTAGCATATTTCGCATATACGCTCGCTTCGCTCGATCGGCTCGCGCGTTGTCGTCACCATTAAACCTAACGCTTCTCCTGGCTTCGCTCGCCGTCGCACCTATCGTGAATTTGCCCTGACAAGATACTCCGCGTGAACCGTGAACTGCTAGTTGTAACCGGTATGAAGAAAGCGAAACCTAGTTCTAACCGAAGATAGCTCAGCGGCTAAAACTAGATGTCACCGTTCTTCGTCTTTTAGCCGTAACATGATTTACATACTAAACTACTTTTGACCAATTTGTTTAGTCAAAGTCAAAATCATTTATTCCATTTAGGTATCAAAGACGTACTCATGGACTTCAATTGAAGTCATAACTGCTTTAGCCTGTTTTTAAGTACTTATGACTGGTTAAGAGTTTTGACTGCAACTATACACCACTGCATGTGATGATACAATGATGTGATTATTTGAGTAGGTATTTAGTTCATTTATCATTACTTTTGAGTTATGATACAGAAATACTTATCACTTTGTATGTTGAATGTTTTAATCTACATCCGCTAATGAGAGAAATGTCCCGTATAATCTTTGATCGACCCCAGAGTACGCGTGAGAATTTATCTACGGTATTGATAAATGTTGTTTGTTCACGTGTTTTCTACAGTTATACACGGGCGATTAATTGCTTCGATACAGACATACGTACAAATAGAAGCTTAGATATCCACGAAGCATGACATTGAACTATAGACGTGATAATCTAGATGGAGCATAAAAATGAGAAGCATCGTAATGCACTTACGAGTATGTTATACCTACCTTGAGGCTCTATTTTTATGCATATTTAAATACAGTAGTTCCAATTAGAAAGAGAAGAACTAGTTGAAGATAGACCGCATCAGACGGTCATGTTTTCTACGGTCAACCAGACATATCTTTATACCATGCATCACCCATATGCGGAGCTATTGAATGGTTAAATCAAAAGCAAGCTGCACTACATACTATTATAATAGTATCTACATATTTTAAATTCTAACATTATTAGTGGCAATTGTTATGGGTAAGCATGAGTGAACGTCAGGGTACTTCAAACTTGTTTATATTCCCATCAGATGTTAATAAAATAGATATTGATACATTCATTGAGGACAGTGTCATACCACGGTCTAATAAATGGTCCGTAATATTTTCCCCTTGGTTCTTAATCTTATATTATAGGCGGGGCGACAATTCTTGCTTCTTGCTGACTTTGTTTTGTGCATTTTCCACTTCGTTATCCGAAATCAAAATTCATATCGCAAGGGGAAACCCGAAGGACTGTGCAGCATGAGACCAACTTGGCTGATGCTGTTCCAGATAATATATCTACTCACAATCAGTAATGTGCTGGAAGCACAATAATAATAATAATAATATTGTCACCATTGATGGTGGCTCTTATGGCCCGTTTAGTGGGTGGCAAGTCACCACCTGCCTAAATATTTTAAGATGAGACTGAAATTGGCAGGTGCCGTAGTCTCGTCCATAGCCCACTATCTCCCGTACCATAGTACATACCAATAGCCATGCCCATTTTACCCATTTTTGTAATAGATATACCATGTAACCATCCATCCAAAATGTTTCTGTTTTTATACTACATTATATTTTAATACCAAACGGGCCTCTAAGTGTTGGCTACAGCCCCACTTATGCCTATGTAAAGGACCGGGTGAAACCCGTGAAATATGTCAAATATGGGACAACATCCACACAAAGGCCTTCAGGTCCCAAACTAGGTATAGCCTGTACTATGGTAACCTGATGACTGATATACATACTTATACAACACAATACACTGTGTTGCCTTTACAAATTAAATTAATTACACAAATGATCACTATTTTAATAAGCTCCCCGACGAAATGACACCCAGTGACTCTGTTTTTAAAGTAAATTAATATCGCTGTTATTGCTTTTGCAACACTTTTGTGTGATGATAATGAACAGTTAAATGTTGCATTATATTGTGAATGTTTTTTAATTTATTATGGATTTTAAATACAGACATCATATTTTTAATTTAAATTAAATTAATTAAAATTTATAATTGTTATTATAACTATAATATTGCGAGATTCTTTATGGGTATACACTGGACATATAATTAATTTAAGACGTAACTACTTGGCATGTATATGATGCAAATTTAATTAAATAAATAAATACAAATAAATGTAACACAAAAATTTTGGTCAAACACTAATGTGTAACTTATTATAAGTAATTTTTTCCAGCTATATTTTTAAGTTTTGCTATATGCAGTGTTTAGTATACTAGTTTTATACACCACCGCCTTTGTAAGTTTATGCCTATTTCTTTCCGTGCATGGTTGTCTGGAAGAGATCGCTCTGATCGATAAGACCGCCCATTGTGACACTTTTAATTTTAAGTATTTAATTGTGAAATATTTTTAATTGTATTTTTATTTTATTCTTATTTCTTTATTTTTAACATATATTGTATTGTGGTGTTTCAATAAAGAGTTAATCTATCTATCTATCTATCTAACGTGGTTTTCACTCATTCTTAATTTAAAAATACGAGATTACTCACGTAATATTTATCGGATAGGTTCGACTATAGTTTCAACCACATTCGGTGATCTTTTTCAAGGAGTGGACGCCCGCGTCGATGACGTCTCGCTTAGCAAGCTAGCGTGCACGTCGGGCCCATCCGATAAATATTACGTGAGTAACCCCGTATTTCTAATAAAAAAATATAAGCACAAAAATATCTGGTTAAATGTATCGACGTAGACAAGCGTAGACGTAGTGCAATGCAACGTAAAATTTCCGTTCAAAAACTGGTTGGCATTGCGACTATCATATCCAGGTGTGGTGCCTATATACAATTGAGTAGGTACACGACTTTTCCCGTAGCACACGATAGCAAGAAAATGTTCAAAGAAGCGTAGATCTTACTTGCGTTTGTGTCTGTCCCAAATTGAGGAGTAATTTTTAAATTCAATTCAAGACATCACGTGTTATACAACTGTACAGTGCATACATAATAAATGATAAATATCTATATATTAATACGTGAAGCCAAATCTTTTTGTATTTCTTATTATTGAGTACTACTAAAATCTTTTTCTTTTCTCGATTTCAGTAATTTCATGAAAGCTTTTTTACGAATACTATTGATATAATGATGAACAAGAGATGCAAACGAATATTGAACATCGTAATCTCATTGATCAAGTGATTCGTGGAATTAGTACTGTGATTAAAGTATAGTCCTTGACAATAGAACCTAATGTTCAAACTTATAATTTAAATTCGTAATGGTCGAATTTCGACCACTGGGCGACCACTAGTATATATAGTATACATAGTCGGAACAAAGTATATCAAATATATATATACCTGAAAAGAATCTGGGGAAGTGGGCGGCAGCCTCGATAACTGCCCTGTATCCAGCAACGTTCGCCATTGAGCTGAGGACGTCGAAGGCTTGCGCTCGGCTGATGCGAGGAATGCAGTCCATTGCTGGAAAAGAAAACTTTTGAAATTCTCCAAGCTCGTAAAAATATTATATATAGGTATATTTATATGAATTGAACCCTTCGAGCATAGTAGTTTATGCAACTGTCTTAAAATAGAGGTAAAAACATGACCGTAGTGTCAAAATAAGATTACACGAGTGTTTTAATACCTAATTATAAGCAGTTGCAGACACTACTTTATTTAATCTCATGACATATTTGCTACTAAAGTTTTATCCAACAAAATATTACTCAAATTCGTATGTACGAAATAGCGCCAAAATGGAAAATTTCATAGTTTATATTTTGGTCTATGATGGAAAAAGTCTTCTTCTTCTTCTTGTTTGTATGGCTTGTGCGGCGCATAGAATATAAACCTAAGGTTCTTATTCTATGGTGCGGCGTAACCACAATTTTACCAATATCAGTGGAAAAAGTCTGATATTTTTGGTCTATTGGCTTGGAACCAGCGCGCTCTCCACAGATAATGTGTACTTAAATTGAATTGAAACCTCCTTGGTCGGCACACATTGTACTTTAATAATTAAAAAAATGTTTTAACGCATTGTTTTGTTAGGACAATAATGCTTTCATTTAATTTTTAAATTTTCTTAAAGAAGTATTTATATAAAATATGCCTTATTATAACTTAGATAGAACAGTGGGCCTAGCACGAATAACTGCATAAGTGTAATGTAACGTGTCGTTCACGTGAAACAGTACAAACTGTTATTTAGCTTACGATACGAATACTTTTTCGCAAATTGTTTGTGCTACGGCCTCAGACGCCAAATAGGTATGGAAAAGTTGGATGTTGTATTGTGCATAATGAGCATGTGACTCACCGAAAGCGTCAACTTTTTTAGCTGCAAGCTTTTTAATAAGTTCTTGATTTTGAGCTGGGTACAAAAGGGATATAAGCGCCCCTTCATCTCTAACATGTTGCACTTCATTGTCTACTAGTGGACGGACTTTTAAAATAATATCTGCAAAGAAACAAACAAATATAATATTACGATAAAATATTGCTTTATTACTAAGGCACAAACTTATAGACATATTTGGTTTACCCTGATACACATTTTAATTTTAAAATTATGAAACAGATGCAGGTCCCGGCCAAAAGTCGTTTTAATATTTTGGATTGCGACTTGGTTGCTTTGGATGAGATCCGTAGTCTGCCGGTTTTGTAGCAAAAAATATATTTCAACACACCTACTAGAAAAGGGACTCTTATTAAACGGTAATTAGAATCAAAATGCAGCGTATTTCGAACGCGTGCTTATTAATTTTCATTCCCGCACATGAAGTTTTTAAAAGTGAGCAAAAAGTTCAAACCTTAAAATTAAAAAACTTTTTGCTAATAATAAAACTGTATTCGTCAAAATACAATACAAAACAAATACATTTTGGCAAATAATTCATTTATATGATTGATATGTATGCATCAGATTAAAAAGTTAAAAAATAATAGCATTTTAATAGCAAAATTATACTTCCAACATTTATTTTCGGAGGATTAATACACGCGTCGTGAGAAGTGCGAAGCGTGCTAACAGAAAGAGTTTGATTATGTATGCGAAACTCAGATGCGAAACCTCTTTGGTCTCATTTTATCTGCGCGCGCATGTTTGCAAACGCGGGAAAATAGAACATTGCATTTTCTGCTTTTGCTCTTGGATTTAATGCAGAACATAAAGTTAAACTAAGATATTAGATGATTATTATTGTGTACATAAATTCTACGCTGCTTGTGGCTATTTATTGTGAAAAATGTCAGCTTCTACCAATGAAGATGAACTCATCAATATGATACAATCTACGCCACCAGAAATATTATCTGAAGCTCAAATTGCATGATATCTAATGATAAGTATTGCCTATGAAAATTTCTTAGTATGGAAAAACAGCAAAAACGCCAATTCGTTCTCAGAAAACGTATTCATGGCTTATTTTAATGAACTAGCTAATAAGTACAAACCTAGTACTTTGTGGTGCGGTTATTCAATGTTGAAAAGTACAGTTCGCACCAAAAATGGCGTTGATATCAAATCATATTCAAATTTGACTGCGTTCTTGAAGAGCCGCTCAGATGGATTTAGAAGTCAAATGTCCAAGGTGTTGACATCAAATGATGTCGAAAAATTCATCAAAGAAGCTCCAGATAACCAATATCTTGCAACAAAGGTCAGTTGAAAGAAATAGTATTCAGTGCTTACTTATCCAGGTAATATTAGTTTACGTTTATGAGTGTTCGTGTAAATAATGTTTTTTTGTTCTTGTCAGGTTGCGTTAATTTTCGGCATCACCGGTGCTTGTCGACGGCAGGAATTGAGTAAAATTACAACAAAAGATATTGAAACCATGGATCCATGCTTCCGGTCAAAATACTTAACACTAAAAACAAAATTCCGTGCTCTTTTACTATACATGGTCCATTTTACGATATCGTAAAAGATATGAAAATTTAAGATCGAAAAAAGCAAAGAGTGACAGATTTTTTCAAAACTATTAAAAAGGTACAATTAGTACAAGTCAATGCATTGGAATAAATAAATTTGGTGCCATGCCGAAAGAAAATGCAAAGTTTCTAGGTTTACCAGATGCAAAATCATATACAGGACATAGCTTTAGGCAAACGTCAGCCACATTATTGGCTGATTCAGGAGCTGATTTGCTTACATTAAAGCGCCATGGTGGGTGCCGCTCCAATGCAGTGGCAAAATCGTATGTAGAAGACTCTATACAAAATAAAGCCAACATAAGCGCCAGGATAACCCGGGATATCAATTTAGCTCAGATTATGAAACAAGAGGCAGATGGAGCGCGCCGAACTCGCGAGTGTCGCCACCTCTATAGTTATGTGTGCGTGACAACGAGCCACTGCACTGTACGTACACGTGCATCTGTGTGGGTGTAGAGTTACCAGATATTGAAAAATTAACTCATGTTTGTAACAAATTGTTATAATATTGGAAAGTTAAACGTTCTTTTGTAACATACAGTACTAAAGTAATATATTACTTCATCAGTCGAACGACCCAGACACAATAAAAATTTCATTGTTATATTGACAATCGACTGGTGAGGGGTTATGGATAAAATAATGGTTATTAATAACTAAATAAATTACAATAAATAAAGAAGGTTCGGTAAATTTATCACAATTCATTGTTTATTTGTTTTTGTTTAATATTTTAATAGTATCCTACTTTTCTAATTATTACACATATATCCGACAGTTTGTGAGAGTGGAAGTACGTATGTATGGATGTTTATTTCTCTTTCACGCAAAAACGACTATACTGATTTGAATAAAATTTGGCACAAAGGTAGTTTTTAATCTAGATTAACATACAGAACATTCCATCGGACTCGCCCATCTCGGGTTCCGTACAAATTTGTAGGTAACAAATTATTTCAGATTTTTCTCTTCACAGACTTTGGAGATTAGAAGCCCATTTATTTTTTCCTTTATTTGTTCTATAAGACCTAGCTTTTTGCCAAATTTAGTGATTCTAGGTCAACGGGAACTACCATATTATGGGTTTTCGACCCAAAACCTATAGGATACTTCCAGTTGACCTAGACTTATACCGAAAAATAAAAAAAGTTGAAAATTAAGATAAAGTTTGGTACTTACACTATTTCGCGAAAAAGACGGACCTTGATTTTTATACACCTAATAGGGACTATAAACTTCAATATCTGGTAAAAATTTCAACTTGCTAGGTCCACCCGTTTCTGAGAAAATCGGTGGTGACACACGGACATACAGACTGACAAGAGAGACCTTATAAAGGTTCCCTTTTTACCTTTTGATGTGCTGAACCTAAAAATGGTGCGAACGAGACAAGTATTCGCATTTTTAACTTACTTAAAAACCTGACATAAAAAGTATTTTCTAAGAAGTCTTGAGGTTTTTGAATAAAAACCGTGCGAGCGAGACTTATAAAAAAATATCCGCATTTGCGATATTAAAAAACAAACTTTCGTTACATCACTAACCCCTAGACCTTCTAAATATAGTTTTACCAATAAAACGGCTAACTAATTTAAATAAATACTGGCAACACAGGTGAATGACTGTCGAAGTTTTGTGTTCCGAGTCACATGTAAAGTTATTATGTTGATTAAAAATTATATAAGTCAAATAATGAATAGTTATCTGTGAAAGGATATTCCATCTTCTTTTTTTTCTTTTTGGGAACAACTTTTACAGTGTTTAATAACACAAGACGGTATTTTTTACATTAAAATTACGAACCATTCGTTACGTGTTGCATCGGACAAGTCTCGTATAGCACTAGCGCGGGTTTGTATTTGCTTTTGAATTTGTATTTGCTTTGGTGGCGACGGTCGCGTGTTCGGTACGCTCCATCTGCCTTTTGTTTCATAATCTGAGCAATTTAGATACAAAACCAAAAAAAAAAAATGTCCATAACCGCTTCCTTCAATGTCCTTCGATGTCAAGACCGATTTAGTATCTGCTACTTATACTTAATAATGATGGAACACTTTTTCTTACTCCCTACGAGAGCAATCCGCAATCTCCAACATGTACTCAAGTCAATGATGTTTTTAATAGCAAAGCGTTAACCTATAATTTTACCAATTGTAATTTTAATAATTGTTTTAATAAATAAAAAATACTATGAACTGAAGTTTTTTTCAAGCAAGTGTGTTGAAAAACGTATGAAACTCGTGCGCGTTGTTTATTACAATCGAGACGGGTTTTAGGCCTGAAATCGAAGATCGAAGGCCTAAATGGAGTAGAGATTGTAATAAACAACTTCGCGCACTTGTTGCATAATGTACTATTGTATGTCAAATAGTTATAGGTAATAAAAATATTTATAAATTCCAAGTCAATCTGAAATAGGTGCTTTAAGTCGAGACCTATCAGCTATTTATGTCTCAAAATTAATAGATAGGTGTTGCTACAGAGTATTTAATCAAAACACTTACTCGACTGGAATGTATCCTTCAAGCTGGTAACTTTGGCACCTGCTTCCTCGTAGGCCTTGTTGGGAAAGTTCGCAAACGCTCCTGCATTATCTTCTACGTTAACAATGAATCCTTTCTTTACCAATTTGCTAACTACGGCTGGTACTACGGCGACTCTGTATCCAGAAGAAAACAATTGCATAACCGTATATTACTGCAATACTACAATAGTATATTACTGCAGCGGCCAGCAAAAGAGGCATTGATGAACGAACGTGTAAATGGGGGCCGAGGCGAAGCCAGAGTACGCATACACGACCATCGAGCTATAGTAATAATTTCTCAAATTACACGACGTACCCAAGTCCATCAATGTCTAGTTGTGGCCAAGGCTTGTTTAGAACGTTTCTTAAATAGCGCGGAAATTAAAACTAAATAGTACCTAGGCAGAATTTTGTAATTTAAAATCAACATCATCATCATCATCAGCCCACATTCGTCCACTGCTGGACATAGCCCTCTCCTAACGTACGCAACAGAGCTCGGTCTTCAGCTCTTTGCATCCAGTTACTGCCAGCCGCCTTCCGCAGGTCGTCTCTCCATCTGGCCACAGGGCGTCCTACACTCCGTTTGCCTAAACGTGGTATCCACTCAAGAACTCGTCTACTCCAGCGGTTTTCGGTTCTTCGTGAAATGTGGCCAGCCCATTGCCACTTCAGTTTGCTTATTCTTTGAGCTATGTCGACTACTTTGGTTCTCTGTCGGATAAATTCATTAAGAATCTTATCCTTCAGTGAAACCCCGATCATAGCTCTCTCCATAGCTCGCTGAGCGACTTTAAATTTGTGGACTAGTCCCACAGTGAGTGTCCAAGTTTCAGCTCCATAGGTCATGACGGGTAGGACACACTGATTAAATACTTTCCGTCTTTAGGCACTGTGGTATGGACGACGTGAAGACTTGACGAAACTTGCCGAATGCTGCCCAGCCCAACTGCATTCTTCTGTTGGCTTCCCTCTCAAAGTTGTTTCTACCTAATTGCAAAATTTCCCAAGGTAGACATACTCTTGGAAAACTTCGAGAGTTATTGACATATCATACCATTGACGATAATCGGTTCCGGTTTAACGAGATCGTTAAACATGATCTTAGTTTTATCCACGTTCATGCCGAGACCGATGCGTCGTGAACAATCAGCTAGGCCAGACATCATCGATTGCAGTTCCTGCAGCGACTCCGCCATAATGACAATATCATCAGCAAATCGAAGGTGTGTGATGTGCTCTCCGTAAATATTGATGCCCATACCTTTCCAGTCCAACGTCCTAAACATATATTCCAGGGTAATGTTACAGTTTCGGAGACATAACATCTCCCTGTCTAACTCCCTTTCGCAATTGGATATGTTTAGATTGTTGGTTCTGTACTTGGACACTCATATTTGCGGCGTCATACAGACACCTCAACACCTCGATGTATCGCCAGTCCACTTTGCAACGCTGCAGAGACTCCAGAACAGCCCAGGTATCGACAGAGTCAAAAGCTTTCTCATAGTCCAAGAATGCAAGACACAGTGGCTGGTTATACTCTTCGGACTTCTGTATAACCTGCCTAACTATGTGTATGTGGACTATGGTGCCAAACCCTCGTCGGAACCCGGCCTGTTCAGGAGGCTGTAATTCGTCAAGTCTTCTTGCGAGACGATTTGAGATGACCCTCGAAAAAACTTGTAGATATGGCTCAGGAGTGAAATAGGTCTATAGTTCTTCAAGAGGGTTTTGTCGCCTTTCTTAAAGAAAAAAATGACTATACTCTTGCTCCACGCCTCCGGAGTCCTCCCACAGCTCATAACAGAATTGAATAACTTCTGGAGCTTCCGCAAAACAGGTTTACCGCCCGCCTTCAACAATTCCGAAGTTATTCAATCTTCACCAGGGGATTTCCCAGGTTCGAGTCGATTGAGCGCCATCTCAAGCTCGTCTATGCTGACGTCAGGCAGTTCGTCGGTATAGTGACGCGTCAGTGTAGCGCGGAAATCCTCTGGACTGGGTTTGGTATTTTAAAATACAATTACTAAATCCTTAGCGATGTTTTTTATTTTCTAAGACTAAATCAATGACGAACAACGAACAGTAATTTTTATACTACACCCACTCAGAAAGTGTTTCATTACTCGTTCATAAAGGGGTTACAAAGTTCGTCATTTCTCCCTTATAAATGTGTGGCGGGAAAAGTTATATGGAATTTCATTTCTGCCCTCCGTAGCAGGGTACCCCCGATATAGTATTCTACTCTTTGGCAGGGTCGAAATGGTGTATGAAAATCCATTTGTGTCCTGCGTTCTTTTGTTTTCTAGCAGCGAACATAAAAGAACACAAACGTCAAATCTCTAAAAGGTTTTATATCCAATAATTAGAAAAAAGAGATACTTAGAAGTTTTCAATGAAAGGAGGCTAGCACACTTTTTCTGTACTACGAAATAAAAGATGGCGGCCATTTGCTACCTATGTAAGTGTTGTTAATTTTTGTTTTTTACTAAATTTATAATTTTACAGTAAGCTTTTAGTTTCTAAATAATTATGTCATTTTATTATGAAGCCACTAGAAAAAATGTTATTGATATTTTACAAAATGCTCCAGACAAAAATTGTTTACTAATGAAGGTAACTATTTTATTTTCCTCGTAGGTGTAGTATAAAGCACTATGTGTCACTCGAGAGCAAGTTTTATTTCTTTAGGCTTATAGGAAACTCGAGAACATAAATATAACTTTCTCCTCTCAGGGCTCTCAGTGTACAATGTACTATTGTCGCGTTAAACTGTTTGTTTGTTTTATTTTTTATGGAACAGTTTTCTATTTATTTGCAAGCTACCTAATTCGAAATTTAAATAAAAGCTTTGATAAGTTACCTCCTTGATTGACATGTTTCGTAGTAAAAGATTTTTCCATTTTAAATTACACGACATAATTATGAGTTTACTATGTAATTTCTTTGGCCGCTAAACCAAAACAGATATGGATTTTGCTACAACTTTTGCCGGCATCTGCTAGCATGTATTTGGGCAGTACAGCAACTACGATTTATCTCGAAGAAGGTTGACAAAACTAATCCACTTTCCAAGCATGTTTGAGGAAAAAGTAATTTGTCGGATGGATATCATACAAGAATGCACTCAAAGACAAAAGTAAGTATGAGTGAGTATACTCATTCTTAAATTACTTATTAGAAATTATTTATTGACAAAAATATACATTGAAAACATATCAATACATAGCAATAATAAATAGGTCGATACTTACTTACTAACTTAATTATTTAAAAGCTTATTTTAAGCGTTCTCACTGGACAGCTGCCAGAACCCATCCTAAGGCATAAAGCACTAAACTTATTGTTACAAAATTCAAATTGTTAATATTAAATTGCAAAGTAGTACTTAAGGATAAGTTCTAGACAACAGATTTAAACCTTTTATTTTACATGTTCTAAATACATGTAGCTATAGGTACTTGCCTGCGTTCACCCTGCCATATTTCTTTAGGAACTCCTATGCTTAGCTCGCTGTAAGGCACTCCAGGAGTCGGCGGCGCTGCGGCAGTCGTGCTGGACAGTCGACTATGTAGTCGCCAGGGAACAGCCTTGCTGGCTCGGAGGATACGCACGCAACCGCACATCTTGATACTTTTCTAAATACTGCAAATATACGCAATGTCCAGTAGTTAATAAATAATGGGATGAAATTTTATGACCACCAAAAAAACAATGGTTGCCCTAAACAGCCTCATCCAAAAAAAAAAATGTACAAATAAATGAAACCTGTACCAAAATCTTTCGGGCTATTTAAGTCATGCCTGCACTACAAAAACTTTTCATAACCCAAAAAGGCCACGCGTGCACCAAATTTTAACTACTTAGCAAAGTTTTGTGTCATTACTACCCAAATATATTACTACGTTTGCCATAAAATGTATGCATATAACCAAGTATATTATATTTGACCGGCGTTGACGTTGCGTATTAGGTTTGGTTAGTTTAGTTTAATAAAATAAAATAGAAAGAAAAAAATCGAAATGATTTTTTTTTCCAGTTGCGATATCTCGGCCTCCGGAAGTCGAAACATTAGGATAAAATTGTGTAACATATTTGGATGAAATTTTTAATTAAAATGAGAGTACATATTTGGCGCATGCGTGGCCTTTTTGGGTAGCTCAGCGATTATTCTGAAGATACTTGCCTTTTTTAGGTTAGCAAACTTTACATTTATTGCTGATAATTTCATATTAAAATGGGGACTAAATTCTGGTAAGTACTTACGATTTTTTGGGCGTTATGTTTCATTATATCTGGTGATTGCTTAAACCTAAGCCGTTATTCGAAAATACTTGGGCCGGCCCGGACAAAGGATCCTATAGCCACGCTATAATATATAATCATGCTAAATATGTAAGCAGTTATAGCGATGAAAACCGAACACGTGCGAGTCTGTGCGTGCACCGAGGGTTCCGTTCACTTGTATGTAAATAGTTTGCTCTAAAAAGACTTCTACGGGATCCACTAGAAGCTATTTGAAATCGGGACCGCACGGCAAGTATATTAAATGTATTGACAGAATATGTTTTTTTGTCGATTTTTCAATGTTCAAATAAGCAGCCAGGTAGCCTTTAGCCGATGAATAGTAATAATCTTGCTTTTTCAAATAGTAGTTAATTGTCAAAGAAAGCCTCTAACAAAGGTATGAGTTAAGTCACGGTAATATTAGCTATTAAGTTATCTGCTACTTTGAGGGAATGTTAAGGTCTCATATTGCCGATAAGTATACCTACAACGTGGTCATGTTTGGCAGTTTCATTCGTTTAGTGCGTTTTTGTATAAAATGACATAGGTACGAGTACGTACGTACCTTTGCTGATTTGTTACGATGGATTGGCGTTGGAAACAATTGACGACTTTGTAGTGGTAGGACTTTGCAGAGTTGACCGGTGAAGTACCACACCATTGCCATTTGCCAGTTATTCAACCGGGAAGTAGTAGTGTGCAAACATTACTGTGTTTTGTTGAAGGGCATTGTTTACAGCAAAATTACATGCCAAGAGATTTAACATCTTATATGTCAGGGTGACGAGCGCAGAACATTGATATGCAGGGTTTTGAACTCTTGTAGTTAAAAATTCTGAATGGCACTGAACTACCTGTTATGGACAAGCGTGACGCTTAACGACTTACACGTCTCGTAATCGATGAAACCTTAAACTTAACTTGAACTTAGCATAAAGCTTAAACTACACTTAAACTTAGCATAACGTTTAAACTTAGCAATCGAGGAATAACGTGAAATCCTTAATTATTTAAACGCAGCTGAGAGAACAAAAACCTACTTTGAGTAGAGAGGCCTAGCACAAAAATTTTAGTAAATGTAACGTAATCGTATCGTTGATGTATACAGCCGTGCAATTCTCTAACAGCAAACATCGTTGCATCTTTGACAACATCCGTGAAACAAATGAGTGTAATTAATAACACAGTGGCATAGGCTCTCGTCATGAGACGAGAGCCTATGCCACTGTGTTATTAATTTGCCGTCGTCGCTTCATAGCGCAAAATTAAGACCCGGATAATCGAACTATTGTAAATCGTAAACACGATACTAAAAAAAAATCAAATGGAAATCAAACCCCTCGTCGTCGTTTCAGAGCTACAACTCAGATTTTCTGTGTTATAAACGCTGTTTCAAATTTAATCAGCGTTTTAACAGCTTCGAGCTTAACTGTTCGTAGAGTTTGTTCGCCTGCGGAGTGCAGTACAGGTTATTTTCTCTAAAGAAATTACCTATACGAATAAAAATCTAGAAGGCATTTTAAGTAGTGTTTGGTTCTACATCCTATTTCTTTGGTATTTTAATGGGTAGGTAGGTATTTGGTATAGCATAACTAGCAGTAAAATATCATTATATATCTACTTCTAGACAAACAGGAAACCTTAGTCGTGTTAAGTTGTTAGCAAAAATTTAAAAATCAAAGTCACAGATTATTTTCATTCATTTGTAATAAGTTGACAACTATATACAGCGTGTAACAAAAAGTACACTAAAACTACACGCGCAGCTTAATACAATTCATAATCAAATATACAGCCCATTTTGTTCCCACTGCTGGGACTCTAGCCTTCCTCTCAGAGAGAGGAGTTGGGCCATAATCCACCACGCGGGTTAATTTGTCTTAATGACTGTTGTCCTAAAACAAACAACCAGGACCGACGGCTTAACGTGCCCTCCGAAGCACGGAAGCGCTCAGTTGAATATTGCCACTAGCGGTCACCCATCCAACTCCTGACCGCAGCAAGTGTTGCTTAACTTGTTGATCTATTAAGAGCGCCAAATCATGCTCCGCTACGAGTGCTTTACAACAATTGCTTACATACAATTGGAATCACTGGGTCACAGGAAGTCATGAAAATTCCGAGTTATGAGTAATCATAGATGTTTTAATAAGTAGTCGAGCAGGTTTATCCCCGAAAAACTAGATCAAAGATGCCAATAACCTCAATAACGTAGACAAGGTAAACAAGGAACCTAAGAGAAGGGTTAAGCGGGGCCTTACCTGAGGTACAGCGCGGGGAGATGGCGCATGCAAGGTAGGGAAAAGGAGGTGAATGAATAAGCGGCTTAGGCCCTATGCCGCCCCGTAGGGATTGCGGAGTGCATTGACCCATGAACGAACTCCAAGAAATGGCATGTCTGTCCAAACTGTTGGCCTGTCCAAAATTATAAAACGCTAATAGTTTTTATAAATTTGTATGAAACATATCATCATTTCTTTGTCTTTTTAGCTGCTATTGATGGAATTTGTCAGACCATTCCGAGTAAACGTCAATGCTGCTCTCCGAAAATACTACATCACAAGGTTAGAGTGGCCTGCCGGCTCGCCTGACTTGGACCCAATAGAGCACGCGTGGGATGCTCTTAACCCTTCCTATGCCGTGATAATTAAAACAGAAGATTTATGAATGAAACTCACGTAAATTTACGTCAATGGCACACGAGCATACCTTTCTCGACTTTAGTTACTTCACCTTTATTCACACCACAACGTTTCCGTATCATGCTGTTGCTTATCCTGTCACTCAGTTTAACTCCAAACATACTTCTTAAAGCGCTCATCTTCACTTTACTCTGCTTTCATAATATTTCTGGCATACTACCAAACATTATTGTCGGAAATAAGACTCCTCTTTGCACAGTTATTCAGTTCGTTCTATGGGGAGGCATATGTTCAGCAGTGGACGTCTTCCGGCTGATAATGCTAAGCTAAGGGTTAAGCGAGCTATTGGAACAGTCAGCCACGTCCCCAGATAGTGCCAGAGCTCAGGGAAGCCGCTATTCAAGAATGGGACAGGTTACCCCAAGAAATGGTGGATAACTTCATTCTTAGCATGCTGAGTTGAGGACGCACTTATGTGATCGAGCCAGGGAGCTATATTATCTTGAATATAAACATTTTATTAATAAATTGTTGATTAAGTTAAATTTAAAAAAATTAAGTATATCAGTGATTTTTTGATGTATGTACACCTTTCAGTATTGCTACACCGTTTTGTTACACGCTGTATATTATAATAGGTACTAGGTAGTAATAGTTTTGCTTTGGATTTGTTAAGTTTTTGTGACAAAATATATAGCACGACTAACCTGCGAGGACCCAAATTCGATACCTAGGACAATCTCCTTGAAGTTCTAAGACATACATAATTGTACTTAGTGGGGTTTTTTTCTGAAAATATTTGAAAATAAGAGGTAAATTCAATAGTGAGCCTATTGAAATAGAATTTAAAATGTAACCAGCAAAATGTGGAAGTATGTATTTATAAACACCTACTGCAAACCATTTGAAGGTGTACGAAAGATGTTATGATCACGTTGTTATGCCTACAATAGTTAAATAATTACGCTAACGAGCGTATGGCATGGCCACGTATCATACGAAGAAATAGAAATTATTTCTTCGTAGCACGTATCATTATGATCATGTGACGCGAATATAATCTACTCTCGTATCAGGCTAGATTCATTGAGTAGTAAAATGTACAAATTGAGATCCTACGTAGTCTACGTAGGTATACACAGATGAAAAATTGAAGTGAGGCAAGTAGGTCACAGATAATAAGTTCAATACAAATACTCGTAACGTCATGTTACATGCATTTTTATGCAGACACGGCTAGTAGAAAACAACATGTCTATGTAACATGGCCTACATTTAAACATTTTTAAACATCTTATTTATAATCAGAAAATTAGAAACTAGGCAGGTAGACAAAATTTGGTAAGTAGGTTTCTAGATCCACTAATGCCTTAGCCACATCAAGGTTCAACGTCAATGTCCGTAATCGCCATGCATAAACAACGCGCTTATTATCGCGATAAATTGAGTAGCCACACTGGAACCGTGAACGTCAACGCCCATTTTATTGCCGATGAAATTGGAGATGATTTCACAGATTATAAAACAATACTACGTTTCCATATTTAACGAGTGTTAATTTTTTATTAATATACATATTATACTAGTGGCGCCTTACAGTTTCCCCCTCGTGGTGATGGATGATAATGGATCAAATTTCATCCCAACCCAATCTTTTATGCTGTTTTGTGTAATTGAGTAACTGACACATTTAGGAACGAAGAAAATAAAATACATGACTGTCTACAAGATTTAGTGCAACCAAATGACTTTCATTCATCATCTCGAAAATTGGCATTGTAAAAACACGTGCGATACCTTCGCGATCACGGTGTACAATGACAAACGTTGGTGTGACCGCTTCAAGTAAATAAATTCTCGCGTTAAATCTCTTTGATGAGCCTAAAAATTCTGCCAGCCAATTTATCGCCCAACGTCAACGTAAGTGGTGGCTACGATCAACGTTCAACATCGCAATAATCAACGGCGTTTCCCGTAGATGTGGCCGCTCCATAAAAAAGATTTAGATGTTTTTGTTGTTATTTACATCACTGAGGTGAAGTATATTAATGTTCAGCCCTTACCGGAAGATAGGTATTTAACCTACCTACTATTACTTATTCTATTACTACCTACCTACTATTATTTATTACTAGCGACTGCCCGCGACTTTGTTCGCGTAGAAGGCTCGGTCTTCGGCCTCGCCATAATGTTTCATGTTTTCTTATTTTTTTTAATATAAGAACTTTCAACGATGTACCTATTATAAAACATTAAAAAAAGATGAATGAAATCGGTAAAGCCGTTGTCAAGTTATAGCGTGACCAGGAGAAATAGGGGTTCGTTTTTATGGTAGGTAGTTAGTTTTGTCTGTCTTTATCGCAAACATTTTATTCACTACTTTATCAAGGTAACCTATCTACTTCTTTTATTTATTTTGGCCTGATCAGGTAAAATACCTAAGTAGGTACCTACGTAGACGTACCTACTTTAATAAAGATATTATCATGATAATGTAATACCAATATCTAAGATATATAGCATGATAATGAGATGATATCTATACATTTATTAAATATATAACGGATCGCTGTATTTATATATTGTTAGAATTTTTGACTGTTTGTCTGTGCGTTTGTGCACGCTTATCTCAGAAACGGCTTATCCGATTTAGACGTGGTCACTTATATATTGCGGTAAGCTTCACTTAACATTTACGACCTTACTTAAAAACGCTGCTAAAGTTTATGTAACGCCATTTAGTACGGCGCAGAGCAATTTTGCTGTGCGCACTACTAATAAACGTCATATAAAGATTAGCAGCGTTTATAAGTAAGGCTCTAGTATGTGTTTCTTTCATGCCTATCGGTTCATAAATAAATAAAAATGTAATAAGAACAGAAGAATAACTCTCTCGCCACTACCTACACTAAGACCAAGCGAGCGAAGCCGCTGGCGGGTCAACTAGTCTTTTTTATATTAATAGTAATACTAGCTTCGTCTTGCGGGTCCAGTCATGTGGAAAATAGCCGCCACAGGATATCATTAAATAATTGCAAACCCCAACAGCTGTTGTCAAAAAATTAAGTTGCCTTTATTACTGTCTTGAGGCCTACCGACACGGTAATATTAACATTACCATGCTACCGGCCCGGCCCAAGTGCCGCCATTCATAAATAATTAAATACCTACTTACCTACCTAATTTTTGTATACCTAATATACCTACCAACGTACCGTTAGGACCTGCGATTCAATAATGTTAAAAGTGTTTAATATATTATAATAATGACTATAAAGACCCTTACAATCCACACAAACTTCAACCAGATGGTAACGCAAAATAGCCATCAGAGCAAGCATGTATTTTTAAACGACCTACCTACCTAACTACGTTGTTCCAGTCACAGAAAATACGAGTTTAAAAAATCGGACTTGAAAGCAGTCAAGCTGTTATAATTATTTATAATTGGGTAACCTCGAAAATGTTCCGAAATCTTGTTTTATCGGGAGTGAGCGAGATGAGAGTCGAACCGCAACAGTCAATGCTATTCCATAAAGTAAACCAATGCAACTACATACTGAGACGTATTGTAATTTCTTTCTTTCTATATAATTTAATAGGTCACTCACTGGTAATACGGATTATTATTACCTATTTTGTAATTTCGTATCCTATGCTATTTGACTGTCCGGTTATAAAGATCTAAAAAATGTTAAAGACAATTAAATGACCATGCATTTATTACCTTTTCGCAATCGCTACGGCCGCGGTGGCCGGCTTACACCGCACACAACACAATTCCAAACACACAGTACACACGTACGAACGTCTGTCGGATGCCGGCCGGCGACGACAAGGGGGTTAGGTTATCTCAGCAAAGCGGGGGGCGCCGGGCGGCGGCGCGGGGAGTCGATGCGGGCCAGCCAATGACGCGTATGCTTACGTGCACGGTCACAGTTAAAATATATGTCAGAGAGACCAATACGTCTCGCAACTCGTTTCCAAAGGAAGGTATCTATTGTATTCTAGTGACTAGTATTTATCAGGTGCTTGTATTCCGCGTGAATGTGTTGTATTATCATCATCAAATAGAATACAACAAAAGAATAGAAAAAAATATTAAAATTAGCAATAGCTATATAAGGCAACTGGGGGAATTAAAACTATAGAGAGAAGTTTATATTCGTAATAAATAAGCTTAAATTATCGGAAAGGCACTTACACAACATAATTTTATTACAAAATTTCGGTTTACTTGGAGGATAAAACAGCTTGGGACTGATCACTCCAGGATCTACCAACTCGTGTATTACCATGTCAAAGTGCAGAGTGTCTTGCCCTACTAATACCATTATTATGGTGTCTTTTGTAAGGCAACACACTGGAGCTAAAAATAAACGATAATTTGTTATATATTATAAGAAATTGGCGATACAAAAAATGTAAAAAGACAAGCCCGCTGAGTTTCTTGCCGGATCTTCTCAGTCGTGGTGCGTTCCGATCCGGTTGTCGATTTAAGAAATATTAAATGTAATATGACAATTTAAAAGTGCCCCCGTAGGCCTATACAGAATTAACGATTTCATTTCATTTCACAATAAACATAACTTTTCTACCGACTTCCAAAAAAAGGAGGAGGTACGCAATTCGACTGTATCTTTTTTAATGTTTGTTACCTCATAACTTTCGACTGGGTGAACCAATTCTCGAAATAATTTTTTGTTTGAAAGCTATATTATATTCCCTTGTAGTCCCAAAAAAATTAAAATTTAAATTATAAATTAAATTTAATTAAATAGTTTTTGAAATACACTCCAATAACTGAAGAATAGAATGGAAGTCGATATTACATTTTTCAAATTGTACTTGTAATTTATTATTATTGCAAATTGTTATAGAAGTGTTGATACTAATAAAGTCAAAACTACTATCATCTTGGTAAATTCATTATTTTATAATATCTATACTAAATTGGTATCTCGGTACTGGTACCTGCGCAATGCGCAGAATACATACATAGAATGCTTGCTTAAAGGGTAGAATACCTTCTCATGGGGATAATACTGTCGGGTGTGATTATACGGTTTCAGACAACCAAGTATCTTTTATCATAAATGTATCATGTATGGCACTTACAATAAAAAATCTATTTTTCATCCCCCCATCTCGGAAAAAGTATTTTTGCTCTTCGATATCAGAGTGCAAGGGCCGTCATTAATAACTAGAGGATAAAGTTAATTGAATTTAGAACATCGCGTGCACTAAGTTTGTAAATTCAAAACATCATTAAACCTATTTACTTCTACCGCCATGTTGCCGAATTTATCATACAACCTTTTTTAATTTGTTAAAAACTCAGACTCGGAACCTTCTTGGTGTACTTTTTTTTAATTAGCTTTGCGCGCCCCATTTTATTTTCACGTCATATTGTTAAAACCTTAGGTCAAAACTAGTTATGTGTTAAGTATTATATTTTGTCATAATTTATAGATTATTCTGTAATACTTACCTTTCATAATGTAGTAGTTAATACCTAAACTGAAATAAAAATATCTTGTGATTGTAAATTGTTTTTTTTTTCATTTAGACATTTCCTCGCTGAGGTGGGATAAAAGATTTTTCACCCGTGCTCTTTTGATTCCCTCGCTAACGCTCTGGATTCTAATTTTTGGATCACTCGCTACGCTCGCGCCAAGATTTTAAAATCCATCGCTTGTTCGGTCATCAAAATAGAGTACGCGGTTAAAAAGCAACTTTGCTTTTTGTATAACACGTAACTATTATTATTCTTCTATATTCTCTATTCTCTATTCTTCTTCTATTTTAAACAAACGCTAAAGCGCTTTTAGTAAACGTAATTCTTGTGACGCAATACGGTAGTAGTTATAGTCTAGTAGTTATGATAACGAAATTGCTTACTTTTGTTATAAGCGTAATTATTTTGTATAATTACTAAATAACTTCTTTCGCTGCGCTACACCTACTTGAATGTGCTATGACAATGCTACAGTAGGTATATTAATCCTAACGCTTCCGTCGACGTTAGTTTCATTCACATATTTCTGTTCTAAGCGTAAACAGGATGCCGGGTTGTTAATATCAATATTCTTTATCTGAGTGACTAGAATTTATTTGATAGATGTCAATGTACAGTAGCAAGTAAATGCGAACGGGCCACTAGAACAAAGAATTACCTCAGGGATGACATACATTAGCATTTGCATTGCACGCTACGCAAAACTTGTATTTTACAGCTCGATTGGCATTGTGACTGTCAAAAACTGCCTTGACGCTTACGACCTTGTAAATGAGTTGCAGTCACGTTGTAATATATTAAAATATATTTAGGCAAGCAATAGCACGAACCGCTTTTTTGATTAAGGTAAATAAATTATTTACTGTTATATAGTTAGACATTTTATATACGTAATAAAATATATTACTGGCGAATGCCCGCGACTTCGTTCACGTAGGAGGCTCGGCCTTCGACCTCACCATAACCTCCTATCTTTTCTTTGTTTTTTTTTAAAATGTAAGAACCTTCTATGAAGTATTAGAAAACATTAAAAAAAAAGATGAATTAAATCCGTAAAGCCAGTTTAAGTTATAACGTGACCGACGTGAAATGGGGGTTCATTTTTATATATATAGACCAGCGAGTTTACATAGCAATGCTAGGCTAATATATTGTTATTTTGTTTTGGTCTTGGATCAATTTAAATCACAAAAATGATCGTCACAGTTAAACAGTAAATGTAATAATTAATCAATAATTACTTATATAAGTTGGTTATGTTTGATTGAATGAATGCCTATTTGATACGTGGAAAGTTAAAGCACTGTCTTTTTTATACTGTGACCCAGAATGAGTCTGACATGACACATTCCGTAGGGTCGTGCCTCTGCTGTAACTTCACTTGCAATATATCGATATGGTGAGAATCGATCCATTCAATAAATCTGATCCTTCTTGTTTTATCAACCCAAGGAATACGGGGAAAATGCCTTTTAAAAGTTACGAAGAAAAAACGAAACGAAATAGTACTTAGTATTTAATTTCAAAGTTCTTTTAAGTTTGTACAGATCGCGCGGTGAGAGTTTGGCTTTGGCCTTCGGGTGGAGGGGATTACTGCGCATGGGTACTGTCGCGCCATGTGACAGAGAGAGACAAGAGTCCCTCGTCTTCGATGTGACAGAGAGAGACAAGAGTCCTTCGTCCCTCTAGCCACCCTGTGATACCCAATTTTTGTCTTCTGCGCAATAACGGTCAAAGCCAAACTCTCGCCGCGCGATCTGTATTATGATTTAAATATGTATACAAATACATGAATTACTTCTAATTTTGGAAGTCATACAATTAGGTACAGTGTTAATCACACCTAAATAATAATCTCATAGGTGTTGCATTAAATAAATTTTTCAAAGTGGATTCGTCAGTAACAAAATAAAACAATTTCAAACTGTGTAACTTATCGAGTAAAATCGATATTAAACGTACATCACTATTATATCCTACTCCAACCAACCCGTAGTTGCGCAGAGCTATTTCTATCACTCTCGCCCAATCTCCTCTCGTTTTCACTTGTTTGGCAGCAGCTGATTGAATTCCTTGCACTGAACTTGCCGTTTTATCGCTACGCTCAAAGAGAATATAATACTAGTTGGCTACACTAAAGTGTTTGTGTAGCAAAACTTGTTACAAAAGCGCCACGTATAAGCTCGAAAATGGCTGGAAACAATGCACGACAAATACTGAAAAATGTGACTGAACTTAGCATCATAAAATGCAGAAATTGTGAGTAGCTTTCAACTTGTTTTTTTTTTATGGTTAGATAACCGTTGTTATGTTATCATTTTTATGTCCTGCCAGTGCTAACGCCCCGCATGCGGCCGCTTCGTAACAAGAGGTTCGCAATTGTTGGTCTAATTAAATCTAATTGATTGATTAATGTTAGAAAAATGAACTGATCAAAGTCCAAATATCTACTGAACGTCTAGGTAGGTTTAGTAAATATGTAGCTAGGTAAGTAAGGTATGGGATGGGGGTCTATCAAAATCATAAGAGTAGAAACTAGAAATTGACCTAACTAGCTAGCTTGACTAGCTCGGTTTGGTCGCTACAAATTAATATCATAATATAGAATTTTAATCTACAGAAATAAATATTTTTTTTGTTTGTACCGCATAACTTTCGACTGGGTGAACCGATTCTCAAAATTCTTTTTTTTTGTTTGAAAGCTGTGTGAAAGTGCTCTCGTGTGGTCCCATTTAATTTCATCAAATTCGGTCCAGTAGTTTTTAGTTACACTCCAACAACTGAATAGAATGGAAGTAGGTATTAAATTTTTCCAAATTGTACTTGTCAAAGAAATATTCCTATAGGTCCCACTTTGTTTTTGTCATAAAGCTAATTAAGCGCATTATTTTTTAGAACACCTTTTAGAAACCCTACAAAAGTTTTACAAAAAAAAATTACAATTCACAGTATTTTTTTAAATACCTAGAATGGGATTCGTGATGCGATTTATGAGACTTCTACCCCTCAAGTAGGTTCCTATACGCACCTACACTATCTTCATAGGCACCTAAGTATACCTACTTGTAGGTAGGTACTTGCTTTACGACAGGATTCTTCACAACCCAACGCACAAAAAATTATGTAGAACGTAATCGTATCGTTGACGTCAGGTACAGACTGAGTTACACCAGGAGCCGGCCTGAGCCACAGTTGTACCTACTACATGAATGATAGTTTGTATTGAAAGTATTCATACATAATGGCCTGGCCATATAGATTTCCCGGGAATTTCCGGGATTTTCGGTATTTGTATAATATACTTTTATTTTAATAATCATCAGAGTAAAAACTATCACAGATCGATGAAAATATAAAGTGAAAGAGAAGACGTTAAAAAACTAAAAATTAGCTGTGTCAGATAGAAAAAACATTTGAATGAAAATATGTTCTATAATTATTTATTTTCTATAAAGTGTACATGGTGGAATTGATAATGGATTAGTTACGCCTGTGACAGGTAAAGGCTATCTCTGTTCCGACTTCCGACATTCGTATGAAGATCACTCTGTTTGTATCCTTGTTCTTTCACAAGCTTTTGAAACTATGCGCTTAGTTCTTCTTTTTAGTTTGATTGTTGCATTTTTTCATGTTCATTTGTATCCGTTATGTGTTGTTAATAGAGACTGTAAAAACTCTTTCCGAAGAAAATTCGTTATTTGTACGTTTAAGTAGATACTATTATTGTACATATTCTTCATTTGCTGGTCGGACGTACACTATATAATTTTTCTCGTTTGCATTGCATAAGTATGTAATACATACTTACAAAACCCTAATACATACTATGTATCAGGGTTTTGTAACTATGACAGTTTAGATGTTTAAGGCATTCGCTATTATTTTGTTATTTTTATAAGTTATGTTGACTTTTTTGTAGCGACATTAATTTTAATGGCTACCTACTTATATTGGTAAATGCCCTAAAGTAATGTAAAAGTAAAAACATATAGAGAAAATGGATGCTTTTCAACTATGATGTAGGATAATAACGCTAATAATTTCTTGAACGGAGTTCAGAACAATTCAGTCCATTCGGCAAGAACTCTGCATCATCAAGCAACATATATTCTCCATCGTTCAGGCTCGCAGATATTGAATGGACGGTAAAGCATCAGTGGATTGTAGTGCAAGGTAAAATAGAGATTACGTGGTAGACTGCCATTACGTAGGGTCGACCAAATTAAGACAGCACTCGCGTGATCATGTGCTCGAGAATGGCTGGTGAATAGTGAAGAACCACCACCCAAACACTTTGCAATAACATATTCTTCCTCAATTTCCTGTCCTACGATATACTCTGGAAAAAGCTGGAGAGCACGGATATACCGCGAGAGCTATTCAGGGTACTAAGGTACGGGAACCAGGATAATAGCATACGATGGGCGGGTGCGATGACAGACTCTTATCGACTCGATTGTGGTGAGAGGCAAGTGGGCTGACCTCGCCCACTCTGTTTAACCTGTATGTGAATGACCTGATTGTAGCACTCAGTGGTCAGGATGGCGCATGCTATATATACCTACAGAGTCTGTGTCAACAATTTGAGTTATGCCAATGACTCGGTGCTACTGAGTGCGTCGATCTGTGGACTGAGGAAGCTGCTCGGTATGTGTAAAGAATGCGCTCGTGGTCATGGGCTA
Organism: Selenia dentaria; assembly: GCA_917880725.1. Classification (NCBI taxonomy): domain Eukaryota; kingdom Metazoa; phylum Arthropoda; class Insecta; order Lepidoptera; family Geometridae; genus Selenia; species Selenia dentaria. The sequence goes on from OU862879.1 coordinate 19,821,455, forward strand.
AAATATAATAGCAAGAAAAGCCAATACAGTCCTTCGGGCTATCGGTGTAGAATGTCCAACAAACATGCCACCTGTTCTACTCAATGGTGTTCTCCTGGATCGAGTAGGTCAAATTAAATACCTGAAATATGTGCTTACCTGAGATACTTAAAAACAGGCTGGTATGGAGCGTGAGCGAAGGGCCCTTTCAATACGAGCTCATATGATAGCCCGCAGGCTTGCGCATTGTTCAGACGGTGTGAAGGTCAAGTTCTTTAAAGTGTACTGCACCTCTATAGACGTGCATCTTGTGTTGGATACGGAATGTGCCTACAGTGCCTTCCGCGTCTTGTACAACAACGCGTTCCGTGCGGTGTTGGGGCTGCCTCGTTTCTGTAGCGAAACAGTTAGCGGAGGCGCGAACTGACTGCTTTCGGCGTCCCTGGTCAGCAAGGTGCTGAGCAGCTCCAATGCCGTCTTGGCCATGATTGCCAGCAGACTGGACTGCCCGTAGGTATATCTGGCATGGTTGCGGGAGGCAAGTCGCGGTTCCAATGTCGGTTAGGTTAAAATATTATAAATTATGTTGTGATGTGGTTTGACTTTATTTATTATGTGCATGTTTATTTTGTGATGTTACATAATTTCGACATTTTATTTTTTGCTTTATTTGATAATGATAACATGTAATTGATTGTATTTTATTTTAATGAGTTATGTTACTTGAAAATAAACAATTTTGAATAATTGTAACTTTGAATAAAGTGTAAATGACTAATCATGTAATTAGTCATTTACACTTTGGTTGGTTTGGTACCTATAAAACAAGTTTAAAACAATTTTTCCCCGATACTCCCGAAAAGCCCGGGAATTGGATTACAATTTTGCGATTCTGGCGAAGATTGAAAATCCCGGGAAATCCCGGGAAAGAAGCAAACTAATAGGTATACTACCTATACAAAATGCATAAGAGAAGTTTAGTTTAAATAATATAATGTTTTCATACCAGAAATATATATGTAACAGAAAGTATTAATTAATACCTACTTAGGTACCTACGTAGGTTGTGTGTGATTGTCTATTTAATCAAGCCATCTGCAGTACGGATATCTTATCTTTCATGCTTTGATTATTTAATGCAAACTTTCGTGCCTCCTGTATTATTTACTTACGTAGAAAAGTTACTTGAATCACATGACTTGTAATTAACGACCTTTAATACTTACCAACTACCTAGCAAGCCATTGGTGGGTTTGGTTCATTTTATTTCATTAGTCCTAACGTATTTTTAACGGGGACAATAGCTTAATACTATTGCTTACTATTGTTTACTTATTTTTCTGGTACTATACAAATGACAAAGACGAGGTTTAACCTTTTTTAGCAGCCGTGTATAATAAGGCCTGGGAATCTAGGTTTGATTCGTAATTGTCTTGTCTGTATCGTAAACACGTATATGAGTACTTACTCCAACGGCCTTATTAATAAACTTGGCTTACACCCGGAGTAGTTAAAACATCTATCTGTCAATTTTTCGCTTGCAGTAAATGTCGCGCGTGAAAGCAAGACAAAGCATGTTACGCCTAATATAGGTTTACGCAACGTTTATTAATAAAGACCCAAGAGTATTATTAGGTTGATTTATATTAGGAAATTTATAAGGCATTGTCTGTTAACATCCGATTAGGGAAAAAATGGCTAAAAATGCCAACCAACTTAATAAAATTCCTGACTAGACGTAGGCTCTGGTTTGTTTATAATACATTTTATACCATATAATTTTTGTTATAAAATTATTTCATTTTCGTAATTTCGTACTCTATGTAACTAACAGACACTACTACTATAATAACATAATTTTTTTTTATCCATTTAACTAGATAATTTAGAAGGCAGCATACGGCTAGACGTAAGTTTCTAGTTTCCTACCTAGAACCTCGTACCTAGCACCAGTTAAGTTAACACATACGACGGTTAAAATCAAATTGAGAGTTACAAGTCGATGCTCGGACGGCGAGCTTCGGTAGCCTAGCGGTTATGGCGTCTGACACGGGTTAAACCCATCCGAGCATGTGTTAACTATTTTTCTCTCTAAAATTGAAAAGTTTAACTGAACACATTTAACCATTTAATTAATTATAAAATTAAAATAATACACATTTTTTAGTTACACACTTAGTTTATTCAATCATGATAGTAGTAAGTAGTATCACGTCTAGGTGCCTATTGTTAATATAATGTCGAAGTTTTTAATTAGATTCTTCTTTTGTCCATAGATGGGACAGCCAAGAGGGTGGTGGCCTCCAAACCCATCGTGGAAATGGATGGCGACGAGATGACGCGCATCATCTGGGCCAAGATCAAGGAGAGGCTCATTTTCCCGTATGTCAAGGTGAGCCATCTATGGGACATGCTTCTTAACGATAAGAAGTGATAAGAATCTATTTACCGTGGCGTAAAAACTACGGTATAAATCCTACAGAATCAGTAAGGACATTTTCCAGGGTTTTTGGACTAAATGTAGCCTCTATGGTTATAAGCTATGTCCATTCTAAGTTTCATATAAATCCTTGTGTCGTTGATACGTGAAAAGAGGACTAACATTACCTACTTATAATTCAATTTTCGCACTTGTAATGTCAGTTTAATTTATTAATGTGATACGTGTTATGTGAGATAGTGTAATAAGACCTTATACGAAACAAATTTGCATTTTCAGTGAAAATGTAGGTAGACGTACTATATCTGTATTGCTACATAATGTATACACGATTTACCTACATACTTAGACGCGATACTTAGTATCTATCTGGTATGTAAGTGTTATGCGCGTGGCATATCATTTGGTAATGATATATAGGTGCGTTTGATTAGCAATGAGGGCATTGGTAGCGTTGACATTGTTGGCTCTTTTGTTAAAGCATTCGTAAAGCTCAAAAACGTTATTCTTGTCACTTTTTCCCACACCCTACTCGAACGCTCAACCGATCGACCTAAAATCGCATGATTATGGTGTCAAATATATAGTTGTCAACACAAACAACCATGCTCCGGACGTGGGTCAAAAATAACTCTTTTTTAGCTTTGCGAACGGTGAACAAAAGAGACCTGAACGATATTTACACCCACAGATTCCCAATTCGAACGCCCTTGTGAGCGTTTTTTCGCCAACATGGGTCTATTCGTACGCTCAATGTGGAATATGAAGTGATATTCATACATTATCCTTTATGATACGTAACGTGTATTAAGTACGTTAGGGAGGTTGTTCAGTTATATTAAGAATTAGGTGATCCGTCAGCAGCGCCTCGGGTGAATTTTCCCGAAATCCTTCCTTAGTGGTTACAACACAAAAGGCATCAACTGCCTACTTTTCATGTTTGTAACCCCGCAGCGGTTTAAAGCGGTTTTTTTAGGTACATTCTCTATTGTGGAAGTGTTTGCCTTTTAGGTTCTTAACAAAGGTAGCGATTATCAGGATATAGGTAATTACCTATTTCAATAACAAAAAGTCCATGTGCCTATTATCATAATGGAGAACCTAAAATAATTAACTTCATTTATTTTATTACTACATAACCATCTAACATACCCTACTGAACTCTAGATAACTAACAGATATGAACTATAATAACATAATAATGTATTTTAGTCCAGATAACTAGATAATCTAGAAGGCAGCATATATTTCATTAAACTTAATTGTTGTAGGTTATCTATATTAGTGGTCCTGTTATTGCCTGTTTTATCACCGATATATTGGAATCATAATTGAAAGTATCTCTATCCATCCACGAGGCTAATTGTTTGTCTTAGGACAACAGTCGTTAGGCTATGTTGGGGGCCTTCGGGCGGCCTGATAACTTCGACATAGGTTGGCCACTAACCTATCCACCATTCCGCACTGGGCCCGCGTGGTGGTAATGGCCCAACTCCTCTCTCTGAGAGGAAGACTCGAGTCCCAGCTGTGGGATCGAAATGGGCTGATTATGATGATCCACGAGTCCATGTATCTGTTAGTACGAGTATTAATTTAATACTACCTACACACTACTTTCACGCATTATTGCATAATATGTATCTTTATCAATTGGTGATTGACAGTTCATGTCTGCACACATTCTGATTGAGGTTTGTTTATCAGACTGAAATCAAAACGTTTATCCTATAGAACTAGGTCAATTTTATATATGTGTTTCGAGGTAAAAGAAATCATTTTTATTGTACGACTAGCGACTGCCCGCGACATCGTACGCGTTATAAGCTCGGCCTTCGGCGTCGCCATATATTCTCCCGTCTTTTCTTTATTTTTCTTTCTTAATAAAAGATTATAGTCAAGATAAGGATCCTGACAATAATTAACATAAAAATAAAACAATTAACGAAATTGTTCAATCAGTTCACGAAATAGGGATTCATCTAATATATAACGATGTAATATATCGTTATATAGATTGTACAATTTTAGAATGCCTGTTATGCGCCATCAAATCTAAAAAAAAATGAGAGTAAAAATCGCATGAGTTGGCTTTACTCCTCTCCGTCATTACAGTCTCCAAACAGGTCGCTCCTTATTGGTTATCCCTCACCGTCTCCTGTCAAAATTACCTTAGTTAGATCATATCTTAAAATTTTATGGATTTCAAGGAACTTAACTTAAATTTCTGTTCACGTTTAGCTGGACTGCTTGTATTTTGACCTGGGTTTACCTCATCGCGATGCCACAGAAGACCAGGTCACCATCGATGCAGCACATGCCATGTTGAAACACAACGTTGGGATCAAATGTGCCACTATAACTCCTGATGAGCAAAGAGTTGAGGGTAAGCCTTAACAATACCAACCATAAACAAAATGTAAGATTTTTGTTAGTGTACCTACATATTCATCATCATCATCTTAGCCGTAGGACGTCTGCTGCTGAACAAATGCCTCCCCCACAAATTTCCAAAAGGACCGGGTTGGAAGCGGCCTGCATCCAATGTCGTCCTGCTACCTCTATCAGGTCGTCAGTCCACCATGTCGGTGGAAGACCTCTAAACGGCATCAAAATATGTCACTAGTTTTACGATTTACAAGGTGCACTGACGGGCACTGAGGTACCATTACTGGCGAACAGATATTGTGTTTTTACGATCGATCCGATTATAGTCGAGTATTTCAGACGCATGTTGAATACTTGATGTTAAAAACTTTCTATTGTCCGTGTGCCTAAGAAACACAATATAAAGCTATGATCCTTTGCTAAACAATACAGACAGGCCACAATGGTACTAATTAAAATGTATACTACTCGTATACTATCCGTATGGCATGCTTATGCATCGAGGTATTAAGTATTATGTTTATGTTGATATTATCTAGATCTCATCGGCAACAATATTGGATGGATGCATATTCATATTTAGTGAAATTTTATTTTCTCAATTTCTTCTACGTTCTACCCTAGTCTCAGTGCATTTGGGGCCAGCGCTAGATACCTACTTCTTTTAGTTCTTGCTTCCCTGTTAGCCGTCACCACAACAAGGGGTTGTTCCGTACCTCAGAGCGCGATTGTTTAGTTGTTTTCTAACTCGCTCCGAGGTATGGAACGGTCACGGTTGTTATCGAACCTCAAACAGACTTTGACAAACTCGACATTGACAGATCACTTGATCCTTACCTAATTTTCTTTGAGACGAGAGAAGAAGAAGAAGTTTGTTGTTGTCTGATTGGTCAAAGTTATGTCAGATTCGGGTTGCAACCTTTTACCGATCGATTTTGATGGTTAAAAAGTTGCGACGCTCTGAGGTTCGGAACGCTCGAGTTAGAACAACCGAGTACCTGAGGTTCGGAACGGTGTTAGTGCGAAAAGTTGCACTCCGAGTGCGCTCTCACCGAGGTTCTGAACGCGGCCCAATATTTACATCATGCCTCACACAATCCGTCTAATAATCAACCTCAATAATCAAAATCATTCATCATTCTCTCAGTAACCGCCACTTTCGCAAACTTCCTCTAATTTAATTATTCATTAATTTATCTTAATCTAATTTATTCTCACTCCACACATCCATTAATATTCTCATCCAGCCTGCATGCTGTCTTCTTTTATTCGTTGTTATACGCCCTAGCATTTAAAAAATACTTCAGATGCATGTATGATGTACATGCATCGAAATGCGAAATGTTACACGACAGGTTTATTACGGGTTTGAAAATGTTGCCTTTCACGTTCAGAGGCACCGTGGATCACATACTGTTGCTGTGGGGGCTGTGGCCTGCCGCTGTTTCATTCAACCCGAGTCGACTCGATGCGCAGCTTCACGGTTCACAGATAATACCTATTACTTTCTTCTGGATGATTGGCCCATGTTATTTTCTTATTCACAATTGAAATAAATATACAAAGTTTCCTTAGGATGTGCTTAGGTTTAGACATGAAACATAAATATTCCTTTCAGGCTGAAATTAAAAATGTTCGAAACGAATGGATTTCAATGAAATTTAGGATGTAGATAGATGAGGCGCTGGAATAACATAGGTATAGGCTGCTTTTTCATCATCATCATCATCATCGTCCATCACCACGCGGGTGACATCGCGGGGCGCAGCTAGTTATAAAATACTTATACCTAATTGTAAGTTAAATTTTAACATAGAATCGCGATAGCCTAACAATTAATTATCCCTTTCAGAGTTCAAATTAAAGAAAATGTGGCTTAGTCCAAATGGCACAATTCGTAACATCCTCGGGGGCACTGTATTCCGGGAGCCTATCCTGTGCAAGAGCATCCCAAGACTGATCCCTGGATGGACTCAACCCATTGTTATTGGTCGTCACGCACACGGAGACCAGTACAAGGCGCAAGACTTAGTTATCCCCACAGCGGGAAAGGTAAATGTTTAAAATTTTACAATAATTAACAAGTGCAATTTGAAAAAAATAATATCGACTTCCTTTCTCTTACTTTGGTAAAAATCAGTAATTGGAGTGTAACTCAAAAACTACTGGACCGAATTTGATGAAATTTAAATAGGGCCATACGGGAAGCAACACCTTAAAAAAAAAGAATTTTGAGAATCGGTTCACTCTATCGGAAGTTATGAGGTAACAAACATAAAAAAAATACAGTCGAATTGAGTACCTCCTCCTTTTTTGAAAGTCGGTAGAAAACATGCGGGGCTGTCTTTGGGGACTGTCGATAGAAGTGTAAGTAACTTGAAGTGTTCGGTGACGATGACGCGAGTTCCATGATTTTAGTTCACCCAAAAAGTGCTCAACGCGCCTAAAGAAGTTTTTACTTCAAAAATCCTCATTATTTAACAATGGTTAAGCTTAGGTACTCTACTAGGGCTACTCAGGATTAGGTATAATATTAAATCATAATTATTTTTTTTATTTTTATTTACTTTTAATGGCAATCACATTAAACAAAATGAAGACTTCTTGAAATGACATTAAAAAATTTGCCTTTATTGATAACCTTATTTGTTATAACATATTTAATTGAAAACAATTTATGTGACCGACACTACTTAGGTACCTAAACTATTAATGTCGTAGGCTGTTGACATTATACTGCCGAAATACAGATAATGAAAGATAATAAAAGAATAGCGTCGCTTCCTTCAAACTGTACCTATGCGTAACATGTGTAGATATCATTTTATGAAACTTCTACGTAATGATGTGTTTTTGTCTAGGTCGAGCTGGTTTATACTGCAGCAGATGGTTCTGTAGACAAGCGCTTACTGTATGACTACAAAGGCCCCGGAGTTGCCATGGCCATGTACAATACAGATGAATCCATCCGTGCATTCGCACACTCCAGTTTCCAGGTATGTTTGCTCTTACAATACAATACAATGAATCATTAGGACAGTAACTATGAAAAAATCTTTTAATGATCATTGTATTTACTCAGGTTGCACTGCAAAAGAAATGGCCCCTATATTTGTCCACAAAGAACACAATTCTCAAGCGATATGATGGTCGCTTCAAGGACATCTTCGAAGAAATATACCAGAGGTCAGTCACTCTTATTTAAATCAAGATAAAGAAATAAAATCATTAAAAGAAGAACCGGTGCGGTACGTCACACCCACAGTAAAATATGGTGGCAAGAACCTTATAACATAAGTCGTCTAATATCATTTCAAGGATGCGAGCAGGTATTTGGTATGCAGGTAGTTGAAAGCCTTTTAAGCGCTGTGAAATACGTGTAGATTTTGAATAGAATAATATGTTTGACGTACCCACACAACAATAAAATTGGTACCTTAAAATAACTTTGTCATCTAGAAAGGTTATTAGAGTTTTACAATGGGTGACAGACAAACAATTGTACCATGTTAGATTTCATGCGCCGCGTTATCAGAAACTGGTTGGATTTGGTATAGTTCAATGGGTCGCACTGAATAACCTTTTTCTCGTTCTCTTATTCGAAATTACCGTAAATCTTAAAAAGTAATACTTATATCTAATGTATGCTCAATCCCTCCATATTAATAGATATCTATTTAATTTATATTTATGTAGCATCGTATCCTGTAGAATGGCCAGCGAGGCCAGCCAATGGGGGATCAAAGTTTTTTTAAAATACTTCGGAAGCACATCATCACGCACATCATTATTTCAATTTAGTCACAATTGAAGATGAAACAACACGAACAAATTAAAAACAATTGAAGATAGTAATCTTCAATTGTTTTTAATTTGTTCGTGTAGTTACTCACACTGTGTTATTACGTATTATGAAGTGTAACAATGGGTAGTCTGCGTAACATTGAATAACATAACAACCTAACAGACGTTTCATAAACACTTGGCGGCCCCTTTTTTATAATTTATACTGAATTAAAATAAAATCATTTTTTAAAAACCCGTTAGGTACAAGCTTAGATTAATCATTGGTCTCGCGTCGAAGCGCGCGCGCGGAGACTAATCATTAATCTAAGGGTAGGGGAAGGTGGGGCAGCCTCATACAGTTTTTCTATTTCGTCTTATAGAGTTTTCTCTGGCATCAATATATGTATAGATTCATTAAAAACTGGTACTCTAACTATCTGACTTTGTATCAAAAACATGTCATTTGTGTAAATACACATGTGAGACTTTTTACAAAAGTTTAAAAAAATGTTTAGAAATGTATGAATGTACCCCACATGCGGGGCACTCTCATACAGGCTATGGGGCAGATTCATGCATGTGAAAAAATACACAAATTAAGCAAGAAATGTTTAATTATTTATCAAAATAAAAATATACAAACACAACGTTCTCGAAATTAAAAGCAATTAGTCTCTATGAGCAACTAATACTAAGTAATAATCAAGAAATACTAAGTAAAAAAGAGAATAACATAAATGTAGGTAGTTTTTCTTTTTATGGCACTAAAGGAATTTAGTTAACCTAACAGTCTTTTAGATCAGTCAAATCCGTATTTAAATATCTATGTCCTAAAATTAAGTAATATAATTCTTTCTATGTATTAGTCATATCAATAATCAACAATTTCAAGAGTTATCACATATATCATGAGTATTTTTAAATGTAAAACATTCAATGACTTGGAAAGTATCTTATCTAAACAATAATTAGATTAATGGACGTTATAAAAAGAGAGATCTTTGTTAAAACTTAAAATACTAGCAGTCCTAGCTGTCTTAGCTGATTTAGGATCCGGTAATATCAAAACTATATCTGATAGATCGACTGATCCTTCGTCTTTGACGTCTGGAAATACAAATTTATTTAATTTCATTGGCTTTAGCAAATTCATATGCAAGTTTTTTAACTTGGATACATGTCAGTCCATAGTGCATCTTAGAACATTCTAAGATATATTTATTCAATAGATCCTCTTCTGATTATGTAAAAACTTGCTGCGATGCAAATTTAGATTCAAACACACGATTTTCGCTATCATTATCTTGTGTTTTGCGGAACTTTTTGATTCGGCTTTGTAGTGTTTGTGCATTAACTCCATATTTGCCTGCTAAGTTCCTTAAAGAGACTATGTTTTGACAAACTTCAGCGATAGCTTTTAACATTGCCTGTTCGTCCACCTCTCCACTCCTAGTTCCCTTTTTTTTGTAATTTCTGACCATATTTTTTCTGTAAAACAAAATTCGATATCATTTCAATTCTAAAAATTAAATAAAAATGTGCACATTCATACAGTATGAATGTACCCCGCTTACTGCTGTATGAACCTACCCCATCAAAAGAAAATGAAATAGAAATATTCCTATAAAAAAACCAACCATATTTATCATTATTCACGTATCAATTCACAAACTTGATCCTATTATCTTTGAAATAAAACAGTACGGAATAATCTAGATAAAAGCTTTTATTAAAATAAAGATGTTTAAATTGAGGTTATAAAATTACTTACGCGTGGCCGAATCACGTTCCGTGTCACCTCGTCGCGAGTTTCAAACCGACTGCTGTCAAACTCCGTGAGCCAACCCACAGATAAGTAAGTCACGCGTACACGCATAAGTCGTTCAGTTAATGCGCTCCTAACAACAGATGTCTCTAGTGTATGACGGTGCCCCTTGTATGAATCTGCCCCACTTCCCCCTACAAGTACCTGACCGTGTCATTTAAATGTCAACAAATACATAACATGTTTTCAGACTGTTATAAATAATAGCTTACCTTTAAATGTCTTTCAAATCACAAGTAAAAATTTCAATGAAAAATTTCTCTCTTTTGCCTCGACTACATTTTAGTCAAATCCTCTTGCTTTACTTTACTACAATGAATAGAATGCGCTCTCTACTTAGCTTTTTTAAACAAAATACTTGCATATTTTTTCTACAGACTTCCAAAAAGGAGGAGGTACTCGATACGACTGTATTTTATTGTTTGATAGCTGGTGCTTCCCGTGTAGTCCCATTAAAATTTCATCGAATTCGTTCCAGTAGTTTTTCAGTTACACTCCAATAACTGAATAGAATAGAAGTCGGTATTAAATTTTTCCAATTGTACTTGTTAAACCAGACATTAGGGTCGAGCCTCGTTCGTCCTGTAATTTCACTTAGGAACTTTGATTGGAGGCAGACTATGGCACTGCAGCTCTGGTAATAACCGTTAAGGTAAAAACATGAAGCCCCGGACAAGATTTCGCATAACTACCGTTTTGATTAAAATCACTAGCATGCTTAGTAGGTACTCTAGGTAGGTATTCCAGGACGCTTTGTTGTGAGATTTGAGAGTGAATGTCATACAACATAGAAGAATGGCTTCTCTAAACGTTTTCTACCGTTTATTTCATGGCGAATGTTCTGAAGAGCTCTTTAATCTAATTCCTTCCCCACCATTCCGATCCCGATATACTCGTTCCGGCCTAGCATTGCATCCATATACTGTTCAAAAATTCTTACCACGAACCAAAAATTTCCTACCTCTGCCGTGTAAGTAAATTTTGGAATGCTCTGCCGGCGTACCTACGTATTTCCTTGGAGCTATGACCCTGGGTCTTTCAAGCGGGGCGTGAAAAAGCATCTCTCAGTCATCATAGGTGTGGCGATTAACGCAGCTTACAGCTGCATTAATGGTCATCGTTTCTTGATTCCATCTTCGATTTCCATCAGGCGAGAGGGAGTCACTTGGATGGACCATTACAAAAAACCAACATTTACTCAGATCTGTTATTAAGTCTAGATTCACCATTAAGCGTACTTCACGAATACGGCCCTAGGTGGTGGACAGGAGTTGCTGATGCTCTACAATTGAACACGTCGTAAGTCGTGCAAGTATTACCGACTTAAGACTACCTTAAAAAACTGTTCAACGACAACTCACAGACTCGCCATAAATTTATCTCGTTCCTTATGCAGTGATTACAAGAAGAAGTTCGAAGATGCAAAGATCTGGTACGAGCACCGGCTGATCGACGACATGGTAGCGCAGGCGATAAAGTCCTCCGGCGGTTTCGTCTGGGCCTGCAAGAACTACGACGGAGATGTGCAGTCAGATATCGTTGCTCAGGTATGCTGAATATGATCTTACGAGTAGATTTATTTGTTGATTTACGAACCACTACAGATTCTATAGTCTGTACCTTTTAACATATGTTTTATTGGAAGATTTAGACATAAGCTGCGTATTCCAAGCATTAAAAACTAAGTTAACTAATTTAAGCTAAGTGTTCATAATTCGGCTTAATTATAAGCGAGTCTATATATATACCTACATATGTCCTACTAATACTTATTATAAACGCCAAAGTTTGGATTGTTTGGATGGATGTTTTTTACACTTTCACTAACAAACGGCTGGGCAAATTTTGATGAAATTTGGTGTGGAGGTAGACGATGCGCTGGATTAACACATATACTTTCATCATCAGCCAACACCAGGCGGGTGTAACCGCGGGGCGCAGCTTTATAAAAACTTAAAAAACCATTCTACTGCAAACAATAAATACATATATAATAGTGTACATAGATCATAAAAATATATATATGTAAGTACACATCTTTACGATTTATATTATACACTATTATATATATTTATTGTTTACAGTAAAATGGTTTCGTCTAGCTAGAGTATGTTACGTGGTACCAAGGTTTGTGGAAGTGAAATGGTGGATCACATAGTTGTACGATACGAGTAGTTTAGTTATTCTGCAAATTTGCTTATTTTCAACCAAATGAGGTTTTAGGTTGTATTTATGTAATTTTCTTATGATTCTGCAGCCTTTGATAAAAAACGAATCAGTGGATTCGTCTCATTCGTCAGCGAGTGTTAAAGGATATTATGACCCGTCAATATAGTCAATGTGACGACTGACGACGGTAAACCACGATAGGGATGCGTATATCATCGAAACTGCAAACCTGCATATATTTTTATTGCATATCCAACATGAACAAATCGTGTTGAACGTCGTGAACAAGTATTTAAATAAATATCTTTAATAAACCGTCCCAATAATGTACACACTTATACCTAAAACAAGGGAGTTCCGTTCTTATTTTTTAAATACGTTATTAATTATATGCAACGTTAAGTTATACAGCGTATAAACAAAAAGTTGTAGTATTACAGAAAGGTATGCATAATAAAAATTATGTAGCTTATATTATTACCGATAACTATTAACCGAATTTTTTGGACTGCTTGAGTATTAGAGCGAAACTTTGGTAACTCATAACACTGAATGTTTACAACTTGGGACGCAGTAGTTAGGTCCCAATAGTATGCAAACTTCTGCGTGTGTGATTTTAGTATTACTACACCTTTTTGTTACACGCTGTAAATAAATAAAAATATAAAATTATAGTGATAAAAAACACCTATGACGCACATACTCAACATTTATGTTATCAGGTAATAAGTCGTTCGCCTGAGTTTCTAAGAGCCATGCCTTCTCATTACAATTGCAGTGTCATTCAGACTTATTAGTCTATCCAGCACTGCACTGCGTCAGCACAAGATATTGGTTCATTAGTGTTATCTGCCAGTGTTTTGTTCGGGTTCTTTATCTACTTGTCTACGGCAAAGCGAAAAGAAAGGGTCATGATTTATTTATGTGCGTATTATAATAATCTTTAGTGTCTGTTTAACCTAGTCTTTTTTAGGTTTTCAATAAACTAAATTGCACTTACTCATACCAAATACATAACTAACATGAGACACTAAAGATACATAAAACTTGCAACGATAAGAAACAAGTTTTTTACGCAATTAGGTAAGTATGGTAGATTGGCATAACTTTTATGGAACAATTTTAAAAGCATAACTACTTTAAGAATACCATTCTAAAGCATACATTTACTTACGCATATTGATATATAAGCATAAGGGAAAAATAAAGTTTTGAAAATTATATGGGGTGTAGCGTAGGTAGCTTTGAATTTCGGCAAGTACAATACTTTGACAAGTCGCTTACTTCGTCAAGTACCTTGGTATTTTATCCTGAAAGTGCTGCGTTATATCCTTATATAACGAGGTATGGCCTAATTCTGGCGCCTTGCAGCGCCTCCCAGCGCTTAGAACTGTAGTTTTTGCGTAGTACTGTCTGCACTCGTCACCCCGAGACAATGCTTTTTGAGTATCTTTCGGTCAGTAATGTCACTTGCTACAGCGCCCTTCACACCATAACACAGTAATGCTTACGCAGTATTGCGTTGCAGTAGAATATCTGGCACAAGTAGATGAGTAGTATATAAGGAGTGCAATAGCCGAATTAATGCCTACTGTTCTATTTTATTAGATCTCGCTATGATTGTGACTCACGATACACTTGTTCGGGTTCATGCAATCACAGAACGTGATCTGTAACCCAATTCAGAGGCCATACACACAATTTGCGAAGAAGTATTCGTATCGTAAGCGTGTTGACGCTTACGACGCGTCACGCTTCGGCGTACAACAAAAACTTTAACTTGTCAGTGCCACAGTTGCCCTAGATGTCAGTTTATAAGTACTGTTTCACGTGAACGACGCGTTACGTTACACTTACGCAGTTATTCGTACTAGGCCCAACGATAACTCAGCTGTGGACTGATTCGGTATTTATATCATGCGATTATGTATGATTCACGTTGTGTAAATGTATAATACGTACAAACTTTCTTCGTAAACGTGAAATAGTATTTCAATTGATACCATCCTACCTATGTGAAACCCAACCCCGTATCGGTATAGGACGACCTACCCAGGCGATATTCAAAACATTTGACACAATTTTAGTACTTACCTAACAATGTTCGTTTCTATTTAATATTATTGTGGCACTAACGATTTATGTTAAATACAGCGTGTAACAAAATGGTGAGGTAATAATGAAAGGTGTGCATGTAAGTACCCACCTATAGTCAGGATTCACGGCAAAATATTATCCATAATTTTTTGAACAGTATAGACCTGCCTATTCTTGGAGTTCTTTGGGGTCAATGCACTCTGCAATCCCCACGTCACCTATTCATTCACCTCCCTTCCCCCCATGCGCCCTCTACCCGCGACGCACCCCAGCCCGGGTCTGCTTAGGTCCTTTGTTTACCTACTCTACGTTCTGGAGGTAATTGCCGTCTTTGGTCTAGTTATTCAGGGATGAACCTGCTTGAGTATTAGAAAAACTTCGGTAACTGGGAATTTTTACTACTCCCTTTTGTACACTTTGTATACCTATGTGATAGTATGTTTGCATGAAACGTTTACAAAACAGAGTCGTTTGATATAGTATCGAATCGGTCGATAAATCGTCAAGTTGTGAAAGCTTGCGATCAGCCATCCGGCTTTGTCTGCCTACATACCGCCATATAGGAGCTTGGATTTATGAGTGGGTTTATGTGTGGATAAATCGACACCGCTGTATTTATCTGATAAAACTTTCCGTCTGGTTTTGCTTTAAGTATATCACGTTTGCGTAAAGAATAGCAATATAATTTTATCTACATTTAACCTACATACTTATAATTGTGCCCTGTTAAGTTTAATTCGTTGCTTTGTCAGGGTAGATAATTCCAGTCATAATTGTTTTATAACGGCAATTTGGGTTCAAAAGTGTGAATTTTTTAAGAGCACAATTAATTATGTACTTAGGTACCTACAATAGATACCGCAAGTATCACTGTATTGAAACCAAGCGTGCCGACATTTTAATGAATTAAGAGCATTGCATAGCTAGTACTTTCCATGCATAAAGAGAAAACTCTTTCTACCTCTTAACATTGTCCGATTTTGTGATTTTTTTTTCATGGAGTCATGACATTGTTTACCGTACCCGTACGTTTTGTTTTTTTCAGTATTTCAAAGTACTATAAATTTCCTTTTTTAGAACTTCAACAAACTGAAAAAATCAAAACGCACGGGCATAGTAAACAATGTCATGATTCCATGAAAAAAAAACACTGAAATCGGACAATGTTAAGAGGTAGAAAAGAGTTTTCTCTTTTAGCATGGAAAGTACTAGCTATGCAATCCTCTTAAATTACGTGAATTTAGCAACATATAAGTATTTTAAAATAACATGCCTGTAATAGGAAACATGTTCTTACCTTTGGAGGTTCGAAATTTATGGGCTATTGCAGTTAATTATCAAGAAATTTAGCTTTCGCGGCGGTCCGGCTTCAACAGACGCGGCCGGACTGTAAGTAGCGGCGGCCAACCGTGACTCTTGGTCGGGGCCCGGGCACGGGAAGCAGACGCATTTGCGTTACATATCAATTGTAGGCACATATTTATCTGTGATACGAGTATATCTATGGAACTAATAATGATGAAAATTAAATTGTATTAAGTATCCTCAAGAAAAAAATGATATGTTGGTTTTTTCCCAGGGTTATGGATCTCTTGGCATGATGACGTCAGTGCTCATGTGTCCCGACGGACGCACTGTGGAGTCTGAAGCGGCGCACGGCACTGTCACCCGCCACTACCGTATGCACCAGCAAGGGAAACCAACTTCTACTAACCCTGTGGCTTCAATCTATGCCTGGACCAGAGGGCTGGCCCACCGTGCCAAGCTAGATGGGACTCCAGAGTTGGATCGCTTTGCGACTTCACTCGAGGAAGTAAGTATCAGTTACAAGGTACCTACTCGTACTTCCGAAGTCCAAAAGGAAGGTTATGTGTTTGAGCTATATACAGGTTGTCCCGAAATTCAACGATATACTGGTACCGGGCTATATAGAGGCTAAGGTATACCAGTTATGAAAAAATAAGAAAATATTCAATTTTTTTCTAACATGGAGTGTCAAAGTTAACTGACAATAATTTTGTAAAATATAACTCGTCATTACGTAATTTATTTTACTTAGATATCAATGTTTATTACTTTCTTTTGTGGTTGCGATTATTAGCACTGTTATTTGAGATTACATTATTAAAAAGGTTATTAAAATATTTACAACTTTTTCAAAAAAATGTGTTATTGCGGCTAAGTGACATGGATTTACTTTCTAATTTTTTTCATAACTGGTATACCTAGGCCTCACTCCCGGTACCAGGTTATCGTTGAGTTTCGGGACACCTGATATACGAGTATGTATGAAAGTCAGTTTCTATATCTGCTCGTAACTATCGTATACAACGGCTCAATCGATTTCGATAAGTCATTAGATTCACCTTGATGGCGCGAGTCTGTGGCGCGAGTGTCAGTAAAATATTTTAGTAATCAAAATGACGGATTTATGCCGTTTATTAAACTTTTAGATAGTATATTGTTTTTTACACGCATCCTATGTAGACTTTGTTTGTTTGATGTTTTAATACATCGGAATTAAAAACTTGAAACGGATTAATTCGCGTATAATTTTATGTTATTTTATCCCGACGCCGACGTTTCGAACACTTTTCAGTGAACGTGCAATGGTCACGGGTAAACTGTATGACAGTTGTTTGTTATGTCTGAAACGGCGGGATAAAATAATATAAAGACATACGCGATTTAATCAATTTAATTGTTTAATTTCAATGTATAAGAAACGCGAAAGCCAAAGAAATCAATAGTATTAAAACAGTTTTATATCAACCACTCGTTCCATTTCGTGGAAAGTTTCTGGCCTTTATCACAATTCTATTAGTACACCGCGTACACGTTCAGGTCAGCCGCAGAATACCCAATAGTACGATTCGGCGAATGCATAACAAATAATATTATATCGTTCAATCAATTGCGTGTGTATTAGCAATCAATCGACGGGGGTTATTTTTTATCTCAAAAAAGTAGCGATAAATCGCCAAACTGCCAGCAAATCTTCGATAACAGTTTGATAAAAATGTTTGTGTTAGTAAACACGATTAGGGCCGGGCAGTTAGATACAAAATGTTTATGTATGTTCCCGACAATGGGCGAAACCATTAGGGCTTTTTTCAGGGTTTTCGGAAAGCTTTTTTGGATGCTTCCTTAACTTTATTCTCGTTGCCACTTTACTGGGATTAAGCATACGGGCGATTCTAAAATGCCCTCGCGTTACATATTTAAACCGGGCGAGCGAAGCGTCTCTATTTAATTGGCCAAATTGACTGTATCTGTCCGTATGTTTGTTACGTTGTATCTAGGTATACCTACGTCTTCCTGTAATGGTAGCATTTTTCAACAAATCTGGACGAACCTTGGTATGCCTGTTCTACTATTTAATTTAATTTTTATGTCGTTTGTGATTTTGAGTGGGGAATGGGGTGATTTTTCTTAAATTTTCCGATTTTAATTAAATTTGGTACATATCTACACATGGTGGGTAAATGAAAAAGAGGAATTTAGAATATGAGCATAATTTTGGTTAATTGTGTTCCGTTCCGAGATAATAGGGTGTGAAGTATTGCGAAAAATTATAAATATTCAAATTATCAACGGGATAGTTGTTTCCGACGTCCGATATTTCGGCACTGTTGCAAGCGCCATGATCACGGATGACTGCGAAAAATTGCCGCTAATTAGACTATATGCTGGCGAGGTCTACTGTTTGCACTTCGCAGGATAACTATAGTTATAATTGTTTATAGTAGCTATTTAATTGTAAATAGCGTATTCCAATTCCCTCGATTCGGGAATGAACGCTACGAAAACTTGGTAACTTGGGGAATTTTCGTTTTCCGCATCGAGAAACGAGCCAAGAGGCTAGGCTTCTAGGTAGGTATAATGCATTGCAGACTCATCAATGTCAAGATAAATTTGCGTCGGGCCGAACCAGTAGGTCTACCATGAGTTTACAACATTGACAACAATCGATGCTCGATATCGACTGCCGCGAAAAAATGAATGAAAAAAAGTGCAGTGCCACCTCGCGGTCAATTGTAGAACTAAATTTGACAGCGAGAATGCCAATCACAAGCTTAATCGGTAGACGAGATCGAGTATCGACTATATCTCTTCTCGTTCCCTCACTGCTGACGATCGCGACCACGTTCAATCAGTCTCCATTGGGTGCGGTCATAGGCTGTGTGAACCGCACGGTGTATGCTACCACCCACCGCCTTCTTAATCGTGTCAGACCATCATATAGGCGCCCTTCCCTGACCACGTCTACCGTCAATTTTTCCTAAAATAATGATCGACTATATGATGACATTTATGTTGCCAACTCATGGTAGGGCTACAGTATTAGTGAAGAATGTACAAACAGCTGTGTTAAGGTTAAAAAGGTACCTATATTGTAAGAACTGCGTAAAAGGATAACAAGCGCATAATGCAATGCCACGCGTAAAATTTGCATAAGTGTAACATAGAATAAACAATAGTTGGTATACCGTAATCGTATTGTTGAGGTATTCAATACAAACTATGAGTTATCTGTGCCACACTTGTACTAGAAAAAATATAGTTTACTTTACGATTACAGTACACAAACTTAAACTTACCCAATTTTTTGTGCTAGGCCCACTGAAGCTTAAAACGAGTTGAGGTTTGATTTCGCATAGCTCAGAGCAAAGACGCTCGTCCCGTGCCAGTTTTCTTTTAGATTCTCAATAGTTACATCTCTACACCAAAATATATTTCCTTTGTCAGAGACAAACCACCCACCCTGGCTTGCCTTTGTTGTGGTCGCGTATATAGTCATACGATATGTTCGTTGTGGTAGATACATAGTCCACGTATGCAACGCATTATGACACCTATGCCCGATTTCACCAACATTTTAGGTAATACCTAAGCAAAATTAGGTGACTTTTTATACTAAGTATTACTAAGTGTTACCTAACTGGCTTATGTGTCACCTAAAAGGCTAAAATAGTGGTGAAAACGGTCATTAGACTCTTGAATTTGTATGAAATCAGTTGAATCAGAATATACTTATCATACGCAACGTTGCGTGTAATTGCGTGTGTTAAGTATGTTTCTGATTCATACAAATTCAAGTCTAGATGTCATAATGCGTTGTATACGTTGCATACGTGGGCTCAGTTTGTCTCTACCTTAATTGTTTAAATACAGATCTAATACATACAACAAAAGTAACAAAATGGACCCCCTGTTAGGCGCTACAGAATAATATTTAACTGTGGTTTATTATTTTAAAGTCTTTATGAGAACGAATTTTATTTGTCCTTTGTCGTTATAAGTTGTATTTTTAATTAGATGTAGCTTTAAGTCGTTAAAAAATGCGGTTATGCGGTAGAAGAAGAAGATACTAGACAAAAATCTAATATCTTCTCTTCGTTGCGCTCTTGACAGAGCGGCCGTTATCGTCGTGTAGTAGTGTTGGTGGCCAGAAGTTATACGCCTCTAATATATCTAGGCACAGAACAGTCTCTAAATACGAAACAAGATAGTGTGTATCTTTAAATCTAACTTACCTTACAATGGGTGCGGAACGCAATCTAATTGATTGCAATCACTGCGATAACTTGATGCATTACAAAATTACAACTGATAAAAGGATTTAAAAATGATGTATTTTAATTGCAGGCTTGCGTGGAATGCATCGACAGCGGCAAAATGACAAAGGACCTGACTATTTGCATCCACGGAATGGCTAACACTAAAGAGGGAATGTTCTTACACACTGAAGACTTCCTCGAAGCAATTGCCGAACAGTTGGAGCGCAAACTCTCAAAGTAATTTAAGCTTAATAGTATAAATACATTTATCAAACCCGTAAAAGAAAAACGTAATCATTATCTTCTCGAGAAAAAATATGTACTTAGAGACTTAGACCAATAAAACTGTAGCTACAATAGTAAATCCACCTCATGGAAAGACATGCTCGTTTAAATAAGCTTTCTGTGATATTATATTTCCTAATATCCATACTTACCTACCTATGTATGTCTTATGCATTACTTAAGTACCGTAGGACCACAGATATATGTGTACAATAGATAAATGCGTGAACATGGTTGGCTGCCGCTACTTACAGTCCGCGCGCGTCTGTTGTTGCTGTAGGACGTAGGAAGTATATTATGCGTAAATTCATGTAATTCATTAGAAGTATTCAAATTATCAACGGGATAACTTGTGTGGTATCTACTGTACTTATATATATGTGCGTTGGACTATAATGCCCGTTTTCACCAACATTTTAGGTAACTCCTAAGCCAGTTAGGTAACACCTAGCAGTACAAAAATGTCACCTAACTTGGCTTTGGTGCTACCTAAAATGTTGAGGAAAACGGGCATAAATCTGTTACTTAGATGCGGTGCTTATTTTACGGTACATTTACATACCAAATATGCACAAGTAGGTACTTACATGTATGTACACTACCTAACAGTGATGTGAACCTTAAAAATCCATACCCATGTCTATGTGTGTTTGTTGAGAGCCGTATAAAGAGTTAAGTAGGATCCGATGATCCGACATTTTCATTTTGTTTGCAAACAGTCGCCGTGTTTTGTGTGGTATTATAAATCAAGATGCAGGTCTCACAGTGTGACCTCACTAATGAATGAAATGAAAAAGACTGAACTATACAGTAATTTGGTTTACTAAAACATCAGAACAAGTGAATTCAAAATAACTCCCAGTGTACCTATTGGCAGTGAGATACACTTAACGAATAATTAATTGAGATTCTGTAAGTTTAAATTGCATTTTATAAGATTAAAGATTATTTTTAATATGAATGATTTGTTTTCTTGTGTATAACTATACTCTTAACGTGAAACGATAAAGAATTGCATCGATTGCAAACATCGGCCAAGATATCAATCAGATATCGCATACAATTTTATACTGCTGTTCTAAGAAAATGTATAAGCAATTGCAAAAGGTTTGTAATAAAATCGTACAATTGAACGATACATACATAGGTATGCTCACAGATGAGCTCGATATCGAATTGCTACTACGACGTATCGACTTGCGATATTCAAATCCAAATTGTATGGGGAGTCCTTAGGACATACTAGGTAGGTACTAATATTATATATCAACAAGAAAGTTTGTATGTATGGATTCTATGGATGTTTACATTATAGATGAAGCGCTGAAATAACAGTATCCTTTTTGATCATCATCATCCATCACCACGCGGACTATCCGCGGGGCGCAGGTAACATATAAATTTGCACTTGGCCAAATATTTGTTACTTATTGTTGTACTTTTGTTTTTCGATTATCTATGCGATGTTTGATGTTTGAATAGTTATAGTAGATCCAACCGTTTATCCTCTTTTTGACAGATCTAATTTGTCAGTTAAAGTGTTGTGACCAAGTGATTATAGTGGACACGATTTCGATTCATTTTTCTATCGAGTCTGTGCGGAAAGAGAATAGTCCTAGGAATGGCGCCATGACCATGGCTATTGGCCATCTAGAAATACGTCAGCCAATGGGGAATGTTGAAAGGGCGTGGACAGGCCGTCATGGCATGGCCATCTAGAAACGCATCAGCCAATGGGAAATGCTGACGCATTTCTAGATGGCCATGCCCAGATGGCGAGGCCACGCCGTCCGGTTACACCCGTGTAGTTTCCAAGGTAAGCTATCAAATTCTGAGTTATAAGTTTTCACTTCTATCGGCAATTCCTATGACTGCCAATTTTTTTGTCTATGGGTAAGCAGTAGTATTTTATCAAGGTAGTAAAACTCAATGGTCCACCGCCGTTTTGTATTTGTCACTGTCACTCGCAACAAGACGCCCGTGCTAGTAATTATTTGCTGAGTTTTATATTGGAACTATAAAATGCCGAAAGGATCAGTGCTGAAAGGACAGACGAGAGAAATGGTGATCAAGCTTCGTAATTACTTTGAAGCAGAGTATCAAAATGGCGGCCCGCTTTTACCATTGTCGCAAGTGAGAGAGCGCGTTGCGGCCGCGTTAGGTATTAGTGCATCTACGATTACAAAAATTACTACCGAAGCCTACGGAACAAGCGGCATGCAGGAGAATAAGCTTCGTACGCCGAAGAAAAAACGCCAACCACGTCGTGTGACTTCGGTTGACAACTTTGACGCAGACGCTATACGCCGTCATATATATAACTATTACTTACGTAAAGAAGTTCCAACACTTAAAAAACTTGTTGCTTCTTTGCGTGAATGTGATTTGTTCCGAGGTCAAAAATCGTCATTGGTAAAGGTCTTGAATGAAATTGGATTTACTTATAAAAAATCGGACAAACGCAAAATATTGATGGAGCGTCGCGACGTAGCTTTTGCTCGTTGCGAATTTTTGAGCGAAGCCAAAAAAATTACAGATTGGTCAAATGTTGTTTTCACTGACGAAACTTGGCTGAATGCGAACCACACAGTGTCTAAGAGCTGGACTGATGACACCGCTGCTTCCACTACCTCAGTACCGATGGGAAAAGGAGAACGTCTAATCATTTGCCATGCAGGGTCTGTGAAAGGATTCATGCCAGATGCTTTGTTGGCCTTTAAATCCAAAAAAACAGTTGAGTACCACGAAGAAATGAATTCTGAGGTTTACGAAAGTTGGTTTAAGGAAATGGTACAATCATTGGAAGAACCGTCAGTTATTATTATGGATAACGCATCCTATCACTCACGCCAAATTGATAAAATGCCGACCCAGGCCGACAAAAAACAAGTAATCATTGACTGGCTTCAACGACATGGTGAAAATGTTGATAACTCCTTACTAAAAGTACAATTACTAAATATATTACGAACAAAAAAACACTTCCCAAAACGATATGTGATCGACGAAATAGCTGCAGAACATGGTCATTGGGTTCTTAGACTTCCACCCTATCATTGTCAATACAATGCCATTGAATTAATATGGGCTCAAGTTAAAGGACACGCTGCTAGAAATAACACAAAACCCCCATTCACGGCAAACAAAATGGTAAATTTATTAAAAAATGCATGTGTGAAAGTAACTGCGGAAAGCTGGCAAAATGTAATTCAAAAAACACAAGAAACTATAATGGCAGATTGGGATAAACACGTGGCGATAGATTATATGAGTCAACAATTAATTATAAATGTCGGCAATAGCTCGAGTGACAGCAACGATGAATCTGATTTTGATTAATAAATAAATAAAAATAAAAGATTAGATTTCGTTTGCTTAAATTGGAATTGGGGTTGCTCAAACTTTACTATTTTCTGGTACCAAACGGCAGACTTTAATGTCTGCCATCCCCAGCGAGCAACACGGAAGGGAGTAGCCTTAGCTAAAAAATATTGTTCAAATCTTTCTGTCATTTCTTGCGGGAGGGGAAGTTGCACACTAGCGCAAAGCCGCACTATTACATACAAAACATACCTGTACCGATCCATTGCCGATCATACTCACACAACCAAATCACTAACACATAAAAAATAAAGCACCATTCACAAATCTAGCCCCGCCCTCACCCCACAGTATATTATCAAACTCCATGGTCCATGCGGACTTGTACTTTGACAGAGGGGAAACGCTGTGTATGCCTACTCCCTTCCGTGTTGCTCGCTGGCCATCCCAGATTTAACCGGTAACAGCTTCGTCAAGTATGACTTGTACTTGTAATCATCATAGTCATCATAACCTTGTTCTTTTTTGGATATACACCAGGAGATAAACACGTCTTCAAATAATGCTGTATGTTTTCCTGAGGCGCATCAATATAACGGTTTTACATAAAAATAAATCCGATATTATGTGCCGAGAACGGAAAACACCCGTGTAAAAATAGTTCATAAACAATATCGATATCTCAATCGTAACTTCGTAACATCACTATGTTGATAGCCATAGAACGTAATTTTTTAAAAACGTTTGTTATTTTATGGAATTTATAAAAAAACTACTGCACTTATGGACTCATTTTGTGAAAGATGATTATTATACGGGATCAAGGAGCAAATTTAAGCAGTTGTCATATTTTTAAAACCTCGCATTTATAAGTTAACTTTTGCGTAACATCGTCATGTTACGTTCTATTGGTGCTGTCAAAAAGAGGATAAACGGTTGGATCTACTATAGTATAGATTTTTTGCTGATTAATATTCTTATTAAAATAATATCAACTTAAAACTTGCTGCAAGATATTGAGAGGTACCACAGACTCACCTACACTGCATAACCGCCTGCTCACATTGAGTGTATCTGATATGTATATCCTCCATAGTCACAGACACAAGTTGTTCTGCATTGGCTGTAGCCGTACTAAAGCCCGGGACAATAGCCTTATCTGTCGTGTCTTGGCTGGTCTCAACGCATTCCTTAAATCTTACCCGGATCTGCCATACTTACCCTATTTTTTACGTTGTGTGAAGATAATTGTTATTTGTAGTATTATTTGTAATAATTGAATGTATGTGACTTTTTATTTTGTAGTCGATGTTCAGTTTAATGCTTGTTTTTCTGTGTTGTACCTATCTTAACTATGTAATTGGTCTTGGCCGTATAGATAATGAATAAATAAATAATAAATTAATTATAATAAATATCGCTGAGGTATGTCAACGTAATCAGTAAACCTTAACTTGAAGAAATTGCTTCTCATACATTTTACTTTTGATTAATAGAGTTAGGTACATTTTGTTAAAAGTGAACTATGGGCCTCATCAGTAAGTTCAAAGTCGCACAAGGAGCTATGGAGGGCTATGCTCGGGGTTTCTCTACGTGATCGAATCAGAAATTAAGAGATCCGTAGAGGAACGAAAGTCGCCGAAATATCCCAAAGGATTAGCCAGTTTAAGTGGCAGTGGGCAGGACACATAGCACGCAGAACAGATGGCTGATGGGGCCGGAAAGTTCTGAAATGGAGACCACAGACCAGCAAGCGCAGCGTAGGTCGTCCACCGACACGGTGGACAGACGACCTGATAAAGGTCGCAGGACATTGGATGCAGGCCGCTTCCAACTGGTCCTTTTGGAAAATTATGGGGGAGGCATATGTTTAGCAGTGGACGACCTACGGCTGAGATGATGATGTAAAAAGTACCATTTGATAAATCGAATTATCTATATATATAAAAGCGAAAGGTCACTCACTCATCACGAAATCTCAGAAACTACGAGGGCTGCACTAAAAGTATCGGGAATGGAATATTTCCACTGTTCCCGTCATATTAAAATCTTTTTAATTGAAAACTCCTTGGTTTTAAAAATCTAATACCATTTATTTATTTAAAAAAAGATTCTCGGTCTTGTCACAAGGTTTTTTCAAACTTCTTTTTTCGTTTTTTTTTCGTTGAGAAAATGGAATTGACTCGAGAAAATTCAAGAGTGATGATTTATTATGACTTTCGAAGTGGTTTAACACAAAAACAGTGTGTTGACCGGATGATTTCTGCATTTGGTGATGAAGCCCCATCCAAAACCACAATTTATCGCTGGTTTGCTGAATTTCAACGTGGACGTGTCAAGCTCAGTGATAATCCCCGTCAAGGTCGTCCAAAAACTGCAGTCACCCAAGAAAACTTTGATGCTGTGCGTAAGCTGATTAAAGAAGATCGACATGTATACCGCGAAATCCAGGCAACTTTAGACATTGGCATGAGTCAAATACAAATAATCTTGCATGAACAATTAGGTGTAAAAAAGTTGTTTTCCCTATGGATACCGCATTTGCTCTGTGAAGAGCAAAAAGCGGCTCGCGTTACTTGGTGCGTCAGAACTCTCGAAAGATTCCACGCAGGATCCTCAAATGCTGTATAAATCGTATCAGGTGACGAATCCTGGATATACGCGTACTGTTGTGTGGCTCTTCCTGGTTGTCTTAAAAAAACAACTATTCACACACACACAAACATTTATTTTATTTTATTTTTACACGATGTTTACACACAAGGGAATAAATTCCTGCACTTCACTTTACTGTACTGTACTGGCAGCAAGACGGCTTTAAGAGCAATTAGTAGATACACTGAAGAACACAAAACAAAAAGCAATTTAATTTGGAAAGCGCGGATTATATAGGAACATATAATGCTGACAGTGTTTGAATAAAGTCGATGGGGGTTTGCCCCTAGTCAGCAATATACGCGGTGTAACACCTTCCTCCTTTAAAACGGAATATCCAAAAATAAAATTAGGATGTGAGTAGAAAATAGAAAAATAGATTTAAAGGATATAGAATATTAATTGCTATAATAGAATAGCAAAAGGAATTTTGTAAAGTGCAGTAATTTTAACATAGAAATTGGAAATTATTCAGACATTAGAAACAATATAGAAAACAGTGACATAATTTAAACAATAAATATCAGCTGGTATTCGCAATATACCTAACTAAAACATATTTCGACATACACATTAGCAAAAATAAAACAATGGAGATATGGCATTACAGGTATCATGATGCACACACGTGCTATAAAGGTTACACTGTAAAGTATGAACTTACACATAATATTAAGTACATTATTTAGTTAAACTCTATAAAGTTAGAACCTAAGAAATTGTATGAAAATTATTGTTAAGATTTAGAAACAAAAATCAGAATAAGTATGAGAGTAAACATTAACTAATACTTTTATTACATATTAAATCAAGGCAATAAACTAAAGTTATGAAATTGCAATTAAGATATTAGATTTAGAATTGATCTTAGATTCAAGATTTAGAATTGGAACTAGAATTAAGAGATAGAAGTAAGATTTTAGAATTAGAATTAAGATTTTGAATTAGAGTTAGGATTTTAAATTAGAATTAAAATTTAACTTTTGATTTAGAAGTAGTAGCAGAATTAGAATACTATAAATTAAAATCGAGGTTCCTCCTCGAAGTTTTTGGAGAAGTTGAGTCTTCGGAGGTGAACTCGATGTCAGTCATTTCAAAACTCCATTTACTTTTAACACGAGTATTAGATTTAGAATTACAATGATTGTATATTTGAATACAACACCCATCTTTAGGGTTATTTTTACAAAAACAGCGGTACATTTTATAGAACAGAAATGAAATTACAGAAATAGAAAGAAGTGTTGTAAGGATACTGAAATAGTAACCGTAAGTGATATGGTACGGTTGGTTCTCAATTTTATTCAACTTATCAACACTCCGCTCGAGGTTGTGAGAGGCGTACTGTAAAGAATCAAGATTTATGTGAGATAGTTTGATTGGTGTTAAGAAAGAGATACTCTTATTGACTTTCTGCTTTGAACAGCAGTCATCTTCTATTATATTGAAGTTAGGAGTTGGCAAATGAATTTGTAAGTCGTATTCATTTGATGGAGTGAATTGTAAAAGTTTATGATAACCTTTACAATCTTTTGGGATTGAAAGAATACCTGAACCAACGATATCATAGTCATTAATAAAACCTGTACATTTGACAGTTATTTTCGTTATATCTGACTGAACATATATAACCATCTATTATTACTTATTTTCTGAAAGATATCTATACTACCTATTATTATCTTATAATTACACGTATTGGGAATAGCATTGATGTGTTCCGTAAGAATTGACACTTCACACAATTGATTAGAGACACTAGAATATACATTGTTAAGTTTGCACAAATAGTATTTACTGGGTATCACTTTGCACTCACTGAGATTGTCGGTTAGAGTATATAATAACCTATCGTCGGTTATTGCTAAATATTTGGTGCTCGGATTTATCATTGCAAATGAATTAGGCTTTTGAATATCGTGAGGAGTTGGTAGAGCATATACATGAAAGAGATTGTATTCAGTTAATGATACTAAAGGAATTTTGATAACGAAGACCAGTTTATCATCATTCACAAAAGATGCTACGTCTGCGATGTCCATGAGCGTATGGTTGCTATTAATTGAGACAGATATAGGAAAGTTATGATTAATTTTAGGATTAGATGACAGTTCATTAAAAAGCTGAGTAGGACTTAGAATTGATGGGTGAATGATATTGATTTTACCGAATAGAATAGCGTCAATGAGGTCTTTAATGTTAGAATTCAAAATCATCAAAGAACTTTCGAGAGCACTAAAAGTCATAGCTAAGTGAATACTAGCTTGAAATCGATTTGAATCATCTGATATTGTTTCAAAAACTTTATTAAGCTTTTGCATGTTCTCGTTAAGATTAATTTCGTTATCGTTAAGTTTTTTGATGGTTTTATTAAATGTGGAAATGGTAGAGGAAATTACATGAATGTTATTTTTCATGAGACCGGCTAAATGGCGTTGGTCGTCTTGTACACTATTAATAGCGTTAGTGAAGGCCTTGGCATCGTCTTCATCTAAGGATCCAAATAATTGTTTAAGGATTGGACCTCCGAAGCCAAACCAAGCGCTTCTTTTGGATCTAGTAGAATTAGTTGATGTTAAGTGAGATAGTGAATGAAAGTTATTGTTAACATTGTTAAGCATGATTTCTAATGGACTTAAAACGTTAATGCAGTCGATACGAGTTTGATAGGAAGGATAATTAGAACAAATTGACTTAGAAGTATCTAAAATAGAATTAAGGTTATCGATATGAGGCTCAAAATAGAACAGATCAGAAAAGGTTATAACATTGTAAAAATCATTATAATATTTGACAGTACCGATAGGATCATAGAAGAGACCGGGAGATTTGGTAGTGATACCGTTATTATTCCTGGCACGATGGCCCTGGAACAGGATTGTGAGCAAGTTTTATTTCGTCGAAATGATATCGAACATGCTTACGATTGACGAGGACTGTGACGTTGTGATTATTGTGAACTTTTATGACTTTGAATGGGCCTTTCCAGACTGGTGACAAAGCTTTACGCAGTCTGTGATGGATACGGTGCGAGAGTGTTTGTCATAGTAAGTTTTGGACCTTTCTTTACTTCTAAGAAGGTTTTCTAGGGCTAAGTTACGTGTCATAGCTAGTTTATGTTTTAATTTCTTGATATAGTCAGGGTAAGTCACTTCAGGGGAAATGTCGTAAATGGAACTGGGAATGTGAGGTTTGCAACCAAAAAGCAATTCGTGAGGAGTAAAGTTAGTTGATGAGTGGACACTTGAGTTGTATGACACTAATGCAGTGGGAAGGTATTTATGCCAATCGTCTTGGCTAGCGTTGACATAAGACTTAAGATATTCCTTAAGTGTAGAATGGCCTCTTTCGAGAGCACCATTAGTTTGAGGATGGTAAGGAGATGAGAAAAGATGCTTGATTTGAATAGGGACGTGATTTGTTTGTAGACTTCGGCTATGAAGTGGACACCTTGGTCTGAAAGGATGGTTTTAGGAATGCCGAAATGGGAAATGAACTTAATAAGGCATTGGGATGTTTGTTCGGCTGTTGAATGAGTGATGGGATATGCCATTGAGTATTTAGTGAGATCGTCTTGAAAAGTTACAATGTATTTGTACTTTTCAGGACCAGATTCAGGCAATGGACCGACAATATCTGTCGCGATACGTTGTAGAGGTTCGTGAGATGTGGAAGTTATTTCCATAGGAGCTCTGTTTGTTATTCTAAGAGCTTTGTTTTGTTGGCAATGGGAACAGTGTTTGACATATGATTCAATTTCGGATCTCATATTTTTCCAGTAGTATAGGTCTTTAAGTTTGTTGTACATTCGAGCTGTACCTATATGACCACCTACAGGAGAATCATGATTGTCTTTGAGGATGGTAGGGACTTCGGTTGGAGTAGGATATATGATCTTGTTGTGGAAGACGTTGATTTTGATTTTCGTGTTGTTAAAGAGATATGTTATCATTTCATAAATAAGAAGGAATTTTAATTTGTCAAAAGGATTAGAAAAGTCAGATATAGCAATTTCTCTAACATCAGGATGAAATATTATGAGTTGGTTACGTAACTGTTTGAGTACTGTGAACACGTCTTTATAAGAAGCTGGTTTAAAATGGTGGATTTTGGAAAAATATTTTATTGTTTACTATGGTAGATTTAACATGATGAAGTTCTCTTTTGGACTGTATAAAATCTTGTTTGTCCTCGAGAAGATCTAGAATTTCCTCACAATAAAAGTTAGATTCATCTAGATCAATGGAAGTTGGATAGGCAATTGTGGAGCAAGTGGTTTTCAATAGGTTTTGATTGTGTTCGATAATCTGGGTATCAAAGATAGAAGGACTGGAACGGGACTTAAGGAAGGATTCGTAAGTCAAGTTAACAGTCAAGTCAATGTCAAGATCGTCGATGGCGTTGATGGGAGGACGAGAGAGTCCGTCAGCGTTGAAATTAATCCTACCTGGTTTGTAGATAATTTCATTATCAAATTCCTCCAGTTTCAATCTCCAACGAACGAGTTTGCTACTGGGGTCTTTGCAATTTAATAACCAGACTAGGGGACGATGGTCAGTGACAATTTTGAATTTCCTACCATAGAGATAGGGTCTGAAAGTTTTAACACCGAAAATAATACCTAAGAGTTCTTTCTCTGTGGTACTGTAATTACCTTCGGCATTATTCAAGGTGCGGGATGCATAAGCGATAGGAAGGTCTTTGCCTATTTCACCTTGGGAGAGGACGCAACCTAAGGCGTAATTTGATGCATCGGTAGTGAGGATAAACTCCTTAGAGAAGTCAGGATATTTTAGTATAGGAGCAGAGGTTAATAAGGATTTGAGGGTCTCAAATGCTTGGGTTTGAGCATCGAACCAGACGAATTCAACGTCTTTTTTGAGCAGGGAAGTAAGAGGCTTTGTGATTTTTAAGAAGTCCTTTATGAACTTCCTATAATAGCCAATAAG
The DNA here is from genome assembly GCA_917880725.1 of Selenia dentaria. Lineage (NCBI taxonomy): Eukaryota > Metazoa > Arthropoda > Insecta > Lepidoptera > Geometridae > Selenia > Selenia dentaria. The sequence goes on from OU862879.1 coordinate 19,852,907, forward strand.
GCCTAGAAAAGCTTTTATGTGTTTAGAGTTTTTAGGAACAGGATAAGAGACAACAGCTTTGACTTTATCCGGATTCGGAGAGACACCTTTATCGGTGATAATGTGACCAAGATAAGCTACTTCGCGACGTAAGAATTCGCACTTATCTGGTTGCAATTTGAGGTTATGCTCTCTTAGAGCTTTGAAAACAAGTTCGAGTTTTTGTACGTGTGGGGAGAGGTCATGGCTATAAATGATGACGTCATCTAGATATATAAAGCAGTGCAGACCTTGTAGACCAGATAGCACTGTGTTCATTAGTCTTTGGAAGGTTGCAGGTGCATTTTCCAAACCAAAAGGCATTCGAGTATACTCGAAATGTCCAGGAACGGAGAATGCAGTTTTTGCTGCGTCAGCGTCTTTCATTTTGATTTGGTGGAACCCAGATGCTAAATCTAGGGTTGAGAAGTATTTACTGTGTCCCAGTTGGTCAAGGATTTCAGTTATGTTAGGGATAGGATATGCATCACCTATTGTAATATCGTTGAGCTTTCTGTAATCGATTACGATTCGCCATTTCTTTTGGCCAGAAAGCCAGCTTAGGGACTACCCAGATAGGGGAAGACCAGGGAGAACTAGAATGTTTGATGATCTTTTGATCGAGCATTTTAGCTGTTTGTTTATTTACTTCGTCTTTATGGACTTCGGGATACCGATATGTTTTTGTATGAATCGGCTGTGAACTAGTTGTTTTGATAGAATGTTCTAAGGTATTGGTATGAGTCAGAGGGTCACCGTCAAGGTGGAAGAGATCAGAATATACCGTGCATAGATCATGAAGTGCCTAATTTGAATTTCGCCAGGGAGATCACATGGGTTTAGTTCAACACATAAGGATATGATTTTTACGTTGAAATCGGTAGTGTTAAGGACTGGAGACATTAACATGATTATTGGGTTTGACTGAGACAAGGCAGCTTGATATAAACACGCCTTTTTCAATTTTGTCAATGAAACCGGTGGATATTTTAGGATTGGAAACATTGCATTCGATAATTGTTTCAGAGCGTGCAGGAATAGTATATTCTAGTTTGGTAAAATAAAGAGGTAGGGAGTGTATCCCTATCTGTAGAATAGTATACTCATAGTTGATTGCAGCGTTTTTGGATTTAAGAAAGTCATGGCCAATGATCCCATCAAAATTAATATCAACGGAATCCGGTATTAGGTTAAAATCACTGAGTATAGTATGGCCTGGTAAGTTAATATCAAATGGAAATTGACCAAAGCTTTCTGTATACTCGGAGTTTTTATCGATACCTTTGAACTAGATTTTATTTGGTTTCAATTCAGGCAAGGCTTGTAGAGATGACTTTTTTAAAAGCGATATTGCTGCACCAGAATCAACTAGGAGCACTATTATTCGAGTAACTAGAATTTACATACACATGAGATAAATGAATTTTATTGTTGTATGATACCTCATAAATAACCTGATGAGATGTGGTATCATCAGGGTTAATGTTCGTAATTGAACTACTGCGTTGTTGCTTTGAAAACAATTTTGAATTTTTGAATTTGGCTTTCGACTTCGATGAACGAGTCGGGTAATTGGATTGAGACGAGTGAGACATAGATTGAGTCGATTGAGACGAGTTGATTGATTCAGGGAGAGAGTCGATTGATTCAAGGATAGAGTCGATTGAGTCGATAGAGGCAATAGAGTCGAATGAGTCGAAAGAGGCGATTGAGTCAAAGTTATAGTAGATTGAGTCGATGGAGTCGATTTAGTAAAGTTCATCTTTTGAGATGACTTTATTTTGGGAGAAAGAGACGATTGAGACGATTTAGTAGGAGATTGAACCGATTTAGTATTAGATAGAGCCGATTTAGTATTAGATTGAGCAAATTTAGTATTAGATAGAGCCGATTTAGTATGAGATAGAGTCGATTTAGTATTTGATAGAGCAAATTTAGTATTAGATTTATTAGAGTTATACTATAGAGGTAAGTTATTTTTCCTGAAAGTAAGATGTTCATTAGAATTAGCATACATAGAAGACATAGAAACAAAGCCAAGTGAGTCGTCATATATCACGTCGGTTTGAGTAGCTGATTCCGTACGACGCGTAACCGGAATCCCTTCTAGTTTAAATCATTATCACTAGTATTTGACACTTCGTCATGAAAATGAACCTTATTTGTATGGTTGTAAGGGTTCGGCTTTTGACTTTGGCGCGCATTATTATTATATTGGCGCTTACGACATTGTGATATGTCGTGGCCAATATGTTTGCAGTATCTGCAGGATATAGTACTTGTTTGAGGCGAACTTGAATAAGATGGCTTTGGATGCGGCGGTTCAGGTATAGAAAGAATAGGACGCCTGTTTAGGTAACAGCTCCTCTCGGAGTGTCCTGATATACCGCAGGTCTTACATTTATGAGACCTCGGTTCAGTAGTGCTTGAAGAAGACTGAATATAATTTTGTAATTTTTCATCTTGTATGGCTAAATCAATGGCATCGTGTAAATTAGTTGGATTTCTACTATTAGTTGGATATATGACTTGGCAGACTTATAATAAAAGTATGTAAGGCTAAGTGCTAGCAATGCGACCTTTCATTTCGTCTTGATTTTGAGTAGAATGGGCAATGTCGGTTTGCAGTCGAGTTAAACAGGTTTCTAAGCGGAGGCTGTACTGTGAAACTGTTTCGGAAGCCTTGGGTTTACAGTTTTGAAGATCTAATAAAAGGTGATCGCGGTGTTTAGTTTCCCCAAATGTGGCCTTCAGAAATAGTTCAGTTCCTGCCAGTTTTCGAAAACTTTAAGGGAACATGCTAACTCGGCTTTACCCTCCAATTGTGAAAATATGAATTTAAAAAGAAGGTTAGTTTGTGATGACGATGATAGGCTTATCGCACTGTCGCATTTTTTTATGAATGAAGACAACTTATGCCGTTCTCCATCAAAAGGTTTTATAAATTTCATTAAAATATTGAACTGAACATTAGGATCGGAAACTGTGATATTGGATTTCTCCATTTTCAATTTATCGTGAGAATGAGCCATTATTATTTGCAATGATATAATTCACAACACAATATAGCAATAAAAACGATAAGTTATGTGAAACAATAGCACTTACAGGAACTGTAGAATGTAGGTCGACATCCGACTCTTGTTTGAGCGTCAGCAGATTTCGGCGCGTGTAGTCGGTGATATTGTTTGTTCACCGGGGTTTGTGCTTATGTTTTGATCCTTGATTAGGATATCGGGTCAGTACTCAGTCGTGAACCAAGTACTCCAACTCAGATAGCGGGCGGCTAGGCTCAGCGTCTGAAAGAGAACCAGACTATAGAACCTGGCAGCGATTAGTGATCGACTGGCTCGACTCAGCGCTCGGGTAGTGAACCTCGGGCACTGGGCAGCTCAAGCCACAGCGTAGAACAGCAGGTGTTGATGCAGGAAGAGGCGCGGAGCTGGACAGAAAGCTTCAGCTTAGCAGCGCTCAATATTCCTCCGTTGTGTGTGTAGGCCAATTCCAGCAGGTCACGATGATGCACCCAACTCCTCGAAGGTAGGGCGGCAGTGGACAGCTGGAGACCAGTGCAGCGAAGCCAAAGAAATTGGCCTCAACCACTCTCGTGCAGTAGGACGACCTCGTCAGGTAGGGCGGCCAAGGGACTAGATCCCACTTCTGACACCAAAATGTTGTGTGGCTCTTCCTGGTTGTCTTAAAAAAAACAACCATTCACACACACACAAACATTTATTTTATTTTATTTAATTTTTACACGATGTTTACACACAAGGGAATAAATTCCTGCACTTCACTTTACTGTACTGAACTGGCAGCAAGACGGCTTTAAGAGCAATTAGTAGATTCACTGAAGAACACAAAACAAAAGGCAATTTAATTTGGAAAGCGCGGATTATATAGGAACATATAATGCTGACAGTGTTTGAATGAAGTCGATGGGGGTTTGCCCCTAGTCAGCAATATACGCGGTGTAACAGTACGAACCCGAAACAAAAAACCAGTCACGAGTATGGGTGTTCGAAAATGAGTTAAAGCCAACAAAAATTGTTCGTTCACGGAGTGTTGCAAAAAAATGGTGGCCACGTTTGTCTCCAAAACCGGCCAAGTTACGATTATTCCTCTTGAGGGACAAAGAACGGTTAATGCAGAATGGTATGCTAGCATTTGTTTGCCACAGGTCGTTTCTGAACTCCGTAAAGAGAACTGCAACCGCCGCATCATCCTCCATCACGACAATGCGAGTTCTCACACCGCGCTCAGAACAAAAGAGTTTTTAGAGCAAGAAAACATAGAATTATTAGACCATCCGCCGTACAGCCCCGACCTAAGCCCTAATGATTTGTATACTTTCCCTAAAATAAAGAATAAATTGCGTGGACAGAGATTTTCATCACCTGAAGAAGCTGTGAACGCCTACAAAACGGCCATTTTGTAGACCCCAACTTCCGAATGGAATGGTTGCTTCAATGATTGGTTCCATAGTATGGAAAAATGTGTCAAATTTCGCGGAGAATACTTCGAAAAGCAATAAATACATTTTTAAATAGTAATGTTGTGTCACTTCCTTGATTCCCGAAATTTTCAGTGCCACCCTCGTACAAGTGCTAGGAGTTTCAAATTTTGCATGCGGGTTCTTTTTAGGACTTAGGTGCTCACTAAGACGGGATTTGATGAAATTCAACCCCTAAGGTTTTTTTGGGGGTGATAGTTTGTATGAAACTTCGTTACTGCGAGTGCTAAAGTTTAAAATTTTGCATGGGGGTTCTTTTTTGGACCTATGAGGTGAGTCTATTGCAAACTACGGGGCACTCCTTCAAAATTTATTGGGCAGAAAAAGCCAGTAACTGTCCAACCCGGGGATCCACCCAGGACCTCGAGGTTCCAAAACGGCATTTTTACCTCTATACCAAGACCAAGCGAGTGAAGCCGCTGTCGGGTCAGCTAGTTATTGTATATTCACTAACTCCTAATAGTTATGGTTTTCTGTTTTTCATCATCAACTCATCCACAGGAGATGATGATTATCACGCAAAAACTTGAGCAGCTTTAGAAAATATATGAAAAACGTAATAGGTGCCTATATTTGAGGGTTGAGGGGTGCTATAGTAGTGCTATATATATATAATATAATATATATATATTATATTATATATATATATATATATAATAGGTTCATATCAGATCTTCGGTATAAAAATTGTGTTAAATAATTATTGTTTTTATATATAAAGATACTCATCATCATAATCAGCCCAAATTGTTTACACTGCTGGGACTCGAGCCTTCCTTTCAGAAAGAGAAGTTAGGCCACAATCCAGCACGCGGGCCCAGTGGATTTCGGTTTGGTGGATAGGCTAGTGGCCAACTCATGTCGAAGTTTTCAGACCGCCCGAAGGCCCTCGACATAACTTACCGACTGTTGTCCTAAGACAAACAACCGGGACCGACGTCTGAACGTGCCCTTCGAAGCACGGAAGAGCTTAGTTGAATAATGCCACTAGCGGTCACCCATCCAAGTCCTGACCGCAGCAAGTGTTGCTTAACTTGTTGATCGGTTAAGATCGCCAAGTCAAGCTCCGCTACGAGCGCTTCTCGTATAAAGATACTCAATACTTCCCAATTACGTTTACAACGCCTAGTATTGTAATTGGTGGTCGATGCAAATAAGTCGAATTACATCGCTCCCGTCCGCAGACAGACATATACGCAGTTTGAGTCGACAATCATGAGCAAAGTGGCTTACTGTAATAGCGCCTGTACACGCTCGTCGCGTCTCGTCTCGAGGTGTCTTGTCGCGTCGCGTGCCTCGTCGAGTAAACGAGAGCATACCCTGTACATGCTCGTTGTATCAATTTATTTTCCGGCGTATGGAGCGCTCGTATGGCAATAGATAATGGCGGAATTATTACTTTTATCGTGAATTCTTCAATATTGTACAAAATACAGATTATCTACAAAAAGCGTACTCGATATGCAAACATATCTATTTGAAAAACTAGCAGTTACGCGCGACTTCGTCCGCATTTATATGAAAGCAAATTTACCATAAAAAGAAAATTACGAAGCCATGGCGAAAAAGAATGTGGTAGATGATTTCTATTTACCGTAACAGAATAATAATATGTAACAATACGCTTTAGATATATTTTATAATTACTAACTACTTACCTAAGTACTATGTATTAACCCTTACTATACCGTGATAATTAAAACAAAAGATTTATGAATGAAACACACGTAAATTTACGTCTATGGTACGCAAAGGGTCAATAAGTGATTAGTAATAACAGTCAGGTGTAGAATGTAATAATTGTTTTTTGAAACGAATAACGGTATTATATTTATTTAAATGTTTAAGCCTAGAAGTATCGTGGCAGATCATGCGTGCTGCATGCACGTCTAAAGGCGAACGCAATTGGATGGCCACTAAACGTACGAGAGTGTACAAGCGCTCTTGTTTTGCTCGCAAGACCGAACGAGATCCTTTGACTCAGGCCATCCAACCCTCGTTTTCTTCCTGTCTCGACGAGCGTGTACAGGCGGCATTACATCCAGCTCAGAACAGTGGGCCTAGCATAGAAACAGTACAAACTGTCATGAATCTAGGGCAACTGTGACACATAACTCTTAGCTTATAGGCCGAAGCGTGACGCGTTTACGATACGAATACTTTTTCGCAAGTTATTTGTGCTCGGGCTTCTGGACCCGTAATTCCCGCATATTTTTATGCGTGACATCCTCGTGGTTTTTATTAGACATCATACTCATACATGGTTGAAATTATTCCTCGAAATAAACATTAGCAAGTATAAGAACTCAAATTTATTTCCAGAAAAATTCATCGTCACTATATTACGCTTTATTACGTGTAAATCCGCGTAGCGCAGCTAGGTAAAATAGAAACAAATTAGGTAATTAATCGATACCTGTATTCGGAATGCTTGATTTGAAGATGGTTACGTATGTCTAAATGCACAATCACGCCACTCTAATGAGATCGTTGTCCTTTGTCACTTCATACTTCAAAAGTTGAGAATAACGCTTTAACAACATTTCCCAGTAGCATGTAACGTTGCCATCTGTCAATCTTTCCCATATTTCTTGGTACCCTCTTTCAGCAATTTCTTTAGCCAAGGAATCGTTTTCTTTGAAAAATTCTATATATCTCTTGATTTCTTCACCAGATGCATCAGACCTGATAGGTACATAGTGTCTCCAAGGCTGTAGTAACGGATAAAAGAATTCTTGCCACTCATCGCCAACATGAAAGACCAGAGACTTGCATAGAAATAAGTGTTTGAATCTAAAACTCGCTGCCACACCCCTGTAGTTGAACAGATATTTGTACTGGCAGTGATCTTCAAAAGATACTTCAGCTGCAGGTGGCGCATACAGAGTATCCTGAAATATAATTAGATATTATTAAAAAAAACATTAAAGTAAGACAGGTAATGTAACGTAAAAATTAAACTAGAAACATGACAGTTTTGAAGAAAATGCAGGAGATATAGTGTATTGAAACAGTGCCAGCATTGCTTTATTTTGGGGTCCTTTACATCTGTATAAATCCTCTACCGATTATACACATCAGTTTGCATAACTCTTAAAAAGCAAATGTCTGTCATTTTTTTTATTGCCACAAGAAGGCAGACCGGCAGGCGACCCATCTGGTGGAAAGTGGTCACCATCGCCATAGACGTTTGCAACACCAAGGGCGTTGCCGACGCGCTGCTGACTTCTAAAAGGAAAAGGAGTAAGGGGAGAGAGGGACAGGACGGGAGAACAGGGGAAAGGGAGAGGAGGTGAAGAGGGTTTGGGCCTCCGGAATCTCCCACAGATCGACTGAAACGCAATAGCAAGCTATATATTATTTTGGTGTAAATTGTAAAAGTCGGACCAAAGTGCTATCTACTTTCACTGTTCTACCTTTTTAGGTTTCATTGTCTTAAACTGTAGTGCGACCTGTGAGTGTATCTACGCGAGAAACTGATTTTGATATATCTATCGTACCTTATCTCTAGCAAGGATCTAACCGTGACAGCTATAGCGCTATATGTTAGCCATAATTGCTGTCAAATTTTACCGACAGTCCATAGTCCATACTGGCAGTGCTATTGTATTGCGGGAAAACGGCTTATTTAACTTATCCCTTATCTTATTACCTACATCATCATTACCATCATCTCAGCCGTTGGACGTCCAATGCTGAACATACGCCTCGCCCATAATTTTCCAAAAGGACCGTTTGGATGCGGCCTGCATCTAGCGTCGTCTCGCGACCATTATCAGGTCGTCTTTTCACCTTGTCGGTGGACGAGCTACGCTGCTCTTGCCGGTCCGTGGTCTTCACTCTAGAACCTTCCGGCCTCTTCGATAATCTGTACTGCGTGCTATGTGCCCTATCCCTATGCTGAGCTTTCATCTTGAAAGCGCACAAAATTATTATTTTTACTATTATGCGCTAGGTGAGTAATAATGTAATATGTAAGTATAATAAAGTAAGTGAGTATAACTAAGCCAGTTGAAGTGGACTGCCACTTCAACTATAGTGAATAATTGTGTGCGCTTTCAAGATGATTGCTCAGCATAGGTAGAAGGGGACTGTAGCAAGTGTAAATAATTGAGCGAATGGGATAAGCTGCTAATATTTGGGGTTGACGGGTGCAGTGCCGCGCAGAACTTTGAACCATACGAGCTAGGCCGGACTGCAAGCTGACATGGACAGGCGACATCCCAACCATCAATTAAAATACCCTCGTCCCTTTACCTTCAAATGTATTTTATCCCTTTCTTTTTTTTTCCATTGATTTTTAATCATCATCATCATCTCAGCCGTAGGACGTCCACTGCTGAACATATACCTCCCCCATGATTTTCCAAAAGGACCGGTTGGACTGCATGATTTTTAATATTTTACATATATAAATAATATGAAATGTTAAACACCACTAAATACCACGAACATCGTACCTAACACCTTATATTCGTATATATTTTTAAATTATAATCTAACATGGTGTGGCATTAACTTGTGTTGTCTTTCCCTTATTTTTGCTTTGTATAATCATAATGGATATTAAGAAGTCTAGTGGGCCTGTGCTCTCCCTATGACTCACAGATCATATTCTTAGTACAAAAAAACCTCCAAAAAGTTTATGAAACTATCATGGAATGGACATCGGCAGAATTAATAGCAATAAGCAGAAGCGCCATACACAAAGAAGTCAAGTCAATTAAAATACAAAAAGACGATTAGCACAGTGCCCACACAGGAAATAACAGCTTAAATTTGACAACTGTAATGGAGAGCTGTGACGCTCAATATAAGTTGAATGACTTAGCAGTAACATCACAATGACATGATAATACTAAAAAATTGCACAGAAGACTTACTGCATCAGATTTCCAGGCTTGATTTTTTGTATATTTTGCATCAGCTAAGTCAGGATTGGACCTAGCAAGCAATATAAGAGCATCTCTCTCTGTACTTGTACGCGAACCTCGAAAAAATGCTTTCGTTTGTTTTTTCTCCCAAGGCCATCTAAAAAGTGAAATATGCCTATTTAATTATATGACACATCAAAAAAAAAATTAAACAGAAAATAGAAATTATATCAGGAATCAAATGATACCAGAAATGAGTAAATTAAATGTTAGTGACGGCTCAAGCATGTTTGAAAATAGATTGTTAATATTGTATCAATCATGCAATTTACTAACTAGCAAACTAGCAACATTTTCTTCTAAGCCCATGCAATATCAGAAACATCTAACTTGTCAGCAGCTGCCGATATGCTGTTGCGATGCTCATCCCATCTGCCTATGCCTGTGGGATAAAGGGATATTGCAGGACCTCCTTCCCAAAAACTCCATGCGGGATACATAATGTCGTAGTAATCAGCAGTCTGAAATTAAAACAATAACAATATACAAATAGCAAAAAGTCAATTTGATTAATTTCTTTTTTGTACTGATAGTAGCACACATAAAGTAGTTTGCCTAGTTATTAGTGACTGTTCAGTTAAGATACATTCAGAAGACCTGGCTGCAGACACTTTTTGAATGGAATGATCAAGTGGCATTTTTAACTGGCCACTTTGGTGAAAGCAAAAAAGCTATTGGTCCCTGCTGTTGAATTAGGACAATAGTAGTACTTATAGTCAGAATACTCGTATATCTTAGGCCCTCTAGCCTAAGTGTGTGTCAAAAAAACGATATTAAAAAATATATAGTGACATTTCCGCTGAAAAGAAAACAATGATTTCGGCCTATTTGGGGGCGTGAACCACCCTCCCTCCCGCACAAAATGCTAATAGGAAGAATACAAAATAAAAAACACAAGAAACCCCAAATAAACCAACACCGATTCGACACGTGTTTCGCCTCTACACGAGGCATCCTCAGGAGATGTTGACTCGTCGAGCGCTAGACCGACAGGATCTGTCGGTGTTGGTTTATTTGGGGTTTCTTGTGTTTTTTATTTTGTATTCTTCCTATTAGCATTTTATGCGGGAGGGAGGGTGGTGCACGCCCCCAAATAGGCCGAAATCATTGTTTTCTTTTCAGCGGAAGTGTCACTAAATATTTTTTAATATCGTTTTTTTGATAATGGATTTCCGCAAAGTAACGCCTGAATCAATAAATTATCTAAGTGTGTGTCAATTGTGACACAGGTTGGCCACTAACATATCTGTTATCACACATGTGGTGGATATTGTCTTCTCCGAGGCCCAGCTGTGAGAACGTAATAGGATGATTATACTAATGTAAAAGCTACGAAGAAATAATGTCAGGAAGCATAACTCAGAACAAATTCCACACAAAAAGTGGTCCTTCACACCAAAATGACTGAATGATGATTCCAAATACGAATTATTACTTCCGAGGTTACAAATAGACATTTTCGGTGATTAGTTTAAATTTCAGAAGGAAAGCAGGGATTGGTCTACGCGCGTCCTGCAACGTCTACTATGACATCTGAGTCATAGTGGCGTGAACGATGTTATTGAGTTAGCACGACTTTTATTGGGTCATTTTTTAAGGCAGTTACTCTTCCTGATATTATTTCTTCGTAGTGTAAAAGGCTAGAATATTATATTGTGTGATAAGAACCTTACTGAATGAGAATACTGGTGCCTTGGTTTGACCCCATACTTTATTCAACTGGGGCCAGTCCCTTGTATTAATAGCCAGCTCCATATTTGGGAGTGCTGGAGCTATGGCTGTTAAATAGTGTTCAATACCATCACACCTTGCTGGGAAATGGCAGTCCTTCTCTCTATATAAGTTGCCATCTATTATCTGAAACATAATAAAAGGGCTACATTTTATTTGCATTTTTTATTTCACTCACTCACGACGATATTTATGTATTTACTCGTAATTGAAATCTTTACAATGTTTGCGATATCAACGGTCTTGAACATTGGCTGTACTCCGACTAACTCATGTAACCCTTAAAAATTAACAAAAATATATCTAATATTTAAGTAAAAATCTAACAGCTAATGCTAATACAGTATTGTAAAAGTTCTAATTGTATATTTAAGTGACCATTCCAAGTACCTGATACTTAGTTGCTTTGCTCCGAGCTGCATCAAACTGTTGTTTAGTTATCCCCTCCTCAAAAGGTTTAAGGTCATTATTCGATACAATCTCATAACACCCACACTTGGGCCTTTTACACACAAAATGATTTTTCATCTCATTATTTATGTTGTTCTGTAAACTTGTAACCCATGTGTTGGAACCTGTAAAAATGGAAAAATACAACCAAATTGCAATATTAATCTGTTGGGATCAGCAACCCTCTTTAGAGGCAAGGTTCATTCATAAATCCATTGTTATTTTTTGTCCTGATGCGGACGAGTTAAAATGCATACTGATTTTCCAACTAAAAGATACAAACGCTAATCAAGTCTTTTTTCCACACTGCTTTATTCCACTACATGTAGGTAGAATCATAAATATTAATCCACCCACAATTACTCAATACATAACACTTACTATTTATATATCTTTCATAGAAAGGGTAAAAACTATTGGGCCAAGCACTTAGAGAACAAGTTAATCAAGGCCAGTATTTCGTTCTGGCAATGCAGAAGGATGATAGGTAAAACATGGGGACTAAGCCCTAAGATCACCCTGTGGCTATATAAAACTGTAATCAGACCTTATCTAGTAGACTATCTATTTAAAGAAAGGTCATTTATTTGACACACAGGTTAAAAACAGTAATATAATGAGCAGTAATAACAATGTGTCAAAGGAGCATAATATACTGTACAAAAATCAGTTAACAAATGCAGATCAACTATGGCTGTTGGTGCAATGTGTAACATATGTGCGGCTTGAGAGGGCTCACATAATGCCATTTGTGTTTTTTGTCATCTCACACTTTGTAACTATCGGAAACTTTTCTATTTCACGATTCTACTGAGTCAAATGTATCTGACTGAAAGCAAAAGATTATTACTTAGTGGTGTAGAAACTTCCAGAACTTTAAATAATATAGAAGTTCAACAGTTATTTATTTAACCTGTTCTCCTCCGTCATTACCTAAAACAAAAGATTTATGAGTCTAACTTATGTCAATAGGCAGCTATGGGTTGTTCTTTACTCTAACTAATATATTAAGTGTAAAAGTTTTTGAGTAAGTTGTTTCTATTTTTGTTACTTCTGCTTGAAACAGCTCAACAAATATGGATGAAATAAGGCATGGTGAATGATTATACCTAAACACATAAACTACTATAATGGACGATTCCCAAGGGGCAGTGTTAGCTTTACATCATGCACCTGAAGTCACAGGAGATACTAGTACATGGCATACACTAATATTTGACTTTACCTAGTATGTTTAAGTATAAGCAAAATAGGTAATACACTTTTAACTCTCTGGTTCTATTATTACTTCATCTGTCGAACGACTCACACTCAATAGAAATTTCATTGTTATATTGACAATCGACAGGTGAGAGGTTATGGCTCTAGTAAAAATGTGTGTAATACAACAGATTAAGAAATTCAAGTTACATTTGAAATGGAGTAAAATAACTTTTAACCAGGATTAACATGCTGCTTTTATTCCAGAAAACATTCCTGTAGGTAGGACATTTAATATATGTGCACATGGAGCCATAGGGATAAGAAGTGTGTGTGTACCTGTGTTTCACCCCACATCCTCACTACCCTATGTCTCTTGTAGATATCTTGATCAACAACTGTTCATGACTGCGAACATACATCAACTGTGAACTGACGGCTGTAATCTTCACAATTCCCTTACACAGGACCTTTGCTTACAGTGCTATACGACAGAAAGCAGCACTGTCCGTATGACTTATTTAAATTAGTCAAGGAAGAATAGGAGTTCTCGCACCGAGACGCTGGAAACCGGTATAAGTACCGCGTCGATAAATGACAAAACTAGAAATAAAGTTAATGTTGGTGTTTCTCCGTTAAGTCAGAGACAAGCTTTAAAATAAGCAAACGTGACTGGAAATTTATAAAACTAGGTAAAACAATTGTATACGAAACCTTTACTATACATATCATGACTTTTATCCTTCTTGCAATTAACTTCGACTTTAGAGCACACATCATCGCAAGAATTTAAATGCACTAAGGAGACGCATATAATCAGGGCTACACCGTAATTCATTGCAATGAGACGAATTGACCTGATTTGTTTGTTTGTTTTTGTTTTGGCAAACGTTTAGAACATTATTGCCAGTGTCACGTCAAAAGAGTTATTGAAATAAATAAAATAAATGATTTTTGAAATTAGGGCTATCTGAAACAAAGCAAAATATCTTTATGAAATCTGATTTATTTACGAATTCAGTGGGCTGAAACTACGTATCAAAAAATAAATAAATATGGCGATCGTTGCAATCTGAATGTAACATAAAGAATTTCCTAGTAGGTATATATTTTAGTCTATGATAAAGAATTTATACCAATGTTCCCAAAATGGTCACAAAAAACTGGAAGATATTGTTGAAATCACATACACATATATAGTTTTGTCTTTATGCATTTTGCGGTTATGAAAAGTGTTACTTTGTTTTATTTTGTAACGGAATTGTTTTAACATACAAAATTAACATATAATCACATAATTTAACCTTTAAACTTTACACTACTTTAAACTACAAGTGTTAAGTAGTAGGAACTTATAAAACGGTTTGGAAACACTAAAAATGTCCGTCTCTGTTTTGTTTGTTTTTCTTGTGCCGGTTTGGTGGTTTGGATTTCGTATCAGCGATATAATGTTACTTTGTCCCAATTTTGTGTTGCAGCCGTTGAGTTAAGTGATTTCTCCTCTGCCAAAAGCATTTGGAGACATTTACATTCTAGAGACAAAGATTCACATACGAACATAGTTTGTGGGTTATGATTGCAAAGATTTTTTTATCAAATTACATCGTATATTCGCGAGTCAGAGACTCAAATAGGTAATAACTTGTGCGTGGGTGTTGATTGTTAAGAAACCTTTTCATTCACGTTGTTTAGTTCCGAGACAGACACTTGTAATATACTTCAAATGTGTACATAGTGTGTGCGTGGTGATTTAAAAAAAAGCGCTAAATTTTGAAGCAATTTGAACTTCTAAAATGTCAAAGAGAAGTCGCCTAACTTGCGAGATAATGTGGCATGAAAGAACCACATTTACAAAGCTCCCGCTTTCTTGCAAACTATCCACTGGAAGAGAACCGGTAAGTGTCAGAGCTTCTTCATTTTTAAAAGCCAGGGTTGCTGTTGCATATTTGCTTCCAAAGAATCTCAGATTTTATGCATGATTTATGCGAATAACCTTTCACAATAACCATACTTACATCACAGTATAAATAAAGAGAACAGCATGGAAACTACCTACAAACGTTCGAACAGGCTCACTCACACAAACATGCGAATCGACGAGAGCCCTCACCGGTTGTCGCGGTGCTGTCAGTAGTAAGGCCATGTCAAGACGTGTAGTCACGTATAAGTTTATTTCCGCTTAACCAGGCCTAGTTTCCATACTGTTGCATCTTTATACTATGCCTACACTATTCGATGTTGTTATTGACCGGCGTGATGAATCCTGAGGAACATGAACATGTACATAGAAATAATACCTGATGCCCAGAATCGCTGTTGCCAAATTTGACCAACAACAGTTGTCACATAATCATAATTTGTCTTTTTTTGTATACCTGAAAATTTACTAGGATTAACGAGGTGTATATAACTTTAATAATAGTGATTAGGTAATATTTCTAGCTACATATACTTTAGAAAACATAATATCTAGCTACATTTTTGTTTCATTATCATCATCATCTCACCCGTAGGACGTCCACTGCTAAACATAAGCCTCCTCCACAAATTTCCAAAAGGACCAGTTGGAAGCCGCCTGCATCCAACTACATTTAGCAGAGTCTACATCCGACACTGCTAGAACGCTATAGGTTATGCCATAAGATTTTCAATTGTACTAAATAAGCAATGAATGTACTGATGGAGCTGGCATGACTGTGAACAATGCGGCTAAAAGCTCTTTTAATTATTACAGAATAAAAAAAATTAAATGTGAGAAATAGATGTTTATTCTCATTCACCCAAAATTATAATTTGCTACAGTGCCCTTTAGTTTATAACAGAAGTGTTTTCATACTACTGCTCCGAAAAAGAATCCCACTTAGCAAAGCTATTCCTAATAACATTATTATTTCTGTATTGCAGGACTGTTTCTCCCACGGCCAGTTGTATGTGGCATGCTCACGTCTCATATGCGCTCTACAACTAGCCTGGCTACTTAAGTGAATGCCTCCAAATTAGTGAATTTTAAATAAATTGTATAAAAAAATACCGTAAAATACGCTATCTATTACCTTTTGTCAAACATCACACGTAGTGGCGGTCGATAGCCATGAATATAGCTCTATATTGTTACAATAACTCATATCCTAAAAGAATACACTACGCGGACGAAGTTGCGGGCAAAAGCTAGTCTATACATTTATTAAAACTGTTTAGCCAAGGGGAAATCTGTACATGAAAGATAATTAAAAATATAAAAAAGCGAGTAAATGAAAGTAGTGGAATCCAAAAATATCGTTTGCAGAATTTTTGTCTGTCTGTCCATATGTGACTTCATCACGCAAAAACTACTGTATGGATTTTGATCCCGTTTGCTGCAGTATATTTTTTGAAGTCCTGAGCAGGTTTTTATCTTTGTTTCGTCAAAATCGGCTTATCCAAAAAAAAACAAATCTAAGTTATCTTGTACAGATTTCACCTTGGCTACAGTTTTATTATATGTATAGATTTGTCAGCTTCTGCCCGCAGTTGCTTAATATTTGATGTTATCAATATGAATGTGACTTGACTTCGCCCGCGTGGTATTTTGATTGCTTTGCATTTACTCTACTCAGTAAATACAAGGTTTTCTCACCGTCTGTGCATTCTCTACTCAAATATCAGTTTACATGCTGTAGCCACATTGATTATGGCTATAATCTTCAGCGTAAGTTACGAATTACTGTCTAAAATAAAAAGTGTATTGAACTTTGAATTTTTATTTCCAAATCCATTTACATTCAATATTATAATTTCAAATACGTTTATCGATATCGACGAACGGTTAGGTACAACACTAATATCGACAATCGATATCGATAATTTTTCTACTAATACTTCACGTCACTATGGTTATGTACCATTTTGACACATCCGGTTTGTTGGTTGCCCAAATATTGCAATTGTTAGCATTCTAGTCGACATTCCTAGGTTCCGCCTTTTCTAGCGTAGCGTTATATTCTCTTTGTACGAATTGATTAAAATAAAGTAAGTAAACATCAAATAAACACAATCAGTTTAAAAATTATTGCTTGAGCAAAGAGAATATAACGCTACGTTAGATCCTTGAGTGTAAGTCATGCTCACAGCACAGACTGTCATGCTATGCTATTTCTTCTTCTTCTTCTTCGTATGTGGCTTTTTAACGTGGAAAGACGTTACTCTGCCAGTGTCATGTTTTGGCGGATATTTTGCCCTTGTACTCCCCCAACCCTGAAGGAGTGACCATTGTACGGTACGGAATCAAATGAAAGTAATATGAATATCAAAAGTGTTAAAAACTGGTTTCGCTTTTACAAACGTATATTATTGGTTTTAATAAAATTACATAACATATAAATAAATGGTGTGAAAACAAGCGATAAAAGAGAGTTAATATCAGTAGGTCTAGCGATATCAGAATTAAGTTTATCATACAAAGAAGAATTTAACTTAGGACATGAAAAGAAAATGTGATTTAAAGTACCGTCATCTAGGCCACACTCACAAAGCGAATGATCCCTGACCCTGATTTTAGCAAGAAACACGGGAGAACAAACGTCACCTAAGCGCAAACGAATTACGGTGGAAGTGACCCATTTCTCAGCATTTTTAAACTTAAAAACCAAGGTTTTGAAGGTATGGTATCATATGGATATGTGATGGTAACATATGGATGGTATTGGTATGAAGGCTGAATTAAGCCAAAATGCCTACCTTCGATCATTCTTGTTCGATTCCAAATATTCGACCATTTATCATTTAACTGCACTTTTGTAGAGTTAAACGTAAATCGCGAGAAAAACAGTTGCAGTATGATTCCAGCCCTAAATCAGTAGCCTGCTTAGCAAAATTATCTGCAATTTCATTACCTTTAATGCCGCTATGGCCTGGTATCCAAGCTAAAACTACTTCGATACCAGCTAAATAACATCTATAAAGAATTTCTCTAATTTTCAAATTAGTGTGTAACATATCTTTCGCACGAAATGGAAATTTATAAATGTCCTGTAAACAACTAAGAGAATCCGAAAATATGATGCATTTATTTAATTTATAAGATTCGACATATTTAACAGCTTCTAAAATTGCCACTGATTCACCTGAATAAACAGATAAACTAGACGAACATTTAAAGTTAAGTATAATACGATACCTAGGTATCCAAACAGCTGCTCCGACATAACCATTACTCGTCAACCTAGACGCGTCCGTAAAAACCGAAAGCCAACCTGCCCAAGAACGATCTAAAATATCAAGAAACTTTTTATCCGCACCAGGAGAGTTCTTATCAACGCCAAAATTTAAAATAATATTAGGTCTGAAAACTAAACACTCATAGGGCACAGTAAAAATGGGTTGTATAGTAAATTGATAAATAGTGTGAGACAAATTAAGTAATTTGTTGTGTGAATTCAAAATACATGGAGGATCCTTGTGACGCCAGTAACGAGAGGATGAAACTAAATTACTAAGACAAATTAACTTCTGTAAGATTGGATGATTAGAAAATTGAGCAGCATGAAAAAAAAACGATCAGAAAGATACTGACGACGAAGATAAAGAGGGGGCTCTACGCATTCAACTTGAAGAGCATTGATAGGAGAAGATTTCATGGCCCCAGATAATTATATCTGGGGCCATGAAATTGCCGAAGACATTTGTATTGCAATAAATCAAATTATCTCAAAGAAAGTTTCCTGCAAGGTTCTAACAGAAAAGTAGCGTAATCAAAATGACTTCTTATAATTGCATTGTATAGTATTTTTTGACAAAAAGGATGAGCACCCCACCAAACCCCTGAGAGTGCTCGGAGAATATTCACATTTTTTTCACATAAATTTTTTATATACTCTATGTGAGGAGAACCAGTTAGTCTTGATTCTAATATAAGACCGAGAAATTTCGCTTGATTCTTAACCATAAGGCAATGATCATTAACGAAAATTTGAACATTAGGGATAGACCGCTTTCTAGAGAATACTACAACATTACTTTTCTCTGAAGCTAAAGAAAGCCCATGATCTACTAGCCAGATATTTCGATAATGGAGAGCAGAATTTAGTCGAGAAACTGACTCCGAAAAAGTTTTAGAAGAATAATAAAGAGGTATGTCATCAGCATACTCAAGGATTTCACAAAATGAGTCAACACTGTGATGAAGGTCATATGTGTATAAGCTATAAAGTAGTGGACTCAGCACTGATCCTTGAGGAAGGCCTTTCCATACCATTTTTGGGGATAACAGAGAATTTTGATATCTTACCGATATTAGTCTACCTAACAAGAGATTAAAAATGACATAAGTCATCCGTTGAGGAAGATTTAACTGAAGCATTTTTTGTTTTAGGATAGGGAGTTGCACATTGTCGTAAGCACCCGTAATATCTAAAAAGACGCCAATATAATGATCATTCTTAGAAAAAGCAATGCGAATATCAGTGGTAAAAACACCTAAACTATGCCAAATTGAGACTTCGATAAAATTTGACGATGTTCTAACAACCACTCTAACCTGTTTTTTAAAAGATTTTCAAAGATTTTTACCATAACAGATGATAGAGCAATAGGTCTATACGATGACGGGTTTGAAGGATTTTTGCCAGGTTTAAAAATTGGGATGATTAATTGATGTTTCCAAACATCAGGAAAGTTACAATTTGCATATATGTTATTAATGATATTTAACAAATATTTTTTGGTATTCAAAGATGACCGACAAATGAATGAATATGGAATTCCATCCAAGCCCGGAGAAGAGTCTTTAAGGAGATCTAAGGCAGCTGAAAGTTCATCAAATGAAAACAAGTCATCCATAGGAACACTAGAGATCCCAGAACTTGAAAAACAAGTAAAATATTCTTTAGGAGGAACGAAAGGAGGAGCTAACTGGTCAGAAAAAGCTTCTAGCCATGATATGTCATTAGATGACAAATCACGACAGTCGTTTTTGGAATTTCGAAACGATTTGATTTTTTTCCATATAAGGTAGGAAGGAGAGCGAGGAGAAAGACTTTCGCAATATTTTGACCAGCCAATTTTTTTTTCTTAGAAAGAAGTCTTCTAGACCTTGCCAAAACCTTTTTAAATAGAATAATGTTTTCATAAGTAATATTTTCAGAAAAGTATGTTTCTGCTTCATTTCGCTCTTTGGTAACACTAGTACATTCAGAATCCCACCAAGGAGGTAGAGGGATATTAGATCGAGGCTTCTTTATGGGAATAGTAGAGTCTGCAGATGCAATGGCATTTACTAATTCTGTATATAAATTTAAGTAATTAAACTCATTAATAGGAGGTAAAGAAGATACCTTAGAATCAAGAGTGGAAGAAAATGTATCCCAATCAGCACTATTAAGTCTATATTTTAAAAGAGGAGGTAAACTAAAAGGAGCTGGACATTGTGAGGAAGAGGAGATTAGAATAGGGAAATGATCGCTTCCATGAGAGTTAGGAAGGACAGACCAAAACAATTTGGAGGATAGAGAAGCAGAAGTTAAAGATAAATCTACAGCACTAGGATTTTGAAGGGGGGAAACCTGTCGAGTGGGAGAACCATTATTTAAAATGCATAAATTGAAATCATCAATGAGATCAAGTAGGTAAGGTGAAAATGAGTCAGGAGCACGAGAACCCCACATTGGGTGATGACAATTGAAATCACCAAGAACGATGAACGGAAGAGGAAGAGAGGAAAAAATGAGTGAGTTCAGAAATTATAGAAGCGTGAGGGAGAGAATTAGGATGAGGAATATAAATTGATAAAATAGATGTATCAAAAGATCTCACAGCAACAGCATTAAATCTACTACTGTGAGGAGGAAGTGAGAGTAAAGAGTAGGGCATAGTTTTTTTAACCAAGATGGCGCTACCTCCCCACCCATCGTCACGATCATCCCGAAAACAGGCGTAGCCAGGTAACCTAAAATTAGAACCTGGCTTCAGCCGTGTCTCCGAGATAGCCGCAACAATCTTTAAAACCGGCCCACAGCCAGAAGGGCATTCAAGTGCATTAACCAACTCCTCCATGGACCAATCCACTGGAATGCCCTTAATAATACCCGTGCGCGTTACGTTATAAGTCGGAATTTGAGCATGAAAATCATAAGCAGACAGAAATTCACATTCCAAAAACTTGTTAGCCTCATCCCACGTTTTGAATTGAAGCGCAACTTTATTTCGACCTATCAATTTTATTCCATCCGAACAAATGCCTGTAACTTTATTTTTGAAAAGAAGTTGAGCTACCTTTAAGACTCTTAAAGTAGGTATAACCAGAAGCAGGGTCAGTGATATTCTTTGTTAAGTGGACCACATAGGGGCCCAAATCCGTCTGATCATAATGAAGATCTTTTACGTCAAACTGGGGGACAATATAGAAATGTTGCGTCGAAGTTGAAGGGCTGATATTTTTTTTATTAGGAATTAAGTCATCCTGAGCACTAGGAGCACGTTGACGCTTCCTAGCTCCTGTAGAAAGACTAACCAACGTGCTATCTGTATTATCAGATTCCGAACCAAGATCAGGAGGATCACTCCACTGATCCAGTTCAGGATCACTCATTTTTCTTTCGAAAAATGAGTGATCTTAATCGCTTTTACCAATAATAAAAATACTATTTACAAGCAACAAGAAAAAATTACTTACTAAAAGAAACGAAACCAAGTTTTTTATCAAGATTAATTAATAAGAAATCTACGCATTAAACCTCCGTATAATAGCCAACTCACTTACAAATAATGCTATTTTAGAACGTTTTATACGGAACGCTCAGCAGCTTCTGCCACCTATCCGTACCTAACAGAACTAAAGAGTTGAATTATACAAATGTATAATGTATACTATGTCATCAAAAGTTTCTGTCGTCAAAATTTTACTTTTTTAATGTAGTTTCTTGGTAGTTTCACTGTCAAGTCAATATTTGCCAATACAATGCGATTAAAATAAGAATAGGACCGGCCTAGCGCCATGTTGTGACGTCACTACGGGAACTTGGTATAGTGTGCAAAAAAAGCAATGTTAAAAAATATTGGCTTGTTTTATATTGTAATAGCACGTACTTTTTTATCTGATAGGTAGAGAAAAAATTAGTCTAAAAACGAATCATAGGTAGGTTAACTAAAGTAAACACAGAAACACATTGAACTGTCTTTATTTAGTGAATGTACGTATTTTAATTTTAATCGCTCAGCTCTTCAATTCCACTCATGTCCTGATGCCCAACTGAATCAGACTCCTCGTAATCGTCGTCATCATCACTGCTGCTGCTACTACTGTCACCTATGTTTATAATGAAACTGAATGGGCCATTGTCATCGTCTTCAAGTAATTCCCTTTCGAAGTAGTCTTTCTCAATCCTTTTTACATGGTTTATTTCTTTCTTCCAGTCATCTTTCGTGATTGATGCGATCGACTCAAGTGTCAGACGTTCGATTGCGCTTTCTAATTAGGTATGCTAAAAAAATTAACCTATGCCAATTCCGAAACCATTTCGAGATTTTATGTTACAAACCCTTATTTTTCTACTCTGACCTTTTAAAACGATAAGATGCCATTTATTTTAACAAAAAACGATGAAATAATTCGACTTTCATTGACCTCTAAATGACGTCACTTTTTTGCACTTTTGTTTTGATTGAATAGAGACTTACGAATTAGTAGGTGTCACTGTCAAGTGTTCTAGTTTCTTTTTTTTTACTCGCGTGCTTTTCTTGGCTCCTCAACGCAACTACATATTTGTGCAAAAAAGTGACGTCATTATAAAATAACTACTGAATATAAAACAAAAATATTGAAATTAGTTTCTTATAATGACCTAATCTACGAAATAAAAATATAAAAAAATACCAAAAAAAAACTTTACATACCGAGCTCAACATTTTTGTCTGCCACTCTACGTTTTACCAAATGCCAGATGTATTCTATCGGATTTAAATCGCAATTATAGGGTGGCAGTCTTAACACTTCATGGCCATGCGATCTAAATATGTTATCTATTGTGTAATCTTTCGGTGGCCTGTTTTTTTTATTAATTCATAATGTCTGTAACAAGTCTGGAATCAATGATGATATCATTGCGACGTGTGTTTCTATCTATCCACACATGTGTGGTTCCATACATTGACCTGTTTAAAAATTTCCAATGAACTATTTAACGCAGCAAAATAAAACAATAAAACTTTATACGTTGATTACTTATCGCATAGACAATAATAAACTACTGTGTTGTGTTGTACTACCTACGAGTATGTATTGAAAAATACAATACAAAAATTATTTATTGATAACCAATCATAAAAGAAAAACATAATACAATAAAAAGCGCTACAGTAGATTAGACAATTGGCGGCCTTATCGCTCAAAACTAACCTTGCATGGAGAGGATTCTTAATAATAATAATATGTAATAAAAATATGTTACGTGTACATGTTTTGAGATAAGTACCTACGTCATCATATGTTTAAAGTTATTTTGTTTAACACCTACAATTATTTTTAAAACTTGTAAGATAAAAAAGATCTAATTTCGCGTGGCACTGTACTGCTCATCACAGCGACATTTTTTTATTTGCATAAGTAGTTATTTTTTGCTATATGTATAAGTGGCGTTCGATCGTAGCAATGAGGGCATTGGTGGCTTTGCCAATGTTTGCTGTTTGCTTGTTAATTGCGTAATGTTCCTTTGCGTACCAGAGACGTAAATTTACGTGAGTTTCATTCATAAATCTTTTGTTTTAATTCTCACGGTATAGTAAGGGTAAAAGCGTTCGTAAAGCTAAAAAACGTTATCACCGTACCACTTTTGCCCACTCCCTACTCGAACGCTAGAC
Source organism: Selenia dentaria (assembly GCA_917880725.1). Classification (NCBI taxonomy): domain Eukaryota; kingdom Metazoa; phylum Arthropoda; class Insecta; order Lepidoptera; family Geometridae; genus Selenia; species Selenia dentaria. The sequence continues at coordinate 19,876,583 of OU862879.1, forward strand.
AGAGCATAAGACCTAATATACCATAATTATTATGCTTTCAAATACATAGTTGTCAAAAAACGATCTCAAACAACCATCCTCCGGACGTGGGTCAAAATTTTCACTAGACTTTGACTTCACTTTTTGGTGGCATAAGTAACTCGTTTTTTAGCTTTCCGAACGCTAAACAAAAAAGAGCCCTAAACGACATTGACACCCACAGATTCCCAATTCGAAAGCCATTGTGAGCGTTTTTAGCGTTATTTTCGCCAACTTGGGGCTATTTGAACGTACTATTACAATAGGTAGGTACGAGGGTGAATCAAAAAGTTCTTAGAAGTGCATATATATGAAACCTTTTTGGATCAAGTTCGACATTCAAATTAAAGAGTGTCTATCACACTATATTTATGCAGACTGTCACTTGTTTTTGTCAGTTCGTTCGCATGTAATAAATTTTTTTGTGCAACGAGTTGCTAAAAAGTCAAAATTATGGATAAAAGTGAGTTACGGTGATAAAATATCTCAGTTTGAAAAAAATGTCTACGAAGGAAATTTTTTTGGACATTCAGCAGACATTAGGGGGTGATGCTGTACCCTATTCTACGGTTGCGTACTGGGTGGCTGAATTTAAAAGAGGTAGATCAAGCTGTAAAGATGACCCGCGTTCTGGGCGGCCTTCAACCTCCGTTACAGAAGAAAATGTCAAAAAGGTTGAGAATCTGGTTTTGTAAGACAGAAGAATGACTATAAAACATATAGCTGAGATCCTAAAGATATCTTTTGGTAGCGTTCAATCCATTTTAATTGATTCACTGGGGTTCAAAAAAGTGTCTGCAAGATGGGTGCCACGAATGTTAACCGACGAAAACAAAAAGCGACGTTTGGAAATTTCCAAGCGTAATCTCGAAATGTTCCAGCGTGATTCGGATAATTTTTGCCGTCGTCTTGTCACCATGGATGAAACGTGGGTCCACCATTTTGATCCTGAAACTAAAAGACAAAGCATGTCTTGGAAACGACCATTCTCTCCATCCATTAAGAAATTTCGAGTTGCTCCTACCGCTGGCAAAGTTATGGCCTCTGTGTTCTGGGATAGTGAAGGAATCCTTTTTATTGATTACATGCCAAAAGGCCAGACGATTACTGGAACCTATTATGCAAATTTAATCCCGAAAGTGCGTGAAGCGATTAAAGAAAAACGTCGTGGAAAACTGTCGTTGGGCGTGTTGTTCCTTCAAGATAACGCTCCTGCTCATCGATCGGAAGTTGCGCTCAACGCAATCCGCTGTGCTGGCTTCAATCTCCTTGACCACTCACCATATTCTCCGGACTTAGCCCCAAGTGATTTTCACTTATTTCCAAAATTAAAAGAGGAAATTCGTGGAACAAAATTTCACGATAATGACGCGGTTATAGCTGCCGTTAGAGGACTTTTTCGAGAGTCAAGAAAATAATTTTTTTTCACAAGGAATAAGGAAGTTAGAAACGCGTTATTCTAAATGCATTGCATTGGAGGGAGATTATGTAGAAAAATAAAATATTATTATTTAAATCTTTGCATTTTTTAATATTGATTCCAAGAATTTTTTGATTCACCCTCGTAGGTACCTACGCTTCAAATCGTAACATGACATGTGCGTACGATGCGAACTACTGCATATACTTACTATGTACTTTCACTATGCGTGTACGGAGGCCATAGCATAAACAATTTGCGAAAAGGTATTTGTAAGGCGACATACAGTCAGGTTGAGAAATTTTGTCCATTAAAACCAGATTCGTAACTTTCGTATAGAAAGATACGAATCGCGTATATTTAATTTTCACAGTTGAACAGTTGATAGTTAGAACTGCTTCACGTGAACGACACGTTACGTTATGCTTATGCAGTTATTCGAGCTAGGCTCACACGACACGTTACGTTACATTTATGCAGTTATTCGCGCTAGGCTCACAGGCAGCGCCTATGCAGGGTCACAGATGTATACTTCAGTTTTTTCTCTGTCAGCGCTCTATTAGTTATTATGTGGCTATACATTATTACTTTCAGTAGGTAGTTTATTACTGTTACTCTTTGTAACTTAACCACGGTACTGGAAACAAATACCATGCCTGTACAAAAAAACAACAATCAAAATATGTTAACACTAATTAATACCTAGACCTACTAAGGTTTCTTACTTCATTTTTAATTTTTTCATGTTATATTCTCAGACAAAATAAAAAAGTCAAGACAGAATGTTGTGAACAGAGCAGTGAGGCCGGTTTTCTATGCATGTAGTGCGTGAATCGGTGCTGCTATGATAATTTAAATTACCCCATAAAAATAACGTTATCAAATTATGAACGTTATAAATTTAATAAAGTTATAACGTTATTAGTTTTAATATAATAATAGGGTTCCTACATTAGGTGTCGGTAAAAAGTAGTGGCATTGGGTGGTGAAAGAGAAAAGATAAAGAGTTTCAGAAATAAAATTACTCGGTGTAACTGCTAGTTTTATTTAAAAACCTTTATGCTGAATTAATTTTTTGTACGCTTATCGTTTACTTTGCACTGATTTAGAAATACTTTCTAATTTAGCAATATGGTGGAATCTAATGTTTAAGTATTTCTCAATCACGTCAATTAAATTAAGTTTATGTTCCTGCGCAACATATTCATGTTTTGACTCTAAATTGATAAAAATCTGATTGTTTCCAATGAATTTCTTTAATATGTTCAAGACTATAGTTTGGTGTTGATTTTCTGCGGTTATTGCAATATTTTCATTCAATAATTTTCGAAAAACTGCTTTACAAGTGACACAAATATCAAAAAGATCCTTAGACGGGAAGCGAAGACCGCCTTTGTTTTTTAAACTAATGAGCTTGTGAAAATAAAGTTTCTCATCAGTCTGCAAGGCATCTTAACATTTAGAGCATTTTATGGTTTTAACAAGATAGTGCACTGTACTTCCAGATATGTAACCAATTATCATTTTTCTGTAGTCACCATAATATGAATTGTCATGTAAACAACTGGCCCAATCAAATGATTCATTAACAATTTCATTAAGAAGTTGCAACGAAGAATTTTCAATGGTTTCTTCTTCTTCTTCGTGTCTATACGACGATGAAGTGCTATTTATAATTTTAGTTGTTGAAGTGCAATTAAGTATTGCTATGTGTTCTAAAGGAACACAATTACTTTTTGTAAGACATTTTAATTCTAAATGACATAGTATTTTTTTGTAGCTTGCTTTAAACTGTTATCGTTGAACCCTCCATGCATCCTAATAGACGTAAATAGAATCTCCAAATGATCCTGGCTTAATTTATAAGTAAATAAAAAACAGCCTTTTTTCATTTTCTATGTACTTCGTATAAAGCGCTTTTAAACTTTCAATATTTATTAATGTACCTATGAATTCTGCTTTGCATTTTTCTTCTACGATTGGTTTATAAAATCGCGTGATGACAAAGACTGGTCGACATCGTATAACTAACTACACACAACAACATTCAATATAGATACACCCTAAAAACAAAAGACTTCAATAGAAATATGGTTTATTTTTACAAAAATACATAACCGCCTTCAATATGTACGAAATTGAAAATCTAGTGTGAAATTAATGCGAGTCCATATTAAAGGTATCAGGTTTATAACAAAAAAAGAATTGTTCAAATCGGTTTATAAATAACGGACTTATGAGGTAACAAGTATTTAAAACAATAGAACCTAATTGCGAACCTACTCCTTTTAGATGTTGGTTGAAAATAAACTAAAAATAAAATAAAAAGAATTGCCTATTTTTTTATTTGCTTTCAAACGACGGAACCGGTTTTGTATAAAGATATTGCGTCGAGTATCATACAATATTATATTTAAAGAAAAGTCCTCAATTAGACTTTCTTAACCTACTTCTTTTTTGAAGTCGGTTAAAACACGTTGATAAACTATTATAAAAACGTACCCGTATTAACGTAATATATATACTAAATATTAAGATTACCCAATAATAGGGTAAACCTTACAGGCTTTACCATGGCAACACTTTCTATGTTCCAAGCAATAACCTTTATTTTTATTTATTTAAAATATTGGTTTCCAAGTTACTTACGTGTGAAATGTGATTCCATCCTTCTTTTTATATTTTGACCGTTTCACGACACAATTCGGCATTTTGACTGGTAAATTTGTTGATTTACTTTACGTGTTGCTGCCACGCGCAGCGATAGTTCGACTGACGAGTCAAGGCGTAGTTTCGTTGTGCGTGTGTGTGTGTAATTGTGTATGTACACGGCGAGGCGTAGTTTTACCGGCTTCACTTTTCTGTTCACAACATTCTGTCTTGACTTTTTTATTTTGTCTGAGGTTATATTGTGCTTACCTATAGTTTATCAATAAACAAATGTGAAGTGAAGAACGTTATTTTTTAGCTTTTGAGAAATCTTATGATCAATCATAGTAAAATATTCATTCATACATGTTCAGGGGATAACCGTGGGCGTATGCTATTTTGCAGGATGTATTGTTTTGTTCAGAATATTTTCTTGTTTATACATTTTAGAGCGTAATTTTTTAGTAGTGGGGTTTTAATTTCTGTTGGTAGGTACGGAGTACTAGTACTCCGTTGAACATGGCTAAATAGCCAGGAGGAGTTGTATTATCCCAGTTTTTTTGTTTTTAATGTCTCGTAGTAATGTAACTATAAATGTAGGAATTTACGCAGTATAATATAACATGTCGCTCCAAACAAAGGAATGGTCATCTGGGTACCCAATGCACAAACCCACTGAGAATGAAAACCACGGAGAATGAATGAAACTATGTCAGTTCGAAAAATGAGAAAACCTAAATGTAAAACAATAAAATTAATATGCATAAGATGCTTGTGGGCAATAACGAAACGCTAACGTTCATAGACTATAGGATACTATACAACTTTCTAGATACTTCGTATATTCTGCCAAAAGAGTGGAAATGACATGACAAAGTGACACCAATAGTTTTTCTTTTGTAGTTGGATTCATACGTGTTGTAAATTTACCATTTCTCAAGTAAGTGATATCATGTTATCCATATCTACGATAACGATACCTAATGCCAAGCACCCGTTTCTCTATTACTATAGATTTCTTTTGAAAAATCCAGTCAGATACGAGTATTTTAAGCTAACGAATTTTGCCTATCTAACCTAACATAGAAAAAATATCAATGCTAATAACTTTTAAACCCCAACTTAAAAAAATATGGTACAGTTTTATAATATCTTAGTCTTATTAAGGACTACTGGTTTTTCATGGTTTCCGTTCTCGTGGGTCCGTCTATGTAGGGTACCCAAAACACACAGAGGTTTGCCATTCTTCTTAATGTTTGTAAATTTTCTGTAAGTATATCTGAAGTAAATTTTGGATAAAACAAATACAATTTGAAAAATGTCATACCGACTTCCATTCTATTCAGTTATTGGAGTGTATCTCGAAAACTACTGGACCGAATTTGGGAGGACAAAAGAACCGATAGAGTCTATAAACGTGTTTTTTTTACAAATATGTTGCGAAGCCCGTGGCTGTCTGTACTTTTACAATAACGTAAGAGTCTAAGACTGCAATTTTCAATGCAATTCTTTTTCCCTTCAAATATCTTATATCATCTAAGTATTACCTATTACCTATTACCTATTCAGAGAACCGTTTTTTGTCACAGGATGCTGTCCGTGACATGGCGCCTGGCAGCGTTATCGTGGACCTTGCATCCGAAATGGGAGGGAACGTGCAGACCACCAAGAAGGGAGAGATAGTCAAGGTGCACGGAGTCACTCACATCGGCCTCACCGACCTGCCTAGCCGCATGCCGGCACACGCTTCCACTCTCTACGCTAATAACATCTCGGGATTCCTCTTCAGTTTAGGTAAACAATATTCTTCTGAAATGATGTTTCGGCTCATTAGATATTTTTTTCAATTTTAGCACCTAGAAATAAATTTTACAAAGAAACTTTATAGGTAATAAGTATGGTAGTAACAAAAACAATAAGCGACGATTGCATTTTTCCGAATATTTCACAGGTGCGCCTGCGCGAGTGTATTATTTTGATGAATAAGTATCATTTCGAGCAACTTCTGCAACCGCGCGCGCGCACGCTAGGTTTTTAAATAGTGAAATTTCGCGCGCTTTTTCCGACGTTTTGGCGCCAACTGAAATCATATAAAGTTAGAAAAGGAAGACAAGAATGTAACATACCTGATAGGGTAGAGAGGTAAAACAAAATGTAGCAGTGACTTCAGCTTAATATCACACGTATTTCTTTTCGATATTTTGGAGAATCAAATTGTAATGTTATTAATAAGTACAGTAAAACTACATATGATATACTATATATAATATACTATATATAATATACTTACGACTTGATGTATACCTAATAAGCTCCAAACCGTAACACAATACTTATGTGTGTGCGATGCCATATATTAAAAAGGCTATGGACCATGAGTCCGTAGTTTGTACTATGTTTTGAAAAAAATCTATATTTTTTCCAGGAACCAATGACCACTTTCACATAAATCTCGAAGACGAAGTGACTCGTGGCGCGATTGTACTAAAAGCCGGCGAGTTACTGTGGCCTGCCCCGCCGTCCCCAAGCATGGCGGCCACGCAGACGCCCGCCAAAACCACCGCTGTAGCGAAGCCTGAACCACCGAGCCCGTTCAACGAGACAATGAAAGATGCCTTCTTGTATTCTACCGGTACGTCATTTTACAATAACCACTCGGACCTCTAACCTCTACCCTCTAACTTTAGCTCTACCATGAGTTGGCAACATAAATGTCATCTATAGTTAGTCGATACTCTATCTCGCCTACCTATTTCTACCATGACTTGGTAACATAAATGTCATCTATAGTCGATACTCGATCTCGCCTACCTATTTATACCATGAGTTGGTAACATAAATGTCATCTATAGTCGAACCTCGATCTGGCCTACCTATTTCTATCATGAGTTGGTAACATAAATGTCATCTATAGTCGATACTCGATCTCACCTACCTGTTTCTATCATGAGTTGGTAACATAAATGTCATCTATAGTCGATACTCGATCTCACCTACCTATTACGCTTGTAATTGGCGCACTCTTTGACTCTCTGGGCTAGTTTTAAATGTTTATCGGGACTTATCACGTATTATTTAATATAAAAAATATGTACCTTTCGCTCTACGTTTCGACCATGTTACAATGGCCGTGGTCACGAGCTGACTCTGTCAGCTCTCTGGCGCATCAAAGCCGCGGAGCTGTCTTATAAAACCTCCGTCTTATAATGATTTATGGTTTCCCATAAGTATTTCTGTGTCTCATAAGCATCTCATATTAATTTTGTTACTTGCATTTATTAATCATGAATTGAAATAATTTTATTACAGGCATGGCGTCATTGATCGGACTGGGAATGGCTTCACCCAATCCAGCATTCACCACCATGACTACAATCTTGGCTTTGTCAGGTAATAACATTTTATTGTCACTGTCACTCCGCATCTTTGAGCTAATCTTGAGTCTAAGTATTTAACCGGTGATGTGGCCGAGTAATTTTATATTGAGTTCTTTTAATAGTAGCATAATATATTTGCGGTCAATCAGTGTTTTTTTGTATGTGGACATATACGTAGCTGACTTCGTTCATATACGTAATCTAGCTGCTATTGGCTACAATAGTATTAAATCACAATTAACGTACTTCTTATGAAATCATTTAACTTTCCAAAAACGTATACGGCCTTAATAATAAGCTTGGCTACACCTGGTAGTTAAAACCATTTATATGCGCGAAAGCAAGTCAAAGCATAGTTACGCCTAATCTATGTTTACACAAAGTTTATATGAAAGGTCGTAGAATATACGTATGTATACGCAATATAATTAAACATATAATCAAAAAACGATATTAAAAATATTTTGTGACACTTCCGCTGAAAAAAACAATGTTTTTGGCCTATTTGGGGGTGTGCACCACCCTCCCTCCCGCACAAACTGCTTAATAGGAAGAATACAAAATAAAAAACACACAAGAAAACCCAAATAAACCAAAACGATTCGACACGTGTTTCGCCTCTACACGAGGCATCCTCAGGAGATGTTGACTCGTCGAGCGCTAGACCGACAGAGTCTGTCGTTTTTGGTTTATTTGGGTTTTCTTACACAAAGTTTATATGAAAGGTCATAGAATATACGTATGTATACGCAATATAATTAAACATATAGGTAATCAAAAAACGATATTAAAAAATATTTAGTGACACTTCCGCTGAAAAAAACAATGATTTTGGCCTATTTGGGGGTGTGCACCACCCTCCCTCCCCCACAAAATGCTTAATAGGAAGAATACAAAATAAAAAACACACAAGAAAACCCAAATAAACCAAAAACGATTCGACAGATGTTTCGCCTCTACACGAGGCATCCTCAGGAGATGTTGACTCGTCGAGCGCTAGACCGACAGTCTGTCGTTTTTGGTTTATTTGGGTTTTCTTGTGTGTTTTTTATTTTGTATTCTTCCTATTAAGCAGTTTGTGCGGGAGGGAGGGAGGGTGGTGCACACCCCCAAATAGGCCAAAATCATTGTTTTTTTCAGCGGAAGTGTCACTAAATATTTTTTAATAATGGATGTTTGCAAAGTAACGCCTGAATCAATAAATTATCTAAATATATAATGTATTATAAATAAGAAAAGTTATAAAAGTCATCGTCCAGCTACGGCTCGATTGCAGTTGGAGAATAATTTAGAAAGTGCAGGCCCTTGGCCCTTTTCTGTCTTTTGGAAATTTATTTATATATAACATATTTTTTATTTTATTTTAGGTGTCGTGGGCTATCACACGGTATGGGGCGTAGTGCCGGCGCTACATTCCCCTTTGATGTCCGTCACAAACGCCGTGTCTGGTATCACTGCGGTAGGCGGTTTACTGCTCATGGGCGGAGGTTATGTTCCTGAAACGCCTGTACAGGTAATATATCAACCTACTATCTGATATTTGTAAAAACTCATGCTATGCAACTTACAGTTTCTGAAAGTCACACCATATTTTTAAATTAGATCATCTTTTCATAGTAATATAGCATATTTTTGTTATATATTTGTATATACTTATAGTAATATAAGTACTTATAATAATATAGTAATAGTTGTCCCTTTTGTTGTCATTTTGTAAATAAATTTGTACGGTGTTCAGACTCAGAATGGATGCCTTATTTTCAGTCCCTAAGTAAATATAGTACCTCCATGACTGAAGAGGAGTAAATAATTCAGTTTATTAATAAAATATTAAATTTTAATTATATACGAGTAAGATCCTGTTGAGGTACGAAAACCTAAAAATCAACATTGTTGTGTATATTTTTTAAATTTCATATTATTGTTTCCCCAATAACTTTAATAAAATAATTTGTTTTATCTACTCTCATACTATAATACAAAGATTATAAAACTGAAAACAAAATTCTTATGACAAACATTACGTACAGGCCAAAAATTATAAAAAATAAGTTTAATTACGATACAGGTCTTGTATGGACACCTGTAACATAATATAACTTTTTAAGCATAACGATACATCTAAACAACCTCCAGCTGGACCAAGGATGTTGAACCTCTACTTAAAAAAAAAGGTTTCAATGAACGAGTCCGCGACGACGCAACACGCATGCGCAATCGATGTTTGCGCCTTGGCGCCATCATTTGACATTTAAAAAATCTTTTCAATATTTAAACAAAGTTTGGTTTTGTTTGTAAAATACATAGGTTTTGTGTAAAAACATGTCTGAAAGCGGGGATAGTGGTGATTGTACACCACCAGACATTCTGGAAGCGGCGTCAAACATGACCATGAACCTGTTGCCGGCGAAATCTAGGAGCAACTATAATAAATGTTACCACGAATTCATGGAATGGAAAATGAATAAAAATGCTACATCATTTTCTGAAAATGTGTTGTTAGCGTACTTTCAAGAGTTATCTAAAAAATATAAAGTGTCAAGTAGGTATGTTGGTTAAATACTCCATGATTATAAGTACACTCAATATTTACAACGAAGTTGACATAACTAAATATAGCAAGCTGATTGCATTTTTGAAACGAAACTCACAAGGATATAAAGGGAAAAAATCCAAGACTTTTACAGCAGAGCAGATAAATAAGTTCTTAAATGACACATTATATCTCTTCACAAAGGTATTTTAGTTGTTTATCAGTTAACCATGTACATTTTTTTTGTTAATATTGAGTTAATTTACCGTAATATATATATGAGTTGTTACATATTGCACTAATTTTTGGTATAATGGGTGCTTGCCGACGGCAAGAGTTATACAACATACAATTCAAAGATGTTGAAGTCTTCGAAACTACACTATTGATCAAAATAAGTAAAACTAAAACCAAGATGGATCGCTCTTTTACCATTACTGGGAAATATTATGAACAATGCAAAAAATACATAGAGCTACGACCAACTGAGTGCAGCAATCCCAGTTTTTTTCTAAACTATATTGACGGAAAATGCACGACGCAGAGAGTTGGCATTAACAAATTTGGAGCTTTAGGCAAAGTTATTGCCAGCTATCTTCAACTTACCGACCCCGAATTGTACACAGGACACTGCTTTCGCCGAACATCTGCGACCTTGCTAGTTGACGCTGGTGGAGATATAACGGCACTAAAGCGACACGGTGGTTGGAAGTCAACGACAGTTGCAGAAGGCTATATAGATGATTCAATGACTAACAAGATCGCTATATCCAATTCAATACTTAACAGTATTGAAAATAACAGAAACGAGGTCAACATTAACATACCCTCTCCGAGTACCTCCAATAACGCTTCCTGTCCGGTTCAAATTCATTTTCATAATTGTAATATTCAGAACATCAATAATTATTACAAGTAAAAATAAATTTGTTGTTATATTCAGCGTTTTATTTGCAATATTGTTTTACGTATTATAGTATGAGAGTAGATAAAGTAATGTATGACACTGTACATAACTTGGTCTTATAACACTCGTCTGATACTATATAAATAATAAACTCGCCTTCGGCTCGTTTTTTTAAAACACACTCATATTATAAGAACCCTTGTTATGCAACAGTATCATAATCTACTATAACGACCCTTTTTGTTTCATCCTAATACTTTGTTATATCTTCTTTCCAGTGGCTGGCCAGCACCGCAGCTCTGATCTCTTTCGTAAACGTTTTCGGCGGGTTCTTGGTCACACAGCGCATGCTTGATATGTTTAAGAGGTATGTATACACGTTTTTAACTGCACAGTGGACCTAGCACGAATAACTGCGTAAGTGTAACGTAAAGTGTCGTTCACGTGAAACAGTACAAACTGTCGTTTATCTAGGGCAATTGCGGCACAGATAACACATAGTTTTTACGCTGAAACGTGACGCGTTATACGATACGAATACTTTTTCCCAAATAGTTTGTGCTACGGCCTCAGTATGATACGGTCGTTTTAACTTGCCCACCGGGAACATAGACATAAACAATTTCTACGCATACACACACTAAACACGTACATTTTGATATACTTGCCATTTGGTTCAAAAATATTGAAACAAAGTTCAAGGTGGTCAAGATAAAACGGCCGTACTTACCGTAGTTCAGTAGCTCTACCATGAGTTGGCAACATAAATGTCATCTACAGTCGATACTCGATCTCGCCTACCTATTGCGCTTGTGATTGGCGTACTCGCTGTCTTTTTTAGTTCTACAATTGACCGCGAGGTGGCACTGTTCTTTTTTTCATACATTTTTTTGCGGCAGTCGCTATCGAGCATCGTTTGGTGTCAACGTTGTAAACTCATACCTACTGTAGTCACAAACGCTACCATTTTCATGTTGGACATTTCCAGGCCCGGTGATCCGCCAGAGTATGGCTACCTATACGCCATTCCGGCCGCGGCGCTTCTTGGAGGATACGTTACTACTGCTATGCAAGTAAGTTTTTTTGAATTTTATTATTAGGTCTAGGCTAACGTGAAATCTTCTACTGATCCCTCTCTTCTTCTATATCTTTTCTAACCACTTTACGGCTGACTTAGCCATCTTGGGCTCTACGGATGACCTCTTTATCACATTCGCTATCGTCCGAGATTAATGCTCCAAGATATACAAATTCATGAACTGCATCAAGATCCTTAAGTTCATGCGTACGTTGCATTGTGCCCGCCCTGTCAATAAACATCAGCTTTGTTTTCGACCTATTGATGTGCAGTCCATAGTTCTTGCTCACTCTTTCCACCTCTTGAAGCAGTTTGCTGAGTTCTGCTTCAGACGCGCCAATTATGGAGGTATCATCAGCAAACCTCAAGTTATTAATGCGGTGACCACCTATTTTAAGGCCCCTTTCCGACCTTCCAGTGCTCTTCTCATGATCTTTACGTAAAATAAGCGTGTTAATAACCTTAATTTTATTGCCGACTAGTTTCGAACTAATTTGTAGTTCTTCGTCTGGAAGTCCCTGTTCTAGATAGCGGCGAGCGCGGACTACACTAACTCTAATTATATTTTTTTGTGTATTCCACGTGATTTAAAATAATTTTCCCAGTCACTAATAGTGTTTACTTTGGAGCATTAAGGTAATGTACCTACCACCGGGAATGCAACACACGTGGTCCCAAGCCATAAATATTGAACGTTATTTGTTTAAGAAAGAATAAAAAAAACTTTATTCCTCACGTCCCGACCCTAAGCGATTCAACAAGTCTCCGACTTTGCTTGTGCAAACTGCTTATGCGATAAGGGTTAGTAATAAACTTATTAAAAAAATAAAATACAAAACATCCAATCAAAACGTTTAATAAGTTGTTATATTTTACTCATAAATTCGGGACTTAGCAACTAAGCGAGGTGTCCTGAACACTTCTTGGAAAAGCCCACTGGATATGATCGAAATTATAGTCGGATCTATCCGACAATTACTACGCGAGTAATCCCGTATTTCTCAGTTAAAATGAGTGAAAACCACGTTAGATTATTATAATTAAATAGTAGAGTCAGCAGAGTCTTCAAAGGTCGGCAACGTATTTGTGATGCCCCGAGTGTTAAACTTATCCGTATAGGCGTGATCGCTTTCCGTCAGGCGGCCCTTTTTGAAAAAAAAAAAGAAATGTAATCATCTACCGTATTTAGATTATAATAGTGCTTATAAATGTATGTTAAGTATGTCGGTGTTCAGACAAGAAGGTCTGTGTGAATTTTATGAATATGATAATCTTATTCCACGCTTATTTTCTACCATAGGGTTACCCAGAAGTCCACCAAATGGCGTACCTAGCGTCATCACTTTGCTGCGTGGGTGCACTGGCAGGCCTAAGCTCGCAGTCCACAGCTCGCAAAGGCAACGACTTCGGCATGGTAAGATACGTTATAAAATATCAGTCAAAAAGACAGTCTAGTGTCTATATAAAGCCTTTGTTAGTTTGTGCAATTTTGAACGGGGTGGTTTGGAATCGATAACTGGTCATTATAGTAAGTGTTTTTTTTTTTAATATGAACTCATATTCACAGTTCCGCGAAAGAGCCATAGTGCGACTAAACGCACGACGGCGCCGCTACATCACAGATTAGACAACAGTAACTGCACGAGACATACCTACCTAATTAGATACTACGACGTACGATCCTACCTACTCGCGAAAGCTGTGTAAACATTCGCGAGTAGGCAGGATCGTACGTCGTAGCGTAGGTTTACCTATTGCCTATATGATGGCAGGCCCGGGCGAGGCAATAGCGGCCCTCACACCTTGACTTTGGAGTGCACAAAACACCACGCGCAACTCCGTCGCGGGCCCCGAAGTGTAATGGTTCGACGCGCAGTTTGGAACGGCACTCCACGAAGCGCACTCCAAAGTCAAAGTGTGAGGGTGGCTAATCATGACTTTGCACTCATGACCTAAGTGGGTAGGTAGGTCTCGCGTAGTTACTGCTATCAATTCTGTGTTGTAGCCGCGCCGTCTTACGTACAGTCGCACTATGGTTCTTTCGCGGAGCGGTGAATACGGGTTCATAATAATTAAAAATATGTATTATTTTTCTTTCACTTTCAATACCGCACTTATAGATCCCAAACCACTCCGTTCAATATTGTGAACTAAACAAAAACCTTATATGTATATGTGTAATATTGTGTTATTGCTACCGATGATTAGAAAAGAGAACATAAAGTGAATTTAGCGCTCAGTCCTCCTCACTGGTGTAATTTGGGGCATTGCAGTAGGTCCGGTGTCCAATTGATCACTGTGAGACAGTATTGAATAGTGGCACAACTATTTCATCTTTGATCTTCCATTATTATTTCCATTTACACTTATTCCATCATTTTCATCAATTTCAAATCCTTCATTAGTTTTCATATCATCCATTATGTACATTTAATCACATTATTACGTAATTTTACTGCTATTCAGACAATAACAAAATGCACTCTTTCGTGAAGGTTTAGAAGAATGCAAAGGGATTTATTGTACACATATTTATTCATATAGAGGCAAAAGGGTTCAGCTTTTACTTATTGATGAGTGCCACTGTGTGGCATAATATTTGTATGTTTTCTGAGGTAGAGTTCTTATGTGAATAGTAATAGGGTTTAATATTTCGTAGATTGGTGTAGCGGGTGGTATTGCTGCAACGCTCGGCTCTCTGACGCCCAGTGCTGAAGTGCTTGCGCAAATGGTAGGGGTCGCCGGTATTGGAGGTCTTCTCGGAGGCACTATTGCCAAGAAAATCGAGATCACTGATCTGCCTCAACTTGTTGCGGGATTCCATAGGATAAACGTTGGAGTTACGTGTTGTGGCCCGCGCTCGCCGCTGTGCACAAGAGTGACTCCCAGAAGAAGAACTTCAAATAAGTTCGAAACTGGTTGGATAATATTTCCGGTAAATATTACGCGAGTCCTAGCCGGTTTTAAAGCGTAATTATAAATATACATTTGTATATAACAATACTAATTAAGCTCAATACGCAAGGTTAATTTTTTGGGTTTCAGTTGATTTGTCAATGCTCAATGGGTTAATAAAACAGGCACTGGTATCAGTAAATACGACTAAACGAAACTAACGAACTAAAATGTAGTTATGATAGTCCTTATTCTGTTAATATTAAACTCTAAATTCATGTAACACGTAATGATATTTGTAAAAAAAACACACTGAGAAAAAATGGACAAAAATACATTAATTATAACTAAAATATTACTAAATCCGAGGACAACAAATGGCCTGTGATAACTACAAATTGATTTTTGTAAACGTATATAGTATATATCACAAATACCTGTTTTGTAATTTCAAGCGTGCGTAGTAATATCAAAAACGATGACGTCACGGATAAATGTTTGCTATTTTGTAATATCTACAAAACCCTAGTACTTTCAACAGTGTGCGGAGTAATCTCAGAAACGATGACGCCATGGATGAATACTACTGTTTTGTAATATCTAGTAAATACCTAGTAATATCTAATGTGGCCCTAGTTCTTTCAACAGCTTACTTTTGTAATATCTAATGATCCTTAGTTCTTTCAATAGCTTACTTTTGTAATATCTAATGATCCTTAGTTCTTTCAATACCTTAGTTTGATAGTATTTAGTAAAGCCCTAGTAATATTAAAAGCTACATTTGTAATATCTAGTAAGGCCTAAATAGCTTATTTTTGTAATACCTAGTTGCTTGGAAAATTAAATTAGTAGACGTATGTACGTTTTCAGTTGTAGCGCAAAATGGCTGGTGGGTAGGTAGAAATTACTTATCATGTGAAAATAAAACAGAAGCAAAGTAAAAAGTAGGTAGTTTGTTCTCATTTAATTTCACAAATAATCCATCACTGTAGACAACTGGGAACGGTAAGAATGGCTTTTCCATAGGTCACTAGGGGTAACAAATGGGACGAATTCTTAAAACAATTACAACAATCACACAACTTAAAACAAAATCACCACTGAACAAAGAAGGTGGTGACAACTAGGAATTACCCTTTCTGACGCCACGAATTATTTAACAAAATTCACAACTTTCCAGATTTGATCAGATGTGGTTTCAATGTGGTAAGAGATTATCCTTAAAAAAAATATATTTCATCAAAGATATCAACCTATACAAAATAGACAACTCCTTCTGCCCGGTCGTCACGCCATCAACGCTGGTCTCCTGGCTGGCTCCCTGGGCGGCGGAGGCGCTCTACTCGCATTCCCTAAACTGCCAGGCTTGCCGTTGCTCTCTGCTGCTGTGGTGCTCAGTGGCATCCAGGGTTTGACGCTCACTGCTGCTATTGGAGGTATGTCAACAATGTCTTAAATATCGCATCTGGCTGGAGCCTTGGGCTGCAAAGACGTTCTCCTCACGTCGAAATAAACGGGTTCGATCAGATCGGAACGAGTTCGAGCTAATATACTAATCTTCTGATTTTTTTATATTATTCATTTTTAGTTATGTTTGATAGTTTTACGAGAATCCTGTCCGAGAATGTATAAATATCTCTCTTAAAAATTTTTAATCTCAAATTTCATTTAAATATTTCTTCAAAGTTTGGTCCCGGTGTAATGTTTTAAAAATCATATAAGTAAAAATATTAAGAGTTGCGACATCAATATGAATGTTGTCAAGTGTTGCTCCCACCCCATACGCGCGCTGGTTAAAATCTGCTCGGACGGATCGCTTTGGTAGCCTAGTCTTGGCATTGTCGGAATATGCGGGATCGAATCCCGTCCAGGGATGTGCAATTTTTGTTTCTTAAACTGCAAAGTATATACAGAGGTCGAAAATGGTCTGCTAAATCAGTAGAAGTAATTTTTTTGACTAAGGTCAGTAAAGTCAGAATTTCAAGGCCATGCTTAGATACATAAAAGTGGTGGTTTTTGTAAATTGAAGGTTGAAGTTGTGTTGTGTATGAAGAATGTAAAGTAAAGGCTCATAGTGGTGATTGTTTAATAGATGACTAGCATACATACTTAACTAACAAATGCACATTTCAACGGTAAATTGGTCGACGAAGGGTCTTCAAGGGTCCTCTTGAAGTTTGGTCAGTATTTTAAGTGACTACAGTTAGTAAAATCAGTATTTTTATTCATGGAATAAAATCGGTATTTTTAACCATGGAATCAGTTTGCAGCCCTGTATACAGGGTGTCCCAGAACTCAACGTCAAACGGGCACGGGGCAAGAGGGGGGGTCATACCAGTACCAGGAAAAATAAAATAAAAATTCTATATCAGTTGGTTAAGTTATTATTGGCAAATATATGAATAAGAGGAAAATCGAGACCTTTATTCATATCTTTAGTTATTCTGACCTCAAAGTTAACTATTTTACAGTGTTTTTTTTTACTATTTTATTATCTTATCTAATTTTATCTTATCTTATTTTCTTTGAGTTGTGGTTAAAAAAAAATATCAACTAACTTTGATGGTTCAGTAAAAAAAAAATATGGTACTACCCTTGGCAAGTTACTTCAAAAGATGGCCCATTTAGTCAAGATTTCAAAATGATACAATACTTTTAACTTTTCTACCTATAACATTTATTGCCAATTTTTATCGCAAAACATACTCATTTTAAAAATCAAATTAGGTCATCACAATACTTGTTTTCCTTAAAAAATTCGGAGAAATAGAACAATGAATAGTATGCGGTGGTCACCGACAAATACAACGCGCTATGACAGAGCGAGATAGATAGGTCTACATGAGTAAGCGAGATGGATGCTAACACAGATGCTTCGAAACGAAACAAAAAACGGCTTGTAATTAAAAAACTCAAGTGTTGTGACTAATTGTTTGACTTAAATTAAGCAATAAATTTCAAAATAAAACAAACTGTTGTATGTGATCGATAATAATTTATTAAATCAAATGTTCGAAATGTTTGCCGCCTGCATCAATGCAGGCTCTACATCTTTTTAAAAATGACCTCTTGATTAGTCTTGCGTAACTAGCTGCATTTATTTCTTCCGCTGCTTCGGTTATCCTCTGGCGTAGTTCGGCAACATTTTCAATTGATTTAAAATAGAATTTTTCTTTAATGCAGCCCCAGTAAAAAAAAACTATTGGATTTAAGTCGGGGGAACGAGCGGGCCATGAAACTGGACCAAGGCGCCCAATCCACCTTCCGGGATATTCCGTGTCCAAATACTCTCGTACGTGACGAGCATAATGCGCTGGGCAACCATCTTGCTGAAACCACAGCGCCCTGTAAATGTTTAGGGGCACATCTTCTAGGAGGTCTGGCAAATGGTTTTGGAGAAAATCCAAGTAGTAGTATCTCCATTTAAAGTTGCGGGAAGCTCGAACGGTCCAACTACTTTTCCATTTAAAATTCCGGTCCACATGTTAATTTTAAACTGAAATTGGGACCGGTCTTTACGCATTAAATGTGGATTTTCCACGCGCCACTCATGCAAGTTATGAAGATTTAAATATCCGTCCTTTTTGAATGTCGATTCATCAGTCCACAATACTTGGTCTAAAAATGACGGATTTTCACTATTTTTCGCCACCATTGTTCTACAAAATTCGAGTCTAGGCGCGTAATCACGAGGTAGTAGATCTTGTACACGTTGCACATGGTATGGATGTAATTTGTTAGTTTTCAATACACGGTAAACAACGCTCTTCGCTATTCCCGTACTTATCTCAATCGCACGTACTGAAGTACTGGGATCGTTTTCGATTAGATTTAAGATGATGTCTTCGTCATATCCTTGTGTTCTTACCCCGGAGGCACGTGCACTAGGCAATTGACCTTGTGAGTATGCCATGTGAACATTGACAAACACGCGGTGGTCAGGATGACTTTCTGCGTTTGGGTACCTCTCGCGATACAATCATCGTCCGCACCACACAATGCAGTGAAAACAAAGAAAAACATTCCATGACTTACATACTTTACCAAGATCTTACTCGCACAGTTTAGTGATATTTTTCTTCATTATTGAATACCAAAGACAACTAGCGCGTGATATCAATTTGTGAAGATTAACTGTCGAATGTCTCAACAAACTCACGATACCACCTTTATATGACACCAACAGGTAATCTTTGGTGTCGATTACTCCGGACTTGACTTCCAGCAGACAACTGCTCGGGACAGCGGCTTGGGCGGACGCTAAGCGCAGAAGCACGGGCAGTTGCTCAGCGCAGTAGCCCAGCGCAGCAGTTTGGGCAGCCGCTCAGGATACCTGCTCGCGACAGCTGAAAAACAAATGAATGTGTTAATATCTGTCGACGTACTACGATAATATTTTGGACTTCCATCACCCGCACCACACTATGCAATGAAAACAAAGAAAAACATTCCATGCCTTACATACTTTACCAAGATCTTACTCGCTCAGTTTAGTGATATTTTTCTTCATTATTGCATACCAAAGACAACTAGCGCGTGATATTAATTTGTGAAGATTAACTGTCGAATGTCTCAACAAACCCAGTATTTTTTTTAAATAGGCAGTGTTTTTTTTGACGATTATTATATTTGTGTGTGTAATATAAATGTCACTTTAGTATTTTTTGTTCAAATATACTTATTTTCTATTTCTAGCGTATTTGGCTGCTATTTCCAGTTACGTATAATTTATATATCATTATGAGATATATAGCTTGCTATTTGTGGAATTTTTTAAATGGCCATCAGCACCTACATACATTTATAACTCTGTAACTAGCTGTAAGTTTCCCTAAGATATTAAAATAAAATAAACTTACGATACCACCTTTGCATATACCACACAAGGTAATCTTTAGCGTCGATTACTCCGGACTTACTTCCAGCAGACAACTGCTCGGGACAGCGGCTTGGGCGGCCGCTCAGCGCAGAAGCACGGGCAGTTGCTCAGCGCAGCAGCCCAGCGCAGCAGTTTGGGCAGCCGCTCAGGATACCTGCTCGGGACAGCTGAAAAACAAATGAATGTGTTAATATCTGTCGACGTACGACGATAAAATTCTGGACTTCCATCATCCGCACCACACAATGCAATGAAAACTAAGATAAACATTCCATGCCTTACATACTTTACCAAGATCTCACTCTCACAGTTTAGTGATATTTTTCTTTATTAATGCATACCAACGACAAATAGCGCCTGATATAAATTTGTGAAGATTAACTGTCGAATGTCTCAACAAACTCACGATACCACCTTTATATGACACCAACAGGTAATCTTAGGTGTCGATTACTCCGGACTTGACTTCCAGCAGACAACTGCTCGGGACAGCGGCTTGGGCGGCCGCTCAGCGCAGAAGCACGGGCAGTTGCTCAGCGCAGCAGCCCAGCGCAGCAGTTTGGGCAGCCGCTCAGGATACCTGCTCGGGACAGCTGAAAAACAAATGAATGTGTTAATATCTGTCGACGTACTATGATAAAATGCTGGACTTCCATCACCCGCACCACACAATGCAATGAAAACAAAGAAAAACATTCCATGCTTTACATACTTTACCAAGATCTCACTCGCACAGTTAAGTGATATTTTTATTTATTAATGCATACCAAAGACAACTAGCGCGTGATATCAATTTGTGAAGATTAACTGTAGAATGTCTCAACAAACTCACGATACCATGATACCACCTTTACATGACACCACACAAGGTAATCTTTGGTGTCGATTACTCCGGACTTGACTTCCAGCAGACAACTGCTCGGGACAGCGGCTTGGGCGGCCGCTCAGCGCAGAAGCACGGGCAGTTGCTCAGCGCAGCAGCCCAGCGCAGCAGTTTGGGCAGCCGCTCAGGATACCTGCTCGGGACAGCTGAAAAACAAATGAATATGTTAATATCTGTCGACGTACTACGATAAAATGCTGGACTTCCATCACCCGCACCACACAATGCAATGAAAACAAAGAAAAACATTCCATGCCTTACATACTTTACCAAGAACTCACTCGCACAGTTTAGTGATATTTTTATTTATTAATGCATACCAAAGAGTACTAGCGCGTGATATCAATTTGTGAAGATTAACTGTAGAATGTCTCAACAAACTCACGATACCATGATACCACCTTTACATGACACCACACAAGGTAATCTTTGGTGTCGATTACTCCAGACTTGACTTCCAGCAGACAACTGCTCGGGACAGCGGCTTGGGCGGCCACTCAGCGCAGAAGCTCAGGCAGTTGCTAAGCGCAGCAGCCCAGCGCAGCAGTTTGGACAGCCGCTCAGGATACCTGCTCGGGACAGCTGAAAAACAAATGAATACGTTAATATCTGTCGACGTACTACGATAAAATTCTGGACTTCCATCACCCGCACCACACCATGCAATGAAAACTAAGATAAACATTCCATGCCTTACATACTTTATCAATATCTCACTCGCACAGTTTAGTGATATTTTTCTTTATTAATGCATACCAAAGACGACTAGCGGGTGATATCAATTTGTGAAGATTAACTGTCGAATGTCTCAACAAACTCACGATACCACCTTTATATGAAACCAACAGGTAATCTTTGGTGTCGATTACTCCGGACATGACTTCCAGCAGACAACTGCTCGGGACAGCGGCTTGGGCGGCCGCTCAGCGCAGAAGCACGGGCAGTTGCTCAGCGCAGCAGCCCAGCGCAGCAGTTTGGGCAGCCGCTCAGGATACCTGCTCGGGACAGCTGAAAAACAAATAAATGTGTTAATATCTGTCGAAGTACTACGATAAAATTCTAGACTTCCATAACCCCCACCACACCATGCAATGAAAACTAAGATAAATATTCCATGCCTTACATACTTTATCAATATCTCACTCGCACAGTTTAGTGATATTTTTCTTTATTAATGCATACCAAAGACAACTAGCGCGTGATATCAATTTGTGAAGATTAACTGTCAAATGTCTCAACAAACTCACGATACCACCTTTATATGACACCAACAGGTAATGTTTGGTGTCGATTACTCCGGACTTGACTTCCAGCAGACAACTGCTCGGGACAGCGGCTTGGGCGGCCGCTCAGCGCAGCAGCCCAGCGCAGCAGTTTGGGCAGCCGGTCAGGATACCTGCTCGGGACAGCTGAAAAACAAATGAATACGTTAATATCTGTCGACGTACCACGATAAAATTCTGGACTTCCATCACCCGCACCACACCATGCAATGAAAACTAAGATAAACATTCCATGCCTTACATACTTTATCAATATCTCACTCGCACAGTTTAGTGATATTTTTCTTTATTAATGCATACCACAGACAACTAGCGCGTGATTCAATTTGTGAAGATTAACTGTCGAATGTCTCAACAAACTCACGATACCACCTTTATATGACACCAACAGGTAATCTTTGGTGTCGATTACTCCGGACTTGACTTCCAGCAGACAACTGCTCGGGACAAAAGCTTGGGCGGCCGCTCAGCGCAGAAGCACGGGCAGTTGCTCAGCGCAGCAGCCCAGCGCAGCAGTTTGGGCAGCCGCTCAGGATACCTGCTCGGGACAGCTGAAAAACAAATGAATACGTTAATATCTGTCGACGTACTACGATAAAATTCTGGACTTCCATCACCCGCACCACACCATGCAATGAAAACTAAGATAAACATTCCATGCCTTACATACTTTATCAATATCTCACTCGCACAGTTTAGTGATATTTTTCTTTATTAATGCATACCAAAGACAACTAGCGCGTGATATCAATTTGTGAAGATTAACTGTAGAATGTCTCAACAAACTCACGATACCATGATACTACCTTTACATGACACCACACAAGGTAATCTTTGGTGTCAATTACTCCAGACTGGACTTCCAGCAGACAACTGCTCGGGACAGCGGCTTGGGCGGCCACTCAGCGCAGAAGCTCGGGCAGTTGCTCAGCGCAGCAGCCCAGCGCAGCAGTTTGGGCAGCCGCTCAGGATACCTGCTCGGGACAGCTGAAAAACAAATGAATACGTTAATATCTGTCGACGTACTACGATAAAATTCTGGACTTCCATCACCCAAACCACACCATGCAATGAAAACTAAGATAAACATTCCATGCCTTACATACTTTATCAATATCGCACTCGCACAGTTTAGTGATATTTTTCTTTATTAATGCATACCAAAGACAACTAGCGCGTGATATCAATTTGTGAAGATTAACTGTCGAACGTCTCAACAAACTCACGATACCACCTTTATATTATAACACCAACAGGTAATCTTTGGTGTCGATTACTCCGGACTTGACTTCCAGCAGACAACTGCTCGGGACAGCGGCTTGGGCGGCCGCTCAGCGCAGAAGCACGGGCAGTTGCTCAGCGCAGCAGTTTGGGCAGCCGCTCAGGATACCTGCTCGGGACAGCTGAAAAACAAATGAATGTGTTAATATCTGTCGACGTACTACGATAAAATTCTGGAATTCCATCACCCGCACCACACAATGCAATGAAAACAAAGAAAAACATTCCATGCCTTACATACTTTACCAAGATCTCACTTTCACAGTTTAGTGATATTTTTCTTTATTAATGCATACCAACGACAACTAGCGCGTGATCAATTTGTGAAAATTAACTGACAAACAAACAAACTCACGATACCACCTTTATATGACACCAACAGGTAATCTTTGGTGTCGATTACTCCGGACTTGACTTCCAGCAGACAACTGCTCGGGACAGCGGCTTGGGCGGCCGCTCAGCGCAGAAGCACGGGCAGTTGCTCAGCGCAGCAGTTTGGGCAGCCGCTCAGGATACCTGCTCGGGACAGCTGAAAAACAAATGAATGTGTTAATATCTGTCGACGTACTACGATAAAATTCTGGACTTCCATCACCCGCACCACACAATGCAATGAAAACTAAGATTAACATTCCATGCCTTACATACTTTATCAATATCTCAGTCGCACAGTTTAGTGATATTTTTCTTTATTAATGCATACCAAAGACAACTAGCGCGTGATATCAATTTGTGAAGATTAACTGTCGAATGTCTCAACAAACTCACGATACCACCTTTATATGACACCAACAGGTAATCTTTGGTGTCGATTACTCCGGACTTGACTTCCAGCAGACAACTGCTCGGGACAGCGGCTTGGGCGGCCGCTCAGCGCAGAAGCACGGGCAGTTGCTCAGCGCAGCAGCCCAGCGCAGCAGTTTGGGCAGACGCTCAGGATACCTGCTCGGGACAGCTGAAAAACAAGTGAATACGTTATTATCTGTCGACGTACTACGATAAAATTCTGGACTTCCATCACCCGCACCACACCATGCAATGAAAACTAAGATTAACATTCCATGCCTTACATACTTTATCAATATCTCACTCGCACAGTTTAGTGATATTTTTCTTTATTAATGCATACCAAAGACAACTAGCGCGTGATATCAATTTGTGAAGATTAACTGTCGAATGTCTCAACAAACTCACGATACCACCTTTATATGACACCAACAGGTAATCTTTGGTGTCGATTACTCCGGACTTACTTCCAGCAGACAACTGCTCGGGACAAAGGCTTGGGCGGCCGCTCAGCGCAGAAGCACGGGCAGTTGCTCAGCGCAGCAGCCCAGCGCAGCAGTTTGGGCAGCCGCTCAGGATACCTGCTCGGGACAGCTGAAAAACAAATGAATACGTTAATATCTGTCGACGTACTACGATAAAATTCTGGACTTCCATCACCCGCACCACACCATGCAATGAAAACTAAGATAAACATTCCATGCCTTACATACTTTATCAATATCTCACTCGCACAGTTTAGTGATATTTTTCTTTATTAATGCATACCAAAGACAACTAGCGCGTGATTCAATTTGTGAAGATTAACTGTCGAATGTCTCAACAAACTCACGATACCACCTTTATATGACACCAACAGGTAATCTTGGGATGTAAGGGGCGAGCCAACATCTTTTAACCCAAGTCAACCTCACCTGCACGCGGTGCATCCTGCTGATCGACGAACGAGGCTCTGACAACCGACCGATGGCGGTATACCCATCCCAACAGGCGTCGCTAAATGCAACAGGCCGGTGACGGGCAGCAGCGTCACCGGTGCGAGAAGCTACGCCCTGCGATCGCCAACCCGCCTGCCCAGCGTGGCGATTACGGGCAAACTCCTCCAATGCAGGACAACAAAAAGTCACGGCCCCTAGTTCCCGGCGGCCCTGCTATTCCTGGTCATGGTGGCGACCATGGTAACGGCGGGGCGAGGGGTGCTAAGAATCTCCGGGCTACGGGAGGCCACCACAAACAACTGACCCTGGCGACGTATAACGGACGCACGCTAAGGCTTGACTCGCATCTGGCGCAACTAGAGTTGGAACTTGGGAAAATTAGGTGGCACATACTGGGGTTGAGTGAAGTCCGAAGAGAGGGGGAGGACACCTTAACCCTAGAATCGGGCCACCTTATGTACTTCCGAGAGGGAGACCAACAATCCCAAGGTGGCGTTGGGTTTCTGGTAAACAAGTCCCTTTCTGACAACGTTGTGGAAGTGTCCAGTGTGTCGAACAGGGTAGCGTACCTTATTGTAAAGCTCACCGAGAGGTATAGCCTCAAGGTGGTGCAAGTGTACGCACCGACCTCGACACACTCGGACGATGAAGTGGAGGATATGTTCGATGACATATCGAGGGCCCTCCACTTCACTACAAAGACCCAGTACACCGTTGTCATGGGGGACTTTAACGCTAAAGTGGGAGTACAGAATTTCGGCGAATCGGTAGTAGGATGCCATGGCTTTGGAAACAGAAATCATAGGGGGCAAATGCTCGTCAACTTCCTCGAACGGGAGGGGCTCTTCTTGATGAACTCCTTCTTTAAGAAACAGCCCCAAAGGAAGTGGACGTGGCTAAGCCCCGACACTAGGGCTAAAAATGAGATTGACTTCATCATGACGAATAAAAGGCACATATTTAGAGATGTCTCCGTGATCAACAGGTTCAATACCGGTAGCGATCACAGACTTGTCCGAGGCTCTCTGAATATCAACTTCAAGGCGCAACGTGTCTGTCTGATGAAGTCCAGGCTCCGACCAACACTGCTCCAAACCATTGCAGGATCTGAAACATTCCAGCTAAACCTGGAGAACCAATTCGCTGCCGTGGAAACCACCACAGACGTAAACCAGAACCTCGAAAATGTGACTCGGGTCCTCAGGGAAGAAGGTACGAGATTTTGTTACATGCAGCGTAAGGGCAAGAAGTCCAAGCTTTCAGAAAAGACTTTGGGGCTAATGAAGCAACGACGTGAAAACCCACCCATCACTTCGTCAGAAAAGCGGACTCTAAACCGAGAGATCAACAAGAACGTACGACACGACCTCCGGTGCTTCAATACTCTTTCGATCGAAAGAGCGATCGAGCAGAATCGGGGGTCAAAGGTGTTCGTACAATCTCTTGGAAGAAGCCACCTGACGAAGTTGACCACAGCTAGTGGAGAAGTCGTTGCTTCGAAGCCGGCAGTCCTTTCGGAAGTGGAGGACTTTTATGGCCGATTATACGCATCGCATGCATCTCGACCTGATCCCGAAAATGATCCTAGAGCCACGTTAACACGCCATTTCACCGAAGACTTGCCAGAAGTCAGTATTGGCGAAATCGAGATCGCTCTTGGACAGCTTAAAAATGGAAAAGCCCCTGGAGAGGATGGCGTTACAACAGAGCTACTAAAAGCAGGAGGTAAACCCGTACTGAGGGAGCTCCAGAAGCTTTTTAACGCTGTCCTGTTCGAAGGGAGAACTCCAGAGGCGTGGAGTAGGAGTGTGGTCGTCCTGTTCTTCAAAAAGGGAGATAAGACCCTGCTGAAGAACTATCGACCCATATCCCTTCTAAGCCACGTCTATAAGCTGTTTTCAAGAGTGATCACGAACCGTCTTGCGCGTAGACTCGACGAATTCCAACCACCGGAACAGGCTGGGTTTCGGAGCGGATACGGCACCATAGACCACATTCACACAGTGCGGCAGATTATACAGAAGACCGAAGAGTATAATCAGCCCCTGTGTCTAGCATTCGTGGACTATGAGAAGGCCTTTGACTCGGTTGAAATCTGGTCTGTTCTGGAGTCCCTGCAGCGTTGCCAGATAGATTGGCGATACATCCAAGTGATGAGATGTCTTTACGAAACCGCCACCATGTCCGTCCAAGTACAGAATCAGCAAACAAGTCCCATACCGTTGCATCGAGGAGTGAGACAAGGGGACGTTATTTCCCCGAAATTGTTTTCAAATGCAATGGAGGATATGTTCAAGACGCTGAACTGGAAAGGACGTGGCATTAATATCAACGGCGAATACATCTCTCACTTGCGATTTGCTGACGATATCGTCATCGTGGCAGAGACGCTGCAGGACCTGCAACAGATGCTGAATGACCTGGCTGACTCTTCTATACGCATCGGCCTACGGATGAACTTGGACAAAACCAAGGTCATGTTCAACGAACATGTTCTACCGGAACCGATTGCGATACACGGCGCCGGTCTCGAAGTTGTTCAAAAATATGTGTACCTCGGGCAGACATTGCAGTTGGGAAAAAACAACTTTGAGAACGAGGTGAATAGAAGAATTCGGCTGGGCTGGGCAGCGTTTGGGAAGCTACGTCGAGTCCTTACTTCGCCGATTCCACAGTGCCTGAAGACGAAAGTCTTCAATCAGTGCGTCCTACCCGTCATGACATACGGAGCCGAAACGTGGACACTGACGGCTCGAATGGTCCACAAGCTCAAGGTCGCTCAGCGGGCTATGGAAAGGGCTATGCTCGGTGTTTCTCTGAGGGATCGCATCAGAAATGAAGTGATCCGTCAGAGAACCAAGGTCATCGACATAGCCCACCGGATCAGCAAGCTGAAGTGGCAGTGGGCTGGCCATATTAGCCGTAGAACCGACAACCGTTGGGGTAAACGAGTTCTAGAGTGGAGACCGCGTCTCGGCAAACGTAGTGTAGGACGTCCTGAGGCACGGTGGAGTGACGATCTGCGCAAGACGGCTGGCAAAAACTGGATGCGAGAAGCCCAAGATAGACCTAAGTGGCGTGCAATTGGAGAGGCCTATGTCCAGCAGTGGACTGCTACAGGCTGATGATGATGATGATGATGAACAGGTAATCTTTGGTGTCGATTACTCCGGACTTGACTTCCAGCAGACAACTGCTCGGGACAAAGGCTTGGGCGGCCGCTCAGCGCAGAAGCACGGGCAGTTGCTCAGCGCAGCAGCCCAGCGCAGCAGTTTGGGCAGCCGCTCAGGATACCTGCTCGGGACAGCTGAAAAACAAATGAATACGTTAATATCTGTCGACGTACTACGATAAAATTCTGGACTTCCATCACCCGCACCACACCATGCAATGAAAACTAAGATAAACATTCCATGCCTTACATACTTTATCAATATCTCACTCGCACAGTTTAGTGATATTTTTCTTTATTAATGCATACCAAAGACAACTAGCGCGTGATATCAATTTGTGAAGATTAACAGTAGAATGTCTCAACAAACTCACGATACCATGATACCACCTTTACATGACACCACACAAGGTAATCTTTGGTGTCAATTACTCCAGACTGGACTTCCAGCAGACAACTGCTCGGGACAGCGGCTTGGGCGGCCGCTCAGCGCAGAAGCACGGGCAGTTGCTCAGCGCAGCAGTTTGGGCAGCCGCTCAGGATACCTGCTCGGGACAGCTGAAAAACAAATGAATGTGTTAATATCTGTCGACGTACTACGATAAAATTCTGGAATTCCATCACCCGCACCACACAATGCAATGAAAACAAAGAAAAACATTCCATGCCTTACATACTTTACCAAGATCTCACTTTCACAGTTTAGTGATATTTTTCTTTATTAATGCATACCAACGACAACTAGCGCGTGATCAATTTGTGAAAATTAACTGACAAACAAACAAACTCACGATACCACCTTTATATGACACCAACAGGTAATCTTTGGTGTCGATTACTCCGGACTTGACTTCCAGCAGACAACTGCTCGGGACAGCGGCTTGGGCGGCCGCTCAGCGCAGAAGCACGGGCAGTTGCTCAGCGCAGCAGTTTGGGCAGCCGCTCAGGATACCTGCTCGGGACAGCTGAAAAACAAATGAATGTGTTAATATCTGTCGACGTACTACGATAAAATTCTGGACTTCCATCACCCGCACCACACAATGCAATGAAAACTAAGATTAACATTCCATGCCTTACATACTTTATCAATATCTCAGTCGCACAGTTTAGTGATATTTTTCTTTATTAATACATTCTGTAGAATGTCTCAACAAACTCACGATACCATGATACCACCTTTACATGACACCACACAAGGTAATCTTTGGTGTCAATTACTCCAGACTGGACTTCCAGCAGACAACTGCTCGGGACAGCGGCTTGGGCGGCCACTCAGCGCAGAAGCTCGGGCAGTTGCTCAGCGCAGCAGCCCAGCGCAGCAGTTTGGGCAGCCGCTCAGGATACCTGCTCGGGACAGCTGAAAAACAAATGAATGTGTTAATATCTGTCGACGTACTACGATAAAATTCTGGAATTCCATCACCCGCACCACACAATGCAATGAAAACAAAGAAAAACATTCCATGCCTTACATACTTTACCAAGATCTCACTTTCACAGTTTAGTGATATTTTTCTTTATTAATGCATACCAACGACAACTAGCGCGTGATCAATTTGTGAAGATAAACTGACAAACAAACAAACTCACGATACCACCTTTATATGACACCAACAGGTAATCTTTGGTGTCGATTACTCCGGACTTGACTTCCAGCAGACAACTGCTCGGGACAGCGGCTTGGGCGGCCGCTCAGCGCAGAAGCACGGGCAGTTGCTCAGCGCAGCAGTTTGGGCAGACGCTCAGGATACCTGCTCGGGACAGCTGAAAAACAAATGAATGTGTTAATATCTGTCGACGTACTACGATAAAATTCTGGACTTCCATCACCCGCACCACACAATGCAATGAAAACTAAGATTAACATTCCATGCCTTACATACTTTATCAATATCTCAGTCGCACAGTTTAGTGATATTTTTCTTTATTAATGCATACCAAAGACAACTAGCGCGTGATATCAATTTGTGAAGATTAACTGTCGAATGTCTCAACAAACTCACGATACCACCTTTATATGACACCAACAGGTAATCTTTGGTGTCGATTACTCCGGACTTGACTTCCAGCAGACAACTGCTCGGGACAGCGGCTTGGGCGGCCGCTCAGCACAGAAGCACGGGCGGCCGCTCAGCGCAGAAGCACGGGCAGTTGCTCAGCGCAGCAGCCCAGCGCAGCAGTTTGGGCAGCCGCTCAGGATACCTGCTCGGGACAGCTGAAAAACAAGTGAATACGTTATTATCTGTCGACGTACTACGATAAAATTCTGGACTTCCATCACCCGCACCACACCATGCAATGAAAACTAAGATTTACATTCCATGCCTTACATACTTTATCAATATCTCACTCGCACAGTTTAGTGATATTTTTCTTTATTAATGCATACCAAAGACAACTAGCGCGTGATATCAATTTGTGAAGATTAACTGTCGAATGTCTCAACAAACTCACGATAAAACCTTTATATGACACCAACAGGTAATCTTTGGTGTCGATTACTCCGGACTTACTTCCAGCAGACAACTGCTCGGGACAGCGGCTTGGGCGGCCGCTCAGCGCAGAAGCACGGGCAGTTGCTCAGCGCAGCAGCCCAGCACAGCAGTTTGGGCAGCCGCTCAGGATACCTGCTCGGGACAGCTGAAAAACAAATGAATGTGTTAATATCTGTCGACGTACTACGATAAAATTCTGGACTTCCATCACCCGCACCACACCATGCAATGAAAACTAAGATAAACATTTCATGCCTTACATACTTTATCAATATCTCACTCGCACAGTTTAGTGATATTTTTCTTTATTAATGCATACCAAAGACAACTAGCGCGTGATATCAATTTGTGAAGATTAACTGTCGAATGTCTCAACAAACTCACGATACCACCTTTATATGACACCAACAGGTAATCTTTGGTGTCGATTACTCCGGACTTGACTTCCAGCAGACAACTGCTCGGGACAGCGGCTTGGGCGGCCGCTCAGCGCAGAAGCACGGGCAGTTGCTCAGCGCAGCAGCCCAGCGCAGCAGTTTGGGCAGCCGCTCAGGATACCTGCTCGGGACAGCTGAAAAACAAATGAATACGTTAATATCTGTCGACGTACTACGATAAAATTCTGGACTTCCATCACCCGCACCACACCATGCAATGAAAACTAAGATAAACATTTCATGCCTTACATACTTTATCAATATCTCACTCGCACAGTTTAGTGATATTTTTCTTTATTAATGCATACCAAAGACAACTAGCGCGTGATATCAATTTGTGAAGATTAACTGTCGAATGTCTCAACAAACTCACGATACAATGATACCACCTTTACATGACACCACACAAGGTAATCTTTGGTGTCGATTACTCCAGACTTGACTTCCAGCAGACAACTGCTCGGGACAGCGGCTTGGGCGGCCACTCAGCGCAGAAGCTCGGGCAGTTGCTCAGCGCAGCAGCCCAGCGCAGCAGTTTGGGCAGCCGCTCAGGATACCTGCTCGGGACAGCTGAAAAACAAATGAATACGTTAATATCTGTCGACGTACTACGATAAAATTCTGGACTTCCATCACCCGCACCACACCATGCAATGAAAACTAAGATAAACATTTCATGCCTTACATACTTTATCAATATCTCACTCGCACAGTTTAATGATATTTTTCTTTATTAATGCATACCAAAGACAACTAGCGCGTGATATCAATTTGTGAAGATTAACTGTCGAATGTCTCAACAAACTCACGATACCACCTTTATATGACACCAACAGGAAATCTTTGGTGTCGATTACTCCGGACTTGACTTCCAGCAGACAACTGCTCGGGACAGCGGCTTGGGCGGCCGCTCAGCGCAGAAGCACGGGCAGTTGCTCAGCGCAGCAGCCCAGCGCAGCA
The DNA here is from genome assembly GCA_917880725.1 of Selenia dentaria. NCBI lineage: Eukaryota > Metazoa > Arthropoda > Insecta > Lepidoptera > Geometridae > Selenia > Selenia dentaria. The sequence continues at coordinate 19,908,577 of OU862879.1, forward strand.
GTTTGGGCAGCCGCTTAGGATACCTGCTCGGGACAGCTGAAAAACAAGTGAATACGTTAATATCTGTCGACGTACTACGATAAAATTCTGGACTTCCATCACCCGCACCACACCATGCAATGAAAACTTAGATAAACATTCCATGCCTTACATACTTTATCAATATCTCACTCGCACAGTTTAGTGATATTTTTCTTTATTAATGCATACCAAAGACAACTAGCGCGTGATATCAATTTGTGAAGATTAACTGTCGAATGTCTCAACAAACTCACGATACCACCTTTATATGACACCAACAGGTAATCTATGGTGTCAATTACTCCGGACTTGACTTCCAGCAGACAACTGCTCGGGACAGCGGCTTGGGCGGCCACTCAGCGCAGAAGCTCGGGCAGTTGCTTAGCGCAGCAGCCCAGCGCAGCAGTTTGGGCAGCCGCTCAGGATACCTGCTCGGGACAGCTGAAAAACAAGTGAATACGTTAATATCTGTCGACGTACTACGATAAAATTCTGGACTTCCATCACCCGCACCACACCATGCAATGAAAACTAAGATAAACATTCCATGCCTTACATACTTTATCAATATCTCACTCGCACAGTTTAGTGATATTTTTCTTTATTAATGCATACCAAAGACAACTAGCGCGTGATATCAATTTGTGAAGATTAACTGTCGAATGTCTCAACAAACTCACGATACCATGATACCACCTTTACATGACACCACACAAGGTAATCTTTGGTGTCAATTACTCCAGACTTGACTTCCAGCAGACAACTGCTCGGGACAGCGGCTTGGGCGGCCACTCAGCGCAGAAGCTCGGGCAGTTGCTCAGCGCAGCAGCCCAGCGCAGCAGTTTGGGCAGCCGCTCAGGATACCGGCTCGGGACAGCTGAAAAACAAATGAATACGTTAATATCTGTCGACGTACTACGATAACATTCTGGACTTCCATCACCCGCACCACACCATGCAATGAAAACTAAGATAAACATTCCATGCCTTACATACTTTATCAATATCTCACTCGCACAGTTTAGTGATATTTTTCTTTATTAATGCATACCAAAGACGACTAGCGCGTGATATCAATTTGTGAAGATTAACTGTCGAATGTCTCAACAAACTCACGATACCACCTTTATATGACACCAACAGGAAATCTTTGGTGTCGATTACTCCGGACTTGACTTCCAGCAGACAACTGCTCGGGACAGCGGCTTGGGCGGCCGCTCAGCGCAGAAGCACGGGCAGTTGCTCAGCGCAGCAGCCCAGCGCAGCAGTTTGGGCAGCCGCTCAGGATACCTGCTCGGGACAGCTGAAAAACAAGTGAATACGTTAATATCTGTCGACGTACTACGATAAAATTCTGGACTTCCATCACCCGCACCACACCATGCAATGAAAACTTAGATAAACATTCCATGCCTTACATACTTTATCAATATCTCACTCGCACAGTTTAGTGATATTTTTCTTTATTAATGCATACCAAAGACAACTAGCGCGTGATATCAATTTGTGAAGATTAACTGTCGAATGTCTCAACAAACTCACGATACAATGATACCACCTTTACATGACACCACACAAGGTAATCTTTGGTGTCGATTACTCCAGACTTGACTTCCAGCAGACAACTGCTCGGGACAGCGGCTTGGGCGGCCACTCAGCGCAGAAGCTCGGGCAGTTGCTCAGCGCAGCAGCCCAGCGCAGCAGTTTGGGCAGCCGCTCAGGATACCGGCTCGGGACAGCTGAAAAACAAATGAATACGTTAATATCTGTCGACGTACTACGATAAAATTCTGGACTTCCATCACCCGCACCACACCATGCAATGAAAACTAAGATAAACATTTCATGCCTTACATACTTTATCAATATCTCACTCGCACAGTTTAATGATATTTTTCTTTATTAATGCATACCAAAGACAACTAGCGCGTGATATCAATTTGTGAAGATTAACTGTCGAATGTCTCAACAAACTCACGATACCACCTTTATATGACACCAACAGGAAATCTTTGGTGTCGATTACTCCGGACTTGACTTCCAGCAGACAACTGCTCGGGACAGCGGCTTGGGCGGCCGCTCAGCGCAGAAGCACGGGCAGTTGCTCAGCGCAGCAGCCCAGCGCAGCAGTTTGGGCAGCCGCTTAGGATACCTGCTCGGGACAGCTGAAAAACAAGTGAATACGTTAATATCTGTCGACGTACTACGATAAAATTCTGGACTTCCATCACCCGCACCACACCATGCAATGAAAACTTAGATAAACATTCCATGCCTTACATACTTTATCAATATCTCACTCGCACAGTTTAGTGATATTTTTCTTTATTAATGCATACCAAAGACAACTAGCGCGTGATATCAATTTGTGAAGATTAACTGTCGAATGTCTCAACAAACTCACGATACTACCTTTATATGACACCAACAGGAAATCTTTGGTGTCGATTACTCCGGACTTGACTTCCAGCAGACAACTGCTCGGGACAGCGGCTTGGGCGGCCACTCAGCGCAGAAGCTCGGGCAGTTGCTCAGCGCAGCAGCCCAGCGCAGCAGTTTGGGCAGCCGCTCAGGATACCTGCTCGGGACAGCTGAAAAACAAGTGAATACGTTAATATCTGTCGACGTACTACGATAAAATTCTGGACTTCCATCACCCGCACCACACCATGCAATGAAAACTAAGATAAACATTCCATGCCTTACATACTTTATCAATATCTCACTCGCACAGTTTAGTGATATTTTTCTTTATTAATGCATACCAAAGACAACTAGCGCGTGATATCAATTTGTGAAGATTAACTGTCGAATGTCTCAACAAACTCACGATACCACCTTTATATGACACCAACAGGTAATCTTTGGTGTCGATTACTCCGGACTTGACTTCCAGCAGACAACTGCTCGGGACAGCGGCTTGGGCGGCCGCTCAGCGCAGAAGCACGGGCAGTTGCTCAGCGCAGCAGCCCAGCGCAGCAGTTTGGGCAGCCGCTCAGGATACCTGCTCGGGACAGCTGAAAAACAAGTGAATACGTTAATATCTGTCGACGTACTACGATAAATTTTTGGACTTCCATCACCCGCACCACACCATGCAATGAAAACAAAGAAACATTCCATGCCTTACATACTTTACCAATATCTCACTCGCACAGTTTAGTGATATTTTTCTTTATTAATGCATACCAAAGACAACTAGCGCGTGATATCAATTTGTGAAGATTAACTGTCGAATGTCTTAACAAACTCACGATACCACCTTTATATGACACCAACAGGTAATCTTTGGTGTCGATTACTCCGGACTTGACTTCCAGCAGACAACTGCTCGGGACAGCGGCTTGGGCGGCCGCTCAGCGCAGAAGCACGGGCAGTTGCTCAGCGCAGCAGCCCAGCGCAGCAGTTTGGGTAGCCGCTCAGGATACCTGTTCGGGACAGCTGAAAAACAAGTGAATACGTTAATATCTGTCGACGTACTACGATAAAATTCTGGACTTCCATCACCCGCACCACACCATGCAATGAAAACTAAGATAAACATTCCAAGCCTTACATACTTTATCAATATCTCACTCGCACAGTTTAGTGATATTTTTCTTTATTAATGCATACCAAAGACAACTAGCGCGTGATATCAATTTGTGAAGATTAACTGTCGAATGTCTCAACAAACTCACGATACCATGATACCACCTTTACATGACACCACACAAGGTAATCTTTGGTGTCAATTACTCCAGACTTGACTTCCAGCAGACAACTGCTCGGGACAGCGGCTTGGGCGGCCACTCAGCGCAGAAGCTCGGGCAGTTGCTCAGCGCAGCAGCCCAGCGCAGCAGTTTGGGCAGCCGCTCAGGATACCGGCTCGGGACAGCTGAAAAACAAATGAATACGTTAATATCTGTCGACGTACTACGATAAAATTCTGGACTTCCATCACCCGCACCACACCATGCAATGAAAACTAAGATAAACATTCCATGCCTTACATACTTTATCAATATCTCACTCGCACAGTTTAGTGATATTTTTCTTTATTAATGCATACCAAAGACAACTAGCGCGTGATATCAATTTGTGAAGATTAACTGTCGAATGTCTCAACAAACTCACGATACCATGATACCACCTTTACATGACACCACACAAGGTAATCTTTGGTGTCAATTACTCCAGACTTGACTTCCAGCAGACAACTGCTCGGGACAGCGGCTTGGGCGGCCACTCAGCGCAGAAGCTCGGGCAGTTGCTCAGCGCAGCAGCCCAGCGCAGCAGTTTGGGCAGCCGCTCAGGATACCGGCTCGGGACAGCTGAAAAACAAATGAATACGTTAATATCTGTCGACGTACTACGATAAAATTCTGGACTTCCATCACCCGCACCACACCATGCAATGAAAACTAAGATAAACATTCCATGCCTTACATACTTTATCAATATCTCACTCGCACAGTTTAGTGATATTTTTCTTTATTAATGCATACCAAAGACAACTAGCGCGTGATATCAATTTGTAAAGATTAACTGTCGAATGTCTCAACAAACTCACGATACCACCTTTATATGACACCAACAGGTAATCTTTGGTGTCGATTACTCCGGACTTGACTTCCAGCAGACAACTGCTCGGGACAGCGGCTTGGGCGGCCGCTCAGCGCAGAAGCACGGGCAGTTGCTCAGCGCAGCAGCCCAGCGCAGCAGCCCAGCGCAGCAGTTTGGGCAGCCGCTCAGGATACCTGCTCGGGACAGCTGAAAAACAAGTGAATACGTTAATATCTGTCGACGTACTACGATAAAATTCTGGACTTCCATCACCCGCACCACACCATGCAATGAAAACTAAGATAAACATTCCATGCCTTACATACTTTATCAATATCTCACTCGCACAGTTTAGTGATATTTTTCTTTATTAATGCATACCAAAGACAACTAGCGCGTGATATCAATTTGTGAAGATTAACTGTCGAATGTCTCAACAAACTCACGATACCACCTTTATATGACACCAACAGGTAATCTTTGGTGTCGATTACTCCGGACTTGACTTCCAGCAGACAACTGCTCGGGACAGCGGCTTGGGCGGCCGCTCAGCGCAGAAGCACGGGCAGTTGCTCAGCGCAGCAGCCCAGCGCAGCAGTTTGGGCAGCCGCTCAGGATACCTGCTCGGGACAGCTGAAAAACAAGTGAATACGTTAATATCTGTCGACGTACTACGATAAATTTTTGGACTTCCATCACCCGCACCACACCATGCAATGACAACAAAGAAACATTCCATGCCTTACATACTTTACCAATATCTCACTCGCACAGTTTAGTGATATTTTTCTTTATTAATGCATACCAAAGACAACTAGCGCGTGATATCAATTTGTGAAGATTAACTGTCGAATGTCTTAACAAACTCACGATACCACCTTTATATGACACCAACAGGTAATCTTTGGTGTCGATTACTCCGGACTTGACTTCCAGCAGACAACTGCTCGGGACAGCGGCTTGGGCGGCCGCTCAGCGCAGAAGCACGGGCAGTTGCTCAGCGCAGCAGCCCAGCGCAGCAGTTTGGGTAGCCGCTCAGGATACCTGTTCGGGACAGCTGAAAAACAAGTGAATACGTTAATATCTGTCGACGTACTACGATAAAATTCTGGACTTCCATCACCCGCACCACACCATGCAATGAAAACTAAGATAAACATTCCATGCCTTACATACTTTATCAATATCTCACTCGCACAGTTTAGTGATATTTTTCTTTATTAATGCATACCAAAGACAACTAGCGCGTGATATCAATTTGTGAAGATTAACTGTCGAATGTCTCAACAAACTCACGATACCATGATACCACCTTTACATGACACCACACAAGGTAATCTTTGGTGTCAATTACTCCAGACTTGACTTCCAGCAGACAACTGCTCGGGACAGCGGCTTGGGCGGCCACTCAGCGCAGAAGCTCGGGCAGTTGCTCAGCGCAGCAGCCCAGCGCAGCAGTTTGGGCAGCCGCTCAGGATACCGGCTCGGGACAGCTGAAAAACAAATGAATACGTTAATATCTGTCGACGTACTACGATAAAATTCTGGACTTCCATCACCCGCACCACACCATGCAATGAAAACTAAGATAAACATTCCATGCCTTACATACTTTATCAATATCTCACTCGCACAGTTTAGTGATATTTTTCTTTATTAATGCATACCAAAGACAACTAGCGCGTGATATCAATTTGTGAAGATTAACTGTCGAATGTCTCAACAAACTCACGATACCATGATACCACCTTTACATGACACCACACAAGGTAATCTTTGGTGTCAATTACTCCAGACTTGACTTCCAGCAGACAACTGCTCGGGACAGCGGCTTGGGCGGCCACTCAGCGCAGAAGCTCGGGCAGTTGCTCAGCGCAGCAGCCCAGCGCAGCAGTTTGGGCAGCCGCTCAGGATACCGGCTCGGGACAGCTGAAAAACAAATGAATACGTTAATATCTGTCGACGTACTACGATAAAATTCTGGACTTCCATCACACGCACCACACCATGCAATGAAAACTAAGATAAACATTCCATGCCTTACATACTTTATCAATATCTCACTCGCACAGTTTAGTGATATTTTTCTTTATTAATGCATACCAAAGACAACTAGCGCGTGATATCAATTTGTAAAGATTAACTGTCGAATGTCTCAACAAACTCACGATACCACCTTTATATGACACCAACAGGTAATCTTTGGTGTCGATTACTCCGGACTTGACTTCCAGCAGACAACTGCTCGGGACAGCGGCTTGGGCGGCCGCTCAGCGCAGAAGCACGGGCAGTTGCTCAGCGCAGCAGCCCAGCGCAGCAGCCCAGCGCAGCAGTTTGGGCAGCCGCTCAGGATACCTGCTCGGGACAGCTGAAAAACAAGTGAATACGTTAATATCTGTCGACGTACTACGATAAATTTTTGGACTTCCATCACCCGCACCACACCATGCAATGAAAACAAAGAAACATTCCATGCCTTACATACTTTACCAATATCTCACTCGCACAGTTTAGTGATATTTTTCTTTATTAATGCATACCAAAGACAACTAGCGCGTGATATCAATTTGTGAAGATTAACTGTCGAATGTCTTAACAAACTCACGATACCACCTTTATATGACACCAACAGGTAATCTTTGGTGTCGATTACTCCGGACTTGACTTCCAGCAGACAACTGCTCGGGACAGCGGCTTGGGCGGCCACTCAGCGCAGAAGCACGGGCAGTTGCTCAGCGCAGCAGCCCAGCGCAGCAGTTTGGGCAGCCGCTCAGGATACCTGTTCGGGACAGCTGAAAAACAAGTGAATACGTTAATATCTGTCGACGTACTACGATAAAATTCTGGACTTCCATCACCCGCACCACACCATGCAATGAAAACTTAGATAAACATTCCATGCCTTACATACTTTATCAATATCTCACTCGCACAGTTTAGTGATATTTTTCTTTATTAATGCATACCAAAGACAACTAGCGCGTGATATCAATTTGTGAAGATTAACTGTCGAATGTCTCAACAAACTCACGATACAATGATACCACCTTTACATGACACCACACAAGGTAATCTTTGGTGTCGATTACTCCAGACTTGACTTCCAGCAGACAACTGCTCGGGACAGCGGCTTGGGCGGCCACTCAGCGCAGAAGCTCGGGCAGTTGCTCAGCGCAGCAGCCCAGCGCAGCAGTTTGGGCAGCCGCTCAGGATACCTGCTCGGGACAGCTGAAAAACAAATGAATACGTTAATATCTGTCGACGTACTACGATAAAATTCTGGACTTCCATCACCCGCACCACACCATGCAATGAAAACTAAGATAAACATTCCATGCCTTACATACTTTATCAATATCTCACTCGCACAGTTTAGTGATATTTTTCTTTATTAATGCATACCAAAGACAACTAGCGCGTGATATCAATTTGTGAAGATTAACTGTCGAATGTCTCAACAAACTCACGATACCACCTTTATATGACACCAACAGGTAATCTATGGTGTCAATTACTCCGGACTTGACTTCCAGCAGACAACTGCTCGGGACAGCGGCTTGGGCGGCCACTCAGCGCAGAAGCTCGGGCAGTTGCTCAGCGCAGCAGCCCAGCGCAGCAGTTTGGGCAGCCGCTCAGGATACCTGCTCGGGACAGCTGAAAAACAAGTGAATACGTTAATATCTGTCGACGTACTACGATAAAATTCTGGACTTCCATCACCCGCACCACACCATGCAATGAAAACTAAGATAAACATTCCATGCCTTACATACTTTATCAATATCTCACTCGCACAGTTTAGTGATATTTTTCTTTATTAATGCATACCAAAGACAACTAGCGCGTGATATCGATTTGTGAAGATTAACTGTCGAATGTCTCAACAAACTCACGATACCATGATACCACCTTTACATGACACCACACAAGGTAATCTTTGGTGTCAATTACTCCAGACTGGACTTCCAGCAGACAACTGCTCGGGACAGCGGCTTGGGCGGCCACTCAGCGCAGAAGCTCGGGCAGTTGCTCAGCGCAGCAGCCCAGCGCAGCAATTTGGGCAGCCGCTCAGGATACCTGCTCGGGACAGCTGAAAAACAAATGAATACGTTAATATCTGTCGACGTACTACGATAAAATTCTGGACTTCCATCACCCAAACCACACCATGCAATGAAAACTTAGATAAACATTCCATGCCTTACATACTTTATCAATATCGCACTCGCACAGTTTAGTGATATTTTTCTTTATTAATGCATACCAAAGACAACTAGCGCGTGATATCAATTTGTGAAGATTAACTGTCGAACGTCTCAACAAACTCACGATACCACCTTTATATAACACCAAGAGGTAATCTTTGGTGTCGATTACTCCGGACTTGACTTCCAGCAGACAACTGCTCGGGACAGCGGCTTGGGCGGCCGCTCAGCGCAGAAGCACGGGCAGTTGCTCAGCGCAGCAGTTTGGGCAGCCGCTCAGGATACCTGCTCGGGACAGCTGAAAAACAAATGAATGTGTTAATATCTGTCGACGTACTACGATAAAATTCTGGACTTCCATCACCCGCACCACACCATGCAATGAAAACTAAGATAAACATTCCATGCCTTACATACTTTATCAATATCTCACTCGCACAGTTTAGTGATATTTTTCTTTATTAATGCATACCAAAGACAACTAGCGCGTGATATCAATTTGTGAAGATTAACTGTAGAATGTCTCAACAAACTCACGATACCATGATACCACCTTTACATGACACCACACAAGGTAATCTTTGGTGTCAATTACTCCAGACTGGACTTCCAGCAGACAACTGCTCGGGACAGCGGCTTGGGCGGCCACTCAGCGCAGAAGCTCGGGCAGTGGCTCAGCGCAGCAGCCCAGCGCAGCAGTTTGGGCAGCCGCTCAGGATACCTGCTCGGGACAGCTGAAAAACAAATGAATACGTTAATATCTGTCGACGTACTACGATAAAATTCTGGACTTCCATCACCCAAACCACACCATGCAATGAAAACTTAGATAAACATTCCATGCCTTACATACTTTATCAATATCGCACTCGCACAGTTTAGTGATATTTTTCTTTATTAATGCATACCAAAGACAACTAGCGCGTGATATCAATTTGTGAAGATTAACTGTCGAACGTCTCAACAAACTCACGATACCACCTTTATATAACACCAACAGGTAATCTTTGGTGTCGATTACTCCGGACTTGACTTCCAGCAGACAACTGCTCGGGACAGCGGCTTGGGCGGCCGCTCAGCGCAGAAGCACGGGCAGTTGCTCAGCGCAGCAGTTTGGGCAGCCGCTCAGGATACCTGCTCGGGACAGCTGAAAAACAAATGAATGTGTTAATATCTGTCGACGTACTACGATAAAATTCTGGAATTCCATCACCCGCACCACACAATGCAATGAAAACAAAGAAAAACATTCCATGCCTTACATACTTTACCAAGATCTCACTTTCACAGTTTAGTGATATTTTTCTTTATTAATGCATACCAACGACAACTAGCGCGTGATCAATTTGTGAAAATTAACTGACAAACAAACAAACTCACGATACCACCTTTATATGACACCAACAGGTAATCTTTGGTGTCGATTACTCCGGACTTGACTTCCAGCAGACAACTGCTCGGGACAGCGGCTTGGGCGGCCGCTCAGCGCAGAAGCACGGGCAGTTGCTCAGCGCAGCAGTTTGGGCAGCCGCTCAGGATACCTGCTCGGGACAGCTGAAAAACAAATGAATGTGTTAATATCTGTCGACGTACTACGATAAAATTCTGGACTTCCATCACCCGCACCACACAATGCAATGAAAACTAAGATTAACATTCCATGCCTTACATACTTTATCAATATCTCAGTCGCACAGTTTAGTGATATTTTTCTTTATTAATGCATACCAAAGACAACTAGCGCGTGATATCAATTTGTGAAGATTAACTGTCGAATGTCTCAACAAACTCACGATACCACCTTTATATGACACCAACAGGTAATCTTTGGTGTCGATTACTCCGGACTTGACTTCCAGCAGACAACTGCTCGGGACAGCGGCTTGGGCGGCCGCTCAGCGCAGAAGCACGGGCAGTTGCTCAGCGCAGCAGCCCAGCGCAGCAGTTTGGGCAGCCGCTCAGGATACCTGCTCGGGACAGCTGAAAAACAAGTGAATACGTTATTATCTGTCGACGTACTACGATAAAATTCTGGACTTCCATCACCCGCACCACACCATGCAATGAAAACTAAGATTAACATTCCATGCCTTACATACTTTATCAATATCTCACTCGCACAGTTTAGTGATATTTTTCTTTATTAATGCATACCAAAGACAACTAGCGCGTGATATCAATTTGTGAAGATTAACTGTCGAATGTCTCAACAAACTCACGATACCACCTTTATATGACACCAACAGGTAATCTTTGGTGTCGATTACTCCGGACTTACTTCCAGCAGACAACTGCTCGGGACAAAGGCTTGGGCGGCCGCTCAGCGCAGAAGCACGGGCAGTTGCTCAGCGCAGCAGCCCAGCGCAGCAGTTTGGGCAGCCGCTCAGGATACCTGCTCGGGACAGCTGAAAAACAAATGAATACGTTAATATCTGTCGACGTACTACGATAAAATTCTGGACTTCCATCACCCGCACCACACCATGCAATGAAAACTAAGATAAACATTCCATGCCTTACATACTTTATCAATATCTCACTCGCACAGTTTAGTGATATTTTTCTTTATTAATGCATACCAAAGACAACTAGCGCGTGATTCAATTTGTGAAGATTAACTGTCGAATGTCTCAACAAACTCACGATACCACCTTTATATGACACCAACAGGTAATCTTTGGTGTCGATTACTCCGGACTTGACTTCCAGCAGACAACTGCTCGGGACAAAGGCTTGGGCGGCCGCTCAGCGCAGAAGCACGGGCAGTTGCTCAGCGCAGCAGCCCAGCGCAGCAGTTTGGGCAGCCGCTCAGGATACCTGCTCGGGACAGCTGAAAAACAAATGAATACGTTAATATCTGTCGACGTACTACGATAAAATTCTGGACTTCCATCACCCGCACCACACCATGCAATGAAAACTAAGATAAACATTCCATGCCTTACATACTTTATCAATATCTCACTCGCACAGTTTAGTGATATTTTTCTTTATTAATGCATACCAAAGACAACTAGCGCGTGATATCAATTTGTGAAGATTAACTGTAGAATGTCTCAACAAACTCACGATACCATGATACCACCTTTACATGACACCACACAAGGTAATCTTTGGTGTCAATTACTCCAGACTGGACTTCCAGCAGACAACTGCTCGGGACAGCGGCTTGGGCGGCCACTCAGCGCAGAAGCTCGGGCAGTTGCTCAGCGCAGCAGCCCAGCGCAGCAGTTTGGGCAGCCGCTCAGGATACCTGCTCGGGACAGCTGAAAAACAAATGAATACGTTAATATCTGTCGACGTACTACGATAAAATTCTGGACTTCCATCACCCAAACCACACCATGCAATGAAAACTTAGATAAACATTCCATGCCTTACATACTTTATCAATATCGCACTCGCACAGTTTAGTGATATTTTTCTTTATTAATGCATACCAAAGACAACTAGCGCGTGATATCAATTTGTGAAGATTAACTGTCGAACGTCTCAACAAACTCACGATACCACCTTTATATAACACCAAGAGGTAATCTTTGGTGTCGATTACTCCGGACTTGACTTCCAGCAGACAACTGCTCGGGACAGCGGCTTGGGCGGCCGCTCAGCGCAGAAGCACGGGCAGTTGCTCAGCGCAGCAGTTTGGGCAGCCGCTCAGGATACCTGCTCGGGACAGCTGAAAAACAAATGAATGTGTTAATATCTGTCGACGTACTACGATAAAATTCTGGACTTCCATCACCCGCACCACACCATGCAATGAAAACTAAGATAAACATTCCATGCCTTACATACTTTATCAATATCTCACTCGCACAGTTTAGTGATATTTTTCTTTATTAATGCATACCAAAGACAACTAGCGCGTGATATCAATTTGTGAAGATTAACTGTAGAATGTCTCAACAAACTCACGATACCATGATACCACCTTTACATGACACCACACAAGGTAATCTTTGGTGTCAATTACTCCAGACTGGACTTCCAGCAGACAACTGCTCGGGACAGCGGCTTGGGCGGCCACTCAGCGCAGAAGCTCGGGCAGTTGCTCAGCGCAGCAGCCCAGCGCAGCAGTTTGGGCAGCCGCTCAGGATACCTGCTCGGGACAGCTGAAAAACAAATGAATACGTTAATATCTGTCGACGTACTACGATAAAATTCTGGACTTCCATCACCCAAACCACACCATGCAATGAAAACTTAGATAAACATTCCATGCCTTACATACTTTATCAATATCGCACTCGCACAGTTTAGTGATATTTTTCTTTATTAATGCATACCAAAGACAACTAGCGCGTGATATCAATTTGTGAAGATTAACTGTCGAACGTCTCAACAAACTCACGATACCACCTTTATATAACACCAACAGGTAATCTTTGGTGTCGATTACTCCGGACTTGACTTCCAGCAGACAACTGCTCGGGACAGCGGCTTGGGCGGCCGCTCAGCGCAGAAGCACGGGCAGTTGCTCAGCGCAGCAGTTTGGGCAGCCGCTCAGGATACCTGCTCGGGACAGCTGAAAAACAAATGAATGTGTTAATATCTGTCGACGTACTACGATAAAATTCTGGAATTCCATCACCCGCACCACACAATGCAATGAAAACAAAGAAAAACATTCCATGCCTTACATACTTTACCAAGATCTCACTTTCACAGTTAAGTGATATTTTTCTTTATTAATGCATACCAACGACAACTAGCGCGTGATCAATTTGTGAAAATTAACTGACAAACAAACAAACTCACGATACCACCTTTATATGACACCAACAGGTAATCTTTGGTGTCGATTACTCCGGACTTGACTTCCAGCAGACAACTGCTCGGGACAGCGGCTTGGGCGGCCGCTCAGCGCAGAAGCACGGGCAGTTGCTCAGCGCAGCAGTTTGGGCAGCCGCTCAGGATACCTGCTCGGGACAGCTGAAAAACAAATGAATGTGTTAATATCTGTCGACGTACTACGATAAAATTCTGGACTTCCATCACCCGCACCACACAATGCAATGAAAACTAAGATTAACATTCCATGCCTTACATACTTTATCAATATCTCAGTCGCACAGTTTAGTGATATTTTTCTTTATTAATGCATACCAAAGACAACTAGCGCGTGATATCAATTTGTGAAGATTAACTGTCGAATGTCTCAACAAACTCACGATACCACCTTTATATGACACCAACAGGTAATCTTTGGTGTCGATTACTCCGGACTTGACTTCCAGCAGACAACTGCTCGGGACAGCGGCTTGGGCGGCCGCTCAGCGCAGAAGCACGGGCAGTTGCTCAGCGCAGCAGCCCAGCGCAGCAGTTTGGGCAGCCGCTCAGGATACCTGCTCGGGACAGCTGAAAAACAAGTGAATACGTTATTATCTGTCGACGTACTACGATAAAATTCTGGACTTCCATCACCCGCACCACACCATGCAATGAAAACTAAGATTAACATTCCATGCCTTACATACTTTATCAATATCTCACTCGCACAGTTTAGTGATATTTTTCTTTATTAATGCATACCAAAGACAACTAGCGCGTGATATCAATTTGTGAAGATTAACTGTCGAATGTCTCAACAAACTCACGATACCACCTTTATATGACACCAACAGGTAATCTTTGGTGTCGATTACTCCGGACTTACTTCCAGCAGACAACTGCTCGGGACAAAGGCTTGGGCGGCCGCTCAGCGCAGAAGCACGGGCAGTTGCTCAGCGCAGCAGCCCAGCGCAGCAGTTTGGGCAGCCGCTCAGGATACCTGCTCGGGACAGCTGAAAAACAAATGAATACGTTAATATCTGTCGACGTACTACGATAAAATTCTGGACTTCCATCACCCGCACCACACCATGCAATGAAAACTAAGATAAACATTCCATGCCTTACATACTTTATCAATATCTCACTCGCACAGTTTAGTGATATTTTTCTTTATTAATGCATACCAAAGACAACTAGCGCGTGATTCAATTTGTGAAGATTAACTGTCGAATGTCTCAACAAACTCACGATACCACCTTTATATGACACCAACAGGTAATCTTTGGTGTCGATTACTCCGGACTTGACTTCCAGCAGACAACTGCTCGGGACAAAGGCTTGGGCGGCCGCTCAGCGCAGAAGCACGGGCAGTTGCTCAGCGCAGCAGCCCAGCGCAGCAGTTTGGGCAGCCGCTCAGGATACCTGCTCGGGACAGCTGAAAAACAAATGAATACGTTAATATCTGTCGACGTACTACGATAAAATTCTGGACTTCCATCACCCGCACCACACCATGCAATGAAAACTAAGATAAACATTCCATGCCTTACATACTTTATCAATATCTCACTCGCACAGTTTAGTGATATTTTTCTTTATTAATGCATACCAAAGACAACTAGCGCGTGATATCAATTTGTGAAGATTAACTGTAGAATGTCTCAACAAACTCACGATACCATGATACCACCTTTACATGACACCACACAAGGTAATCTTTGGTGTCAATTACTCCAGACTGGACTTCCAGCAGACAACTGCTCGGGACAGCGGCTTGGGCGGCCACTCAGCGCAGAAGCTCGGGCAGTTGCTCAGCGCAGCAGCCCAGCGCAGCAGTTTGGGCAGCCGCTCAGGATACCTGCTCGGGACAGCTGAAAAACAAATGAATACGTTAATATCTGTCGACGTACTACGATAAAATTCTGGACTTCCATCACCCAAACCACACCATGCAATGAAAACTAAGATAAACATTCCATGCCTTACATACTTTATCAATATCGCACTCGCACAGTTTAGTGATATTTTTCTTTATTAATGCATACCAAAGACAACTAGCGCGTGATATCAATTTGTGAAGATTAACTGTCGAACGTCTCAACAAACTCACGATACCACCTTTATATAACACCAACAGGTAATCTTTGGTGTCGATTACTCCGGACTTGACTTCCAGCAGACAACTGCTCGGGACAGCGGCTTGGGCGGCCGCTCAGCGCAGAAGCACGGGCAGTTGCTCAGCGCAGCAGTTTGGGCAGCCGCTCAGGATACCTGCTCGGGACAGCTGAAAAACAAATGAATGTGTTAATATCTGTCGACGTACTACGATAAAATTCTGGAATTCCATCACCCGCACCACACAATGCAATGAAAACAAAGAAAAACATTCCATGCCTTACATACTTTACCAAGATCTCACTTTCACAGTTTAGTGATATTTTTCTTTATTAATGCATACCAACGACAACTAGCGCGTGATCAATTTGTGCAAATTAACTGACAAACAAACAAACTCACGATACCACCTTTATATGACACCAACAGGTAATCTTTGGTGTCGATTACTCCGGACTTGACTTCCAGCAGACAACTGCTCGGGACAGCGGCTTGGGCGGCCGCTCAGCGCAGAAGCACGGGCAGTTGCTCAGCGCAGCAGTTTGGGCAGCCGCTCAGGATACCTGCTCGGGACAGCTGAAAAACAAATGAATGTGTTAATATATGTCGACGTACTACGATAAAATTCTGGACTTCCATCACCCGCACCACACAATGCAATGAAAACTAAGATTAACATTCCATGCCTTACATACTTTATCAATATCTCAGTCGCACAGTTTAGTGATATTTTTCTTTATTAATACATTCTGTAGAATGTCTCAACAAACTCACGATACCATGATACCACCTTTACATGACACCACACAAGGTAATCTTTGGTGTCAATTACTCCAGACTGGACTTCCAGCAGACAACTGCTCGGGACAGCGGCTTGGGCGGCCACTCAGCGCAGAAGCTCGGGCAGTTGCTCAGCGCAGCAGCCCAGCGCAGCAGTTTGGGCAGCCGCTCAGGATACCTGCTCGGGACAGCTGAAAAACAAATGAATACGTTAATATCTGTCGACGTACTACGATAAAATTCTGGACTTCCGTCACCCAAACCACACCATGCAATGAAAACTAAGATAAACATTCCATGCCTTACATACTTTATCAATATCGCACTCGCACAGTTTAGTGATATTTTTCTTTATTAATGCATACCAAAGACAACTAGCGCGTGATATCAATTTGTGAAGATTAACTGTCGAACGTCTCAACAAACTCACGATACCACCTTTATATAACACCAACAGGTAATCTTTGGTGTCGATTACTCCGGACTTGACTTCCAGCAGACAACTGCTCGGGACAGCGGCTTGGGCGGCCGCTCAGCGCAGAAGCACGGGCAGTTGCTCAGCGCAGCAGTTTGGGCAGCCGCTCAGGATACCTGCTCGGGACAGCTGAAAAACAAATGAATGTGTTAATATCTGTCGACGTACTACGATAAAATTCTGGAATTCCATCACCCGCACCACACAATGCAATGAAAACAAAGAAAAACATTCCATGCCTTACATACTTTACCAAGATCTCACTTTCACAGTTTAGTGATATTTTTCTTTATTAATGCATACCAACGACAAATAGCGCGTGATCAATTTGTGAAGATAAACTGACAAACAAACAAACTCACGATACCACCTTTATATGACACCAACAGGTAATCTTTGGTGTCGATTACTCCGGACTTGACTTCCAGCAGACAACTGCTCGGGACAGCGGCTTGGGCGGCCGCTCAGCGCAGAAGCACGGGCAGTTGCTCAGCGCAGCAGTTTGGGCAGACGCTCAGGATACCTGCTCGGGACAGCTGAAAAACAAATGAATGTGTTAATATCTGTCGACGTACTACGATAAAATTCTGGACTTCCATCACCCGCACCACACAATGCAATGAAAACTAAGATTAACATTCCATGCCTTACATACTTTATCAATATCTCAGTCGCACAGTTTAGTGATATTTTTCTTTATTAATGCATACCAAAGACAACTAGCGCGTGATATCAATTTGTGAAGATTAACTGTCGAATGTCTCAACAAACTCACGATACCACCTTTATATGACACCAACAGGTAATCTTTGGTGTCGATTACTCCGGACTTGACTTCCAGCAGACAACTGCTCGGGACAGCGGCTTGGGCGGCCGCTCAGCGCAGAAGCACGGGCGGCCGCTCAGCGCAGAAGCACGGGCAGTTGCTCAGCGCAGCAGCCCAGCGCAGCAGTTTGGGCAGCCGCTCAGGATACCTGCTCGGGACAGCTGAAAAACAAGTGAATACGTTATTATCTGTCGACGTACTACGATAAAATTCTGGACTTCCATCACCCGCACCACACCATGCAATGAAAACTAAGATTAACATTCCATGCCTTACATACTTTATCAATATCTCACTCGCACAGTTTAGTGATATTTTTCTTTATTAATGCATACCAAAGACAACTAGCGCGTGATATCAATTTGTGAAGATTAACTGTCGAATGTCTCAACAAACTCACGATACCACCTTTATATGACACCAACAGGTAATCTTTGGTGTCGATTACTCCGGAATTACTTCCAGCAGACAACTGCTCGGGACAGCGGCTTGGGCGGCCGCTCAGCGCAGAAGCACGGGCAGTTGCTCAGCGCAGCAGCCCAGCACAGCAGTTTGGGCAGCCGCTCAGGATACCTGCTCGGGACAGCTGAAAAACAAATGAATGTGTTAATATCTGTCGACGTACTACGATAAAATTCTGGACTTCCATCACCCGCACCACACCATGCAATGAAAACTAAGATAAACATTTCATGCCTTACATACTTTATCAATATCTCACTCGCACAGTTTAGTGATATTTTTCTTTATTAATGCATACCAAAGACAACTAGCGCGTGATATCAATTTGTGAAGATTAACTGTCGAATGTCTCAACAAACTCACGATACCACCTTTATATGACACCAACAGGTAATCTTTGGTGTCGATTACTCCGGACTTGACTTCCAGCAGACAACTGCTCGGGACAGCGGCTTGGGCGGCCGCTCAGCGCAGAAGCACGGGCAGTTGCTCAGCGCAGCAGCCCAGCGCAGCAGCCCAGCGCAGCAGTTTGGGCAGCCGCTCAGGATACCTGCTCGGGACAGCTGAAAAACAAGTGAATACGTTAATATCTGTCGACGTACTACGATAAATTTTTGGACTTCCATCACCCGCACCACACCATGCAATGAAAACAAAGAAACATTCCATGCCTTACATACTTTACCAATATCTCACTCGCACAGTTTAGTGATATTTTTCTTTATTAATGCATACCAAAGACAACTAGCGCGTGATATCAATTTGTGAATATTAACTGTCGAATGTCTTAACAAACTCACGATACCACCTTTATATGACACCAACAGGTAATCTTTGGTGTCGATTACTCCGGACTTGACTTCCAGCAGACAACTGCTCGGGACAGCGGCTTGGGCGGCCACTCAGCGCAGAAGCACGGGCAGTTGCTCAGCGCAGCAGCCCAGCGCAGCAGTTTGGGCAGCCGCTCAGGATACCTGTTCGGGACAGCTGAAAAACAAGTGAATACGTTAATATCTGTCGACGTACTACGATAAAATTCTGGACTTCCATCACCCGCACCACACCATGCAATGAAAACTTAGATAAACATTCCATGCCTTACATACTTTATCAATATCTCACTCGCACAGTTTAGTGATATTTTTCTTTATTAATGCATACCAAAGACAACTAGCGCGTGATATCAATTTGTGAAGATTAACTGTCGAATGTCTCAACAAACTCACGATACAATGATACCACCTTTACATGACACCACACAAGGTAATCTTTGGTGTCGATTACTCCAGACTTGACTTCCAGCAGACAACTGCTCGGGACAGCGGCTTGGGCGGCCACTCAGCGCAGAAGCTCGGGCAGTTGCTCAGCGCAGCAGCCCAGCGCAGCAGTTTGGGCAGCCGCTCAGGATACCTGCTCGGGACAGCTGAAAAACAAATGAATACGTTAATATCTGTCGACGTACTACGATAAAATTCTGGACTTCCATCACCCGCACCACACCATGCAATGAAAACTAAGATAAACATTTCATGCCTTACATACTTTATCAATATCTCACTCGCACAGTTTAATGATATTTTTCTTTATTAATGCATACCAAAGACAACTAGCGCGTGATATCAATTTGTGAAGATTAACTGTCGAATGTCTCAACAAACTCACGATACCACCTTTATATGACACCAACAGGAAATCTTTGGTGTCGATTACTCCGGACTTGACTTCCAGCAGACAACTGCTCGGGACAGCGGCTTGGGCGGCCGCTCAGCGCAGAAGCACGGGCAGTTGCTCAGCGCAGCAGCCCAGCGCAGCAGTTTGGGCAGCCGCTTAGGATACCTGCTCGGGACAGCTGAAAAACAAGTGAATACGTTAATATCTGTCGACGTACTACGATAAAATTCTGGACTTCCATCACCCGCACCACACCATGCAATGAAAACTTAGATAAACATTCCATGCCTTACATACTTTATCAATATCTCACTCGCACAGTTTAGTGATATTTTTCTTTATTAATGCATACCAAAGACAACTAGCGCGTGATATCAATTTGTGAAGATTAACTGTCGAATGTCTCAACAAACTCACGATACCACCTTTATATGACACCAACAGGTAATCTATGGTGTCAATTACTCCGGACTTGACTTCCAGCAGACAACTGCTCGGGACAGCGGCTTGGGCGGCCACTCAGCGCAGAAGCTCGGGCAGTTGCTCAGCGCAGCAGCCCAGCGCAGCAGTTTGGGCAGCCGCTCAGGATACCTGCTCGGGACAGCTGAAAGACAAGTGAATACGTTAATATCTGTCGACGTACTACGATAAAATTCTGGACTTCCATCACCCGCACCACACCATGCAATGAAAACTAAGATAAACATTCCATGCCTTACATACTTTATCAATATCTCACTCGCACAGTTTAGTGATATTTTTCTTTATTAATGCATACCAAAGACAACTAGCGCGTGATATCAATTTGTGAAGATTAACTGTCGAATGTCTCAACAAACTCACGATACCATGATACCACCTTTACATGACACCACACAAGGTAATCTTTGGTGTCAATTACTCCAGACTTGACTTCCAGCAGACAACTGCTCGGGACAGCGGCTTGGGCGGCCACTCAGCGCAGAAGCTCGGGCAGTTGCTCAGCGCAGCAGCCCAGCGCAGCAGTTTGGGCAGCCGCTCAGGATACCGGCTCGGGACAGCTGAAAAACAAATGAATACGTTAATATCTGTCGACGTACTACGATAAAATTCTGGACTTCCATCACCCGCACCACACCATGCAATGAAAACTAAGATAAACATTCCATGCCTTACATACTTTATCAATATCTCACTCGCACAGTTTAGTGATATTTTTCTTTATTAATGCATACCAAAGACAACTAGCGCGTGATATCAATTTGTGAAGATTAACTGTCGAATGTCTCAACAAACTCACGATACCACCTTTATATGACACCAACAGGAAATCTTTGGTGTCGATTACTCCGGACTTGACTTCCAGCAGACAACTGCTCGGGACAGCGGCTTGGGCGGCCGCTCAGCGCAGAAGCACGGGCAGTTGCTCAGCGCAGCAGCCCAGCGCAGCAGTTTGGGCAGCCGCTCAGGATACCTGCTCGGGACAGCTGAAAAACAAGTGAATACGTTAATATCTGTCGACGTACTACGATAAAATTCTGGACTTCCATCACCCGCACCACACCATGCAATGAAAACTTAGATAAACATTCCATGCCCTACATACTTTATCAATATCTCACTCGCACAGTTTAGTGATATTTTTCTTTATTAATGCATACCAAAGACAACTAGCGCGTGATATCAATTTGTGAAGATTAACTGTCGAATGTCTCAACAAACTCACGATACAATGATACCACCTTTACATGACACCACACAAGGTAATCTTTGGTGTCGATTACTCCAGACTTGACTTCCAGCAGACAACTGCTCGGGACAGCGGCTTGGGCGGCCACTCAGCGCAGAAGCTCGGGCAGTTGCTCAGCGCAGCAGCCCAGCGCAGCAGTTTGGGCAGCCGCTCAGGATACCTGCTCGGGACAGCTGAAAAACAAATGAATACGTTAATATCTGTCGACGTACTACGATAAAATTCTGGACTTCCGTCACCCAAACCACACCATGCAATGAAAACTAAGATAAACATTTCATGCCTTACATACTTTATCAATATCTCACTCGCACAGTTTAATGATATTTTTCTTTATTAATGCATACCAAAGACAACTAGCGCGTGATATCAATTTGTGAAGATTAACTGTCGAATGTCTCAACAAACTCACGATACCACCTTTATATGACACCAACAGGAAATCTTTGGTGTCGATTACTCCGGACTTGACTTCCAGCAGACAACTGCTCGGGACAGCGGCTTGGGCGGCCGCTCAGCGCAGAAGCACGGGCAGTTGCTCAGCGCAGCAGCCCAGCGCAGCAGTTTGGGCAGCCGCTTAGGATACCTGCTCGGGACAGCTGAAAAACAAGTGAATACGTTAATATCTGTCGACGTACTACGATAAAATTCTGGACTTCCATCACCCGCACCACACCATGCAATGAAAACTAAGATAAACATTCCATGCCTTACATACTTTATCAATATCTCACTCGCACAGTTTAGTGATATTTTTCTTTATTAATGCATACCAAAGACAACTAGCGCGTGATATCAATTTGTGAAGATTAACTGTCGAATGTCTCAACAAACTCACGATACTACCTTTATATGACACCAACAGGAAATCTTTGGTGTCGATTACTCCGGACTTGACTTCCAGCAGACAACTGCTCGGGACAGCGGCTTGGGCGGCCACTCAGCGCAGAAGCTCGGGCAGTTGCTCAGCGCAGCAGCCCAGCGCAGCAGTTTGGGCAGCCGCTCAGGATACCTGCTCGGGACAGCTGAAAAACAAGTGAATACGTTAATATCTGTCGACGTACTACGATAAAATTCTGGACTTCCATCACCCGCACCACACCATGCAATGAAAACTAAGATAAACATTCCATGCCTTACATACTTTATCAATATCTCACTCGCACAGTTTAGTGATATTTTTCTTTATTAATGCATACCAAAGACAACTAGCGCGTGATATCAATTTGTGAAGATTAACTGTCGAATGTCTCAACAAACTCACGATACCACCTTTATATGACACCAACAGGTAATCTTTGGTGTCGATTACTCCGGACTTGACTTCCAGCAGACAACTGCTCGGGACAGCGGCTTGGGCGGCCGCTCAGCGCAGAAGCACGGGCAGTTGCTCAGCGCAGCAGCCCAGCGCAGCAGTTTGGGCAGTCGCTCAGGATACCTGCTCGGGACAGCTGAAAAACAAGTGAATACGTTAATATCTGTCGACGTACTACGATAAATTTTTGGACTTCCATCACCCGCACCACACCATGCAATGAAAACAAAGAAACATTCCATGCCTTACATACTTTACCAATATCTCACTCGCACAGTTTAGTGATATTTTTCTTTATTAATGCATACCAAAGACAACTAGCGCGTGATATCAATTTGTGAAGATTAACTGTCGAATGTCTTAACAAACTCACGATACCACCTTTATATGACACCAACAGGTAATCTTTGGTGTCGATTACTCCGGACTTGACTTCCAGCAGACAACTGCTCGGGACAGCGGCTTGGGCGGCCGCTCAGCGCAGAAGCACGGGCAGTTGCTCAGCGCAGCAGCCCAGCGCAGCAGTTTGGGCAGCCGCTCAGGATACCTGTTCGGGACAGCTGAAAAACAAGTGAATACGTTAATATCTGTCGACGTACTACGATAAAATTCTGGACTTCCATCACCCGCACCACACCATGCAATGAAAACTAAGATAAACATTCCATGCCTTACATACTTTATCAATATCTCACTCGCACAGTTTAGTGATATTTTTCTTTATTAATGCATACCAAAGACAACTAGCGCGTGATATCAATTTGTGAAGATTAACTGTCGAATGTCTCAACAAACTCACGATACCATGATACCACCTTTACATGACACCACACAAGGTAATCTTTGGTGTCAATTACTCCAGACTTGACTTCCAGCAGACAACTGCTCGGGACAGCGGCTTGGGCGGCCACTCAGCGCAGAAGCTCGGGCAGTTGCTCAGCGCAGCAGCCCAGCGCAGCAGTTTGGGCAGCCGCTCAGGATACCGGCTCGGGACAGCTGAAAAACAAATAAATACGTTAATATCTGTCGACGTACTACGATAAAATTCTGGACTTCCATCACCCGCACCACACCATGCAATGAAAACTAAGATAAACATTCCATGCCTTACATACTTTATCAATATCTCACTCGCACAGTTTAGTGATATTTTTCTTTATTAATGCATACCAAAGACAACTAGCGCGTGATATCAATTTGTGAAGATTAACTGTCGAATGTCTCAACAAACTCACGATACCATGATACCACCTTTACATGACACCACACAAGGTAATCTTTGGTGTCAATTACTCCAGACTTGACTTCCAGCAGACAACTGCTCGGGACAGCGGCTTGGGCGGCCACTCAGCGCAGAAGCTCGGGCAGTTGCTCAGCGCAGCAGCCCAGCGCAGCAGTTTGGGCAGCCGCTCAGGATACCGGCACGGGACAGCTGAAAAACAAATGAATACGTTAATATCTGTCGACGTACTACGATAAAATTCTGGACTTCCATCACCCGCACCACACCATGCAATGAAAACTAAGATAAACATTCCATGCCTTACATACTTTATCAATATCTCACTCGCACAGTTTAGTGATATTTTTCTTTATTAATGCATACCAAAGACAACTAGCGCGTGATATCAATTTGTAAAGATTAACTGTCGAATGTCTCAACAAACTCACGATACCACCTTTATATGACACAAACAGGTAATCTTTGGTGTCGATTACTCCGGACTTGACTTCCAGCAGACAACTGCTCGGGACAGCGGCTTGGGCGGCCGCTCAGCGCAGAAGCACGGGCAGTTGCTCAGCGCAGCAGCCCAGCGCAGCAGTTTGGGCAGCCGCTCAGGATACCTGCTCGGGACAGCTGAAAAACAAGTGAATACGTTAATATCTGTCGACGTACTACGATAAATTTTTGGACTTCCATCACCCGCACCACACCATGCAATGAAAACAAAGAAACATTCCATGCCTTACATACTTTACCAATATCTCACTCGCACAGTTTAGTGATATTTTTCTTTATTAATGCATACCAAAGACAACTAGCGCGTGATATCAATTTGTGAAGATTAACTGTCGAATGTCTTAACAAACTCACGATACCACCTTTATATGACACCAACAGGTAATCTTTGGTGTCGATTACTCCGGACTTGACTTCCAGCAGACAACTGCTCGGGACAGCGGCTTGGGCGGCCACTCAGCGCAGAAGCACGGGCAGTTGCTCAGCGCAGCAGCCCAGCGCAGCAGTTTGGGCAGCCGCTCAGGATACCTGTTCGGGACAGCTGAAAAACAAGTGAATACGTTAATATCTGTCGACGTACTACGATAAAATTCTGGACTTCCATCACCCGCACCACACCATGCAATGAAAACTTAGATAAACATTCCATGCCTTACATACTTTATCAATATCTCACTCGCACAGTTTAGTGATATTTTTATTTATTAATGCATACCAAAGACAACTAGCGCGTGATATCAATTTGTGAAGATTAACTGTAGAATGTCTCAACAAACTCACGATACCATGATACCACCTTTACATGACACCACACAAGGTAATCTTTGGTGTCGATTACTCCAGACTTGACTTCCAGCAGACAACTGCTCGGGACAGCGGCTTGGGCGGCCACTCAGCGCAGAAGCTCGGGCAGTTGCTCAGCGCAGCAGCCCAGCGCAGCAGTTTGGGCAGCCGCTCAGGATACCTGCTCGGGACAGCTGAAAAACAAATAAATACGTTAATATCTGTCGACGTACTACGATAAAATTCTGGACTTCCATCACCCGCACCACACCATGCAATAAAAACAAAGATAAACATTCCATGCCTTACATACTTTACCAAGATCTCACTCGCTTAGTTTAGTGATATTTTTCTTTATTAATGCATACCAAAGACAACTAGCGCTAAATATCAATTTGTGAAGATTAACTGTCGAACGTCTCAACAAACTCACGATACCACCTTTATATAACACCAACAGGTAATCTTTGGTGTCGATTACTCCGGACTTGACTTCCAGCAGACAACTGCTCGGGACAGCGGCTTGGGCGGCCGCTCAGCGCAGAAGCACGGGCAGTTGCTCAGCGCAGCAGTTTGGGCAGCCGCTCAGGATACCTGCTCGGGACAGCTGAAAAACAAATGAATGTGTTAATATCTGTCGACGTACTACGATAAAATTCTGGACTTCCATCACCCGCACCACACCATGCAATGAAAACTAAGATAAACATTCCATGCCTTACATACTTTATCAATATCTCACTCGCACAGTTTAGTGATATTTTTCTTTATTAATGCATACCAAAGACAACTAGCGCGTGATATCAATTTGTGAAGATTAACTGTCGAATGTCTCAACAAACTCACGATAACACCTTTATATGACACCAACAGGTAATCTTTGGTGTCGATTACTCCGGACTTGACTTCCAGCAGACAACTGCTCGGGACAGCGGCTTGGGCGGCCACTCAGCGCAGAAGCTCGGGCAGTTGCTCAGCGCAACAGCCCAGCGCAGCAGTTTGGGCAGCCGCTCAGGATACCTGCTCGGGACAGCTGAAAAACAAATGAATACGTTAATATCTGTCGACGTACTACGATAAAATTCTGGACTTCCATCACCCGCACCACACCATGCAATGAAAACTAAGATAAACATTTCATGCCTTACATACTTTATCAATATCTCACTCGCACAGTTTAGTGATATTTTTCTTTATTAATGCATACCAAAGACAACTAGCGCGTGATATCAATTTGTGAAGATTAACTGTCGAATGTCTCAACAAACTCACGATACCACCTTTATATGACACCAACAGGTAATCTATGGTGTCGATTACTCCGGACTTGACTTCCAGCAGACAACTGCTCGGGACAGCGGCTTGGGCGGCCGCTCAGCGCAGAAGCACGGGCAGTTGCTCAGCGCAGCAGCCCAGCGCAGCAGTTTGGGCAGCCGCTCAGGATACCTGCTCGGGACAGCTGAAAAACAAGTGAATACGTTAATATCTGTCGACGTACTACGATAAAATTTTGGACTTCCATCACCCGCACCACACCATGCAATGAAAACAAAGAAACATTCCATGCCTTACATACTTTACCAATATCTCACTCGCACAGTTTAGTGATATTTTTCTTTATTAATGCATACCAAAGACAACTAGCGCGTGATATCAATTTGTGAAGATTAACTGTCGAATGTCTCAACAAACTCACGATACAATGATACCACCTTTACATGACACCACACAAGGTAATCTTTGGTGTCGATTACTCCAGACTTGACTTCCAGCAGACAACTGCTCGGGACAGCGGCTTGGGCGGCCACTCAGCGCAGAAGCACGGGCAGTTGCTCAGCGCAGTAGCCCAGCGCAGCAGTTTGGGCAGCCGCTCAGGATACCGGCTCGGGACAGCTGAAAAACAAATGAATACGTTAATATCTGTCGACGTACTACGATAAAATTCTGGACTTCCATCACCCGCACCACACCATGCAATGAAAACTAAGATAAACATTCCATGCCTTACATACTTTATCAATATCTCACTCGCACAGTTTAGTGATATTTTTCTTTATTAATGCATACCAAAGACAACTAGCGCGTGATATCAATTTGTGAAGATTAACTGTCGAACGTCTCAACAAACTCACGATACCACCTTTATATAACACCAACAGGTAATCTTTGGTGTCGATTACTCCGGACTTGACTTCCAGCAGACAACTGCTCGGGACAGCGGCTTGGGCGGCCGCTCAGCGCAGAAGCACGGGCAGTTGCTCAGCGCAGCAGTTTGGGCAGCCGCTCAGGATACCTGCTCGGGACAGCTGAAAAACAAATGAATGTGTTAATATCTGTCGACGTACTACGATAAAATTCTGGAATTCCATCACCCGCACCACACAATGCAATGAAAACAAAGAAAAACATTCCATGCCTTACATACTTTACCAAGATCTCACTTTCACAGTTTAGTGATATTTTTCTTTATTAATGCATACCAACGACAACTAGCGCGTGATCAATTTGTGAAAATTAACTGACAAACAAACAAACTCACGATACCACCTTTATATGACACCAACAGGTAATCTTTGGTGTCGATTACTCCGGACTTGACTTCCAGCAGACAACTGCTCGGGACAGCGGCTTGGGCGGCCGCTCAGCGCAGAAGCACGAGCAGTTGCTCAGCGAAGCAGTTTGGGCAGCCGCTCAGGATACCTGCTCGGGACAGCTGAAAAACAAATGAATGTGTTAATATCTGTCGACGTACTACGATAAAATTCTGGGACTTCCATCACCCGCACCACACAATGCAATGAAAACTAAGATTAACATTCCATGCCTTACATACTTTATCAATATCTCAGTCGCACAGTTTAGTGATATTTTTCTTTATAAATACATTCTGTAGAATGTCTCAACAAACTCACGATACCATGATACCACCTTTACATGACACCACACAAGGTAATCTTTGGTGTCAATTACTCCAGACTGGACTTCCAGCAGACAACTGCTCGGGACAGCGGCTTGGGCGGCCACTCAGCGCAGAAGCTCGGGCAGTTGCTCAGCGCAGCAGCCCAGCGCAGCAGTTTGGGCAGCCGCTCAGGATACCTGCTCGGGTCAGCTGAAAAACAAATGAATACGTTAATATCTGTCGACGTACTACGATAAAATTCTGGACTTCCATCACCCAAACCACACCATGCAATGAAAACTAAGATAAACATTCCATGCCTTACATACTTTATCAATATCGCACTCGTACAGTTTAGTGATATTTTTCTTTATTAATGCATACCAAAGACAACTAGCGCGTGATATCAATTTGTGAAGATTAACTGTCGAACGTCTCAACAAACTCACGATACCACCTTTATATAACACCAACAGGTAATCTTTGGTGTCGATTACTCCGGACTTGACTTCCAGCAGACAACTGCTCGGGACAGCGGCTTGGGCGGCCGCTCAGCGCAGAAGCACGGGCAGTTGCTCAGCGCAGCAGTTTGGGCAGCCGCTCAGGATACCTGCTCGGGACAGCTGAAAAACAAATGAATGTGTTAATATCTGTCGACGTACTACGATAAAATTCTGGAATTCCATCACCCGCACCACACAATGCAATGAAAACAAAGAAAAACATTCCATGCCTTACATACTTTACCAAGATCTCACTTTCACAGTTTAGTGATATTTATCTTTATTAATGCATACCAACGACAACTAGCGCGTGATCAATTTGTGAAGATTAACTGACAAACAAACAAATTCACGATACCACCTTTATATGACACCAACAGGTAATCTTTGGTGTCGATTACTCCGGACTTGACTTCCAGCAGACAACTGCTCGGGACAGCGGCTTGGGCGGCCGCTCAGCGCAGAAGCACGGGCAGTTGCTCAGCGCAGCAGTTTGGGCAGCCGCTCAGGATACCTGCTCGGGACAGCTGAAAAACAAATGAATGTGTTAATATCTGTCGACGTGCTACGATAAAATTCTGGACTTCCATCACCCGCACCACACAATGCAATGAAAACTAAGATTAACATTCCATGCCTTACATACTTTATCAATATCTCAGTCGCACAGTTTAGTGATATTTTTCTTTATTAATGCATACCAAAGACAACTAGCGCGTGATATCAATTTGTGAAGATTAACTGTCGAATGTCTCAACAAACTCACGATACCACCTTTATATGACACCAACAGGTAATCTTTGGTGTCGATTACTCCGGACTTGACTTCCAGCAGACAACTGCTCGGGACAGCGGCTTGGGCGGCCGCTCAGCGCAGAAGCACGGGCAGTTGCTCAGCGCAGCAGCCCAGCGCAGCAGTTTGGGCAGCCACTCAGGATACCTGCTCGGGACAGCTGAAAAACAAGTGAATACGTTAATATCTGTCGACGTACTACGATAAAATTCTGGACTTCCATCACCCGCACCACACCATGCAATGAAAACTAAGATTAACATTCCATGCCTTACATACTTTATCAATATTTTAGTGATATTTTTCTTTATTAATGCATACCAAAGACAACTAGCGCGTGATATCAATTTGTGAAGATTAACTGTCGATTGTCTCAACAAACTCACGATACCACCTTTATATGACACCAACAGGTAATCTTTGGTGTCGATTACTCCGGACTTACTTCCAGCAGACAACTGCTCGGGACAGCGGCTTGGGCGGCCGCTCAGCGCAGAAGCTCGGGCAGTTGCTCAGCGCAGCAGCCCAGCACAGCAGTTTGGGCAGCCGCTCAGGATACCTGCTCGGGACAACTGAAAAACAAATGAATGTGTTAATATCTGTCGACGTACTACGATAAAATTCTGGACTTCCATCACCCGCACCACACAATGCAATGAAAACTAAGAAAATCATTCCATGCCTTACATACTTTACCAAGATCTCACTCTCACAGTTTAGTGATATTTTTCTTTATTAATGCATACCAACGACAACTAGCGCGTGATATCAATTTGTGAAGATTAACTGTCGAATGTCTCAACAAACTCACGATACCACCTTTATATGACACCAACAGGTAATCTTTGGTGTCGATTACTCCGGACTTGACTTCCAGCAGACAACTGCTCGGGACAGCGGCTTGGGCGGCCACTCAGCGCAGAAGCTCGGGCAGTTGCTCAGCGCAGCAGCCCAGCGCAGCAGTTTGGGCAGCCGCTCAGGATACCTGCTCGGGACAGCTGAAAAACAAATGAATACGTTAATATCTGTCGACGTACTACGATAAAATTCTGGACTTCCATCACCCGCACCACACAATGCAATGAAAACAAAGAAAATCATTCCATGCCTTACATACTTTACCAAGATCTCACTCTCACAGTTTAGTGATATTTTTCTTTATTAATGCATACCAACGACAACTAGCGCGTGATATCAATTTGTGAAGATTAACTGTCGAATGTCTCAACAAACTCACGATACCACCTTTATATGACACCAACAGGTAATCTTTGGTGTCGATTACTCCGGACTTGACTTCCAGCAGACAACTGCTCGGGACAGCGGCTTGGGCGGCCGCTCAGCGCAGAAGCTCGGGCAGTTGCTCAGCGCAGCAGCCCAGCGCAGCAGTTTGGGCAGCCGCTCAGGATACCTGCTCGGGACAGCTGAAAAACAAATGAATACGTTAATATCTGTCGACGTACTACGATAAAATTCTGGACTTCCATCACCCGCACCACACCATGCAATGAAAACTAAGATAAACATTTCATGCCTTACATACTTTATCAATATCTCACTCGCACAGTTTAGTGATATTTTTCTTTATTAATGCATACCAAAGACAACTAGCGCGTGATATCAATTTGTGAAGATTAACTGTCGAATGTCTCAACAAACTCACGATACCACCTTTATATGACACCAACAGGAAATCTTTGGTGTCGATTACTCCGGACTTGACTTCCAGCAGACAACTGCTCGGGACAGCGGCTTGGGCGGCCGCTCAGCGCAGAAGCACGGGCAGTTGCTCAGCGCAGCAGCCCAGCGCAGCAGTTTGGGCAGCCGCTCAGGATACCTGCTCGGGACAGCTGAAAAACAAGTGAATACGTTAATATCTGTCGACGTACTACGATAAAATTCTGGACTTCCATCACCCGCACCACACCATGCAATGAAAACTAAGATAAACATTCCATGCCTTACATACTTTATCAATATCTCACTCGCACAGTTTAGTGATATTTTTCTTTATTAATGCATACCAAAGACAACTAGCGCGTGATATCAATTTGTGAAGATTAACTGTCGAATGTCTCAACAAACTCACGATACAATGATACCACCTTTACATGACACCACACAAGGTAATCTTTGGTGTCGATTACTCCAGACTTGACTTCCAGCAGACAACTGCTCGGGACAGCGGCTTGGGCGGCCGCTCAGCGCAGAAGCACGGGCAGTTGCTCAGCGCAGCAGCCCAGCGCAGCAGTTTGGGCAGCCACTCAGGATACCTGCTCGGGACAGCTGAAAAACAAGTGAATACGTTAATATCTGTCGACGTACTACGATAAAATTCTGGACTTCCATCACCCGCACCACACCATGCAATGAAAACTAAGATTAACATTCCATGCCTTACATACTTTATCAATATTTTAGTGATATTTTTCTTTATTAATGCATACCAAAGACAACTAGCGCGTGATATCAATTTGTGAAGATTAACTGTCGATTGTCTCAACAAACTCACGATACCACCTTTATATGACACCAACAGGTAATCTTTGGTGTCGATTACTCCGGACTTACTTCCAGCAGACAACTGCTCGGGACAGCGGCTTGGGCGGCCGCTCAGCGCAGAAGCACGGGCAGTTGCTCAGCGCAGCAGCCCAGCACAGCAGTTTGGGCAGCCGCTCAGGATACCTGCTCGGGACAACTGAAAAACAAATGAATGTGTTAATATCTGTCGACGTACTACGATAAAATTCTGGACTTCCATCACCCGCACCACACAATGCAATGAAAACTAAGAAAATCATTCCATGCCTTACATACTTTACCAAGATCTCACTCTCACAGTTTAGTGATATTTTTCTTTATTAATGCATACCAACGACAACTAGCGCGTGATATCAATTTGTGAAGATTAACTGTCGAATGTCTCAACAAACTCACGATACCACCTTTATATGACACCAACAGGTAATCTTTGGTGTCGATTACTCCGGACTTGACTTCCAGCAGACAACTGCTCGGGACAGCGGCTTGGGCGGCCACTCAGCGCAGAAGCTCGGGCAGTTGCTCAGCGCAGCAGCCCAGCGCAGCAGTTTGGGCAGCCGCTCAGGATACCTGCTCGGGACAGCTGAAAAACAAATGAATACGTTAATATCTGTCGACGTACTACGATAAAATTCTGGACTTCCATCACCCGCACCACACAATGCAATGAAAACAAAGAAAATCATTCCATGCCTTACATACTTTACCAAGATCTCACTCTCACAGTTTAGTGATATTTTTCTTTATTAATGCATACCAACGACAACTAGCGCGTGATATCAATTTGTGAAGATTAACTGTCGAATGTCTCAACAAACTCACGATACCACCTTTATATGACACCAACAGGTACGCACGGCCAGTTGCTCAGCGCAGCAGCCCAGCGCAGCAGTTTGGGCAGCCGCTCAGGATACCTGCTCGGGATAGCTGAAAAACAAGTGAATACGTTAATATCTGTCGACGTACTACGATAAAATTTTGGACTTCCATCACCCGCACCACACCATGCAATGAAAACAAAGAAACATTCCATGCCTTACATACTTTACCAATATCTCACTCGCACAGTTTAGTGATATTTTTCTTTATTAATGCATACCAAAGACAACTAGCGCGTGATATCAATTTGTGAAGATTAACTGTCGAATGTCTCAACAAACTCACGATACCACCTTTATATGACACCAACAGGTAATCTTTGGTGTCGATTACTCCGGACTTGACTTCCAGCAGACAACTGCTCGGGACAGCGGCTTGGGCGGCCGCTCAGCGCAGAAGCACGGGCAGTTGCTCAGCGCAGCAGCCCAGCGCAGCAGTTTGGGCAGCCGCTCAGGATACCTGCTCGGGACAGCTGAAAAACAAGTGAATACGTTAATATCTGTCGACGTACTACGATAAAATTCTGGACTTCCATCACCCGCACCACACCATGCAATGAAAACTTAGATAAACATTCCATGCCTTACATACTTTATCAATATCTCACTCGCACAGTTTAGTGATATTTTTCTTTATTAATGCATACCAAAGACAACTAGCGCGTGATATCAATTTGTGAAGATTAACTGTCGAATGTCTCAACAAACTCACGATACCACCTTTATATGACACCAACAGGTAATCTATGGTGTCGATTACTCCGGACTTGACTTCCAGCAGACAACTGCTCGGGACAGCGGCTTGGGCGGCCACTCAGCGCAGAAGCTCGGGCAGTTGCTCAGCGCAGCAGCCCAGCGCAGCAGTTTGGGCAGCCGCTCAGGATACCTGCTCGGGACAGCTGAAAAACAAGTGAATACGTTAATATCTGTCGACGTACTACGATAAAATTCTGGACTTCCATCACCCGCACCACACCATGCAATGAAAACTAAGATAAACATTCCATGCCTTACATACTTTATCAACATCTCACTCGCACAGTTTAGTGATATTTTTCTTTATTAATGCATACCAAAGACAACTAGCGCGTGATATCAATTTGTGAAGATTAACTGTCGAATGTCTCAACAAACTCACGATACCATGATACCACCTTTACATGACACCACACAAGGTAATCTTTGGTGTCAATTACTCCAGACTTGACTTCCAGCAGACAACTGCTCGGGACAGCGGCTTGGGCGGCCACTCAGCGCAGAAGCTCGGGCTGTTGCTCAGCGCAGCAGCCCAGCGCAGCAGTTTGGGCAGCCGCTCAGGATACCGGCTCGGGACAGCTGAAAAACAAATGAATACGTTAATATCTGTCGACGTACTACGATAAAATTCTGGACTTCCATCACCCGCACCACACCATGCAATGAAAACTAAGATAAACATTCCATGCCTTACATACTTTATCAATATCTCACTCGCACAGTTTAGTGATATTTTTCTTTATTAATGCATACCAAAGACAACTAGCGCGTGATATCAATTTGTGAAGATTAACTGTCGAATGTCTCAACAAACTCACGATACCACCTTTATATGACACCAACAGGTAATCTTTGGTGTCGATTACTCCGGACTTGACTTCCAGCAGACAACTGCTCGGGACAGCGGCTTGGGCGGCCGCTCAGCGCAGAAGCACGGGCAGTTGCTCAGCGCAGCAGCCCAGCGCAGCAGTTTGGGCAGCCGCTCAGGATACCTGTTCGGGACAGCTGAAAAACAAGTGAATACGTTAATATCTGTCGACGTACTACGATAAAATTCTGGACTTCCATCACCCGCACCACACCATGCAATGAAAACTTAGATAAACATTCCATGCCTTACATACTTTATCAATATCTCACTCGCACAGTTTAGTGATATTTTTCTTTATTAATGCATACCAAAGACAACTAGCGCGTGATATCAATTTGTGAAGATTAACTGTCGAATGTCTCAACAAACTCACGATACTACCTTTATATGACACCAACAGGAAATCTTTGGTGTCGATTACTCCGGACTTGACTTCCAGCAGACAACTGCTCGGGACAGCGGCTTGGGCGGCCACTCAGCGCAGAAGCTCGGGCAGTTGCTCAGCGCAGCAGCCCAGCGCAGCAGTTTGGGCAGCCGCTCAGGATACCTGCTCGGGACAGCTGAAAAACAAGTGAATACGTTAATATCTGTCGACGTACTACGATAAAATTCTGGACTTCCATCACCCGCACCACACCATGCAATGAAAACTAAGATAAACATTCCATGCCTTACATACTTTATCAATATCTCACTCGCACAGTTTAGTGATATTTTTCTTTATTAATGCATACCAAAGACAACTAGCGCGTGATATCAATTTGTGAAGATTAACTGTCGAATGTCTCAACAAACTCACGATACCACCTTTATATGACACCAACAGGTAATCTTTGGTGTCGATTACTCCGGACTTGACTTCCAGCAGACAACTGCTCGGGACAGCGGCTTGGGCGGCCGCTCAGCGCAGAAGCTCGGGCAGTTGCTCAGCGCAGCAGCCCAGCGCAGCAGTTTGGGCAGTCGCTCAGGATACCTGCTCGGGACAGCTGAAAAACAAATGAATACGTTAATATCTGTCGACGTACTACGATAAAATTCTGGACTTCCATCACCCGCACCACACCATGCAATGAAAACTAAGATAAACATTTCATGCCTTACATACTTTATCAATATCTCACTCGCACAGTTTAGTGATATTTTTCTTTATTAATGCATACCAAAGACAACTAGCGCGTGATATCAATTTGTGAAGATTAACTGTCGAATGTCTCAACAAACTCACGATACCACCTTTATATGACACCAACAGGTAATCTTTGGTGTCGATTACTCCGGACTTGACTTCCAGCAGACAACTGCTCGGGACAGCGGCTTGGGCGGCCGCTCAGCGCAGAAGCACGGGCAGTTGCTCAGCGCAGCAGCCCAGCGCAGCAGTTTGGGCAGCCGCTCAGGATACCTGTTCGGGACAGCTGAAAAACAAGTGAATACGTTAATATCTGTCGACGTACTACGATAAAATTTTGGACTTCCATCACCCGCACCACACCATGCAATGAAAACAAAGAAACATTCCATGCCTTACATACTTTACCAATATCTCACTCGCACAGTTTAGTGATATTTTTCTTTATTAATGCATACCAAAGACAACTAGCGCGTGATATCAATTTGTGAAGATTAACTGTCGAATGTCTCAACAAACTCACGATACCACCTTTATATGACACCAACAGGTAATCTTTGGTGTCGATTACTCCGGACTTGACTTCCAGCAGACAACTGCTCGGGACAGCGGCTTGGGCGGCCGCTCAGCGCAGAAGCACGGGCAGTTGCTCAGCGCAGCAGCCCAGCGCAGCAGTTTGGGCAGCCGCTCAGGATACCTGCTCGGGACAGCTGAAAAACAAGTGAATACGTTAATATCTGTCGACGTACTACGATAAAATTCTGGACTTCCATCACCCGCACCACACCATGCAATGAAAACTAAGATAAACATTTCATGCCTTACATACTTTATCAATATCTCACTCGCACAGTTTAGTGATATTTTTCTTTATTAATGCATACCAAAGACAACTAGCGCGTGATATCAATTTGTGAAGATTAACTGTCGAATGTCTCAACAAACTTACGATACCATGATACCACCTTTACATGACACCACACAAGGTAATCTTTGGTGTCAATTACTCCAGACTTGACTTCCAGCAGACAACTGCTCGGGACAGCGGCTTGGGCGGCCACTCAGCGCAGAAGCTCGGGCAGTTGCTCAGCGCAGCAGCCCAGCGCAGCAGTTTGGGCAGCCGCTCAGGATACCTGCTCGGGACAGCTGAAAAACAAATGAATACGTTAATATCTGTCGACGTACTACGATAAAATTCTGGACTTCCATCACCCGCACCACACCATGCAATGAAAACTAAGATAAACATTCCATGCCTTACATACTTTATCAATATCTCACTCGCACAGTTTAGTGATATTTTTCTTTATTAATGCATACCAAAGACAACTAGCGCGTGATATCAATTTGTGAAGATTAACTGTCGAATGTCTCAACAAACTCACGATACCACCTTTATATGACACCAACAGGTAATCTTTGGTGTCGATTACTCCGGACTTGACTTCCAGCAGACAACTGCTCGGGACAGCGGCTTGGGCGGCCGCTCAGCGCAGAAGCATGGGCAGTTGCTCAGCGCAGCAGCCCAGCGCAGCAGTTTGGGCAGCCGCTCAGGATACCTGCTCGGGACAGCTGAAAAACAAATGAATGTGTTAATATCTGTCTACGTACTACGATAAAATGCTGGACTTCTATCACCCGCACCACACTATGCAATGAAAACAAAGAAAAACATTCCATGCCTTACATACTTTACCAAGATCTCACTCGCACAGTTTAGTGATATTTTTCTTTATTAATGCATACCAACAACAACTAGCGCGTGATATCAATTTGTGAAGATTAACTGTCGAATGTCTCAACAAACTCACGCTACCACCTTTGCATGACACCACACAAGATAATCTTTGATGTCGATTACTCCGGACTTTACTTCCAGCAGACAACTGCTCGGGACAGCGGTTTGGGCGGCCGCTCAGCGCATATACAAAATCACGACAAGGATTGACGTCACCACAGTAACGAACTCTGAGATGTTGACTTGTCGACGGTTGAAGGCAGAGTGAGCCACGACCACTTTGCGCGCCGCCTTTTATACTTTTCGGTCTACTAGGCTATTTTCGTCTCTAACAATATATATGTATATATCGGCGCGGATACTAATTAGCCAATAATAATTAGTCTATAACAATTAGATTTGTTAAATTGATTTATTTGAATTGATTTATAAAACATAGATTCATACTTTTGAAATTGTTTACAGTAAATTATTCCAATTAAAATTAATAATATAATTATTCTCAAAATATTTGAGTTTATTACGATGTTCAATTAATTAAAAAATATGCCATCACTTTGTATTGCAATCTTAATGTTTAAAACGACCACGTGCAAAAATAGGATTTCATCCGGTCCTTTACAAAGGCATAAGTGGGGCTGTAGCCAACATTTCGAGGCCTGTTTGGTATTAAAAAAACAAAGTAGTTTAAAAACAGAATTATTTTGGATGGATAGTTAAATGGTAACCTACGAGTAACTAAGTATATTACAAGTAAAATTTGAAAATTTTAATATCTCTCTAAAGCTACTAGACCAAATTCGTAGAAATTTAAATGGGACCACACGGGAAGGACCAGCTTTCAAACAAAAAAATTGAGAATTGGTTAACCCAGTCGAAAGTTATGAGGTAACAAACATAAAAATAATAATACAGTCTCACTGACTACCTCCTCCTTTTTTTTGGAAGTCTGTAGAAAATGGTAAGGCTATTGATATGAAATCTAATGTAAGTGGTGTAGTGCATCACCTGTGAACAATTATATGGATCCGAATACATCAGCGTCTTTACTTTTACACACTCATAATTGATTTATTTATTTCAGTGACTGCATGTTTGCATTAATGTCAATGCGGCACCTAACCATACGTTTATGCGAAACAACGTGTTTACTGAATACATTATCTTAAAACATCCATCTTCGTCTATACTAATATTATAAACAGGAAAGATTTGTTTGTTTGAATTAAATAAACTCTGGAACTACTAGACCGGATTGAAATATAATGTCACCTTTACAATCCTACATTAACCCTGATCATCAGCGGGTGGAACCGCGGAGGGCAGCTAGTTGCAACAACTATTTTATCTCGAATAAAACCGCCGTTACGTTTGCGCCAAAACGCACGTAAAAGTATGCCTCATTGTCACGTTCCGCCTGAGCCGAGCGTGCAAGCGAGAGCGTGGAACAAGCAATAGAGAGGCACGATCAGCCTAAGCATTCGGCTTGTCTTATGACGTTATCACGTACCGAATTTATAGACAACCATATTTTTTGTATATTTGTACGAATACCAAGATATATTGTCGTCTGTGTTCGCACAGACTAACAATTTCTACAAAGACCACATTTTGCAATGTATGTTTTTTTATGTACAAAACAAGAGCCGTGTTCTGCCAAGCATTTTCTATGAGAACCATTGAAAAAGGAAAGTCGTAACAGTACATACAATAGTTATAATTTTTATTCATAATTCAATGTGTTCCAATCGGCGGATTCTTCCTTACAGGCCGCTTAGAACGCATCTTTATGCAAGCGGAGAGCGGGAATATGGTATACATATACAGGTACGAGTGGAATGACTCAGCAAATGCTAAGAAGATGAAACATCGTTATTGCTAGAGGATAACACAATAAAGATTGTCAATTATACCTCGAACAACTTTAATAGTAAACCAAATCGTAAAGTTTGAGTCTTTATAATTACTATTGGTAGTTTCACAATAGGTAAGCATAATTATTTTTGCATACCTAAAAAGGTTGAAATGTGGTGATCTAAATGTCTATTGGTGATCCATCTTTTACCCGTACCCACGCAGGTAAAGTGGTTTTGGTTTAGAAAGGATAATAATACTAAAGTAAGTAACGAAAAGCTCCAAGGGTGGCAGTGTTAAAGGGCATAACGCCGGTAGTAGTGCTCTAGTGAAACCGCAGCACACCTCT
Organism: Selenia dentaria; assembly: GCA_917880725.1. Lineage (NCBI taxonomy): Eukaryota > Metazoa > Arthropoda > Insecta > Lepidoptera > Geometridae > Selenia > Selenia dentaria. The sequence continues at coordinate 19,948,329 of OU862879.1, forward strand.
CGACACCCTTTAGCCATCCACACTAATGTTGCCCCTTTTGTCACCATTGATGGTGGCCCCTGTGGGGGCCCGTTTAGTGGCCCCCCTAAATATATATTAGGAAATTAATTAGGAAACGTTTATTAGGAAATAAAACTTATGCTAATTACTTACAAAATAGATTACATCTTTTGGCTTATATATTATAATATAGTACTCGTAAGTTGGGTGATGATCACTGAATCCCACACTAGGATGGCCTGTGTCGTGAGATTCAGTCCCTTCCTTTATAATTACTCCAATGATCTTTACATGGATTTTATATTTTTTTTAAAAGAAGATTAGGTATAATAATTATAGAATGTATGCTGACTTTGTACAAAAGGAATAATACTTAAATACTAAACAATAATTTAAAAAATCTGAAGCAATACATAAATAATATAACATATCTCAGGTATATCTGTGAAAAATAGTGTATGCGAGGATAGGTGTGATTAAAATAAAATCAAGTTGTGTAGTTAGGTGAGAGATAGACTGCGTAGGTAATTGTATAATGTATTGTTTATTTTTGTTAAATGTAGCATTCAATATTATATTATTAGCCCTACTATGTTATTAATTTTAGCAATAGCTATACCATTTCACCTTCATTTCAAATGCCGTTTATGTAGGTACTACATTGACCCCACTTATGTCTTTGTAAAAACTGGATAAAATAAGAGAAAAAAAAGAAATAATAATACCGCAGGGGGCTTTGTGGCGAGCCGTCAGTGAGTCGGTAAGAGCGACACCGTCACAGTAGATATATAGAACAGTACGGAAACTACCTTCAATCGTTTGAAACGGCCCAGTGACATAAACATGCGCATCGACGAGACCCCTAAGCGGTTCTCGCGGTGCAGTCAGTAGTGAGTGTTACAAACTATTTTTGCATCATAACCTTTTTTATATGATCTAAAATATGAAATGTCACACTTGACTGACTGCTATGAGTTTTAAAATTGTAATAGTGTTTTTGTATGATCGATCATAAAACTTAATAAATTCGTAAAACATAACACAAAATACAAATAACAGATGGCGGCTGCAATAGATTATTATATTGTGAACTATATCGTACTGGGTGTAGTTTTTATGATTTTCGAGGGCGTTGATGCCGATAGTGCTAACAAAACTGAAATCGAAGATGGCGGCTGGGCGAAATTATCAACTTTTTAAGGAGTCAATAATTTGTAATTTATGAAGAATAAAAGTATTTATTATGTAATGTTTTTTAATTACAAGGTATCAAACGCATTTTTGAGGTTGAAACGCAGTACGGTTCAGTCCGAAAATGCGTGACAAACACCCGAAAACAGAGTTCATGAGCACTGCACCCGCGCCACCTGCAGCGCCTACCACGCGCCCAACCGAGGCTCACGCTCCTAGGGATTAGTCATTTAAGAAGTCATAAGTTATTGTAAAACGCATAATTCTGGTTTACATTGCTTGATAGGTATCAATGAAATAAACGGATATGAGATTTAAGGGGTTGTTTAGTTAAATACATAGAAAACGCGTTATTGGTACACACAATTAATATGTGAAGGTAAAATCTAGCAATGAAAACAAGTAGGTACAAGGTCTGTATAGGCGGGGGTTAGCACTAAAATAATAAATTGCTTTCAGAGGACTTAGTGTGCTGACGGGAATAAATCAATAAATGTATTAAGTATACTGGATTAAGATTTATTAGACGATGGCAATTGAGGTGGGATTGAAAAATAAAGTAGGATAAGTGTATTAACATTAAAATAATTTTGTCGAGAACATAAATTACTAGCTGCGGTTCGCGGTTTCACCCGCGTGGTCATGTATGTTATTGAGAATGGATCAAATATAGCGTAGGTATGTTACTGAGACATAATGTAGCTTTACATATTATTATACTCGTGAAATGATTGAAATAAACCCTCATATATCTTTCCTTTTACTATCAGAGTTGTAATAGTTATGTTGACGTCCTCTATGGAACTGGGGGGCGATTCAACTATTTCACAAGTTCAACAATCCACTCCTCTGCAACTGCGGTTCGACTCCGGTTGTAGTTCCATAATTACCCGAAATGCCATCCTACTATTCCTGCGGACATTGGGACGTGACGTCACGTAATTGTATTTTAAACGCTACGGCATAATTTAATAGATAAATAGTAAACACTAATAAGAGTTAGCGTGGTGTACCTGGTTTATTGAGTAATCGTAATATAAAATACTATTCGATCGCTGACGTCAATAGAAGCGAAACTGTAGTTGTGACTGTTTTCTTATAGCAGCTTAAGAATGTGTGTAAATCGGCTACGGTTCGAATCTAGTAGCAAAAAATTAAGTTAGTGGAATTGTGACCTTTTCACTATGCTCTAATGCTAAATAGCGTAGACTTATATTAGTTGTATATAATATGGTCAATAGATTCCGTTCCGCAGCATACGCGATATATGGACTAATCGTTATTATTTTCCACACTTCAGGTTACGTTATCGAAGTTTTCATACGGAATTCTAACCTTTTTGTTAATATTATATAGCCTATGGTCATATGGAAACAAGTAGGATCTGAATGGCGATAAAAAAAATAAAAAAATCTCTGATCGGTCCAGTAGTTTTGGGGTCTGTTTAATACAAAGAAACAAACAAATAAATCTTCCCTACTTATGATATTATAGTGTAAATAAGCAGTTAAAATTGGCAGGTAAGAATAAAACATGAAAAAGAAATTCATAGTAGTTGGCTAATAGAACTATAGAGAATATGCAATAAAATTATACTTAGAATCCAAATTACCTAATACGCTCTACAGTTGCATTCGCGCGGTGTTGTGTTACATAATATTTGTACAGATATAATATAGATTTATACAGGTGGATTTTTATGCAAATTGTTCCTTAGATTTATGTTTGCTGTTACGTACAAAAAAAACGTATGTATATATATATATATGCGATCCCATTCGTACAATACTGCATAGAAGGAGGGCGTTGCATCAGAGGTCCATCCATGTTTAAGCACACTGCCACCTCTGTTGGTTTTGGTAAGTAGAAAATAGTTTCGTCCTGAGGAAGTTCTTTAAAATAAAAATAAGGGACAATAAATGTTATAACGCTCAACTTCTATATCAATAGGGTACATTGGTTATGTACGGTAATTTCATATACAATGAAAAACTTGCAAATTAAGACATTTAGAGATAGATATGAATTAGGCAGTCTTAGACGAGGTTTAAAACAGCATTGTTAGTTTATTACCGTCATGATAAAATATTCGACTTCGTGACAAACCTTAAAGTTAATGAGTTAAACTATACTTCAATTTGAAATATGGGTTAATAAAAGTTAAGAATTATTGGTTTCAATGTTCAAATTTCATACTTGACGAGTTTGTTGAATTGTTAGAGTTGCGTGAATCAGCGATTGAGGAAGAATGATAACAAAGGGGACTAGAATGTTTCGAGTAATAATTAGTAATTTACTTGGGGATGAATGAATCAATAAGGTTAATTTGAATTATTGAATGAAATGTTTTAATAAGTATGAAGGGCTCGAATGGTCCACCAAAATGCGAAAAGTATGAAAACTAAGTCTCATTGACTACCTCCTCCTTTTTTTGGAAGTCTGTAGAAAATGGTTAAATGGTAAGGCTATTGATATGAAATCTAATGATTTGTGATAAGGGAGATAATGGGCTATAAAAGAGACTACAGCACATGTCAATTTCAGTCTCATCTTAAAATATTTAGGTGACTTGCCACCCACTAAATGGGCCCCCCATAAGAGCCATCATCAATGGTAACAAAAGGGGCAACGTTGGCGTGGATGGAAATAGGGTGTCGAGATGTTTGCTGCGGTTTCACTAGAACGCTACTACCGGAGTCATGCCCTGTAACATTTCCACCCTTGGAACTTTTTGTTACTTGCTCTTGAGTCTCCACCCCAGACGGCTAATTAAAGCAAGCCGGTGTCAGGGGTCTCATTTAGCCCCAGGGAGAATCAGGGTCTACGGTGTCACAGTATAAAGATGCAACAGTATGGAAAGTAAGCCTAGTTGATCAAATAATTATCTATGCCCCATTGAAGCCATAGGGTTCTCACTTTTAATGTTTTAAAGTATTGTTTTTTTTTAAATAAATCATTCGTTGTTCTGCTGTAGACATTAAATCTAGTTAATTCTAGTTTACTAATAAAATGTATGTAGGTGTATCATGGCGTCGGTTAATCTTGATAGTTTAAAATACGGAAAACTGTTTAGTATTGACACACAACTACTTGTAGATCTTAGGATTTTTTGTAGGTTTACTACACTAACTTATCATTATGGCATAACCTTTTACAAGTTTTGGCGGGAGCGTACGTGAGCCTCGGTTGGGCGCGTGGTAGGCGCTGCAGGCGGCGCGGGTGCAGTGCTCATGAACTCTGTTTTCGGGTGTTTGTCACGCATTTTCGGACTGAACCGTACTGCGTTTCAACCTCAAAAATGCGTTTGATACCTTGTAGTTAAAAAAACATTACATAAAAAATACTTTTATTCTGCATAAATTACAAATTATTGACTCCAAAAAAAGTTGATAATTTCGCCCAGCCGCCATCTTCGATTTCAGTTTTGTTAGCACTATCGGCACCAACGCCCTCGAAAATCATAAAAACGACACCCAGTACGATATAGTTCACAATAATATAATAATCTATTGCAGCCGCCATCTGAGATTTGTATTTTGTGTTATGTTTTACGAATTTATTTAGTTTTATGATCGATCATACAAAAACACTATTACAATTTTAAAACACATAGCAGTCGGTCAAGTGTGACATTTCATATTTTAGATCATATAAAAAAGGTTATGATGTAAAAATAGTTTGTAACACTCACTATTGACTGCATCAACGAGACCCCTAAGCGGTTTTCGCGGCTGCAATAGATTATTATATTATTGTGAACTATATCGTACTGGGTGTCGTTTTTATGATTTTCGAGGGCGTTGGTGCCGATAGTGCTAACAAAACTGAAATCGAAGATGGCAGCTGGGCGAAATTATCAACTTTTTTTGAAGTCAATAATTTGTAATTTATGAAGAATAAAAGTATTTATTATGTAATGTTTTTTTAATTACAAGGTATCAAACGCATTTTTGAGGTTGAAACGCAGTACGGTTCAGTCCGAAAATGCGTGACAAACACCCGAAAACAGAGTTCATGAGCACTGCACCCGCGCCGCCTGCAGCGCCTACCACGCGCCCAACCGAGGCTCACGTACGCTCCCGCCAAAACTTGTAAAAGGTTATGCCATAATGATAAGTTAGTGTAGTAAACCTACAAAAAATCCTAAGATCTACAAGTAGTTGTGTGTCAATACTAAACAGTTTTCCGTATTTTAAACTATCAAGATTAACCGACGCCATGATACACCTACATACATTTTATTAGTAAACTAGAATTAACTAGATTTAATGTCTACAGCAGAACAACGAATGATTTATTTAAAAAAAAACAATACTTTAAAACATTAAAAGTGAGAACCCTATGGCTTCAATGGGGCATAGATAATTATTTGATCAACTAGGCTTACTTTTCATACTGTTGCATCTTTATACTGTGACACCGTAGACCCTGATTCTCCCTGGGGCTAAATGAGACCCCTGACACCGGCTTGCTTTAATTGGCCGTCTGGGGTGGAGACTCAAGAGCAAGTAACAAAAAGTTCCAAGGGTGGAAATGTTACAGGGCATGACTCCGGTAGTAGCGTTCTAGTGAAACCGCAGCAAACCTCTCGACACCCTATTTCCATCCACGCCAACGTTGCCCCTTTTGTTACCATTGATGATGGCTCTTATGGGGGGCCCATTTAGTGGGTGGCAAGTCACCTAAATATTTTAAGATGAGACTGAAATTGACATGTGCTGTAGTCTCTTCTATAGCCCATTATCTCCCTTATCACAAATCATTAGATTTCATATCAATAGCCTTACCATTTAACCATTTTCTACAGACTTCCAAAAAAAGGAGGAGGTAGTCAATGAGACTTAGTTTTCATACTTATGGCATTTTGGTGGACCATTCGAGCCCTTCATACTTATTAAAACATTTCATTCAATAATTCAAATTAACCTTATTGATTCATTCATCCCCAAGTAAATTACTAATTATTACTCGAAACATTCTAGTCCCCTTTGTTATCATTCTTCCTCAATCGCTGATTCACGCAACTCTAACAATTCAACAAACTCGTCAAGTATGAAATTTGAACATTGAAACCAATAATTCTTAACTTTTATTAACCCATATTTCAAATTGAAGTATAGTTTAACTCATTAACTTTAAGGTTTGTCACGAAGTCGAATATTTTATCATGACGGTAATAAACTAACAATGCTGTTTTAAACCTCGTCTAAGACTGCCTAATTCATATCTATCTCTAAATGTCTTAATTTGCAAGTTTTTCATTGTATATGAAATTACCGTACATAACCAATGTACCCTATTGATATAGAAGTTGAGCGTTATAACATTTATTGTCCCTTATTTTTATTTTAAAGAACTTCCTCAGGACGAAACTATTTTCTACTTACCAAAACCAACAGAGGTGGCAGTGTGCTTAAACATGGATGGACCTCTGATGCAACGCCCTCCTTCTATGCAGTATTGTACGAATGGGATCGCATATATATATATATATACATAAGTTTTTTTTGTACGTAACAGCAAACATAAATCTAAGGAACAATTTGCATAAAAATCCACCTGTATAAATCTATATTATACCTGTACAAATATTATGTAACACAACACCGCGCGAATGCAACTGTAGAGCGTATTAGGTAATTTGGATTCTAAGTATAATTTTGTTGCATATTCCCTATAGTTCTATTAGCCAACTACTATGAATTTCTTTTTCATGTTTTATTCTTACCTGCTAATTTTAACTGCTTATTTACACTATAATATCATAAGTAGGGAAGATTTATTTGTTTGTTCCTTTGTATTAAACAGACCCCAAAACTACTGGACCGATCAGAGATTTTTTTATTTTTTTTATCGCCATTCAGATCCTACTTGTTTCCCTATGACCATAGGCTATATAATATTATCAAAAAGGTTAGAATTCCGTATGAAAACATCGATAACGTAACCTGAAGTGTGGAAAATAATAACAATTAGTCCATATATCGCGTATGCTGCGGAACGGAATCTATTGACCATATTATATACAACTAATATAAGTCTACGCTATTTGGCATTAGAGCATAGTGAAAAGGTCACAATTCCACTAACTTAATTTGTTGCTACTAGATTCGAACCGTAGCCGATTTACACACATTCTTAAGCTGCTATAAGAAAACAGTCACAACTACAGTTTCGCTTCTATTGACGCCAGTGATCGAATAGTATTTTATATTACGATTACTCAATAGACCAGGTACACCACGCTAACTCCTATTAGTGTTTACTATTTATCTATTAAATTATGCCGTATCGTTTAAGATAAGTACAATTACGTGACGTCACGTCCCAATGTCCGCAGGAATAGTAGGATGGCATTTCGGGTAATTATGGAACTACAACCGGAGTCGAACCGCAGTTGCAGAGGAGTGGATTGTTGAACTTGTGAAATAGTTGAATCGCCCCCCAGTTCCATAGAGAGGACGTCAACATAACTATTACTACTCTGATAGTAAAAGGAAAGATATATGAGGGTTTATTTCATTTTAGATTATGGGTACACGTGAATCTACTTTTCCGATTTAAACAATCATTTCACGAGTATAATAATATGTAAAGCTACATTATGTCTCAGTAACATACCTACGCTATATTTGATCCATTCTCAATAACATACATCACCACGCGGGTGAAACCGCGAACCGCAGCTAGTAATTTATGTCCTCGACAAAATTATTTTAATGTTGATACACTTATCCTACTTTATTTTTTCAATCCCACCTCAATTGCCATCGTCTAAGTCTAATAAATCTTAATCCAGTATACTTAATACATTTATTGATTTATTCCCGTCAGCGCACTAAGTCCTCTGGAAGCAATTTATTTTAGTGCTAACCCCCGCCTATACAGACCTTGTACCTACTTGTTTTAATTGCTAGATTTTACCTTCTCATATTAATTTTGTGTACCAATAACGCGTTTTCTATGTATTTAACTAAACAACCCCTTAAATCTCATCCATTTTAACTTTAGACTTCTCCTAACTTCCGACTAAATACTTATTTCACGATTGCAGACTCTATTTTTAAGGTTTCATGGAACGCGCGCGCAATTGACGTAACCTTCAATTTTAACTGAGCTAGTTTTTTTTTATATATGTATCGTAAGAAATTTTGACTTGAACCTCACAAATACTAACTTCGCCGACACGTAATTACTCTTTCAAATAATCTGTTATAGAATAAAATAAACAATTTAGTTTTGATAACAATATTTATATATTTATTCCATGTTTTTTTTAATTTTTTTTTTATTTAGGTAATTAATAGGTATTTAATTTTGAGTTAATCCTAGGTATTTAATTTTGAGTTAAGATCTTATTTGTCATTATCTTATATGAATACCTACTACTATATCTAACAATTGATTTGTCATTTATAATGCTAACCCCGCGTTAATTTCAATTTACCATAAACATATTTTAATTTCAATGATAATTTATAACTATCCTATGACCCATTCTAGATATGTACCACACTCACATATACCTTCATACGAATATAATCCAATATGAACCTACCTTATTCGTTTATCACGGCAAAATTGAATTAGTACTAGTTGTGAATGCTTTAAGAAAGGTTCATTAAAATTACATTTTAGTTTATTAATCCAGGTATTTTACTCAGTAGAACAAAATAAACACATTTACTTATTGAAAACGATGCATGTACTTGTACTTGTTCTAATCAAATATTCACAAAATATATCACGAATACTGAATATAGGAATATAGTAAGCTATACGTAAACGTTACTATATAGCGGATGCGATATATACTTTCGCGTAGGTACCTAATAGACGATCGTGTCAAGTAATAGTACGATAAAACGAGAGCGATAACCTTTACAACTGTTTATTTCAGATTGGCATATTATTCGGCTGATATCATCAAAGTGAAACAATTTTCATTTAAACAAAATTATATATGATTTATGCAAGTAAGATATATTAAGTCTGTTAAACTTTAAAACCTAATAAACCCCGAAATCACAGAACATTATCATGAGCGATTTATTATATCTCGCTCTATTTTCACACCGCATGTATTCGATATGTCATGACGCGTATTCACTAGTATATATTTTGAATTGAATATCCTAAATCAGAGGTCATTGCATAATTTCGCTAAGATAAGATACGTAATATAAAACGCTATATCGATTGCCCTTTCCTATTTTCTTATTTAACAAAAATCCTTGATTTACTGAAATAAATTAACAGGTTTTAATTTAAATGTATTATTATTATAATGAGTGATTTAATTAATGTCAACAAAACAAGTACATTATTAAATCCCTTTTCCCTCTAAATATATACTTCACGCAAGCCTACAATTTTCTACATACTCTTGACACCGTTTACTATTATTTGAACTATGGCGGTTGGCTTCCGTTCACTTGGCAACCACTTTCATGTTATAAAAAGCCACACTGCCATCTGTGAGCCGCCTAGGTAACTTCTACTCCAAGTTAACTTTTATAAAGCCACTACTTGAGTATTTATTTTGATACCATTCAACATTTATTTATATCTCTTTCTAATTTTGAATTGATATTTTGTTTTAAGATTACATACACTAGAGAGCGCGTTTCATTCAGTAGCAGTAAATAAGTAGGTACAGAGTAATTTATTTTATGTATAAAATGAGATATCACCCCCCAGACCTTTTAACCTCGCTAGTTTTATACAATAACCTCTCGTATACTATTGTTTTAATCCTTTAATTAAATATGGCCGGTGTAGTTAACGTACTTATTTATTAGTTGTCTACAAATACGTATGTTTTATAATGATTTAATCCCAAGTTTCTTCTCACAGCGCCACCTATTCAAAACCCATGTACCTCACTTTCTCAACTACAGCCCCCAGCAATTAAAGATATTTTTCGCGCATTCTATCTAATGCTTATAAAACTAACATCAAAAGGCATGGTAATGCTAGTTTACCTAACTGAAGATCACGTCATCTATTCGATACTGCTAGCCGCGATTGTTGATATTTCACCTGATGAGGTGTCCTATCTTAGTTCCGTTAATTTTCGTAAGAGGTCGTTTTTTGACAGTTTAAAATCTAATAATTTTCTATTCCAAAACGGCCATTTCATATCCGATGAAATTGGTCACAGAATAAATAACAGTACTTTATTTCCGCATTTAATCAATCGTTAATACATGTTATGTTTACGCGCGACATGGCCTGGCACTGTTTCGTATGTATAAGTACCTGTCTACATGGTGTATACTCGACGCGCGACGTGTTAGATATTTCACACAATGCCCTTTTTCCATTTCACGTCAACAAATTGTACCGACTCAGATTCTCGTAACTAGCTTTTTAACCAACTTCTTATTACTTACTTACATACTTCCAAAATAAGACAATCATTAATTACAATTTAGAATAATCTCTCGCCACTTTCGAACTTTTGTACGGCAGTGCCTATCAGTTGTATTGATTACCTAATGTGTCAATAATTAATTTACCTAAACATCTCTAAACGACTAATCCTTGTCACGGAACTACCAAATTGTAACCCTCTCTATATTCTTTTTTTTCTTCTATTTTCTTAAATCTTAAACTATCTATCTATAAGTATATTTTGTACTCTATAATAACTACTTTTAATGACCCACCTCTAATACCTACTAACTATCGCTGACTTAACTTATTACCTGAACCCTGAGCGTAGCAACCACTTCATTCATATGTTAACTAACTGTAATTTTCTAACTCAATTCGAGTCAACGCGGTACCTACATCATATGAATAGGTTTTAACCTCCCTCCACCTGACGCCTAAACTCCTAGATGTTCATAACTTACTGCTTTACCGGAATTACTGAGCTTGTTCCATTAGTTTTATTGGCATTTAAAGATTTTGATAATAGATATTAACGGAGTTACATTAAATAAATTGATTCTAATAATCGTCAGCTGGCTAAAGTAATACCTAGTTCCGAATGTTGATTAAATACTAGCTTAAGAATCTGTGAGTCGGTATTCTGATTTGGCTATGATTTCGTCTAGTGACTATCTACAGAGACCCTGCGTATAGACGTAGTCCGTAACCCTGGAACGTTAAAGGCTGTGTGAGATATTAACAAATCGAACTCTTCACTGATCGGTACTTACCTATAATTACGCATCTATATCTACCTACCATTAGGGCGGTACTAATATAATTAATCAGAGTTAATATTGTGGATTTGAAATATCAAAATATCTTTGATGGTACATCTATTGATTTTATATACCTATAGCGGTTCCTTATAAATTTTTGTTTGCTTTTACTACAAATTGCGATAATAATTTCGATATATTCAATTGTAGCTTATCTGTTGTTTCCTAGTACTGGTTATAATAAGATATGTCGACGTCATAAGTTAAATCCGTGAAAAATGTCTATACATTAGATAGTTGTTACGCGAGTTTAGCATATCGCCTCCCTTTTAGACAATTTATTTTGTATAACTATATTATTTCCTAAAACCTAGCAATTTGTTTGTACAGATAATTTCCTTAGAAATATCAGATTAATTTTATTAAGATATTTTTTTATTTTATTTTTTTATTTAGACTTTGGAATGTGAAGTCTATTATTCCTAAAGAAAAGGAACTTTGGTACCCCCGGGCTGACGACCGGCTTGGGCTGGCTTAAGAGTACTCTTTGCGGTTACCAACATTCACCAATTATACCAAAGTCCCCTTCTAAAAGTGAGTTATAATATGGCCATATTATCCCCCTTATTCATATACCTACTTCCTCATACATTTTATGTTTATTTCCCTAAGTCCGTAGCTTTTAGCACGAAACTCCTAAATACTATCTTAGCTCTGCATATATTTATTTTAATGTTTGGTAATATTTTTACTTCTGTTACATAGTATGTATTCATAATTTTTCTCTTATTTGTTACTCTCTTACGCGGATTCGTTTAAGATTTAATTCAGGTATTTTTACCTATTCATGTATTTTGCGTAATATAAATTACTTGTTTTGCTCTTAGAATTTCGTAAGAACCAAATTGTCCGAAAAGCCTAATCTAGCTCAAACATAACTACAATGAATTTAGTAGTAAAATATCAGTATCTCTTGATATTAATGTAGGTATTTAATTAGATGTCTGCGGTATGCAGAATTTCCACCTTTCTCTGAAATGGAAACCCACACACCATGGAACTGCTTTTGCTCGTCCATACAACCAATTTAATACATAATGATTTATTTACTGGTTACGATAGTTTATGTTAGGTATGAGCTGATCAAACCTCCCGAACTATTTTGTCCTATCTAGTAGTTAGTTAGTTACTTAATTTTAGTTCCTAGTAGTTACTTATTTAGTTTTTCCCTAGTAAGTAGGTATTTATGTATGGTTTTAATTCCCGTTTAGTCTTTCTTCGCGCCTAATTTAACTTTTTAAAGAGTGTACCTTCTACCTAGTCCCTAATATCTCCTAGGTATTTCCAAACTAGGGGCCCGCGTCTTCCCCACATTTACTTTTAAGCGTGTGGTGTGTAAGGCAAATCTTCTCTTAGCAAAGACAAGATTGAGAGCACAGAGAGTTTCCACAGGTAGCTCCCTGTCTAACAGCTAAGCTCATAATTAGTGGAGGAGCAACCTCCCGTGTACCTAGTGCTAATTGTGTACCTAAGCACCCATCACGACTATCGAAATAGCCAGGCTGTGAGCGGGGTAAATACCTAATAGAGTAATTTTTAATGTCGCCGAGTACCGTGCCGTTTTTATCAATGAACTTTTTCGACGCGGTCTCGCTCTGCCGCAGTTTCCTTCCTGCTCTAAATGTTGCCACTGCTATAAAACTGTATTAAGACGCGGTCCAACCCCAATTTTAAAATAATTTACGATGTTTTACGTAAGGTTGAAAATCGCTTGTTAGATTGGACGATGTAATGCGAAAATGCGTTAATTTTGTACGTTTTCTTTATATTTTTCGATTTATACTAACACAATTGAAAAAACTGCTGGTTATAACTTTAGTACCATACGTTGGCTATGTATTACCTACAAAAAATATAGTGTTATCGCTGAAAATTCTGAGAGTTTGGACGTGAAAGTTTATTTTTGTGGACCTATTCAGGATTTTTTCTTCTGAAAGAAAGTTATATTTATGAATTCTATTCGGTTATTACTCTTTTCCTATTCCTTTTTTAACCTTTGTATTTTTTTCATAATATATTATCGATCTGTTTCGTTACACTAGGTGTTTAAAAATTCTGCTTTTTACTATAATCAGGATACGAGCGCGCCTTAAGTCTCATTTCACCCCGAATTTCCATCATGCATTTCTTTCTTTGACCGCTGGTATCCCTTTTACTTTTTTTTTGTTCGTTTTTGTGAAGAATCTAGACTAGGCGATAACGAATTAATTTATTATTTAGTTTGTTCGAAAGAAACTTTCCTTGTTGTTTATTTAAAAGTTCCAATTACTTCAATTATTTATTCCGCTTAATTTATTAGTTAGTTTTACAAATCGATATTGTAACTAAATACTATACTGTATGACTTTAGGGTGATGTTAAGGTGAATATGGAGATTCATCCCCTAAAACGACAAGTTTCTGTTACTAATGTTTAAATAGGTTAGATATTATGTTTGGTTTTTATTTAAATTCTTTATTATGATACTTATAAAGTTTCTTGTATATATTAATGCGTGAATGAGCGGAATTCTCATACTCTTACAAAAATCGGTCCCGACTCGCCAACCGACCCGTCGTCTGTCTAATTTAAATATTTGTTGTACATCTAAGCAACTTGTTATGTTTTCTTAGCTTTACATAGATCTAGTCTAGATATCTAAATATCTAAACGCATGTATAGATAGTTGACGCCTAATAATACGTAAATCTATCGTTTCCTCCTACCGACATTATCCTACTTCTCTCAAAATCTAGAATACCCCATTATCCGAATATTGTGGGCAAAATCTTATTTTATTGTGTAACATTATTTATTATTACGTATAGTGGGTATAACTAATAGATTCGATACCTTTACTTTGAAGCTTTCCTTCATTTCGAGGCGCAAATATAACGTATTGGCGGAAAAACTTAAAAATGGTTGACAGTTGATTCACTTTGTATGGAATTTTCTCTACTTCGTTTCTATTTTACAATAATTTACAAGATTCCTTTAATAATTATTCTCCTATTTAGCCGTACGGATTTATTTGTGAATGTGCGGAATACCTATTCAAGGTTGGTTCCATCACACTGGCCCGTAAATATATGAAAGGCATCAGCTATAACAATACAACGTCCTCAGGAAGCCTCCAGACCCATGCCGCGAGTCAATCCACTAACTTGCGATCGATATAAATTTGGCACCTAACTTTCCTTTTCGTGGTGTTTAGTAGCTGTGACAATCACTAACGTAAACAATTCTCCATATTAGTACGTACATATACAGCCACTATGTTGGCCGAAGGCCGATAGGCAAGTATACCTATACAAAAAATACTATAGCCGGACACCAGGGGTTCCGAACAGATGTGGTTGGCAGGGCTCCCTAACAAGGCAAGAAAGGCATACAGTAAGCTCACTCACCTGGCGAAGTGGAGGGTTTATAAGAGCCACGCAGCTTCCTTGTTTGTCCCAGCGCTGGGCACACAGACAATCCGTAGACAAAGAGTCCCACATTCACGCACCAACGTCTTGCACCACACAATTGTGCCTGATGCTGCTACAGTAACTTCTGGTCTTTCGCGGTCGATTACGAGAACCAACGATACGAACTCGCGATAGGATCCTTTTGAAGATTTTTAGGTTTTTTTTTGGATTCAATGGCGGTTAGTACACGCCACGACGCAATTCCGACGACTCATCCATCGTTCCTTCAAACAGCGCGTGTGCGCAGCTCGTAGGATCCGTTCAATCCAACCCTTTCCGTTCGCGCGCTCGATTTGAATCACGAGCAAAGCGCGCGAAGTTTGAGTGAGCTAATTTGCACACAATGCTTACAATGGTAAGAATTCCTCACAACCACAACTATATACGGCCCAAACATAGCCCCCGGCTTGAAAGGATTCCATTCAAAAAATAAAGTTAAGTATAACCTAATGGAGTATAAAAGTACATAGGTAACTATAATCTCTCATAACTAAGAAATCCAATACGTATTATAAACTTCGCTTATATATTTTTTAACGAATAGAAATAAATAATAATATGGAATACATAAACTAATGACAGGAATAAACTTAGGGTATAGCTATTAATTTCAATCCAATAATTAAGCTTATTCATTGGGATGGCAATGGACACAAACGGACCACTGGACGCTTTAGCACACCGCCTTTAGTTTTTACCAAAACAACACGGGTTCGACGATCTGATCCGGGATAAGTTTCCTGAATAATGCCTAACGGCCAATGTAATGGCAGAGCGTTATTTTGCATGATCAAAACGACAGTACCTTTCTGTATTGGGTTGGGGTCTGTCATCCATTTCTCACGCGCTTGCAGAGTATTCAAGTATTCAGTACTCCATCTATTCCAGTACGACTGAACTAACTTGTCGATAAGTAAAAACCGCGAACGTAATTTATCAATACTTTCTGTAATTGGCGCCGACGGAAGCGAACGCAAAGGAACAGTATGTAAAAAGTGTGCAGGAGTTAACGCTACCGGTTCCGAGGGATCTGAACTCAAAGCCTGTCCCAACGGTCTCGAGTTCAAAACAGCTTCTATCTGAATTAACACTGTTAGAAGCTCTTCATACGTAAGTATTTGAGCGCCAATCGAGCGGACAAGATGTGTTTTAAATGATTTAACTAATGATTCCCACCCCCCTCCAAAATGAGGAGAATTGGGGGGTATCATTCCCCATCGAATGCGTTGGATAGATAACTCACTATCCCACCTTTGTTTATGTTGTTCCGAACTCAAAAAAACGCTGAGTTCATCAAGGTATGCTCGAGCACCAACAAAATTGGTCCCATTATCGGAAAACAGTTTGTCCACAGGGCCGCGTCTACCTAAAAAGCGTTTCAATGCGTTGAGAAAAGCTTCAGTACTCAAATCTGGAACCAACTCTGTGTGTGCAGCTCTAGTGGCGAGGCATATAAAAACACAAATATAAGCCTTCTGACTTATTACACCACGTTTACGATTCATAGTGATCTTTATTGGACCACAGAAGTCCAAACCTGTCTGTGAAAAGGGCTTCGACACTTGCAACCTACACTCCGGCAAATCTGCCATCACCGGCGGTACGCAAGCTTTGGGCCGTGCCCGAAAACAAGCGTAACATAAATGAACCCGGGAACGAACAACATTTCGTCCCGCTAAAATCCAGAAACGTTGTCGCAAAATGGACAGCAGCAAATTCGGGCCAGCATGACAGTTTTCGCGGTGAGTGTAGTCAACGATTATGTTGACAATGTGATCTTTTTGCGGCAAAAGCATAGGATGCTTATGATCAAAGGTAAGATTCGAATTCTCCAACCGACCACCTACACGCAGAATGCCATTAACAATAAACGGTCTTAACTTCTGCAGTGGTCTTGTACATGACCTGCCGACTAGCACGGCACTCATTGTTTTAGCAAAGTGAACCGATTGCAGTGAATGGATGATCCTCCGTTCAGCCTCAGCTAAGTCTTCCGCATTAGGAATGCCCTTCGAAAGTACTATTTTCGAGAATCTCAACACATACACGACTATACGAAGCAACTTAGGCCACGAGGATACCCTTTGTGACAACGTATACAGTACCGGTTCTATAGGCTCGGTCAGTACCAACGATACAGTTTTAGCCTCTGGGACTGGTATATCAATGGCTGCCCGAAATGGTTGGACTGGCCATTGAGACACTTCATTTTGCAACCAAGTAGGCCCATAGAGCCACAATTGGTGTTCCAGAAGCTGAGCCGGACTGAGCCCACGCGACAGACAGTCGCTCGAATTATCTTTCGAAGAGATATGGTAGAAATGAGAGGACGACAAGTTTTCGTGTATTTTTGCCACGCGATTTGCCACAAAAGTTTTCCACTTGTGGGGACTAGAATGGATCCAGTGCAAGGTAACAGTGGAATCCGTGAAAGCAAAAATGTGATCTATATGACAACGTCTGTCAAAATTATCAAGCACTACTCTCACCAACTTCGACATCAATAAAGCTGCACACAGTTCCAAGCGAGCTAATGAAACCGTCTTGAGAGGTGCGACACGTGACCTTGCACATAGCAGTCTGACACTGACTCCATCTGGTGTCTGACAATGTATGTAGATTGCAGAACCGTACGCCTTCTCACTAGCATCCGAACAAGCCACTAAAGTTATCACACCGTTCTCTACGACACCAACATGGCGCGGTACAAACAAGCGTGATAATAACGGCAGTTCCGTCTTAAAACACGCCCATTTATCAACAATATGCTGAGGAGGCGACTCGTCCCAATCTATTTTTAACTCCCACAAGTCCCGAATTAGCAGCTTTGCATACAATATGACTGGCGCTGCGAACCCTAATATATCCCATAGCCTAGCAACTACGGACAAGATGTTCCGTTTCGTGCAAACGTCAGGACATTGAGCTACCTCAAACGAGAATTCGTCAGATCTCGGATCCCATTTGACACCTAGTATTTTATGGCTATCATCATCGAAACTACGAATCTGCGGGTGTAGATGTGTTTCCGGTATCTGAGTGAGTAACTCGTTGGAGTTGCTGGACCACTTCATGAGGTCAAAGCCTCCAGCCTTGAATAATTCTATCAGCTGACTCGCTGTCTCTTTTGCTGTAGATACCGAGCTTACACTGAAAACCACATCATCCATGTATAAGCCCTTATGCACGGCTTGTACTGCGAATGGGTAATTGACTTGCTCGTCATCACACAGCTGCCCGATCGTTCTCAATGCTAAGTATGGGCTGGAAGTCAAACCAAAACAGACTCTGTCAAATTGCAGCAATTGCAACTGATCATTGGGGTTGAAGCGATACAACAATCGCAAGTATTTGCAATGTTCCGGGCGTACCTTTATTTGTAAATACATTTGCTTGACATCCGCACAGAATGCTACTGCAAACAAACGAAAGTTCAACAATAGGGTAAATATATCACCCTGTAAATTGGGACCGGCGTGAAGCATTTCATTCAAAGAGTGCTCACGATCAGTCCGGGCGCTGGCGTCTAATACGATTCTCAATTTAGTAGTAACTTTGCTATCCCGAATCACGCAATGATGCGGTATGACATACCCGTCATCTTCACTAGCACGTCTACTATTTGATATTGGAGTAAGGTATCCAACTTCTAAATATTCCTTCACAACATCATCGTAAGCATTTCGCAATGGCGACGACGCTTCTAGTTTACGTTCCAAAGCAAAGAAACGTTTCTGTGCCGTGTACAATGAACTACCTAAGTCAGTTGGGTTGGCCTTAAATGGTAGCGCTACGGTGTATCTACCAGTTACATCACGTGTCGTAGTGGACTTATAAATTTGCTCACACTCCTGTTCATCGCGACTAAGCCGCGCCGAGGCGGAGGACGGAACCTCTTCCAATCGCCAAAACTTGGACACCTCTTCTCGCAACTGCGAATCTACCACTGCACAATAACTCGCTGTACGAGTTGAGTTGTGTGGTAATGTCAATGACGGTACTTCACCCATCACGATAAATCCAAGACTAGTCTGAATAGCATCTGGGCTACCAGGCGGTCCATACACTCTACCAGGTAATAACAACTGTGCAAACAATTGTGCCCCAATCAACAATTCTACCTCACCTGGCACCTGGAAGGTATCATCAGCAAGGGGAACGCTTGACAGGTATGCCAACGTTGACATGTTGACGCTGGCAGTCGGCAAGCTGTTTGTAATATTGTTCACTACCAACGCTTGAATGCAAAAAGCCTTTTTAGTGTCAAAGCGAGATGTAAATTCTAGCTCGGTTATACCTTGGACATGGTTAACCCCACCACCAAACCCTTGAACCGATAAGGGAGAATCTGGCTGTTGTGCCGTCAAAGACAAGCGCTTACAGCACCGAGCAGTAATGAAATGATTCATCGATCCATTATCTATGAGGGATCGAACCATATGAGACACACCTCGAGGGTCTACAACACGCACCATAGCTGTGGCAAGTAGCACTGTAGATGAAGCTACACCCCGTAATGGTCCTTGTGTTTTATTTTCAGCATCATGCATCGAGCATAACGATACCCCTGCCTGAGGCGAAACCTCCACTTCATAATCACTAACTCCCAACAGCTCCGGGTTACCATCACAAGAATCTTCTGCAATGGATACTGGCAGTGATGTACTTGACCTTTCACTTGGAAAATGTAATAATGTATTGTGCGTTTTTACTTGACATACACTGCAACCTATTTTGGACTTACATGCGGGGGACCGATGATGAAAGCTCAAACAATTAACACACGCATTATGTTTCTTTACAATGTTATATCTTTCCTTAGATGAGACTTTAAGAAACTCGGTACATTTTGAAAAACCACTATGTTTCGAAGAATTACACAAGGGACAAACTGTACCCTCGTTTGCAGTAACAAAGGAGCTAGTATTTCTTCCAGGAACAGGCACTGACTTGGAGATCATTGGCACTCGAGTATTATTCCATTTTAACGAACTCCTCTCACTCGCATTGGACCCCGAACCTGTCCTTTCTAAAATCTTAGCTTGTTCTTTGACAAACCTTACAAATTGGCTATACACCGGTATTTGTACACTACGCACTGAATTTTCAAATAATCGCGCGGTTTCGTTATCCACCTTTTTTAATGCAATATATAGATACATAAAATCTAGTTTACTTGCAATGTCTAATTTTTCATAAGCTGCCACCGACACAGAAAATTTGTCAATAAATGCATTAAGTCCATCAACAGATGGCACCTGCATTTTCTTCAAATTGAAGATTTCATCCAGATAGGCCGTAGCCAATGAACGGACATCCTGATATTTATCTACAAGAGTACTGTAAATTAGCTCATAGTTATCACCCGTGGGTGAAATCCCAGCGATTGCTTCAAGCGCTTTTCCAGACAGCTGACCGCATAAGTAAAATACTTTTTCAGACTTAGTGAGATTATTATTATTATGAATGGTGCTATTAAAACACTCGATAAACATTGGCCATGCCTTCCTATCGTTGTCTAATTGTGGTAACTTTATAGCGGGTAATTTTATTTGCGGAGATTTAAAATTGTTCAAACTCGCTTTCAACTGTTCGCTTTGAAGTACGTTTACCTTATTTTGCACATATACATATAAGGTTTCAAAGGCTTCCCATTTTTTTAAACATGGTTCATACTTCGGATCCGCTTCCATTTGCAACATATTCCACTCTTCTAATTTGGCAATAAATTCTGACCGAAGTGTTGATATATTAAAAGTTGACACTAAAAATTGTTTCTCTACTGCCTCACTTTCCATACCTATAGCTAGGTCGTACAATCCTTGCATCTTCGCAAAGTATGATTGCAAGGAAGCCTCACTAAATTTAATTTTCATCCTTAACTTTCTTTCCTCTGCCATTGTTACAAATACACAACAAGCAAACTGTCGTATCGGTTACACGTACTAAATATGTCAACAATGAACAGCTGACCATGTAAACAAACTTCACGAAATGTCAAACCGGTAGTAGAAGACGTCGTAATTCGAACTTTCTATTCTATGGTTATACAAGTATGACAACTAAAGCAAACGAACGAAAATATTTCACAGTTTGCTCGCCAGAGGGCGCACGAGTGGAGTGAACATTATGCATTAACCCGTTCTCCTGAGGTCACAACCGGCGTTCGTCAACAATGGACGTACAGTCGGGGACGTTCGGTCAACCTCGTACTTGTAACGTTATAATGACGAACGTAATAGCGGACAGAACAATTAATAATTAATGTAGGTAGAAAAACAATTCAATAAATGTAGGTAAATTTGCGAACTCTTACTTTAAATAAAGTTGTGAGTTATCGCAAATGCACTAAATACTTCCGTTATCAACTAATTATAGTTATGTTATGATTTGTATACCGGAATTACTTAGCAGTTAGGCACTGTTGTGACAACAAATCCCGTTATCTAATTCGACTTGTACCGGTACCTACCTAATGCCTGCGAAATGGCTTAGTAATTATTCTCGTTATTTGTTCAAATGCCTTTATTGGATTGAAACTAATAAACAAAGATAATACATTACATACAACAGGTAAACTTAGGTAACTTAGTGATGTACCAGATACGTTTTTTAACAAGGAAATTGGGTTTTTTTGAAGTGGACTGTATTAAGTATATTATGGTATGAATAAAATATATATAATATATAATAGTTTTAACTAGATCAAATTAATCTGGGCTTCGAAGAACCAAACTATATGTTGGCCGAAGGCCGATAGGCAAGTATACCTATACAAAAAATACTATAGCCGGACACCAGGGGTTCCGAACAGATGTGGTTGGCAGGGCTCCCTAACAAGGCAAGAAAGGCATACAGTAAGCTCACTCACCTGGCGAAGTGGAGGGTTTATAAGAGCCACGCAGCTTCCTTGTTTGTCCCAGCGCTGGGCACACAGACAATCCGTAGACAAAGAGTCCCACATTCACGCACCAACGTCTTGCACCACACAATTGTGCCTGATGCTGCTACAGTAACTTCTGGTCTTTCGCGGTCGATTACGAGAACCAACGATACGAACTCGCGATAGGATCCTTTTGAAGATTTTTAGGTTTTTTTTTGGATTCAATGGCGGTTAGTACACGCCACGACGCAATTCCGACGACTCATCCATCGTTCCTTCAAACAGCGCGTGTGCGCAGCTCGTAGGATCCGTTCAATCCAACCCTTTCCGTTCGCGCGCTCGATTTGAATCACGAGCAAAGCGCGCGAAGTTTGAGTGAGCTAATTTGCACACAATGCTTACAATGGTAAGAATTCCTCACAACCACAACTATATACGGCCCAAACAGCCACTTTAAAGATAACTATCGCGGGTAGCGTTAATATTTTAGCTATTCGAAGCGAGTTCTTATTTTCCACAGCTCATTACGTGTCTAAAGCACTGCATAGTCCTACGATGTAAAAGCAGTCGCTCTATGATACAAGACACGATACCTCATCAGATCAGATATAGTATCTCATACCTATGTATACTATTATCTCATACTTAAAACAGAGTGGTAAAATTATATTAACAATGCACACCTAGAATAGAATCAGTGCGTTACGTTACAAAAATATGGATTGCACCTACCAGATTCATCCCAAGCTACTCGCTGTACGCGACTCCAAGGTCCCGGCGGTTTCGATGTCGACGGCTGCCACGGTGCCAGAGCTGCACTCAGAGTCTTGACCCCCGAGACCGGCCGCGGGGATCCATTAGTGATTCCAATTCGGTAGACCAGGGGATCGGTTGCGACGGGTAAATCCCACTTCTGAAAATGTAACACCCATTACAATAAAACAATAAAACCAGATTATGCACAATATGTATTCCATAACTTGAAACTCAAATCTATACCAATTACATTCAACTGAATTTACAAGATATAATTTACAAGACCTGGAAATTTGTATTTTTGTGAAAAATCATCCAGAGTATTTCAAAAAACGCTGTGAAGCTATTACCCGGCAAGCGCGAGCAAGGTTTGACAACCTTCTGTACCAACCCCCAGCACGGAAGGATTTGTACAGAAGGAATGTTTATAATATGTGCATAGTAATATATAATAAAATACCAAATGACATTAAAATATTAAATGGCAATAACTTTAGACGAAAATTAACTAGTTATTTGCTGGACAAGAGTTTTTATAGTGTTAAGGAGTTTAGAGACTCAAAATTGTAATGATTTGTTAATAATTTGATTTTAATGCTATTTATTTCTTTATTTTGACATTTATCTATTTTAATTACAATACCATATTTCTTTTTCTAACTTGATATTTACTTTAATATTATATACAATCTTAATTTTTTTAAGTTCAAGAATTCGCACGTCTGCTTGCAGATTGAGTACAATTTGCCACATTTATATTATTTAAGACCTTTATGACTGTATTCTGGCGAATAAATGATTTGATTTGATTTGAAGATGTTAAGCAACAATTAGCCTACTACACTATACAAAATCACGACAAGGATTGACTCACCGCAATAACGAACTCGGAGATGTTGACTCGTTGACGGTTGAAGGCAGAGTGAGCCACGACCGCTCTGCGCGCCGCCTTTTATAAACTCATAGCGATGTCTTCCGCTGGGATTTCCCTTCACCGCCGCCATTTTCTTGGCGGGACAATACCACGCTCTTCATTGGCTGTTTGAGGCTACGTCTAACCACGTGATGCCCTCCATTTTGGACTCGCGGAAGTACATTCAGTTCACCTTGTTACCGCCATGTTTTACTTGCGAAAATGGTGGTGTATTCTTTTTTTTTGTTCTTGGACTCGCGGAAGTACGTGGTTGCCGCCATGTTTGACTAGCGGAAATGGTGATGTATTCTTTTATTTGTCACACAAATCTATGAATAAAAAATTGTTGTTACATTTATAAAGTAGACTCCTATAGTTTGTATATTTGCCTAAATATATGACTGAAAAAAGAGCCATTTTTTGATTTGTTATGCAATGATAATAGGATCTATACTTTTCTTCTAAATGATAACACCATGATCACAGAACAATATTACCGGGGGGAAGAACGCCGACTTCATTAAAAAAAGTGGGGTGTAGTATTCAAGTTTTAGTAAAAAGTTTAGGGGGTACGACATAGATGTCGTGATTCAAAATCTCACATGCGGGATACTCAAATCGGTTTCTACTTTTAATTTAGGCTCTAATATTATATTTTATAAGCTTTATATAAGTGAAAGCTGGTAGGTACATTAAATGAATTAAGCAAGTATGGTACTAAAAAGACTTTATTGATGAATATGCTCTCGGAAACAATCTTGTAAACAGTGTTTATTACAAACGAATCAGTTATGAAATTGAATTAAATCTTTTTATTCTAGGTATGTACGTTAATAATATAAAATGATTTAGGTGCTTATTTTAACAAGTGGTTAAAGTCTGGGTTTGTTTTTATTATAAAACAATTAATTAATATAGAAATTCTTAAACTTATTCATAAACGTAGATGTGTTCGAATGTTGCACAAAATAATTTAGTGCATGGTCATACCTGTGGCGGGAAGTTATAAGCTTTTCGCAGCAATCGCAAATTTGACTGCTCATTGTCTTGATTTTTATCACTAACTAACTTTTGCCCGGGACTTCATCCGCGTAATTTTTTATAGATTTGTTTTAGAGATAGAATTATTTTAACAATATAGAGCTATGTTCATGGCTATCGCCATACTACTATGTGTTAAATTAAGGAACACCATTTTTTATTTTAAATTAACTATTTGAATACAAAGTTCAAAAACAAATTACTTTCATACAAACGTCTTCACCCATTATTATTAGGGCTTATATCGAAATACTCTTTCTTAATACACCACCTATATCCACCAAGACAAAAACATTCTCCAAAATTTCAAGTTTCTACTATCAGTAGTTTAGGTTACGTGTTGTCTGTCAGTCAATCATTCAGGACTTTTGATTCTTATATAATATATAGATAGACCCCATTACTTGTATTGGTTCCTAAGCCGTTGGAAATATGAAAACTAGTTTAGGAACCAATATGAGAAATGAAGTCCACCTCCCAATGATTGTACTGAATTCCATACAAAAGCTTTCTTTTTATTCTTTAACTTAAGATGTTTAAACAACTTTAACAGTCTTAATAAAGCTACAACATTTTTATTAAAATTGCGAAATTAAGAAAATATATAAAAATAAAAGTATTAAGCTAACAATGTTTGTATTTATCACCTTAGCCGAAATGCTTTGCTATAGAATATATTACTAGTTGTTACTACATGGTATTACATGGTAATATGTACCTTGACAACATTTATTTGTGTTGAAGAATATCTATTTTTCTTCTGAGAGCAGATTTAGTAGACTCTTCTGTGAACTGCCGATTTCTCAAGATGCAAAACCTTTTAATACAGATAAAAAATATAATGTTTATCATATAATTTTTATTACACTCATAGTGGTCTGCACAATTGCTGAGGAAACTGAAATCTATTGATTCTGTTAGGATGTATTTAACATTTTTCTTTATATTTTTTTTTATATGCTTCGTTTTCTAAATATGTATTCATGATTGTTGCACCACTTTCTACACACGCAATTAATTGCTTAGAGGCATACATTAGCGACTTTTTTATATCGTCATACTCTTTAAAGTCAATAAAAATGTGTTCATCCAATTGCGTCTCAGACGCAAATATTTTTTTACATTGTTGGCACTTATTATTTGGGTTGTTTTTAATAATAAAGCCACAGACATATGCACATGCCTGTGTTTCACCACTATTTTCTTTAATTACCTCTTCAAACGTGTAGTGAATGTTACATTCTATAGCAGGTTCTGCCTCAATGGCATTTTTATTGCATATGTCTGTGGTTGGTGTCAACAATGTTTTATAGTTTGATATGTAAACATCATTTTCATCCTTTTCGCAGTTTCCTACAAGAATGTGGGACAAGTTGCTTAATATTGCAGCTTTAAGCCCTGCAACAAACTGTCCTGCAGTTGGGTTTGCGTTGGCTCCACAGTTGCCTCTAATGCACCCGAATAAATTTTCTAGTTGAAATCTTCTAGTTGCTAAACTTTTAATGTCCTTATACTTATTATGTAAGTTTCTTCAAACCCGTTCCAGCCCGTTCAATGTCCAAACCCATCCTTCCTGAGATGGGGGTGTTCTTCTGCATCCAAGGAATTTAATTTTTTTGAAAACATCTTTCATTTCTTTATAGTATTCTATGTGCATACTATTATTCTGCATGTTGGTGGCGAGCGGTTTCCCTCTTCTCAGTGTTGTTGCTTCTGTTGATAACTCTCCTGAAAATAATATAATATTTATTTTTTCTCACAATAAAATAAAATCTTAAATCTTAAAAATTACAAAAAAGAAAATGCTTTAACTAACTGCTTACAAAGTTTACATATAATTTTGAAAAATTCAAAAAAAGCGATACACCCAGTGACCGTATCAGGTGATTTTTATACAAATCTCTACATCCTATTTCATCTAGTATTCTAGACTCTATACTTCTGGCTCTAGAATCTAAGGGTAGTGTCCGTCTACCGTCCGGTACCACTGCAGTTATAGATATTACGCCTCAGAGCTGTAGTCTGTGTAAACATCTTGGGGTGACGAACACTGGAGTGCAGGCCAGCGCATAATTATGAACATTGAGAATTATCATCTGGGTAGCCCTGCAACTGTCATAGGCAGACGAGATGTTTAACAAGAGGCAAACTACTGACACAGTATCAACTAGGCCAAATAAATATCTACATATTATTCACAAATAAATAGTTATTCGAGAATTAACGAATTTCGTTTCAAAAACCATTAAATAAAAAACATTTATACTTAACATCACAATCACTGAAAATAGGATATCCATTACTAAATAGAAAAATATTTAATTAATCTGGGTAAATTGAAAATCTTTATCATAATTACTTAATGTATACAGGGTCCTTTCCATGTGTCAATATTGGAAAGTCTGAAACTACAGGACATACAAAGATCTTTTCTTAGAAACCGTGTCATTGATTTTAGTGAAATTAAATTTATTTTATTCCAAATGATACCAAAGAATAATCATTAATAACCATGTGATATTTTTGCATACATCCCTGCAGCAACAGAGTGGCTCAAAACTTGAGCAGCAAGTTTTACCTTCATCTTCTGTTTTGTATTTGGCTCCAAAGGTTCTTGTTTTAAGCTTGGGGCAAATACAAAATTAGGATTATTATTGTCAAGCTCATAGAACTTTTTAATGTGGCTCCATTTTGCTATACCTGTAAAAAGTGACATGTGCTTAGATTATTTATATTTAATATTTAATCAGTTCATCAATAGTAGATTGTTGTACCAAGCAGAAAGTAAGTTATGATTGCACCAAGTGCTTATTTAACAAGCAGTTAGACATAAAGAATATCATAAAAATGTGAAATCTATTATCTTACCAGTTCCACATCCGCTTCCAATAGACATTGGACATTCTATATCATACTTCAAGAATAAATTCCTGAAGCATTTTAACAAATGTGGAGTGTCAAAAAGTGTTACTAGTTCTTGCTTTTCAATATCTATGTATGGTCGGTCCACAGATGCACCTAATATACTTAATGCCTTTTTGTTCACTCCATCTACGGGTATGATTCTGATGTCGAGGTACTAATAGGCATTATTACGCTAAAATATAAAAAGATTATTTGTTGTGCTGTTTATATTCCTCCTCGTTCCGGGGACGTGAAATACTGCAATACGTTTACTGTTCTCGAAAATCTTGTAGCTAAGTACCTATTCGAAACTGGATATTTTAATTTTTGGTGATTTTAATCTAAACTCTTGCAGTCAAAACGTAATTAGGCACTATAAGTGTTTTTTAGAATGCTGTAAGCTGAAACAACACAATTCGATTTGTAATAAGTATGGTGATATGTTGGATTTGGTCCTGAGCAGTCTTGGCAATGAGTGGATTGACGTTAGCGGGGACACAGAGCCCATGGTAGAGGATAAGGAGGATGCGTATCACCCCCCTCTGGAGGTGAGCGTACGGTGCGCGCGCCCGGTGCCGCCGCGACGCCGCGCGGTGCGCGTGCATCCGCCGCCGGCTGCTCCCGACGACGGTGACTCATGCCGCGAGTGGAATTTCCGCAAAGCCGATTTCGTGTCTTTATATGCAGATTTAGATTATATTGAATGGGACGAATTGTTTCAAACAACTGACATAAATAATGCTGCTTCGATATTTTATGATAAGCTTGGCGAATGTTTCGACCGTCACATCCGTCATAAAAACAAAAGTCATATTAACTATAAATATCAATATCCGAATTGGTTTAATCCAGAAATAATTCGCACACTGAATAATAAGTATTTCCATTTAAAACAATATAAATGTTTTAGCCTGGATTTTAATCGTGAATTATACAAATTTTATAGGCACCGTGCAAAGTACCTAATTAATGTTGCTTACTCCAATTACATACATTAAAGCCTAGTAATAAGTACCTACCGCCAATAGTATTGCCAAAAACCTTTCTACGTAATCATTATGTCTATGAAAAGACAAATACGCAAGTCTTTGTAAAATTACTTGATCAACTATTTACGAATCTAAATACTATGTATAAAAACTATAACCATTGTTAAATCATCTACACTTCCGCTGGAGCCGCTTTCAAAACGCAATGTATGAAAACCAACAAAATGCATACTAGGGGCACATAACAATGATTCTAGTGGTATCACAGTATTTTATTATTTACCTGAGCACATTCCTCCCAGTCAGGCGAGAATCTATCAAAATTCAAAATTCAAAATTCAAAAATTATTTATTCAGTTTAGGCATCATAGACACTCTTATGAACGTCAAAAATTTTTAAATGATTCTACCGCTGTCTTCGGAAAAGAACCACCGCCGAGAAGAAGCAGCAAGAAACTCGTGGGCCATTATTTTTTCAAGTCTTTGTACATTGAGGTTACATATGAGTAGTATTAAAATAACAAATTTATTCAATAGTTGGCTATTAGGCAGAAGTGGAAAGCTTCCAGGCATCTTTGTCTTCTAAGTAGTGACTCAATTTATAATAGGCTTTTTTCATAAGTATATTTTTGACACGTAACTTGAATTTCCCTTCAGTGAGCTCAGTAAGTAATGTCTTTCGGGATTTTATTATAGAAACGTACACAATTGCCTAAGAAGGACTTATTTTTAGTTTTCGTGAGTCTAAATTTAGATACAGCTATCCTATCCTTATTTCTAGTATTAATATTATGCATATCACTATTTATTCTAAACTTCTTTATATTTTTACGAACGTACATTATATTTTCTAGGATATACAAAGATGGAAGAGTTAATATATTAATTTCTTTGAACATTTGTCTTAAGGATTCGCGGGGACCCATTTCGTAGATGGCTCGAACTGCCCGCTTTTGCAATATAAAAACTGTCTCTATGTCCGCCGCTGACCCCCACAGCAGGATACCATATGACATTATGCTGTGGAAGTAAGCAAAGTAGACCAGTCGAGCAGTAGCTATATCTGTCAATTGCCTAATTTTATGAACCGCATATGCAGCTGAGCTCAGTCTTCCAGATAGTGCATCAATCCTTATTTTCTCCTTCCTTCTGATATCCTTCTTTTCAATGACATAGCCAGAGATAGGTGCTCCACCGTCTTTCTCTGGCCTGGTCCATTCAAGCTCGACGAAATCTCTGTCGAAATCTCTGATTTTGGGCGTTCCAGGCTTTCCGGCCACGTCGAACGGATTCTTGGCTTCTGTCGAGTGTGGAGTAGTGAGGGGCTCAGACTTGCCTTGTCTGTGGTGAAATAAAATATATAAAAATTTAAGATTTTTAAAGGTTCGTCCCCTACGTATACTCGTTCTATAAACGCTTATTTCACAGTATTTTTATATTGCCGCATAAGAAAGCGGCATATAAAAATATCTTCATACAAAAACCGGTTAATTTTAAAATGTATGCAATGAATAGAGAATAATATAATTAATAATTATAAGACATTCACCTAAAGAATAAATACAAAAACCGTGTTCAAGACTACAAGCAAAAAACTAATCAGGCAGATCCAGTTTCCAGATAATGATGCCAGAAGATTGTATTTATTGGTAGATAAGCGCAATTAATTAATCTAATTAGAAGTATACATAAATTGTATTAGAACCAGGGCGGCATGCTTGCAATGGCGACAACGCCTTTATCATTAATTATTTTAAAAAACTGTCATAAACGACGCCCTTCATGTGAATCTGTCAGAGATACCTGTTATTCATACAACAAAAAAACCACCCAAATACATGTCTATGAGGATATCTAAAATAGTGAAGAACACTGACCTGTTAACAGCCCTGACACGGAATTTGTACTTGTGTCCAGGGGTTAATCCGTCCACAGCTAGACTAGTCTGCGGTCCGTCGGTTTCACCCGCGTTGAACCATCGTCCCGTGGCTTCGTCCATACGTTCAACCACGTATTTCTCTATAGGTTGGCCGCCGTCGTCTGCAGGCGGGTTCCATGATAGTTTAGCGCCGTTTGCGTGTACGTCTGATACCTGGAACAATAACACATTTCAATCATTCATTAATTTACTAGTGTTTGATTAGAGACTAATGACTATTTTTCGAACCGAAGGTAAAAGTGATTGGACTGAAATCGTTTATCTTACCACAATAAAGTATGATTGATTGTGGTATATTCGGCATTGTTACATGCTTAATACATAATACTAATTATTTCATAACTAGATTGAGGACACACAGAAATGATACACCAATATGTCTTGGTGGATCTCTTCCTCATAAATTCTGAATAGTCATTACCTTAGACCGAATCACCCACACCCGGAAGAGGATACCCCTTAGCGGATCCTTAAACGTGGTCCGTAATAGGTATTTTCACAAAACCTGTGTTATTATAGCGGACATATAAATAAACACCGCATACAGTAAAAATATGGGGACTACTCAGGAAACTTATTTGTTTTTGCTCTATAATATTGATTGTATAACACACAATTTACACGGTAATACATACAAACTTAAAACTTGGTATAATTGTAGTGAAAACTAAGTACATAAACAATAAAAAACAAAAAGTGAAAGTCGTGTTTGCAGTAATAATAAATACGTCACTATCGTCATCTCAGGTGGATGACGTCAACTGAACATAGACCTCCTCAATATATCCCTATAGATGAATACATAAAAGATTTTTAATTATGCCGTACAAGGGCAACACGAAATCCTGCGTACGCGAACCGAACACACACTTTACCAGTTCTCTGTACAATAACAAAATATACTTGTTAACAAAACAGTGTTACGAGCATGGATTGAACAAAATTATCGGTAAAAGACAGCCCGTGATTTAGATATCGCAGCTAGATCCATACAAGAGACAAGGCAAGATAGCTGATAAAAGTCAGTTTATCGACTCGAAAAGCTTATCGTGAGATTCATGCTCGCACTGCAGTTAATACAAACCTTGAGAGGCCCTCCAGGCGGACTTGGTGCACTCAGTACAATAACTTCTACTTCAGCCAAATCTTTGCCGTTAACATTCTCAGCAGTGATTGTGTATCTTCCGCTGTCGGCTCTAGTGGCTGCCTTGCAGTTGATCTTAGTGTTATAGTCGCTGTGTTGGACCTTCATATCACCCGAAGACTTGACTTCCTTCTTAGCGAGGAACCATTTGGATTCCGGCATTGGTTCACCAGCGACCTGCAATAATATAATCATGTGAGTAAATTAGATGCACTTAGATTTATGTTTAAAAAACAGAAATTGAAAACATTTTCGAGAACAATTTCCATTAACATTATAGATTGATGGAGAGGTACTTTGTAAAGAGATGCAAATATAGAATTTTGTTTATGAAGCAGAAAAATACAACAGAACAAAAGTTCAACATGTTACATTCATATATGAAATTACAGAACATAATGTAACCGGCTCATAATTCCTTTACTATATGGAAAACTTTTCACTGGGACGGTGAATTGACGAGATCAATAGACAGACAGTGTTCGATTGCTATCATCTTCGTGATTAGACTCCATAATGAAAGCAGCGGTATTGCATAACTATACAAAAACCCTAATATAATAACTAATAATCATACTCTTAACTATAACTACACCAAACTACGTGATAATAAAACGTTATGTAATTTGATCAAATTTTAGGCATTATACCTAATTTGAAATAAAATCTCAAATACTAGTGTTGTTTGTATATTTCTACCGACTTCCAAAAAAGGAGGAGGTACTCAATTCGACTGTTTTTTTATTTATTTATGTTTGTTACCTCATAACTTTGTACTGGGTGAACTGATTCCCAAATTCTTTTTTTTTTTGTTTGAAAGCTGGTGGTTTCCGTGTTATCCCATTAACATTTCATTAATTTCGGTTCAGTGCTTTTTGAGATACACTCCAATAACTGAATAGAATGGAAGTCGGTATTAAATTTTTCAAATTGTACTTGTCTAATAACAGTAGGTATAGGAATAAAATTACATTCATACGTTTTACCCACGCACTAAGGTTCAGTGTCGCGAGAGGCATGGATGGATTTACACGTTAACACACCACGAATATCCAAGACCCCATAATTAATATTTCTGTTCGTCGCACAAATATCGAACCAACGAGCGAGGGCCTCGCGTTTAGAAGGCAGGGCCAGTATCAACTAGGCTAACGAGGCCTTTAATATATCTGCTAAAATATCTAACTAAATGTTGTTATATACGTACTAATTACTTACCTCCAGTAGAAACTGGAGGTAAGTAATTTAATTAATAATTAATAAATAATTTCTGAAACGTTAGAAAAAGTTTGTCATAGTTTTATCAGATAATAGACGGAATACTGACCAGTGATTGGTCACATATCGCGTCATAGAATATCATTGGCCAATGAGCGTTAAGTATTTAGTTGGCCAATTAATCAAGGCGTTGACAAACTTTCTAGAAACTTGGGGTTAGTAGCTAGTGTTAATTAAATACTGACCTTGACATCGAATCCGAACTTCTGTCCGACCTTAATCTTGATATCAATAAGGTTCGTCCTATCGATCTTCGGAGAAAGGTTCCTGGGCTTGGCAACGATTGGATGCGTGCTGTCCGACGCTTCGCCTGGTCCAGCCTTGTTCACTGCGCGTACCCTGGAATTTAGGAGCAAACAAATAAGGAACAAAAATAAATAAAAAACTAACCAACTTCTACTAGATGTCATATAGTCCGTTCTGTTTTGGCGTTTGCAACTAGAATATAACCTCCTTAGGAAGATAAAAAAATTCACATACAGATACGTTGGTCTAGTAGCAGTAGTTCGTTTGTTAGTCCGGTTGATCGAACTATTACATCTTTTCAGTGGCACTAGTCCGGTTGAATAATGCACCGAACTATTAAAGTCTCTAGTAGCAGTAGTTCGGTTGGTCAAAGTGCTATACATTTTTAGGATTGAAAATTACAGCGACGTTGATGATATAGGAAACACAATAAAAGACACTTTCAATATCCTACCTGAACTCATAAGTTTGTCCTTTCACTAGATCAGGTACAGTCGCTGTGGTCTTGTTAGCCGGTACTTCTAGAGCCTTCTCCCAGTTGCCAAATTTGTCCTTCTTCTCCACGATATAGCCTTCGATTGGGGCGCCACCGTCGGTGGTGGGTGGAGTCCATTTGAGGTCCACGTGGTCTTTGTCCCAGTCAGTAACCGATGGTGTGCCGGGTGCGCCTGAAAACAGTTTGTATGGTTGAATTGGATAGAACGAAGGTATTTGTTTACGAGGATAGAATATTTACAATAGTTAAAAAAAATTGTGCCCGTGGAGTTTTAAGAATTGTAGTATCCTGGTGTTTCATGTAGCCCTAGCACGAATAACTGCGTATGTGTAACGTAACGTGTCGTTAATTAAAACAGAACAAACTGTCATTTGTCTATGGCAGCTGTGACACAGAAAACTCATAGTTTTACGCCGAAATGTGACGCGTTGACGCTCACGATACAAATACTTTTTTGTAAAATGTATGTGCTACGGCCTCAGAACATACAATTCATGACAACCGTTTCACATAATATAATTACATAGACACACGACTAACGTTTTTGAACTAATTTAAATTAAGATAACAGTTATTAAACTTTAGTCCTACCCAGAGTCTAAAAAACTCCCCCACCAGGTGTCCACCAGGGTTTCATGTTGTTATAATTATTGAGGTCTACGTTAGAAAATAAATTAGTCATTGTGAGCGACGAGAGTTGGCACAAATACTTATAGCAAAACAACAACTTTGCGACGACTGCAGCGCGGCGGCATGATGTTACGACCAATCAGAAGCTAGCTGTAAGCAAGCGCTAATGAGGGTTGAATGCAGGTAGCGAATTATCAATAACATGTTAGGACGCGTTGCACAATCCTATCCCTCTTGACGTTTATGGCCCTACGACTCAGTAGGTAGCTCGGTGACTAGTACATATTGAATTATTTAAGATATATTTATTGTATGAATATGGAGAAATAAATGATATATATTATGGGACTTATGTCGTAGTACGCTCAGTTTTTAGAATCAAGGTGGTTGTTGAACAAGTGTAACGGTCCGCAATGCGTTCCGCTACGTTCACAAATATATAGATACATCAGTATGATGGAAATCTAATCTAAGGGGGGGCTAATAGCACTCTTTGGAAATATTAAATATCTAAAAAGTTATATCTCAAAAGACTAAATCTCGACTATCAGACATAGATCATGGAGCTATAGAACTTCCTGTCAATGAAGTTAATAAGTCAGGATTTTATGCAAAAGTATATCTAATAAAAGCAAAGTGAATGCTAAGAGGTTTTATGCAGTAACTTAGATTCTTAATATCCCCACGATTAGCAAACTAACGATTCCATTTCTATGTATAGATTTTCAATACTAGGAAATGATTAAAACTAACAGGTTAGATCTAACAAATTAAATAATTAACTAACTAACATAATTCAGAATCACGGCAGCTGAATGATGTAATTAGACTGTGGACAGGTTCCAAATTCAAATAAAACTCATAAAACAAAATAACATATCATACATATTTAAAAAAGGAACGTAGGTTCAAAATGTGTATTCAAGGGATCTGATTGGTTAGGTCGGAGACAAGATGAGGACAGCTTACGTACATTATTCTAAATTCAAATAAATTTAAAATTGGAAAGGTAACAATGGCTCATCAATATTTGAAAATGGAACGAGGGTTCTATTGGTCGGAATGGGTACTCAAGGAGTCTGATTGGTTGAGTCGGAGACAGGATGGAGACCAGATACGGACACTTGGGTAGTATAAATAGGGGACGAATGGGCCGACCAAACCAGTTACCGTCAAGAAGCCAAAGTTACCCAATTACACCTTGGCCATATATTTAATCAGTTCTTCATTCATTAGTATAGATTTATTGTCTGGATAATGTTTAGTTATGATTCGATCTAGTTATGTGTAATTATTTATCTGAGGAATTAAAAACGTAGGCCGGAATCATCTAGATTTTATTAGCTCAGATTAGGGGTAGTTACAATTGGTAGTACCGTTCCCAGGATTAGAGCTTTAGACTACGGGACGAGTAGGCTATTTATTATTTATTACCGGGAGTCAGGATCACAGAGTAGGGACTGTTACACAAGACAACTAAAAAGTTTGATTTCCATCATATTTTTGTATTTTTTTTATCGGCATATGTGTTATTGGGTGCGGATGTATCAAAGATATTTAGCTAATTGGAGTTATTTTATTATTACTGTTTTTCTCTTTTCCATAGGATAATGCAGGGGCAATATCCACACAACTTAACCCTTACTATACCGTGATAATTAAAACAAAAGATTTATGAATGTAACTCACGTAAATTTACGTCTCTGGTACGCAAAGGGTTAAACAATGTAAGTGGGCAAACAGTGTAATAGTACAAACAATCTAAACAGACATAAAAAGAACGACGTACGCCAGATACGAAATCAAGCATATATTTTGTAAATGTATGTCTGTTTGGATGAGTGGATGTTTATCACTCTTCCACGGCAAAACTAAAACTCATTTAGTTGAAAATGTTAGCATAGTTATATGTTCAGTGGGCCGAGCACGAATATGTGTTTAAGTGTAACGTAATCGCATCGTTAACGTATTTAGTACAAACTGTCATTTATCTAGCACAATAGTGGCACAGATAACTCATAGTTTGTACTGAATACGTAAACGATACGATAACGTTACACTTAAGCTGATTTTCATGCTCGGCCCACTGGAATATGACATTATTTACCCCGAAAAAAATATTCTGGTGGAATAGTTATTTAAGCTAGGCGCATAATAATAACAATGCTTACCAGGTTCGTCGAACGGATTCTTCGCTACAACCGACTGTTCAGAAGTGAGAGGTTCAGAGTCTCCCTCGGAGTTAACCGCGGATACGCGGAACGTGTACTCTTTGCCGGGAGTCAAGCCAGTTACATCACATTCTGAAACAAACATAATCATATAAGTTATATATACATACCTACATCTTGGAAATTAGTAAATATTAGAGGACGCATAACTAAACTATGAAACATTTATTTATGTCTTGCAAACATTAATAGCATTCATAACAGTTAACCCCAGACAATGCTATACTTGTATACTTGCGACTTAACATAGAAATTATAATCTTCTACATTGATAGACCTGTATACTATAAATATAGAGAAAACTGCAAAAACATAAATTAAGACATCCGAGTTCAATGGTCATTGACCAATATCCTAAATGTATACTAATATTACACAGAAGAAAGATTTCTAACATACAATTGTAAGTTTGTTACGAATAAAGTCAAAAACTTTTGGACATTTGTTCGAAAATTCTTTCACCTTTAGGATGCTACATTATCACTGAGTAGCTATATACTCATGTTTTGCTTTACCATCATCATCATGCACCACCGCGCGGGTGCAACCGCAGACTGCAATCAGTGTGAAATTAACTTTACTGCTGTCACTATATAGATTGCATGCAGGGCAATTCCGTATCTCTTTTGCAATCAAATTAGTGTTGATTGAAATCTTGGAAAATGGTGGCTTTATGTAAGTTTTGAAAGCTCTACTAAGAAAAAATGTTAGTAAGCTGCTGTCGTAGAGCAGACAAACGCAATTATTTAGTTTTCAATCAACATTGTATTGCAACGGATATATATGATAGCGGTGCTGGATATATTTCCAAATTGAGCGTTTGCACGTTTCTGCTGTGTCTTAAAACAACAGTTTTTAGCCTACCTATCCGCTAATCCACACCCAGTCAACGTAGTCGATTATGGCCAGATAATGATTATGATTATAATCAATATAATCAGTGAAAATAGAATGAGAACGTAATAGATTATGCAATTGACAGGGCTCTTGGGAACCTTCAAGAAGAGAGTTTATTACTCCTCAAAGGCTGGCAATGCCTTCTCGAGACCTCTGGTATGTATTTGTCCTTCTTTTCGACGATGTAACCGATGATGGGGGAACCACCGTCGGTGACTGGCGCCTCCCATTTGAGGTCCACGTGGGACGCTGACCAGTCGTCTGGGACTGGGGCTGATGGCGCGTCTGGTACCGCTGTTTGGAGGAGAGAAAAAGGTTAGATATTATCTAACCAGAGTCTTATAACGTTGGGAATATGGTCTAAAATATTTAAATTCACGTAAGAAGTTATCAAAAACAAACATTCGTTTGAACTGGCCAATTTCTCGGTATCTGGTAATTTATTGTCAATGCACATGTTTTATACATTTTTCTTGTAAATTTCTCTATGGATATGGGTTGGAAAAGTAGGTTTTGTAATTTAGCTATTTTTTATCTAAAGTTAATCTCGTAACGTTTTGTGAAATAATTAGGATGAGCTGTAGTGAAAAAGCATTCGTCTTTAATAGCTGGGATAGCATACTGTGTGTTTCTTATAATAGTAACTGAAATATAGCATGCCAAATTATTTCTCTTTCTTTCGAGCAGGTTCTCGATCAAAACATGTAAATGATTAACTTACAGATCAAAGCTTTTTGGTAAATTGGTAAGTTTTCGCGAATGTTACGGTTATTAAAGTCTTTTAAAACAGGCTAAAACATCGAACGTTAAGTAAACTATAGAAACATATTTAAGAAAAGATATTTTCTCTAGCCGGAACATAGGTTAAGTAGTACGTTGTACTGGGATTATAAATATACTTACTGAATGGATCCTTGGCGACAATAGATCCGAAGGTCTCTAGCGGTTCAGATTCTCCCTCCTTGTTCAGGGCCTTCACACGGAACTTGTACTCGTGACCGGGAATCCACCTGGAAACAAACAAGTATTTAATAATCGATGAAAGGCAGCGGTGGTGTTGCTATTCATAATCATAATCAGCCCATTATGTTCAACCCAAGCGGAACGGTTACGCGGTCACAAA
This sequence comes from Selenia dentaria, assembly GCA_917880725.1. Taxonomy (NCBI): domain Eukaryota; kingdom Metazoa; phylum Arthropoda; class Insecta; order Lepidoptera; family Geometridae; genus Selenia; species Selenia dentaria. The sequence goes on from OU862879.1 coordinate 19,986,656, forward strand.
AAGCGCGGCAACTTTTCTGTCAAAAATCGATAGAATCCTATACATTTGATGCTTGACAGTGACAGCTCGTAAACGACCGCGAAAACCCACCTACGATCTGCGAGCGTTGTGAGCGTTTTCGGTGACGTCATCGATCATCATCGAGACGTATCGAGTTCGCTCACGATGACCGTGGGCTTTTAAGGGAATGGGTGTGCGAACGCCGCGAGTGATTTCGGTCCTTCCCGGAACGTAGCCAAAGTATAATCCTTTTTGTGGTGTCTTTTGTTTTAGATAGTCAGCATGGGGGCTTTTAAAATTTTAATTGTTTTTTCTTTTTATTTAATCACCGATCATATTCTAAGATTACAATCTACAAACTCCGCATGGTTTATGACACTAGCAGAATTATGATAATTAGTCGACTAATCATCTACGACAATCCACCCCATAAGAAGTCAAGTCAAGAGTAGTAATGAAAAAGTTTATTTTTTTACATAACTACCGACAGTCACTACGATAACAACAAGTGCGGCTAATACGCGATATATTCAATTAAAAAGTGTGTTTAAAGTATCGTTTGGTGAATGTGTTGTAGGTACATCATCGTGTAGTGTATTGTTTATAGATTCTATATCTCTTTAAGCCAAAGTAAACCGTTAAGTAATTAGTGAGTTATAACAAGAAATATTTTTATGAACGTGGTGAATTTCTTACAACCTTGACCTACGACAACTCGTGGCTGTCGTCGTGATGACAGTGACGTCGCACATCATCCGTACCTACGTGGAAGTGCGTACAACTTAGCGCTTACTACCTGCTGTGTAAAGTCTATAATCGCTATACTTGTGAGTCGAGGGTTTTCTATAAAAATCTATTTGGTTTGTTTAAGTACCGACATAAATTTGCGTGTGCAATGGATAACAATACTTGTGTCGGATGCAAAACACCTATCCCAAGCAGGGATTCTTTTATGGTATGCCACGATTGCAAGCAAAAATATGATCTGCAATGTGCGAGTCTTTCGCCCAAACGTTTCAAAAAAATGAACCAGGAACTAAAGTCCAAATGGAAGTGTTTGGAATGTAAAAATAAACAGCCAAAACACGATAACACAAATACACCAGTTCGTACCGGTCAACAAACAAATCTGGAAGAAGAGGCTAGCTTGAGTGTTCGACCGAAAGTAGTAAGGTAACGCTGCGAAAATCAGCTGTGCCTAAGGCACGATCGATCACTGAATACATAACGGAAGACAAATTAAGAGACATATGGAAAAATGAGATGAGGAAGGAGATTGAGAGTATGTTCGAGTCGACAATTAATAAAAGCATATCTAATCAGCTCAAATCTATAAGTTGCCAGTGCACAAGACATCAGGAGTCTATTTCGTACGTTAGCGCCCAATATGAAGATCTCAGAAAAGAAAACTCAGTCCTTAAGCAACGGCTCGATACTACTGCCTCCGAATTAAAAGGCCTTAAGGACGATAACAAAAACTTAACTTGACCGCTTTATCGGCTCGTGTAAGGGGTCTTACAGAGGAAAACTTAAAGCAACAACAATGGGTCAGATTTCAGAATATTGAGATAACCGGTATCCCTGAAAATAAAAATGAAATCACGACGGATGTTGTACTGAAGGTGTCAAAATACATTGGAGTCCCAATTGAATCATCGGACTTGGAGTTCGCTCACCGGGTGCAACCGCGGCGCGCTGCAAGTGCAGAGCGCGCTCGCCGTATTATCACCCGCCGTTTTTTTTTTTTCCCTCTGGGAATAATGCATTACGCATCCCCCCCCCCGTTGGGGATGAGGGGGGTATGTGGGACTCCCCGGCAAATGCCAGTATACCCACTAAATGACCCAGCGGCACTCCGGCTTCGTATGTGTGGAGGAGAACTGGGGAGTCGGCCGAGCCTTTACGTCTAGTCCCTCACCGACGACCGCCCGCTTTTACAGCGGGGCCTGCACGCCCCTCCCACCAGGAGGAGCCCGGGAATGGCCAGGAGTGCTTGGCCATTCCCGCCCGACGGAGGTGGTGAATAAGTGCAATGCGAGAGAAGGCAACCCCGCGCCTATCCCTCGCTATTCACCACCGGGGAGAAGGCGACTATCATTCAATCGCCTACTTCCACCCCGTCTTCGTCTACGCAGTGGCGCCGCAAGGGGGTCATCCTCCCTTGCGCGCTCTGCCGCCTCCTTTTGGGACATATTATCGCCCGCCTGAGACAGCGCGCTGATAAGGACCGGATAATAGCCGCCGCGCGTAAATTACGGAACCTGAATGCCAGGGATACTTTGGGAATTGGAGCTGAAAATAAAAGAGTATATGTAAATGAACACCTTACTAAAGATAGCAAAATGCTATTGAGCTCATGTAAACAAAGAGCAAAGGAGGTCAATTACAAATACACTTGGACAAAAAACTGCCGTATTTATGTCCGGAGAAACGAAACCTTACCTCCAGTTCCCATAAACTCCTCGGCAGACCTAGCAAAAATGGTTTGATGTGTCGACTTTGCTTATCTAAACTTGAATTATCTTAAGTTATACTTACTCATCCATGCAACCTGTATGGTATATTATTACATGTTCATAATATGTTTAAACTTATGTTTTTAAAACAATTCACAATATACACTGTACACAAACAATATACACAAAAAATATACACATGCATATGTTATACAATTAAACATTATACCCTAAAAAATATCATAATATATAAAATATCATATTTTGTTAGTTATATTAATCAAGTATACTACTCGTACAACGCAATTAGATTCACATTAGTTCCTATCTATATACTACGAGTACGTTTATTAAATGATTTTTTATTGCATATCCAGCAAACTTATGCAATGGACTTCATGATGGAAATCGTAATATGTAAAGTAAAACGTTTAGACGGCAGCTTTGTTATTGTCTATTTACGTCAGTATTGCTATACTTACTGTTTAAATAATGGATGACACGGTTAAAAAACTAAAACTTTATTACCAAAATACCCGAGGACTTAGGACAAAGACCAATCAATTTTATAATAATTTATCTGACTCTGATGTAATAATAATTACAGAAACATGGCTTTGTGATGGAATATTAGATGCGGAGTTATGCGATGATAAATATGTCGTATTCCGAAGAGATCATGGATCGTTGGGTGGAGGCGTGTTGACAATGTGCGCACCGCGGTTACAAGCACGCGCAAGACCAGATTGGCAAAATGGTGACCTAGAATGTGTATGGGTAACAGTTCCTGGTCAAGCACTGGGTTCCAACTGCGACTTACATATTGCTAGTATATATATTCCACCGAATTCACTTATTACGTCACGAATTCAATTATTTGTCGACATGATATCACAAATTCGCAATGATAACCCAAACGATCATTTTATAATAGCAGGTGATTTTAATTTACCATGTATAGACTGGAATTCCTCGGAACCAGTAGTGTTAAAGAAGGGAGCTATTGAAATTCAGAATATAGCTTCAAATCTCATTGCACAATCTTCATTTTTAGGTTTCAAGCAATATAATAAAATAGTAAATAAAAGCAACAACACCTTAGATCTAATTTTCTCAGACTCACCAATCACAGTACAAAGCTCTAACTCGTCTTTGGTAAAGATTGATTTATTTCATCCACCACTTTCTATATTAGCTACAGACTTTTTAGTTGCTAATCTGAAACCTACAGCACGTATAAAGTATTTATATAAGTATGCAAATTTTAATGCCATAAATAATGCCCTCAATAATCAAGATTGGTCGTTTTTGACCGATAAAAAGATTGATATCGAAGAATTGACGAATATATTTTATTCAATTTTGTATAACTTAATAAAACTTTATGTACCCCAAGTTCGATGCTCTGGTACGTACAGTTACCCGATTTGGTACAAAAGGGCATTAATTAAATTGATAAAAGAAAAATTTAAAGTTCACAAAAATTGGAAAAAATATAGTAATCTCGTAGATTATGGTAATTTTGCATACTTAAGATGTAAAGAGAAGGAACTGCAAAACAAATGCTATAACTCATACATGAAACTATCAGAACAAAAAATTAAAACTAATCCGAAGTTATTTTGGTCTTACGTAAAGTCTAAAAGACAAAATAAAACGAATTATCCTCAGCAAATGACTATTGAAAACATTGTTCTCAGTTCACCATCACATATTATGTTCCGCGTTTAATGCATTTTTCGAAAGAAATTTTAGCGTACCTTCTGCTAGCTATGTCTTTAATTCGGCTGATGATAGTAATTCTCAATCGAACACTATTCATGACATATTTTTGACAAGTGAATATGTCTTAAAGTTATGCCGTGGTTTGTATGTAACAAAAGGACCCGGGAGTGACCATATTCCACCATTATATTTTGTGAAATGCGCAACATCTTTATCAACGCCAATAGCATAATTTTTTAACAGATGTTTATCAGAAGGATATTTCCCCAGTATCTGGAAAAAAGCTCATATCGTGTCTATACACAACAAGGGCTTGAGAACCTCCATAGAAAACCATCGCCCCATCTCTATTCTAAATATACTTAGTAAATTGTTCGAGAGAGTAGTGCATAATCAAATATATCCTATAATTGCCCCTTTTATTCCTAATGAACAACATGGGTCCATGAGAGGACGATCTACAGTGACTAACTTAGGAGTGTTTATTGACCACATATCGAGTAGCATAGATGGTGGATCTCAAGTTGATGTGATCTACACGGACTTTGAAAAAGCATTTGATCGTGTAGATCACACAATTCTTTTGCATAAACTTTACAAGCTCGGAATCCGTGGTAATTTGCTGAGATGGACAGAATCCTATTTGCGCAACCGCTCTCAAGCTGTTGTTGTGGGAGGTTTCTGCTCTAACTATATAGAAATCCCCTCAGGGGTACCACAGGGCTCAATTCTGGGGCCTCTTCTGTATGCTGCTTATTTATATGATGTGGGAACATGTTGTAAGTATGCGCGTTTTCTTTTATATGCCGATGACAATAAAATATATATGAAAATAAGAAATAATTGTGACAGTATAAAACTTCAAGAGGATCTTGACAGATTAGGGCAGTATTATTGTAACAATAGTATCGGTATCAATATAAGTAAATGCTCTTTTGTTACATTTACACGGAAGAGACATCCAACTAATTATACATACCGAATCAACAATGCGAAATTAAGCAAACTTAATTCTGTTAAAGACCTTGGGGTCCAGATAGATTCCAAATTAACGTTTTCTGAACATTATAGAGATAATAGTTAATAAAGCGTACAAAAGTCTTGGATTTGTATTACGTGTTAGTCGTCCCTTTACTGATATAGATTGCTTGAAGGTTTTATACTATTCTTATGTCAGGAGCATATTTATTTATTTATTTTATTTATTTATTTCTTAAGAACAGTTATAGCATCATTACAGTTTACCCAATACAATGCTACATATTAGAGTATTGTAGTACCACATGGAACCCCCATTATATTACTTATATTGAAAGTATAGAGAACATTCAGAACAAATTTGTAAAGCATCTAAATTTTCGGTGCTACAGAAGTTTCAAGGACTACCAAGAATCGTGCCTCTTTCACCGTCTCACTACGCTAAAATGTAGACGAGTCTTAGCTGATATGTCTTTTTTGCATGGTATATGTAATGGTAATATTGATTGTCCGGATTAATTGTCAAAGGTTTTAAGCTTTTGTACACCTAAAACTCGTACTAGACATACCAAATTGTTCGCCGTTGCGCACACCAGCACAAAGTATGCTCAAAATTCACTTGTTAACAGATTGCACAACAGTTATAACAAAAAATTTAATGACATTGACATTTTTAACGAGGTCAAGGGAAGCTTTATGCAAAAAGTTTGCAAAAAGCTTAATGACAGAGCATAAATAGATAGTACCTTTAAAAATATTAACTGTTAAAATGAAGATTATTTTATAAGAATTGCAATTGCTAACAACACACACGCATTCTCAAACACATAAGTCATAGTCACACACACACTAAACCTTTAAACACATGTAGATAAGTGAATTAAATATAGTGACAGTTAGTTTAACACTATACTTTATAAAAAATGTAAATCCGTAATTGGCTGTAAGAATACCATAATATAATGTATATGCATAGAAACTAAGAGCTGTGGATTTTGTTGAAATAAATAAATAAATAATACTACGAGTACGAGACGTAACTGCCAAACTATTGGCATCATGGTAAATCTTGCCTGCCCAGGGGCAGTGCCATATTGAGAAAACAGTTAACCAGAAACAGAGGCTGTAGCCCATAAAATATGCGTAAAAGTATTCGCATCGTACGCGTCAACACGTCACGCTTCGGCGTGCACACTACGACCTATCTGTGTCACAGTTGCCCGAGATAATTGACTGTTTGTACTGTTCCACGAGAACGATACGTTACGTTACACTTACGCAGTTATTTGTGCTAGGCACACAGGGCAAGTCTACGCAAGAATACACTATATATATATAGTGTATTATATACATTATACGATAATGAGACAAAATTTACGTGTGCTTGTTTATCAAGTTTTTAAATTTGACACTAATACTGCAGCTTCAAGCTTGTTTTTATTTGTGTACGATGTATAAACCTTTTTTTATTGATTGAATTATACTATGGATGGTTACTTTACTGCGCGAGATAATATGACGTGTGATGTGAAGCAGTAATGCTTCACATCACACGTCATCATTTTGCTTACGACCCGTAATTTATAGACAATTTTTGTGAAAAAACTGACAAAAATTAAAACAAGTAGTAAGGGAAAAGATCCGTATCTGGATATAAGAGCCCGGGGAAAGAAGGGGTACTCACGTCTCCTCGGCTTACAAACAACAGACTTGCTCGCGTCACTAGGTTCGCTCGGGCCGGCGTCATTGATAGCCTTCACGTGGAATTCGTACTCCACACCCTCGTCCAGGTTTGGCACTGTTGCCTTCTCGTTATCGTTGGGGCCCACCTGAAATATCACGTGTTTTATTTTTGTTTCATGTCACTAATTACCATCGGCAATGTAAAATAATGACCACCACGCAGGCTCAGTGCTTGTTATCGGACAGCCTAGTGAGCAGCTTGATAGAGTCAAAGATTTCAGTCCGCTCATAACCTCCGAATAGTGCAACCACTGTTGTCCTAGTATAACAACCGCGATTGACGACTAATGCCGAGTTCCTATCAAAAGAAACGGATCGTTTTCCATACGACTCGTACCTTATTGACACTTTGTGTATGAGATAATCATAACTGTCAAAAAGTAACGAGTCGTAAGCTAAACGATCCGTTTCTGGATATAGCCGGGGTTAACGAGCTCACCAAATCACCACCCATTCCAAAAATTACCGCAAGAAGCTTTCCTTAATTTGTTAGTCGAAGAAAGGAATAGTTAGGAGAATGTTAACGCAAGCTATGCCAAGAGTGTATACTACCCTCGGTCTACCGCCGCAGAGTGCGAGCGCGGGAGCGGGACGAGCGACCGGCGCCGCGAGAGTTAGCGCATTGGCGCAACAACGCTAGGGCGTTGGCTCTCGCAAGGTGGGAGGAAAGACTTCTAGATGGGTCCATTCAAAGGGGGAATAGTAGTCGACGGCTCCTCGATGCCATTCAGCCCGTTCTCCGCGAGTGGATCACTCGGAGACATGGGAGGCTCTCGTTTAGGCTGACGCAGGTGCTCTCGGGACATGGTTGTTTCGGGAGTTACCTGCATCGCATCGCCCGACGAGAAGCCCCCCCGGCATGCCATCAGTGCGGCTGTGCAGCAGACACTGCCCAGCACGCGCTGGAGGCGTGCCCTGGAGAGGACGAACCGCGACAGACTCTGGTCGCGGTCATTGGGACGGATCTCTCATTGCCGACCATCCTAGCCAGGATGGTCGCCGATGAGAGATGTTGGGAGGCAGTAGCCTCCTTCTGCGAGATTATTGTCTCGCGGAGGGAGGCGGCGGAGCGTGAGAGGGAGAGAGACCCTCTCTCTCTTCCGCTCCGGAGAGCGCGGACACGGGTGCGGGCTAACCGAGCCCGCACTCCGTCTCCGCTGAGAGGGCCTGGGCCGTCGGATGCGGGGGCATCCGGCACCCTTCAGAGATAGGTCCTTTCGCGATGTTGATGCCTCCTCCGTGTTCGGGGGGCATCACACGAGGTGGAGGGGTGTTCCCATTGACACCCCTCACCGAGGAGGGCCCGCCACTTTACAGCGGGCAGCGGCGTCGACGGGGGCTGTGGTAGAATAATTCGGTCCCACGCCCCCCGTCATCAGTCGAAGACGCTGGAACACCGTGGGGTATTTAGACGGTATGGGCGCCTTTAGCCGAGTCCGTCATACCCCGTATGCCCCCCCGCATACGGCAATGCGTAACAGCATTTCCCCACGTCAAAAAAAAAAAAAAAAAAAAAAAAAAAAAAAAAAAAAGAGTGTATACTATACATGACTGATGACTGATATCGACATAATTTTGAAACTTGCTTTTAACTAACTTTAGCAGATGACAGATTTGAAGAGGAGTTTTAATAACGTTAGCCAATATGGTCACATTAAAGAATCAAAATTTGTTTCAATATAACTAAACTGTAGCTAACCTTTTTTTTCATACTCTAACAAATGAATTATCATAATTATGGCCCTGAGTGGCCTAAGTGTTTATTTGATACGCAACACTTATTATACCAAGTTTGGGGTAAAAATAGGAGGCTTTGTTTGACGTTTTGTTCGTACATTAGAGTATATTTAATGAATTAGCCAAGAATAATCTTGTAATCGCGATAAAATGCGATTGCGATATATTTATCAGATCTAATACACTCTATCGGTAAAAACTTGCTTTTAATTGGTCAAACTATTCAAGAGTAGTATTTTTTATTTGAACTTTTATGCGTAGGTCGGAAATAAACCGAAATACACTAGACACTGGACGGGTTAATTAACCAAATATTATTGATTTAATACGTGCAGTTTACTTACTGAAATTAACTTTGTAGCAGTAATGATCTCAGTTTAATACCTAATTACTAAAAGGGCACAAGTCCTCTATATTTGAAAATATTTTTTTTTACAGGGGACAGATAAAACTAAATATTTATATAAAGGAATGAAAATATACATTGATTTAATTATTTTATGTTTCTTAATTAGGTAACAAGGTGTTTCAACACAAAAACTTTTTATATTTTTCAATATATTTAAGAGAAAGAATATAAAAAAAACCATGGACATGTTCCCTTCTAGTACTTAATCATATTTCAACGAGACATAATATGCCCCTTTAGTACCTAATGTGAACAAGACTAAAAAATTAAAGAAAATAAATTGCATGTATTACTTTTATTTATCACTTAAAATAATTAAATTTACTCCACCGGCCAACTGTAAATGGTTTCCCAGTAGGGAATATGCTCAGCAGGGATGTATTCTTTCAACGTTTTTAAATCTGTAATTTTTTTCTTAGCTATACGAACTGGACTTGTATACTTTTTGGATAGGTAGAGTGATAGGCTTTATGTTTGTTTTTCGCAATTCAAATGTTGCTGACTTAAAGCCATCAATAAACTGTTTGGCTACGACACTCTCATATACTCTTGTTCGTGACGAACACCCTTTTTTCTTTTTCTTTCATTCGAATCCTTGTCGGACATTGTTTAACGAGGACAAACAAAGATTTCTATTTCTATCACGAAAACAGCACAACAATACAACGCTTGGAAGCGCCAAATAGTAAATAAAAATGACATTGACATTTTGTAGGGTGCGTTCAAAAATTATTCGTTAAAAAGGCTCATGTCCATGGACAAGTGCCCGTTTAAAACTAAACAGTATTTTTGAAGGTTTGTAACTCTATGGGTAAAGATCGGAATTGAGCCATTCTGACACAAAACGGTGTAATTAGGTGCTGCCAAGCGATAAAGAAAATACATTTTTTATGGTTAGAAATGTGACATATGCCCTTTTAGTAATTAGAAATTCAGTTGGTATCTCTCTGACTACCCAAGAATTCAAAATAGAAGGACATAAAAGCGGAGTGGCTAATATAAATTGACCATCATGCAGATGCGAGGACTTTAAAAGAGAAAAGTAGCTCTCCTTGAATTGAAAAGGATCAACATTCACAGTTGACGAAATTTTGCTATTATTGAAGCAATTGAACGGTTTTTATGCAATTTTGTTATTCTGTAATGTGCATACTACAAATATTAATAAAACACATTGCACTTTTATTTGAAACAAAACAGTGTACATTATTGAAAATAAAAATATATTCTTTTATTTTTAAATCGAGTAATATGAAATGTACAAACCCTAGTAGTAGCTATAAGCGAAATGCTCATAAGAGTAGGTAGTAATAATAAGTAATAATAATAATAGGTAAATTGTCAAACTCACAAGAATTTCAATACAAAAACAATAATATAGTAGGTATACTGTACTAACAAACACTGATGTTTTAATGAATTTTTCATTCATCATTATCTCAGCCGTATGACGTTCATTGGTGAACTCTATGCCAAAGGTTTCCAAAGGAACCGGTTAGAAGCGGCCAACCTAGCATTTTCTTTGGTCTTAATATGTTTATATTATTCATTATTTCCACTAACGCATTGACATTTGTTAATTTAGCAACATATGACAAACCTAAAATAGCTGAAACTTTTAAATAGTCGGGCTGAATCGTTAACTCTAAACTTTGAGTACACGACTGCGCAGGTGAACTCTGAATTTAAATCGTTTGCGGTTACGCTGGTAATCACAAATTTAAAAAAAAAGTTAAGAGAAATTAACAAAATTGCTCATCGTTTAGCAAAGCGATGAGCAATTTTCTTAGATATTCCTGTTTCTGGCTATATAACAAGTTTTGTTCCTTTTAGTGGACTCGCACGTCTTTACATTTGCCATTTCATAAGTTATTTAGGTAACTATTTACAGTTAAATCAAGTGAGTTTTTAACAAAAAAATAGTCAGAGTCACTGTCCCATAAATTAGTTGGTAATTATTTATTTAGTCACTATCCTGTCTAAGTCACGTTATATATTATAGTAAAGCGGTGGATGTATAACTAAAACTTACCAACTCCATTGACGAGGAAAACACAAAAACAAAGGTTTTGTATACTTTGCCCGCACTCTCAGTTTATCGAACTCTTATCGGCTAATCATCCACGATTATTAAACGTCTACAACTTACTAGAAAAACACAAATGTAGGGAAATAAAAAAAAAAATAACGACATTTTTTCCTGCTATGCGATACAAAGGCAATTATTACATTTCATCAAGAAGTAGATAGTGAACTTTGAGTTACAATACATGCTTTATAATTCAATGCTTGTTAAAACTAAAATGGTCTTTATGTACACGTTTTCAATAACAAAAACGAGAACCATTTGCGTAAACAACCACCAGCACGTGACAGCTTGCGGAACAAAACCGCGATCCGTGCATTCTCTTTGAAAAAAGCTTCTGATATGGTTTAGACCAGGGGCGCCTAACAGGCTTTTGCCATTTAAAAAATGTGAGGTGTGTTAGCAGGCCAGACTCAAAATAACTAAGCATATTGAATTGAATTAAGTAATATTTTTTATTTAATTAATATGTGTGGTCCTTACATTAGGGGCCGTCCATTAATCACGTGAGGCTCGAAAAGGGGGGTAGGGGGTTTCGGCAAAAATAACGAAATATCACAAGGGGGTGGGGGGTGTAGTAAGATATTACGTGTAGGTATTTATTTTTTCGTACGTGATACAATAAATATCTTCATGTATAGTACAATATATATTTCCGCATGATTACATCATTCCTTTAATATTATTTGTAAGTACGCGAGTCAAAAACAACCTGCAACCTTTCTGTCTAGACTTTTTATCAAGGTCTTTAATTTTCTTAATTTGATTATACTTTATACCTGTGTTTAAAGATAATATTAAAAAAAATAAACATTCTTTGTGGGTACTAAAAAATAACGTGAACGTAAAGTATTAAACCTCACCACGTATCACCAAGGGAGAGAAGGGGTCAAAAAATGCTAAAAAAACATCACGTGATCAATGGACGGCCCCTTAGGTAACTTACATCGATATACCTATTTATAATAACCGATTATTAGGTACCGAAGTCGATTATTTTGATAATGATCCAGAGATTTGACTTCTCTAAAAATTATTAATCTCATTATTGGGCGTCATATTCATGGTAGTGATTTTTAGAAAGTAATAATCTCAAGATTTGGACTTCGGTCGCGGGCCGTATAATTATGGTCTGAGATCCGCACATGGCCCGCGGGCCGTTTGTTTGACATGACTGATTAAGACGATAGTAGGTAGGTAGTATTATAGTTATAAACATAAGCATTTCCCATATTTCCTTTTAACAATGTACAATTATTCTTTGTCCTTCTGTTACGGAACAGAGGAATAAATTGCGTTGTTTTCAATAAAGATTGAGTTGAAGGGTCGGAGAGTGACATAGAACACTGTATACCCCAAACAAACTCATACCAAGTCCCCGAGGGGTCAGTGCTACATAATTCATAATTTCGAAGAACAGACGGATGTGGTAATAAGCAAGTGTAATAAAGATTGAGCTAACTCGAATGAAATAAAGTAATAAAACTTACATAAGTATCAAATTAAATTTATATAATATTTTTATGAAATGACTGAAAAAGAATTAAAAAAATATCTCACAATATTGATATAAACAAGTACAATTTGAAAAGTTTAATACCGACTTCGTTAAATATTTTTTATTTGGTAAAGTATACCCGAGATGGTCCCATTTCATCAAATTCGTTGAAACGGTTTTTCAGTTACAACCTATTAATTGAAAAATGTTTCGCCTATCTTGATGATGGCCTTGTTGACGGTGAATGACAATCGATCCCGTAAGTAGCAAGGGTCACTAAAAAGGGTGAAAAAGCTTACAAACTCACATGTTTATTTAAAACAAAATACACCACACCTAAAAGTAATTGTACGTGCCCAATAATTTATTTTAATGCCTACACTATGTGCGCAAAACAGATTTTTATCAGTTTTCATTTACCGCAAAAAAACATGCAGTACGACAAAAAATAGTAACACAAATGAATATATCCCGTTCAAGAATGAACCCGTATTTTAAAATATTTCATGATGTTTACTTATCAAAGAGAAACTAAATGTCAATCTAAAGCAAAGTAACTGACCCCTCATCAAAAAGTGGACATCTCAGGGACTTTCAGTAGACATTTTATAAATTTAATAAATGTCTTGTAAATTATTCTTGTTAATAAAGTTTCGTTTATAGGTATACTTATAAACGAATAACATTTATAGGTAAACCTTTAAGTGAAATTTTACAAATGAATTTATGAGTATTAACCCTTGAGGACCATTGACGTAAATTTACGTGCGTTTCTTTCATAAATCTTTTGTTTTAATTATCACGGTATATAAAGGGTTAATACTCTATCTTGTCATTTCTCTAGTTAACTGTGAATATCAATGTACGACTAAAATTATTCGCAGAGACTATGAAGGCTCGTATTACATGAAATATAAATACATTAGGTATAGTACAAGTACAATTTGAAAAATTTAATACCGACATCCATTCAATTCAGTTATTGGAGTGTATCTCAAAAGCTAATAGACCGAATTTCATGAAATTTAAATGGGACGACCACACGGGAAGTTCCAGCTGTCTAACAAAAAATAATTTGGAGAATCGGTTCACACAAAACATAAAAAAAATGCAGTCAAATTGAGTACCTCCTCCTTTTTTTGGAAGTCGGTAGAAAATCGAAATAATATGCTTTTGATAAATTTCATTGGCATAAGCGTCTATTATATAATTTTATTATTAATTATTTTTTCACAATGAATACATCTATTTACACTACAAATGTTTAATATCTAGAATCTGAAATTGGTAAAATGGGAACAGTATAAGTAATTAATTCTGTGGGAATATATTGTTGTACTATAAACTGCGCCCCACGTCTTCAGGTACCAGGTGCGATTTTCCCACAGTAATATATTTCCGAGAACAACGCCCATAACATTATTTGGAAGTACAAATAATTTCTGCAATTTTAAACATTTTGTTTAACACTAATTTTAATGACAATACGTAATAACCACAGAGATCTAGAGAAATGCCAATCCGTGCGCTGGTACAAAACCGGGTGTCGCAAGCATCGGTCGTATTCCGCGATTCAACTTAATCTATTAGCTTGAATAAGTTGCCACTTCAGTATTAAAACTTCATATTTGAATATTCGTGGGTACAGATCAGGCATTTTAAACTGTTAACATGCAATATCGCGACCGGCGTTCGGTCATAATATAAATGTTGCAACCGCGCGCCGCCGCAAGCAATGTGTTCTGTTTTTGGGCATATTGCTGCGACAGCGGTCCCGCCCTTTTTCATATATCACTTGTTTCTGTGATCAGTGCCTATAACCCATGAACTATGTAGGTACTTGTATGTACACAATTATCTTCTTAATATGATAGACGTAAAGTTGATTTAATTTTGGACAAGTGAGGTAAATATTGTACAAACGGCACGAAAATTAGCCTATGAATGCAGCCTATGACATTGAAGTGCCTCCCAGACCTTAGAACTGAATATTGAGCTCATAACTACAATACGAAAGTTGATTGGAAGAGATTGCTTTGGGCAATAAGACCGCCTATTGTTACACTTTTCCAAGCTGTGTAACATAATTGATTGTTTAATTATAAGATGTTTAATAAAGGTATATATATATATATATATTATTTGAGGTCCATGTCCTTAAATTAATCGTTGCTTACATTTTTGCACTCACACACACGTATTTATAGTATACAGAGTTTTGTATGGGGACAAGGCCTCAAAATATGCTTTTCTCAGATATGTGCCAATAAATTGTGATTCTTAAGTAAGATTGTGTGCTTACGTCTGTAAACTGTAAAGTATATAGGTACATTACATACCTACTTAATCCTACAAATATTATACATGTGAATATTTAGATGGCTGCATGGATGGATGTTTGTTACTCAATCACGGTAGAACGGCAAAATGGATCTGGTTGAAATTTAGCACAGAGATAGATTATAGTCTGGTGGCACAGAGGCTACTTTTCATTGTCATCATCATCATCATCTATCACCACGCGGGTGAAAAAGCCTAATATTCTTGAGCACAGCATAGACAAAATAATAAGATCTCCGCAAGTCAAGATCGTAATGATGACTTATTTTCTGTCATTAGAATTCTGTCAAAGATGTGTCAGTTTCTGATTGCTGAGTCAAAAGCATCAAAAGCAAGCAAAAATTATTTCGACAGCTCGATACACAAGACTCGGCGATAGAGTCAGCATGTCATCCATCTTTGTTGTTCTACCGACTGTAGTCGAGCGATTCCGCCATCAACACGAGGTGAAACATCAGTCTAGCGGTCTTACATGTTATTTTTAAAACAACATAACAAATAGTTTCCCCTATTTATACACGAAGGGCTAAGCAGCGGTATTTTTATAAGATACTTTTCCTCATCATCACCACGGAGGTCAAACCGCGGGGCAAACATCAGTGTAACGGTCTTGAGTGAATCGATACTTTTGCCTATTATGTCCTCGAAGCGGTAAGCAGCGGTGTTTTCAACGCCTACGTTTCGCCATATATGTGTTTGGTCTCTTGTAATAGGCGCGAGCCTATTACCATCTACGGGGCACTGTTTCAGTCTCCGGACTGTTATTGAAAATATCTTTATTAGTCAGAAAAACCCAATACCTAAGTGTCCAACCCGGAGATCGAACCCATAATCTCGAGGTTCCAAAACGGCACGTCCACAACTACACCAAGACCAAGCGAGCGAAGCCGCTGGCGGTTCAGCTAGTATTTAATATTATAGTCGAGTAGACCTAGGAACTATGAACTATGGGCAGAATATTACTAAAATATCATTAGGTAACATATTTAAATTCTTTTTATAAATGATTATGATAAGACCGCCCATTGTACTTTCCTAATTTAAGAGTATAGGTAATTTGTAAGAAATATTTGTATATATGGTTAAAGTGCAATAAAGAATTTTTGTATTGTACCTATTGTATTGATTGATTAGTTGCTGCCCGCGATTTCATCCGCCTGAAATGAGATTATTGTGATCCCGCAGGAACTACACGTTGAATCGGGATAAAAGTAGCCTAGGTAGGTACCTATATTATTTTCTGCGCTCCTGGCTATTTGTGTATAAACATTCATGATGATCAGTAGAGTAGTTATGGCGTGAACGCGTAACAATAACACAAACTCGCTTTCACATATTTTATAATATCAGTAGTCATTATAGTATAAGGATAGGATTCTTAACAAATAGTAAATAATAAGAACTTAATACAGAATCAATACCTACATTTGAATGGAAAGTTAGATCAAATTGATACTAAGCTCCCTCTAGTTATTATCCTAAAAACCTACATACCAATTACCTAGATAAAATTAAATTAGAGCTTTGGCACGCTTGGTTCAATAATCTATCACCTCTCTCCTGTGAATATACCTTCAAACTTGATAATGTGTGTCTGTGCGTGAAAGTCATAATGTGTAGTGCGTCTCTTTGTGTGTGTGTTTATGTGGCTCGGTTAGGTCGCACCTTGCGAATTTACACATTTTTAATAGTGGAAAGTTATTTAATTATCCGGGTAGGCCGGACGAATAAATATTTAAAAGCGGCCTAGTGCGAATCGGACTCGCAAACCTAGGGTTCCGTACCTACTAATTTGTAGGTATGTAACAGTAATTTGTCAATCACAGGAATCAATTCTCGAATGTATGACAAATGCCGTAAAATATTATTTTCATTTATGTAGGTACTTCTTATAATAAATACCTATGTGTCGTACCTATATACCTATTTTCTGCCTTTTTTACTGAGCATGTCTTACATAGATATTATTATAACATTACCTATAGTACAAAGAAGTTTGTTTGCAAATACTGGTAGGTACTAAATTTAACTTCAGAAATTTTCAAAACGCTTTCATTAGAATTGGAAGTTAAGTAGGAGCATTATCCCTGAGTGCAATAGATTGTTTTATTTGAAACCGCTTTTAGTCTAAGCTATCCACAGATTAACTAATAACGTGTAGTGCGACTCTGGTAGGTACCTGCCTATCTGTTATAAATGTAGGTAAAGATATTATTATGTAAGTAGTAGGTACATTACTGCAGCGGCCAGCAAGAGGCACTGATAGACGAACGTCTAAGTGTGGGCCGAGGCGAAGTCGAGGCACACACCTTTAATACAAATCTTGTTGCGAGTTTATGCGATATGCCACCTCTTATCATATACCTATCAAATATTTACTCATTGCCAATGTACCTACCTACTTATTTCCTTGTTTCTTTCCACAGACCATATAACCACTTGACTGCTCATACGGCTTCCCCTCAGCTGCCAAGACTATGACAATAAAAAGCTAACGTATCGAACCAACACGACAGTACCAGTTTGACTGAGCGTGGAGAACAAGTGGATGAAAAATTTTTAAAACAAATTCAATTAGGTATGCCTTATTGTTCAGTAAAGTGGTACCGAAAAAACAGGTAGACATCCAGGTATGCAAAGGATGGAATTACGTTTCACAGATAATTTTAGTTTATTAATTATTGGAAGAAAAAAAAAATACACAAATGAAGTAATTAAACAGTGACTCACAAAATAAAAAAAATATGGGAACGCGTTGATGTCTTTTGCCATCCCGTACTATTATTTGCAGTTGTAGATAACGCCGTCTCTTTTATTCTATGGCACGTGTAAATTAGTGAGGTACTCCAATATTATCTGGCAATTTATCGATTGTATATATCGACTGTGAGGAAAATAATTCTTCTATACAATATATTCATTATATTAAGAGTGCATAAAAATACAAATAAATATTCGGTGTTTTATTTATATTTATTTATACCTTCACGTTATCATCAATTATGTAGTAACATTTATATATGTTTATAGTATTTATTAAAATTTTATAAGCACTAACTCCTGCTTTAGCGATCTCAAACATTGAAATTTTAACAACAACAATTACAAGGGCTGCGATGTCAATATGAAAGTTTAAGTATTTCTAAATAATGCTTCTTTCGGTTGGATGGTACTGTTAAACTGTCCAATGGATGTCGCTCCGTCCCCGAAGTTAGGTTAGTCAAATAGAGAGTTAAATAGACCAGAACCTCGGTGGCCTAGTTGGTCAATGGCGTCTGACACGGAGAGTCAGAAGACGCGGGTTCGAATCCCATCCGAGGATGGAATTTTTCTGTCTATAAATTCTAATATTTATATATCTTATCTAATAGTAATGTAAATAAACACGCGAAATAACCCGAGTGTAATATGAAACATAATAATAATGGTCTTAAAATGAAGTACTATGGACATATACTTAATATATTTTTAAATAAAATCACTATACCTAGCACCTACTCTGTTTGTGCCTCTTTAAGTGACTATTTAGTTTGACTAATTGGATAATTCTACTACTTCTTCTCTGCCCAGCTGGCATCTTTTTATAGGATTTAGATATACACACATAGTTATTTTTAACAATAACATGGAACCGGCTTCTAAAAGTAAAAAGTGCGAGTCGGTTAATAATATATATAATTTGTAGGTTGACAAATTTTACGGTAGTACAAATCCAGTATTGTATAGAATGAGGTGTTGTATCCTTGTATCCTAATGACTGTATAATATACAGTGCCGAAAAAGTATATAAATATAATCTAATTGTTTGTTTAAAATCATTACTTAATCACATTTTGTATAAAGGCTTTGGATACTTTGTACAATTAAAACTATTTTAAAATTATAACGATGTTGTTTTACTGTGGTAAAGAATAAATAATTATTTGATGGTGGTATTAAGTAAATACTTACATACTGAATAATCAGTAAGAATACGATAAACAGACAGTGATAACTATTTTTAAAACGCAAAATATACATACTCAGATCAATGTGTTCTGTTTCACCGTGAAACATTGAATGAATGATTAAGATAATTTCATTAATAGAAGTTTTTTTTACATAACCTTATTTGCTTAATACTTACATACATAGTTCAGATCTATGTACAGTTAAGGGTTAGACGATAAATGTATAAGTTAGATAGAGAGATAGACGATATAAGTTTAAACGATAATTTGTAGTGAACTTTATCGACAACTAAGGTGATTACATAATGCTGTACCACAACACTATTTAGGTACTATGAGTAGAGCTACATTTTGAGCCACCCAATCAAAATCCTTTTTTGTACGTAGCCCCCCGACCCGCAGTGGTGACTTGTGTACTTAGAAGAAATTGAACTACACGCAGTCAAGTGGTTATATGGTCTGTGTTTCTTTCTCACTCTAATATATACCTACCTATATTAGATAGAGGTATATTAGAATGCATAATCACAGCATAAAAATCGTACATTAGGCCAACGCTTTTAATGTCACGCGAAATGCCGCTATTGTGTAGGTATGCGGCATTTCTGTAGGGTTGTCACTACACTACAATATTTCTTTTTGTATATACTGGTTCCATATTTGTGTATGTGTTCGTAGCATGTGTATGTAGAGTACAAGGAATAAAATGAAAAAATATAGAACAATATATACGACGAGTTTTGATAATAATAAAAAAAATACAAATTAGCTAGGTTAGTACAACTAATACCTAATTATCTACAATTAGGAGAGACCTTTTAATAATATGCTCAGAACAGTAAAAATAAAAGAATGAAATACTGATTCTTATAAAATCTACAAATGCGAAACTGAATGGTAGTTTCGACATTAAATAGATTTAGGTACTAGTTTTAAGATTAAGAAGAAAACCGCCATCTTGAATCTCGAAATAAATAAGATATTCGTAATCGGCACCCCCGGAAACCATGGAAACGATACCCATATTGATGCTATTTAAAAATTCGCGTCCGCCATTTTGGATCTCGAAATATATTGTTATATTCGTAATAGGCATTCGGCACCCCCGAAAACCATCCTAAGAAAAGACAAAAATCTCGTAAAACAATATTGTTATGTTTTTATAGTATTACTTTTTTCAAGCACTAATGCCTGCTTAGCGATACCAAACATAGATTTTTTTTAGAGAGAAAAATTCACATCCTCGGACGGGATTCGAACCCGCGTCTCCCTCTTCGAATCCGTGTCAGACGCTATGACGATCTAGGCCACCGAGGCTCGAGGTCTGAGCATCGAATTTTAACTCTATCTGATTTTAACCGTGTTACGGGGATGGAGCAACACCTATTGAACAGCTTTGACTGCACAAGCCAATCAAAAGAATAATTTTTAGAAAAACTTAAATTTTCGTATTGACGTCACAACCCTTTATAATTTATATAGTATTACTTTTTTTAAAGCACTAACGCCTGCTTAGCGATAGCAAACATTGAATTTTTTAGAGATAATAATTCACATCCTCGGACCTCGGAAAAAAGTTCAATATTATTATGCTATTATAATATATATGCTAGTATCGCTGTGCTTATTGATTTCTTATCAAAAATCATACAAAGTATATTAAAATGTAACGTCATAAATACAAATCAAACGATCGACGAAATCAATACGAGATATGCAGTCTCTCACAGCATAAGTAGTATAGTTAATGACCATTATACATAATTTTAACTCAACGAAACACTTAAAACAATCACATTAAAAAGCGTCAACCCCGACTAACATGTCCCAAACGAGTGTATGGCAGTTTGGGCTCGCTACCGTCCCTCTCGCACCACGCAAACCCCGCACGATTGCTCTGTCTAGACGTCTCCGTTAGACGACTGTAAAGCCCTTTACATACGATGCAATCCCGAACGCAACATGCTGTAGCAATCTGCTGTAGTCGCGGTTGTACGTACTCTACTCACGATGCAGCGTCGATTACAATTTCATTCCGCGTTGGATCGCTACACGTGAATGAAAATGGCTCAAATGCTGTCCAAATATTAAAAACGGGTCTTGCAATTGCCTTCGCTGAGTTCGCTGAACTATACCTACTGAGACTGAGAGACAATAAACATTAATTTTTACTTTGAACATTAACACGTTCATCGCCATGGTGGGTCAAAATGACCGGCACTTGATCTACCCATTGGGGCCATGGGGGGTCAAAATGACCGGCACGCCAGACCCTACTTTGCGAAGCCCGTTCGCGCCGCAGAATGCAAAAGCTGTGTATTCAATCATACAATATGACCGGCGCGGCCCCAATGAACACCTGTAACCACTTGGTTTTTTGATTTTTTGATGGCATACCTATTTTTAGGACTTAGAGAAAAAAGTTAAAGAATTAGTAATATGGTCCCGTTTTATTTATTTTATTTTATTTTATTTTACGTGTCTACGAGCATAACGCACGTTGTCTCATCGATCGAACGCTCGATACGCTGACCGGCATTGTGACCGGCACGGCCTGAATGTAATAATTATTCCGTTTAGGCCACGCCGGGTCGTTATGACCGGCACTTAAAAAAAAACCTAAAATAAAGCCAAAAAAACCAAATGTTACTGTAAAACTTGTATAAATGAACAAATAGAACTGAAAATAATCATAAAAACCAATGACATTTTTTTATGATTTTGTAAAATATTAGTCGGCGATGAACGTGTTAATAGATGCACAGCAATACTACAATATATAATACGTACCTATTATTATGTTATCGAATAATTAAAATCATTATTCTCATTATGTCTAGAAAAAATTGGATAGGCAGGAACAATGGCTTGTCAACTATTTTCACAAAGAAAAAACATCAGCTGCTAATAAAAGTAAAAATACGCCATAACTATTTTATTATTCCACAAATGTGGCAAGACATTAATAGATTTCTGAAATTCTTATCGTATCCTATTATTCGTATACATTTTTGCATCCATTTACTACTACAATTCACAGCGACGGTAGTTACGGGTGGCGCGGCGGCACGATCGCGACTGAGCCCAGATTGCATGCAACCGCACTACTCACGTTAAAACGCAGCTTACAATTTGCTGTAACAATCTGCTGGATGCTAGGACGTACGATACGACGTCCAACATGTTGGAAGGGAGTCACAACACGCCTAAATACGATACAATTTGCTGGATCACAGCAGATTGCTACAGCATGTTGCATTCGAAATTGCATGGTGTGTAGAGAGCTTAAGCTTTACATAGACTGTGGCATAATCGTCCTCAAACTATGCTTTGACTATCTTAAACATCGGTTATCGGACGCATGGCATAGTTTGAGGACTCAGTCGGTAGGCAGATTAATATGAGTATTGGGTAGGTACCTACCTAACGCGCCCGGAATGTCCCCAAATAATACCTTGCCCTGCTAAAAAAAAGCCGTTACAACCGTCGGCTACTTCAAAGTGCGCTCAGTTGCCAGGTAGGTTATTTTAGATAGGTACATAACAACTACGCTTCGAATGGCCTGAAATCATACTTTGTATACCTACCTAGTTACGATACGACTCCACAGAATACGTAGGCAAGACCTATACCACAATCTAAAAAAATCCTATAAATTTTTTTATACTGTGCCTATACTAACGTATAGAGAATACCTATGTACCTACCTATGATTAAAGATAATATAGGTAATGAAAGAAATACCGCACGGTTGGCTTTGTTGCCAGCCGTCGGTGAGTGGCGACATCGCGGACCTGATTCTTCCTGGGGCTAAATGAGGCCCCTGCCTGACCCCGGCTTGCTTCAACAGCCCGTCCGGGGATGGAGATGGAGACACAAGAGCAAACACCAAAAAGCTCCAAGAGTGGAGTGTTAAAAGGCATTACGCTGGACGTTGCGCTCAAATGAAACCGCAGCACACCACTCGACACTCTTTATTTACCCACTCATGTTGCCGATTTCGCTGCTTGTTGCCTATGGGGGACCCGTTTAGTCAGTGGCGGCTCGCCACTGGCGAGTCATCACCTGACTTAGAAGTTTAATATAAGATATGAAACCAATGAGATTGTATGAAACTAAATTGGCAGTTGCCGTAGTCTCAGGTGGAGGGAATTCATGCAGGGAGATGTTCCCGAACTCCCGTACCAAGTTATGATGTATCAGAAAGAATTTGAAGGTGGAAGCCGGAACCTCGCTCTTTAGACTTATATAGCTGAAAGTACCTGGCTCACCGGGAAAGGATGGTAAATGTAAAGAAGGGTAAAATGTACTCACGGTTGAAGGCAGTCGGGCGCGTCACGCCGGTCCACTAGAAAATCCTTGGCCTTTCGGAGACCAGAGCACGTCTCCGTTACAGGACACACTACACAAACAATCAGCCCTTCCCTGGGTCGACCCAACACACTCCGGTTCCGCAGTTCTTAAGCCGCAAGACAAACTTCCTTCGATTTACTTTTATTGAATCCGCCACTAACGGTTGCAGCGAGCGAACTAACGTTTTGTTAGTATCTGACATTTGTTTACATTTTGTGGGTGGCACGGATGCTTCACTTTTCTTCGGTTAGGTGGCGCGAGTTTTAATTTTAAGGTATTTGGATTGAAGTTGGAAGGAAAAGGAAGGCAAGCCAGAACATAATCACACGATTAATACAATGTCTCCGATCTGGATATTGGCTTGGTCTTGAAACCATTTCGCACGTTGTTGAAGGGTGTGGAGATAGTCCTTTTGCCAAATACGCCAGAAAGATTGGGTAAGTTTTTGGAGCTGTTGCCAGCGTGCAAGAGGTGAAACATGCTTATCAGTGAGTTCAGGCTCAGGCAACGATACTAAAGGCCCATTAGCCTAAAAATGACCTGGAGTAAGAACATCTACTTCCTCCGGATCAGGAGATAGGGTGCAAAGGGGCCGCGAATTCAGCACCGCTTCGACCTTGGTTAAAACCGTCATGAGCTCTTCGAGCGTCAAGATTTGTGACCCTACTACGCGCTTCAAGTGGAACTTCATGCTGCGCACTCCGCTTTCGAAAATTCCACCAAAATGACTGGCGGTAGGTGGATTTAAGTAGGGTATTATTGGGCGTCCTACTCCACCTTCCGTTTCTGAGGCTCACTCCGTTCGCCTCATCCACTCTCGGTGGAGTAGGACGCCCAATAATACTTCGAGATCGTGCAACATATGAGCTTACCTTGATTAAGATATCATCGAGTGTTTGGTCTGGGCGCTGTTCCACTGCACTACTTCACTACATCAACAAAGATTTACAATTCAACCCTATTCCACTTTTCCAGTTTTTAAACCTAACCGGATTTATATTATTTTATATATGTCGATGTAATAAATGAATCTACTCATTAGAGAGAGAGACCACTGTCATTTGACCGGTAAATATCGCGGCACGGCTCATAGTTATTGTAACTTGCAATATAAATTGCCTACATTTTTACCAGTGTTTTTTCATAATTTATCAGGTTATGACTGTCACCTTTTCATTAAAGAATTAGGCAAAGCTCCTGGGTCTTTAAAAGTAATACCTAAAACAAAAGAAAACTATATTTCGCTCACAAAGTTCATTCCTATTTCGAAAGAAGAAAGTATAAAGGTTCGCTTTGTAGATTCTTTCAAGTTTTTAGGGACTAGTTTAGAAAAATTAGTTAATACAATGAAAAAACAAGAGTTTAAATTACTCAAATCGTATTTTCCTGATACAAGACAATTTGAGCTCCTTACTCGAAAAGGAGTATATCCGTATGATTATATGTCACAATTGAACCGTTATGAAGATACGTGTTTGCCCAGCAAAACTAATTTTTATAACTCCTTGACAAATGAGCTTATCACTGATGACGACTATGCACACGCGCATTCCATTTGGTTAGAGTTTGATATAAAAAATATGGGTATGTACACAGATTTATATCTTAAAACCGATGTGTTATTGCTCGCAGACGTGTTTGAAAGTTTTAGAAAAACTTGCAAACGGTATTATAATCTTGATCCGGCATTTTACCTGACAGCACCAAGTCTATCGTTCGATGCAATGCTTTTGAAAACAAGCGTTAAATTAGACCTTATTAGCGATGTAGAAATTTTTAGAATGATACAAAAAGGTATTCGCGGAGGTATTTGTATGTGTTTCAAACGACACGTAAAAGCCAATCACAAATATTTAGATACTTACGATCAGACTCGTCAAAATTCATTCATCATTTATTTAGACTGTAACAATTTATATGGACATAGCATGTGTCAATATTTGCCGTATTCAGATTTTAGATTTATGTCGAGCAATGAAATAGATAATTTACATTTGAACTTGACTGATATTAGTGATAACGTGGAATATGGATATATTCTCGAAGTTGATTTAACATACCCTGAGAATTTACACACTGAACACAATGACTTTCCATTTTGTCCAGAAAAGTGCTTGCCCCCTGGTGGTAAGAATAAAAAACTAATACCAAACTTGTATGATAAATACCACTATGTTATTAATTATACTCATTTAAAAACTTGCATACGTCACGGTTTAATATTGAAAAAGATCCATCGCGCTATCGTTTTTAAGCAAAGTAATTTTTTTAAAAAATATATTGATCTTAACACTCATTTACGTCAAAAAGCCGAGTCACAGTTTGAACAAGATTTTTTTAAATTACTAAACAACAGTATTTTTGGTAAAACTCTAGAAAACAATGAGCATAAAATTGATTTAAAGTTAGTAAACAAATGGCATGATTTAAAAAATAAGACCAAGAAATCAACATGTGCTGAATCGCCAGCCCATATTTTCATAGTGCTTCAGTATTTTCAGATGATTTGGTAGCAATACAAATGAAACCTTCGCGTGTTATTCTTAATAAACCGATATACATAGGTTTCGCTGTGTTAGAATTATCAAAGAGTCATATGTACGATTTTCACTATTCTACTATAAAACCATTTTATGGCAATAATGTTGAATTATGCTATACTGACACTGATAGTCTTGTTTATAATGTAAATACGAATGACTTTTACAAAGATATTAAAAATTATTTCCTTAAATATTTTGATACTAGCAATTACAATTCTGATAACAAGTTTGGCCTGCCAATTATTAATAAAAAAGTACCTGGGCTCTTTAAGGACGAAATGGGAGGTAAAATAATTAAAGAATTTGTAGGACTGCGTTCAAAGCTATACTGTATAAAAACTTTAGACAAAACAATAAAGAAAGCAAAGGGAACAAAAAAAAAAAGTGTAACGAAAAATTTACATATGATAGATTATAAAAATGTTTTGTATAATTGTAATGTCATCCGCAAGAAAAATTTACTCTTTAGGTCAATCAAACATGAAATATTTACACAGAGTGTTAATAAAATAGCACTTTCTAGCAATGACGATAAACGTTTGCTATTACCTGGTAAAGTATCTACTTTAGCTTGGGGTAATGCATCTATATTAAAGTAATGTATCTATATATTTCTAAATTATTAGTTATAAATTAAATGTTTCTACTGTATACAGAGTAATAAATAGTTATAGAATACTATGTGCTAATGTAACGTAAATATTATTTAAAGATATTAAAAATAGCTGTGTAGTAAAATAAATTGTAAGTTTTATGTGAAAATAAATACATTTGTGTGAATATATAGACTCTTTTATTTTTATCCATTTAAGTAATACCTACCTACCACGTCTATGAATGTACTATACCAAATAGAAGCCAGTCGTACATTCAATAAAAAGGTACCCTGTTATTGTTTTCAGTAATTAACTGGCATTCATGTTCAAACCTGTTGATATTATTGTCTCTCAGTGTTTAACTGGTAGGTACCTATACAAAATATATAGAAAGAAGTTCAAACTTGTCGAAGGATTTACAAGCTTTAACCTGTTGACATACGATGATATTGTTAATCAGTAATTAACTGGTATAAAATAAGGTTATAAAGTTTTTGAAATATATCACTTACAAAGACAAGTTGAAACCTGTTGTATAATTTACAAACCTGTCAAAACATGATATAATTTTTCTCAGTAAGTAACTGCCATACAAAACATATAAAGTTTTGAAATATAATATTAGTCAGGTGTTTCCAACACTCATTGTGCTCGAGAAACAAGTTCAAACTTGTTGGAAGGAAACATCAAATTGTGTCATAAGTTTTATGTTACACTATGCATTCGCCGTACAATAATATTAGTTTATTAATCATTAAGCTGGTGCTTGTTGTGGTGATCACATCGATTTAATAAATCGTAAGTACCTATACATATTTTACGAATCTTATGATTATAGGATTACCTTTTATATGTACAAATAAATAATTTCTATTATTGTTTCAGATTATCATCAATAATGAATGATTCACCTGATATTTTCTCTCAGTATGGTCAAAGATTTCCGAGCCCAAATCCAAGCTGGCATATTCCTGAACCACAAGACGAACCGGTCAATAAAAAATCGAGGACGAGGCGGGAGCCTCAAAAACGGAAGCAACTTAATAGTTACGTGATCAATAATCAAAAGAAAAAAGGCTTAAGACTCCTTCAAATACAAGTGGTAGACCTCAGTGAAGATGATAATAATATACTGATCAGTGCGCAATACGTAGTGAGTGAATCAGTGGACAACATTATGGATGAGGCAGAAAGATTAGTGAACAAAATATCGAAAAAACTATGTGAAGACTCTAGTTATGTGTAAATATTAAAGGTGTGTTGGTATAAGAAATGTTACTATTTTAATTTCATTTACTGTAAATAATTAAGAATTTAGATGTAATCAAAATGTTTAAATTTATGCAGTAAGTAGTTAAAGTATATAAGTATTTAATTTCTTGTTATTAAGTTTTATGATAATGAAATATGAACACTGTATGTTTAGTGTATAGGTATGATGATATAATAAATAAAACTGCTATTAGTTATAAATCAATTATGTTTTATTTTTTCTAAACAAATCAAACATATACATGTGATTATCAAAACACCATTTTTTAATACATATAGCATTATTTAATGCACAGTTAATTTTATGATGCACACAGTTAAAGTCAGTTTTATTTTTTTTAAATTTTTTTTTTAATGTTGGAAGATTAGGACATCCCTTTTCACCAATATCAATCACTTCACACTTTGTACACAATTCTTTAATCCACTGTATTTTTTCCAAACCCTTTGTCATTATTTTTTTATTCTCGAGATATAATACTATAACACGTAGAAAAACACTGTTTTAAACTATCACGGTTGTTCTCTAAAATTATATGATTATTAACGGGATATTTACCGTGGTAAGGTTGTGGAATGAGCTCCCGATATTTCGGCGCAGTTACATGCACCATGTTCACGGGAAGACTGAAGAATGCGGGTGGTTGGTCAAAAAGTTTAAAAGTTAGGTGCAGACATAACGATCTACCCTCTTTCTTAGTCTTTTGCTACGGTTATCACTGGAACTCGAACTCGATCCTAAGTCCCGACAAAACACACTCACTGTATCACTGCGTATAGTATTTTGAACACATTTTGAACGCGGACTTTTATTTTTAAAACAACCTAATACTGGATTCCACGCACTGGCGAGTTGAAAACCATCACCTCGATTGAAATTCTGGCATTTCGAGATCTCAATAGTTTCCTTTACTAGCCTTGGTATGTAATGGCGTTCGGTGGACAAGATTTTAGGGTTATGGAATTCAATCCAGTGGTTAGGACCCGCGTCCAGCAGATGCTCAGCTATGGCAGATTTGTGTCTTTCATTGTTTTTTACTGCCTTTATGTGTTCCTTGATGCGGCATGAAACAGTTCGCTTCGTCTGTCCTATGTACGAACTTCCGCAGCTGCAGTTAATTTTGTACACCCCGGGATGCTGAAAAGGAATCTTGTCCTTAGGGGAACGCAGACATTGCGCAATCTTCTGATGAGGAGTAAATATGGTCTTGATAGCATATTTGTCAAGAATTCGACCTATTTTGTCTGTGACTCCTTTAACATATGGCAAAAAGGTCGGCTGTCGTTCCACCTTCGGTTTCATCAGTTTCTTCCTTGGCTTGGTTATACCGACCTGAGCCTTATAACCATTCCTGCATAACACCATCTGTACGTGGGATAGTTCCTCTTCAAGGTGTTCTGTATCGCACAGATCATAGGCCCGATTTGTCAGTGAACTGACCACAGAATTAAGATGCCGGGGATGATGGTGAGAGGTGGCATGCAAGTACAGGTCTGTGTGGCTCAGAGACCCGTCTTCCCTCGCTGTTATTCGAACATCCAGGAACGGCAACACTCGATCTTTCTCAATCTCAGCCGTAAACCGCATAGCGTGATGAACACTGTTTAAATGTTCCAGGCATTTGCTCACTTCTGTTTCACCGCCCTTAAGTATGCAGAAGATATCATCTACATATCTCTTCCAGCACTTGATTTCTACGGGACAGGTGGATATAGCCCGGTCTTCAAAGTGTTCCATCCACAGATTAGCAACCACAGGGGCCACTGGACTACCCATTGCTACTCCATCTATCTGCAGGTAAAACTGGCCTCTATATAAGAAATAACTGGAAGATAAACAGTGTTCCAGCAGTTTGGCGTATTCCATCGAAATGTTGTTGTCAGACAGTTTCTTCTTTATTACCTCTAAGCATTCCAGTACCGGTACCTTCGTAAATAGAGATTCGACGTCAAAACTGACCATGATCTCATCACTTTCAACCCTAGTCTGCTTCAAAAGGCTCACCATATGTCTAGAGTCTTTTACAAAAGATGGCGTCTGACTTGTCAGTCCCTGAAGTACACGTGAGACTTGTCGCGCCAGGTCACAAGTTGGGGAATCAATTTGGCTGACTATTGGCCGCAGTGGCACATCTCTTTTGTGGATTTTGGGTAAACCATACATTTTCGGTGGCTGTGGAGTTCTGGGTCGTAGGAGCTTTTTCAGAACGTCATCAGAGAAGACCTCGTGACATTCTCTTATCAAATGGATGGTCTGCCGAGAGAATCTCGCTGTAGGGTTGTACTTCACTGGTTTATATGTTGAACTATCACTGAGTAGACCCTCCATCTTACGGTCATACTCGGACACATCGAGTACAACAGTCGCGTTACCTTTGTCAGCTTTTAATACCAAGATGTCCTCATCTTCGCGTAACTCACGTAGTGCTGCCCGTTCCTCCGGCGTGATGTTGCTACACGGTAGTTTCGCATGACGTAACACTGTCGCGACATCTTGCCTTAATGCGTCGGCGTCATTGGTTGGCACCTTGTTTTTAACGATGGTTTCTTCTATGCAGCCAATGACATCTTCGAAAGGTATGTAGAAATTCTTGTAATGGCTTCGTAGAAATTCTCTATAATCTATGTAACCCTCACTCCAGTAAATTCCTCGATTTCTTTCTAACCATCTTACTTGCTTCTTTTCTTCATCAGACAAATAATGAAACGAATATGGTGGTTTTACTAAGAATGTTTGTGTAAGCTCCTGACTTACAATGGCCACTTCCTTCACGATAAAATTATTTTGAATATCTTTAAATCCTTGGAGGTCAACTATGATGGTATCTACGTTCATGATATCTTCTTTACGATGCTACTTAATGGTTTGTATTCAACAATGCAGTCGTTCAGAATGAGACAATAAGCGGCTGTCTGATCTGGTAGTTCCGAATCACTCTCAATTTCTACTCTTACATCTACAACAGGACCCGTCTTTAGATTCTCTGCTTGTCTAGAGCAATCAACCACAAACAGCGGTGCTAAATCTTTAAACTGTTTCTCACTTAACAACGGTTGTGGACAACGTCCGTAATACGACTGTTGAAATCTGATATATTGCTCGTATAATAAAGCAATCCTGTTATTAGCAAAATTCGCGTTAAGACTTTCATATGGAAAATAAGTTGAATTAAGGTACACTTTTACGTCACGAACATTGCAGTGATCGAATTGAGACATGTCAGAACTTGCACTATTTTTCCTATTTGTCTGTAAGCCTATAATGACGTATCTTGGTTTTTCGATTTGAGATGCAGTTTTGATAGACCATGTATGCTTTGTAGTTTTAGGTAAAGCTGGATATTCGTACAGATCCCAATTTCGGTAAATCATCTGAAGCGGTCGATCTTTTTCTAACAGTTTAAGCAAAGAAATTTTTTCCTTGTCTGATACTTTAACATGTGGTACACGCCATATGATTTTGTTGATGTGAATGTCATCCACTACTTCCCCAGGGTTAAGTTTTACAGCGTTTAAATTAGTGTTACTTCGTAACAGTACCAGTTCGTGTCTACTAATTATAACGACTTTTTTAAAATCTTCCGCAAAACCGAGGATATTGCGAAGTGGGATAGAAGCAGAAAAACTTCCTTCGTTAATATTTTTTACACCGTCGATATTCCAACCCCAGGCGTTAGACATCTTTGATTCACTCTCATTCATTGATATTAACGATTTCATGGTTGTAGTTATACCAGCATTTTTTATTTTATCTATCTCTACTCCATTTAGCTCATACCTAATATCTTGAAATAGGTAAAGTAGAGCATTGTTGGTGAATTGGACACTAGTAGCTTTGTCTTTCGGATCCTTTTTGCTGACTATAACGGTTCCTTCCAAATATAAAGTGCTAGCTGACGGTAATATGTACAGGTCCTGTTGGTTGATAGGTATACGTATTTCATCATTTCTATTAAAACTTGTTACGTAGGGTTTGTAAGAATGAAATTCTATGCCTTCTATCGTGGTGTCGTAAGTCGGAGTGGATAAAACGTCTAAGATATTCATTCTAGTAATCCGATTGCTTTCAGGAATGCTTTATTGTCTTTGGTTAATTTTATTTTCTTCTTAGAGCGGGGTCTTGTATGGCGGATAGCTCGAGTAGAACTGATATTTTTTACTTGTTGAGGTACATATTTATTGTAGTCAATCATTTTTTCGTCTGAGATGCAAATACAGCTGCACTTCTTCACCACGTAAATTTATTAAGCGATTCCTTATATCTAATAGCTTAATGTGAATACAGCTTATATTGTTTTGATTTATCGGAAAGTATATTGCGTTCTTCGGTATTTCTATGATCCTGTATCCAGGTGGCACGTTGAGTGCAAATTCGTGAATGATGTGACTTGGTTCGTTGTTTATAAACGACCCACTAACAATATCACATTCAACCCTGATCACGGTCGTAGGTAAAATGTTGACTGGGAACTGTGATACATGCCATTTATTACCTTTTAAAATCTGCTTATTAAATCCTAACAGTCTTCTGAAAGAGCCTTCTTTGTTAAAATCAATGTCTTTTGTACAGAAAATAGTAGTTTTTAACGTATTGTTATTGCACAGTAGTTTTATAGTTGCATCATTTATTTCAGTTTTTAAATAATCACTGATATCTTGCAATTCATAAGTGCCTTCCGGTATTTCAATAACTTCGTTAGAGCCATAATAAAACTTATTATTACTTTTGTCAACATTTGGAATTGAATTAAATGTTGAAAATTGCAATAAGGCACACTCATAAGCACCATCTAGTTGCAATGTATTTGGATAGTATGTAGATAACGTTGACGAATTTCCAGTTATTGACAATGTGAGTGACATTGTGATAATGCTTGAATTCAAAGAAAAACATACATTTTATAATTTTTTATTCCAAAAAGTTAGCAGGTACTCTAAACATAAGTGACCACAATTTACTGTATTGAATCTTTGATATCTTGTGTAGTTATAATAAACATTACAATTCTTAAAATATCGCATTAATTCTGCTGGAGGTTTTAAATCTCCATAGCTATCAAAATATTCACAATACTTGTATAATTTAACATAAGCTACCCAATGAGTTCCTTCGTTCTTAGAATCGTCTAAGTTTACGATAGCGCATTCAATTCTCTTCGGTTTTCTTGGTAACTGATCCTTCATGTAGATCCCTCGGAAATATGGGATGTCTCTTGCATACTTTTGAATATCTACATTAGTCAGAGGACGATCAGGTAGCAAACTTTCTAGTTTTTTGATGATTTTATAAACAATCCTTTACCATTTTTGTACGGTTTAATGTATAAACCCTTGCCCAGCACCGAACCTTCCATAGCCTTATTGTGTCGTTCTGTTTCTCGCAAATTTTGCTGAGCTGCTTTGTAATCGTTTACAGTTTTTGCAATACCAGCAGCACCACCAGCTGAAGCGCCTAAAGCTGATAAACCAGCGAAAATAGGGATTAAAGGCAGGACCCCTCCAGTTTTTGGCAAAGGTATTACTCGCGGTACTCGAATTCGATTAATTTCTGGAAACATTTTTTTAACTGCTAAATAAGCAACTTTAATCAAAGTTTTACTATTCTTAGGCTTCAATTTTTTTATTTTTGCTCTTATTTTTGAAACCAAGCTTCTGAAGGTTTTAACTCCGGAACCAGACTTCAGTTTTGCTTTCATAACCTTGCTCACTAGCCATGAGCTTAACTTTTCACCTTTTCCCGCATCTTTTGATTTAAGTCTTTGTTTGGCCATGTTGAGTAATTGTAAGTCAGCTTTGTGACGATGGGATAGATCTGTATGATTTGCGTAAGCAATGTCGTGGTGCATGCAAGCTTCATCTAGCTTATTTACACCTCGATCACCTCGTAATAAACGTTTTTGAAGTTTAGTTCCTGGTCCGCAATAATTGTATCCAGGCAAATGAACTTCAAACGGTAGATTATTGATTATGTTATTTACTAGTCCACCACCCTGCATTACTCGAAGTGTAATGATAGGAATGATACATCAGCATTAGTTATATATCTTAACTCATTATTGCAGCTTTATCAATCCAACTGTTTTCTTCATCGTTTAGACCTAACCATTTGACGAACAGTTTACGTCCTTTTCTTTTTAAAACTTTTTCTATCAAATAAACATTAGGATGATTAGATTTTTGAAGTTCTTGCTCATAAAATGCTCCTACTATATCTTTCTTTCGTTGATCTTCTATGTGGTATGTTACTGGTATGGTTTTATTTATCTTCTTAATAGTAAATAGTTCAGTTGACCAATTGGGGGTGTAACCTTTTTCGAAATTGTGTTTGTATTTACTGATACGAACACAGTCACCAACTTTGAACTTAGGCAGTCGTTTGATGGATATATGTTTGTATGTTTTTTTAATATTTTCTTTTATTGCTGATTCATTAGATTTATTCACATCAACCGGTTTACATCTAATAGTTCGATGGATTGTGTTGTTATATGTCTTCAGTATATCTTCTAATGTTGAACCTAACCATTTATAGTTTCCATTCAAACTAAAAGATTTATATAATTTATTTTTAACCGTTTTAATCAGTCGTTCTACGATCGAAGCTTTTTTTGTGGAAAACGATGAGTAATGATTAATGTTGTACGTCTTCATGAGCGTTTGAAACGTGCTATTATAAAACTCTGTCCCCATATCAGTTTGTAAATTAACAGGATGCCGATGAGTGCTAAGCAGTATACGTTCAAATGCCCTACTAACCTCAAATTTATTTTTCGATTTTAATGGCTCTGTCCAGGTGTATTTTGAAAAACAGTCAATCACTACTAAAACGTAATTATGTCCTTTATTATACGTTCTCAAGTTTTGCATGTCCATAAGATCTGCTTGCCACAAGTCGTCAATTCCCTTAAGAATAACACAACGTCGAAGAAAATTTCTTCGTGCTGCTTTGTGTATTTCATTTACAATTTCTTTTTTATTAATTTATTTACATCTGCTTTAGTGTAAAACTTATCTTCCAATTGAATTAAAACCTCAGGTATCTTTGCTTTTAAAGTATCCTGAGCTATCTTGTGTACGTCTAATATGATTCGAGATCGTAATGAACCAATCAGTTTATCAAATTCTCTTATCGTTTTAGTATTCAATCGATCCACATAATCCTTATTAACAGCATCGTTTAATTCTACGGGAGGTTTGATTCCTCCCAATCTAGAATTTTTCAGATTGAAATTTCCATTTTCTGATTTTAGTAATGCGTTTTCGTTAAAGTCAAATATTTCTGATAAACGCATTCTTTTATGAATAAAATGACCGAACTTATCGACATTCATGATTAGGTTGTATTGTAATGAATGGTCAATGATAAAATGAAACATAAAAAAAATACTTTACTTATTTATTACTTTACTTTCACGTAATTCTTCAATAATAGATATTATTTCGTTGTCTAAACCTGTGTTACCAGCATCTCGAGATGCAATTAATAATTTTAGCCTTTCCACTAATTCGTTCGGATCATCCCAATACACAAAATCTACGTTTTTCTTCCATTTTTTTGTTAGCGGTAGTCCTTTTCCTTTCGATTGGATACCCTGAACTGTATTTCGCAGTTTGAAAAGAGGTTTAATTACTTGCAAATATTTTTGTCCCTTATAACTTTTTATTGGCTTACTTGGATCAAAGCCTCGTCGATGTGCATTTGTTTCGATTAGCATCGATTTATAATGTTGCATATCACTATCTGTAACCAAGTTCAGGTCCACGTCTTTCTTTAACAGCAACTGCTTCAAACCAGGCGTATTACGGTATTTACGTCCTGCCACGATGATGTATTGATCATTGATAGTTATGCGAGCAGAACCTAACATTAGGTTCCCACGTTCTACACTAACACCAAACGGTATGTCTGTTAACGCATCTGAAGATACTGACCAGGATGACGTATCACCTACTGATTTATATGAAATGTCACTGTCGCTATCAGATTCGTATTCGTTTTCATCTTCCTTGCTGCTTTGATAGTCAGGTTCCTTGTGCAAAGTTTTATCAATAAATGGAACTTCGGTCTCTTCATCTTCCATAGCATGCACGAGAGGAGTTTGCTGACTGGCGCTAGCAATTAAATTGAGAGGTTCTGTTACAGGCTTGAAAACCGATTCCAGTGCTTGTTTATTGTTAATCTCATCATCTCTCATTTTTCGTACTTTTTTCTTCACAGCTTCTGCTGCATCAACAATTTGCCTTTTCAATGATTTATCAATATTTTTAAAATAGGTCACAATTGATTAGGGGTTGTCTGACGAATAATATTACCGCACAGGTAACGGTCTTATATATAACTCATGTTCCTAATCAAAGACTACGAAAGTGTCAAATTTATTTCTGTAACAACCTTTATTCTTGGGACAGTCTTTATTAATTACAACATAATTAAAGGGTTCCCTCCATATTTTAGAACACATTTCACGAAATTCAATCCATGTCATGTCTGTATTAACATGTTCATCATATACGTGCCTCATATTTATTTCATCTTGTTTAAAAAGTACGATTACATTTGCGTTGTCTCTTACTAACTGTTTCGGGATTTTAGTGTATGTTTGATTCACATAAATACAATCAATGTTCTTATGTCTCCCCATCGCAAAATAATCACGCATGTTATTTTGATTTTCACATGCAACATCATCAAATATGATAACAGAATACGGTTTTGCGTCTTGAACACTTAATACCTCTTCATTTTCACAATATTTCTGAAATGAAAGGCTTGGTACACGTTGCAAAACTCGTTCTAAAAAAATATACTTCGGTTGATGTAGGGTTTTTGAATAAACATACACATTTTGAAATCTTAAACCATTCTCATGTATTAGAAGACCAATCAGTAAATTAGTTTTTCCACAATTTGATGGTCCACAAATAATGCACCGAACCGTATTAGGCAATAATTCTCCATGACGTAAATCAGACTTTCCAGCCTCAACGCAGATTCTGTTTAAATCTAACGATTGTGATTGTTTTACAAATTTCATGGCCACCGGTTGAAATAGTTTGATTAATAATGAGTAGATTCATTTATTACATCGACATATATAAAATAATATAAATCCGGTTAGGTTTAAAAACTGGAAAAGTGGAATAGGGTTGAATTGTAAATCTTTGTTGATGTAGTGAAGTAGTGCAGTGGAACAGCGCCCAGACCAAACACTCGATGATATCTTAATCAAGGTAAGCTCATATGTTGCACGATCTCGAAGTATTATTGGGCGTCCTACTCCACCGAGAGTGGATGAGGCATATAAATCCGGTTAGGTTTAAAAACTGGAAAAGTGGAATAGGGTTGAATTGTAAATCTTTGTTGATGTAGTGAAGTAGTGCAGTGGAACAGCGCCCAGACCAAACACTCGATGATATCTTAATCAAGGTAAGCTCATATGTTGCACGATCTCGAAGTATTATTGGGCGTCCTACTCCACCGAGAGTGGATGAGGCGAACGGAGTGAGCCTCAGAAACGGAAGGTGGAGTAGGACGCCCAATAATACCCTACTGATTTAGCTTCCATACAATATCTCGTTTGGCGAGATTAGACTCTAGTGAGTCATTGTTTTTACGAATGAGTTGCTGCAGTTCGTTTAAGTAGCGCTTAGCGCCAATGAAATTTGTGCCACAGTCAGTCACTATGAATGTACAAAGCCCTCGGCGTGATACAAACCGATCTAACGCTGCTAGGAAAGCAGGAGTTGACAACTCAGTTACCACTTCAAGGTGGATAGCTTTAACCGCCAGGCAGACGAAGATACACACGTAGACCTTGTAAGTACGAGCGTTACGTCTACGATTCTCTTTCACAGTGAAATGACCATAAAAATCTATCTCCACCTTCTGGAAACACCTTGTTGGTTTTACTCTTGATGAGGGAAGATCTCCCATCAAAGGCACAGGTTTGACCTTAAAACAGGTGACGCATTTGGATAACTGAGACCGAATTAAATTCCGAATACCAAGTATCCAAAACTTTCGCTGTATTATCGACTGCAGAGTGCGAGGACCACAATGCAGGTAAGTTTTATGAAAATAGTCTATGATCAACAATGATAGACGTGAAGATTTTGGCAACAGTAACGGATGTTTTACGGAAATAGGTAAACTAGAATGTTTAAGTCGTCCCCCCACTCGTAACAAACCTGCATCGTCGACAAAAGGATACAGTTTTCGAATGGGTTTAGTAGCTTTTACTTCATCTGTAAAGTAAAGCATTTGTTCGTGTTTCACGAGACACATCATCGACTGTTCCAAGTCTGATGAACTCAATACCCTCCTATTACTACCGCTTCGCTTAAAAGCTGACAAGGCACACAAGCACCAAGCCAGCACGCGTTGGATGCGAGGTAAAGTGGAGTAACGGTTGAGCAATTTATTAATGAAATCAGGCTCACTAGAGCCAGAATCTGCGGTAGATACATGAGCGGTGGTACGCAACTCAGGGATTGATTTGGACGACTCCCATTCGCACTTCACTGGCCAACTGGAGGAATCGTTAGAGAGCCAACTTGGACCTGACCACCACTGCCTTCGGCTGCAGTGATCAGCAGGGTTATCATGCGTTGAAACATGTCGCCAATTCTCGAGGGCCATGTCATCAAGGATTTTTACGACACGATGAGAAACAAAAGTCTTAAGTTTGTGAGGTTCAGTGTGTAGCCATGATAGCACCGTGCTACTATCCGTGAAGGCAATAACCTTGCGAAGAGGGATTTTATCCCGAAGCAAGTTATATATGTGTTTAAGAACACGCCCAAGAAGGACATCGCCGCATAGTTCGAGGCGGTTTACAGTCAATGGTTTGATCGGCGCCACTTTGGATTTTGCGATCAACAAATGCAAGTCACAATGGTGGGTACCGAGTCTTCTTAGATACGCGCAGCACCCATAAGCCTTGGAGGACCCATCACAAAATCCAACCAGGTCGTAAGTATCATCATCGTTCGATGTAATTCTACGAGGCAATTTAATGATTTTGACATTTTCCATTTCAGAAGCAAAGTTTTGCCACTGATGAGCGATCTCGGGCGGAACGCGTTCGTCCCAACTTAACTGAAGACGCCACATCTCCTGGAGCAACAATTTTGCAATCAGAACCATGGGGCCGAGCCATCCAACCGGGTCATAGATTCGAACAACGTTTGACAAAATCGCCCGCTTTCTTAAACTTGAACTCAGCTCTGATATCGAGTACGTGAAAAAGTCATCGATGGGATCCCACTGAACACCGAGAATTTTAAGAATATATCGGTGATTTTCATCACAGAATTCTTTTGGTATTTGACAGTGTTCTGTAGGTAAAGCCGCAATGAACTCTGGAGCATTGCTACTCCATTTACGGAGTTCGAATTGGGCACAATTCAGTAGCTGAATAAGCTCAGTTTTTAGTTCCACTGCTTGACCGATAGATGGCGCTCCAGCGACTATGTCATCCATGAAGGTGTCATGACGTAAAACTTCAGCGGCTTGCGGGTACTCTTTGCCGTGATCGGCTGCGAGTTGGTGTAAAGTACGAATTGCCAAGTAAGGCGAACTGGTTACACCATAAGTTACTGTGTTTAGTTCGTACTCGCACACTGGATCAGAGGGTGAATCTCTCCACAACAGGCGTTGCCACTCTTTGTCAGACTGACGTAAGTCTATGTTACGATACATTTTTGAAATGTCTGACGTGAAGACGACTGCGTGGAGGCGAAACTTGGTAAGTACATCGACAATATCATTCCGCAGCTTAGGCCCAGTGTAAACACAGTCATTTAATGACCTACCACGCGTTGTTTTCGCACTTGCATCAAAGACAACACGGAGCTTGGTTGTAGTACTCTCAGGGCGGAATACACAGTGATGTGGTATTACGAACTAGCCCGAACCAGGAGTGACAAGTTGCATGTGGCCCAATTTCGAGTACTCGGTCATAAAGTCACGATAATCATTTTTTAAATCAACATTACGGTCAAGTCGTTTTTCTAATTTGAATAACCGTGATTTTGCCATGTCGTGAGAGTCCCCAAGATTTTCACACGGATCTTTTAGTAATAAGGGTACGACATAACGACCATCAGTTTTACGCGACACTAGCGTAGAATACAGCTCTTCGCATTAAGTATCATCGGGGTTCAACGCGACTATACTTGGTGGCTCGTCGACCTCCCAAAACCGCTTGACCACGTCGTCTAAAGCGCGCGTGGAAGCGACGAGGGAAAAGACATAAGGCGGAGGGTGACAAAGGTCATCGACTTTGCCAGTGAGTACCCATCCGAAGACGCTATGCAAGGCGACAGGTAAACCTGGGCCTATTTCTAAACGCTGCCCATCATAAATTTTATGGAATAGTTCCGCGCCTAGTAACAAATCAATGTCAGTTGGTTTGTCAAACTGTTTGTCTGTTAGTACCAAATGTTTGTAATTTTCCCGAATTTGAGAAGATAGTTCGACAACTGGCATTTTATTCGTTATTTTATTAATGACAATTGCATTGATAACAAAGCTCGGGCTCTCAGAATCTAACGGCAGCACCGAGCACGATTTCTCCCCCTTAACCTGATGTACTGCGTTGTTGCCCAGACCTGCTACGGCAAGGTTACAGCGGCGTACAGGTACCCCCAAACGTTGAGCGAGTGATGACGTCATAAAGCTATCCTGAGCTCCACTGTCAATGAGCGTGCGTGCAGTCACAAGGTGAGCGGAGGATCCCCAACCGCGTATACGCACTACACACGTGCCAAGAAGAACAAGGGCGCGACTATGACCAACGTGGGCAGTAGTCGACGCGGCGCTTATAGCAGGCAACTGATCGGCCGCGAGTATTTCCTCGGTGTCCCCGGCGATAACTTCGGTAGAGCTACAGGGCACCGCGACGGTTGAGTTCTCATGGAGAAAAGTATGATGACGTTCACCGCATTTTGAGCAAGTACTTTTTGAAAAGCCTTTAATTACGTTATGAAATGTTCGTTTACACAAACATTTGTGTCTGACACTAATATGCGCCTTTCAGAAATGTTAAGTTTTTGAAACTTAGGGCATTTAAAAAGTGCATGCGATTGACCGCAACACGGACAGTCAGCTGATTTATTTGCAGCGTTCGGTGTCACCGCCGTGTTGGACGGTAATGATAATAATAATAATAATATTTTAAGATGAGACTGAAATTGGCAGGTGCCGTAGTCTCGACCATAGCCCACTATCTCCCGTATCACTAATAAGTACATATCAATAACCATGCCATTTTACCCATTTTTGTAATAGATAACCTGTAACCTTCCATCCAAAATGTTTCTGTTTTTATACTACATTGTATTTTTATACCAAACAGGCCTCTAAGTGTTGGCTACAGCCCCACTTATGCCTTTGTAAAGGACCGGGTGAAACCCGTGAAATTGGTTGAATAAAAATAATAATAATAATATTTTATTCATTTAAAACATAGTTTCATAGTTACATTAAGCATACTTATAAACTAACATGCAAGGTGGAACAAATAAGGTGGAGAAGTAATAAATACATAGTTCAGATGTTCTCGTAAAAATTAGTAGTAAGTTGTAACGTTAGTGTCGTCCTAGCCCTCACGGTAGGATACCCTGAGTCTGTGAGGGCTTAGTTTACTTCTAGAGTGTTTAAGAATTGACGTGCAACAATCGCTGTGTTATTTGTAGATGGTGTTTTTATGTGTGTTGTTATATACATGTGTCTTGCTGGGCTCATTTTATAGTACGTCTTATATATATTAGGCTTTCGTTTGTTGTGGAAGGTGAAATACTGTGAATAAGATTTAGATTGGGTGGTTAGTGAACATGTAGTATCTTTGAATTACTGTAGCTTTAGTTAGAACTAAAGATTACTGCAGTACAGGATGTTTAGGAGGACATGTTACTGCTGCTATATATTTATT
The DNA here is from genome assembly GCA_917880725.1 of Selenia dentaria. Classification (NCBI taxonomy): domain Eukaryota; kingdom Metazoa; phylum Arthropoda; class Insecta; order Lepidoptera; family Geometridae; genus Selenia; species Selenia dentaria. The sequence goes on from OU862879.1 coordinate 20,028,276, forward strand.
CTAAGCAGTTTTTCTGTGCTAGTATAGTCTAGTGAAAGTAGGTAGTCTTTTATTTTCTTTTTACAAACATGTTTCGTGTCCTTGATAATATTTAGTTTCTTGTTCAGTTGTTTATATATGTATGTTCCCAGATAATTATAACACATTTGTCCAATTCTTCTTCTTGTCTGTATTGTATTCCATTTATGATTCCGTCTAGATTTAGTTATTGCTAAATTATCTGCAGTGGGTAACAGGGCAGTTTTATGGAAGCGTAATGCACTTGCTAAAATGTACAGCTGTCGGACCGTTAGTTCATTAATTTCCCTGTATAGCATGTCAGTTGGGTACTGAAAGGGTTTCTTATGTGCTACTTTGAGAACAGCACGCTGTGCACGTTCTGTTTGCATAAGGTGTGTTGCATAAGCGGCGCCCCATGAGGTAATGCAGTAATTGATAAGCGATTTGCACAGAGCCGAGTAAACCATACCTATAGTTCTGAGGTCTGCTACTGCTCTGAGCCTTTTAAATATATGCAAAAGCTTCCTTAAACGACCACTTAAGGTACTTATTTGTTTAGTCCAAGATAGGAGCTCGTCTATGTAGATGCCCAAATATTTAATATCTCTGACTTGTTTTAGGACCGGACATATTGTAGTGTTGCATTGGTGTTGGATGTTAGGATTACAAGTGTGTAGCTGAACACATGGTGGTTTGCTGGGTGCAGTACGTGTAGATATACGAAATGCTATAATTTTTGTCTTATCAACGTTTAACGTCAGCAAGTTTAGTTCCAACCATTCAACAATTTGACGTAGGCCATCATTGGTGACTCTGGACACCGCATCCCAACTATTTTCATGAAATATAATAGCCGTGTCGTCAGCGAAGGCAAACATTTTAGCATTGGTGATACTCAATTGACAAAGGTCGTTAAGGTATGCCAGAAAAAGTGACGGACCGAGCACGCTGCCTTGAGGAACTCCGAAACGCAGTTTTTGGTAGTCACTCAAGTAGTCGTTCACTTTTACACGCTGTCTCCGGTCCGTAAGATACGACCGGAACCATTCCAGCACAGTACCACGGACACCCATGCACTCCAGCTTTTTTAAAAGTATAGGTCGGGAGACGGTGTCAAAAGCCTTCGCTAGATCCAGGAAGACGCCAATACATCTCTGTCCAGTGTCTAGTTTACCAGCTACATAGTCAACTAAGAAAGTAACGGCATCCTCCGTAGATCTGCTGGCACGAAAACCAAATTGGTTGGGAGAAAGAATGCATTCCTTTTCAAGAAAGCTCATAAAACTCTTATTGACAACTCGCTCCAAAATCTTCGAAAGAGTAGATAGCAGAGAAATTGGTCGGAAATTTGATGGAGACTCTGTATCTCCCGCTTTATGTATAGGGCATACATTTGCAGCTTTCAGGGAATCTGGAAAGATACCTGCTTCCATACTTAAGTTGCAGATGAATGCAATAGGGGCAGCTACAATATTTTTGGCGGATTTCAGTAAGTAGTTGGATATATTATCACTGCCTGAAGCAGAATTAATCTTTAGTGCGGAAATGATTTTTTCAACATGACAAGGGTCAGTAGGAGCTAGAAACAGTGAATTAGAAGAGTTGTTTTTCAGCTTTATTAAACTCAGCAGGTCTTCTTCCGTGGTCTGCAATTTATTAAGTATATCGTTGGCCAGGTTTTCTCCAACTGACACAAAATATTCATTTGCCTTGTTTAGGGCCTGCGTGGGAGTGGAAGCTGTTTTGAGTAAATCTGTATTTTTAGTTTTTATTGTTCGTATGTTACAAACATCTTTGATAGAGTTCCAAAGCCTTTTACTGTCTCCGATATTTACTTTTAACAATTTAATGTCGTGTTCATTTTTTAGATTTTGTAAGATATTGTTGCACAAGTTTCTATATTTTTTATAGGTTTGTTTTCTTTGTTTATCATTTGGTTTTTGTTTCGATTTAATCTGAAGTAGATCTCTTTTTTTCATGCATTTAATTAAGCCTGGTGTGATCCAATCCTTACGAATACATTTGGAGTTTGGTACAATTTTGATGGTTTAGTATGTCTCAATTTTTTAGTTTATAATTTGAACAAAATTGGATACTGCTCGATTCGGGTCAGTGTGTGTGTAAAAGTCTGACCAGTCTAGACAGCTTAAGTCTTTAATAACACTATGATAGTCTATTCTAATTACCTGCTTATGGTTACTAATCATATTATCTGGTTTTCCAGCAATCGAGACTAACGTGGCGTCATGGTCCGTCACATTATTGTAGCAGACTACTGTGGAAGACTGATGAGAACTCTTGATAAAAACATGATCTAGGCAGTTATAAAAACGCGTAGGGATTTGATGACCCGGAATAAAACCATGGTATGCAAGTAGTTCTAAGTATGGTATTGCTCTGGGATCTTTTGACGTCAGTTTTATGTCGATATTCATATCGCCGACTATAATAGATGTCTGTCCTTTCATTCCGTCTAGTATCGTTTCTATAGAGGCTAAGAAATTATCTATACTATAGGAAGAAGGGGATCGATATAATGCCAACACTGAGTAATCATTATCAATATTAATTAAGAGGCCAGATGCATTTATTATTGACGGTTCAGTTATGCATACTTGTATACCTATTCTAGACATCACAACAATGCCATCATTTTGGTTTTGGTACCGTTTAGAAAACGTGCAGTTGTAATTATCTAATGAAACTCCTGTAAAGAAAGGATCAAGCCAACACTCTGTTAAAATTATTAGGTCAGGTAAAAAATTAAGTCGAGATAAAAATACTACAAACATATCGAAGTTTTTTCGTATACTGCGGATGTTTTGTGACACTATTATAAATTTCTGTTTATTATACTCAAGGCCGAAATAGACTTCACACATTTCTGGAACCCATGTTTGGTAATTGGTAACGAGTTCCGTATTATCTATATCATTTATTAAATATTGGTTATTATCCATAATTTAGAGAATTAAAATGATTTAACTGTGCGAGCGTTGATAGTAACAGATGTGCAATTTTGTGTGTAGAAGTAAAAGTACCAGTTTGAGTTGACAAGATGTGTATACTTAGTTATAGTTGAACACTGCAGGTAATTATTGTCACAAATAGGATGAGCCAGTGTCCTTGGGCCTCCATAGGAGTTGGTCGTGTCAAAACATAAATCGCAACACAGTTCAATAATAAATGTTATACGGCATACATTTTGTTTGTAGTTGATTTGTTTGAGATGTATAGTTTTATTGTACGGTTGTGTTGAACAGGTTATAAGTGAATAAGTTTGATTATATAGGTATAGGAGTGTAAGACAAGTTATAAATACTAAGTTATATGCGAGTGAAAATGAGTATAAATATAAAGTGCATGTGTTTATCATCCCCTGTATTGTACAGGAATAGCAGTGCTTGACAATGTTATCATTAGCGCAAAAGTGTGACTTTTCATCAATAGTTGTTGCCGGTGTGCCACAGAGAACAGCTGGTAGCTGACACGTCAATTCTTCAACCCTTCTGCCGCAATAAGTATGTATGGATATACCGTATATTTTCAGCAGCAAAAACAGTAACAATTTTGTATTAGGGCTTATTTGATATACATGATACATATTACAAGCAGAAGTTGTTACTTTAGGCTTGTGGTGACAGAGGTATTTTATACAGTTATAAACAGTATTTAATTTAAGAGTTATTAGACCTACAAATTGCCGACATATTAAACATGGACTTCGTTGCTTAAATAATGTTTTGTGGTAGGAACTCACTACACACATATCTTTCACCTTGGTGTCTAGAGAGTGATATAAAGGAAACCGGTGGCAGTTATTAGGTTCAGCTGTAGGGTAAACAGTTATATCAATCTTAAAAATTAAAGGTAAATTAAAAGGTATATATTGACGGAACATTCTAACAAAATAGTAATTCTGAAGGATATTCGTTTCAACTTCGTTCAAGGAACAAAATAGTGTTATAGGTAAGTTAATCTTATAGATACATGTGTTCAGAAAATTAACTAGTTTATCAGTGGCCAACAAAACACAACAATCAACATTTACTAAAATTACATAGCTATTGGAAAACGATCTGATGAAATGATATTGGATCTTGATTGTTTCAACAGTGATGCTTAGGGGGATATTTTGATAGTTTTGAATGTCCATGATAGTGACTTGAGCGCTTATTTTATTACAAAAATAATTAGTTGATTCACAACGTGTGCTGATGCAATAAGGTGCCATATTTGAGCTAATAGTTTTTAAATGGAAGTAAAGATAAGTTATGACGTAGTAAAGACACAGTTTTGCAAATATGTACCTTATCGCAACTATTTCCTGGTTTTCTCGTAGCTTTATATATAAAGCAACAAAAAACTATAACAAATTCCGTATGGAGTTTCGCCAGATCTTTGGAGTAATACATATTTATTAATATAATTGCGGTGACAGTACTATGTAAGTAGTCGGTTACAAATCTAGATTTTAGTTGATACAGGCTAAGAGTGCTTCCCCCCCGAGAGTTCCCGTGGTTTTGCCGTGGCGGGGGGGCTCAGTAGCCGTGGCTTGGGTCACCACGGTGAAGCTAAGAGGAACCAATGGGCCTGCCAGTGATAGCCGATAGCTGGCGGGCCCGAGGTGGGACCGCTCCTATGGGCTTTGCCCTCCAAGTCCACACGGGAGCGGTCACTGTAGGTAGCGGTGGTGTATGGGCGCCACTGCAACTGAGGTGGGCTGCGGTGTCGTATGGGCGGCACCGCGGCTGAGAGTTAGAGGCCACGGCGGGAGAGGAGTGCCGGTGTTACGGTGAGCCGCTCTCCCTGCCTTCCGCGGCCTTGACGGGGCCGCCACCGTTAGATGGCGGACGCGGTGGGGTCGCAGGGGAAGAGGACTGTCGGTATTGAGAGGCGCCGCTGTCCCTATCCTCTGCGGCCGAAGTAGCAGGCGGTGGGGCGGGGGAGTCTGGGGTCCATTTGCGGGCTTGGTCCCCCGTGGCGGTTGCGGCACGCCAAGTGTTCTGGCGTGCTGCAAGAGAGAAGGGTCTGGCAACGGACAGCCGCGGCGGGTTCGCGGTCGTGTGCGAAATCTGTCCCGCGTTCCCGCCAAAAGCGGCAGTGACGGAACACCGCAGAGGTTTGGTGGGACGATGTGGAAAGATTACTCTGCGTCAAAAAAAAAAAAAAAGGCTAAGAGTGCTTGCACCTACTTGATGACTATGATGTGGATTTATAAGTGGGATTTCTGTTACGTGTTTCAGTGACACGTACTGTAGGCTTATTGAATTGTTTCTGTTGAGAACCAGAACCGGAATGGGTACCAGATTGACTGACCTCAAGCACTTTGACATATCCTTGTAAGAAGTATAATAAATCCGAAAAGGTAGGTATTTGTTCCCTATTCTGTAATTCAAAACGCTTACGTGTATCACTATCTAATACATGCGAGGCTAAATAAAATAATAGGAACTCGTCCAATTTATCAATTTTTTATCGCTTTAAGGGCATTAACCGTTTCGTTAAATACATTAGTCAAGTTACGCAAGTCGTGAAAATTACTTGATTTTAGAGGCGAATAATTATTCATTATATTTAAATACGTAACGGCCAAAATTCGTTTATTTTGGAACCGCTCGACGAGAGCATCAAACACGATTTGGTAATTCTCAGACGTGACGGGCACTCCCTTTGCGATCGATAACGCCGAACCAGAAAGACACGATAGCAAATAGTGAAACTTTTCGATCGAACTTAAATTGTTATTATCATGTACAAGTAACGAAAATGTATCATAGAACGTCTGCCAATATTCAATATTTCCGTCAAACTTCGGTAATTCAAGTTTCGGTAAATGCGCTTGCGCGACCGGTTTCGCGCTGTGATAAGACAAGCCGGGCGACACGCTCCGTTGCGTATCGCACTCGGGTCGGCCGGAACTGTGCGCAGGCGCACGACTCGCGTCCGCCGCTGTCTTCGCGGCGCTGATGGCATAGAACATGTCGTCGAACGCTATCGCAGCTTTCATGTCAACAACATCATCTGGCTTTAGTTGTAATTTTAAATCGTTTATTTGGGACGTATAATCTAAGAATTCTTTTCGCACTGAATCAATCCGCTTAAACCTAGCGTCGAATTGAGATTCCGAACTCTTATCAGTTTCAATTTGTTTACACAACTCATATAAAATTTGAATATCTCGAAACGTGTATTCACGTTGAGTAGTAAGCAATTTTAGTCGTCTTTCAATTGCATTCATGTTGGACTTTGCTCCGTCTGTCATTTCGCGTAAACAAAATGTTATGATGCAGTTAGAGTGATGGTAGGTAACTAAGTAGGTAGGTAGGTAGTAGGTACTATATATATGGGAAACGTATATTTATGTGAAACACAACATTATATAGGTACCAATATACCGTATTTTCTCTTTGTTCTTATTATACTATCACGATTTGATATAAGTTATAATATCGAATACCTGTCGGTATGATATAATGTAGTAGCTGTAGGTAGGTACCGACTAATTTTGATAAAATATAATTATTTAATTGTAACGATCGTATGCCGTCTAATCAATCTTTCATTTTAATGTACCAATGTAAATGTATATATATACTTGATCATTCTCTATATATCTATACATAAATACTTGGATAGGTACTAAATAGAATACAACGCAAATTTTCCTAGCGGTACTAAAGATAACCCGACTAAATGACAGTCTTGAAATGTAGGTATACTTTGAACAAGTTAACTACCTACCTACTTTATTTTGTATGTTATTTATTTTAATTTAGATAGAAACGTAATAATTTGTTATTTTCTTTGAAAACGAAAGAATAGGTATAGAAACGAACTGTAATTTTGAAGTTTTCTAATGAAATTGAACCCAAAATTCCATAGGCTATTTGCGCTCGTACGGACCACTTTTAAAATGGAGGGAATTCATGCAGGGAGATATTCCCGAACTCCCGTACCAAGTTATGATGTATCAGAAAGAATTTGAAGGTGGAAGCCGGACCCTCGCTCTTTAGACTTATATAGCAGAAAGTATCTGGCTCACCGGGAAAGAATGGTAAATGTAAAGAAGGGTAAAACGCACTCACGGTTGAAGGCAGTCGGGCGCGTCACGCCGGTCCACTAGAAAATCCTTGGCCTTTCGGAGATCAGAGCACGTCTCCGTTACAGGACACACTACACAAACAGTCAGCACTTCCCTGGGTCGACCCAACACACTCCGGAACCGCAGTTCTTAAGCCGCAAGACAACCTTCCTTCGATTTACTTATATTGAATCCGCCATTAACGGTTGCAGCGAGCGAACTAACGTTTTGTTAGTATCTAACATTTGTTTACATTTTGTGGGTGGTTTCGGTTAGGTGGCGCGAGTTTTAATTTTAAGGTAGGTATTTGGATTGAAGTTGGAAGGAAAAGGAAGGCAAGCCAGAACACAAACCTACCACCTAAAAAGTTTGCTGCGGCGCTATTTACTTACAGACCAATTTTCAATGGTGTTAGTTAATCTCATTGCCAATTTTGATAAAATTTGATAGGTACCTACCTACCTTACTTTATAGAGGAATTTTGAATTATGGTCAAATGGTTTCCGAGATAATCAGTTGTAAATTTCTGCGAAAAATTGACGCTAGGTAGGTATAAAACTAGGTATATAATATGTGCTCGCGAGGTCTAGGTAGGTAGCAAAAAAAACAGTAAGCGACGATTGCATTTTTCCGAATATTTCACAGGTGCGCCTGCGCGAGTGTATAATTTTGATAAATAAGTATCATTTCGAGCAACTTCTGCAACCGCACGCGCGCACGCTAAGTTTTTAAATTGTAAAACTTCGCGCGCTTTTTCCGACGTTTTGGCGCCAACTGAAATCATATAAAGTTAGAAAAGGAAGACAAGAATGTAACATACCTGATAGGGTAGAGAGGTAAAACAAAATGTAGCAGTGACTTCAGCTTAATATCACACGTATTTCTTTTCGATATTTTGGAGAAATAAATTGTAATGTTATTCCAATCCAATAAGTACAGTAAAACTACATAATTATGATATACTATATATAATATACTTACGACTTGATGTATACCTAATAAGCTCCTAACCGTAACACAATACTTATGTGTGTGCGATGCGATATATTAAAAAGGCTATGGACCATGAGTCTGTAGTTTGTACTATGTTTTGAAAAAAATCTATTTTTTTTCCAGGAACCAATGACCACTTTCACATAAATCTCGAAGACGAAGTGACTCGTGGCGCGATTGTACTAAAAGCCGGCGAGTTACTGTGGCCTGCCCCGCCGTCCCCAAGCATGGCGGCCACGCAGACGCCCGCCAAAACCACCGCTGTAGCGAAGCCTGAACCACCGAGCCCGTTCAACGAGACAATGAAAGATGCCTTCTTGTATTCTACCGGTACGTAATTTTACAATAACCTCTACCCTCTAACTTTAGCTCTACCATGAGTTGGCAACATAAATGTCATCTATAGTTAGTCGATACTCTATCTCGCCTACCTATTTCTACCATGACTTGGTAACATAAATGTCATCTATAGTCGATACTCGATCTCGCCTACCTATTTATACCATGAGTTGGTAACATAAATGTCATCTATAGTCGAACCTCGATCTGGCCTACCTATTTCTACCATGAGTTGGTAACATAAATGTCATCTATAGTCGATACTCGATCTCGCCTACCTATTTATACCATGAGTTGGTAACATAAATGTCATCTATAGTCGAACCTCGATCTGGCCTACCTATTTCTACCATGAGTTGGTAACATAAATGTCATCTATAGGCGATACTCGATCTCACCTATCTATTTCTACCATTAATTGGTAACATAAATGTCATCTATAGTTGAACCTCGATCTGGCCTACCTATTTCTACCATGAGTTGGTAACATAAATGTCATCTATAGTCGATACTCGATCTCACCTACCTATTACGCTTGTAATTGGCGCACTCTTTGACTCTCTGGGCTAGGCCCACAGTTCATCAACGAATTCAGTAACGAAACTAATAATAGATAATAAATAATAGGTATTTTAGACAGCAAGCGCGTTGCGAGTATAGAATTGTCGCTTCTATGAAATCTCTCGCGCGGGTTCACTGCTCTCTTCCGCATCAAAGCCGCGGAGCTGTCTTATAAAATCTCCGTCTTATAATGATTTATGGTTTCTCATAAGTATTTCTGTGTCTCATAAGTATCTCGTATTAATTTTGTTACTTGCATTTATTAATAATGAATTGAAATAATTTTATTACAGGCATGGCGTCATTGATCGGACTGGGAATGGCTTCACCCAATCCAGCATTCACCACCATGACTACTGTGGGGGACGGTTCTTGAGTTACAATATACGGCAGTAGTGGACTGTATAGACGTGTCGTAAGAACGTCCGCCCACCCTTGTTTTGCTGCATACGTCGTTGGTGCGTGGGTGTTCCGAGGAGAGATTCTTCTTACCTTTAAATTCCACCACACCCTTCAGGCACCGTTATCCTCCCCTGGAGACCATTCTGATGGTACTCCACGTACAAGACCCATTCGTGTTATATTGAACGATCAAGTGAATGCTTTTAATGTACTATTTGTTATACTATTGCTGTTAATAAATGAGTTGGCATCATTAAAGTCTGAAAATACTAGACATATTCTATTTCTACCTATTCTCTTAACAGAACCATCAACTACGTTTTGAAAGGCATTTCTTTTAAGAAACTATAGTATAACTATAGTATATAAGTACCAAAAGCTACAGGGTGGAGAGTAGAACCATCGTCATTTGTAGTCATTTCACGTTGTACGTGCACAATAAACGGAGCTTAATCAGAAGGTTCATACTTGGTTCTTGCTAAAGAGGTGAAATTTTGGGGAACTGGACCATTACTAGGCAATTAAGGAACAACAGGAGTTTTTATTGGTTGAAGAATAATGCCATCCTTACTATTTGAATTTTCATTACCTTCACCCTTCACTATCTGTGCAGCGACAGCCTGCCTTACCATCTACTGCCTACGCGTGCTTTCTTTTTTTCATATTGCAGTTTTTATAAATTTTATTTAAGTTTAAGTAAGTCCTGTACGTTGTGAAATAGACCCATCCGTGTCCATTCCCGACTCATTTGAGATTATAGGTATTTTGGGAAGAAATTGTAACAAAATTGATTGCCGGAATCGACCCAAGGATACAAGTCGAGCGGCTCTTCATATCAGAATTAAAAAAAAAACTTACCGAAAACTCTACACCAAAATATAAATTATACAATAAATATTAATATTATTTACACAATAGTACTTCACTGATCCTTTAAATAATAAAGAAATAAAATAATTCATCGAAGCGAAAAAATATTGACCGCCTTGATCGACGTTTTCCGCGCTCTTCCACCCATATATATAGTTTACTCTATGTTTTCCACCACAGATTAAGAATTATGTTTCCCACTGTTTATAATTTCTCTTTGACAAACACATGCTATTTAATAGGTATTAAATAAGTCATTATTTTAAGTAAGTTTTAAGTCTTTATTTTAAATAATGCTATTTAAGGACATAAGGAATCAGTACAGACCATAGATTAATAATTAACCACACATTAACCTATGGAATAATCATATTATATCTGCACCATAGATCTGCACAGGCTAACAGATCAGTAAAGTATACCCATAGATTTATCAGACTGTATCTAAAGAAAAGATATAATAATAGATATAATTATAATTAATAATATGCTATATATTTTTCTTCTTCTAGTGTGGCTTTCTAACGTTGGAAGACGTTACTCCCAGTGTCATGTTTTATCTCAGAATTGGTTTCCTTTTTCAGAGTGTTTAACGCTTTTGTTTTATCTTGGATTGATGATCTTGGATTAGGTATTCATTGTACTGCGCTGCGTAACAGCAAGCCTCAGTCAAACCAAATAATGTTCGGCCAAGATTTGATCGAGCGTTGCTAAAACGTCATTTACCATTATGACTTTCTGGCAAGGAATATTTAACTCTCTTTCTGGCAACGCTATCTATTAGTGCGTTCGAATAGAAGCCTTCTGAGCGTTTTAGCGAAAATAACGCTAGAAACGCTCACAACGGGCGTTCGAATTGGGAATATGTGGGTGAAAATGAGGTTCATGTCTCTCTTTGTTTAGCGTTCGGTAAGCTAAAAAAGAGGTATTTTTGCCACAAAAGTTTTTTGCAATTTTTGACCCTTGACCGGAGCATGGTTGTTTGTGATCGTTTTTTTGACAGCTATGTATTTGACAGCATAATCATGCTATATTTATGTCTTAAGCTCAATTGAGCGTTCGAATAGTGTGTGCGCAAAAGTGGCAAAAATAACGTTTTTGAGCTTTACGAACGCTTTAACAAAAGAGCCGACCAGGATTTAGCTTTCTCAAAAGGTAGAAAATTTTTGGCAAGTGCGAACAAAATTTGTTCTGACAGGTGTCGTGAAACGGGCGTGATTAAATCTTGATCCGTGCTAATTTTCCAAAATTACGATGAAGTGTCACTGTTATTTATTATCAAACAGCTGCGCCCCGTGGTTGCACCCGCATGCGCATGGGGATGCATGATGAAAAGTATCCTATGTCCTTGCCTGAGATATGACAAATCGAAAAACACAAAAGCCATAAAAAATTAACAGCTATCTACCTCACGGTTTCACCCGCGTGGTGATGGATGATGATAATTATTAAAAGTATCCTTGGGAACAGTGCGAACGCGAGCGCCTTCCGCTTCAGTCCCGCGGTTTGTGATGTTTTTTGTGCAAAGATGGTACAAGTAAAAATAATTATTATAAAAGTTGATAAATGTTCAAATTTACCCTTAACGGTGAATTCTTGTTTTCTTAGGCTTAAAATACAAGCAAATACCTACTTACCTCTCAGAGTTTATCTGAGAGCTTGTTACGTACCACAGAACAGTTTGTAGGGTAAGCACAGCGCGCCTATAAAGCGAACAGAGTTTATGGCCTTGTAATATTTTTACATATTATATTATTTATTGCAGTATATGCTGTGTAAGCCTTGTGTTGACCCCTATTGCATCCATCGCGGAGCAAGCGATGGAGAGGCAGGATCGGCCTAAGCGATAGCGGTATCTTGTCTTATGTCATTATTACGAGTACGTAAGTTAATCTGTTATAAACTGACTTTACATATAACCATTTTTTTCGTTTAAAGCAGAGTTGATAACCCTGACGCCACCGCCAAGTTTAGGTATGAAAAATGAAGCACATACATGAGCTTTACTCCTGTTGTGTTTGTTTTGTCGTTATAGTTGTTAAGGTTGATGTAGAATAAATAAACGAAAAATAGAAATTGAGATATGTTTACTATAATATAAAATATAACAGACTTTTTTGACAAACAATATATATATATATGTAACTATGGTTACACTATCTTTCAAACTGGTAAAAATCACTAACGAGCACTAAAGAGTTCCTTACTCTTCACATCTTCTCTCTTTGTCCAGGTTGCTCATACCAATTCCTGTACATAGCATAACCAATCTTGGTTTATACAGACGTTTCGTCATCATATCGGCTAACTCAAATTCTGTAGAGACCTTCTTAACACATAATACCTTCAGCCACAGTATCCTATATTTTTTTTTTATTTGTCCCGGGGAAATCCTTTATGGATACCACCTACCACGGGGAGGTAGGTGGTTATGTGGGAGTCCGTATACCCACCAAAACCCCGGGGTGTTCCGTCACTGCCGCCCTCGGCGGGAACGCGGGACAGATTTTCCACACGACCGCGAACCCGCCGTGGCTGTCCGTTGCCGGACCCTTCTCTTCGCGGCACGCCAGAACACATGGCACGCCGCAACTACCTCGGAGACCAAACCCGCCAACAATGAGCGCCAGACTTCCCCGTGTCTGGACGCCCGTGGTCTCCCTGCGGTGGGTCGGATACGTAGCCCCACCGCCTGCTACGTCAGCCACAGGGGATAATCCCCAGCGACCCCACCTCCTCGAGTCTGCGCCGAGCGCCCGGACCCCACCTCCTCGAGCCTGCACCAAAGTGCCCGGGCCCCCCTCCTCGAGCCTGCGCCAAAGCACCCGGGCCCCACCTCCTCGAGCCTGCACCAAAGTGCCCGGGCCCCCCTCCTCGAGCCTGCGCCAAAGCGCCCGGGCCCCACCTCCTCGAGTCTGCGCCAAAGCGCCCAGACCCCGCCACTCCTATGTGGACTTGGCGGCCAAAGCCCATAGAAGCGGCCCCGCCTGAGCCGGCCAGCGTACCCCGTACGTAGCCCCACCGCCTGCTACGTCAGCCACAGGGGATAATCCCCAGCGACCCCACCTCCTCGAGTCTGCGCCGAGCGCCCGGACCCCACCTCCTCGAGCCTGCACCAAAGTGCCCGGGCCCCCCTCCTCGAGCCTGCGCCAAAGCACCCGGGCCCCACCTCCTCGAGCCTGCACCAAAGTGCCCGGGCCCCCCTCCTCGAGCCTGCGCCAAAGCGCCCGGGCCCCACCTCCTCGAGTCTGCGCCAAAGCGCCCAGACCCCGCCACTCCTATGTGGACTTGGCGGCCAAAGCCCATAGAAGCGGCCCCGCCTGAGCCGGCCAGCGTACCCCAACGCCGGCGCGGCCCCTGGGTTCCTCTTGGCTTCACCGTGGTGAGCCAAGCCACGGCTACTGAGCCCCCCCGCCACGTCAAAGCCTTATAACGCTCAACTGTTTCATCTGCATTCATCTTCACTTTGTATATCCATTTACATGGAATAGCTTTTTTATTCTTTGGTAGTGGTACCATAACCCACGTCTCATTTTCATTCAATGATGAAATCTCATCATCCATAGCCATCTTCCACTTTTTGCTATTTACTGCGGATAGCTGCATGATAAGTTTGAAGTTCCTTGATTTAATTCATATCCTCTACCGCACTCATAATAAATTCCTTAAATCTGTCTGGAGGTCTAATAGTCTACCTGCTTCTGAGTGTCATTCTATCTTCTTCCTCTATTTCTAATTCAGGTAACACTCCATCCTTTACAGGTTCGATCAATTCAGCTGTCCTCATTTGAATCAACGGATACGTAATCACTTTGAGTTTCAGGCTCATCAACATCCTGTATGTTATCTGGTTCGTCTTTGATATCATGACTTGTGAATGATGATGATTCTCCAGATTCATTTAATGGGGATGAGTCTTGAGCTGGTGCAGATATTGATGATTTTTGAATTGACGTGACATTATTTGATATGTAACTATTTAAAGAGATAGGTGTGTTGTTATAATACATAGGTATTGGCACGTCAAAGTCATTGGACTTGTATCTTCTATTGGTATTGGATTTTGATTCGTTGGCATTAGAGTCTTCTCTACATATAACACATCTCTTGAACGTACTAGTTTGTTGTTTTCTTTTATCCATACTCTGTAAACTTCATCATTCTTATATCCATCAATATGCCCTTCACGGCCTTTTAGTCCAATTTTTACCTTGTGACCTTTGGCACATGTGCATAGCAAGTACTACCGATTATTCTTAAACGTCGGATTCTTGGCTTCTTATTGTACCATATCTCGTATGGACTCTTGTCCAATGGTGTAGTAGGGCCAGTCCGATTTAGAATGTAGACTGTAGCATCAACTATCTCAGCCCACAGCCCTTGGGTAGCCCTTTTGCATGCATAATAGACCTTGTGGCTTCGACAACTGTCCTATTATCTCTTTTTATACAATCATTGTGTTGTGGAGTATGTGGCATACGAGAAAATCGTAGAAAGTCTCTGTTTAATACCATAATCTTCGAGTATTTTCCTAACTTCCTTATTATCGAATTCCCCTCCGTTATCACTCAGAAGCTCTCATACTGTGTGTCCAGTTGCTTTTATCTCAGCCAATACTTGCTTCAGCTTTTGACTTACTTCTGACTTTTGTTTCAGACAGTACGAGTATACATAATGGAAATTCGATAAACTATCCTTGAAGAGAACAAAGTACTTGCCTTTGCCTATTGAGTACCTGAAGGGTCCACATACGTAAGCGTGTATGAGTTCACCCGCTCTTGTTGCCTTTTCTCTTGAACCAAATTTAGTTCTATGTGTTTTACCATAGATACAGCCTTCACATATTTTGCTGTCAAGATTAACTTTAAGCTCAAATTCTCTCTCAATAACTCTTCTTCTTCTGTACATGGGCTTTACTTTGGTGTCCCAATCTCTCGTGATATAGCTGGAGTAAGTTTTTTGTTGCTAGGGTGTTATTTGTGCGGGTGTAACAGGTTTGATGTTGGACAAATGTAGTTTGTATAGACTCCTTGTCTCTGCCTGTTCCCAATAATCATAATGATCCCGTTCACTGACAACTTACATGATGTAGCTGATGACACAAAAGTACTATTTGAGAGTCTATCTTGAGCTGATAGTACTGAAAATAGGTTCTGTTTTACACTAGGTACATATCATACGAGAACATCATTAAGCGTAATCATTTGTTTGCGACCTTCTACGTCAGCTTTAATTTTCAATGTTCCCTTGCCAACTGCCTGAATGGCTTCTCTATTTGCTGTTGTCACAGTGTGTAAATCTTCAAAGTAATCGAACCTCTCAAACAGATCACACCTATTTGTCACGTGACTTGTAGCACCATTATCAAAAAACCAGGAATCGTGATCTTCGTCCATATTCGTATTAACTACCATAAGACTCTTATCATCATAATCAGCCCATTTTGTTCCCACTGCTGGGACTCATGCCTTCCTCTCAGAGAGGAGTTGGGCCATAATCCACCACGCGGGCCCAGTGCAGATTGGTGGATAGGTTAGTGTCCAACCCATGTCAAAGTTTTCAAGCTTCCCCAAGGCCTTCGACATAGCCTAATGACTGTTGTACTAAGGCAAACAACCGGGACCGATGGCTTAACGTGCCCTCCATAACATGGAAGTACTCAGTCGAATAATGCCACTAACGGTCACCCATCCAAGTCCTGAACGCAGCAAGTGTTGCTTAACTTTTTGATCGGTTAAAATCGCCAAGTCAAGCTCCGCTACGAGCGCTTTTCTCACTCATATGCACACTCGTAGTTGGTACATATTTTGACGTTGACGGTTATGGTTTCGGTGGGCGTCCATCGGATATCCATTTCTGGCATTGCTTAATTCTGTGTCCGATGACAGCACAATAATGAAATTTATCTTTATCTCTCGTAACGACATTTCTAATGATCTTCTTCGGTTTAGCTTTCGTTTCTTGAATATTGAGAATCTCTGTTTCTACTTCATTCTTACAGGTTAAAGCTCTTTCATACGTACAAAGTTGACTTGTCAAGTTTTCAACCGTTCTCTCAGACTTCAATATCAACAACCAGCTAGATTTGAATGAAAAATAATCTTCAGGTAAGGTGTCTAAAATTTTGCATATCAGGAAAATTTCTGGTAGCTCATCTTTAACTTCAGACTTGTTCATCTCCTGTGTCAGTTCAAACCAGATATTTTTCATTTGGGAACTATGAGTTGACATATAATGGTCAGGTTGTTTTTTGTAGCTAAAGAATTTCATGCATAGGCTCGATCTTGTGACTCACTTGCATATATTCGGTGTAATTCAAGCCATACCTCCCTTGCAACGGTATATCGCAAGACCTTTTGAAGATTTTTATCAGATAAATTCGTCGTAATTAATAGTAGTGCTGCATTATTGGCCCTCTGGTAGCTCTGCAATTCTACATTAAATTTCTCAGTCTGTTTAGGATCCACTAGCACTGGTTTGCTAATCCTTCCTTCAATTATATCAAGCAGTCCTAATGCTCTCATTGCTGCCATTATCTTATATCTCCAAGTCGCACAGTTCGTTTTCTCTAAGATACCAACCTGCATTTTCGTAGATAGCTTGTTCCATCTTGCTGACGAAAAAATGTTTTCTCTTACTGAACACTCGACTTTCTTCTAAATTCGCTAATTTTGTTCTTTAGCCACGCACTGCTACCATGTTAAGGTTGATGTAGAATAAATAAACGAAAAATAGAAATTGAGATATGTTTAATTAATTAAAATAATTTTACTTCTACTATAATATAAAATATACAGACTTTTTTGACAAACAATATATATGTAACTATGGTTACACTATCTTTCAAACTGGTACAAAGCACTAACAAGCACTAAAGAGTTCCTTACTCTGTTAAGAGTATAGGTACATATGAAATGCATATAAAAGTCAGTCACTATTGTTAAATAGTGACCGACTTTTATATGTATTCTTATAATAATAGTTTTATAATTAATTTTCAGTAGACTCAAGATAGCATGTACCTACATTCATAACTGTTATAACTTACATGTAAAAAAGAGACAAAGAAGCAAGCTTATTTTAATAATTATACAAACAATAACGCTTTTATGGCAAACCCTTAAGCGTATACATATTCATCCTTTGATGTATTGTATTGCACTTTACTGAGATATGGCTTACAAAAGAAAAGATTTTATTTAATGTAAATAATATTTAGGTGGCTCTTACCTTTAGGCGTACATCCGCTGAAAAGGAAGGGTGTATTACACATACTAATCAAAATCAATATTAAACTTAAGGAACAGCGGAATTACTTTTGATATTCGGTGGAACATGTATATATAGATGCTATTTTGACCCATCCCATTCCCTTACAAGCCCGCGGTCATCGTGAGCGAGCTTGATACGTCACCGAAAATGCTCACAACGCTCGCAGATAGAAAGCCGTTTTGACGGTCGTTGCTAGTTATCACTGTCAAACATCAAATCGATTTTTGAAGAAAAATTGGCGCGCTATTCGCTACTGCGCCCGCGGCCGCGTACCTAACCTTTCCGTTTGGGTTGAACATTGCAAGCATTGATTTATAGGGGAACGCTAAACCGGAGCGCGACAATTGTGAGCGGTGCTTACCACGTAACCTAAGGCTACGTTCTGGAAAGCGCCGAATCACTTGCGGCGTTCGATACGTCATTGATGATGTCACTGAAAACACTCACGCCACGACCACAACATTTGCGGTTCGAAGATGGGTTTACGTGATCTACGAGCTGTCACTGTCAATCAAAGGGAACGGCAAACCGGGGCGCGATATTTGTGAGCGTTGACGCGTTGACAGAACTTGCCAGAACGTACCCTATGGTACCTATTGGTAATCTGTGTTTTTTCTACAGATTACTTCAAAGAGAATTAGATTCTACTTATCTGTTTATTTTGTATTGATTGTAGATTGTAGAAATTTCTGTAATCAATTTTATTTGTGTCTTAAACTGCAACTACCCTTTTATTTGCAGAATATCCTGTCGGCCTAATAATACGTTTCGTACTATTTCTTTAATTTACTGCGTGATATTCCGCCATGGGGGCCGTTCTAGGGCTCTGCTCTGCAGCTCAGGTAAGAATCCATTTTCTTTGTGTTCACTAACGTGAATCATAGTATTTTGCGATTTTCCTTGAGCATTACCTAACATTACGCTAGAACTGTTGTTTTGTAAGCTAACTGTTTCCAATAGTAATTATTTCAAATACATGTGAAAGTTTATTCAAGAAAATTAAAAATTCAAAACTATATTTTTGCGATTTTCCTTGAGCATTACCTAACATTACGCTAGAACTGTTGTTTTGTAAGCTAACTGTTTCCAATAGTAATTATTTCAAATACATGTGAAAGTTTATTCAAGAAAATTAAAAATTCAAAACTATATAGCTCTTTCACCAAATCTTAAAAGTTTTAAAGTTACCGAGTACCTTCATCCATAATGGTCACAATCTTGTAATGGGGTAGTAGACAGTGTTTATTGGGAATTATGTTGTGAAGTATCAATACCATTCTCAGTCCCGGTATTATCTGCCACTGGCATAGAACAGGGAATTCCCATTATTTTTGATGAAACTTTCATATAACTTTTGATACTTTCGTTAAGAAAACAACTTGGGAGTAATTTAGCAAGTATAAGTCTGCTAAGAGATATAACTCTTCAAATTAAAATAGAAATAATAACATACTCATACTGGAGCGGTACTACAATAATTGAATAAATAAGTTGACTAAAGTTACAAAAGAATGTGTAACAAATAGTAGGAGAATTTAGCAATTTGGACAAACTATGTGGTTTATTAGAATATATTTCTTTTTCTTTATCTACTTTGCATTAGCTTCGACAAATGGATGAGGTCCCTGAATTTTGATCCCCTCGTGTTAGTAGCATTAGTAAGGAAGAGATACTAGTAATCAACATGAGGGCAGAGGGGATACTTATAGTGCGTTCAAATAGCCCCTGTTGGCGAAAATAATGCTAAAAACACTCACAAAGGGCATTCGAATTGGGAATCTGGGTGAAATGTTTATGTCTCTTGTTGTTCAGCGTTTGGAAAGCCATAAAAGTTATTTTTGCCACCAAAAATTGCAACTTTTGACCCACGTCTGGAGCATGGTTGTTTATGATTGTTTTTTGACACTATGTATTTGGCAGCATTATCATGCAATTTTAGATCTTATTCCGGTTTCAACCTGTCAGAGAAAGTACACATTACCTGTGCTCTCCGATATATTCTCGTAAAAGTGTGCTAATTCCAAGTGAATCCGTGAAATAAGTGTATAAGACTACTAAGCATCAGCTTAGAACGTAACACCAGATTGAATTATCGCAAAACTACAGTGATAAGCGTACAAAATTCACCAAAAATAAGACGGAAAAGTGTATATATAACAATAACCTATACATACACCACTTGATTAAAACGAAATAGATTGACACTGACAGCTGACATGCTTCTGACACTTGTTGACAGCTAAATAGTGTTGCCACACGGCATAAAAAAAACAAACCGGTGCATAGAGAGTTGCCAGCTCCAAAGTGCTGCCAGTGTAATAGTATTTCCCCACAAGTGACGGATTCAGAAAGTAATTATGGATTTGCAAGAAATACTTTAGAAAATTGAAGAACAATTCGAAAAGCAAATAATCACGATAACATACAACGTAACTACTAACTTGTCCAGAACTATAGTTGACAAACTGAAACCATTATTAAAGGAAAATCTGGAACTGAAAAAAGAAGTAACCATACTTAAGAACAAAGTTAGGGTTATGGAAAGAGATTCAAGAAAAATCAACCTAATACTACATGGCCTAGAGGAAACTGAAAAAGACTCTTCTGAGCTTCTAAACTGTGTTCTGAACACCCTCAACATGGTCAGCGAGAAGTCGGAGACGGCAAAATGGGAAAATTACTGTAACTCTTGAATGACGCAAAATAGAGGTGCTCAATAACAAAAAACTTTTCCCAAACGGTATATACATCAGTGAAGACTACCCCAAAGATGTCCTAAACTACTAAACAACCCTAATCGGACAACAGAAGAAAAAAGGAATTAAGTATTTTATTCAAAACAACCAACAAGGCTTTAAGAAAAGACTACAAAATTCACAGAAATCAAATAATAGAAAATAAGTTATGACTACACCGAAGTTTAAAAAAGGCTTTTAAAGAACTTGATTCAAAAAAGAATTGGATACAAAAACTCAAAAACAACAAAAAGAAAGCTAGAACAAGAAACGACATTTTAGACACTGCTACTAACTATTACAAACATCTATATTATATATATATATATATATATATATATATATATATATATGCAACATCACCTACCAACAATGATAAAGACGAATCACAAAGCAATAATCAGTTAAATAAAGAGCACATAAATACTGTTGTTGACATAATAGAGGAAAGAGACTGGCATTATCAATGAGCTACTAGTAATAGGTGCTAAACTGCTCTGTACACCTCTAGCCAAACTATTCAACATGATTATAGATAATGAAATAGTACCAAAAAACTGGTACTCATCTGACATTATCCTTATATACAAGAAGCGAGACTCTAAAAACATTGCAAATTATAGACCAATAAGCTTGCTGTCTAGTATATATAAGCTCTTTACTTCACTGCTTCTAAGTAGAATCACAAAACAAATAGATGCCTACCAACCCACAGAACAAGCTGGCTTTCGTACAGGATTTTCAACAATAGACCATATTCACACGATGGAACAGGTTATAGAACAATACAAAGAATTCAACAAACCTCTCTACATAGCGTTCATCGACTACACAAAGGCATTTGACAGCATTTCACATAATGCCATCTGGAACTCTCTCAATGAATGCAACATAAACATTAAGTATATCAACATCCTAAAAAATATCTATAACCATAGCACTAGCCAAGTTAAACTGGAAAAAAGAGGAAAGGAACTTTCTATACGCAGAGGCGTGAGACAAGGGATCCAATATCCCCAAAACTTTTTATTGCGGTACTCCAGAACATATTCTCTAAGTTGGATTGGCACAGCAAAGGCATTAGAGTATATGATAGATATTTAAGTCACCTGAGATTTGCTGATGACATCGCTAATTTCTCTGAACATGTAGAAGGCCTAAAAGAAATGTTAAATGCCCTAAATAACGAAAGCCAGAAAGTCGGGCTAATGATGAATTACAGTAAAACAAAAATAATGACTAACAGCACTCTATATAAAGTTTCAATTGATAGCGAGGAAATAGAATACGTAGTGTAATAATAAAAAATTCGATTGTAAGTACATGTGAATGTATCATTGAAAAATATGGTTGTGAGCGCTCCTATAAAGTGATATTCTCACCAAAATCTCTTGTAAGTTATAAAAAAAAATTAAGTTCGGGCGCCTGGAGCGACCTCACACAAAGATTA
This sequence comes from Selenia dentaria, assembly GCA_917880725.1. Lineage (NCBI taxonomy): Eukaryota > Metazoa > Arthropoda > Insecta > Lepidoptera > Geometridae > Selenia > Selenia dentaria. The sequence continues at coordinate 20,049,982 of OU862879.1, forward strand.
TATATATGAGGGTGAATCAAAAAATTCTTGGAATCAATATTAAAAAATGCAAAGATTTAAATAATAATATTTTATTTTTCTACATAATCTCCCTCCAATGCAATGCATTTAGAATAACGCGTTTCTAACTTCCTTATTCCTTGTGAAAAAAAATTATTTTCTTGACTCTCGAAAAAGTCCTCTACGGCAGCTATAACCGCGTCATTATCGTGAAATTTTGTTCCACGAATTTCCTCTTTTAATTTTGGAAATAAGTGAAAATCACTTGGGGCTAAGTCCGGAGAATATGGTGGGTGGTCAAGGAGATTGAAGCCAGCACATTGGATTGCGTTGAGCGCAACTTCCGATCGATGAGCAGGAGCGTTATCTTGAAGGAACAACACGCCCAACGACAGTTTTCCACGACGTTTTTCTTTAATCGCTTCACGCACTTTCGGGATTAAATTTGCATAATAGGGTCCAGTAATCGTCTGGCCTTTTGGCATGTAATCAATAAAAAGGATTCCTTCACTATCCCAGAATACAGAGGCCATAACTTTGCCAGCGGTAGGAGCAACTCGAAATTTCTTAATGGATGGAGAGGATGGTCGTTTCCAAGACATGCTTTGTCTTTTAGTTTCAGGATCAAAATGGTGGACCCACGTTTCATCCATGGTGACAAGACGACGGCAAAAATTATCCGAATCACGCTGGAACATTTCGAGATTACGCTTGGAAATTTCCAAACGTCGCTTTTTGTTTTCGTCGGTTAACATTCGTGGCACCCATCTTGCAGACACTTTTTTGAACCCCAGTGAATCAATTAAAATGGATTGAACGCTACCAAAAGATATCTTTAGGATCTCAGCTATATGTTTTATAGTCATTCTTCTGTCTTCCAAAACCAGATTCTCAACCTTTTTGACATTTTCTTCTGTAACGGAGGTTGAAGGCCGCCCAGAACGCGGGTCATCTTTACAGCTTGATCTACCTCTTTTAAATTCAGCCACCCAGTACGCAACCCTAGAATAGGGTACAGCATCACCCCCTAATGTCTGCTGAATGTCCAAAAAAATTTCCTTCGTAGACATTTTTTTCAAACTGAGATATTTTATCACCGCACGTAACTCACTTTTATCCATAATTTTGACTTTTTAGCAACTCGTTGCACAAAAAAATTTATTACATGCGAACGAACTGACAAAAACAAGTGACAGTCTGCATAAATATAGTGTGATAGACACTCTTTAATTTGAATATCGAACTTGATCCAAAAAGGTTTCATATATATGCACTTCTAAGAACTTTTTGATTCACCCTCGTATATATATTTATTTTACTCACCTGGAATAACTTTTGATAGAGCCTTGGTTCTTTTGATCTTTAAGCGGGGGCAGATAAATAACAAAAAAAAACATTCAGTTTCGTTTATCTTTATTGCCGGGAAGCACAAGCGTTACAATAGTTTAAAGATTTATTTTAGGAAAAGTTTATTTGCGATAGCACAGAGTCTGAAGGACCCTGGCAGATACCGGTTTATTAAAAGTAGCCTGCACACTACTAATTTTGGTATTTTCGTCGCTGAAGGCGTACACCATTATTAGCTGTCGTTATAGTTAAACTATCTTTATTGCACCTTGATTTAAAAGAAGTTAATTATTTTTATGATTTTACACTGCACATGCTCAAGGCATGGGTCGTATAAGATTATGAATGCGTTATCTTTCTCCAAGGAATTGAAACCTGAGGAATTATCATTACGTGGATTGGATTTCCTTCCTTATGATGGACGATGTGACACGCGGAAAAGGAATCTCGCCTCCTGCGCAGATGAAACCTCAAGATGGCGGTCCGCTCCAAGTAAATAATTTCCACGGGAATCTCATGGGGGAAAATTACGTAGAAATATACTCGTAAGAATAATGCTTGTCAGAAAAAATCTTGCAAAAAAATTACGAAGAAAAACGCCAGTGGCTGAAACAATAAAAATCTAGCGTTAAAAATAATGTCCAAATTCTAAAGTAAATCACAGTTTGACCTCAAGCAAAGAGCACCAGACTTACCGTTTTTCTTCGGCGGGAATGCCGTACTCGAAATCCATGATTTAGAGGAAATCAATATAAAGTTGCAAAGCACTTGGCTTGCGTTTTCTAATTGCGACTTCCCATATTGGGAATGTCGCAAGAAAATATCGATCCAAACGGATTTAAAAATTACATGTTGACTTCACATCACGATGTTTTTAATAAAGTGATTCGACTTTTTTTTCCATCGACCAAACGTCAGCCCCGACACAGATCACCACAGCCAATTATACAGATAAAAAAACTGATGTCCACAGAGACAATACCTTACAGGGGCTACAAAAAGTGTTACTCTTGTAGTAAAAAAAGTTAACATAGAATAAATTTTACCATAGATTAGCAATTTAAAACCGAAATACGTGTCTAGAATCGACAACGTGTAACGGAGCGAAAAACGAACGTTACAGTAGATAGAAGAGGCAAGGGCGTACCCAGGATTTCAGCTAGGAGGGGGCAGGGGGCTGCTTATACCTGTTTCGAAAAGATCGTCTGTCGGGTATATTGAAACAAAAAATCATGAAAATTGACTTTTATTCATTAATTTTGATGATGACACAAAACAAAATATTATACATAATTATACCATACATTATGTATAATATATATTATTATATTATGTATGTATATATTAATTTAACAGTAATCTTCTCGGATTTGCCGCAAATTTGTCTATGACAGTCTTTTCAATAAACTCACTGTTGTCTTTTAAATAGTTGCGATGTACGCTCATCAGACATAAACCCGTAAGCCTTTCTTCACCCATGGTGCTTCTAAGCCACGTTTTAACTCTTCGCAGCGTACTGAAGGACCGTTCTACGGTCGCCGTGGTGCATGGGATAGTGCTTAAAATAATTAATGCCTTTCTGACAGCAGGGTAAAAAATGTTGGCTTCGTTGAACAGATCAATTACTTCTATGTCCCTTAATTGATCATCTGATAAAGCCTTCGTCACCCATAAATTATGCCAAAGGTTCAGTTCTCCGGTGATATCCAGGTTATAAAATTCTTGGAATGATTCTGCGTTTTTGTGTAGGTCTGTAATGCTGGTTTTTGTCATATACAAGGGATGTAGCCTGCTCAAAAAAAAAAGCCGGAGTATTTTCTTGGGAGAATCGAATATTCAGTGATGAAATGAGTGAATCAATGTATGGGATTATCAGGGAACGCCGCCAATATTCGTTATCATTGTCTGATGGCGGATTACTTCTATGTGTTTGCTTATGAGCAAGACGTGGAACCGAAATTTCTATGTTCAAATCCATTGCAACAGCTCGTGCTTTTTGAAGTATTTCATTACTTATTCTATCAGGAAACTCGCGGTCATTTCTGAGAATGTCCTTGATATTTTTGATGTGTTCCCCTACCGAGATCATGTCGATCGATTTAGCTTGCAGTGCGTTAACTACTGGTTCTAAAACTGCTGAATATTTGGCTATTGTTTGTAGAGTAACAATAAACACTGGTTTTGTAACAGCTGAATGCAACTGATATGCAGATTTTCTGGTGGCATTTTTCCTTCTACGGATAACGTTTCTAGAGATTTCACAAGCTCTGAAAAATGTTGAGAAAACTTTCTGATTGATTTATATTTTTCTGACCATCTCGTCTCACATAATCGTGATAGGTTTGGAGCGTAGTTTCGACGTGTAGTCGATTCCCTGAAAAACGTTATAACATCCTTTACAGTGGCGACAGTATTTCTAATTTCTGGCACTGCGTTCGCATCATTCACAACAAGGTTGAGTTTGTGACTTGAGCAATGAAAATATAAAGCACGAGGATATTTTTTTCTCAAAATGGCTTGTACGCCACCCTCTTTCCCTGCCATTGTAGAACAGCCATCGAATCCAAAACCTACGCAATCTTCGGTTGAGAGGTTAGAACTAATTAAGAAATTGTCAATTGCTTCGGCAATTGCGGAAGCATTTTGTGCTTTTAGTTCAACGAACCCTACAAATTCTTCTCTGATTTTCCTTTTGCTTTCGTCGTAGAACCGCACGCCTATTGACAGCTGTTCTTTCCCAGATACGTCTGCTGTTTCATCAGCTAAGACTGCGTAAGCCATGGTCTTCTGAAACTCACTAATTATATTCTCCTTAATAACTTCGCCACATAAATTTATCAATTCGTTTTGTATTTTTGGTGATGTGTAAACTGCATTGCGACGGCACTTTTCCAGGTGACTCTTTAATCTGTCGTCCCCTGAATTGATTCTCAACTTCAATAAATCTAATAAAACACCCTCATCTGCTTGTTTGCCCCTAAGAGGCATATCATGTGTGCCGCAAAATACTATACAAGAAATAATTGATGACAATATTTGTCTGTTTTCATCGATTTCTTTTTGGTGTCCACTTTGCAGTTGGATGTCTACAGGAACATTTTCAAGAAAAATTTTTGCAGCATTTGTCGCCGTTTGGTGAAGGTTGGTCGTTGCATGCTTTCGGCAGTCTTCATGCATATTTTTGAACTTTATATATGGCCTGACCATAAACGATCCCAAAATTCCTCTCACAGTGCTAATGGGCGGAGGGAACAAAACACAATGCTTACAAAGAGCACCTTTTAGTCGCTTGGAATATACTAGCCATGGTGAATATTGATCCAACCAAGCATGGTTAAATTTTCTTTTTAAATGGCTTGCATCACTTTCAAAATCGTAATTTCTGGGCGGGATCCAAGGATTTTGTAACAACTCCCTCTTCTTTTCCGTCGATAGCTGGGTAGCCAACCCAACATAACGTCCCAGATCATTTTCATGACAGCCATCGTCCACTATAATTTCAGGATCGACGTTGACGTCATAAGTTTGTTGGGATGTCGATGGAGAAGAATAGTCGGCAACAGATATATTAACAGGAGAATTTGACGCTTGTCCAATGTTAGCATGCAATGATCTTGGCATTACATGAGTGGTTTTATCATGGTTGTCATTTTCATCGCTTCCACTGCTACTTTCCCGACCTTTTTTTCTTTTTCGCGTGTCCTCCCTAAAAAATGGATACACAAAAATACTCTTACAGTGTTTAGGCGGGTTGTATAAGACGAAAATAAAGATCAAGTTTCACATTCTAATATATATGGTTTGAACGCCAAATAAGCATAACTAGGTAATTTGAAATAATACACTTGTTGTGACGTTAGAGAAAAGAGACTTTGTTGTCGGTATGGACTTATTAATAAATCCAAAATATTGCAAGGATCTTTCTTTTATGTTTTTTTTTTACTTTTTAATCACAAAATATTCACAAATGTTATTTTAGCTATTATAACAAAACCACGTCTTGTAATTAATAAATTTAAATATTGTAAGTAATGCTTAAGATATACACTTACAAGAGAGTCAAAGCCCCCCATTAAATCAAATAATCATATTAGGTACCTACTTAAGTGTTTTGTTTTGACTCACCTCTTTCAAAGAATTTCCTGGCCATCTATCCATTTGACGGAGTAATATTTCCAGTTGTTGCACAGTAAACGTAAATCTCGTGTCGCCGCAACGAAACTATAAGACACTATGTCGTATGAAATATTCGCTCGTATTACACTCCAAACTGAATTGTATTCGAACTAAATTGACGTGCTCTGCCTCACGCTTCCGCTTATATATTGAAATATTCTTGCTCCCGAAATATGTAGAAAATACTCGACTCTATTTCCATCCTTGTCTTATACTTGCTATCACTGTCTTTTCTTTCCAGAATAGTCCATGCTAGAACGTTCTTCGCGGTATTGCTATTCAATACAAGATGTCGCTATAGCCCGTGTAAATTGATCCTATTTCTTTTTACTGGAAAAAGTACTGCCGTCCGAAACGAGATGGCGCTAGATGTTGTTTTCTCCCAATTATATTCGGCTTTAATCCTAGATGGCTCTCTGATTGTCTCGGCGGAACCGGAAACTACGAGATGCGACGGTTTTGCGGGAGATTTAAATTATATTGCATCTGAATCTTAAACTAAACCTGTACAGATATACGAGTATACTACTTAAAATAATATGCAACATATTGAATATTATTTTATTTTAGCATTGAAAACAAATTGTTATAATAAATAAAACCAAACTTGCATCAAAACCTTACTTAGTTTTTATTTATTCTGTCGCGTAATCAAAATCAGATTCCAGAAATTAAATTCTCGACTATGAATCGTTACTGTCACTTTCATTATCACTAAAAAATAATAAAAACGAAATAAAGAAATAAATAAAGTGTATCAAAACTTGATCAAAACATTTTGCGTTTCGTTTGACGGCGGCTGAAAGTCACTATATAAAATATTCTAATAAATACGTTGCGGCACGACCGACACGACTCACTATACATAGACTCTATATCGAATATTGTAGAATATTTAACTATAGAAAAAAAATCTGGCTGAAAAGATATTTTGTTTCCAACACTTCATTTTGCGCAGAGTAGGTAATACGTTTTTAATTTCTATTTGCCAAAAAAAAATTACATTTATTTAATCTTCTAGGGGGGGCAGCTGCCCCCCCCCCCCTGCCCCTACCTGGGTACGCCCTTGAGAAGAGGCACTGGATTATACATATAGGTCATACATATAGGATACATAGGATACTTTTCATCATTGTCAACATCCATCTCCAATCGGTCGAAACCGCATGGTGCATCTAGTTTGCAATGATGATAATTCTGCATTTTACTATTTTATATTGACAACATTCTTTTAAAATTATCATCACTCTTTACTACTCTTCAATTGTTTTGCCATAAGATTCTATTCTCTGATGAAGACTTTCCCATGAATGAATGGTTGCAAGGCAGGGAACTCTACTACAAGAAATTCATAGTAGGTACTTTAATTTACCTTAAATAAAAGTACAGCTAAAAATACAAAACAAAACAATGTATGTTTTATTTATCAGCTGGCTTGCTGCTGTGGAAGTGCAGCCTGCTCCCTATGCTGCTCTGCATGCCCATCATGTGCAAACTCCACATCTTCCCGACTCATGTATGCAGTGATGCTGCTGCTAACAACGATTGTGGCCTGCATCACACTGGCACCTGGACTTCATGATGCAATGAAAAAGGTTTGTATTAATGCTTGACCTTCAGAGAAACAGTAATGGAGGTACTAAGGTACATATTGCCAGTATACAAAATCACTCAGATCTCAATGGTAACTACTGCTACTAGAATATGGGTCATAGGAACTGAACATTATGTTATGATTTAATAATTACTAGAAGCCTACTTGCTACTATTCACCAATACTTGATGGACAAACAATAAACTATGACTTGTTATGTAACTATTTGTCTTATGTTTACTTTGTTATATATTAAATTTTTTTAACAAAATATTAGCATATGTATATATTTTAAATAACCTCTATATTGCTTTATTTCGTCACATTGTGATTAGCCTCAAGAAATAAAAGAAAACTTAGATTTTGAAGGCCTAGAGATTAATAATTGTACTTATTTTATTGTTGCATAAATAACAAACAAAACCTAATAATATTGTGTTAAAAATAAATAAACAAACAATATACATTATACACAGAAAAAGAAAACAAGCAGTTACCTATTCTAAAAGTGTTATTATTATCTTATCTACATTTACATACTTTACAATTCATTGACATAGACTTACTGACGCACACAGAGCAATACAAACTATCGTCCATCATCACAGGAAGTGTAAGACTGAAAACTTAAAAATATGAAGACTAAATTGAAACATATATAAGCCAATTATATCATTATCCTCAAAATACTTTGAACAATGAACATATTCTTATTCTTATGGACATAAAAAGTACACTAGCCAGTTAGCTTGAAAGTGAAGCACTGTCTTTCTTTTTATGCCTTACTTGGTGATGAGCACAACTTAACTATTGTTTAAAAAGAAATATCTCTATAAGCCATGTAATTTTTTCACAGTCAAGCTACTACCAAGGAGAAACACTTATTGTTTCTGCTTACAGGTACCATTTTGTGAAAATTCTACACAATTCATGCCAGGACAATTTAAAGTGGACTGCGACCAAGCTGTGGGATATCTTGCTGTTTATAGGTAATTGTTATTTATTTTCGTTTAGCTGATCAACAATGGAACAATATCTACAACTCATGAAGCATGTACCGTTGGGTGTAGGGTAGGGGTCTCCAAAGCTCCAAAATTGTTTAATAATATTTGCCACCTTTTACACTCTTGAAATTAAATTTTTTTACCTCGTACAACAATTAAAATTGCAACACTAGAACTCTCAGAAAAGAAGAAAGCTTAATGTAATTAGAAAAATCACTAGAAAAGATAAACTATGACATTTTAGGCATATGCGAAATGAGAAGGCTAGATGAGAAAATCGAAGAACGAGAAAGTTATATATTTTTTCAAAAAGGAATCATCGCAGGACACAAAGGAGTGGGATTCCTCATAAAAAATCGTTAAAAGAAAACATTTTGGAGCTGATTGGTATTTCAGACAGGTTGGCAATACTCAACATCAAACTACCTGGATACATAATTCAAGTCTATGCCCCCACTGAAAAAACACCAAAGCAAGACATAGAGACTTTTTATAATAAACTATCAGACATAATAAGGAAATACGATAACAATAACCTCATTGTCATGGGCGATTTTAACGCAGAAGTAGGCGCTAGACAAGCAGGGGAGGAACATTTATTGGGAAGCTACACCTATGGAGAGAGAAGTGTAAATGGACACAGATTAACAGAATTTTTAATAGAACATAACTTGACACTGCTTAATATAATCTACAAGAAAAAGACAAGAAACATGGATGGAATGGACCTGGACCTGGATGTCTCCAGACGGAAAAAAGCAATATGAAATTGATTTTATTACTACTAACAAAGTCAAACACTTTAATGACACACATGTCATACAAAATTTAAACTGTAACACTGATCATCGCACCGTGCGTAGCTGCCTTAAAATGCATTCAACTAAAAACTCAAGGAAAAAAATAACTAACACTACAACATTGCCACCAGAAGAGTACGCAAAAGCAATCAATCCGTTAAATTAAACCGTTTCTCAAAATCTTAAATTCCGATGTAAGTGTCCGCGTAAAGTATGATTATCTAGACAAAAAACTAGCACAAATTAAAAAATAAACACGTAAAAAGACAAAAATAAACTTAGTGACAGAACAATCGTGCTACTAGAAGAAAGGAAATTACTAATAACAAATACAAGTAAAGACCGAAACAATATCGCTAAACTAAGCAAACAGATAAAAGAAAGTATGAGAAAAAATAGACAGGTAAGGTAAATAAAAAAACTAGAAGACATAATTCAAAAAACAGGTGGTACCAAAAAGGCTTTCAAGGAGTTAAGGGAACATGGAAAGGAATGGATTCCTAAATTGGAAAACAATAAGTCAGGTCTTGAGTCAAAACGCAAAGAAATTCAGAATCTAGCTACAGAATATTATAGCAATCTCTACTCAAAGACCGATAAAGACCAAGAATCAGCAGACAATCAACCAGTAATTAATAGGATGCCAAGAAATGGGGATTGTGACATACCACCCCTTCTCAAGGCAGAAGTACAGAGAGCCATATACTCCCAAAAAATGGAGAAAGCTCCAGGACCAGATAATATACTAAATGAACTGATAAGAGGCACAGTTGAAGAATTAAGTCCAATATTAACAAAGCTATTCAATGATATTCTTAAGACAGGCATCATTCCAGACCAGTGGGGAAAGTCTCACATTATACTTCTGCACAAGAAAGGGCCTAAGGAAGATATCTATAACTACAGACCAATAAGCTTGATATCGAACATCTACAAAGTCTTTGCAAAAGTTATCCTAGAAAGAATATCACTACAGTTAGACGAAACCAGCCTATAGAGCAGGCTGGATTTAGAAAAAAATACAACCATACAATCGACCATATCCACACAATCAAGCAAATTTTAGAAAAAAACGAATACCAAAAGCCTGTTTGTATAATATTTGTAGACTACTCAAAAGCATTCGACAGTCTGAATCACAACTACATCTGGTCAACTTTAAAGCAGCAAGGAGTGGACAACAGCTACATCGAAATCATCAAAAACATTTACAGGATAAGTAAAGGCAGTATAAAACTGGAAACGATAGGAAATCCATTTCCAATAGACAGAGGTGTCAGACAAGGAGACCCACTGTCACCTAACTTGTTTACTGCTGTACTGGAAAATATCTTCAAAAACGTAGACTGGGATAGATACGGCCTAAATATAAATGGCTGCCGTCTAAACCATCTAAGATTCGCGGACGATCTTATCTTGCTTGAAGAGGACCCAAGTAAAATACAAAAAATGGTACAGTCTTTAGCCAACAAAAGCAAAGAAGCAGGTCTTCAAATTAATACAATAAAAACGAAGATAATGACCAACTCAACAGAGATCGACATAGTGCTGGACGGAAATAAGCTTGAGTATGTACCAGAGTATGTGTATTTGGGGCAGATAATCGCTCCTACAGACCAATTGTCAAAAGAAATAAACAAGAGGATTACCAGCGGTTGGAGAAGATACTGGTCCCTAAAGGAAATAATGAAAAGTAAAGAATTAAGCATAACTATAAAAAGAAAAACTTTCAATACCTGTATCCTCCCCTGTATTACATATGGAAGCGAAACTTGGTCTCTCACTCAGAATCACAGAGAAAAATTAGCCAAGTGCCAGCGGGCAATGGAGAGAAATATATTAGCGATAAAACTAAATGATAGAATTACCTCAATCGAAATAAGAACTAAAACCTAAGTCACCGATATAATTACTCGAATTGACCACTTGAAATGGCGTTGGACTGGTCACATGTTACGTTGCAAGACAGATAAATGGAGTAAACAGGTAACACTCTGGTATCCAAGAGACGGAAGCAGACAACGGGGACGTCCAACAAGAAGATGGGAAGATGATTTCCACCTAGCTTTGGGGCCTTACTGGACCAGAGTTGCAACCGACAGAACACAATGGAAGCAGTTAGAGGAGGCCTATGTCAAAAGACACACCAAACTGAGGGATATTTTATAACAGCATAATTAAGTATATTATTTATAATTCAAACAGATGTTCAGTTCGCAATAAAAGGGCTATATTATATTATTATTATATTATTAATTAAACATTTTTACCATTGTAATATAGGTACTTGTTATTTAGGTTAGAAATTTAGTCCCTATTTTTGTTAGACATTATTTGGTAACAAATATATTGTGGTCATTAGTCAAGTCATATCTTCAATCTAAACAATATTATTAACACAGAACACCCTGATGCCATGTGTTATACCGCTGGGTGCTTAAAAAAGTAGAGCCAGAAGTTTGCAAGGAGTTTCAGAGCAACACCTCCCGCGACGTTAACCTCCCCAGTGTAGTGAGATGAGGGCGGCCCATTTCAGTCTTTGGTGATATTTGGTTTGAGGACAATCATTATTTGATTATATTTACAATTTTCCAAAAAAATATGCATTAGTATTGAAATAGTCGATATTGTATTGTTTTGAGATTGTGTTGATGATAAATCTATGCATTAGAGGCGAGAACTGGTATATTGTCTATGAAATACAAACCCTATTTGACTGGTGATCAGTAAATTCGCACGTAATTTATGTCTTGTTTTCATTATATCCTCTACTTACTATAAAGATAACAAAATGACATCAAAAATTTAACACTATTAATTAAAGAATAAATGTTTTTGTTTGTGAGCTGTCAAATGATATGATGATAATATTATAATTAAAATATATATGTTACCGTTTTACAGGCCATAAAATCTCCAGGGCCGTTATTCGATATAATAAATAACCACTTAACAATGATATCAAGGAATGGCTTATGGAAGAAATTTGCAGTCACTTGTTTGATGGCATATAAGGCCCCAGTTTGTCTAGTCTGGTGTAGTTTCATAACATTGAACATTTTCCGTTTTCAGAATTTGTTTTGCAACATGCCTGTTTTTCGTCCTCATGGCTCTTCTTACAATTGGTGTAAAGTCATCCAAGGATCCACGAGCTGGAATACAAAATGGGTAAGCCACTTAGCTCATACAATATAATTTGATCTAATATCAGATAATTAGAAAATCGGGTTTCATAATAAACCCGATTTTCTGTCTAAATTCGTCACTGTGCTAAATTTAGAACAGTTTAAATTAGAATTTAGCACAGTGTCTCCAGCAATAAAGTAGCAAACCTACACCTAAACCTCGTCCCTTTGTAAAACACTGTTTACAACTCTTTATTTACATTAGACACTTCTCGTTTGCAATGGATCAATAACATTGAATTGAGTTTGGGTTCACTGATTAAGGAAGAATCGTATTACAAGTGGTGCGCGTAATACAGAAACAAAGTGTAAGGAGAAGAAGATAGCCTAGTAGTGATTTAATATGAGCTGTAAATGATAATGATGGATTCTGATAGATACTTTAATTGTCATAATCACCTGAAACCCTCGTTTCTTTTCAGTTTCTGGGGCATCAAATACCTGCTTGTGATTGGTGGTATCATCGGAGCATTTTTCATCCCTGAAGGTTCATTCGCGTCCACGTGGATGGTATTCGGCATGATTGGTGGATTCTGCTTTATCATTATACAGTTGATTCTCATCATCGATTTTGCTCACTGCTGGGCCGAGAGCTGGGTTTGTAAGTATAAAAATATCCTCGCATAATTTTTATACACATATGATTTCTTTAAATCCTTTCTGAGTCTTTACTTTCGTGTATCGAAGGCTAGTCGCCCTACCAAAAACCCTATTTGATAATAATTTCCCAGTACTCGGTGATTATGCAATAAAAACGAAAAAGCATAAATAGGTCTGAAGGAAAAAACAAATAGCCTATGAAAAAAAAGTTTTTAAAGAAATATGAGGTTAGACATTTTTAGTAGATAAAAATGTTTGGAAGTTACCACTTCTACCAAGTTCTACAACTACCACCTATGTAAATCTATTGTAACTATTGAAAGAATTAAAAATACTTACCAAATGAATTGAACCGAACTGAATCTGACACCAAGTTTTATGCTGCTTCTTTTCGATAGTTGTTCTATATATTTTGGAACGCGGCGGTCTACCGCCGCGTTCCAAAATATATTTTAATAATAATTTGCTTTAGAATCCTCTAGGATTTTAAAGCAAATTAATCAACCATTTACGTTCATAATCAATCATCAATCACGTCTTTGTCTTGCTTAATTTGAGTAATAAAAATATTTTAACATCAATAATCACAATTGTGTTAGGGTGGTGAAGAGGTCTCGAAAAATTTAATAAAATACTGAGCCAATGAGACTTTATAAGCAACGTCTCTGTGCTTACTATAAGGCTCACGATTTGGTTGTCACATGTCAGAATAAAGGCTTTGCCACACTCGATGCGGTCTGCGGTCGGGCCGAATTGGACGCAGACCGGATTATGTATGAACAACCTTGTCGGTCTATATATTTTGTAAAGATATGCGTTCTGACCGTGCGGGCACGCATAAGGAATGGAAGGACGTGCAGGTAGGCAGCGGGCGGCGGACAACGGGCGTTAGCCAGTTACTCATTTTAGTACTCTAAAATGAGCTAATAATAATAGGCAATAGAAATATAAAACAATAATGCTATTAAAGAAAGACCTAGGCATAAAAATGGCTTAGTTATTTTTCAATCAACCAATGGACTTTAGCTCAAATAGAATAAGAACTGCCATATTGTATTATTTTTTAATTCGGAGAATGCTACAAAATCAAAACTATATTATCGGAAATAGAAATAAAAACAATAATGCTACTAAAGTTATAGCCACAAAAATGTTTACTAAAGAATGAAACCGGCTTTAAAACTAAAAGTGAGAATAACTTGTTGAAGTTGGAACAATGATAGTTAAAAAGTACCTTATTATAACAATATTGTGCGCATGGTACCGTCTTCAAAAAGTTATTTCACACTTTTTATTCGGTAACATTTTTAGGTAACATTTTTTTCACCCATTTAGTGACCGTTGCTACTTACAGGATCGATTGTTGATCACCGTCATTAATGATATCAAGATAATATATGCGATTCACTTCAGTTATTGGAGTGGAAATAAAAAACCGAATTTGATGTAATTTAAATGGGACTATCTCGGAAGTATACTCTTTCAGATAAAGAATAATTTTGAGAATCTGTCAATAAATGGGTGAGAAATCGGGAACATACATAAAACAATATATACAGGCGAACATAGAACATCCTCCTTTTTTTAAGTCGGTTCTAAATGGCCTTGGTATTAAATTGCGTCTGCAATTTTTTTTATTATACAATCAATTTGTGATGCTGAGTACATAGTTGTATATTCCTTTTCAAGCTAACTACGAAGAGACAGAATCTCGCGGTTGGTACGCCGCACTACTGGCTGCGATGCTGACCTGTTTTGCGGCCGCGCTCACTGGAATCGTACTCCTATACGTATACTACACTAAAGTAAGTAACCAGTAGTCATTCTGTAGTAGTGTTTAAATAATAAATTCACAGTCGAATGGGCAGGCACGACCGGGGAAATACCACACTCCCACATAACACCGACGTGAAGTAATAGAGCTTGCTATTGCGTTTCTTCGGTTTGTGGGAGGTTCCGGAGGCCCGATTCCTCCCCTTCTCCATTCTCCCTCTCCTTCCCCCTCCCCCTCCAACCTTTGCACTTTCTATCTCTTCCTTCCTATCATCGTTCCTCAAAGGTCGGCATTGAATCCTTGCGGATGTCCGTGGGCGACGGTATCACTTAGCATCAGGTGAGCCGCTCGTTCGCCTTCCTCTCCCATAAAAAAAAAACAATAAGTAAAACGCACAGTACACTACTGCATACTTTAAAATTTTTATATTACCACTAAGTCTGAAACTAGGTGAGAGTCGTGCATTTCGAAACTGAGAGCGCAAATAAACAGAAAATTTATCAAGTTTGTCAGAATATTATTAGATAGGTAGACAGTTTGTTTTTCAGAGCATTATTGTAGGTACATATAAGTAGCTTATGTATCAAACAACAGAATATCTAGTCTAACAGATGTAATTTCCGTTTAAAATGATTAAAATTATTTGTATGAATAATATTGTCAAAGTTTCACAAAATTTAATTTCTTCAAAATTTTACTATTTATTATTTCTTGAATATTCGAGAACACTATACTTTCCGATCCTACATATATACATATTATATAGTAACTTCCTATCCATGACAGTTCCAAAATTTCTACATAGTTACCGTGGATGCGTAAAGGTACTACATAAAACTAGGCATACTCATTTGAAGCAAGTGCCTGTCTATGCCTACCACGAGTATGAAACTGGGTCCAGCACGGATAACTTTCACGTGAGCGAGTCTTGTTAAAGTAAAACAATTCAATCCAGTACTATCTCCCTAACACATGGCTAGAGTACACGCCACGAAAGAAGTCCTATAGATGCGGCGCTAGTAGTCGTACATTAATGGTACATTTCTTATAAATGTATTTAGTTCCTCTAATTTTCCGGTATTTCTTTCGTGGCGCGGACTCTAGAATCAAATTAATTTGTGTCACAGTATTGGTATCGTCAAAGATAAGAATTTGAATATCGCGCCACGACCCCACATATTAAATATGGCTTATCGTGTCACACTTTTTACTAAATTCACCATACAATTCGTGACCTTGTGTGTCGTCACGAAAAATAAGAACTGTAATTTATTTTGAGGTAGATTTTTTTTCTCAATTCGGCGGTATGTTTTTTTTATGATTGTTAATAGGCTGTTTTTGTTTGTATAAATTTATATTTATTTATTTATATCATTATCATTATATCGAAATTGATTCAGCGCATTTTGATAAAATCAACAAATACTTGAAATATAGTATACTCAGATAGTTACATAGTTTTGTATAAGGTCTAAAAGTCTGTATAGGGCAAATTCTGTGACACAGATGACTTTTTGGTTTGTGGTTCCCTTCATTAAAAGTTTTAATGAGGACCAAAGAGAATACAATACATAATTATGTAAAATGAGTAGTTTATACATTTTTTTTAAAGATTGTCCTTATAGGTATAGTCTAGAGGCCGTTTTATGTTCCTAAAAAAATATTTTTTTCTTAATTACTGATGATAAATAGAAAAAAATTGCGCTAATATACCGATAACGATTTTGCTTTGGCTACATTCCCCGAAAAATATAATCGCTACTGTAGGCCTAGCACGATTAACTGCGTAAGTGTAACGTAAAGTGTCGTTCACGTGAAACAGTAAAAAACTGGCATTTATCTAGGGCAACTGTGACAGATAATTCATAGTTTGTACGCCGACGCGTGACGTGTAAAGTATTCGTACTTTTTCGCAGATTGTGCTACTGCCTCTGTTAGTAAAATGAACACAATCAATTATAAACAAAAAACACAAATACCTATTTCTAGCAAGAATATTACCATAATGATATAAATATTTCATAGGCAACCGGCTGTGACCTGTCCAAGTTCTTCATTTCATTCAACCTTATCCTGGTGGTGATCGCAAGCGGGATCTCCATCTTACCTGCAGTCCAGGAGCACCAGCCCCGCTCTGGACTCCTGCAGTCCTCTGTAGTAGCCCTATATGTGATGTACCTCACTTGGTCAGCACTCTCCAATGCTGGTAGTGAGTGCAACAGCCTTATGGGTGGATCTAATCAGGTAATACTAAACATATATAATACATTATTTAACTTATACAATACTGAAGTTTCTTCACGCTGTCTTATTAACGTATTTGACTGAATTAGGAATAGGGCTTATTTTCCAGGAACACAGTTTTATTGGCGGATCTAATAAGGTAATAGTAAACATATAGAACACGCTAGACAATTTAAACAGTTAATGCTGAAGTATCTGAGTTAGTTCTTCACGCTAACTGATTAACTGTAGGATATGAGAATTTGGAATGGAGCTTATTTCCAGGCACAGTGTTGATTATGACATTAACTGTTGCTGTTGGATACACATGTTAAGCGCGGGCACTGCTTTTACTTATAATGCTTATGTCATAGTGGTCGAGTCATCCACATGCTTAAGAGGGTGTGTTTCAGAAGGCAGTGCCAGACAGGTTACGTATGAAGTGTGGGTGGGTACACATTATGCAAGAGTCCATCTTGATCGGTATCACTGCAGTGCTAGATATTCTATAAGAAGTAGTGTGAAAGTAGTAATGTGGGTAAGTTTGAAGGGAAAATGTAAGAAGTGAAATTTCTCAGATTCAGATTTATTTATTGTTAGACTGTGTTACATATAGTTCTTAAATATTATAAATAGTACCAACAGCTAGGTCCATTCGGACATACAATAATAATGTGCTTATATCTAATACATATTTATAGTCATTTAATTATTAGGACATGAATAATGATATATAGTAGGCATGAATAAAACAATATAAATCTAAATAAAATTACATATCATCAAATTTAGAATCTATCTATAAGAAAGTCAGTCACTTTGTAATATAGTTTTTGTGAAAGAAAATTAAACAAACTTCTTTTAAAAGCAGTGACACTCTCCGATTTTAATATTGTTTCTGGCAAATGATTGTATATCTTATGACCCATACCGCACACACCTTTTCTAAAACATGCTGTTCTGTGTGCAGGAACTTTCAACTTGTTTCTGCTTTTTTTTTTATTATTTCTAGTAGAATAAAACTATAAAATGTCTTAGGGTAACGGTACAGTGCCGCCCAGTACTTTATAATTTTAATCTCTTCTGTTCTGAATGTTATGGACAGACGCTTAGCATTAACCATAGATTTTGCGCGTTTTTGTTACTTGATAACTTTATAAAAAACTGGAACAACTGATTTACATTACAATTTTCGTTCTTTTTATAGTTTTAGTTTATTAGGATGTAATCGATTTCTGAAAAAAAATTGTTAGATATTTTTGATAAGTAAATTAATTACATCACACAATACATTAATTTCCGCTGGTAGTAAGAGCGTGTAAAACTGACTTGTCTTACCATTGCCATGTTTAAATTTTTATTATATATTTATTTTATTGTATATATTTATATGTTTTATAAGAAACAATCAAATGATTTATTTAATTGTATATTTATGTATAACCATATAATATTCACTATATTGTGTTACACTCAATATGGCTTACCAGGAAACGAAACAGGATATGTATTGGGTATGTAAACCAAGTAAGAGTACCTACACATAATAATCTATTGCTCATTCCATGTCTTTAAGAGGATTGCATTCTTTCCATACTAAAGGAAAAAACTCTTTTCTACCTGTTAACATTGTCCGATTTCAGGGTTTTTTTTTCATGGAATCATCACATTGTTTACTATGCCCGTACGATTGGTTTTTTCGGGGTTTTTAAGTTCTAAAAAAGGAAATTTATAGTATTTTGAAATACTGAAAAAATCAAAAAGTACGTACATAGTAAACAATGTGATGATTCCATGAAAAAGAAATCACTGAAATCGGACAATGTTAACAGGTAGAAAAGAGTTTTTTCTTTTAGTATGGAAAGTATCAGCTATGCGATCCTCTTAAGATTATGCATATTTCAATAAGTGTTACGTTTTGCCTACTTCATTTCTCATTATATTATCAATGCAGTAGATATTCATAAACCTACCACGATCTTATTCAAATTATTATTCGCGGCACGTAACTTGAACTATGACCTTGAATGCGCAGAACACGTTTTTGGGTCTCAATCGAGGTGAGGTGTGAGGTGCGATGCTACGCAAGGGGCCGTGCGTAACCGTAGCAACGCAGCGACGCTTGCTGGAAGCTACACAATCAACAATCACACTTCGCCTCTCATTGCCCGCGCACGCCCCGCGTGACACTGGAGTACAATCATTCACAAAGGATTCAGTTCTTCGACATATATATATCTGTCAAAATAATCTCTCTATCTGTGTGATCATAAAAACGAAAAATAAATGTGCCGATAGTAATACATTAATACAGACATTACTTTTATCTATCTTGCGAATGTAGGTATGTATATATTTTTTTATTTACGTTGTAACTTTTTAATAGGTGTTAGGATTTTTCTACCAATGTCTGTCTGATAGGCAATCGCAATCCGATATTCTATCCCGAATCTGTAGTTTGAAAGGATTATTGCGTGGCTGAAGGTTTTAAATTAAGTTATGAATTTGATGGTGGTGGTTATGAAGAGGTGAAATAAATAGTAGGTAGTCGTAATTTTATTATTTTGTGACGGCAGTACAACTTGAGACATTTGTTTGCATAGTCATTTTATGGGTTGCAAGAGATTCATCATCATAATCATTCAGTTTTAGAACTACGCTTACACATGAAATTCTACGTGAATGAGATGAGAGTGACATCACCAATCATTTCTTTACTCAAGACTTAAATATTAGGGTATCTTATGTAATGGGGTGAGGCCATAAAAAATATGCCTACACTGACGACCAGCTCTAGCGGTCTGTTCCTGTTTACTATTTGCGTTTCTATTTACTTGCATGCCCATTGTAACCCAAAGATATACCACAGAAACAATTAGAATATCACTAAGTACAGAATGGTCACTCTGCTCCACGCAATCCAGGAGCCCTACTCCCACCTCTTAAAGTAGTCATGTTTCAACCTTACCATAAAATTTAGTACCACCACGTCAATATAGGGAGCTTAAAGTAATAGTGGATTACGATAGACGTTTTGATGACGTAGTGTCAAATATTTCACTCAATTCACGTAATTTGACGTGACTTTTGACCATAGTTTCATTGTTCCAATGTACAGTTTTTGAATATCCTTACTCCCATCTCGTATAATAGTCATTATTGCGACTTTACCATTTCAATTTGGTTGACCGTTTTGTGTCAGTGGGAGTACGGTAGTAAGTATGATTATTTAAGTAAGCTTATTTACAAAACCTCCTGTTTTTTGATAGTTTCGTAAAAGGTGGGAGTACGCCCCCTGGTCCTTGCACCCCACCCTCGCAATGCTGTTTTATGCGTGTGCAACACTGTTTATAATAGCTGAAAACGTTTAATTAGATTGCAGTTGGAACATATTTAGTTGGTTGAATCGATTGGTAGGTCCTTGCGCTTCGAAACCTGGGTTATTTACGAAGCGCGAGGTCCACTACGGTACCAACTGAGCTAACGAATTATGGCCTGGGATTGTTGGAATGGGACATCTCATGGCTTACCAATGTGTCTGTTATCCAGGCTTCTTTCGACAAGCAGTCGATCATCGGGCTGGTCATTTGGGCATGCAGCGTCCTGTACTCCAGTATCCGTACCGCCTCCTCCTCCTCGAAGATCACCATGTCCGAGCACATTCTCGCCAAGGATGGAGCAACAGGTGATTATTATCTTACATGAATCTGTGTTCAATATGATGCGAACGATATTTCCCTTTTCGAAACGTCAGACTTTACTTCTAATGAATGTGTAACAGTGGAAAAATCTTTTTTGACCGAATTCAAAGGTGTCAATTCGACTTGGTTAATGACTTTGTTTTTAAATTTTAATACAGCGAACTGCATCTTAAATTACTAATTTAATTATTAATAACGATTTCTTGGACTCAGATGCAAAATTACATTTTTCCGTACTATAAGCAAGTCTGTTATAGTGGGTTCATATGGTTGACATATAGTTGATCAACATTTGTTGCTCAACGAAAAATTGAAAATGAATATGAATGAAAATGTTCATGATTAAAATTCATTCAACATTGATAACCAAGATGGCAGAAAGTAAATAATTCAGGGAATGTGTTATATTATTATAGTATATTTATTATAATTATTAATATCAGTAAAATTTATTAAGCTCTTATATATATATATGAATTTTGCTCGTAAAGTTTACTTGATGGCTACAACATTCGGATACTTTTTCAAACTCCGATGGAACCGAAATCAATTTCTTACTACGTTTTTGTGCCTAATGTTTAATTGAACCACTAACATAAATATATGTGCTTCCTGCGGCGACACGCGGCGGCCATGCGACGCAAGGGCAAGGAGGTCTGATTGCTAACGAAGGTACGCCATACATACATACATACATATGTCATCGCATTCATACTAACCGCCAATATTTGAGTACATACTTTATGTAAATACAACACAATATCTATTTATCTATACAGATAAATAAAATTGTCTCTATTGTTATTCCAAATTAACAGCTTTAAGAAAGTATATACGGTACTTATATAAAAAAACAGTTTTTAATTTTTTTCTGTTGTCTGTTTGTTCCGGCTAATCTCTGAAACGGCTGAACCGATTTAATTTAGCTGGTGTTAAAAGTATCAACTTGGGTCACTTATTTCATCAGCGTCATTTATCACCAGGCGGGTGAAACCGCGGGGCGCAGCTAGTACTTAATGTAAATACAATATTATAAATAGAAAGCTACCTATTAAGTAACTAAGTAACCCATCATTAGATGCTAATTGTAGTTTAGTAATTGCGCTATATAGTTTCACAGACATTTTAGGGATTGGAATGTGTAGATTGAAAATTAACAAAACCATCCATCTGCACACACTGAGGGCAACGCAGAAATATGCTATTAGCGTTATTGTATTTACTGGGACATTTGAAGCATAGAGTTTTTTTATGTTTTTAATTTCAAATATGTTAAATACTATTTTTACGGAGCAGAGTTAGCTGTTTACTGGATCACTTGCACAACGGTACTTTAAACATGTTTAGGCCTAACCGTGTTTAACATTTCATACTATCTTTGCAAGTCTAGAGAGAAAAATACACATCTGTGGACGGGTTCGAACCCGCGTTTTCTGAAAACTCGTGTCAGACTCCATTACCGCTACCTTTAGTCACTAGGTCACCGAGGCATACCGTCCGAGCACCACATTTTTACTCTATCTGATTTCGACCGTCGTCGTATAGGGACGGAGGACGGAGCGACATATATTGAACAGCTCGACAGCATTATCAAACCGAAAGATGTTTTTTTTTTCAAACATTCAACTTGCGTATTGCTGTCGCAACCCTTCATCATTTTATTGTATGACTAGTTGACCCGCCAGCGGCTTCGCTCGATCGGTCTTTGTAAATTTGAAATTTTAATATAAAGTTATTTTAAAATTTCAATACTTTTTATTTATGAACCGTTTGACATGAAACAAACAGGAAACGTTAAGTGAAGCTTACTACAATATATTAGTGAAAACCAAATCTAAATCGGATAAGCCGTTTCTAAAATTAGCGTGCACAAACGCACAAACAAACAGACCAAAAATCTGACAATATTTTTTTTCATTCGACATGTTTTTGTTTATAAAAGTCTCAATGATATTTTTTCTCATATTTTCCATGTACAGACAGCGATCTGTAAAATTTTTATTATATGTATGTATAGATTCTGAAAGCACTTGCAATCGGAAGACGCGGGTTCGAACCCCTTCCGAGGATGAGTATTCTTCTCTCTAAAATTAGAAAGTTTTGTCTTGCTAAGCAGGCGTCAGTGCTTTAAGATTCCCTATTTCTTTCAATTTTAAACCAAACACAGAAATACATACACTCGAGAGCACTTTAATTCCCTGGGAATTTCATACAACATATCCTTCTTGGGGTGTAATGTCTCTTGCTTTACGTCGAGATTTGTATGTAATTTGACATTGTCGAACAGGTGGTATGACAACACTTTTTTGTTCAATATTTCGAAACCTGTACATTTCGAACTCTTATTCGACACATAGTTAAATTCATCAATGGAAAAAATATTTGCATAGTCCACTATTACCATTTTAAACTTTACATTACTCTCAGAGGCTACATTATTTTCAGAGAAACGAAAATCAAGTAATAGTTTTACGAAGAATAGTTCAGGTTGCACGTTAAGTTATCTCTATTTATTTGTTTCATTATTACTTTTTTAGGAGTAGTTCACGTTAACAAAATGTAGTTACATATATAATTCCATTATGCTAGCGCCTCATTACTGCCTTAAATTGTCAATATCCTAACTATATAATTTTATAAATGAGAAAGTGAGTTTGTTTCGTTTGTTACGCTTTCACGCCTAAACTCCTGAACGGATCCCGATGAAATTTGTCAAGGATGTAGAATAGTTGCCAAGGAAATACATCTACATAGGGTACTTTTCATCATCATCACCTATCATCACATGGGTGAAACCGCGTGCCGCAGCTAGTATAAAATAAAAACAAATCGTTCACTCGCACATACTCTCGCACTAGGATCTCATGTGTCGCGGGAGGCTCGAACAAATCACAAACGTCCAATTCCCGAGAACGAACATTTCTGTTCATATCACAAATATTTACCCCGGCGAGGAATCGAACCTGCGACTTCGAGATTCGTAGCCATATTCACTACCAACTAGACGCAGGATAGATAGATACACTAACTCTTTATTGAAACACGACACTAAAAATATATGTTACAAATAAGGAAATAACGAAAAAAACAAACAAAAAATTGACCCGTAGACTCGCCATTCGACATGTTTGGCCAGTAATACAATTGTTTTCTCAGAGATCATAATACTTTTCCGGGAATTGCGACATGTTTGGTTAAATGCTTAAAATTAACAATGTTACAAAGGTTGTCGAATTGAAACATTATGTAACACAATACGTGATATTTTCTGGAACGTTTTTCAAAATTTGATCAGCCTACAGATGGAATACTGACCGTTGATTGGTCACATATCGCGCCATAGAATAGCATTGACCAATGAGCGTTTATTATTTAGTTAGTCGACTAATCAAGGCATTGACAAACTTTCTAGAAACTGGAGGTTTAATCTATTTGCTTGAGTAAGTAATTGTCACTATTTTATGGAGTGCTATTAAGTATTTTGACTTTCTATGAATGAAGTCAATTGTGTTTTTGTGAAGATTTTTATGCTTATCATCCTTCAGTTAGTTACCAACGATGTCAACTATTCATTTACCTGTTTTTTTTTCATGTAACTGTAAAGGCTAACATATAGATTTAATACCATTTATACGTGTTGTAAAATAGAATAGAATTTAGTCTTGTCTCAAATTGGGGAACTATTATGGGTGACTAATTGACCTTTGATTTATGTACTCGGACAAAAGAAAATTTTGAACAACACACTTTGCTTTAGCACATAAATATTGTCTTTTGTTGTACCCTCAACTAATACATTAAAGAGTATCATATATTTTAGTATATGTGTGTGTGTGTGGCAAGTATATTCTACCCGTGTGATCTGTGACACAGGGTTTTTAAATAAAAATTCTACTTTAGTCATAGGTTCTATTTTGTCACTCTTTCAACTGAATGTGATAAATTGTTTTAGCAACATTTTGTGATGAGGAAATAAGTATATTTTTGATTTGATTTTGATTTACCATCACAGTTATTTAGCGCAATACGCATTGCATCCGTATTTATCCATGACTTCTTTATATTATAACAAAACTGTTGGTACAATATAAATTAATAAATTTAATTAAAGATTCCTGTACATAATTAGCCATTTTATATGGTAACATCTGCAGTATATTTTAACTGATAGACATAATTGCGAGAATTACATATATATATATATAAAATAATATGTGATAACGTTACTAGCGACCGCACACTTCAATATAATTATATCTGTATTTAGGTACGTGATCTTTAAATGTAACAATTGTTAATTTACAGTTCTTCAGAATTATTTTATCTTTTGCCGATTGTGTCAATGTCAACCTAAGAGGTAAAGTCTCAACGGTTCATTCCGATTCATGTTGGCTATCACTAGACATCGGATTATATGCATAAGAATATAAGCGATAATTACAGCGGTTATGCATATTTAGTACTTTCTTACCAATCGATAACACTCTAGAAATCGGAGGGTGCGAGGATTCCTAAACCTGGGCCTACCTTGACTCTTGACTCATCATGTTCACCCAGTCGTAAGTTATGAGGTAACAAACATAAAAAAATACAGTCTAATTGAGTACCTCCTCCTATTTTTGGAAGTCTGTATTAAATATAGAAAATTATACTTTATAGTGTATTGTCACAAGAATGTTATTATGCGTGAGTTATTATATTAATTTGTTACATGACTATTTGATTTATCTTGAGTGTAAAAAAACTAATATAGATTATTAAAATAACATTTTTATAGCGCTTAATTTTGGGACTTTGTTAGTGCGTATAATCCGATGTCTAGCTATCACTAATTCATATTGCGTTATAAATACCTCTTAAATCGGCTCGTGGTACATCTTCACCCATAAATAGTTCCCTATTTGGTTAATGTATACGCGACAGCATTAACTCTTGCATGGTTGTTCGCGCACTGAGCGCAGATTATGGTTCCATAGAGGGTGGTGATGGAGGCGAGGCAGGCCGTGGGGCGGCCAAGGTGTTCGATAACGAGGAAGACGGCGTCGCGTACTCGTGGTGCTTCTTCCACGTGGTCTTCGCACTCGCCACGCTCTACATCATGATGACGCTCACCAATTGGTACAAGTGAGTATTATTTTGTACTAGAAAACTATCGCGATTTATTTCAATTCTTCATGAAACAGCTAGTTATATACCGGAAATAGATACATAGATAGGAAGCAGATCGGTTTTTCTTCGAAACTTTTTACATGTTCATTAGTCTACATGATGTATTTCCACCTCCAGATATTATACTCCATAACGGAGTACATTCAGGGTGCCCAATAAAGGTATTAAATAATTGGTAATAACAAGTTGTAACTATCTAATAGTAGTGGACTCTTATTTTATTTTGATTGACTTACTTTGACTCCTTGTATTGAATATATTGAATTGAAATTCAAAACTACACGATCATTATATGTGTATGAAAACAACTAAAGACTACATCTTAGGAAAAATCACTTAAAATCAACTATAATATGAAACAAAAAAAAAATCTAATTTCGAAACAAAATAATAAGCGGTGGTACATATGATAGGTGGGGGGTAATTAATACATAGAGTAAATCCAATATTGCTTGCCAAAAATTTGAGGAAATCGGGAATCGGGGTATGGCATTACTATTCCCCAATGTTTATAAGATGGTGGCCTTTACGGGTTGCCATATTAACATTTTGAATTTGCCGCAATTTTTCAGTATCTACTTTCGTTACAAAGATTCTAGCGTTAAAATACGTCCAGTCCCTAGTAAGAGTAATAGGGGATTTCCCCATACAAATTTGTCATGTTGTATGGGGGTCAATATGTCAAGCTGCAAACAGCTTGCAGAAGAGGCTTATATTTTTAATTTTAAGTTTTTTTTCCTCTCAGGTACCACATTATTAAAAACTTGATTTAAACTAGTCTACAACTTTTGCTTGAATATAATTTCGCCACTTTAACTCTGTCGTCTGTGGCATTAAAGAGGTCGTCACTTGTGCAGGTGGTAGGGCACAAGGGATAAACGAGCAAATGTCACATCGTTTGAGTGGCGAAAACGCAATCGCAACAAGTTTGAGTGTTGTCAAGGTAGCCCCATTTGCTCATATTGTGTCTGCAGCGGACAACTTGCGTCCTATGTCGGTTGATGGACTTCCAAATAGGCAACTGAAGATCATGTTCTGGGGCAATTGTTCTTGCGCTGTGCAAACTCGATGGTGGTGGGTGTTGTTTGTTTCAAAGAATGTTGTGCGAGGCTGGATGGTGCTCGAGGGTTTTCGTTGTATGTAGGAATCTTTTACGACTTTTTAATCGTACTTTTGTAGGCTGTCGTCCGTATAGGGGGTAATGGTACAACAACAATAATTTTAACTGATAACAATTTTGTCATTTCCAGCCCGAGTTCCCAGCTTTCGAAGGAGAACGTCGCCTCGATGTGGGTTAAGATAACGTCCTCCTGGATTTGCGTCGGCCTGTACGTCTGGACGCTGGTCGCTCCCGCTGTCTTGACCCACAGGGACTTCAGCTAAACAGCTTTATAATAGAGTTCACAAGCTGCAAACTCTAATATATATGTATCTTCAGAAGTGTAACTCATGTCTGTCGCTGGAATTCAAAATTGAACCAATATCTTTTTCAGTTTTGTAGCTAGAATTATTAGTAGTACATTATAATAGAAGTACCTATCTATCTATATATGTAGAAATATAGTAGTATCTTCAAGAAAAGAGCCTATTTCTTTCTCAAAAGCCGGCGACGTATCCGCGAGACCTCTGGTATTGTGGATGTCCGTGGGGGACAGTGACCATCAGGTGAGCCGCCTGCTCGTTTGCCAACCTATCCTGTAAAAAATCTTCTAAATATATTTAACACTAATGCGGCCCACTACATATGTAAAGGCGTTGTCTAAAATATATGGATCTAGAACAGTCCAATACTAATAAATGTTACCAGCCTATGTAAAGAGTATTCTCCCAATTTTACAAATCACAAGATTAAGTCGAATGATTTAATTGAAAAATTTAGTCTAACTACAAAATCGTTAACATGTTTCAATTTTTGAACGCCAAGTAACAGACACAAAAGCTACATTTTGGATATATCTGATGGAGAGCTAAGAGAAAGAGATAAACACTGTTTGAACAAATATATATACGCAATTGTCATTGTACCCTCTATAAATATTATGTTAGGGCTTATAGAAAACGTTACACTGAAATTTAATCAACGGTAAGGCGTCCACTTGCGCTTTGTGAAACCTGTGCTATAAATATGAGTACAGTGCGTCTAGCACGAAAGTTTACATAAGTGTAACCTAGAATAAAAATTATGTGTAAAGTAATCTTATAGTTTACGTCATTATTATGCCTCCCCCATAATGCGCCACTTGGAACGGCTACTTGCCTCCTACATCCATCGTTGACTTAATAGCACAAACTATGAGTTATCTGAGCTACAGTTGTACTAGATAAATAATAGTTTGTATTATATACGTCAACGATACGATCACGTTACGCTTACACAAAATTTCGTGTTAGGCCCAGAGGCGTTATTCGGCATGACCATGCGCGTGACACGGTGCGCTACGATACCTTCAAGGAATTATAGTAAAATTGTATTGACTTTACGATCATTCCTTGTTGATATCGTAACGCGCCACATTACTTGTTTGAATATTGCGAATAAGGTCCCAGTGCTGCTTATAAATAAATAATCGTGATCCCACGTATTTGTTTGGTGCTTATAATTCTTGCGACTTAACTGTGCACCTCGCACTGTGACGTCACCGTGGCGAAATTCACTCGCAACGAAAACAAACTGACCGCGTGAGGAAAACGCGGGGAAGCGGGAGGAGGGGTCAGACTCCAGGGAGGCGCACAGTTAAGTCGCGTGGGTTATAACACGGTACGGGGACTATTATGAATGAACTTATTGTAACGCAACGAGACATTGTTTTTACCAGATCTTGCATCATAAATCCTGTTTTGTAATAACATTTGATCGATTGTTTATTACAGAGTTATTTATGTTTCAAATACTTGTGTGTATCTTATCGAAAAAAAAAATTATATTTCAATTTTATCCATTGAATTTTAATTATTGAGATCTCACTCTAATCTTTATCGATGTAATGTCTATTTCTAATAATTCTTAATATTTCTATGTATACTTGCTTCTGTAATCTTTCTCCTTGTAAGTATATTATTTTTAAACAATTCGTTTCGTCTAAGTCAAGACTTACTTTTTATTTGACTAGTGCAATTAGTTAAGATACTTAAATAAAATATCATTTAATACATCCGTTAATACGTTGTTTTTTTTAGATTACCAATTAACTGGAAACCATAATATTAAAATATATGCTATCCATTTTGCGTTCTCTTGTCCCTTTGTTCCTTGTCCAAGACTAAATTTGGCGAAATATAGTGAATATAATATGGCGTTAGTCAAGGAGTCTCAGATCTGAGATCAAATAATCCTATCCTACTAATATACACGCGAAAGTTTGTATGTATGGATGTTTGTTACACTTTCACGCAAAAACTACCGAATGGGGTTTAATGAAATTTGGTATAGATGAGGCGCTGGAATAACATAGGATACTTTTTCACTATCATCATCAACATCATCCATCACCTCGCGGATGAAATTGTGGGGCACAGGTAGATAATTAAGGGTGGTTTCACACGTACCTCAACCACAGCACGTGGTCGGGCGCATATAATGCATTGAAAACGTATACTAGAATTCACACTTGGTGCGTGTGAATTCTAGTATAGGTACGTTTTATTTTGCCGTCATTATCGACCGCATGGGTGATACCGACCACATCGCAGTAACAACGTTGCGTCGACGCAACGGCAGTGCGCGGCGCGCACGCTTGCGCTCTCCCTTTAGTCGTTCTGCTTTGTTTGTACTGATGTGCCGCGTGGTTGTGCGGTAAACAAAATGTCCGACAGTGAGACTATGCTGTATTGTGTATCTTATATACTTTGCTATGTAGACAGATAAGACGCTGGAATAACACATAAGACACTAGTTATTATCGTCCATCACCACACGGGAAACCGCGGGGCGTAGCTAGTATAATACGAGTATATAATAATTTATTTAAAAATATGACTTCCCAGTGATAATATAAATAACAGGTATAAATAGTGCGTTCATATAGATCACTTCTGAGCGTTTTTAGCGAAAATGACGCTAAAAACGCTCACAAGGGGCGTTCGAATTGGGAATCTGTGGGTGAAAATGTCATTCATGCCTCTTTTTGTTCAGCGTTCGGAAAGCAAAAAAAGAGTTATTTTGACCCACGTCCGGAGCATGGTTGTTTGTGATCGTTTTTTGAAAGCATAATCATGCGATTTTAGGTATTATGCTCAGTTGAGCGTTCGAATAGGGTGTGGGAAAAATAACGTTTTTGAGCTTTACGAACGCTTTAACAAAAGAGCCATCAATGACAACGCCACCAATGCCCTCATAAGCTAAACGAACGCACCTATAATGATTCTAGAAGAAGCGTGAATTGAAAACACTACAAAATGATTATATAATTTCTACATTCTGTATTTTTTCGAGTAATGTGATAATGGCGAGTTATTAGCCAAATGTACTGGATGGTGCATGAGTAGTAAAGTATAGAAAATTAAGATGTTATTTTGGCGTTGTTTTTGTTGTCCATTGCCTTAGTAAGTTTTAGTAACCCATCCAAACTATTTTACAATTAATTTGACAAATTGCAAATGTACAAAGCGCATGAGTCCACTACATTATATAAAATCCAGTGGCATTTGGAAACATGTTACTTTCTAATATCTTACGACTCTTCGAACAGCCGATATGACGAAGTAGCATTTTTGACAGATAAACGATCTCGTCGCAAGGTAGGTAGTTAAGTTTCCACTGTTTTGCAATAACAGCGCTTACTAACTGTTTGCCACAGAATTCGCCCTATTTGAGACTATATATTTATATATATCTATCTATGCTGTTTGCTTTTTTTTTGCCAAACTGTAGCATGACGATGTAAGATCTAGAATATTTTCATGGAGAGTTCTATTTGTATGGAGTGAAGTTGCTGTTCATCAAGCTGGCAGTAGCTACTATATCGCAGTCCTTTACATAATGATACTAATTATATCACTAGTACCTATATCGTTGGTCAAGTATTTTTAGACTTGTAAGCAGTCGGGTTTCTTTGTTTTACTTATATATCTATTGTTTATTGTAATGATCATAAAGGGTTCTGAGAAATAATGCAGCTTTGATTCTAATAATTGAAATATATTTTTCAAGACACACAAAATTCATACTAAACTTATTGAGGTATAATATTTCAGGCAAATACACTACTTGAAGTAGCACGTAATAAAATAATAACATTTTTTCTCTTATATATTTCCATAAACTGTTTACAATACAATATTTTTCTTTGAATAGATAGGTATAGGCTTCACAGTCGAATTGCGTTCGCTAGAAAATGCTTTAATAATAAAATGTATTATTGACAGTACATTTAGAGAGCTCAAGACGCGAAACGCCATAAGGCTGTTATATTCCGTGGTGTACAATGATTTAATATTCAAAAGTTCAAACCTTTACAAATATTTAACATATCACTTAACAAAACGTTCAATAAACATTATAATATTTATAAAATCAATTATTTGGAACACTTCTGGACCTTTTCACATAGATACCTACATTATACTCGTAAGTCAAACAATGCCTAATCTACGAAAATTTCTGTAAAATATATATATGTATTCACATTTAATTTTAACATTACGTTTATACACGCGTAAGTAAAAATAATTTAGAAAATAATAAATAGAATTATTAATATCACAGTAGAATAACTGCCAGCAAGTTTCTACCACTAAATTAATGTTACTCATTTTGTAAAATAACATCACACACAAGTTTATTATCAATCAAACTGAGATTGAGCCTGAATTGTTGATATGAGACTGATTAAAGCTGACAGTTTTGGTAAAAACTGCTGTGATATTGACAATAGGTAAATAATAATATATTCTATCCGAACGTAACAACACAATATTTCGTCGTGTTGCGACCTTAAAACTATTGGTAACCATTAAACTCAACATGATCTCTCTCCTCCCCGGCATTAACAATAAACACGACACGATGTCTTCATAATATATTACTGGATACGAAAAGTACCCCTCTATAACTCTACTTACCTAGAATAATTATTGAAACCAAATAAAAGTAAAAATATCATGATTCTGTGTATCATTATTCATATTGAACTCTCCAGTCAAGTAACATGCTACGAGTAACATTAACAACATATTTTACTATCGATGCGAAAACTAACAAATTAAAATACATTATAATGTATGTATGCGTATATACGTTCGACAATTGTTTTTTTTTTAATAACATGTATCAAGATACCTTAGAAGAACCTCATGCTTAGAAAAATTTTGGTCTTGAACTTACATAGACAACGTATTTAAGCAGTCTGACGGACAATATGTAATTTTTCTTCATCTGAAGAAACACCCAATAATGCTGCATTGACAGGTATCTATTTACCAACATATGTCTGTTATAACTATATAATGTGGTGTCTATGATTTGTAAATGTAATATAAATAGCCTCGGATGGAAGAAAATAGGAGAATATTTACTATAAAGCGGTTTACAAAAACAATATCAAATAAATTCCTACCGTTGATCGTCTTAAAAGTATATTTAAAGTGTATTCTCTTATACTACATTTTATAGATAATATACTGTCTTATTGCAAAAACATAACTACACCGTCCTCAGTGAAATGAAAAGAGATTGTTATAACTATATTTTAAAAGAAATAATGCCTAGTTTGGTATCTACTTAGTCATAACCAGGAGACATATTTTCTTTATTTGAAATTGCCCACATAAACATATCTTAAATATTATAATAACTATTTGATAGTAGGTACCTAGCCTAATATAAAATAATTATCCATCGCAAGAATATACAAAACATACCTAGTTATCGCTGACGATTACCTACTGTAACAGAAAGGACAAATTAATATATATATATATAACGTATACATAATACTAATTGTATTGAAATTGTAAATAATATTATGACTATGCCTTAATTATGTGTTTTTATTACGCCGTTGTATATGGCAAAGGTACCTACTAAGAATGAATATAATTTCTAAATAATATTTCCTTTCTCCAAATTGTGTTAAGCAAGTGATTTATACAGAGATGTTAGTTTTACGTAGAAAGCTACTCAACTATGGAAGGTATAATTTATTTGCAATATGGTGCTCTATGCGATTATATATAATATTGGATTTACGTGTATATTATGTATTGTACCGCAAATAGTATGTACTTTTGGGTTAGAAGGCTATTGAGAATCAGTTATTCACAACAGCTTACCTGTGAGTTTACTTATACTTAGTTACATATTTACAATAATTAATGGAAATAGGTAGGTTACGAGAATAGGTGATAAAAAGGAAAAAGGATGAAGGAAAGCGACACAACAAGATAGTGATCAATGGATTATAAGTATAATGCTCAATATAAGCCAGGCAAGGAAATTAATAGTTTAAAACGATTTCAGAAGAGATCTTCGCATGATGAACAAGAATATAGCCAATAAATATAATACTAACACAAAAAGTGAAATATTTCTCTAAGTACTTTTTTTCTCTTAGGTGATGCCATTTATTACTTAAAATGGTAATAAATAAAATATAATATGCACGATATTCCTAATTACATAAGTGATAATTAAAAATAAGGATCACGATGCACGTGTCTCGAAATGATAGCGAGCTCATTAACGAAATACAAAAAATAAGACTTAGTGCCGACTAGCGTCCATAGTCAGATTGGATGAAGATTTGCTCAGGATCGGACGTGTTGTTGCCATTCGTGGACCGGACAAAAAGATGAAAGGTAAAGATCTTTCGATGAAAGATGTACCTATTACAGATTTGTAAAAGTAAAAAATATATTTGTATGTAAATAATGTGCAGTAATATGGCTTTTGTAATTATGCCTTTTGTACTGATATGTAAAGATTTGTTTAGTATTATGACTTTGGTGTTGAGTGAATATAAAATTGAGCAAAATTTTGGCTAAATAAATTATCATATAATTAGTAAAATATTTACAAATTAGTCACTAAAATAATAAAGTGTCTTTATTAAAAATAATAAAAAAATTCAAACTAATCAATTATCTATTACTCTAGTATTAAAAATTAAAATAAGAAAAACTCTATGATATAAATTATGTATATTTCCATACATAACTAATAGCTTCAAAATAAATTGAGATCGGAATACAAAGTATTTATTATGTAATTATGTATTATCAAACTACAGTGTACCTGTTGGTCACATCTTATGCAATTGTGTAGGCATTTTCTGATCGCTAGAATCACAGTTACCTATATACAAGGAATTTTTGGAAATTTCTATCAAAAATATTATGCCCGCGTGGCATTTCTGAAACTTGTATCACTACAATATACAACTAAAGGTAATCTAATCTACCTATTTGAGAAGCTGCTTACGAAAGGAAAGATCGACGTACGATATATTATGTCAGGCCACGATAAACATATGCATTATATATTGCCTTTTCCAACTCAATCATTAGAGCAGGATAGGTGTACTAACAGGACATCCATTGTTACTGTTACTACCAAAGGTTAAAATATTTACTGTAGATGTAGAAAAGAGATCATCTAATATCAAGAGAATGTTGGTAGAGACAAAATGTATGTTAAGGTATGATGTTTTTGCATATAAGTAACTACCAGATACTCCAATTTATATAGACAAGTTGAGATTGAGTTTATGCAATAAAAGTAGGCACAACGATTCTCATTGAGTAAAATATCCTTAAGAGCAAATTGGTACGAAATTAAACATATAACACTTAGTTATTCGGCTCGATACATAAGTGAAATAGTTAATTGTACCTTACGTTATACACTATTTATTATGACTTGAAATTATTTATGTAAGCCGAAGTTACAACTAGATACTTACAATATGGCAGTTGTCACTAAGTTAGCTGAGTTGTTTTAACTTACTAACTAACGTGATTTGGTTTGAAATAGCGCGGTCTCCATCGGACATACCAAGAACTCTGATGACAACATGATGTTTTTATCACAACCATTATTGCAATGAAAACATACATTTATTTGGTAATATATGCAGGTACATCACGTTATATGATAGACCGAGAGGGCGCTGCGGTCGTCCAATGTTTTTCTAATAATCGAGTCAGTGTGAACTTATTTTGACATCAGTAATGAACCTTCATGCATGCGTGTCAACCTTTTTAAGGTAACTTTTGTTCTTCTGCCCATATTATGCAATGTTTCTCATGTTATGCTGGAACTCGATCATCCAAACATGTAACGCGGCGTTGTACGATATGTTCAAGGAATGACCGTGATATCAATACAATTTTACTACCATTCCTAGGAGGTATCGCAATAGCTGCATTAGATGTTTAAATGATCAAAGAAATACGGCGCCCCCTCGCTCTATGGCAAAAACCAGAAAAAATCATATCCCCTTAATAAATGGAAAGTGGCAAGAACATAGGGTTTTCGTTCTAATGAATTGTGGACTTGAAATTAAAAATAAACCGAATGCAACATAAAAATGGGATGCGGCGTAAAATAATACAATGTCGTGTTGTACCTGTTCAGCAACCTATTGATCATCTGTACCTATATGTGACTCGATTATTATGCTTTGATTTTATCTTAACATTAATTTGTTTTATTAGTATTTAATTTAATGTTAGATTTATTATTATTCATATGTACATTGATATTTTTTCAACAAAACTGAACAGGCACTTGCTGGCTAACAGGCAATAGTGAATGTGCGTAGTGTTCCAAAACGTGCAGCACCGACGGCGATTTCCGCGATAGCACATCCTATACTATTTACAGAGCAAAGAGATCTAATATCAACTCGATATTCTACGGTTGGCACGATTTGAGTAAAAATAATGTATATTCCATACAGTACTATATATTTCATACAGTACTATATATTTCATACAGTACTATATATTTCATACAGTACTATATATTTCATACAATACTATATATTTCATACAATACTATATATTTCATACAGTACTATATATTTCATACAATACTATATATTTCAAACAGTAGGTACTATATTATATTTCATTTCCTACACTTTGTTCATGATTGGGACGTTACCTACTCGAGCTTTGGTAGGTTCCTGTAACATCACATATATACCGCGCTGTGATGTATTCATAATTAAAATACAAAGCAAAATTAAATCTCTAAATATTGTGGATCGAAAATAATATAGCTTACATTTTAAATTCATTGCGTTACCATATAAAAACTTCTCGACTTTTAACGACCATTAAGTAACAATATATGGTATATATATATAACAATTTGCTTAAACAAAATAATATGTACACATCCGATCATTGCTTTCATCTATAGATACCTAAAAGTATAGAATAAAATTTATATAATTTATTATTATTATAAAAGATATTGTATTTACAATTTAATTCATAATACTTAGACTTAAAAATTAATATTGCAGTTTGCAATCGCCTTCACTCGTTTTACTCTTCTTCCCATAACACCTCTATCACTTTTCCACTCCATCTTGGAAGATATCTTTATTTCACGGAGGTCTCAGACGCTCGTATTCTCCAACGTGTTTTAGTGGATACTATTATAAAATTTGACGCTTTTATAGATACGAAATTGGATCATTTAAGTCGGTCACAGGTGCGTGAAGCGACTGAACACTTATAAACTGATCTAATACAAACTGTTGGTACCTGCGTACTGTGGACGGTGTTTGTAAGTCCATTAACAGAGCCTCCTGTAGATTACCTTCCTTCCATCAAAGTCATAATCATTCCTTGCTCGCGGCGGTCAGCGCAGCGCACACACGGGCTGCGTGATTTTGTACTGTATTTTATTGTTTTAAAGGCATGATAATTTGAGCAGTTCTTAAATCGATACCAGTTGACGCTACTGTGTATACAGACCTATTAGGTACCCCAAAACCATTTTGTTTGTGAACAAAGAAGTTGAATCGGTTTGAGAGAGATTTTATAATCTAGAGTAATCATTGTGTTAAACGCAGCGTTCGACAGGTCTCTATTTACAACAGCACCGCCAACCGTGAAACCCGGAGATATAATACCTTACAAAATCAGGCAGCTACAGTGTAGAGGATAAACACCAGTGACGCCGATAGTTAGCAGTCTGTTCCCATCCGCGAGCGACTCGTCGAGTATTGTCATCTTGTTCTCGTAGCCACACATTTGTATACGACGCAGATATGTCAATAAAAATTTAAATCTAAACATGTTTTCATAGTCTTTTAGTCGAATCTGAGATAGCTTACGAGTCTAATTCCATATATTACGTGGTTTTCTTTTATTAACTAGTAATTCAGTCGATACGCAAATATAATTTTAGTGATCAATATCACCGAAGTGTTACCGACTGGACTCGTTATTAAACATAAATTTATATTTTGTTAATCCAGTCGATTATTCTCTTAATCGTACGCCGCTCGTAGCATACTCATTGGAGTTTTTTAGTAACAGTGCGAAATCATTTTTATTGCGAGTCTTAGCGAGTCATCATTTTGCACATTCGAAAATGTGGACGGAATACGTGATTTTTAAGCAAGATATGCTATTAGAAAGTTCAAGCGTACATAACGCTTTAGTATAACATCTGGTTCTCGTTACGAAGTTACATGTGCATGGTTCTCTGCTTTTGTTTCAACTTGCTGTTTGCGTACATTCCGTTTCACTTCGAGTGTGCAATCTTTGATTACGTGGACATTTAAGGTGCATTTTCGCATGGACATGTGGAAGCCTTTATTAATAAACCTTCAAAACGTCAAAAACATTGGACATTGCTTAATACGAATCAATGGTTTCACACTGTTTATGTCAGTCATTCTTAAATCTAATCACTTAGAGCTAATATTCACAGTCTCCGACTGACATGTCGCTTACTCCGTTACAATGGTCACAGTCACAGTAAAGGCGAGTCTACTGCGCTACAAAAATACGTGGGCAATGTCTAATCATGCAGTCATAATACCAGCCACATTTAACGAGGGAAAAATATGTCTCCTTTAAATTTATACTCATATATCTCTTAGTTTAGATAAAGTTCTCATCTTCGTAATCATATATCTCTCTTAACTACAGCTAGTCACGCACGACACGGTCCGCAGTCCGCACACGGAATAGTCTCGCATTCGCACACGGAACAGTCTCGCATTCGCACAGTGTGAATGTTTTATAACGTCTGTTGAGTAGATCAGTTCTCGTAAGCGTACGATATAGCTTGTTTACTTGTGATGCACTGCCGCGTTGGGTAGCGTCCGCCGGCGCGCGTGCTAGTCACCGAAACGCGTGCAAGCCTTCTTCCATTTGCACTGAGTGCACCAAAGGTCTCGCTGGTCCATACCGTACACCTTGCGGCACTTCTTGTTGTCAGAACGCGGCCGCCGTCCGGGGCTGTTGGGAGACCCGCTCGCATTCGAAAGCCGCATGTGTTTCTGGAAAGAATACTTTATATTTACTATATATTTTTATTTCTGGCACTTGATAGTTCAAGACTGAAAAGAAAAAATCTACTGGTATCAGTATTTGAACACGTGACGCCAGTATGCCGTTCTGTCGCGCTGCCATTTAAGGTACGGGATCATTTGTTCACAACGATTTCGAGAGATGGCGCTAGTATCCCTGTTAGGTAAGGAAGAATTAGGCGGTTCTGGCGAGTGCTTTTATAGCATAGCTAGGCATTCTGCTGTCGCAGGTTTAAATATTGGTAGTAAATTAAATTATATTTCTAAAAAATCTATTTAAATTTTGATTTTCGAAAATTGGCTGATTAATTATGTTTTTTATACATTTGACCACTCTTCAATTTCTATTCTTTACATGTTTAGCGTAAGATTTTCAAACTTGAGGATGCTAACGTAACCTAACCAGGCGTACAACAAAAGTGCCACCATGCAATAATTCTTTGATCTAACTCATCTCGAAATAATAATTGAATAAGTTTACATGAATAATGGCAATTCTCCAAACCGTACGAGTCCATTTAAATATCTACGACCGAACATTGCTTACCGGTGAGTGTGAGTTGGACCAGGAATGCGTTAGGGGAATGCTTATAGGCCTCGCTGTCCCATTGTGCATGGTCGAAAGCAATCCTTGCCTGGAAACAAAAACATTCTTGTAACGTACAGAAGTATCAGCTGAATAATTTGCAATTGTTTAATCAGTAGGTCACCCTTTTAGTGAATGGCTTTGTAATGTATTACCAATATAAAGTAGGAACAAAAGTTATATCCATTCTTATAGACATTCTTCGCATGAACATATTAATGTTATATCAATTTGACAGGCCGGTTGGCGCTGTTGGTAGATCCCTGTTTTTTGCTTTTGCCCAGAGCCGCTGTCCCCGGGTCCGATCGCCAGACAGGTCAAACATGGAGTGCATGGCCTGTATCTGGGTGTGTATATGTATATCAGTCATCAGGTTACCTAGTACAGGCTCTGCATAGTTTGGCACCTGAAGACCTTGTGTGGATGTTGTCCCATATTATTATTATTATGACTAATCTCAATTCAGAAGTCTGAACTGCGCATTTTGTGGCTTTAAATTTTACACATTACAAAACCTCGGCACAAAACATTTTTGTTTTATTTCATAAATGGGTTTACAAAATAAATTTATAAATATTTGGCATGACCAACGCAAATAATCTAGGATAGGACACCATGTCACGCGTAAGTATAACATCCTTATTTATGTAAACATCGTATTAATGTGTTTGTATTAAAATAACTCCATAGGCCAAAGCACCCGAAACCCAGAAGACCGCAACGGATGGAGTCATATCTCCAGGGCTGCATTATTTAAAGAAAATGCATCGGAGGTCTTTAACCACGGCCTTAGTCGTTCACTCTGACAGAGTTGTCAAGAGTGAACGACTAAGGAGGGATTACAATAACTTTTATTCGCTTATTATCATAAGTTAAGCATTGAAGTATAATGAAATTGTTATTATTTCAAACATACATAATTCAAAAGTATCTTTACACTATAATCCGTTTGTCTACCTTTACTCCTCTTCTTTTAAAGGTTGATGCATCGCTTGGAGCGATAAGACCACCATTTTTTTTCTTGCGTTCGATAATCGCAACCGATGTTAAGTGACGATACCGGTCTAAGACATAGCACGCAACTGTTACGATATTGTAAAATGTTTGCATAACTATCTTGCTTCATCATGTAAAGATTAGATAGTTGGTATTGCCATCCAGGATATTCACCTATAGGATCCAACGAGCTGTCGCTGGTACTCCGGGTCCTCGTGGGGGGGACGGCACATGTCTCGGTGGGACAGGGTAGGGGGCGGCGCGGGAGCCACCATCTCACGCTCCGTGTAGTAGAACTCCTCCTCATGGTCATTGTCGCCCTCTTTCTTTGGCCTAGAAAAACAAGGCCAGTTAAACCACGTCGTCTAATACAAAAACAACTAACGGCCGTTGGCAATAATTTATCTAACGACGGCTTACCCTACCAGAGATAGATATTCAACACTATTTGTATAGACGTTATGTCAAACTTCTAACCGTAGTAAAGGAAAACTGTGGATAGACAGATAATTTGGGATCGGCCATTGACAATATAGGTGGAAGCAGTGGTGCTTGATTTAGAGAATTGTACAACAACTCTGTCACCATCACCATACGATAGTTAAAAACAACTAAAGAGATAAATTCGTTACTCATTCGGGTGCCTCGGTAGCCTAGTCATCATGGCGTCTGACAGGGTGAGCTAAAGTCGTGGCCTCGATAAAATATTTCTTTTCTAAAATTTCAAATTGTATAATATTTCAACTTATATGTTAAAATGACTACCTAGATTATAAAGGGTTAATTTTTTTGAGTGGTGGTTGCTAACCAAATCCGGAACTATAAACAACCCACAGTACCTAGCTACATCATAAGCTGGTGCAATAAGAGTATTCTTTTCAGAAATAACGTGTTCTATTACCAGGTTGTAACACAAATTCAGCCTTGAGACTTTCTACTATTTTGTGTTATATTGTTGCCTTATAAACTAACGTGGTTTGTACACATTTTAAAATGAAAAACGGGAATAACTTACGTAAATAAGTAAGATCTTTCCAACTATAGTTTCAACCATATCCGGTGGTCTTTCTCAAGGAGAATGCAGAATGCTCGCAGTTGCGTCTTGCCTCGCACTGCATTACTTATTTACGTGAGTGATTCCCGTTTTTCATATTAAAAATGTATTATTGTGTTCTTTATATTATTGCGGATTTGGGTATTCACGACCACTTGATTGGTTTTTCTCCGTGTAACATAACGCGTCTGTAAATTCCGAGGGATAGGTATAGATGTGTATAAAGGGTTGTCTGGGTTTGGAGAGAATTAACTGATAACACGGATCATAATTTCAGACTGCTCCTGAGAATTAAGTTTTTGAACAATTAACAATATTTTGTTTAAACTGAGAGTCGAGGATCGGGAGATCGGGAACTTATGCCACTGGACTAACGCAGTCACTATGAAAATATAATATATATATATTTGTAACCATGAGTAATCTGTATGAATGAGTCATGGGTCTAGAGGAATTCTCGATCCCTTCAACCCGAACTATTGTTAAGCAATTGGCTATTGAAGTTTGAATACCTTAACAATTTTATGTTTCCGTGTACTATAATAAGTTTATACCGTCTGCAGTTCATTTCTACATTCCTTCTTCGAAACAAGTTTCGAGCATTACCATTTAGCACCTATCTAACAATTTGTATTTAAACTGTATCAAGGTATAGGTAATATTCCTATGAATATTACCTATACCTTAATGTATTAGGCTAGATATTTTAAGTGAATTATTTTGCAAAAGGTAATCATAGGACGTAGCACAAGTAATCTGCAAAAAAGTATTCGTTTCGTTTGCGTCAACGCGTCACGTTTCGGCGTACAAATCTGTGTCACAGTTGCCCTTGATAAATGCCAGTTTGTACTGTTTCTCTTGTACGGCGTGTTACGTTACACTTACGCAGTTATTCGTGCTCACTGAACGTTATTTTGAGTTTTAACTCATGTTACCCTTTCGCAAACGAGTGTTTCATTATGAGGATATGCATCATCATCGATATTATAAGAACAGTAGGGCAGGTTACGTAAGCGGGCGGTGGCAAGCGACCTTGTGCGGGCGGGCGCGGGCGCGGGCGCGGGCGAGAGCGATTCGCGTGTACGTACTTACATACCTACTGCAACCTTGCCGTGAAGCCGGCTTCCGGGTCAGCAAGGGCCGGCCTTTCAGCTCTAACTACTCTCGCAACGGCTATAGCCACTGACTAAAGGTCGGCTCAATTTTATTGACCACTTTGTTGGTTTAAATAAATGTCAAACAGTTTCTTTGATCTGGTTGAAGGGCTTCACTCAACTTTCCGGGTGATACCTCTGATCTTCAAATCTTCTCACACATTGTTATAAATTGTTATAAATTTAATTTGTTATTTAGCCCGGATGCATTAGTTTCATATTATATGACGTAGGTAACTGTGTGATCGATATAAAATTGCTTAAACAATAACTTTCTTTAGTAAACCAGGAAGTGTGCAGTGCAGGGCAACCTTGCCAGTTGGCTGGCATTGCGCGCTTATTGCAGTTGGTAGGTGCACCGGGCACGTGCGTCTGTACTCTATCTACACGTGACACGACCGCACGTGATCCTTATATATATTTCTTGTCTATTTATCTAGTAACATTCCATGTTATATTATCATAAATCATGGCGCGTCGTAATGAGTCGCTAACGAATAGGTTATAAAACACGATTAATTAATTGTTATTACAATACATGTATCTTGTGCAACCGTTTTCGTGATTCGCATTGGCAGATACGTGTACTCGAAGTAGTAGTGTGCAAGCACTGTGTTAAAGTTTGACTGGTTGAATGAGACTCTGAAATCAATGTCTCGGGATGACAAGTGCAATGCAGTGCCAAACAAATACTCTAGGTGGCACTGGAACTGCCATACTGGCGTGTTGTTTTTAATCGGGCGCATGACATTGATATTTCAAAAACATACTATCCCTAAATTCGACTCTTTCGGTATGGTCTCTAGGCATCTCTAGGCTAATTAATGAGGCATTTTCCATAGTACTAAACTTACCCCAAATGCGTGTTCCTGATATGTGCTTCGATAGAAGAGCATGTATTGGTGTTGTACCCGCACCCTCGCCAGGTGCATTCGAACACGACACTGTTGATCTGCAACAAATGAAAGAATCTTTGAGCTACTTGAGATGGATTGAGATGGGCTACCTCTGGAATTACCCATCAAAGAGAAAATAATGACCACAACGAACAATATCGATTCAACAAAGTCAAAAGTCGATAACTTCTTAATTGTGCAATAAAAGCGGATTTTTTTTTTGGTTTGCGAGTGTTGAGTTTGAATTTCAACCAAGCAGTAGAAACAGTCACATTTCTGAGCTCTAATGATGGATTTTGAATCCACTCAAGGCACTAGCCAGTAAAAAGTGGATATTTGCCCTCTGTAGCTAATCCGGAGACCGCCTTGCTATATGTGGACGGACATGACATCTAGTTCAATTGTTCTTAAAAACGGACGCACATAGGTCAGCGGAAAATGCTTTACGTATATTCAGGTTTTCAATATATCATCGCCTTCTTTACTTCTCATGTAGGTCGGTATAACGAATAATCCACAAACCTACCGAAACTGTAAGATGTTTAAAGTATTTTTGACACCCGTTTGTAAATGAGAGTTTAATCTTGTGTACAAGGCGATTCGAAGCAAATGTGCGAGGCCTCTGGTGGCGATGCTTGCCAAAGATTCTGCACTGACCTTCTGTCCAATGCCACATTATTTTGAAGCCGCATCAGAGTTAGCGTAGTTTATTTTTTGGTGTTATCATGAACAAGCACCAAACATAAGAGAGAGAGAGCTAATAATAGTATAAGTGCTGCGTAAAGTAAAGTTTTGCTGTACATGTAACTTGGGAATACTCACATTAATTAAACGATGTAATTCTACATAAAAACGTATGTTTAAGTTAAAACTCTTGGATAAATTGTGAAACTTTATTCGAGTGTATTTAAGTAAATTGGATGTTCAAACTAGCTGCATAGCCTGACAAAATACGCTATATCAAGTGCATTACGAAGTAGGTCAGGTCACGAGAAAACGAGGTACCTACATCAGGGGGGTCTCAGAGGAGGGGGATAAAGGCCACGAACT
Organism: Selenia dentaria; assembly: GCA_917880725.1. Lineage (NCBI taxonomy): Eukaryota > Metazoa > Arthropoda > Insecta > Lepidoptera > Geometridae > Selenia > Selenia dentaria. Next base: position 20,093,785 of record OU862879.1, read on the forward strand.
AGGTCACAGCACCACGGCCAAGGGTCCGCGAAGGTTGCGTTTGCCTTTGTTAAACACGGTCCCAAGAGAAAAGCCGATAATAATTATTAGACATCATATTTACAATACTTTTATTACTGCAGTTTCTTACGTAAGCCTGCTTTAACAGCAGAACTAAGGATTCCGTGTTTCTTGATAGGTACAGTGGGTTACAATACAAGGTTAGTGCGTTGTAGGAAATGGAGACTTATTCTGTTTACACCTACTATGAAGACTGCCTAGGTAATACCTATACTTATCTACATAGTATGGATATATATTCGTATTTGCTTCGGGATTTTCAATGGATATTAGATACACATTTTTGATGGAAACTTATAATAAAATAGATACTTGATGAGTCATCGCTTCATCATAATAATGGCGGCGTACCCTAGCTCGGCAAATATTTAGTAGTGCAACGGGTACAGGATAAATCACAACAAATAGTGGGTAATTTTAGTTAAACTCTACAACAGGATACTAAATGTATAACTAATTTCATAAGGAAATATGATACCTATGCAAAATCAAAACTGACTTCTGAAGCTCCCTGTGTATCTAATATTTATTTATTGTTGTACATTTAAGTATCTAATGTCCTTCAATCTTCCGAGGAACATGGGTCGATACTGCGGCAATGTCGCTATAGGTGCTGTTTCACTCATGGCCAAATGGAAAAGGGCAAGGTTTTAATGATTTTAAACAGGAAAATGCTCTGCGAAAGTATACATTGAAGTATACAAGGATGTTAAACTGTACTTGGATATGTGCGTTTAAAAGCATCTATGACAGAGTACAAAACTGAAACCATTCACGCACTAGTAAGAGATATACTAGATAAATCTATACAAGAGTTATTGATTAACGATTTCCTAGAAAATATATGAGTAGCAGTCAGGCGTTCTATGTGTGCTGCGGTGGGATGTAGGTCAACTCGAAATATATTCCAATCTCAATATCATAGGAAGGATATCTTAGAAACAATACGATATCAAAGATACATAATGAATAAGTCCCCATCTTTCAAAATTTCATACAAGTAAAGTACCCCATTTGAATGAAGGTTTAAAAAAAATAATGGATGGTAACCTTCCCTTGTAACAGAGGTGGGGAGGAGAGGTGCGGAGGAGGCGCGCGCCGCTTCGGGAGGGGTTCTCCCTTCACTGCACTGCTGACCCAGTTTCTGCTTCCAATAAAGTTATCAACGTACAAGGTATCTATCGCTATGCGAAATATTTGCGGGTTAAATCCAACCATCCTTATTGTATCTTTATGGAAAAGTAGTTTTATTATTGCACTTAAGTATTATTTAAGTGCCTACTGATTCATTTAACCTTTGTACAGTATTATGCCCATATGGAAATATGGAAAATTTATACTTGAAATTCAACTATAAAATCAAAATGTTAATTAATCCATACGATTACCATAGGTAATACAAGTATTATTTGGTTATAAACTTTATTACTATATATTTAATGATGTCTTCAATGATATTATGATACTAAATTATTATGTTTCTACATAAACTAGTAAACAGTATAATTGTAGATAGAAACGATATGGCTATCACCGTTCGGAATAGGGCTGCAGTTAGGAGTGTTAGTGAGGCGAGTGGTGTGTATACAGCTTACACGTGCCGAGTGCCGGCTATGTGTGCAACGCGGAGGCCGTGCCAGCATGCACTATGCATTATATTATGTGCATTCGAGAATACATACAGAATAATAATTCACCGACACTTCAAACTATAATAATTCATATTTGAACGATATACCTACTAAAAGTAGATCTATCGTTCTCGGAGCTCAACTGAGTGCCTGAACAAATAGGTTGTTTAGACAGCTACAAGTTTTTGCTTTTTTAACGGAATAAATAAAGAACCTTATATTTAATTTTTTTAAATTATCTATGTTTCTATTAGCTCTTTTGCTTTGTAGAAACAGTTACGAATGATATAGGTACTTCATGATAGTTCGTTTCAAATCCTAAATAGGTATTACTTAACAGGTTTTTTTATTATTCAAAAACAAATTCAAATTTATTTAATTATTGTTTAATACATCAATATACAATGCGGCTCTATCTGCCAAACTGGATGTATACTACACCCGTATCTTGGTAGATAGCTGCTTCCAAATAACTTCATAACCTCTTCTTCAAACTTCATAATTTTGTACTTAGCATTTCAGATTACATACATTATAATTAATTATTTTTTTACATAATTATCTAAATGTTATCTTATCGTATTTAAATTATTATTCGAATATTAAACTAAACTTAACACACATATATTTTATAGGTAATTTTACACAAACTGATTACTGACAATATTATATTGATCCAAAAAAAACCTTCATTACAAATCACCAATGTATATAAAGTTTATCGTTTGTAGCATGTGATTTGGTTTGGTAGGTAGTTTAGGTTATAAATTAAAATGCCTATACTTGTTGTTATTCGATTCAAGGGGTAGCTCTCGATGGATTGCGATAACGTTATTTTACGTGAAGGAAATCGCATGCAGTAGCTCTGTATGCTATATTTAATGCACCTGTGTACACAAGTATATTTCAACATAAATATTTTAAAATGTGTATTATATATTAAATCTAGAAACATATCAGGCGCATAATTGTAATATACCTGTTTCAACAAGATACTGTGAAGACTAATCTTTGACTATTGCTTTTTCATAATCATGGCATAGCTAACTACAAAATATAAAAACCGATTCGATTTTAAATTAGTCGCTCTAGGTACAACGAACTACTTTAACCACACGTTGCAGTTCCTGGAAAAGTAGGTTGATTTCTGCGAAATCTATCGTATTATTGGCCAAATATGGCGAATTGCGAGTCAACAGGTTAAGTCGATACATTAAATGAACAGGTGAATTTACGTCACACCCTAAAATAATAATATTCATGAAACTTTCATTGAGGCAACTGCAATATCTCTAAATGCAACAGTAGATAAGAACTGTTTCAGCAGGTAGTAACAAGGCAGGGGTATAGTATAAGTGCAGGGGTGGGGGGACGGGAGGTAGTGGGAGCGTACACGTGTCAACTGTGGTGGACTTTGACACGCGGATATAGGGCCCAGTCGTGGCACACATAAGAGGCGGCAAATATGCGTACTTATTGTTTGACACTAAATCTTATTGCTTAATGACAATTATATTATAATTATAATCATGCAATTCAACTTTTGTTTTTATTTAGAACGAATACGGTAGCCGGTTTTATCGTTCATTATCAACTGACGTCACAATGACATGGAGCCGGTGCCTACGCAGTTATCGACAATAACAACGCTTTTTAAAATCATTACTCTACTACTCTAGCTACTCTATTATTGTGCTCAAATTATCAAAGATATATTATCAATCTTAAAACTGTAGAAATAATTACAATATAATTTCAAGGATATAATTATCAAGATTTCACAATAGCAACATTATAAAGTGACTAGATGGAAACGCGTATAGGAATTCCCTGACTGTAAATCCCCGTAACAAACTAATACAAAGAAACTTTACATAAATAATTATGTTGGTAGCTACAAAAGATATCAAAGCATCCACGGTTTTATTCTGTAAACAATATAAAATCGGTGAAAACTGCGTCGACACGGAAAGAAATAAAGTTCAAACTCGAACTAGAACAGTTAAATTATGAAACGGACCGGCATAAAATGTCTGTTTGTTGTTGCGCTATCTCGCTCTACCACGAAACGAGGCAAGATGATATTGATTTGTTTTCATTGCGTCTCTCTTTTGCCCATGAGCGCACATAATATGTCGGTTTCGCCCGCGTGACCTTCCTTATACACATACGGAGTCACACTCACACACGCAAGCATTGTGAGGTAAGTTGTTTTCCTGTTATCTCCTTCTCTCGCTTGGAGAGCACCATAACTGGAAACCTCGGCGTTACCAAGAGTTGTGTTGGTATTGGTGTGTGCCGGCCGGTACCTACTTTTACGCGATGCTTCGTTACGATTAACATAAAGTAGGCCAATGCACAACACGAGAAGCTGAATAGCTCAATTTGAATTCTCTTTGTTGAAAACATAATCGAATCGAATCTTAATCTCATTAATACCTACATACAGGACTAAATGCATCTCATTTCATTTAATTATGATTTTGAGTAGGTACAACAATTAACAAAATGCAAATTTGAGAATTTCATTTGAGACATAATAATTGTAGAAGCCTTTATAATTTAGAATAAAATACATCAATTAGTTAAAATTAGTAAGGGTCCACCTTATAAAAAGGTTTCTCAGGTAAATACAGATTGGTAGAGTACATACCTACATACCTATATAAAAATATTACCTACTAAATTACCCTACGAGTTAAGAAAAATGTAGAGATCACGTTGCAGGCAACGGGCGCGTTTGAAAACACGCTTTGTAAACCGGCATGTTTACAAACAAAGCTGCTCTAATGGTGACTGATGCCGACGTTTTACATTCGCCTTCCGGAAGAAGTGTAGAGGCAGCTTGGGTGCACGTTTTTGCAAAAAAAGAAACAGTTGTAAGCACATTTCTCCTCATTTTGCACTCCGAACAAGCAAAAAGTTCTAAAAGCTTAAGTAAATGACATACAACTTATCCATATAGGTACTAGGAACCAAGTACATAAGGTTAAAGAATTTAAAAATGTTATTTAAATTATTTATCTCAATGATCTTAAAAGTTAATTTTATTCTACTCTTTGTCCGAGCTTCGCATGAGATCACTAAAAACTTGAAATCTGAGATGTATCACCTTCCATGAAACTTGCCACACAAAGAAATTAGATGAGATAGCACGATGCACCGAGCGAGAGGGCGCAAATGCGCCATGCGGCGTGCACCCCATGAAGCCAAGGGACTTTGTAGGTCACTGAACTTTTGATACTCCTACCCTTAATGCCGCGAAGTTCGTAAGACACCATAAAGTCAACCCCCGGGTGAGATCGTCAATGAATTTGAGCCCTATTGCATTTTATTCAACAAACTATTTCGTCGTTATTTCAAATCTTGGTTGTTAACTTGTGATTCTAAATCAAAACACGTAAGTACGATCACGATAGTAGTAAGAATAATAATGCCTGTCTAGTATAGGTATATTATTTTATAGAATGCATTGTACCCTACAGGTGGACGACTTGGATGCAATGAACTCTGTTCCAAATGTTCCCGAGGCAAGGCGGCGGCGGCGGCGGGGATGCGCGCCTACTGCTCACCCTCATCACTTGACGTTTTTCACTCATCCAAGCAACGACACACACAAACAACTTAACACATGAAATACCCGATGGGTGGGTGGTGGCAAGAAACTACGCAGCGTTCGTTCGCCTCATCTCATTGTGAGAAGTGAGCTGCGTTTGCTATTGTTTGCCGCGATGCCATTGAGATTATCGGAATCTTCGAAGATCTCATAAAAAGTTAAACGAATTGGATGTTTATTTTTAGTTACAAATACCAACTGAACCTTTATGTATAAGTTTAAATACACCTGCAGGTATCAGTGAAACCAAGATCAAGGATAAAATCAAGGTAGAATACAATCACACTAATATCATAAATGCGAAAGAATAGATGGAAGTTTGTTCCGCTTTCACACTAAAAATACTGAACCGAATCAGCTGAAAATTTGACCCATAGACTATTTTTAACCGCAGAAATCCAGTCACTTTCCCGCAGGCGCTGCCAGTGGGTGCAACTAGTACATTCATAATAATAATAGTGTATTTAAAATGAAATAGCCTCTTTACAATGACTTTTACTAGGGTAACATCACAAAATTTCTCTGAATTAAAAATTCTTGCAAAACATTCATACCAAAAAATAAAGATTACCGACATCGCCATGATAAATAGAGATTAATTTTAATTAGGAAGAGCAGATTTAAACCGCCACACGTGATAGAGTCAAAGGTGGCAAGCGTCATTGGGTCGCTCGATTATACTGAAACGCGTTCTCGAAAGTAGGTGAGCTTACTTCTTGAAATAGTCGACAGACTGCTGTCATATGAAAAAATTGTCCATTTAAAGCATCGTTTTGAACGGCAGTTAAATAAAGTAGAAATGGATACAGTGATGACAGTCACAAAGCGAGTTCCATTTGTGTGAGTCAGAGAGTCAAGTGAAGTAGCGACGGCGAGAAGGACATGGCAACGTTCTGGGAAGGTGGTTAGATGAGTAATCAGCTGCGTGGGGCAGTCGCCGGCCGCTGCAAACGGGGCAGGGCAGGGCGCCGCCACCGCCGGCTCTGGTCACCGACCTCCACAGGTTCAAACTTGTTACAATTTCACTTTTTCTTTCCACTGTACACACAGGATGAACTAACTGGTTCCAGGCATCCTACTAGTACCTTTGAACAGCTCAACCATCCAGTGGCAAAACATAAAATATAATATTACAAAGTTCTTTCTATTCTACAGAAAATAATCAATGGCATCAAGACATTTGGCAAATTGTCAACGTGCTAAATACAATTTGACAACAAGTTTAGACGAGACACTCAAGGAATCCGCTGTTACAGTTTCAGATATTGCGAATAAACATTATTTCGTGAAATTAAGAGTTTGTTGAACCCGCGGGACGCATTATCGCGTCTGATGAATTCGTCACTGCCATTGTTCCAGTCGGCGATATCAATGTATAGAATACGTATGTTATTTCGCCATTATGTCTGAGCGCCTACTGAGTTGCAAGTATTAAACCCTCCAATGAAGACTGAAATCGATGAAAACAAATTCCGACTGAATAACGCAAACGAAACACTTTCTATGTTTATTACCGACTTCACCGGAGCTATGTTAATGGGACAGATAACCAATATCTAGTTACCGAATGATTTCTCATTACTGTGATTTTAATGTCCCCAAACTAGCGGTAAATACTCCTCTCAATGACTCCCTCGAAGGTTCCATAAGCATGCATCTGCAAACAGGTACCGAGCCCTAATTGGGAGCGATCTGAAGTGTATAGCGAATGATCCTCTTAAAGCGTAAGTATAAACAGTTGAACTGTCAAGAACGGGCAGTGAACCGGCCGTGGTGTCATTGCCCTGCCAATGCCGGTTCAAAAAAAAAGCATTGCTTCCATCCATCTATCCGACAACGATGACGCCAGACGTGCGCGCGCTTACATTAGAAAAACCGCCACCGTCGATTTATTTTCACTTTGTTGGTATGTACTCGAGATAATAACACCAATTATTTGACGATGACTTACAATTATTTAAATCAACCCTTGATACAATTTAACAGGCCCATTTTTCTACATCTCAAATAGTATAAGCATAGAAACAACATATCAAGTAATTATAAAAAATATTCAAATTTTAATTTTGAAATAATAATTGCATATTTTATGGTTACATACAGAATTTTCGCCATTTATGACTTTAAATATATGACGTGATATAAAATGTTGCAACAGTAAAAAATAAATCAATTAGCAAACATTGCCAAAGACATAAAAGCCCTCAATAAAATTGCCATTGCCACCCACAATGTGTCGTGTGACACGCAAAACGGTAACTATAGCTTCTTTTGTTCATATTTAATCGTTCAAGGTGGTAGAAATAATTGCCCAATGTGGTTTACACACCCATAATGACCGTAAACGCATCTGGTAACTTCGTAGCGTCAAAAGCTGGTCAATGTCTTGTCGAGCGGTGTTTTTGACCGCACCAAGGCCGCCAGGATAGGGGTTTGTGAACTTTGTGTCGCACCTCTGCGCTAAATTGGTCTATTTTTTCCTCTTAAAACTGGTCAGATTTTCTTTATTTAAAGTTGAAATAAAAGTGTAATACTATAGATAATGTAACCTACTGATATGTGCGGGGTTATTAGTATGAGGGAGTTGAGTAGTACGAGGGCGATGACCTGTAGAGAGAGACGGAGCGACAACATCGGTGAAGTTCGTGCAGTTCTCTAGCAAAATCCATTTCGTATTCTTTAAGCATCTCACTGGATGATCTTCAAACATTAAAAGAATTGACATGTTTACTATAGTTTACAATTTTTTAATACTATGAGCAAACGAACCTCATTTAATTGGGTAGGGTGGCGCTTATTTCGGCCGCTGTATAGTTCGTTTGGTATATGAAAGTACCGGTTTTAAGTTCTACTAGAGATATAACGGCAATAGTGTCCTCTATAAATAGACGCTATCACAATAGAAATTTCCCATAACAGCCGCTGCAACCCAATTTTATTACGTCTGTCGTTACAATGAGCTACCTTCTGCACTTTATTAGAGGTAATGAGTATAGTTATTAAAGCTGTACCTGTGACACAGTTTTTATAATGCATATTATTTTCTTTAAATAAGAAAAAAAAAATCTTACCCATAAGTATAAAAATATTTATATTTTATTTACATAAAATAAAATATCTCGATTGTGTTCGTCAAATCGCATTGCTCATCAAAAAAATGGACACTGTACACGGATATGCGTTAACCAATTTGCAATGATTTGTTTTTATATTTTTTTACCAAGTTAATATTATTATTGCCAGCCTATATTCTGGACGTGACAGCCACTTCAATGGCACGTCCTTCGATATTTTTATCGACCAGCACAAATCTGCTCATTTGGTCCACTCGCCTTAATAACAGTATGTCTCGGATCTATAAATTAACCTAGGAATTACAAAGTAATCATTGAACGCAAGTAGGTCGCTCGCGGATAGATAAACGGTCTACAAGTAGATGTACTAGCAGGATGTACTATTTCATTAGTGCACAGCTATCCTTCAACTACTCTATCACAGATGTGAGTATACGCTGCATAATAAGGTGGAAAGAGTTCCAGTTACTTACTAGATCAATAAATCTATTGCACACGTTAACTGGACGGCTCGTTGGTCAGCTATACCGCTCGGGGCACTTACAATCAATGCAGACTTTTAATGAGGGTATAATGCTACCGTTGTTGCCTATCTATTGACTTCCCGTTTATAACTAAGTCCTTTTATTCTGAACTGCACTGCATAATTAATTCACATTTGCTCTATTTTCTTTTCATAGATCCAAATAGAAAAAGTATATTGAAGGCTCTGCCTTCCACTTTTTTTATATAAGTGAATGGGGTCAAAGATGGTAGCATACTAGACCTATAAGAGCAACTATATAGCTCTAAAGGCAGCAGCCAGAACTCGCCATGAGGGGCTTGGCGGTAGATATTCATTTTGAGTAGGTAGTAGAGGGATACAGACGAGCACTAAACTGCGTCGGTTTTCCTTCCGTTGTAACATTTACATCAGAAGCTCAAGCTCCAGGTAGAATTCATTACTGCGACTACTAGATTCGTAGCAGACCCTCGTCAGTTCTGAGCTAGCATAGTTAAATATTTCTTTGTTGTTGCTCTTTGTATTTTACTTTTTAATAGCTATAATAAATCTGTAGGTGATCTAGTGCATAAAATAGAAACGTGACAAAAGAAGTATCAGTATCAGCAATTAAAGTTGACAAACTGCTAGATCCATTTATTGCATAACATCCTATTGTAGTACTTCTACTTATTTAGCTTTAAAATTACGTACTGTGTGTTGCCCTAATCCATCCGTTTTATTTATGCTCCATGCCATCTTACGGCCGGTCCCAATAATCTATCTATCGCCGGTTTACCTTGCTAGAGATAGATATTTCACACTATTTGTATGGACGTTATGACAAATTGCTATCGGTAGTAAGGTAAACCGTGGATAGATAGATTATTGGGACGTGCCTTTAATCGTGACATATTTACAACACTATCCCGGAAATAATCCAAAGTTGAACAAAATAGAGCGGCAAGTAAAATATTTGAGAAGTTGTGACCGTATCAAGTGCTCATTTGGCACAGTTCGGCCTACAATCACGACCTACATTGATATCGCAATCGCTCTCAGAGACTCGCGTTCCATTTTTCATTCTAATTCACTGTCATATTTTCAGTTACGACGCGGCGGCGGTGCGCGGCGATATTAGGATGTTAACAGATAATATTACTACTCGTATTTATCAATCATAATAATTATAAATACGGTTTTGAGGAAGCGCTCTTGGAAATGTCATGCATAATAATCTGCGCATTTGAATTTCGTGACGTCAAGGAAACCCGTGTACTCATGGCTTGATGACATGTGAGTGATAAATTGATTATATTTCGAAATGTTTACGCTCGATTACGGGTCGTTATGTCACAGTGATTGCGTAACTCGTAAACTGAAGCGCAATTGGTGCACAAAGGGCACGCGTGACTAGGGCGTAAGCGACAGTAAGGAGATCAGGGGCCGAGCCAGCATCAAGAACGTAGCGCACAGAACATGCAAGGCCCCCCGAACCGTAGGGTTGAGGGGTCGCCGAGCCACCGACCACACCGGATACCGTGCTCATTAATTAACACACACTAGTAACAGTACAATATCCCGTGGCCCGTGACACTAAAATGCAAACATATGCAAATTTAATTATACTTCAGTCGTAGTAAAATAACGACAATTAATTCTAAAACAAGATAGGACAAGATTGTAGATATAGACGACGACCGGTTGCTATCCGGCTCGAGTGTACATACAATTTTTATTCATTTAACTTATTTGAGAGCTGTAGAGTTGACATAAGCGGATCGAGGTCACAGCACAATGTGTGATCAACAGGCAAGGGCCGGCCGTGGAGCGTGGCGACTCCAGTTCCTTGGTTGCAATTCACTACGTAGATTACGTAACAGTTGGTACGTTTACATACCTAGATAATGTAACTGTTCACCGAGTCACTGCGTGGCTAGAAACGGGGAGCGATCCGCGCTTGCGGTGCCTTCCGCGTTTGAAAATAGACCCGCGAAGGTCGCGCCATTATTCGTGTTGAAACTTACCGCTATCATTTAATACAGCTAAAAACCTTGGGCTAGAAGAGCGTATTCATATTATTTTTTACTACAATCTAACGGGGCATGGAACAAATCAGTGAGCAAGCTCGTCAGCGATACCTATCCGCTCCGATATTCACAAAGACTGTAAACAATATATTGTCGTTGGGTACCTGTGGCTACGGTAACTTTGGTCACGCGTATACTGTTTCTCACGTGAGGCGTGAGTCGTGACTGTTGCGCTGATCAGCATCAAAAACTCTATCTCTAACAGTCATACTTCTGTTTATGGATTAGATGTCGTATTCATGGATAGAACATGGTCATATCCTTAGGAGATTTCTAAAGAGCAGTTAATAATATCTAAATTGATTATACGACCTCTTTTGTCTGTAGTGTAAAGTGCTAAAAAAAATTATAAGATCGATATACGAGGGTGAATCAAAAAATTCTTGGAATCAATATTAAAAAATGCAAAGATTTAAATAATAATATTTTATTTTTCTACATAATCTCCCTCCAATGCAATGCATTTAGAGTAACGCGTTTTTAACTTCCTTATTCCTTGTGAAAAAAAAATATTTTCTTGACTCTCGAAAAAGTCCTCTACGGCAGCTATAACCGCGTCATTATCGTGAAATTTTTCCACGAATTTCCTCTTTTAATTTTGGAAATAAGTGAAAATCACTTGGGGCTAAGTCCGGAGAATATGGTGGGTGGTCAAGGAGATTGAAGCCAGCACAGCGGATTGCGTTGAGCGCAACTTCCGATCGATGAGCAGGAGCGTTATCTTGAAGGAACAACACGCCCAACGACAGTTTTCCACGACGTTTTTCTTTAATCGCTTCACGCACTTTCGGGATTAAATTTGCATAATAGGGTCCAGTAATCGTCTGGCCTTTTGGCATGTAATCAATAAAAAGGATTCCTTCACTATCCCAGAACACAGAGGCCATAACTTTGCCAGCGGTAGGAGCAACTCGAAATTTCTTAATGGATGGAGAGGATGGTCGTTTCCAAGACATGCTTTGTCTTTTAGTTTCAGGATCAAAATGGTGGACCCACGTTTCATCCATGGTGACAAGACGACGGCAAAAATTATCCGAATCACGCTGGAACATTTCGAGATTACGCTTGGAAATTTCCAAACGTCGCTTTTTGTTTTCGTCGATTAACATTCGTGGCACCCATCTTGCAGACACTTTTTTGAACCCCAGTGAATCAATTAAAATGGATTGAACGCTACCAAAAGATATCTTTAGGATCTCAGCTATATGTTTTATAGTCATTCTTCTGTCTTCCAAAACCAGATTCTCAACCTTTTTGACATTTTCTTCTGTAACGGAGGTTGAAGGCCGCCCAGAACGCGGGTCATCTTTACAGCTTGATCTACCTCTTTTAAATTCAGCCACCCAGTACGCAACCGTAGAATAGGGTACAGCATCACCCCCTAATGTCTGCTGAATGTCCAAAAAAATTTCCTTCGTAGACATTTTTTTCAAACTGAGATATTTTATCACCGCACGTAACTCACTTTTATCCATAATTTTGACTTTTTAGCAACTCGTTGCACAAAAAAATTTATTACATGCGAACGAACTGACAAAAACAAGTGACAGTCTGCATAAATATAGTGTGATAGACACTCTTTAATTTGAATATCGAACTTGATCCAAAAAGGTTTCATATATATGCACTTCTAAGAACTTTTCGATTCACCCTCGTATATCTGTCTTTTATTTGAAGAAGAGAAATAGAACGGTTTAAATACTCGTATGTTTAATATACGTACCACCACGTCTTATGTATAACCACGTATACAACATATTATAGTGAGACGGAGTGAAAGTGAGCCTGTACTAAAGTTCAAAATCCCTGACATTCATGATATAAACACTTACCTATAATTTACTTCAATTTTACACGTATTCTTCGTCTTCTGATTTATACAGATTTAAAAACCGGAAGACAATCCATGAATGACGAGATGTATTGTCTACAATCTCGCAATATTAGCTTCATTTTTGCGTTTTGTGTTTTTTCTGATGTCGAGGCTATTCTCATTGATGAGTGACGCGATAATAGCAAGTACTTGTAATTACAATGGCCGTGAGCACACACGGAAGTCTCCGCTGCCTACAGATAACGTTTGGCGTACTTTATCACAGGCAATGATAATGTGGCCTTCGTTTACCCACCATGTACTCGTATCAGATCACCAACAAACTGATGCCTACGCTGTGGTTACATTTCATATTAACTAACAAATAAACTGTGACTCCATTTACGCAGCAAGTGTTAGATAATCCAATTGAGACGATTGAGGCAAGTGATGGAAAACAAGTAGCTGACATACATTTGCGTAGTAATTTTAATTATGGTAAGTATGGTTATTTTGTATTGGTTCATCAAAGTTGATTCCATCTCGCCTGATAGAAAGCCGAGATGGAATCAAGAAACGATGACCATTAATGCAGCCGTAAGCTGCGTTAATCGCCACCCCTACGATGACCTGAGAGATACTTTTTCACGCCCCGCTTGAAACACCCAGGGTCATAGTTGCAAGGAAAAACGTACTCCAGCAGATAATTCCATAATTTAGTCACACGACAGAGGTAGGAACACCCAAACTTTTTGGTTCGTGGTAAGAAATGTTGAAAACCATGATAGGCCGCAAAGAGTAGTTCAGGAATTCGTATACAAACAACTAAGTATACTGCCGTTCAGTGTGCTTAGATGATTCATATCGCTTAAAGAAAGTTATAGATAGCATATTAAGACAAATGAAAAATAATCTTTATCTTCCACATAAGTAAAGTTGCGAATATTGTTACGCTATATAATATGCTACGTAAGCCGCTACGAATGTAGCAGAAACATGCTACGAATACTATTTTTCATGTGATGGTTTTGTTCATTAATTATGCTTGCCAACTACGAGTATTATTTTGTTAACTTCTTAGCTGTAGTATATTGTTTGAGTAAGATGCTTATCAATGCAAAACTGAAAACATTGCACCCCAGCATACGCACGTAGTTAACTCAATTTGAGAGCAGTGCAGTGTTGCGCTACATCGTTTGTTACGAACAGAACTGCGAATGCAACAGTCTACGAGAGTCGTTCTATGTTATGGAAAAATATGTTACTTTTTCTAAGGATAATAAGCATTAAATTTTATCTTTTTAAGCTTCGAACATTACATTTCCGGTAATAAAATAATATTACAATATTGAAATAATAATTACCAGTTTAAAAAAATGAAGTCTAAGTAATAAGACAACAAAACAGTTAAAATTACTGAAACATTTACACTTACAATAAATAAATTAACTCTGTTAGTTTATGATATAACCTGAACGCGTATTATTTACACAATAGAACACAATACGTCCATTATCTATTTGCTTAACCACCGTTGAATCAGAAACAGAAATACTACCCATACATATACATCGTGATAGCAGTCCGTGTAGCAAGCAGCTGTTGAGCTGTCCTATACAAACAATTTCTTTGTTTATAGACGACACCGATAATAGTCTTATTGTTCTAACGATCAACTCGTTATGACAACTCTATTCGGTTGTTGAATTTCGCCAAGCATCTTACGGAACTATCGCTCTTATAATAATAAACTAATTCGTCTCACTGGAAGGATATGGCTTGTACGTTGAAATGAAAATAATCGATTTGATAACCTATTATACTTGTATTTTATTTGATTTGTTGGTGATCATTTTGATTTTTTGTTATGGAATACAAAATACAAAACAAGTGGTAACTTGTTTCGCTTTTGCGGTATGAAGTAATGCACAACCTTGCATTGTTCTTGTAAGATTTGCAGGCACGAGTCGTTTTAGTAATTTTTCATGTGTACAAAAATTAGGCACGTAATAGAAGTTACACGTGTACGCTACGATAATGTCACTCGTGAAAAACCGGCATGGAGTCGAATCTTGCGATTTCTCTTATCGCCGATGTGTTTCAGCACAGTAATGATTTTACACTGACTCGGCGACAGAGGCCGTATACTGACATTTCGGTAATATTTTAATACCGAATGCAAGGTTAACGCGCAACGGACCGTATTTTTAAAATATAAATCCGCGCTCTTATCAGTCCTAAATAAACCTTTTTATTATTACAGACTATAACAGAATAGTTACCTTTACCGGCGGGCAATTATTCAGTTGAAGTTATGGTCAGCGGAGATTGTCGGAAGGGGTTGGCAAAGTGGGTTACGTAATGATATGCGCTTTGTGTGCGCATAAAACGTGATGCAACGCGTATAATGTTACGGTCGAAGCCGGCAGCGACGCCGACCACGTCAGAGCATTACAATACGTATCTAGTGTGCGTGGCGCACTATGTGTTCTGTAGCGAGCGGAGACCGGCGGCGCTCTGACTATAAGCTCGATATGACGAACGCTGATAGCCCGACTATAGCATTATCACATGCCATATTTCATTCGTGCCGATTCCACCTGGCATCTGTCACTCGTCGTCAGCGATATGGGTACTCGTGCCGTATCTGAGCTCAATAGTGACTTGCAACGCAACGCAACTCACAGTGGGTACATTTACAAATGCGATAATGCTTCAATCAGGATGAGGACATCAAATGCACATATAATCGCCGGCTCTAGTAATAGCTGCGAGCTGCAACAGTTAAGTCGGCAAGCGTTCTCGGAATGGAATAATGAAGCTTGCGGCAAGCGGTAGGCGGCTCATAGCACGACAAACTGTCCGGTGCCATTGCTGTGCACTTTTACGAAGAACAAAGCGCTGCATGGGAACAATTATCATGCCTGTCATTCCCTTAGACTCACTACCATCGCTAATTATGTCGCACACTGAACGATTGTTTGATGTCGGCTTATGCAGCAGCTAAATGATTTACATTTAAAAATTCTCTTTGCATCCGGATATAAAGTAAATGGGTACTTAAATATTTGCATTGCATGCAAGCAGTATGCTGGCAAGGTCTCGCTTCGCTCTAATAGCTGTGTCCTCAACCAAGGTCTGCCGGCTGACGTCAGGCACCTACACGCTCGGTAACAAGATATTTTTGCACCTACATAGTTATAATTATCACACTATGCACCGGTTGCTAACGAAAACAATCTGAGATGCGCTTCATAAGGATGTTAGATATTATTGATGAGTTGTGCGGTGTGCGCGAGTACAATAAGGTTTGTTTTTTTTTTAGGTAGAGCGATGGCAGTGGGCAGTGGGCCGGTTGGCGTAAGTGGTGCGCAGGAACAGGTTCCGCACAGATCACATGTGCCGGGTCGGCGACCCCGGGGACGATAATCCGGCCGAGGTGCCGCCATCGCCACTCCGACACTACACCGGCACCGGTACTCCAGCCGGTTGCCGACAATGCCCGCCAAGGAAAAGACGAATCTATCACGCAAATACGTTACTCCCGGGAAATCGACTCGATTATTAAATCGTTTGATACGTATGTTAACAAGCAACATACCCGATTGGACGGGCTCATTTATAATTCAATTTCTTAGAAAACATTTATATAAGTTATCGAATAAGTTTGGTAGAAACAAAATTAGAAATGAGCCATGGATACAACTCGGCAGTGAATATGAGAAGTCACGCAGCTAATGACCACCTCTCTGTTTTTTTGTAACAATAAAAAAACTATACATCTAGAAATAGACGCGCGTCGGTGTACCGCGTATCGGCAAGTAGTGTAGTGTCGCAAATGGATAATATGTGTTCGAGCAGTTGGCAACGCAATCAATGTGATCATTTTGCTCGGCGACACCGCGTCTGGGGCATGCCATTGTGTTTCACTGCACCAATAAATAGAAGGCTAGCAATGACAGAACGTTTGCGTAGGAGGCCACCGGTCGATGCATGCATGCTACTGTTACATTACAAATATGCAGTATAAGTCCTTCGCGTCATACAACTTCTTTGAGACTAGTGACGACGTCTTTAGGCAACTGTGTCCTTTTCACAACACAATTCCAAAAGGCTAATGCAAAGGAATTCCGAGATGACTATATTATGTATTAAGGAAAAATGTGTATCATGAAGACAGTTACTATTGGGAAGCTTGAAATGCTTGGAATACTCACAATTACCATCTCCTACTTATGTAATAAAATTATTTTAATTTTATTACTATTCCATTTTAAATAATAGCTCGAAAAGAATAACTACCGAGTTATACGCCGTTTCATCTCGGTACTGGTTCTGTTTAATTGGAAATTCAGCATTAGACTCTTTTAATTCGTTGTAAAACTACACTTATGGTCCACAAGAAGCGTCATTGCATAAGTTGAAAACAATATTTAAACAGAATTAATCTAAACAGCGGTGAGCAGCGCACAAGAAACGGAAGATGTATGAAATTAGTTTTAAAACAATATAGGTAATACACAATACAGAGGTCGTCATATAAATTAAACTTTCCTATTTCCACGTTTAGTTACACAGGTGATATGGTACCTTGTTTTTAAGAGTGGAAACAAATCAAAGAAACTACACGACACGTGCAAGAAAATAAACTGCGATATTGTAATTTATCTTTTTCAGGCTTAGAACGTATATTTTTTCATAACGAGTTAGAAATTATGTAATAATTTTTTTTTCATTTATTTGTCTTATTACAAAGTTTGCGTATACTTAAAAAATACCCTATAAACCATAAGTAATGATAACATATACAATAACCATAAAGATATCACCATATCTATTTAATAGGTAATTATAGCCAATTTGTTTCACTACATACAGTTTTGAAGGTCAGCTAAACTATGTTGTTCGTCAGTCAATGGTCGGAGTCAGAAGGAGCAAAAACGACGTCATTTATCTGTCAGAAGCAATGCCTCAAAACGAAACTCACGATAGGTCGAAAAGAACGAACATCTGAAAGTTAATGACATGTCTGATATTTGGGTTGGTCAGTAACATTTGGGCATGCAATTATGCTAATGAAGCGCCGTCACGCAAACCATGCTGTGATGATGACGTTCGTCATAGTCATGTTAATAAATTGGACATTAGAAAAGTCAAAGATCGTCATACCAGAAGGAATGAATAATGATATAAGTAGATCTACTGAAGTTCCAAGTACACGCATCATAATCTCATCAAAAAAGGTGTTACGTAATCCTTGTAATAGTGCGAAGAGCGGTCTCCGGTCCGCCCACCATCACTGCCACCGCAAGCATTTGGCCGCCAACAATATGTACAAGGTTAAAAACAGAGCGTGGGCTTGCGACTCACGCCAATACCAGAATACAATACAACCAACACCAATGCTACGCTATTCTATTTTCTGTAACTTTTCAAAACATGATCTAAAAGTCTGTTAATAGAGAAATATTGTTTTATTTTATCTGACAAACATAATTTTGAAGATTTTGTTTTGTTTTTGCTTTTAGTGGAAATGAACTTGACAATAAACTCATTATATAGTCAGTGAGTTATGAAAGCGGCTTAACTTATTCCTATAGACTGTAACATAACACCAGAGATTAATTTTATAGATTGCAAAGTTAAATTATTACGAAGCATTCAATTGTTTTCCGTGCAACTGCATGCGCACGAGTAAACAAGCGTGTGGGCGTCTTGTTAGAACCGGCCTTTTCCACTACGCAATACGACTCAACATCTAGTTTACTGTATAAACGACTATACTCGTGCATGCTCGTATATAAATACCGTTTTAGTGCCACCTGACGACAGAGTTGTCTACTCTTTCTATAACGCAATAACCGTGATACGAATGTGTTATATATTTACACTGCGAATAAAGTTGTAGCGTATTTGTGTGCGTTTATAAAAGACGTCACAAATGTTTTTAACCAACGATTTTTACATAGGTACTACTGATTGTTGTATTGATCAGTGCGCAGAGTCCGATTTATGTATAAGGGCCAGAGTAGGCATACGTTGATTAATAAGAGATAATTGACTTCACAATAGTCGGTCCTCAGCCAATTGTGCGCTTGTCAGTAGGTGACAGGGCAATAAACACATTTATGTCAATTTTACAATGGCGTTGCATAACCGGCCGCTGTGCCTTGACATTGTACGACACAGTGAACTGCGCACGTGGATCGTAAATCAAGATATTATATATGCACATGCGCGTTAACTGCTTGCTTATCTGCTTGTTTCACGACTTGCACAGTATTGGTGCCACATGCGCACAGGCAAAATGAACTTCACGTAACGTAACTATGATTTTTAATACTGTTTTGATTTCATTTTATCGCGCATGTATGAATAGCATTATATGAATATATTGCGCAAAACATCAATTGTTACTTAAATTATAAGTTACCATCAATAGTGTACGCTACGCTTTATACGTCACCTAAAGAAGTAACAGTTTGGTCAAAAATAATAAAACACTGCGGTCCTTACGAAACCAAATGAATGTCGCCATTTAATGTTCTTAGTAGTAAATTGGCATTTGCTGTTAACGATGTAATTACACCAGTTTAATATCGAGTGTTTTTTACTTGTACGTGTGACAATGACATGACACTACTATTACAAATGCGAAAGTTTCTTAGTGTGTGTATTTGTTATATCTTCACGACATCATTGGGCCAAGCGACTTGAGTAACATTTTGTATGGACATTGCTTATACCCTAGGAATATTGTTTTCCCGGAAGAATATCTCGTGGAATAGACACTGTTCTGATCCGCGGGTCTTTTAATCGGATCGAGTGTTGTTTACTTATACGTATAACAATTAATAATAAAGACTACTGTTAAAGAAGCAGAACGGTGGAACACAATCGAAATATAACACGTGTGCAAATGTAGATAAAGCAATGCACCTACTGTAAACAGTCAATATAAGTACGATTTGATATCGACGAAGTGCACAGTGTGTCAGTGACTCTTTATCTAATTCACGCCTTTGAATACACAATCATAATAATGCTATATTGAACTTTATTTGCACACCTCACAGTGGTTGGCATGGCCTCTTTGTTAGATAAATAAAACGAATTTAATTATTTTAAGGTTTTAAGTACGCAACAAATACTATATGTATAACCAAGTGTCACTTCTATTGGTCCGACTGCAGTAGGTGATCATACAATGACTGTGTTGGTTTGTACCACTACAGCGCCAAGTTTTCTACCGGAAACAATAGTGCGCAAGTATTATTGTTTTAGAGTTGGAAAGTCACTGTAGCAAGTGAAATTATTGTCCGAACCAGTCCCTCCAAATTATCTCCAGAGGCAAAAGCTACGCAAAACTTCATCTTAAATTCTGCATGGCATTGCAACTGTCATGAACACTTACACCTACAAACGTACCTTTAATATAATCTAAGCTCTAGGAAATAACTATACTAAGTTATCTTAAATTCACAACTTTTTATTATAAAAATGGTGTACAAACTGTCATGTTCAGATTGTAATAATTTCCATATATGTTTGTTGGGATTATTATCGTGAAAGAAAATACCCAATAGCAACTTTCTCTCACTATCGCGGATTATATAGACACAAAGAGAATATGTAAAATGTAGGATGTTATATCACAGCCAGGTATCCTGCATTAGCTGGTCTCAACCGTGATGTAACGGCACTTAGCAGGACTTGTAAGACTGCAGTTAACCAACGAACACCTGTTGCGGGGTGAAAGTTGCATAGAACCACCGCTCTAGCAAATATATCGCCATAGGCACGTTAATATATTATCTCTTAAGGAAATTGGACAAAGAAACCCGATACGTAATTGCGAGTTACGACACAATAGATGACAAGCTTGACATTAAGTCAGGAACGAGTCAGCAATTTGAAGTGCATCTGTGGATTGAGTCATACATGCGTCACAAAGAATTTTATTGCAGATAATTCAACACAACTTAGCGGAAACTGGAAATGTATCTAATTAATTCTTTTGTATGCAAAGGTACACATTAAACGCACTCATTGCCATCATGCATGACCCGACAATTATTAATTACATTACTAATTCAAGGTACCACATATACTATAATATTAAGTGCTAAGTTAATCCTGCTCGAAGTTTCTACTCGTTTTGTCTTAACAAAACAAAGAGTGCGAAACGTAATGGAACAAAAGCAGGATTGTCAGATGCAAATATGGCAAACGAAGTGGCGAACACGCGCCGACTTTGTAATACGAAAGCAAGCAAAGTATGTCACGGTCTAATTGAAGTTCTCAGTGACCGGCCGCGTTCCACACGACATATTTATGTAATTTAGACACCGGGCTCAACCGCTATCTTTTCCATTGCTCAGCTCACGCAATGACAATTAACTGAACCTAGGATCAGCTAGAGCCGGCAACAAAGAGTCTCCTTAAATAGTCAGCCTTTGTTCAAAGTTTTTGCTCGAAGGCTACAAGATTGCCGTTTCCTAGTTTTTGTTGCATTGACTTGAATAGAGCTTACCCGTTTTTTGCGTGGATGCAGATCTTCATAGTCCATTGCAATGCCTTCGTCACTGAATGATGACGAGGCAGGCGGTGGAGATGGAGTCCCGGAACGCCATGATGACCCGGAGCTGCTGCTTGCTCCGGGAGACACTGAAGAGCGACCTCCCCAAGCACCTGCATATTAAAATTTACCAGTTTAGTCTGATGCATTGATAGTACAAGGGTATTGTATGAAGATCGGCCGCCAATCGGGCGGTCCCCTTTCAAACCTTACTTTGGGCTTGAAAATTCGATCTCCAAAAAAACAATGAAGCTAACATAATCGTGATGGAATCCATAGCGTGGTAGTACTTTTTAGCGCTCGCGGCTAAACAACCCTCAATACAGAATACCTGTTGCGATGTACATAGCTCTGTGAACAACGGCGTGAACGGCAGCAGGCCTTGAGAGCCATTCGCCATTCTAGGCAAGTGTAAGACCACCTTTGACCGCATTAAAATTCCACCATCAAGTATCAAAGGACGTAGTGGTCAAACGTTACGTTACTGATCATGAAATAAAGTTACAATCTTCTTTCAGTGGAGTCGAGCTGAGCATGGAAACGTGTGTAATGTAATGTAAAACTAACGGTCATGTAAAAAATGAAAGCTCAAATACACTCTTTTGTATTCGTAATTGAATGCTGAATATTCATAAAACTTGACTAACTTAGAGACGCGCGGCGCTTATTTTGTTTCTAGCTCTCAAATTTCATAAAAAGAGGAGCCATTGAATGAATTAGACGTAATAAATTGCGAAACGGAACTTCGGTCGTCACTTTCACTACCAAGCACGGGTATTTTCTAGCGGCACACATGCTCGGCTCGGAGGCAACCGTAGTCTTTCTTTACATGAATCGTTAACTTTTATGGGGCCCGTTAAACGCAGCCAGAAGCAGTGCGCTGTGATTGCATAATACACTGTGCACTTGCATCTCAATTAGGATAATGTTGAACTCAAATTACGATTGCTATAATTATTTATATCGATGACTTCTGGTACTCAAACGTGAACCTCAGAAGTGAATGGTAAATATTCTGAAGTATTAATAGAGAACATCTTTGAGACTAGTCAAGTGTTACATACCGAATTTGGGAATTAAATCTTCTAAGAAGGAAGTATTTGGGAAGTAATCAAATTTCAATTCTCAGATGTCTCTGATTGCAATATTTATTTTTAGAAAAATAAATTGGATCTTTCACAATGGGCAATGTAGATTCTAAGATTGAAGATATGCTACCTAGCGGAGAAATTGCACTTCAGCTGGAGCTCATCATGAGAACAGTGTTACACAAAATACCTGTCTAGACGTCGTCTAGACAACAGTCTAGACACATTTTGAGGATTTTGCACAGAATTGGCCAAGTATGTATTAGGAAAATGCATATTCCCTTGGGAGCTAAACTATCCTAGTCTGCTAAGACAGGTATTAAACATTAACGCTAGTCATTAACTCAAAACTTTGAATCTTAAAACCGTGCATACAAAATTTTGCAATACCAAGTGTTATATTATAACTAAGATGTAGTATTGTGGTAACACATAAAGGTTATGTGATACAATAACAATGGTTAAAATATGTGGGAATATTCTGACTACCGGTGGCTGAGTTCAGCGTTCAGAGGCTCTGTGGAGAGTATGCCGCAGTGCCCAGGATGTGTCGGAGGCGACTTACTGGGGCGCGGCGAATTGGGTGAGCAGCTCAAAGACATGAGCACCAGGGCTGCGTTGCACTCGTTCATCTGGTCGTTTGGCTCGCCGTAACCCAGGTCGCAGGAGCTGCTCGGCCCGCGCTTGCGAGATCTACAAAAGATACCATGCTTTTATTATTCATAAAGTTCAGTACAGGTTGACTAATCTGGAAAAATTCAGAAGATTATAATTCGCTGTGAAAAAAAATATTATTGCAAACCACAATCATTATGCATGCCCAAATTGATCATGCAAATTTTTTTGCATTACTTGTAAAGTACTTTTCTTTGAAATAGCTAGGTAGAAACATTCCTGTGAATGCATGTTAAAGTCTTTTTGTCTGGCTATCAATCTTTCTGAGAACGGTTTACCTTTCTGGGAAAAATCAATAAAGAATTAAGTTTAGCCCTTTAACTCGTGCCAGCGAGACAATAGATAAATACATCGCACAATCGAGAAAGTATGCTCAAAATTCAAGTGTTTGCACAAGGTGCGATCGAGTGTGTGGGATTTTTAGGTAGGACTAAATGTACATGTTAAGAAGTATTACGACACTACAAGTCGAACACCGCCTCGAAACCAACGAATTTGTTACAAAACGTGTCACAATCAACAAGTCTAGACTAGGTCTAAATAAGTTTGTTGACTCTACTAGATGCAAACTTTTTGGAGGTACGGAGTGAGGGGTGCGAGGGTGGTGCGTCAGGCTGTGTAGCCCAACGACACGGCGCAGCGTGATTTAAAACCGTCGACATTAGCAAGTCGCATAAGGACGAAGGCTTCGTTCGAACTCTTAGCTGGGAGCGATCACCCTGCGCCACCTTCGCAAGGAGGTTCGTTCACCCGCCGACGCCGGCCGGTGCCGGCGGAGCGGTAGCTGAACGACCTACCCCAGTGAGGGTTACGTACTTATGTACTGTCTACGTGTCTGACTTCTGAAACTTGTCGCTAACTGACGACGGTACTTAGCTCCGTTAAACATGGCTTATAGCATCACTGGACATGCAATTTCATATTCATTTAAATTTTTGTGAATTTCGTTTTCACTGTTCATATACAAAAAGTTCAGTACGCCGTGTATCAGGAAAATGCATAGAATGCATAGAAAAAAACCAAGAAAGTAATGTATTCGTGTTGTTTGCGAAAACTTGTCTTCGACAAATAGAAGCAGGACACTGTGAATAACATTATTAGTTGTTTGCGCTGCCAATGACTTCTGCAATAATGACGCAGTTGTAACCATTCATATTAATGGGTGAATAACATGTTGATTGTTGATAATATGTTGATCGCTATTATGACGTGTATGCCTTTAATTTTAGCGCACTTCTAGAGACTATACGAGCCATCTACAATAGAATCACTTTCGATGTCTTGTCGAAAACATTTTTTTCTTTCAATTAGCAGTTTTAATTTATTGATTTGGATTTTTCTACGCGGAGACTAAGGAAGTATTTTTTGCTATATGACAACTACGAGTATATTCCTATGTTACTTCTATGACAAGCCTTTGAACACTTAAGCTGTGCAGGCCGACTTTCATCAATCGTCCGTTAGCAATTTCATAAGTGGAACGATATGCAATGACCGAAGGGGTATCGACTTTCCAGACTTGAACTTTAGTGAGGATGAACCTTTAGGCAAAGATCGCGGCACTGAGGCTGGCGACGTCCTTGATGAGGCGTGGGGCGCCGCCCTCCCGAGCGGTCATGAGCCTGAACCTGCCGAAAGTTCGCGATCGCTACACGCACTTTCAGCTACCAATAACCGGTGACCTTTTATAGTAAAAAAACAGTTTAGCTTTTTGTGTGACTGGCAGATTGGACTGAACTGAGCAAAACTTTTGCGTTTATAACACCGTTTTCAATAAATATTTGTAAAGTAACAATTGACGCTCTAATTGTCATTTGGCTTCTAACCAAGAAGTTAAACACATGCAATGCAATAAAAGGCCCATTTCACCGGATTCAAATACATATATTTAAATAAGCGAAACGATAAACAGGCGACCTACGGACGCACCCTAGATACAAGGTGTATTCACCCCGCGCCCACTGACCTTCCATCAGGTTCGTTATCCGATCTAAAATAGATGATAACTACATACATTGTAGGTCATTCTAGTGTTCTATCGTACTGAATAGTAACAATACCAATTTCAATTAATTTGGAGGTTAATCACCGTTTTACAAGCGAAACGCTGCGTTTGCATGAGCGGATGCGATGTCCTGCTAAACGATTCGTGTGACCTCGGGCTAGCGGCTGTCGCCGGCCTGCCTTTTCTGATATACCCAAATTAGATTTTGAAATTTTTTGATGCATACGTGAATAAAATTCGTCGAGATGAATGACTGGAAGTGGGCGTGGATATAATTTCTGCTATCGGTGGATATGATCCGTGCTGGCAGGTAAAGCGGTGAAAACGTGCGTATAGCGAGGCAGGACCGTTATCGCCTAGCTGTGACACTTGTGACCGTCTGAGCTGGCGTAGGTAAGACTCTGCATATTTTCCGCGTAATGGGGATGGTCGCTGAAATCACCAGCTGGCGCTACGCCTGCCCCAATAATGAATACGCCATGACGTAACATCCTTCCCTGACGTACGGTGCTGCGTATCTATATACATACATAGTATGTCGTTTACTTGCGATTACTCATGCATGAGTGTTATCGGTATCATTATACAAAAAAATGCACCCGAATCGTAACTGCCCTGTACTGGTGAACTCCTGTTGTCTTTATTTCTTATTTAAATGTTTTTTACAATAGATATAAAACCGAAAACCACACACTAATTATTATTTATTTTGCGACAAAGCCGATTGTGGGAAAGGTTAAATTAAAGTTCTATATTTTAGATTGTATAACTTGAAACTCAGTATTTGAAATACTTATTTCCAATTGAGTAGCTTTGAAATAGTATTTCGATAGAGACTGCTTTAGGGATGTAATGGGTAAATATTTTAATAAAAGGCCGACATTTCTTAAATGCTATGAAAATCGTTTTTTGACAGGGGCAAATTAAGGAGTAAAGTTTGTATATTTGAAATTTCTTTAAACTAGGATGCTAAGCAGGGGTAGTTCTCCAAAAAAACCGAAGAAATTCTCAGTATTCCTACGAGATAGCTGTGATACGCATATTTCACCACTGTTACCGGCCGGCAGCTGTGCAAACTCGTGACGATGTGCCGTACTACACGCGTAACATTCAGAACGGCCTTGCCGCTCATTGCCTGTTTCAAAACTACACAGTTTGCTCAGGACCACAAGTAACTGGTGTTACATACGGACATACTTAACTGAAGTACTTGTATGTTCTCCGTGAGCTTACGCTGTCAGCTCTCCACCACAGCCCGGTAGAACTTGGTAGCATAAATATGGCCCCGAGGCGAATGGAATCTGACGATTTCACTTTGCCACGTCCGCTTACGTAGAATTTCTTTTCCACCACGTAGGCACTACGCTACGCATGCATATACTATACAGTCGTCATAAATGCCTCTTGCTCAGCGCGCTCAAAATTCCGATACTGCACGTTACATAAATTACAGACGTAGTCAGATGATAAGCCGTCGACGTACTCTCTTTATTACAACAGGCTAATAATATTAGCTTGCCAGATCGGAAAATGCTCAAGCTTCTTTATCAGTTGATATATTACGGTTGATATATACCTACTCATTTCTACCTGACATTACATAATGTAACGATCGCTTCCTACTCTGCAGAGTCAATGTCAGGTTATGATAATGAATTTTAAAAACAAACAGAAGACCTTCAGGTGTGCCTATTGTTTGAGCAAGTTGGTTGTCAATACTGGCAATTGCCGTGGAGTTTCGGACTCTAAGCTAATGTGTTTTTTGTTGCGTTGATGTAGGTCGGGCGCGGTTTTTGCTCTATAAAAACTGAGTTTCGTTGCGATTGAGCACTCGGTAGCCCCGAGCTGAGCGGTTGCTCCCTCCCCCCACCTCTACCCCACCTACGCGTGAGATCATCGATATTTGCTGTCGTATTTATACTAGTATTTCATATAAGATATAATAGATGATCTACTATAGTACACACTTGACAAGCAGAATTAAACTACGCCCACTTCTTGTATCTGGGACAAATTTTATTGAATGGATATACATACGAGATACATATACATCAATATGTGCTCTGCTAATTATGATTATTTGTTTCCCGACAGAAAGTGTTCACATGATATTATTCAAGTGACAATTCTAAAGGGATTACAACTCAAAAGACGGTGTGACGGAGCGATTAACAATAACTCAGTCAGACAAAGTCAAAGGTTGAGGTGACCTACAAATAGACCCAGTGGTATATAACAAATTGTGGATATTAGTACATGTCGTACAATGACGCAGTCGAACACAATACGCCGTCGATTAGCGTACAACACGAGCCAGTTCTTTGAAATTGGGGAGTAATTGCACTTGTGGAGTTTTTGTTCCCGCCAATCGGTGGAATAACCTGCAGGTAGGACGGCGGAAAGTCAGCGGGAGGTGAACATTCAGGGTGAGTAATCATTTTCCCGGTAGCAGACGCGCGCACGTCCAAGTCCTTTGTTCAATGCCAAGTTCTCTTTTGACGAAACCTTACAAGAAAATACGTATTTCTAACATGTTGTTAATAACTCTTACAAGATCGCGTCTAGCAGAGCGTCATGCATAGAAACTACCAATTATATCGAATGCGTTGCATAATGTTGAATACATTTTTGTAACACTTTCCCAAGGTAGCGGCACCTGCCAAATGAGATAACGGGCGTCCACGGCTCCAACGAAAGCAAACGTGTACCCGATGAGAAAGCGCAACCCCACCACTGGCCACACCGCCGCCGCTGCAGACCCGTTGTGCGCCTTCTCTTTGAATGTTGCGCAAACGCATGCGGAATGTAACTCACGTCTTTTAGCTTATTTTGTAGCACTATTTGAATAAGTCGCTCTCGTTTTCGACGTGAATCAGTTCACACACTTTCGAGCACTTTGTTCAACAAGTACGAGCTCTTTAGTGGTAGATGCTGGATATGAGCTCGAACCAACATCTTTTTATTAATAATCTAGTTGAGGATGATTAGGTTTGCACTGCCGTCTCGCTTGAGGTGGTTTGTGACTTTCCCCAAGTTATCCCAACTTTTTGGGGTAACTATAAGACATAACAATAAGCCTCGGCTATAAAACGCTGGAATGACCAGTGTCGGTGACGAAGATGTGGTGATGAAAGTGTTGGACAATTTAGCCAAGTAATGATTTTTCTAAATTTTCCTTAGGTGCACAATGCAACAATATAAAGAGCCACGAGTCTTGCAAAACCCTTTATAATCAGAACAGTCGTTGCTCTAGTCTTGTGTCTCGATTATTTAAGGTTGAATTGATTTATAAGGATTGGCTTATAAGGAAGCAAAGGGCTCGTCGTTGTAATTTCCAGCATTATCGTCGTGGCCGCCCATGACACCCGGATCACTCATTAACATACAACATTCCATATACAATAATGGGATCGCAAATATAGCCACGAAAGCGTTTATGAAAATTCGTTTGTCATTCATCGCCTGAACAAGGAGTCGCGTTGGCCTTATACGGTTCAAGTGACGAAATATTTATAATCCGATTCATAAACCGGTCGAATTGATTATCTATATAACAAGATAGGCTTAAGTCCAATAGTTACATTATCGACTACCGCGATTAACTTTTGGATAAATTTCAATGCAAGCGATGACATTGAGTTATCGATCAAAACGTCTCGCGAAGGTGTTGCAGTGGTGCTTGCGACATCAGAATGCGAGCCGTCGTGTT
The DNA here is from genome assembly GCA_917880725.1 of Selenia dentaria. Classification (NCBI taxonomy): domain Eukaryota; kingdom Metazoa; phylum Arthropoda; class Insecta; order Lepidoptera; family Geometridae; genus Selenia; species Selenia dentaria. Next base: position 20,122,605 of record OU862879.1, read on the forward strand.
GTCCTACTGCCCGACTAAGGATACCGCTTCGCAAAGGACCTTAGGCATACCACGTTTCATGTGACATTTCAGTTTAGACCTGTATTTCGTATGTATAGTTGCATCTTGCATCTTGGTGGTTTCAATTTATCCATAGTTGATTTCCCTTCGTCAACATTGATAATGTGTCAAACATTATCAATGTTCAAATAATTTTAGAATATAATTTCAAACTCTTTACATTACATTAATTGATCGCCCCAATAAGGTGATGGTTCGGTTCAGTACAACGTTCGCGGATATCGGTGTATGCAGTATTTTTCTAGTGTGTGTGCCGTTCCATTTCGAAACTGGGTCACCGTGTCACATGGCGCGGCGGCGCAACTACCGACCGAATGCGACGCCATCTTTGAATTTAGTACATTCATGGTCCAAACCAAACGAAATAGAAACTAGCTATCTATTGTTTTATAACATCATTTTTCTATTTGACACTATTTGGGTCTTGAACATTTAACTTTGCAATGAGTAGTTAAAAGAAAACGAATTTGCAATTGAAATGATTACTTTCACTCTGCCATGGTCAGGTACAGTGATTGCGAAATTGGTTCAAATAACAATTGTTATTTCTCTACATACAAGTATGTAAAGGCATATTGATTGCGAATAAGATAGGCGGGTGACGTTGATCATCACCAGAAACTCAAAGTAAGTTAAATAATTAAAAATATTATATGATGTCTCTATTTGAAATACTTACACTATAAAATTTAGAGTTTTTACCGTATTTCCTTCCGCTCTAGTTGCTAGCTTAGAATTCCTATATATAGTTTCTATCATAATATAATGTAGAGTCTACTCTATCTTTATTCATTCGAACCTTTGATCATATATATATATATTATAACGATTCGAAAAAGGTCAGTTTCTGTTGATTTCCTAAACATTCACATTCTATACGAGTACCTAAATATACAATTGGGTATACGTAACGTTTGTATTTATGTTTTGGCTACCATGGAAGATTATTCACACAGTTTTAGAAAGTGCACTTCAATCGCTAGTGTAGATCTGCCGACAACGACAACGTTCAGAAAACAGATTACTCCTTTAAGCGTCTGTTTCGTTGGCGGTTGTGAAATTTGGACCGTGAGCGGAGGCCTCGCCTCTCACCTCGCGATCACGATGAAAAGTGAAACTGCGCGTCGACAGCGTCACGTTCGCAGCCCCGCGGTTCCGGTTCTAATGCATTAGCTACATTATTATACCTCCTTACTGACACCTACGTTTACGAAAGTGGCATTTTTATTTCGCACACAACATAACGGCCGAGAACATACACACTTATTCAACATTTATTAAACCGTTACTAATGACGATGTTGATGCGAATTAGTATCCATTTTCGCAAAGATTCGCAATTTGGGTGATGATCGGTTACCAGAAACTGCATCGAATTTGGCACCATTCGTTCTAGTCGCGGTTTACATTGGTAATTATGTAATCTGTTGGAATTTTTTAATAGTTCTCACAATGTTGTATTGCATTGTCTGTCCCTGTTAGAGGCGCGGCGAGGAGAGCGCGGGCGCTGAGAGGTGCGCGGGAGGTGGGTTCGGCCGCAGAATGTAGGCAAGTGTGACAAGGACACGCCCGTACTTTGCGCTAACACTTCCATCCAGTTTCTAACGTGCTCGGTGCGCATTTCGCAACGCTCGGCTCGCCCGCGCCTGCGCCCGCCCCACTTTGCCGATGCACACGGTGCACACTGCACACTCGCGGCCTATTGCAACCTCCGTTCCAGGCACCAAGGTAACCGCTACTATACATAAAACAATCTACCGGTGGCTTTACATATTGACCGTTTGTAATAAAAAAATCACCTGATATACTTTTCTCTTCTCTATTTTAAAGCAAACTGCTTGATTACTAACTGCTTACGACTGTTGAAGTGCTTATCGAGCTGTGGCCTTGTCCTCAAGTATATCCATCAGGTATTGAAGTATTGACACATGTTTGGACCTAAGCATGTAATGGGGTCAGTCACCTTGGGGAAGTAGGTTTTACTGATGACCTACTTCCTGCTTAGTGTGCCGGCTAACCAGTTGTTAATATCCAGATAAAGAGATTTTGCAAGGCGGCGAGCGGGCATTAGAAATGCGGTGGCCTTCCTCGGAGCTCGCAGCGAGGTGAGCCACTAGCTCAAGGTGAAATAACATTGATATTTGTTAATTAAGCCCCTGTTCCTCACTGTTGCGATTAGATCTGTAGTCGTGACTCTATTGCCCCTTATTTTAATCTATTGACACATGATAAGTAATGAATGCGCGTAAGCGTTTACGATTTGCAATATATCATGCCACGGCTGCAACCGACCGTACGAGTGACGTTTGACACGAATTCTCCTTTTACAATTTGGAAGATTGTGTGTGTGTGATGAGTTGACCTGAATAAATCGTTTAAGTAAGAATATGCGCTTTATTTTAAGCTTACCCTTGCAAATGTTGTGGATGTGGTGGTACTTCGATGGTGGCAGAGGCGCGCCGGCGGTCGCCAGCCATGTCGGCCAGCCGAGCGAAATCTGTGTCCACATCAGCCAGCCGGGCAGATTTGCGCGACTCCAACAGCCTTATCTCATCTAGTTTTTTCTTCAGCTCAATCGGCGCCTGGTGACAAGGGAAATCACATTTTAAAATGTTACTTATTGTTAACTAATTAAGACTTGAAAATTAATCAAGACATTTTTATTGTTCTGTACCTGTATAAGTATATAAACCTTTACGTATTTTAATAAAGGTATCTATTTTTTTTTTAATAAAATCATATGCGTAGTTATATGTATACTTTATTTATATCAAATATCAACCTAGAAATCCATCATTTAAACTTCTGCCACGTCTATGTCAACCTGCCATATAATATGTTTTTTTTTAATATTATCTATGTGGCCTATTACTAATATTTGTGTCTAATCAGCTATTGAGATTTTTTTTGTAAGCCGCCAGCAGAGGCATAGACGGCGGTGCCTAACGGGAATACACTCAACCACTCAATCAATATTCTAATATTGTCTTAATACTTAAGTCCTTTAGCATTATCATTGTTTCGTATAGCTAAACATTATGATTTAATTGTGTATATGTAAAACTTACTTAATTCTTCAATTCTACTTCAAATAGTTGTTATAATATTTGCAGTTAGGATAGATTTCCATGCATAGCAACAATGGGCGGAGATCAATATATGGCGACCTTCGCCCGGTCCGTGGTTGGGGGAGTGACGTCATCACCGGGTGGAAATGGAGCGCGATGCAGCCCGTGTCAGGGACTCGGCACTTTGTGCGCTGCTCATGTCTCAATACGTAATAAACGTAATAAAACATCGTCCTACAGTTTCCACAATTCACTGGTATTACAACTGGTTCCAGTAATATTAAATATTAAAGTGTCGTAAATTCCTAATGTCATTAATGCTTGCCTTGGAGCAGGAAACGCATGTCGCTAAATAGGTAGTTCTGTAGAGGCGAACTGGTTCAATTTCTGAGCACTACACTCGATAGAGAACGTGTTTAAAGCCAGTGCTATATTATGCCGAGTTAAAGCACCGCCTTTCCGCATAACATGTTTTTTAAAGGTCAGGTTTCTGTATGTGGCGATGTGTTAGATCTAGTATAGATATTTAGAATAGCTGTCGTATCACGCACAGTCGTTGTGCCTCCAACATTGCGAAATCTGACATCGATGTCATTCAAACTGAACATTCATTTGTTGAAGAGCAGTATAACCTTTGTGAACAACTTGGCATACCTACTTATTTCTACCGTGAAGCAGTAATGTTCGCAATACTGTGTTTTGATTTGAAGGTGTGGTTGCCGGCGAAATTACAGTCACATGAGACTTAACAACTTAATGTTTGAGACTCACTGAAGTTACGAGCGCAGTGCAGTTCGTCACTTGTGAGGAAATGAATCTGTTCTAGGCAAAGGTTACTACTTAACGGGCCCGTTCCGTTTTCTAATAACAAAATATGATACATGTACTTAATAATCTCTCTACTAAGTAAAATATGCGTAAAGTTTTATGGTGTGGTTATGTTGGGTTTTTTAACTTTTTAAAGTGGTTTTCCCAGCTCCGCTCTGGTTATGATGGCATAATACTTGTTGAACTTGCGAGCCTTATGAGGTGGCAACTTATGACGCATAATGTAACACATACTCGTATCATGCACAGGTAGCCGGTAGCAGCAACCGGTAGCAATCGCGGTCGCGCTCTCGGTCAATTATGCACTTTGAGGTGTCGTGTGTCGGTCCGCGTCGAGCGGTTGGCACACATAGACTAGGAGCATACCTTCTAGCGACTACCTTTCGGCGCAGCTTCCTCCTGCGCCGACGCATGCATGATTACATTGACACGTCGCACACGGCATACCTACAGCTACACGTGTGGTTACGTTTCTATACGTCATCCGGCACTGGTAACCTTGTATTATTTAGCGCTAGTTTAAGGTGACGATTGTTTGTGGCTACCAACAACAAAGCCGGTACGAAGTCTCAGTGCATGATCTGCCAATTTAAGGTTACCCACGTATCTAGTAAGCACCTGAATGTGATAAATTTATATTATGAAAGCTAAACTTGTAGGACTATATTGTTATCTAATGAAGAGCAGTTAACCTCCTTCGCTAACGTATGCGATGACCCTGTTCCGGCTAATTAGCCTTAATCTCCGGCATGGCATCCTTTTAGGTTACGATTGAGTTTCTACAATTACCTACGCGGATGAATGCGAGGATATTGAAGATGGTTAGAGGATGTGATTATTAATTACTCGGTATATACTGATTTAATAACGAACTCTAATGTCTGTTATTGTGGTATTTCTTAGCTGTTTATGTGTGCTACAAACGCTGCAATATGTAGCTCTACATAATAGCAGCAGATCGTCTAGCCACTGCGCCGTTGATCACATCATACTTTCACTTTTAAGTGATTTCGTGCAAGTGTGGCCGTCATGAGACGTAGATTGACGTCGCGGCCCCTCACTCACTCGCACCGGAACAATGAAAGTTGTTTTAATGAGTATCTTGCGATTATTGCCTGACATACATTCGCTTTTCATACACAAGTACACACATTTGTTACGTCTATTCAACATTTCGAGACGCGCTCCGGCGCTTTTATTCTAGAAAGGCAGATAACGGTGAAATGTCTAGAACGTTTTGGGGTTTGATAGATCGAGAGGTTCATTTGTAAGCGCAGTAAGTAGGCAGCAAGAAATGTAATTTATCGTTGATGCAATTATTTAGCAAGAGATCTATTGATAGGAAAATCAATACTGCATCTCGTAATATTTCATATTGTCCGAGGCTGTTCTATCGCTGGTGCCGGCTACACGTTATGTAAAAAGCGGCAACTTATTGCACAATTGCTTTATTCGATGGCGAAACGGCCGCTTTGAAATGCCAGTGAAAGTCACCCGGTGACTTTGGCACGGAGTGATAATGCCGTCACTTTTATTGTACTACTTAGAATCGATTGGCACCGTATAATTAACTGCCTATAGCTACGAGTATTTACCAAGTAGTGTAGGAGTAACAGTTATTCAGGAAATACCTAGTACCTTCGGTAATGCCTTAACCCTACCAGCTTTCCGCTTCGTGAGTAGCTACCGCACCGCTCGCTTTTATCATATAGTCTTAATTTTAGTTTATTCAGAAATAAAACAAAAACAATGTCTAGAACTGCTATATGAGTAGCGTGAGGCTTATACCACCTGGCGCATAAGTCGATTGTCTCCTCGTAACTCCAAAACACTACGAAACTTTGAGTCGAAAATGTTGATAGAAAAAACAATAACGAGCTGTAATCAATGCACAAAATTGTAAAATAAATGATAGATAATACGAAAACGAGGTTCATGGTCATTATGTACCTATCTACAATTGTCGTAATGTTACATGTGGTCGTTTGCAATGTCATTATCGAACGAAATAATGTAGTTACTTACCACAGAGCGTTATTATTTTAGTGTAGGTATAAGTACATTAGCTTTAAGTTCGTTCGTAATTTTGTTTTTCTTCGGATATGTCCTTTATTATTCGAAACATTAAAAAAATATTTCTGTTCTGTCATACAAGAAGCTTTGAAATGACTATCTAATATCCTGCCAACCTTTACAGTATATATCTAATCACACTAATATTATAAATGCGAAAGTTTGTGTCTACACGAGTACCTATGTTTGTCCTTTCACTTCACGCCACCGCACAGCAATGACTAAACGGATATGGTTGTAATTTGGATTGGGCATACGAAATAACTTACCCGAAATAAGCTGCTCTATCTCAAAGATGCTTTTGGGAAGTTATTATGTACATGGCTGCACCTAGTAATGCATTTGTCGAAGTATTTAGATTTGGGAAGCCAGAAGTATGAAAGAGCACCTTAGGACCAAAACAGGGGTTTCCCTGTAGGCATATAAAATGACGTTATAATTCGTCATGAGGCGCTTAATGTTTTTGCTTAGTAGCAACTTGGCAACGGCAAGGGAAGATGTAGAAAAGAGCTACGACCTACATGTAGTAAGTGCATTAGAACCACAAATTTCCTGTGTACAGGTAAATACAAATCGTAGCCGCTCTTCGTGCGGCTTGCGAAAACTGATCGCTCTAGTGCGCATCGATGTTGCGGCGCGAACGGATTAACTATGCTGGTAACACCTCCACAGTGTCGAAACTGAATCTATATTTCTTGTCAAACTCCGCGCCAAAGCCTACGAGAAACTAGGCTAGCCTTCTTATAGATATGTTATGTGGCGCATTAAGTATTTACTGGTAAGCACGTATGGAAATTTTCAAGTTTCATCACTACAACTTGGGGCAACTCTATATATTTTTTACTTTGTTGCAGCAGCACATGGGTTATTACACTTTTTCCAATCAGCGTGATAATTACACTATAGCTACAAGTGTGACTCGTTTCGTACCATGACTATTATGTATAAGCATCCATTCTTTCTTATTATGCCATGAATACCATTAGACTTCGTTTAACAGTATTGAAAGAACCCTCAATAAAGAAATACATTTTCTAACCAGTTCCATCACTTATGGCATTCACTGAGGCATAATTACGTAGCTCTATTGCTTATTCTGTCGCAAAGTGTATCCTATATTCAGTTAACGGTGCAAAATTTCCCTCACCTTGCATGACGAGAGAACCAACAGTATAAAACAACCTACTAAATATCACGTTTCTTCCATATGAAAACTGCTGGGACATTACAAATATACTACACATATACTAGCCATATATATTATTTACTACAAACAAGAGACCGTTTTGCTTTGAAAAGTCCGAATAAATAATATTGAAAAGCGAAAGCTATGCTAAGCTACTTAAGTAGTATTATTCCATGTACCTAACCTACAACGTCAACGCAGCGACGGCAGTGCTTTAGTGATATGGTGCCTAATGACTGAAGTGTTTGCACTAGGAATTCGCAATATAGGAGTGAAAGTTCTTGATACGCAGTGGAGCGAATGAGTAAGTGGCATTGACTGCGTGTAAATGTATGCTGGGAGGCCGCTGTCGACGACGTCGCCATTGATGGCCGAAGTGCGTGCCACCGCCGTAGGCGCGATGCGACGCGTGCCTGTATCTAAGATGATCGGAATGACGGATCTAAAAGAACGCCGCTGAACAGAGTTAAGGCTTATTGCTCTGTGACAACTGGTCAGAATTAATAGCAAACCAGCATTGCAAAAACTCACTTATGCGGCTCATGTCTCTCAAGAGCGTAGTAGAAGTAAAAAGAACAGAGCTGATAACGCCCCTAAACAAACAATCTACTTACGGCTTCATTATTCCCTTAGCTAACAAAACAATAGACGCGGCGCACCTACTTACTAGGAGTGAAATCGTCACACACAGCTCACTTATCGGCCGAACAGGACACCACACTATGGCAGGACAATGCACTTAGAATTCATTACTCGGTTGACAGTAAAACAATAACCCGACTCCACGACGACGACCGATAAAGGTACTTTAAATTTATTGGCCTGTGTCGATGAAACAACGTCTAGATAAAAACGAATTTCACGATATTGTGTTTTAATCACAACACACAACTCGTGAATGAAATGATAGTGCTACGTTGAAGAGAAAATAGCAGCATATCGCATAAACAACTAAAAATAGACGACCTGTTGAATCCACGTAGCAATCTAAATAACATTCATGCAAATAACACTGATAATGATATGCCAAAAATATCCCAAAAATAGATCAACAAGTAGAAAATTTTGATAGCATCGGAATTAGAGAACAACATTATCGGATCGTCATTTGTACGGAAAGTTTTATATACCTCTATTGGCTATGCAGTGAGGCTGCATTCGAAGTCACGTACACACGCATGCATAAGCAATTCGGTTGTCGGCGAGCGATCGTGTACCATTAAATAGGTCAATAGCTCTAGTGCGGGGACCGACCGATTGTGCTTCATCGCCAATGAAATCAAAAATTATGCAGCCAATTTGTCTTTCCATTTGCTCAATCGCTGCCAAATTGCAGGTGCGCGACGAGCGCGTTGAAATCTTTTCAAAGACAGTCTTTACTGACCTTTACAACATTTTCGTATATCTCAGATACACAATGTTCGTATATATCTACGCAAACTCAAAACGAACACTATTATAGTTACAAGACTCTTTGAATAAACCAAACCAAAAGTCTATGCGATCTCGCAAAAGTCGTGAACGGCCAGAAATAGGCGCGTGGGCAGGCCTGAATCAAGTCGCACGTGTTCGCTACCTATATAAGTAGATATACGCAAATACCTACCCAGTTAAATAAATAGCCAGAGTAAATAGCTCGTTGCTTGCGATTTAAATATCACTGGACCAAAACGAGGATTTATCAAGGCGAAATGTGTCTTAAATTTTCGTAAAGTACTTAAATAATTGTTGTCTTAGGTAAGTATTGTGACAAGTACTCATTGAGCTTCAATTCGCGTAATTTTGCACAAACTCGTACAGTCACGTTGACCAGATTCTTAGCCAGCGGTACAAGAATTGCTATTCTAATCGGATGTGTTCGGTTAGCTTGATCAATCAGTCGGCACGGCAGCCTTGCACGATAAGTGAATACAAACAGTGCGGGTTGCAAAGCGGATGTGGTGGAAGCGGGCCATGGGAGTAACTGCCACAGTGGAAGCTACCGCTCCAGCGCCGCTGCTGCCAGTGCCGCGCCGCGCTAACCCCGAGTTACATTACAACGCCAACCTTGCTCCAAAAATCCATGACCTACATTTCATACGTAAAAATGCAGCCAGCGTTTTTACAGCGGCCATTCTCCTTGGATATTACCGTTTAATTCGCTCGTTGCCGGCAACCGATAAAAAATGTAGTTCATACAGAATTTCTAAATGAGCACCGCAAGCGTAGATAACTCGTTAGCGAGACCTTAACGCTACAGTTTTGAGAAATTGTAAAATTCAAGTCTGCTGGTGGTAAAGGCCAATTAGTGTAAGTGGGTCTCCCTCATCGATTGCGCAGGACGAAGTGGCCTAGTTGGCGCACGGTGGGGCACGGGGCGCGGGCTTCGTATCTAGGCGGCCTGCATTCAGCCCGGGCCGGGTAACCTCACTCTGCTCTATTTCTGGATCTAGTACACTCAACATTAACTATAATCCCTATACACATATTACTACATACAGTCTCCACGCGTGCGTATTGTCAGTGACTAGACTACACGCGCTATGCAGAACGAGAGATGCTTCAACGTTGTAGGATCTACTATTTATGTGGGTGCCATTGACGATAAGTTGCTTCATCAAATGGGTTGTACGAGGTCGTGAAATGTTTTCGACACGGTTTTAGGTAGAGCAACGGTGACTAATTGCGCGTCATTTCATTGCACCTTATGAACAGCCGTTTCAAACCATCTACGGTATTCAATTAATAAGTAGAGCGTTGTAATGGTACATTTTTGTTTTATATATATAGGTATATAATATAAAACAAAAATATATACCTTTGTCCAGTCGTGGTACGTTACGACGTCACTATATTGCTTAGACCAAACGTATACAAAAGTACAACGATATGAAATGTTTATGACCTAGTTATCAGATAAAGATAAGTGACGTCATAGAGCTTTTATTAGAATTCTTGAATCGATGACGTCAGGCGCGTTGGCGGGGCTGGGAGCGCTGGTTAGCGTAGGCGCGACGCGACGGTGACGTCACGGGTAAAACTCTACGCTCGAGCGGACTGTGTACGGCGGGCGGGCGAGAGTAGGCGGACGAGCGCGTTACATAGCATCATAGCGCTGCACGTAAATAATATCACACGTCATTACGTAATTGAACGTGAAATCTGCACAAGGACGCGGCACTGACAACGTTTCGACATCGCCAACGCCCGCTGCGATGCCATAATCGCATCGTTTATGTGCTAGAAAGGTGATCGTTTCACCTTGGGATGCCTGCAAGCGCGGTCGCCTCTCTATTCTTAGATATTGTTGAAATGGCGCTAAATATGTTCGGAGGGAGGAGGCAGAACGCAGGCGTGGTGACCCAGCCTGACCCAAAAACAAATTGCGACCCACCGCGCCCTACTACCAGTTGATAGCGGTTACGGGAACATGTTCGCTTCTATCCACGCATTTATATACGCAAAACAAGTTCTGTCTGGCACTGCCAAGTGCCTATACACAATTCATCATACACCGTTATTTCACCGTGTTTTAATGTTGGGTATATGGTGACGACTTGCCTTGCCATTGACTTTGGCCTTTCAATAATATTAAGGTAATAATAATATATTATGAAGATGTTTACTTAAAGTCGTTAAATACAAGTCGCAGAGTTTACCTAAGTGTATATATGTATATTTAAATTAATGTGACAGTATTGTGATCAAACTTAATAACTCACAATAAACCGGTTTTTACTAGTAAACCTATTTCTTAGTAATTTATGAATTAAAATGTAAGGTGCTATATTTAAACACACTGACAATATGGTAAATAGTAAAATAATTATATATCTAAAAATTGTAAACGTACCTAACCTACACATAATCACAATGCGTATGCATTAATTTATTCTAGTAGTAACAAAAATAATATGAGAGGAAAACGTTAGTGGAGGTCGGATTTCGAATACGGGCTGAGCGTCGCCGGTTCAATATCAGTGATTCTGGGTCAGTGGGTCACCATGCCGGGCGCCCCTCCCGCCCCGCCCGCACCCGCGCGTTCAACATCGCTGCAATTAAACTTGCTCTTCATATGAATGTGTCGCGTTGCTGAAACACCTTACATACACTTGCATCATCGTTCTTGACGGTCAAAGTTAGAAGTCAGCGTAAATTACGCCAGATTTACGCGTGAAAATTATACAAACACTTAGGAAGTAACAAACAATTTTATTGTTTCTTTCTTCCGAGATTTCATTTAAGTCTCACGGTCTCAACTCTCACCTCTGACCAAAACACGGCATATACAATCTATTGTTTACCAAACTCGTGATTGACCTTTTTGTTCAAGAACAAAGCGTGGCGTTAAGCGTTGTTAAACGGCGTCGTTGTCGGCATACAAATGTTCATGATGGTAGTGTATGGTGTTAGCCGCGTTGTGTGTCGTGTCGCCCACGTAGTAACGGTCCGTGTGTTACTGTTACCCGAAAACAAGTTATTTCGCGTACTGACTCAGCGCGCACCGTAATACAGACCGTAGCCACATCACGTCACACCAAAACCAAGCCGCGTAAACTAGTAACCCCATTTCAATCATACCGTATCGGGACTGTATGAACAACAGTCTAAACAAAAGAATGTCACTTTATAAAGAAAAACATAGGAAAACGACGTGTCTTAATTAAATTAACCAGATGCATCCGAATTGAAATAGCGAACATCGAGATTGACGCCTCATTCTGCCAGCTGTTCAGATAAGAGGCACATAAATCATGTAACTATTCCAAGGCGAGTGCAATGAGGCCACTCACAAAGGGCCGACCTTGCCTTCACTGCCGACTTGTGGGAGGACAAATTTCTAAATTTACTGCGGTGTTGTGCTATAAACAAGAATATAAAACAATCCAAGGATACTCGGAGAAATACATGCAAATCATGTGAGATTCCGTTACAATGGCAACATTGACAGAACAATATATTCATGTATTCGACACAAAACAATACTTTGTAATTCACCACAGTCAGGCGGAATTAAATGGTCAATCATCTCTCAGTTTCAGAACCGAATATGGGTCAGTTGTGTCAGCCTATCTAATAGTAGTAGCGAGGCAGGGGACTAGCAGATGACAAATGTTTATTAGGTGCGAAATGATTGGTCATGGTAGAGAATAATAACGGCTGGAAAACGAAATATAGAGCAGAGTTAATTGCTAATATAGAGGTGGGTAATAAAGGCATTCTTCGGTTTTTCTGTATCGTTTCGGCAAACGTCTGAAATTTCAAAATCATTTTCAAATATTTCAGATGAAGAATATACCAAAAATTAAGAGTGAGACACACATATACACACACACACACAGTGGCTCATATAACGTTGGCGTTGCATGTTGTAATCGGATATACCGTTACGAAATTTTTAAGTGCCTACCATCTAAGATTTGAAATTAAGTTACAATAGAATTCTTTTTTCTTCAGTTGTTCTCCTATTGTATTGATAATTATGTATTTACAATGATATACCGAAGAAATTGCTTTTGTTATTAAGTTTCTTACGGCACGGAAAACATAAAGTTTCAAATATATTGGTGACAAAATAAAATCAGGTTAGAAATAAATATATATACGAAACAATACGCATTACCTACAGTGTAGATGACAGCAATATATGCAGAAGTAATAAAATCAATTTGCAATGTTATATATTCTTACGTTATATAGTATCTGACCGCGATTTTGTCGACGTGAAATTAGGTTATCGGGATCCCTCTACAACTAGTCGATGAAACGGGATAAAACGTATACACACATCAAAAAAAGTTTGTGATCACTAGCATAAGCTGATATAATTTTTTTAATCAAACTTTATCATCATTTTATTAATAAAAGGTTTATATTCAATATAATATAACTCCTCCCTTGGCTCGAACACATGCTGTGATCCTCCTGGGCATGCCGAGAATCAAGTTATCCAGCATTTCTTGGGGTAACCTGTCCCATTCTTTAATAGCGGCTTCCCCGAGCTCTGGCGCTGTCTGGAGACGTGGCTGACGGTTCCAAACAGCTCGCTTAAGAGCATCCCACGCGTGCTCTATTGGGATTAAGTCAGGCAAGCCTGCAGGCCAGTCTAACCTTGTGATGTCGTATTTTCGGAGAGCAACATTGACTTATTGAGCTCGATAGGCGGACGCATTATCATCGACCAGTACAAATTGGTGCCCAAAATTTACTCGGAATGGTCTGACAATTTCATCAATAGCAACTGCTCTATACATGTCTGCTGTCATGAAGTCTCAGTAACTAAAAAGGATTCGATATTTCAAAGTGATTTCAAAAACATTTTTTGATGTCTGTATGCACGTATTATGTAATCATTACAAATTTCACCCGAATTAAGCTCTTTCACCGTTAATAAATAACACACACTATCCCTTACAAACTTATAATATTACACTCCTTACTACTCCCTCTCACTGACTCCTCACTCACTACCAAATTTAATTTATAACAATAGTGTGAAGTGAAGATTACCGTGCGCGGGTCTTGATACTTATGGATAGGTATGTCGTAGCTAAACAAGTATTATATCTTCACTATCTGTACCTATCAGCCTCCTAACACTGCGACTGTCTGTGCAAACAGTTCTATTAGGTATATCAACTTTGTCTTATCAACCTTGGATTTATTTAGAAATAGTGTCACTACTGTAACCAGGCGCCTCGTTACCGTAACTCTACTATGGTAGAGGTTCAGAGTTTGCAGCAAAAGCATAAATTTATACTATTTCTTTGTATGTATAGTTTTGTATGCCCACAAGCACGGGTCGTTTTATTTGAATATAGTTTCTTCGATGGGCGACATGACGCTGTTTCCACTCCGTCCTTAGTTCATGAGTAATTTTCAAAAAAAAATGGTAGTGTTGGTAGTATATGTACATTGTTAGTAGGAACGATAATAGCAATCATTTTATAATAACAACAAAAACTATGTTTGAATTCGATACAAAAGATAAGTTCTTTATTAGATTTGATTTGAAAACAATTATGACTCGCGATTTCTATTGAAGCTATAATATTTGATCTGAATCAATTTATCTCTCCAGGGAAAACATAAGCTGAGTGCAGCATAGTCAGTGAAATAAGCGTGAAACACGCGACGGCTCACGCAACGCTAGCCGCCATGAGCGTAAGTGTCTTCGTTAGGTCGAAAAAAAATCTCAACTGGACAGAAAATCTGGAAAATTTCATTTTAAAATCGCTTTTGAATTGTAAATACTTTCACTGGTAATGTAAGTTATGCGATTAATTACAATGTGGTTGCTATTGTCTGCTGCCAGTCAGTTCAATCGAGCACGCATGATATTTTTTACTAGTAGGTACGTTCAAAGCACGTAACAATTCACATTTCGTTCGACAAGCAAATATTTATGCATTTTCTATACATCACGTGCATAAACTTTGCGTTTCAAGTGATAGTAGTGCCTACACGTAGTTTCTCAACAATCTGTCTCGTAGAGCGTATACTTCTATGTGAGCCCTTCAACGGCCGTACAATTTAAAACTGGTAAAAGCCTGAATTATGTTGTTCTCTCGTAAAAGGTAAAGCTGGTATAACAATGCATTGTGATAAATAAGTGAGTCTGAAACAGTTATTGTAGCTTCGTTTGGACATGGCCATCGCAGGTGAGTGGCACTTTCACACTCGATGCCGTGCTGCGCTGACGCCGCGCCGCTCACGTCACCGCATCGACTCGGGCATCTCCCCGCACCATGCAACTCTGAAACCGCGTCGATGTCGCACGCGCCTTACCTATAGTCCACTCCTAATGATGCTGTAACTGTTATAAGCGTCATTGTCTTCAAATCCTCATCTAATAAAAACGGGATTTGATATTCCATAACCTTGATAGATGAGGACTGTCGTGATCAATTAAACATTAGTAGATATATACTACCAATAGCTGCGAATATTGTTTCATAACCAGCTCGAACTAATCTGAAATATTGCCGATTTACAGCCAAACTCTATAATCCATCAAAGGTTCAAAATTCATTGTTATAATATAACGACTCTTGAAGGGATATACGATCTATCTGTAGCTTTTGAAGCGAAGCACGGATTTGAATTCGTTTTATACTAAAAATAAACGCTAGACCGAATATAGAAATTGCGAAATAGTAGACCGGCTGCTAAAATCTCTGAGTGTTTGTTCTTGACCTGCCCCAACTAAATCGACATAATATTAATTGATGATCACAGATTTTTGCCTATTCTGAAAATCTTAAATATTATTACAATAACTAAATTTTAGAATTGGTAGGAGTTTTGTTTCACTTGCGGAATAGTGGATTTAAGCTACTGCTAATATATTTAATGTTGTTTCATGACTCGTCTCGACATTAGCGACCAGCTAGCACAGATATAAAAATATCCCAAATGCGGTATCGTGTATTCCATGTATATTTTGCCAATCGGAAGCATTCCGCATCAGGAGAGTCATTAATAATTATATAACAATAGACAGGGAGCTTATCACTTCACGGTTGCGAAGTGTTTTATGACCTGTCCCAACTTAGTGGAAATACTTTGGTCACAGATTTCTTTGGATTGTATAAATCCTAACGGACATTAGTTTTGCGTCTTAGAGGTGTTCCACTTTGCGAGTCTGCGGCGAGGTTGCCGGGCCGTCCCATCGCCACCGGCTAACGGTACGGCGGCCGCGTCGTTCGCCGGTCGGCGCCGCGCGCACGTGAAAATAATTCTTGACGCGATTTTGTAACGCATACCGTTACTCGGTTCCGGGCCTGCCGGTGACCTTATTTCTCAAGCGAGCACTCTTTATTTTTATATCTTATTGCCTGACATTATTATGGCCAGCTCGCTCGTGAGCTGTTGCGAGTCTATATAAAGAACATAACCGCTATAAAACAACTTGAAACTTACCTACGCTACATATCACATATCACCATAGATTTATCATCTCATGGTTGAGTATTCTCACAAATAACATTACAGTTAATTCTTTACGTACACCATTAATCACTACTGTTTTTGTAGGATCGTTTCTAAAACAATATTATTTGGGTGTTATGTTTTTGAGCGTAATATATGTTGTCCTGTTTGCCAGCAAAATATAAGAGTGGTTGTTTATAGTTACGGTGCGAACTGCGAAGTGAGTCAGCCAGCCGCTCACTTGGGTTGGATGATTGCGTTCCGCGTAGCTCGCGCGCCGGATTTGCCGGCGAGTTGTAAATAACGTGTGACGCCAGCGCATATTATCTTTCGGACGGGAAATACCGTGTGTCATATTAAAGTCACTTTTCCTTTATTATTTATTTCCCAAAACAGGACTTTACCTGGTAATAATTGCGACATGACCACCACTACATGCACTACAGTATTATAACTACTTGGATATTTGGTTTATCCGTATGGATTGTTATCGTTGTTTTATTGGTGTGCGTCCTTATCGACCTTGTAGCGTGACGCAAAAATATGTTTGATGTAGGTACGAGTATAATACGTCGTTCGGTAATGGTGTAACAAACAAGATATACAAAATCACGATAGATTTCATTATTATGCTGTTAAACAGAAAAAGTCACGTTTGTTTACTAAGGAAACACGATTTACTAGGCCCTATGTGCTAAAGACCGTCTTGCTTACCACGAGGCAAAAGTGCGCAGGCATTATTGTGTTAATGACACTGTAGCGACAAAATAGGTGGAGAAAGAGACTCAACATCCAATGTCTCAGGGTCTTAGCAAGAGCACAGTGCCAAGCAAAACTTCAGTTCTATGGTAACACAGCAACTTTCATGGACTTGCGGAGTGCTTTCCATTAGGCATACAACTTGATATAATAAAAAAAATGCTTCAAATAATATGTAAGTAGGTACGACTTATTTAAAAAGCTTTAATTTATTCAAAATACTGACAAGTCCAAGAGTTGTCGCGCGGCGTCACGCTACACGCTACTATCGCGTGCTACGTCATATTTACGCATAACAAATGGCACAAGGCCTGCGCGCGCGCCGCTTCCTTATTGTGATTTTTGTTTTATCTACCTAGGTAAACATTTTACTGCTGCGAATAACGTAATAAAGCATTCAATTCTTATATAACAAATTTCAGTAAATACTTTTTAATCCAAGAAAACGGTGTTTAAATGTTTTAAATGTTTATCGGGACTTATCACGTATTAATTAATATAGGTAAAAATATGTACCTTTCGCTCGACGTTTCGACCATGTTACAATGGCCGTGGTCACGAGCTGACTGAAAACTGCGGGTGAGTCCGTGAAAGGTACATATTTTTACCTATATTAATTAATACGTGATAAGTCCCGATAAACATTTAAAACATGTGTTCAAATCGCGAAAGTTTAAAAATTACGGTGTTTAAATATGACTAGTTGACTAAATAACATTTGTAATACCTAATCAACCATTATCAGACCTTGGAAAACAAATTGAGGGTCAGATAGCGGAGAGGGTCAATCTCGTGATTATCAGTGTTGTTTAATTAAACTTAATACAAATAATTATTGTTTTGGACGATAAGGCCGTGAGCACACAATGCTATGATGACGTACTTAGTATATCTCGAGCCAATACCGCGCACCGGCCGGCCGGTTGAGTACAAACGATGGAAGACGCGCGCGCCGGCCGGCGTCGAAGGAAAACAACATAACTAGTTTAATTTGATCCACAAGTAGCGGCCGACTGAGGTAATTATTATAATCTTCGCTCTGACTACTTGTTAGATCCAGCGCAGTTATACGCGGTGTAACGGTGCGGCCGGATTTATAAAATTTAGCGCATGCGTGTTCTAGCCCACGACGCAGCGACGTGCTACGCATTAACCCGGCTATATTCCAACTAAACGTGTAAACCAGTAGCTGTATATTATAGTATAGTGCACTAACACGTGTAGCCCATTGTTTATCGGTTGCACTTGAGAGCTATACAATTTACCGGTGGCGAGAACTATTCGCTTACTCTCTGGTAGTTCTATCTAATCACAAATTGTATCAAGATTAATATATTCACGTTTCGAATTACTTATAACCGAAGATAATTACCGCATTACTTGTGTATTGTACCCGCCGTTGTAATTATCGAAATTGTACCCGCTTTCGATAACGTTATCGGTGCCCTTGGTGTTAAGCTATTTGCTAAGCTATTTTGATTTACATTTGAACAGATAGAGATATTGCTTACATTATTTTTATAATATGTTGTTAGTGTTGTTTTTTAACTTTCCTGTTTTGCTAATGCCATAGATAAGTAAATGATATCTTGTTGTCTGTTAGAGGAGTCATTAATAATGGTGACGCACGAATACCGACGCCTATTATTCTTTACTGATCAAATTCCATTTAATCGGAATAGGAAACAAAACAATTGAATCTCAGCACAACAAAATAATTAGTACTTCACATAATAAATAGCGTTTAATAATCAGATTTAGGGCAGTGCATAAAGAAATGACACTGGTGATTCTTCTGAGCTTGTTCTTTTCTTATATGGACATAAAGAGCGAATCTTGTCAGCTCCGATTATATAAGCTACATAAAATGATCACAAATGTAGGTAGAGCATTGTGCTTTCTTTGCTTTACTTTCGTGTGTATGACATCCTGCAAAGATTCATAGATATACTTTCGCTAAGCGCGATTCACGTGTAGTTTCTATAGATGTTCTGCTGCAAAGGACATCGTTTATGTTCTCAATTTCTGTAACTACCGAGTGCCTTCAGTGATTAGCGTAGTGATAAAACATAGGTATGTATACGACTGATAAAGAGCACTACAGCTGCAGGTCAGGGCGGTAGAGGACGCCGAAATAATCAGCGTTGATAAAGATTTGCGATGTGTTGCGCAGGCTATACGGCCAAATGCGATGGTCTGTTTAGCATTTCAGTGACGATTACAGATGAATATCTTTTCAGATTATCAAATAGTCCAGTACCCTATTGAGTCCGCTTTCACAATCTCATGCCATGGTAGGTCTAGCGTATTATACGGCGTCGTGGTCGTGCGTCAGGAGAGTCGGGATAAGCTTGTGCGATTTGTGCGTATCATGTCGTGAGCGTGCGGCGTGCAGCGTGCATTGCACGGGGCACATCGCAGCACGCACGGTGCCACAGTGCAGGCAGCAGTTTCTAGCACATGTAGAGGGGTCAATAGCTCGTTCCTGCTCCGCCCCCGCCGGCAAACATACACGATACCTTTGTCTAGCTAACGCATCAGAAATCATCACATTTTTCTTGGACATGCAAATAACTGCATTATTATACACTTGTATTTACGTAAACCCAAAATGTATAATAATTAAATTAAATGTTTAGCTATGTTGTACGAGATTACTGACATATTTATTGAAGAACATTGCGGTTTTCTCTCTACTTAGAACAAATCTGTCAACTTGTTTTTTGAGGTCAGTACCTAAAATGAATCATTCTAATGCTGTATTAAAATTTCGACATGTTTTTTCTATATAGGTGCATACACTAATTACTACTGTCAATGCCATAGTTAAAGATCCTCTACACACGGTAGGTACTACTACTAACTGTATCAGAATGCAATATTGCCACAATCTTTGTGCAATAGCTTTTTTGGCGTCGTGACTGTAATCATTGTTGTACTTCGTAATTTTAACCGCATTTGAAGGTATTGCAACAATATCCTTAATAATGTTAATAATAATCTCATCTTTTATTTAACATACGCAGAGGTCATTAATGTACTATTACATATATTTTTCAAAATTAACTATATTCTTTATCGTCAAATACATCAAACTTAATGAAAGTTAAATTTTGTATACATTTAAAATAGGCACGCGTTGATGTCTTTTATAGGTGACGTAAAGAAAACATAAAAAGAGAGTTCCATATGAAACGATGTGCATGGAGCAGTGGTTCTTAACCGTTTGTCCGCGGACCACCGGTGGTCCCTGGAAGCAGCCGAAGATCCGCGAAGCCATCCATACCTCAATACATCCAGCCATGATGGCAGTTTAGAAAATTTGTAGATAAAACTTTATTAACTTTAATACATTTACTGCATATTACCATTAAACTTATTGTAAAATTAAGTTGGTGGTCCATGGCAAGGCAGACATTTTGTGAAATGTTCCCTCATCACTAAAATCATCACTGACATAGAGTAAGGAGTAGTAGTACCAACCTCTTGGGCCGGCGCGTGGACCTGAACACGCAGCTCATCAGTTTGGTAGTTGTGTTCTTGCACGTCAGCGCGCACCTCGCGCCCGTTGTAGGTGAGGAAGACGCGCTGCGAGGGCTTCAGACGCACGCCCGTCATGCCGCGGAACCCGGGCCCGATCAGCTCCGCGTCCCGGTACTCGCGCGTCGCCTTGCCTCCGTCGAACCTCACCGTGTAGCGCGTATTCGGCGTCAAATTAATGCAGTTGTTATTTTCCGGGAACGCCGCAGGCGTCTTCACCGCCTGGATCATCCCCGAGTAGTACAGACCGTCGTCCCCCAACGCCGCCACTCGCGTCCCGATGATGGACCTCTTCGCCAAGCGCTTTCCCGTCGACATCGTGCTTATAGTCCTCGCTTCCAACACAACAATACGCTAGCGGGACCCGCGTCGGCCGATGGCCCACTCGCCGATTTATTCTCACACAAGTTCACACAAAAATTTCAAATCGCCCGACGAACTCGTTTCGCGGGATAACCGTCACAGAATTTAGGAAAACTAGGAATATTTCGACGTGATTCCGTACGCTGCGTGCGGTCCGGCTTCTCGATAGGCCGGGGCTGGTCGCAGCTCTCACACGGAAACATAATACGAGGGCAGACTCCTCAAAGATCGGGACAAAGGAGAATCCTTTCGCGGTAGTTAACTTCGCCAGAGAGCTCGCGGCGGACGACCTCAATAAGCGCGGTTCCAACGAGAACTGGCGCGAGTGCGTGTGCTGCGGCGCAACCGGCGACACCGGCCGGCCGGCGAGCGGGAGCGGCGACCGCCCGTCTCGCTCCTTTGTTTTGATACTCAGCTGTTCGGGTGAGAGAGACGCGAAAGCCGGCACGCGAGCGCACGAACGAGATGCCGGTTCGGCGTCATTCGGGTCGCGAGCGTCTTTCGTACGTACTCGCTATTTTCAGCATTCGGGCGGGCGGGCGGTGGACGAAGGGCGGCCGCCCACGGCCCACGGGCGACATTGAGGCGCGCCGGCTCGTTCGCACGTGGAGCACTAACGGGATTGCACAACGAACCTCGGGCCCTGTCGCCGTCGTCGCTTCGCCGACGCTCCGCACCGCGCCCGCCCGGCACCCGCACTGCTTAACGTGACACAGTTTCTATTCGGATTCGGGGTCGATTCAAATGTCAAGCAGATGCATCCACTTATGCAATGCTCGTTTTGACCCAACTGCATCTACGCATAGATAGCACTATTATCACCTGCGCTATTCAGGCATCCATGTCATGTAGACACTGTGACTGTTTACTTAAAGCGATTATAACTTTATTACGCACAACTTGTTGTATATAGCGTAACATTTAATTCTAAGATTTTAATAGTTACTTACATGAAAAATGTATGCAAGGACAATTTAACGAGGTAGGTAAGTAATAGAGTTTACTCTGTCCTCGAAGAATTCCTTGTAACTTATATACAGTTAAATGATAGAGACATTCACGCATTTCTGGAAACATTTTGGTTCTTTAATCTTATTAATTACGGTATTAATTGATCGAAATACTCGTACTAGCGCTGAAACCTAATATTCAATATTTTGATACTTTTAATGAGATTATGAAGCTTGTTTTTCAATTTTAGTTACAGTTTGTGGCCGTTTTATTGTCAGCAAGTGTCCCAATTAGTTCAACAACTGCACTGCGTGCTGCAAGTTAAACATATACGACGTAAAACAAAGCATCCATCGATAAATATGTCATATCTAAGATCTATAACAACTCGATATTTTCTCACTATAGGTATATATCGAGTATCGATAATTATAATAGGAATCTGTATTATTAGGCTAATATGGGACAATATCCACACAAGGTCTTCAATTCCCAAACTAGGCAGAGCCTGTACTATGGTAACCTGATGACTGAAATACATACAAAGGACATGTTCATGCACACAAATGTTTGACCTGTCCGGGAATCGAACCAGAGGCCAACGAATCAGAAGGCAGGGCAATCTGCGCCAAACGGCCTGTCAAGGTTATATTCTATCATTCTTCATTTACTTGTTATATGCCTTGATGTTTGTGACAAATACAATCATTATACCAATATAAAGATACCGGCTTCACTCACTTAGTATATAAAAACCATTAAAACTGTCCGGCTTTTGAGATATCATTTTTATATAGGTCCCCGAGTAACATAATATATAAAATTAAGATTTTATACTATAACGAAAGTATAACTATAATTTATTAAAGTTTAGGGGTGTCTGGCAGGAGGAAGCAACTGTCATAAGTGTCCGGCAATGGATGACGAGATTTCTAAAGTTATCCCGAAGAAAATATAAAAAATTGAGTTTTACACTTTAACGAATATAAGGGTTAAACTATAGTCGCCCGGTACCCGCGGGGAGGGGGGAGGGGGGCGGAGGGGGGGGGGGGGGGGGGGGGGGGGGGGGGGAGGGGGTGAAGCCCCCCCTGCATCCCCCCCCGCCGGAGGCCTTTAGTTTTTGAGTAATAATTTTTTTAGTACTTAACCTCACTTTCGGCTATATCAGTATTTTTTACCTATTTTTTGTTTCACACCTAATCTATTAAGGCGGTTCGCTTCTGGCACTTCGCCGGCCGCTGCCGCGGCACGCTCGCTTCGCTCGCTCGGCTCGTGCGTTGTTTGTCATGTTCTAACCTAACCTAACCTATTTTTTGTTTCACACCTAACTTATTAAGGCGGTTCGCTTCTGGCACTTCGCCGGCCGCTGCCGCGGCACGCTCGCTTCGCTCGCTCGGCTCGTGCGTTGTTTGTCATGTTCTAACCTAACCTAACCTATTTTTTGTTTCACACCTAATCTATCAAGGCGGTTCACTTAACATTGTATTATATAACAACAATAACATATCCAGTCCGTCTCAGAGTTATGTTGATAGATGAGAAAAACTTAATGTTAAAGGGCTAGGAGAGACACAATTAAACAAACATTTTAATACATTACTTGTTTATTTCATAAACATGTTTAATTGCTTTCATTAAATGTACAAAAGAGTCTCTTTTATATTTATACACGTCTCTTCGCCACAAATATTCAACAATTATATCACTAAAGTTTTCTGGGTTGTTATAATTTTGTTTTTTGAAAAACCTCTTCACTGCTCGCCACTGGGATTCTATTCTTTGGGTGTGGATTCCATCTTTACCCACAAATGGGTTCTCTGGGTCTGAATGATTCACTTTTTTGTGTATGTATCCATATTCAGACAGACAATCGTATGCCCGCCAACAATCGGTGTGGATTGTTGTTCCAGGTAAAACATGCTTTTGAATTAAAGGTATGAGAGTATCAGCATCTCTTTTATTGTCCGGGCATACTTCCAATCTTAAGTCTTCAGACCCATCTTCTATTAATCCCAGCACCCAGTGGCCTTCAATGTGACGTCCTTTGTTATATTTCCTTTTTCCAAATTTACTTTCGTCTATTTGCACTATTTTCCCACAGCCTCCAATTTTACCGCTGTAAAGATTTTGTTTTTCCAAATAAAATATCACAACTACTTCTCTGCAGTAATTAAACCAATCGGCTATAGTATTTGGGCTTAAACATTGCTTCCTTTCTTTTTTATAAGGGTCTTCGTGAATTGTTTGGTCGTAGGTCCATCCTTGTGAGTATGCATATATAAGATAGTAAACATGCATTATGTCGATAGCAATATTTTCGAAAAATGTGCCAATTCTGCGAGAGATCTTGGCACCGCTGCCCGATTTAGATTTGCATGATCTTTTTGAGCACACAAATGTACCAAAACTTGTGCATCCGCATGAGTATGACACTTTCATGGATGTCCTGTGGGTTCGACACCGTTTCTCAGTTGGTATGAGACCTTGGTCTTCACTATATTTGATGCATTGGTCTTTAGTGCCCAATTTTCGCACAACGTCAGTTAAATTCCAATGATCAATCACTTCAGTGACGCAAAGTTTTCGTTTGGTTATAAGCTCGTTGTCGTCGTCGTCATTACTCGAAGAAGGTCCGGCGACAGGTTCAACGGGCAGATCAGGAGCCGAAGAAGGTCCGGCTACAGGCTCGACGGGCAGATCAGGAGCCGAAGAAGGTCCGGCAACAGGTTCGACGGGCAGATCAGGAGCCGAAACCGCGTCCGCTTCGGGTATTGTACTGTAATACTCCATTACAGCCAAGTGCAGTCCAGTTTTCAAGCCAAGTTCAAGTCGTAGAGCAATCCAAACAAATCCGGTAAGCAAGCCAAGTTTCAAGTCGTCGCGCAATCGAAGGAAGTCCAGGGAAAAAGCCAAAGTCGTAATAAAAATCGAAAAACAAGAGAGCACACATTCACGAAACTACGAGAGAAACGGAATGAATGGATGACAGTCCATCTGTCAGTAAGACAAAATGGCGCCTTTTTTTTTTCTTACGTTTAACGATAACGATACGTTTCGTTTAACTCAGTTTGACAACTTAATTTGACAACTTAATATTGTACCATTTTCTCAACATTGCGTTCCATTTCACTTTTTTTTATCAAATTTTAATTTAATCATAATTAATTTAAACTACGTTTCCGGCAAAAAAAAATTGCTGGAAGGGCTTCAGGTGGACCCCAATGATACCCCTAAACTCGCACCTTCATCAAAATCAGGTACCGGACGGCTATAGCCAACCCGTATAATGTGCGATACTCACGATAGTTTTCAAACTCAGGCTCATAATGAACTCATAGTAAATAATAAATTAGTTATTGCTAGTATGCAAGTTAAGACACGTATAAACCCGTATGTTCGTATGAGAGTCATTTCGATGACGTATGGTAGAGTATGAGGCAAGTGTATATTTCAATCAGAATGTACGTTGGGTCAGAGTTCTTTCATAAAGGTGACTGTGAAATAGTGCTATGTCGGGTGAAAATAACCTTTGAAGTTCTATTAATATTTGCTATTGGAACATTAATTATTTCAAGCGAATGTATATGATGATGAATATGAAAGTATGAAAGGTCAA
This sequence comes from Selenia dentaria, assembly GCA_917880725.1. Taxonomy (NCBI): domain Eukaryota; kingdom Metazoa; phylum Arthropoda; class Insecta; order Lepidoptera; family Geometridae; genus Selenia; species Selenia dentaria. The sequence continues at coordinate 20,147,958 of OU862879.1, forward strand.
TGTACGTGATGATGAAGTCTATGGTACATTTTACGTGCCATATATAAGATTTATTGTTGATTATCATCAGTATCTAACATAATGCATTTTGTACTACTTAAAAATGCGTAAATCGAAAAAGAAATTAATTAATGTACTCTACCTAAAGTAAATATAGATAGATAGATAACACTTTATTGAGACACCACATTAATCTCTTAATAATAAAAAAAATATATCTAAAAACTAGGTGTAACAATAAGCGGCCTAATCGCTCAGAGCGATCTCTTCTAGACAACCATCCAGTATACATACAAAGATAAAAATAAAAACTTTTAATAATTATTGTGTTTGAAAACTAAGGCCTATTTTATTAGATACTCATATGTATAATTAATAACTTGACATATTATAGTACAGTATAAGTAAGTCATATAACACTCGCAATATTCACTTATGTGTTCAGTTCAGCTTTTTTATGAGGGTAGTACGTAGTTGTGATAACACGATCAATGCGTGTTATCATACAACTACGTTGTTACTGTGTATACGCAGTGTATGGTTTGTTTTTGTTGTAATAATAATGTTGCGTAATGTATCTGTATTTCGTATATATTACTAGTAAAAAACATTGGGGAAATTTATACGTAGGTAAATATAGATCTCTCTCTATCTCCACATATAAAAATCACTTGTCTACATACAATACAATATTTATTGCGCTGATTCGGCGTTTCCATTCCACCCGTAAATTTTATATGCGACTGCCCGCGACTTCGTTTGCATAATACGCTCGCCTTCGCTTCGCTTTTCTTGGTTATTCTTTCATAAAAACCTTATAACAATACAATTTAATACAATTCTAAGAATAAGTTATAGTGAGATTGTTCCATGCGTTCTCAAGTTATAGCGTGACCAGGAGAAAAAACGTGTTGTTGTTGAACATACATATATGTTCAAGAATAACATGTACATTAGTACAATTTATCCATAATAAAGGTCTTGTCAATGTTTATTGTAGGATCACATTTGTTTACATTACGCGGCAATGATATGAAACCCTTTTTTACGCTAATTAAAACAGTTCCCCTTCTCATCACCCGCACACACTTGACTACCGAATATAGTCATCATAAAAAATCTGTGTGGGTAATATTGAATGAATTTAGCTCTACTGCTCACTACTCGGCTGTCCACTTGTTCACACTTTGGTACAAATTTTTCATAATTAAGGTCGTCACGCATTTATCTTGTTATTGTGTATTCCCAAGTTTATGGTCAGTTTTGTTTACGTTACGCGACCACGGGCTAGTTGTGCAACACGTATTCACGAATTTGAGGCCGCTCTCTATTTAACGGGCGTGTGAAATATGTTAGAAAAAAAACATGTTTTTCGTGATTGGATGGTTATGTCAATATTTTTATTTCAAGATTAGTTTCTTTATTTATTTCGGTTCCGGTTTTATCTAGCAATAGGTTTTAATCTAAAACTTATATTTCAGAAAAATTTTAAAATCCTGAAATAAAACAAATAATTTTATATAAATTATAGCTTTTATAATAACCTTACTTAAACTAAATTCAATTGGGGAAAAAATCAGGGGATATTCAAGCCTCTTAAAAACGTTTAATGCTTAACTTAAAAGCGTAAGTATGCCTATACATTATTTTGCAAAATATATAACTTAAACGTTATTGTTCAAGTTCTTTAGCTTTAACAATAACGAAACCTTGAAAATAATTGTTGTGGAAGTTAGGAATCAGCGAGAAATTACAGAGTTCGCTGAGAACTTAAATGCCTACCAATTCGTTACACGTGTTTTGAAAATACACAATATAATTATCATTACAGCTATCAAACACCTATCGCCTTGGACCGAGTCCAAGTAGGTTTCGTAACATAGCCACATCTTGCAAAAAGCACGTCCGTGTGTTGATCACGTATATTTATGAAGGAGAAATGCAATAAATGCACGTACTATGTCTAAATGCCTAAAACAAATACCATAATGAAATCCACACTAATATTATAAAAATGTTTGTAACTCTGTAACTTACTGTCACCACAGTGCTGTCACTTTGTGTGTTTGTTACCTTATCATGTAAAAACGGCTGAAATAACCGTTTTGAAATTTTACAAGAAGATAAGATTATATCCCGGGAAAATGCATGGGATACTTTTCATCAACATAATCATCCACCACCACGCGGGTTCAAAATAGGGGGCTGCTGGTAATATATAATTCTAAAAAACATCATCGTCTCAGCCGTAGGACGTCCACTGCTGAACATACGCATCCCCCATAATTTTCCAAAATGACCGGTTGGAAGCCGCCTGCATCCAACGTCTTCCTGCTACTTTAATCAGATTGTCTGTCCATCGTGTCGGTGGACGACCTACGCTGCGCTTGACGGTCCGTGGTCTCCACTCCAGAACCTTCTGGCCCCATCGGCCATCTGTTCTGCGTGCTATGTGCCCTGCCCACTGCCACTTCAACTGACTAATCTTCTGGGCTATGTCGGATATCGGATCTCCTCATTTCTTCGATCACGTAGAGAAACCACGAGCATAGCCCTCTCCATAGCTCGTTGTGCGACGTTGAGCTTACTTATGAGGCCCATACTCGTAGTAAGAGACGACATTTCAGTGCCATAAGTAATCACTAATACAACACACATTGGTCGAAGACTCTTGTCTTGATTCTAAAACATATTGCAATAAAAATTTTAGGTACTAGGTATGAGGTTTTATATCGCTCTTTACGATTGGGATGTTGTACAAATTTGTACTTATTTGATGGTCGATAAATAATAAAACAATTATGTATAGACTAATCACTTAATTATGATTTTGTCCTGATTTTTAAGTAGTCTCGTGCAATTTTCACATTTACATTGCGTCAAGTATAATTATTATTTGTATCGAATTAGAGAATAACTTTCTTTTATTTTTATTTATATAATGTCACAGTCATAGTCAATATCACAGTCTAGTCCATGTCACCTTTACTTAGTTTATATTGAACTATACTGAAACTTTTTAGATAAGTACGAACAAAAAATATCTTGTAGCTTGATTTTGGTTACTTTACCTACATCCGTTTTTCTTTTAATTTACTTTATTTTACTCCGCGCTTATGATTACCCAACGGTTATTAATCAAAAAATTAAAAATAATGCAAAACCTGCACCGATTTATTTCCAATTTACTCTTAATACCTACTCGTATTTCTTCTTAACGAGTAAAGCACCAGTTAAGTGCCAAGTCTTCCAGTAGTATAAACACGGATACCGTTGAGCTTGGATACTTTTTAGCATAAACCTACCGCCTTCCGCAGTAAAGCCATTGCAGATCACAGATTTCTTGGGGTAGTTGTACCTAATTAGTATCAACTAAATGCTGAACGAGACAAATGACCCAGCGTTGGTTGATAGATACTGAAGGTTTAGGTTTGAAAGGCACTATAGCGTAAGTGAAATAACTGGGCGAACTTGGCACAATAAGAAATTTAAAATTTAAAAACGAGGAGCACAGTGTAATGCAATACTAAAGTTTAGTTTAAAGGTTTAAAGCTGCATATTGCAACATTCAGGGGCAGGTATGGGGCTTGCCATCACGGAACTGTAGCAATTCGGGAATGAAGCAGGAATAATTGCTATTTATTTCTTTTTAATTTTTATGAATTAGCGATATACATGTATACTTAGACTATGTTTTTGTGTCATAATATACGCTTGTAAGGCCTCCTGTGCTTGAAGCTGTCTTGCTTCGTTCCACCGCATTGGCAGATATTCTGCTGCGAAGCAACAGGGGTCTTACTATGAGCTCTTAAAGCAGGACTTCTAGAGAATTGCCCGGCTTTTTCGAACCATGACAACGTTAAAGCAGGCCTGCCCAGGCTTACTATTCAATGACCGCAGAAAAACCGTTCACCTGTTTTTTTTGTATGGACTCTCGTTAACATGACGCTCTAAATCCGCTCAGTTTATTAGCTTACAAACATATAGACATCTGCAATATTAGTTAATGTAAATTGTTAGAATGTCAGAGAAAACATCACCTTTCACCTTTGCGAAAACAATGTTCAATAAGTTCACTTAAATGAGCGTCATGGTATGATTTCATTAAAAACTGTTTAAGCCAGGTTTAAGAACTACACAGAACTTGCGTGGTTTTTATGAAGCTGATAGTAAGGCCCCAGTGCGCTAGCAACACTGTGTGGTTTGCAGAGCTTTGTTGGAAATGAATCTGCTGGGCGAATAAGCCTCAAAAATCAATACGTCGGGGTGACAAGCGTAGCACAGGGTCACGCCAAGTAACAGAACGACTTGTCCGTCTCCTGATTAGGTAGAAAAAATGTACAGTCGCCTTCATAAGCGTAGTAACAAGCTCCCGACAAAACGTCATCTATAGTGTCACCGCAACAGCTGTACCGCGCCTAGGGCATGTGCGCGGTGAGGCGCAGTGGTTCGCCCGTGTATTCGCTGTCACGGAATACACAATAGTTTTTTTGACTTTTTTACAGCTACGCTCCACAGACTCCAGGGTCCGTGCCTTTTATTAACTTTATTTAACACACCATAGTTACTAAGGCTTTAACACAGCGGTTTCAATCAGACTAATGTATCATTATCATTCATTTGGTGTTCAACGGTGACAGCAATAGTTAATCTGCTGTCAAAGTTCATAAACATGCTAGAAACCCGGCGTAAGAATTGTATCCCTCTGCAACATTATGCTCGTATATGTCTATTGTGTGAGTAGTTTCACAATTCGATAGAGTCCCAGGGAAGTTTACTCGTGACCTTTCCTTTCAATCTCTTGGTTTTCCTTATCAACTTCATTCACTCTTTGCACTTTCTCCATACATACCCGTCTTTTTCGTCTGGAAATTCTTCGATTTGTTTAGACAGAAAATACGCTCGCCATTTTCAACTATCCCATTCAGTCAGGCAGGGTCTCCTTGTATTTATTTGTTTTGTAAGTCAGTCTCCTTTTATCTCTATAATAATAATTTATTTATTTGACAGCAAATACATAGTACATACAATTTTTGAATACATACAACAACACAGAATATATACAAACCTACGAAGAAATAATGTCAGGAAGCCATAATTCAGAACAAATTCCACACAAAAAGTGGTCCTTCAAATCAAAACGACGTATGATTCCAAATACGAATTACTTCCGAGGTTACAAATAGACATATAAGGTGATTGGTTTAAATTTCAGAAGGAAAGCAGGGATTGGTCCACGCGCGTGCTGCAACGTCTACTATGACAGATGAGTCACGGCGTGAACGATGTTATTGATTTAGCACGACTTTTATTGGGTCATTTTTTTAAGGCAGTTACTCTTCCGGATATTATTTCTTCGTAGATACAAACATACTTTTTCTGCCTAAGCTAGGCGTAAACCTGTAATACTCGTATGGGCACCTTTGTTTCCCCATGATATAAACAAAAAGTTTGTATGCTCTAAGTATATACTAATTTATATATTAATTTATATAAATTAATTGAATATGATTTATGGATTAAGTATTTAATTTAAATTTATCGAATTTCTCTTTTACACAAACATATTACTTACCTCGTCTTTTCAAAAATTGAAAATAATTGTTATTTACTAAGTTACAAACTACTATGAGATAATCTGTACATACTCAATCACTTGTTAAACTTTCTATCACATCCTTCTTCAAGTAAAGTTAATTTAAGTCAAGAAGGTCGTAAGTAAAGTAAGCCTTATTCTGTTTATTTATAAAAACTGCTTGTAATTTTGAACATGACTGTACATGCGTATCCGTGCCTTGAATAGCAGTGTTAAATCAAATTAATATTCTGATCATGTTTAAAGTTGTCAGTAGTAGTTAGGTAGAAACGTTAAGTAAGTACGTACCTATATCAAATTAATAAATCACCTCCATCTAAATTAATAGGCTGACGGTTACCTATCCTTTAATTGTTAGGTTCGCACTACTTGACAACATAAAGGATCACGTATTACGGCGACGGCACAGTTTTATTCGACATATTTATTGTTTTATTACTATATAATTTTAAGTTATTATTTTATACTCTACATGAATTTGCTCTTTGTTTGTACAATAAAAAGTGCATTATATTGCAATAGTGACCTCGATAATTTTATTAAACATTCAGTTAAGGATTGCATATTGCCAGGTACATTTACTTTTCTTTTACTGAAGTGAGTGAAGGGCAAATTGAACGATATGTTCAATAGTAGTAAAAGAGTCTGCGGATATTTTTGTTCTGCATCCTTCTTTTTATTTATGCGAAGATTATGTGACACATCACATTAATATAATAAACTAGCTGCGCCCCGCGGTTTCACCCGCGTAGTGATGAATGATGATGATGAACTAAAAGTAACTTAAGTTACTCATTATAACATCAGCTATGTGCCAGTGAAAGTCCCGTTAAAAGATCAGCAGTTTCAAATAGTAGCTGGAACAAACAGATAGACGGACAGAAATTTTTTTATGTTGATACCGTATTATACTTTTATAAGTGAAAGCTGTTAATTTGGAATTACAAAAAGACACTTCAGTTTCATTTATGTGTATATGTATAGATAAGTGTGAACGTTTTTAACTTCTTCAGGACAGTACCTATTTCCGGAGATTAAGTACTTCTTACATCTAAATTTACAAATTTCTAATATTAGTGTAAATAGGTATATGTATTTGCATTTGACGTTAGCTATACTATGTATGACGAATTATAGCATATTCAACTAGATAAACTATTCGCTTGTGCAGAACATAAAACTAAACTAACGAACAAAAATCTATTTTTAGTAAATTTCAGTTCATATTATGTTCATTCTAAATTCCAAATTCAAGATTCGGTTAAAGCTTTACAGTTCATTAAATCGACATATCTGTTAATTGTGTGTATGTAGCGCAAACTTAGTCGTCATGCAACTTCGTGTTCATTATCCTGATGTAAATAAAATAAAATGACCCACAAATAAATAAAATAATCATATTTTTAGAATTGTCATTCTAAGTGATAACTATTGTGGATTTTCGTATGAACAAAATAAGAACTGCAATAGTTTAGGAATTTTAGTTCGCTAGTTTAGTTTGGTGTGTGCTCCACAATCGAAATATAACTAGCTATGTGGCTCAGAATCACAGGAATCCGAGCAACATGCGAGCGAAGCCGTGGGCAAGACAGTATATTAAATTAAATTTGGTTTACCGTGATTGCTTAATGCTTATGAAGCAATTAATAATATTGACGTTGACATTAAGACAATGTAGTATTTAACGAGCACAAATGTGATAAAATAATGTATTGCTTTTCAGTTGGAAAATATTAATTATCACATGCAATAATTTTCTGCGTAAATCGTAAGGTCTAATTAATTAATGATGAAGTCTAATTGATTATTAAAGTCATTACAAAATGGCTTTGAATTCTTAGTACAAGATTTATTAAATTTATTCTGTGCTAATGAAGATGAGGCCTTGAGAATAATGCAAAGAACATAGTCACTACTAAACTAAGTCACTCATAAATTTGTCATAGGTACTGACTACTTTGATAATAGCAACGCTTGTAGCTCAAGCCTGCAATAATTAAACAATCAATACCAATGGTATAAATGCGAAGGTATAATTATATATAAATGAATCTATGAATACAAGAAATCTACTAAATATATTTTGATGAAACTTGGCGCTGAGATAGCAAGGAAAAGGAGTAAATCGTCGTATGTAATTTTTTTATACGAGTATATTTTTATTGGTTTGTATTTTATGCGTTGCTATACCGTTTATCCGATTAGGATTAAAATTGACTTGAGTTGTGATCGCGCACGCGAAGGTTTCTAAGGAAAAGAAAAAAATGCTTGTCCACCTTGCAAACATGCAATATTTCTAGACCTAATTAGAGTAAAAGAGACAATTGCGCTTGCTAGTCACATAATAAGCTCATTATGTTACGACTGCTGGGACTCGATCCTTTCTATCGGAAAGATAAGTTGGGCCATAATCCACCACGCAGGCCCAGTGCGGCTTGTTGGCTTAGCGTGCCCTCCGAACCACGGAAGCGTTCAGATGAATAATGCCATTAGCGGTCAGCCATCCGATTCCTGACCACAGCAAGCGTTGTTTTATTAACTTATTTATCGGTTAAGATCGCCAAGTCAAGCTCCGCTGCGAGCGCTTGCTAGTGTAACTTTTGGATGTCAAATACATTTTAGGCACTTTTACGCGTTGGCTCCAAGATTTCAAATCTACATATGTTGTATTCCAACAAAGGTTACAGACACATTCTTATTATAATGTATTACATACTTAAAAAATCTTTTAAGTATGTATCTAGTACAATTTAGTACTGCACCCCTTACTATCTCATTAAAGGCAACTAAATGACGGGAAATTATTATCCCATAAGAACATTTTTCCGGGACATCCTTGCACTCATAAACATTCGCACTATATCTTTGTTCCTACTTCATTATTGCGCTCAAAAATTCGGACGCGATACATGCCGTACAAAACTATGTAAATCTACTTATCATGTCTCATTAATGAATATGAATGAGATGCAAGAGACTAAAAGAATCAGAAGCTCATGAAGTAAGTCACCTAAACGACAATATCGCTACGCTCTGCCGCAGCTGAGCGAACTAATTGAGTTCCACTTCGAACGTGTTTGACGTACTGCTTAATAGTGCTTCTGTATCTTATATTTGTCTTGTAAAATCATTGCTTGCATAACATACGTGCCAAAAACAGTGGAAAGATCGAATATAGAAACTCGCTGTAAGTGTCGACTGAGGAAGTCTGATTATGTTTCTGAGGATAATACAAGTTTAAAAATTGAGATAAGTCAGAAGATGCCCTTTTTCATCCGAACAAGGGTAAACCAGTTTGTTGGGGGTGATACCGACCAATCAGCATCCGGGACGAGTTCACGTGAGTTTGTTGTCACGATCAGCTGTTCGGGGAATGTGTACAAAAAACATCAACAAACCTGCGCCGGCGCAGACCCTCCCCAGGTAACAAAGACTCTTCAATAATAATATAGGGACATTCAATGGTATTCTCTTTTTTATTATGAGGGGGGATAGTTATATGAACTTCTTTGAATTGAGATGAACCTTTTTGTTCCGGCCATAAGAACAAGTTGGTACAAGGATGGATATTTTGAAAAATAGTATTATAATTAAGCAAAATATTACGATGACTTGCTCCAGACGTGAATAAAAATACTTTGTAAGCAACGATTTTCTATTACATAACCTTACATAATGGATGAGATAAACCAAATAATACCGAAAACAGAATGTCTAATGGAGGATGATTGCCTAAAATGTATACCTACCGAACGTACTGCGACATAAAGTAGAACTATTGACCTATACGTTAACACTCCACGCACTACATAACTTATTGCGCTGGCTATACAATTGTGGCAATTATTTCCAACGGTTCTAAACACTAATTCCAGGCACACTTATTCTGATTAGGGGTGATAATTCCTGCACTGACGTCCCTCTTGGGGTGTATTGTGAATTTACCCCGTCAGCATTTACCCAAACCATCCCACGTTCTCAGTGTAGTGTAACAGAGTATGACCCTGGATAACTAGCACTACTGGTCCAGTGATATTGGTGGTATGCAGGCCGATGATGATATACAAGACCGTGAGGCACATGATGTTGCAGTGCACGGATACGGAACACACGCTACTACTTAAAGATCACTATAGTTCTAGATCATGATGATTCATCATGATTGTTCATGATATTATATTGATCATGATTATTCCTGCAAGCACTCTGCACAGTGGACTATCCGTTTTCGACTATTCGCACCAGTTTTGTACAGATGGTAGTTGAAGTTACAGTGACATATTATGATAGGGCCTACTAGCAGGTAGGCGTAGGTCCTGTCGTTGAAGTTTCAATAAATTATTGGTGGTGTTTTGTTAGAAATTGGAAACAGATTTTGCTAGTCTGCAGTTCCGGGAACACCTCAATATATTGACCATTGACCGTTTAGCCCGCGCTCGCCGCTGTGCACAACAGTGACTTTTACACGAAGAACTTCAAATAAGTTCAAACCTGGTCAGAGAGAAAACATCCGGTAAATACCACGCGAGCCCTAGCCGTTCCTAAATAATATGACCATATTAGAGTCCATTATAGAATTCTGTCTTTCAAATGGCTTTTAATGTTTGAGAAATATACCATGAGTACTACCATGAGTGGGTAAGCGTTATTTTTATCATTTATTAGAAGTTTCCTTAAACTATTTAGCGCTGATGCTTTTCTCATGGGAAAGCCGATCAACTAATGGGCGATCCCAATGACCTATCTATCCAGTTTTCCTTACTACCGATAGAAATTTGACATAAAGTCCATGTGTACAATATGTTACACATAGTGTCAAATATCTATCTACCTATAGTAAGTCAAGCCGGCGATAGATAGATTATGGGCACCGGCCGTAAATAAATAGAATCCGTGATTTTCCGTAAAATATATACTAGAATAGAAGCATTTTACAAAACATCATTAGCTCGTTCGCCTGATAGTCTATCATTTTACTTGACGCTGGTGGTGAGGCACCATCAACAGAAGCCATAACGCAAGTGTTTTTTCATATCATCAGGCATTAGTTCCCACAGCAAGAGGTCGAGGCTAGCTCTCATAGAGAGGAGTATGGGACATATTATATCACGCTTGCCCATGTTCGATTAAATTCGATGTCCATATTCTTCGTAAGTCTATGCAAGTTTTGACATCAATATTTTACAGGAATACAACGCTTCGCCAATAATACAAGGCATAACAGCTGACTTGTCAAATATGACTTGACTCTTGCTATAATTAATTCGAAACTTATAAGTCGGATACGCAAAAGATAACTTAACAATGCTATTTTAATCCCTCGAGGACGTCCTCAAGGTTTATACTTATACTTAACTTAGGCTTTAAACAATATATTACTAAACATAATAATACCTGGTTTAAAGTCTAAATTAAGTATATGTAAAAATTGGCCTTTGTCAGTATTTTAGGGTTATGTTTAAGAACTAAATCTGTATAGGAACGACTATTACTAAGGCTCTCCGTACTTCAGTCTCCTCTAAGTATATGTAAAAGGCGGTATCTTATAAACTGTTAAAGGGCATTTGGCTGACATTTTTGCAAAATAATATGTGTTGGGACATCTTTAATTTTTATTTTATTAAAAATGGCGCATTCATCCAATATGTATTTTGTGTTTGTTCTATCGTTACAACGGAACAATACAATAAAACACTTTACTGACACACAAACAAAAAATATTTAAGTTTACTAGTAGCGGTCTTAGTTCTTAGAAAGATCTCTTGCATACAACTGCTAACCGGTAACACTGACATTCGATAATGATGTAAGCGCGAACTTTAAAATGTCCGTCCAAATACCGACTTTTTTGGACAGTATTTGGAACGAGAGCGTCGAGCTAAGAGTTCTGACAAGTGAGTAAAAACATTTATTTTGGTTAATACGTGCATAGGTACTTAATACAAATAAATTATTATGTGGTAGTGCAGAACTCTCAGCGCGCGTGTCCGACCAGCGCTTCGCCTGTTTCTTATTAGAAGCCAACAAAATAGCTGTTGTGAATGCGTGCCTAATGAGTTGACAATTTTTCTTCCGCGTTTCTTCAATGACACGCGATGTTTATTGTTATTTTATGCTATCCGTAGTCTCTGCCTACCTGCATAGGCAAATAACGAAAGCTTTCAACTAATGGCGTGGCGAACCTACACGACCGGTTTAATGCGTTTCCCTTGCTTACCTCAATTTCGTTAGTGTTGTAATGCATAACAATACCTATATATTCAATTAATAAAGGCAGAGAGTATACACAACGTAGAGTTCTACATAACTATAAATATATTGTTTTCGGTTCATTTTCTGACAATCTAGCCGTTAAATACGCCACGATATCTCGCAGTAAACAAGCTGCTAACAAAATAAAATACACCAAATGAGAGTGAGATATTTCGCGCACTAAGGTTTCCTTACTGTCATACAATGTATTTGTTATTTATAAATTACATAATAGTGTACCTATGTATATCATTTATTCTGTGATAGTCTTCTTTAGTTTCCAGGGATCCATTGCGAGCCCAACCTTGGTGGGTTTTATTGTTATTGTTTTAATTTAGAATTGTTATTTTATTATAACCACACATGTATGAAGTGCGAAGCGAAAATTCTCTCAAAAACAAATAATGAACAAACTTTGACTTTGTGTACAATTAGGTACATGCGTTGAGAAGAACCACAGAGAAAACCAGCTGGTATTCTCTATGAGTAGAACATACATATGCCTACTAGTTACACTGTTCTTAGGTAGGTATTTATTTAATTATACTTTTTTTTTAATATTAGTGTGTGCATGACAGTATCATCGTGTAATGTTTGCTATTTAATTATATGTCATTTATACATAATGTACTGTACTTATATTGTAATTAGTAAGCAGTTCCTATTTACCAGGATTATAGTATACTGGCAAAATATATCACGACACCTACGCGGAAATAGAACGGGTAGCAACGCTTCATAGATAGTTGCTATCAGGTAACAAGTGAGAACTAGGCGACTAAATGAACAAATGGACCCAAAACTTCAACTTTATATGTAGGACATAAGGTTCTAAATATGGACCATTGCGAGTTAAAACTATGTTATTTTTGCCTATTCGTAACCGCGTAGATAACATACCACAGATTAGATAAATAGTTGCTTACTAAGTACACATTATGAAGTATGTAACTAGTAGGCAGGCACATTGGTGAGAAACCATACAAATGTTACCGATAAAAATCTTCCGGTCGCTGATAAGAGACATGTTAAAAATAATTATTACTTTTTAAGTTAACCTCAAAACATAAACCGCAAATTGATAAGTTAATGTAAATTGTAACCTAAAACAATTATTAGAATTGAATTATGTATATATTTCAACATAGGTATTACTTATGTACAAAGTGACGTCAATAAGTTTTAATTAGGTCGAATTTAGTGAAACGTTACAAGCAAATAGTTGTTTGCGGCCAAAGCGGAACAAGAATAAAATATGTTTTATTTTGAATACACAAAAATCAATCGAGATGAATTTCTATCAGCAAAAAGGGATTGGAGGCGCCGGGTATCGATCCCGGTACCTCTCGCATGCTAAGCGAGCGCTCTACCATCTGAGCTACGCCCCCTGATAATAGCTAAGTCAAAATTACGTGCCACATACTGTTTGGGTTACTAAACATGAATTGCATTCACACATTTCCAAATACTTGAAAATTTCCTGTCCATGTCACTTACTTAATTGCATACACTATACGAATAAAATTATGTAAACTAAAAATAAGTAAGGTCATTGCGAGTAAACAACATGTTATGCTTTTAAATATATTTTTATTTACAATAACAACATGTAAAAATATAAAAATAATCAACATAATTTATCGCCAATTTAAATCGCACGTTTGTACTCAAGGCCACTACCTGTGTTGTCTTATTCATGTATTATACAAAACAAACCCATTTGGCAATAATAGTCACACTAGCATCAACGCTCGTTCATAGTTGTTTTTTGCAACATTACGTCATCAAGTACCGTTGAAGTTACGGTATTAGAACATACAAGTTTTTTTCGCTTAATTAGGACAATGTTGTGTGCCAGTTTATTGTAGGCTTGTTTTTTATTACGTGAATGGAATTATTTGGGAATGTTTCGTGTCTTTGGTAAACATACAATACATATAGGCGTCTCTAATCATTATATGATTTAGAATGTACGGAACATGTATAGATTATCTATCATAACATGACATAACGAAGCTGCAATACTATTATATTTGTATAGAGAGGTCCCATTTTTGTATTTATAGACCGTACTGTATCACAGCTTGTGTTATACAATTAAAACCTTGTAGTAACATTAATTTAATAAAAATACCCCTCGACATAAATATTGACTTTACTATCTACGTACCTGTTACCGATGGAATGTTACCCATGGAATATTACCGTTATGGGCCTGCCGACCATCGCTGCATCGGGGCTATTGTTTTACAACCCCGAGCCTGACGCGCACCGCCGCGCGCCGTTGCCAGATGTGGCATGGCGTGGGTAGCAAGCCTCGTGATTGGCTAAGCGAAAAGGGACGCGTTGCGTAGCGCCGACGCACCCCCGCCCGGCAGCGTCCAGTATCAAACAAGTCGACTTCCAGACAGTGTGTTATTAAGTAGTGTCGTTTTCTGTTACATAGGTCGTAGTGATATAGATATACTTGTAATTACCTACCTAGATATAGTTTTAGCCGCGAGTTGTAAAATACGTTTAGTTGATTTAGTAATTATATTGCCAAGACTTTAACAAACGAGTGGTTTTACTTCTACCAATGCTCACATACGTTAGATAGGGCTCACACATAATTGCACACGATTTACAACGTAAAGTTACATGCTCCACAAAAGCTGGTCCATTCGGTCCGGATCTAATTAACTATTTACAGTCCACATAGTGATATACTTTACTTTGTATTTTCGAAGTGCATTGGGCCCACGTGAACATTGGCAGAAGCATTATTTTATTGATTCAACGTACCGCGACGCGAGTGCTTAAACAATGGTAGGTACGCGTAGTGCGACTAGAGGCGGAGCGTCGGTGAGCGACGGGGAAACCCGCGCTGACGTACCGTCAACGGAGTCCGAAATTACCACGATCGACCACGTGAGGCTGACATCGCCGACCACACAAGGTGAATTAAGTGATCTAGTTCCCCTCACACAACCGGCGTCGGTGTCAACAATAACAGAAGAGCGGCAAACTGACCTTGCCGCCAACGACGCTCTTGAACGTAAGAACAGAAAGAAGGCTCTAGCACAGGCTAGGTACGACCTCGTAGCTGCGAGACTAGCCCTTCTAGAGGCCGAGGCAGACTTGATGGAAGATATTCAGGATGACTCAAGCCGTCCTATCAGCCCTGTGAGCTTGACAGCCGCCGCTGACTTAGCGACGCTGACTCCGTCAAGATCACCACAGCTGCAAGGACAATACAGGCCGACTGGTGCGTCAGAGACGCGCGTGCCGGAGGTGCCTATTAGCGCGTCAGAGACGCGCACACCGGAGACAGGGAACAAGCCGCTGACAGACCTGGCGGCTGCGATTCTCGAGGTAGCGCGAGGTAATCGTTCACAGAATAACAGGTATGGTTTTGACTTACCCCTTTTTAACGGTACCTCTAGTGACTGGCTATTTTTTAAAGCAGCCTATGTAGAGTCACAAGATAGTTTTAGTGAAACTGAAAACATTGCCCGACTACGAAAATCTCTTAAAGGTGTGGCAATGGAATCAGTCAAGTGCCTTTTCCTCGGCAACACAAAGGCTCAAGATATAATGAAACAATTAGAAGCACGTTTTGGTAGGCCTCACTCACTTATCACCAGTGAGTTAGACAAATTACGCAGTCTTCCGAGACTTAATGACAGCCCGAGAGATGTGTGTGTGTTTGCCTCCAAAGTGAACAATATCATAGCATGCGTTCAAGCGATTAATAAGGTTGAGTACTTGCACAATCCAGAAATCACAAACATAATAACCGATAAATTAACACCCATTGTTAGACACCGGTGGTACGAGTTTGAGTTTAACTCGGACGAAAATGAGCCGGGTTTATTAGTTATGAATCGCTTTCTCAATCGTGAAGCTGAATTGAACTCACGGCATGCAAAGGCTGAACACATAGACAATCGTCGGACTAGCTCTCAACAGAAAGACTGCCATCGCACATTCAAAGTCAATGCCAATAAAAATGATAAAGATTCGTCATGTCTCGTGTGCCACACCCACGGCCATCATCCTGTGGGATGCACTAAGTTTAAATCTTTGTCAATTTCTGAGAGATGGAATATTGCTCGTACTATGAAATTGTGTTTCAGGTGTTTACACAAAAGAGCTTGGCAACATCGGTGTAAAAGTAAGCGCTGTGATGTTGACGGCTGTCAATACTACCACCACAGAATGCTGCACGGCGACGGCGGAGCACAGCCATCAGAGATTAACACGGAGCAGGAGCGGATACGGTCGGCGAGTCCTGCACACGCTGCCACTGAGGTCGACGTCCATGCGAGTCTCAGTAGACAACGCAGCGCTAGCTGCCGAGACGCCCAGCCTACAGCCGCAGTCACCTCTACTTCGACACCGAGGCCACCGCACACCTACCTCAAAGTGCTACCTGTCTGTATAGAGGGTCCAAATGGTAAGATAGAAACTTTTGCTTTGCTTGATGACGGATCTACGGTTACGCTAATTACAACTGAGCTGGCACGTAAGATTGGCGCAGAGGGTCCAAGCGAACCTTTTTTTATTGAAGCTGTTGCTGGTGCGCGCATTGATAACGCGAGCTCCCAACGGGTAAAGTTTTACATAAAAGGTAGGTATGCTGTACAAGGTCAAGAAATCGAAGCACGCACGATCGATAGCCTAGACCTTTCAACTCAAACGGTAAGTACGGAAACTTTAGTTGGTTGCGGCCACTTAGAGCCCATAACCGAGCATCTGATGTATAAGGCAGGTACACCCACAATTTTGATTGGACAGGACAATTGGCCACTGCTCGTTGCTTCAGAAGTTCGTAGAGGCTCTAAGAACCAACCCGTAGCTTCACACACACCTCTTGGATGGGTCTTACATGGACGAAAAGGACACGTAGCTGGATGGAAGCATCAGTGCAACCACGTAAGTACCGACACTCATCTTGAGAGTTTAATACAAGAGCACTTTGAACTCGAGTCACTGGGAGTTGAGCCACGCAGACCTAAGCAAGATCCAGAGATGCGCGCGTTGGATATTTTGCAAAAAACTACGCGTGCACTACCAACAGGCGGGTACGAGACGGGGCTCCTGTGGAAAGATTCAGGTAAAACATTCCCTGACAACTATCTAGCGACGTTAAAACGCCTAGAAGGCGTAGAAAAACGACTTCTAAAGGATCCGGTACTAAAACAAGCTTATGGAAAGCAAATAGCCACGTTGCTGGAAAATGGCTACGCGGAAATCGCCCCGACAGCGCCACCTAGTGGGCAGACGTGGTATCTGCCTCATTTTCCGGTTTTAAATCCGTCGAAACCCAATAAGGTAAGGATTGTTCACGACGCCGCTGCACGCACGCATAATGTTTGTCTCAACGATTATCTGCTCACAGGGCCAGATTTATTACAATCTTTACTGGGCGTTTTAATGCGATTCAGACAAAACCCAGTAGCCGTAGCAGCCGATATAAAAGATATGTTTTTGCGTATTAAAATTAGAGAACAAGACAGAGATGCACTGCGATTTCTATGGAGGGATAAACCCTCTGCCACTCCGACAGAATACAGAATGACCTCAGTATTATTTGGCGCAACGTGTTCCCCAAGCACAGCAATTTATGTCAAAAACTACAATGCGCGGGAACACGAGGCTGAGTTTCCGGAAGCTGTAGGTCCAATAATTAATAACCATTATATGGACGATTATTTACAGAGCTTCGAGAGCGCAGAGAAGGCAAATGAAATCTCTCGTGCAGTAGATGCAGTCCACCGACGAGGAAACTTTGAGCTGCAGAAGTGGGCATCCAACGACCTCGCCGCCATCGCGGGTTTGACGGATTCAGGGACATCAAACCATTTTTTAAGCGCCGAAAAAGTATTAGGCTTAGTTTGGAGGCCTTCTAACGACACCTTAAGCTTTGATCTCTCAAAATTAGAGCCACTCTTTTGTAGCAAAGAGCATCCAACCAAACGGCAACTATTAAAAACTGCTATGACGCTGTACGATCCGCTTGGCTTGGTTGCGCCAGTAACAATTCAAGCTAAGCGTATCCTACAAGATACATGGCGTAAACAGGTTGGATGGGATGAACCTTTGCCCGACCTGTTAGTACAAAAATGGCACGCGTGGTTGGATACTCTTCATAACCTTCAAAATTTAGCATTACCACGATGTTATCCACACTATGTTGACGCGAAAAGCATAGAGTTGCATACATTTGTTGACGCGAGTGAGACTGTCTATGCCGCGGCCGCTTATTGGCGAATTTTGGACCATGAAGGAAATATAACAGTCACACTCGCGGCGGCAAAAGGCCGTGTAGCCCCTCTTAAGGTTGTGTCTATACCTAGACTTGAATTGCAGGCAGCGGTGCTGGGGGGACGACTGCTACGCGCCGTCGAAGAAGCGCACGAGCGACGAGCATGCCGACGAGTCCTCTGGTCGGACTCACGCACCGTGCTTGCTTGGCTGCGCGCACGTGCGCACTCATTCAAACCGTTTGTCGCGCACCGCCTCGCTGAGCTGGAAGAGACCACCTCTGACGCCGAATGGCGTTGGGTACCGACTGCACACAACGTCGCAGACGACGTCACTCGTGACACGCCGGCCGACTTTACGGCCACTCATCGCTGGTTTAGGGGTCCGGATTTCTTGTACGACGACGAGTCCACATGGCCTCATGAAATAGAGCCCCTCACATCTACAGACACAGGCGAGGAGCGCCACACGACGGCCACCATTTTAGCCCGCCCACTAGTTAAGGAATCTCTGCCTGACGTAACCAGATTCTCATCGTGGCTTCGTCTCATCCGTAGTACAGCTCGCGTACTACAATTTATCGACAGCTGCCGCACAGCCATTGTAAACGCCACACGATCTCGTACCCGTCGCACCGATGCCAAGGACCTGTGGAAGCCAGCGACACGCCGTCACAAGCCATCCCCGCGTCGCGCGCCTACCGAACGTCCAGACACTCGTGCCTTACGACATCGTGATTACATACCGCTCGTAGCACACTACACCCGCCGGGCGGAAACATTGTGGGCACGTACACTGCAAGAAGACTGTTTTTCAACCGAGCTTCGTGATGTCACCGGCGGGAGAGTCGTTTCCACTGATAGTCGACTTCGAAATTTATCATTCAGAATCGATTCGACCGGACTACTCAGACTACACTCCCGCACCACTGCTGTAACCGACGTATCTGAAGAGTCACAGTCACCGATAATACTCGACGGGAACCACGCATACTGCCACTTATACATTGACTGGGTTCATATAAAATTACATCACAGTGGCGTCGAATGCGTGACCAATGAAGTGAGGCAACGCTACTGGGTATTGCGTCTTCGACCGACGGTAAGAACCGTCCTTAAGCGCTGTCAGCCATGTCGCCTGCGTCGTGCGTCGCCACCCGAGCCACCTACAGGGGACCTGCCATCCTGCCGGCTTGCTCATCATCAGCGTCCATTCACTTATACCGGATTGGATTATTTTGGACCGTTGTCAGTAACAGTGGGCCGACATCATGAGAAACGCTATGTAGCTCTCTTCACATGCCTAACGTCAAGAGCGGTCCATATAGAGATAGCCTCATCATTATCTGCTGACGCCGCCGTCCTTGCACTCCGCCGCATGATTGCACGACGTGGCTGCCCGGATACCATTTGGAGTGACAATGGGACAAACTTTCATGGGGCCGATTCTATGCTTCGAGAGGCTGCTTTGAAATCAATACAGCGAGAAGCGAACATACGACACATTAACTGGCGCTACATATGTCCAGCGGCACCGTTCATGGGAGGCGCTTGGGAAAGACTAATACGCTCGGTTAAAACAGCACTGGCCACTACACTGCATGAACGACATCCACATGAAGACGTACTTCATACATTGCTTACAGAGGTTGAACACACTGTGAACTCACGGCCTCTGTCACATGTCTCTGTGTCACCAGAAGACGCAGAGGCTATTACTCCAAACCACTTTTTGCTGGGCGGACCTTCTAAAGTTCCCCTACCCGGGACCTTCACTAAGGTTGATGAGCTTGGAAGATCACACTGGAGGGCTTCACAGCGGCTGGCAGATTTGTTCTGGAATCGATGGGTGCGGGAGGTTCTACCTCTACTTCAAAACCGGCGGGAGCCCGTGGGCCGCGGTACGCCGATCAAAGAAGGCGATGTGGTCGTCGTGGTGGACTCCACTTTACCGAGGAATGTGTGGCCAAAGGGTCGTGTAGAGCGGCTCTACCCCGGCGCTGATGGAGTTATAAGGGTAGTTGATATAAAGACAAAAAACGGAGTAATACGCCGTCCAGTGAAACGTCTTGTTGTGTTACCCGTAGATAATTGTTAGTATTAGAGTCTTTGTAAATGTGTGTTGTGTTACCCATAGGGTTATGTTAATATAAGAGTCTTTGTATTATTTCTTTAAAAATGTATGTCAATTCTTGTATTGTATAAGTATGCTTTTACTAAATAATTAGATAAAAAAATACTTATTTTTTATGATTTCATTGTATAACTAATTTGACACCGATAGCATTAATTATTCTATGTATAAAGTTATTGTTTTATTGTTTATTGTTCATTAAACATTTTGTAATGTTCACTGCCGGGGTTAAGGTTGGTAGTGCCATATCGGTAACGTTTTTATTTGCATACTGCGTATGCACGGCGGGAGGAATGTTACCGATGGAATGTTACCCATGGAATATTACCGTTATGGGCCTGCCGACCATCGCTGCATCGGGGCTATTGTTTTACAACCCCGAGCCTGACGCGCACCGCCGCGCGCCGTTGCCAGATGTGGCATGGCGTGGGTAGCAAGCCTCGTGATTGGCTAAGCGAAAAGGGACGCGTTGCGTAGCGCCGACGCACCCCCGCCCGGCAGCGTCCAGTATCAAACAAGTCGACTTCCAGACAGTGTGTTATTAAGTAGTGTCGTTTTCTGTTACATAGGTCGTAGTGATATAGATATACTTGTAATTACCTACCTAGATATAGTTTTAGCCGCGAGTTGTAAAATACGTTTAGTTGATTTAGTAATTATATTGCCAAGACTTTAACAAACGAGTGGTTTTACTTCTACCAATGCTCACATACGTTAGATAGGGCTCACACATAATTGCACACGATTTACAACGTAAAGTTACATGCTCCACAGTACCATTAATATATGCATGTATACTAATATTTGCGATGGATAGGAATAATTAGAACATTTAATGTAATCGTTCCTGTGTCTGCTGGACATTCCTGCGAATAAAAATCTACAGGGCTATTATGTATTTCAGTTTTTAAAAAATCTTGAAAAATGGTGGCTCTAAGTCAGTTTTGACAACTCCAGGAAGCAAAATTGTAAGTATATGACTGGAGCTGACAAAAGTGACATAGAGCTGCAATTTTTTTTTCGATATCAATCACCATTTGTTAGCAACTGAGATACATAATAGCCGTGCTGATACGCTGATGTTATCATCTTAAATGATTCCAATGTTACGGATTGAAGCCTAGAAATATGTACATTTGAGTTCAAACACGTTTATTTATATCAACTGTAATGGTTGAGATACAAGAACTCCTGATCACCAGAATCTAAGAACATCATAGCTGGACAAAGAAACTAGACACTTGCATGCGCTAGGTACTAGGAGAGTATACGTTCAAGCCAAAGATCTCATAGATGGCTATATAAGTAAGCACAACCATGAACCTCACAAAATTAGCTTACTAAATACCAAAAACGCTATAAAACCATCATTTCTTTAGGAGCTATGATGCCACAAGCATAGATAACATTCCCTTATGTGTTCATCTACGTTACTTGAAATAAAGACATTTTAATTCAATATACGCGTATGTCGACAGACACCGACGTCATAATTACATATCCCTTCTCTTACAAAGCTTTTAATTCCACTTTGTTACTTTTTAGAGTAAATTACATCGCAAACAAATGCAAATCTAACTACTTCAATGTACAATTCTAAAACTACAAACATTAGTGACAAGTACTTTCTAAATGCTTTGTAAAATTTAAACTGACTTTGGGGATTTATTCAGCTGTCTCCTTCCAGTAGGACAACTTGCGCACCTTTTCCTACGGCGTCTCCCAGTTTGAAAGGAGCAAGACCGGCTACAACGCCATCTCGTGGCGAACGGACGACGTATTCCATCTTCATTGCGATCA
Source organism: Selenia dentaria (assembly GCA_917880725.1). NCBI lineage: Eukaryota > Metazoa > Arthropoda > Insecta > Lepidoptera > Geometridae > Selenia > Selenia dentaria. Next base: position 20,169,988 of record OU862879.1, read on the forward strand.
CAACGAATAGCGGCTGACCTTTCACTACCTGTTGAGAAGTTGAGAATGCTTTCTTGTTAATGATTGACAAAATCGATAGATGGCGTTGATCAGCCCCTGTGTCTGATAAATGAACCTTATTTATCCTGATTGCCTACCGCATAACCGAAAACGGAAAAATCTTAAGATGTTTTAGTTCAAAGCGTAATTAACATACGAAAAAACTTACATTGTTTTTAACAGACTTCAAAGGTGGAGGAGGTTCTATATTAGGATGTTATGCACTTGATAAAGTTTACTATAAAAGGTGGCAGACAGAACTTTTGTTGGGTGCATTACCCATTGTGACTTAGAAAGAACGGTAACCGAGAGAAACAATTCAGAATTATAGCTTATTTTTGTTTCATACTCGTATATTGCGAATTGTTTGGATTTATATAATTGGGTCTTATGACTTTCTGAATGTTTTAATTGTAGCTTGAGATGATTAAAACAATAATCCTTGACCTATGACTTTATTAGATGAAATAAATCTGATCAAATTAAAGCGATGTCATGTAACTATATGGAATTAGGGTATAAATGACAATATGTAAATAAATGACACCGCTAAAGTGGCAAAAAACAGTCAAATAATAATTTATGATTAATAATTATTCAGTCACCATTTGTTACGTATTTTGATGGATTTTAGGTGGCCTGCAAATCACCACGATGTTAAAAGGTCTACGCAAGTAGAAGATGGAGGAAGGGGACACTAACCTTATCGCCTTTATTGACTAGAACTCGCTCCAATATTCCGTGTGTAGGTGAAGAAGCACTGTTAGCGGCTGCAGAAGAGTCAACGGTGCTCGCTGCCTGGTACTTGGCTCGTGGGATTTCCACTATGGTTTGACCTTCCTATGAAACAAATTGCATATATTGTTTGAGCCATCATTACGTTCCTGTAAGTCCGTTTTACTTACGTGGCCGTCCAAGACATAGTCACTTAGAAAGAAAGTAAGATTTTGCTATTTGTTTCGATGTTTCGTGTAATGATTTTTTTATAATACACTAGCTGCGCCCCGCGGTTTCACCCGCGTGGTGATGGATGATGATGATGATGATGATGAAAAGTATCCTATGTGTTAATCCAGCGCCTCATCTACCCCCATACCAAATTTCATCAACATTAGCCCCCCCGTTTGTGCGTGAAAGAGTAACAAACATCCATACATCCATACATACAAACTTTCACGTTTATAATATTAATAGGATTGCATGGCTTGATGGCTTGTTCGCCCAGAAATAAAGTCCTGAGTGAAGCGAGAGGTTCAAGCCGCCCAAGACGAAGACAGGCTTTATCCTCGAGGTGCATACTCTTCTTTTCATACCTACTGCGAAACAATAAAAACTCTATGGCTATATCTATAGGGCTACATGTGGTTCGAAAAATATTTTCTGCGCTCTTCAAATTTAATCTTTGTAATCCTTGCATACTTCTGCTTGGAATAGAGGTAGAATCTCTGGTAATTCGGTGGTAAGCTACATGTACGCCTAACATAAAAAATGGCGTAAATATAACGTAACTGTATCATAGACGTAAAACAATTGAGTTTGTTACAATTTATAGTTTATCTAGAATAAATTACCAGTTGTACTACTTGTGCTTGAACTCTGGCACATACAACTCATAGTTTGTACGACGAATCGCGCGCCTTTTTCAATTGTTAACGTTTAGGATGTGAATACTTTTTAGAAAGTTACTCGTACTTATGACCTCTGATATAAAATCATACTTTACACTGTCATAATTTATCCCTTGCCATTATCCACTTTTGAGATGAGGTCGTAATCAAAGGGTTTCGCTTACAACGACATGTACATATTGTTGAAGGACTTCCGTTTTATGACCAGCCAGCGTTCCTAAGGAATCGTCAATAGTATACCACCTAACTTTCAGGTCATAAGAGCAGAGAAGTACAAAATAGTTAAGAAATGTATTTAAATAAAAATATCCTTTTATGATTTACTATTTCAAATGCAAAATAACCAATACTTTTGCGTTTTGTATTTTTAATACTAATACGTTATTATAAACTATTATGAATATGCAGCCTTATAAATAGACACTGTCGTTTTTTAGATCATGATGCACATTCGAGTTATTTTATCTCTTATCCGCCTTTTACAACCACCAAAGAAAGAATGTGTCATGGATTTGATTCGGAAACATTTATTCACTGTAGAAAGCTAATCAGTGAATTTACTGGGGGTTCGTAAAGCTAGTAAGGTATAAGTTGGTAGTTACCTCATCATAAACATGGACTTGGTTTTCATGCGTCAGTATTCCAACATTGCTTTTCTTGTCATCCACCAGAGTGTTCAATCTTAGACCTAATTCCGTGGTCCGTAAGGAAGCCTCTACATTACGCCATTTACCGTCGTTTACGCGAACGCTGTATGTGTTGGGTATGGACTCGTATTGTACGATCACTTTTAGATCTGAAATAAATTCACATAGGTAAGATATTTGGAAATTCCGAAACATAAAACATGTCGTGATAATAAAATTTTGAAGCTTACTAATTTAACGCAACTCTATAAAATAGAACCCTTTAAAAGTAGAGTGAAGAAGTAAAAGTTAAAAAAACAAGTACAATTTCAAAAATTTAATACCGACTTACGTTCTATTCAGTTATTGGAGTGTATCTCAAAAAGTACTGAACCGAGTTTGATGAAGTTTAAATGGGACCACCACCTTTCAAACAAAAAAAGAATTTTGAGGGTCGGTTCATCCAGTCGAACGTTATGAGGTAACAAACATAAAAAAATGAGTACCTCCGCCTTTTTGGAAGTTGGTAGAAAAAGATTTTTTTTTTTTTTTTTTTTTGAACAACTTCGAGAACGGCGCCGTGTATCACAATCGGTTCCGGTAGAACATGTTCGTTGAACATGACCTTGGTTTTGTCCAAGTTCATCCGTAGGCCGATGCGTATAGAAGAGTCAGCCAGGTCATTCAGCATCTGTTGCAGGTCCTGCAGCGTCTCTGCCACGATGACGATATCGTCAGCAAATCGCAAGTGAGAGATGTATTCGCCGTTGATATTAATGCCACGTCCTTTCCAGTTCAGCGTCTTGAACATATCCTCCATTGCATTTGAAAACAATTTCGGGGAAATAACGTCCCCTTGTCTCACTCCTCGATGCAACGGTATGGGACTTGTTTGCTGATTCTGTACTTGGACGGACATGGTGGCGGTTTCGTAAAGACATCTCATCACTTGGATGTATCGCCAATCTATCTGGCAACGCTGCAGGGACTCCAGAACAGACCAGATTTCAACCGAGTCAAAGGCCTTCTCATAGTCCACGAATGCTAGACACAGGGGCTGATTATACTCTTCGGTCTTCTGTATAATCTGCCGCACTGTGTGAATGTGGTCTATGGTGCCGTATCCGCTCCGAAACCCAGCCTGTTCCGGTGGTTGGAATTCGTCGAGTCTACGCGCAAGACGGTTCGTGATCACTCTTGAAAACAGCTTATAGACGTGGCTTAGAAGGGATATGGGTCGATAGTTCTTCAGCAGGGTCTTATCTCCTTTTTTGAAGAACAGGACGACCACACTCCTACTCCACGCCTCTGGAGTTCTCCCTTCGAACAGGACAGCGTTAAAAAGCTTCTGGAGCTCCCTCAGTACGGGTTTACCTCCTGCTTTTAGTAGCTCTGTTGTAACGCCATCCTCTCCAGGGGCTTTTCCATTTTTAAGCTGTCTAAGAGCGATCTCGATTTCGCCAATACTGACTTCTGGCAAGTCTTCGGTGAAATGGCGTGTTAACGTGGCTCTAGGATCATTTTCGGGATCAGGTCGAGATGCATGCGATGCGTATAATCGGCCATAGAAGTCCTCCACTTCCGAAAGGACTGCCGGCTTCGAAGCAACGACTTCTCCACTAGCTATGGTCAACTTCGTCAGGTGGCTTCTTCCAAGAGATTGTACGAACACCTTTGACCCTCGATTCTGCTCGATCGCTCTTTCGATCGAAAGAGTATTGAAGCACCGGAGGTCGTGTCGTACGTTCTTGTTGATCTCTCGGTTTAGAGTCCGCTTTTCTGACGAAGTGATGGGTGGGTTTTCACGTCGTTCCTTCATTAGCCCCAAAGTCTCTTCTGAAAGCTTGGACTTCTTGCCCTTACGCTGCATGTAACAAAATCTCGTACCTTCTTCCCTGAGGACCCGAGTCACATTTTCGAGGTTCTGGTTTACGTCTGTGGTGGTTTCCACGGCAGCGAATTGGTTCTCCTTCAAAAATATGTGTACCTCGGGCAGACATTGCAGTTGGGAAAAAACAACTTTGAGAACGAGGTGAATAGAAGAATTCGGCTGGGCTGGGCAGCGTTTGGGAAACTACGTCGAGTCCTTACTTCGCCGATTCCACAGTGCCTGAAGACGAAAGTCTTCAATCAGTGCGTCCTACCCGTCATGACATACGGAGCCGAAACGTGGACACTGACGGCTCGAATGGTCCACAAGCTCAAAGTCGCTCAGCGGGCTATGGAAAGGGCTATGCTCGGTGTTTCTCTGAGGGATCGCATCAGAAATGAAGTGATCCGTCAGAGAACCAAGGTCATCGACATAGCCCACCGGATCAGCAAGCTGAAGTGGCAGTGGGCTGGCCATATTAGCCGTAGAACCGACAACCGTTGGGGTAAACGAGTTCTAGAGTGGAGACCGCGTCTCGGCAAACGTAGTGTAGGACGTCCTGAGGCACGGTGGAGTGACGATCTGCGCAAGACGGCTGGCAAAAACTGGATGCGAGAAGCCCAAGATAGACCTAAGTGGCGTGCAATTGGAGAGGCCTATGTCCAGCAGTGGACTGCTACAGGCTGATGATGATGATGATGATGATGATGATGATGAGAAAAAGATTATAATAATTATTGCCGATAGTCCGAGTGAGTTTTCTCAACTTTATTTTTGATGTAATTTCATCAAATTCGGTCCAGTAGTTTTTGAGATACACTCCAATAACTGAATAGAATGGAAGTCGGTATTAAATTTTTCAAATTGTACTTGTTTAACTTTTACTTCTTCACTCTCCGTGAAATTTGGATTTGGAATAAAGATATATCTAGGATACATATTATCCCGGTTCCTCACGGAGCTTCTGAACGCAATAACCTTATTCTACGTGGACGATGTCGAGGGCAGTAACTTGTTCAAAATAAGTTCAATCTACGTTTGCTACACGAACTGTACAACTTTAGGTGGATAGATTTTATAGAAGCCACATTTCAAAAGAATTATGTTTTGGTTCCCAGAACTAGACATTGTTAATGCGGTTTATGACATTCCTGTGGGAGGAATATGGGCACAGTCAAATCCTTAATCCCTTGGCTTGCGGCTCTAGGAATCCCTAGAAACGAAGACGAAGTAAAAAAACAGGAAACTGTATCAGCACGCATATTTCGATAATCTTTAAAATATAATCATGATTAGCGATAACGCAGTGTTTTACCTTTTTCGTCAAACCTCAGCAGTACTGTTTTCTGCAGCTGATAGTTTGATCTCCAGCCCATTGGCTCTAGAGAAATGCCTTTCCAAGTGTCGTTTGCAGAGCTTTCAGTTTTCGTCATTAACAGCTGCAAAACGAAAAAAATATATTGTTGGATCACATATGCATTGCCCCAGCAGGAAATTTATGAGCATATTATATTAGCATATAAAAATGATTTCTTAGGCTTAGATTCTTATATTCAATTTCAAACGGATTAATATTATATTATTTATCCCGACGACGTTTCGAATATTTTTCAATGAACATGGTCACGGTTAGAATGTATGACAGTTGTCTATTATAAAGTTATGGAAATTATTTTTATGTACCGCCTATCATATTTTAATCAAATCGTTCCCGATGCACGGAAAACTGAAAAACTGTTCGAAACGTCAGGATGAAATAATATAAAATTATACGCGCTTTAATCCGTTTTAAGTTGTTTAATCAGCTTATAACATTTATTTATTTATTATTATAATTTGCTTACACACTAACAGCTACGCCAAGGCGTGTGACAAGCCAGTATATTATAATTAACCTAATTAATTAACAAAATAATATTATTCTAGAAATTTAGTACATATATCAACAAACATGAAAAATCATATATGAAAAAAGTCTAAATCTATCTGCTGAGCAACCAGATCATTGATGAGTGAAACTAATCCCACTCCTGCGTTACACCCACGGGCGGGGAAAGGAGGGTACAATGCCAGTAGAGATTAATTGTATTGGTGTCTCATGTCGCAGTTTCTTCATTCCACGTGTCCATCCGTGCATGGAGAATATTATTTACCGTAATACTCCAATGCGCCATTTATTGGGCACATAGGGAACTTCGGTATATTTGCAGCAATGGACTTCTACTATACATTTGTTACCGATTGCTCTGACATCGTAGTACACTGGATTGCAGCAAATGATGCGGCCCGCGCCACCCCCTTTCTCCATTCCCCTCAGTGTTACCATTTATACAGATTTATCTATATTGGTATATAGATTTTAGTATACCATTTTAGTATTTCATTTTTATTTTTTGTACATAGGGTAGGTACTATTCTTGATTAGAAATGCAGTGTAGGTCTGGCTGGCCGTAACATTACAAAGTCTAGTGTTGTTCCTAATGCAACAGATTATACAAGTAGCTCACATGGCCAAGGGCAGCTTGTATGGCGCGCTGCTCACTCAGCACTGAGTCCTCCTTCGGGAACAGTTCCGCTTCGTGTTGAGGTATGAACGAGGTGTGCACGTCACCTGTCACGAATGCGCTAGCCCCGCTGAGGCGCAGGAGGAAGTTTACGTTCGTTTCTAAACCGGCTATCTGCAAATAAAACATGATAATGAAAAAAACCATCGCAGCCTAATAATTAAACCAGTACAAACTGTAATTTATCTGGGACATCTGCGACACAGGTAACTCATAGTTTACAGCCGAAGCGTGACGCGTTGACGCTTACGATACGAATACTTTTTCGCAAAATCGTTTGTATCTGACGGCCAGCGGCGTCTATACGTTTTGATAGTGTCCGTGAATAAAATCAAGTTCATTTATTTTCAGATAAATTACATCCGTAATCATTTCATAAAATCTTTTTTACTAGTAGTTCTGCGAACAGTAGACCTCGCGAGCACAGTCTTATCTACGGCATTTTTTCGCAGGCTGAGCTATCTGCAGGTCATCAAAATTCAGGTAATTAATCGGTAAAGTACCAAATTTTATCAAAATCGGTCGGTAAACAGCGTCACAGTAAACTTCACTCCTTCTTAATAAAATTACCCTCAATTAAAAAAACGCTGACGACAAAAAAATACATTGAATAGTAGAACATGCATACCAATTTTCGTCAAAATGAGTTGAAAAATCCGACCTGTACAGGGAGACCAACACACAGCCTAATAAACATACAGACAGATCAAAGCCAATTTGGCCACTTAAAGTCGAGACGCTTCGCTCGCTCAGTCCATTATAAATTACAAATAATATAATAAAACAAGGGGAATGTACCTTGTTAAATGTTTACTCACTTGGTATTCCTGAAGCTTCGCTCTAGTCTTGGCTAAGGCCTCATTGCGGTCGCGGCCCCATACAACGAGTTTCGCGATCATCGGATCGTAGTGCACTGATACGTCGTGCCCTTCCTTGACTCCAGTTTCTACCTGCAATTAAGAAGATCTTATATGTATTATTATAGTATTATTAAGTACTAGTTGACCCACCAAAGGTACACCACCAAACCAAGACCACTACAACAAGACCAAGCGAGCGCTTCGCTCGCTTGGTCTTGGTGTAGTGGCGAGAGAGTTATTCTTTCAATTTCAAGTCACTTTTCCGTGACGGATCTTTAAGTACCAACGTTCAGTGTACTGCGCTCGTCACCAGGGAACCCGAAGCACACATTCGCGAGTCTTTTAATGCCTGATTGCTGATATGGCTTGTATAGTACTTTCTTCAATAATATGCACAAATTCAAATGAAGTAGTTTTTTTGGCGGCTACATGTATCTATTTTGGCTCTTACTACCTTTTGAATAGCAGGTGAACTATTAAACTTTTAAGTAAAATCCACAATTCAAATTCTAGAAAAAACAATATTTTTTCACTCATCACCATAATGTTCGTATATTCGCAAATCAGCTTAAATATCAATAAAATATTTGACGTTATCTTCTCGGTTGCCGTGTTTCTGCCATGTTCATGAGTAAAATAAATTAAAAAGAAAAGATTAATCCATTTCTAAATAGCATGACAAATGTGGATTCTCAATGTACATAAATATGGCTTTCAATTATTTGAGCACTTTAGATTTTTCACGAAAGAAGTTTTCAAAAGAATTATGGATTTTCCAAGAATATTTGAAAAATATTTACCAATCAATTAAAGTATTTATTGTTGTAGAGTTTGTTACAATTAAAAATATGAAAGCCACTGGTTCCTGAACTAGTGGGTACTGTGTTTCAGGAACCAGGGTCTTCTCCCAATATTTAGTGCAGCTTACATGTCTACAATATATATATTAAATACTTTAAAGAAAGTTACAAAAAATATGCCTTAACCAAACTGTTTTGTCTACCATACGGACTTAAATAAAAGTGCAAGAGTGTACTTGTTTGTGTGTGTGTGTGTGTGTGTGTGTTTTTTTTTGTGTGTGTGTTTGTGTGTGAATATGTGTGTGGGGTATTTTATGTGGAGGTGTGTGCTATTTGTATGTTGCAGGGGTCTGTCTGTTTGTTGGTGTGCGTGTCGAGGGTTAATAACTATAGTGTTTTATTTCATTCATCATACACACTAGGTGTATACCATGCACTCGACATCCTCATAGTCAAGGTTCTTGAGCCAGGTGAGTATTATTTTTTTAAATTCGTTGTTGGTTTTTTGTTTAGTTTTAAATTTACTGTTTATTTTATTATACAAATAGGGTGGGTGCTGCAACATCAAAATGTTTCCGGGCAATTTTACATCGTGCCCAAGGTACTGGACAACGGTCGGCTCTTTTGTTCGTAACAGGTAATTTTGGCACAATATGTTTATGATACCGTTTAAGTACATTATATATGAACAGCTTCCTTACAGATAGTACTTGGGCTTTATTGTAAACTTCTGTGGTGGGATGTCTAAAAGGTAAGTACATGAGGACTTTCAGCATCGCTCTTTGAGCTCTTTCTACAGCAATTAGATGTGACTTTGCAGCGTTACCCCAAATGCAAATGCAGTAGTTTATAATACATTCACATAATGCCTTATAAGTTTGTATTAGAAGCCGATGATCAGCTTCTAATATATCATCGTTCTAACTCTAGCAGCCAAAGACGAAGTGTGACAGCTCCAGTTAAGGTTACTGTCAACAATCACACCTAAGTAGTTAACGCTATGAACTCGAGTTAACTTTTCACAATTACAGGCAGCGTCTGTCGGTTCATCCAGGCGATTGCAGGGATATGTATGAATGTTCAGATCATAATGTTAAGGAGGCCTAGTAGCAGCGGTCTTGCTGAAGCAAAGGTATTTTGTCTTGCTTGTATTAAGCGACAGAAGACTATTTTCTAGCTAGGAGGTGACTTTAGAAAGTCCTTTTTCGGCCAGAGCAGAAACCGATTGCCAACATTTATGATGAAAGAGAAGAACTGTGTCATCAGCAAACATAAGAAGTTCCATTCCAGGGAGGGTGGTTTGACAAAGTTCATTGATGTAAATCCGAAATAACGATAGCTCCGAGTGTACTCCCTTGTGGAACTCCAAATTTACCGATTTCAACGTCACTTACAAATTCATTTACCCTAACATTCTGCTTCCTATCAGTAAGATAAGTCTTAAACCATTCTAAAGCCACTCCTCTAATTCCAGAGCGTGCAAGCCTATCTAGAAGTATCGGAACTGATACAGTGTCAAACGCCTTTTGTAGGTCGAGAAACACTCCTATACAGCGTTCTCCATTATCCAAGTAGTTCGTAATACAATTAGTAAGTTTAAGGACTGCATCTTCAGTGGATCTATTTTCTCTAAAGCCATATTGTTTGTAGCTCAGTAACTGGTTCTTTTCTAAGAATTTCATTAAACGTTTATTCACTAGCTTTTTAAATATTTTAGATAGTGTAGTGAGTAAGGATATTGGACGATAGTTAGAAGGATAAGTTTGGTTCCCTGTTTTGTATATTGGGCACACAATTGCTTTTTTGCAGATATCGGGATATATACCAGTTTCGACACTCAGATTGCAGAGGTATGTGATAGGATCTATTACAAAATCACTAATATGCTTCAGGGTTAAAGTGCTAATATAGTCCCAACCCCGTGCGCTGTTGGTACGCAGTCCGTTTATAACAGCTCTTACCTCAAATGCGTCTGTCGGAAACAAGGACATAGAGTTTAGGGGTATACTGGTTTTAGGTTTACTTTTTTGGGCTAATTCCAATTCGCTGACATTCATTTTATCAAAGATAATATCAGCTAATTTTTGTCCTACATTAGTAAAATATTTATTGCAATCATTGAGTGAATCTTTAGGATTTGTTTTAATACTCAAAAGTTCACGAGATGAAGATGACGAATTTAGTTTGGTTGAAGTTACAAACATCTTTATTTATTTTCCACGTTTCTTTGACATTTCCACTGTGCTTTTCTAACTGTGCTTGGTAATATTGCTTTTTTAACGTTTTTATTATTTTGTTACATGTATTTCTGTAGTCAATATATCGTTTTATTAATGTTTCGTTATCAGGGTATTTTTTCGTTTTTTTTATCTAATTTGTCACTTTTTCTTATAGAACGAACAACACCAATTGTTATTCATGGTTTAAACTTATGTATATTACTTACTCTGATTATATAAAAATATTTATTTTACTTACTCTAACGAACTCTTCTGCTAAAGGCTGTGTCAGACGATGTAGCGTACCAGCCCTGGGCAGGAAGCCAGCTCGGGGTTCTTCCGCGTAGATACGGCATTCTACTGCATGTCCCCTACGTATAATGTCTTCTTGCGTGACTGGGAGAGGCTCGCCGGCAGCCACGCGCAATTGCCATTCTACTAGATCAGTACCTGTGTAAGAAACCAATAAACTATAAATAAATTGGTAATTGTTTCTTTTTATATTATTAGGAGCCGGTACAAGCACGAGGCTCACTTGGTGTTCAGTGCTGACCTCTGTCTATAACAGGTGCATTTCGTCACGTGTGACGAACACACTACATTACTTTAATGTTTTGCCAAAAATCAATTGCATGGGATTCATATATTTTTTAAATAACTTGGTTATTAGGCCAGTAAAAATAGACGTTTTTTTGGGACAACTTTGCACTAAATTGACGTACCAAATTTTTTTTTTTATAAGGTTTAGGATCACTTACTGAGCATAAAATCACAAAATGCTGACAGATCCAGGTGACGCCACAAATTTGGATCGGAAATTTAGTGCAAAGTTAAATTCTATTTTTACTGGCCTATATTAAAAAAGTTAATTGAGCTGTCACCATCCTAAAAGATTAAATAAATATAACATTCTCACGGTTTGGCAAAGACATTACCTAATAAAAAAATACATAGGCTTCTTATGTATCAAAAAAAAACTTTCCTGGTTATATATGATGGGATCGTCATAATGATATATAAATGTCTATTCTATCTAATCTGCGGTTAATTATTGTCGATTGTTTTATTATTAATAACCCGTAAAAAGGTATAGGGTTACCTTAGTTTTATTTATACAGCGTGTAAAAAACAGGTGTAGTAATACTAAAATCACACAGGCAGAAGCTTGCATACAGTTGGGACCTAACAACAACGTCCTAAGTAGTAAACATTCCGAGTTATGAGTCACAAAAGTTTTTCTAATACTCAAGCAGGTTCATCCCTAAAAACTAGGCCAAAGACGGCAATGATCTCCAGAACGTATACGTAAGCAAGGTTGTAATAATCACATGGATCATTTTCATTCGTTTCTCATTAAAAACTTTTTTACACATTTCTGTATTTAAGTATTACCTCATTTTACAGGCCAGCAAAACGTTAAATTTAAAATTAAGAAAAAAAGAAACATTTTGAAGTAAAAAAGTGAATAGAGAAAGCCAGAAAAAAATATAGGGGGTTCCGATCATAGACCAAAATATATACTAGGAAAGTTCCGATCAGAATTCGCCGTATTTAGATAGGATATATATCTTGGAATTCCGATTTGAGATCTTGCTGCACAAGGATATTTTAAAAGATTCTCGTTAAAACGAATGGTGAAAATTGATAAAAGAGAAGCTAGTAATTTGGACCCGAGGGATCGATCACCAACTTTTCGTCAGTAACATTCCTGAAGTCGGATATGATGTTTTCATTTTTAAAAATTGCTAGCATACCGAGTAGCATATAGATACTCGCCCTGACGGCGTAATAAAAACTCGTAAGGCATTTTAGTCTTGTAGAATTCTCCCCTAAATCCAAATGCTAACTGGAACCTCTACGTCTGCGTGTGTGGACTTAGGGTGAAGCGTGAATCGGCCAGGTCATGTATATTTGACTGTTATAACTCTATATTTATTTCTAAAGTTCCTTTTTATTTTCTTTTAGTTAGTGTAGGCCTTAGGCGTAGACACTATGCTTAATAGTTTACGTTATAAACGCAGTGTAGGTCATAGGCAGAACCTATTACATTACAAGGTTTCTAACGGCCCGTCCTAATAATCTATCTATCGCCGGTTTACCTTACTAGAGTTAGATATTTGACACTATTTGTATGGACGTTATGTCAAATTTCTATCGGTAGTAAGGAAAACTGTGGATAGTTAGATTATTGGGATCCCCCATAAGCGGGACCTGGACAGGGGTGCGGCGTGGGGAGCAGGCACATGCAGGGTAGGAGTACGGAGGTGAATGAATAGGTGGCGTAGGAATTGCAGAGAACATTGACCACAACAAACTCCAAGAAAACTTCGAGTAATATTATTACTCAGTATTACTAAAAAAAATCTTACAAACAGTATATACATTGCATGCTTGATAGAAAACATATGACCCTCATAGGGTGTAACTACTTTAAGGTCTATACATGTACATAATATATGATTGCCTTATATGATTCAGTATTAAGTACGAGCTGATTTTGTTAAACTATTTTTCTATGTCATAAGTGGAATTATAGTGTCGAGACAGTTATGCATGTAGAAGCGCTATAGTTTTGTACCTAATTAATATATTCTTAGTTCCACTGACCTGTGATCATTTCAGTGATGGGATGTTCGACCTGCAGCCGCGTGTTCATCTCCATGAAGTGAAAGTCGTGCGTGGTTCGATGTAGGATGAACTCTACCGTCCCCGCGCCCACGTAGCCAACCGCACGCGCCGCTCGCACTGCCGCATCCCCTAGCGATCTACGGGTCTCTTCTGATAAGCCTGGCTTTTGAACACACATTACACTAATATTACTAACTAAATAAAAGAAGCCTAAGTTACTCCTAAGTAAGGGGAGAAAAGAGGAGATCGGCCTACATCGGCCTTAGCTGACCTCAACTGTCAACCTCACCTGCACGCGCTGGAGGTCCGCGTGGACTGCCAGCGGCGGTGGCTCCGACCTCCTTGGTGCTCCCTGCTAGACAACGGAAGAGGCTCTGGCGAACGAGCAATGACGGTATAACCACACACCTCACGCAGCCGGTGAAATGTGGCTTCAGTGACCTTGGGCATAAAAAGCCCCTAAAAGTCTGATGCAGAAGGCAACGGGAAACCTCTGCATTATATTTCGAAAAAATCATTACTGATAAGTACCAAAGCTGTGATGATCGATCCTCAGTCACGAGGGAACGACTAAACAGAAGTTACTCCTTATATCATCAGCTATCTGCCAGTGAAAGCCTCGTTGAAATAGGTTTAGCCGTTTTAAAGATTAGCCGGAACAAACAGACAGATAAAACAGGTAGGTACCGTTTGTACTTTCATATGCATTTAGTGAAAAGCTATTAGTTTGGAATATTAAAATTAAAGATATATATACAGGATGTCTTAAGAAGTAGCGATATACTGAAGCTGGGAGGTTGAGGACCTAGAGGGCTATCTGAATCACCCCCATGTATGTTCCGCGATTTTTCGTATTTTCGGAGTTATGATTTTTTTTTTAATTTTCACCTAGCCGAGTACTATGAGATTTTTATTTATGTTGACGTGAATTATTACGGTAGATGCTTGATTTTTTTTTGTGTGCTAAGCTGAGAGGCAAATTCAGTATGGTAACATTTACTATCGTTAGATCTTTGAATGAAATAAAAAAAAAATTAAATGCCAAGATAATTACCCAGTATGTTCACAACTTCAAGGGCCATTAAAAAAAAACACATTAAAAAAATACCGTTTGACTTTTAAAAACTTGCTATTTATCAGGTAGCTACCCTGAAAATTTCATTTTATTATTCATACAGCTTAAAAAATGAAATCTAAATGTGGTAGGTGCAAAATTGTAATTTACATGATGATTAATGCAAGCAAAGCAAAACCCTTCTAAATAAAGGTAGGAAAATATCTTTTTTTTGTAGAGGTACTAAAAGAAGAAATATTACTTACTGCTGGAGCTTCTTCTATGATTTTCTGATGACGTCTTTGAACTGAGCAGTCTCTTTCGAACAGATGGACGGCATTCCCATGCATGTCTGCGAACACCTATTTGGCATACACATTTAGACATATTTAGAAAATTATGAGACTGTAGTATTCACATGATTTTATTCAATCTTAAATCTTATTGTTTTTAATTAAGCTGAAAGTAGTAACTAAATCAACACCCAATGATGTTTACCTGAACTTCTACATGTCTTGGATCTGTGATATACTGTTCCAAAAGCATATTATCATCGCCAAATGATTTCAAGGATTCTCTTTTTGCTGATTCTAACTGAGGAAGGAAATCTGCTTCCGTCATTGCGATTCTCATACCCTGAAATTGTAGAATTCACAGCGCATTAGGTATTGTCAAACGTTAAAAACTGATGTCACGTAAAAGTAATTATATGATGATTATGTATGAGGTTACTCTATCGGTTGAATCCAAGCTGAGCTTAACATGCACACTTAGGACGAATTGTAACTACAGTTCCAAACACGTATCAGACAAAATTTGTATGTGCACAAAATACCAAAATTGCCTACAAGTTAGAAAACAATTATTAATATACTAATACAATAACGGCGCAAGAAAAATATTGAATAATATTACCAGAAACTGAACTATAATGAAATATTATGGAACAATGTTTGTAAGGCGCAGGCCACACAGAGAGGGCGTCGGGCGCGGACATGGCACGTGCGGCTTCCTATTCCATTCAAATTTTATACAAAATGCATGAAAATAAAGCGCAATTTAGAACACACGGTATGTCGTCGCTCGGAAGTAGTTATGACGCGCTATTTCGACTCCCGCGCCTGATAGGCAGATTCTAAATTGCGCTTTTTTCCATGTATGAAATTTAAATGGATTATGAAGCCGCCCGTGCCATGTCGGCGCCCTACACCGTTTATAATTGTAGCCTGTGCCTAAGGTTTTTTATTCTAGTAAAAAGTATTGATAACGCTCAAGCACCTATATCCTAGCTATTGAATAGGGAGAACTTAGCGTCTGTTTCGACCTCCCCGAGAGAACGGAGAAACATCATGTCAAAGTCAATGTAGCATCACAAAACAGCATTACTACATCCATTGAGCGTAAGCGTGAATGTAAGTGAATATAGGGCGTAAAAGAGGCAAATTCCATAGGGCTAAACTTTAGGGTATTGCAACTTTTGCGCACGTTACGTAGTTACTCAACGCGATGACACTATTTGTAGGGAGCTCTCTTTAAAAAAGATTACAGTATTTTGTTGAATTTGAAGTGTGTATTCATATCTCTATATAAGTTTATGAAGGTACAGTTTCTTGAATTGAAATGGCAGTTGCAACAACCAAGCATTCTTACCTTGCCTCCACCACCTCGAACAGCTTTGATCATGAGTGGGAAACCTATTCTCTGAGCTTCAGCTTTTAGCCTCTCGATGCTTTGTTCTTCTCCGTGGTAACCTTCGACTATTGGCACTCCAGCAGCCGACATTATTGCTTTTGATGTACTGAAAGTTAAAATGGAATGTCATTTACGATACTTAGAAATCAGTTTAATTATACAGTTTCAGGTTAGTATTCCACTAAGACGTTCAGTAGTGAACCTAGACTTTAGTGTAGGACTCCATTAATTACAGACAGTCTGAAATCGCTTAGTCTTCAGAGATACTTTATTAATTTTTGTTAGTTATGTTAGTTTAGTGCAGCAAGCCTTTGCATCTCTCTGCATATGCTACCGTCTGTACAACGGAGAGTGTTCGGAGAAACTGTTTGATGTGATACCAACGCCTCCCTTTCACCACCGCACCGCTCACTTCGACGGGATGTTCACCCTCATTACCTTGAGCTACCCAGCTCAACTAAGCAATGGTTCTCAAGAACGCGGAATAAAGCCGCGTACAACACGTACGTTGTGTGTACTCTTCAAAGTAAAAAAAAACTAGAGTGCTGACCTCCAGTAAGAGTACCTTGCTAGGTCAAGCACAAATTGATGTAGCTAGGACATTATTTTGCCATGACGTTTGGCTTAGAAGTTACAGAGCTATGAGTCTCTGAACAAATGATTACAAAGGTGTAACATTTCTGGATGCTTCAATGGAAACCGATCACAAATTGAATTGCGCGAAAAGCGAAAGCAGTCGGTGGCGCGTGGACAGATGGGTGCCTACTAGCTGCCGCCACGTGGACTGCGAGCAGTCGCCTTAGTTCAGGCCGGTGTTGCGTGGGAGTGGTGTTGGAGCAGAGTCGTGTAAGTGGGCTAAGACCTTAATAATGATGGATCCACAGTGGCAGTAACATATTGTTACTGTATTGTAACTTATACAGACAAATGATTATGAATGGTGAAAGAGTGAAGCATTACTGAGAAGTTACAGAACTTTGACTATATTTCACAAATGATAAAAAAATTGTACCAACTTAGTTTCTGAAGCAAGATTTTTAAGAATCAGGGTTTCTTTATAAAGTGCAAGCAAATGCTATTATTTTCTACAAACTAATTATCAATAACTTGGTTGAAACTTTCATAAGTAGTAACTATATCTAATTAATAAATTAAATGATTAGTAAATAAAACATTTTCATATAATGTTGCCTGTTTAACTTATACAGTTGAGTATCGCAACGGGTTTCACAACCTTTAGGTAATTCTTCATAGATCACTTGTGCACCACACAAGTGCAAGCAATTAGGTATGTTGTATGAAAAAACTATATTAAAATAATTACCTACAATAATTATTTTACAACAAACATTGTATTTAAACTGACATGGTCACTAATGCAATAATAAATGTTAGAAACGGGATATTTACAATGTATTGTATTTATTGTGAGCTCTCGATATTTCGGCACAGTTTACTCGTGAACATGGCGCATGCAACTGTG
This sequence comes from Selenia dentaria, assembly GCA_917880725.1. Taxonomy (NCBI): domain Eukaryota; kingdom Metazoa; phylum Arthropoda; class Insecta; order Lepidoptera; family Geometridae; genus Selenia; species Selenia dentaria. The sequence goes on from OU862879.1 coordinate 20,187,451, forward strand.
CCGAAATATCGAGAGCTCACAATAAATACAATACATAGTAAATATCCCGTTTAGAACGTTAATTCAAGAATTTTAGTATTTATCTAACGAAGCATGTTTTCTTACATTGACTTTCTCACATGTCTCCCATTTCAACTTTAGCTTTAACATTTTGCTGCCAGCAACAACTTTGCAGCATTTGTTTGCCTCCTATGGCTCAAAAAAAATATCATAGAAAATATTTACGTGAATAATGTTTACTGTAAAACAATTGTGTTTAGTATATCCCACCTGTTTATTAATCAGTTGGAATCAGTAAGGCTCATTATATATAATATATAATAGTAAGCCTTCATTCAATCATAAATCTTTTGTTATAGCGTAAACCTGATGCGGACAGATTAATGCAGGGTTAAACACACCTTTTGATACCCATATCTCTGATGGCTGACGGTGGTGGCCCAATGAATATGACATTCTCCTTTGCACACTTCTCACAGAACTCAACATTTTCAGACAGGAAACCATAACCTGGATGCACAGCTTGACTGTTTGACTTCTTTGCCACTTCAAGGATTTTCTCAGCATTCAAGTAGCTCTGTGTGGCTGGTGCTGGTCCAATATGGTATGCTTCATCTGCCTAATAAAACAAGTATTGAAAGTATTGATCATCATACCACTTACCAATGAATAAATTAATTTGGTTTGTGCCATAAAATACTAATATGGTGACTCTACATATACTATATTATAGCTATGCTTTGGTAGGATTGCTAGAATGATATCATTATTGTGGCTTACTCACCTCTCATGCATGAAAGTGGCTAAAACTAAAATATATATATATCTCAAAAAAAAGGTTGTGAAATAGTGATAATGCAGAATGCTATATAAGTACCAATGATATATTATGATATATTACTTCTATAATATATATGAGGTTCAATTAAGCCTCACTTTAGTCCGTCAGGATGGGCAACACACAGTATGAACTTATATAATACACTACACAAAATTAAATTTAATAATTTGTTTATATACTACTATTTTGTCAGTATTTTACGAGCCATCGAGAATTGGTTATTTCTTTTGTGAGTACTCTAATATCGGGGGCACATAACCATTCTTTCTTGATCTTTATCATATAATGTAAGCTAAATTCAGTTGATTTAAAAATATTATGTTTATTTTTTATTTTTAATAGTAACTAGATTACATATATAAAGCAACATACCATCTCAACATGCATTGCATGTTTATCAGCATCAGAGAAAACAGCTACAGTTCTGATGCCCAATTTCTTAGCTGTCTTCATCACCCTGCATGCAATCTCTCCTCGATTTGCAATGAGTACCTTGCTGATTTGTCTTTGTTGCACTTCTTCTTTGAGCTGTTGTGCATGGTTGCATCTTATATGGAATGGAACTTTTTGGGTGGTACTGAAACAAAATTGCTGTAGTAATATCCTAGTAGCATATTATTGCAATTGCATGAATAAGAGATTATTCATTAGGAACATTATCCCCTTTCAGGGTGTAACACACACATGGGTCTGTCGAGAAATGTTGGTTAGTTGGTTTCAGGGTGCACAAGCTTAATCTGATGTCTGGCAGTAGATGAGAATAATGGTAAAGTAATAAAGTCATGAGCAGTGCAGCAGACTTAAATTGATGAATCTCAACTTGCCTATATGTAAAATCCTTGTAAGTGCAAGTAAAAACTGTATTGACATTATGTTCATTTGTTACTAGGTACTCCTAAGAACCATAGTGATTACAATACTAGCATAATGTCTATAGTTAAAACAGACTTATACAGTACTTACCGTCGATATATATGTACTAAGCAAATATAAGTCAATGGTACCTACATACATACGAGTACATTTTATTAACAAAGGTTAAGATAGTTCTTTACTCACCAATTTCTGTAAATATGCCTAAGATAAGACATTTTGATAATAACTGGCTTGTGTGTGTGTGATCAGTGGTTTACGGGGACTAAATGAAATCACAGTTGTTCCCTGATAAAAATATGTAGATAATTAAATAGTACATAGAGCCGAGATTACGTCAGTTGCCAGGCCCCTTACCACTTCATACATACTGCTACTACACAAGCCACCCGCCACTATCATTAATATATTATCGCCGTCTTTATCAGTCATTTAGCATATACTTAAATCTAAGGTTAATTATACCAAACCATGAAGAATTTGAATTATTGTTGTGGTGTGGTTGTATGTTTGTATGAAATTCACTAGAGCTTCCTTCTTTGGAATGAAATTGGCTAATTAAATAAAATTAAAGGACTCAATACCTATACAAAATCAGCCTTGAAATCAATAGAAATGGAATAAAAAAACAACACAAAGCTCGCAATTTCTAAAATCGCGCCATCATGTCACCATAGATAATAAATCTGGTCAGTACCATAGATTAAAATATATACTAGAGGTGCGTTCGTTTAGCTTATGAGGGCATTGGTGGCGTTGTCATTGATGGCTCTATTGTTATAGCGTTCGTAAAGCTCAAAAACGTTAATTTTGGCACTTTTGCCCACACCCTATTCGAACGCTCAACTGAGCATAAGGCCTAATATCGCATGATTATGCTATCTAATAGTGCGTTCGAATAGGTCACTTCTGAGCGTTTTTAGCGAAATAACGCTAAAAATCTGTGTGTGAAAACTTATCGCATGATTATACTGTCAAATACATAGCTGTCAAAAAACGATCACAAGCAACCATCCCCCGGCCGTGGGTTAAAAATTGCACTTTTGGTGGCAAAAATTCCTCTTTTTTAGCTTTCCGAACGCTGAACAAAAAGAGACATGAACGATATTTTCACCCACAGATTCCCAATTCGAACGGCCCGAAAATAACATCCGATTGGTAGTGCGTTCGAATAGGCACCTTGTGAGCGTTTTTAGCGTTATTTTCGCTAAAAACGCTCACAAGGTGCACGCACTACCAATCGGATGTTAGTTTTGCTAAGAACGTTAAAATAATGATCACACTCAAAGACGCTGTTACACTCGGAAAATATCGAAAAAAAAAACATAATTTTCGTTTAAAACGTGTATGGGTGACTGGAACAACATTTACGTCAAAACGTGGATCAAAACTCAAACGGCATACGATTCGTTTGTAAATAAGTTTTGCGAAGTTTAGTTTGAGAATAAATAAGTTGAATTTTCATAACTAGCTGAGAATCAAGAAAGGAATAATAGAGGTTAATACAGTAACAAATACCTAGATCGATTTTTTTGTGGCTACGAGCAACGGAAATAGTACCTAAAATGGACTCTAACTCTAAAGCTGTAGGTGTGTTACTATCAAAAACGATCGAAGAATTTTCTTCAGATTGATCTGATGGAGATTTATTGATGTTAAATTAACTTTACCAGCAGCCAGCATCTCACGAGCAAAGAAAAAGAACGAAAAGAATAGCCAAACCTCATGTGTAGCCAGTTACTAAGATCAATGAAGACAAATGTTCCCCCACAAGGTACAAACTTGATTGCGAGTGTGGTTTATTAGAAATTGGAGCAAACAAAGAGAAGCATCAGTGTCCATGGAAAAGAGCATATCGCTGACATGAAGAACAGATGCTCAACCAAGTTCGCAGTATATGAACACGTACTGCATAAGCCCAATACATTCGTTACAATGCTATTCACAAATAGAGAGAACCACTATGTACCGAGAATGATATGAGATGCCATTTTAATTAAATAACATCCAAATTTCAAAAGAGGCGATGGTTATCAAGCACTACATGCTTGGGATCCAGTCTTCAAGCTAACAAAATCTGAAGGCCAGCTCAGTACTGCAAGACCTCTGGAATGATGAGTAGTTTAATGAGTAATCTTAGTTTGGACTCTCTTACTCTCACAGCTCCACGTATGTACTGGTTATCAATTAAGAATGTGTGTATTGAATAAAGTCTAATAACATATTATTGGTACTTAATTATTTATTTGATAAACTATTTAAAACTGCAAGCAGCTCATCAGCTCATCAGGCGCCTTTCTTTGTTTTGCTCGTGGTGTTCATTTAGAGCCATTCTTTTTTTCTGCAGCTCCGCCACAGCATCAGGATTTTCTGAAAAAAAAAATTGCATTGTATCAATACAAGCAGATTATTAAGCTTGTTCCTTTTATTAGTATACTTATTAAAGTAGTTGTATATTCAAGGTGAGCATGCACTACTATCGACTGCATCATCACTTGGTGATATAGAAATCTAACATATGCCTATTAGATAGTATGTACAATACAATACCCATGCAGTGCCCCATTCACATCACCATTTTTATTTTACCACAGAATGAATACATTCATTTTATTCTGACAAAGAAATTCTCATCAGCAGTCCGGTGTCGAGAACTGTGCCCAGTACATGGCAATAGACTTGTCCCTATTACATAGGACCTAGACATGTCTGACGAAATGTAGGTGTATAAGACACCTCTAGATTCTACTATTCCTAGCTGTTCCTAGGGAATACAGGCATTGATTAAATAAAAACAATATTAAATAATGTATTTATTAATTCGGACATGCATTGTCGCCCGGGGATGGGTTCTATTCTAGAAGGAGCAACCTGGAATGAATGAATTTGTACACCAAATTAGCAAGTGAATGTAAAAAATGTAGATCTGGTAGGTATATAAAATTTCGTCACATTCCTATTAGGCTATCATAATAATGGATCTGATTTCTATCTCTCTTCATTCAGATTAATAACATATCACCACACACAAGACCTACCAATAACTGACCAACCTGGGGATTGAAACTTTCTGAAGGATGCTCTATGTAGAGAAATGTATAATAAGCTTCGACCTTTAAAGACATAGTATTTTTATAGACCTCTTACAATTTGTAGCCTTTACACACTGGTTTACAGTAGCAACTGAAATATTGTATGGGGATCTTATTTACATTACTGACAAATACGCAACTTATATTGATACCCAATTAGTGAGAGAAATAAGTACAGGTACCTAGGTACCTGTCTTCCACTTCTTATGATTTTTAGATTGTCATCATAATTTTAATGTTCTCCCCGTTTTCGGATCCATCACACGAATAGATTCCAAATTTTCCGATTCTATCTTCTGACAGATAGAAAATATGTAATTTTTATATCATTAACAATGAAATTGCTACAAGTGTTTTCTCTATCAAACTACAAACATCGATGTATTAACTTATTTCCAAAATGATCAAGCATTTAATCAAAGGTAATTTATGAGCATAGGATCCAGATAATGAAAGAATATTAATAAATCTTTAAATAAATCTGAACCAAAAACATTACGAACTTTACTCAGAGAACTGTCAAAAAAGTCGAAAATATTTTTTTAAGTAGTATCTCTGAAGAGTCTGTGCATTTTGACAATTTCCCCACGGATTCGATGTGATGATTGTTATCAAAATTATCGTATCAAATAATGTGTGGAACAGGGGTCAAAAGTGTCAAAAACGCTCAAAGCTGTTGGAACTATTTGAAATGTACCAAAGAGTTGCATACTTCTAAGATACCTTATTGTTTGATAGGGCACTATTTTAAGGTCAGAATTTATATGATTGATTATTGTTATCAAAAATAATATATTATTCTTCGTATTTTTATTCTTGTTTATTAATTAGTAATAATATAATAAAATACTTTTATTCTGGAGTTATTATGTGTTTATTACTCCTTAGCGTACTCTGAAACTTCTATAGCGATCATTCTTAGCGTTTGTGGAATAGTAAATGAGGACAAAATTAACAAAAATTGCTAATATTACAGCGATTGGAACACGGCCTTAGTAGTGCGTTCGAATAAATCGCGAAAATAACGCTTAAAACGCTCACAAGGGGCGTTCGAATTAGGAATCTGTGGATGAAAATATAGTTCATGTCTCTTTTTGTGCAACGTTCGGTAAGCTAAAAAAGCTAAAAAAGAGGAATTTTCGCCACCAAAAAGTGTAATTTTTGACCCACGTCCGGAGCATGGTTGTTTGTGATAGTTTTTTGGCAGCTATGTATTTGACAACATAATCATGCGATTTTAGGTCTCATGCTCAGTTGCGCGTTCGAATAGGGTGTGGGCAAAAGAGGACGGAAGAGCGAATGCTCATTCAATTGCGGCGGTTGCACGCAACGGACGTTTCGTTCCAGCGAATAAATTGCTTCCGATGTAATAATAATAAATAATTCTATTCCACAAGGTAGCGTATTAGGATGTGTACATTTTCAATTTACATTAATGATTTACCTAAAGTTATAAATGTCCCAAATGTCCTATTTGCGGATGATGTGTCATTGCTATTTAGTAGCACAACAAATATTGATAACCATACATTTAAACCCTTCATAGACACAAAAAAGGCTTAAAGATAACAACCTAAAGATAAATCTAAATAAGACAAAAATCCTACAATTTCATACCTATCAGCGGAAGTCTTTAGACTTAAAACCCTTAAGTAACTACTTAAAAATAGCAGAAATAAAAGATTTTACTTTGCTAGGCATTACATTAGATACAAATTTGAGTTGGAAGAAGCACATCGGAAATCTTAAGTCATAACTATCTAAATTTGTATATGCATTAATTGTCCTTAAACGTAATACAAACCTGAAACTGCATTACAAGTTTACTATGTATATGCGTACGCTTGGCTAAATTACGGAATAATTCTTTGGGGAGAAAGTACAGAATTTATGGACCTATAAATTATTTAAAAAAACCATTCGGATTATCGCAAATATAAAACCGAGAGATAGCTGTAAACCACATTTCGTTGAGAATAAAATCTTAAGCCTGCCATGACTATACATTCTGCAATTATGCCTGTTTGTAAGAAGATATAGGTTGGAGTTTCTTTAAATCAAATATTGAAATAAATGACCAATACAGTAGGCGAAATAAAAATAAACTTGTTACCCCAATAACTAACCCAAAAATAGTAGGACAAAGCCCATACTGTAGACTAATCGCTATTTACAACTCGCTACCTAACTATTTGCAAAATGAACTATATACTATATTAGAAAATTAAAATAATTTTTAATTAAACAATTTTACTACACCGTCGAAGAGTTTAAAAAGGACAAGCTTAAAGAGGTTTTTTTTAATAATTTCAATAACACAAACACAAACTAAAAAATAATAATTAGGTATCTAACATAATAACACACTGTAAACTAGTAACTTGCTATGTATACCTACTTATAACTCACGAATTTATTTTACCGTAGGTACTAGGTACTATTCTTTGTTTTGATATTAGAAGTAATTATGCATTGATAATAACGATAAATAATTAAATAATATCTAATTTATAATATTATATTAATGACTATTGAACAATTTAATTTAATTTCACTGACTATTACGTATAATTGACAAAATGTATATTATATTTAAATTGCAACAATGTAAAAAATAATTGATAAAATGTTAACGTATCACACTCACTGGCAAACGTCCTTGCAGGGTGCATGTACTTACTTATCCTACCATAAGAATTTTTGAAATATGAACGTACTTGTACATGTATGCTATAAATAAATAAATATCTAAATAAAATAAAAAATTGTATCTACTTATGATTATGGAATAGACTAAGATAGATTGCTAATGCTCATAGAGCTCTATGAGCAGAAAACGAGGCTTTGAAATCCTAAACATTCTGAATACTTACAAGATAAAAAAAGTAAACAAAATCGACGAATGTTTTATATTTTTTCATCATAATCAGCCCATTATGTTTCCAGTGCTAGGACTCGAGCCTTCCTCTCAGAGAAGAGTTTGGCCATTATCTACCACGTGGTCCCAGTGCGGCTTGGTGGATAGGCTAGTGGCTAACCCATGTCGAAGTTTTCAGGCCGCTCGAAGGCCTTCAATACATAGCCTAACGACTATTGTCCTAAGAGAAACAACTGGGACCGATGGCTTAACGTGCCCTCCGAAACACGGAAGCGCTCAGATAAAGAATGCCACTAGCGGTCACCCATCCAAGTCTTGACCACAGCAAGTGTTGCTCAACTTGTTGATCGTTTCATCGTTTATTGCAACATCGGTTAAAATCGCCAAGTCAAGCTCTGCTGCGAGTGCTTCCTCTCAACACACACTATTTCATTTAACAACCACATAAAATCATGGTGAGACATCCTTGTAAAATTAATCCACTTATCCAGCTCTTTTTCTAAGTCGTTCAATAGTTTTTCTAGTCGTCAAAAAACGATCACAATGCTCATGCACACAACATGCTCCGGACGTGGGTCAAAAATTACACATTTAGGTGGCAATAATTTACTTTTTTTTGGCTTTCCGAACGCTGAACAAAAAGAGACATGAACGACATTTTCACCCACAGATTCTCAATTAACGTTCCTTTTGTGCGTTTTTAGCGTTATTTTCGCTACATACGATCACAAATAGCCTATTCGAACGCACTTATAAAAAGCTACTCTAACTCTATGGTAAAACGCTGTGTTTATATCACAAACGGTACGTTCTGGGAAGGACCGAAATCAGTCGCGGCGCTCGATACGTCATCAATGACGTCACCGAAAACGCTCATACCGCGCTCACAACGCTCGTGGATCATAAGTGGGTCTACGTGATCATTGCGAGCTGTCAAAGGGAACGGCAAACCGGGGCGCGAGCAGCGAGAGCAGTTGTGAGCGTTGACGGCACTTCCCGGAACGCACCAAACTAGTATAGATGCTAAAGCATGTTTATATTCTCTTTGCTCTATGGTCTGAGAAAACAAACAGAAACAGTTGTTTTCTTTATTTTCCTAGTTTGATCGAAGATTTAATTTCGCCTTTAGATATAGTAAATTATATACTTCGCCGGCGGCTGGACCATGATAAATAGTGACAAGAAATTATTAGGCAAAAAGAGTTTGATAAAGCCTTTCCGTGTTTTTTAGCGTATTTTTACGAATGCTCATTTGTGTATCCTAACCTAACCTAACATTACATAAATATATATACATATATATAAAGTAATCTTAAAAATATGGGCATTAAAGGTTTATGGACGGTATTAAGCCCATTTAGCGAAAAAAAATCTTTACACGAAGTAAGTACTTACTCACTAACGGCTTTACATAGAAAAGCTATGATGTTATTTAATGCACATATCAAAATTGTTGTGTGCAGTGCTAAATGACATTGTATAAAGTTGAACAATGTTTATAGGTAAGGCCGTAAGTCTTTAAATAGCAGGCATTCATATTACGTTAACACGAATATTATTTGATTTTGCGTATAAACATCTCAAATGTTGCATTACTTACATGCCTATATTATAAAATCTAGACAAAATAAAATAGATACGAACCTCTTTGAGATTAATTGCTAGGCTTAACTTACCATTAACATCCATCGAGTTGGGGGATGATAAATTTTTTTACAGAAAGGTTACATTTTTATAAGCACATATGCCAAGTTTCAACCTGCTTTAGTACCACTCCCCTTTCCTCTCCCTCTCCCCTCTCAACTCGGTAGATGTTCATGGAAAGTCATACCGATAGCTACTTTGTAATGTTTTTTTTTTAATTTGTCTCATTTAAAGCCTATTACATCAATATTAAATGTATTCACAACTATAAAACCATTTTACCATTTTACTTGTTGATTGAGGATTGCCAAAGATAAAGTTTAAACTTAACTTTAGTAAATTTTGTGATATACAGCATTAATCTAGGTATACAGCAGGGTTGGCAACATGTCATAGATGGAAGCTGGCTGTAACAATATGCTATGTTTGTTGAGTTAGTTAGGTATGTTATCTGTATATCTTTTAAATAAAAACGTTTTTTTCTTTACTGAGTATAAAGCCCCAATTATTTTTGTAGATACAAGGAGAAACACTGGCTGTAGATCTGTCTGGTTGGGTGTGTGATAGTCAAAATGTTACGGATTACCATGTGCAACCAAAATTATATCTCAGGTAAGCACTAAGTGTATGGGCATGGGTGCTAGAAGTGAAGACACCCTACACTGATGCAAAAATGTTCATATACTTTAACACTAGCACTTTCTAACTTTTGTAGAAGTTTTCATGATGACACTAGTTAAAAAATTCAAATCCTGTTGCTGGAGCACACATTAAGATGTTCATAAAACTAGTCTGATTAGCCACTTAATTTTTCAGAAATCTATTCTTCAGAACAGTATATCTTCTGCTTTCGGACATCAATCCAATATTTGTGCTTGAGGGAGATGCTCCCGAGTTGAAGAGGGATGTGATGGCTGCTCGGAATGCTATACAATTTCGTGGAGCTGCCCCAAAACTTGACACTATTGCAAGCAAAACTAAAAAACCTGATACAGCGAGAAAAAGGTTTAAAGGAGTTCAGAGAGAGGTATTCACAAACTGTATATGACTATACATAATATATAATACTGTATTTGGCTATAGGTACTTGGCCATTATCTGGGCAAGATAGTAGTGTTCGGAGGAACTGTTTGATCTGATGCCAATGCCTCTCTTTCACCACCGCACTGCTTGCTTCAGCGGGATGTTCACCAACATTACCTTGAGCTACCTAGCTCAACTACGCAACAGTTCTCAAGAAACTTTATGCCGCACACAACAAAAATCTGGATGAAGTTTCCCGCCGAGGTTTTCCTCTGCAATATGGAGTTGTTTAAAAAGGGAGTCATTAAATTTTCTTAGAGGTGGCAGTGCGTTGGTAACGCCCTTGATGTTGCAAACGTCTATAGGCGACGGTGACCACTTTCAATCAGGTGGGCTACCTGCATACATTTGGCAATTTAAAAAATAAAAGTTGGACCACCGAGAGCTGACGTCGTTTACGACTTTACGTTAAGCCCGATTTACGCTTCATTTAGTACAGTAGCGAGTTAAGAAATCAGTCAGTTGAATTACAAGTAGTAAGTTGCAAATAGCGTCCAAACCATATGCGAGTAAGTACTCATAAGTTACCGTTTCGAGAAGAAGACTAGTCGCGTCGGTTGTTTTGTTTACTACATACTACTTGTTTACAAATCTATGGACTGTACTATACTCGCCCGTCTACATGCCGGCCAGTTAAGTTGGCGGGGTACGGCAGACGCGAGAGAGAGGCCTGCTTCGCACTGGACTCGCCAAAAAATAGGAATGCGATCTATTGAATCCAAATTAATCAAGAACTTACTACTTAACTCGCTATTGTCGTTGAAACGACAATAACAAATTAACTCGCTGATGTCGCATGTTAACTCGCTACTGTACTTATTGAAGTGTAAATCGCTTAACGTAAAATCGTAAACGACTTCATTTCCAGACTTCCAGTGTTATTGCATGCTCTTGCATGAAATCATCTTTAGTAAGTATCGTGGGCTAAATAAAATATGTCCTGTATATGGTCCGCTTTCATTAGCGCGCTAACAGCTATGTGAATGACGAAATCGCGCTTTTTTAAATTGGACCAGAGGAGATAGACGTCAGCACCGTAAGCATTGAAAGCGAATAATAGACCGCAGCAAATGACTTTAGCAAATATATAATATGCTATATTTATATAAAATCTGGATTCTTAATTATTTGTAGCTGCAGTCCACAGTTTTACACAGCGTTATAAGAATAGATACATCTACTTTGTTATTAATTATTCCTATGCCCGCATGCACTATTACTTTCTCTCAAGACATTTTTTATACTATTATGTGACGACACGAGCAAGTAGTGCGCCTAATGGTAAGAACCACCTCGGCCTATGACAGTTGTAGAACTACCCAGTTCCTTAAGACGATATAAGTATGCATCAAATTTGAAAAATCGTCCTTACAAATATTTAAACTGAACTTTACAGCTTCGCTACTATTTCGCTTTTCCCTCCCCCTACCGGAGACGTAATTTACGTCAGTTTCATACATAAATCTTTTGTTTTAATTATCAGGGTAGCGCAAGTATTAAGCTGTAATCTTTGCACAGTACTGCACTGCTTTGTCACCATGAGACATTTGTTTTAACTATTTACTCCTTAATTTTACTAATACAGTACTATCACACGAATACATTCTCACATACCATACCTTTATAATATCTATTACATTTAATTCCAGTGTGAAAACCTGTTACGGTGCATGGGAGTTACTTGCATAAAAGGAAGTGGAGAGGCGGAAGCGACTTGCGCAGAACTGAATGCTCAAGGTGTTTGTATTGTATTTATTTTGTATTATTGACACGTAGCTGTACATTTGATTAAAACATTCGTAAGTGGAACACATTTTAAAGCGATTAGTACACGTGAATGCGCGGACGCGGTCCGGAGCGCACGTACTTAAGAAGCGGCTCTGAACGTCGCGAAACCGGTCGAGTCCTACATACTCGGATTATTGCGTAAGTTAAAATCGGTTACTAATCGCTTTAAAACGTAGCTGTACAGTTCCCACCTTAAGAATTGGACGGTCCCTTAACATAGGTACTATCTAAAGGGGACCCTAAGAGCTCGGGTATAGTTGGGGGTGGTGCCCTAATTATCTCATCAACGAGCTCGTGGAAGACGGCGTCATGATGTGGCAATTGACACCGTGCCATCTTTAGAAGAAGGAGATGCGAAATGCTCTCAGAGACGAGCCAATGTCTTGATGGTCCCAGTGCATTCGTATGGAGATCCTGGGGTCATCTATAAGACATCGAAGAAGGCCACCGAGGGGGTTTTAGTGGAAAGTCCCACATAACCCGGACGGTGCTCCCCATAGTGCACGGGTATCTTATAAGATTCCCCCTTCGTAAAAAAAAGGGTACTACATGATCTTATTATCCTAGATGGATATGAATACGAGTTAAAACGGCCATTGACTCAATCATGCGACGTTGTTTGTTATTTTCTGATTAGACCAAGAACATGAATGGCAAAATTGAGGTGTAGACGATGTTTTATGTATTTATCGTATCGTATGTTTGCAGTATGAATGAGAGGTTTCACTGCAAAATATTTGCCACCACCGTTCGAAGTAAAGAAACTTTATTGGTGTTCAGACATGTTCAAAGAGAAGTTTTCGTTAAAGTGTATTTACTATGAACGGCGGTGGCGAACATTTTGCAGTGAAACCTCTCAAATGTTTATGTTACCTGACTCATTGATAGAACGAGAGGTTTAACTGCAAAATGTTTGCCACCACTGTTCGAAGTAAATAAACTATGTCTAAATACCATATTGGTGTACAGACATATAGTTTCTTTACTTCGACTTCTTAGAAGATAAGTATTAGTTTTATTTAAAGTGTATTTACTTCGAACGGTGGTAGTGAACATTTTGCAGTGAATCCTCTCAATTTATGTGTCCTGACTCATTGATTGAATGAAAGGTTTTACTGCAAAATGTTCGCCACCACTGTTGGAAGTAAAGAAACTTTACTTACGACTGAACCATATTGCATATCTAATCTTTGTATATTAGTAGTTAATAAAATCAAATTTCTGACCCAAAAATGATGATAGTTTGAAAATATATCTCTCTCTTCGGCCGTTCCCTCATGACTGAGGATCATGATCACGGCAGCACTTTGGATCTGACGAGCTGTCTCCGTCGAATCCGGTCTGTGGCCATATCCACCGCGGCGTGAAAGCGGGATGTTGGTGTTTCATTCCGTTGGTCAGACCACATGGTCGGGAAGCCTTATGAACGTTATATTCCACGTTTCCCACCATAATGAGCTTTTCCGAGCTGCTGTCGCCACGTCTGGCGATGTGGCCAGATATGTGTGAAAAGATATAAGCTGGTCAATTGCCTTGCAAAGCATTTGATTAAACAACATTTAAAATAGCTACACTCCGGGCACCTACAAACTGTTCATGATCAAAAATTGTAGAGATACTATAAGAGTATCTAATGGTTCATGGAACTGCAATTTTTTTGGTACTGTATAAATCATAATCGCTATAAGTTATGAGAAAAAATAGCTACATCATACAGTTCTAGCAAAAATAAAACTTAAACATATTAATGCTACGAAGAAATAATGTAATTTTTGTTTTGCTCACAGTTGGTCGATGCAGTGATTTCACAAGATTCAGACTGTTTCGCTTATGGCGCTCGACGAGTATACCGTAACTTCAGCGTTTCGAGTGCGGCCGGTGGTGGTGCCATGCAGGGATCTGTCGACTGCTATGATGCGAGCAAAATGTTTGAAAGCAATGGTAAGGTTTTTGATAGTTGAAGATAATTACAAGCTCAAAACTTTATAGGCTTCACTTTTGATTTTGGTTATATCACATCATTTGAAATATTTACATGATTTTTGCATAAGTTACCATATGTCGTTTGCCTCATCCGTCACTCAGCCGCTTCGGGGCGATGAAGGAACACTGCCTGCGGCGAGTGTTGCAAGTCATAATCCAGGGCACCTCAGAGGATTTTTCGAGTCTTGCCTCGAGCTGTTGCCAGGAGTAAGACGAATCGTAGATATTCACTTGTTCCGCTTCTACGTCCGTGTTTATATTAGCCAACCCAGTCCGATCCTAATAGTAGTCCAATCCTAATAGTAACTTTTGCGCTCAAGCTTTCTTAAAGTGTGTATGGCTAAAGAGAGTTCCGCGCCTGAGCCGGTGTTTCTCTATAAAGGCAATCTTCTAGTCACCATTGATAACTTATATAGTTAACTTGTAAGCGTTATTCAGGCATCATTATTAAACACGTGGTGACAGTTGATTCAAACACTATTCTATCATTATCTCTTCTGATACAAAAATGAATCGAGTTTGCATGTTAATCTTCTATGCATTCCTATATCATTTTGTTACAACTTGAGTTGTTACTAATTTTGTGGAGTTCTTGTCTGCGCGCCGTGTATTTATATCTTACAAAACAAATGTTCGTGAATATGTATAAAAGATTATGAACAAGTACAATTTGAAAAATTTAATACTCACTTCTATTATATTCAGTTATTGGAGTGTAACTCAAAAACTTCTGGGTCGACTTTGATGAAATTTAAATGGGACCTCACGGGAAGCACCAGCTTTCAAACAAATAATAATTTTGAGAATCGGTTTACCCTAACGAAAGTTATGAGGTAACATCCATAAAAAAAAATCAGACGATTGAGTACCTCCTCCTTTTTTTGGAAGTCGGTAGAATAGAGACTTTTTTTTTGGTGAAATCCCCGATATAAAATAGAAATCTAAAAATATCTAGCAACTGTTATTAGGGCGTTTTATAGTTATGTCCTATGATGAACATTTAATCAGTAGCCTCTGGCTGGAGGCTGATTCTACAGTTTGACAATGTTCAACAATCTATCCCGTTGCAACTGCAGATCGACTCGTTCTACTCCTGCTGTCGTTCGATCATTGTCCAAAAAGCCATTCTACTATTTCTAGACACAAATTGAGACTTAAGTTCACCTTAAATCCTATTATATACTAAATATACATTAGACGCTACTATGTACGAGTATGAGTTAGCGGCGTCACATTCATGACCTATCGTAGTTAACAGAATGTAAAGTTTTGATCAATCCCTGGAGTCAACAAAAACGTAACTGCAGCTGGACTATTTTTCAATAGCAGAACAAGAAATCGAATAAAAGTTACCGTTCAGTTGCGGTTCACTTGTAATTTAGTTAGTGGAATCGGCCATCTGGACTCTTGGGACTCATTAGCTGAATATGCTGCTTTCAGGTTTTGGGCGTAACAAGATGGTGGCGTTAGCACTGCTCTGCGGATGTGATTATGGAGCAGGAGCGTGTGGGTCATCGATAACAACTGCTGTCGCGTTTCTCCACACTGTTCCTGAAAATGACGTCATACCCAGGTAAATTACGCAGAACTCTCTAATCCTAGATATAGGAAGTAGACGAAATATCGCATTATCTTTAAAAATACTTCGTAAGCTTTATACGGCCTAGTAGGTTCAAAATCAAAACAAGAGATCATCTCTTTACAGCAGTGCAAGTACCGTAATAGTTGTTAAATTTAACGAATCGTATCGCCCCTAGCAAGTATGGAAGTCATATCGACGACATATACGATCGTCAAATTGTCGACAGTATATCGATTATTACGAATTGTTTGCATTTCACATTGCGTCCTTCTATAATTAGAAGATTTCTACGTTCATTTCGCTCTTCTACGATCAAATGAAGGCCGAAGTCTAATTTATTTTTATTGAATACTAGCTGCGCCCCGCGGTTACACCCGCATGGTGATTATTGATGAAAATTTGCCTATGTGTTAATTCAGCGCCCCATCTACCTTCATGCCAAATTTCATCAGAATTGGGCCAGCCGATGATGATGACAATACAAAAATTCTTTATTGAGTACCAATCTTATAGAAAACAAAACATAATACAGTAAAAAGCACTACAGTAAATTGGACAATTGGCGGCCTTATCGCTATAGCAATCTCTTACAGTCAACCATGCATGGAGATAATTCTTAATATTAATGCGGTAGTTAGTGGATGGCACATAAAAACAAACATTTTTACCTGGGAAATAAGTGCTAATAGATAATTAAAAATATATATAATTTAAAATAAGAAATAATGATAAACTAATACATAATATTAAGATATAAACATAAATGCAATATTTTAATACATAATATGAGTAATAAATTTATAATATTGGTAAGATCAAACGCAACTAAACAATATCCATTCCAAACTCCATTCACCTGTCGATAAGCTATATCGAGGTCATTTTCAAAGCTGATAAAACAATCGTTAATATCGATTAAATAGACGATCACAAACGTAATTTAACAGTTCCATGCTAGGGTTATCGTTATAATCGTAAAAACTTATCGAATTTGTCTACCGATCGCTTAATTTTGTTCAACTTTCAATGATCGACAAAAGATCGATATAGCCGAAGTATAACAAATTCAAGACTCAAATTTATCGATCGGTAAGTTCGGTACTTGCACTGCTGGTAGGTTCAAAATCAAAACAAGAGACCATCTCTTTACAGGCCTTGGTCCACTAGTAAATATGGAAATACAATCCTGTCCCTTGCGTTTAACTTTTAAATGTGTATTAGTGGCGGAAGAAACAGACATTATTTCGTCAAAATGCCTATAATTCATCAACATTTATTTCGATGGCTGTACAGCATTACGGCACGACAATGTATCATTTTTATACAAGGTACTTACAATTTTATAATTTAAAGAAGATTTTAACTATTAAATAATAATGATAATACATTTTTGTAAAGTTTCCACATACATCATTATGAACATTTACAATCAAGTAGGGTTTATCAAAAGAATACATTCCTGGCTGGAAATACACTGATAGCCAAACTAGGAGACCTTTTTTTTTTTTTGTTGAGGGGGGAAATGCTGTGCACTTCCCTTCCGCCACGGGGGTGACGGAAGGGGGCGTGTGGGGCTCAGACCCACTAAAACCCCCCCGTGAGCAGTCCTCCGCCAAGGTGGGGCGAGACAGGGTCGCGCTGGCAATCACCATCTCGCCCCAGCGGTAGACCCGGATTGATCTTAACCGGGCCTCAGCGCCTGTGAAGGGATGACCTTGCTCACCAAGGTCACCCCCTAGACGTGTAGAGCCGTGCAAGCCGACGAAGAGTCCCCCGACTCTTCGCCAGTGACCCCACTACGGGGGAGGGAGGAGACGTGCGAACCGTCTCCTCCGTTCTCCCGGTCGTCTGCGCCCTGTGTTATGGCCTACCAATGCCCTCCGCCTGGATTGTAGTGTTAGATCTAATTACATTTGTTGACGTAATCTTTAATTAATGAATAAGAAACAAAGTGTGTAGGTATACTTTGGCATTATTTAATAATAATACGTGTTAAGGTGCGAGTGTGTAAAACTAAAGCGTAAACGTAAATGATATTTGTATACATATATTTCCTTGCATTTTTGAGTAAAAGCACTACACATCTAAACAAGCTTCGGCACGTAATTGCAATTGCTGGCCTTGTAATAAAAAGTCAGGTATTACTTGTTCCTCTGCCTTTGTAGTGTTGGTAAAGAAATTGTGCTAGTGTATAAATTTAAAACATTTTTTGTGATATTTCATTATGTACGTACCACATAGCCCATACACTATAGTGTTCCTGTTTCGGGACACCAATATGTTTTTTTTTGTCGCACGGCATGATACTATCCTGATCGTCTACGATATGTCTACGATTACGATTTGCATTTATAATTACATAACATTAACGATAACGGCAGTTTAGTGGCACTGATGGTCTGTGTAACAACCATTACTTCTAAATCTATATACAAACTAGCTGGTGCCCGCGACGTCGTCTGCGCAAGATTCGTACTTCGAGTAACTTATTATCTTTAACCAAAGCCATATCTATCTTTATAAGTATCATGTCATAACATTTTTACATGGTTATATGAGTTAATTTAAGTACCTACTTAGTAAATCAATCAGTAAACACTAATAATAACATACAGCTAACACTAATAATAACAAATATCAAATACAAAAACATACTGTATATTTGTGTGTACGTAGGTAGCACATACTCGTACAAATATAAAATAAATCACCATGGAAAAAACTGTCATTACATTTCATCACTCTTGACGGTATTTGTGTTACATTTCATCACGCTTGACGGTCGCCGAGCACGTCTAGTGTATCGAGCTGTCAAAATGATAGCGTGCTTTCGACTAACCTATCAGAAACTGACACCAACTTTGACAGAACTGTCACCATTACGTAGCTTATTATTACCATCTTAACGTAGGCCGAGATCTTGTTATTTTGTCTATGCTGTGCCCTAGAATATTAGCTTTTTCACCCGTGTGCTACTGGATAATGATGAAAAGTGTCCTATGTGTTAATCCAGCGCCTCATCTACCTCCATAACAAATTTCATCAAAATTGGCCCCGCCGTTTGAACGTGAAAGAGTAACAAAGATCCACACATCCATACATCCATACTCAATACTCGCAAACTTTCGCGTTTATAACATTTGCAAATAATAAAATTTATGCAAGATTTAATATTAAAAACGGCATATTAACCGTGTTATCTTTTTTGTTTGAGTTTTCGACATAGACTTACTTGTACTTGTTATGGCGCTTGCAACAGTGCCGAAATATCGGGAAACTAACGAAAAATGAATAAATGGTAAATATCCCGTTTCGAATGCTAACTCTTGCAAAAGTGCCCGTTATAGTTAAAAACTAATAATAATAAGTCTGTTTTAATGTCAAATAACGGCTAGGTGTTTACTACATGCACATGAAAGTATAAGAAAACACTTATAAAAAAAAAACTTTTGTCTGTCTGTCTGTTCTCATCACCGAAACGGTTGGGATTGATTTTGAATGGTTGATTTTGACGGGAATTTCAATGGTAGATAGCTGATGTTATAAATAGTAACTTAGGCTACTTTATTATAATGAGATTCGATATATTTTTGTGGCTATGTATCCGTTCCGTACCGTAGACCTTACGAGCGAAGTCTCTTAATAATACAAGTTCACATTTGATTTCAAGTTTTTTTGTACTAGGTTGCTATCATGGGTGACGGAGAAGGAACACTACGAGAAACAAACACGTTGGACGAACGCGCCAGGCCGCTGCGACCGGTGCGGTCACGTCGGACGAACGCATCTCAAAAATGGTTGTCCTGTGTGCGCTACGCATAAAAGCTGCAACGATCTTGGACATAAGTAAGCCATATCTCTACTAGTATTAAGTTCTTTTTTATACAGGGGTAATTTTAGATACAGGACAGTAAGGGCAGGTATCTTAACCGTTATAGTTACAGGAAAACGTTTCGGGAGACTATCCATATTTTTTTATGGTATTCTGAACTGCATTTACAGATCTAGGAAAAATTTACAGTCAGCAAGAAAATGGTCATTTCACACAAACACTTTTTTTGATGCCAATCGATTCTGTTTCTTACAAGGATCAAAAGTCTCTACTGGACCGACTGAGGTTTGAGTACTAGAAACTTCAGAAATCGCGAAAGACTTTTCCCATACATTTCGGTAAAGAAGTCAAACTTTTAAATTTGATTGATTTTGTTACACCAGAGAGATCACCTGAACATTGTTGCATATTCCCCATAGCATAAAATCTCAAAGTAACAGCATGATTTCTTGCTGTGGGTTGTTAATTCGTTACCTATATCTGTGATGATCCAGATCACGGTTTCTTTGGATAGCTGATAGCGCCTGTGAAAGCTCACTTACGAGTACCTTACCTCCCTATAGTAAGTAAATAAATATGTAATCTACTTATTGGAAATACTAAACGCTAACCAACCGCGCGAAAAATCTATGCTTTTACAATCCTTTTGGGCCATCAAGATACAGGCCCAGCCTAGTTTGGGGCCCACTGTTAATTCGAGTCAGCACATATAGACAAATATTTTGTATAATTATGTAGTTAGTAAGTATATATAAATACATAACTTAAAATATATGTATAATTATATTTCTAAATAAATAATATAAATATAGAATTAAAAATGTATACCTATTAAGTGTAGATCTAATGTAATAGCGGTGTTGCTCTTGTATGCATGTCTAAGAAAGCAGCTTATCAGACATAACACTGAGTGGTTACATATACAATAGCACACCTGACAGCTATACTTAACTAGTTAATTACCTAGTAATAAAGAAACAAATTTGTCTATGTGATGATGAAATTTGTCTATGTATGATCTGAGTAAATAAATTATTATTATTATTATTATTATTAAAAGTAGACATCATCCCAGGGGTCCAGCGGTGGATTTCGTCTCCTAAATACCTTAGGCTTTCTTAACAGGACGTATTCCGCCAAAATCTCATCATTCGATGAACTCTGACTCTTCGACATGTTATATTATCTCGTTATATTTCAATTCATATTAAAGACAGAAACTGTAGCAATTCTCTTAAAATCAGTTAAAATCACACGAAACAGCTGTTGCTTTCAAAAGTTAACTAGGCTCCGTCTTGCTAATACCTCGACATATTCGTGGTTAAATAATATTTATGACCAATGGTCACACTTTTAACCACTGGTTGTGCTAATTATAGCTCATAAAACCATTTTAACTGAAATTTAACTAATTGTTACCATTTTAACCATTGGTTGACTTAACTACGGATCAAAAAACCGGCCCTTAGTGTCTTGAATTTTATCTTTATAATCCTAAAAGATATTACATGCACGAAATAGTTTTAAGAGAGTGAGTTTTTTCTAAGGTTTATTCAACATGGAAGATTCTAAGTTTTTATGTTGCATATTTTAGACATGTCAGGACACGCACAAACACTCAAAAGGCATCACTGACTCTCAACCACACATACATTATACACACCCCCTCTCACACACCCATTTACGCACACCCATACCAAGACACACCTACAACACACACACATCACAGGACACTGAACAAAACAAATTGACCGCCGGTGATGATCTAGATACGTTCAAGTACGCAGCATTATGCCGACAAAATTATACATTTCACCCTTGCGCTTAAGGTTTAATTTAGTATGCTCTTTCGAGAGATTTGTTCACGCCACAGATAATCGTTGTACTACAGCTAAAGGAATCCAAAAAAAATGCGCTAATCCTAACGTGATTTTACCATCTTTATTTTAGGGGAAAAGTAGCTGAAGTAAAGCGAGAGCTGTCGCTCCGCAGCCGAGCACTATCATGCGGCACGCTGTTTCCAGAACCTAAAATCATGAAGGAGTTCTTGAAAAGGACGCCCGATGTAATCGACTTGAACAGTTTGAAGAAACCCGCACCGAGTTTGATACAGTTTGTGGTACAATATTATTTCTGTTAAATTTACCTTAGAATAACTACCTATAGAAGGTAGGTTACCAAACAACGTCTTCTCAAAACGCGCGCTATTTCGCTATGTGAGCTGTGATTACTTCCTTGTCACGCACACTGACGCAAACATCTCTGGTAAAATGTTTTGCCATAAAACTTATATAGTTGATTGTTAAAAATGTGTTCTATATATTGATATAAAAGTATACAAAAATAAAAAAACACCAAAAGTAAAAAAAAATATTTATAAAATTTGTTAAAAAGTCGTACAGATTGCGGCACGTAAGTTGAAATAAAAAGGTAGTCTGCTGCGCAGGTACAGTTATGGACAAATGTGATATAGGAATACTTACTCTGCGGTGGTTAAAAATGAAACGGAAGTTAAACTTAAATATCAAATTTCATAAAAATAATCTCGGATTTCCTTTCCAATACATTTAAAAGGAATTTATTACATAATTTTTAAGTGATATTCTAGAACTTGGGCAAAGAGTTGTGATTTCATCTTCTGTGTCAATTGAAGAATCCAATTCAGAATCACTTTCATATTATCGATGACGTGGTCTCGTTTGACGTAAGCTTCTTCGATTGTATTGACTCATAGTTTGCAGTAGTGACTGTGATAGTTTTCTCTCAATAAATAATTATATATGTCAAAAATAATTCCACTCGCCTGTCTCCTTAAAGTTGCTTGTCATTTTCTTGCTTTCGCACCGCATACTCCACTTCGGTTGAGATCCGAAAATGTGTTCTGCGCATAGTTCAACTTACGTGCTGCGATCTATATATTCCTGTACCGACGCGACGGTGCAATCAAAGTGAGCCGTAAATGGTTTTTTTTTATAAGTAATTAGGCTTGCGTTTGACTACCATCACGCCTGATGTTAAGCGATGATGCGGTCTACGTTGGAGCCTTGCAATCCTTGCATCGCTTGCTAGAAGGAACCGATTCACTCGTGATTTGAAGACACCCAGATTGTAACCTTCGGGGAACACCCATTCCGGCAGCAAATTCCACAGACTAGTAGTTCGCTTAATAAATATAGAATCAAAGCGCTTCGTACGGGTTTTCGGAATATCAACCATAAAGCGGTGACGATTTATTGTGCCCGCTCTGGCAGTCCGATAGAAAAATGGGCAGGTGCAGATCCGATGCACACTCTTCATGGCTTCCAAAAACGGCTTATAGCGCGTTTACTTGGTTTCTATAGGTGGTTATTCTAAGCACGTCGTTAACTTAAGCGTCACCAGAATATCTTGATGGATCAAATCATGTCTATGCACCTGCCAATTTAGTATCATCATAATATACTAGTAGTTCTGCGAACAGTAGACCTCGCGAGCACAGACTTTCTTATGATTGTATCATAATCAACCGGTAGATGGCGCCGCAGCCAACTGTTAGAGATATTTATTTAGAATTAAATTTTAGAGAAAATATTTTCCCTTTAATTGAAAACGCCGTTTACTAAAAATTCCCCGGGATCGTAGAAACTGTACACCAACCATCGTCAAGATTATTTGAAAAATACGACCTGTTTGCGAGTACCAACATCCGGACGGATGAAAGCAAATTTGTCTAGTCAATGCAAAGAATTCGTTCGCTTCGCTCACTCGGTCAATTAAAGCAGGTGATGACTTGCCTAAACGGGCTTGCTACTACCGGCGTTATGCTTTTTAATACTTTCGCACTTGGAGTTTTTTGGTACTTGCGTTTTGCGTCTCCACTCCCGGACTGCCAATTAGGCAACTTGATGGTCATGGTCTTATTCAGCCCTTGGGAGTATTGGCGGTGTAGCCCCTGCGCCGTATAAAACCTTGAGTTTTTGTAGATCACATTTTAATTAAATATTTCGAGCCAATTTTTTAATCATAAATATCACGACCACTTTGAACTAGAACGCCTTTGATCCCGTATCGAGGCTCCATGAGAGCAGAAATGTATAGATCAGTTGCTATTGATGGAATTGTCAGACGATTCCGAGTAAACCATGGGCACCAATTTGTACTGGTCGATGATAATGCGCCCGTCCATCGAGCTCAACGAGTCAATGCTGCTCTCCGAGAATACGACATCACAAGGTTAGACTGGCCTGCCGACTCGCCTGACTTAAACCCAATAGAGCACGCGTGGGATGCTTTTAAGCGAGCTGTTTGGACCCGTCAGCCACGTCCCCAGACAGTGCTAGAGCTCTGGAAAGCCGCTATTCAAGAATCTGTCCCATTCTTTAATAGCGGCTATCCAGCATGCCCAGGATCACCGCATGTGTTCAAACCAGGGGAGGATTTATATTATGTTGAATATAAACCTTTTATTAATAAATTGTTGATTGAATTTAATTAAAAAAAATTTCATCTTATGTTAATGCTAGATCACAAACTTTTTTTGATGCGTGTATACTGCCATTTTCACAAAGAAGGGCTGATAAATCTTAAACATACATACATTTACCCGTAGATTCGCCAGTCGCCATATTTGCCCAATAATTCAATAGATTTCTCAGAAAACATACTTTTTTTCTAGGAATAGCGACATGTATGACCCCTCAGCTGTCGTTGACCAGGATAACAATTGATTTTCTTTTGTGTCTAGTTCCTGTTACAGCTGAAGGAGTGCTTAAATTAGTTAAATATGTTTCAGAAAATAATGTCTCATAAACTGGACTGGCCTGAACGGTACTCCGTGGAAAAGTTTCTGCCATTGCTGACTAAGTGGCATCTCCAGGAAAGAGTACCTTGCAGAACAATTAAACCTGTTGCTATCAAGAAAAAGAGAACACCTAAAGGCATGTGTATATTAAGTGTTCCTAATTTAGATTAAATTATTATAAGAATATTTGTTTATATATGTATTGCAGCTAAGTAGATAGTTATTATATAAACTGACTAGCTGCGCCCCGCGGTTACACTCGCGTGGTGATGGATGATGATGATGATAAGTGTCACGTGTGTTAATTAATATTCTATTCTACCTTATCTACCTCCACAACAATTTCATCATAATTGGTCCATTTGAGGATGTACAAGTTACAAACATAAAAACACACTAACAAACTTTCGCCTTTATTATATTAGTGTGAAGTGTGATAGGTAAGAGTTTGACCACAAGCTTAACATTCAGTCAGCGATTATGCGCTCGAAAGTACTATACCATTTGACCTAGAATGACATTATGTTCTCATTGTTAGTTCCTTATCTAACACTCAAAAACATTATTCATAAAAATCAATTACATTTATACAAAGTAATAGTAGAAAGCCACTTCCTAATGGTTTACCGAACATAGCCTGTAATATTATGTTTAATACCAGTGGTACTTTATTTCCACATGTTTAATCGTGTCATCGTATAATGCATAACATGGACGCATAAGGTCACACTATCACCAACTATACACAACACTGAAAAAATAATTATTTATTTATTTGATTATAACCGAGCAGCATGATGCTGATGTGCCTACATCCTACTGTGTGGAAATATTGTAATGTCCACTAATACACTGTTTCAGTTCACTGGCTTAGAGGTAATTATTAAATGATGTTCGTTTATATTTTCAGGTGTTCCAAGTTTTGAAGTAGTGTGGGCTGACATAGATGGTCAATATGACGCTTTGATTCCTGATGATCAGTATGAAGGTAAGAACAAAAATATCATAGGTAACAGTATATAAGTAGACCTACGTAGATAATGTTGTATACAAATATACATGCTGATTATACAGCTTTAAGTAATACCATTTTATGCTTTTGCAGAAAATGAAGACCGCTCAGAGCCTTGGACATCTATAGAGCGCCAAGATCTTATGCGGCAATACTATCCAGAGCTAGTTGACTCTTATGAGGAATCTATCAAGAAACCACCCAAAGAAAAGAAAACAAGAGCTCGAAAGAAGAAAGAGAATAACGAAACTGAGAATATAGAAAAAACAGATAAACCTAAAAGAAAATATAACAGGAAACCAAAAACTACCGCAGTCGATATTTTGAATAGTTCCAAGAAAGCTGTAGAACTTAACTCGAGCAAGCTCAACGTTAGTGTTAAGGTGAATCAACTGAAGAGAAAAATAAAGTCTAATAATCTAACAAAAAAAGTCGCGCAGAAAACAATAGACAGTTTTATAGCGAGGAAACGAAAAAGGTCTTCGATAAAAGCCGTAGAATCGTTGCATGGTAGTTTCAGGAATATGTCATTGGCTGATAACGATATGGAAGTATTAACTGATAATAAGGAAAACGAACAGCCAAGCAGTTGGCTGAACATGTTCAGTAATAGTATCGAAGAGAACGAAGAATATGACTTATCTGATATTGTTGAAAAAATCATATCGAAACCGTCTACTACAAAGACTGTTAAAGTAAATAACAAATTAGTCAAACTGGTATTTGACAACATAACTTATTCTCCAATTAAGATAACAAATAGGAAGAATGCATTGAGTGAAATTCATAATCACTGTTCTACGCCAAAAGATAGTCCGGTTCGTAGATCAGTTTTTAGTACCAAATTCGGTTCGGACAGTTTGAATAATTCCATCGTGTCCAGAGTGAATACCAGTTATTTCTTTGATAAATTGACTGAAGATGGTGATGCTTTTGAAATGTCTATGCAACATAAAAGTGCTGTTATTAATTTAGAATGTGAAACGACAGTGGAGTACAGTTTACCTGATGTGATAATGTGAATCTAATAAAGCTTTTAGCATATTATATATTTGAATGTTTGTATCTACCGGTTTTGCATTGAACAAAAACATACGACATCGATGCGTCTGAGACTGTATCGAAAATATTGTAATAATATTTTTTTTATCTATACATTTATTTTCTAGTCTAGCCCTTTTGCAAGAGACAGTCGAGATTCGCATTACCGTATTGCAAGATACTCCCTTTGAGAAGCAACAGTGCATTGCTGTGTTAGGGTGTGAAGGGCATTTTTTTTAACGTGTGGGGAATGCACTTACACATTGCCGCCAAACCCGGGGGGATTCAACGGGGTATGTCGGACTCGTCAAATAAGCACCAACTTCGCGGTTCGCGGCCCCGGCGGCGTTGGCCCTCCCATGAGGACCCCATCCCAGTGGGATGTAGCAGGAGGCACGCGAAAACACCGCGCGCGCCATCTCGAGGTCTTTAAAAGGTGTAGAGGTAATCTCTCTCTCCCTCTCCGCAGCCACCTTCTGCGATACGACCCGTTCGCATTCGAATTCTAATTCTAGCCCCGCGTTCCACGACCTATAACTCTCCACCATGGCTTTAAGGAATGATGGAAGTGAGAGATCATCCCCCACCACTGCGATGAGGTCATGGCGCTCACTCTCCCAAGCTGGGCACTGCTCGAGCGTGTGCTGCGCCGTATCCTCATCACAGCTGCAATGACGGCACTCTGGTGTCGGTTCCCTTCCGGCGATGCGACACAGGTACTTCCCAAAGCACCCGTGGCCCGTAAGAACTTGTGCCAACCGGAAGGTAAGTGACCCGTGTTCCCTGTCCAACCAATCCTGGAGGAAAACTGCAGTGAAGGGCACTGCAGTAAGTGAAATTACTGGGGTTGGAAGAGACTCAGAAACCAATATCTTGGAGTGATGAGCGCATTACCATACTATGCAAAACCTCTGAGTGGCTCTACTGACTTAGAATGTGGTCATGTCATGAGCGTGATGTTTCATATTTCACCATCAGTGGGCCTAGCACGAATAACTGCGTGTAACGTATCGCGTCGTTCACGTGAAACAGGGGGCCTGTACGAAGCGTAAGTGTAACGTAACGTCTTCACGTGAAACAGTAAAATCTGTCTGTATATCTGGATACAGACAGAATTTACGTAGTGCCTACGTAAATTCATCTGTCGTGGTTTAGTGATGGATATATAGTCTGATTCATCTATGGTTTAGTGGCCAAATAAATTACATACGTAGTAAACTCATCTGTCGTGTAATTTAAAAATGGAACGGCCCGATTTCTCCGAAACATGGCAACCAAAGGAGAGTAACTTATCAAAGGTTTTATCTACGAATAAAGACTTATTATTTATTCGTAGGGTTTTATTTAAATTTCGAACTAAATTGCAAATAGAAAGCTGTATATTAAGAAACAAGTACAATTTGAAAAAAATAATACCGACTTCCATTCTATTCAGTTATTGGAGTGTAACTCAAAATCTACTGGAGAGAATTTGATGAAATTTAAATGGGACCACACGGGAAGTACCAGCTTTCAAACAAAAAAAATTGAAAAAAGAATTTTGAGAATCGGTTCACCCTATCGAAAGTTACAAGAGGTAACAAACATTTAAAAAAAATACAGTCGCATTGAGTACCTCCTCCTTTTGGAAGTTGGTAGAAAAACAAATAAAAAACACAGGACACAACCGCAAGAAAAAATATTGTTGTTCTCATTTTCATTGTTCGTCATTGATTTTGAAAATAGGGTTCGCTAATCTGGTGTGATAGTGAACACACGTATTAGTGAGACTGGTTACAGTGTTTGAGTGAAAATACATCCATTTTGATCCATTTTTCTTTTCCTGAGGCATATATTATTAACTTTTAAATAGGTGGTTTTGTGTGCTTGTTTTATAGGGGAAATGGCCCTGACCCGCCGGATCCTCCGGATTCGGACTTGCCATTAGCTGTTTGTACGTCTTCGTCACATAGTTTGACGGCGACAAAACTCCAACGTAGGGACGAGGATCAAGGTTGTCCTCGTAATAAATTAATTACAGATAGCGAGACAGCGTCTGCATCAATTCAAACTGTGTACTGTGTAATCCCTCAATCGTAGTTGACGGCATAAGATCTTACGAGTCGACTGACTCGGGACCTTACATTGTTCTGACCTCTTACTTAGCTGCAGGCACAGAGATCAGGCCAATCAAATTTGGGCAATTCTTACACACTAATAAAATTGCTGTCAAAGTTGTGTTAAGAGAGTAGGGCGAAACAAAATTTCTGTCACTTTTAAATGTGCATTGGGCGCTAATAAGTTCTTAGATAATCCCATGCTAAAATCGAACAATTATGAGGGTTCCATCCCTAAATACAATGTGACTCGAATGCGCCTAGCGCGGGAGTGTAACGTACTCGTATCGTTGACATATTCAGTACAAACTATCAGTTATCTGTGCCACAGTCGTACTAGATAAATTATAGTTTGTACTGAATACATCAACAATACGAGTACGTTACACTTTAGCAAATGTTCGTGCTCGGGCCCCTGTAGATATATTTACACTAATGCAATTCTATCTCCTCCCAGTAACTATTTATTTAGTTTGCCTGTGACATCCTTTGTACTTATGTTCTGTGTTTGTTCCTTAGGTTTGTATGCTCGACGTTTGTATACGATGCAAAATGTATGATCCAGAAGCCGATCAATCTTCCCTACACCGACCAGTCTCCTTCCTTTTTTCTACTCTATCCACGCGCTGTTGGCGGAATTGCGGCAATACCGCAGAGGCTAATCTAAGAAATAGAATAGATTTTGCAAATTACATGTGGAAAGTGCAAGAGATGGACCTAAGTATAGACCTACGTATGCCTCGGCTTCGCTTTGGCCTACATTTACACGTTCGTCCATCAATGCCTCTTGCTGGCTGCTGCAGTTATAATATTACCTATGCACTATTAGGTACTACTATTATGCATATTATGCAACTTAAATTCTAAGCCACGTTTCATCTCTCTATAGATATCAGAAAGATGAAAAATACCGTTTTGTAGGCTTTTTGAGTAGAATTACAACCTCGAACACTGTATTGCTGTATTAAATTTATAGCAACGATAAGCTTGTAAATTCGCAAGTACCGTTGCTGCGAAGGTGACTCGGGCTGCGATTCGAGCGCGTCAGGCGCTAACAGTCCATGGTTCGAGTCTCAGCCAGTTCAATTAGGCTTTTATACTTTTCGTTTGTTTTTGTTTTCTAATATGAGTAACATTTTTTAGGCCCATATATTCTTATTCATATTCTGATTAGGGGTGCCTGCACTGACGTCCCGCTTGGAGTGTATTGTATCCCCCGCCAGCTACCCGATTTTTTTTTTTTTTTTTTTTAGAACGGACTAATGCTGTTTGCCTCTACCGGCATTTACAGCGTCACCGGACGGTTGGCGAGCGCAGATGGCACTCAGCCAGATGCGGGCGCAGAGGGCGCACCGCCTAAGGCGAGCGTTGAAGACGCTTCGCCGCAAGGAGAGGAGTAGGCGACTTGCTCAAGGGCACCACTAGGGTACGGACCTCGGCTTGGGCCGTCGCCAGGAGAGAGGGGAGTAGGAGAGAATCGCCCCGGTACATAAGTGTACCGTTGAAAGTGGGCCCTATGAATTTTAACTCTACGACTATTTGGAGAGAATCTAACCAAGACATAACTTTTGCCTCGAGCTCGCCGGCGAGCTCGGTGTTTGACTGTGTTTACCACTAAATCATAACCTTGTGTACCTCGCCTCCTCCCATTTCCGCGACATGGGTCCACACCGCGACCAGGATCGTCGCGTTGTGCACTCATGACTGTACTTTGGGTGGGGCTACAATAAGAATGTGTAATACCTCGCCCACAGCCATGGTGGCTGGGACTACATAGAAAACCAGTGTTACCTCGTCCGCAGCCATTTGCTGGGCCGGAGGATACATCGCGACCGGGGCCGCGGTGTATATTCCCACCCGCACCGTGGCTGGGACTACAATCGTGAGTGTGTGAATTACCTCGACTGCGACTGGGGCTGCGAAGAAGATCTCGGCCGGAGCCTACAATGCGATCGGGATCACAGCCCTGGTCGGGTCTACAACCATTACCAGGGGTTCCCTTGGGACGACGCTAAAGCTGCCGAAGTAACGGCTGCGATGGGGTCGTCCGGGTCACCCAAAATATGCCTTGGACGGCGACGGGGGGGCAGCTACCCGAGCCATCCAACTCCTTTATATAACGGAGTATGACCCTGGGTCGCTGGCACAACCCATGTGACCCATATATTATTTATGTTGTAATAAAAATAGCCTGTAGGTATTATTAGAATTTATGCGCAATACGATAATAGGCGATAGGCATGCGATTTGAGCGTAGATACCTATACATAAAGAGAAAATAATATAATTATTATGAATGTAAACGTATTTTTTATTTTTGCATCGCTAACCCTAGAGGGTGTGTAGTTCAGAAATGTTTAATATGAATATAATATTTCTGGTGCTATTCACTCGACTCGGTGAAAATAAACATAAAAACTAACATAACGTAGCACAACTTATTCAAACACAACATAAGAATTCGTCACACCTATATTATCGTTAGTAACTATAGCCTGGCACGGTATAGTATACCCATAGCCTCGAAGGAGTAGGCAGTGTTGTTTTTAAACACCTAGGTACGTTTCGCACGGGACACTGTTCCAGAATCCGGACTGTTAAAAAAAGTTTTACTTAAAAAAAAGTAATTCATAATTAGAAAACAAAACACAAACAAACACAAGAACACCTGCACCTCCACAAGAGAATCGGAATATTTGCTTGCCAGTAGTAAATATTTTTCAAGATATTGCCAAGTAAGTGTATGTTTTATTAAATATTTCTGAATATTATTATCGCATTTCATTTTCTTTATTACTTTATAGTTACGAGTAAATTCAGAAATTATAATTTAGACAAACAAGTAGATAATAAAACTTATGGTTCTTTTTTATTAGGTCATTTAAAAAGTAAATATTATATAATATTTTATAAAGTGTTAATAATTCCCCATCACTAGTCATGGCATGACCAACTGTAACGTTAGGATCGCATTCTTTCGTTGGCCGCACTCTAGATGGCATCATAATATTGTGCTGCCAAGAAAGTAAGGAGGAATTTATAAAATAAAACGCTTGATAAATGGATTACATTTTTTTAACGGGAATAATAGATATAGGTACGAACGAAGCAAGTTAATTAAAAGCTTGGAAATTAAAAAAAAAAAACTATGTTGTTAGCCAATCACGCCTTAATGGATTTGGATGAAATTTGTATAGATTATTCCCGGGATTAGCACATAGGCACTTTTTATCCCGATTCAACGGGTATTTCTCTAGGGATCGCGATAAAATACTTACACTAAACATGTAGGTATTTTTGTTTTTTCAATAGGGAGTTCTAAAGCTTGTATTGAGTTTTTATATTGCTAAGTTTAATAGACTCAAAACTCGGTACAAATAACTGTAAAATACACACTTGTTTCTCCAAATCAACCCATGGAGGGGGTGCTGAGGAGTTCTAAAATTTGTATGTAATTTATTATGAATCAGTTAAAACTCGATGAATAATGGAAATCTCTATGAAAAATGTTGAAGGCATAGAAGAATAAGTTATTGTTCTAAGGTTGAAGGTAAATAATGTAAGAGGGGGTTTAATAAAGTTCTGAGATTTTAATGGAAACAGAAATATCTGTTTCATTAAACATTTGATGAAAATAAAGCTAACCTAAATAATGACCTAAGTATGTACATATTTTTTAATATTAACGTACCATATCGTCACGCTTACATATCCTCCAAGGGGTAAGCAGGCGTGTATATTTAATCACCCACGTTACCCCAGATATGTTTTTGGTAATGTTTCTAATGCATATTTTTGGTCCCATGTAATAGGGGCGAGCCTATTGCCATCTACGGGGGACTGTTCCAGACTCCAGACTGCCGTTGAGAATTTCTTTTTTTGAAATTACCAACAATTGTCTCCAAAGCAGCGCTTCCACCGAGACAGTTAATCCAATTTATTTTATGGAACAACATCCACACAACATCTTCAGGTCCTAAACTAGGCTGAGTCTGTACTATAGTAACCTGATGACCGATATACATATTTACTTACATACTTATACATACACAGACAAAGGTCAAACACACACATGTTCATGAACACCCATGTTGAACCTGTCAGGGGATCGAACCTAGGACTAGCGGCACAGAAGGCAAGGATCTACTATGATATTTTTTTTGTCGCAGGGAAATCTTGTAGATACCTACCACCCGCCTCGGGGGGAGCACGATGGTTTATGTGGGAGTCTACCATACCCACTAAAACACTGCGGTGTCCATCGCTGCCAGTTATGGCGGGAACGCGGGAAAAATTTCGCACACGGCCGCGAATCCGCCGCGGCTGTCCGTTGTCGGACCCCGCTCCCTTGCGGCACGCCAGGGCATATGGCGTACCGCCTCGGGGGACCAAATCCGCAAATGGACGTCAGACTCCCCCGAGACTGGGCGCCTGAGGTCCCCCTACGATGGGTCAGGTGAGTAGCCCCATCGCCTCTCAATACCGACAGTTCTCTTCCCCTGCGGCCCCACCGCGTCCGCCATCTAACGGTGGCGGCCGCGGAAGGCAGGGAGAACGGCTCACAGTAATACCGGCACTCCTCTTCCGCCGCGGACTCCAACTCTCAGCCGCGGTGCCGCCCATACGACACCGCAGCACGCCTCAGTTGCGGTGACGCCCATACACCATCGCAACCTACAGTGACCGCTCCCATGTGGACTTGCACTTGGAGGACCTGTCCCTCCTCGGACCCGCCAGGTATCTCCTATCACTGGTTAGCACATTGGTTCCACTTAGCATTACGGTGGTGACCCCAAGCCACGGCTACGGAGCCCCCCCGTCACGGCAAGGCGGGAACCCTTCAGCTGGAGGGATCTACTAACTGATGAGCCTGCGGACCAGTTAGATATTTCTCATCATTAGTAATATTTGTTTTCATATAATATTTATTCTCTGTTCAGTGGTTGAAAAGTTAACTTAAATTATAAGCCACTAGTTGCACCCCGCGGTTTCACCCGCGTGTTGATGAATGATGATGATGATGAAGCTACACCACTATGGAATTCGTGGAGCTGCTCTGAATCTTGTAGAATCATACTTATCTGATAGGCAGCAAAAAGTTGGCATTAATGGCGTGACATCTTCTGGATCTTTGGTCAGAATGGGGGTTCCACAGGGGTCGATCTTGGGTCCGTTCTTATTCTTAGCATATATCAATGACTTACCACATATGGTTGAGGGCCTTGCTGACATAGTTCTTTTTGCGGATGATACTTCTCTGATTTTTAAAGTAGATAGGAAAGATAGAGAACTAGTTCAAGTCAACAACGCGTTAACTATTGTTTCAAATTGGTTCGCCGCAAACAACCTGCTTCTCAACGCAAAGAAAACGAAATGTTTAAAATTTTCCATGCCTAATGTAAGACATATAGAGCCAAACGTATTACTCGACGGAAATAAATTGAAAATTGACAAGGCAATAGTCTTTCTAGGTATTAGCATAGACTCTAAATTACAATGGGGTCCTCATATTGATGCACTATCTGGAAGACTGAGCTCAGCTGCATATGCGGTTCATAAAATTAGGCAATTGACAGATATAGCTACTGCTCGACTGGTCTACTTTGCTTACTTCCACAGTATAATGTCATATGGTATCCTGCTGTGGGGGTCAGCGGCGGACATAGAGACAGTTTTTATATTGCTAAAGCGGGCAGTTCGAGCCATCTACGAAATGGGTCCCCGCGAATCCTTAAGACAAATGTTCAAAGAAATTAATATATTAACTCTTCCATCTTTGTATATCCTAGAAAATATAATGTACGTTCTGTTACAACCCTAATATCTGCCGATCTTGCAATCGACCACACTCGCATTCTAGCGATTGACGTCAATGCATTTCAACAAGTCAGCAATATTGTTTTGTATATAAACCCATAATTTTTGGATATTATGGTCATTCATTGTTATTCAATTTTACAAGGTTACTCTGCCTCTCATCAGTAATAGTAGTGCGCGATTATTTAAAAACCCGAGTGATCCAACAAGGAGTAAATAAGTGAAAAGTGTAAATAATAGTAATAAAAGTGTTAATAAATCTGTGTTTCCATAAATCTTGTTTTTTTTAAAACAAGTCGGGAACCTAGTCTAACATTATTGGTGTCAGAACAAAAGGGATAATTACTGTCCCCTGGTCGCCCCTACCTGACGAGGGTCCTCCTGCACTTTCACGACGTTTGGTCTCATCGCATGTGGCTCTAAGTTGGCCATTGCACGCTACTGCCTACCGCCAGCTTGTTTACGCCACTGCATCGCCGCTACCGAGCCCGTCAGCCTAGCTCCACTGTGTATTCACATCACACCGAGCTACCCCTGCTGACCCTTGGCTCGAAAACTACACGTGGCTCCACTGTGTTGTGGGTCACCTACCCTTACACCGAGTCACCCTGCTGATTGGGACTTCAAGAGTAACCAGCCACCCTACTCTACTCTTCCCTTGAGACGCCTGCCAAGCTCCAAGCCATCCACGAGGCTCTGAGGGAATCCATTATCACGCGCATACTGCCCGTGATCACCGAGGTCATCGCACCGGCGCCTTGTATTGTGTAACACGATACACTCCACCTGGTCAACCGACGCGACGGCTCGTGCCGTAACCCGACTCCGCATAGCTAACTCCAATGACGTCTCGACTATTCATCGTTCTGTAAGTGATTTTACAATTATTGTTTTCTGTTTTGTCTGAGTACTTTGTGATTGTTTTTTCTATTTTCTAATACTTATTTAACAATGGTTAACGAGAGTCTTAAAGGTGATAAAAAAATGTCTTCCAGCAGTTCCTTAGTACCTTTAGAGGAAAATATTAATTTCGGGGTCCTTACTAAATTCATTAAGCCTTTCGATGGTGATAAAAATAAATTAACTTCGTTTTTGCGTAATTGCGAAAGTGCATTGTCGTTAGCTTCAATTGCACAAAAGGACATTCTATTTAAATACATATTGTCACAATTCGAAGGTAATTATAGCACTACGGAAAAGGAACTTTTAGCAATCATCTTTGGAACTCAAACTTTCAGACCTTACCTCTACGGTAGGAAATTCAAGATCGTTACTGATCATCGTCCTTTAATCTGGCTCATGAACTGCAAAGACCCCAGCAGCAAACTTGTTCGCTGGAGATTAAAACTCGAAGAATTCGACTACCAAATTAGCTACAAACAAGGTAGAATTAATTCAAACGCTGATGGACTCTCTCGTCCTCCCATTAATGCTATCAATAATTTTGACATAGACCTAACAGATAACCTAAATTACGAATCATTCTTAAAATCACGTTCAAGCCCTACCAACTACGATACCCAAGTTTTTTAATACAACCAAAATCTTTAAAAGACGTCATGCCCTATAATTGCCTATCCGACTTCAATTGATCTTGATGAATCCAACTTATACTGTAAAGATATTCTTGACCTTCTTGAAGATAAAGAAGACTTCATAAAATCTGAAAAGGAACTACATCACGTAAAAATTTCTACAGTCAATAATAAGACTTTCTTCCATCTCTTCACTAAAGTACACCACTTTGAGTCAGCCACTTATAAAGACTTATTTAATGTCCTGAAAGAATTACAAAACCAACTTGTCATATTTCATTCCGAAGTCAAAGAAATCGCTTTATCGGACTTTGCCAACCCTTTCGATAAGTTGAAATTCCTCCTCATCTATGAGATGATAGCTTATATCTTTCACAGAACCCAAATCAAAGTAAATGTTTACCATAACACAGTTCGATATCCTACCCCAAGCGAAGTCCCTATCATCCTGAAAGAAAATCACGATTCTCCTATCGGTGGTCATATAGGTTCAAACCGAATGTATAATAAATTAAAGGATACCTTTTATTGGAAAGGTATGAAAAGCGAAATAGAGAGATATGTTCGAAACTGCACATCCTGTCAACAAAACAAAGCACTTCGAAAAACCAACAAAGCTCCCATGGAGATCACTACCACATCTTCTGAGCCTCTGCAACGAATCTGCACCGATATAGTTGGTCCACTTCCTGAGTCTGGTTCTGAAGGGTACAGGTACATCGTCACGTTTCAAGATGATTTAACTAAATATTCCATGGCCTATCCTATCGTTGAATCTACAGCAGAACAGACATCTCAATGTCTCATTAAATTCATCAGCCATTACGGGATTCCAAAAACCATTCTTTCAGATCAAGGTGTTCATTTCATTGCCGATGTATACAAACAAGTTGCCACTTTCTTCAAAATCAAACATTTATTCTCATCGCCATACCATCCTCAGACAAACGGTGCTCTTGAGAGAAGTCATGCTACTCTAAAGGAATACCTTAAGTCCTATGTCAATGAAAATCAAAACGACTGGCATAAATTCATACCTACTGCTATCATTTCATATAACTCATGTGTGCATTCATCTACTAACTTTACACCTCATGAATTATTATTTGGTTGCAAGCCTAACATTCCCAGCTCCATCTATGATATTGATCCTACAGCTACTTATCCTGACTACATTAAAACTTTAAAACAAAAGTTAATCAACTCTAGAAACATAGCTCGCGAAAACATCCTTCGAAACAAAGAAAGATCAAAAGCATATTATGACAAACATGCTAAAGACGTTACCTACAATGTCGGAGACATGGTCTACCTAAAACAACACCATAGATTACGCAAAGCACTGTCCTCAATATGGAAAGGTCCTTTTCGAGTCCTTAAGGTCCATAATAATAACAATGTCACACTTCTTGTTAATCGTAGGCATATACGTTATCATTTCGATCAAATCAAGTTAGCTCATGAAAATCCTCTTCCAGGGCCATCACGCCAGGAGTCGTCTCCGTCTCCAACTCCAATCTAACGTCGCCTATCGTCAACAGTCCCGGTCTTTACTTTGACCCTCTAGGTACTCTAAGATATTATAATAACTATTGGAATGTTTTAACGTTTACTGATATTTCTTACTTTAAGCCTCATCTAGAAACTATTTATAAAATGTTAGCGAGTTCTAAACGTATTTGCTATTCTTATCCTGATATTAAGATAGATTGCTCTAATGTTCTTAGTCCTTTAGAAACCTTATATTATAGTGTTCATTCTAATTATAATTCTCTATCTCATCTTATTAATAATAATACTAGCTCTAGACCTAGACGATCCGCTTGGTTCGGTATAGGGGGTCCTATCCTTAAACAGCTATTCGGTTCTCTCGATGAAGACGATGCCAAAGCTTTCACTGACGCCATTAACGCGGTCCAGGATGATCAACGTCACTTGGAAGCTAAGTTAATGAAACAGAACATCCATATTATTTCATCTACTATTTCATCTTTTAATAATACGATTCAAAGGTTAAACCATAACGAAGTCGCACTTAACGAAAACATGGTTAAACTTGACTCAATTCTAGAAACGATTTCAACCAGCACCAATAAACTCGAAGTTACCTCGCATCTCGCAATGACGTTCAGTGCATTAGAAAGCTCTCTCATGATTCTTCATTTTAAACTGAAAGATCTTATAGATTCTATACTTTTCGGTAAACAAAATGTAGTACATCCTTCTATACTAAGTCCCATGCAATTGCTTAACGAATTAAATTCAAGAAACAACGATCTAATTCGCAACTTTCCAATCGAGCTAACTCTAGATAACATTCATATTCTCATAGATATAGCAGATGTATCTTCTTTCGTTAGCGATAGTAAATTAGTATTCGTAGTAAAAATACCCTTAGCTTTGCTCGTAGATTATAATCTCTATCACATTTATGCTCTCCCTACACCTCATGATATTCATAAACCAAACTCTTTTGCTTTAATAAGCCCATCCACAAAGTACTTAGCAATAACTGAAGACAAATTGACGTATTCTGCAATGGACGACCTAAGTGAGTGTAAATTGATGGAGAATAACTATTATTTGTGTAAATTAGCTAATGTACAATCTAGTGTTTCAAATCCTATCTGTGAAGTGCTTATTTTCAGTGAATTTCTAAGTGATATCCCAGACTCTTGCAGTTACAAACTAATGTACGGTAATGTCGATATCTGGCAAAAACTAATGAACAATAAGTGGATTTACGTTCAGTCAGATATCGCTAGGCTATCTATTAATTGCAATGGTAATATTGTCGATCATGACGTAGTCGGAACAGGAATATTAACTGTTCCTAAACATTGTAAAGCATATCACAAACTACTGCAGTTTGTTCCCAGTAATGAATACGAAACAAAAATTTATATACCATCACCTAACTTTAACATCATCAACGATGATTGTTGTTCGAAAATAAAAATTAATAATAGTATTCCATATTTAGCTCCAATAAGATTGTCTCATATAAATCTGGACTCCTTACAATACGCGACTCATAAACTAAACCAATTCAATGACGAGTTGACAGAGATCGAAAATCAGCCTTATCACATTAAATATGGATACTAGTTCAGCATCTTGACAACATTGTTATCCTTATCTGTTTTTTCATTTTTGTCTTATAAACTTTATTTGTGTATTTGCCCTGAACGCAGAGCTACTACTTCCGGATGTTGTGTTAAAATATTTAATAAATGCTATTCAATGCCTCAGTCTCATATTCATTCTAGGTCAAATGTTGAGATGACCACTATTGGACACAACTCTGAAACTTCTAGTTCTGACTCTAATTCTATGTCTAATGTTTCTATGTCATCTCCAAGAAGGAATCTTGAAATATAATTAAATTTATGTCTGGTACTTTTCTTATTCTATTGCTAAACCGTTATGTTTACAATGTTAATTTTAATTGTTCTAGTTCATTGCTACTATCTACTTAATTGTTAGTTTTACTTTTCAATTAATTTCTACTATCTAATCGTTAATCTTATTTTTCATTGCAACTTTCTAATTGTTTACTACTTTGTTACTATTCCATTATGTCTCTTAGTCCTGTATTTCATTGTTGTAATCTCTGTTGGATCAATCCTTACTCACATACTATCCGTTTAGTATGTTCCGTCTTAAAGGGGGGAAATGTTACAACCCTAATATCTGCCGATCTTGCAATCGACCACACTCGCATTCTAGCGATTGACGTCAATGCATTTCAACAAGTCAGCAATATTGTTTTGTATATAAACCCATAATTTTTGGATATTATGGTCATTCATTGTTATTCAATTTTACAAGGTTACTCTGCCTCTCATCAGTAATAGTAGTGCGCGATTATTTAAAAACCCGAGTGATCCAACAAGGAGTAAATAAGTGAAAAGTGTAAATAATAGTAATAAAAGTGTTAATAAATCTGTGTTTCCATAAATCTTGTTTTTTTTAAAACAAGTCGGGAACCTAGTCTAACAGTTCGTAAAAATATAAAGAAGTTTAGAATAAATAGTGATATGCATAATATTAATACTAGAAATAAGGATAGGATAGCTGTATCTAAATTTAGACTCACGAAAACTAAAAATAAGTCCTTCTTAGGAAATTGTGTACGTTTCTATAATAAAATCCCGAAAGACATTACTGAGCTCACTGAAGGGAAATTCAAGTTACGTGTCAAAAATATACTAATGAAAAAAGCCTATTATAAATTGAGTCACTACTTAGAAGACAAAGATGCCTGGAAGCTTTCCACTTCTGCCTAATAGCCAACTATTGAATAAATTTGTTATTTTAATACTACTCATATTATGTAACCTCAATGTACAAAGACTTGAAAAAATAATGGCCCACGAGTTTCTTGCTGCTTCTTCTCGGCGGTGGTTCTTTTCCGAAGACAGCGGTAGAATCATTTAAAAATTTTGACGTTCATAAGAGTGTCTATGATGCCTAAACTGAATAAATAATTTTTGAATTTTGAATTTTCAAAGAAAGAATCCTGTTTGTTAATACAGCACCTCATCTACCTCCATACCAAATTTCATCATATTTGGCTAATTTCACCGGCGTGGTGATGGATGATGATGATGAAAAGTATTCTATGTGTTAATCCAGCGCCTCCTCTATACGAAATTTCATTCAATTTGTCCCAGTTCACCCGCGTGGTGATGGATTATGATGACGATGATGATGATGAAAAGTATCCTGTGTGTTAATCCAGCGCCTTATTCACCTCCATACCAGCTTTCATTAAAATTGCCTTCGCCGTTTGAGCGTGAAAGAGTAACAAACATCCATACATCCATATTCACAAACTTTCGCGCTTATAATATTAAGTAGGATATTTGCTTATTTCTAAAAAAGACCGTGTTTAGGACTCCTTTTATAGTAGAATAGCAACATCTGACACTCTGTAATCGTTACTAGCAAGGATAAGCTTATATCGATCTTATTCTTTAAATTCTGGTGACTCAGGCCGCGACTGTGCGCGAGAGATGCTCAGTCTAAAATTCGAGTTCCAGCCAATAGATTTTCTTTTACGTACAATTTCTTTGTTTTTGTTTTCTAATATGAGTCGGTAAAACTTTTAAGACTATTACAAATATATCCTGTACTGATTTATACGCAATACAAATGTTAATAGGCGATATACACGAGATTCGAGTCACCTATTAGGTATATTTAACTAAAAAATGATTCATTCAAAACTAGCTGAACCCCACTATTTTACCCGCGTGGTGATGGATGATGATGGTGATGATGAAAAGTATCATATTATGTGCTTCCCCGGGAAACATCAACAACTTTGCCAAATTTGATTATGATCCGTTCAGCCGTTTAGTCGTGATAAGGTAACGAACAGACACAGAGACAGAAAGTTTTGTTTTTTTTTCTAAAATAAATATAGCCTTAGTTACTTCTTATAACATCTGGCAGTGAAAGTCCCGTTAAAACCGGTTCACCCGTTCCAGAGATTAGCCGGATCAAACAGACAGACAGAAGTTTTTTTTATATAAGGGCATGACTTAGCATCGAGCATCTGAGACATGCGGGGGTTCACCTACCGAGGCTCCTGTCTATGTTATACACATTATGCATCAGTCACTCATACTTGCCTCCTGACTTAATGAAAACGACAGTAGTACCTATCATTAAAAACAAGACAGGAGATATCTCAGATATGGGGAACTACCGTCCGATCTCCCTAGCAACAATTGCTGCTAAAATATTGGACGGATTGCTTGATTCTTGTTTAGAACAATATTTGGACCTGCACGATGCTCAGTTTGGGTTCCGGCCCGGACTATCAACTGAGAGTGCTATTTTAAGTCTCAAGCACACCGTTCAATATTACACTAGTCGCAAACACCGGTATACGCCTGTTTCCTCGACCTTTCCAAAGCATTTGATTTTGTATCGTATGATATGCTATGGAGTAAGTTGCGAGACAGGTGTATACCGGTGGAAGTCTTGAATATCTTGCAGTATTGGTACGCTAACCAAACAAACAGTGTAAAGTGGTCTAACACGCTCTCTCAGCCGTACAGATTGGAGTGCGGGGTGAGACAGGGCGGGTTGACGTCTCCCAAGCTCTTCAATATATACATAAATGATCTCATAGTCGGTCTCAGCAGCATGCGTGTCGGATGTAGGGTGGATGGTGATAGTATTAACAACATCAGTTATGCGGATGACATGGTGCTGCTGAGTCCGTCAGTGGGAGCGCTCAGAGAGATGCTGAGGATGAGTGAGAGCTATGCCGCTATTCATGGTCTGACATATAATGTCAAAAAAAGCGAATACATGGTATTTAAGGCCGCCGGTAAATGCCCTGAAAGTATAGCTATGTCAATAACCTTAAATGGCTTTAATTTAAAAAGAGCACTTAAATTCAAATATTTAGGGCATTTTCTTACTGACGACCTTAAAGACAATGTAGATATAGAGAGGGAGCGTAGGGCGCTTGCCATCCGGGGTAATATGTTGGCTCGTAGATTCGTCCGCTGTAGTGAGCAAGTGAAAATCACGCTATTTGAAGCATATTGTCAAGGTCTCTACGCGGGCAGTCTGTGGTTCGATTGCGCCAAAAGGTCGCTGGATGTTCTACGCGTCCAATATAATAATATATACAGGATGTTGTTGGGACTGCCCCGGTTTTGCAGCGCTTCAGAAATGTTCGTAAATACGCGAACCGATGGTTTTTACGCCATCTTTCGCAAAAAGGTCGCGTCATTGATGAGTAGAGTGCGGGCAAGTCAGAACAGCATTCTGAAAACGGTGGCGGAGAGTTTCCCCTCTC
This sequence comes from Selenia dentaria, assembly GCA_917880725.1. NCBI lineage: Eukaryota > Metazoa > Arthropoda > Insecta > Lepidoptera > Geometridae > Selenia > Selenia dentaria. Next base: position 20,230,151 of record OU862879.1, read on the forward strand.
CTTTTTTGAGGCGTTTTATACGGACGGTAATGTCATCCGCTGCCTAAAGTGCTTCAAAAAATATAATTAAATCTTTTTTATGTTTTTCAATATTAATTTTAATTTTAATTTAGTATAATAATATAATTAATAAGTCTTCGCTGTACTAATAAATGGATCTTCGTTATCTGAAATAAATATATATTGAATAAGAACCGGTAACTTTCATATGCATTTAATGAATAGCTGTTAATTTGGAATTACAGACATACACTTCAACTTTATTTATCTGTATGTATACATGCAACACATATTTTTTGTTGTGCATTACTACCCATTACTACCATTACAACCGGTCCTTTTGTAAAATCATGGGGAGGCCTATGTTCAGCAGTGGACGTCCTACGGCTGAGATGATGATGATGATGATGATGATTACTACCCCTAGCTATTAGTGCGCAGTAAAATTGTTCAGAAATAATAATTTATGAAAAAATATTTCTGGTGCGTAAAATATTTCACTCAAAAATTGGTGAAAATAAACTTGAACATATATAATGAAATACATATTGTAAACACAACTTAAACAAGCGTGCAAATTGATATTTAATCCGTGTAAAAAAGTCCACGATACTATAATACCTATGTATTTCTTATACAAAATAGTATATTGTGACAAAATATATTGAAAAATAAAAACGATATATGAAGCTATTTAGGCATGGCCTTTTTTTAAAGGGTTAATTGCTGTCTTCCTCTACCGTCATTTACAGCGTCACCGAATAGGGATAGATAATCCTATATAAATAGGGCGATTTCTGTGTGCATGGCATATTAATCGTTACGAACGAAAGTTATCTCCATCATAAAGTCAATTTTATGAAGATCAACAATGCTTTTTATACCATACTATTTGAACGCATACATTATAAGTAAATGATGTGATGATGATGACTCTGTATCACCTTTATTCGCAATAAACGACTTGAATTGAATTGAATTGAATTGAATGAAAAATTAAAACAATTCAACCGTCGGCGCTCGGCGTGTGAACGAAGCCCGAGGAGGAGAGGAACGAGCAGGGAAAGTGAACGAAAAAGAATCGACGAAGAATGAAGAAGCTCAGACTAAGGATAAAAAAATCTCGTGGCCAGTGATCATTCAATCAGTGATTCCTTATATTATGTAAGCGGGTGATACCCCGGGGCACAGCTAGCGTAATTATGTAACTAACTAAGGATCTACGCATTTAAGATTTAATGTTACCTATGATAACTATTTTCTCAAAGAAAAACTTAATTGTATTTATTCAAATATTAAACATATTTGAATAAACACAAAAAAATAAATAACAAAAGAATATAAATATAGAAATAATATAGAAATTTGAAGCCCCCAAATAATAGTACGTAATACCTTATATGTATTTTTTGAGGGAGGGAATTTCTGTGCAATTTCCTTCGGAATGACGGAAGGGGGTATGTGGGACCATAAAACCCCCCATGAACAGTCCTCCGCCAAGATAAGGCGAGATGGGTCGTGCTATTTCCATCTCGCCCCAGTGCAGTGGTATGTCAGAATTGACGTTAACCGAGCCTCTGCGCCTACGGAGGCGTTTATGTACATCTACGATTGGTTACAGTTTTATTATACGTATAAAAATAATATTAAATACCTACATTAAATTTAAAAAAAAAGGTATATAATCATACGTGGAGATAGATAATCCTATATCAATAGGGCGATTTCTGTGAGCAAATTCTCCATAAAACTTAAAACTCTTTTACACCTATTTAAGAATAGAAAGTCAAAAAATTATGTCTAAGCGTGTGCCTACATTAGAAAAGAAATCGACCGTCCATATTTTACGCTTCTATGTCTGATATTTTATATATTTTAAATATTAAGGATGATAGATATTATAGCTTGCGCATTATTGTATTAGTTACCAGTCACCTAACGCGCCCCGCTCGTTTCAATCGACGTCGCACCTATGATAATTGATGACAATTATGCTCTGAGCAGATACTCGCGTGATCTAACACATAATATATATCTCGTATACACATAATATACATAAATAACGTCCTGTCTTGATTAGCTAGTTATTTTAATTCTAATAGTATATCGTATCCCTACGAGTAGGTGCCCCTTGCCAGGTCCCTCACCGTTGTGTCTGCGGTGAAATGGTGGATCGGTTCGGCCACCACGCACTCTCATGCGTAAAGAGCGCGGGGCGCATACCGCGGCACGCCAGCTTGAATGATATCATCCGTCGGGCATTTGTCAGTGCTGGAGTCCCGTCAGTTTTGGAACCGAACGGATTGATGCGGGATGACGGCAAGAGACCAGATGGGATGACTATCGTCCCGTGGAAGATGGGACAGCCCCTGGTTTGGGATGCTACATGTGTGGACACACTGGCGCCGTCTCATCTCCCTGGGACGATTGATCGGGCTGGCGCTGCCGCGTCTAAAGCGGAAGACCTCAAACGTCATAAATATGTGTATTTAGACAGAATGTACATGTTTATGCCGTTTGGGGTCGAAACTTTAGGCCCATGGGGGCCGTCCGCTCTCAACTTGTTTAGGAATCTGGCGAAACGTTTGTTTGAGGCGTCGGGTGACCGAAATGCTGGCGCCTATTTTGGGCAAAAACTTAGCATTGCCATCCAGCGTGGCAATGCCGCCAGCGTTTTGGCCACTTTTCCCCCCACCATGGGGCTTATAGATTAGAATGTTATTATTATTATTATTTTATTTAATTTTTAATTACTAATACAAAACTATTATGAAGGTATTAAAGACAAGTTTGTACTATTCTAATAGTTAAAAGATATTTATTTTTAATAAGCACACTAATACTGCACTAATTTGTGATATTGTACTTTCAATGATCAAGATATTACATGTATTATACACACTTGCTCCTTCTCACCTCGAGCAGACTTCACGGACGGCAGGTGCTGCTGCAGAATCTGCAGAAAACCTCAAACGGAGTAAATATGCTTGTCTTGGAGATAATTATATTTTTCTTCCGTTTAGGGTTGAAACTATGGGTTCTTGGGGTCCAGATGCACGGCGTTTAGTAAAGGAGCTGTCCAGACGCCTCAAAGAAATTACAGGTGACCAAAGAGCTGGTACTTACCTCGGACAACGTATCAGCCTGGCTATTCAACGAGGTAACGTTGCCAGCTTTTTGGACACTCTACCCGTAGACAGGGCCTTAAATGCTGTTTTTTATCTGTAGTATACACATATATAATTTATAAATATTTTAGTGTATTTAGTGTAATTTATATATATAGAGAGAGGTGACATCTTCAATCAATATATTAATATGACTGAGCATCAATTGAGATAACGGACACACATAGCCTATCAATACCTAATATAAAACGTGACACGATGGTCAAGTTGTTTTTCAAATCTGTCCCTGTCCATAATAGTTCTGGTGTCACCCATATATTTTAGACTAACCAGTAGAATCACGTTTCCCCGAAATGTATTGTTTTTGAACAATGCAACCAAACATAGATCAAACGATTTCCTGGAATCGGTGGCTATAGCATTATACTACGTTCGTTATCCAGGCTGAACTTCTTTATCCTTATTCACCCAATAAACTCACTTGGTTGAGGCGCGGTTGAAGACGCCTATGCATTGCAATGCTTGCATACTAAAGCCTTGAAACAGACTATCTAGCACTGAGGTTGCACCCAATAAGATACACTTGCTAAAAATCATATTCCATCCTCCTTTTATCCGACTGTGTTGAAATTGTATAATTATACAAAAGTAATCGTGGGAATTATACAAGGATTGCTATGAAAGTTATTTTTTACCTGCATACCTATGATGCACCTATCGAGGCATCAGAGCTTGCTTTACTGTTCACTACACCGTGACTTTGAAATTCGACTCTACTTTGATTTGGCACGTCACCGCGTCGGTTTGAATAGTGACTGATGTACGGCTTCGAATTATGTAGAGCGTTTTCCCTATCACACAATACACTCCGACGTCATATCAAAAGCCTATTAGTACCTACTGTGGGTACTGTGGTTGTTTGTACTAAATCAATTTGTTCTACAATTTTGTACTGCCGTGCGATTCTCTAATGATTCGTCGACGAGCTCACCGATGTCAAACACTTTATGAGATATCGCCTTGTACATAAGGTTGTTTTTCCAGCGTTTCTTGTCATCTCGTCATTTGTTTCGCGGATGTTGTCAAAAATGCAACTTAGAGAATACTTCTTTTCGCTAGTAATTCGTGCTACGCTTAACGTTTAAGATTCCACTTAGCAAGCTACGTACTCGCTACGAGACGTAGAGATGGGATAGATTAATAAGACTTACAGCTTTTATAAGGGACCAGCTACGTATCACGGTTTTATTCGCGTCATATAAAATGATGATCCTGAAAAGAATCCAAGTAATCATATGTTCATAATATCTATGTCTCCACCTATTAAGTGAGCAGGTAAATATACCTATTTTCATAATTAAATGCTCAGCTATTTAGTTTTGAAAATAATACAAAGAAAGAGCAATTATAATATTAGTGTAAACAAATAAAACCTTGATTAAAAATTTTAAATTAAGTGACCTGTTTCCTAAAGCAATCAGGCAAATCATTAGAATGAAGACTAGTGTAAAAAATTAGTAATATTTTCACGATCAAAATATCTCATAATCCCCTTAATATTATAAATGTGAAAGTTTGGATAGATGGATGGATGGATGAATAGATGTTTGTTACTCTTTCACGCTCAAACAGCTGTACCAATTTTGATGAAATTTGGTATGGAGGTAGACGACGAACTGGACTAACACATAGGGTACTTTTCATCATCATCCATCACCACGCGTTCTCGTTTAAACATTCAAGTATAAAATCGTTATAGCCAATAGTCACCGCAATAGTCAGTATCTTAAAAAATACATATATATACGTATTAAACGACAATAATGTGTCTAAGCATACCACTACAAAGTACGTTGCGTTGAATAGTAGTTCTAGGTTATTAAAAGAAAATTATAAATACGAAAAAGAAAGGAATGCCATTTATTGGTTTTTATCCTTCTTTCACGCTTCAACTACTAAACAGAATTTGATGAATTTTAAAACACAGAGATAGCCGGTAGCCCGAAACTAGAGATGTGAATATTTATTATGTCGAAAAAAGTTGTAAAGCGATAGTTATACACATGGGGCGAGAGGCATTAGTATACTCGTATATTATTTATACATAGTAACTTGTCATGTCATATAACGATCTTGTCTATTTCAAGCCAACTTCCTTACTTAAATGTAACCACCCGGGCAATAACGCAGAGAAGAGAAGAGAGAGGTCAAATAACACTAAAAGAGAATGCAGTGTCCTACATGTAAAAACATGTAAAAACCTGAAGCAAATTATAACGACGTAGCTCCGTAAAGATCAGTGTTGTTCAGAGCTCACAGTGAGTATGTTTTGCCCCGGCCGCTGTCACCTGCCGCTTCCCAGGGATATCAATTTGTGCCATTTTAATCGTTTTCGATCCCCCCTGAACACTTTTATTGCTTTAAAGAATTTAAACGGTTAAAATGCCAATCTAAAAGAGCTTTTTTATTGGTTTAGAAATAACTCTATTAGATCTTTCATTTAGAGAGCTAGTATACGAAAAGACATTACTGATGATTAAATTATACCTTGAGTCTGTAACTTTAAAACGACAGCCGTCTTTGGTAATTTAGATTATGACATTTCTATTATTATTTCTTAAAAAGTAATCGGAAGGGTTAGATGTTCGTTTGATGATAGCACCATGCCTACCCGAAATAGATGCAGTGCTGATCAAAGCGCTGATATTGGCACACCTTGACAATGGGTTTTGCATGTCATTGCAGAAACTTAATATGCTCAATTTGCCCTTTAACATTACAAACAGTTGTGCTTGCATGAGCAGATTGCTTGGGGGCAGTAAATCTGACACAGCGATGATATTAACCGAGACGATCCGCCAAAATCCAAAGCCTCTAAAGCCTTTCCCCCTAGTAAGTAAAGTTTTTAGAGCAGGTGAATCATAAGAATCATCGCGCCGAGAGCCAGAGGGGAAATTCCTGTATTCTTACTTTCATATTGGCTATAGATAAAGATAAAGCTGAGAGCACGATGCTGAACACAAAGACTGTTCAGCATGGTATTATTATTTAAACCATGATAAGATAACTTGTACTTAGACTTGGGACGCACGCTGTCGCTAACCGGCCACCCTTGTAGTAACTCCGAAAAAGACGGTAGCCGCTCGACCCGGACTTCTTGGATTCGAATATATTTAGACAACTTTGCAACTGAGACATCGTCTAGATTTACAAAGTGTACGCCTGGAGGACGATCGAACCGTAAAATGCTATGAGAAAGTCTAAATCCTTTTTAACCTCATCAGTGTGTTAGAAGGAGAAGCGTGGCGGGTTTGTTCACCCCGGCGTCGTGAGATCTCGCCGAGGGTCGGGGGGATTCGGGAGGCTGCGTCGCAGAGCGCGCGCGCGTACCCGGCCGTTTCGTCATTGCGACGGAGGCTGTCGTGTGTCGGCGCTGGCCCGTGCGAGCGCTCGTTCCGCACCGCTGTGCGTGTTGCGTCCGTGCTTTACCTGAGCCGCGTGCTGTCTCCGCGCGTACACGCCCTCAAGCCGTCCCGCGCTGTTGCTCGCTCTCCTAGCCGCTACCGAGCTTTCGGACTGAGCCCGCGCGCCCGGTCTCGCGTCACCTACCCACCAGTGCATGTGCCCTTAGCTCAGTGACCACGTTCCCGGGGACCGGCAATTGTGGCGCGATGTAAAGGACCCGCGACCGTGAATCCATGTGTAAGTGGGTGCGTGTTGTGTCACTACCGACTACCCGCATAGCGATATTCGATTGGCAGAGGATTTTGCGCAAGTTAACAGCTCTGGCGAGTGGCATTCGGAATAAAAATGAATGAATTACGAAGCAGCCACCCCGCGGGAGCCGACGTTGTACTTTAACCTCTACTCGGAGGAGATAGAGTCGCGCACGTGCGCTGTTGTTCTTCATTAAAATGAATGTGCTTCTCGGTTTTCTCATTCTCGAGAAACAATAAATATTTAGAGCTAATTAGTATTACTGCTGACAGAGAGCCATTAGGTAGCGCCGTCACTTTATGTCAGATATATACCGACCATGTAACAGGTGTTCAAACTTCTGCGATAGAGTTTCACATTGAATCTTTGAGGTATTGCCACAAAATTTATATTAATTTCAAGTAATTTCGCTCATAATATGTAATATGTGTATAATGAAACGTGAAGTTATTTTAAAGAGAGAAGATTTTAAATAAATTTAAATAGCGCCAGAGATTCTGTCTAAATACGATAAAAATAAAGTTTAACTGGTAGGTAACGATCCAACTGAAACAAACGCTTGACCTATGAGCCTTCGCTTTTGTCGCAGTCCTAATAACGTGTTCGTTTTGTACTGTGCATACCATCTATGAACTAACTCCATGCATAAGTACTGCAGTGCAACGTACTTTAATGGAAAAAGGAAATAATATAATTGTTTTATTTATATAGTATTTCTAGGTTTGCTAATAGAAGTGTCAAATATTGGTTGGACGTGGCATTAAAGTTTGAGTTCCAGAGTGACGTTCAAATATGAATTTCGATTTGACTGCGAATTTGGTATTAAATGCCTAAAATGTTGCTTAAATTTGCACGCAAGTCTAGATTCGCTACAAGCGTTACTCTGTAATAAATAACCTGTATTACACTCAGTAGATAGTTACATACAACTCTGAATCATTCACAGACGATTAAACCCACAAAAACCAACCTAAGCGATCCTACATTTTTTTTTAAATCAATAAAGCCACCTACACATCTTAATGTATTATAATGACTAGGAATTTGTTTTTATGGCCATCTGTATGCGTTCCTATACCATTCATCCAATTATTAACTTTAATGAGTGGTTGTGTGCGTGCCTACAAAATTTACTATTCAAAAAGATTATCTATGTCTGATTTGTAAATGTACATGGATGCATTTTAGCGCATTCCGACCACGGTTATTAAATACATTTAACAAACGCTAGTTTCCATTATTTTTTAGCCATCTAAGAGTTGTAATTAGATAGCTTATTTATACCTTAATTATAATTTATAACGTGCTTGTTTTCAAAGGTAGCAGTAATAAAAAAAGACGTTAAGCAAATTAAACAGCTTTCGTGATATGACTTAGTTCTTTCGAATTCATTTTCTATTGGGAATCTTAAAATTCACCATCAGATTTAGTCAAGATGTTCCGGGACCGTAGAAAAACAGTCGTAGACAATTCATAGGCGTTGAACACTGTAATAACTTTCAAAATAGACAATTACGTACAAAGAAAACGATAGGGAAGGAAGCGCGGAAAATGCAGACGAGAATAGTCATAAGAACCGAAATCGAATGAATTTTCTAAAGGAAATGAAAAAACCATTTGTGAAGATAGCGCGTGTCAGCAGAATTCTCGAGCGTGTCGTGTTTATATTTTTCTTATAACTTACAGTATAGAAGTATTAACTTTTGTATGTGTAGGTATATTGAGATATACCTACACGAGCTATGGTAAATTTGGTGTAAGGCAGAATAAAATACCGCCGTGCGATTCTCTAAGAGCAAACATCATTGCATCTTTGACAACATCCGTGAAACAAATGACGAGATGACAAGAAACGTTGGAAAAACAACCTTGTGTACAAGGGCGATATCTTAAAGTGTTTGAAATCGGTGAGCTCGTTGACGAGCGCATCGACGAATCGTTAGAGAATCGCACGTCTGATTAGTGATGAACATTACAGATAAATAAACTAAAATAATATCAACTGCTGTAACGTACATAATATCGTTTCTTACAGTACACCACCTATATGAGTAATGTAAGTACATGATCGAACTTACTAAAAGTTCGGCAGTGTACATAAGTTGGTATTGTCGTACATGGCAGTGTGAACAAAGCTCCGTAGGTAGAAGTGGAGAATCCTATACGCACTTTACACTAATATTATCTTTATAATATTAGTGTAAAGTGTGATAGAGATTCCTATACACACTTTACACTAATATTATGATTTTATAATATTAGTGTAAAGTGTGATAGAGATTCCTATACACACTTTACACTAATATTATGATTTTATAATATTCGTGTAAAGTGTGTATAGGATTCTCCACACTTGCAAACTTACGCAAATGCTTGTATGTTTGTTACTTCTTCACGCTCAAACAGCTGGACCAATTTTGATGGAATTTGGATTATTACCTCATTTATCTCCAGATGAGGTGCTGGATTAACACATATGATACTATTCATCATCATCATTATTATCATTCATTACCATGCGGGTGTAAGCGCGGGGCGCAGCTAGTTTATTCGATACTACCTGCACCCAGGTTGGTGACGGATGATGATGAAATGTATGCTACTTGTTAGTCTAGCACCTCATCGGATCGTTGTCTGGACGAGATTACTTTGAGCAATAATTACTATTGTTACACTTCTCTAATCTGTGTAACTGTATTGATTGTTTAATTTTAAGGTGTTCAATAATAAGTATATCTATCTATCTATCTATCTCATCTTACTTCATACCAAATTTCATCAAAATTGGTCCATTAGTTGGAGCATGAAGGAGTATCAAGCATACAAACACACATACAGACAAAAGTTCGCTTTCATAATATAAGTGTGATGATTTTGAATTTGAAAGGGTTTGCGTGGCGCTTAACTTCAGGTGAACGACGTGCACATCTTACCTAATGATTGTATACATATTTATACGAAATTAATGAAATTTAAATATTTTTATTAAATTAATGTGATATTAATAAACTAAACGAGTACAATTTGAAAAATTTTATACTGACTTCCATTATATTCAGTTATTGGAGTGTACTCGTATCTCAAAAACTACGAATTCGATGAAATTTAAATGAGACCACACGGGAAGCACCAGCTTGCAAACAAAAAAGAATTTTGAGAATCGGTTCAACCAGTCGAAAGTTATGAGGTAACAAACATAAAAAAAATACAGTCGAATTGAGTACCTCCTCCTTTTTTTTGAAGCCGGTAGATAACATTAGAATACGTTAATTCGCGTAAGGGACATACGCATAACATTGTTGACGAATACATCTACCTGGGACAGACAGTCAAACTAGGTAGATCCAAATTCGAGAAAGAGGTCAATCGTCGAATCCAACTCGGCTGGGCAGCGTTCCGGAAATTTCGGGAAGTGTTCTCGTCTAAAATACCTCAGTGCCTCAAGACAAGAGTCTTCGACCAATGTGTGTTACGAGTACCTTACCAGTGATGACTTATGGCACTGAAACGTGGTCTCTTAATATGGGCCTCATAGATAAGCTCAAAGTAGCACAACGAGCTATGGAGAGGGCTATGCTCGGGGTTTCTCTACGTGATCGAATCAGAAATGAAGAGATCCGTAGAAGAACGAAAGTCACCAACATAGCCCAGAAGATTAGCCAGTTAAAGTGGCAGAGGGCAGGGCACATAGCACGCAGAACAGATGGCCGATGGGGCCGGAGAGTTCTGGAATGGAGACCACGGACCAGCAAGCGCAGCGTAGGTCGTCCACCGACACAGTGTACAGGCGACCTGATAAAGGTCGCAGGACGACGTTGGATGCAGGCCGCTTCCAACCGGTTATTTTGGAAAATTATGGGGGAGACGTATGTTCAGCAGTGGACGTCCTACGGCTGAGATGATGATGATGACATTACACACATTAACCTCGATATCGTGAAAATTTCGAATTGATCACAGAATATGCTACACTCTATAGAGAGGAAAAGTTTATCAGCTAACAGTACACCCTAAAAATATCCAAATGGTTGAATGTATCATTTATCAAGATCTATAAAAATTTTTACTCAAATGATCCGCAAATTCAGGCACCTGCTTCGGCATCCGACTTTAAAAACAAACTTGTTTTTTTTTCTGTGCGGAGTATTTTTCTCTCACTATTTTACCTTAATTATCGTAACGCGCATAGATGTATAATATTTTTGTAAATAAGAGTATATATATATTCTAAGATGGGACTCATTCTTGTTGTATTTTTTTTATTCCTTGTTCAATAACCATATGGGTACCTACTCAATTTGTATGTGTATGTGAAGTATACACAAAACAACTATGAAACAAAGTACTCGTAGATAGTCATACGGACTGATACATTCTGGCGTACTACTCTTCCTATATAAAAAGTATTCCTAAATAAAAAGTATTCCTAAAAAAAAGTAACTAATCTGACATAGGAAAGCTGCAAAAAAGGATAATGTTAATAAATAGCTAAATAACATCTCAGATATGATTTTTGGTATATAATGAAAGGTCTATAAAAAATATTTTTTGTGAAGCTTTACCAGAAATGAACTGGCGAAGTGCGAGTCGGACTCACGCCCAAAGGTACCGGACCACCACATATTAAATTTGCGCTACGTATTTACTATAAACAAGAATATTTTCTAATTCATTTATCTATGGTCCTTAGCGCACAATCACACCAAGTTCGATTATATTGCCAATTTAATAATAATAAATGTCCCATCATCCAAAAGTCTGTTTTTTATACTACTTTGTATATTTTACGAGTACATTATAATTAGTACTCACGGGATGTACACCACGATTAGGCGGGTTTTGGAGTACCACTGGATAGAATTTTACAAACCACAAGTCTTATCCACGGAACGTCACTATGTACCTAGGTTGGTGAAGGAAGCCATCAAAATCACGAAATGTCAAAATTTCAATCGTGGTGATGGGTTCCAACTTGCCAGTGCGTGGAATCCAGTGGTGGGTTGTCTAAAAAGGATTAACAATCGTCCAAAATGTGATCAAACCAACATTCGCAGTGATACAGTTAGTGTGTATTGTCGAGACTTACAATCGAGTTCGATGGCCAGCGGTATCCGCAGTAAAAGAGTGAGAGAGAGGGTAGACCGTTTTGTCTGCTCCTAAAACTTCGAACTTTTTTCACATCCACCCGCATACTCAGTCTACCCGTGAACATGGTGCATGTAACTGCGTCGAAATATCGGGAACTCCAAAACCCGCCTAATCATGGTGTACATCCCGTGAGTACTAATTATAATGTAGTTAACAACCGCGAAAGTCTAAAACATTGTATATTTTATACCAAACAGGCCTATAAGTGTTGGCCATAACTTATGCCTTTGCAAAGGACCGGACGTAATCCGTGAAATAAATTGAATTGAATGTAATAATAGTATGATGCCGTAGTGTTTAGGGAAGCGCTCGTAGCGGAGCTTGACTTGGCGATCTTAACCGATCAATAAGTTAAGCAACGCTTGCTGTGGTCAGGACTTAAATGGGTGACCGTTAGTGGCATTACTCAACTGAGCGCTTCCGTACTTCGTAGGGCACGTTAAGCCGTCAGTCCCAGTTGTTTGTCTTAGGACAACAGTTGTTAGGATATGTCGAAGGCCTTCGGGCGGCCTGAAAACTTCGACATGGGTTGGTCACTAATCGATCCACCAACCCGCACTGGGCCCGCGTGGTGGACTAACTCCTCTCTTTGAGAGGAAGGCTCGAGTCCCAGTAGTGGGAACAAAATGGGCTAATTATGATTTATGATTATGAGTGTTTGGGGAATCTATGAGATCCTATGGGGTCAAAGTCTACAGGAGTAACGGATATTAGAAAATACATGACCCCCCAGAAGTAGAACAAGGAAGTATGAGATACGTACCAATCTGCGTATTGGATAGGTACGAAAGGAAAGATTTGATACACTACTACGATTACCAAGAAAAATCAAGAAAAGAAAGGTACGGTATGAAATACACGAAGTAAGATTATATGGTCTAGATTTCAGCTCTATCAGCTGTATGCAAGCCAACTAGGCACGTATGCTTAAATAGGTTTCTTAAGAGGTACCTGTGAAAACTAAATGTAGTTTGACGTAGTAGACTACAAACGCATTAAGCTTTTGGAAGTTCAGCTGGCTGTACCGTTTAGTTTAGTAGATTGTACGAAAGCTTTTAGGTGAACTCCGTCGGGGTGCCCCGCACACTACAGTCCGCTCTGTGCACGAGTAATTGGACTATCGGTACATGTGAGAATTACCTATTAATGCATCGTCATAGTACTGACTCTTGCAGGTATTTCATACTGCCGCGTAATAACATTCTTCGTAACCCGTAAAAGCTTTGAAACTACGACATATACGGCATACATACTGAGCTCCATGTGAATGGATTTTCTAATTATATACCTACGGACGCATTTAGCATACAAAATAGTGAAATGGTTATGCAAATAGTAAATGCTATTTTCGAGACCGTTGCCGTACTTTAAGAGGAATGGTCCCAACAATGGGAGCAGTCAAAGAAATGACAATATGAGAATGTTCGCTTCGCAAGAAAGGGTTTGGGACACGTTCGGCGAGTGCCTTTGAAAAAGTACAGCTGGAATTGTTGAGTCTGTATCTACTGTGGCGGAATGTAACGTATATCAGAGCTCTGCCAGAGCCTCAACTGAACAACGAAAACATTTAGAGTATGAGTGTATGTCAGAACCAGCCTGGAACAGATAAATGGCGTGTTTCGCACGTGACAGACGCTACGTCGAATGGAATTAAAATGGCCAACGACGCGACGGACATTTCAAAGGTTGACACATTTTTATAAACTACCTTTGTAAGTAGGTACATAAAATGTACGATTCTTTGAGTTCATCCTATAGTAGATCCAACCGTTTATCCTCTTTTTGACAGCACCAATAGAACGTAACATGACGATGTTACGCAAAAGTTAACTTATAAATGCGAGGTTTTAAAAATATGACAACTGCTTAAATTTGCTCCTTGATCCCGTATAATAATCATCTTTCACAAAATGAGTCCATAAGTGCAGTAGTTTTTTTATAAATTCCATAAAATAACAAACGTTTTTAAAAAATTACGTTCTATGGCTATCAACATAGTGATGTTACGAAGTTACGATTGAGATATCGATATTGTTTATGAACTATTTTTACACGGGTGTTTTCCGTTCTCGGCACATAATATCGGATTTATTTTTATGTAAAACCGTTATATTGATGCGCCTCAGGAAAACATACAGCATTATTTGAAGACGTGTTTATCTCCTGGTGTATATCCAAAAAAGAACAAGGTTATGATGACTATGATGATTACAAGTACAAGTCATACTTGACGAAGCTGTTACCGGTTAAATCTGGGATGGCCAGCGAGCAACACGGAAGGGAGTAGGCATACACAGCGTTTCCCCTCTGTCAAAGTACAAGTCCGCATGGACCATGGAGTTTGATAATATACTGTGGGGTGAGGGCGGGGCTAGATTTGTGAATGGTGCTTTATTTTTTATGTGTTAGTGATTTGGTTGTGTGAGTATGATCGGCAATGGATCGGTACAGGTATGTTTTGTATGTAATAGTGCGGCTTTGCGCTAGTGTGCAACTTCCCCTCCCGCAAGAAATGACAGAAAGATTTGAACAATATTTTTTAGCTAAGGCTACTCCCTTCCGTGTTGCTCGCTGGGGATGGCAGACATTAAAGTCTGCCGTTTGGTACCAGAAAATAGTAAAGTTTGAGCAACCCCAATTCCAATTTAAGCAAACGAAATCTAATCTTTTATTTTTATTTATTTATTAATCAAAATCAGATTCATCGTTGCTGTCACTCGAGCTATTGCCGACATTTATAATTAATTGTTGACTCATATAATCTATCGCCACGTGTTTATCCCAATCTGCCATTATAGTTTCTTGTGTTTTTTGAATTACATTTTGCCAGCTTTCCGCAGTTACTTTCACACATGCATTTTTTAATAAATTTACCATTTTGTTTGCCGTGAATGGGGGTTTTGTGTTATTTCTAGCAGCGTGTCCTTTAACTTGAGCCCATATTAATTCAATGGCATTGTATTGACAATGATAGGGTGGAAGTCTAAGAACCCAATGACCATGTTCTGCAGCTATTTCGTCGATCACATATCGTTTTGGGAAGTGTTTTTTTGTTCGTAATATATTTAGTAATTGTACTTTTAGTAAGGAGTTATCAACATTTTCACCATGTCGTTGAAGCCAGTCAATGATTACTTGTTTTTTGTCGGCCTGGGTCGGCATTTTATCAATTTGGCGTGAGTGATAGGATGCGTTATCCATAATAATAACTGACGGTTCTTCCAATGATTGTACCATTTCCTTAAACCAACTTTCGTAAACCTCAGAATTCATTTCTTCGTGGTACTCAACTGTTTTTTTGGATTTAAAGGCCAACAAAGCATCTGGCATGAATCCTTTCACAGACCCTGCATGGCAAATGATTAGACGTTCTCCTTTTCCCATCGGTACTGAGGTAGTGGAAGCAGCGGTGTCATCAGTCCAGCTCTTAGACACTGTGTGGTTCGCATTCAGCCAAGTTTCGTCAGTGAAAACAACATTTGACCAATCTGTAATTTTTTTGGCTTCGCTCAAAAATTCGCAACGAGCAAAAGCTACGTCGCGACGCTCCATCAATATTTTGCGTTTGTCCGATTTTTTATAAGTAAATCCAATTTCATTCAAGACCTTTACCAATGACGATTTTTGACCTCGGAACAAATCACATTCACGCAAAGAAGCAACAAGTTTTTTAAGTGTTGGAACTTCTTTACGTAAGTAATAGTTATATATATGACGGCGTATAGCGTCTGCGTCAAAGTTGTCAACCGAAGTCACACGACGTGGTTGGCGTTTTTTCTTCGGCGTACGAAGCTTATTCTCCTGCATGCCGCTTGTTCCGTAGGCTTCGGTAGTAATTTTTGTAATCGTAGATGCACTAATACCTAACGCGGCCGCAACGCGCTCTCTCACTTGCGACAATGGTAAAAGCGGGCCGCCATTTTGATACTCTGCTTCAAAGTAATTACGAAGCTTGATCACCATTTCTCTCGTCTGTCCTTTCAGCACTGATCCTTTCGGCATTTTATAGTTCCAATATAAAACTCAGCAAATAATTACTAGCACGGGCGTCTTGTTGCGAGTGACAGTGACAAATACAAAACGGCGGTGGACCATTGAGTTTTACTACCTTGATAAAATACTACTGCTTACCCATAGACAAAAAAATTGGCAGTCATAGGAATTGCCGATAGAAGTGAAAACTTATAACTCAGAATTTGATAGCTTACCTTGGAAACTACACGGGTGTAACCGGACGGCGTGGCCTCGCCATCTGGGCATGGCCATCTAGAAATGCGTCAGCATTTCCCATTGGCTGATGCGTTTCTAGATGGCCATGCCATGACGGCCTGTCCACGCCCTTTCAACATTCCCCATTGGCTGACGTATTTCTAGATGGCCAATAGCCATGGTCATGGCGCCATTCCTAGGACTATTCTCTTTCCGCACAGACTCGATAGAAAAATGAATCGAAATCGTGTCCACTATAATCACTTGGTCACAACACTTTAACTGACAAATTAGATCTGTCAAAAAGAGGATAAACGGTTGGATCTACTATAATGAATGTCGAATTGTTGGTTGTTTGTATCCATCTGTATTCGAAAACAGTAATGGCTGTCTATTGGTTTATTTCCGGAAACAGTTCCATGCGAACTCCCTTTGTTTCCGTTTCGTCTATTTTCGAATTGTAATATATAAACTAACGGCGCAGAGCTATTGATATCGTATTTCTCTTTGTGCACCGAGAACATTATGTTACAGAATAATTTTACATTTCAAACAGATAAACGATATTTTATCGGTATACGTTTGCAAATGTTCATAAAAAAATCTCGTCTCCGTAATAAACGGCAAGGGACATAAACAGTAAGCTCGAGGAAGGCCGTAATAAAAGTTAGAAGAAGTATTCTCTCCCTATACTCCACGCTGTATACCTATTTTAAAGCTTGTAGATGAATTATTTTCCCTTTGTCTCTTTGAACTCTGAAGAATTTTTCAATAACGTCGCCTTCTTTTCCTCTTCGCGTGTGTAATTAGGCGAGTCCGAGTAGGCACTATTAAAATACCTTGTCCTTGTAATACTTTAAGTCGTTTTGTTTAGTGTGTAGGCAATTTAAACAATGATATAAATAAGCATTCGCTGCTGAGCAGAATTTGTTTAAACAGGTTTATAAAAAAGTGTGTTTAGTTTCGAAAGCAAAATTCTTCTTACATCCTTATATACTGGCGTGCAAAACTTAGTACCGCACTTATAAAATTGCAATTTCGCTATATTATATAATTAATATAGAAATTAGACTTATGAAATTAAACAGTTTTAGGGCAAATTAAATCAAGTTTTTGGAAGCTTTGCTATAGTAAACACTACCTGCGCTCCGAGGTTTCACCCGCGTGGTGATGGATGATGATGAGGATGAATCAAATATAGCGTATGTTATTCAGGCATAATGTAGCTTTATACTCGTGAAGAATTGTTTGAATGGGTTAAGTAGTTTTACGTGTATCCATTATAAAGAAACATACAATCATATATCTTTCCCCTTTATTATTAGAGTCGATAAGGATTAATACCAAGGTACGAATAATGGGGCCTTGTTTCGTCACTATTGCATATTTCAAATTAAAAAAATATTTATTGTGACATAAATGTAATAGACATATACGAAGTAATGTGGATATCTTTGTAGATATTGACGTCTTCTATAAAACTATTCTATGCAGTTCTACCTACTGTTTCACAAATTTAAACACCACCATGTAATATTTAAGTATTAAACACACATATGAGTTAGTTTCGTGTTCATGATCTATCGAGTTACTAAATAATATAAAATTTTATTCGATCGATGGCGTCAATAGAAACGTGACTGCAGCTGCACTGTTTTTCAATATCAGAATAAGAATGAGTGTAAATCAGCTACGGTTCGATTACAGTTGGAACAACTTTAGTTAGTGGAATCGGCCCCCTGTAGTGTCTACATCATTTTGCTCTAATGTCAAAAGCATAAACATATATTATGTGGTCAATAGTTTGAGCAGCGTACGCGAAATAAGGACCTTTTACACACCTTGGGTTACATTATCGAAGTTTTCATACGGATCCCTATCTGTTTTGAAAATATTATATAGCCTATGTTTAGCCTATGTGTATCAGTCCTTTAATAAAGGATAATGTAGGATTCTAATGGTGAAAGAATTTAAGAATTTTTCTAATCGTTCCAGTAGTTTTGGAGCCTAATCATTACAAACAAACAACTCTTTCCTCTTTATAATATTATTATGTTATATGTCGCAGACCACCTCCTACTAACTTCAGGGCTCTAAAAATTGTTCCATCCGTTCTCAAGTAATAGCGTGACCAGGAAAAATAGGGGCTCATTTATATATATATATATATATAGACTAGCAACTACCCGCGACTTCGTTCGCGTAGTAGGCTCGGCATTCGGCTTCGCCATTACTTCCCGTTTTTTCTTATTTTTTTTTATTGTAAGAACCTTCTACGAAGAATTAGGAAACATTTAAAAATATATGCATAAAATCGGTAACGCCGTTCTCAAGTTATAGCGTGACAAGAAAAATAAGGGCTTATTTTTATATTTATATAGACTAGCGATTGCCCGTGACTTCGTTTCCGGCTTTTCTTATTTTTTAGTAATGTTAGCACATTCTACGAAATATTAGGAAACCATTAAAAAAATGTTTATGAAATCGGTAACGCTGTTCTCAAGTTATAGCGTGACAAGAAAAATAAGGGCTTATTTTTATATTTATATAGACTAGCGACTGCCCGTGACTTCGTTACCGGCTTTTCTTATTTTTTTGTAATGTTAGCATATTCTACGAAATATTAGGAAACCATTTAAAAAAATGTGAATGAAATCGGTAACGCTGTTCTCAAGTTATAGCGTGACCAGGAAACATACGGGTTCTTTTTTATATACATAGATATAGATATGTTTATATTGATATGCTAAGATAGTTCTCGGTGAAATTCCCGGTACCTTTTATTGTTTTTGAAATTACTTGTCTGAAGTTTGCAACTTATTTCTTATGGTTATGTCAATTCCCAATTTCATCCACTAAGCCGTTTCTGCGCGAAGAACCAACCAAAGTTACATTCACACTCACTCACAAACTATTGATAAATAAGTGAAATATATATCGAATCGTACTTTATTGACTGTGTCAGAATACTTCTTACCTATGAAAGAAGTAGGTAAGAAGTATTCTGACACAGTCAATAAAGTACGATATATATACGATATATACATATATTATATTATATATATATATATATATATATATATATATATATATATATACAGTGGTGGACATATAATTAAGAACGATTTAAAGTTCATGTTTTTTAAAATATAAATCATGTCACGTATATTTATGTGTTCCTTCTTAGAAATAACTAGGTATGTTATGAAATAGCCACATGGATAGAGCAAAGGGGAATACAAATATAAAATAAAATTGCTAACATTTTTTATTTAATTATACTCTATAATAACAAATTCATATAGTAATGAAGCTGGACAAATAATTAAGAACGAATTATTAAACTGTTCAAGAGTTGTTTTATATGAAACTTAGATTAAATAAATCACATTAATATGAAGTGCGTAAAGGAAAAAAAGAACAATTTATTACATTTAAACTAAAATTAATAGTTAGTAGCATGTCCACGGCTTTTAATTACTGCTTTACACCGGCGAGGCATTGACTCTATCAATTTTTGACATTTCGCAAGAGATATAGAGTTCCATTCTTCTAAGAAAACGTCGTACAGTTCTCTTAAATTGCCACACTGTCGATCTGAAACCTTTTTCTTGACTTCGCACCAAAGATGCTCTATTGGATTTAAATCTGGGCTGTTAGCTGGCCAATCTAAGACAGAAACTGATTGCGATGTGAGAAATTCCTTAACTGTGCGTGCAGTATGCTTTGGATCATTGTCATGCTGGAATGTCCAGATAACCGGAAGCACGTCTTCAGCATAAGGTAACATTGTTTCTTCCAGTATATTTTTGTATTGGAATTGATCCATGTTTCCTTCTATCAACTTAACAGGTCCAACACCATACCCAGAAAAGCACCCCCAAATTTTCACATTTCCCCCACCATGCTTTAATGTCACTTTTGTGTATTTTGGGTCAAATGCTTTATTCGGAGGGCGTCGTACATATCGTTTTCCGTCAGAACATACCCTATTTATTTTTGTTTCGTCAGAAAAAAGAACATTTTTCCACTGACTAACTGTCCAGTTTTCATACCTTCTTGAAAATGCAAGCCGGGCTTGCCTATGGCACCGTTTCAACATGGGCACCTTCCTTGCTATCCTTCCGTGCAACTTTTCTTCTACCAAACGCCTTCGAATAGTGCGTGCCGAGATTGCTGAAGGGTTGTTTTCACCAAAATATTCTTTTCTCAGCTCATTAGACCCTTTAAAAGGATTTTGTTTTGCCAAACGAACGATATTGCGATCATCTCGACGAGATGACTTTCTCTGTTTAGGTACACGGGGAACTGTTGAAGTAGTTTGATACATGGCAAAATGCTTCACAGCGTGGAAAACCATAGTTTTTGAGCATTGCAGATGGTCGGCTATCTTTTTATATGACCAATTCTTGTCGCGAAGTTTTATTATTACTTCCCTTTTAGATTTATCACAACTTTTATTTTTCCCCATTGTTTTTATATGAAGCAATCACCTTTAAGACGTTTACAGCACTAAATGGCGCCAAAATTATACGAATAGTGCCCAAGAACCACAGAGCAACAGAGTGTTCTCTATTTAAATTTGAATAAAAAAATAAACTATTCAGCGTTCTTAATTATGTGACCAGCCAGTAAGTAGTAATACTAGGCTCAGATCTAATGTATAAAGTTTATATATGAATTTTTTAGCCAATCATGTGTATCAATGAATGTACCGCTAGTATGGAAAAGTTTTGCGATACCAAGAGAAATACAAAAAAATACATGCAATTGGTTATACTTGTTAGTTTGAAAAAATCTTCCCTTTAAATTAGCGTTCTTAATTATATGACCACCACTGTATATATAATATAATATAATATAATATAATATAATATAATATTATATATATATATATATGTAACAAGTAAAGTAAATAATTAATTTGATATGTAACTGAATCTGTCAATTTATTTCGTATTTTTGTTGGTTATTGTTTCCTAGGCGAAAACTACGATGAGGGATCTAATTAAATTAAATTATTCATCAATCATTAATTATCAACTTCATGATAATTATTCATTTCTCAAACACAAAACTCGATACGACTGAGTAGTTTTCTTGTTAAGGAATGATTGAGCAGTTAATTTTCTTAGATTTTTTCTCTCATTGGAAGCACTCAAGGTAGTATAGTATATATTTATATACTATATATTATATTTTTTTTTTATACGTAGTCCCGGAAACAACAGTATCATGATAGTCTATCATGATTTCTTAGGTTTTCATTTCACGATTACTTTATATTGAATTTGAACTGTAAGCAGATTTAGGTAATCTCAGGATTTCAATTAAACTTGAAGCAGAATATATTTAAGAACTTCTGTTAAAGTCTGTCTTTAAAAACCTGTCCCTTAACTTATCTAAACAGAAATAAAGAAAATCTTGTTAAAAAAGTGCGACAATTGCATAGCTGACTTTCACAAGGACAAAGAAAAAAAAATGGTTTTTATCTCATGGACAATTTTGGTGAATTTTTGGCTCATTGTTATATGTTTTGTTTATGTTACGATTGCACGTGAAAAAAATATCAATAACTATTGGAAGCCATCGGATACGATGATATTTTTACGCCAATTTTGGCAGAACATGTTGGTACATTGATTAATTGCAATACCTATATAAGTGCATATTTATTTAAGTACATATGTATCTAAATATATAAATTAACTGTATTTTTCTGTTGAACCCGTTGTGACACGTTTTTGTTGCAAACGTTAATTATAAAAAAAAAATATTCAAAGATTCTAATATACTGTTTATCCAAGAACGTCAATGTTACGTTCTTCCGAGATGGTTTGGTTAGCAATTACGGAATTGATTTAATATCTATTGCGCATCACGTACCGACCTAGTTATTATTCTGGGCATCTTTATTCTGAATCGGGGAGGCGTTTGCTTTATCATATCAAACACTGGCATTCTCTTATGGCAGACGCAGTTTTATTTACGGTGCAAACAATCGGTCGACTTTCATAAACAATAGTCGCGGAATATGAATGGGTTATCTGCAAACAAAGTTTGTGATGCCGCATGTTTCACCCTGTTTCAGCACACTGCGGCCGCCGCCCCCCACGCCACTTGTTAGGTGAACTTTACCTATTTCCTACACCTACTAGTACTCGCCGGTTTTAACTAGGTATTTGTTGTTCAAATTGAATTTTGTGGGTAAGTATCTAGCACCTAACTAATTGTGAATGAGGCTGGATAAATGAATTGGCATACTAGATGGAAGCCATATAATTGGCGCTTGAACTATCCAGCCAGTAGTCTAAGGGCCTATTATTATCTTTATTAGTTGTTGCCAATCAGCAGATATGATGATGCGATGCGATTTCGTTTAAAAAAATGAAAATGTAAATATATGATCTGAGAAATTAAATGCATATCATACAGAATTACATACTAACTCTAAACTAACTAAAAATAAATACATATTTCAGCTTTTTGAATATAGCTTTATAGATTTGATTTCCGATGTATTAACATCGTCAAGTTTATATCTGTGTCTTTGTTTTTTTGACTGTCGTTTTTACTTGTTTAGCAAGTAAAAAACAAGTTCCGCGTATTGTATCGTAGTCTCATGAATTTCATTTTGTCCACATTTCTTAATTCCAATCTAGTTGTTGTAGAATTAATAAGTGTACTAAGACACCTCGCGGCAACCTCGCGCTTATCGCTAGGTCTATTAATAAAATAAAATCGATCCGCACTGGATCCTATCCTGCTTTAGATTGCCTGTATGTGCACCGCATCACATTTATTTTTAACCTCAAAGCTAGTATCGTGGCCTCGTAGTAAGCCTCGTAGCCTCGAAGCAATGCTCGTCGCTTCGTAGCATACCTGACTCACCGTAGGTAATAACATTTTATCTTTTTACGATGCTGAGCTATGAATTTTCTGGATTCTCTAGACTTTGATGTAAGTAAGCTGTTTCGTTTCGAACTTGGTTTAACTTTTACCGTAGTTTAAGAGCTAGTCCGTGTAATAAAAATAACTAGACATGGTTTATACATTTAAACGTAAGCGTATACAGAACGTCAGGTTGTTAGTTAATATCCGCCAGATATTAGATTTTATTTTAGGATAGGTTTGGAAATACATTTTAATTGTACTATAATAATAGGCTTCGGTGGACACGTTAACTCATCGGTGTCAGTTGTTGGCTTAGAACAACAGACGTTAGGTCATACAGGAGACCTTCAGATCGTCTAAAATCTTTGAAACTAGGACTTTCTAGCCTATACAATATTACATAGATTTATTATTTTTATTACCTCATCGCATTTACAAAAAGTAGGTACAAGGTGTAGGTACAAACAGAAACATTTAGGATTAAGGGTAAAATGCTCTAATCTCCTTTAAAATGGGTCCAATGGTCCTTATCATTCACCTATTGTTATGAACTATTAATAAAGGAAATATCTACGGACGAGCACCATGGCACCTGCCAATTTCAGTCTCATTTATTATTATTACTATCCATCACACCGCACAGGGCCGTAATGGATAACGGCCCATATTCTTCTCTATTCCCTTTTTATTTTATATCCCTGCCTTTGGCCCTAGAGACTCAAAAACCAATGTCATAGGATGATTAGCGCCGTGCAGTACCATGCAAAAAAGTTAAGAGCTCTGCACTGCACTGCTCTGCACTCTGGGTGGCACTGCAACTGCTATGGACAAGCGTATAGTGCTTACCACCAGGCCCACGAATTGGCTGTCTTTTTTATGCTTTGAAGGGTCAAGGTATAAAAAGATGGGCTACATAAAGAGGGTTAAGATATGAAGACTATTGTCAATCAAATGTTTACTGAAGATGTGTTTTTTGTGTGCGCAGGCTGTGGGCGGTGAGAGGAAGCGCGCGGGGGCGAGATGGCTGCGCCGGCCAGCTGATAGCATGCGGTCGGCGGCGCGCCGGCCCGCCCCGACCTAGCCGATCGCACCACGAGCGCCACATTAACGGGTAACTTTCTTCAGCCTTCAGTGTTGCCTGCTATAATCTTTATAAGCTTAGGTATTTCAGAACTATAAGAGCCACTTGCACGACAACTGCTTAAATATATTTATAGCACTAGCCCCAGTTCATACAACACTTCAAACAACAACAACACTCGAGCAGTTGTGCCAGCTAATGGCCATGCTCCGCTATGTAAAGGAGTTAGGCTGGCTTGAGTAGCAGGCAGGCGGATATGCACAAAATACCCCAAGCGGGACGTCAGTGCAGGCCTCGTAGTCCCAAAACGAATAAGAATACTAGCCCCGCGATTTATCCCAAAGCTATTTCACAGAAATCGGTATTTAAGGTAAGTCTATGTTTCAAAATTCAAAATAAAATTATTCCAGTGGCTTCATGATATAAACCTCTACAGTGTATCCGAGTTATTATGTAAAAAATGGACATGATAATATCTTACTTTACATAATTATAATTTTGGCTTTGGATTTTAATTTGACAGCGCTATTTTAATTGGACATATTTTTTTTTATAATCCTATTGACATTGTATAATTTTTCAATTTTAAAATACGATTTTGCATGTCAGTCATGTTTCTGACAAAATATGTGATACTAATATGTAAATGAACCAACAACACCTGTAACACCATATATTAGGCAAATAAATACATTTCATTTCACTATATGACTTTAAAGTAAATAAATAAATTATCGTTGTGAACGTTAACTCTAACACTCTTACGCTCGCATTAGGATTCCCTGTAAAGCGGTACACACACACACACACACACACACACACACACACACACACACACACATACACACACACACACACACACACACACACACACACACACACACACATTAAGAGATCCGAAATATCCAAGACCCAAGTAAAACATTCCAGCTTATTACACGAATGATAGCTTCGGCCGAGTATTGATCCTGGGACCTCTCGTTTCAAAGGCAGGGTCTCTACCAAATAGGTTGATTATGTTTGTACTATGCCTACAATAACTGCTACTTATCTACGCTCAACATTACAGTCATATTCAAAGTCAAAGTCAAAATCATTTATTCAATTTAGGCATCAAAGACGCACTTATGAACGTAATTTTTTTATTATAATGAAATTTAAAGACTCTACCGCCGCGTTCCAAAATATATAGAGCTTACCGAGAAGAAGCTGGAAGAAAATTGGAGCCATTCTTTTAATATAGATGTTTACAATGTTTTTACTTAGGTACTACAAATATTACATTTTATGGGTGGCAGAGTGTCAGCTTGCCAGAAGTGGAGTATTCCAAGCATCTTTGTCTTCTATATAATGTGGGACTTTATAATAAGCTTTTTTTATTAAAACGTTTTTTACAGTCAACTTGAATTTGCTCTCTGTGAGCTCAGTTATGTGTTTTGGGATTTTATTGTAAACACGCACACAATTTCCTAGGAATGACTTATTAGTCTTCGCAAGTCTAAAACTAGATAGAACCTATTATATGTATTTCTAGTATTAAAAGGGTGGTGATCACTATTCAACTTATATTTATGTATTTTTTTACGAACATACATTATATTTTCAAATACATATAAGGAAGGCAAAGTTAATAATTATATTGATTTCTTTAAATAAATCTCTCAAAGATTATATAGATAAGCACGTGTAGTATATATGAAACAAGCATGTGTAGTCGTGAAAACATCCTGCTGTTTGGATGTTGCTTAAGCATTATACCTGTTTCTCAAAAACAGTCTGCAAAGTCGAGGAATCCCCACATCCTACAATTATTGCTGATGATAATGAGAATAAGGTATCTTATTTGCTTATAGCACATTCATCACGTTCTTCATATCTTTTAGATTGATATCATTTGGCATTTATTTATTAAATTTGAACAAAACAAGTTAACAGAATTCGAAGGATATGACATAGGTATTTATTTCGACTTTCTAAAAAAGTAGTTAGATATATGTGCAGAGCAGTGACAATATTAAGCAAATATAATGGCTGAACTCGCCGATAACTCTTCGAGTGTTTAAACACCCAAATTGGGTATAAATAAGTTTAAATAATTTTTGAAAAAAAGCTGATTATGTGGTGTCATTGTCCGCGTCACTGACGGTGCACACACAAATACACATATTTATAAACTTAATTTATGTTAAATTACTAATACATGCTTTGCCGTATCGAGCTCGTACATTGGTCCTGGCTCGGCCATGCTCCGGGGCCAGTACTTCGTTAAATGTATTTTGTTTAAAATTTTGTATTTAAATATTCTCTTCTAACCTTGTCCCTGGCTCATCCACGGCATCTCTTTGCATGGATGCTCTAACTGGGCCGTCATCGAGCTGTTTACGATTAGTGTTTAAAAACAGCATTTAATTAAGTATGCAAGGTATAAAACACAACACATTCGAAGCCATAAATCCAAGATGCTAATTAAGAAACATTGCCTTCCGAAGAATTTCCTATTCCAGTCACATATTGATTTGTATTATTCCCAAGACTGATTACATTATCGGAGAGGGTTATTTATCCAGAGGGATATTTATGATCGCGAGCTATGTCAGTTTTCGACATATGACAGATTGCTCTAATTCCGAAACTTGGTTACAAGGGTCCCGATATCGAGTTAGAGTTGTAAACTTAGGCCCCGACTGAACCAGATCACGGCAAATGTAGCTATGCTTCAGGGAGCCTTTATCGAGGAAATAACTTTCTAATACAATAAACTCGCTTTCGGGCCTTTATAATCAGTCTTGAAAGTTTTCGCATTAACCGTATGGATTTCTTAGGGATAAGATTATAAAATTACTTATCGGCCTTAGAATGTTTGAAAGTTCTTAGTTTATGAGGACTTTAGTTTTAGCGAGAGATAAATCCCTATCTGACTATTGGGTACTAAATTTCTCAGATCTCAAATTTATGACTTTTGAGAATATTACGCGTGGCTTTTATGATGTACCTAAATTAACAGAATCGCTTCAATTTATAAATTAGTTATTTGGCGACATTTTATATAAAGTATGTCCTAGCTTAGTACTGCCCTGGTATAGCCTCTGAAAGATTTGGCTTTAAAAGGCGTATCTTGATACGAGCTGTTTTATCTACTAGTTTCGACAAACACATAAAATAAACAAACTACAGTCATTAGTACTAAATTTGGGACTTACTAACGTTGTCTCCGGGGCGAAGCGGTACCCGGAATACACCTAAAAGGAGGTATTGGTAGGTATATATTATTACTAGTAGCATGAAAGCCCGTACAAGAAAGCAAATATAGAGCTAGTGTTGCCAGAGACCGGAGACTGATGGGGCTACCCCAATAAAAACGGCAGCCAACAGCTTAAATTCTGGTACTATTCGAGTAAATTATGTAACCAAATTTCTTTTGTTTTCTTACTAGTTCTTCACTATAGGCCACCCGACGAACTAGTGTGATTCAAATGTATTCAACCAGTACTGTAGGGCTCAATAGTCAGCTCTCGTTGCCTCAGCGCTGCTTCCCTAGACAAATAAGTTGTTGGAATCAACGTATGAGGCATTAAGCATCATTTGTCCAATAGCGTCTCGCCTCGCACTAAATCTGTAGTTGGAAAGATTTGGCTTTTGATACGTGAGTGATTCCCGTTTTTCATATTAAAAATATTACATAATAATATGATACTTTTGTATTTATTGTTATTATACCTACATACAGCCACAGAATAAATAATAGTACTTATGTATGATACACCTATAGTCTATTTGGAAGATATAATAAGTTTCCATTTAATCAATTGGCCATTAGTGCCATGATATTGCAATTTATGGTAGAAATACAGAGACAGAGTAGAATACAATTCAACAGAGAAAAACAATGCTCAAATTGAAAAAAAATACTGCGTTAGCTAAGTTTTTTAAATTAACCTGCATATTTTATAGATTTAAAATAACATTATCATTTTCACTCTACTTCTTATGGAAGGAATATACAAGACGCTGCAATTGCTCGCGCTAATACCATCTCCAAAAGTATCCTTCCACCTGAAACGTTCATAGCTCAGGTGTAGTAAGTGCCTTCTATCAGGTGGTCTCCGTTTCTGTTTCTTGCCTCAGTCACGGCTGACCTGACCTCGGTGAAGGCAGGAAGGCAACCTGGTTAGCTACGACCCTCAAAATAGAAATGTATGTCGCTAATCACCTGTTAAACGGGTGAAACCCGCAGCTAATATACATATATATTAATATATGTATATTAGCTGAATATACATATATATTAATATATGTATATTAGCTGCGGGTTTCACCCGCGTGTTGATGATAGTTCCCCGAGATATGACAGATCGAAAAACACAAAAACCATAAAAAAATTACCCCGCAGTTTTACCTCCGTGGTGATGAATAATGATGATGATGATGATGATGAAAAGTATTCTATGTCCTTCCCCGAGATATGACAAATTGTGCAACACAAAAATCGTAAAAATTGGTCCAGCTGTTCTTTAGTTATAAATGGTGTAACTAACACGACTTTGTTTTATATATTATATCTTTACAGATTCTAGAGCTTAGGTAGAGTTTCTGTGGTTGTGCCACGCTGTAACCCCACAGCCGAATGGGCCGGCACGACCAGGGAAGTACTCCCACATAACATCGACGCGAAGTAACATAGCGTTTCAGTCGGCTTGTGGGAGGTTCCGTAGGCCCAATTCCTCTCTCGCCCGTTCTACCTCTACTTCCCCTTCCCCCTCCCCATAAACCTCACCCCTTCTAGATTTTGTTTCCTATGTTCCTTCCTCAAAGGTCGGCAACGTATCCTCGAGACCTCAGGAGTCGAGTATCTCGGTACTCGAGACCGAGTATATCGGTAGTCGCGGTAGTCCGGTAATCTGGTCTGGTTTAAGAGCCAACCGCTATTCTAAGTATGCGTTACCATCTTCGGCCAACACTGGCCATCAAGTACTCGTATAATTATCAAACGTTAGTCTAACAATTATAAAAAAAACAAGTAGTTGTATCGTCGCCTTTTATTTTCGATTTATATATATTATATCTAGCGACCAGCCGTCGCAAGGTACAACAGTCGTTGCAACTGGTTTAGAAATAAAGAGGTGACACTGTGAAGTTTGTTCTTTTTACGTAAGTACATAAAAACTTAATTAGGTTTAATTTATAATTATAATTAATTAAATAACCTCCTGTAAAAATTATCTAATTGATGGTGAAAACCGCATGAAAATCCGTTGAGTACGTTGAGAGTTAGTATACAGACAGATAGACGCGGAACTTGCGAATTTTATGTTATATTATTTATTTATTCTTTTTTTATTTATTTATTCAATCTAATTACTACTATTATTACAGGACTGTCCTAATGCAATAGCGAAAGTTATGTTTGGATATAAAATATCACCTCCACTCACATGTGCATTTGGGCATACTCATTATCTCCATATCTTGCTACTTGAAATTAAGTTCACTTACTTCTATTAAACTTACATATATAATACAAAATGTATTAACCCTTACTTAAGAATCCAGGACTGTTACATATCTATCTAAGGAAAATAATGCATCGATTGGACAGCATGCTACTACTTACTTCGATGTGAAGTCTTCTTAGTACTAGCCCCTCTCTTATCCCTTATGGATAACAATCCGTGGTGTTGCCACACATTAGGCATACAACAGGGCCTTAAACGATCTAAACGCCTTTTGTGGCACAAAAGGAAGCGAATATACTACCAACAAATACTTCTTAAGGTGCTGTCATATCATGATGTCGATAAAATGAGGGTTTTTAAAGCAGTTTATCTCATAAGCAGCGATTTAATTTAAACAACAAAAAAATAGTATGGCATTTCTTACACTTCTATACTTTACATTCTATACATCTTCTACTTCATATTAACGGAATTAAAAACATATTTTAAGATACAAGATTACATTAAAAAAAAAATCAAACATACCACTAAATTTCACCTTTAAAGCAGTTTTTCTCTTTATTCACTATTGTGTTTGTCATGAAACGCATATCATATAACAGCAATTTTTAATACACATACATTGACGGTTTATTTATTTTATGACTTTTTACGTTTTTACGAGTTGCGCTTGCTTGATTTCATGTAAGGGAAATTGAACGTAGCCAAGCGCTGAGCTGACAGCGCCTTAAGGAAGATTAGCCAGATAGGGGGCCGATGCCTAAAATTTCACTATATTTGTGGTTATAGCTAGACATGTTGTACCGATCCCCCGTCAAAGGGTAGCAAGATGACATGTATTGATCACGAAAACGAATATTTTCCTAGCACACCATAAGTGTAATTAAAAATAAATATGGCTCGTTCGTCCGGCTTCGGCTATGTCCGGTACTCGTGGGAAATTGTCGTGGACAAAGCTCGATGCTTAACAATTTATGTGTATGTTGGGTGTAGTATTAGGGCGGCTTTGTCGCAGGGTTGCCGTGAGGGCTGTATTGGATTGTGGTTGCCAAAAGGGTTAATAAAATAGTTTTCTGGTAAAATTGTCTGCAGTATTGATATGTTACTCAGGAATGTTCATAACTCAACAGGTTACAATAATTATTCAAACTTGTATGAAACGTTAATCACACAAAAATTATCCCTTAAAAGGTTGAATACCGAAAATTCCTTTCTTAGTAGGTGCTACATCATAAACAAAAATCACCCCAAATTTCTGGTATAACCAATTTAATATATCTTCAGCAGTTTTGGCTGGTCTTTTATCTATATCTATAGGGACTATAATATTATTAAGAGGAAATGTTTGTATTTATGTTTGTAACGAATAAACTCAAAAACTACTAGACCAATTTCAAAAGTCCTTTCACCATTAGTATGCTAAATTATTTCTGAATAAAATAGGCTATTTTTATTAATCATCACCGACATCTATCACCACGCGGGTGAAAGCGGAGCGGAGCTAGTCTATTATAAATTCTTAAATGTACGTATACAGTACAAACTTTCATTTATTTAGTTCAACTGCGGAACAGATAATGCATAGTAAGTAAAATGTACTGTGGGACTAGCACGAATAACTGCGTAAGTGTAAGTAAGTAATAACGGGTAGTTCACGTGAAACAGTACAAACTATAATTTATCTAGGGAAACTGTGACACAGATAACTTATAGTTTGTAGGCCGAAGCGTGACGCGTTGACGTTTGTGATAAGAATACTTTTTCGCGAATTATTTGTAATGCTACGGCCTCTGTATACGTCGACGATACGATCACGTTACACTTACGCATAATTTCGTGGAACATTGGTCTATTTTCTTGTTATTCGGTAGTGTTAATTATCTATAGTTCTGCATCAGCAAATATGTCTGCAATCTTTACAGGCCAAAAAAATCTTTCTCTAAAAACCTTGTTCGGACTATTACGAACATCTATAAAAATACATATTGAAATAATTTACCAAAAAACAGCTTTTATTTTATTATGCATTTTTCACCTCACTACAGCGAGGAAAACGATAGGTGCAAAAAACAGCTTAGTTAATTAGTGATTATTCGTTTTACAAAATAAAATTAAAATTACTGCAATTGGTACTATTGACAATACAGTTTTTTGGAACTGTTATACCTACTTGTGTTTGCCAATTGTGTACTATTTATTACTAGATACTTACATGTTTTTTTTTCATATAGTCCAGTGCTGCCATCTGTGGCTGGCCAGTGCGATTATTCAAAGAAATGAGGTTGGCGCACTGACATGAAATAAGTATTTATTGCATTTTCAGTGGACTTGTAATATAGAAAGGAATAGAAAGGTTCGAATTTTAGAAACTCTTTAAAAGCTAGCGACCAAAATGCACTTTTGCACTCAGATTTCTAATGACATAGTTTGCGAGGTTGTAAGGTGAAAAAAAATTTCCTTATCGTATAATTTAATCATTTAATCTTTGTTACGATAACAGAAAATCAGGTCCATACTTTAGTAATGTAAACATTTGAAACACTGGCTCATCAATTTTGGTGTTATGTGCCACATTGTTCAAAGTAATGGCAGAAGGACAGCCCTGCTCGCAATCGGTATAAATAAAACACTGAGAGACAGCGGACGGGGCGACCGGACCCCCGGGGAAATTTTGCCGATCATTTGTGTCGGCAGACCCATCTCCTCATCGATACACGTGTCGTTTAATATCGTTATTTTGAGTGACGTTCTTTGCTCAGGGTGTTAGTGTGACGTACCAATTCGTATCTAGGTCATACACTTGCCAAAGTCACTTTGTGCGTGATAAACATATATAGATAGAAAATTCTTTATTGCATAATTAAACAAAATATTAAACATCTGTTCCAGTCTGGTAAGCTGTTACTCAGTAACGTCAGGATAGCACACATCTCCATAGGCCAATATAGGTAGTAAGAATAAGTTTACAAGAGTAACCTTTGCAGAGAAATGGTGAAAGTTTTGCAGACGTTTTAGGGCATGCTCTTATAGAGTTCAGTAATATGCTGCTCCCAAGACAAGTTACTGGTGATAATGAGATCTACATTTTTACTTGAGAGCAATATAAAAGGGGAACATCATTATATTTTACAAAGGGAAGAGAGCTTAAATCTAGTCTGGATATAAATGCGTGACTTCCAGTTATCATATCATAACTGACTACCCACTACTTCGTTCGCGTAGTAGGCTCAACCTTTGACCTCGTCGTAACCTCCCATCTTTTCTTGGTTTTCCATTCATAATAACCTTCTCCTGACAATAATTAACACAACAAAAAAGAATTAGTGAGATTGTATCACCTGTTCACAAATTATAGCGTGACCAGGAAAAATAGGGTTTCATTTTTGTATATATAGATTGTCAAATACATCATGTACTCATTTTATTTTTTGTATATTTTATACACACTTTCTCACACACTTGCTCATAAAGTAGATGACTTTTTTGGGTCGTCTTGCAGCTCATACACCAAGTGGTACTTTGCGCAACCGCTCAAGTGATTTCTTTCTGTGGTATTTTTTAAATATCAAGAAATTTGTGGTAGTAGTAGTCTCTATATAGTAAAACGTTTTAAAATTATATAAACATATTTATTTTCTTGAGGCAGATTATAAAGCAAGCGTGCTTTTACATTTACTTCACCGTACTTGTGTGGATTAAATGAAAAGTTTTTTTCTGTTCGTTTTTCTTTGCTTGTGGTTGAAAAACATGTGTATAACTATGCATTTATTTAATTTCATTGATAGATTAATATATTTTAGATGGACTGTTATAAATATTTATATTATATTAACGGGGCTTAATCGCGTTAGTAATATTATTTATTTACCTCGACGTTTCGATCAAGTTGCATTAAAAACACCGTAACTTCAACCGGGAGGATGGTTTCAAACTGGCGGCAACATGGAATCCAGTGATTAAAAAGTGTTCCCGTCGCGATTTATCCTCAGAAAAATCTGTCGATATCGTTAGTGTTGTGTGTCGGGACAATGACTTTTTATAACAACTGTTGGGGGTATATTAAAAAGTATCTCCATACTTCAAGACAGTAACACCCGCCTCTTCAGTCCGCTCGTGACCACGATCAATGCAACTTGATCGAAACGTCGAGGTAAATAAATACTATTACTAACGCGATTAAGCCCCGTTAATATAATATAAATATGTGTTCAAATCGCGAAAGTTTAAAAATTACTGTTATAAATATATTAGATAATTTGTATCACCTTAGTCTTATCTTCTCTTTGTGTATCTGTACGTTTCTGATTTATGCAAACTCAATAAATATTTTCAATTATTGTTATTTCAAACAGTAATACAACAATACAAGAAAGTATAATCAGCACTTGATGCCATAAAAGCAATCATTATACACAGTTGCGTCTAGTTTAGTTATTCTGCGGTCTATCATTCTATCACATCAGTAGATTGATTAAAAATTAGGGCATGTTAGTCGCAAAAACTTTAATTAAACCCCTATTTTTCCTGGCACGCTATAAATTGAGAACGGATGGAACAATCTCGCTAATTCTTTATTTGTTGTGTTAATTATTGTCAGAGAAGGTTCATATGAAAGAAAAACCAAGAAAAGATGGGAGGTTATGGCAAGGCTTAATGCTGCCCGCGACTTCGTTCGCATAATAATGCGAACGAAGTCGCGGGCAGTCGCTAGTTAAATACGAGTATAAATTTAGGCATTATTTATTTATATTTTTAGTGATGATTAAAGTTTTCACGAGAAACAAAGTAGCGCTATTCGCAATAAACTCATTTCGTAGTATGCATTATTTTACTATAAGGGGCCTTACTTATAAACGCTGTTTAACTTTAAATGACGTTTACTGCGCAAAGAAAAAATGTTCTGCGCCGTACTAAAGTGACTTTATTTAAATTTAAGCAGCGTTTATAAGTAATGCCGATCTTTTAATGTATTGTTTCAGGTGAACTTTGCGGTACAAAATATATAGTGAATATGATATTAAAGAAATATATAGTGACACTTACATTGGACCATTAAGTATACAATTGAGTCTCGTTATTAGTAATTTCTTCAAAGAGGATTTTCACTTTTTGTGTTAAAATAAATAGCAAAAGTTCATTCAAAATAATATGTTGTAGAATTATTGCTTTTCAGACTGGGTCATGAAATAATCGAAACTGAACAGCGATACTTTAATAGTATTATAGTAGTAGTTCATGAATCCTCTTTAAATTATATTTGCATTTAAATGAAAGTTAGCCAAGCCGACCGAACATAAATAAATCATCATAATTTTGTATGTACCTAATAATAACTGGGGACATAGGCATTATACACATACCTCCTGAGGATTATTTTGCAACATTGTATACCTTCAAAAGCTAGTGTAAAGTCAACGCTTTAACTTAATATGTATATATAAACCAGTGATAGTGTTTTTAGTTTATGAGCCTGAGTGTCTAAACATACACAGTGTACATCGCGCATCCAACATTATATAAAAATGTATTTTCAAAGAGAAAATGCCTGATAGCTACTTAAGTCACAGGTACCGTAAATGTATACTCAAGATACTTATAAACATGAAACCTGAATAACAAAAGTTCCGGCAGTATTTCCTAAACGTCTGAATATTCTATGCAAAGTTACACAAGAATGCCGACACAGCATAAACATGAACCCAAAGCCCCGTTCCGAAACTAATACTTGTCTTAGGAAGTCAAATATTTGTCGAAAGCAAGATCAATCAGAACGTTTTCCAAGCACAGTACCCTATTGCTGCAGTCAACCAACCTACTCGCTTATACATACACCAATTGGCATTGGTTCAACTACATTGCATCTGTTTGACAAAGGCACTGCCATTCGAACATTCACTTATCGATTCAAGGAGTAGGTACCTACTCGACAAGTACCTTTCGTGAATCATTAATTATGTTGTCAGATGTCGACAATTTGTCACGTACTTTCTAAAGAGTTTTTCCTTCTCGTTAACGTCATCGGTGGAGTCAGACGCCATGCTTATTAATTTTTCTAATGAAACGGTCCACGGCCTAATTAAGCCGAAGTCATTCAAACTGCCTTACCAGAAAAGTTTCGAACGCTCCCTCGACGAGCTCTGGGTTAAGCGCAACTTAAAACAGAGACGCGTTAAACGAAAAGTTATTCGTTTTCGGAGAGGCTGTAAAATGAACTCTATATTAATTCTGGAATGTCTTACCTTATTCACTACATCAAGGTGATAAAATATGTTCAGTTTGTTTGTTGTTGCTCGGATGGTATAGTATGGTCGCTTGCAATGAAAAGCCTATTTTATTTACTAAATATTGGTTATGAGTATGTATTTTATCTACACTAATTTTATAAAGAAGAAAAACATGATCGTTTGTAAAATTGTTTGAAGTGAATAAACTCCAACATAACTAATCCGATTAGAACAATTCTTTCACCTATGGACTTCATATGGGTTTCATATGTATCTACATAATTTCTGAGTAATATGTATTTTATTACTATTGAAAATTGTATTCCGCGGGATAGAAGTGCCAGGACAAAGGTATTTTTAAAGCAAAACGGAGTTTGTAGACACAGCTAGTAATTAAAATAAAAAAAAATGAGATTTTTAGTAATAACGTCGAGTAGATTTAATATCAAAATAGTCTATGGTTTGGTATTCAATGAGCCTGATGCCTGATTCTAAAACAATTTTGTTAAATGTGAAAATCAAGGTGTAGAAGTTTTTAAAAAAAATTAGAACATTACGGTAAATTCGGAGGATATCTAGCAGAGATGAGTATGTATAAACTCAGAAACACCATGCACGAGTGAAAACATTTGTCAAACATAATGAGGGATTGCCGGCAGTTTAAAAAAGTACATAAAACGTAGGTAGCTCGTGTGTTTGGACAGGACCTTGCGCGTCCACGAGTTACACACTGAGACATTGTTACCAATATTTACTAAACTCTGTTTTCAAAAGCATTTAAAAGCATAATAAATGTACACTTCGTTTACAACATTTCTGTAAAGCATGTTTTCTAGTTAAACTTAATTCTCGGCATGTAATTAAATCTCCGCTGTAGGGTTGTTTGCTGAGGACTTAAGATGATAATGCAAGGGTAAATATATTTTCAACCCGTTCACGGTAATCCCAAAACATGTAATTTTTATGGATTCATAAATCTCCCTATGTTTGGATAAACCGCACGACGCATTGATTGCGATTATGTAATTTTTTTTTAGATTTTAAACACATTTGTCACGTGGTCTAAAAAGCCCGCCTATTTAACATTATAGGATAGGTTACATAGGCAATATCCATTGAAGTCATGTGTAGAAGACAATTGTTTTAAAATTAAGTTAAAGGCACCAATCACATAGTATATACGGCTTTCCTGCTCCGTGATCGTTCTCACCCAGAATGAAACGTTCGAGGCGGAGTCAGTATATTTTTTTGTGATTGACCAATTAGGTTACCCAAACTTTGTTGCAGTTAGGGGAAGGTTGCTATGAATGGACCACATAACTTTACGACGTCATACCTCAAAAAGTGTAAGTGTTAAAATGAAAGCAGTTTATTATTTTTATTTCGTAGGACCTTTATTTATAATAATCAAACGCACAAATAATTCGGGCTTACCCTTTTTGATATAAACCAAGAAAACAAAATCTTGGGCTGTTACCTTCTTTGGACCATGGGCACCTTCAATGAACCACCAGGCTGCCATCAATGGACTTAGAAAAATTTGTTCTAGAGGTCCAATCGAGGCAACTAATTATAATTATTAATATTACAAAATTGTGACATACGAGGAAAGACAAACATTACTCATACACATACGACAAGCAAACAAACTATAGTTATACTCGTAGGCACGCAATACAAATACAATACTTTATACATAATTAGTAATAAAATTTTACATTTGGCACATTTAGTGAGATCAACAAGTAATCAAAATTACGATACAGTCTAAAGTTTACATTAAGAGTGAATAAATGATATTTTCTACTTAAATTTAATTAAACAAAAATAAAAATCAACATAATAGAAGCTAAGGTCACCTGTGGGAATAGCAAAGTTAACATGTATTCAAAATTAAATCTTTAAAAAATGGCAATTGTAATGAGATCAACAATACTTTTGTATAGATTTAGATAAAGTCTTAAATTTGCATCGACAGCTAACTTTTTATAGTAATTCAGTCACTAGTAAGTTACTGAATTATTATAAAGAGTTAGATGTAGCTGATTAACACTTAGAACAAGTTCAACAAGTTATAAAAATCACTTTTTAAAAAGGCACATAAGATACATACATGTGAAACCTCAAAGATTTCAATTATTATCGTAAGTGATGTCTATGTAGTGCAATGAGGGCACAGGTACTTTTTGACATGTTTCTTAACACAAGCACAATCAACATGTACCCAGGCTTTACAGATCATGCATTGAATCATTTCTTCTATTTCACATTTTAGGCAGATTTTGCAAAACCATTTTTCTATATTCTCATTAGCTTGTTTACTGGTTGATGGTTGTGGTTTTTTTGTGAACAGTTTTGGCTTCTTCTGCTTTGGAACCTTTGCGTTCTCATCTAGGGCAGTTTTGTACGGCGACGAAGTCAATTCTATGCTGCTTTGAGCTTTCCGACTCCTTTTCCGTAATTCCTGTGCTATCTTCTTGACTCCAGGAGATATCTGTGGAATATGGAATTCGTAGCTACTCCCCACTATCGGTGTTCGGACATTTTCACTTCGTCTTACTTGAATTGGCGCTGTAGATGGAGATCCAACATTTATGTTGCTTGCCTGTACATCTGTAGGTGAGGCATTATCAGCCTGTTTTGTTAGCATTGATGCTGCAGGTAAAGGCGGCTCTGCATCGGACATTGGTTCTTCTACGATTGTTTCTATAGAACTATCTTGCGATGATGCATTCACAGACAATGGGTCTATCGGATCTTGGACTTGTAACACGGTTCCAAAAGATTCTTCTTCGTTTTCTTGTTCAACTGCTTCAATAAATTCGTAGTCAGCAAACACATCTTTATTGAGAGGATGAATGCCTGTTTTTAGAAATCCATTCGCAGCCGTACCTACAGAAGCAGCTCGAAAATAGGCCTTTCCGAAAAGCATAGACACTTGGAAAACAGTCACGGTTCTACCAGGATTTAGGCGCAGCTATTTTTCTGTTTCGTCTATGTAGTAAAGGCTCAACGGCTTAAAGAATGACACATCAAGGGGTTGCAGCCGGTGCGTCGTGTGTGCTGGAAACGAAAACATAACTATGCCATGTCTTCTTGCATAATTTATAGCCCCTAGGTTTTTAGTATGGCTTGCGTGGCCGTCTATCAGGAGCAAAACCTTTTTTTCTGGCGTTGGTTTCACAGTCTCAACAAAGTGTTGCAACCACAGATTAAATATCTCTTTGTTAATGTATCCACTGTCTGGATTAAAAGCAAATATGGTGCCAGGTGGTGCCCCATCCCTCAATTCATCTTTGGCCCTCTTGCGCTTGAAAATTATGAGTGGTGGGACAAAATTTCCAGCAGCATTAGCGCAACATACGGCTGTTGTTGTTACACCACGTTCTCCACTAGTGATGGCTCCAACTTGGCGCTTACCTTTTAACGCCAGCACTTTTCTTGTCTTCTTCTGCACGGTTGACAAGCCCGTCTCATCCATGTTATATATCCGCTGCGCATCTTTTATATCATGTGTGTCTATGACTGCCTCTAACTTATTGAAAAAATCATCAACAGCTGGTTTATTAAATCCAGTAGCCCTGCTCATGGAAGTAGCTCTAGGTTTTCGCAAACTTAAATTAGGATGCCGCTTCATAAACGCGTAGTACCACTTTTTCCCCGCAGATTGTTTATCTTTGTTAAAACGATGTTTTATTTTATTTTTCTCCGCTAACTCAAATGCCAGTCGTCTAATATCTGTAGGAGTAATGCCGTACAAGCAACCTTCCATCTCAAGAACGTGTTTACACAGCTCATATTCTAACTCTGGAGGGAGGTCACTTTCGGAACCCGGTATTTGGACGTGTTCTTTGGCCTTTTGGTTTACTCCATCTAACCTTCGTTTCAGTGTTGCTTTCGGGACTCCATATATTCTGCTGGCTTCATTTAAACCAACTTTTTGTTTTCTTACCGATTCTAAAGCAAGGTTCATGCTTGTTTCATTCCATGCAAAGTACTTCCTTTTTTTCGGCGACATTCTGGAATTTTAAATTTATAATTATTTTTCTATGGTTTTTTTCCTTAAAATGTGAAATACTCCCGAATATTCCCATAATTATAAGTAGAAAATTACAATAAAAAGTTGCTATGATTGGACCGGTCCAACGGTGGAACTCTGTTGGGGTCCATTGATGGCAACAAGGTACTCGTTAAGAAAAATTAAAATAAAATATACATGGTTATGATTAGACAAAATTGAATAACACTAATGGAATCACAATTAAATTGTCTAATAGTTCATAAAAGTGCACGCGGACAAATGTGAATGTAATGATACTTACGTCAAATTGTCCCGAGTGTAATAATTAGATTTTGACCGCCCCAAACACAACGTCACACGTCTCTCCTCGCCACGTGCCGCAGCGTCACTGAAGTAAGAGGGGGGTGCAACCGAGTCGTCACGGGCTCGTTTCGACTAGTTTGGGTATTGCTAGCTTGCACAGTTTTGGAAATACCTTGGTGGTCCAATGAAAGAGCTAGTCCAATGATCGCAACCTTCCCCTACTACTTGAATGGGTAATCGGTTCGTGAATTTACATTTACATGCTTCATAGGGCCTGAAAAACGGTCGATTCCGGTCATTGTCATGAGGCCACACCGGCCGGACGCTTCGGGTGGTCTGAATACTTTTATACTACTAACCGCCAGCGTGGTGGATTATGGCTTCTATCTTTCGCTTTTTGTGAGGAAGGTCAGTGGACACAGTCAACAGTGGAAACGTAACGGGCTGATTATGCATATGATATTATACTCGCAACTAGTGCCATCTTTGCTACCTAATCTGTGATGCTAGATCAGGCTCTATCGTTTAGTACTTGGCAGTTATTAGTTAAAAGATCTGACAGACTTGTGTCCTACAAATAGTAAAATGTACAATGTATTATTTTCTATAAAAAATGCATAACCAAGATGATTCTGAGCGTACATTTTATATATACGATATGGCATTGTCCTTTATATTTCATTCTCATACAGTGTATGAAATATCAGAGAAGATTCTTCAGAAAACATAATGTCAAAGTCTAGTGTTTACTCGCGAGTAACGTAAAAGAAAGAGACCGAAGTGCACTACTGAGATTGCGGATATCGCAAAATAAACGATACAGTAAAGGATGGCTATTTTTATTGCACTTCAACATGAAGTGATATTTATTTTAAAAATATTCAAGTAAAGCTAGAGCACCGAGACTTTTGTACCGGTTTTACGTTGTTATATTTTTATTTTGGTTTTATCTTCATTTGATACACTGCAAATTTTCCTTTAGACAGTTCTGTTTCTTATGTTCGTTAAGATCTTGTCCTCTTCGATACGCGTAAAATAAGTATATAGAGACTGGGAACTAATCTCAGTTTATAACTACCATCATTCTATTTATTAAGTTATAGCGCTCGCAGCGGAGCTTGACTTGGCGACAATAACCGATCAACAATGTTAAGCAATGCTTGCTGTGGCCAGAAGTTGGATGGGTGACAGGTAGTGGCATTATTCATCTGAGTGCTGCAAATTCCAGATATTAATAAAACATGCCTATAAGATGCGATTAGAAAAGAAATAATTTCGGTATTACTAGCGGTGCTACGGTATGGTGGTAAGGTATATAATATAGTACTTTAGATGGCAAAGCGACAGAACAGATTTTGTTATCGTGGTTCCCACTAGTAGTCCATTTCTTTTCTTTCCAACATTCGAACTTTATTACGTAAAACATTTTACTTTTGAGTCACTAACATTTTAAACGATGGCTTTATGTGTAACAAAGTAATATGCGACATCTTATTCGTGATACATCGTTAACTATATCGGAATGCAAAGGTACGTTTTAAAGACACGCACGTAACCATCATATGAGAAGATCTATAGTACCTACCCAACTCTCCTCATAAACTACGTATGTTTACGACTACAACCTGCAATACGTTTGCCCTCGTAAACTGAAAATAGACTCGGTTTGATTATGCGTGTTACCTACCACAATACCCTTTTCACAATTGTTCTCGCTTTAATTGAAAACGCGACATATATACGATAATGTGTTGTGGGGTTTTTGAATGGGTATTATAAATTGTTCACAGACTAGATATTTTTTTAAGATCAGTTAGGGCGATAGTCCACTGTAACTTATTGTAGTAGGCACGTAGCCGCAATGCTGCATGTGATCTCAATCAATCTCAAGCGCTGCAGTACACTACAGTCTCATTGTATTGACTCAGACGTGACTACTATAGTGGGCCAGCTCAAAAAGTCTGTAAATCATTATGCGCAGTGGAAATTACACCGTGGTGATCTACAGAGGCTGGCATCAAAGATTACTCTTACATTTATGTCATCGATTTACAAAAAACTATACGGCGGGACAAAACAAATACAAATGCGTGATACCATCAGTATAATCAAGGAGACATGATAAAGTAAGTAAGAAAGTCAACACAGGCTACGCATAGGTAGACTAGAATGGTATACATATT
Organism: Selenia dentaria; assembly: GCA_917880725.1. Taxonomy (NCBI): domain Eukaryota; kingdom Metazoa; phylum Arthropoda; class Insecta; order Lepidoptera; family Geometridae; genus Selenia; species Selenia dentaria. Next base: position 20,272,512 of record OU862879.1, read on the forward strand.
AGAAGCGATACGTGCTCTGGTACATGGTCAACGTCGATATAGTATCAGTATAGCGAGTATATTTTTACTTACTTGCCAGTCTGTAACCGCTCAACGTATTTATTAAACTTTGATTTATCGGGGAAAATGCTCAGAAACGCAACGACCGTCCTTTTACCAACGGACCTCTCCCCAGCTGCCCCTCTTCGTAAAGAAATTGAATTAAAATACGGATTTACAGTTACGCAATCTAAAGGAAGGCTGTAAAAGCAATCTCAATTAATAAGTAAATAGACATAAAGTATTAGAAGCAATTTAGTTGGCTTTTGGTTTTACATTAACATTAAGGTTTTGCATATGATATACATGATAAGACGTGTAAAATAAACTTTCTATTTGTAAATGTGCAAATACTTAAAACAGTATTTTCATGTTTTGTTTTCAGTTTCGATAACATCTAAACGATCGACATGTTTTAACATTATAGGTAATTGTAAAGGTTTCTCAAATATGTAAAGTTATATATTACAATAAAAAATATTTTGTGATACATATCGAAATTACTGTACTGGTCACATAAACTCAAGCAGTTGCAAGAAAATATAGTATGAAATGCATACCTGTCGTATTTGCCTACCAATTAATTATAATCTAAACTTATAAATGTCGTATTATTTTTAAATGGAATGAACTTGTTTAAAACCTTTACAAGAGCCAAGGTAACCAAAGAGGTAACCGAATCTAACTTTAAGATATTGGGACAGGAATAACCCATCAAAGTGGCTGTATTTTTAAGTGTGTCTCGGTTTTGCATCGCCCCACATTATTTAGTTCACTTTGCCGGGCTATTCCCGTTCTATTAAATATTTGCCTGAAATATAAAATACAAGTAATGTGAAATACAAGTATTTCATATGTTATTCAATTCTTTTAATCAGATATAACTTACAATTAACATTTGGAGTTTTGTAGCATCTCGTAGAGCTACGAGATGCTACGGATTCTACGAACTACGACATTTTACTATGCATTTGCCTATATTTTATTAAGACCTAAGTGCTAGGTGAGATTGCTTTGCCCATTGGCTACTATATTATTTATATGTAAACAGATAAAGAGCAACGGTTGCTCACCATCATCTGGGTTAGACAAACATTAATCATAACTCATGAATGTTTATCTAACTTGTCATGACTACGTTCGGATACGCTCGAAGATAACTTAGAATTCAAATTTTTGAAAATGTTCAATGCATAATATATATACGAGTATTCATCGAATTAGGATTAAACCCGGAAAATAATTTATATAGCCTTCAGAATTCGTTGGAGAAGGTCACTAGCAGTCTAAATTTTGTTTTGCGTGGTAATCGATCTGCCGTGCGCTTCTCTAATGCTTCGACGAGCTCACCGATGTCAAATACTTTATTAGAGATTACCCTTTTACACAAGGTTGTTTTTCCAACGTTCCTAGTCATCTCGTCATTTGCTTCACGGATGTTGTCAAAGATGCAACGATGTTTGCTCTGAGAGGATCGGACGACTGTTGCGTCATCCACCATCTTGATTGTAAGGGTCGATTTTGTCAATTTTCAATTTCACACGGGTATGTTGTTGAGAATTAAATTTCCTACAGGTTTGGTTCTAATCATTGTTTTCCTAGGATTAATATTTTCCGATTTATACCCAAAATAGGATGTGAATATTTATTTGATTGACAACTCGTTTATTTCAATTTTACATGAAAGAATGTTTTCTTATTTTCAAAAATATGTTGGTTGTAACCATTTTCCATGTAAAATTAAAAATAAACGTAATAATGTAATGATATCATTTTACCCCCACCTCTTCTCTGGTATAAATAGAAAAATATCGATCGGGCATATAAAATATTAGCACAAAAATAGTAGAAAATTTAATTCTAAACAGCGTTGAACATAACAATTTTTCATGTTGCAAATAAACGTATTAAAAAGTTGTTATTCCACACAAATTCATCATATACACCCTCTTTTGGGTATAAAACGGAAAATATCGATCTTAGGAAAAAAATATGTGAATCATAATTGTAGGATATTCAATTTTAAGCAATTTTTAATATAATAATAAATTTAATTTTATAAATAAATTTAAGAATAAAATAAATAATAATGATAATAGAATACAATTTAATTTTATATTTCGTGTAAAATTGAAAACAAACGATTTATTCAAAACACACTAATTGACCCTTAAAATCAAGATGGCGGATGACGCAACGTATCGATTATCACGCAAATCAAAATTTAGACTGCTAGTGACGTTCCCAAACGAACTCCGAAGGAAAATTGCTACTTATATTTTTTTTCCGGGTTTGCCCCATTTTGAGTTAATTCGACTGAGCTAATAGCTGTATACATAAGTACAAAGAAAACAGTCGAGCTGAGTTACATTCAACGCGACAAAAAATTAAAAAAATAATTACGAAAATAATTTCACAATGTTGTAGTAATGAGTTTCAAATGTTTGTATACCAAATTGTTTTTACCCAGTCTGTAACTGGCTAAAATATTTCCTGAGATATTAAAATGTACGGCATGTACAAGGACAGGCCAGGAGGCCAATGGGTCGGCTCGTTTGTGCCACACCACACAGCTTGCGTCAAGCGTGCGTCAGAGATACGTGACGTATGTTTGACCTCTGTTAGCCGTTGCAACTTTAACCTATATGCAGCAATTCGCAAACTTTACATCTTAAAAGCCTATTTTGAAAATGTACCTGCCGTGCAATTCTGTAATGATTCGTCCACGAGCTCACCGATGTCAAATACTTTATGAGATATCGCCCTTGTGCATAAGGTTGCCTTTCTAACGTTTCTTGTCATCTCTTCAGTTGTTTCACGGATGTTGTCAAATATGCAACGATGTTTGCTCTTAGAGAATGGCACGGCGCTGGTGACAACTTCTTGTGAAGACAGGTACTACAACATTCCCGGGTTTTTTACCTTCAATCAGGAAAGTGTAATAAAACTAAATTAAGGGTATTATAGCAATTAAAATAAAATTCCTAGTAATAAAATTGTCCCATAGGAACTAATCTATGTATAAACGTGATGAGTACAATGCCACGCAGAAAATGAAAACATGTCTTCTATCGTAAGACGCGCATCTTAGTATTATTTTTACTTATTATTTGTCTATATTCCACATTCACACTAAAAGTAAATTATAATAATAATTATGAGCATGATGAGTTCTTTACGAGATGTATCTATGAAAATAATGAACTTGCGGATATAATTTCAAGTTGGAAAAAATATATTTTCTGGGCATTTTTTCTTTTGCATTTTTTTCTAATTTGTTCCACAAGCACTCCTTAGGAAGATGAATTAGAACAGTCACAAAGCCTATTTTTTTTTATTTGGTCCTCAAAACTGAATACACTCTTTATGCTTAACGAGAGAAACAAAAACAAAAACATTGTGTAGAGCGAGTGTCACCTTCTCGAAGTGGACACAGCATGCAAAATTTTAAAGTACTTTAGTGAGAAACTTGAATTAAATCACACTTAATAAATTTATAAATTAGGATGACTTAGTATATCAGCCTCTCGGGCCCTATCCCAAGAATTCACTAATTCTTGAAGTTTCTTTTTGAAACTAGGTACCGAGAAGTCAAATATGTCCAAGTCCTGACATATGGTATTTTATGAATTACAAATGCGATACAGTGATGAATGCTGACCATAATTTGTGCGAGTTCTAGGTAGGCTGAACGTTTTTCTATTTCGGAGACGGCTACAAGAACGTGGATCAGGTATAGATAAATTTATCTGTCCAGAACTTTTTAGCATTTATTTTAAGTCTTTCGAAGTATAGGTTGTTTGATTTAAACTTGCTCTGCTACTTTTATTTGAGAGCATATTAGACTATTAACTATATACTTAGATGATAGTATAACCTTTATATATGTTTTTCTTAGGCTTAAAAATCAATTATATAGTATTTTTTAGTTTGTCTATGTTTATGTACGGGTATATCTAGAAGAATACAATTAATACTTCGGCATATGAAACTGTTATCTGTTTTTCGTTCCGCAGTGTTAGAAATTTCTCCGCTTCGTATATTTTATGTCTAAAAATGGTTGCGTAGCTTCCGACTTCTAGTTCAGTGGTTTGAGTAAAATAGATAATACCGACATCATTGCTAGCATGGAATTTACGTCGAGAATTTTTTCCTAGTTGGTAACTTCTTAGTAATCACGTTTACAGATCCAAACCCCCCATTAGGCCCCTTGTATTGTGGGAGGAATGACTCACGCAATATTATATCACAATATTCAAGACCGGAGAGCAAACATTTCAGCTCATCACACCAATATTTTCCCTGGCCAGGGATCGAACCTGGCACCACTCGCTTCGAAAGCATGAGCAGTACCATCTGAGCTAACGGAGCTGTAAAGCAATGAAAATGTATTCTTTATTCAATATTTATTATCAACTGTTGCGCCCCGCTGGTTCCCATGTGGTGATGGATGATGGTGATGAAAAATATCATATGTATTATATAATCTATATCCTTACAAAATTTCATTAAAATCTATAAAGTTCTCAAGTAATGGCGTGATCAAGAGAACTAGGGATTAGTTTATATATTGTCAAATAGCAAGATTAGATTTAAATTACTTTTGAAAATGTATGTTTCTGTCGTTAATGAAACCCTCTCTGATATGCTACATGCATATATACAGAAAATCTATTTACTCATCATTTGTACATTAAATCATTAAAATGTAAGTGATATTTAAAAATATGTCTATTAACACACTTTACGACTTTGTATATACATTAACATATACTTACTTATAATACAATTTAAGTTTTCAACTTTTTAAATTGACATGTCATATAGCTCTTCCTAAAGGTGGCAGACAAATAGAGCAAGATGTATTAAAATTGCGCACCTATGGTTCCGTACATAAAGAAAAATAGTGTTTACATCAACACATCAGCAACATTATTGCCCTAACTGGGATTCCTTTTTTTCGCATAACTTTTTTGTCCTAATTGATTTGCCATAACGAGTTACGCATATTTTCTACAGACTTCCAAAAAAAGGAGGAGGTACTCAATTCGACTGTTTTTTTTTAAATATTTGTTACCTCATAACTTTCGATTGGGTGGATCGATACTCAAAACTCTTTTTGTTTGAAAGCTGGTGCTTCCCGTGTAATCCTATTTAAACTGTAACTGATTTTTATCAAAGTAATAGAATTATTAGGAATTCGGTATTACATTTTTCAAATTGCACTTGTTCTTTGTGATATGAATAGTTAGCATAAATATAGTTTAGGCTAATAGTTTTTTGCCCTAATTTTGATTTGCATAACGTTATAGAGCATTTTGTTTATTCGTATAATAGTTAATAGGCATAGAGATCCGGTGTACCTCTGAATTTCGACAAGTTCAATATGTCGCCAGTTGATATCTTAGAAAAAACATAGTTTGACAAGTCATTGCTTCGACAGAACAAATATTTGACAAGAATTACTCCTACATAACGTAGCGGAGTATCTAGTCAGAGCAAAGTCATGATAGGTAGGATGACGAGCCAAGCAAGGTGGAGCGTTAGGTTAAATAGTGACCACACGATGCACGAGCCGAGCGAGCGTAGCGAGCGTGCCGCGCTCGCGGCCGGTGAAGCGCCATAATTAGGCAATATACCTCGATAAGGATATAACACAGCACTTTTGGGATAAAATACTTGTCGAATATAATATTCTGTCGAAGCAATGACTTGTCGATATATATTTTTTCAAAGTAAACGACTCATTAAAATATTGAACTTGTCGAAATTCAGAGGTACCTACAAAATTTCCAAAACTTAATTTTTCCCTTATGCTTATATATCATTATAAGTATGTGTAAGTAAATTAAGGCTTTATATTTAGTACGCTTAACAATATTATCACAGGCTATGTACACCTTACGATTTTTATGCTGTGATATTATTATATTAGGACAAGTGAATGTATGCCACATTAAATTACGACATAAGAAGCCAATGACCAAAATTGGCGCAATTTTTTTTTACCGCGGCCATCAAATATTACCTACTATATACCTCGGTTATTGAGTGTAAAATAATATATTAAGCAAAAGTTATTATATTATTGTATAACCTAACATCAGTCTGAACTGAGTTATACAGATTTGAAAAAAAGTAAAATTCCGTTTTTATTAACATGTAATCAGCATTTAAAACTCAATTTTTAGTATTATTATAATCCCTGTCGCATCGCCGCCGTGACTTTGAATCCGATACAGAAGGATAAATCCTCTCAGCGAGTCCGGCCAATCACCGGCCTATGATTGCTTACAACTGCGCCTGAGCAGGATATGAGGACCTTTTTTCTATTATTATTATTATATGGTATATGTATATTAATGGTATGTATATATTATAAACAAACCCAACTGCACCATGAAATATGTATTAATGTCTATATATTTGAAAATGCATTTTCATTTACTTAGACGACATGATGACTATTATTACGTTTTTTACTCATAACTCGAGGTGTTATATCTCATCTCAGACTGCATATATAAAAAAATCGTTCATACATTAATTTTAGTGTTAATATTTCCCAACTCACCCCAAATTTTCAATGATGGCCGTGGAAAAACATAAATGCGCAACACCCATAGTGATTTGGTCATTGTCTTTCCATGCAAAAAAATAGAGAACCCTATCTAGGTTAAAGAACAAACTTAACTTTGCCGTTCGATCCTTAGACATAATAATTTCACCAACCGCTAATAATAAGTTCGCTTTTTTCGTTATTAATTTTTGTTTTATTTTATATGTGCTCTAAGAAATTTACATTTGCCGAATTTCCTGATTCTAGGCCAATGGGAAGTGCCTATAGGTTTTGATTCTCTCGTGAAATCGCAAAATATGCGAAAAAATGGTTGACATTGTTTACAACAGGTTTTATCTCTGTGATTAATTCGATTTCCTATGATAATCAGCTAAGTAAATTGGCTTTTGGCACTTTAAAAGGCAAATAAGTTAAATTGCTCAACCTCTCATTAAGGCTAAAGGCAGAGTTTGAGGTACTTGACCGAGACAGGAGAGAATACAGTTTGCTTTAGATAGAGCTTTCGCTTGTCGCGACTGCTTCTGTCTTTTCACCCCTGTAAATGATTTTCATACAATGCAAGATTTTGCATGTTTTCACTGATAGAATCACCACCAGCGTTAAAGTAAACAAGCCTGTATTTCGCGCTCTCAAAGCAAAACACCATAAGTAAACACAATTGGATTGTACCAAAAATGCATCGATTATCTATATTTTGCTGCGTGTCATGCCGTACAGTTCCCGTCTTATGAATCCAGGACTAATATTTTGCTACGTAGGTATCCCGATGAAGACTGTTCCATATCCACATAATGGACGAACGTATAGGGCGAAAAAACGAGAAACATCATCGTATAAGTGGCATCCCGTCAGTCGCGCCAATTTGTAACTGCGTTGTAGCGTATTGCTACACATTAGTCGTATAAGATCTTTTAATGATATAAGCGCTTTTATGAACTAAAGAGTGGCGGGTATACTACGAGTAGAAACGGGGATCCCAAAAAGAGTTGGCGTCAGACAGGCAGCCGATCAGAAAATCAAAGTTAAAGTCTTGTGCATGTGTAGTTAGCGAAATTCGCTGTAAAAATTATCTTTGTCATAGTACGTAGGTACCTAATTTATGTAAATCTTATAAATTACCTTGTAAGCACATTTATGTGTAAGCATATTATGTAGACACTGCAACGACAACAAAAAGGTGACTTTGTCCAGGTAGAAATAGTAGATTATGCACCGAGGGAGTAAAACAGTGCTTACGTCACGGGCGGTATATTGAACCCTGACGGGGAATCTTGAGGTAAAGCTTTTGATAAAAATTTAATTCCCGAGCGAAGCGAGGGAGTTATGTAGAGTCCTGAGTGAAGCGAGGGGTTAAAGCCGCCCAAGACAAAGACAGGCTTTATCCTTGAGGTGCATACTCTACTTTTCACAACTACTGCGATATAATAAAAACTCAGGCCTTAAGAAATCCAGTTATTTACTTAAAAGTAAAATAAATAAATAGTTAATGTTCAAATTGGATATATATATCCCGTTATAGAGGGACAATATTTTTGGAAGGAACATTTTATGGAAAACACTGTTTTAGACTTTCGCCGTTATTAACTAAGTTATAATTAGTACTCACGAGATGTATGTAGCCCACAATTTAGTTTGTTTTTAGAGCTCCCGGTACAGTTACATGCATCACGTTCAAAATTATTACATTTTCTGGAAGTTGTTAAAATAACACCAAACACCTGATCGCGGCACGTTACTTGAAGTATGAACTTGAATGCGCAGAGAGGCCGTGCGTAACTCATAGCAACGCGGCGCACACCAATCACACTCCCTATAGTACAACCGCGCCTTTTTTTCTTTTCTTTTTTGTAGCCTGTCTCCGTACTAAAAGTTTTCCTACAAGTATCGTTCCAAATCCAAATCACTTTACACCCATGGGAGTTTCATACAACGTTACATCCCCGGGGATGTAATGCCTTGTTTTACGTTAATATTGCGTGATATGTATCTAATTGGACATTTTCGAGCAGGTGGTATGAAATAGTACATTACTGCAGAATCCAGTAAGTAAGCCTTCCTTGAACATTGTTCTATTTTTACATTACATGAATGTTTTAGTAAAAATATGTGAATTATTGTTTTTGAATATCCATGTTAAATTTAGAATGGTAAGTTTTAATCCAACATGATTTATAAACTGAAATTACTAAATACAAACATAAAATCCCACACTAAACTTCTACAACATTAATTACTAAGTACAAAACGCATCGTGCATTTAAGGCTCCAAAAATATATCTATCTCATAAAATGTCATACCAAAAAGAGAGATAGATATATATATTTGGAGCCTCCCTCCTATTAACCATGTTATAATGGCAAAACTTTAATCTGTAGCTGGTACTATGTTTTTTTTCTAAGCAGATCCAAAGAGGATATAATAAGATGTCCTACTGTCCAGTAAGTAAATTACATACTTATTTACTGGACAGTAGGAGATTCCAAAATTTCGCTTCTTACTGGACAGCTGTGAATAAGTCTCCGGTAGAGTTCACTTTCTGGATACTTTTTAGAGACTCTAAGCAACATTACCATTAGACAGAAAAATATTATATTTGTAACTCTTATAATATAGCTTTAGCTTTAGGCTGTTTATAGATTTTAATATAATAGGCTAGCTTGATTGATAATGTATTTAAAAATTTATCATCACTACTTACTCAAACTCTTAATATAATGATCGTATCTGGAAACTTTGATGCTCTTGGCGCAAATTGGTCCAAGTAAATACGTTAAAGTAATGTTTTCTGCTAGATTCTGGTGATTGACCTGAGAACTCATATCCGTTTAATCAAATAGCCAGCAGAGCAACCGATGAAAAGGTCAGTCCACTGGCGTTACTTCGCAGATAAATTAGCTATCATCTGCATACTGGAGGTGCTTGCACTTTCATAGATATATTATTTTCATTTAGCGAGCTAGAAATGTACTCTATTTTATGTAGCTGCTACATTTTCTTAAAAATATGAAACGACTTTCGTAAAAGTAATGTAAATAAGGGTTATTATGAAATGTAATTGAACCTGTGCTTTCGGTGAAGGTATCGTCGTGATGAAATCCACTATCTGGTGTTATTGAGCCTGTTTGACTAGCTACCACGCTCCAATTAGAAAAAAATTAATACCAGTCGCTAAGCACCTAACCATGTAATTTTACCACGGGTGTTTTAGAGCAAGCCGCCATTCTTCCATTCTAGATGTAGTGTGATACAACCTACATAGACACAAGTAAGATAGTTCTCAAACTATAATATAAACTATTTTGGTACTAGCTGATGCGCCCGCGGCTTCGCTCGCTTTGTCTACGAGATACGAACAGAAAAGTTCTAGTCAAAATCTGTCCGTGGACTAACTGGAACACATAGACAGAAAAACATTGCAAATGCAATGTTTAACGCGAAAGTTTGTGAGTATGGATGTATGGATGTGTGGATCTTTGTTTCTATTTTACGCTCAAACGGCGGGGGCAATTTTTATGAAATTTGATATGGAGGTAGATGAGGCGCTGGATCAACATATAGGATACTTTTCATCATCATCATCATCCATCACCACGCGGGTGAATAAGCGTAATATGCTTGGGCACAGCCTACGTCAAGATCGTAATGATGACAGTTGATGATGTCAAAGTGTCAGTTGCTGATAGCTTAGTCAAAAGCCAAGTCAATTTGACAGCTCGATACACTAGACGTGCTCGGCAACCGTCAAGGGTGATGAAATGTAATAACAGTTTTTTCCATGGTGATTAATTTTATATTTGTATGTACGTAAGTCCTGTATTTTATTATTAATGTTTACTGATTGATATACTAAGTATTAAAATATACTCATTTAAAACTATTATGGCAATTGCGTTTGACCATGTACATATTTTATGACATTTTGGTATAAAGATAGAATATGGCTTTGGAGAAGATAATAAGCTACTCGAAGTACTAATCCTGCGTAGACGTAGTCGCGGGCACCAGCTAGTACCCTATATATCTACTTTCATATGTGTATTTAGCAATAGCTGTTATTGACATTACAAACAGACATTTAATTTCATTTATTTATATGGAAGATATATAGATGGTTTTATAATCATCTCATCAAGCTATTCTTATCAATGTGATAGTTTGTGTGTATACCTATAAGTTGCATGATGATGAATGGGAATTGATATATATAGTTTATACGTAGGATTAACACATAAGCAACTTTTATCCCTGAAAAATATTCTTGCGGAATAGTCTTTCTATACAAGAGGAATCGCGGGGCGTAGTAGCATAAATATTGTTGCGTTTCGAAGTTAAATATGTACAAGAATGAGATTTCATTAATTGTAATACGGCTAGTTTGCGAAACTTCCACTTTATATAATAAAATATACACTATGGAAAACTTTGCTGCTTCTATCGACTTTCAAACAAATGATCCTAACCTTATATCTATCTAAAAGAAAAGACGGGAAGTTATGGCGAGGCCGAACGCAAACGAACTTTATAAATGCGAAAATGAGTTTGTTTGTGTGTTTGTTTGTTTGTTACGCATTCACGCCTAAACGCTGAACGGATCGTAATTAAACTTGGGAAGGAGATAGATTGTTTTCCTGGGAAGGACATAGCAAACCTTTCATCATCCATCACCACGAGGGTGAAACCGCGGGGCGCACTGTTATACGAGGGTGAATCAAAAAATTCTTAGAATCAATATTAAAAAATGCAAAGATTTAAATAATAATATTTTATTTTTCTACATAATCCCTCCAATGCAATGCATTTAGAATAACGCGTTTCTAACTTCCTTATTCCTTGTGAAAAAAAATTATTTTCTTGACTCTCGAAAAAGTCCTCTACGGCAGCTATAACCGCGTCATTATCGTGAAATTTTGTTCCACGAATTTCCTCTTTTAATTTTGGAAATAAGTGAAAATCACTTGGGGCTAAGTCCGGAGAATATGGTGGGTGGTCAAGGAGATTGAAGCCAGCACAGCGGATTGCGTTGAGCGCAACTTCCGATCGATGAGCAGGAGCGTTATCTTGAAGGAACAACACGCCCAACGACAGTTTTCCACGACGTTTTTCTTTAATCGCTTCACGCACTTTCGGGATTAAATTTGCATAATAGGGTCCAGTAATCGTCTGGCCTTTTGGCATGTAATCAATAAAAAGGATTCCTTCACTATCCCAGAACACAGAGGCCATAACTTTGCCAGCGGTAGGAGCAACTCGAAATTTCTTAATGGATGGAGAGGATGGTCGTTTCCAAGACATGCTTTGTCTTTTAGTTTCAGGATCAAAATGGTGGACCCACGTTTCATCCATGGTGACAAGACGACGGCAAAAATTATCCGAATCACGCTGGAACATTTCGAGATTACGCTTGGAAATTTCCAAACGTCGCTTTTTGTTTTCGTCGGTTAACATTCGTGGCACCCATCTTGCAGACACTTTTTTGAACCCCAGTGAATCAATTAAAATGGATTAAACGCTACCAAAAGATATCTTTAGGATCTCAGCTATATGTTTTATAGTCATTCTTCTGTCTTCCAAAACCAGATTCTCAACCTTTTTGACATTTTCTTCTGTAACGGAGGTTGAAGGCCGCCCAGAACGCGGGTCATCTTTACAGCTTGATCTACCTCTTTTAAATTCAGCCACACAGTACGAAACCGTAGAATAGGGTACAGCATCACCCCCTAATGTCTGCTGAATGTCCAAAAAATTTCCTTCGTAGACATTTTTTTCAAACTGAGATATTTTATCACCGCACGTAACTCACTTTTATCCATAATTTTACTTTTTAGCAACTCGTTGCACAAAAAAAATTATTACATGCGAACGAACTGACAAAAACAAGTGACAGTCTGCATAAATATAGTGTGATAGACACTCTTTAATTTGAATATCGAACTTGATCCAAAAAGGTTTCATATATATGCACTTCTAAGAACTTTTTGATTCACCCTCGTATATTGATGGTAAACATTAACCATATTGAGATATCACAGAAGAGTCAGTTATTCCACTATTAGTATGCGTGCAATACCAGAAAAATCAATTTTGTTGCACAAGAATGAACCAACCTTTTGACAATCTTTCTCTAAACTCAATAAAGTAAAACTTAGCAGAGCAAGTTTAAGTATCTCAATATAAAAGAAACAGGACCGATTCCCTCGCCTTAATTTGCCATTAAAGATATTGGAATTGAAAAAGGGAAATCCGAATAATCTGATTGAATATAAATTAGTCGAGGCGAAACGAGTGATTCTGAACGAAGCTTATTCGGGATCCAGCACTAATTCGATCGTACTCTAAGCTGTAAGCTTAATTATTGTCAGTGTTGGATTTTGATGTACGAGCCGAATTCTACGTTTTATTCTGTATACTACATACTAGTGTGTGGGAGACTAAGCTTATAAATTGTATGTAGAATCCCTTCTACATACAATACGAATACGCATTCGTATTGTGCAATTTAAAAAAATGTTTACCAAAAATTAAACCGACTTTAATACTAAAAAAGTGTGAATTAACTTCACGAAGTGGGTATACCATGCGCACGATATTGTGATAATTGTTAAGTTTGTACTATCATTTCACATCACAGATGTGAATTTTTCTCTTTATAAATAATATTTCAATGTTTGAGATCGATAAAGCAGGCGTTAGTGCTTTAAAAAATAATACTATAAAAATTACAGCGGTTGCGATTTAGTTAAAGTTTAAGTATTTATAAATAATGCTTCTTTCGGTTGGATATTACTGTCAAGGTTGTTCAATAGATGTCGCTCCGTCCCCGTAAGACGGTTAATGTCAGATAGAGATTTAAAATTCGATGCTCTGACCCGTACCTCGGTGACCTAGTTGGTCAATGGCGTCTGACACGGAGAGTCAGAAGACGCGGGTTCGAATCCCGTCCGAGGATGTGAATTTTTCTCTCTAAAAATTTTAATGTTTGAACTATTATGATACCGACATCAACAAGTTATTTCACAATTTTTAGTGTTGAAGTTGGTTCTATTGTTTGGTAAAAAAAATCCACTCTTTTTAGTGACCCTTGCTACTTACGGAGTCGATTGTCATTGACCGTCAATAAGAAAACAAAATAAGCGAAACACTTTTTAGTTAGGTATTGGAGTGTCACTCAAAAACCGCTTGACCTAATTTGATGAAATTTAAATGGCATTACCTCTAAAGTATACTCTTTCAAATAAATAATTTTAGAGAATAAGAGAAATTGGTTAACATACATAAAAAAAAACATGCAGTCCGACATAGAACCTCCTCCATTTCTACCGACTACCAACTAAAAAGAAGAGCCTTTTTTATTTTTTTTATGTTGTTTTTAAGTTGTTACCACTTGTTGTTGTCATAACTTTCGACTGGGTGAACCGATTTCCAAAATTCTTTTTTTGAAAGCTGGTGCTTCCCGTGTGGTGCCATGTAAATTTTATTAAACTTGGTCCAGTAGTTTTTGAGTTACACTACAATAACTGATTTTTACCAAGGTAATAAAATTGAAGTCTGTATAAAATTTTTCAAATTGCACTTGTTTGAAGTCGGTTAACAAGAACTTGCCAATGTCATGTCGGGCCGTACTAAGGTGCATGGTTTCCGTAACGGGTAGCTGACCAACATACACATACAAATTTATGATGTAGCATATATCCTGTAGGATCTTTAATAACCATTATTTACTTTGATCGTCGTAGGGTTCTATTCGTAATAGATTTTCTTCTAGGTAGCTGCACCCCGCGGTTTGCCTGCGTGGAGCGGATCGTGATGATGTGTAATTAAAGCGCCTCATCATAGTTACAAAAAAACGTTTACCCGATCTGGCGTGATTGAGTAAAAACCTCCAGCCATCAAAATATTCGCATTTACAATATTACTTACTAGCTGTGCCCCGCGGTTTCACCCGCATGATGGTAAATGTTGATGATAATGATGAAAGTATCCTATATATTAATCCAGCGCCTCATCTACCTCCACACCAAATTTCATCAAAATTCGTCTAGGCGTTTGAGAGTAAAGAAGCAACAAAAATACAAACACACTCACAAACTATCGCCTTTATAATATTACTGTGATATCACATTTTCACAAGGTCATTGTCAATTTTCGGCCATCCGTGAAGAGGTTGCCCATAAATATTCAATATGGTCAATAATTCATAATAATTAATATTTGCCTATTTGATAAATAAGGCGTAATGCAGGTTACGGTATTGCCGCGCTTGTCAGTTTTTCGAGGCACATAAAAGGGATCAAATAGGCATATAAGAAGACAAACCGTCAATTGTCTTGTTATCTGTCTAATAAATGTGGATGGTCATATTCGCCTATACTTGCATGTTTGCATAAACGTCATGTATTTTGCCAAATACAACAAACACCCAATAGCGAACACAAATAGCCATGTGAAGCGCCAACAGTAAACATAGATCTTGAGGCCGCGCTTCTCGGAGAGCCGTTGACGTTTATGGTTTCACATTCACACTTGTTGTATTTTGAATTGTTGCTATGGCAATACACACACACACACAGGAACGCCACTACTCCACTCTGTCATTCGCTTCACTGAGATAGCAAAGAGAATTTAATTTGATAGCGATATTGTGAATTGGTTTGACAGATTATTGCATAGATTAATCAGACTATATCTAAAGAATTGCGACCAAAAATTCAAAGCAGGCATGTCGACCACCATCGACTTTACATACTAAATATATATATACAAAATAGCCTTACTAAATATTTTGATACAAAGTTATTATAATATTCTGTTGCCATTTGATATAATCTAACAACTCTATATCGCAATAATACCTAAACTATCTGTCCACGCAGGGCCAAAATGTCCATACATATTGGACATTGTCCTTTAGTAACCATAAAGAACACAGCATGTTTATTCTGAAAAAGAAATCAATTCAAACGCGTAGTTACTCGGAACCAATGTATTGAGCGAAACCCCAGTAGAGATCAAATCAACCCAGTTTTTATGTGACATTGAGGATGAATCCGTTCAATCTATCCGCAGCAATCTATCCACCGTATAAAAAGATCCAACAAACCATTGTTTTATTTTGTTTAAAACACACATGTCACATAAAACGAGGGATATATGCGAGGAGGTATATACATTTTCATTTCAGCGCGAAGTGAACTGAATTTAAATTACAAAACAGAATGCAGTGGCTCCCGTACAAATCAAAAACATTATACGCTTTTGTTCGGAATCGCGGATGATTCCAACCTTGAATATAACTAACGGCCAGTCCCAATAATCTATCTATCCCCGGTTTACCTTACTAGAGTTAGATATTTGACACTATTTGTATGGACGTTATGTCAAATTTCTATCGGTAGTAAGGAAAACCGTGGATAGACAGATTATTGGGATCCTCCATAAGAGTTGCAAATAAGACTCCGCTTAAAAATCCGAATTGAAACATCTTGAAACAATTGATGATTCTAGTGAAAAGTTTAAAGAAAAACAAGAATTAGCAAAAAGTGACCAAGTGCCAGTCGAGTTTGCGTTAAAGATAAAATATGTGTTATATTGGTAGATGACAGAAAATAACGAAAGGAATGGCTAAAAATGCGATGAGTCAGCTGAAAGGAATATGGAAAGACAGAAACATCACAAAGAAAACTAAGATAAGGCTGGTTAGAAGCCTGGTGTTTTCCATATTTCTGTATGGCGCAGAGAACTGGACACACAAAGCAAGCGATCGTAAGCGTGTGGATGCTTTTGAGATGTGGTGCTGGAGGAGAATGTTGCGTATCCCATGGACAGCCAGAAGGACGAACGTCGATACTCAAAGAACTCAAAATAACCATGAGTTTATCATCCATCTGCCTTCAGCGTGTTCTTGAGTATTTCGGCGACGTTGCTAGGAAGAGTAGTGACAATCTTGAGAAACTGGTCATCACTGGTAAAGTCGAGGGAAATAGACCAATAGGGCGAAGTCCATTGCGGTGGTCTGATCAAATCCGTACTACGCTCAACCGAAAAGTACACGAAGCCATTCACGACGCCGAGAATAGGACCAGATGGCGTAAGGTCATCAAAGCTAGCAAAGATATTCCGTGGAGGGGGTCACGACCCTCAGAATTGCGAAAAACGACGCAAGGAAGGACAGGAAATAATACCACACAGATATTTTTTTGAAGGTGGAGATTCGTTCTCCAAAAATAACAATGTACATTCTTAAGATATGGTGAAAATTGCTTAAAAAACCAAAGTGAGTCCACTTTTTGTACACATGTATGTATTTATAGTTATTTTTTATGCTTATTTGCTAATGTTACTGCTAGTCACATTTAATAATTTTATATTTATGTTTCTAATGCTGTACTAAAGCTATTGGCCAGAATCACCGGCCTCAGGTTCACGCCATTGCCAGTATAATATACAAAACAGTAGAATTTTAAGATCACGTAGTCTTCTTCAGCTCGATTCAAATGGATAACAAATCACCTACAACCCTTTTCTATTCTTGTACCGAGAAATATATTGCCAACAAAACTGACATCCTAATCCAAATGATTCCAACCACAGACATTCTGGAGCAGATATTAAGATTAGTTATGTCATACGTTATGAACACAATGTTTATGGTAGTAAGTATACATATGGTCGGCACATGCATAGTTTAAAAGTACCTATTATCACAATACTGTGCGCATGGTACCGACTTCAACAAGTCATTTCACACGTTTTAGTGTGAAGACGGTTCTAATAATTGTAAATATATAATAAAATACCAAATAACATTAAAATATTAAATGGCAATAACTTTAGACGAAAATTGACTAGTTATTTGCTGGACAAGAGTTTTTATAGTGTTAAGGAGTTTAGAGACTCAAAATTGTAATGATTTGTTAATAATTTGATTTTAATGCTATTTATTTCTTTATTTTGACATTTATCTATTTTAATTACAATACCATTTTTTCTTTTTCTAACTTGATATTTGCTTTAATATTATAAACAATCTTAATTTTTGGAGTTCAATAATTCGCACGTCTGCTTGCAGATTGAGTACAATTTGCCACATTTATATTATTTAAGACCTTTATGACTGTATTCTGGCGAATAAATGATTTGATTGATTGATTGATTGATAAAAAATATTATAGTTCTGTTTATTGACCCTTGCTACTTATCGATCGACTGTCATTTACCGTCAATTACGATATCATCAATATACGCGAATCACTTTTCAGTTATTGGATTGTAACACAAAAACCGCTCGACCGAATTTGATGATATTTAAATAGGACCGCTTCGGAAATACACTACCCAACCAAAAAAATTAAAAATTCTATCAAAATCAGACAACTCTTTAAAAAGTTATGCGTGATCATACATACATAAAAATATATTTACGCGTCGACTTGAGAACCATCTCTATTTTCTTGGAATTCAGTTGAATAACGCTAAACTGTAAATAATCTAAATACTACATAGTAATGCATTATAATGTACCTATGCTAATGTTAAACGCTAGTGTTGCTCGCTAACATTCGTAAAATAAATATATTGTGTTCTATTTAAGTACGGAACCTTCTGTGCGTGAGTCTGTCTTGCACATGGCTGGTCGGGCCGCCGGCACCTCCAACAAACCGACTGAAACACATAGCAAGCTATGTTACTTCACGTCGGTGTTATGTGGGAGTGTGGTACTTCCCCGGTCGTGCCAGCCTATTTGGCTGTAACCCATAGCTGTGACCCATTTGGTTACAGCGTGGCACTACAATAATGTCTGAGAATAACTTTAATGTTATCTTAAGTTACTTGATTTAAGATTATTCTCATCAGCATGGTGGTAAGGCAACTTATAGTGCGAAGTAACAAGCAACCACCCTCAAGATAAAACAATTCACCAAGCTGCTAACGCCAACAGTTTTAGGCAATCAGTCTTCTAGTGTTCCCTTTGATAGAATTTTGTTCAAACGCTATCAATTACAGAAAAAAATATATTTAAACTTAAAAAACTATAAAACAAATAATACTTATTGATAAAATAATAAATCGATATTAATAGAGTGCGGATTATTAGAAGAAGATTGAAGGTGGCACCAATGACAGGAAAATCGCTGAATGCAATGGAAAAGGAAGAGCCAGAGAAAAATTGATATATTTCATTGCTCATACTCGGAAAGTGCGTCTGAAGTTGCATGAGGAGCGGGTTGAAAATAACACTTTTCAGCACTAGGGAGAATATTTTTCAACTAAAAGCTGTCAAATTATTAAATAAAAAACTAGTTCCGATTTCAAATTTCTATTGAATAATTTTTTAACTCTCTATACAGCCACTCAATTTCAGGGCTATGTAAAATTGAAATAACTTAAATTTAAGTATTGATAATAAAAGAATATATTTTATAACTATAAGAATATATTTCTTTAAAATAACCTTATTTTGGCAAACTATATTAAAAACACAATTATTATAATAAAAAATAATGGCTGAATAGCTGGCCGACCACAGAAAAAAAGGCTGGAAAGTGATAATCCGATCTTCATTTGTTTTACTTCCGTATAGCAGAGATTTGTATCAACTCAATAATTGCATCTGATCAGATATAGATTTAACGCCTGATTTTCAAAAAGAGGCTACAGCAGTAGTGGGCAACCTTATCAAAACAAAGATACCTAAAATTTTACGACAATTTTATGAAATAAGCGCTGAGAAAAAAGTGAAACCGTTAACAGAAAACGTTTTGTTAATACGAGTATATTTCACGGATTACCGAAGACTTACAAATCTTTAACATTTTGAATCGTGTATTATATGTTAAATAGAAGAGAACATTAAGTACTAAACACAATATTATTTATATTTAAAGATTTTGAGAGACTACTATCGTTTCTCTAAAGGCAATCTGATATATTTACTTAGGTCGAAAAAATCAACATACCAACAACTTTAAATTAATATCGCACCAAAGTTGTTGATTTATGCAAAATAAAATTAACTCGTTTTTCTTTAGCTACTTATTGTTTTTATTTTTTCTTTCCTTGTATTCGTAATGAAAAGCACATTGTTTACCTCGGGATAAAGACTTATTTATTCCCTCGAATTCCCGCTGCTAAATAAGACAATTTTACCCCCATGGTAACAATGAACTATTGTGTGAGGTACAGAAGTACAAGAGGGTAAAACGTGAGAATGGTGCTTATGGTGACGGCTAATAGTGGGGAGTGAAAGAGAATATGTGCTCTGCACCACCAACCTCAGATAAATAAGAGGGGAAGATGATGACGATGATAGCGTTTCATCACCTGAAGGAATCATCTATTTCACAAATCATAATAATAAATAATATAATAATATCGTTTATTTAAACTTCACAAGCATGATCGGTACATAAGCCTTTTTGTAATTAAGCGATGTTAGATATAATAATACATTTTTATAAGATAAGTGCATAATTAATTAAAAATACGGGATTACTCACGTAATATTTATGGGATAGGTACGACTATAGTTTCAACCACATTAGGTGGCCTTTTTCAAGGAGTGTTCGGGACGCCCGCGTCGATGACGTCTCGCTTAGCACTGCGGGCGGCCGCTCGTAGCGCTCGTGATGTTAGAGGTTGGTGCAGGGGGCGGGATACACTATGTTGGGTCGGCGCGTATAACTATAGTCGGACCTATCCGATAAATATTACGTGAGTAATCCCGTATTTTTAATTAATAATGATTGAAAACCACTTTAGTTTTTATAACAAGATAGTGCATAGTTTTCCGTTCCCTTGAGAAGCTATGCAGCCCACACTAGGTCTCTGTCAAGCCTATACCGTATCTTTAGCTTGTAGGTTTACAGTTACTCACCATGGTTAAAGTCATATTCTTGCGGTCTCGTAACAGAAGTTAAAAAACGTCTCATGTAATATGGATCAAGCTTATTGCGATTCCATCACTTGTCGTTACGATATCCTACATCGAGGGGTCAAGCTTATTGCGATTCCATCACTTGTCGTTACGATATCCTACATCGAGGGGTCAAGCTTATTGCGATTCCATTACTTGTCGTTACGATATCCTACATCGAGGGGTCAAGCTTATTGCGATTCCATCACTTGTCGTTACGATATCCTACATCGAGGGGTCAAGCTTATTGCGATTCCATCACTTGTCGTTACGATATCCTACATCGAGGGGTCAAGCTTATTGCGATTCCATCACTTGTCGTTACGATATCCTACATCGAGCGGTCAAGCTTATTGCGATTCCATCACTTGTCGTTACGATATCCTACATCGAGGGGTCAAGCTTATTGCGATTCCATCACTTGTCGTTACGATATCCTACATCGAGGGGTCAAGCTTATTGCGATTCCATCACTTGTCGTTACGATATCCTACATCGAGGGGTCAAGCTTATTGCGATTCCATCACTTGTCGTTACGATATCCTACATCGAGGGGTCAAGCTTATTGCGATTCCATCACTTGTCGTTACGATATCCTACATCGAGGAGTCAAGCTTATTGCGATTCCATCACTTGTCGTTACGATATCCTACATCGAGGGGTCAAGCTTATTGCGATTCCATCACTTGTCGTTACGATATCCTACATCGAGGGGTCAAGCTTATTGCGATTGCATCACTTGTCGTTACGATATCCTACATCGAAGGGTCAAGCTTATTTCGATTCCATCACTTGTCGTTACGATATCCTACATCGAGGGGTCAAGCTTATTGCGATTCCATCACTTATCGTTACGATATCCTACATCGCGGGGTCAAGCTTATTGCGATTGCATCACTTGTCGTTACGATATCCTACATCGAGGGGTCAAGCTTATTGCGATTCCATCACTTGTCGTTACGATATCCTACATCAAGGGGTCAAGCTTATTGCGATTCCATCACTTGTCGTTACGATATCTTACATCGAGCGGTCAAGCTTATTGCGATTCCATCACTTGTCGTTACGATATCTTACATAGAGCGGTCAAGCTTATTGCGATTCCATCAGTTGTCGTTACGATATCCTACATCAAGGGGTCAAGCTTATTGCGATTCCATCACTTGTCGTTACGATATCTTACATCGAGCGGTCAAGCTTATTGCGATTCCATCACTTGTCGTTACGATATCTTACATCGAGCGGTCAAGCTTATTGCGATTCCATCAGTTGTCGTTACGATATCCTACATCAAGGGGTCAAGCTTATTGCGATTGCATCACTTGTCGTTACGATATCCTACATCGAAGGGTCAAGCTTATTGCGATTCCATCAGTTGTCGTTACGATATCCTACATCAAGGGGTCAAGCTTATTGCGATTCCATCACTTGTCGTTACGATATCTTACATCGAGCGGTCAAGCTTATTGCGATTCCATCACTTGTCGTTACGATATCCTACATCAAGGGGTCAAGCTTTTTGCGATTCCATCAGTTGTCGTTACGACATACTACTTACTGACGATGGGGCTACGTATCAGTGCAAGTTTCAAACCTGGAATTGTTGATTTAAAAACTGTGCAAGAGCAGATTTAGTAGTCAAGACATTAGTTTTTCGAATACGATTATTATTACTACAACAGCAAACAACTGCCGTTGCTGGTTTTTTTGTCTGTATGTTATGAATTGGTCAATCATTAAAGTTTACTAAGCCGTGATATTTTTCCTACACAGTATTATTATGTAAAAAAGTATTAATAATAAGGCATTAATCCTACCGTGATAATAAAAACAAAAGATTTATGAATGAAACTGACGTATATTTACGTCTCTGGGACGCAGAGGGTTAAAATTCATATCAAAATAATCTGGAAATTGAGACTCATTAGGAACTTAACATATTTATGGGATAGGCATATGTTTAGCAGTAGACGTACTACAGCTGAGATGATGATGATGAGGTACTTAACAAGTTTATATTGAATTGCTACTTAGGTATTAAGTGGAAGTTTTACGCTATTCATCATTTCCCCAGATATTGTACCCTCAGGTAGAAAAGTATGGCTTTATGAAAATACTAATGC
Organism: Selenia dentaria; assembly: GCA_917880725.1. Classification (NCBI taxonomy): domain Eukaryota; kingdom Metazoa; phylum Arthropoda; class Insecta; order Lepidoptera; family Geometridae; genus Selenia; species Selenia dentaria. The sequence continues at coordinate 20,295,164 of OU862879.1, forward strand.
AATTGTACCTTGCCGAGGAGTAGCTCTTTATCAATATTGCCAATATTTCTTTCTAAGAGCACCAATCGAGTATTATAAGTATTTATCCATGCAATTAGCAGGAAAAATCTTTGTAAAAATAAGCTTCCAATTAGCAGTTGGTAGCGACTTATTTCTATGACTACTATCAATCTATGTCATATCAACTGGTATAGAGGAAAGTACCACCCACATAGGAGCATTATTTGCTTTGCAAACATCATTTCATTTTAAGTACTTTGAATTTGTATTGACTATTTTGCAGTTATCTCTCGATCTAACCAATAGTTACAGTTATATAATGCACCAAAAATCGTAATGTTAAACCTAAAAGCTTAGCAGTTCCTACCTCTGTCGTGTAAATGAATTTTGGAGTGCTCTGCATGCGTGACTTTTGCACAGCAGTATTATAACATGCAGTATGCGTACGCGCAGTGGGTATGATGATGTTTATTTATGTAATCAGGGTTGAGCAGTATTTGAATTACTTGTAATTAAAATACGTAATTGAAATACAAATACGTATTTAGTATTTGTATTTCAATTACTTCCTTAAAATGTAATTTGTAATTCGTATTTCAAATACTTGAGGCTTCAAAATACATTTTTGACATTAAAATACACTTAACATTTAGCTTTATTGCGATTGTGAGTGACCTGTAGAAAAAATGATTTCTTTAGCAGGTTTTATTCACTCCAACAAGAGGCTGTTTGTCTGACAGTGCATTTAAAAGTGCAAAATCTAGTGTTCATGAAAGGAAACTTTGGTTGTACTGATTATTTAATCTTGATTTCAAAGTCAAAGTCAAAGTCAAAATCATTTATTCAATTTAGGCATCAAAGACGCACTTATGAACGTCAACTTTTCATTATAATGTACTTTTAAAGACTACCGCCGCGTTCCAAAATATATAGAACCCACCGAGAAGAAGCGGCAAGAAACTCGGGGCCTTTTTCCTCTACTTTTCAACCCGTGCTGGTCTAGATTACTTATTTTGTATTTTGTAATTTGCATTTCGTATTTCGTATTTCAATAAATTATTATTATTAATTAATATTCATTATTATAATAAATAAAAATAGCTAAAATACTGTATTTTGGTTTTTTTATTTCAAATACCGTACTTGAGTGTATTTTGTATTTCGTATTTTAATTACTTGCGCTTTAATTACTTACTGTATTTTTTAGTTTGTATTTCAATTAAAGCAAAGCATGTTTTGCCCAGCCCTGTATGTAATGTGTAAGTATGCATGTCCCTGTGTCTTTCAAGCGGGGCGTGAAAAAGTATATTTCTGGTCATCATATGGATAGCTATTAGCGCAGCTTACGGCTGCATTAATGGTCATCGCTTCTTGATTACATGTTTTGCTTTCTATCAAGCGAGAGGAAATCGTTTTGAAGAACCATTATGAAGAAAAGGATGAAATAATTACAAGCGAGATTTTTATAAGGGTATTAACGTGGAAGATTGTATGTATCTACTTTGCATAGTTTAAATGCTGGACAATATCATATATCAATAGTAACCTTAACTGTAATAAAGGTTATGTATGGGGTGGGAAAAACCAAACAATGATTATGATTTTGTTATGTTTTCCTAGAGTGTAATAGTGGTGGATTATTAACCGTTATATGTACGTAATGGTGCATGAGTAAAACGAATCATGCACCATTGTTTTGTGTTGTAGTAGTAGTAAGGCATTCAGCGCATTGCTAGCACGGAACTTACACAGAACAGTGACCTAATGAAAGACTTATTTATATTAATGCGACTTGACTCTGAATAAAACTTGAATAAACGTCTCACTTGATGCAAATATAACTGTTAACATAATTAACTTGAGGAATTGCAAATTTAACGTACCTATTTAAGAATAATCTAACTCGCTTTCGGATATAACGATCTTAGTGTACCACACTATACGGACCACGGACTACGGGACTATAAAAATTGATGTTACATTATATATGGCTAGAAAAAAACCTATTAAATATTTTGTAACTTTGCATGCCACGTTTTTGCCATTTGCATATTCTTACATATGTTATTAACTTCTTTAACGACTACTGGCCTGGTTCCAAGGGTAAGGCATCGTATAAATATAGAGAACAGTACGGAAACTACCTACAAACATTCTAAACGGCCCGCCCACTCACACATACATGCGCATCGACAAGACCCCTAAGCGGTTGTCGCGGTGCCGTCAGCAGTGAGTGTGACAAACTACTTCTACATCATAGCTTTTTTATATAATCTAAAATATGAGATGTCACACTTGACTGACTGCTATCATCTTATCTTATATTAGGTCACGTATAAGTTTATTTCCGCCATCAATTATAAATGCCACGTGCGTATTGCGTAGTATACGGCTGTTTGAACTCTGCTGCAACAAAACCGGAGCTATCATTTTTTACTTCCTGTTGAATTTGAAAGACGAGAATAATTTGTATTAAAAATGTAAAAGTGACAACCCTATTGCTTTAATGGAGCGAAAGTAGTTATTTTATCAACTAGTCTTAGTTTCAATACTGTTGCATTTCAACAATATCATAAAACATTAAAAGTGACAACCCTACAACCGTACAGCTTCAATGGAGCATTGATAGTTATTTTATGAACTAGGTTTAGTTTCCATACTGTTGCATCTTTATACTGTGGGTAAGGGGAGAGAGAGTGGGAAACGAAACTTGTAGCAACTAATCAACTGTTTCTTACTTATTTTTGTGCCTACAGAGGCTTCTTCTGTTCCGTAATATAAGCGTTAATGGTTTGAGTGGTGAGATAAATCATATTTCCGAAAGAAAGTTTTTGTTTTCAATCTGTGGGGAAGAAATAACAAAAGTCGTATATAGTTTTAGCCTAGCGTTGGGGGCTTTACAGTAAAATGATTTCTTAAAATGTTATGTTTTTCTTCAATATTGTCTTTTAGTAACAGATGCCAGTATTAAGTTTCTTAGACACACATATTCTTTAGAATCTTTTATTGCAGTAGAACTCTTTGTGGATGAGTTCAGCCGGGGAAGTACTGACACCATACTTAGCATACTACTTCTGTACTGTTAAGCAGATGTTCGCAATATTGTGTTCTAGTTTGAATAGTACGGGTGCCGGAAAAATTACGGCTACATGAGACTTAACAAATTAATGTCTCCGGATTAAGGATGTCGTACGGCGTGCTGGTTTAGGTAGAGGTCACCACTTAACAATATGATAAGTAGTGGACTCAGCCTACAATAAGTGCCACATATCTAAACTTGACACTATACTGATATCATCAAGATAAGTAAATACTTCGCTTCTTTAATTATATGTAAAGATTTATTTATTTACAACGTATTAAAATTAAATAAAAACATACTAATAATAACTATCTAATCTATAAGCCCCATGGTGGGGGGAAAAGTGGCCAAAACCCTGACTGCATTGCCACGCTGGATGGCAATGCTAAGTTTTTGCCCAAATAGGCGCCAGCATTTCGGTCACCCGACGCCTCAACCAAACGTTTCGCCAGATCCCTAAACAAGAGAGCGGACGGCCCCCACAAACATGTACATTATACATAGTACAAATATTTATATAAATATATATATATATATATATATATATATATATATATATATATATCCCACATTTTTAGAGGAGGTTCTCCAGTCAACACTTTCTATTTTTTAGAGGATGATCTAATGAAAATATATATAACATGTATATATATATATATATATATATATATATATATACATGTTATATATATTCACATAAAGAGGATGATGTATGTATATTACATATATTTTCATTAGATCATCCTCTAAAAAATAGAAAGTGTTGACTGGAGAACCTCCTCTAAAAATGTGGGATAAATATTGAATGACTATACAAAATATTATATGAATACTTTAATTCAATATAATACATATTTTTAACATCTCCATTATACTGTTCTATTTAAACATAGTACACACTTAACACAATAATATAACAAAATAATTAACTTTTAAATTAATAAACTTAACATCCTATTAATATTATAAACGTGAAAGTTTGTATGTATGGATGTATGGATGTTTGTTACTCTTTCACGCACAAACGGGGGGGCTAATGTTGATGAAATTTGGTATGGGGGTAGATGAGGCGCTGGATTAACACATAGGATACTTTTCATCATCATCATCATCATCATCCATCACCACGCGGGTGAAACCGCGGGGCGCAGCTAGTAATTTATATAATTGCCCAGTTTCTGCATATAAACTCTTTATTAACAAAAAAATATTCAGTACGAATGAGCCACTACAGATACGCTTGATCTATGCAATTTTAGTTGACCAACCTCTGTGTGCAAAACCAGTATCGAACTAAACAACACGTAACAATTGAATCTTGTCAAACTACCCTCAAATACAAAATGTTTTGTATCGTACGACCACAATAATAATATAATGTTTAAGCTATTCTCATGTAAGTGAAATATTTTCTTATGAGAAATAAAGATATCTCAAACCATAATCAAGTTTAAATTAGTTATAATCAAGTTATATATGAATTTTGAGAGATAACTTATGACATTTGTGATCTAGACTATCGATAGTATTTCAATATCAACCAAATGCCTTTAATGTCTCATAACAAACGTTTAGTCTACTCTTAGTGGGCAAAATCAGTTAGAAACCGATGACACCCTGTATACAATTGGCTAAGTGGATAGTTGCGACTTGTTACGTAACCAAAATTGCTTCCCCACTATTGCTTGGAGTGTCCAAGATAACATCCGAGCGTTGGCCCCGGATAGAATAGATGTCACAGTGCGTTGAATTAGCAGTAAGTTATCGAATTATAATACATTTTTATTTTTTATTTTATTTATTTATTGTACAAAATCCACAGCCCTTAAATAAACAAAACAGTATCAGGCAATTTAACTTAAGGCCAATAACGGATTTACATTATATATAAATGTAACTATTAACTACAGTCGTATATTAAATTGTTGAGTGTTTGATTGTGAATTGTTGTGTTGAGAAGGATAGGGAATGTGTGAAAGTGTGCGTGTGCGTGTGTGTTTGTGTGTGTGTGTGTATGTGTGTGTGTGTGTGAAAGAGAAAGAGCGAATGGATGAATGAGGCTATTATATTATACATAAGGTTTTAAGACTACACGTCCCTATTAATAAACCGGCACTGTCTGTCTATATGTCTGTCTATTGTCAGTCTGTATGTGATTTGGAATATTGAAAGACAACCCGTAGGGCTATTATGTATCTCAGTTGCTAATAAATGTTGATAGAAATCGAAAAAAAAATGGCGGCTCTATGTCACTTTTGTCAACTCCAGTCATCAGCTTAATAACATTGTTGCTTACTGAAGTTGTTAAAACTGACACAGAGTCGCCATTTTTCAAGATTTCAATCAACATTTGTTAGCAACTGAGATACGTAATAGCCCTGCAGGTGAAGATTTCACTTAATGTGACGTATTTCCCAACCAATAATAAAAACATACAAGCATCAAATTTCATTACATTGCAATCTATCAGTATAAAAACAAACAGCTAAAAGCGGAATAATTATAGAAAAATAAATATTAAATAATATGGGACAACATCCACATAAGGTACATAATTATATATATAATTAAACATAATTATATCATACATAATTACGTATAACCATTTGTAACTCAGTGCTATAATCACTAGACTTTAATGAAAGGATTTTCGCGCAAAAGCGCTACAAATATTCAACTGTTGTCTTTGTTTGAATTAATGATGTTATGTTTTGTCTTAGTAGCGCGTTTCTTCTAGTTGAGATAAGATAACATCTAGTGCTTGCCACGACTGTACCTAGCATATATAACATTATATAATAGCTCGAGTTCGTCTTTATATTAAGCGCGTTATTGATTTTCAAACGGACAGATTTCATTCGGATCCTCTACTGGGTTCTTTCCACTATGGCGTTGTGGCCCATTTACGATCCCCGCTCTTACTATTAACTCATAAATTTGTCGACATACTCCGGAATCTCCAGTCCGGCACCACCGTACCACTTTTGCAATAATCTTGAGAATTGCACCGTTGAACTAGAAAATTTTGCTAACAGCTAGAGGAATGCCTTCTTCTGTTCTGTTGTTTCCATATTTCCCAGCAATTTTGAATTTGGAACTGTTCTATATTAGAATGTGTTTAAATTATGAATCTCAAAACAGTTGAAAGTATTAGGATTAATGCTATAGTAACAGCGTCGATTGGAATCTGTCAAGTTACGTACGAAAATGAATTTTTCTAAGGATGAACTATAACTCGTACCGTTGTACATAGGCAGATCGTGGTAGACTAAATATGTATTTCAAACTAGCTGACCCGCCAGCGGCTTCGCTCGCTTGGTATTGGAGTAGTAGTGAGAAAGCTATTCTTTAAATTTCAATATTATTTATTAACCGATTGACAAGAAACAAACACTAAATGTTTAGTGAAGTTTACCACAATATATTAGTGAAAACCACATATAAATCGTATAAGCCGTTTTTGAGATTAGCGTGCACAATCGCACAGACAACCAGACAATCGGGTAAGCAGACAAAATGCCAAAAATCCTTTTTTTTTTACATTCTAAGTATTTTCGTTTATGTCACAATATTTTTTTTCTTATATATCTTCTATGTAGAGACAGCGATTTGTTACATTTTTATTAAATGTATGTATAGATGATAAACATAATCTGTAGCCATAGCATTTATTAACTTCGTGAGGCCATGTTTTCAACCAACATACCTCTTTTTTATGGCGTAAGTAAGCACGTCCTCGAATATCAGGAAATAAACCAGTAGAAGTTTTCATCAATTGTTAACTTAACTTTCAATGCTTCATTGAGAGAGTGCATGTGATATACGATAATGGATCTGCATAGAGCTCTTAAGAATATTATTTCGATCGGTGTAAGTACATTGTACTTCTACAACTATACGAAAGTGTATTCGCGCAATCCCATCCTAAGATTGTATCCAGCAGGGTTACAGCTTATCGCTCTGCTACGCGCAGCTATTTTGTACTTCCCTTGAAACTTCTTTACTGAACAACGTACTTACCTATTACATTTTCTCTGTTCACGTTAATCGTAAATGAAACGAGACGTTTACTTACCCTTTCGTAAATAATACCATAGCTTACTTCTAAGAATATCTGATGAAGTTTAAAGTGCCCGCAACGTTTCCAAAGATTGAGGTTTGAGACTGTTGTGAATATATTATGAACTGGTACCTGTGGCAATCCCAGTTTACAATGCCGTCACAGTTTGAGAACTCAGTGATGTTTTAAGATGTTATCAAAAGTTGATAGCACTGAGGTGACAGAAAGTTGGTTCGTACAACTAATAAATATAATTTTACTTTGCAACTAATTTGCAATTCGGTAGGTACTTGTGTAGGTTTTGACGCCAGAGCGCGACAATCGACTGTATTGTAAACTAGATGAAACTTAATTAAGTGGAATAACATTATCTACCGACTTCCAAAAAAAGGAGGAGGTACTCAATTCGTCTGTTTTTTTATGTTTGTTATCTCATAACTTTCGACTGGGTGAACCGATTCCCAAAATTTATTTGAAAATTTATTTCTTTTATTGTTTGAAAGCTGGTGCTTATTGTGTGGTCCCATTTAAATTTCATCAAATTCGGTTTATTGGTTTTTGAGATACACTCCAATTATTGAATAGAATGGAAGTCGGTATTAAATTTTTCAAATTTTACTTGTTTACCACTTTATAATTTCATGTTCATGACAATTTTCTATAAACAGCACAGTAATTATTATTAAGAAATCATTTTAACAAATACTTTACATTATATTTACTCTTTTTGTTTCTTTTTACGTTATTCACCATAACCTTAACGGCCTTATTAATAAACTTGTAATAAACCCGGAGTAGTTAAAACATCTATCTGTAAATTTTTCGCTTGCAGTATATGCCACGCGTGAAAGCAAGACAAAGCATGTTACGCCTAATCTATGTTTACGTAACGTTTATTAATAAAGACCTAAAGGTTTAACCGATCGTGACCACACTTGAACAAATTTGGAGTGTTTATAATTTTATTTAATTTCTTTGTAACACCTAAATCAGATAATTTTGTTACCTACAAAGTTAAATATGTGATCAATTATAAATGTTTAAGTATAATTAAACATGTGAGAACATAGCAAAAAGGAAGAGTCTTATTTGGAATACGTAATTTATAGTTTGTGCTGTATTAAATTGTTTTAAATTGATAGGATTACTTTTTCGCAAATAAATAATACTATGCCTACAGAAGGGCTGGTGCCCAACACTCTTGAAATACGATACCTTTGGTAAGTCGAGAGTGACACGACCTTAGAGTATCTCAAGAGTCTAATCAAACTAACTTTATGTATACTCTAAGGAAACGACTGACTGATTCTTGTAGATTGACGGATTGATCAAACTCCACCGAGTGAGTCTGATCAACTATCGTCGATCCCCTTGAAAAAAGATCCAAGATAATCGATCAAATTGATACGGTTACACACGTTAAATATTTGGTTATATTAAAATGAAAATAACTCACATCTAATATCGATTTGCTCAATGAATACAGTAGACAATCGAGTCCTACAGCAATGCAGACATCACTAGCCCGGTGTTACTGAGAAAATAATCAGACTGGTAAGAAGAATTATGATTTTTCCGTGGCAAAACAACTCAGAACATGACGGCGACCGTTGAATATGTAAACGTTACTAAATGTTTCGACTACATTCACTTTGCATTTTCATTGAGCTCTTAATTTTGCTGCTGTGACGATGGAAATGTCAAGCTAAATAGATGTCAAAGGTCTATTAATTTTCCTATGGCTTCATATACAGGTAGCCTTTGTTATACTTCAAATTGAAATATTTTTTTCTATTATGTATTCGTTATGTAACATTATATATACTATTAAAAAAATAAAGAAATTAAAAGTGTTTTCTCAGTCCCTAATACTATAATGGAATACCACATCACAGCACCCGTACTTGGTGTGCTTATTAAATTTCAAATTTTGGGAACGTTTGCATCAGGATTTGTAAGATCGTTGATATTTAGTGCGAAATAAAACGACTTGGCTTTCCTTCAAAACCTAACTTATCAAGAAACGGAACAGTTTATTTTAGCTCTGAAGTATATATAAATATATATGTTTTCAATTTCTAAAACCTCTTCATAAAAAGATGATGTTAGCTATAGCAAATCCTGTAAGTACTTTATAAATTGTAACTTTCTGAGTTCTGCCCTCAGCTTCAAGATTAAAAAGTCGTAAGTTGCGCCCCCGGCGGTAGTCGTCGACCCCGTAATAAAATGAAGCACGTTAGTATAAAATGTATGCACCCAACAGTAAAAACAGTTGATATTAAAAACTTCCAGAAAAAAAATAGTACAGATACCTATTGGCGACCGTGATTGACGCTGCCGTGTCCTGTTTTTTTCCCTTTTATGTGGACTCGTCGTCCAGTTGTAAATTTGCCATACCTCAAGTTTAATACAAATATTTATAGTTCCAGTGAGATTTTTGTTCAAATTCACAGTCAATTAAATTATAAGTCTGTCATTTGGTCACGTTATAGTAAAGCAAAGTGCGCATTTCTACTAAACATGCGCACATCGGTTTACTATAACTATAATTTGACTAGAAATTTCCTACGGCGAATGACGAGGAGCAGATAAAAATTAAGTTTCATGATTTTGTACAATTTGCAAACACTTGTGCACCGTCACGAACAGTTAATGTTACATCAAATTATAATTATATTACAGAAGAATAAGAATATGAGTAAGAATATTTATTGGCTTAAAATGTAAGGCAACACACTGGAGGTAATATTTGTAGTACCTAAGTAAAAACATTGTAAAACATCTATATAAAAAGAATGGCCCCGAGTTTTTTGCCGCTTCTTCTCGGTAGGCTCTATATATTTTGGAACGCGGCGGTAGTCTTTAAAGTACATTATATTGAAAAATGGACGTTCATAAGTGCGTCTTTGATGCCTAAATTGAATAAATAATTTTGACGTTGACTTTGAGTTTTTAAAACTATATCACATAAATGTTTATTTGCTAGAATACAAAAATAATCACACGCATATGAAGAGTATAATATGCACCGTTAAAGTAAAACTCACCTATTCCGAAGGAAATACCTACAACATAAAAAAAAAACATCGCCGCAAACCGTTTAATGGTCTATTTTCTTATATATACTGTTTCCATACATCCTGTTTTGATCTTCTTGTTCGTGTATTTTTCGTGATCGTGATTAGTCGGCATTGTAATTCTCATTATATTGTTTTTACCTTTTCGTTTTTGATAGCGAAATATTTTTGCTAGATGTTATGTTATTATCTTGTTTATTAATCTATTGATAAGAGAAAAAATACCAAAGGGATGTCAGACCATTTCTTAGTATAAACCTACAAAGAAATAATATCAGGAAGAGTAACTGCATTAAAAAAATGACCCAATAAAAGTCGTGCTAAATCAATAACATCGTTCACGCCGCTATGACTCAGCTGTCATAGTAGACATTGCAGCACGCGCGTGGACCAATCCCTGCTTCCTTCTGAATTTAAACCAATCACCGAACATGTCTATTTGTTGTAACCTCGGAAGTAATTCGTATAAATTTGGAATCATACGTCGTCGTTTTGGTTTGAAGGACCACTTTTTGAGTGGAATTTATTCTGAGTTATGCTTCCTGACATTATTTCTTCGCTGGTATAAACATTACTTTTCGATATATTTTACAAATGGCACACGTGGTAAATAAAAGTGATTACCTTTATTTCAATGGACCCGTGCAATGATATCCAAGACGAGAGGGTGCAGAAAAAAATATTTATCTCTTCTTCACATATATGGAGATCACTGCACCTAAAATAATAATTATGTTTGTTTATGGCTATTTTAGGTTTCTGTACCTAAATATACTAGGTGGGTACAAAAAACATCCTCAATGGTTAAGTACTCGTAGTATTGGCGTGAAAGAATAACAAATATTGACGTGTGACACGCGAGCTATCGTCAAGAATTCAGGTTCACAACCACAATAATGTAAACATAATTATTTTTGCACTGTGGCAATAGTACTTCGTTGTGCATGTTCTGACGGAAAGATCCGCCGCGCGATCCTCTAATGATTCGTCGACGAGCTCGTCGACAAGCTCACCGATGTCAAATACTTTCTGAAATATCGCCCTTGTGCATAAGGTTGTTTTTTCAACGTTTCTTGACATCTCGTCATTTGTTTCATGGATGTTGTCAAAGATGCAACGATGTTAGCTCTTAGAAATCGCACGGCTGTATACAGGGGAAATAATACTTGCGTTATGGGCAGTATGTAAAATAATAATAAATCACAATAATAATAGATCTACTACTATAATAGATAGATACTATAACGAATAGATCACAGACAAGCCGCAATATCAAGAATGGCTTCACGTTAGGAAATGTAGGTTCCATTAACTGAATTCAATAAACGCTAAGTTGGCAATGTTTTAAACATGCAGTGTAAAAAATTGAGGAAAAGAGCTTCGACTCGGGTAGATTAAAGTGTGATGTACAAGCATACAGGCTATATATAGATATATAGATACTTGGATATATAGACGTAAGACACCAGGACACAGTAAGGTGTATTCAGACTGTATAGTCAGAATAAGTCAAACGGAGCCAGGTTGCCATCAATGTATATAATTTAATAGCGAAGCAGATTATATTTATAATATTAATAAATATAATATAAATATTATAATATATCTAAATGTTTTTGTTGCTCTTATTCCGTATCACAATTAATGTTATAAATGAGGCAACAAACATCCATCCGTCCATCCTTCCTTTCAAACAGAAAAAAATTACTTACGTATTTTCGCATCCGTAATACTGATGTGATAACATCTATATTAGTCTGTAATATAATTCGATACATCATAGACATACGCCTATACTGTCAGTTTAGATATCGTGGTTAGTGTTTCTGAGTGAATAGGACAAATCGGCACATTAGGGAGCATAAAGCAGAGAGACTGCTCCCCGATTGCTCATTCCCTCACATTCCGAATGCTCCCCATATCCTGAGCTCTTATCGGTATCACGTTATTGGAAACCGAGTAAGGCCTATCAATATCCTGTTCTATTTTTGTCATCACTCCCGAGTTTGATGACGCGTTGTGTGAGTTTCGGGTAATGTGAAATTCGTAGTTGATTCCGTGTAGTGACGTCCAAAATTCAACCGTTCTTTATTACTACATATCTTCAGTATGTTTGGCGTACGGACTGAATGAGTTGTTGGCGGATCATGCGCTAGCTTTTCCCTATATGTTCCCAGCTAGTAATTCAATATATTATAGTACACAATAGAAATAAACAAAAGATCATCATATACATTTAATAAAAATTGAACGCCGCCACAATAAGCATTAACTTTTATACAACGAGCGCTCAAAAAGCTTTTGTTAGGTTGTTATTTCAATTGTAGAGGTACCTGATAGAAAGTGATACGTTTTTGAAATATTTTTCCAATTTATTATCTTCAGACAGAAATGTATATTTATTTGATAAAGGCAAAATGAGATATATTTCTATACTGTTTGATATCACGTTATTTCGTGTCTTTAGTAAGCAACCGGATAAGTACAACGTTATTATACCGAATAAGAAGAAATTGTTGGCTTTTAATACTTTAGTCAAGTGTATTAATAGTGTATATTTAATAAAACAATTGATATGTAGTTTACATACGAATGGTCTTAAGTACAAACGCGGCTTAAAGTTAAATAACGTTATTTAGTACTGCGCAGAACAGTTTTATAGCGTGCTTTACTAAATGACGTTATTAAAAGTTTAAAAAGCAGCGTTTATAAAAAAGGCCACAATTGTTAAATTTATATCAATTTCAAGGTCTAAAGGCACGCCAATAATCTTTCACATTTATAGATTTTAGTTTTATTACGCAATTTTGGAGAACAAAACAGCCATAATCAACAGAGTTCAGATTAAAAGTGTAATAGAAATAATTAGGCTTTAATGTACACTAGCTGCGCCCCGTGATTGCACCCGCGTGGATGATTATGATGATGATTAAAAAGTATCCTATATAAAAGTTTCCACGGATGGAATAATCCAGCGCCTTACCTGTCTACATACCAAATTTCATTAAAATCCATTCATTACTTTTTGCGTGAAAGAGTAACAAACATCTATACATACAAACTTTCGCGTTTATAATATTAGTAGGATTATATCAAAACCAAAAATCTAAAACTCGCCTTTTCAGTTTTGTTTGCAATCTGACACTTCGTTTTGATTGATTTATACATTAGGTAGGATAGTAATGTCATTTAATTAACTTTCCTAAGTTACAAACTAGACGGTTCCATATGTTCCGACATCGATTTCGTAAATGCTGCCTAAATGACAGGATAGCAATAAGCTCACCTTTTATTTCGTAAGGTTTAACTTCTTTGATTAGACTGAGAATGTGATGGTGATATGTGGGGGTGTGTACGACCTTTGTATGATGTAAAGGCGTGATGGCACGTATATTCAAATGTTAAAATTTAATTTTATCTGTAAACTTATGTAGTTTTATTAAAACAACAGGTATTGGTAATCCTTGAGTAATAAAACACACAGAACACATATATTAGGACTTTACCTTTAAAATTGGATAATAATATGAAAATTATAAACAACATTCTGGTATATTGTCATAAAAACTTCCGTGAGAACTCATAGTTAAATGGTAAAACCGGCAAACACTCACGTTGTGCGCGACTAGCGGTCCTCGCTGCTAGACCACGCTCTCCATGAGGATGGGCATCAGTACTGCCCGAACACCGGTCGGAGTATAACGACTAGATGATAGACGTGAGTGTTTGCCGGTTTTAACATTCTGGCATTTTTTGTAGCTAATCAATGTACTGGCCCAAATAATCTATACAATTTTGCCATTTTGGTGGCAGTTTGTTTATATATCCCTTTACTGTAAAAGTCTGCCGGACGGGAGGCGATGAAGTTAGATTACTGCCTGTCAGGAGTTGCCCACATTCTTTCCCACTTAAAAAATTTATAAAAGAAAATAAAGTACAAATCTGTTGGGGCCAGATCCGATGAGTACGGTGGGCGACAGAGAGCTTCCAACTGTAATTCGCGCGCGTTGCCGTGGAGACGCGATGGGGAAGAGCTATTGACCAGTCTTGGTTATTGAATAGCGAGCTTCTCTATCATTGTTTGCAATTCTTCTCAATATACGTCTACCGTCACTGTTGTGGCATTAGGTAAGAAGCTGTGATGTACAAGTGCGGCACTGGTCCACCAGACACTCACTAGTATCTTCTAATAAGTAATCTTTTTTTTGCATACTGATTAGGTGCTGTCCACCCACTGAGACGAACGCTTACGGTTGTCGTACGGGATCCACTTTTCATTGCAGGCAACAATTCAATTTAGAATTCCCACGTTTCTATGCCGATTCAGAAGTGCTATGCATGCTTCGATGCTTAAGTCTCACTGTTGGTCGCTTAGTTCATGTGGCACTAACTTACTCGTATATAGCTTTTTTATCTTTACGATATATACCGATATATCCTATTCCGATACGCAAGTGCTTCAATGTTGTCGCAAGAAGCACCTAGAAAACTGTTCTAATTTTCAGTTTATCCATGGCGCCAAAAACTACCACAATTTCACAAAAACAATACACTACCTACTCGTATCTTAAAACAAATGACTGAATTGGAAATTAAAGTTACACAGCCTTCGGATAAAATTTATTTGGATTTCCAAATTGCGCGCCAATTAAATTAAATTAAATTAAATTAAATTTTAAATTACTGCCTATAGAATCTCAAAGTACATAGGTATCACATAGGTAATCTCAAAGACCTATTATTTTAGCTATTTTCTAGCTACGAGTAATGATTATACCTGAGTAACATACGCTATGTTTGATTCATCATCATCATCCATCACCGCGCAGATGAAACCGCAAAGCGCAGCTAGTTACAAATAAAGAAACGTTCTCAGAGTAAGGTGTGGGTTGGTTGGTTTGCTGACTGAAGGTGTTCCTACTTTGCAGGCGCCCTGGAGGGCGGCGCGCTGGGCGGCGGCGGCGGCGGCGGCGCGCTGCGAGCGCCCGGCTCGCCGCCCGCGCACAGCCTCGGCGCCAGCCGGCATAGCCTCATTGGTAAGTTATTCTTTTCAACACAATTCTGTCTCGTGGTTCTATATCGGTACCCAAAGCACCAGAAAATAAATATAAAAAACACTTAGACGTAATTAAGACTTTGTCTTGACCTGTTGTCATGTCAAATGGAACAAACGTATTCCGATCACGGAATTGGTATACCACGTAACTAGTATACAAATTCGTTGATTCAGATATGTAGATGTTTCCTTTCATACTCATCAACTAATCTTGTTAAAGGGCAGTATAGTGGCATTGAAACAGTTACAGAGAAGCGTGGCGATGTCATTATACATTCTGAAATATTTTGGAGGTAAAGTCCTCACGTCCTTAAAACGAAGCTAGCGTCGCGTCGTCGAGCGGCAGACGACACTGTCGCCCGACCGCAGATCAGTAGTGCCGCTCGCGGGTACCAATCTTCCTAGTAAAACAACTGAAAAGCTCTTAAACTAAACCTTTTATATCGTTTTTCAAATGGTTGATGCCATCTGCAGTTGCCGTCTGCAGTCGGGTTCGAAATCATGACTGCAGCGACATGACGCGACGACACGTCGTCTTCTGCTGCTACGTGTAGCCGGCTACCAACTTTCACTTTTACTGTGTAAGGTTTGATGACATTGAGCAAGTTACTGAGCAGTTTATTAAAGTTTCCGATTGATCTACCTAACTAAAATCGTTGTATTCCACATTTATTTTTGTTTGTACCTTTTTTTAGATTTGTTTTTTTTATGATATTACATTTTAATGGAGATTCGTTCTGCAAACATCAAAATGAATATTCTTAAGATAATAAGGATATAAAATAAGGTAACTACTTAGGTTGTTCATGTAGACTGTTCATTTATTTCCGTTCAACTCACAATATGTTGACATTACACTTCAATTGCATTGTTATTTAATTTAAATATAATTTTAGAACATAGGCTAAAATGGTTAATAGCGGTGGAGGTCGCCAACATGCTATGGTGGAAATTGCTTAAAAACTAAAGTGTCTCCATTTTTTTAATAAATCTTTTTAGTAAATCTTATTGCTAGTGAACAATATTTGTTAATTTTATATTTATGTGCACGCTGTTGGCCAGAAGTTCACGCCTCTGCCCTGTCCTTTATAACATAGCCGCCACGATCTCCTCATTTCTGTCTTTTATCGCCATTTTGAGATTTTTACTCTATGATTCGATATTCCGATGTTTTCATCGCCCGCCTGATGAAATCGCCAATCGCGTCCGAGCTGTCGTCTGCGAAATACGTGCCACTGCATGAGAGACGTTGTCTCGGAGTTTCATGACTCGCTCCTTCGTCTGAATGATGATCACCGTTTCGTAGGTCAAACACTGTGCTTCGTGTACGGTTAGGGTGCAAGACCCTTCCCCTGATCCGAATCCTTTGCCGACTAAGAAGGATTTTCCTCCTAAGTCAGCGCTAGATATAGGGTTTTCGATAGGTCCGTTGGGATTGGACACATATGTATTCCACATCAAATTACATTACTTTACCACACGAGATAGAAACTTGTGTTGTAATATCCTGCTTTTGAATTGTATCATGAAGCTTTTCAATATCTTAGGACAATATTATCTTTTGATTCGCTTATCTAGAATAATACAAAAACAGCGTAAATAAACATGGCTGTTTCGTAGTCACAGTCACACACATTCTTACAAGTAGCTATACCGATAATCGATTGTGTGTATAAGCCATACTCGCGCCATATACGGCTGTTACAGTATTCAGATGAGGCAAATATTTGGAGATTTATCGTTTCCGGGCATGTACCGTTCCTCGCTAGATATTTATACAGCGATACTCGCGAGCTATAATTTATTCATGTCGAGTTGTCGGTTGGACGCGTGTAATTCGCATACTTTCCAGAGAACCTCGTGACGCTCCCTATACCCGCCTTTAATTTGGCGGCATAGTTTAATTAACAGGGTTCCAAGTCGTATGTCGTGAGGAATTGATGAGTTGTGTAGTTGAATTGCGGAGGCGCGGGATTTGCGTACCGGGCCGCGTAGATAGAGAACCTACTCTAAGGGTTATTTCACACGTACCACAACCACACCACGTGGTCGGGCGCATATTTTGTATTAAAAAAGTAGTAGAATTCACACGTACCACATTTTGCCGTCATTATCCGTTTACTCACACTATCGACTATGTGAATGATACCGACCACATCGCAACCACAACGCAATCACCAGCGACATGTTTGACGCAACGCTACCGTGCGATTCTTTAAGAGCAAACATCGTTCGTTGACAATATCCGTGAAACAAATGACTAGATGACAAGAAACGCTCGAAGAACAACCTTATGTACAAAGGCGATATCTCTTACGGTCGGTCCCAATAATCTATCTATCGCCGGTTTACCTTACTAGAGATAGATATTTGACACTTTTTGTATGAACGTTATGTCAAATTTCCTATCGGTAGTAAGGAAAACCGTGGATAGATAGATTATTGGGATCCTCCATTAAAGTATTTGACATCGGTGAGTTCGTCGACGAGCACATCGACAAATTATTTAGAGAATCGCACGGTTCGGGGTCAAGTAAGTGACCGCGCACAACAGAGATTTGTAAATGCATCCTTATCTTGATGATTGAAAACATTTGAAAGTTACAAGTCAGCGTAAACGTATCTTACCGCTCTGTCTCTTTCTCCGTCTCACTGTCGCTAAACTAATATAAACATAACCTCTTTCCACTCTTTTTAACCATCAACTCTTTTTAACCGACTTATACAAGCGCATCGACGAATCATTAGAGAATCGCATGGCAGTTCACGGCGCGCACGTCTGCGCTTTTCCTTCATTCATTCTGCGTTTCATCTTCTACTGTGATGAACCTAGACGGATGGTGGTATAACCAGACAATGGGCTATCATTGGTTTTACTTCATTTTCCCAGATTTTGTCTTCTTGTTTTGACCTGTAATAATGGTGGATTGTAAACCGTCACGTGTTCGTAATATAGGCAAAGTGTACACAATCATGCTGTGTTTTTGTGTTTACCTCATCAATCGTCCTGCGAAGTTTTAGTAATTAATTCACAGCTTCATGCAACTTAGACATAACAATGAGTTACTTACAGAATAATTAGTGTGATTGTGACTTGAATCTAATATAAAATATATAATATAATAAATATATATATATAAATGAACCCCTACTTCTCCTCACGTTATAACTTGAGAATGGTTGGATCAATCTCGCTAATTCTTTTTATGTTGTGTTAATTATTATCAGAAGGTTATGAAAGAAAAACCAAGAAAAGACGGGAGGTTATGGCGAAGCCGAACGCCGAGCCTACTACGCGAACGAAGTTGCGGGTAGTCACTAGTAACTAATATAATTATCTATAATTTCTTGTATAAAAATTTCGTTCGATGCAACTATAAATATATACATGATTAACTTGAGAAATGACAATGTAACCGTAACAATTATACAAAGGAAAACTCGTCAAGTGCGAGTTGGATTCGCGTACCGAGGGTACCCCGTACATTTAGAAATCATGTGACATTACTACCCTAACTAAAATACACACTAGGTTAGAAGGACAAATTTAACTATGCCGTTCGATCCCTAGACACGACTATTGCAACAACCGCAAATAATAAGTTGGTAAATTTCCCTTTAGATGTACTGTAAGATTTTATATCGTAGACCCGAGTAGGTATTTGATATACAGCTTGATACCTCTACACACTCCTGAGAAAAAGGGTCTTGACAGACAGACGGACGGTCAGAAGGATAGACGGACAAGTGATCTTATACGAGATCCTTTTGAGGAACAGAACCCTAAATAATGTCCTAGGTAGGGTTCTAGTACATTTAAATGAATAGTAACTTTATCCTTTTCTCCACTTGAGTTACATTATTAAAAAAGCATTTCTGCGTGTCTACAATCTAGAAATGCTAGTTTAGTTCTTCTCAGAGTGCGTGGACAGATTAGCTTTTCTATACAGGCAGCCGGGCCGGAATGGGCGGTGGTGCAGGACGCGGGGGCGGGCCGCCCGTGCTCGTAAATCTGAGCTACGTGGGTTGCCCCACTGCCTGATTAATTTATTTCCAGAGAATCCGTGTTACTCATCTGAAAAGCGTTATTTAGGTGGGATTTTGTTACTCTTACCATTGCGCCCTAATTTCTCTCTTCGGATCTTTGAATATTCACTGATGTATTTAATGCAAAAGTCATTGGTGAATGGGTACATCCGTGATTATACAGCTGAATTATTTACATCGGCTTAATGTTTTACGACTGAAGTCTTAATAGCGAAACTCTCGAGTAGCATTAGAAATATATTCAATTTAGTTAAGTGGCTCATGATGTACTTACATAAGTTTTATACCAGGCTTCGAATTAATACAATTTAGAAGAGAAATGTGCTCTGATATCATAATCTCCATAAAAAGTAGCATAAAGCGTTCATAGTATAAAATTGTTATTTCATTGCACATAGGTCATATTAATGAAGAAGCTATCGAAACGGTCAAAATCCCGGAGGTGTTTATTCGTGAATTATAGATTAAAGGCCGTGTTATCAGCGCCCGTAAATTATTTCCGGTTATAATCTAGAGCAGGGTCTTGCAATGGGCTGATATCAGGATATTTGTATTCATGTGGGGTATTTGTAATGAAAAGGAAATGCTTATGGTAGATTAGGTAATTGCCGCATTACGTAGAAGGTTATAACATTTGTGTAGGCAAAGATGTTTACTTTTACTGCGAGTTTTAGTGAACTTTGGGGAGGGTTGCAACAATATTAAAATAAAAGGTATAAATATAAATAAATAATAAAATTTTGTAGTACATCGACTTCTGATTGGAGATTATATAAATCGATTTTTTATATAGTAATCATATATTTTTCCAATAAATATTAAACATGTATATCTTTCATATCATACAGCATTTCGTTTAGAAGATTAATTTTTTCTCTTCTATTCAAACTAGTTTATTTTATAATATCTGAATAAATTGTTAGTGGTGAAATATTATGGTCTTCGATGCTGTCTTTTTATTTGAACCTAAATGCCGATATTCAAAGTTATACACTCATTCTCTTTGCACATGAGATTCATTGTTGAAAAAGAAATAAATTTCTTGGATAACCATTGTTTTAGCTCAAATAACGTACCGTGCGTGGGTGAGGTGGGTCCTACGTGAGTAAACGGCACAGAATGTTGCCAATTTCCTTCCCAATTACCCTACCTACGAAACTTCCTACCTTTCCGGAGTGTACTTGTTCAGATCACACAACGAATTTTATTTTTCGCAGCCTTTGCTCCTGCAATTTAACCTGCATATGTTTACCTGTTATTTAACTTGTATTGGAACCTTTTAACTGTCAAATGTCCAGTTAGTATGTTAGGGTGTCCATAGAAGAAACGTGTTGCGTATTGATTAATTTTTGCTCTACAGTATGAACGGAATACATACTTTATAATTATAGTAAACACTGAAAAATAAAATAACAAATAGCAATAAGTGGCCAAGTGAGAGTTAAGCTTGAGGCTTGATTAAGGATAAAAAAACAAATAAATTGTATTGTGACATGGAAGTAAGGAATCTTTGGTGTTCGAGTCTGACTGGCACTTAGCCTGTAATTTGACTCTGTAAACCATGAAACCGTTAAGGGCAACTTCACAACATTTCACCGTATTGATAGCGTTATGTAAAACAACTTTTATGTAAACTTGTAAATAAAAACCATATATAACTCAAACATTGAAATTTATAGAGAGAAAAATAGATGTCGCTCCGTCCCCGTAAGGCGGTTGAAGTCAGATAGAGAGTTAAAATTCGATGCTTGGACGCGAACCTCGGTGGCCTAGTCGGTCAATGGCGTTTGACACGAAAAGTCAGATGCGGGTTCGAATCCCGTCCGAGGATGTGAATTTTTCTCTATAAATTTCAATATATATAAGTTATTGGTTGAAAAATATTTAGTTTTTGTAAACTGTTTAACAAGTTTTTATATGCCTGGTTTATCAACTTTTTATCGTTTATATCTTTGATTTCGCGCATTTACTTTTTAGAAGTTCATTTACATGTAATAAGTAAGTGATTGTTACAGAAAATAGTCTGTTGTTCTTAACCACACACGTTGCAGTTACTGGAAAAGTGGGTTGAATTCTGCGAAATCTATTGTAGTTATTACTGGCCAAATAAGGCGAAACGCGAGTCAACGGATTAAGCGTAGGGTTAGTACCTAATTCAAGATTTTGACGTTGGCACTGCGAACCGTTTCTACCCACTGCCATGGTAATATTATCTACGAGGTATTCTGTCTTTATAGTAACGGACGAAACGCAAGTTATACCTACGCGCCTCGATTTCGGTGTGCACTCGGCGTGCAGCCAGTCGCGAATGCGCCGCTGTGACGAACGAACGGTGTGATGGTTTTTATAAGCAGTATGCGTGCGATTTGTGAATATTTGAGTGAAATAAGTACTTATTTAATGCACTTATAGACTATGTTTATTAATGATTTTATTGGTTGCTTGATTTATTTGGCTCTTCAATAACGCACCAAAAAATATTTATTTAAATTACCAGGTAGAATAAAATATTTTTGTATGCCTATTTAAATAATTTATTTCTTTTTAATAGGTAGGTATTTCGCTTATTCCACCAAGTCAAATATCTGGATTAATAAACTATATATTGTTTATAAACAATAAGTTAGTAGTTATTACGTACATCATAAATTATAATAATTATAAAATGTATCCCAAATGCAATTGCATGTTTAAGCAATGAGTTTTGGAGCCCATTCCTTAATTAAACATGCCCCAACTAGGCGCGGACTAATTAATAAAAAATGTGGATAGGTTTAACGGTAAAAAAATAAATTATTTTAAAATGTGACACACGAGTATCATGCCTACCTACGCTCGAGTAAAACTTTTCGTACGTCCAGTCGAGGTGCAAATATTTTTTCAGTCTCAAACTTATATGGGTGAGTTTTTAATTAAATCTACTAAGTAATCAAAAAAACCCACAACATGTATATTTTTTTTTAATAAATATAATATTTACAATCACGAAATAAAAAAAAAAGTAGTGGAGTAGATAGTCAAATAGATAAATAAAATTAAAAAATACTGTACGCGAGCAGCTCTACCTCGTCTTTACGTACCGCGCGGCTGTAGGTATTTAAATCAAGGACGGGGTCGAGTTACAATACTGGATAGATAATATTACCTTGCCACTGCGTGTCAATTTCATAATATAGCGCCTGAAAATTATTTTACATTACCTACACTCACTTGTAATGCTAAACCTACTACTAGCAATTATTAACTAGGCTTAATTAATATTAAGGCTAATTCTTCTCTAGATTAGGCATGTATTTTTCTATCTTGTTTTTCTAGCACCTTTACCAGTTCTTTATGTTTTAAACTCATGCCTCTGGCTTTTGCTTCTCTAGTACTCGTTCCAGATGCTTAATCACATTTTGAGATCAGTCTTCCAATTTTCTCTCTTTGAAAGTGTCAATAGTTTCAAGGTTGTCCGTGCCATGTACCATGCCACTGTTGAATCGAAGTGCCAGGTTTCAGTCGCTAGTCTCTGTAAGCACTCGTTTGGATAGTTCAGTCCAGTTCTTAGATTATTACTTCTGCGACTATTGTCACAATTCTGGAATTAGCAATTGTTTAAATAATAATGACCGGTGGTACATAGGGCGAGCCACGCTGAGCATTAGTATCCAGATAACTTACCTAAAACAAAGAAGGACAACATGCGTTTGAATTTTATTTAAATAAATCAAAACGTATATACTAGCTTATTAGCACCAAAACTTCTGTTTTTTATTGTTTTGTCATCTACATCCTCAGACAAAATAAAAAAGTCAAGACAAAATGTTGTGAACAGAGAAGTGAGGCCGGGTGAAACTACGCCTCGGCGTGTCCATACATTTTTACATACAAAACCTACAACGAAACTACTCTTTGGTTCGTCAGTCGAACTATCGCGGCGCGTGGAAGTACCACAAAAAGTTTTAAGTATCATTTAATTTAAATGTATTAATTATTGATAATTTTTTAATAACTTTAATTTAATTTGAATTACCATGACAGTACCGAGTCACGCACATGTAGTTTAGAAAACTGGCCTCACTTCTCTGTTTACAACATTCTGTCTTAACTTTTTATTTTGTCTGAGTCTACATCATTTTAGGTGCCGTGGCGACTTCACCGAATCATAGTTACAGGTTCATTTAGGATACTTAGCTGCAAGCAACAGACTTAACTGAGAGCTGCGGGTACAGCATTGTGTTTTGTTGTCCATCATTTTGTCTTGCTATTTTTGAGGCTATATCTTGTTGGTCAGTTTACTGTATTGAGTTCAATTTGCTTTATTGTGTCTGTTTAGGACAGAATGCTTCTAAAATTGGCGATCACTGATAATGATCTCATCTTATTCCTAGATTGTGTTTGTAAAATGTCACTGGGTTTTATTAGTTACAGGCAAAATAGGAAAAAACTAGCTGGAGCGTATGGAGGGGTATAAAGACCTAGTCATTATTCAAGTTACCCATAACGTTTTACAAATTGGAATTTGTTCCGCTCTCTACATCCTACGACCTCAAATGCGTTCCCTAATCTTACAGACATAAAATATGTGTTTCAGCCACCGTAATTTGTATTTGTAATTCCCAACAAAGGTCTTGCGGAGAGGTTTTATATTCCGTAAAAATTTTGTCGTCGTTAACGGAGTGGTTTTTTATTAACATTTTCCCCGCCCTCCTAGCAATCACTGGGCTTTCATGTCAAATTGCGTTACCAGAATGTGATTACAGGATTACAGTTGTAATTTACCGACTTTACAGTGCCGTTAGACAGTTTATCATAAATGGTACTTGTTAACACGAAATGTTTAACGTGGACTAGAGCGCAATGGCAAAGGCACGGTTGTTTGAGAGCGAGCTTGTCCTGCATCATCACTTGCAATTATCACAGAATCCATATGCAGTAGTATGCCAGGTCTCAAGAAGCTGCAATTAACAATATTGGCTTAAGTTCAGCATTCACAAACAGCTTCTTATGACTAAATTTTAGTTTGGGACGTGTTCCAGTTGATACAGTCAGTGGGGTGATTCGTGATAGGCGATAGTATACAGTGCAAACAATAGTAAGTAGTGGTGCCTCGCGTAATATACGAGTATGGCAGAGGGTATACCGCTTTGTCCGCTCGTAAACATTCACACATCTGAAATTCCTCAGTTCATCCGCTATCATGGCGCTTGCAACGCGCTGAAATATCGGACCTAAATTAAATACATAGGGCAACTTTTCCATAAATAATTTGCCCATTTCTAATACTTGTGACTATGATAGTTCAATAAGTTTCTATACTGTTTGTAATATGACTAGAGTGTAAAGGTAACATTGTAGTAGTATTTTCACAAACCCCCAGGCGCTCGCACCCGATAATGCCATGTTAAAACATGTCATTACCGGCGACAATTTTGCAAATTTACCGGTAATTATTCCACATTTCACGCTGACGTCGATATGCAAACACTGCTCAATCTGCGGCACAGAATCTATGGTATCCCAGTAATAATTTTATGATATTAATGCAGTTTTTTTAAATGTAAAAATATTATAATTTATGTTTATATTTACAAAAACTTACACGGATAATTCGTTTCATCCATTTGTTTCGGAAGCTTTCACGCTAAACTTGTTAGTTTAAATAAATCGTACCAACCAAATAAAACTTGTTAATATGTTGTTATTGCACTAGTTCAGTAGGTGGGTGTGGTTTGGTAACTAAGTGAGTTATTAGATTAAATACCTATTTATATCGTGAAGCAGTAATGTTTGCATAACTGTGTTCCGGTTTGATGTTTATAGGTGCCGGTGAAATTGCAGGCACATAAGATTTAGCAATTTAATATCTCCGGGTAATGGGCGCAGTGCAGTTCCGTCATTTGTGACGAACTGCATCTGCTATAGGTAGAGGTTTCCGCTTAACACCAGCAGGTCCATTATGTATCTCAGTTGCAATCAGATGTTAACTGAAATCTAAAAATGGCGGCTTTAAGTCACATTTGTCGTCTCCAGTCGGCAATTTACTAACATTTTTGCTTACTGGAGTTGTCAAATCCGACATAAAGCCCAGTTTTTTCAAGGTTTTAGTCAACACTTGATTATCAATAAGATACGTATTTGCCCTGCAGGTTGTCTTAATTCCTGTTCCGTAACCTAATGACATTGTAAAATATATTGTAGGCATCAACGCAGTCAAAACTCTTCCGCGACACTGGCATATATGCATGAATATTACTTATAGTAGATATACTAAAATAGTTCAACTGCATTATATAGGTACTATATAAAATATGAACAAATTCAATGTTAAACGCTCACCCCGGGAATGCTATATTTTCCGCAACAGTGCGTTACGCGAGTGATCCCGAGTCTTCACTCATAGGTCAAGTGCTCTTCATACCTAAACACATTGTAAGATTCGAAATAGAAAGCGTAGGTTAGGTGCTCAGATTTAAATGTTTCTACCATCAGTACCGGCCTGATTGCAAATATTCTGTCTAGCAAATTACTGACGCATGAATAAGCCGAAAAATATATATTATATTTCTAACCTACTTCACTATTTATAGTCATTCAATCGTTTTTAAAAAACATCAACTGATGTAAAGTTCTTACACTCGTTGTCACTATCGTGGAAACTAACAGCCACATATTTAAATTATATTACATCTATCAAACACGAGTACTATACTTAGTATAAATATGACGTTATAATTGACAGGAGACACCGTCCAGTGACGCTGTATCCGTCCATTGACGCTGTCTCCACCCGCGGTTACGCTTTAATGTGTACGCTTTTTTTTTTGTAATGTGGGTGTAGAATAAGAGTATCTATTGAGAGGATTGCATAGCTAGTACTTTCCATGCTAAAAGAGAAAACTCTTTTCTACCTCTTAACATTGTCCGATTTTAGTGATTTTTTTTCATGGAATCATGACCCTGTTTACTGTGCCCGTACGTTTTGATTTTTTCAGTTTTTTTTTTAATTTATAAAAAAGGAAATTTAAATTACTATTTAAATTATATAATAGTAGTAATAGACAATAGACATAGTAAACAATGTCATGATTCCATGAAAAAAAAACACTGAAATCGGACAATGTTAACAGGTAGAAAAGAGTTTTCTCTTTTAGCATGGAAAGTACTAGCTATGCAATCCTGTTAAATGCCAGTGTAGGCAAACATCATTTAGCTTGTTCGAAAGAGGGGAAAAGTCGTATGCTAGCAACATGTACAATGCACTGCACACCAGTGCATGGAACCCAAATACCTAGCATTTGACAATAGCAGTGAATCCATCAAAGGTCACACGGCCAGACACAATAGAAATTTCATTGTTATAATGACACTTGATCCATCTGTAAATAAAAAAGAGTCATAATTATAATAGAAATTTGGTCTTACGGCATATACTCTATAGTGGTCAATCAAAGTCTCAACTTGTTAAAAAACTGTAAGCACGTACACATATTAAAAGACATGAAAGAAGGCTTTGGCGTGACAACAGATGACAGAAAGTGACAGCTACGGATCGCTACGTTTGTGTGATCCATCATCAGAGACATATCGAGGACATCACTATGAACACATTGGGGACAAAATTTATCTGTTTGATCCGTACAGCCTTGGTTAGGGATAATTGATGTTTCGTATCAGTTTAGAAGATCTCAATGTCGCTCAATAACTCTCTTAAATAAGTTAAACAGCTCTATGATAAATTACGAAAACTTGTTGCGAATTTCCATCGCACTTTAATCACAATAAAAATTTGATTGAAATTTGACTTTTTCCGTCCCCATATACGACGATTAAAATCATAGATAGTAGTTAAATTCAATGCTCAGACGGATCGCCTCGGTGGGCTAGAGGGCATGGCATCTTACACGGATTGACGGAAGACGCGAGTTCAAATCCCGTCTAAGGATGTATAACTTTTTTCTCTAAAATTGTTCTCTAAAGTTTAACTTACTTACAAAGTTGAATTTTAGTACATCTTTGTCACTATGTGACTTTAGATAATAGATAACCAGCGGATTTACTTATAACGCTGCTTAAATTTAAATAACGTAATTTGTACTATGTATCGAAGACTGTGTATATCAAAACTGTTCTGCACCGTACTAAATGACGTTATTTAAATTTAAGCGGCGTTTATAAGTAAAGCCGCTTAACCTTTAGGACACATTTAAAATGCTTTTATTTTTTATTTGAAGTGTAAGACGGACAAATTGTTTCTCTGATTGATGATTGATTACACTCCATAACTGTTAAAACAAATGCAGTGCTACCCTGATACTACTTATTACAAAATAGTTATGTATATCCAATACGTTCCCATTAGCTAATTATTTCGACTTAGTCTAAAACATGCATAAAGTTGTTGATTGAAGAAGATGATTATCTTCCTATTACGTATTGGTCCTTCGTAAATCGTTTCAGTAAAATATAGCGCGTAGCTTCTTGAAAATAATAAATACTTTTTACTCTACTTTTTACTGGAGCTGTGACCGCAAATCAATAATTACATATTATATACATAGCCTGTAGTACAAACAATTTGCGAAAAGGTATTCGTATCGTAAACGTCAACGAGTCACGCTTCGGCATATATACAAACTATCAGTTATCTGTGTCATCTGTGTTACTGTTTCACGTGAACGACGCGTTACAATACAATACAATAACTCTCTATGGCTTACCACAAGAAAATAACAAATATACAGTAGGTAAATTAATTAAAATAAAAGGGATTGCGAGTACCGCTGAACTCTGAACTGAAACTGAACAAAAAAACTGAAAAAGCTGAACTTTTCGCTTCGCCAAGGATAAAGATGAGTACGGAAAGCTGATTGCCAACCTTCATTCATTGAAGAGACAAAAAAGAAGAAGAAGGTTAATTAACCCTTGAAGTAGCTTAAAGATAAAAATATTTTGGCGCCAAATCGAACGGAAAAAGCGCGCGAAAATTCACTATTTAAAAAAATAGCGTGCGCCGCAAACGTTTGCAGGAGTAAAATCGTAGTAAAACAGCTATTTGTTCTATTTTATATCTGTAAACGGCGTAAATTTACACTGGTTACCTAGTACATCTTTCTTTATTCTATTATTATGTTATCTGTTTCTCTTTAGTCAAATTATAGAGGTAAAGTCAACCGAAACAATACATAAAAACTTGAACCGCATAAAAAAAAAAAAAACAAATGAAATAAATTCTACAAAGACCAATTTTATCTCTCAAGCAGGTGTAAAAGGAGTAAACATACAATCACAACGGTATAATAGACTTTGAAAACCTATACTATCTATATTATAAATTATCCATAATAAATCGACAAATTGTCATACAAACATATACTCTAACGCTAACCAAATAGATCTCAAAATCGTAGTCTCACTCGTTATCAAAACAATATGGCGGCTGCCTTGATCAAATTACGGGAATTGCTCACAAAACCATAATATAAGAGGATTATAGGCTTTTTCTTTGGTTTTTACCTCGAAATGGTACTTACTCACAAAAACAATACACTAGCATGTGCACACCTGCGATAGTTTAAGAGATATGCGACGCCCATTGTTTTTTTACTAGCCTTCTGATAACGAAAATAATTGATATTTCTATGTAAAAATGATTTCTAGTTGCTTATTAGTATTAAAAAAAACATCTAATAAACCGAAATGTATTTTATATTTGAACAGTTAACGTTTATGTTCAGTCCTTATATGGGTTTTGACTGCGGTACACCGGTGTACCAGCGCAGCGCCGCTTTGTGCAATGTATAGATTTAGCCAGCGGTGTAACGGCGCGTGTTTATAGGTTAACCTACTTACGAGTTAAAATCTTAGAACTATGATAATACAATTGGCGGTCTTAACGCTAATGCAATCTCTTACAGACAACCTTTGAATGGGCAGGACAACAATTAAAAGTGTAGCAACGTTACGTTACACTTACTCAGTTATTCGTGTTAGACCCACAGTGAAAAAAAAAGCGAAAAACAAAGCGCGCGGGCTTTCCGTGTGTCTGTGTAAGTACAGGTTGTACTTGTATGCAGGAATAATCAAAGTGAGACAGATGCAGAGTGCATGCATTTATATTTCTTTTCTACCGACTTCCAAAAAGAGGAGGTACTCAATTCGACTGTTTTTTTATGTTTATTACCTCGTGACTTTCGATAGGGTGAACCAATTCTCAATTTTTTTTTGTTTGAAAGCTGGCGCTTCCCGTGTGGTCCCATTTACGTTTCATCAAATTCAATTTAGCAGTTTTTGAGTTAAACTCCAAAAACTGAATAGAATGGAAGTCGGTATAATTTTTTTTCAAATTGTACTTGTTGATTATATAGGCTTTCGCGATTCTTATACATCGAAATAAAACAATTTTAAACGGATTAAGTCGCGTATAATTTAAAATTATTTTATCCCGACATTTCAAACACTTTTCAGTGAACATGGTCACGGGTAGACTGGATGCAGGTGTTTACAAGCTTGATTGTGAGTGTGGCTTATCATAAATTTGGCAAACAAAGCGATGCATTGGTGTCCGCGTTAAAGAACATATCGCTGACATGAAGAACAAACGCTCGACCAAGTCTGCAGTATATGAACATGTTCTAGATAAGTCCAACCGCTACATCCGGTTCGAAAAACTACAAATTCTAGTAAGCGAGAACCGCTATGGTACGAGAATGTTAGGAGAGGCCATAGAAATAAAAAAAACACCTTAATTTCAATAGAGACGACGGTTTGCAAACACCACCCGCTTGGGATCCAGTAATCAAGCTAGTAAAATCCCTAAGCCAGCAACACACTGCAAAACTTCTGGACACTGTGAGCGACTACTGCGTTCATCGGGAATGCTTTGATTAAAATAATATAGGCGGTACATAAAATAATTTTCATAACTTTATAACTGTCATCCAGTCTACCCGTGACCACGTTCACTAAAAAGTGTTTGAAACGTCTGCATAAAATAATATAAAACGTTTAAAGTTGTTAGATTTCAATGCATGCATTTTTTTACCCTCCTTAGCCTTAAAGGTCCGCCCAATGTAGTGTTCTCTTCACCCAGATTCTTTAATCTTAGTTGCCCAATGTTAAAGCTTACAGCGAAGAGCCAGTGTAAAAAAAGAACCCTCCTAGGAATTGAGGTCACGCTTTCGCTAATTTACTGATTTTAATGCTTGGAAATAAAAGAGCGAAATAACATTGCTGCTAATTTACTATTTTGTAGTTTATTTGAAGTTCACACTTGACAGTTGCGAGACGTACAGCCGTGCGATTCTCTACGTCGACGAGCTCACCGATGTCAAATAATTTTTGAGATATTTTGAGATACACAAGGTTGTTTTTCCAAGATATCTTGTCATCTCTTCATTTGTTTCACGGATGTTGTCAAAGATGCAACGCTGTTTGCTTTTAGAGAATCGCACGACTGATAGCTGGATTAGGCTGCCATAAAAAATTCTGAATGTTAGTTCACCATAGCGCCACGACGGTACCTTTTTGCACAGTCTCTATCCTTCAAATGTAAAGGCAGTTATGTTCGATCCTGCTCGTAGTCAGAATATTTAGAAGAGCTTTGGTGGACAAGGTGGACTCATGTAGAAAAGTCTTATTATCTAGTTTGCTCTATTATATTGATCCCTCTGCTCTAAGGTACTTTTTACCGATGCACATGGCTGTTTACCATCTATTTCATCTTCCTGCATTTTACCAATTATTGTGATATCAAAAACGTGTTCCAATATATAAAACATATAGCATAATTTTAACGATACACTTAGTAATAAAACTTGGCACCACAATTCCTATTTTTGCCGCAGAATAAAAAAGGTTCCCTCACGATAGTACCTAGTGCATGGCGAGGACGTAACGAGCGCATATTGAGACATGGAACGTCGTCACGTAGCCACGTCGCCTATCCGTAGCACATTATGCTGATTTTGCTACGACGCTGATGCTACGAAAACATGTGTACAACGCTACGCCATATAAAAATCTTATCGTAGAAAATAGTGTCATTTTTTTTTTCTTATATGTTCAAGATGAAAATAGTTTGAAAGTTTAAACGTTTCATAATCCAAAGGCTAATAAGTCATGTTTAGAGTAGAAAGAATAGGCATGTTTTTTCTGAGAATTATAATCTTCGTTTTTAAGGCTACAGTGAATAGATTGTTTCTATATCAACGTGCTTCACTCACTCCATCACTTCCACAAGGTGACGTCGTCGCCAAACGTTTTACCAAACTATTAAATTGAAAAAATACTTTTAATTTCACATCAACAACCAGGTTAAAGTACACTTTACAAATTTGTCATACTTCATGTTGCTACGTTGTTTAAGTTCAAATCTCTCGAATTTCAGTTATAATACGACTAATGACTAATATGACTCATATGTACTCGTAAGATACATATTCTTCGTAACAATTTGTACATTCTCCTAAAAGAAGGGCTAAGTTTTTAATATCTTAAAAATATTTTTACAATCAGAGAGATTCTATAAAGTAATGTTACTAAAATTGTAAGTTAAAAGACTAAAGAGTAAACTAAAGACTAAGATACGTACACAGTTTACCGTCTAGACTCTTACCATACTGTATATATGTCTTACTGTATACACTATGTTATATTAGAAAACATAGTGTAGGTAAGTTTAAAGTGGCTTTAACAATTTTTTTCGACTCGCCCCGCGTAGACTTCATTCGATGAAATATGGGACACGACGCGACCGGCAGGGGCGTAAAGTTTTCATGACTTTCTCCAATATCCGGGATGTGCCGGCAGAGCCATTCCAGGCATTACTGCGACCGGACATTCTGCGACCGCAGCTTCGGTGCGCATAAGGCGCCTTTTTACGTCACCAATTTTAGCACGAGTGGAATTTACTCTCATATTTTACGTAGAAGGGAGGCACATTGAAAGTATTTGTTCAAACATAACTGGAGTTTATTAATGAAATGAAGCTGGCTTATGGAACACAAGCTTCTGGCTGTGATTTCATTTGAGTGGTTATTGCGATCCCTAAGAAACTACTTTTTCAATCTGGAAAATAAGTAGCCTAAGTTTCCAAATTTAATTCATATCTCGATCAGTTTTATCACTGCTGATTGGTAGCAAATCTATACATATAAAATGAACTCCAATTTCTCCTGGTCACGCTTTAATTTGAGAACGGCATGATAATTCTTTTTTTGATGTGTTAATTATTTTCAGGATAAAGTTCTCATGAAAGAAAAACCAAAAAGAGACGCGAGGCTTACTACGAAAATGAAGTCGCGGGCAGTCGCTAGTATATTATTCATATACGCATATAATTTAACATTTGTAATATTACTCTAAATGCTAAATTTAGTCCTACAAGTTTACTTCATGTGTATAATTATTTTACATAAATCTCCCTGGAATGTTATTTGCAGTAGTCAGTTTGTATAATTATAGCGGATATAGTTCACTGATAATTACGAATGTGGTGTTTAAATTGATTTTACCAAGGTATAATAAATTGCCCCTGAAATACATTACGAATACTCGTATGTCCATTTGGAACTTGTTAGAAATTTCCTACTTAACATGACACGGTGCGATAAAAACATACGTACATAAACTTATTCATAAGCTCGTAATACAAACCGTCTGGTGTAGAGATTATCATTTTCTGCAACCATAAAATATGCGTTTCGAAACGAACCTCCATAAGAACTGAACATCAAGATTTACTTTTGATTCCACAAGTTTGAAAATCATTTTTTTATGCCAATAAGTGACAAGACTTGAAGGTCGTGCGCCTGATGTTAATCACTACCCTTAACCATGACAGTTGCAGTGCCATATAAAGCTCATAGGTGTAGTTTTGCCCGGTAATGGACTGCGCTCATCACCCCGAAACATTAGTTTACGAGTATCCATCTAGCAATTTCGCTTGCTACAGTGCCCTTCACACCCCAACATAGTAATGCTGGTGAAAATGTGTAATTGTAAATAAGAATGTGTAATGCTATTGCGTGGTGGCATAATCTCTGGTACCGTGGTGGTTCACTTCTACACGAGGCATCCTCAGGAGATGTAGACTCATCAAGCGCTTGACCGACAGAAATGTAAAAATATCTAAAGTCGATAGTGAGCGTATCACGTGATCAGGATATGTGGAGTTATCTACTAGTGGCGGATAATGGTTGCAATTAGCTTGTGCCCAAACTAAACACCAAACTAAACTAGCGAACTAAAAACTGATTTTTAGTTAATTATGAATGGTCTTATTCTGATCATCAAAAAATCATCAAATTCGTATAACGCTTGGGAATGACAGTTCTTTAATTAGACATTTCTGTTCAATTGTGGGTATCTACAGCACACATTTAGTCGTCTAACTTCATGCTCTCTAAACTGGTGTACCCACAATTTAAAAGAATAATCATGTTTTAGGAATTGTCATTCGAAGAGCCGTATTTATAAACATGCAAAAGTAATTACTAAAGGAAAAGTAATTACTTATTTAAGCAACGATTTTAATTCTTTAGACTAGATTTTGTCTGAAGTTAGAACTACCAAAAACTAGAATTCTTAGCCGAGTAAGTCACCATTTCCTTTGCTTAAGCAATGATAATACGTCAATTTTTCGTTTTTATTGCAAAAGTGAAGTTGTACAAAAATTACATTCACACACAAGTCTGAACTATGAAGGATCTATTATGTTGTAAAAATTAAAATCCCATGACAATAACTAATACAAGTCTTAGTGTAAAAAGATACATCCAATTTTGATAGAATTATATCATGCATTTACTTTAGTAAGTACGTTTATTGCTCGACGATAGAATAACATTAAAATCTTATTCTATCGCGAAGTTGAAGTATTCTATCGCCAAGTGCTTACTTTATTGAGTAATTACTTAGCAACAAGTAATTACTTGTTTATAAATACGGCTGTCAATGTTACACGAATGTGGATTTTAGTAATAACAGAATTAGAACTACAATATTTAAGATAATTTTAGATTTTAGTTCGCTAGTTTAGTTTGGTGTTGTATTACTACAACTACATGCGAATTACTATACCAATAGTAGCTAACACCATTGAGCGTGTTCAAGAAACTCTTATAACGCTGTCGTATACAGAAGAGGCCAGAACAGCTGCTGGTTGATAACCATGACCATAATATTGAGGAGAATTTATTACTGCCTTAAAATTATACAAGAGTAATATATTTAATACATAGCAGATATAACCTATAGACATAGTACTACCGCAAGTATAGAAAACCATGTTTCTATTCTTGTGATACTACCTCAATGTATACTTTTCACTGAGTAAATATAAGAAAAATATGTCACAAAAATCCGATAAGATCCCTAGCCTATCACAGTTACACCTGTTACGTAGAGCCATACTTCACGTCACGAGCGCGGCGAGCGAAGCTCGCTCGGAAACATCTGCCTAGTGAATAGCCCGTGAAAAGTATTCAATTATATCGATCTGCCGCACTTATTCCACTTGCAAAACGGTTATCCAACGCAATGTTTGCGACGACTTCATATTTGTTTAGGTGCTGATATTGTAGGCCTAGAAATTAAACAAGCGAAATTTTGAAAAGGAAGGACTTCATTACTTTGCCATTAGTCTTAAAGAAAGGTTTAATCGCGTTATCGCTTATGTGTATTTGGAAAAGGTATTTGCTTTTAATTATATTAATCTCAAGTTAATAGACTCCTCATAACTCATATCCATCAACATAAACATATGCTGTCATCTATAGTCATCTTAGCAAAGACTTTCATCTTAATCCCATTAACTTTCTTTCATCTCCTGCACCATGCATAGCTGTTATTATCGTTTGTAACTCATCCTCTGACTACTCAACGTATTACCTTTTTTTTTTTCGAGAAAATATTTTATAGATACCACCGGCCCCGGGGTGAGCACGGTGGTTATGTGGGAGTCCGTATACCCACTAAAAACCCGGGGTGTTCCTCCATAAGCCTTTATGTCGAGACTACAGGAACGTTTTGGCAATCGTCTGCGGTCCCAGGGACGCTGATCCCCCAGACAGAGGATCCCAACCTGATGGGGTTAGACTAGACTAAGCTCTAGCCCCGTTTTCTGAGGGGCGCACGGAAACACCGCGCGCGCCACCTCGGGGGCACTAATGTTTGGACAACGGATGCCCCCGCGTATGCCGCCCCAGTCCCCAATCATGGAGGTCGGAGAAGGGCGTGAAAGATTAACCGCCGACGCCCTGGTCTCTTTCTTCGGATCGGGAGCTCGGATAGTAATTTCCGCTCCCTTTCCGCCACCTCCCTCGCCCTCCCTCTCATCCCCTCCTCGCAGAAGGGGAGTACCTCCTCCCACGACCTCTCAGATCTCGCAGCATTGATGATATGCCATGGTGCCATATCAATGCTGGAAGAGAGAGGTCGGTTCCCACTGCAGTGACTATCGTCCCCGTCGCTAACCTCCCTATGCTGGACATTCCTCCAGTGATTACCTGGATCAACTGATGTACAGAAAATATTTTATGAATACTTGTATCACTTACTCATATTATTCTACGTTAATCTGTTGACTCGCGATTCGCCTTATATGGCCAATAATACAATAGATTTCGCAGATATCAACCTACTTTTCCAGGAACTGCAACGTGTGTGGTTAAACAACCGCGCTATGCATTCCTGTTTAACACACGTTTTGATGCTAAACCATTCAACGAAGCGTGTTTCTTTACACAAGCTCGGAAGCTTCATATAGAGGTTTGCGTCGTTGTCTATGAACATACTAAGTTGTTCTATTATCAGGATCAAACATGACACCTTTTTTCGTCCTTCTGATATCTATATAAGTATATACACGTATATAAATGAATCTCTATTTCCCTTGGTCATTGCATCACACGGATTGCATCGCATGAACGGATGGAACAAATTCGATAATTCCTTTTTTGGTTGTCTTAGTGATTATCATGAGAAGGTTCTTATGAAAAAAATCAAGAAAAGACGGATGGTTATGGCGAGGCCGAAGGCCGAGCTACTACGTAAACGAAGTCGCGGGCGTTCGCTAGTATTGAATGTAAATGAAAATATGTACCTACTTAATATAAAAATTACATCTTCAGTAAAAAAAATCAGAGATCGATTGAGATTTCTGGTTCATACATCAACCGACAGTACCGAACGTACTCGTAGTTCATCACTTATTCATATTTTGTAACGATTTAATGTTTTTTACTCAACTGGAGTCTCTATTACAATTGATGTATGTGTGACACAATACTGCGAGTATGGATTGTCGATAGGATACAATTTAACAATTATCGATAAAAGGCAGATTGCGCTATAGCAATCGCGGCTAGATTCATGCTAGAGACAAGGTACGATAGATGAAATCAGTTTATCGCCATGCCCAAGTGTATCGATCGTTATCTGCTTATCAAAATATTTTTAAGAGCTGGAGTCTGACTAAATTTTTTTTAAAATTAATATAGAAATAAGAACTAGAGAAAATATATAAATAAGAGAGTTCGTGTTGCCCATTCTTTTATCGTTTTACGACTGACGTAACTGATATACGGCTTTCAGAACATAAGATACGTTATATTTTTAATAAAAACTATAGTCTTATTTTCTTATATTATAAATGCGAGTATTTGAACGGATGAAAGTATTTATAACCACGCCAAAACGGACTTGCAATGGAGGTCGCCAACAGTATTATCTGTATTTCAAAGGCAAAGCCAAGTTTTGAGCCCGAATTGCAGATACAATCAAATGCACATTGTCTTTATTATGAACTAGTTTCAGCCCGCGGCGTTCATAATGTTATCGCAATCTCCCAGGAACTATACGTTAAATGTGGATGAAAAAAAATTTTTTTGTTAAGCCGGGGTACAAACCCATCCAAACTTAATCCCAAACCTATTGAGTCGTTTGAGCTTATGAAGGGGAAACAAACTCACTCATATTATCACTCATATCTTCACTTGCTTATAAAATTTGTTTTATAATAATATCTCTCTGTAATGTGGACATGGACATAAAATGTTCCGAAACAGGAAGTGTTCAAGTGTCTTTGTTTTATATCTGAAAAGTACAAAAGGACATAATTCAATTAGGCACTTGTGCTGCTGTACAATATACTTTGAACCCTGGTCTCTTTTTACTAGCTCATCCAAACGTGCTCATGAAAATAAAGTCAGCTTTATGGTTTTCGTCCACTTACGTAGAGAAAATAAATTAGTTATAGTTTTTTTGCTGTATCGTGAGATGAATTGTTTTTTTTGCACAACAAATCAGCTTTTTTATGCAGTGGGCTGGACAACGGCAATCATTTTCTGCAGGACCATGTGAACTAGACATAGTGTTAGTGGAATTGGTATCTCAATCTATTTAGTATTAAATATAGGATATTTTAAAATCAGTCTAGTTCGTTTTCAATCGTTTTGTTGATTTGTATCGTCATTTGATAAATGTAAGTATACTTTGTATATGGTATATACATATAACATTATTAGTGTCTGTGTTCATTATTTCAGAATATCACAAGGCAGATACTTTTACGCTAAAACAATATTAAATACTAAATATATAGTTATAGAAAAAAACACGTAAACAGCCTGGATTAGATTAGATTATAGGACGAACGTGAGTACTAACCTTAGGCGTTACATACTTCTCGTACTCAGACCGTCAATTGTTTTATGAGTGCTAATTACAAACACCCAACATAGTTCGTTTAACTACTGAATGTATTTCAACATGCAATAAAACCCGTCAATGTGACTGAGTCGTAAACTCCGGGTCGCTGCGCAAATCCGCATACATTACTAAAAGGAAAGCCTTTTGGGATTCACGATCGCACACTTAAAGTAATTAGTTCTTGCTCTACTCAGCTATGTACTCCTGGTACATAATAGATAGTTTTATGTCACTTCCAGGCAATCTCTATAGGACCGTTCACCGTATCTAGTTTGGTCCCCAAGGTATTGTCGCCGAGTTGAAACAAGTGTATGTTCAAAAACTTCTACAAAGGGAAGAGGTTATCTGTTTTACTTTTCCAAAAGTTACTTTTTTGTTTGATCGGGTCGCGAAAGTTATGGGATTTCGAGCTTCTGAGACATTTTTTGTTTCAGTTTTTATTAAAGTGATTAGTTTTCCTGTGCTAGGATGACAAGTATTCACAAGTAAAAGTTTAAATAGCACGATCAGTTTGCCGAATTTATGGAGAAGGTTTTCATATGCTGAGTACGCGTGGTAGAAAATTAAAAATAAATTGCACAGCCAAGATATGTGTATACGTGTACGTATCTAATAAAAATAGAGCTGGCTACCCGTTCACACCATCTTCAGGCACACTGTAAGACGCTGGAATTAAAAAAGCATTGAAATCTTTATGAGCCATTCAGTGCAACACATAAATGAAAGATATACTCGTATCTCATATACACGATTGTTATTATAACTTTTCATTGAATACTTTTTTACATAAGTAAATTCTAATCACTGTTTTGCTTTAAGAGTTAAGATTGCATTTAGAATAACTTTTGCATAGTATTAATTTACTATTTAGAACAAAAGTGCAGACTTTATTTTTGCTTATTAATTTCTCAATGAAGTAATTACTTCACTATATTATTATAATACTTCAACATAAAATCTTATTCTATAGTCGAGCAATGAACATTACTTACTTACAGTAAATGCATGACATAACCCTATCAAAATTAGATGTATCTTTTAACACTTGTATTAGATTGTTGTCATGGGATTTTATATCATACATACATTTTTACAGCATAATAGATCTACAGTTCAGACTTGTGTGCGAATGTCATTTTTATACAACTTTACTTTTGCAAATCGAACGAAAAATTGTCGTGTTCTCGTTGCTTAAGTAAAGGAAATGGTGAATTTTACTCGGATAAGAATTCTAGACTTTGATAGTTCTAAGTTCAGGCAAATTCTAGTCTATAAATAGAAATCGTTGCTTAAGTAATTACTTATCTTTAAGTAATCACTTTTACATGTTTATATACGGCTGTTATTGCTTAACGTAAAGTAACATAACTTAGAGTTAACTTTACTACAATACTCGTAAAGAAATGTAGCGAAACCTAACCGTTCAAAGTGTTTTCTATTGAAAAAGAAAATGCTATTGTGAAGTGAAAATAATGTTATTTTATAAGTGCGGGCTGATGAGCGATTGTTGGGCGACAGAACGCGCCGAGCCATCGAAGCGCGTCGGGGGAGCTGTTCGACGTTTACAGGAAAAAATACACAAAGTTCCGGTGGTTGATTATGTGCACGTGTCGAGTGCGGTAATGTGTCGCATGGCGCTCATATCTTCCACCAACTTCTCTCCCAGAGGCACATCGCACAACCTTCTCGCCGCTCTCGTTATAGATGATTGAAAATGTAACTACGCTTTTCAATTTCACACTTTCTGTTTTTTTCAAAAGCTTACAGGAAATTCTAAATTTGAAAAAGTTGTGTTTTGGTTTTGGTCGTGTTCTTTTATGATCCGAAATTGATCACGCCAATCGCACATCCGTGCCCTTACAAGCCCACGATCATCGTAAACGAGCTCAATTAGTCAACCATATATAACGCTTACGTCTCGACCACAACGTTCGAGGATGGAAGATGGCTTTGCGGTTGTTGCGAGCTGTCACTGTCAAAATTTCAATTAAGTTCGAAATAATCCTATGATTAAAAAATCTTTAAACTTTAATCCTATGATTCTTTCAAATTTTTGACGGTAAAATTCGCGCGTATATCGCGACCGCAAGAGTGTTACATTCAGGTTGGACATTATAGGCATTGAAACCAAAGGGGACGGTAAACCAGGGCGCGACAGTTGTGAGCGTTGACGGCGCTTAGCGGAAAGCACCCAAATGTGGGTAGCTCAGGTAAATGTAGAGTAGGACTTTTGCATAAGACTTTTTCTGTTTGGGGAAGTAAACCAGGAGCCGTTGCCAGTTACTCAACCGTGAATCCGTAGTGTACAAGCATTGAAGGGCAATGTTTTCAGTAAACTATAGGGCCAGAGATTAAACATCTTAAATCTTAGGATGACGAGCGCAGTGCCATTGCCACGCAAGGTTTTGGACTCTGGTAGTAACTATAGTTTAAAACTCTGAATGGACTGTGGGCCTACCACGAATAACTGCGTCAGTGTACTGAACTTGTCGTTCACATGGAACAGTAGAAACTGTCATTTATCTACGGCAACTGTGACATAGATCACTCGTAGTTTGTGCGCCGAAGCGTGACATGTTGACGCATTGGATGTGGATACTTTTTCGCAAATTGTTTTCGCTATGGCCTTTGAACTATTATGGGCAAGCGTGAGCGGCTTACTCGTCTCGTCACCGATTGACATAATACAAGAAAAAAAATCTATTGTAGATTGTCAATGCTAGGTTCCTATAATAAATAAACTGCATCTTTTGGTAACTTTTTGTATGCGACGAAATTCAAAAAGCTATACATATAAATATATATATAAATTTGCTATGTATACATATATATAGCAAATATAATCGTTTCTTTTATATTAGAACCCGGCATAAATAATTATGACTATCTCTATTTAAAAATGTTTGTGGATAATATTGGAGAACTATATAATATTAAAACAAGGTGTATAAATCCATTTTTCATTATAATAAAATCAGAATAATAAATGTAAAACGTATATTTACTATATTATAAGCCTCGACTATGGCACAATTTGTAATCAAAACCATAAAACTGTACCAGTTTTGAATTTTCCACTCTGTAGAAACGAACCACCCTATAAGAATTTTCTATGACCGGAACAATCGTACTCTCTGTTGCCGCAACGGTCGTGAACGTTAACGCTCCGTCTGTTTTAAATTCTATTCGATTACTTTCCTTGAGGCCGGTGAGTTAATTGGAACAATGAAATGATATTTTGGGTTGTGCTGTGCTAAAAGCAAACATCGTGGGGGCAGAAGCAGAAACGGTTATTATAGGCATAATAACGAAAATCACCGTGATAGTAGGTCTGGGCGGGCGGCGCGAGGTGGGGCGGGCGAGCCGCGACCGGAGACACAACTGCCGGCCCGCGCCGCGTATCTACTAATTGAATCTGAGAACTTGCTGAGAACTTTTGAAACTTGCGCGAAATTTGATTAGCTCGTCATCTCTCTTTGAGCGTCGAGTTTAAATTTTTTTAACTTCTGATTACCTTTCCATCTAGAGATTAATCATGATGTCGGCCTAATCGTGTAAAATGTTACCACTTCCGAAGTTTTCGTTATAACGGCACAAGTTTGTGGTATAATTGAATATTAATGCAGTATTGCTGTTATACCGCTTTCTTAGATGATTTATATGTTTAATTTTAACCGCTGTAGCTCTTTGCCTAATAAAAAACAATTTTGGTTAAGTTAGCTCTATATCTCACGTGTCAGTGTCGCCATTAGGCTCACTCAAGGGCTTCTGGTAAATAGGTTCGTCAACCTAGTAGCTCTGTACGGGATACTAAAATATCAAAAGTAATGAGTTGACCTTGACCAAACATGCAAAATTTGGTCACATTTTTAACAAATAACTGTTTATCTATAATTGAAATAAGAATACTATAAAATATACAAGTTTAAAATAAACTTAAATTGTCTTAATAGATATACTAATAGACTTGTAAAATAATATCTATTTAATTTTTCTAAATTACAGCAAACCTTAAATATACTAAGATTTCTCTTGAATCGTAGGTTTGCTATTTCTTCCAGGGTCACAATATCAGGCATCTACATTTATATATATATTATTTATTTCCATATTATTACGGATTTCTATATTTCGAGCCTAAAATGTAGCACGCAGCATTCGCACGAGTTGTACCAAGCAAAGTACCGCTGCATTACGAAGAGTTATATACCATAGGAGCCGTATTTGCACACAACAGAGTTTGCTCCAAATCCAATATTCATTCACACACACACGGGCAAGAGACAAATACGACCTGCCGAGGGGGCATATTATATAAGTATATTTATATTAGGGCATATTATATAACTGCATTCACGCTTACTTGCAGTTAGGGGCCGTTCCACAGGTTCTGAAATAACAAAGTTCTGGAATAATGTCGTTTGGCACACAAAGATCACGCAAACCTATCCTTGCTTCTAGTAGCTAATGTAAAAAATAATGTAAAAGTCCTAAGTAAGGAGATATATTTTTTATATTGATTTTTTGTGATATTCTTATGTACACAATTCGCACTGGATGAAAAGCCCGTTGGCAAACCCCGTTGTTAAACTTATATTGAATACTAGCTGCACCCCGTGGCTTCACCCACACGGTAATAATATGGATGATGTTGATGGCGGACGCAGTTTTTATTTCTTAACTAGGATCTGAAACTGTATTACAGCGAACTAAATAAAAAATACCAAATTGGTTGTCATATTTGAGTTATAGCAAGCCTAACGAAAAGGCAATTATTTTTTAATAAAGAAAGAAGAAAAAAATTATGCAAAGTATAAACCATAGATCAGACAATTATGAACTGTTTACATCTCAGCATGCTTGGGAGTCGACAGCAACGTACTTTTACTTTTACTTACTTTTTAAGACATAATAAAAAATAGACATAATCTCATGATTGGATAAATCATGTGAATGATAATTGAAAACATGCGGTATGAAGAAAACATGATAATGAAAATAAAATAATTTATGTGTTATACAGTCTAAACAAAAATACAAATCACGAGGCAATATTGATGAGACGAAGTCAATGGAGTGTTTGTCTTAGTCGACATTACGTACAATCAATCATGAGATATCCCTGCGTCGTCGCTCTCTTAGTCATAACTTTTAAGGTACAATTTATCTAATTAGTTACTTTGTTGATATACGCCTCGCGGGCCCAAGAGATTGTTATTTGTTTGGCACAGTTCAGGCGCGAATGCGATTGTGAACAGTTATCGATTACTTTGTCGTTAGGCGCACGTTGCGATCGAGTATTTGCTTTTGGAAAGTCACCTCGATTCTGACCTATTTGAGGCACTTTATTTGTAGTTATGGCAGAATATGGTTTCTGGCTTGCCGTCTATTGATTAGTAGTTTAGTAGATTAGTCTAGTACCTGGATGACAGAGCTTTATGGATGATAGATACGAATACAAAATAACAACACATGTTCCGTTAGAATCTTAACACCACGATTCAGGATTTTGCAATGCGTCTGTTAGGCCATCTAGTTTGAATGCAAAGCAACACGTGTTCCGTGAGAATCGTGTCATCACGATTCAGGATTGGTGGTAGGACTTTTGCAGTCTCCACCTGGGCCACTAAGTACCACACTCTTAACAGTTATATATGTAATGTGGTAGTGTGCCAACATTACTATGTCTCGGTGAAAGGAAATGTTTGCAGCGAAATTATAGGCCAATATATTTAACATATTATATCTCAGGATGACGAGCACATGGCATTGCCAAGCCGGGTTTTGAACTCTTATTGTTTGCAATTCTGAATGGCACTGAGCTATTACGGACAAGCGTGACGCTTATCATGAGGCGAGTGACTCGCTTTTCTCGCCACCGATTGATATAAAAGATATTGATGAAAGGGAATAACTGCCACATTACATTGCGGGCAAATTATGGCTTTTTTTGCAATTTATCTCTTCCTACACGATTTCAACTATAAATATGAATTGGGGGAAAGATGTAGCTAACAAGCAGGAGTAATAGCCTGGTCGTTTGATTTTCGTTACCACAATTGGGGTTTGGTATGTAAGCCAAGTTTCTATTCGGAAAGTTAAATTATTAAAATAACGACGTTCAACTGCTATTTTCTGATCATAAAT
The DNA here is from genome assembly GCA_917880725.1 of Selenia dentaria. Lineage (NCBI taxonomy): Eukaryota > Metazoa > Arthropoda > Insecta > Lepidoptera > Geometridae > Selenia > Selenia dentaria. Next base: position 20,339,326 of record OU862879.1, read on the forward strand.
CGTTATTAACGGCACAATGTGAAATTAAACAGCTTATCTGATTTTCATTTATAAGAACATGTTAATCAAGATAATTTTTGACTTATCGGGTATTAATTATTAAGGAACTGGGATCGTAATGAGATATTTTAATGTGGAAATGTATAAATCTATCATGTCCTCCATTCTATTGAGTTGCCATGAGTACTAAGACTATCAGTCCCGGACGTCTACGAACTTTTCGAACCGGGCCAGAAACTTGATAGTAGCGCCCCTCTCTTCAGCGTTGGAGTTATATAAGTAAGAAAACTTACTTAGCATCTTAACTCTTTATTATCTATGAGATACCATTTCTTTTATTTTTTCTTACAAGTCGACAGTAATCCAAACTTCAATATGCTATCCCTTTGTGGAGGCAAGTTTTATTTATTTAGGCATACTATATTATTATCTTTATTACATTTTGGTGCCCCCTGAAGCTGCTGCCTGGGGGGTTATCCTGGATTGACTCCCCCCCTACCCCTATAGGTCTGATGATACTGAATTCTTGATAACTCCGTCGGAGTTGCCAAAAGGTGGCGTTAGAAGGACCATTTTGGCCTCACATAGGACCGGTACAGTAGGGACCGATAACAGTCTACATCATCGTGGAGGAAGGTTCGGTTGATGAGAATGATTATCCAAGCTCATTATTATCGTGCGCAAGAGATAAGTAGTAGTTAGTATAAGGAGAAGTCTTAAAACGTAACACAAGGAAGATTTGTCCATTCAACTATTCGTCCTTTAGGCTGACCTGAAGTACAATAAAAGATACATAACTATGATGTCACTTATAAGTGACCATAAGTACTTACCAATACCAGTAGCATCCTACTCTACCCACGACAAAGTCAGATGGGAAGATTTTGAGGTGAAAGCTATTATATTTATCTATGTTATTCTGTATTTGAACTACATCTATATATCAAATTAATAAAGTATATATCGATAGGTACACCCAATTTAAATCGGAAGCCTGTTGTTGTTGTCATACACAATAATTAAATATTAATGCACAGATTGTTGATTACATTTTCGCATTTATAATATTGTTTATTATAGAGTACATATTTATTGGATATATTATAGCGTATCAATATAGTAAGCATATTGTATATGTAATATATGTATAATATATCATATGTCACGTAACATTGTTATTTATTACAGTCACATTTTTTACATATATTTAACTTTAGAAACGGGATAAGTATTTACCATGCACTATATTTATTTTGATCTCTCGATATTTCGATATTGAAACGAACACAAGAAACGTGAAAAGATGAGGGTAGACCGTTTTGTCTACTTATAACTCAGAGTAAGTATCAAATAGAGTTGGCATTAGCGTATACCGGTAAGAGACAGAAACGCAACGCACCCAACCAATTTCAGAAGTATTCATGATGCCAAGGAAAAAGGCCCCTGGATAGATTTTACCTACCTACATAATTAGTATATTAGACTTAAAAGTACATCAGAAATCCAGCGTCCATCTTATATCTGAAATTGGGACATAATGCGTACAGTCAAAGACGTATTTAATTTTTAGAAAACCAGGACTGTGCTGGTGCAAAATTTACATAATTCATTGATTTTTCCCGCAACAATTCATGAATAACGGAAAGGCGGTATATTCTGCGAATTTTCTGCGTGCTCATTATTTATTTAGATACACTCGCGGTTGGGGAAACGTGAGGTGAGAAGAAGTTTCGACGTAAGTAATCACATTTGCAACTGCAATCAATTTGGTACTTCTGTGTACCCACTCTCAGTTATTCTGTGCTTAAGGAAGCCTATTAAAAGAATTGCCAATACTACTTTTATACTTGGATCACGCTTTTTCCGTATTACTTGGTTCGGACTCTTGTTATAGGTTACCTCGCCTGAATTAGAGCGAAGCTTCCAGAGGGTGCTTTTTGCTGAGTATTTAGATGAGACTTACTCGTACTTGGTGCAATTTTAGATTAAAACAATTGATATCGCTTTGATCTCTTTTTTAATGTTAATGAAGTATCTTATGCTCACACCGTATTCTAACAGCTTGGTTGAGTTCCTTTGATCAGATTCTTACGGTCTTTTTAACTTTTTACTTCATTGTTAACCAAACCAGTCTAGCCTATTCAGTTTGACATATATATGCTAAATATATAACATGCAATATAACATCTACGTTACTAACTAAGGCAGATTTAATTTAGTTGTTTTTTGGTTGTCATGTTCAAAAATAGTTTGCTAAATACTACGATAAATTATTATAATCAATAATATCCATTTTTATAGTATCACTTTTTAATGCACTAACGCCTTCTTTAGCGATCTCAAACATTGAAATTTATAGAGAGAAAAATTCACATCCTCGGTCGGGATTCTAACCGAAAGTCAGAAGACGCGGGTTCGAATCCCGTCCGAGGATATGATTTTTTCTCTCTATAAATTTCAATAATATACATGTTACAAAAAGCTTTTATGTAAGGGCGACTGTACAATTTAACAGATTTCTTGATGAGTCAATGATATTTCACTTTTTAAAGCTGGCTCAATTTTGAGATATCAATAAGTCATTGTACACACTGGGCCTGTATATTCTAGTATTCTCAAATGTAGTACGAGCTGAATCTCGCGTTTTCACCCTCGCGGAAAATTATCAACCACCTGGATAATTTTCGGGATAATAATAAATAAATAAAAAGGGTATGATAAATAATAATGATAATATATATACATTCGAAGTTTAAGTGAAAACCGAGCCATTTTACCGTAACAGTAACAAACATTCACACTCACTCATTCACTCGGAATGTTTCGCATTTATAATTATATTATGGCCTCTTACGTAGTTCACTGTACGAGTATAATGAGTGTTGGTGGGGCGAAGCCACCATACGTCGTATATTTAAAGGGTAGGTTAGGTACTCACAGGAATGCGGGCTGATTCTTGAGATACTTCCTCTGGATAGGTGGGCTGGTGCCCGTCGGAGTAATTCAGGCTGATGTCTCACTTACGGTAAAGTTTTGTCCCGTGAGCACTGGGATACGCGCATTCGCAAACACGTACTTCGACGCAGGCGCAAGGGGGCGTTTCCCAGCGGATCGTTGTTCGCGGTGACGCGTCACAGATAAGGCGCGGGCCGACCGGGCGTGCGTTCGCGGCGGCGCGGGCGGTGTGGGTTTCACTGGTTGCTCGGGCTGATTCGCCGAGCAGACTGGCGAGGTCTTTCTATTGTCTCGTCGCGCGGTCTCGCGCGAACAAGTATATACTTCTACCTATATATCAAATGGTAAAGTTGTGAAATATTGTTCTTTCTATCATATCATCACCTATGACTATAATATAATATATTATAGTCTAATATATATTATAATATATATTGGACTATAATATATTCTCGTAAAAAGTTTTACTCTGTAAGGGAACGGAGTTAAATCATATTTTCTCCTGCGTCTGGATAAGAATCGCAAGAGACGAGCAACCCGACTTACTATTAGGTTGCAGGTCTCTTGAACAAGACGCCTGCTTTAGCCGGTACCACCGTAGTGGCAGATATTTAGCTGAAGTATTACTGTGTTATGGTGTGAAGGACACTGCGTAGCCACAGAATTCACCCATTTTACAATCTATATATCTATGTAGTTAGTAAAATAACTGAGCAAAACAGATTCACAAACCGTTCAAAAACCGAAAAATCTTGCAATGAAGAGCTCTGACGATAGTCGTACGCTAAACAACACTTGAAATAAGTTTAGGGCGTTAAGAATATTGAAAACTCAACAGACACTCCCTTTATTTTCATGGTTCCATACATTGCTCGAAAAGCTTTTATTGATTCCAAGTCAAGTCTCCATCGGGCGTATGAGCGCAGAGCTGTCAGCATTTGTTTAAAACTAAGAAGTGCAAAAACTGGGCAGAAAGTGCAATGGAGTAAATCGAAGGCGAAAAGTTTGTTTGCGAACTTTGCCGGGGCCTCTGCCACTTTTTGCAACAAGTAATGGTTCAATTGGATTAATCTAGTTGTTCTCGAGGCTCGCTGTCTAGTCTACTGTCTCATTGAATCTTATTGAGTTAGTTGGTTTGAACTAGTTCATCAGCCACTGCGACAAATTAGACCATAAAGGATAAGACTTAATTCTTGGTAGTGAGAGATTATTTAATTAATTTAATAATACAATTTCAAGTCAAATATCATCATAATTTTTCTTTATATACATTTGCCATTTCTCAAACTTTATTAAATAATAATTAATTTTTCGGTGGTAGTGCCACGCTGTTACCCCACAGCCGAATGGGCCGGCACGACCGCGGCAGTACTACATTCACACATAACACCGACGTGAAGTAACATAGCTTGCTATTGCGTTTCGTCGGTTTGTGGAAGGTTCCGGAGGCCCCATTCCCCCCTTCCCCATTCTCCCACTCCTTCACCCTCACCCTCCACCCTCACCCCTTTTATCTCTTCCTTCCTATCAACCTTCCTCAAAGGTCGGCAACGCATCCTCGAGACCTCGGTATTGCGGATGTCAGTAGGCGACGGTATCACTTGCCATCAGGTGAGCCGCTTGCTCGTTTGCCAAACTATCCCATAAAAAAATCAGCAAAATTATGTCAGATATTATAATTGTATTATGTAAGATTTATACTCAAGGAGTAAGTCAAATTCTGTGATAATTAAGTCACTGTCCTGTCTAAGTCACGTTCTAGTAAAGCGGTGGAAGCATTACTAAAACTTTCTAAGGCGGTTGACGACGAAAATACACAAACAATGATATAATATTTAAAAAAGCTTTTCCTACACTCATGCACCATAACGAACAATCATGAACCCATCATTATGACAAGTAAAAAATGAAAACACAAATCTAGGCAAGAAAAAGGTATAGAAGAAAAAAAGAAAGAAAATAAACAGATTCAACCATAGATAGTTGAGTTTTTTTACTATTTACAGTTTCTTATGTATTTTATGTTGTCACAAATAATGTATAACCTTATATTGATTGCGGTCCTGTCGCATCTATGAACTTTTGGAAGTTGGTTATCACATTAAACGTATTGCAGGTTCTGATGCTTTCTAAAAAATAACCTAACACATAAAGAATTATTACTTACACATATACCCCCGCACTAGCATTCCTTTCCAAACACGACCTCGCCACAAAATTACCTCTAAATATTTATTTATTCTAGCTGAGAGATATTAATAATGGAATTTCTGACAGAAACTGGTAGTTCAAAGTGTTACCAAAGTTTTCACAGCAAATATTAGGGGCCATAGTTCAGTATAAAGTTAATACGTCTATAGAATCTTATACTAAAGTAATTCTCCCATTTTCTCTTTGGATCTTGCATTAGTGTTAATATTGGTTTTATGTGATATAGATATTTCATGCGGACATGCTAGTGGTCAATATCTTTGTCCAGATTACAAACTAGTTCGTTCTAATAGGATGTGTGACCCCATTACAATTCTTAAAACTGCCTCGTTTCTGCCTGGTTCAAAAAGCTTAGTATAGGGACTTGCTAATGGTCAATATACATGTTATTTATAATATATATTTTTTTGTAATATTAGCTAGTTTCAAGATCCAGTAAGGAAGTCGGAAAGTACGTTAGTTAGGAGAATAATAGATAAACTAGAGTCGGTTAATACGTTAGTTAGGCGAACACTAGATAAAATAGAATCGGGTGGTACGTTAGTTAGGAGAATACTAGATGAAATAGAATCGGGTAGTACGTTAGTTAGGAGAATACTAGATAAAATAGAATCGGGTAGTACGTTAGTTAGGAGAATAATAGATAAACTAGAGTCGGTTAATATGTTAGTTGGGAGAATACTAGATGAAATAGAATCGGGTAGTACGTTAGTTAGGAGAATACTAGATGAAATAGAATCAGGTAATACGTTAGTTAGGAGAATACTAGATGAAATAGAATCGGGTAATACGTTAGTTAGGAGAACACTGGATAAAAAAGAATCAAGTAATACGTTAGTTAGGAGAATACTAGAAAAACTAAACTACCGCTGTACTAGAACTTGACTGGACAATGATTTAATTATGAGAGACTTCAAGTGACAGTGATTTCACTAATACTGTCTGTGTAGAGCACAATTATACTAGGAACTACAGAGTTTAGTTCCTACTCATCATCATCATCTCATCATCTCAGTTGTAGGACGTCCACTGCTGAACATATGCCTCCTCCACAAATTTCCATAAGGACCGATAGGAAGCGGCCTGGCATTCAACGTCGTCCTGCTTCCTTTATCAGATCGTCAGTCCACCTTGTCGGTGGACGAACTACGCTGTGCTTGCCGGTCCGTGGTCTCCACTCCAGAACCTTCCGGCCCAATTTTGACAAGAAGACTTCGCGAAGTTTCTGGAACGCTACCCCGCCGAGTTAGATTCAACGAGTATTACGTCCTAATTACGATGAAAAACATATTTTTATTAAATTGACGATTGACGACGGCGCGGGGTTTACGAGGAGACCACGCCGGTTTACAGTTCATCGGTGCAGACGAGAATTTATATCATGGTACTTCAGAGCTTTCCTCTGTACTAGTAGTAGGTGGCTGATAATATGTGTGTGCTCCTTTCGAACGTCCGAAAACATTCATCATCATCATCATCTCAGCCGTAGGACGTCCACTGCTGAACATAGGCCTCCCCCATGATTTTCCAAAAGGACCGGTTGGAAGCGGCCTGCATCCAACGTCGTCCTGCGACCTTCCTCAGGTCGTCTGTCCACCGTGTCGGTGGACGACCTACGCTGCGCTTGCCGGTCCGTGGTCTCCACTCCAGAACCTTTCGGCCCCATCGGCCATCTGTTCTGCGTGCTATGTGCCCTGCCCACTGCCACTTCAACTGGCTAATCTTCTGGGCTATGTCGGTGACTTTCGTTCTTCTACGGATCTCCTCATTTCTGATTCGATCACGTAGAGAAACCCCGAGCATAGCCCTCTCCATAGCTCGTTGTGCGACTTTGAGCTTTTCTATGAGGCCCATCGTAAGAGACCACGTTTCAGTGCCATAAGTCATCACTGGTAACACACATTGGTCGAAGACTCTTGTCTTGAGGCACTGAGGTATTTTTGACGAGAAGACTTCGCGAAGTTTCCGGAACGCTGCCCAGCCGAGTTGGATTCGACGATTGACCTCTTTCTCGAAGTTGGACCTGCCTAGTTTGACTGTCTGTCCCAGGTAGATGTACTCGTCAACAACTTCAAGAACTGAGTTCCCAACTGATATTGGGGTAGGTACAACATGGGCATTAGACATAATTTTCGTCTTGTCCATGTTCATCTTAAGACCTACCCGTTGGGAAACTCGATGGAGGCCTTCGAGCATTGTACTGAGGTCTTCCATGGATTCTGCCATGACTACAATATCGTCGGCAAATCGAAGGTGAGTGATGTATTCGCCGTTAATATTGATGCCAAGTCCTTGCCATTCCAGAAGCTTGAAGGCGTCTTCCAATGTAGCGGTGAACAGTTTCGGAGATATAACGTCTCCCTGTCTCACGCCTCTTTGCAATGGAATTGCCTTCGAACTCTGCTCCTGTACTCGGACTGACATGTAGGCGTTTTTGTACAAACACTTCAGCACTTCAATATACCGATAGTCAATACGGCACCGCTGGAGAGACTCAAGCACTGCCCACGTCTCGATCGAATCAAAGGCTTTCTCATAGTCCACAAACGCTAGACAAAGAGGCAAGTTATACTCTTCGGTCTTCTGTAGAACTTGCCGTAGCGTGTGGATGTGGTCTATGGTACTATAGCCTTTTCGGAAACCGGCTTGTTCCGGAGGCTGGAATTCATCAAACCTGCGACTGAGACGGTTCGTTATGACCTTCGAAAACAGCTTATAAACATGGCTCAAAAGCGAGATGGGTCTGTAATTTTTAAGTAAAGTGTTGTCACCTTTCTTAAAGAACAGCACCACCACGCTTTTGTTCCATGCTTCTGGCGTTGAGCCTTCGAGTAAGACGGTATTAAAGAGCTTCTGAAGGACTTTAAGTACCGGTGTTCCACCCGCTCTCAGAAGCTCAGATGTGATACCGTCGTCACCAGGCGCCTTGTTGTTCTTAAGCTGTTTCAAGGCCATTCTAATCTCGTACAGGCTGATGTCCGGGATATCTTCGGTATAATGTCGGGTCAGCTTGGCTCTTGGGTCTTTGGCCGAGCTGCTAACAGGTTTAGCGACCGAGGTGTATAACTGTCCGTAGAAACTCTCGACCTCTCCTAACACTTCCGCTTTGGTCGACGCTACACTGCCGTCTCCTCTCTTCAGCTTCGTCAACTGGCTTTGCCCAATAGACATGTCTCTTGCAAACACTTTGGAGCCTTTTTTCCGCTCTATCGTCTCTTTAATACGGTTTGTATTAAAGATCCGGATGTCGTGTCGCAAGGACTTCCATATTCGTCTATTGAGCAGCCTATATGCTTCAGCATCATTCGAAGACTGCAATTTCAATGAGCGTCGTTCAGCCATGAGGTTGAGGGTATCGTTGGAGAGTTTCTGTGGCCTATCTGTACGGTGGGGTTTAAAGTACTTGGAACCCACTGTATGGGCAGTTTCTACTAACCTGTTATTGATCTCGTCCACTGAAGCGATGTTCTCAAGGCAATCGAAGCGATTGGATAGCTCAAGTTGAAAGCTCTCGGGGTCTTGAATACGGGCACGAGTGGGTCGGAGCGTAGACTTCATCAGACGAGACCTCTCCAGTTTGACATTAATATTCACCGTGCCTCTTACCATTCAGTGATCACTACCGGTTTTAACCCTGTTGATCACGGAGACATCAGTGAATATTTGCCTTTTGGTTGTCATAATGAAGTCAATCTCATTTCTCGTGGATCCATCGGGACTCAGCCAGGTCCATTTCCTGTGAGGTGGCTTCTGAAAGAAAGAGTTCATCATAAAGAGTCCCTCTTTCTCCAGGAAGTCGGCCAACCTCTGTCCCCTACGGTTCCGTTGTCCATAGCCAAATTGCCCCATTTTCGACTCATCCTCGCTTCTCTTACCCAACTTCGCGTTGAAGTCCCCCATAACAACTAGAAAGTGCGTTTCAGAGGTATGTATGGCCCGACTAATGTCCTCATACATATCCTCCACCTCATCATCCGGGTGCGACTTCGTCGGTGCGTATACCTGAATGACCTTCAGCGAATATCGTTTGGATACTCTGAGTATTAGGTATACGACCCTATTGGAAACGCTATCGATCTTAACTATGTTGTTAGTAAGGGACTTGTGGACGAGAAACCCGACACCACCTTGGGACTGTTGGTCGCCCTCCCGGTGATAGAGTAGGTTACCTGATTTTAGGGTTATCGTGTCCTCACCCGCTCTACGGACTTCAGATAACCCCACAATGTCCCAGTGTAGCTTACTCATTTCTTCTTCCAGCTCATATATCTTCTCGTCTGTCCTCATCGTGCGTATGTTGTGTGTTACCAGGGCCAGTCGTCGTCGTTGGGGGTGGTAGCCGGGCGTCTGCCGGGGATTCTTAGCACCCCCTGCCCCACCGTTACCGTGGCCGCTACCGTAGCCAGGAATAGCGGGGCTGCCGGGGACTGGGGGCCTGGTTCCTTTTGTCCAATCCATAAGGGGTTTTTGCCAATACTCGCCACGCTTGGCAGGCGGGTTGGCGAGCGCAGTTTGTGTGTGTTTGACTGGGAAGGTGCTGCTGCCCACCTTCTGATTTGTTATCCCTTAGCCGCTTTCTACGGCACCCACGGGTAGAGTTGGGGGGGTGCTATTCTAAGCCGGCACCGCCACGGCCCCGAAAACATTACGGGCAAAGAACTAAATAACAACTAAACTAACTCACTCGTCTCTTGCAATTTTTTCGCAAGTTATGTAAATTAAAATATTGTGACAGTTGTAGAGATATTAAATTTGTAATATGTAAGTATAGACACTATTACAATTATTAGATAGATTAAAAAAGTGGTTATTAGAACACGTTTTTTACAACATCAACGAATTTTATAAATTACCCGAAGTAATGTAATTATAGAACTATTTATATTTAATAGAACAATATAATTAATTATTATGATAAATTTTACGCAATTTTTTCGTTTGACTTGTAACAATGGGTTATGAATAAATAATTTGTATTTGTATTTGTATTAGAAGTTTTATGAAGCTTGGATACTTGGTATCATTATCCTTTTATTTAAACTTTTTCATGGATAGCCAACACTTAGAGGCCTGTTTGGTAAAATAACCAAAAGTGTATAAAAATAGAATTTGGGACGACGGTGATATGGATTATCTATTACAAAAATGGGTTAAATGGCAAGGCTATTGATATGAACTTATACATGTAAGGAAGATAAATGGCTATGGATGAGACTACGGCACCTGCCAATTTCAGTCTCATATTAAAATATTTAGGCAGGTAGTGACTTGCCACCCACTAAATGGGTTCCTCATAAGGGCCACGTTGGTGTGGATGGCTAAAAGGTGTTGAGAGGTGTGCTGTAGTTTCACTAGAGCGCTACTACCGGCGTTATGCCCTTTAACACTTCCACCCTTGGAGCTTCTTGTTACTTACTCTTACGTCTCCACCTCTAGACGGCCAATTAAGGCAAGCCGGGTCTCATTTGGGCCCAGGGAGAATCAGGGTCCACGGTGTCGCCACTCACCGACGGCTCGCCACATAGCCGCCCCTGCGATTGTATTATTATTAATAGGATAAATTTTTCTACGTTTAGGAAGGTGGTAGGAATCATATACTTTTCCTCACTAAACTTAGTATCTACGCTAATATAATATACTATTATTAAAACTACTTATCTTTAAAGTTTTGAATAACTTATCACTAGCAGAAAGCTACATTGTTCCTGAGTGACATATGCTATATTTGATTAAACATCATCACCATCGTACATCACCACGTGGATGAAACCGCAGACTGATGGACGAGCTAGTATATTAGCCTAGACACATAACAGAAATGCGCAACATTTTGTGCGATTTGTCCAAAGCCTTAATCTGTCTAAGACATGACATTTTAATATTAATACTGCAACAATATAGATATGAAGGACCTGATATAATGATGTCTACATTATCTTCGGAATCCAAATAAGATAGTTTCAGGTGCAAAATCATCATTGAACATTGTAAATATAGGAGTGCTCCAAGGTTCAGTAATAGGACCAATATTAATTTTAATTTATGTGAAAACTTGTGAAACCTATTTCAGATTGGACTTTTGTTAGCTTATTTATTGCCGATACTCATGTAGAGATTAAATATATATCGAAAGATAACTTACGTATAAACGTTAACGAAGCAATGAATGCTCTTTAAGCATGGTTTAATACAAATGGGATAATTCTCGATACTGATAAGTGTGTGCTGATGCATTATCAAAAAAAGAAAAGTATGGACAGTAAAACCAATATAAAATAAAGTGTTTATTTGGGAGACAGACACAGTCAGACATAAGCCCATATTACTAATTTGTGCTAAAAATTACCGTAGCACTGGCCAGGGTTTGTAGGTATTGTTAAAACATAATTAGCCTATATTGGATGAGCAAAAAAAAGTTTATATCAATTACCCATTTACATTTTTAGTGTAGGCATTATTCTTGATAGCAATGCAGTGTATGCCTGAACGGTTGTAACACTAACCCCGGTTTTCAATATCTAAAAACGGACCGTTTTGCTTTCGATTCGTTTTTGACAGTTGTCTCATACAAAAAGTATAGAGCAAGCGGCTCACCTGTTTGTAAGTGATACCGCCGCAAAACGAAACGCAACAGCAAGTTTATTTTACTTCACGTCGGTGTTATGTGGGAGTGTGGTACTTCCCCGGTCGTGCCAGCCCATTCGGCTGTGGGGTTACAGTATGGCACTAACACCGAAAAAGTTTTTAAATAAGTTAATTGCGTCAGTATAGTTTTCTTTTAAATAGTAATAAGGTATAAGTTGAATTGATTAGATACAGTTTTAATATAAAATCTTTACCATTCTTACATTATTATGAGTAATAATTCAAGATATTTTAATTAATCGTATTAATTTAATCGATTTTCCATTGTATTTTATTTCTTACAAAACTGGCTATACTTATGTAATGTATGTTATATGTTAGTTTGTTAATTTTAACGTTGTTACAGTTCAATCTTTTGTAAATCTGACTTGGCCAGGGTAACTATTTTTGTTATACAGCTAAGAAATTATACTATTATAATACAATACCATTTCAAGACACAACTATTCGTATCTAGATTGTTTGTGAATAACAGATATGAGATATCGCTTCGACTTCTGTATTGTTTTCGTGGTTACGCTATTGAAACACGCTTGTCGCTCGACTTTACTTGATTTTGTAGATTAGAACAGACAGAACAATCTTAACGAACCCATGTAACAATAGAGAACTCTAAAAAATATATGGTAATTTTCTCATAAACGATTTAATTGACCGAGCGAAAAAAGCGTTTCTGCTTCCACTGGCAAAGTTGACTTTCATCTGTCGGTATGTTTGGTAGGTTGTGTGTTGGTCTTCCTGAACAGGTCGTATTTTTCAAAGAATATTGACGAAACTTTGTATGCATGTTCTACTATTTAATATGTTTTATATATCATCGGCGATTTTTGAATGGGGGGGGGGGGGGGTACTTTTCATAAAAAGGGGGAAAGTTTGCTGTGGTGCCATTTATCTATAGATTCTGATAAACTTTGGTACACACATTATGTACCTGACTTTTAAAAGGAATTTTGAATATGAGCGTAATTCGTTAATTGGTTGCCGAGGTAATAGGTTGTGAAGTTTAAAAACTGGACGGTTTTGGTAATACGTCAAGAACATTTGGTACCGTCTGCAGATGAATCAGACTGTGAAAATTTGCTGCTGATAAGACTGTGCTCGCAGGTCTACTGTCCGCAGAACTACTAGTATTATTGATATAAGATACGACGACACCGTTGCATAGTTGGTAGTAATCCTACCTTCGACAGCTGAATGGTGTTCTCGGGCCTTTGTATATATTATGTTATGGGGCACACCTTCTGTTACACATGGAGTCCTAGTGCTGGCGTGTGAGTGCGTGAACATTGATTTCTATAAATTATTTATATTTATACTTAGTACGGGTATCTGTAATGTCAAAAGTATTCTTCTTCAAATAACAACTAACCTATGCTGTAAAAAATGTAGTAAAACAAGTTAACACATGACATTACCATATTACCTCATTGTAATTTCTAATTTAGACATAATTTCAAACTGTAATTAAACAAACGAACGTAAATTATTGCCCCACCTGTATTGACATAAATTTTATCAAAGACGTTAATTAGCTACTGCTACATAAACCTTAACGAGAATGCGGCACGTCCGAGTAATTAGCGAAATGAGAAGGAGCTTCACACATAAATCATCTGTTCGCACATAAGATACGTTCCCAGCCAAGGATCTCTCGTGGTTTCACCGAATGCTTGCTTAGACGTCTCGCTTCTAATGATAAACAAACTAAACCAATTCACCAGAGCAAACATAAATGATAAATTACATTTCGGAATATGCAGATAACTCTGTGAATGTTTCTGCATGTTATAAAAGTTCTTAGTGACTTTGTGTGCTGTTATTAATTTTTGCATATCGGAACATTTCAAAGAGGCTTTCAATAGCTTACTGATAGTCGTGTGCAACTGTATTGAGAATAATTTCGGGCGCACTGCAAGTGGAATATATTGGTACATGCTGTTATGGTTATGCATACATTTACAAGCTTACATAGGTACATTCTACTTGGTCGTATCCTCATGACTGAGGGACGTGATTTTTTTATTGTAGTCTGTGCCACCATTTGTCTCCAGCTCTCTCTATCTTGCGCCATTTGAATGGATGATTGTAATGTGGTCATTGTTGTCTCTTGAGAGGTGTATTGCCATTGCGTCGTAGACGGTCCTCGCTTTCCTTCGACACAGCCAGTAATAATCAGTCTTTCTAGACTGTATGGGTCACGCCTGACTGTGTGTCCGAAAACTTTGTGGACTCTTTGCCTGCAGATTGTAGCGAGTCGTGCCTTTATATTTAGCTGTTTTAGGATTGACTCGTTTGTCCGGGGTTCCGTCCAGGATACTCTCAGCATTCCGCGCCAGCATCACATTTCAAACGCGTCAATCCTAGAGCGCACACGAGCTTTCAGTGTCCAAGTTTCAGAGCCATTGAGAAAAGTTGAAAAATAATGGTCTGCATGAGCGTTTTCTTGGTATTACGGCTAATCCCCTATTCTGCCTTATTCTTTTCAGCTTTTTGACAGCAGACTTTGACATTACGGCCCTTCTCAGAACCTTCTGTTCGAAATCACTGTCGTCGCTGATCTGTGATCCCAGTACACGAATTTGTGAATTACTTCTGGTTCGTGCAGTTCGTTAATTTGATGCAGGATTCTCTGACTGTTCACAAACATCAACTTAGTTTTGACCTTATTTGTGAGTAAGTTGGTAGTTTAGCTACCTAGATCGGTGTATTCAAATAAGCAACATCTTCTAAAGGATGTCATTGCTTATTCCCTTGAATTGTGAAATCTCACACGTTACAGATTGTTGTAAATTTTAATGATGTGCTGCGTCGCAGTGCGGCGTGGCGCGCCTCGAGCTGAGAGTTATGTATGGTAAAACTACGCAGCCTGACGGCACTTTGAAATAGGCCCGTGGCGATTCCCGTTTCACTACTCTAAACAACAAAAAACATATCGAGAAGCATAGTTGTACTTTATTTTTAAAGCTGGACAGAGCGATGCGTCAAACAGCAGTGCAAATAAATTTGGAAAGGCGCGAAATTCAGCTGTTGTCGCATTGTGTTTTATTTATTTATAGGTACTGAATGTAGGCTACTTTTTCCTGGACCTATTATTTTGATATGTGATATTAAATGGATTATTTCATTTCGCAGTCCTTTTGTTCTCAAAGCTCCGGGTGTTAGCCTTCGTCTCGAATTATGTAATTTCTTAATGGACAACAGCAAAAGATAACGAAGTAACATCTTGTTAGGTGTGCTTTGAACAAAATGTTCGCATTAATTATTGTACGTACCGGACTTTGAATATGTGTCAAATGTTTAAACCAAATAATACATAACCAGCCGGCGAGAGAGAATCTCTAAACTGAAAAGTGTCCGTGCGTAATGAGACCGATTGGTTCTTCAACGACCCCTAATAATAGGTAGCTCCTCTATAACGATATAGGTCATATGTTTATATTATCTAAATACAGAATTTATGATTAAAAATAAATTATAAAGGGATTTCGATCTATATCTAATCGTAATATAATTGTATAAAAACGGCATGGTAAACGCGGTATATTGTAGTTAGGTTATTTTATTACATATATTAGTTTATACCAAATTAAAATGGTTGCTTGTTTTATTCTTTGTAAATGGGCTCGGTTAAATACAATAAATAATAATATATTTACTACACATAACCGGTACCTTAATTTATTATCACCAACAGCACAGTACCGTAACATTTCAATAGTACTTATACATTAAATATTCATTACAGAACTAGGTAGTACCTATTTATCTTGTTAATATCAATGCAAATCTCATTATCTCATTGTGGAACCGGATCTCCAATTTACATATTTGATTTGAATCAAATTACTATAAGTAGCACACCAAACTAAGCACACCGCATTGTTTGCAACTTCTATAACTTTATGAGCTCGTACATTTGTATATTTGCCATTCCTCATGTATTATAGGTAAATATGTCGTTGCAATAAGTAATATTTTTGTTTAAGTAATCAGAAACAAGTAATCGTTAAGTTACTTTCCCGTCTATGTCACTTTCTTGTAATGCTGTGGATACATTACTAAAAGTTTTAAAGTTTCTAAGGTGATTGATGCGGAATACACAAACGTTTCACAATTTTGTACACTTTCCCTGTTACGTACACCGTTGCAAATACTTTAAACGATAAAACACCACTATTGTACATCAAAACTAGAAGAAAAACAAATCTAGGAAAATTTCAATAAAATAAATGATAGCCTTGATAGCTAGATTATTTTCTGGGGTAGAAAGGGGCTAGGGATTTTCCTGACATCTGACATGAGCATAAAGTATAGATAGACGATCCGGTGTGACTGAACGGCCAAAATCTGTCAAATTGGGTTGCTAGACGAGACGAGACAACTATGGAGCCCAATCTTAGTTGTTTGCTTATATACTGTACAGATGTAGAGCAGATGTAAGCGGTTATTTTTGAAGTTACACCACCTTTTGTCAAAGCGCGCGAAAGTTAGCTGTACCTGAGGCTACGATAGGTACTTTAAAAAAACTACATATACCTGCAACGATAATTAACATAGGATTTAGTTGCGTTCTGTATCAATATAATTTAGTTAATAAATAATAAAATTAATAATTAATAATTAAATCAATTAATTAATTAAATTGAGTTTTATTATTAATTATCGCAGTCCCTTTGAAACTAGTTCTTTTCATTCCTTCGAACGGGATAAAAAATAGCTTATGTTAATCCTGGATTTAAGCTACCTACTTCTTCACGCTTTGACGGCGTGAAAGTAAAGAAAAATAAGAAAAGAAAGAAGAAGCATACTCATACAAACTCACTCACTCAATTCCTCGCTAACTTTGTTAATATTTGATAGCGTGGCTTCAAGCAATATAAATGAAATCATGAGCATGCAATCCCATCTGTTGGTAAAAACCACAGGCAGTGTCAACGCGTCACTGAGTTATCTGTGTAGCATTTGCCCTAGATAAATGACAGTTTGTTCTGTTTAACGCGAACGACACGTTACACTTACGCAGTTATTCGTGCTAGGCCCACTGTAAATGTCCGCACAGGCAAATGAGTATTTAGAACGTTAGGCAAAAAGGACTCATGAAAAAAGTATCCGTTATGGTAAGGATGTAAATCGACAAACGAGCGACTAACGCCACGGCTTAAGCATACCGCACTGCGTCGCAGTACCGCGTTTCGATAAAGTTACCAAAACCGTGGCAGAAACGCTCCACGTACGTTCCATTTACATACAACAATTGTTTCGCGTTCTGTTGACGCACTCGATAAGCCACTGTGTTGCACAATGTAAGTAATATGTATTAATTGCATGTTTGCACCCAATTGTGCCGGTCGTTACTGCGGCAACTGTAGGTAATTACCACGCCGCCGGGATGCCGATAGGCCCATTTCTATATGCTACCTGCACCCGCCACCCGATTGCATCGAAATTTCATTTTATTTGTAGTTCGTTAGGTAACTTCTCGACCTAGAACGGTGGAGTTTCTTCCGAACCTCGTAATTTGGACCGGAACTGCGGAGTGGGTACCCCAATGAACAAGTCGTGGTTGGCAGTTTATAAAAGAATAGGGACGCAACAATAGCCTCATTCGATTTACACTATATTTTATTCGCTCTTCAAGAGGTTCTCCGTTTATTATCATTATTGTTACTCCTTTTGTTTGGTGACTGACTGGCCTTTTGAAAAGGCAAAATGAACTTGTAATAAAGTTGAACGTTATCTTTAGAATTCGTTTGTTACAAAGTTTATTCTCGGTTCACTTAGTTAAAGCCAATATTGGATAGCCACTTTTAGGAAAGTTTGCGAAATCGATTTGCATAAAAATAATTTATTAACCTCATGTACAATAAATTTTATAAACAAAAATCCATATAAATAAAATTTATATGGATTTTTTTTTTTTAAATATATTTTTTTATGGTATAGGTTGACATAGGAGCAAGCGGCTCACCTGATGGTAAGTGATACCGTCGCCCACGGACATCCGCAATACCAGAGGTCTCGAGGATGCGTTTTCGATCTTTGCGGAAGTATGATAAAAAGGAAGAGATAGAAGGAGGAAGGGGAAGGAGAGGGAGAACGGGGAAGGGGGGAATTGGGCCTCCGGAACCTCCCCCAAAAACCGACGAAACGCAATAACAAGCTATGTAATTCACGTCGGTGTTATGTGGGAGTGTGGTATTTCTCAGGACGTGCCGGCCCATTCGGCTGTGGCATTGCCGCGTGCAGCAATATTTTTTATTTATTAAATTGTATTTATGATATAAAAATCCTTTTATTCGATTATTTTTAAAGCATGCCTGCTTAGTGAAATCAAACTTTAGTTTAATCCAAGACAAGGGCAAGATAAAAACGCGCGTCTTCTGACTAACTGTGTCAGACGCCATTACCACTGGGTCACCAATACACCAATCCGATACTCACCTCTTATTCAAAACGTATGGTCGTTATGAGTGAATCTCATTTGTCTTATTAACGATACCCACAAATAAAAAAACGATATCCTAACATGAATTCTTTTTTAGTTTGAAAAAGTAATTCATAAACTACGAATAATGATGAGCAGTATTGAGTTGTTTGTGTTCGTTTATGTAAATAGATACATTTTTTTGTAGTCGGGGATTTTGGGTGGTATACTATTCCTTAAAGGGGGGAAGTTTGCTGCGGCGCTATTTATCGACTGACGTTTAAAATAAACTGTTTATTATCCTTTGTACAGAAATGATGACGTGCCGGCTGGGCTCGCGGCGACTGGGCGGGTCGCGGGGCTCGCTGCAGGGCGGCGGGGGCGGGGGGGCGTGCTCCGCCGCCAGCGAGCTGGACCTGTCATCGCGCTCGCGTCGCGCTCACAAGGCCAGGTAATAACCAGTTCAAGTAAGTTTTACCCGCGTGGTGATGGATGATAATGATGATGATGATAATGATGATGAAATGAAATTTGAAATTATAGCCAGTGAAAGTCCAATTGAAATCGGTCCAACCGTTTAGAGAGTAGCCGGAACAAACAGACTGATAAAAATATAAAAACTGTTTTTTTTATGTAGGGGCCGTATATACTTTCATATGTATTTAGTGAAAAGATGATAATTTGTACTACAAATAGACACTTCAATTTTATTTATCTGTACCTATATAGATGTACTTATAGATAATGCTCCTAAAACTTTAACACATTTTCCACTGGTTAATTTTTTTTTTAAATTGACCTGTGATAAAGTTTTGTACAAATTTAAGCACTTTCAATACTTCACGTAACTTCCGTCGGTTGTAAATTTTTTCAAGCGAAACTTCGTTATACATTTTCCGAGTAAAACTCATGCGAATTTTTCCGACGACGACGCGCTCAGTAATTGACGTTTGTTATCCCGGGGCGTTCCGTTCCGATCACCTTTGGTTCAATAAACACGTTGCCCATCATTTGATTGAGTTTATATGAGCGATACTTTAGTAAGAAATACACGAATAACTGTTTAGATAAGTTGATATATTGGAAATATTTTCTACAGTGGTATACGAGGATTTCAGAATGTATCTTTGTTAGTAACATTTTAGATGTCTAGCGCCCTGTGGCATATATAACAACATATTGTTGTTATTGTTGCTTAAATAACAATCAATCACAATATAATTGATCCTGTAAGGTTTAATTTTTCCCATCCCCAACATAATTCAGTGTGAACATACTAGTCTCTATGGTCACACTAATTAGGATTCCCTACCTCAAAAAGGAATCATTAAATCAGGAAAAATTAACCCTTATAGGACGGAAACCTTACAAGACAGATCACTTCGTTTTCCGCCTGTCTGTGAAGGTGTAAGACCAAGGTCTAATAGTATGAAGTTGGAATTAATATCAAATACTTGGATCTTTAGCACCTTTCAGTTGTGAAAAAATCAAGCTTGTAAGTTTACGCAATCAAAAGATGTGAACGTTTATGTCACATATTTTCTCAATTCACATGGGAATTAAAAACTACTACAGGGTACTTCTGGTTGACCTAGAATAATGAAGCAATGCTTTATAGCACATGTAAAGGAAAAATCCTGAAAATATATAGTACTTACCTATAATGTAACTTACAACGGGACGGGAAAAGACCACGCGGTCGCTCACCTACCCGATGGTCAGACGCAGTAAAGAAGCTTACTGGCCTGCCAATCACAAAAGCTATTAAGACCGCCGAAGACAGAACCACGTGGAAGAGCATAGTACATCGAGCGGTCAACCATTCAGACTCGACACGACCTTCGTCAATGAAGATGCCGACTATGATGATGATGTAACTTAAAAAGCGAATTTACTATTACGAACTTATTATTTGCGGTTGATGCAATAATCTTGTCTTGTAAAGTTAAGTTTGTTCTTTAATCTATTTTGTTTTAAGTTACTTAGAGCAATAATGTTAGATGCTTTCTTAATGTACGGAACCTTCGGCGCGCGAGTCCAACTCGCACATGGTCGCTTTTTATTGTGGGTTCAAGTATAAAGTTCTTTAAGTATTGAGTATTTTTACTACTATTATTAAAGGTATCAAGTAAAATGCCGTCATTAGAGCATCTCAGTCGCGTCCACTCGTAAATCTACAACAGTTTTTATGTTTTGTAGTGATTCTGAATACACATCCATAGAAATTTATAGCTGCGATGGACGATTGATTTACTTTACTTTGGAAAATATCCACATCACATGGTTAAAGTTCAAAGTGGAAAAAGACCCTACATGTACTTTGGACACATTCCGTCAAAAAGTGGCATAATTAATATGTCATTTTTAACCGACTTCAAAAAAGGAGGTCATATGATCGTGTGTTTGTATTTTTTTTTATTTTTAGCCGATTTCTCACCTATTTGTGGACTGTTTCTCAAAATTCTTCTTAAGTTTACTTTTGAGGTGGTCCCATTTAAATTTCATCAGATTTGGTCAAACAGTTTTTGAATGACTCTGCAAAAACCGAAAAGAGTTACGCCTATCTTGATGATACCATCATTGACGGTGAATGACAATCGATCCCGTAAGTAGCAAGGGTCACTAAAAGTGATGATAAAAACTTTTACCAAAAAATGCAACTGACTTAATTTTTTTTAATTCCTCATAAGCTACGGTTACAGTTGGGCTATTAACTTATCTCTTTAGTAATTTTAAGCCATTACAAAGAACGTTTCCAGAATACAATTTATATGTGTTTGGTAGAGGGTATCACAAAACCAAATGAGCGTGTTCGGGGAACTTGTATTCCCACATGGAGCATACAAGTTGGCCAAAAAAAAACCCTTAAATACTTAACAAGCAAATATTTATCCAGAAATTGCCTGTCCAATGTATGAGACTGAAATCTAGCCGCACTACGCGATAAACGAGATATATCGGCCTCGTAATAATGGTTGGCTTGCGGGTTAAGGGCCCATTTTTTAACGTAACGATGTCAAAATTATAGAGGAAGATGAGAATAAGTCTGCTCTGTGTTTCGTAACAATTTTTCTTGCGTATACCTTTAGCTATTTATACAGGAAAACATAATTTAGCTGTACCTACGAATAGTAACTTATTCTATAATATTAAAGCTGTCTGTATGAATGTGGTAAGTATTTCTTTTAATCTCGCTAGTTCTTTTTTTATCTTATAGCTAATTATTGTCAGGAGAAGGTTCTTATGAAAAAAAACTAATAAAAGGTGGGAGGATATGGCGAAGCTGAAGGCCGAGCTGACGTGAAAGAAGTCGCAGGTAGCTCGTGCCTAAAAAGTCATTAGTACAGATTACTAATTATTAATGTATCAGTAATGTTTGTAATCCTGCTTTTGTAATATAATATTTTTGATATACTTCCGAGTTATACTAGATGCACCTCGTGGTTTCATAAGCCATACATTTACATATATTTTCATATACATACTAAGATTTCTTAGAATCTAACTTGCACTCATTCTAATTTTATTGCAATGGAGTTGCGGTTCTGGAACTAAGATTAAAAACCAAATCAGTACTTTCGGGAACTGCAAGATAGGTAGATAGAGGTACCTCCAAACTTGAATACCAAATAAAGCGTCAATTTATTATAGTGAGGGTTAATTTTATATAATTATTTAGCAAGACATTTATTATGAGTAACTATATCAAGATATTACTTTAAACTTTTGATGAAAAAATACTACAATATTCGTAATAAACAAACAATAACAAGTGCGCAATTAATCTTTAGTACCCAGTCCTTGCTGGACCTATAACAACTTCGCTCGTCTTGTTTCCATCACATACTAAAAAAAACGTTACCGAAGTATGGTCCAAAAATAATTCATTTTCAGTGGTTGAGCGCGTCGTCTCCATTAAGCGTCGTCAGTGGAGTGCTTCGAGGGCCTGTCTGTTGTTTGGCCAGGATAAGGGCCCTTTTCTTGAGTGTCGCTTTAATCACGAGTGTTGACTCGATTAGCCTTACAGTCAGGCTGGAAAGAGTTGGTGTGACGTTATGAAATTATTTTATACCAAAAATACACGTGGGCATGTTATTATTAGATTTATTTACTACATAAGATTTATCAGGTCAATTCGATCCCACTGACGAGAAGTCATGAGCCTTTACGCGAGATGAAGGGACAGATAGACAGGAAAAAAATAGTTAGGTCATAAAGAGAGAAAGAAGAGAAGAATTTTACAGCTACTTACAACACAAGTTATTTTACGCGAGATGAAGGGACAGATAGACAGGAAAAAAATAGTTAGGTCATAAAGAGAGAAAGAAGAGAAGAATTTTACAGCTACTTACTAAACAAGTTATTTTCTACCGACTGCCAAAAAGGGGGAGGTACTCCATTCGACTGTTTGTTTTTTTTGTGTTTGTTACCTCATAACGTTGAACCGATTCTCAAAGCTGTTTTTTTGTTTGAAAGCTGATGCTGCCCGTGTAGTCCCATTAAAATTTCATCAAATTCGATTCAGTAGATTTTGTGTTACACTCCAATAACTGAATAGAATGGAAGTCGGTATTAAATGTTTTCAAACTCTACTTGTGTAACTTACTAATAAAGTGTAGGTTCTGTAAAAAATTGGTATGTAAATTATCATGGTAATATAGCAACAATTATCCTATACGTATTTTTGTATCTGAACATTGTGCTTACTTATGGCTCAATAAATTTAAATTGCGCCTGTGTTTAAATGCTTGTGTGTGTTTCACGTGAACGACACGTTACGTTACACTTAAGCAGATATTCGTGGTAGAGCCCCCCATATTATTTATCGTACGATTTCATGTGAACGTGTGTGTATGTGTAGGTTTGTGCGTGTGTGTGTGCTGGTGTATAACGTGGATATACAGACTGTGTTATTTGTTTATTACTACTCATATACACGTATTATTGTGTCATATATAATCAGTGAACATTTCAGATTATTCTTAGGTTTTTAAAACGTTTTCGTGGAACGACGTGCCCGAACCATTCGAACATTGTCCATTTATATTTTATACTCAAATAATATAAGCAGAAAAGCGGAAAAATTCATAAAATCTAAAGTCTGGGTAAAATCAAGCGAGTCAGCCTCCCACTAAACCACACCGGAGATTATGTAGGTTAGGCACTTACGGTTCCTTTTAATAGGGTTGTTACTTATTACGCGCTAATCACGACCTTTCTTGTGAAGTTTGGCCCGAATTTGGCCGTGTTCATTAGCGGATTTATTCGAACACAGATACACTGATGAAAATATGTATCAATCAACCTTTACTCTATCTTTTCCTTATTCTCACAAAAAGTATTGGCTTGTGTAGTTAATTTGATTAAATATTCTATTACTCCGGTTGAGGAAAATCATAGGAATGATGCAGATCCGCCGGTTAGACAGTCGAATACTAACTAGAATGGGAATGTACAGAACTCTCCCTAATATTGAATTACTCTACCGTAATTATTCAGTCAGGTTTATAACATAAGAAGAAGAAAATTGAGAGATTGGCTGGTCCTTACTATGAGCACATTAATCAATTTGTAGATAATAATATTGAATTGGTGTTATAAAATTAAATATATATCAGAGAAAATAGAATGCGGTAACCCTATGATATGAACTGGCAGCGTTCGGCACCGCAATAGAACTGATCGCATTTTTGAGCGCTTTATATCACATTTTACGACGCAACAGCTCGCTGCGGGGCGCGTCTTTAAGCTTCTACGAGTACACTACTGCGATTATCGCCTATCGTATATTTATAAAGACGGGATGGTTTTAACATGGCATGCAATTCATTTGCTACACAAAAGCAAAGCATATGGCATAAAAATCACGCTTACTCAACAAATTGAACATAATTTTTATTATATGATATGATCTATAGCACTAACTCCTAATTAGCGGGAACGAACTTTGCGTTTTTGGTGAGAAAAATTACACATCCTCTGGATTTCAACCTGCGTCTTCCAACAGGTCATGTCATAGACAGAACCGCTAGGCTACTACCGAGAACCACTCGAATTAAACTCTTGTTAACTTTTACCGTATGAGAAATGATAGGGAATAGTTATACACATCAACTATACAGTATTATTGTCAATTATATCTTTTATTGTATTATTATACCTATAAATATGCTTGATAATTATGGATTACAAATGGAGTACATAAATTATGCTTTCAATATATTTCTCTAAATCTAAACCAAAAAGGACGCACACGATATATGGTGGAGAGTGTTATAATATTTTTAATACAAGTATTGAGAAAAAAATCATAAATATTTCTGGAGATCAGTTAAAATTTATTTCAGTTAGAAATATTTCACTTCATCTGTTATTATCAGAACATCACATAACATATATTACATATATAGCGTGAATTTTTGAGACGGGACAGTAAGGACGGGTAACTTAACCATTATAGTTACTGGAAAAAGTTTCTAGGAGACTAGCCGAAAATTTTTAAGGTGTTCTGAACTGTTCTTACAGATTTTGGGAAAAGTGAACTGTCAGCACTTTTAAACACTCAAGCAGTTTCATACTTCAAATTAAACTGTGGGCTGCGGGCTGCGGCTGCGGCTGCGGGACAACGGTCGCGGGCAGGCGGGTGGCGGTCAGGGCAATGACAACAATTATAATAATATAAATAATAACACAATATTTGCTTCTTCTTTGGTGATCATTTTTCTCAATCAAAACAAAACAAAAGAACTGATCACCACTGATTCACGCAATCAAATAACAAAATTCCGCTTTTTTGCCCTACCCGCATCGCTGACTGGTTTCCCTGCGCGGACCGATTGCCTGACCGACGATGTTGTTCACACATAATCGCTGCAGATTCGCAGTTCATTTGATCAACTTAAAACTTGCTGCAAGATATTGAGAGGTACCACAGACTCACCTACACTGCATAACCGCCTGCTCACATTAAGTGTATCTGATATGTATATCCGGCATAGTCACAGACACAAGTTGTTCTGCATTGGCCGTAGCCGTACTAAAGCCCGGGACAATAGTACTATCTGTCGTGTCTTGGCTGGTCTCAACGCATTCCTTAAATCTTACCCGGACCTGCCATACTTACCCTATTTTTGACGTTGTGTGAAGATAATTGTTATTAGTAGTATTATTTTTAATAATTGTTTGTATGTGACTTTTTATTTTGTAATCGATGTTTAGTTTAATGCTTTTTTTCTGTGTTGTACTTATCCTAACAATGTAATTGGTCTCGGCCGTATAGATAATGTATAAAATAAATAAAACATATAAATAATGCGGGCTGCGTTCAATTTGACCTGACCGGAGACCACAGACCGCATCCAGTGAGGCAAATCCTTTAAACTACTTGCCCTTCAGTCCCGTTTTATAAACTCACCCTGTATAATGCGTACATTAATTTATAATTGCAAAGTTAGCATACGTTATCGAAAACATATTTTAGTTTAGTAAATGTCAAATTTTGCCATTTCGACTAAGATGCTGGGCGTAAACATACGCATTATAAGAAAATCTTTATATTTATCTTTGTCAGAATTGCAATATAATATGAGCAGTAACGCCATGACGCCATGACCATGATTCGGATAATCAAGTATTCAGTCTGATCCCGAGATCTGTGGTTACAAACACTACCATAACAGCCACTTTGTAGCTCGTGAGTATATGAATGATATTTAAATTTATACTTAGGGATTAATTAGATAGAAATTATATATTTGTATCATTGCACAAACTCTGGGAAAGCTATTCGCTCTGATAGTAAACTTAAACTAGCACAATCAACATTATCGCGTGGCTTTCACACTGTATGTGCACCCTTAGTTTACCACCTACGAGGTCGCATTGCGAAACCAATTTCTACACTGGTGGCTGTCGGCATGCTCTGCAAGTCGATTGAGTTTCAAACGATTCTGCCATTTTCTGTGAAAACTCTCATACTCGTACCTGCAAAACTTCCCTATCAGCTCTTCCGTATTGGAGATTCAAATGGAACTATTCTAATAATGACACTTCCAGATAACTTTTTCTATTAATATTATGAAGATGTAAAGGTGATTTACTTAGTTAAAGCACTTTACCCCTTACTTTAAAAAAATATCACTACATATATTAAAACTGTAGTGGTTGAATTTCTGTACAATGAAAAAATGCTTAAAACCGAGGCAGGAAGGAGTGAAATCGAACTAATTTTTTTTAATTTCTGTGTTTCTCTGTTTGTCTGTTTGTACGGGCTAATCTCGGAAATGACTAGACCGATTTAAATGAAATTGTGTTTGGTGGTAGCTTATATAACATATAGGACACTTTTGATCACGTTAAATTAAAGAATTCTCGTGGGATAGTTAAAAACTGAAATTAACCATATCCCGCGAGGCCACGCGAGCGAAGCCGCTGGCAGGTCAGAAGTTTAAAAAAAAGAATATGATGGTGCCTTGCGCTGCACCATTCTAAGCAGCATAACATTTAAACAGGCTCTTGTGAGTACTACTGAAGTAGATATTCAGTCTCCAAGTAGTAATGTACAAATATTTTTGTGTTTACATGTAGAGAAATTGTAGCAAAAGAAGTAACTCGGCCAATTAGACTACTAAAGAAATATATGCCTCAATGGCAAGAGCCAAGCTAGGCGATGTTGCGGAAACGATAAAGTAGTGTGTTTTGTATTTTAGTAATGAATTAAAAGTGACGTAGAATCTTTAAGTGGGGACCTACTAGTGATATAACGGATATTTCATAAACAATGAGTTGAGTGGTTTACAAAAAAGTACGATTCTTTAGTATTATTAAAATTGTTATCTCTGTAAAATAATTAAAATTTCCTTCTCTATACAATCTTACCATAGTGCCTTTGGTAGATGAATTTTATTAACCTCTAGTGCGTCGGACGGCTGTTGCCGTCTGCGGGCTGGTTGGAACTTGGAGCCCCAAATATATGTATAATATTTATATTGTTATATATCTGTCACGTAGAATCTTGATTAGTTCGTTTAGTGCTCGGAGTGCACGGAGTATTTTTTGATAGACCACATCACGCCACGTTCTGAATCTGATCTATCCTCAGCAGCGTGAATGGCTTCAAATAAAATTTAAATGGCTTAATAGTAGATTGTATCATAAGGGAGCAAAATAATATTTTTACGGCGAGGGCGCTTTTTTGAATCCAGAGCGAAGTGAGGGATCCTAGAGTAGAATCCCGAGCGTAGCGAGGGATTCTTTAGTAGAATCCTGAACGTAGCGAGGGATTCAAAGTACGTCGCCCGAGCCAAAAATATATTTTGCGCCCGAGTGATACACTCTACTTTTCATCACTCACTATGAGAAAATAAAAGCGCCTCATATTTTATTGTAATATTATTATTTAATAAAACATAGAGTAACAACTAAATTGAAATTAAATAGTATCCTTTATATAAACAACTAAAAACTTATATTTACATTTGAGACATTTTCGCAATTATGAAAATTTATTGTTACAGTTTTATTAGGAATAGAGATTGTTGTAGATTTTATATTCTGCGTGTTTGAAATGTCCGAATCTGGATCATTTTGAGGAAAATGTGACGGTGAATCTCGTTGTTTGGATGTAGATAGGCGCGGCGACAGTGGTATGGATGGATTAACTGAAGGTTGCAATTTAATGTTTTCCACGATGCGTTCAGATGTTTTCGCCTTGTTCTCAATGGAATCTTCTATATACCCTTCTGCTACAGCACTCGATTTCCATCCTCCATGTCGCTTGAGAACAGTTAAGTCCGCTCCAGTATCTGCCAAAAGGGTAGCAGAAGTACGACGAAAACAATGTCCTGTATACAGTTTGATATCTGATAACTTCAAATAAGTAGCAATTTCTTGTGGCATGTTAGAAATTTTATTTTTTCCCATCACTTGTTTGAAGCACTTGCCATTTTGATAACGGATGAAAAACCGATTGGTCTTCATAGCAGCAGGACGCAGGTCCAGGTATTTCTGTACAATAGTTTTGTATTCTCCTCGTATTACGAAGGATCGGTCAATTTTGGTTTTTGTATCGGTCAGCTTTACTAACAGTAAATCATCCGAGTGATTTTCGACATCATCAACAGTTATTTTTAAAAGTTCATTGCCACGACAAGCTCCATGTTATCCGAAAATTAAAGCCACCTGTAACAAAACCGAATGTGAATAAGACAAGTATCTATCAAAGTACAGGTTACAATAAAATGTGCATTTTTATACACTATGATTATATTTTACTAATCCACCGTAAACATAGTTACCTACTTACTTTTACGGCAAGAAAGACTTTGTCGGGTGCCTCATTAAGGAAAGTCTCCACGTTTTTGACTGAGAACACTTTGGATTTTTTAGGTTTAAATCCATCAGACATCCTCTTCAGGTACGCTATTAATTTCGAATATGTGTCCAGTTTTACATCGTTATTAGAACTGACTGTTGATTTTAGCATTGAGTATGTACTCCAAAGAGTGGAAGGTTGTTTAGTTTTGGCTAAGTACTGGAAGTAGGCCAAATCCACAGATTCTGAAAAATTCTTGGCGCTTCTTGCATTTCTCCATTCAATAAAATTACCATAGGCTTTCATATACTTCTCCCGGGATTTTGCAGGTAATAGATTATCCATCACATTTCTTGCGTCAGTTCTAATGCTTTCAGGAGTTAATTCTATACTTTCACTGTCACTTGAAGAACTCATTTTTCAAAACAAAACAAAACAATGAATTTCTAACAATCCGTGAAAATTTACGAAAACGCTGGCTGTAGTTCGCGCTTTTTTAATTTGTTTTTTTTTTCATTCATCCGGCGGCGTGACTATGGGCCGTCGTACCAGCCAGTCTTTATTCAAACAATATTTGCGTTCGATTTCTTTGGTGCTGAACACTAAGATGTTCCAAATTCAAAAAGTGCGCGGCAAAGATAATTGCGGCGCACTTATAAAGAGGATTAAAAACTCATTACTGCCCGCTAAAACTTTCTTATAGAAAACACCACCTTTGGGTGCACATAAAGGCGAACCAAGTCGTCCTTTTCGAATAGATGGGATAAAAAATTCGTTGAAGTGCACTTCTAAAACGAATTCTTGTAAATTTTAGCATTAATTGAAGACAATGAGACTGTAATATTCGGTATTACGGTCTCATTTTCTTCAACTATTGCTCAATACTTATTTTACGTGTGTCGTCAAGAACAACTGATTGTGTCATAAATGTAATGACACAGTATTTTTATTCGTTATTTTTAATCGCCTGGTTTAATATTTGTATGTGGAACTTCCTAATGCAGGAAGATCTTTGGGAATCATATTCTTGTCCATCACTGAGCTACGTGTACCTAATTGGTAAGAAATAAACGCGAAGCCACAATATCACAAACATGAAATTGATGCTATTAATACACGACACGGTATCGACCGCCTGTTTTCCGCAGATTTTAGTCGTCATGTAACTTTGTGCTCTGTAAACTGATGCAAAATTACCCACAACTGAACGTAGTGTTTATATTCTCTTTAATAAGTGAGTAATCATATTTTTAGAACTGTCATTCTAAGTGTTACTTGAAATTGGAATTTAGTCTGCTGTACGTTCTCTATTGATTCGTCGATGCGCTCGTCGACGAGCTCACCGATGTCAAATACTTAATGAGATATCGCCCTTGTACACAAGGTTGTTTTTCCAACAGTTTTTGTCATGTCGTCATTTTTTCACGGATGTTCTCAAAGATGCAACGATGTTTGCTCTTAGAGAATCGCACGGCAGTACGCAGCTACGCGGTTGCTTGTTTTGTCGTATGGCTCGAGTTTAGCACACGTGACCCCATCATCACGGTGTGGCCTGAACCAAAACACTGATAACAGAAGAAAATATAATTTTATTTCTTCACGACATTCTAATTGTTCACTTGTAAGTAATAGTAAGCAGTGGTAATCTGTACTCTAAAGGTAGGAATAATATAAGGAAAAAAAATGTATTATTAGATTTTTTATGTAACGAATAAACTTAAAAACTACTGAACCGATTTCAAAATTTTTTTGCCGTTAGAAAGCTACATTATCACTGAGTAATATAGGCTATATACTATTCTCAAAAAAGTTACGGATCCGTATGAAAACTTCGATAATGTGACCCAAGTTGTGAAAAAAGTACCAAAAACATCCTTATATCGCGTACGCTGCGGAAACTATTGACAGTAGAGCAAAGGGATGTACTGCAGTTTTATAGAAAACATCAATATCTACCATAAAGTTTTATATGGTATATGGTTTCATATGGTATATATTACTATTACAGTTATGTCACAATAACTACTTTTTAATTTTAAAATATGCTAAAATAACGCTGACAAATCTTTATCGCGTACACTGCGGAAACTATTGATAATAGAGCGAAGTTATGTAGTTATACTATAGTTTTATAGAGCACGTCAATGTCTACGAAAAAATGTGCAATACCGTATGTGTAACACTTACAATTATGTCACAAGAACTACTTTTCCATGCGATATTAACGTCGGTACAAAAACACCACATTATACGTCCCTTGCCACCAAGGCAATCCATAACTACTCTAATAATAAAGATATATGCTATATTATGCCTGAGTAATATATCCTTATATTTGATTCATCATCATCATCACCGTCCATCACCGCGCGGGTGAAACCGCGGAGCGCAGCCAGTCTACATATAAGTATAAGAAAGTCAAGTCAAGTATTACACCATTTATAACTAAAGAACCCTGGACTCATTTTTATGATTTTTGTGTTTTAGATTTGTTATATCTCGGGGAAGGACATATGATGCTTTTCATCATCATCATCATCCATCACTATGCGGCTGAAACAGCAGGGCGTAGCTAGTGTACTTATAAAAATTACAGCAATAGTGGCATATCAAACATCGGCTGCCACGGCCAATGTATTGACAAACAAATAAAACAGCCTTTCAACCTCTCTCTTATATAATCAAGTGCACCCGTTCTAATAATACGAGTATAGGTTCACGGACGTTTATGGAAAAAATTAGAGGCGTCATAGCGGTTTTATTACTGCAGAACACTTGACTTTATCCGAAAAGAGATAAACTAACACTAAAATTACAGTAAACTTAGCACTTTTACTACCTGTGTCACCAAACAATCAAATGTTTCATGGATTGTTTGGACCCTGGGGATTGAAAGTAATATATAAAATATTACATAAGTACTTCTACTCTACGTCTTCTTTATATTTGACCTCCTATGTAACACCTATCTAGATTACCTATACAGGGTGTTTGGTAGAGGGACCGACATACCAAATGAGCGTGTTCGGGGGGCCACAGGCCAAGCAAAGCAAAATTGGATACCTGGATTTTGAATTGGATTGGCCTGAAGGTGTATAGAGACCAAATTCAACTAAAAACATCCTGTCTAAAACAGATTTTACAAATGTTATGGTGGTAAATAGGTACGATTATGGAGAAAAAGGAAAATTCACAAAAAAAGTTAAAAAAAATTGGGGGGTCTGGGATTTTTTTTGGCCAACTTGTATTCTCCAAGTGGGCCCCGAACACGCTCATTTGGTATGTCGGTCCCTCTACCAAACACCCTGTATACATGGAAACAAATTTACACATTCATGGTCGTAAAAAAATACTAAATTTGTAAGGAACCCATAATGTGTATGGGTAATGTACTGTCTTCGGTATCCATATCTTCATTATTTTTTTTGCATAATATAAGTAATATTAACAAAATATATCGTTGGTCGCTATTCAAATAAAGAATACGTCTATCGTAACTACATACATGGATAACAACCTCAGTAAAGCACTATATGAACACTTCAGCAGCTATTTGATTAGTCGATTGTCAATGACCAGTTACACTGCGGAACTCTACCATTGCAGTTTTATTTATGAGATATATTGTCTGGAATAAAATGTATGTCTATGTCGTATGGATATTTCTGTGCCGTGTAACATTAAAATAGATTCTCTAGTTTAAGCGTGAACGAAAGAGAAACATGTATACGGATTACGTATTACGGAGTTTTTGATCATTTTCACACTTGTCAGTCACGATGTTTTTGAAGCTGAATGGACGCTGTACGTAGAATGATGACTAGTTTTTCAGGATAGCTGCGCCGAAACACCCCTTTTTATTTATTATTAATATAAGTACAATTTGATAAATTTATTACCGACTTCCATTCTATTCAGTTTTTGGAGTGTATCTCAAAAGTACTGAGCCAAATTAGATGAAATTTAAATGGGAACACAAAAAAATAATTTTGAGATACGGTTCACCCATTCGAAAGTTATGAGGTTAAAAATAAAAAATAAAAAATCAGTCGAATTGAGTACCTCCTCCTTTTACACTCCATAGACTCCAGGGTCCGTGTCATTTTTTACTATATATCTTCATTTATAACATTTGAACGGAACTTTAAAATGGTTATAAGTTAACAATACTACATACTTATTTAGGGGACATTCGATACTTAACTTCTTTCTATTACTAATTAATGGTTTTTAAATGTGTGAGTTTTTTATCTTAATTTGTGGTTGGAGGTATTTTTAAACTTAAAGTTAATAACAGATTTTTCATAAGGTTACAGAGTTTTCTGCATTATATTATTATTATAATTATTCACATTATGTATTTTCTAATCCTTTTTTTTACTACAATACTTCTATATAATATAAAAACATTATAAAAACATCGGCAGTGGGGCATGACTTAAACTACCGGTGGTTAATGGTGGTGGCTGCAGACTGAGGAACCTCCTGACATTACGTCCCGTGTCACTGAGTAGTTCTGTATCTGGTACTCTTGATCCAATCGTCCTGACAATTTCAGCTATAAGGCTGACCACTAGTCTATCTACCAAGGTGCACTGGGCACACTTGGTGAACTATCTTATTCCTTCTCTGTGAGAAGAAAGTTCGAGTACCAGCACTGACGACTTAATGGCTATTAAGGATAAAAGTCACTATATTGTACGGCCAGTACTGCGCAATCAAATAATGTACGAACCGTGTTGTAAGCCCCGTATTGCACAGCCCATTTCGCATTTTACAGCCTTAATACGGGAATACAGGCGGAATACACGGAATACGGACCACAACAATCCAGGTCGTGCGCTGTCAGCCTGTGCAGATTTTGCACAGGCAATATTGTACAGCACATATTCCGTGTACATCTCCTCGGAATATCAGGATGTGCAATACGGGATGTAAAATCCAGCCTGAACAAAACCGGTATGGGGTAACAATGCAAACCCAGGAATGTACAGCCCAAATATACTTTAGTTAATATTTATTGATAGTCAGAATTAAGTGTCAAATTGAAGCCTCGTTTACTTGCGGTATTGCACAGCCCATCACTTCGAAGCCATGTACACGGATTTCAGGCTGTACATTCCTGGCTGTGCATTGTCTCCCCGTACCGTTTTGCTCAGGCTGGATGGTACGATATCTGAGGTCATGTACACGAAATACGGGCTGTTCAATACAGGTTGTGCAAAACTCGTCTGTGCATTTCAGTGGTCGTACATTACTGCCTCCCAAGGATGTACATTTATATTTTTTATTACTCGCTTTGCTTGATTGATCATGCTTGCGTACATTTTGGTCCATAGATTAAAACTACTGAGCGCAAGCGGAGAGGCGCCGCTGCTAAGCGGATGGCGCAGCACGCCGCACACGCCGCACACGCCCGCCACCCCCGCGCCCCACCACTCGCACAACCACCTCGCGCCCCCCAACTGCAATGCCACCGATAGGTAAGCTACGACTATTTTTTATCCACAGGTTTTATCCTTATGTCTTCTATTGTTTTATTTACACTTACGTTTAACACAGTCACGCGTGTAGGTACAAGAAAACGTTCAAAATAACGTGTACGTCTGTCATAATATGAAGCAGTCTTCTTGGATATCAACACTGTTTACCAAAGAACCGCTGATATGAGAAAATTGGTTGTGTTGTCTGCAGCTGTTTGAATCGTGCTGTTTGGGATCAAATGTAGAGGGCACGGCTAGTAACGTCACTTGATTTTTGTATTGACATCATTCATACGCAAGCCCATAGGGCGCAACACACAATAACACATTACCATATCCAAGGCCCGAAAGCAAACATTTCTGTTAATCACACAAGTATTTGCTCTGGCCAAAGATCGAACTTGGGACAACCGCGCTTCGAAGGCAGCTACCAATTTTTTGCTACCAACCAAGCTAACGGAGTCTTCACTGAATTAATAGATGTAGCACGCAGTGCCACGTACTTACATAATGAACACGTAAGCAAACATATATTTTCAACAATGAGGGTTGCAAATGTTTTTTGAAGCGGACAGAGCTAATTAATACACGTAGTTCGCAAAACATGCAACTGCAAGTCAAGACTATAGCCTGGCCAAAAAGGCAGAAGGAAAACTGCAATAATTTTGTACGATGACGGTACTTTCTAATATAAGGTATGACGTTTTCTTATTTATATTTATGTAATCACTGTTGAAGTTATCAGCTAAATTTTTTTGATAGATAATCAATAAAATATACATTTGCATTCCTGGTATCAGATATAGTTTATGGATTTTTTGGATTTTAGTGGAAAATACTTTAAAGACTAATCCTAAATATCGTAATGTATAATTACAGGCGAAAGCGAGCTTGTTTGTTTGTTAGCTTTCACGTCTAAACAGCTGATTGGATCGTAATGCAATGGCAAGGATACACCCCGTGGATGGCCATAGGATACTTTTCATCATCATCATCCATCACCACGCGGGTAAAACTGCTGGGCGTAGTTAGTTATATTATACAATATGTGAAAGCTTGGATAAATTTTTATTACCCAATTACGCAAAAAAACACTGAACGGATTTCGATGACATTTGGCAGGTAGATAGATCAGAGACTCGTTTAACAAATACGATACCTACTTTTTATTATCAACATCCATCACCCCGCGAGTACAACAGCGGGGTGCAGCTAGCCTATACTCATCTCGGACACACGACGCGTTATGTTGTGGGAGGGGTAAAGTTGATAGAACCCTTTTAAATTTTGGAGTGTTTACATTACCTTTTCTAGAAGATTCCTTTTGTTATATGGGATTTAAAATTATATTTATGTTATAACATAATATTAGTAATGATTGTGTCAAGTTTCATCAAAATCTGCCTCAGCCAGCAAGCAGCCCAGCAATATTATATATAATAGACAGACAGCCAGAAAGACAAAAATAGTATAAAATATATGTATGAACCCTATATCAATAACAAAATATAGGTGCCGTAGACTTAGTTCACCTGCGGTAATTCACCCAGGTGCATTAACTATACTAAATTAGTAGACTTAATTCACCTGTGCACCTAAAAATATATATATATATATATATATATATAATATATTGATTATATTTTTTTAAATATCTACAGATTCATCTCAGTGATACTGATATATACTATAGATATAAGATAATATGTACCCATAATACACAACTACCATACGTCAACAAATAATCATAAATACCTAATTTGTGAAAAAATATACAGATAATTGACTCATCAGCGTCTAAGCTGACACTTCGCGAAGGTTGCCCAATTATTCAGAAGCACTTAAAAATGTTAATTATTCTCGGAAAATTCAATAACCAGATCGTCTATAGACCTAACAAAAAGAGGGTCCTCTATCTATGTATAGTTCTAGATTTAGTTTCACTTAGTTAAATAAACAACAAAAGAAGTATTCAAAGGAAACTCGGTTTGCTTGAAAGGTTAAATATAACAAACTAAAATACACTAAAAGCTAAAAGTTGTTGCGAGAGGAAGCATTGAATTAGAACTTGGCGGTCTAGCCTCGCGAGTCAGCTGAGTCTTAACTTGTAAACTACTGTGAATAACTGACAAGCCAATTAGCTAAGTTAGTAAGGACTGACTAAAGTATGAATTCAGCTTCATCGCTTCAGACAGAAATAAGTCTTTAGAGTTTAATGCCCATAAGTGCCACCAACTGATCACAATCCCGCGGCAAAATTCTTTTGGTGGTAGTGCCATGTTTCTCACGGTCTGTGGAAGGTTCTGGAGATCCGATTTATCCCTTCCCCTCCTACCCTCGCCACTTCCTACCACCCTCCACCCTGACCCCTTCTATTCCTTCCTCAAAGGTCGGCAACGCATCTTCGAGACCTCTGGTATTGCGGATGTCCATGGCCGACGGTATCACTTACCATGAGCCACCAACTCGTTTGCCAAGCTATCCCATAAAATAATAAAATAAAATAAAAATAAAATTCACACCTAAGGGGGTAGAGCGAGGGAGCCACTGGTGGGTCAACTAGTAGGTACTTGATATGTAATTAATTACAAGTACCTACATGATGCTTGCAATAACAAAGCTGTACGCGTTCTATTTAAGTGTAAGCTTGATATAGAATTGTCTCTATACAGGGTTACTGGTAATCAATTAGCATCCTGTTAAGGGCATATTCTGTACATCAAAACAAACAACTTTTGTTCTAGAACTTTTCCCAAAACTAAACAAATTTCCCAAAAAATTTTTTTAAAATATTTGTGATTCTCTCTTACACTTCGTAACTCTACATCGCATCCACTTCATTCATCGACGTGTATGTTGCGCGCGCGCTTTTTACATAGTTTTAGTTATGTTTAGACCGATCAAATTGATTTTTTTAAGTTTTGTATGGCAGAAAATAAATACGAATTTTTTAAAGTCGTAGAACAAAAGATGTGTTTGATGTACAGAATATGCTCTTCAAAGGATGCTAATTGATTACCAGTACCACTGTATAAGTAACTTTGACTTGAGGCTGACTATTTCAATAAACATCTCATTTGATGAACAATCTCAACTATAAATATTTACGTAGTTAACTTCAGGCATTCAGCAACCGTTCTAGTCCACATAAAGGAAACAAATAGTTTATTTACCGAAGACATTCTAAATACGGCTGGATTGCAGCGCACTTTTTATATTTTGTGACATACTTTTTTATATCTGATCTTTGTTTTGATATTTTGTTCCTTATTTATACTGACCCGTAACGAGTCGTTCACTTGAGCTTACTTACATAGCATTTTTAGTGGTTCACCATGGATATACGCTCAAACCATCTAAGTATGGCTTCTTTTATGAAACTACCAATTTTCCTTTGAGGCTCGATATTCTAAGAAAGTATCGTTTAGTGAACTGCTCTAGATTCATAGAAAAATCTCACATTAATTGTTGTAAATAGGTATGTACAATATAGTTTTCACTGTATTTTGATCACTACCACTACTCAAATAGATATATTTATATAGATATACGTATATTGAACACCTTAAAATAATAAAATAAATACAGTTACACAGCTAAGATCAGTGTAACAATAGTAATCTACACTATAATATTATAAAGATAAAATATTTGTTTGTTTGAATTGAATAGGCTCCGAAACTACTGCACCGATTAGAAAAAATCTTTCACCATTAGAATTCTACATTTTCAAAATTTAGGGATCCATATGAAAACTTCGATAATGTAACCCAAGGTGAGAAAAAATACAAAAAAATGTCCTCATATCGCGTACACTGCGTAAACTATTAGCCATATAATATTAGTCTATGCTATTGACAATAAAGCAAAGTGACGTAGGTACTATAGTTTTATAAAAGATGTCTATATCTACAAAGAAGTCCACATTACCATAATATCTAACTATTACAGTTATGTCACAATAAATACTTTTTCATTTTGAAATATGCAATAGTAACGTCGGTACAATCTAGGCCACATTGTTCGTACCTTGGTATTTTAATCATTATCTACTCTAATAATAAAGAAGAAAGATATATGATGTTTGTTTGTTTGTAAAAGATAGATACACGTAAAACTATTTAACCAATTCAAACAATTCTTTCACGAGTTTAGAGCTACATTATGCCTGAGTAACATACGCTATATTTAAATCATCCTCATTATCATCTATCACCACGCGGATAAAACCGCGGAGCGCAGCTAGTATACGTATATGGCTCTACGGGTTCTCTGGTGTCAGAGACATTCCTCCCTTCAAATGTAATTTGAACCGTGGGACCCATGACGAGTGTATCTATTTTTTAAGGTATGCTCCTGCTTCTTTGTTTTCCATAAAAATATCACTGGTGCTCTGGCGTCTTAAACACAGTTTAATTAATAGTTCAGTTAATGTGTTTTCGTTCTGTAACGTTCACGTTAAGAATTCTCGAATCTGTACTCGAGCCCGTGAAATATATGCACGGAGACATATAATATAGCAGAAATATGTTTATTATAGTATCTTGTTCACTTCAGTAGACAAAACTGAAACAGTAATGTATTAACAAATGTATTAGAATACATGTGCAGCTATCAACAGTTATTTATAATATCAAATAGTTCTTTTTACGTTAAACGATTTAATTTTAACAATACACAGGATATTGTTAAAATTAAATCGTCAATTAATGTTAAAGGCGTATTACATACTATAACATTCGTTATCTTTAAAATGATTTTATGAAGACAATATTTGATCTCTGGTGACCTTTATTCCTCTCACACAATCACCATACACGTCGTTAATTAGATCCGTTAAATCCCCAAAGTGCTCGAATTATTTTAATAACGCCCCTACCTGTACTGAACCGATAATAATGTCAGCCATTTAGCATTTATTATATCTCCCTATTGTACGATACAATAATGAATATAATGCCTCGGTGTTATCGTCCTATTATCCAGAACGATATTATTGTTCATTCTGAGGGCGCAGTTATAGGCTGTGTTATTCCTATCTCCGTATCCAAATTGTATATACCTGGTACTGGTAGTGATTATTCTATTTCTTATAAGGGAAATCTAATTACTATTATAAGTAGATAACCTTTTATAATACAAGTATATGACCAAATAGGACAGTCGTTTGCCTGATACACAGTAGACAGTGATACAGCTTTGAGACAGAAGATGACACCTACTAAGTGGTTAATTACAGTTTTAGTAGATTACTATAGGACATATAATGCCACCCCTAGGATACCACGTGTTAAGATGTAATAATTGTTTACTCTCTTAAGTATGTGGGTGATTTTGACAATAAGGTTTTGATATAAATTAGAGGCAGCACATTAAACCTTAATTCATTAAATAATTACAGCCTCGAAACTTCAACTAATGATTTTACTGTCTTATATGAATGAATGAATGAAATAAGTTTATTGTGGCAAAAAAACATGAACAAATACTTAACTAAACATTAATAACTAAATAGTTATTGCCACAAAACGGCCTCTACTCAGCATAATGCCGGCTGAAGCAACCAGCGCTGATCTTCCGTAGAAGCCGCCCGGTGACATCACGGATCGTAACACAAAAGAGTACAATATAACATTAAATTTATACTGACAAGAACAATTTGCACAAAAAAATATATTACTCCTAAAACACATTAAAACACATAATATACACAATACACCATAAAAAACAAAGAACATCAAGGAGAAAAACAAAAATGCTTAGTTGTTTAATTATATCACACTTGTGTCATGTCGCAAAGTTTCCTGCTTAATTTGATGGTGACAAATATACATTTTCAATTTAGATCTAAAACTGTCAATATACTGCAGGTTCCGTATCGGCGGTAACATATAACATGTACCGGCGGCGGTATATAACATTGAGACACCATATAATTGTGATCACTGTAAAATATGAAGATCTTTTTATTCTAAAAAGCTGAAACGTTAAACATGAAAACGTAACAAGTATACCAGAGCACGCCGGGGATGTTAATTACTACCCTAAACTGACCTAAACAAACCCACCCTCCCAACAAACGAGCAAGAAATGCGCATTAATCTTTAGCATTCGAATGTAACGGACAACAGTTGTTTGCTTACGTAATTAAATAAATATTCAGCCTTGCTAAGCCCTTAATTCTATCAGAGTCGGGTTCCAATTATTTCTACACAACCATCCGAGAAGAGCTCGAATTATCAGTTAATTGATTTAAATTGCGTTATGACACTTAATTTTATTTTAGGGCAATTTCACTGAATTATTGATGAGCTCTAGATAGGAACGCCTTCTTAATTACCTTCGGGTGTGCTTAGCAGCATATAAATAGAGTGTACGTAAACCTAAACACGTACATGCTTAACTCATAGAAGTAGTTATCACGCACAGTTTGTGAATGAATTGGCACGAAGGTAGAGTACGGCCCATCCTGTGATCTATGGTCCGGCCCATTTCAACAACAATGGCTATTCAAATCTATGATCAACTAACAAAGCTGTTGAGTTGACCGCCCTGTCAAATCAAATTGGGTTGCTGAAATGGTGATTAGGATAAAAGTAACTAATCAGAGATCAATAGAGAAAATTAATTTTGCCTATGGCCACCTCGATTTTTACCTCTTAATATCGTTATTAAATTCTGTCATGTTGTCACTGATGACATTTCTAATGACGTTTTGACACATATTTAACTTTAACTGTGATATATAGATTTCAATAGTTTTATTTTAGTTATTTGCTTAAGACGGTCCACAGTATTCGTTCGTTTTCTCTGGTATTTATATAGTGGTGGAACTACGAGCCAATATTCTGATTGTTGATATCAGTGGAACTTGTTTATGTTTTTTTAATTAAATAGTGGGACTACTAGCCCTAAGCCCACTAGCCGATGCGACAACAGTGGTAGGACCATGAGTCAATAATTACACATACATACGAGTACGCCATGCAGTGATGGTTCCACCTCCTTTCGAAAGTATATGAGCCTAATACCATTGTCTATGTTGTAATTTCAACATATTCGTCGATAAACAATTTAGTCGAATAGTAACAAGTGTGTAATTCTTAAACTTGGGACTCAATGTTGCATTTTCTACCATACCATGTACCCTCTAGCTAAATTTAAAATGAGACGTGTTAAAAATAACCTTTTTACAGTGATAGGCAGTCGGCGGAGACGGAAAAATACTTCGGGCTTATGAAAAAGTCTTTTGATTGTCGGATGACTGACGAGCACAACACTACATAGTTAACTTCGAGTTTATATTGTACATACACTTAAAGGAGTTACATTGTTTTTATAAATATTAGTTATACATTTTTATGGTATTACTTTTTTAAGCACTTACGCCTGCTTAGCGATCTCAAACATTGAAATTAATAGAGAGAAAAATTCACATGCTCGGACGGGATTCGAATCCCTCTCTCTGAATTTTTATCTCTATAAATTTCAATAAGTTATACATAATTTAGTAGCTTAATATATGCCGACTGCTGGGACTTAAGCCCCAGAGAGATGGGCCATAACCTACGCAAGTAGCTTAGTGGATAGTGGAGATATAAAAAATAATATACTTAATAAGGATACACAGCAAGAATAATTTCATAGCGTAGCATATTATACGTTTTAAAATTATACTCTTTATGATAAAAAATAACACCAAATAAATGTAAGAAAACTGTAAACACCCTACAACAAATGTGTACGTCTAATATGGCTACGTAAGTACACCTATATGTCGTATATCGTGTATGTATATATGTAGCTGTGTATAGCAGAGCTAGAACGTTGCTACATTTACTTTGCTCCTAGGTTACTGTTGAGGCGAACTCGGCTAATTGGCGTGTCCGTTATTGACAGTAGTTTACAAGTTAACGCCCAGATACTAGTAGTTATTCTGTGTGCTAGTGAGGCCTTCCCGTTAGACTAACTATATGGAACCTCAAGTTAATAAAAGCAACCTTGTTGTAGTATGTCATATGCTTGGAAACAAACTTTAGCTGTTTAGGCTACTTCATTGGTATACAATTTTTCATTTTAGTCCATCTGACAGAAACTTAACAGTATATATATATAGAAACATAAGTATATATAGTAACGTAAGTTATCATAAGGTTACTGGACTAGTACATGTAATGTTATTTAAGTAATGTTAGAACGGTTTTATAGTTTATTTGTATAGTACCTACATATATATATATTACACACAAAATTTAGGGGTTCGCGTGGTTTCCGGATATGCTACCTTAAAATAAAAGGCAACCGACTTAGAACTTATAACTTCAGCAGATAGCCAGTGAAAGCTCCGGTAAAAGCGGTCCAGCCGTATTGGTGATTCGCTGTAGAAACAGAAAGACAAACACAATGTTGATATAGGTAAGTAGGTACCGTAATTTCAAATGCATATAGGAAAAAGCTGTTCTTCTGAGATTTAAAAGCTATGCAATATAGGAATCAAATGCTCAACCATCATCGCAGACATGGCTGGAGGGTTTTGATGAATTTTGGAATGACGATAATTTATAATAACAGACTGTTATACTTTAATTTCGATTTAATTGGTAGTTCTCGAGGGTTCAAATACAAATATTCTATATTGATAAAATTATTTAATATAAAGGTTTACATTAAACGTTCAAATACGTTGTATACCTTGTAACTTATACTAGGAAATATCTAGTAAACTAAGTCTAGGTAGGTACTGTATTATAATGTACAAAATTGAATACATTAAACGAACGACTATTTCTCATGGTCACACTATAACTTGAGAACGGATGGAACAATCTCGCTAATTATTTTTTTGTTGTATTAATTATTGTCACGAGAGAGGATTCTTATGAAAGAAAAACCAAGAAAATATCAAAGGTTATGGCGACGCCGAGGTTATGCTTAAGCCTACTAAGCGAACGAAGTCGCAGGCAGTCGCTAGTGTCAAATAAAAATACGAAATAAAATGTCAAATACGAGTATAGGTACAAAGTCACTTAATATACTCACTTAATAATAGTATATTTTGCATATTTCCACAGCGTAATGTCATATGGGATATTGCTATGGGGTTCAGCGGCTGATATAGAGACCATATTTATCCTACAGAAACGTGCTATTCGAGCTATATACGAAATGGGTTCCCATGAATCTTTGAGAGTTTTATTTTAAAAAATCAATATATTAAGTTTGCCTTCCTTAAATGTATTTGAAATATAATGTATGCTCGTAAAAGTTTACATAAATATAAGTTAAATAGTGATCACCACACTTTTAGTACTAGAAATACAAATAGGATAGCTGTACCTAGTTTTAGACTTGCGAAGACTAATAAGTCATTCCTAGGAATTTGTGTGCGTTTTACAATAAAATTCCAAAACACATAACTGAGCTCACAGAGGGCAAATTCAAGATGACTGTAAAAACGTTTTAATAGAAAAAGCTTATTATAAAGTTCGACATTGTATAGAAGATAAAGATGCTTGGAATACTCCACTTCTGGCAAGCTGTCACTCTGCCACCCATTAAATGTGATATTTGTAGTACCTAAGTAGACACATTGTTAGCATCTATATAAAAAGAATGGCCCCGAGTTTCTTGCCGCTTCTTCTCGGTAGGCTCTATATATTTTGGAACGCGGTGGTAGAGTCTTTAAAGTAAATTATAATGAAAAATTGACGTTCATAAGTGCGTCTTTGATGCCTAAATTGAATAAATGATTTTGACTTTGACATTGAATAAAAAATTAAATTACAAAAAACATTAATAAATAAATATTTTCATTCGTTTTATAATTTTATGATAATCTTATTCCACATGGAAGAATGACAGCTAGGAGGCATGACATATAAATATAGTAGTCGCTAAAGGCTTCAGCATTAATTATAATAATAATTAGCAGCAATAATCCACCTATAATATTTTTGATCTTGGAAAAGGGTTTCTATGTTATGTTAATTATCATCACAAGTCGCACCTGGTCTATAATACTGGTCCCTACTATAAATTTGTGATCTAATACAGTGTCCTACTATGTATACAATTATCTTCCAAACTTCGTGGCAGCTTCAGCAACTGAATCAATTGTTGGAGATGCTCAATCCACGCCAGCACGAGATAATGAATCTGACATTGTTGCCGCCGCAATCCTGCGGCCGGCCGCTTTCAATATACAGGAATATCCGGGGAGTAAATTGGATACGCTGTCAATATCTTGACAGAGCTTCAGGTTGCGAGAATTCTCGACCAGAAACCAAACAATAACATGGGGAAAGAATTATATCATCTAGATTAAAAAGCAATGGAGCAACTGGACAGATTGGCATACTTAATAAACTCCATATGTATTTTTATACGTCATAGTATGTGTGAAAGTGATTTGAAAAGTTCGAAGCAGCTAATCAAACAATGATGTCACAATCAAAGTGTCAATCAAAGTGCACGCAGGGTTCATAAACACACTGTTAAGTTAATTAAGG
Organism: Selenia dentaria; assembly: GCA_917880725.1. NCBI lineage: Eukaryota > Metazoa > Arthropoda > Insecta > Lepidoptera > Geometridae > Selenia > Selenia dentaria. Next base: position 20,383,864 of record OU862879.1, read on the forward strand.
TTGCTTAATTTCTATTCAGCACACTAATATTTAGACTGGCCAGGGATTGAACAGGAGACCCCTTATTTCAGAGGCTGAGTCAGAGTGGTTTTACTACCAGCTGAGCTTATAAATCTAAGGAATATATTGCATTATCTAATGTGTCAAATCTTAACGTTAACAGTATATATTATTACTCGTACTATGTCTTGATTGGAATGCAGTTTTGAAAACAATTGACGCGCGAAAATTTATGTTCAAATCTTACCGATCTTCCTTTGTTTTGTGACAAAGCTCGATAAAATACATCACTTCATAATTCATTTTTGATTTAGTTCTTACCTCCTCTATAAAATGTATAGACACACACATTTATAAGTGCTTACTTCTAATTCTGTCCTCCATAACGCCTCAGCACTATCAATATATCCTTGTGGCGCACCCCAGCAAGCTAACGCAATATTGAATTAATCTCGAGTCGGAATTACATGCACACGTCTACGGTTACCCCCGTCAATCAGCAAACAATCAAGTACAACAAACACGTAGCTATGTTAAAGCATACTAAGCTTCCACACACGGCACATTGTTTTTTGGGCAGGGATTTTAGTAATCCAACCAAACGGTAAACCAACCGTGCGTATTTTACAAGTGTCGCTCCTTCATAAATTACTAGCATATAATAATTAAACCAAGCATAATTATTAAAACAAGGTACCTAGGTGTGAAACTATTTCCAAATTATATATTTTTTTACTGTTATATTTAATTTGATCAGGTGCGCTTTAACCCTTTGACATTTGATTCATCATCATCATCATCTCAGCCGTAGGACCTCCACTGCTGAACATAGGCCTCCCCCATAGACATATGATTAGGTCAAAGTTTTTACCCCACCAATATTATTACCCAGTATAATCCCAGTATTATATCCCTTCAAGAGTCATTATATTATAACAATGAAATATCTATTGTGTCTGGCCGCATGATGACCAATGGACCTTTGATGGAATATACCTAATACAATCACTACTATATATATATAATCTGTATCTTGGAAAGGGCTCCGGGGGCGATAAATCGATGTTTGCTAGAAAACGTTCTATCCGTGTTTGATTTTGCAATTAAAAACTGCTACAATATCATTATGGCAACTAGGGCCATGTACTGTTTTACCGACATAGCTTTTGACAATATATTATGTCGTTGTTAAGCATCACTAAGCCAATGAGTTTTTGGTTTCAGGTTAAACCAAGAAAATCAATTATTTACCTACTTACGACCAAAGCTCGGTCATCGAGGTACTACATCATAATCACAAGGGTTGCGATGTCAGTGCGAAAGTTCAAGTATTTCTAAATAAATGCTTCTTTCGGTTGGATGGTACTGTTAACTGTCCAATAGATGTCGCACCGTCCCCGCAAGACGGTTAGTCAAATAGAGAGTTAAAATTCGATGCTCGGACTAGATTATCGGTGGCCTAGTCGGTCAATGGCGTCTGACACGGAGAGTCAGAAGACGCGGGTTCGAATCCCGTCCGAGGATGTGAATTTTTCTCTCTATAAATTTCAATGTTTGAGGTACTACATATTTTATATTAATAACAAATCTTTGTATTTTCGTTCTACCTAATTGCATTATCTACACACATGTCGCAACGTACATACCACAATCGTATCGTATTCGTATACAAAAGTCTCTCAAAATATGTTTAAACGTGCAATGTATGCCATCCCTTATAGACTTGTATGTACGGATGTTTGCGTGCAAGCCAGGTTTAGCATACGATGTATCCTTGTTTAAACGATTCAGCCATCGATAGCTGCATCTTGTGCGTGTGATATGTAGATATTGAGATGTTTGTCTGCTGCTATTGAATTCACATGTAAATTCGTGCAAGTTTGCCCAATATATATAGTAGATATCATATATGGCCTTTGATGATAACGTTGCTGCGAAAAATATAATTATGTTGCAATTTCAGAGAGGAAAATTCCATCCTCGAACGGGATTCGAACCCGCGTCTTCCAAACATCCCTGTCAGATGCTATGACCACTAGGCCACTGAGGCACGAGGTCCGAGTATTGAATTTTAGCTCTCTATCTGATTTTAACCGTCGTATGGGGACGGAGCAAAATCTCTCTAAAATTGCAATGTTTGGTATCGCTAATAAGCAGGCGTGCTTTAAAAATTATAATTATGTTTACAAGCTGACCCGCCAGCGACTTCGCTTGCTCTTAAGGCTGAAATATCCAAAACTCTTTCCCTCGTAGATGCTGAACAATAGAAATAACAGGCATGAACGACAAAATTTCAGGTATTTAGCCTCAGCGGTTTAGGCACTGCATGGATGAATGCTTCAGTTACTTAGGACAAGTAACTTATAGAATTGTGACGAAGTACTAGCAATGCATTGTTATCCTCTTAACAGATGTTACATTCACTAAAATGACCACAATGTCCTACCAACAAATATACCTACAAAAAATAGTTCGGTTCATTGATGCTTCGCTATAGAAATTCAGGAAATGGGAATCGATGAATTCTTTCAAAGCGTTTTTCTCTGCCCCAATGGAGTTGAATTTTTCCCTATATAAATTTATGCAAATTCTGGAGTAAATGGAAATCAGATGGAGCAAAGTCTAGCGAGTTAGTGATAGAGAGTTTTCATTGGATGCACCTGGAATGTTGAGACGGTCCTCTGTGTGAAGTGTGGGCACTGGGTTCGGTTCGGTTGTTTTATAATAACTAGGAAAACTAAACTTTCTAGGAACACTGAAGCGACGTTTCATAATTTTTACACTTTGCCTAAACATGCTAAACCAAGCCTACTTACATGACATGAACTCCGATTTGGTTATAATTAGTTATATCTATAGATATCGAAGTAAGTATAGATGCCGATAACTACGAGTACCTTTAGAATATCAAACAATGCCTATTGTGATGAACGACTAACAATGATATGTCTGAATGTAACATTAATTAGGTTACATGCCAATTTCTCTGATAACGGATGCCTAATAACTAATGAGACGTGTTTGACCTATCTAAGTGTAATATAGTAAATACCTTACTACCTGTAACTGACAATTAGATATAAGGACGAGTACTATACTACTCGTATATACATGTTTATATAGTATAGGTAAACAGATTCCCAAAGAAGGTTAATGCCCAGAATAAATAATAGAGTAGTACGTAGCCTGCCCGAATGGCGCGCCGCAGAAAATACCTACACTGGACAGTGTCACTTCTCTGGTTAAGGTGTCCAGTTTAGTGTTTTTTTGGCGTAGGTACGCTGCGTAAACCGTTACTCATATAAAATATTGAGGAATCATTATTGTTTCTTTCAAATAATTCCAAAAACCCACGTCATTATACTTATATACTTACTACCTACTTTTACATACATTGTAAAGGGCCATTTAGATGGAGAGAGTTTCTCGCCTCGAAGATACGATTATTGAATTGAACGTAAAAAGTTGCTTCGTGTAAACATTCACAATTCTCGCCCTTCCTCTTAGGCGACAATTGCCTCGCATAGAATATAATCTGTCTCCGTGTAAACAGAACTACATTGCGAGAATTGCCTTGCGAGAATTTGTGCCAGTCGCTACCATGAGTGCAATGCGCGTGGTTTAAGTATATCTCCTCTTCTAGGATAAGAGTTAATAAATGTAACACTAGTAGTTCTGCAAACAGTAGACCTTGCGAGCACATAGCCTTATCAGCGGCAATTTATCGCAAGTCGAGAACTCATAAGCAAGAATCTTATTACTATAGTCACCGCGTTACCAACTGAGTCGTGCGGCCATAAATCATTTCACTACGTCTATCTCGCTCGCACTTGTGGGTCTTATGAAGCCGCATAGTGATGTGCGTAAGATGGATATAGGCGCATATGGATAAGAATAAAATCAGATAGAAACATAGTAGATAGTATTGTGGCCGTGAAAAGGGCCGTTTGTAATGAATGTTAAGTAAATAACGTTTATTATTCCTCATCGGAATCTTCGTCATATGTATCGTCCTGTAGATTGATTATGAATGTTGCTTGATCTCTTATAATGGCCTTCTCTAAGTCAGTGTTTTGAAGTTCCTCAGCATGCCTCACACACTTGACCAAGTCTTCCTGTGTAACATTATTAATAGCTTTTTGAAGGAGGCTTTCAACATTTGCTATCTTGAATGTATTATTATTCGCAGCGACTTCTCCTTTGACCTGAGCCCAGATGAGTTCTATGGGGTTGTATTGGCAGTGATATGGTGGTAGCCTTATCACTTCGTGACCCTGTTCATTTGCTAGGTTATCTATGACATAGATCTTCTAGTTACGACCAATCGGAAGCTAGCGAAAAGCGAGCGCTAATGTGGGTCGAATGCAGGTAGCGGATTATCGATAACATGTTAGGTCGCGTTGCACATTCCTATCCCTATTGATGTTTATGGCCCTACGACTCAGTTGATAACGCGGTGACTATATATATTTCGCCGTGTAAACAGTCGCAGGAAATTATCGCCTAGAGATAATTGTTTGCGAATCTCGTATAACATAATCGTAGACGAGAATTTAGTTCTTGCCTGTATGGAAACAATATGATGCGATAATCTTATGGCGATTATTGCTTGGAATAGTAGCGTACGATTTCTCGCCTAGAAACGTACGAGAAACTCGCTCCATCTAAATGGCCTTTTACTTATCTAAACATAATATACCATCCTTGCGATGCCGGGCTTGGGACACTTTGGCAAGAATCTTCTCTTAGAAATGAAGATTATTTCATTGGACGTCCTTTAGTTTTTATCTAGCTGGATGTTACTTCTAATTATTTAATACATTTACGGGACGAGATTCGATGTTCTTTGGTAGCTCGATAGTTTTTAGTTTATAGTCTGATTCACCATTTTAACTGAACGTGATCAATAAAATTAAGGTCAGTATAAAATTCTAGCCAATGATATAAGAGGTATTTAATTTAAGCTAATGCTTCCCGTGTAGTCCCATTTAAATTTCATTAAATTTGGTTCCGTAGTTTTTGAGATTCACTCTAATAACTGAATAGAATGGAAGCCGGTATTATGTTTTTAGAGGTATTTTATATTGCACCAATCAACTCTTTGCCATTAGTACTTGATCTCGTTTACGCTGATTCAATTTTATCGAGCTCGATTAACGTCGAAAGCAGAATTTAGTAACTACCATAACTGACGTTGCTCAATCGTCAGCTATGTATGACACCTACAATCAAAAACGATTTATATGGCTCAACATACTAACCGATTAAAGTCTTGCGTTTGTGCCTAATTAGTTGTTGCTCGTGATCTTCGAGGATTCCATTACGTAGCTTTACGGTAAGTGAAGTGCATCCTTAACTGGATTAGTGCCATGCCGTAGTACAGGTACATTTAGCACTTAGGTGTTATCTTAAGGCTGCCTCACTTCATCTATTACTCGTAGTACCTGGGTGACCAAGCTTCGCTGGATTTAGATACGAATACAAAATAATAACACATACTCCGTGAGAATCAGAGAGAAAAAGAGGAGTTTGTAATGCGACTGTTACGCCATCTAGTTTATATATATAAACAAGAATTGCTCGTTTAAAGCATTATATAGATTCGACTAATTAATAATACTGTATTATTTTACAGACCCACATACTATTTTTGGACATTATTTGGATCGATGGATGATCGGATAGTTGTTAGTTACTGTTCCACGCCAAAACTATTGACTATATTAATTTAACTGACAATTTCATCATAGACAGATGATGACGTACGTTGCAGGGCCTTTTGTCTTCGATATACTTTCCGCATAAAGGTATTGTTGCAGCTGCAAAGTCTCCAGACATGACGAGACTTAAAGCTGGATAAAAATGCTCATTAAGCAAACTTTAGTATAATGGGTGACTCGTATTAACGTTATTATATTACTTATCATACTTTTTATTTTTTCGGAATGAAGTTTGCTTTCTATAATTTATAATAACTATTATTAAAAAAAAAAATTTTTTTACATTGGTATTTTTCTTATACTATATTGTATTAAACATAGTTAATTTAAATGACTGGCGTGGCAATATGAATTAAATGGGTATAAATGAAAATGTATTGTCATCGTGCGGCCGGTGCTGGGAAGCGCAGCCAATAGTTGAATATAACGCAAAAGCTCGGGATTTTTTTGATGATTTTTTTTTTGTTTTAATTATATATGGCATAACGAGTTACTTATATCTTTTTGGTATAATAATATTTTGACATAATTGTTTTTTGGCATACTATTTCAGTACACTTAAATATAGTTTAGGCTAATTGTTTTTGCCTTAATTTTGATTTACATAAAGTTATTAGACATAATAGAAACATACTTAGTTAATTATACGTATTGTGTAACAGTAGGTTAGAGTGCGGTGAGGGTGGCCCTTGGGGTACCTAATTAAACCGTCAACATGTTTATGTTTATTACGAAAAGTATTTTATTAAATGCAAACACAAATTTCCAGAACTTGTTTTCCCTTATTATGCTTAAATATCATTATTCGTAAGTGCATTTATGATTTAGAATAGTATGCTTTACAATTAATATACTTAAAGTACTTTTGCCTTAAAAATTATGCCAAAATAACGTGCGTAGGTAACTATTATAAGGTTAAGTAAAAACATGCCATGTTGAATTATGACATTAAATTTTATGCAAAAAATAGGGAACCCAAAATCCCTATGATAATGTGACATTTAGTGCGGTCCCAATCAGCCATAATCGATAAAAATAAATTTAACCGCGATAACATCGGTCCCTTTCACCGTGAGCGTGATTACGATGGCCCACGTTACGTCATCGATGACGTCTTAACTGCCGCCATATTGACGATTACATGAACCATGCTCTACACCATAATCGTCGTGAGCGTTCTGTCAAAAGTGACAGGTGTTTGTTTATTTCTACAATGTATTTACTGGTGTCCCTTGTTTTTGATGTAAAAGTTGTAAAAGTCGGTCCATCCATTCCATCCATTCCATTATTTCTTTTTAATCCACACACCACATAGTTAACCTTCACACTAAGCACGTTATTTTTATGAATTTGTTTTTCGCGCGCAAATGGTTCGTTATTGCTACAACTCTGGTCCGATTTATCAACACGCTTACAGTGCCACGAGCTGTCATAAACGCGATATTTATCTCGGAACGGCTTTGGTAGACGTTAGCACTGTGAGCAAAAATTTCGCAAAACGGACCGCTGTGATTGTGTCAAGTTAACGGTTTGATACAGCCGTGTGATTCTCTAAGAGAAAATATCGTTGCATCTTTGGTAACATCCGTGAAACAAATGACGAGTTGACAAGGAACGTTGGAAAAACAAACTTGTGTACAAGGGCGATATCTCATAAAGTATTTGACATCGGTAAGCTCGCCGACGAACGCAACGACGAATCATTAGAGAATCGCACTGCTGATCTAATTGTTGATATATACTTAATACCTATACATCGGGGTCAACGTGTTAAAAGCATCGTGTGGCTTAATAGTGAAATAATGCGTGTTTACAAGTATGTTACTTGTACCTACAACTGTGGCTTATACAATCAAATCACCTGCCCTAATCACTTAAATTAAAATTTTGCAAAATTGAGATACATGTGTAAAATTCAATATGAATGATCGGCTCATGATAACAGGACACTTTAACAATGAGCATAAGAATAATAAAATATCGTAAGAAATGAAAAATAATATAATTATTAAGAACAAATATATAGCTACACGTAGATAAAATGTGCGTACATGAACGACATTGCAAATTAAAAATAAATATAAAAAAATGTCGTTGCTCTATGTGTATATTTATAAAAATAATAATCACAGTATACTCATTTCCCCGCACTGGGATCTACTATGTCGCCGGAGGGATGGACACACGCAATAACACACCATAACATCCAAGGCCCAACAACAAACGTTTTCGCTAGGCACACTACAATTTGGCGCAACCGGGGATCGAAGCTTCAAAGGCTGGGTATATAACTACCAAGTGATCTAACAGGGCCGCCAAAAATGATATACTTGAGTTATGCTTCTTCTCGCAGCTGTACCTTTTATAATAAGTTATAGCTAAGACTCCTCCTAACCTTTCTTTTGCATTTTACATATCTTATTTATCAATTTTTGTTTCTCTTGCAGTGGGAGTAGAGGCCTCAGACGACGGTCGACGTATACGAGCGGGCGGCTGCGCGCGGGGCCGCACTGGTCCTTTGTGTTCGACCCCGCGGGCCGTCTGTGCTACTACTGGTCCATGGTCGTTTCACTCGCCTTCCTTTACAACCTCTGGGTCATAGTCTACAGGTTCGCCTTCCAAGAAATTAATGGTGAGTACGTCTCCAATTGTCTGCCTTATTACCATCAACCGTATTTTGATAATTTTTATTTATATTATAAAAGTAATCTAAAAGCGATTTACTAAACATTCTAAGGTATAAGAAATATATAAATATTACTTATATATGTACAAATAAGATTACACAGAAAAAGAGGAGTAGAAGTAGTCCTAAAAAATTTAATATTTACATTGAAAGTACCTTAGGAGCTTTTAACCGATTGCGATGGTATTTTAATGGGATTAATTTGGAGTCATACCTTACGTAACAAAAAAACTATTTTTTTTTAAATCGATCCATAATTGACGGAGAATTCTACAACCGTACATACAACTCGATATAACACCATGTTACCTTCATTAGTATTCATCATTATAATCTCAGCAGTAGGACGTCCACTGCTAAACATAGGTCTCCCCCATACATTTCCAAAAAGATCGGTTGAAAGCGGCCTGAATCTAACGTCGTCCTGCGATCTTTATCAGCCCTCGTCATCGTTGTCAGATCATCGTCAAGTCTTCTGTTCATCTTGTCGGTTGCTTAGTATCAGATTTATTAGTATTACAATTGCAAACGTTTTTGAATACGGATGTGAAGCAAAAGCAGATATCCTCGCTAAAAATGCAACCAAGCAACAGGTAAGTGGAGACTTAAACGACCTCTGCAAGCCCTCAGCGGTGGAAGTACGGAACCTACTTTGTCGCTACACTGAAGTAGAACAACAAAATATGTGGGAAAAAAAAGGACTGCAAACAAGCAAGATCTATGTTTCCAACCTTGAACAGGAACACAACAAACAATCTGCTGAAACTGCAGCGAGAAGACCTGCGACTTTTAGTAGGCCTTATCACAGGCCACTGCAACCTAAATTATCACCATCACAAAACTGGTGCAACGGACAGTCCACTGTGAAGAGGATGTTTACAGGAAGACGAGACCGTGAGGCACGTGCTGTTGGAGTGCACGGCTACGGAAAATATACGGAACACAACCAGACTATTTGAAGATCAGTATAGTTCTAGATTAACATCGGTTAACATACCACCAACATCACTGGAGCAGTTGTGCCAGTTACCCAGGGCCATACTCCGTTATATGAAGGAGTTGGGATGGCTCGGGTAGAGGCTGGCGGGGGAAATGCACAATACACCCCAAGCGGGACGTCAGTGCAGGACTTATCGCCCCCACTATGAGCAAGAACAAGAACAAGAAGGATGTGAAGGAATGTATTATATTGTTATTACTTTTTCTCGTTAAAATGGGTTAACAGATCTGTATGAAATGATGATGCGTAGCCTATTGTTCCATTCAATTGGCAGTTCCCGAGGAATTGCGATAACTTTACTCTATGCGGATGAATTCACGAGCAGATACTAGTGATACTTATAATATTCTCAATGTTTTATACAACATGAAAAAAGAGTGCATAAGTGCGAAACTTTATAACATAAATGAAACTCACCTATCATCACTTAATTACTTAACCGATCACTTAATAGATTTTTTACTTTTTGGCTCAATATCAAAGGTGCTTATGGAGATAAAATCTCAATTTAGCTTGTACGGCTTATGCAAAAGACGTATTTATGTTGATACCGACCAAGATGAGCGACGATCAGCGCTGCACCAACTTTGGCGCACTCCGTGCATAGTTTCAGCTAACTTGCTCTCAGTAGAATTAAATTACTTCCTTAAATAGCTTTTCTAGGGTAAATTTCCCGAACATTGTAATACTTCGAATTGTAAGGTAACATTTACATTTTACCGGATGGGTTTCTTATAGTTTCTTTTTTCGTTTCCAATGCGTTTTCATTACATCTGTACCGGGTTCGATGAGTTTTACTGCTACGGGCGTAATTGTATTTCCACCTTCTGGTTTTGTATTGGATTCTATGTTTTTTCTTCAGTAGAATAAAATTAAGGGGTTTATGCAGCTAAAATAGGAAGAGCATTTTTATTTACTTTTCTCCTAAGGCGTAAAATTTCATCTTTATTAAATAGCTACGTACTATTTACGATTAAAATCTTAATACGAGTCAAAGAAGATTCAGTACTTATGGTATAAAAGAGAAATATGAAATGAACCAATCATCTAAACAGACATACTTTAATATCTATAATATTGGTATGTTTAAAATGGAGTTTTTAAAAATGAATGTTTAGTGATTAGTGAGTGAATGAGTGTCACCAGCCCTATTGCCTAACTTGAATGAGAATGAAATGTCACTTCATTCTTATTCCCATTGATGTTTCCAGCCAATAAGCTTGCAGGGTTTTGCCAAGAATGGTATTCAAATGCCAAACTGAAGCCCATTCCCATTCTCCGTGAATATAGAAAATAAGACCCCGGGACAGTCGTTTGCTCGTTATTAAGCGTCATACCTACTTGCTAATAATAGTTGCAGCTCTTTCAATAATCATCTTGCCAAGCTTTTTATCTATCATATATCTCATTCCCCTCAGCTGTCCTTAACCAGGATAACAACGGATTTTCGATTGTATCTGGTTCAGTATCAGCTGATGGATTAAGTATGTTTAGTTGCACTTGTGCCCATAATCTGAACAGTATTACTTCCACACAACTACACACATCAACATGGTCTAGGGATATATTAAACTTTTTTAAATAACATAAAAAGTACTGGTCTTACAAAAAAACTATTGATAACAGATTATAAAACCATTATTAAGTTCCTTTTATAAAATCAAATTTGTAGGTATATAAAAGGTTTTGTTTTAAGATGAAATTCGAATTCATTGAATTTCTTCCAAAGAAGTAAATTTTCACGAACTTCTTACTTAATTATAACTCCATAAATTTCTATAAATCTTTGTCAAACGCATCTCCGGTGTTAATTTAATCATGCCACGTAGACACTTGACCAGGAACGAAATGTTAAGAGCAGCGCACAGAAGACCTGAACGCATTACAACACGTGTATAGGACCGATTCATAGTAAATGCTGCACGTAGTCAACTAAATGTAACGGCGATGCAATTGGTTCAAAGGCTACAGAGAGAGTATGGTTTACTGGTAAGCGGTCAAACTTTGAGAAGACGACTGCATGAAGTCAACCTACGTGCTCGTAGGCCACTTCGGGTACGCTAAGAAGAGGCAATCGAGGAAGAAGATTACAATGGGCTATTGCACACCAAAAACTGGAACCATTCTCAATGGTCACTTGTGCTTTTCACTGATGAATCCAGGTTTGGATTTCATCCTGATTCGCGAAAAGTACGCGTTTGGAGAGAACCTGGACGTTGGAATCGACTGCAGCACTCACAACAAGTTCATGCATATCAAGGTGGCACGATTATGGTTTGGGCAGGAATTCGTCTCGGCGGTAGAACGGACCTCGTTTGGATACAAGGCAATATGACTGCTCTAAAATACCGAGATGAGGTGCTAGAGCCTGTAATCTTGCCCCTCAGACAGCAAATGGGACAAAATTTCCAGCTAATGCACGACAATGCCCGTCCACATACGGCGCGTATCGTTACAAGTTGGTTACAACAGCATGATATCCAAGCTTTACATTGGCCTGCACAATCCCCTGACTTAAATCCTATTGAGCATGCCTAGGATATGCTTCAGAGAAGAGCTCTTAGGAATTTCCCTGAAGATATTGTGCATGAAAACCAGCTTTTCTTGCATCTTAGCAGGACTTGGGACAGTATTCCGCAACAGGATATTGACACCCTTGTTTTGAGTATGCAGAACCGCTGCAGATGTGTCACGAGAGTCTTAGGTGGATCCACGGATTATTAATTTTAAGTTTTCAACGATTTTAATAAAAAAAATCGTTGTTTTGTTTAGGTTTTGATGCTTCAAAAATAAAGTTAAGATTGAAATTTTGTCTGAGTTTTTCTCTTCTTCTAAGTTTTTTTTAAAAATTATATTTATTAAAGTTTATTATCAGATTAGAAATGCTATTAAACAAGATTTATATTAATGTGTAGGTGTCTTAACAAAAAGTTAATAGAATTTTAGTTATTTAGGTTTAATTGAAATATCCCTAGACCATGTTGATGTGTGTATTATCCATATTTTCTACCGATATAAAAAAAGAGAAGGTACTCAATTCGACTATATTTTTTTTAATGTTTGTTACGAGTACCTCATAACTTTCGACTGGGTGAACCGATTCTCAAAATTCTTTTTTGTTTGAAAGCTGGTGCTTGCAGTGTGGTCCCATTTAAATTTCATCAATCATAAAATTCGGTCCAGTAGTTTTTAACTGAATAGAATGGAAGTCGGTATTACATTTTTGAAATTCTACTTGTACAGCACAATTACCGCAAAATTAAAGTTGTATTCCTTTGTTCCAGGCGAAACACTAATAGTGTGGTTCTGCTTGGACTATTTCTCCGACTTCTTGTACCTGGCGGATATCCTGTTCCACTTCCGAACGGGGTACCTTGAAGACGGGGTGCTTCAGACGGACGCGGGAAAGCTCCGGGCACACTACATGAACTCTACCATCTTCTACATCGACTGCCTCTGCCTGCTGCCGCTGGACTTCCTCTACCTCTCCATCGGCTTCAACTCGATCCTCCGATCGTTCCGTCTCGTCAAAATCTACCGCTTCTGGGCATTCATGGACCGCACGGAGCGGCATACGAACTATCCAAACCTGTTTAGATCGACAAGTTTAATACATTATTTGTTAGTGATATTCCATTGGAATGGGTGCTTGTACCATATAATATATAAAAACAATGGTTTCGGTAGTAAAAACTGGGTGTATCATGACACTGAAACGGCTGATGTGGTGAAACAGTATTTGCAAAGTTATTATTGGTGCACGTTGGCGCTCACGACGATAGGTAAGTCCATTTTAATTACTATAAGTAGTACTAGCATAAGTAGTTATAACCAAAGATAACTCTGTATCCCTGTGCTACCCTTTCCAGTGGCATTGAATAGTCTTTTAAGCTTTCTGTTATGTAAAGTACCTATGAGGAAATTAAAAAAATAGTGGCAGAATATCACTGATATGTTTCTAATCGCAAAGATCAAATATTTAATGGAGACACTGAACATATACCTACCTGAGTTTAATACTAATTCTAATTGTATTCTATTGTTAAATGTAGGTATGTCAGGTAATAGACACCCATCTCGCATACATTAAAGAAAACATACAAATCAAACCATAAATATCAATAAGTTAATATACAGTAAAAATATAATAATATAATGAAATACAAATTTTTACTAATCACGCAGTCAAATATAACAAGAATATTTTTCAATCAAAATAATCATAATATAATATTATGTATATTCATAATTAATCACAGTTTCAACCGTGGCGCACAGATTCAGTAATTTTTAAATTGAGGAATTTGACAAGTTTAAATCATGTTAGGGATAAGGTTTTCTATGTTCATCTACGTGGGCTTAGAGGGAAAGCTTTGGTTTAAAATAAAATTAGTTTGTAGAATATTTTGTTTTCACGTGTAAAACGTGAACACCAATGCAATTCGGTTGTTACAAAGGTCGCGTAACAAACCCAATAACTTTGGGTAGTTCATTACTATGCAGACCCTTTCGTGTGGGTCTCGTTATTTAGGTACCTGAAGGGGTGTCACTCTAGTAATTTTAGCATGCGGCATACCTACGTACAAAATAACAAAGCGCTTAGGTTAGGCTTATGTTACGAATCTACAAGTAGGTACTCTTATCTAATATTATGGTGTTGATTTAATGAAACACACAGTTGTTTTTGACAATAATAATAAATACTTAATAACAATCATTATGTTTTTCGTAAATCTTGAAAACGTCTTGGTTGTATAATGTATTGTATGATGATTTATCATATCTATTTTTGCAGCATATTATAATGTTTTGTGAAGTAATGTGAATGGAAACTTTGTGATTTGTGAGTTTGAATGTAGAAGGTAATATCCGAAACTATTAATCTGATTCTGAATTGTAGATTGTTGCACCATGCAGAAAGTAAAATATGAATGCACCGGGTGCTTATTTTCCTTATATATATATATATATATATATATATATATATATATATATATATACTTAATGTGAGGTGCATAATCTGCTATTCTTTCAACTACTGCAAGAAATTTTCGTGAGAGATAAAACTCCAGTTTCTTTTTCACCTCTTTCTCTTAGAAGTTTAATAATTAAAATTATTAGACACATAATTACGAATATAAAAGTAAGTTTAATGCTTTTACCAGGAACATTTATATTAGTTTGTTTATTTGGAACTGAATATCAAATGATGTAGATGGGCCTGGTTGACTCGACATAACCCACTGATTTTCTTTGGGCCCTTGAGAAATAGTCGAATGTGGTGATGATGAATGGTTTCATTTTATTGATTCCGTATAAACCAAGTAATTTAGTTCTATTTTCAATGGACTCCTCAATGTAGCCTAGCTTTGTACTTGGTCCAATTTCCACCCGGCGCGTGGCATGACGTTTTAGTTTAATCAAGTTTCCGCCAGAGCCGCCGTGCGATTCTCTAAGAGCAAACATCGTTGCATCCTTGACAACATCCGTAAAACTAATGAACAGGTGACAAGAAACGTTAGAAAAACAACCTTATGTACAAGGGCGATATCTCAAAAAGTATTTGATATCGGTGAGCTCGTCGACGAGCTCGTACACGAATCATTACAGAATCACACGGCTGTAAGTAGCGTCGCTGATGTTCGACAAAAGCTATGGCCCGTGTAGTCTTCTGGGTTTTCCAGATTATGCACATTGTCTCATTTATTAAGAGTCAGTAATGTCATGTCAGTAATTATTTTAGAGTACATACTCGATATATGGACCACAAAGAACACAAAGATGGCTTCATTTTCTTCGACAGCTCACTAAAATAAGCCAATGACAGGTTTTCCGAGAATGATTTCACTTAATGATTATTTTTTCATTCAGAACTTTAGTTCTCATACGCTTTCATGTACTTTATGCCGGATTTTTGCGGCAATAAGTTTTTCATAGCGTTTTTAGCTCCATTTTGAATTGCTTCTGGAGTTAGGAAAATTTCCGTATCACTTGAAGATTCCATTATTATGATAAAATTATGTATTACAGTTATTGGGTAAGAAATTGCACGCTCATATTTTTCAGTGAAACAGCAAAACAAAAAACAGAGCTGACTGAAACTGTTTACTTGCCCGCCTTTTTTCTATTTAATTTATTTATGGCCAGTTTTTTAAGCCAAGCAATATATCACTTCACACGCAAAGTCCATACGGCCGTCAAGTTGGCCAACCGAACGCATTGTAAGCCTAGGCTAGTTTTACTTTTTGTGACTGACATGTACCTCCTCTGGTCTAGCGATAAAATAGTGCATTAAAAGATTTCCATATAGTTTTTCTGCTCTTAAGCAACAAAGTGCCGCTTTATGCTGGACATGTACTGCAGTTATAATAGAATTGCAGTGTAGTTGGAAGAAAATGTCTTTTATTAATAGGCAGTTACATAACGATCGGTTTATTCTCAAGTTTATTATTATTTAGGTAAAGATGAAATTTCAGTAAGAAATAACCGAAAAATAAAAATAAAAAAAATTGGTTTACTCAATGGAAAGTTATGAGGTAACAAACATAAAAAAATACAGTCGAATTGAGTACCTCCTCCTCTTTGGAAGTCGGTAGAAAAATACATATCAAATGTCTGTTTTATCGACTGGCGCTATGTAAATGGTTTAAAATATGTGAATAGAATATATGGTATATTTTATTGTTTTATTGGAGTTCCTTATCTAATTATTTTATAAACATAACTGCAGCCACTGAAATATGCAAGTCCTTTTTAAATAATTACTTGTATCATCTACATACTAAATGAATAAAAAAGAAATACAAAAATGTTAAGCAAATGTTTTCTTGCCTTTTTATTTACGTTTATGTATATGAAATTGAGAAAAATAATCATAAAACTCTTCAAGATCTACATATTTCATTTTAACTTGTCCATATCTTCAATATTATATTAAATTCCCAATAATGTTATTCGTTTAATGTAATTATTTTAATGATGCGAATTTCAGTTTCTTTAAAATGACTTTACATTACATTTTTACTAATTTAGGTATATTATATTAATGCCCGGCTTACGCTGGCATAACAGCCAGTTAGCCGCGCGTGACTAAAAAGCTGATCAGCAAAAAGCTACTCAGCTGACGATCGTATTCACTACAAGGTGGATGAGTATACTATTTCAATTTCCATCAGGTGTTTGCGTTGTATATCAATAAATTACAGAATTCATCTTTTGTCTTTATTTAAATGCTTTCATGTTTCATATATCACGTGACATTATATCTTTTTAACTATAATTATTTTATTGACCTAGCGAGAGCAAAACACGAGCGATGCGTCTCTGCAAATTTTTCGATTTTAAGTTTTAAGGGTTTTGTTTTAAGTTGCGCGGTGAATATTTTTTCAGTTTAAGCTATGCAGACATAGTCACGAGGTCTACATTCGTGCGATTCTCTAATGATACGTCGTTGCGCTCGTCGACGAGCTCACCGATGTCAAATAACTAACTAAATAGTTGTTTTTCCAACGTTTTTTGTCATCTCGTCATTTGTTTCTCGGATGTCGTCAAAGATGCAACTATATTTGCTCTAAAGAATCACACGGCAGCTCACAGAGCTACTACATTTGATTAGATTGTCTGAAAATCGAAATTTTATCCATTTCTGTTAGACGTGATGTATATACGTATGTGCAAATTTGCAAATATAGTGTGTAGGATTCCTTTAACAAAACAATAATAATGCACCTTGTAGGTGCGATTCTCAAAGAGCAAACATCGTTGCATCTTTGACGACATCCGTGAAACAAATGAAGAGATGACAAGAAACGTTGGAAAAAGCAACCTTATGTACAAGGACGAAGTATTTGTACATCGTGAGCTCGTGGACGAGTTCGTCGACGAATCATTACAGAATCGCACGCTGATCTGACAAGTAATGGAGGTAGAGAGAGAGAGAGAGAGAGAGAGAGAGAGAGAGAGAGAGAGAGAGAGAGAGAGAGAGAGAGATTATAGAGCTCTGGTACGGCTACCAAGGACTGCTTAGTAAGATCTAACTGTATACGAGTTTGAATTTGTTAAAGATCTACATGTGTATCTGTAATGCACCTATAATGACAGGTTGTAAAGATAGGTACCTAATTAATTCCATTGTTTATTTGTAGCTTAAAATGATGTAATTGCAGTATGTAATAAATGATATTTTCAACAAGCACGCGATCAGGTCATTGAGTACCTCTTCTTATATATTCCTCAAGTTTTTAATATGCCTTCTGCTACTGTGGAAATTCAAAGTTATTTACATATAAATTTTGCGATTATCAAATAATTAAATCAAACAACTTTATATGACCATGATCACTAAAAAATGTGGAATAACATTTTGCGCTATCTTAACTGAGTACAGTTACATAGTTTCAATTATATTTGATATTGTGCAGTACGATGCTGGCTTAGCCTACCTACGGGTCTAGTGTTTCCAAATTATGAGGTATCTTCGGTATGAATGAAATTCCAAAACATTTCGATAATATAGCACAGGCGCCGGCAGAGCGGGGTTGCGGGCGAGCGTACGAGCGTTATCTGACATTACGAATCTAACCGAGCTAATGCCTGCCCCGCGACCCCGCTCGGCCCTCATCTTTAGCAACGAGTTTATTAAAATAGCTGCTACATAGGTATATATCACTTTTATCGTGCACAGATATTATAATGCCTTTTTACGAATTATTAATTTTATTTATTAATTTAGTTATTCAATTGGTATTTTGATTGTACTAAGAATTGATCAAAATATGGTAAGTCACATAATCAATAAAAATATCTTGACCGAAATTTTCGTCAATATTAAACATTTTGAAATGTACTTAATTTTGTTTTTCTTTACGTATATTTTTGACATTTTTACACAGATATTTTGACAGTTTTATTTACGTGATAGAGTACAGTCGAGTATTTCGACCTTCTGGGGTACTTCTTCATAGAGGATTGGCGCAACCGACTGCGTCCGCACTTAATGTGCATGCGTGTGCAAGGACGGACGCAGCCGGGTGCGTGAATATTGAATAAAGACGTGACCCGGACGGTCACGAATCTGGTCAATATAAAATAGTTATACTTTCACATTAGTGTTTCTATCTAAGAGCTCAAGTTACTTTATGATATTTTGTCTCATATAAAAAGTGTCAAAAAGCTACGACTGAACCAAAACTTTTCCTGTATTTTGTGCCTAAGGTATATATAAATAAGGCCTGAAATAGGTACGCTAACGCTACTTCCTTTAGCGCCATTTGCCAGTCACTTCTGAAGAACTCAGAAGTTTAAGTTCGTATTTGACAGCTAAACCCAATAAATTTATTTAAATTGCCTTGTTTATTCGAAACTTCGCCTTTATGTGAACAAAGTTTATATTGAGACTCGATAAGTGGCATTACTTTTAAAGTAGGGTGTTTTATCACATAGTTAATTCTTCTCTCAAAACAATCTTGCTCTTTGTCTATTAAAAGGAGAAAAGGAGAAGCCCATCTAATTGCGCATGGGAGGTAATGATATGAAAACCAGTCTATAGGTAGGTGTTTATGGTTTTTAATTTGTATCTGTCCCATTGTTACACCATAAGTTTGTACTTATAACCTTCTATATAATATATGCAAAGTCTTGGTCGTATGTTTTCAATTCCCATTGAACGCCACATATCTCTACATATAATAAAACTGTAGAGTTCGAATTTCTGCACAATGAAACGCTGGCGGGTCAGCTATTTGTGAAATAAAGTATTTACTAATGCTGGTGATACATTAAAGAGAATCCTCAAAGTAATAAAAAGGGTAGAGAGAGGTTCAAGAAGTTACAGAAAATGTATCTGTAGGATCACTTTCCGGATAAAAATCTACGAACAGTTAATTAAGTGCGTTCGACATCAACAAAAGCCAGTCGTAAGACTCGTAGGCTGAAGTTTCGCCGAAGTGGCCGCGAGTACTCCCCGATGGGAATATCTTATAAATAAAATGGATAGCCGAGTATTTACTTTAACTCGCTCTTCTTGTTGCGAAGTGCCGAAAAGTTTGGGCTCCTGTTTTGACTATTATCTGGTATCGTAATTTTGCTCGATAACAGCTTGAGAAGTTTATATACTAAAGGGAATTCATTTAGTAGTGTTGTAGCTATAAGTACACCACTAATGTAGTGTTTTATAATAGTTATGAGATGGGCAATTCTAATGTTGAGTACCGCACTTGTCCATGATAGTCGCAGTAGCACCCAGAACTTGGAACTGTCATTTTTATACCATTATTCCTATAAAGCACTATGCCTGCTTAGCGATACCAAACATTGCAATTTTCAGTCTCCATACGACGGTTAATCTTTCAAATTGCCCAGACACTTGCTATTAAATTGCAAACACACGTTCTTTGCTCCAAATGTTTATATTTTATAACATGATTTAACATGTTAATAGATTACTATTATTTTATAAACTCTAACTTGGTATAATACTACTTTTATACTACAGTTTGTTTTTATTATTAGTATCATTTTTATTGGAATGAAATATTTTGTGATTATATGAATTTAATAATTATTTGTGTACTATTACTTTTGGAACTGTCATTTTTATACCATTATTCCTATAAAGCACTACGCCTGCTTAGCGATACCAAACATTGCAATTTTCAGTCTCCATATGACGGTTAATCTTTCAAATTACCCAGACACTTCCTATTAAATTGCAAACACACGTTCTTTGCTCCAAATGTTTATATTTTATAACATGATTTAACTTGTTAATAATTTACTATTATTTTATAAACTCTAACTTGGTATAATACTACTTTTATACTACAGTTTGTTTTTATTATTAGTATCATTTTTATTGGAATTAAATATTTTGTGTTTATATGAATTTAATAATTATTTGTGTACTATTACTTTTATTGGCATGTTTGTATTTGTTTGATTTGACTCTGATTGTGATTTTGATCTTATTATACCACACACGTAAAAGTTCCTGGAAAAGTAGGTTGATTTCTGCGAAATCTATTGTATTATTGGCCAAATATCGCGACTCAACGGGAATCAGATAGAGTTGAATTCTCTTAAACTCGGACCTCGAGCCTCGGTGGTTTAGTTGGTCATGGCGTCTGACACGAATTGTCAGAAGACGGGATCCAAATCCCGTCCAGGATGTGAATTTTTCTCTCTAAAATTGCAAAGTTAGGAACTGTAGTTTTGGGCACTGCACTACGCTGCTTTCCCTGATACATTGGTTTTTGATTGTCTTTTGCTCAGTTATTTTAATCTGTCCAAATCAGCAAGCCTCATTAGAGGCAAGGTTCATTCATAAATCTATTGTTATTTTTTGTCCTGATGCGGACAGATTAATGACTACAGTGCCCTTCACACCCTAACACAATAATGATTGCACACTATTGAATGGTGGTACCAGCCAAGACGGCTGCTTGCATTAAGGGCCTACTGTTTTGTACAAAACGTTATACTGGTCATCTTTTTTAGATCTTTAAGCTATTTGCTATCTCTTGTATACGAGTTTAAGTGTCGAATCTGGGATGATGACCCATCTTGCTTTGAGCATTAAGAACTGCAATACCGTGCAGATCTTAATGCTCAAAGCAACTGGTGACACTACGACTGATGACAGATGTTGTGGGTCACGATCACTAGTAGTGCTTTTAAGTGACTATGTCGTCTCATCACTTGATCAGTAAAAAATACCCAGGACATTTTTATTTTAAGGTACCTACAGTCGCGTTCAAAAGTTCATTTGTTGTGTATGTTTTACAGGTAACCGAGTTTGCTTAGAATTACCCAAGATGTTGGATAATGTCTGAATAAGGACAATATTTCATTTGATTTCGGTGTTTACCTATATAGGAAGTTTATCTAATGCTAACTGGGGTAGTGAAGAGCAATATTTCTATTTATACCTTGTGTAGTGTTACGCTGTAGCATTCGTAAACCTACAGGTTTAAATGGGTAAAAGCCGAATACAAATTTATTAAATTATTATTCAGACCCCCAAAGTACATGGTTAGAGGTAAGTAAACCCGGGTAAATCTAGATATACCCGTTATTACGTCATTACCATTATACACATATGTACACACACCCGTATTCGTAGCACTTAGTCAAGGGTGCATTCATTAATTATAAATACTGCGTACCTACTTAACTACTTACTCTTCCTTCACTAACAACGTAGAAACACTTAGAATTATAAATGAGCTCGAATCCTTAACTTGAATACCTACTGCAACTTATTTATTACTTACTATTACTTGATCTCGTACTACAGGTATAAGCAATAACTTAGTAAGTGCTCTAAAACATACTGTGCTGTAACTTAACGGTACAAATAAAATACAAAGTAGCAAACTTTGTGAAGTGTGTCTTAAATTAACTATTTTATTTCTAAACCTGCTTACAAAGTGAGGGTTCTTTGCTTACAAAGTGAGGGTTCTTCTTACAAAGTGAGAATTCTGCTTACAAAGTTTGGATTCTGCTTACAAAGTGAGGGTTCTCGCTGGCTGAATTATATACATGTAACTTATTATCACACGTTATTTATACTTTCTATAAAATGTTGGTGAATCATAAAAAAATATCAATGACATCTCTTCTTGCTTCCGTTACACTAAAATTCTATTATATGCAGCTGATATGAAAATACTTCACTAAATTAAGACAAGTGTTGATACATCTGGTCTCCAAGAAGACCTGCATCGTTTCCAAAACGATTGTCTCCTTAATAAACTCGACCTAAATGTTACCAAATGCTACGTATGCACTTTCACTCGTAAACCTAAACCTTGAAATTTTAGAGAAAAATTCACATCCTCGGACGGGATTTGAACCCGCGTCTTCTGACTCTCCGTGTCAGACGCCATTGACCAACTAGGCCACCGAGAATCTGGTCCGAGCATCGAATTTTAACTCTCTATTTCACTAACCGTCTTGCGGGGACGGAGCGACGTCTATTGGACAGTTAACAGTACCATCCAACCGAAAGAAGCATTATTTAGAAATACTTGAACTTTCGCATTGACATCGCAACCCTTGTTATTTTTATAGTATTACTGCTTAAGCAGGCGTTAGTGCTTTGAAAAGTAATACTTAAGTTTTAAGGATTTCTGTAGAGTTTTCTTCTATAAAAACTTTTAAAATGTTGTACTGCTCATCATGAACCTATTAAAAAAGTCGGAAAGATTCTCGCTAACAAAACACTGTGTCACTCAGAGTCGGCCAGCTTTCTGTACGTACAGGCCGGCACGCACACATTCACACATCAGTCAGCCATTACGCGGGCAAACGCAACACAGTCGGCACATCTACGCTGTGAAAAAACCAGAAGGTCTTGTGTGGTAAAGTGGTGTAAAAAGCGTAGTTACCAAAAGAAAAAAAAACAGGAATCATGTTTCGTAAATGAATAATTCAATGACTTAGTTTCTGAGTTATACATTAAAATCAATATTCATTCTTTATAATTAGAGCTGTGAACTTTTTGTTATATAAATAAATACTTAGCAGAGTATTAGTAGTAGCATTACAAAATAACAAGGCTTTCACATTAAAAAGCGAAATTAGGTTGTTATCATAGCAGGAAGAGATTTGATGAGTAAAGTTTAGAGATTACGGAAATACCACCGAGTCAAGCATGGATTGTAGATATAATAAAATATCATTGGGCAACTTAATAGAAAATCTATACCCACGACCTACAGAAAAGAAATACGGTATAGGATGTTTAGATAAACTTCTCTAGCTAACGAATATTTTATGTCGCATTAACGCTGGTAATGGAATTCAGACCTTAAACTATAAATAAAAATGAAATATCACGGTAAATGCGAAATTTATACATTTTTATCGGTTTATTGTTAATGGGTAAAAAATTAAATTAGTAAAAATTTAACAAGTATAAAAAGTAAATAAGAAATACTTTTAAGTTTCATTTAATATGATCAATGTCATGAGAAAGAATGGTATTGTCTAAAAACTCCACAGGTGCATCTATTTGCTCTTGATGTCTGGCCCAAGCCAAAAAAATTACTATACGCTGGCTATGCGCGCAGCATCCAATAATGCGCCGGCCGTAAATAAATACAAAAGCAATAGTAACCTTCGATAGTAATTTGTTTTATCCACACATTTATATATTAAAATGTTAAAATAATACTGATTTTTAGTGTTCCATAGCTTAAAAGGAAAAGCAACCCGTCTGTCTGTCAATACTCTTATTCTCAGGAACGCGTATATAGAGGTATAAGTTGAAATGTATATGAAATACTCCCGAGTGTTTAATTTAAATTCTAATAAAAATTTGATTACTGTTAATCGAAATACTTGGGCCTACGGTCTTTTTCATCTGTAAAAAAAACCACAAATGATTGAACTGATATGTCACATATTTACGCATATTTTGCGATTTCACAAGGGAATCAAAAACTATCGACTACTACCCGTTTAAGAACATGAAGTTTAGATATAAGTTAATTTTTTTTAAATCCTACTGTACTTATAAAGAAAAACAACTGAATACCGTAAATATGTTAGTTGAAAAGACATACAAAGCGTATTTACTATCACAAACATGTTTGTGGTTATCAATAGTCGTGTCTAGGGCTCGAACGGCAAATTTAAGTTTGTCCTTTAACATAGTCGTCTTTTAGTTATAGTAATAATGTTAGGAGCTTTCTTAATGTACGGAACCCTCGCTGCGCGAGTCCAACTCGCACTTGGCCGGTTTTTTATTTATATTTTACCTTTTATTCCCCTGGTTCAAAAAAGACTCTACGAAATAACTATTACTATTACTATATACTAATAAAGAACTATGTGAAATTAGGTATTTAAATTGTGAAATAATATTTAACAATTTAATAAACTAATCTGGTTGTTGTAGGAATACTGTCGTTACCTGGGTCAGATGTTACCCAATGACCTTTGACAGTAATTATCGATAAAATAGCGCGGTATTACTATTCCGGCTAAATCAATAGAGATTCGATAAAGTACGAAAGATAAAATTACAAGTTTATCGAACCGACATCCACTACAGCATCTACTGATATATTGTTTTTAACGTGTTTCTTCTTTGTTTTTAGTGTGGTTGAAATATCTAACTTGTGTCTATATTAATTTCCAATTTTAATATTAGGACTGCGAACGTAAGTCTAAACCGATGAATGCCGTTCGCATAAATTACTATCATACTCAGTTTTAGAGATACAGAATATGTGTTTTCTAAGACATGAGATTGTTACCGTCAAAAGACATCAAAACTAGTGCATGTAATGGCGCTGATGGTTTTTTATTTTATCGCAATTGGTTTGTTATTTTTCTATTTTACAATACTTCACTCCACAGACATTAGGATCCGTGCTTTTTTTAATTTTTCAAATTTTATTGAAAACTTTTATTTTATAACGACAACATAACATGCTCATTTAAAGAACATAGGACTACTTGTTTTGTAAAACACTTAACTAGGACTTTTAAAAGACACTTAATTTCAACAGGTTGGATTTAACTAAGTATTAGATAAACTACATGGACTTATGTTACTTTGGTTTTTTGGTTGGAGGTCAACGATGTCAAATACTTTATGAGACATTGCTTTTGTTCACAAGGTTGTTTTTCCAACGTTTCTTGTCATCTCGTCATTTGTTTCACGGATGTTATCAATGATGCGACGATGTTTGCTCAGAATCGCACGGCAGACCAGTCTGCGTAGGCAGCACCCGTTCACGAGTTGACAACCGAAAAGTATACAACTGGTCGCCTCCCAACATTCACCTTTCAAATGTAAACTTAAAAAAATTATATTCATTTGGCGATGTAATGAAGTAAATCACTTTTATTATTCTAATTTATATTGACACTTTACTTTTTGTATGTATTGTATTTGTATTTTGTATGTATATAAAATAAAATATTCATTTATTGCCTATGTACATGTTAAAAGTACTTATTACAATAGTATTATAAAAATAGTTTTACTTAAGGCAAAAGGTATGTGTTCAGCATTATGCAGCGCAGCGTGCATGAAGTACGTGCGCTACGCTGTTTTTCAGCATAAACCTACTGGGACGGATGTTTGCCGAGAGTTAAGGATGATAAAAGCGGATCACAATTGAAATATATATATATGTAAAGAAACAACTGATTCACAATAGAAGTTATATACAAATTATACAGTACAATACTAAATACTTACAGAAAATAATAATAATAATAATACTTAATAACAAACTGTGTATGTTTAATTATACTTATAACATTTATAGTTTAAAGACAAAGTAGGATAAACAGCAGTTAAAAAATACATAATACAATACATTTATATTAGTACCTAAATCGAAGCCTTACCAACAGTATAGTATTTTAGCTTCAGTGTGATGTGTATGTCCGTGATGCCAGTCAAAAGAATAGACATTACAAAATAATTCCTCTTGAGTAACATCAGTCTATGTAAACCGATAGTATCACAATAAAAAGATTACGTACGTATAACCATCGTATACATAGAGAAAAGGTGCTGGTATTCCCTATGGCATCGTATGGAGACGGAGCGACATGCATTGAATAGTTGCATTTTTTTTTGGTCTCGCTAAGTAGACGTTAATGAAACATTTAAAAAATACATTATTTATTGTACCAGTGATTGTGTTTGGCAGCGTAGGTACTTATATTAAAATCGTTAGTTTTGCTGCAATGGTGGTTGATAATGTGATCATAAAAACACGTCTATTTCTAAAATTCGGAGTGTTTATAGTTTTGCGTCCTGCCTTTTACATAAAAGCCTAAATACAATACATGGTATATCCTAAAGTTAACTCTTGCATTATTGACCATGTCAGTTTAAAAACTTCAATCAATATTAAATTCGATCAATTCGTATTCTACTACGAAGTTAAGTTCAAGTAACTCTGATAAAAGTAGGACTTTTCCTTATTTGGATTTGCTAAAACTATATTAACCGATCAAGGTACTTGTTTCACTTCAGAATTATTTAAACAACTAACCGAAATTTTAAAAGTAAAAAATCTGTTTTTATCCCCTTATCATCCTCAAACCAATGGTGCACTAGAACGATCTCATGCGACCCTTAAAGAGTATTTAAGGTCATTTGTTAATGACAATCAAGATGATTGGCATTGTTATCTCGCTACTGCTATCTTATCATACAATACAACTCCACATCGTACTACTCAGTACACACCTTTTGAATTACTATATACCACTATATACTATATACGGTTATAAACCGTCGATACCTAGTAGTGTATATGGATCTAGTGACAACACTACTTACCAAGAGTATATTCGTCCATTGCAGTATCGAATGAAATATTCACGTGAAAAAGCCAAGGACAGGTCAAGGATCAGTCATGATTCAAAGAGAAAATCAGAGAATAGATTTGTATGGTGAAGACTCCAAAGTACTAAAGTAACTAGGTACCAGTCTGTACTAGATACTAGCGGATATTTCTTCTAAATTAAAGTTCGTTACATAATACCCCGTGATTTATTCGTTCAGGTCAACAGCATGATAAAAACATGAGTACCTAATCTACTGTTGCATACTGTGTCGACTCCATGTAAATAAGTTATCTAATACCATCTATTCAAATTCGAACCCATGGAAACACAACACAATGAGAATCATTTTTCATTTCGCCTTTGACATGCCTTCCATATTTTACGTTATTATTATGTGGGTTAACCTAACCTTACCTATTTCATTATACCCCATTGTCATAGAAACCCCAAAAAACTACGGGGCCGTGACGCACCTACCTACCTACGTATAAGACCTACTTGACCCATCGCGGTTTTGCGTTGTTTACACCGCCTCAAACCTGCGCTGACTATTATTTGATCACTATCAATATATACTATGAGAATTAAATATAGAAAAATGTTCCATCGAGTAGTAATTTTAAACGCGGTTTCAACCAGCTTATAATTTTAATGGGTATTCTTATATGCACTTTAACCATGTATTGAAAATGTAAGAAATAAATAAAAAGACAAGCCCGCTGAGTCTCTTGCCGGATCTTTTCAGTCGTGGCTGCGTTTCAGTCCGGTTGTAGATTTAAGGAAAATAAATGTAAAATGACAATTTGTAAGTGCCCCCGTAGTATCAGAATAAATGATTTGATTTGAACCATTAATTTTGAGCGCATCAAATCAATGTAGGTACCGTAGGAATAATTTTCCAGTTTGGAAAGTACTGCACTTATACACAATACCATTCCATCTATATGCTCTTAATTTAAGCCAAATCATTTAACAGCCTTGACGTGAAATTATAAAAATAAAGTTTCTGTCTCAATATTATTAGTATGTTTAACAATCAGCCTCCGTTTATATATAACATCATTGATATTTAATAAATAAAGCCACACAGATCAACTTCCGTGCTATGTTTTTATGTTAATAAACATAATTTATATTCATCATATTCCGCTTTAAATTGCATTCGTGGCAAAATACACGCGTGAAGGTGAATACAATCATTTTGGGATTCGAATAAATACATTTTCAATTCAAGTGTAGTTTCCAATATGGCAGGAAAATGTTCTCTGAAGTTTGACCGAATCTCTGGGGTGAACTATTTACGAAACCGATGTTTACATTATCGTTTACCTAGCTGTGCGTATCAGACCGTAGATAACTATTGGCATAAAAGAGATCTAACTATCACTACACGCTCTTAAACATAATATTATATACTTCAAATAAATTGATTTTGAAACTAAACTACTGGATAATGATACTGCAAGCGATATGTAAGTTTTAATTGTGGTGTCGATAAAATTATGAAAGTATATTGCATAGATTTTTAAACTGTAAATATATATTTTTGTTTAAAATATTCATTGGATGAAAAGAAAATACTATTTTACAATTATATTTTTACAAAATATAGATTGGAGGTAGATGTATACTGCAAACATTTTTCTCTACAATAGGTAATAATAAGAATAAATTATTTATTTCCAAAAGTTAACAAACACAGTAGGTACACTATTACATATATTCGAAATTGCAACATCAAGCATTTTAAGGTTACTGGTAAGTTGCAAACTTGGCAAGATCCTGTGTACTGGGGCTCAGAGAGCGAATAAACAGAAAGTGAAACGTGATCAATTTCTTATCAGAACATCACAAGTACATAAGTGGTTATATAAACAGTGAAACTACATGGCAATAAACAAATGAAAATCAACTTATTCAATAGCTCACTGCTCATTTTTATTAATTGCATCAATTAACAAGATGGGCCTAGTGGTGTTAAATTCCAAGACTACTAGACTTTGCATTTACCATCACTAGGCATCTCAACGTCACACACAAATCTTTCAAGCTCTGAGCTCGTCACTTCAAAGCATAGTTTCTTCTATCTTGCTACAGGATGCCGTTCAACCCTTACCACCGTAATAATTTTATTGCACACTATATATTGCTTGAAGACAGAATATCGACCAATATATTTGTACACACCAAGATTGACTTCTTAATGAGTTATTTGCATAGTCCAACTTGTATACTACTGTTGACTCACTATATATACTTCAATGAACGTGGGCGACTCGGCCACCAAGTTTTTAACAAGTTTCCACACTAACAACCTTTTTTTTATATCCTCAATCATATTATTCATGAAGCACATCCAGTGTTTGCACCAACGTCCACTTATGAACCCCGTGTTTCTTAGTAAATTACTTCACGAAGCAGCCAATCGGGAACCTTTCGCTTTAAAACGAACACAGATAAAAATATTGTGGCCGGGAGCTCCCTCGTCTCGAGCGCCATCGAGTTGAAGTGTCTACGTGGGTGGCACCACTCTACACTGAACTGAGATATCTCAGGAATAGGGATGCATACATGACATGCATATCGATAATTTCATCGGATTTCACAAGCTATGCAACTTGCATTGAGGCCGCACGAAAGCTCACGGTCACATACTTATTCTTTTTTTATTGGTTTACCAACAGACTGATACAGTTTATAAATAACTTAATTAACATGTTATAGTGATTAGGAGTCATATGTAACAATCCAATTAAAGGTAAACCCAGCATGATTCTATACAATATGGATTAGTCTACCACTCTCTGAACCCTGTACTGAAGTACAGTAAAAATTTAATATATAAACCAAATTAAAACAAAATCCGAAAACTACCCTACGAGTAACGTACGGGGAGTACGGGGGTAAGAGCATCAATGGCTCTTTTCTTAAACAAAATAAGGGATCCATCCAGAATATCTATGTTATTCTCCAGCCAAAGTTGATTACTCAGCCGGCAATGCGATGGCGATGCGGAATGATTAGACATACGTACATGCCCAATATTATACTTTTTTTAGAAGGCATTTTTATAACAAAATACAAGATTACTAGCAAGAAACTGTCAAACAGTTTTTTTCTAAATGTATTAAGTTTCTTGCTTAGCGACCACAATGCAAATATAAAGATAAATGTAAATTATTATTCTTAACATGTTTTAATTATTTTCCAACATCTTATCATTTTTTGATTTAACGGCCCGGTAAAGTTGAAACCTAATATTTAACATGGTTCTGTGGGCGCTACAAGTCGGGTAATACTAGTTCTGCTAGTGTGTATAAAATCTTGATGTTCAAACATTGGATAATGTAAATACAGGCCGATATGCATTTCTCTCGCCAGACCAAAATGTAGCATGTAAATCTGTAGGTAGCGTTCCGCGCAACTCTCATAGAACATGTTGCACATACTCTTTAATTCACAAATAATCACAATTGGGAGACAAAACTTTATTTATATGAAATGTGAAAACAGATAAATAATGTTCAAACTTACAGAGCGGCCGGTCTTTCTGTCTTTGCGAGAACAGGAAAGGTTAAAAGTTTGAACAGGCTATCTGTCTTGCATGCAGAACACTAAACAACTATCTGTATTGGTCCAGAACTAAAACATTGTAATTAAATCCAATTAACGATACCGATTGTTACTTTGGAGAAACTCTGTTAACGTTAATAAAGTAGGTATTTATAATGCATAAAAAATGCAGCATAGTACTAACAGGAGCTAAGCAAAAACAAAATTGTTTGCCAATATTTAAACAACTAGCTGCAATCCGCGGTTTCACCCGCGTAAAGTATCCTATGTGACAATCCTAAGCCTCATCAAAATTGGCCTAGCCGTTTAAGCGTGAAAGAGCAACAAACATCCATGCATCCATCTAAACTTTCACATTTATAATATTAGTGGGATTAGTAGGATTGAAATTGCTTCCTTTAGCATCGATGTATATTTTAGAGGCATGCCTATTTGTTAAACGGAACTTGAATAACTTTGACATAAAAACTACATGTAAACCAGGGAAAACTCGCAGGAATCATTTAGTGTTTATTTAATATTATTACATAATTTAAGTATTTATGTAATGTACGAGTACACTCAATTATTCAATCATTTGCCAGATACAATTAAAGTTATGATATTTAGAAAATTTTAAAACAATTTGATGAAACTACTACTTAACAAATGCTATTATAAAATTGTCATTTTTTTAAATGACATTAATTGTATCTATATTTCTATTTATTATTATTATACAACTCGCATGTATGTAACATTGTATGCCCAAGAGGGTAGCTGTTGATACTTTTAACTTTTTTAATAACATGTAACAATAAACGATTAGCATTTATGATTTAATAACTTGCAAAATATTTTGTATATTTAACTAAGGCCCGTGAATAGAACCGGTAGCAACCCCCTTACCTTTTTCCAAACGCCGTGATTGTTCAATTTGTTTATGGTTTATTGATATTATGTTTATAAATATATGTTGTCGTTACATCGGGATCCCTTTTTTTCGAATATTTTTTTTTCTAATTTAATTTGACATAACGAGTTACGCATATTTTTGTTCGTGCAATGCAATATTTTGATCCAATACGAGCAATATTTTGACATAATTGTTTGTTATTTCAGTAAGCACAAATGTAGTCTAGGCTAATAGTTTTTGCCCTAATTTTGATTTGTATATAATTATAAGGCATATGCCTTATAATATTATTTAAAGTATATTCGTCTAATAGTTATTAGGTATAAAGTTCTAAAGGGAAATATACTCTAGTTAATTATACGTATTGTGTAACAGAAGTTTAGTGTGCGGCGGCCTAAGCCGCCAACATGTTTCTTTTATATACGAAAAGTATTTTATTAAATGCAAACACATTATTTCCATATGTTACTTTTTCTCTTATTATGCTTAAATATCATTATTTGTAAGTAAATATAGGCTTTACTATAGTATGCTTTTATAGTATAAAATTGTGTCTTAAAAGTTATTCCAAATTAATATTGTGCGTAACTACTATTAGGATAAGTAAAAGTATGCCCTGTTAAATTATGTAAAAAAATGTTATACAAAAAATAGGGAACCTGTTACGTCCCTAGGCTCGGCAATAAATCTCTCAATTAGAGAGCACTGCAACTAGGCGATGTAAACGTAATTGAAAAATTGGTAAACTGTGGAAGGAAATTATTTGATGCCATCTCTAGCTGCTCAGGATATAAGTATTTGTAGATAAAAGTATTGTGTTAAAAAAGGACCTGAAACAGGAGCCAATATTTAGATTCTGAATAATTATTTCATGCCGGGTCCTTTTCATACAGTCCGATATCAAAAAGGAGCCCATGTAGGGGCCTACGTATACAAAAAATAACATTTGTGTTGTAAAAAAGAGAAAAAAGGTCATATTAAATATTCGCCAAGCGTTTGTTTATTTTGTTGTGGATTTGGCGCAGTAGTTGAAGTTTCAATACATGATCATATATACCTGCTACATTATGCACCGGTAATAAAGTAACTTTAAAATATATTGTTTCTATAAATATTCTATAAGTGTCAGACTACGACAAATACTTATTCGTGTCGTTTAGGACGTTATTACCTAGTGTTTTAAACCTTTAAAAGTCTACGTAGAACTGTACTATAGGTACGCTCGTTACCTCGACACAGAGTTCTTGTGTCTCATTGTCTTATCATTATTCATGTTTCCAAGATATTAATGCTGGCACAAGACTGCCTTGCGGCAGATTATCTGGCAAATATCTCATCTTATCATCATCATTTCAGCCGTAGGACGTTCATTGCTGAACATATGCCAGCCCTATTTCTAAAATGAAGCGGCATGCATCTTAAATGGTTTTAAAATTTTCCGAAATCTGATAAAGAATCTGGGATATTTACAATAACCTACAGTATTTTAAAACAAAAGACCTCTTCCGACCAACATAAACAAAACACGAGATTTAATTAACCCTCTTTTTCAATATATCGTGTTGCTATCATAATGTTAATTAGGTTTAATAACACAGCAGCGGAATGAGAACAGGCGCGGAAGGGAGTCGCAACTTCGCCGGAGGTTGACACTTTCCGCTCGTAAATACGGATAATTGCAGGAAAGATACTGTCGCTGGCTTATATCGTTAATACGGATTATGTTATACGTCGACTTTGCTAACTTTTATGCATTTTCGCACTAAAACACAGATTTCATTAAGCAAAAAGTTTTCCTTTTATCCTGCAAGAAGTTATGTCGCAACTGCGAATATATCACTCTGGTAACAACACACATGGTACAATGAAACATTTACAAAAGTTATTCCTTTCAGTTAACGGGTCTGATAATTACTTTTATAGCTGTAATCAACGATAAAACGAAAGAAAAAAAAATCTGCTGAGTTCTAGACACATTCTATCAAATATAGTGCCTACATGTACATTTTGTTTTTGTAAATTTAAGGCTTTTTATTCATTATTTTTTATTTAGTAAGGAAGAAAAAATGAAAGAAAGTAAGAAAAAATTTACATTATTTTAAAAAAAAATATTTAAAAATTTAAAATATACATCACATACACGTAACATTACAGTCCAATGTAACTGACTTAATTCACATACGAGTACATTTTGCAGTGTTGAGTAATGTCATGAATTTAGATCCCGATTCAGCTTGTATTTTTAGACCTTAGTTACTGACTTTCAGTCGGAACCCATTACATTCACACAAATCAGGACACAATATAATAAGAAAATATAATACTACTCACATTAACACAAATTACCTATCCCTTTATCAGTAGTCGCGTAGTCACAGGGACAGTACCTACAAAACGGTCAATGAATGTGTCTAAAACTCAGCAGGCCTAC
This sequence comes from Selenia dentaria, assembly GCA_917880725.1. Taxonomy (NCBI): domain Eukaryota; kingdom Metazoa; phylum Arthropoda; class Insecta; order Lepidoptera; family Geometridae; genus Selenia; species Selenia dentaria. The sequence continues at coordinate 20,417,488 of OU862879.1, forward strand.
GATTAAAAATATGGTATGTAAATTAATGTACAAATCCCTAAAACAACGAAAAAGACAATGCAAAGCAATGAATTACTGCATTTTCGTTCGATTCATTATAACAGATGCTTTGTGAATGCACTACTTACTTCCTGATGGGTATGTGCATGTGGACAGAATAAGATTATATCGATTCCTCGGGAACTTTATAGTACGTGTGTTCATTTTAGATATAAGTTATCTCTATTCTATATTTTATCCAAATCTGTTGAACCATTTCAGTGTGAACAAGTAACGAACATACACACTCACACTCTCATATCATCACTCACTGACATCTTCTTTTTTGAAACACCCACAAAAGATCTTCAGGTCCCAAAATAGGCGGAGCCTGTAATAAGGCACAAACATATTATGGACACAAATGTTTGACCTGTCCAGGGATCGAACCCGCGACCAGCTGCTCGGATAATAGGGTTGCTACCAACTGTGCTAACCGGCCAGTGGAACATTCGATCTTCAGTGTTATGTTCAGTATAATTCTGAAGCCCATTTCATATGAATCTCTTTGATTTTTGAACACATTATATTATTTACATCATGGGTGTAAATATAATTAGGTAATTAAACTGTGGTTTAATTACATGTTACGTAAAGTTAACGGCCCGGTAAAATTGAAACCCAATATTTAACATGGTTCCGTAGGCGCTACAAGTCGGGTAATACTAGTTCTGCTAGTTTCTATAAAATCTTGATGTTCAAACATTGGATAATGTAAATACAGGCCGATATGCATTTCTCTCGCCAGATCAAAATGTAGCATGTAAATCTGTAGTTAGCGTTTCGCACACACTCTCATAGAACATGTTGCACAAACTCTGTAATTCCACAAATAATCACAATTGGGAGACAAAACTTTATTTATATGAAATGTGAAAACAGATAAATAATGTTCAAACTTACAGAGCGGCCGGTCTTTCTGTCTTTGCGAGAACAGGAAAGGTTAAAAGTTTGAACAGGCTATCTGTCTTGCATGCAGAACACTAAACAACTATTAGTATTGGTCCAGAACTAAAACATTGTAATTAAATCCAATTTACGATACAGATTGTTACTTTGCGGAAACTCTGTTAACGTTAATAAAGTATATGAGTATAGGTATTTATAATGCATAAAAAATGCAGCATAGTACTAACAGGAGCAAGGCAAAAACAAAATTGTTTGCCAATATTTAAATAACTAGCTGCAATCCGCGGTTTCACCCACGTGGTGATGGATGATGATGATGATGAAAAGTATCCTATGTGTCAATCCCAAGTCTCATCTACTTCCATACTAACTCATTTCATCAAAATTGGCCTAGCCAATTAAGCGTGAAAGAGCAACAAACATCCATGTATCCATCCATCCATCTAAACTTTCACATTTATAATGTTAGTAGGATTAGTAGGATTGAAATTATATTTTAGAGGCATGCCTATTTGTTAAAAAGAACTTTAATAATTTTGACATAAAAACTACACGTAAACCAGGGAAAACTAGCAGGAATTATTTAGTGTTTATTTATTATTATTACATAATTTAAGTTTTTATATAATGTGCACTCAATTATTCAATCATTTGCCAGATACAATTAAAGTTATGATATTTAGAAAATTTATAAACAATTTGGTGAAACTACTACTTAACAAATGCTATTATAAAATTGTCATGTTCTTAAATGACATTAACTGAATCTATATTTCTATTTATTCAAAACAAAATCTCGGATTTCATCCGGTCCTTTACAAAGGCATAAGTGGGGCTGTAGCCAACACTTAGTTTTGTATAAAAATACAAAGGAGTATAAAAAACAGAAAAAATGTTGGATGAAGAGTAACATGGTACTTATAACTATTACAAATATGGGTAAAATGGCCAGGCTATTGAGATGAACTTATTAGTGATAAGGAAGATAGTGGGCTATGGATGAGACTACGGCACAACGTTAACGACATACGGTTAAAATATTTAGGCAGGTGGTGACTTACCATCCACTAAACGGGCCCAATAAAGGCCACCATGAGTGGTGACAAAAGGGGCAACGTTGGTGTGGATGGCTAAAGAGTGTCGAGAGGTGTGCTGCGGTTTCACTAGAGCGCTACTACCGGCGTTATGCCCTTTAACACTTCCACCCTTGGAGCTTTTTGTTACTTGCTCTTGCGTCTCCACCTCCGGACGGCCAATTAAGGCAAGCCGGGGGTCAGGGGTCTCATATAGCCCCAGGGAGAATCAGGGTCCACGGTGTCGCCACTCACCGACGGCTCGCCACAAGGCCGCCCCTGCAGGTTTTCTATTTATTATTATTATTATACAATTCGTATGTATGTAACATTGTATGCCCAAAAGGGTAGCTGTTGATACTTTTAACTTTTTTAATAACATGTAACAATAAACGATTAAGATTTATGATTTAATAACTTGCAAAATAATTTGTATATTTAACCAAGGCCCGTGAATAGAACCGGTAGCAACACTCTTACCTTTTTCCTAACGCCGAGATTGTTCAATTGATTTATTGGTATTATGTTTATAAATATAAAATGTCGTTACTTCGGAATCCCTTTTTGTCGAATTTTTTTTTCTAATTTAATTTGACAGAACGAGTTACGCATATTTTTGTTCGTCATAATACAAGCAATATTTTGACATAATTGTTTGTCATTTCAGTAAGCATAATTAATATAGTTTAAGCTAATAGTTTTTGCCCTAATTTTGATTTGTATATAGTTATAAGGCATATAGTATATTTGTCTAATAGTTATTAGATATAGAGTTCTAAAGGGAAATATACTCTAGTTAATTATACGTATTGTGTAACAGCAGGTTAGGGTGCGGCGGCCCTAAGCCGCCAACATGTTTCTTTTATAAACGAAAAGTATTTTATTAAATGCAAACACATAATTTCCATATGTTACTTTTTCCCTTATTATGCTTAAATATCATTATTTGTAAGTAAATATAGGCTTTACTATAGTATGCTTTTATAGTATAAAACTGTGTCTAAAAAGTTATTCCAAATTAATATTGTGCGTAACTACTATTAGGATAAGTAAAAGTATGCCCTGTTAAATTATGTAAAAAAATGTTATACAAAAAATAGGGAACCTGTTACGTCCCTAGGCTCGGCAATAAATCTCTCAATTAGAGAGCACTGCAACTAGGCGATGTAAACGTAATTGAAAAATCGGTAAACTGTGGAAGGAAATTATTTGATGCCATCTCTAGCTGCTCAGGATATAAGTATTTGTAGATAAAAGTATTGTGTTAAAAAAGGACCTGAAACAGGAGCCAATATTTAGATTCTGAATAATTATTTCATGCCGGGTCCTTTTCATACAGTCCTATAATCAAAAAGGAGCCCATGTAGGGGCCTACGTATACAAAAAATAACATTTGTGTTGTAAAAAAGAGAAAAAAGGTCATATTAAATATTCGCCAAGCGTTTGTTTATTTTGTTGTGGATTTGGCGCAGTAGTTGAAGTTTCAATACATGATCATATATACCTGCTACATTATGCACCGGTAATAAAGTAACTTTAAAATATATTGTTTCTATAAATATTCTATAAGTGTCAGACTACGACAAATACTTATTCGTGTCGTTTAGGACGTTATTACCTAGTGTTTTAAACCTTTAAAAGTCTACGTAGAACTGTACTATAGGTACGCTCGTTACCTCGACACAGAGTTCTTGTGTCTCATTGTCTTATCATTATTCATGTTTCCAAGATATTAATGCTGGCACAAGACTGCCTTGCGGCAGATTATCTGGCAAATATCTCATCTTATCATCATCATTTCAGCCGTAGGACGTTCACTGCTGAACATATGCCAGCCCCATTTCTAAAATGAAGCGGCATGCATCTTACATGGTTTTAAAATTTACCGAAATCTGATAAAGAATCTGGGATATTTACAATAACCTACAGTATTATAGAACAAAAAACCTCTTCCGACCAACATAAACAAAACACGAGATTTAATTAACCCTCTTTTTCAATATATCGTGTTGCTATCATAATGTTAATTAGGTTTAATAACACAGCAGCGGAATGAGAACAGGCGCGGAAGGGAGTCGCAACTTCGCCGGAGGTTGATACTTTCCGCTCGTAAATACGGATAATTGCAGGAAAGATACTGTCGCTGGCTTATATCGTTAATACGGATTATGTTATACGTCGACTTTGCTAACTTTTATGCATTTTCGCACTAAAACGCAGATTTCATTAAGCAAAAAGTTTTCCTTTTATCCTGCAAGAAGTTATGTCGCAACTGCAAATATATCACTCTGGTAACAACACACCTGGTACAATGAAACACTTGCAAAAGTTATTCCTTTCAGTTAACGGGTCTGATAATTACTTTTATAGCTGTAATCAACGATAAAACGAAAGAAAAAAAAATCTGCTGAGTTCTAGACACATTCTATCAAATATAGTGCCTACATGTACATTTTGTTTTTGTAAATTTAAGGCTTTTTATTCATTATTTTTTATTTAGTAAGGAAGAAAAAATGAAAGAAAGTAAGAAAAAATTTACATTATTTTAAAAAAAAAATATTTAAAAATTTAAAATATACATCACATACACGTAACATTACAGTCCAATGTAACTGACTTAATTCACATACGAGTACATTTTGCAGTGTTGAGTAATGTCATGAATTTAGATCCCGATTCAGCTTGTATTTTTAGACCTTAGTTACTGACTTTCAGTCGGAACCCATTACATTCACACAAATCAGGACACAATATAATAAGAAAATATAATACAACTCACATTAACACAAATTACCTATCCCTTATCAGTAGTTGCGTAGTCACAGGGACAGTACCTACAAAACGGTCAATGAATGTGTCTAAAACTCAGCAGGCCTACGATTAAAAATATGGTATGTAAATGAATGTACAAATCCCTAAAACAACGAAAAAGACAATGCAAAGCAATGAATTACTGCATTTTCGTTCGATTCATTATAACAGATGCTTTGTGAATGCACTACTTATTTCCTGATGGGTATGTGCATGTGGACAGAATAAGATTTTATAATGCCTGTGTTAATTTTAGATATAAGTTATCCCTATTCTATATTTTATCCAAATCTGTTGAACCATTTCAGTGTGAACAAGTAACGAACATACACACTCACACTCTCATATCATCACTCACTGACATCTTCTTTTTTGAAACACCCACAAAAGATCTTCAGGTCCCAAAATAGGTGGAGTCTGTAATAAGGCACAAACATATTCATGGACACAAATGTTTGAACTGTCCAGGGATCGAACCCAGGACCTGCGGCTCGGAAGATAGGGTTGCTACCAACTGTGCTAACCGGCCAGTGGAACATTCGATCTTCAGTGTTATGTTCAGTATGATTATGAAGCCCCTTTCATATGAATCTTTTTGATTTTTGTACAAATTATATTATTTACATCATGGGTATAAATATAATTAGGTAATTAAACTGTGGTGTAATTACATGTTACGTAAAGTTACTCTTAGATTACTTAAGGTAACTAAGATACACAATTGCCCTACAGGTATCAGGAAATTTAAAAATGTATTATATAAGTGAAATGATAAGTCAGGAACTGTAACTGCGTTAAAAAAAGTTACCCAACAAAAGCTGTGCTTAAAAGTCGTGTTCGGTACGTCATCAGTCGGACTTTTGTATTGCAAGCGAGCACACTTCAAATCTTCGCGTACATTTTCATTTTTATCATTGTGAACTACAATTGTGAATCATCATGCCAGCATTCGTTGTGAAGTGGCGCAGGAGCAATACACGATTAAAATGTCCAGGGATCAATTGTACTAGTAAATAGTAGCAATATTATAATTATTCAAAGAGGTTCAAATAAGTTAACAAATCGAGATGGTCAATACTATGCAAAATAAAGTCAGTCTATTTTTTATTTAATTTAGGATGTATTTTTTTCTTCAGGACTAAATATTGAAATGTAACAGCAATATGTTTTATTCTCACTTGCTTGCCGATTCCATGCAGCAAAATAAGTGCCTAGCTGCACTTAAGCTAGAAATACAAGAGTATGACTGCCTGTGAAAACCAGCATAGTTATACTCCGTTAATATTGACGAAAACAATTATAGATAAAAAATATATATGGACCATGTTACACAAAATTGCAGTACCTACCAGTTTGTACAGTAAGTACATACTGTTTTTAAATTATGTTATATAAAATTTCATGTTTATCTTTTATTGCTGGTGATTTGTCCCGAAGAGACATCAACATATTTAAGAGATACTACAGATAATGAACAATAAACGATTAACTACAGTTGGTATGTAATATAGGTAACTATAGCATTAAAAAGTCAATTCAATGTTTGGTCAAATTAAAGCACTTTTAATTTTTCAAGCTAATAAAAATTCCCTCTGCAAATTTTAAAGTGGTTTAGGTGAGTTGCTAACTAATTTGTTAGTAATATCAACACAGTGCTTTTCTAAAATAATTCTATAAATTAATTGAATTTTCTTAATTGATAATGAAAATATTCTGTGACCACTGAAAAACATACAGCTGGCAAATACCGACTTATTTTTTTGGTAAAATGTATAAACGTAAAATGTTTCATAATCTTTCTTCTGCAATGTGTTGCAAAAATGTTGCAGCACGCGCGTGAACCAATCCCTGCTTTTCTTCTGAATTTAAACCAATCATCGAACATGTCATTTGTAACATCTGAAGTAAATCGTATTTGGAATCATACGTCGGTTTGAAGGGCCACTTTTTGTGTGGAATTTATTCTGAATTATGCTTCCTGACGAGAGACGATTATTGGATTCACAATTTATTAGTATCTGGGTATGGAGACGCATGAGCAAGTAACAAAAAGCTCCAAGGGTGAAAGTGTTAAAGGGCATAACGCCGGTAGTAGCGCTCTAGTGAAACTGTAGCACACCTCTCGACACCCTTTAGCCATCCACACCAACGTTGCTCCTCACCATTGCTGGTGGCCCTTATGGGGGGCCCGTTTAGTGGGTGGCAAGTCACCATCTGTCTAAATATTTTCAGATCAGACTAATATTGGCAGGTGCCACAGTCTCGTCTACAGCCCACAATCTTTATCTCTAATTAGTTCATATCAATAGCCTTGCCATTTTACCCATTTTTGTAATAGATATACCATGTTACCATCTATTCAAAATGTTTCTGTTTTTTTATGCTACATTTTATTTTTTTATACCAAACAGGCCTCTAAGTGTTGGCTACAGCCCCAATAATGCCTTTGTAAAGGGCCCATGATAAAAATTAAATAATACTAATAATAATAATGGGTAAAACTTGTTGACGTCACCGCATTCCTCATGATGAGAACCTCGTGAAGGCCGAGAAGGACAAGCTTAGCCATTTATTTTATTCATCACCTATTAGTATCAAAAAAAAAATGGAAATTCCTTATCAAATATTTAGTGGTTCAGTTGAAAAGTTATTTAATATAAATTTATTTGCAACCCAATAAAAGCTTTTATGGTCACCACCACCATACAGAACTATATTTAGCTTGACCCGTATAAAATACAGGTAATATAATTATTTCCACTTTCCACGGATACACTTCGAATTAATGCATCAGTATTGTTTCTGGGAATTAACCTAAAAGCAACTAAAAATAGTTATAACCGCAAACTATAAAATATTTTTCACAAGGCCTACTGAGTAAGATTATTATATTATGTATGAGTTTTAATAATTTTCCCATTGAAATATGAAGATTCGGAAAAGCGACAAAGAGAATCAATTCTACTTAGAAACATACATATAACATATTCAGAGTTATTATTCAAAATCCTCCGACTTAGCCTAACGACTGCTTTTCTAAGACAAACAAACTGGTCCAATAGCTTAACGTGCCCTCCAAAACGCGGAAGCTTTATTGAAAATGCCACTAGCGGTCACCCATCCAAATCGTGACGTTTGTTTACTTGGCTTATTAAAATTGAAAAACTTAATACTACACATTACACAAACACCTCTCATTCCAAATAGTCATTAGATTTATAACAATTTTGTAGGTACAAGAATTTATTGACGCGGAAATTATTCTGGATACTTCAGGAAATGTCAAAGACGCGATAAAAAGATTATATTTTCGAACTAGTCCGCATAGCCTTTGTTGTCACATACCGGTCAATAGAGAAAGTAAAGAGAGAAAATACTGGGTCAACCCTTGCCCACAGGCCACTTTTTGGGATACGGGAGTCGATAAGCCGAGAAAAATAGCGGTACTTACACAAATGTCACCGCAATAAGCTCTTTTGATGGGACCTACAATAAATTACGTTCTTAGAAGTACGTTTTTAGAAGTACCTTTAATCCTTGTAAGCTTATATTACTTTTCAGCCGAAATGTTTAATTAAATACGAAAAAAGCAACAGAATTTTTCAGTGTAATTAAATACAGAATAAAATGAAAGGTTATTCTCGATCCTTTGTTCAAAAGGTTTCGCAGAATTGACGCAGATTGAAATGTATAAATACAAATTATACATTTCAGGGGAAACCATTGTGTAATATTTCAATTATAAGTTGATAGAAAGGTACGTGTTTCAGTTAATAATTCTCGTAAAAGTCAGATTATGCAATCCTTACCGAAAGTATGTCATTATAGCCCTAGGATAGTAATATTTTACTGAACTTCCTTACGATCTGCTATAGGCAAATATGATTTCATTGTTTATGTTTCAAGCTGGAAGATATAGATATTGATATAAATTTCAACTTTATACATCTACGCGGTCTTGAGAAAAAGGTCTAGGCAGACAGAAGTGATCCTTTGTGTGTGTTTTATTTTGAGGTACGGAACCCTAAAAAGATAACAAATCATAATTGACGAACCAATCAGGTAACAAAAATATAAGAAAACTTGAGTACCTTCTACTTTTTTTAAAGCCTGCTTATAATACAATACTTTGATTTCTATAAGTTTAAGAAGTAGCCGTACCTACAAAAGAGATACTTTCATTTTTAATAGGTTTGATGAATTCAAAAAGGGAGAAACGTGCGTGCGAGGTGGAATATAAAAATAAAATCGAGCGCAAGCATTTTGAACGCGCTGGATTAGCCTTTCAGTCTAACTTAGTAGACATAATCCATACACCACATCGCAATAATGTAACCTGGACAAGAATAAGGATTTACAAAAGGCGATACGGACATCCTACTCGAATAAATTTTACTTGTAAACATATCATTGACAAATCTATCTGAACTTGTATATGCTCTACTTAAATATAATACAAATACAGCTATGAATATATTTATTATTCATAATAATATAACAAAATAGTTGTTAATTCTCAATAGTCAATAAATAATGTAACAAATTTATTTCAAAGTTGCTCCACGCTATTATGCTATCTGGATAATTCAGAGTATATCAAAGAAGCGATAAAAAATGGGTCTGTTCTCGTTTATGGCGAGAAGGTACTGGGTCAACCCTTGCCCGCAGGTCACTTTTTGGGACACGAAAGTCGATAAGCCGAGAAAAATAACGGTACTTAGCTAAGTCACCGTAATAAGTTTTTGATAGGGATACCCTGCAATAAATTATGTTCTTAGCGGTACCCAATTGCAATCCTTATAAGCAAAAATTTTTTGACTCTGAATGTTTCATTAACAACAAATAAGAATAATATAAAAATCTTTAGGTCGTTTATCTCAGTCATTTGACATTATTTATATACAGTTTTAGAATTTACAAGTATTTTTTATTATCAGGCTTTAACGGATTGTGTTTTCTTGGATTGCTCTCTTTAAAGTTGGCCACATTTAGATTTAATCTACGTTGAATGGAAAGTTTCTTAGCTGTGCAAAATAAAAACACATGTCTAAGTAACAGCGATTCATATCCATCCTTGAACTAAAATAAATTGAAAGCTGCAAAGCTGTATTTATTTAACACACAACAGGTGTTTGTAAGCACTTCACTTAACACCGTAGCCGTGTTGTAAATCAAAACCTGCACCGTTCTATTGATGCATAACTGTATTCATTTTAGGGGGCACATAACTGACAACATGCCGATTGGTTTCAAAAACCTAAACCCCAGAAAACAATCAAAATACTTTATGTTGGAAAGAGTCTGCTCGTAAAAAATGTTAAAAGGATTCGTTTATAACGTTACTAATTGATAACACTATAGTTAATGGACCATGTATTTATTATACAGGGTTATTGGTGATTCGACGTATTCCCATTAGGAGCCTAGGTGATAGTGGTGACTATTTGTGATAATTTTAAATCCCATATGCATTATGCAAAAGTGAACCATTTTATAGTTATCATGTTTTTCAGCTTTTAGAAAATTCGTCAGAATGTAATTAAAAATTTATTTAAAAAAAGTATCAATTTAAGTCTCATTTTTCCTATCTATACTAATATTTTAAAGAGGAAAGATTTGTATGTAAATATGTTTGTAACGAATTGGCTCAAAAAGTACCGGACCGATTTTAAAAATTCTTCATTGGAAAGCTACATTCACCCTGGGTAACATGGGCTATATAAGATTTATCATCATCATCATCATCATCCATCACCGCGCGGGTGAAACCGCGGAGAGCAGCTAGTTATTTATAAAAAACTAATAAACACTGGTTATTTATAAATATTAAAACAAAAATTATCAGTCCGAATTCAAGAATGAGAGACGAAGAACGATATTGTTTAGATTTTTTAAATTATTTTTAAGGCTTTTAGGCTTTAAGGCTTTTAACCCTTTGCGTCCCAGAGACGTATATGAACGTCAGTTTATTCATAAATATTTTGTTTTAATAAACACGGTATAGGAAGGATTAAGCCTTAAAAATACATTATGAAAGTTAGCTTGCAGATGATTTTAAAATGCATAACAACTAGAAACTTATTTCAAAGAAACTGAAACTAAATTATCACAAAGGATGCAGGCTTAAAGTAGTATTCGAACTACACTTAAAATAGTTGTTTGATAATCTTGCATAGTTTAATGCATACCTAAGCTAATACACTAAGTAAACTGGCAGGTGATGAAAAAAAAAACAAATTTTTCAAAGAGTTCTTATGTAAAAACTTTTCACGCGTGCTTTGGTTTAGTTTTACAAATTGGCGCCGCGTTTTTTAAGTAAATATCACTCACAATAAAATTCTAGTTTAGTTTTTAATTTGAATTGAAATATGGAAGAGTTTTATCAGTCTAAACAGCGCATGTTTCAAAATTACACAAATAAAGAATACGCTATTGTATTTTGTTACGGCTTTTGCAATGGTAACAGTGAAGCTGCCCGTCGAGATTATTCGCGTCGGTTTCCTAACCGCCGGTTACCCCATGCATCAGTTTTTAATGAAGTGTATTGGTGAATCCGAGAAACTGGTAGTGTTCAGAGACGAAAAATTTATGCCGGAAGACTTTCATAAAATTGAAAATAAACGAGTTGTAACAAACAAAAATTCGTCCCCTCTACAAATCGGAAAATAATGACATTTTAAATAAATTGTCGCGAACCAAATCTGTAAGAATTTTAATTTTTAACAACTTTTTTGTTATAAACACTTTTCGGGTGAAATTAAAAATAAATGAGTTATTCACTAAACAAAAATTAACATTTAAAATCAAGATGGCGGATGGCGTAACGAAATCGATTACCACGCAACACAAAATTTAGACTGGCAGTGACCTTCCCCAATTAATTCCGAAGGAAAATTGCTACTACATTTTTCCGCGTTGTGGAGGTTACTTTCATTTATTCTTGGAACATATTTTTTGTTAACAATAAGACAATTATTAACAGTATTTCAAGTATCTCAATATCGAAGTACTTTTACTCGTATTGCTGGTTAACATTAGTCATGAAGTTTACTTTTTTAAAATAACTTAGGGTGATATCCGGCTCACAGGGCCCTAAGTTTCGTATACTAATCTTAACCGACTAGAGTTTATATATTATTATATTATGTATATAGTGTTTATAAATTAAAACATAGTTTTGACTTTTCCGGTGTCTAATTACTCAATTTAATATACAATTATATATATCCACAAAACTATTGTAGCATAGTAATGCTTCACAATCCTGCATATTAGCTTAAGCAGCTGGCACTAAGGTTTTCTACATCTATACAAATATTATGAAGAGTTTAGATGTTATATCTGAAAATTCTTTCTCCATAATTAAAACCTATAATATCATCGCGTGCTATAAACTGTTTCCTATCATGAACAGCTACCACACGCTACTACGCTCATACGACTCAACTCCGTAACTGTTGAGAGAGTTTTGATGAAATTAAGTATGCAAATAGGCAATATAGGCCACTTTTTATCGCGTCACCACACGTGAGAAATCACATCAAAAGTTCCTAGGCATTTAATATATTCGATTGCGCTTCACCACTCGTTTAGTTGCTGGTGAGAGATACTGCGGATGTAGTTATATATAGACCTAGAATAGTGAATGGGTCTTAAGAACACTTGGCAGATCACATCGTTAGACGTAAGTGTTAGATTTACTATCTTGAGAGTGGTAGCTATCAAGGAAGGCAACCTTACCATTATGCTGCGGATTTCCTTACGATATGACCTTCGGCGAAAGCTCGAATTCCGCCACCGATGACGCCGATTCAAAGCCTACCTGGCTTCAAATCTCCTATCTCCTGATCAACGTTTGATCCTTACTATACATATATTATCGGTTCATAAAGAGTAATGGGTGGTTCCTTAGACATGTGGCATCACATTATTACACTCTTGTAGAACATATCAAACATACAAGTACATTATCCACCTGGTAGAGCGCCTGTAGACCTACAGTTTAAAGCTAATATGCTTAAACAATTAGATCGTAGTTTAATTTATGACTATAAAAATAAATGCAAACGTAAATTACACGTTGCAATTCAAGTTTGATATCAGAATAGACCAGTCAATCAATAAATAGGTAGGCAGAGTGTTAATGCATAAATTACTGGCAAGTTTCGGTTCAGTTCCCGTAGCGGATTGCACCCGTTAAACGGGGCTTTCATCAAACGGTCGCCGTAACGACTGACTGAATTTCGCGCAATGAATTGTTTACGAACCACTTGGCGATATTTTCTTTTTGACTTTTACAAGTTTGGAGTTGGTACTATTAATCGGCGTTATGTTATTGATTTTAATTATTGTTATTTTGTTTTAACACTACTATAGTGTACAGTTTTCAGCTATATGCCGATACGATAGCCTTCTATTAAACAAGAACTATTTCTTCTAGAAAAAGTAAGACACAATTGCTTATACATAAATGTCTCATGTTCGTCTGCTTTACTAAAATAAATACTTCAGTTGCTAGAAAATGTGTGATATTGAGACTTTAATAAGATAATCTTTAAGATTAAATGTCGTTGCAGTGTTAGATAAGTATTTCTATAAGAATAAAAAACTCATCCAATATGAAAAGGCTCATATACTATCACTCTTTAGATGCTTGAATACTTTAAAAACCTTAAAGTTTCTGGAAAATATAATCTTCCGAGTAGTAATTCTTTCACGATCCCTTTTATTCTCTGTCACATGCTGCGCTACATACCATATACATATTTTATGTATATACTATAACATCATGATTATATGCTTATAGCTGTCCTGCACCAGACCTTGGATGAAATGCCCTCAGTTACTACGCTGGGCTAAAACAATATATTACCTACGTCTTGCAATTTTAAAGATAAAATCACATCCCCGTATAGGAGTTATATACTTTACAACTACGTAGTAGCCTTTAATTTCCACTATTCGTCTTTTGTTTGGTAGTAATTATATTTGTATAAAACATATTGTTTTTACTATAGTCTATCTACGTTCTAAAGCTTATCTTGTTAGTTGTATGTGTTTAACGCCTACAAGCAGTTGGCAAACTCGCAAAACGATCTCCAATGGGGATCGCACAGACTCTAACACCTTTTATAGTGCTCGTGAGTGCATCGTTAGCTTTATGTCGGTGTGTGCGGATCTAACGGCAATTGTATAGAACGCGAGATCAGGGAAGTTAGCAGATTAACTCAAATGACTTACACACATATATTAAATGAACTTTACTTAAGAACACTCTAGTATCCTCCCTTTCCGTGTTACGTGCTAGTAAGCACTAATATTTTACTGTGAAAGTTTGGATGGTTGCTATGCAAGCACGCAAAAACGGGTGAATGGATTTGGATGGAATCTGGAGTAGAGATAGACAATAGACAATTTATTGGTAAATAAAAACATTCACAAGTCAATATCTAAAATTCAAAAATTAATTAGACATCAATTATTACGAGGTATTTTTTAATATAATTATAAGTATAATTGAATTAATTATTAATTTATAATTATTAATTAATTTAATGAATTATTAATTTAATTTAATCAATTATCAATTATTATTACAATTATAAACTCGTATTACATTATGGAAATTCTAAAAATACTTTTTAACTTAATACTTTTTACTACTACTATTTAAAGTCAAACTTTAAATAATAAGTACCTATTCGTACTGAGACAGTAGTTTGTCGTTGAGGTACTCCATAAGGGAGTAGTAGGCCTTGCTTATTAATAATTTCTTTAACCTACGATTAAAGATGTTAGGTCGGGAAGTTTCATTTTTAATAACATTTGGTAAGTTGTTGAATACCTTTGGGCTAATGACATACACAGATTGGTTCGACTTGACCAGGGTGTGAGCAGGTATTCGAAGTCTGTCCTTGTGCCTGATCTCATAGTTGTGTGATGCCCCGAGGGTTTCAAATTTAGTTGGAATAGCGTGTATAAATAGTTAATATACTTATAGCACACGAGATTGTGATGCCTTGCGGATAGAGTAACACGCATAGACTTGTTGTTTATGTTTTAATATTATTTTGACGGTTGACGGTGGCCTTCCGGACCATTTCCTCAGGAGCACTCGTGCACCCGGCTGCGTCCGCGCTAGTACTGTTGTTACTTGTATTTCATATCCGCATAGTTCATATAAAAATAGACTATTGGTTTTGTCAAGTGATTTACTCAGATTATACGAATGTGGTTTAAAAAAAATTTGTGACACTCCGGATTTTTTAAAATGTTTTATCATCTCTGAACAACCAGTAACGTAAAGTAACAATCAAATAAAAAGTTTAGAACTGTACTAACTACTAAGTTAACCAAGCTTGCTATGGTCACTGATATGATGGGTTATCGCTTTTGAAAAGAAGGATGGCGACGTTCCATACGCTTTCTGACCCAACATTTTTGGTGGCGTTCAGTCTAGATTATTTTCGTTACTGATAACTTATGTTATGAGAATGAATGGCATATTGAATTTAGTATGTAGAAGTCGGGGGAAAATAATAATCAGTTCAGGTTAAAACTTAATTAAAACGTCGACCATAGCGTAGATCTTAATTCCACAGACTATAGGATACCTTCATTCTCTCTACGCTATGACTACGAGATCACAGAGTACTTTTGTTGTATGAGACTATAGGGTGTTCCATGTGTGTGTATGTTAATGCTTACGACTATCGCGATCCAGTTTGGCGTTGACTTTAGGATCAATGCTTATAATTCCCAACCTGAATGGATCCCTCACGCTGTCAAGAAAATAAAATCAAATTCTGTCTGAATTAAACCGAATGAATCCTAAAATTAAATGATATTTTGACAGTGACAGCTCGCAATAACTGCAAAAACCTTTCATCCGCAAGCGAAGTGCTCGCGACGTCAGCGTTACGGTGACGTCATCGCTGACGTGTCGAGCACGCTTCCGATGATTCTGGGCTTGAATTGAAAGAAAATTGAAAATGAATACGGCTGTGATTACGGCGCGATCGATTTTGGGTCAAATAGGAATACGGCCTGAAGATAATGTTTACTCAGAACTGATACTTGGCAATAACAGAAAATAAAAATGAAGTTTTCGTTCGCTTTTTACTTTTTGCATCATTGCACCGGTTCTATCATAGATATATACTTTAGTTTTATGTATAGATATAATGTAAATAGAGTAAATTCATTAGTTCTATCTATGTACAAAATGAGATATATTATTTTGAATATAACTCAAGTATCCCGACATTTAAAAAATTTAAATAATGTAACATAGGCTTACGATTCAAACAATACATAATATATTCATGAACGCCAACTGGTTTATTTGGATCAGAATTCGCCATCCTTCTTTCAAGTGAGTGCTTCCGTGCTTTGGAGAGCACGGTGATCCTTATTGAATAACAGTCGTTAAGCCATTTATGTCGGAGCCATTCTATCAGTCTGAAAACTCTAAGAATATTTATTGGAACTCTCTAATAGGCCTTTGGACAACCTATCTGCCAAGCAAGCTGGAACCACTTGGTAGATTATGGACTTTACCCCTCGCTCTTTCTGAGAAGGAGCCACTTTCAGCAGTAGGAGAGTAATGGGCTGATTATATAAATGTTAATGGAACTACACAGGTAAATATATAGAAAGTGAAAAATCATGGTGACTATATTTTGCCTCATAGATACGATTTCGTAGGTAGCGTAGCTGGTGCTACGAAACTCTACGAAATGTTCGTAGACTACGTTATGTATTTTTTTCCTAAAAGTGATTCGATTGAAAGAGAAAAGCCTGGAATAATATTTGGTGGAGATGACACGTGATCAAGATACTCATTGCTATTTGTATTAACTAATAATCTTTTCTCCCAATTTCTCGTTATCTCCCTACTTCTCAATTCAAATTTCTTCATTATTTCTAATATAAAATCCTTCAGCCGGCTCTTTTTAGTACAGTCAGCGATTTTCAACACAAAGATTTTTAATCATTATGGGAGGTACTAAATATGTAAGTCACACCTTATTATAGTTTAAAAAATAACGTGTCGAGCGGACTACGAATAAATTGACGGGGAAAAAAGTTTAATGTTTCATCGTTAAGTATTACTGCTTCTCAATTCTTAGACAGGTTAGCACAATACTTAATAAAACAACTCCTCGGAGCATTTTTCAGTAAGCTCATCCGTGCATCAGAGAGCAACATAAGCCGTCAGTTACGGTTATTGTCCCACAATGTTATATTTGCACTTTCTTCTCTCATAGGGTTGTCTACTAAATATATAGGTAGAGGGGAAAATTTACTTCCAAAGGCAATACTTAGGTGCCTCATATGCAGAGGTATTTGAATCATTCCCATGTATATAGCACGATTTATCGTAGTTTTTGAGTTATGAATTTTTAATGGCATTTCGAAATTTTATAGCTATCATATATCTTTATAAATTTGTTTTCAGCTGTTGTTTTTTAAATTGTAGTCTATTTATATTTCCTTTGTTTATAACTAAATCTTTATTAATTTAATTTTAATGCGAACAAAATTCAGGTTCGTATCATTAATGAAAAGTACAAACATTTACATAATTACGTAAGTGCGTGCCAGAATTGAATTTTCAACTTTAAATAAAAAATCTAAAAAGTTATTTCTTTACCTAGTTTCCCAGATAACTATAAAATTGTGATAACCTATCAAATTGCGCTAGACTATATATATATACAATCTAACTTTTATATATATGTATAATTTATCATTACAATATACAATATGTACATAACGATCTACCTTAATCCTACGCGTTTGTATCTCAGAATGATAAACGGATTACAAATATCGAAAACCTTGTTATGAGAGTCGTATACCTCGATTTAATAACGTCGTTATCTGAAAATGAGTTCTTTGCCGACCTCGTTGTCACTGTCATCTGTGAAGAGGCCATCCGTCTTCCCGCGGGTTCTTATACCTGCTTATAATAATATCTTCTTATCGCTCACTCGGGTACACTACTCCGCAAATACGAAGAGGGATACATATATCCCAATATCCATTTCAATAACGAGCACAAATATTTATCGTTCTATATTCAGATAAAAGAATTTGCATACGCGTTGTGTACTTATGTATCCGTACACCTGACGTATAATACCGTAATGACGCTCGAACGTGCTCTGATTACAGAATACAAGAACATAAATTTCATTGACGATACCAAAACCATGGTTACGTTTTATGGCAACTGTTTCGCACACTTTATCCAACGAATTTGAGACCCCAAATGGGCTTGCGGTGACATTATCAGGTGATATAGACTAAAAGTGGTGATACAATTTATTTAACTCTGTATAAAATACCATTGTGTCGCCTACTAACGATAAGCATGACACGAACCAGGCTTATACTCGTATTATAAATCTTAGAAGTGTGACTGTTTAAAGTATGTGTGTTTTACGCCAAAATTACTTTTTGATCGAAGCGTCTGCTTTAACTGGCCAAATTGGCTTTCATCTGTTGTTAGGTTGTATGTTGGCCCTCCTGTACAGGTTGCATATTTCAACTCCAACACCAGAACTACTAGTAGGTAATATAAACAGTAAGATGATCACCTCGATGGCCAAAGCCGTTATCCTAGTAAGTTATTGCAGAGTATTCTAATCTACACTTGTGGTTAATTCGCAGAAGTAAGTCTGTGCAAAAATAGAAGCCTTCTAGGAATTGAGGTTGTGCGTTTGCTTATTTACTCTTTTTGTGCTAGGAAATAAAATGCTGGATAAAATTGATGCTAAACTGATTTATAGATTAATCAGGTTGAAATTCACACTTTACAGTTGCGTGACGGGACAGATAGTTGCTGGATTGGTCTGCCATATATAAAATCTGCCGTGCGATTCAACCGTGCGATTCTCTAATGATTCGTCGATGCGCTCGTCGACGATCTCTTGTAAACAAGGTTGTTTTTCCAACGTTTCTTGCCATCTCATCATTTATTTCACGGATGTTGTCAAGATACAACGATGTTTGCTCTTAGAGAATCGCACGGCTGAATGTTAGTTCACTGTAACGCCGCAATGGATCTCTTTTGCACTGACTCTAACATTGTATTATTCACAGAATTAACCAATAAATCTCGGTTAATGTACTCGTAGATACAACACAATATAAATAATATGCTTAAAACCGTATTTTTTTAATAAAATGTACAAGCGCTCGTTTTACACAGGTGGTGGGATAAGTACGAATGCGAAAATTTTAATCTCACATTGAGTCGAATATAACGCAGGGATAAACATAAAGCCGTCCTATGCAAATATCTTTTTTTAACCTGCCGCTATCCTCAACTAGATCAAAAACGAGTGCCCTTTCCATATTTTCGTCCGTGAGTATTGTTTTTAAAAGTTTATTGATTAGCATGGATGGCGGGAAAAACCCCAACATAAGCGTAGATTCTGCTACATTGATTGATTGATTGCTGATTTTGCTACATTTGTGATTTTTCGAGTTTTAA
This sequence comes from Selenia dentaria, assembly GCA_917880725.1. Taxonomy (NCBI): domain Eukaryota; kingdom Metazoa; phylum Arthropoda; class Insecta; order Lepidoptera; family Geometridae; genus Selenia; species Selenia dentaria. Next base: position 20,436,823 of record OU862879.1, read on the forward strand.
CGTGTAATAGTAGTGGATTATTAACCGTTAATTATTCATAATGGTGCATGACTAAGCAAATTGAACAGGATCATGAAACGGTGTGTGCTTTGCTCGTCATCCCTTTAGAAAGTTTAGTAATCGATCGTTACTAGAACGTGACTTAGACAGGGCAGTGACTTAATGACAGACATATTTATGTGACTGTGAATCTGACTACTTGATAAAAATCTTATTTGGTGCAACTTTCTGACTGTTGAACTATTTAATTTTAGGAATGGCAAATCTACGAACATGTGAGTCCACAAAAAAGTTTATTGCGAAATTAGAAGCAATTATAGTTACGCTGTGTGAGTAGATGCTGCTGTGACGTGTCAAGGTTGATGCATGCTGGCTGACCACTCTGACCACATCGTTACGTGTGAACTAACGATGTGGAACACACAATATTATGTTCCGAATATCATATGCATAACGTACATTATTAGCATAGGCAATAATATTATATTTATAGGTAATTCAATTCTCAGGTCATCTTGCACGACATTCACTAAATAAAGTTGAGGTAAAACATATTTAAAAGGTCATTCTGTTGTTATCAACTTCCAAATAAAAGACAGAAATATAATAATTATTTAATATTGTTTAACACCAAACAACAAGAGCCACAAGAGCAACAAACAACAAGAGAACAACAAGGCGCCAGGAGAGGACGGAATTACGACTGAACTTCTGAGAGCGGGTGGTAGACCGATACTTTTAGTCCTCCAGAAGTTATTCAATTCTGTCATCTTCGAAGGCAAAACACCGGAAACGTGGCACAAGAGCGTGGTGGTGCTGTTCTTCAAAAAAGGTGATAAAACCTTATTGAAGAATTATAGGCCCATATCGCTCTTGAGCCACGTGTACAAGCTGTTTTCGAGAGTCATCACGAACCGTCTCGCACGCAGGTTTGATGAGTTCCAGCCTCCTGAACAAGCCGGTTTCCGAAGAGGCTTTAGCACCGTAGACCATATTCATACACTACGGCAGATTATACAGAAGGCCGAAGAGTATAATCAGCCACTGTGTCTAGCGTTTGTGGATTACGAGAAAGCCTTTGATTCTATCGAGAAGTGGGCCATACTGCAGTCCTTGCAGCAATGCCAAATTGACTATAGGTATATCGAAGCGTTGAAGTGTTTATACAGCAAGGCCACTATGTCAGTCCGATTACAGGACCAGAGTACGGAACAAATTCCATTGCAGAGAGGTGTGAGACAGGGAGACGTCATCTCTTCGAAACTGTTCACTAACGCATTGGAGGATGTTTTCAAACTTTTGGACTGGAAAGGATGTGGCATCAACATTAATGGCGAATACATCACTAACCTTCGTTTTGCCGATGATATAGTTATAATGGCGGAGTCGCTCGAGGATATCGGCACCATGCTCAACGACCTCAGTAGAGTTTCCCAACAGGTTGGTCTTAAGATGAACATGGATAAGACGAAAATCATGTCCAATGTCCATGTTCCACCTATACCGGTAATTGTTGGAAACGATACACTCGAAGTTGTAGACGAGTACGTCTACCTGGGACAGACTGTCCAATTAGGTAGGTCCAACTTCGACAAGGAGGTCGCACGAAGAATCCAGCTCGGATGGGCAGCGTTCGGGAAGCTTCGATCCATCTTTTCGTCCCCAATACCTCAGAGCCTGAAAACCAAGGTTTTCAACCAGTGTGTGTTGCCAGTGATGACTTATGGCACTGAGACGTGGTCCCTTACTGTGGGCCTCATTAACAAGCTTGAAGTCGCTCAACGAGCAATGGAGAGGGCTATGCTTGGGGTTTCCCTGCGTGATAAGATCCGAAATGAGGAGATCCGTAGGAGAACTAAGGTCACCGACATAGCTCTCAAAATTAGCAAGTTGAAGTGGCAATGGGCAGGCCACATCGCTCGCAGAACTGATAACCGATGGGAAAGAAAGGTTCTCGAGTGGCGACCACGCACCGGAGGGCGTAGTGTAGGCCGGCCCCCCGCTAGGTGGACCGACGACCTCATAAAAACCGCGGGGAATCGCTGGATGTAGGAAGCGAGTAGCCGGTCCAAGTGGCGTTCTATAGGGGAGGCCTATGTTCAGCAGTGGACGTCTTCCGGCTGATAATGATGATGATGATGATGAACACCAAACGTATATGTAGTGAGACGTCGTTCAAGTGAGCCAAAGTTGTAAGGGCTTAGTTAACATTAATCAATTTTTGGGGTTGAATAAAAATATAGGTACTTATTACAAGAGTAAGGATAATGACCAATTATTTTGAGTTATGTGTGCTCTAGTTAAGGAACATAATACGGTGGACAGTATTATCTATTTCAGTATAAATATTAGGATTCCTATAACTCATAAGAATCGTACCTACGTATTTCCTTATTTGGCCATGTTATTAAAAGGAAGGAAGGTACAATTTGAATAATTTAAAACTGACTTCCATTCGATTCAGTTATTGGTATCTAACTCAAACACTACTGGACCGAAATTGATAAAATTTAAATGGGACCACACGCCCTAGCTTTTAATCAAAATAATTTTGAGTATCGGTTCACCCATTCGAAAGTTATGAGGTAACAAACATAAAAAAATACAGTCGAATTGAGTACCTCCTTTTTGGAAGTCTGTAGATAATTTATTATAACGTTTTTAGTTAATTTTTCATGCTGTTATTATCTTTAGTTGTGAACACATAAGCAAGATTTAATTTTTTCATTAGCGTTTTACTGAGCGGTAAAGAATTCTAAACTCTTTGTTTCAAAATTAAATGTTAAGTTATCATAACAAGCTCGATACACCTAAACATTAATTGTTATATTATGTAATACTAATGATTTCAGTGTAAACATTTATGAACTTACCTAAGTAATCAATTAACTAGTTAATTTACATATTTTCAAAATCAAAACTATGAATAAAATATTATCAAGCTCAGTGCATTGGGGTATTGGTGTAGATACATGTAGGTAAATAATAATTATTAAATCTCACAAATCACATAATTATAACACATAAAGTAGCGTCACTACTAATAAAAATAAATTCTCCATTAAAAACAAGAACTATTTTTACCTACTAATTTAATTTTATAGATATTTATTCGTTTTACTTCAATGTGCTCTAAATTCAGGCGCGCCAATCATTATACATTTGAGAGAGTTTTATTTTAGATAGGTATATCTTTACATTTTTTCTATTAATTTTTATATATTTTTTAATTTCTTTATGAACTAATCGTTTCCTATTTTTTTTCCTTTTCATCGACGGCCTCATTAGCTCATTTGGTAGAGACTAAGGCTGAAACTCACAGACAACATCAAGTTCAAACTCATACTTCATAATGTCAAAATATGAGTCTAATGACTTCCAAATTCATAGATGAGTTCGGTCTAGGAGAGCACGAGTTTATACTCACTGGAGAATGAGACGGGCTGAGTCACAAAATCGGTGACTTCATCCGTCCTCAGACGCCGGCCTTTTTTGAAGGTTTGCTTGTTACGATGAGTAGAAGTAGTAAGTATGTTTAAATACACAAGATTTGGAACAAATAGAAAGATTAGATGATTTTAGTGTGCTGGATGAACATTACAACCTGCCTCGAACGCCCAATAAACCTACTAAACTACTACCTACCTAGTAAACCCTTTACTTACTATGGTGACGTGGAATTTAAGAACCGTTACAGGTACTCGATGGGTCTATTTGGAATGTCATCATACCTGCGTTGGGGGAGTATGATCACCGATATGATGAAGACTACCTACCTATTTCTGAAGAATTACTAGTGCTAATTGCTCTAGGATTTTATGCGACAGTGAGGATTATTTTATGTAGCGACCAACCAGTTTCCTCAAAAACTCTTTCTCACAAAAGTGAATGCAGCGAGTATTTTATTTTTCACAGTAATTAATTTTCTCGAAGTACTGATATTAAAAAAAAAAACACTTTTTAGTGGGACTTGCTACTTACGTGACGGATTTTATTCACCGTCAAAATTCAAGATAGGCGAAACACTTTTCAGTTGTTCGATTGTAAATTAAAAACCGCTTTACCGAATATTGGAAGTATACCTACTCTACCTACTAAAATAAAAAATAATTATCAAAATAGCACTACTCTGTAAAAAGATATGCGTGATCATGCATAACAATATACGCGTCGACTTGAGAACCTCCTCTTTTTGCTTTGGAAGTCGGCTAAAAATGATATTTAAATTATTTAACCTAAATGGCTTAAGTAAAGTCAAATCTTGGCAGCCCCTCATACTACCTAGTACCTAAGTTTCCCGCCAGAGTACAGTAAAACATTCGATAAGGCGCAATGCGCGCCTTTTTCAAGGTTGTCTATTACATCTACTCTCATAGGGAAAATATATGTTTGTCTCTTTCTAACGCAATATTGCAAGGTACAAAAATAAATTTCATACTAAACCTTCTTTGAGATAACCAAATAATATTTGTCTGTGGCTAGAGGTGAACTCGATTGAGTATGCATGGAGTTTACGATCGTACTCAAATGTGAATTTCGAAATGCCGAGTATACTCGCCATCACTGGAGTTCGAACTCATGCGAGACAGCTTAGAGTAAACTCCACACACTAACTGTGAATGTCAGCCCTAGACTTCGACCCTCGGAGTCACAGGCACAACCCTTAGCTGGGGCAAAAAATTGTGTGATAAGCAGAAAGGTCTGTTCTCGAGTCTTGAATGTTAATGTGTGTGTCTATGCCTCCCGGGACACAGGGAATCCTTGTGTGAGAGCGTGAACGTTGTTGTAGTTCTGGTTGAGGTACCAGACAGTCAGCGCTTAAGGGAGTTATTAAAATATATCTTGGTTTCAGGTGACTTGCCACGGCCGCGGAGTAAAGGAGAGTACGTATTCGTGATAGCACAGCTGTTATTTGGGCTCTTGCTGTTTGCCACAGTGCTAGGACACGTCGCCAACATCGTCACTTCAGTCAGCACCGCAAGGAAAGAGTTTCAAGGTGAGATTATTATTTATTCAAACTTGTTTATACTTACTTTCGACTCCACAGCTGTCAAGCAACCACTCCTCTTTTGCATTGTATTTAAAAAGAGTTTTAAGTCACATTATTTATGCATTTATAACCCAGAAGTATATGAAAGAGTGTGTATGTTTGTTGTTCACGCCGTAAGGTTGAATAGATGCACTTTGAATTTAGCTAGCTTATATCTAGGATTAACACATAATGCTACTCATTACCCCGATTAAACTGGTAATCCGTGAGGGATTGTAGTAATCTATGGGGATGAAGTCGAGGGCAATAGCTAGTTATAAAATAATGTAACTGTACTAAAATGGTTTTTGTTTCGAAAAATAACGAATTCATCTGTTTGTGACTTTATCGAACAATATTGAACAGTAAAGCTTCAAACCAATGAATTCTTTAATGTGATATTGACTATCAAACCCACAAGAAAATATAGGAACTACAGGCAAAAGCAATTAATTAATCCATTAAAGTATATATAAACCTAGTTCATAATGTTATTACAAAACGAAAACACCGTCTAAATCAGAAGACTTCCTAGAACACTGGCCGCATTGATAAATAATAGTTATATATATGTTATAATAATTATATAATATGAAATTTTTATCCATTAATTTGCATTTAAATTTTAATGATAATAAACTTATTAATCTCTTAAAAAAAACTTGTCTATAAATAAAACCAGATAAATATTGACAACACATGCACCAAAGAGAATATAAAAACTACGTTTTACCATGCACACACAAATAGAGTGTAACTACGTAATATGCTTACATAAAATCTACAGCAGTGCGCAAAAATAGTCTTACGCTATCAAATCACAAGGATGAATGAAAAAAAAACAGCAAAAATTCAACGGGTAGACAAGGCAGTCTACCCGTGAACATGGTGCATGTAAATGCGACGAAATATCGGGAACTCCAAAACCTGCCTAATCGTGGTGTACATCCCGTGAGTACTAATTATAATTTACTGTTCCAATTGTCGTAATACGTTTGATATCCAAACGTATTACGACGATAAATCACTACGGGCGGGTGAGAAAGTTCAAAGAGGTCAGTCGCATCGTAGGATGAGGGCAGCGGTGCGACACGGCGGGCTGGCTGTCACATTAGCGTACTAAGTAAGTGGACGTGCCGGCACGCGCCGCCACCGTTACGTGAGTCACCGCTATCCGCCTCTGCCCAACGTCACACGCTTCGCCGGCACCGACCCTGAAAACAAGACCCTTTTCCACTAACTAGACATTGACTGATACTAGACTTCCATTACAAAAGCCTCAATAGCATTAATCTATCTGTACTATCGTTTCCAATAATAAAACCAGCGTTTAAAAAGAAAAGCGACAAAGTGTCAACATCTTTAATTAGCGCTGCAGCTCGGTTGAGAAGACAATGGCATCGCGACGGCAGAGAGCGGGCTGAATCCGTGACCTTCCTCGGCGGCGCTGCAGCGAAATAGGTCAGCGGCTTGAATGCTATAAATAGCTCGGCGAAAGTCGGGCGCCGCGCCCCATCCCAACGGGAGTGTGCGTCCCGCGCGCGTCCGCCCGTCATCGATCCGCCCGCCGCCACCGCTGCCGCCTCCGCCGCTTCAGCGCTTCAGCCTAACAATTGGACAATAAAATGGATCTGATCGTCGTTGCTTGCCCGACGATGCACGCTTGGCTGCATCGCCTGTCAATGGCACCGCACCGGCATGTCGGCATATAACATTTTTTAGATACTTTAATATTTTTACTTTGCCGGCAAGGTGATACATTTTTTTAGTATAAATATAAAACAGACGTTCAATACTGAAGCATGAAATTCAAACAGTACGTGCTTGCTTCTTATCAACGATATTATCGAGATTGTTAATATGTTTCATTCTATTCTAAGCTCAAAAACTTTTGCACCACCATTGATGAAATTCAAATGGGATCAACTTGAAGGATAACATTTACCATTAGAATTCGGTTCAAAATTGGCAAAGATTTAAAAACCACCTTTTTGTAAGTGACCTTTTTGCACTTTATGCTTTGATTTCTTTCGCAGTATATACCGTTATTGATTTGTAAGTAATTTCAACAATATTCCAGAATCATAATATTACATAGATCTACGGTGTGCAGTCTGAACTACAAAATCCGCGAATCCATTAAAATAATTCCTTCTCACTTGCAAAATTAATGTTATTCATAAGTTATAACGCGCACTAGTGCACGCGCGAGCTCGCTCTAACCAGCTGTAATAAGTAGTAGGTTAGCCGTGTCAGGCGGCGGCGTTCCCCACGCTCACTCCTAATTGCATACTTACGTCTTCTGCTGCATACTACATCAGCTGAACTTTGTAAAGGCAAGATTCTTTATTCATAATGAAAGTCGGCACATAACCTCCTTGTAGTTCTTATGCATACGAATATGCCTAAAAAAAGGTTAATTACTGCCACAAAACGCAACACGTATTCCTTTCAGTTCATCTGCTCAGTGTGTGCTTTTATAGCCCTTTGGGTATAAAAGTAACTTATCTCCCTCATAAAAATGTTGAAACGTTTTCCTATTTGGGGTTGCAGTTGTGATATCAATGCGTAATAAAAAAGTATTTTCCTATCGTAGAGTTCTCAGATAGTGAATATACTGACATAATTTTTATGACAACAATTTTAAAGATAAATTTGTTTATTGTCTATATTCCTATGACACTCAGGATTCACTTGATGGTAACATTCACGTATTTGTTAATCTTATTATTTATTGCAATATCCGTGTGACTTGAAATTTTGTTTCTGTTTGTTAGTATTGAAATTGCACAGGCGTGCAGGTCCCGGCATTATATTAGGCTCTTTAGCACTTTCCCGCATGGGTATCATAAAAGCCAAGATAAAGGTATAAGATAGCAATAGGTACGCCTCTAATCACATACAACCAATACAGTAGATTATTATATAGTTAATAATTCCGTAGTATAGTAATATGTATATACTTTACATATAAAACGGAACAGAGTTAATCTTTTAAAGTTTTGAACTCGTGATGTTAAATGTTATGTTTCTTCGACTTATATTTCAAATGTTTGATGCCTCCGTCTTTTTGTGATAATAATTGATTTGTTAAATATTTTTGAGTTTTATGAAATACATTCTATTTTAAACTGATTTAGTTGCGTAATAATCTACTGTATCTTCTTCAAATACAGCGCTCTAAAATTTGGAATAATCTGCCTCCTCCATTGAGGATGAAGATTAGCTTTGTCCTGTTTAAATATAAATATAAAACCTTATTGGTTGATCGTCATAAAAAACATTTTTAAGCAACCTTTAAAGCTAGATAGCTGCAAACTCCAACATCTTCTACTTCTCTACATACTACTCTCTTACACTATCACACACACACACCCTCTACTCTTACACATGCCACACATTACTTCACATATTACATCAAATGTAGATTTGTAATTAGCTGCGTTAGGATTGGATATAGGCAATGACTATGAAAACGCCATTTATAAGAGACATAACCTTAGTGATTGTGAACCTACACAAAGAGCTGTTTATTAACCTGTACAAGATATAGCTATTAATTTTACCCGAGTTACAAAATACTCTCGACTAACATCTAAGTTTGAGCAAGGAGTATGCTGAAAACCAGCCCTGTATAAACATTACTTTTTATGCAGCACAGCGCTGAGCATACACCTATTGCCCTTAAAAGTGCAGTTTATTAGGTATTTAGTTTATGTAAGTATTTTTAAATGCTGTTTACTGGTATTAATTTGTGTGTTTTTTTCTGTATTTTTATTGGCAATAAACATATTTTCTATTCTATTCTATTCTATTCTATTCTAATAATACTGTGCATAGTACTTACAGTAATCATTATTTGAATAAAAAATATAGCGTGCGCTTTTGGAAATTAAAAGAAAACACCCTAATTGCAAAGTAGATAGTTGGCAGGAACAACTTCCTTAATGTCCAATTAAATGAATGAAACACTAGACATACCAACATACTATTGTAACACATATCCCGTAAGCGAATATTGCAAACATCGAAAATTCAAGATAAACACAAAAAATATTATTATAGTTAGTATTGTAGCTATATATCATGATCAGCACTAACATGAAACAAATTTACTGATTCACAATTAGTTATCAAATAGAAATATTTACTATTGTTCCATTACTATTGTTCATAGCAACCTACGAAGTTGGCTGAAACAGGAAGCATCTAAGCAATGTACAATACCTAGGAGCAGCTAGTTTATATTCAAATTTGTCCGACTAGTCTTGCTGCATTGTCAAATTAACGTTGTTATTTCATCAACCACGCCAGGTATTCTGTCCGAGTTTCAAACACATGGAGGCATGAATAACAACAATGTTGATATTAATTAAACCTTTGCAACGTCTAGACATTCAAAAGTGTCTGGACAAATTAGATTTTAAACAAACTGTATTCTCTCAAAGCTTGGTTCTTTGATACAAAACATTTTAGTTGTGTAGAGTCTTAGCTTCAGTCCGCGAAGCCGTCGGTTGTGACCGTTCTTTTAGAATGCCATTGGAGTTGTTTAGCAATATTGGAGACCTCTGTAAGGTATGAAAACTCCGACACCGAGCCGTGAAAGCATCATCATCCATACAAAGCTCATTACGTAGAGTAGTTATCTACGGACACATACTGTCTGTTTATTTATTTATCAGCTTGAACAACGGGCGATTGGTACAAATTTGACGCAGTAAATGCGGTGGTAGTGCATGCGTACAGCAAATACTTCTATGTCTTAGAATAAGATCGTGTCCTATAGCAACGGAAACGTATAAGGAGTATAACGGAAACGAATAAGAGTTTTAGTTTATAACACAGAATCAGTGTTATAAACTAAAACGCATAAATACATAGTATTTAATACGTATTCATATTTTTACTTTAGGAACAAACACTAAAGAATTACAATAGCGCTGGGTTTGCAGTGCTGAACAGCGCACTTAAATTCCGTGGCCAACGTTTGTAGGAATTGTATTACTCAGTGAGTCTCGCGGTCTATGAAACAAAATAATCCCAGGAAGTCCGAGCCTTCAAAGCTTACCTAAAGCTAAATGTTGCAACTATTGTAGGTAGACGTTGAGTTTAACAGTAAGTGAACAATTTTAACGGCTGAGAGTCAATAAGAATATTACCTAAATATAATTGGATTTGTGCTCAAATCAATCGTTAGTTTGAGCACCACAACCTCTAATCACTTCTCTTAGCTTTATGCTAAGCATCTATTTACCAAAAGTTATTACGCTGAAAAGTTTTGAAAATCCCGAACGAACATTTTTAAACTTTACCCTGCACAAAATTAATTTGAAACCCTAATTTTGAGAGCAAAACTTAACGCTTTGTCAAACAAACAAGCCTTATTTTCCTCGTTTCGGAAAAGTGTTTTCCGCCGAAACTAATGTTGCGTGCCGAGCACGTGGTTTACTTCCGGTGGGAGGACGGCGCAGCCTCCAAACCGACGCCGCACACCCCTGGCGCCACCGTCGAGCCGCATTGCTTCCGACTGTAGAGTACTACCAAGCCGTACTCAGGTTACCAACTGATTTTTTAAGTTGACCGCATTTAACCATTAGATCCGAAATATGATTTTTGCTGCACTTTATTTGCAGTTTTCTAAAAACAAAAACGTTTGAAGGATTATACACACATCGCATTTCCTAAAATCGTAGTATGTTTTCTAAGAAAACTGTTGTATTATTGGCCAACTATGGCGACTGGCGAGTCTACGGGTTGCATAGCCAACACAGCGTAATAGCGTGTTGACATGTGCAGTGTGCGCGAATCAAAGTAACTAAACTAGTTAAATACTGTCTGTGTGTGTATGAAAACCACACTCCCGGACTCTGTTTGCAGAAGATTAAATTACTCGAAATGTCAGCACGCTAATATAAGTCTAACCACTCTGGAGTCCCTCTACGTGACGAAAGGAATGAGGACGGCGGTCCAGATTGTTTGCAGTGTGAGGCTATTTAAAATCTAAATCTCATACAACTTTATGGGTAGGGACTCGAGTAGGGCGATTTTTATAACAAAGTTAAGGGACGCGGTAGTCGTTCAAAAAATGGTAAGCGTCACGCGTTCCCATAATAGTTTTTATTAGTAAATTAGCGTTGCGACTAAAACAATCTTATGAAATAACACTATACCTAAAAATGTGCCAAACGGTTTAGTATCCTTTTCTGTACAATGATCACTGCGCTGCGGTAAGAGTTTGTAAAAAATGTAATCTAGTGTTACATTGCAAAGGGCGAGTATAGAGAAACTTGTGTCCATTAATAGTAGATTAGTAGGCAAGGGCTGTAAGGCATCAATATAATATATAATAATATAAGGCCCGAGATATTTAGGCGCCCTCGCTGCGCTCGTGCGCCTATAGTTCGAGCGTGCAATTGATGCTTACACCCGAGCTAACTACTCTGCTTTACATCTCGATTGTGAGTTAAGTAGAAAAAAACCGGCATTACAAAAATAAAATTGATGACTATTATACTCATACGAAGACAAGGCTGAATAGCGAAGCGACCTCTTTTGTCATTGGGCTGAATGCATGATGTCTATTGCCAGTATGATGGTTACATGTATGCGAACTTTTTGAAAGAGTGTAGTGTTTTTTTAAATTACTTACCGCCCTAGGGATTTTTTAGCTACATTATTACCCTAGAGCGCTAATTGGTCACCTACAAGCCCCATTTAGGGGTAATAAGGACCTACTTACCGAATATGAGAGATGTAAGCCGCCCTAGGGCTTTTCTAGCTACATTATTACCCTAGAGCGCTAATTGTTCATCTACAGGCCCCATTTGGGGGTAATAAGGACCTACTTACTGAATATGAGAGATGTAAATATCTTTTAATATCTGATATAATATTACACGTTAACGTGACTGTAGAAACAGAACAATCGGTTCATAGTTCCTCCCCAGGAAATAAAAATACTTCCAATAAAATAACTCATAAGCCAACGTATAGCCACACAATAAAAAGGGTCCTCATTCGTAGGGCTTTCCATCGTGACGTCAATGTGGAAGCACCTCATATTATACTGCAAAAGCAAAGGGTAAAAGCTCGCTTAGAGTACTGTTGACTAAACACGTTTTTGTGCAGACCGTTTATTGTTGGTCCGTTGTTGTTTCGTCAACAATAATGTGTGTGACTCTTGTTTATTCTGCGCTTCGGACCCTTGTTTGATTTTTGGGCTCTCATTACTTCGTTTAAGTTTTCTTTACAACATTACATAAAACACTCGCGGAAATATTTAGATGTTTATGCTATCCAGTGACGAGAGTAGCAAGGCGTGTGCATGGTGGTAAGCACTATGGTTACCTATGATATGACAGCTGCTGTGGCATCCAGAACTGTCGTTTTAAGAATGCTTTAATATATCTGCTTCGAGCAAGACTGTTTAGAATTCCGCTACTGTAACCTAAAACGGACACTATACGTACTTGATTGGTACCAGCACCAACGGACCTCGTAAGGAGTTTGCTGAATAGTATCATCCTATAGACATGTCATTCGGCCAGATACCCGTTGCGATGTGCCGTCCAAGACAAACAACCTAGACCGAACGTTAACAAATGAAGAGCACGTTGTTTAACGTGCTCTCCAGAGCACTCAGTTAAAAATGCCACTGGTGGTCATTCCAGTTTAACCAAAATAATCACTTTAGACTAACAAGACAAGATTTTCGCGAATAAGAAAGAATACAATTAAGATAGATGCAACAAGATATGTAGATTTTATTTTTGTATTCAATTCAAATCAGACTCTTGCAGAGCCTCCCAGGGAAGTACCCATACCTTTGCTAGTTATTAAAAAACCGTGAAACAATATAGTATAAAAACGTTAGTGTGATTCGTTGAAGGCCAGTGTTTCCAGTGAAATTACAGGGCAAGAGATTAAAAATCTTATATCTCAGGGCGTCGAGCGCGTGCTCGCCATGCTTTGGCATTTCGGGTTTGAACTCTTGTAGTATAAAACTTTGAACTCTGAATGAGACTGAACTGTCATGGGCAAGCGTGACGATTATTGATCGTGATTACATCTGTGTGAGTGAGTGACTTAATCTCGGCACCGAATGACATAAAAATTTTGTTTTATAATATGATTTTTGAAGCAGTATTTTTGAAGTAAGTAAGAAGCATTTTTTAAGGAGAAAAACTCAATCTTCGTAAATTAAAATGTATTGCAATTCGCTTATACGAAGTAACTATGTTGTAAAACATAATGGGAATAGAAGCATCTGTGAGATCTCTCAGATGAAAACATTATGGTTATAGGTATGAATAAACAGCATAAAACTAAACAGCTTAGCTCTCTAAAGTAGAGTTCTTGTCTTGTAAGCGGTCGATGTTCCAATATCTAACGATTAGTCTGAGTCAATTTTGAACAGTAAGCCACTTACGCAAGCCGAGAGATTAACTACGGCGCTTTGTTCTTCGTGCACCGAACACCTTTATATCCCGATCCTACTCGTCGTAATGAGTTTCCCGATGACTAGGTAACTACATTTACAATTAATTCGCTTCAGTTCACCCAAATTAGATGCACCACGTCAACGCTTTGTATAGACACCTACTCTCCGCAAAGCTTTGACTAAATTACCTACAGTTGAATGATTCAACAAACGTTCAATAGTGGTGTATGAAACCACATTGCAGTCATCATGTTTGATTGAGAGACAAATTGATGCAACATGATTGCTCAGGTTTTAAATTTCATGTTTCAATTTCTGTTTGGAATATATATTTTGCGTTCTATCTATGCTTCATGGTGAATATGTTGCGATGTGATGTGTAGTAAATAATTGATACCTGCTGTAGTTACGCTCCGCGGGTCGGCCCGCGCAGTATAAGACTATTTTTATGCAACGGGTCAATCGTTCACCTCTTGGTTAGCGTCACACCTGCCCTCAATTGCAGTGCAGACCCACATCTTAGAACTTCAAAGTTCTGCTCAGCCCTTCACTGTGCTCGTCACCCTCATATATAGCCGTTTAGTCTTATTCCCCCATAATTGAAGTTGCAACAGTCTCCTTCAACCTTAACATAGTAATAAATTACACTATCGCTTCGAGGTGAATATCTTTAAAAAAATCAGTAATATTACGCTAAAAAGATTTTTGTAGTTTTGGCGTGGTAGACATAACAAACATTCGTCCATCCATCCATCCATCCATCCGTCCATCCATCTAAAGGCATAACAAAACATCGTGCATGATAATTACAGTATTATTGACCGAAATACGAGAGGGGAGAGAGCACTAAGATCTGAGGCTGACACACATACGTCACAAACTTCCGACACATGAGAACAAATATGTCTGCCCATTACACTATTATTTGCTCCAGTCAAGGATCGAACCTGAAACCCTTCAGTTTGAGGTTAGGGTCGCTACCACCTAGGCCAAAGGAGCCATTTAATATACAAGGTGTCTCGAAAGTCAACGATAACCTGGTACCCGGCGAGATGTACACCCTTGATGAAAAATAAAATATTTTTCCAACATGGAGTGTCAAAGTTAACTGCCTACAATTTTGAAAACCATAACTCTAAAACTTTATTTATTTTATTTAAATATAAATATAAAATACATTTAACTAGTTAACAATGTTTATTACATTGATTTGTGATTTGTTGCAATTAATAGCACTGTTAAGATTACATTAAAACACACTGTACAAAATTTCAACTTTTTCAATAAATGACTAAGTGATATTATATTTAAATAAAAAAACAAAAATACATTTAATTAGTTAACAATGTTTATTACTTTAATTTGTGGTTGCAATTAATAGCACTGTTATTTATGATTACATTATATAAAAAAAACACTGTACAACATTTTCAACTTTTTCGAATAATGACATGAGTGATAAGATTTTTTTCATAACTGGTATACCTTGGCCTCTCGCTCGGCACCAGTGGGCTGAGCACGAAAATGTGCTCAAGTGTATCGTTATCGTATCGTTTACGTATTCAGTAAAAACTATGAGTTATCTGTGCCACTGCTGTACTAGATAAATGACAGTTTGTATTAAATACGTTAACGATGCGATTACGTTACACTTAAACATATTTTCGTGCTCGGTTACTCGTTGAGTTTCGGGACACCCGATACTTATACAAATGTTATTGACGTAATCAACCAGCTAAATCTCGTTAGCAAGTCTAATTAAAATTCTTTTTAATAGATAGTAAACGTATAATCGCGTTCGAACAACGTTATCCATGTTATATTTATCTAACTTTGGTTTGTTATCTACCTTGCCTACAAGCACTGTTAAATGGTTTTGGTTAACTTGAGATTGCAATTATTTCTTGGCAAGGCAAGTTAGCGCTTGACACACGAGGTGCCCCACTTAGCCTAACTAAAGTTGGTCGTACTTCCCGGTGACAGGTGGGATTAAGTGCGATTTACAAAACAGTATAATTTAATTTTGTCGCTAGAAACTTCATGACAAAATGATAAATCGTATTATAGTGGAGTAGAGCACCTGTGGCGACAAGGTGAGGACGTTGAAAAATGTATCTCGGGAGATAAATCGATGCCTTTGTGCTGCATCAACTACTTGGAATAAAGTTTTATGTAGCATCATTGTTTACTCCGAATAAGATTTGGTTGGATCCCTATTTTTTGCATATTATAATTTTATGTTATAATTTAACATAGCATACTTTTACTTATCCTAATAATTGTTAAGAACAATATTAATCAGGCATACATTTTGGAGCACAGTTTTTAAAGCATAACTACCGTAAACATAATAATTGTTAAGCGTATAGGTACAACTCTAAAGCCTACATTTACTTTCAACATAATAAGGAAAAAAGTAAGTTTTGGAATTTCTTTTTTCCATTTAATAAAATAGTTTTTATTTATAAAATGAAAATGTTGGCGGCTTATGTATACCCTCAAAATACTGTTACACAATACATATGATTAACTGAAGTATGTTGCAATTATGCCTTTTGATCTTTATAACTATATAAATAACTATATGCAAATAAAAATTAGAGCAAAACCATTAGCCTAAACTATATTTCTTACTGAAATAGAATGCCAAAAAACAATTATGTCAAAATATTACTATGACAAAAAACATCATCAACTTTTTTTTTTTGACGCGACGCGGTCGATTCGAACAATACGTCTCCGTGCATAAAAATTAATTAAAAATATAAAACTGTAATTTTTAGATCAACAAACTAATTAATCGTGTAAAACTATTAACAATAGTAATGTGATAACGTTATCTAGACGTGGAAATAGTGAAAACGTTTTAAAATCATCGCGAAATAAAGTGATAGTGTTAGCTGCGTATTCTTACGTTGTAAATTGTAAACATCGACTGTGGACCATAAACTGAATAGTGTAGTGGTATAAACAATAAATATTAGTGATATAAACAATATTATTGAGGGAACAGTGCTATAAAAGTGAAATAAGTGATAATCAAAATAAAATAAACGGATTATTTTTCTATTACCACCCTCATTAATTTTTTATTGTAGTGAACAAATACAATCAAAGGAGTGTTATTAAACCAGTGCTAAAAGTGTATGAGTCACTGCTAAACTGTTTTTGACGATATTGGTTTACAAACGCCGATATTACAAGCAAAAATATTTTAATATTTTGCCTGCGGTCACGTATGTACTTAGATATAGTTAGACATAAACATTGCAGTTGAGACCGCTACCTGTTGCTGCAGCGAGTGACTCATTGCATACCAATCTTGCCGTATATTGTACCTACTCATTATCAGCTGTGTTTCTGCTCACTAAAGTACGTTTCAAGACGATAAACAATTATCGTTTTTTACAATGCAGTGCGCTGGCTGTTTTACTATCATTCCGGACACTGAGGAGAGCATGCATTGTACAATAACTAAGTGCAATAAAATCTATCACCTTCTATGCGCGGGTGAGAAAAAGGCAACTGAAAGCACTAAAGGCGTCTGGGTGTGCCCTGAGTGTCGCTGTTCAGCGAAAAAGGGAGGCGATAATAGCCTGACTCCTGTAGGCTCTTCCAAGAAATCCCAGGACGCTAATGTCACCATCCGTAAGAAAGTAGTCCCAACGTCGTCCAAAAGTGCGGAAAAACAAGATCAACACTTTAAAAAAGGAGAAGATGTCCCAGCTGAGGATGTACGTGGTCTTCGGCAAGAGATACTGTCGTTGCGGCAGTTGCTTATGCAATCCATTGCTGTCACAAAAATTACTGATGCTCGATTAGAAAGTCATGCGGTTCAAATGGAACAACTACAGGAAAAGCTGAATCACTACGAGGCTGCGAATATGGCTTTGGCGTCGGAAATGAAGAAATACGCTGCTCATATAGAACTCCATACGTCTAATAAGTGCTCAGCAGTTTCTAGCGCATCAGTTGTGCCAGGAACTCCACACAAAAACACATCTTTTTCTCTTAAAGAACCAGATGTTACTCCTTTCAGAACTAAAAAGCAGAAGGAGAGTACACAGGGAAAGGGAAAGGTTGAAACCAAAAAAGTTGCTCCCACTGCCCCATGTCAATCGATTAATCGAGACAATGGGTCGCCACCGCGGCGCTCACACGAGCCCGTCAATATCCTCAATACATCACCATCCACCAAACCGACGACACCAGGGGACACCGAACGTTATCACGGCGCATCCACAAAGCATCAATTAGAAATGAGTACTATGCCTATATCCCATCTCGATGACGAAAGCTGGACTGAAGTACGATACAAAAAACCGCGCCAATCGGTGTCACTGCGCTGCGTCGCCGGGCCTACAGTGACGTCACTTAAAGCGGCCGAGCATCGGAAACACTTTCATTTATGGAATATGCTATCTGGATTAGATGAAATAAAGAAATATTTGACCGATCTTTGTCCGCAGAAGGCAATTACCGTTGAACAATTGAAGACGACTCATAATTATAACTCATTCAAAATAGGAGTACCTGAGGACTGTTATGATAAATGTTTCTCAGTAAATGTTTGGCCTGAGAATGCGCGAGTGAAAAAATGGATCAACTACAGGAAACGTTCTCCTACCTCGGACGGACAAACATTTCGTCGCGGAGTCGGCGCCTGGTGAGCCGCGCAATCAAGAACGTTCTCTCATTAACGTATTCTATCAGAATGTTAGAGGACTGAAGACAAAGCTCCGAACATGGTATACAAGCATGTCACTCTCGGATCATGTGCTCGTCGCGGCTTCGGAGACCTTCCTCGACGGGTCAGTGGGGGACGCCGAAGTAGTACCAGACGGATGGACATTGCTTAGACGAGACCGTGCTTCCCCTTGTGGGGGAGTTTTGCTAGCTGCGAGGCCGGGTGTTACCATATGTCGGCGACCTGAGCTCGAGTCTAAACTAGGAGAAGATCTTTGGGCGTCTGTGACATATCGCGGTGTTTCTTTTATAGTTTGCGTCGTATACATTAAACCAAAAGCTATCGACGCCGTGTACATGAATGTATTTAATAACGTAGAAACATTGTTAACTGATTCTGACACAAGAATTTATATTCTTGGTGACATTAATATGAATAGTGCATCTAATAATATAAAAAATTATTATTGTTACTTTTTGACATATTGTAATCTAATTGATTTTAATGGAATTTTTAATTCTCACGGAGGTATTTTGGACGTAGTGTTGGCGCAGGAGTGCTCTGAGTTGACGACGGCAGCGCAGCCTGTTTGTGTGCGAGAAGCCGCCGACGGCTTCGTACCTATCGATGTATTGTACCATCCTGCTCTGGAGATAATGCTCGTTTTACGATTGCATAACAGCTGTGCACGACTACAGCCGAGTAACTTAGATACATCGCGCGACTGGAACTTTAAAAAGATGGATATACCTCTTTTTCACTCATTGCTTGCCGAAACCTCTTGGGCACCTGTACTTGAATGTAGCGATGTTGCAACCGCTACTGATACTTTCTATGATATTATCTATACATTATTTGACTTAACTGTTCCTAAAAAGAAAAGACAAGTAGCTAAATGCAACAGATTTCCGGTATGGTTTGACGCAAATATTATAAAGGATATTCGGCGTAAAAAGAGATTACACAGGGTATGGTTGAGGTCGAAATGTAATACATCGTATAAGTTATACACAGATCTTCGTAATAACTTGAAAAACCGTATCTCAGACGCATATAAATTGTATACTGATCTTATCGAAGAAAACTTACGGCTGCGCCCTCAGCATTTTTGGAGCCACGTGCATAGGCTCAGATCCAAGGGTGGTTTTGAACCCTGTGTCTCGTATCAAGGTGTTTCTTTTACTGGGGTTGAATCTGCAGAAGCGTTTGCAAACTATTTTGCCAGCGTATTTTTAAATAACACGCCGCGTTTAAATGTTGACGAGTGTTCTGCATTAGGCTATCAAGGCGGTTATGTTAGTTTACCCACGGTGCTCCCCCAAGATATCGAACGAGGCCTGAATAAGCTCAAAATAGATAGCTCACCTGGTCCGGATAACTTACCTAGCTTTGTCCTTAAAACTGGTAAAAAACATTTAATTCTTCCACTACACCATATTATAAATATTTCGCTTAAAAATGGCAAGTACCCCACGCAGTGGAAATTATCAAGGGTAACCCCCATCCCAAAGAATAATAAAAAAACCGTAGTAGAGGAATATCGTCCAATCGCAATTCTATGTGCGCCTGCCAAAATTTTTGAGTACATTCTGCACAAAGAAATATATAGCCAGGTAAAACAACAGATAGGCGAAGAGCAGCACGGATTTAGGCCGGGCCGCTCAGTAAATTCAAACCTGCTGTGCTTAACAGACTATATATCTAGCGCTATGGATCGTGGATCGCAAGTTGATGTAGTATATTTCGATTTTCAAAAGGCTTTTGATAAAGTTGATAATGATATATTATTGCATAAGTTATCTACGTTTGGCTTCACTCGCGATTTCCTAATTTTTATGGCCGATTTCTTGAGGGACCGGTGCCAATATGTGAGGCATGGTACATATGTATCTCAACCATATTGCACTAGATCAGGTATAAGCCAGGGTTCTGTCACTGGTCCTTTACTCTTTCAAATGATGATTCACGACCTACCTAATGTACTTTCTACCGCCAAATGTCTTTTGTATGCGGATGACCTTAAACTATTTTTTGAAATTAAATCTCCTAGTGACTGCTTGAAATTGCAGGATGATATCAATCAAATTTACGAATGGAGCGTGAGAAATAAAATGACATTTAATATAAGTAAATGCAACGTCATGACCTTTGACCGTAAAAGAAATCCAATACAGTTTCATTATCACTTAAACAACGTACCTATAAATAGGGTTAACTGTACCAAAGATTTGGGGGTAAACTTCGATCGTAGTCTAACTTTTCATGATCATATATCAGAACTCGCAAAAGAGTCTTACCGGCGCCTTGGCTTCGTCCTACGGAATGCTAGAGACTTTAAAAATCCTGAAGTAATTAAAACATTATATAACTCCTTAGTTAGAAGCAAACTTGAATCGAGTGCTTGTGTCTGGAACCCCTATCATGTCACCTACGCGCGAATGCTTGAAAAGGTCCAAAAGGCCTTTTTAAGGTCGCTGTATAAGAAAATGTATGGTTACTATCCGTTTCTGTACCCAACTAAATTCCTACTCGGTCAGCTTGGTTACAACTCTCTGGAAGTTAGAAGAATGTTAGACCAGCTAACCATCTGCTGTAAGGCGCTTAGGGGTTCCGTCGATTCTATTCGTCTGCACGACTTGCTATGCGTACTGTTCGTACCGGACGAGCCCGGGGTTCCAGCAAACAGACGTGGTCGCCCACATGACCTGTTCCACGTAGATCCCGGTCGCACAGTAGCACGTTCTATGTCGCCTCTGAATCGTGCCCGTCGCCACTTAAACGCACTTCTTGCTGCCAACCCTGATTGTGACATTTTTTATGATAACTGGAAGACTATTATAAGTACTTCCTTGACTTACTGTGAAAATTTAATGGATCAATGGGACAGGTGTAAAAAGCCTGACGATTCATTGGATTTTGACGGTAACCTCTGAGTTTATTGACTTGGTACTCTGAGTACTTACCCGAACGGTATATTTTACTTTGTTTGATATATCTTTTTTTTTGTATTGACATGCTAGGCGTATTGCCCATTTGACATTGTTATAATAACATTTTAAATGATATTGTATTTATATAATTAATATTTCTTAATGTTAAGACATGAATTGTTTAAGAATAATTTTTGAATATTGTGAGATAATTGTAATTGGTTTTTTTCCGTTTTTATCTCAATAAACGAATATGAATATGAATATGAATATGAATATGAATCCGTAACTCGTTTTGCCAAATCAAATTAGGGGAAAAATATTAGGTGAATAGAAAAGAATCCCCGAAAGAATTTCGTTCATATCGTTATTTGAAGCGATGATGACAACGTGAAATTGGAAGTAGTGAGATTCAATCCTCTCGCTTTAAGCTTTCATGGAAGGTAACATTTCAAGGAAGTCTACACCATGGAGGTAAGGCATTTGCGAGTTACAACTAGCTACAACTCTCAAGAACGAAACTCTGGCCACAAAGCAACTAACAGCGTGTTCCGGCATGAAAGCTATCGTCATGCAGTCGAGAGAAACATATAAGATTATAATTTAACAACATATTAACAAAAAACACCAGCCAAGTCTGCGGCAGCGAGTCTGAGGTGCACACTGAAGGTTTTTTACAAACAACGAATATGTAGTTAGACATATTTCGCTGTGAATCAATGTACGTTGGTAGACCTAGTTTATTTCATATTCATATCGGCTTGACCTCCACATGCTTCTTAGAGATAACGCTTCCGAATGACAGCACTAAAATTAGACATTTCTCTTCAAAGGTAGGAATATTTTAGACAGATAAGTCGTCGGGTAACTTGGTGTGCGCTTAACTGACGTTAAAAATCCTAAAAATGGCTAGAATAATTATATTTTAATAAATGCCATTCTAAGTGTTAAATAAATACAGACTACATTTCTGTGGCTTAACAGAACTTGTCAACTTGACCTACTTAAAGATATTATCTATCCAAAAAACAAAGACTAATTACAATTGCTTCACAATTGACGAATAGAGGAGAAGTCGTTAAAACGAACCAATAAATACAGACAGCATTGTGAATTAACTGAACTTGTCAACTCGCCAGTCGCCTTCTAACTACTGTAGCGAAAGTCCAACTCTGTAGTCGGTTATGATGTTCTAAAGTTTAACAAACTATGGGGTTTCGCCTACTCGATATTAAGTATACTTTAAACTAACTTTAGGGGTTGTAGCTTTTGATGCGTTTGTCTCATGGTGTTGTAACAATTTTCTAATTTCAATTGCGTTATAAATAGGTAGTATTCCTACATTCTTTGGAACAAAGCTAGTGTCTAGACAATATTTAAATCTAGTGCACTAGTGAAAAATTCGTTACTGAAAAGTAACGAATTTTTCACTTACGGCCGTTTTCAATATTCTATCTATCCGCGGTTTTCCTTACAACCGATAGAAATTTGACATAACGTCCATACAAATAGTGTCAAATATCTATCTATAGTAAGGTAAACCGGCGATAGATAGATTATTGAAAACGGCCGTTATTGAGAATAAAGAATACTTCGCTGCGAGTACTTCTAGGGGTTAATAATAAGGATAGTATCTAATCTTACATTAATACAAGAATCCTATTCCTGAAAAAATCATACAATATGTAAAAGATATAGGAACAAAAGTTTTTTACAACGGAATTGCTTTTTATGCCTGTCATTGAGCAGTACCATAAAAGGCGGGGTTAGCTTGCAATGCACGTATGCAAACTAAAACCTTTTTGAACTGGTCAGACATAAACGTTACTGATATTACGTCAATAAGATTCTCTTCTCTTCTCAGTCGTTACGCTCTTGATAGAGCGATCGTGGTCGTCATGTAGTTGTAGTGGAGGCTATTCGCAGTCATTCTGGTGTACTCATGCAAGGGACCTCCCACCGCATATTTGATCTGATCAGTCCATCGCATGGGTGACCTCCCACGCGGTCTACTGCCTTCTACTTTGCCCTAAACGACAAGCCGCTTTATAGACTGGCTGCCCCGTTTCGAAACGTGTCCAAAGAATGTGTTAAGGACCGCGAGCTAGACCCGCCGTTAGCATTAATTAGATTAAGTTTAAGAGTAACTTAGAGATAGTATCGCAATTAGTTTGTATAATTGTTAGAATTAACGTCACGTACAAGCATAGGTATATTGTAACCAATCACGTAGCTTCTCCAGAATGACCTTCAAAATAAGACAGAGAACTTAATAATAAAGAAAGAGATAGGAATAAGAACCCTTTGGATAGGCCGAAATGTAAAGTGATACGTGAGGAGTATGTACTAGTTGCGAGACTCAGTTGGGTACTTAAGTAGGCTAGAAATGTAAAATAAATGTCAGTTTTTACCGTGCGAACTCGTCTTTTATTTGGAACCCTGAGGAAGAACTGAATAGGAACATACAGTCCAAAAGTGGCAGAACCGCCACAGTGTTGGTCCTTCGAGAAGCCGGATGCAAGATCGATTTGCGGAACAACGACCGGCGAAGATCGAAGAACGTGTGCGCCAGCAACAAACGCTAGTTGCGAGGCGACGAAGCGATATAGGGTCCGACAAGTGGACCGAAGAACTACTGCGGATCTACAAAGTGCTACGGATCTACGAATTGCTACGGAGCTACGAACTACTACGAGTCTACGAAATCGTGCTACGGGTCTACGAAATCGTGCTACGGGTTTACGAAACAGTGCTACGACCTTCGGAATAGTGCTCCAGTGAACAAAAGAGTGCATTGTGCCAACATTATGGTGGTAACACGATCACAAGCGGGTGACGAACCGGAAAGAATAGAGCCTGTACAGGGACCGAGTGATCGACCAGCAGTGAGAACACTGCGTTTTGATGAAGCACCGCGATCGCCTTCAACTCGCGCAATGACTGGACCATACCGGAAATGAGGCTGACCCCGCAGACGATACCAGAACGGTTACTTCGGTTAGATCACCTGAAAGACCTAGACTACAGGCAAACGTGCTACGAACAAGGTAAACCTCAGCTGCTGATAGGGACTGATAACTGGGAGCTTATCGTATCACGAGAGTTGCGAATCGGCAGAAAGAACGAACCAGCAGCTTCACGAACTCAGCTGGGATGGGTGATTCATGGTACCCTACCTCGAACCATACTGAAGAGGGATGCTGAGAACGTCCTTCATGTTTACGGTTACGACCACGAAGACAGGTTGAACGAAATGGTTGAGGAACATTTCAGGATAGATGCACTTGGCGTATCAACAAGTGTCAAGGTGAGTGCTGCAGATGAGCGAGCCGTAAAGATTTTCAACGAAACGGCTAAGAGAGTCGACGGTCGCTTCGAGGTCGGCTTACCCTGGCGGGAGGACAGCGTTCAATTGCCCCCGAGCTATGACACAGCATTAAGGCGCCTTGGAAACCTCGAACGGAAATTAGATAAAACACCAGAGATGCGAAACGAATACGAAAAACAGGTACAGAATTTACTACAGAAGGGGTACGCAGAACCATGCGATGGAAGCGAGAGGGACAGTAGTAAGAGATGGTACCTGCCGCACTTTTCAGTGATAAACCCAAATAAGCCAGGCAAAGTACGGCTCGTATTCGACGCGGCGGCAAAATCCAGAGGAGTAAGCTTGAATGACTTCCTACTAGAGGGGCCAGATCTTTTGCAATCACTGCAAAAAATACTGTTTCGCTTCAGAGAACGACCGATAGCGATAACGGCGGACATCCAGGAAATGTTCCTACAGGTAAAGATTTCAGCACAAGATCAACCGGCACAGCTATTTCTTTGGAGAGGTCGGGAACGAGAGCAACCACCTAAAGAATATAAGATGACATCTATGATTTTTGGAGCATCAAGCTCACCATTTTTGGCACACAGCGTCAGAAATCGCAACGCTCAGGATCACGCTCATGAACACCCAGAAGCGGTAAGAGCCATTATAGAGGCACATTATATGGATGATTACGTCGATAGTTATGATAACGAGCTAGAAGCGATAGAGACGTCAACTGCAGTAACTCGCATACATGAGCGATGCGGTTTTAAGCTTAGAAGCTGGAACTCGAACAGTTCCAAGGTACTAGAGAGTATACCCCTAGAACTACGAGCAGGTGCAAAGACGCAGCCTTTATTGGGGACCGGGTCAACAGAAAAAACCTTGGGTCTGCAATGGAATGCGACAAAGGACACGTTGGGATTTAACACATCAATGAGCCGTGTTAAAGCGGAGGTTCGAGCCCTGAGTAGATTCCCAACGAAACGAGAGGCCTTGAGCGCCGTCATGTCACTCTACGATCCATTAGGATTACTCAGTTGCTATAGTATAACAGGGAAGATACTATTGCAAAGACTTTGGCGGGAAAAAATCGGATGGGACCAAGCTGTGCCGGAAGAGATCGCGATCGATTTCATGACCTGGTTAGCAAAGACGAAGACAATCACAGAGCTCCAGTTGCCCAGGTGCTATGATCCATGTAAGGAAACCGTGAGTAAGCAACTTCATGTATTTGTAGATGCTAGCGAGAGTGCCTACGCCACTGCAGCATACTGGCGCCTAGAAAAGGCGGATGGCACCGCCGATACAGTCCTCGTGGCCGCTAAAGCCAAGGTAGCACCTCTACGAACACAAACGATACCACGACTAGAGCTACAGGCGGCTGTTATAGGGGCTAGACTAGCGGCGGCCATCGAGAAGGAACACCGAGAGGGAGCCAGTGAAGTAACGTATTGGACGGACTCACGAACGGTACAGCATTGGATCAAAAATGATCATGTCAGGTACACGCCTTATGTTGCACATCGTATTGGAGAAATAGCGGAATTAACTCGAGCACATCAGTGGAGATGGATTCCAACCGAGTTTAATGTTTCGGACGTAGCGACACGAGCTAACTACGTTCCGGCCACCGCCGAGGACATCTGGTTCAAAGGTCCTGACTTCTTACGAGACAGAAAATCGGTATGGCCACAGTTTGAAGGTAAGGAAGGTGAGGAGGATGAGGAAATGGAAGTTGTTTGTCACACGGAACGACAGCACGATGGCCTGCCTGACATTGGACGATTTTCGAGTTTTGAACGACTGAAAGGACTACGGCCGCGATTTTGGTGTTCATTGAGAAATGCCGCAGACGTGCGACGAATATCGAAGTAAGTCATTTGATAAAGGCTGAGCGTCTGTGGATAATCAGAAGCCAAAAAGAGAGCTTCAGTGATGAAATTGCACTCTTGAGCAAGGGGAAAGTAATACCACGAAGCAGCAGACTCTTTAAACTGGATCCGATTCTGCGGGAAGGAATACTTCGTGTAAACGGGCGCATTGGAAATGCAAATGTGGCTGAAGACGCAAAACAGCCGATAATCTTGGATGGTAAGAACGACTTTACCAAATTAGTCATAAACAGAGAACACCGAGCGGCAGGGCATGCAAATCAAGAGCGCGTGGTGAACGACTTACGACAAAGGTATTGCATATTAAAA
Source organism: Selenia dentaria (assembly GCA_917880725.1). Taxonomy (NCBI): domain Eukaryota; kingdom Metazoa; phylum Arthropoda; class Insecta; order Lepidoptera; family Geometridae; genus Selenia; species Selenia dentaria. The sequence goes on from OU862879.1 coordinate 20,463,429, forward strand.
ATACGACCCGCAGTTAAAGCAGTAGCCAGAAAGTGCGCATTATGTCGAGTTAGAAAGAGCATGCCTAAGGTGCCAGTAACTGGGGACTTACCAGCGGCGAGACTAAGTCCATATCAACGACCGTTCAGCTACTGCGGAATAGATTATTTCGGCCCGATGACAGTCACGATCGGCCGAAGGCATGAAAAACGATGGGGAGCTTTATTTACTTGTTTAACCACCCGCGCCATCCATTTGGAGATGGCGAGTTCTCTTTCAACAGATTCCGCCATCATGGCTTTGAGACGCATGGCGGCGCGACGAGGTTGGCCTGTTGTCATCTACAGCGACAACGGGACCAACTTCAAGGGTGCTGACGCCGAACTTCGAGCAGCCTACAAAGAATGGCTGCCGGTGCTGAGCGAGTATGGTCTGCAACACCGTGTCTCCTGGCGCTATATACCTCCAGGGGCCCCAAGTCAAGGAAAAGGGAAAGGCTTGTGCGGTCCGTGAAAGCCGCGCTCAGTGCAGTCCTGAACCAGAAGGCACCAAAGGAAGAAGTCCTCCAGACCCTATTGAGTGAAGTAGAATACTCTATAAACGCGAGGCCATTGACACATGTCTCAGTAGACCCAACCGATCCAGAGGCGCTAACACCGAACCACTTCCTACTAGGCAATTCAGGAGGCATGCCGCTCGTTGGGCCTTGTGAACAGGCGGATCGTCGCACCTGGAGAGCGAGCCAAGCACTCGCAACTGAATTTTGGAGACGATGGGTACAGGAATACTTACCGACCTTAGTACCACGTCAAAACGCACAGAATATGGCTCGGCCATTGCGAGAGGGTGATCTGGTGGTGGTAGTAGATCCGACATTACCACGAAACACTTGGCCGAGAGGAGTCGTCGAGCGCGTGTATCCAGGTCGGGACGGTATTGTACGCAGCGCCGATGTGAGAACACGAACCGGAACGTTTCGACGACCCACTACGAAGCTCGCCGTCCTGCCAGTAGAAGGCTCCGCCGAGGCTTCGCCGGGGGGAGGATGTTAAGGACCGCGAGCTAGACCCGCCGTTAGCATTAATTAGATTAAGTTTAAGAGTAACTTAGAGATAGTATCGCAATTAGTTTGTATAATTGTTAGAATTAACGTCACGTACAAGCATAGGTATATTGTAACCAATCACGTAGCTTCTCCAGAATGACCTTCAAAATAAGACAGAGAACTTAATAATAAAGAAAGAGATAGGAATAAGAACCCTTTGGATAGGCCGAAATGTAAAGTGATACGTGAGGAGTATGTACTAGTTGCGAGACTCAGTTGGGTACTTAAGTAGGCTAGAAATGTAAAATAAATGTCAGTTTTTACCGTGCGAACTCGTCTTTTATTTGGAACCCTGAGGAAGAACTGAATAGGAACATACAGTCCAAAAGTGGCAGAACCGCCACAGAATGCGAGGATCCGCGATTGCATCAAAGCTGAAAGACGCTGCTTGATGCCAAGTTCTTGAAGTATCGAGACGTTTGTACGAAACTCGAAGCTTTATTCTCCAGCACCACATCTCTAGAGCGCATATTTTATTTTTTTCGATCTCTCGTGGGGTCCACGTCTCTGCCGCGTACAAAAATATGGGGAATATAAGAGTTCGCACTAGTCTGATCTTTCTAGCTTTGGTGATATTTCTGTCCCTCCAGATTTTCCTCATTTTGTCCATTGCCTGGTGATTGCCATACGTCGTTTAAATAACACTAAACTCCTGAAATTCTTCTTAACAGCAAAACTCGACGGCGTGAAGACGTACATGCGCATGCGACGGGTGCCGAACCACCTGCAAGTCAAAGTCATTAAGTGGTTCGACTACCTGTGGCTCACACAAAAGTGCTCCGACGAAGAGAAGGCGGTGTCCTGCCTACCGGACAAACTCAAGGCGGAAATAGCTATTAATGTACATCTGGATACTTTGAAAAGGTATTGTATAACTGTTTGAGTTTTATGACACACCTCAGAGACGCCATGCCAGGTAGCATCAGAAGTTATTATGACGTGTTTTAGCAGTAATTTCACATGTCAGACGTCATAGTTATGATATCGGGTGAGGTAGTAGAGTAACTCAATTTATCACACCCTATGACGTAGGATTTCATGTACATACCAAATACGACAGACGCTATAATGACGTCTGTGTGACGTACGAATACGATGAACAAGTTTGGACCTATGAATTACTTTGAAGACGACATCTTTCCGTCGACGACGTCAGATTGCTATTTGTGATATAGGCCATGTTATCGTATTTACTTACAAATGTGTTGGATTTATGTAGACACCTCAGCCTTAACTACTACATTGACTCTCGAGCTGCAAGACGGATAGTAGGATCGTAGATCACGCGAGGCGACAAATGACTATTCTGTCACTTCTTTACTAATTCGTCTAATTCTTTGTTAATTTACTTTAATAGTAAAGTTTTCTTATCAAGTACACATGTATATTTTGTAAACATGTTCAGAAATGTTTGCGTTGTTAAAAAATAAGACAGATGAAAATTAAGAAAGAGCATTTTTTTACTTGAGATCTAGTCCCGCAAATAGCCCTAGGTAGTACCAATTCGATTCGGGCATACTTCACTGTCCGTTGCGGCGAATTTTAATGCATGAGGTATATGTTGTAGCTAAAGAAAAACACATCATACAGCCATAATGCTCGGTACGACCCTGGACTATCTAATTTATGCCAACAATTCATATTATTTAAATTCATTTATATTAAACGTAAACTCGCTCCATAGCCTAAGCCTATTTAGAAATAAAGTGCTGGTTTGGGACTTTCTATAGTTTACATTGAGTCCTTAACAAATGTACATAAGAATAGCTAAATATACTATAATAAATATTTTTATCGTCCCATAGCAAGAAAAGCCATCCTAAATATTTGAAAAAAGAGAGAAGAAAAGAAAAGAGGTCCAATAATCATGTTTCAAATATTATAAATCAATACTTACAAGAAACAATTCATCACTTTTGCACACTAATTTGCCGTTGATATCGTTTCATTTTGAAACATGTAAATGGAATGTATCTTTGTATATGTGAATGAAAAACATATTATTTTCATAAGATGTTAAGTGAGTTGTAAGTTTGTATGAATTTTTGCATAAGTTTGCTCTTTTTCTGAAGTGTGTTTTTTCAAAATTATACACAACTAAACTATTCTATTGATAATTTCATTCATATTAGATTAACGACGTTCAATAATATCAAAGACCATCTTGATAGTAGCTTTAGATCGCTAGACAGATTTAAAAGACTTAGAATTTAGATTCTTAAGTTTGAGTGTTACGCAGAAAATTATAGACCAACTTCACAAATAATGAAGCTGTCTCTAAACCAAGCGAATTGGAGGGTGGCCTTGGCACCTGCCGTTAATATAATTCGAATTTAGTTTGATGTTCCAAATTGAATCAAAGCGTCACAATTTAGTTGAGAATTCATTGAACCTTAGTTTATTTAAACTACAGTTTAACGGATTCTCAGCAAGGGTTGCTTGTGATTGTGGTAAAGTTTCATTATAAGAAAACTAAAAAGATTTGAAGATTTACATTTTTGACGGTCTACTGATACTATATTATAAACGATGATGTCTCAAAACTATTTTACCTAATGTATTTATCTCGCACCCTGGCCTGTAGCCCAGGGGAGCAAAACTGTGGGCGGATCAGCTACTTATTACAATAACATAGTAGAAGATTTCATTGTTTGTGTAGGTTTACCTATCTAGTCATTGAGTTTTATTAATGCAATGTGGCAGTACAAGCTTAATATCCCGTGTTGTATAATTAAAAAGAGAAGCATTCGCTTTTTACTTCCATGAATTATGCATAAGTGTTCGTTTATACGATCCGTAAATTTTTGTCGCCAAATGGCTCTTCCGAGCCTTTCTGTTTTCCAACAGCATTCACTTTTTGCGGGCATTTTCAAGTACCTGTTCAGGTGATATTTTATTTAGCTCTGTTTGCGAATAAATAACGCGTTACGATTAAATACACGATTCTGATTTGGATTTCACGCTTGGGATTTCACGCATATAGAGCAGTAGAAATTAGGGAAACCGCAACGCAATGGTACGGTGCCATTATATTATGTGATAACTTAAAAAAATACTATAATAATAGCCTACGTAAAGTATTCATTTCGAAGAAAATGGCACTTAATGGCATACTACTCCCATCTAATTTATAATAACGATAATACTCATCGAGAGCATTAACGTTATCTTAGATTGATTCAGCTGTTTTGTCAATGCAAAGTCTAAAACTGGGACTTGAGTAATGTTGCGGTTGCATCTTGTTACAAGTGCTGCACACTGTGATTCTCGAACCCTCGAAGTAGGAATGTGAATGTACTGCATCATCGAATCTGAACTATTGCATTACATAGATTCTCCGTATCCTCCTTTAGGTATGACGTGACATGATTATGTTGATATTGTTTATACGTAGTTATTATATTCTTTCTTTTAATTGTAGGGTAGAAATCTTCCAGAACACAGAAGCGGGGTTCCTGTGTGAGCTAGTTTTAAGGCTTAGACCAGTACTGTTTTCGCCAGGAGACTACATCTGCAGAAAAGGTATGTTTATAGTTTTTTATGACTTAAACACTTCATTTTGACTACAATCTGACTTGAGAATCAATGCCGTTGAGGTCGAAGATGGCTCTCGTGTATAATTAAACACAAGAGCTGGATCAGGTGAATCCAGATGATGAGATTCCTGAGCACACCTGCTAGCCAAGTGGGTACAAGAATGAGTTATCGCACTATCCGATGTACTTTTCATGAAATTATTTTCACTGAAAGCTTAAATCATATTTAGGTCATCTATTGCAAATTCAAAAGAGTGATCAGTGCGAAATTTTGACTAGCACTAGACTAGTATACATTATTTTTAATTCAATATTCCAATTAGAACAGAGAGTAATCTTGCATGACATTGATACTTGTCCACGTTTTTCTGGACGGTTACCTCGATCATCATAATAATCACCTCGATATAATAATAATCTCTTCATAATTTTTAGATACCATTACCAGAATATTGATGTCTTTTATAATTATTGTCAAATACAGACGATCAATCCAAAGATAAACGATAGACAGAGGTACTTCAACATATTAAATTTTTTTTTCGTAGGTGAAGTCGGAAAAGAAATGTATATAGTGAACAGAGGGAAACTGCAGGTGGTAGGCGACAATGGCAAGACAGTACTGGCAACACTCAAAGCGGGTTCTTATTTTGGCGAAATATCAATTCTGAACATGGGGACGGCAGGTAAACAACTTGGTAAATATCGCCACGGCCCGAGACGCCACGCCATTATCATTCTTATTTTATTTTTCTTGAAAAGTTTTAAAAAGCAAACGTGGGAGACGCTGCAATCAGGCCGAGGGAGCGGCCAACATGCTGCCAACTGGTTCTGGACATCATCCTGAACACGTGTGTTACCGCTCGGCCGCTTCGCTCGCGCTGTCTTCCTCAGCGCTTGTGTTACATTTTTAACCTTTAAATTTATACAGTGAGTGACAGACTAGCGAACGGCTGACGGTAACTGGTTTGTGCTGCAACTTTAGAGAATGCTGGATATTTTTCCAATTTATTCAACTTTTTCGCATTTTATATTTGATTTATTTATTTTTTACTTTTCTTTACTATCTACCGGTAGAATCACATTAAACCCAATCGGGATATCAGACTTTAAATTGATATTACTCTCTGAATATATTTTCGAAGCATTCTCGTACGGTAAGCTTTTCTGTTCGTTTACAGTTTCAACATTCAGTGGCTGTGTCTAGATCCTCTTCCAGGATTGTAGTCTTGCGTCATGCCATTTGTTTGCGGGTTATGTTTATATCTCCTTTGGTTGTATTGAAGGCAGTGTCCCCAATTGCTTTGCATCCTCCCCCGACTATTACTTTATATTTGGCGTGACCTCTTGGTGCATGTACCCTTATTTTTAAGTGTCCCCCGCGAATCTAATAGTGTTAACATAATTGAAACCCTGCGCTATGTAAACTCGTAGAAATGCTTAGTTATTTTAAGGATTTCTTATAACTATTTTTTTATAGATCTAGCCTAATTTTCATCTTTAAGCTTTTGTCTTGTTATGAAGTTTAACAAACGATCCCATAGAATTGGCTTCTTATTATTTTGAATATGATCGTGATGTGACCCCGGATGATCCCTGCGTGTAATATTTCATTAGTTCTAATTACTTCTTCTTCCGATGCCTTTGAGCCCTCTCAATTGGATATGCCTTGCCGCCGGTGTTTCGGTCTCCCCCGTAGTCGTTCTCGGAAGTGTTCTGGCGTCGCTGTGTTCAAAGCTATGCCAGGACAGTTCGCGGAACTCGGGCCGAACACCGGTTGGCACGGAGTGTGTGGATGACACGTCGACAGGCAACCGGCGGACAGCGTCGGTGCGCTCCGTCGGTTATTCGGACCTGTTCGTGCTCAGCAAGAAGGACATGTGGGACGTGCTCAAGGAATACCCCGCCGCCAGGGTCCGCTTAGAAGCCATCGCAGTCAAGAGACTTGAGAAATATAAGAAAGCGCCGCTTGAAAAAGGTGATTTTTTGTCATTTTGCTTGAAATGAGATAGACCTGACTGTAAATCAACTGCATAGAGTTTATTATCTAAGTAATTATTATCAATTTAGTTTAAAATTATGATTTTGAATTAACTTTGGATCCGGATGGACGAGTGGCAAAATGCCTCGTTTCGGTTTGAAGGCCTGAGCAACACATGCATTCATTGACATAAAATATAAAAACCGGGGGTTTGGGGGTTCGACAAATATTAAGCTTTTGAAGGACGTCGGTCTCCAATGTGATTGTATTGTTGTAGTGGCGATGGGTCGCTGCCAGTCAACGCCCGGGCTCGTGGAGACGAGCGGGCGAATCCCAATCGAGGAGATGCAGCTACCGCCCGCGCCACCGCCGCCGGCGCACCCCTCACACCCGCCTTCCTACCGGGACCAGCTTTATAGGTGACCGTCTATGTCGTGTTGCATCGTGCCACCAGTTGGAACGAACCCTTACAATCCTCTGACAGCTGTTTGCAGCATGGCTTTCGTTGGATAGGTTTCCAGAACTCCCAAATTCCTTTCGTGTGTGTTTCCTTCATCCTTTCAATTATAGGCAATATTTCCAGATCCACTTGCACGTCAATAAGGAACGAGCTTACTTCTTATTATATCGAATTTGATTTTGCAGCCATTGTGCTCGACCCATATCCTTCTTTCAATATTATTTTATTTTTATTGAATGAATACGTTTTTTTCTATATAAAGTTGTACGGTTTGTAAATTTGCCAACTTTGAATTAAAATTAATAGTCGCATCGAGTCAAATTTGTAAAAAAAAAGGTCAGAATTAAGTCAGATTCGAGTCATATGGAAGTCCTGTGAGTAAATCACTGTTCTAAGTCTAAGTCACATTAAGTAAAGCTGTGAATGCATTACTAAAACTTCACAATCACTCTAGAACGATTCACGAGAAGAATACAAAATTCACTTTTCTTTCTTGAACATTACTTAAAGTCATGGACCGTTACGACCCCTTTGAATAATCCACCATTTGAACACATCGAAGCTCAAGAGAACACTTGAACTAGTAGGTGAAAGGTCATGCGGTGAACAGCAGCACGGTTGTTGCAGTTCGTCAGTAAGCCCTCTTCGTGTAGCATCCCCCGTTGCGTCGTGCGCGTCGAGCGCTCGCAGCAGTGCGGCTGGTGCAGGCGCAGGCGCGCGACTGCCGCTCGACTCCCACGAAACCCTCGAGTGCGAGATCAAGCGGCTCCGCGAGCGGCTCTACACCGTGGAGACGGAGAACGCGGCCATGTCCGCCAAGCTCAGCCAGCAGCAGTGGGAGGTCGACCAAAGGTGAGTTTCTTATCATATGTTATGAGTTTCCTTTGATATTGTTGTAGTTTATGCTTTTTATTTTAGGTAATCCTTTTTATTATTATCAACCAACCAATCCTAAAAAGGAGGAGGTTCTCATTTCGATTGTGTTTAGGGTATCGTACCTCAAAAGGAAAAATATACCCTTGTAGGATCACTTTGTTGTCCGCCTGTCCGTCTGTTTGTCTGTCTGACAAGACTCTTTCTCAGGAAAATGTAGTGCTTCCTTGTTTGTCCCAGCGCTTGCACACAGACAATTCAGAGACAAAGAGTCCCACATTCACGCACAAACGTCTTGCGCCATAAATATGTTCCTGATGTTGCTACAGTACTTTCTAGATCTTTCGCGGTCGCTTAGTAGACCCAACAATACGCACTCGTAAGATCACTTGGAAGATTTTTGGGTTTTAAGATTCAATGGCGGTCAGTACACGCCACGACGAAATTATTATACAGTCATTCATCCAGCGCGTATGCGCAGCTCGCATGACTTTATGCTTTTATCCAATCCTTTTCAATCGCGCGCTCGATTTCAATGACGAGCAAAGCGCGCGATGTTTGAATGAGCTAATTTTCACGGAGTCGGTTGCAATTTTTTCAAATTGATTATTATATATTAATATGTATTGGGAACAAATATATACTAATTAGGTATATGACAGTTATTAGCATCAACCTGGACGAAACGTTTTTTTTTTATAAAAGAGATATAAACGAGAGGTAAAAATAATATGAATTTGTAAGAAGACAAAGTTACCGTAACAAGAGCATATGGCTACTTCTTTTTATTGCAAAACAGAATTTATGTGTAATTTAAGGGGAGTTCGTAGATGCGAACAAATTGCTCATATACAGCCGTATGATTCTCTAAGAGCAGACACCGTTGCATCTTTGACAACATCCGTGAAACAAAATGACGAGATGACAAGAAACGTTGGAAAAACAACCTTGTGTGCAAGGGCGATATCTCATAAAGTATTTGACATCGGTGAGCACGTCAACGAGCGCATCGACGAATCATTAAAGAATCACACGGCGGATTTAGCTCCCATTTTTAGAAAAGTATATTTAATACATGTTGAACACTGAACCATTTTAGTTAAATATCGTTCTTTATAGTGTTAGTATGTGTAGTTTTGTTGGGGAAGTACCACTCCTTTACCAGGTATTTAACATGGTAAGTGGCAGTGCGCAAACATTACTAAGCTGTGTTTCGGTTTGAAGGGCAATATTTCCAGTGGGCCGAGCACGATAATCTGTTTATGTGTAACGTAATCGCATCGTTAACGTATTTAGTACAAACTGTCATTTATCTAGTACAAAAGATAAATGACAGATAACTTATAGTTTGTACTGAATACGTCAACGATACGATAACGTTACACTTAAGCAGATTTTCATGCTCGGACCACAACTAAATTACAGGGCAAGAGGTTTACGTTGCCATGAAGGGTTTTGAACTGCGATTCTCAAATGATTCGTCGACGAGCTCACCGATATTAAATACTTTATGAGATATTGCCCTTGTACATAAGGTTGTTTTTTTCAACTTTTCTTCATTTGTTTCAAAGATGCAACGATGTTTGCTTTTAGAGAATCACACGGCTGAATATTTTAAACTGAACAATTTTGCTCTAATGGCCATGAATTTAATCAAAATACAACTTTTGATTGAAATAAGATATAGGTTTTCGTTTTCAATATTTTTAACATATAGCTGACCTATAAATATAATGAAAATCCTTATATTAATCTATTGAATGTATTATATGTCATACAAGAAACCATGAGCACAACACTTCAATAAACTATTGGTTAATGTTTGTTTTAAATCATCTTTTTCAAATTTAAACGATGCCAACTCTCGTTTTGAATATCATAACAAAGTGTAGGTGTAGGTCAGCCTTAGTGTGAAATGTCAAAAACTAAAACCCGTCACCCGCGCGGCGCTGCTCCTCTCCGTCGTGTGCTGCCTCCCCGCCCGCAACGTGTGTTGTGTTCCCCTCCTAGTGACATAAGGTTTCGATGGCGGGACGATAATGAAACCGTGTCGTGTGTGATCATAAGAGTCGAGGTGCATTTACACAAAGCTAGGTACTTCAAAAACAGGATTGAAACGATGACTTATCGAGCAGACAGTCTACAATTTTGACTTGTTTAAAAATATTTAAAATGCTTCTTGGATTTATTATGTAAATATATTTTGTTTATTTTTTTGTTCATTTAATTGATTTAATTTAATGTTTAATTTATACTTTTAAACACATTCTTTAACTTATGTTTCATTTAAGTATAAGATTTCACATTTTGTATATACGAAAGTATACTACGACTTTTTATTAATAATAATTGTATAAGTACATTATGTAAGACTTACATTTGTTTGACCTGTAATTGTAATTTTACCAATAAATTGATTTATGATTTACTTAAGAGGTAACTAAATACATGGTACTAGCTTTGTGCAAAACCAAACTACATTACCGTGAATATAGTTATACTGTGGTTATTATTGACAATTAAAAAAATAATAAAAAAATATAGTATAACCACAGATATAACGTGCAATATGCCTTATATTAATAAAAAGTATTCTTCTCAACTGCCATCCCTATCATCAACTCCAGATCACTTGATAAGTTACTGAGAAAAGATATCTTGTTTGCCTAAATGTAATAAAAAATATACTAGTCAACTGGTGTCCTTATCATCAACTCCAGATCACTTGACATGTTACTGGGAAAAGACATCTTGTTTGCCTAAATGTAATAAAAAATATACTAGTCACCTGGTGTCCTTATCATCAACTCCAGATCACTTGACATGTTACTGAGAAAAGACATCTTGTTTGCCTAAATGTAATAAAAAATATACTAGTCAACTGGTGTCCTTATCATCAACTCCAGATCACTTGACATGTTACTGGGAAAAGACATCTTGTTTGCCTAAATGTAATAAAAAATATACTAGTCACCTGGTGTCCTTATCATCAACTCCAGATCACTTGACATGTTACTGAGAAAAGATATCTTGTTTGCCTAAATGTAATAAAAAATATACTAGTCAACTGGTGTCCTTATCATCAACTCCAGATCACTTGACATGTTACTGGGAAAAGACATCTTGTTTGCCTAAATGTAATAAAAAATATACTAGTCACCTGGTGTCCTTATCATCAACTCCAGATCACTTGACATGTTACTGAGAAAAGATATCTTGTTTGCCTAAATGTAATAAAAAATATACTAGTCAACTGGTGTCCTTATCATCAACTCCAGATCACTTGACATGTTACTGGGAAAAGACATCTTGTTTGCCTAAATGTAATAAAAAATATACTAGTCACCTGGTGTCCTTATCATCAACTCCAGATCACTTGACATGTTACTGAGAAAAGATATCTTGTTTGCCTAAATGTAATAAAAAATATACTAGTCAACTGGTGTCCTTATCATCAACTCCAGATCACTTGACATGTTACTGAGAAAAGATATCTTGTTTGCCTAAATGTAATAAAAAATATACTAGTCACCTGGTGTCCTTATCATCAACTCCAGATCACTTGACATGTTACTGAGAAAAGATATCTTGTTTGCCTAAATGTAATAAAAAATATACTAGTCAACTGGTGTCCTTATCATCAACTCCAGATCACTTGACATGTTACTGAGAAAAGATATCTTGTTTGCCTAAATGTAATAAAAAATATACTAGTTACCTGGTGTCCTTATCATCAACTCCAGATCACTTGACATGTTACTGAGAAAAGATATCTTGTTTGCCTAAATGTAATAAAAAATATACTAGTCAACTGGTGTCCTTATCATCAACTCCAGATCACTTGACATGTTACTGGGAAAAGACATCTTGTTTGCCTAAATGTAATAAAAAATATACTAGTCACCTGGTGTCCTTATCATCAACTCCAGATCACTTGACATGTTACTGAGAAAAGATATCTTGTTTGCCTAAATGTAATAAAAAATATACTAGTCAACTGGTGTCCTTATCATCAACTCCAGATCACTTGACATGTTACTGAGAAAAGATATCTTGTTTGCCTAAATGTAATAAAAAATATACTAGTCACCTGGTGCCCTTATCATCAACTCCAGATCACTTGACATGTTACTGAGAAAAGATATCTTGTTTGCCTAAATGTAATAAAAAATATACTAGTCAACTGGTGTCCTTATCATCAACTCCAGATCACTTGACATGTTACTGAGAAAAAATATCTTGTTTGCCTAAATGTAATAAAAAATATACTAGTCACCTGGTGTCCTTATCATCAACTCCAGATCACTTGACATGTTACTGAGAAAAGATATCTTGTTTGCCTAAATGTAATAAAAAATATACTAGTCAACTGGTGTCCTTATTATCAACTCCAGATCACTTGACATGTTACTGGGAAAAGACATCTTGTTTGCCTAAATGTAATAAAAAATATACTAGTCACCTGGTGTCCTTATCATCAACTCCAGATCACTTGACATGTTACTGAGAAAAGACATCTTGTTTGCCTAAATGTAATAAAAAATATACTAGTCAACTGGTGTCCTTATCATCAACTCCAGGTCACTTGACATGTTACTGAGAAAAGACATCTTGTTTGCCTAAATGTAATAAAAAGTATACTAGTCAACTGGCGTCCTTATCATCAACTCCAGGTCACTTGACATGTTACTGAGAAAATATATCTTGTTTGCCTAAATGTAATAAAAAGTATACTAGTCACCTGGCATCCTTATCATCAACTCCAGATCATTTGACATGTTACTGAGAAAAGACATCTTGTTTGCCTAAATGTAATAAAAAATATACTAGTCAACTGGTGTCCTTATCATCAACTCCAGATCACTTGACATGTTACTGAGAAAAGACATCTTGTTTGCCTAAATGTAATAAAAAATATACTAGTCAACTGGTGTCTTTATCATCAACTCCAGATCACTTGACATGTTACTGAGAAAAGACATCTTGTTTGCCTAAATGTAATAAAAAGTATACTAGTCACCTGGCATCCTTATCATCAACTCCAGATCACTTGACATGTTACTGAGAAAAGACATCTTGTTTGCCTAAATGTAATAAAAAATATACTAGTCAACTGGTGTCCTTATCATCAACTCCAGATCACTTGACATGTTACTGAGAAAAGACATCTTGTTTGCCTAAATGTAATAAAAAGTATACTAGTCAACTGGTGTCCTTATCATCAACTCCAGATCACTTGACATGTTACTGAGAAAAGACATCTTGTTTGCCTAAATGTAATAAAAAGTATACTATAGTAGATCCAACCGTTTATCCTCTTTTTGACAGATCTAATTTGTCAGTTAAAGTGTTGTGACCAAGTGATTATAGTGGACACGATTTCGATTCATTTTTCTATCGAGTCTGTGCGGAAAGAGAATAGTCCTAGGAATGGCGCCATGACCATGGCTATTGGCCATCTAGAAATACGTCAGCCAATGGGGAATGTTGAAAGGGCGTGGACAGGCCGTCATGGCATGGCCATCTAGAAACGCATCAGCCAATGGGAAATGCTGACGCATTTCTAGATGGCCATGCCCAGATGGCGAGGCCACGCCGTCCGGTTACACCCGTGTAGTTTCCAAGGTAAGCTATCAAATTCTGAGTTATAAGTTTTCACTTCTATCGGCAATTCCTATGACTGCCAATTTTTTTGTCTATGGGTAAGCAGTAGTATTTTATCAAGGTAGTAAAACTCAATGGTCCACCGCCGTTTTGTATTTGTCACTGTCACTCGCAACAAGACGCCCGTGCTAGTAATTATTTGCTGAGTTTTATATTGGAACTATAAAATGCCGAAAGGATCAGTGCTGAAAGGACAGACGAGAGAAATGGTGATCAAGCTTCGTAATTACTTTGAAGCAGAGTATCAAAATGGCGGCCCGCTTTTACCATTGTCGCAAGTGAGAGAGCGCGTTGCGGCCGCGTTAGGTATTAGTGCATCTACGATTACAAAAATTACTACCGAAGCCTACGGAACAAGCGGCATGCAGGAGAATAAGCTTCGTACGCCGAAGAAAAAACGCCAACCACGTCGTGTGACTTCGGTTGACAACTTTGACGCAGACGCTATACGCCGTCATATATATAACTATTACTTACGTAAAGAAGTTCCAACACTTAAAAAACTTGTTGCTTCTTTGCGTGAATGTGATTTGTTCCGAGGTCAAAAATCGTCATTGGTAAAGGTCTTGAATGAAATTGGATTTACTTATAAAAAATCGGACAAACGCAAAATATTGATGGAGCGTCGCGACGTAGCTTTTGCTCGTTGCGAATTTTTGAGCGAAGCCAAAAAAATTACAGATTGGTCAAATGTTGTTTTCACTGACGAAACTTGGCTGAATGCGAACCACACAGTGTCTAAGAGCTGGACTGATGACACCGCTGCTTCCACTACCTCAGTACCGATGGGAAAAGGAGAACGTCTAATCATTTGCCATGCAGGGTCTGTGAAAGGATTCATGCCAGATGCTTTGTTGGCCTTTAAATCCAAAAAAACAGTTGAGTACCACGAAGAAATGAATTCTGAGGTTTACGAAAGTTGGTTTAAGGAAATGGTACAATCATTGGAAGAACCGTCAGTTATTATTATGGATAACGCATCCTATCACTCACGCCAAATTGATAAAATGCCGACCCAGGCCGACAAAAAACAAGTAATCATTGACTGGCTTCAACGACATGGTGAAAATGTTGATAACTCCTTACTAAAAGTACAATTACTAAATATATTACGAACAAAAAAACACTTCCCAAAACGATATGTGATCGACGAAATAGCTGCAGAACATGGTCATTGGGTTCTTAGACTTCCACCCTATCATTGTCAATACAATGCCATTGAATTAATATGGGCTCAAGTTAAAGGACACGCTGCTAGAAATAACACAAAACCCCCATTCACGGCAAACAAAATGGTAAATTTATTAAAAAATGCATGTGTGAAAGTAACTGCGGAAAGCTGGCAAAATGTAATTCAAAAAACACAAGAAACTATAATGGCAGATTGGGATAAACACGTGGCGATAGATTATATGAGTCAACAATTAATTATAAATGTCGGCAATAGCTCGAGTGACAGCAACGATGAATCTGATTTTGATTAATAAATAAATAAAAATAAAAGATTAGATTTCGTTTGCTTAAATTGGAATTGGGGTTGCTCAAACTTTACTATTTTCTGGTACCAAACGGCAGACTTTAATGTCTGCCATCCCCAGCGAGCAACACGGAAGGGAGTAGCCTTAGCTAAAAAATATTGTTCAAATCTTTCTGTCATTTCTTGCGGGAGGGGAAGTTGCACACTAGCGCAAAGCCGCACTATTACATACAAAACATACCTGTACCGATCCATTGCCGATCATACTCACACAACCAAATCACTAACACATAAAAAATAAAGCACCATTCACAAATCTAGCCCCGCCCTCACCCCACAGTATATTATCAAACTCCATGGTCCATGCGGACTTGTACTTTGACAGAGGGGAAACGCTGTGTATGCCTACTCCCTTCCGTGTTGCTCGCTGGCCATCCCAGATTTAACCGGTAACAGCTTCGTCAAGTATGACTTGTACTTGTAATCATCATAGTCATCATAACCTTGTTCTTTTTTGGATATACACCAGGAGATAAACACGTCTTCAAATAATGCTGTATGTTTTCCTGAGGCGCATCAATATAACGGTTTTACATAAAAATAAATCCGATATTATGTGCCGAGAACGGAAAACACCCGTGTAAAAATAGTTCATAAGCAATATCGATATCTCAATCGTAACTTCGTAACATCACTATGTTGATAGCCATAGAACGTAATTTTTTAAAAACGTTTGTTATTTTATGGAATTTATAAAAAAACTACTGCACTTATGGACTCATTTTGTGAAAGATGATTATTATACGGGATCAAGGAGCAAATTTAAGCAGTTGTCATATTTTTAAAACCTCGCATTTATAAGTTAACTTTTGCGTAACATCGTCATGTTACGTTCTATTGGTGCTGTCAAAAAGAGGATAAACGGTTGGATCTACTATAGTCAACTGGTGTCCTTATCATCAACTCCAGATCACTTGACATGTTACTGAGAAAAGACATCTTGTTTGCCTAAATGTAATAAAAAGTATACTAGTCAACTGGCGTCCTTATCATCAACTCCAGGTCACTTGCCATGTTACTGAGAAAAAATACTTGTTTGTCTTGCAGATTGCAAGAGATAGAGATGCAGATCTGTGGTGGCAGCTCGCTGAGCTCACAGGAGGAGAACGAGCGCAACCGCGAGAGTATCATTTAACGGCGCGCCTCACCCCCCGTCGCCCGTACGGCACTGCCCCTCTCCGCCGTGTGCTGACTCCCCGCCCGCGGCGTGTGTTGTGTTCCCTAGTGACATGTGTAAACTTCAAAAGTACGATCATTAGTGTTTTTACGAGTAAATATTTATGGTATATTTAAATACGAATTAACTTTATCAAATTTATATATACGTAGTATATACGACTCGCTAATATTTGACGAGTGTCGTGGAGTGAGATTTTGCCAAGACAATATTATCTTTAAATTTAATAAAGGAAGTTTAGGTACATCGAGGTGTTTAGTTAGAGAGTGTGAAGTGCGTTTGTCGCCCTACAGGCGCATTCGGTTTGCGCGTGCGCCCTAAAGGGCCAGAATAAGTTACCTAGCTAAGTAGGTAAGTGGTACCTAATACGTGTATTTACATTATTTTTTAGCCATTCTATGAGTTGAAAGTATAAAATTGAACATTGTTTCTATTGATTTCGCTGAATTTACCTCATTATTAACGACAGTAGGTTTCATTTGTTGTGTAGGAAAATTTGTATCAAAAAGTTGTCTCGTATCTTATTCGTATTATCAGTAACTGGTACTGAGTGCCAAATGAACGGCCAAATTTGATATTATTTATCTATTAATAAGACTTTTGTGTAAACTCATGATAGAAAAGAAAATGGATATTTTCTTATCCAAAAAATTTGAGCTTTAATTATTATAATATCCCCGAAAGACTTTAACCATTAATAATTATTATAACTCCATTTTAAGATTATTATGTTGTCATTGTGCCCAGTCTTTCTTGTTTGTTGGCAATCTAGGTGCGTACGTACGTCAAACTTTTCTGAAGGACTATTTCTATGTACTTACCTAATGTTTGTGAAAATAATTGTATCTATAACTACTCTGAACACTTCTGCTCGTTTTATGAACAATCATCTGAAAATGGATAGTTAATTACCTATGTTGTCATTAGTAATATAACATTGATGACCTTATTGTAATAAGAAAATTAGTGTAAAACTGGTGAGAGATCAGTATATTGGTAAATAAAGATCATTACTGCCGATAACAATTAAGTGGATAAAATGTTTTAATGTATAAATATGACCATGACTTAAAAATAAAGTTTTATACTTAAACCCTTTCTATGATGTGAATGATGTGAATCTACTTCGGTAGATATAATCTAAAAGACCTCATTAAAATATTTCGCTATATTTAGTTAAAGCATGGTAGGTGTCGATAAATTCAAAGAAATTGATTTAATTGATGATTCAGATTTTAACAGGCCATAAGCACCTAGTATTAGTAGCGTTCTATAAAACATTTCAAATTGAATAAATAGTACAGACATGAAACATTACGTTCTCACACTGATGATGGCAAAATAATCTCACAGGAATACGATGTGTTGAATTAATAGATTGCACTGAGGAACTCTTTAAATTTTTCGTCGCCCGCCTTTTCTCTTAAATTATATTTTATCATTGACGCTCCAGCAATAGATTATATACTTACCTTATTTTAATTTTGTTTGTGATGATACTATAGTAAAATACAATATGTAGGTAATTGTAAGATTGTACCAAATCGTGAGATGTTAAAACTCAAGTGAAATAAGAGAATTGTAAATAATTATTCTAATATCTATGATACGTGTTTATAAGCTGTTTCCATTGATAATGATGATTTTGGAGCCGATGTAACCGATATGTAAAGATGTAAGGCAAGGAGTGTGACGTTTGACTCGAATTTGTTTCCAAAACACAGTTAACTGATAGAATTCAACTGTTCAACGAATAGGTAAAAATAACGCAAAATCGTTTTATTCAACTAGACTATGGTCTCGCGAAAATGAGGGCCTGTTTCACGGTATTCCTATACGATCTATCCACCAGATTACAACCACACTTAACAAAGACCGGTTTTTGTATTACTGGCAGTAAAGATATCCAGATCTTACTTAGACTTCAATTATTCAACAATCACAACTTATAAATATATAGGCTTTATGTATGGTATATATCAAATAGGGTTTAAAAATACTTTTGCTGTAGAATCTGCCAGAAGAAAATATTTGGTATTTGGAGGGGCATTGTGAAACAGAGTCTTGTTCGCTTCGCCGGTTCGCTCAATCAGTTATTATAACTTAGTTCAGTCTTACAGTTTGTTTCCTAAACGCCCGAAGTTAATAGATAGGCGATAAATGTTTTAACTGTAAATAAAATATTTATTTTATTGTTATTATATTCCATAAATTTTTCTTCTCATATTTCTCGATTATAAAATTGTAAGAGAGATGCATTATGCGATTGAATACTTATATTTAACGAATAACGCAAGTGCTTTTTATCAATATACTACGTAGGTTTGTAATTTAATCTGCATCTGTGGTGCCACCTGGCGGCGACCAATCGAACTGTAATTCCTTTTGTAATTATTAATTATCATAAGCGCTGTTTCTTTACCTTCACGAGAAGCAGAATAAAAAGGCAATGGTCATTTAGAATGGTGTTGGGATGCGGTTCGGTAGTAAAGCAGTAACCTGGCTTGAGCATCTTAAATTGGAAATTCAATTATGTATCGCACACGATTCATTTTATTGTTAATAAAAAGATAACGATATGATTTATGTTTTTCATTTGCATGTTTCATATTAGATACCTTAGTAAGTTAAAGTGATCACTGATGACCTGCACGACTCAAATCCAAATTATGTATGTATTTTCTCAGATAACGACTACGCAACAGTCAAATTTTGCCACCCTTTAACGGTGCGCTCGGCACAACACGCTAATGTTCAGTTAGTGTAAGTTACTTACACTAGCTGCTCTCCGCGGTTTCACCCGCGCGGTGATGGATGATGATGATGATGATGATGAATCTTTTATAGCCTATGTTACTCAAGGTGAATGTAGCTTTCCAATGGTGAAATAATTTTTGAAATCGATCCAGTACTTTTTGAGCCAATTCGTTACAAACATACATACATACAAATCTTTTTTCTTAATAGTATTATTATATATTAGTATGAATAGTATGATTACCATCGTTACACCGTTCACATGCTGCGCTTTTATACTCGTATGTCGCAGTCAAAACTCTTACCTTACTAGGTAACACAATTATTTTGAGCGACTTTATTTAATTCTATTGTGATTATTAAGTGATACTAGTTTTTATTTGTAACTAGCGACTACCCGCGACTTAGTTCGCATAGTAGGCTCGGCCTTCGACCTCCCGTCTTTTCTTCGTTTTTCTTTCATAAAAAGCTTCTACTGACAATAATTAACAAAAATTTTTAATAATTAGCGAGATTGTTTCATCCGTTCTCAAGTTACAGTGTGACCAGGAGAAACAGGGTTTATATATATATATATATATATAGATTAGCGATTGCCCGCGACTTCATTCGGGTACCCTTAGTAATACGCCTCACACAACACAAGTACTTTTACTAACTAGCAAAATAAATAAAAAAAGAAGTAAACGTCCAAGAGAATAAACGTTTCTCCTCATCACACAATGTTTACTCCAGTCAGGGATCGCACCTGAAACCTTGCACCGCGAAAGCAATGTCTCTATCAACTTAGGTACAAGGCCTGTAACTTGGATAGGATTAGCTAGTTTACACTGTAGTGTATTCACTGCACTTGAAATCTATAGAATAACCTGTTATTCCAGTAACAGTAAGTTCATTTCAGTGACATAGCTAGGGAGTTGGCGAGCAATTTGGTATATGATTTGTCCATGTATCATATAAATTGGGATACAAGTTCAGATTTAGATTATTTGATAATAGTAGATTATGCACCGAGGGAGTAAAGTAGTGTCTTAAGTGACGGACGGCATATTTTAATCTGAGCGTAACTGGATCTAGCGTTAATTTCTGAACGCAGCGAGAGGAATTAAATGTAACTGGGAATGAAGCGAGGGAGTATCTATGTTAAGAGTTTTGCCTACAAATTTTAACATTCCAAATCTAAATCACTTTAATCCCTTGAGAGTTTCATACAAAATTACATCCCCGGGGATGTAATGCCTCGCTTTATGTCGAGATTGCGTAATATGTGATTAAACATTGTCAAGCAGGTGGTAGGAAAATTAAAAAATATGTATATTATGTTAAGATCATTGCAAGCAGTGAAGCAGTATGTGAAAATCTATCAGAATAGGAAAAAAACAAAAGACTAGCAGGCTATGGCCACAGTATAATAAACTTCTTATTAGACGGATTTCACAAAAGAAACAACTTTACGTTTATAATTTATTCAAATCCCAAAGTTAAAAGTTAGGTAAGCGACGTATAACGCTAGAGTTTTCAACAAATGACCTCACTTGAAATGTGAATTAACTTATATGGATTAGGCAGAACGATGGAATTTAAAAATAATTTTGCAGCGTTTGTAGCTGTATCTGGGTGTGTATATATAAGTATGTATATCAACAGCAGAGCCGCACTTGTTTTCTATTTCAATCGACATTTGTTAGCAACTGACATAAATAATAGCTCCTCAGGTTACCATAATACAGGCTCTGCCCAGATTGATGCCTGAAGACCTTGTGTGAATGTTGTCCCATAATAAAGAAAAAGAGATTATTATGGGACAGCATCATGACGTACCAGCATTTATATGTGTTTGATATTTACATATTTACCTAAGTCAATGTCAAATATAGCCATGCAGAAGTGAGTCCTGATAATTTTAAATACAAGGGTCGAAGGACAACAGTAATACAAGGACGCAAACTGGGTCAAATTTAAAATGAATATGTAAAACAATGGATGATTCATGCATTGATTATTATTTATTCGTGCTACGAATTTCCGTCCCGTCTCATTCAGTAGAAGGTTTTCAATTAAACAGAACAAGCCATTCTACGTTGTCTTGTACGAGGGGTGTTTACTTAATTACGAATTATGAATTGAAACTATCAATACCAATGTTAAATATAAATGTTTAATGAAAGAAACTTAAAAAACAAACAAACAAAATGTAAAGAACTATTTTATACGTAACTATCGTAAGTTTATTGGGAAAGTTAATGATATATTTTATAAGAACAAAGAACCTCACCGCGTATCGAAAAGCAGCATAAATTACAGTATAGGCCGTGAAGTTCGCTTACGAAAGCAACACACTGCTATTACATACAATGTATGTGCAGATAGTAGGTTCGGCAAAACTCAGGCGCAATCGGGGACCGACCTAAGTCGATGCAGAGATATGCACCGGCGGCACACCGAACGTAGTTTGCCTCTACCGGCATTTACAGCGTCACCGAGCGTGGGTGGCAAGTGCAGATGGCACTCAGCTTGATGCGGGCGCAGAAGGCGGACCGCCTAAGGCGAGCGTAGAAGACGCTGCGCCGCAAGGAGGACCTCGGCTTGGGCCGTCGCCAGGAGAGAGAGAGGAGTCAGAGAGATTCGCCCCAGTACATGAGTGTACCGAAAGTGGGCCCTATTAATTTTCACTCTAGGACTATTTAGAGAGAATCTAACCATGATATAATGTTTACCTCGAGCTCTCCGGCGAGCTCGGTGTCTGATTGAGTTTACCTGGGAATCCTTATCATAACCAAATATACCTCGCCCACAGCCATTACCTTGGCTGGAGCCTACACCGTGATTGGAAGCTCAGCTGGGGCTACATACAGAATTACCTCACCCTCCCCTATTTCCGCGACCTGAGTTCACGCCGCGACCACGAATACCAGGGTAGACGCCTTTAAAAATAATAAAAGTGAAAAAAAAAATAGTAGGATGAAACCTATTAGACCACATTTTAAACTGTTACATCCAGTTTCACAGCTGCAGCAAATAGTTTTGAGCAATATTTCCGGAATTAATTCCTTTTGTGTAAATTTGGGCATAATTCCACGTTGATATTGCTTCAGCCCCAATCTGTTGCTCAAAATTGTATATAATATATAAAAAAAAACAAATTCGAGTTTTTTTAGATTTTTTGCATTTTCTGACATTTACTATTGTAACATTTTTTTTTCACCATCGGAAAGTAGAGATTTCAACGAACAGAAAAAATACCAACTTTTTGAAAAAAGCTGATTTTTTGACGGGTGAATTTTCGATTTTAATTCAAAATAAGGTGAAAAAATAAATTTTTTTAATCAAATAAATTACAGCGTATTTGGCACATAAAAAGGTAAGTTTTCACCAAATTTCGTGAAATAAAAATGTATTTTTGTAAAAGATAAAAATATAAAACCAAAAACTTGGTTTTTTGAATTCTTCACATAAATTTTGAGGTTATGTGAAAAAAGTGTAAAATAAATGTTTTAGATCTTTTTACTACCTACAACTTTGCCATTTGAATTTTTTCCATACGACTTTTAGTTTTTCCGGAAATCGAGAAAAACTGTTTTTTACTCTTAAAAATTCACCCCCATCCCCTTCTCCACCTCAGATCGCCCGTAAATTATTTATCCTTTCATTTTTATAATATTCTCCTCCTTTTCTAATGGGTTTCATCCTACTATTATTTTTTTTTTTTTTTTTTTTGGTTTTAAAAATTTATCGACCCTGGTCTAACGATCGCCGCGGTGTACACTACTACCTTTACTTTGAGTGGGGCTACAAATAGAACTTTTAGTACCTCGCCCACAGCCATTACCTAGGCCGGAGTATACAACGCGAGCGGAGCCGTGGTGTATACTCCTGCCCGCACCGTGGCTGGGACTACAGTCGTGAGAGTGTAGATTACCTTGACCGCGACTGGGGCTGCGAAGCCGGAGCCTACAATGCGATCGGGATCACAGCCCTGGTCGGGTCTACAACCGTTACCGGGGTTTCCTTGGGACGACGCTAAAGCTGCCGAAGCCGCTAAAGCTGCGATGGGGTTGTCCGGGTTACCCAAAATATGCCTTGGAC
This sequence comes from Selenia dentaria, assembly GCA_917880725.1. NCBI lineage: Eukaryota > Metazoa > Arthropoda > Insecta > Lepidoptera > Geometridae > Selenia > Selenia dentaria. The sequence continues at coordinate 20,486,584 of OU862879.1, forward strand.
GGCGACGAAGGGGAAGGAAGTAAGGATCGGTTATGTCAGTGGAGTAGTTCGCCGCTTCGACCATGAGGGGATTCGAGTGGTGAGGAGCTTTGTCGAAGTATCGGCGGGAGCAGTCTTTGATATACTGCGTTATAGAGGGGAGGGTGAAATCGCAGTGCAGATCGGCATTCCGTAGGGACCACGGAGCGCCCACTGCCCTGCGCATAAAGCGATTCTGAATCACTTGAAGTTTGTGGAGCTCGTGTCTCTGAGCATGGGCAAACGCTACAGATGCGCAAGTCATGACTGGGCGGGTTCAAAGTTTGTAAAGAGTGGACTTATATCTAAGAGAGGATTTACTGTCCTTGCCCAGGAGGGGACTAAGACGACCCATAATGAAGGCTGCCCTATTGCGAACACTCTGAATGTGCTTCGCGAAAGTGAGTTGGCGATCAAGATCGTCAACTCACTTTGACGCCCAGGTCTTTGGGGGATTTAGCCTAAGGGACCAAATAGCTGTTCCTCTCGCTAGGACTAACTACAAGCAAAACACATTTTTTTGTAGAACTTCTGTTCTTGTGATTAAACTACTATTTAAAAGAAAATAACGAAGTTGATATCTACAGATGGTGTGCGTTGAATCGGTCGTCCGCTAGCCTCAACATTTTTTGGTTCTCAAACGTTTTAGTTTTAGCTTTATGTCGTAGTAAATTTAATAAACTGTATACAGTTTGTTTAACTAAGGTAGTTATAAAATTACTTAAGTATTTTTTGGTTCCTAGTTTTTTATGCTTCGTTTTAATACTTAATGTGTTATCTTTTTGTGATTGTTCTAATGTAGCTTTGTTTAAACCGGATGCCTTGCTACTACAGCAAATGAATATAACATTATTCCACAGGTGAAAACTTGTAATTGGCCCGGGTTATTAGTCTATAGTTTATTTCTTGTTATTTTAAGTTAGGCTGTAAGTTTTCCTACGAAAAAAAAAACATTAACCATGGGTGACGGCATGACCAATGTCCTCCATGTCAAGAGTCCGCCGGGTCTCAGTGAAGTACACTGTTGCACTTTTGCTAGGATTTACTGCATTCCACCATTTACGAAACCATGCATCGATGACGGTGATGGCCCGTTGGATGGCACATCTCTGCCTGACCTTGAACAAGCCAGTAGAGTATAGATTGCAGTATCATCCGCGAACTGGGCGATCTGAACATTGGTTTCAGATCGTGTGATGTCCCTGTTGTACAGCGAGAAGAGAATGGGTGAGAGTACAAAGCCTTAAAAATATGTTGTATGGCGGGAAATTTAGATTATCATTGCCACAGACAATTATATGTACTACCTAATCATTGTGCAGCGCGCGCATCCTTAGACAATGACACTATTTTTCTACATTATGTCAATGAGCCCATAAGCGCCAATAAATTAAAAAGTAAATGAAAGTAATATTGTGCAATAAAAAATTAAAAGTTATATTTTATGATACAGTTGTTTGAAAATCGAAGGAAAAACTTGCACTGTAACTTGTATGGTTTCTTTTAATTTTACCCATCCTCGAAAAAAGTACGTATTTATACAATCTATTTTTTTATTCATATTTGGAATATTACGTTGCGGGTGTAAATAAAACATTTTATTACGTGTACTCTCGTTTACGCTATAAATACGGCCTAGTCATTATAAGCCAAATGACAATAACCTTTAAATTTATTTCTTTATAGCCCCGAATACGATATTATCTTATGTTTTATTTAGTATTTGTCTAGTATTTTATTTAGTTTTAGTATAAGTCGTACAAATGGAAATTGCTACAATATTACTGAAAATCGATTAAATTCGACACACACATTCCTACACAAGTAGGGGAACAGCCGTGCGATTCATTCATCAAAACATCGTTGCATCTTTGATAACATCCGAGAAACAAATGACGAGATGATAAGAAACGTTGGAAAAAGAACGTATGTACAAGGGCGATATCACATAAAGTATTTGACATCGGTGAACTCGTCGACGAGCACATCGACGAATCATTAGAGAATCGCACGGCTGCTTAAATAAATTATCAGTAAGCCCACTGACAATTTATTGAATCAAAGTTATGTTGAAAAGGATCCGTATTTTTTTTATTCTTCATGACCTATATCAAAAATGAATGGTACTGTCTGAACATCGTCATAACTAACAATGAAAACTGTTCTAAATAAAGAAATAGGTATTTTATTTTTCACTGTAATCCTTCCTCGCCCTAAACTCTTTATTCGAATACTGACAAAGCTTTCATTCTTATAAGTGGGTATATCTTCGTCTGAAAATCCATTGAAGAGAAAAATAAACTCCTGCGAGGCTTTGCGCTTTGTGAGGTTACCGAGATTCCGCTCCGCTTAAATATTTTATTTTGCTCTAACGCGCAATCCGTCCCCCACTGAACATCTGTTGCTAAAGGGCTGCTGTCTCGAATTTGTATAGATCTCTTTGACGGTACAATATTGTTAGTATATTTTTGCCATCTACAATCGTGGTATTAACGCATAACATACTAAATTATATTGGAGCGTCATTTACTTAATTGTGGATATTGATGTTAGTAGGTACTTGTTACGTTCTCATGTTTTTGCAATAACCTACATGTTATGTTTTTAACTTTATTTCAGAACGCTAGATGAGAGTTGATTCTATTGATGCTTGCCATATACATTATGTTACAGTATAAGCCTTCATATCGGTGGTAGTGCCACGTAACCCCACAGCCGAATGGGCCGGCACGACCGGGGAAGTACCTACCACAATCTCCCTCTCCTTCCCCCTCCCCCCTTTTATCTCTTCCTTTCTATCATCCTTCCTCAAATGTCGGCAACGCTTCCTCGAGACCTTTGGTATTGCGTCGATTTGGTATTGCGGATGTCCGTGAGCGACGGTATCACTTACCATAAGGTGACCCGCTTGCTCGTATGCAAACCAATCACATAAAAAAAAACTGCGGGACTGCGATGCATTTGTCACCCCTAGACAAATAAACTAATTCTTTAGTCTTGACAAAGACGTCCATTTAGTCTCATACATCCAGTTATTGGTTTGATACAACGCCCAGTGTAAAACCTAATCACATTGTAATTGATATAATACCATTTACGGTTTGTATATGATATACCAGATATTCTAATATCTGGCACAGAATACCTTAGCACTGCACAGCTCCTCTACTACACAGAGTTCTACGGTGGTATGGTGTCCAGGTTTAAAAGGCATTTTATCGTCCGAAATACCAGGAAACTAAAGAATCAACGATTTATCACGAAGTGACAAGTCTAAGAGAGCGGCGCGCAGAAAGCTTTAAAGGCAGTAAGATATGATTTCTTTGAAACTTTTGCTAAAAAATGTTATAACTCATAGAAGGCACGTGTCATCGGACTAAAAACTGTATTTTTCCCCTTGTATTAAATCCTCATTCATTTATCTTTAGATATATATACCTAGGAAGATACGATTGGCCAAAGTTCTTTGTATTCCATTTATTTTAACTGGATCTGTACATTATGTACCTACAAGGAAAACCCAGCGAGTGGCATTTTACCGTTATCTATTTGATAAAGCCCCCAACACCCTGCAAATACGATTGCTCACCCTTTTCATACTATCAGAAAACTGGATTTGTTTGCTTTGAATTCAATGTAAAATTAATGTACTTTGAGGGATTTGGTCCTTTCGTAAAAGTCACTACTAACGCTATAATTGGGCAATATGAATCGTAAAAATGAAAATCAAAGCATAACGTATATTAACCGATCTTCTAGTCTACATTTAAATTCTTGAATATACTGAAAACAAAAACGCTCGTGGTGGAACTATGTAGAGAATTGAATATTTCGATTTGAAACAAAAATCATTAATTACGTATTTGAATTTATTTTTTCTTGCATTTCAACTAAGTACCATGATTAACGTTAATCTTAAAAAGATAAGTCCAATAATTTGTGTTACTTCGTCTCCCGTGTAGACTAAGCGAGCACAGCCGCGAGCGGGTCAGCTTGTCAGAACGTCAAGTATTTACAGATCTTCTATTCTACATTTTAATTGTTGAAGATGCTGAAACCCATAAACGCCTATGGCGAATGTAGAAAAATCAATATTTCGTTTCGAAATACAAATTTTTAACTATATATATTTGGATTTGCAAGATGACTCACGTTATGATACCCAAAAGAAGGTACTCTTAATTAATATAATTAACGTAAATTAACTTAATTAATATAAGATACTCTTAATTTGATTAATTGACGTTAATGAATTACAAAAATATTTACATCTGATTTATATCAACGCTCATGATCTTGTGCATATTATTTGCCCGGGTGGGAAGCGAATAATAGAATTCCTACGAGAGTATGTTAAGGGTTAATACAATAGTCAAGAAAGGCTGGGAAACTTGTTAGTATCGTTGCCACTACTTTAAACACATATTTCATTTGCGTGCGGTAGCGTATACTTAGGTATGCCATCTTATGGTGGCACTTCACATAGCTATTTGTGTTCACTATTGGGTGTTTGTAGTATTTGGCGAAATAAATGATGTTCATGCAAACATGCAAACATGCAAATAGACGCAAATACGACCATCCACACTGGGCAGACAATATTAAAAATTATAAATATAAATATAATAAATTATATAACAAACGTATATGCCTATTTGATCCCTTTGATGTACCTCTAAAAACTGACAACCGCATGGTAACGCGTATTCGCTGTTTGCCTTATTAGTCAAATAGGTAAATAAGTCAAACATTTGGTTAAATAAATTGTCCTCATATGGTAATTGATTGCCAAATATGCCAAATAAACAAATATAAATAGCTATGTGAAGTGCCGGCATTAACCTTATCAACGATAGGTTTGTCATATTTTTTTGCTTAAACTGGTATGGATTGTCTAAAAATAAAATTTGACGGTAATTATCGGTAAAATATAGCCCGCGTACCTATTGCGGTTAGATCCATGCTAGAGACAAGGTATGATAGATATTATAAAATTCAGTTTATCGACGTATGACATGCTTATCGAGGATTAGTTTAGTTTAGACGAATGCTTGACAAATTATATGAACTAGTTTCAATGTAAGTATATCTTATTTTATATATTGGAAACATATTATTATTTTGTGTTAGCATAGTTTTTTTTTTATTTCAACAATTATAATTTTAAATACTACTAAGAATATTACAGCCTATACATATTCAATTAGCTCGAACTAAAAATAATCTTACCAACTTAATGACTATGACGCTACCTACAGCTCTTCAGCTATCAAAGCACTTGAAATATTATATTGCAAACATTTACCATCTCTGGCTGACACCTATTAAAGTACCTACCTTACCTCTTATCTGTCCCATCATTTATAGCGACGTTCTACTAAGCTCTACGTTCCCAACGTTTAAATTCCACCTCAGGCACCTAATTGGTGGTACCATATTTCGTACATGAATATATCAGTGGAAAGCCTTCTTAATCTCTGTTAAGAAATACCCTTCGTCTGAATTCCTTCCGCTCGGTTGCACTTATATATATTTATACTGCTGCAATGTAATTAGCGGTCAGTAATTAAGCTGCAACTTTGAAGCAAGAAGATTATTCATAAATATTTTATGTTACAAACCTTTTGAGTTATCTTATCTACCTTACCTTACTTAAATTACCTTTTTAGTTATTTTATCTACACATTTTACAACATTTATAAATTAATTTTTTCTCCTTATAAGATATAATATATAAAAATTAAATTGCTACAAACGAATTCCACTGCCTACATTTTTGACTTTTTCGATCGATATCTCGATAACGATGACCGGTAGGTGAAAAAAGTAAACACTAAATTATAGAGCATAAAAAAACAACAAAGAGTTTTTCTTCACAATGTTAGTATCTCGACACACTTCTTCACACACTTCGACTAACAGTTCTTTTTTCAAGATGGCGGAAAAGGCAACAAAGTAATCTTGTATTTATATTATATTAACGGGGCTTTATCACGTTAGTAATAGTATTTACTTACCTCGACGTTTCGATCAAGTTGCATTGATCGTGGTCACGAGCGGACTGAAGAGGCGGGTGCCATTGTCTTGAAGTATGGAGATACTTTTTAATATACCCCCAACAGTAATTGTTATAAAAAGTCATTATCCCGACACACAACACTATCGATATCGACAGATTTTTCTGAGGATAAATCGCGACGGGAACACTTTTTAATCACTGGATTCCATATTGCCGCCAGTTTGAAAGAACCTTAAACTGAACAACCAAACGAGATAATGGTGAGTTTTGACGTGGAGTCACTTCGTCGTGATTTATCCTCAGAAAATCTGTCGATATCGTTATTCGTATCATTCTTTTAGAAATTTATATACCGACTGAACTATTATTATAGAAACGGATTTTGACATAGATAGTAATTGAAAAAGGTGATTTTAGACATACCTACTTCAGACTATTGCAAAAATTGATATGGGGAGTTTTGTCACGGATTGTTTAAACGGTAATGGAAATTGTCATCACAAAAGAAGTAATTAGACAAGAGCTGAATTCTTATATTTCAGTTTACTTGGGAATTATCTGCAAGTCACTACTCTCCATACAGCCCCAATGCCAGATAGTATTCCTTGTAGCTTTAGTGTGTAAACATATTATGGTTTGAGGGCATTGGCTTATAGCAAGTGAGTTTACTGGGCGAATAGGCTAAACAGCTATGTGTCTGCGGAAAGAGCGCAGTGCAGCCGTGCGATTCTCTAAGAGCAAACATCGTTGCATCTTTGACAACATCCTTTAAACAAATTACGAGACGACAAGAAACGTTGGAAAAACCACCTTATGAACAAGGGCGATATCTCATAAAGTATTTGACATCGGTGAGCTCGTTGCCAAGCGCATCGAGGAAATATTACAGAATCGCACGGCAGTATGCAGAACGTTGAAGTTTAAATAATAATAATAATAATTTCATTTATTTCAGATCATAAAAATCCATATTATACATTAATAATTAGAAGATCATACTCGCACAGCAAACTGACATGGACAGGCGTTATGCTTATTCTATCAAATAACGACTTGTCTGTCTCAACACTTACTGGCATAAAAATTCATAAACATTAGCTTTACTACTTCAGTGTACTGTATACCCTTATTCTGCTCGCAAAGACTGCAGTGCGCCGCCGACACCCGCATATTCCATACTTTCAGGGATGAAGTTGTATACAGATGCCAGGTTTTTCAGTACGTAATGCCTTTAATTTTAAATTCAACCAAACCGTAGCTGCAAAAGTATGTTTATGATAAACAAAATTAGGCTTTTATTTATTACTAGCTTTAGCTTTAGCAGCCAGCGGCTTCGCTCGCTTGGTCTTGGTGTAGTGGTGGGAACGGCACTTTAGGATTTCGAAGGCCTGGGCTCAATACCCGGGTTGGGCTGTTATTGGGTTTTCTGACAAGAAAACTCTCAACAGCAGTCTGGAGTCTGGAATAGTGCCCCCATATGGCAATAGGCTCGCCTTCTATTACATGGGACAAAAAAAAATATCCCTCTGGCAAAACGTAGGTGTTTTAAACACCGCTACCTACTCCTTCGAGTATGTAGGCGTGGTAATTTGTTATGTGGTATCAAAAATAACATGTATTTCATTATGTATAGTAGTATAAATTATTCAAGGGTATTTGCTTGCATAAATAAAAATACCTACTTGTAACATTCTTAATTATAATAATTATTTATACAACTCTACCCTCTACCCCTAGTAATACACGCTGTGCTGGTTTTACTTTATTGTGATAGCGCAGGTTTTTAGCCGTCCTACGTCGGTACTACCTACATAGTATAAAATTTATGCGCACTAACCAGTTAATCTAGCCTCCAGTTTTATATGAGACCGTGTAGCATAGAGATATCAAGCTGCCATCTTGTTTTTATGTGAGGGATCAAAATAAAAAAGGTTATAGTTGGTAGCTCCAGGCTCTATTCTATCCATATATCCAATGTTATCGAAATATGTTCGGTAGTTTTTAAGTTATGCGTGAGCATACAGACAGACAGATTTTTTTTTAAAAACGTCATACTCTTCTTCAGTCGGTAATTTTACGTCACCTAGACCCAATTTTTTTGATTTTTCTTCCAGGTTCCAAGACTTTTGGCTTATACACCTTTATTATAAGTAAGTATATTTATGAAATATAGGTAATTATGAAATATGCAATAAAATAAAGCCCTGCATAGTCATCCAATATTCATTCTCTTAATATAATAATTAATCAAGTGTGATTCGTAAGTAAAATGAGTATGATAAAGTGTTTCGGAAATAGAACTGGATAATGTGTGAGCTCAAAATCTATGGTTTTAGATGCTCCAGTATGCTTGTATACATACATAGATATGTAAACATGTAGACCTGTGTTGTTAAGGTTTAATTCAGCTGTGCAATTCCCTAAGGAACTCTTTATCGATGCGGTCGTCAACGAGCACACCGATGTAAAATCTGAGACATCGCCCTTGTTGACGAGGTTGTTCCTTTCGGTATCATTCCTCGTGGTCGATGTCTTCGTCGAGCGAACTCGCGGATATTTTGTGGATGTATGAGTATTAGGAAAGCGAACTTCATTTGACAACCAGTAAATAGCTGACTGGTGTTTTCCGTTTTTGTTTGTTCCTTATAATAGAACATAATACATTATTGAATAATAGCGAGTTATTGATAATAGATATACCGAGTTAATAAATGATGTACTTTTAATTACTGATACTTGAATGTAACCGTAGAGACGTACGTGTATATGTTTAATCCTTTTAAATAAAAACACAGAGGCCGTAGCACAATCAATTTGCGAAAAAGTATTCGTATCGTAAGCGTTAACGTTTCACTCTTTAGCACACAAACGATGAGTTATCTATGTCACAGTTGCACTAAATAAATGACAGTTTGTTTTGTTTTACGTGACACGATACTTACACTTACACAGTTATTCGTGCTAGGCCCATTGGTGTAACAAATTCTTTGGCGGCTTGCTGCATATATAATAAACATACCCGCACTAGGCTTGCCTAGGCATGGACACACGCATGAACACATCACAAATATCCAAGACATGAGAACAATATTTTCTGCTCATCACACAAATATTTGCCGTGGCTAGGGATTGAACCTAGAACCCTTCACTTCGATGACAGGGTCACTGCCAAGCTATCGGGACTGTCAATTGAGCGAGTCAGTAAGTGTGCACTTATTCTTATTCTTATTTGTTTTGGGGGCGATGATGCCTGCACTGACGTCCCACTTGGGGTGTTTTGTGCATTCCCCCCTGCCAGCGTTTACTCAAGCCAGCCTAACTCTTTTACATAGCGGAGTATGGCCTTGGGTCGCTGGCACAGCTAGCCAGTAATTGTGCACGTTTGTAATTTTATCACGCTGTAACGACTTATCAATTGGTTTTCTTTATTCAAATTAAATTCTTAAAACGTTCCGTATTCAATATTTTCCCACCATCTCCAAATGAATGTTTTTATCTGCGAGGAAAACCTGACGCGCCGACTCATTTGCAAAACAGCTTCCGCAACCAGTTAGCGGGGGTGAAGCAGGCGGGTGGAGTGCAAGCGGAAGCGATCGCTCAACGACTAGCCGCGCTGTTTAACGGCCTTATACGGCCGTCATAACATTGCAATCCGACGTTATAACTTCAATGGGCCTAACACGATAAATTGCGTCAGTGTAATGTCATCGTATCGTTCAAGAAATACAATACTAACTATGAGCTATCTGTGCCACAGTTGATTAACTATAGTTGATTAACGAAAGTTTGTACAGTGGGCACGAAAATTTGCGTAAGAGTAACGTAATCGTATCGCTGATGTATATGTATGCCGTAGCACAAACAATTTACGTTATTTATACGAGCAATTCGCTCCTCTTGTCTAGAGAGTATAGTATTGTCAATAACCCGGCTAAATTAAGAAATGAATATAATCACAAAACCTGAGACTGCCTACCAACACATATTGTTTAAGTTAGGATAGTATATGATATTTTACTATTTACTATATAAGCCGTCACAAGAGTGATTAAATAGTGCAAAAGGTTTCGTGGTCTACGAAGAAATTAGGCACTTCTAAAATTTTGTCTGGTTATGCTGGATCCTGCGGATTACCGCCTAGGCCCGAAGGAAGTTTAAGCTGTATTTGACGACATTCTACATACAATCATTGTTTATCATAATAAACAATGCTATTAATATGTACTTCTCTATGAGCTGTCTAACAAAAGACAGAAATAATGTGATGTTAATGCTATTGGGTGTTACACTTGTGTGTGTTACATCTTGGAAGTGGCCCTTATAATAATTCAAACAAAACACAACTAATTAAATCAATCCTAAAAACAAAATGTGCCAAGGTACTTTAGCGCCCGATTTACATAAATTATTTCCAGCGAGTAAGCAAAATGAATTGAAATTGTGCCATTGTTATCGTTATCGGCGACACAATTTAACACCGCGCCGGTTTTACTCTCCTTCCAAATAAAAAGTGTTTATACACTTGACGAGAAAATCCAATTCAAAACTCGTTTGCGAATCCATCAATATTATTCGATAGACAAGAGATAATAAAAACTCGGTAACAGGGACGCCGCCGTGGGTCAACTCTCAGAGGGAGCGGGGGCATTCACTATTTTAGTCTTCAGGGCATGATATTATTATGTCGTTTATGGATATGTGTAGACACACTATCCTTAAGCTTTCGGCGCTCTAGCGGCTAGCCATTAGACAGGTTCTAGCTTGATGATACATATGTACACTACACTACATACAATGATGTAACTATTCTTAACCGAAACATACATGGAGAACATAATATGGCTAGATTAGCAATAGGTTAATCTACGAGACACGCTCTATCAAATGTGATAGTTCTTTGGTGATGAAATCAATAACATTTATGTAGAAATACAGGTGATAATCTGCCTCTGCTAAACGCTTAGGATACTTAAAAATGTAAGTTAAAGAAAAATGCCTGTCGTAATGAATCTAATGAAATTTAAATGTGTTATGATATGATAGGTTTCTGTCCATACAAAAACATTCGTTTTTGGGTATATTACGTTCAGCATGTTCAATTGCTGTTTCTATTTTAAATATTTTGGAAGTTAACCTCTTAATCTTCATTATGAGGCTCTGATTTGATTTTATCAAATCAAATCAAACCATCTGCGGAGGTTGATAGGCGATTTCCCCAAGCCTGGGCAGCATTCCGGGCATACTCTCAGATAATGCACGGGAAGTTGTCCCTGAAAATGAAGAGCAAAGTGTTCGAACAATGCATCATGCCTGTGTTCACGTATGGTACCGAGACTATGGCTCTTACGGAGCGATCAGAGAGTTGCACAAAGAGCGATGGAGATATTTTTATACGACCGAGAAAGAAACGACTGCATAAGGCAGAAAACACATGTGAGGGACGTGATGGAAACCATTGCTAGACAGAAGTGGACATGGGCTGGTCACATAGCCCGAATGAACACGGATAGATGGGCACGGAAAATCCTAGAAAGATCTGCAGACAGAGTGACCTGGAAGAAATTGGGAGAGGCGTATTTGCAGAAATGCACAATAAAGGCTAAAGAAGAAGGAGAAGAAGACGAGGCTATAATCCAGGCTTTATTCATAAATGTTTTGTAGGATGTGTAGATAATGAACTCATGCTCTGGGGGTCTACGTGTCGGAACTTATATATAGCATCAAACTTAGCTAACATTTTCAATATTGTTGTGTGCCATATCCTTACGATGATCTACGATGTCAACCATCCAATTACCTGCCTATTGTACGTGATTACATACTAATCTTGGTTGGTGCTTTAATGTTCTCCTTCTTTTTACGACTTTATATAGTAAATACACCGAAATAGAGGTACACGCACAGATCATTATTTGGTCACGTTTTTATTTGCTCTTTGGTTTACCTTTTTTATTAGACTACTATGACCCGTACGCAGTTTAGCTCGTGTGGCCTCGCGGGATAATGGGGTTAGATTTTTTCTCCGGAACCCTAAATATTTTTATAAAATTACAATAGCCTAAGGTACTCCATATAACATCAGCTACCTGTCTATGAAAGTCATGTCAAAACTGGTCTGCCTTTTCGTAGATTACCCGGAATAAACAGACATAACAGCAGATAGACAAAAATGTAATGGATATTTATTATATGCTTTGACCGCCATGACATGTATGTTGCCCAGATATCGTCTACTACAAATCATATCCTCAAATACAAATAGTTTTATTGACATAAAAGGTAAGTTACATTAAATGTTAAACCCATAGGCTACCGAGCTAGTATGAACTGTGTTTAAGGAGCCAGTGGTATCTCCTATAACTATAGGACACAGGTGATTATGTCATATTATCAAGGAGTGTGAGTGTGGTGTAGGATGTTATCCAAAGTGTATCCTTCGCACAAGTAAAGATCTGCCTGCAAGCCTGACAATTACCTCTGGGTAGTAGTGTGCGGCGTGACGCAGGACTGTCCAATTACCGAACAAATACATTCGGTATTCGGACCCATACCTGCCTCCCAACCTAATATGCCGCCTTGTGTAGTGATGTGATCGGTAGCTTTAAATATACCATTCACATAAAAATATAAATAGTAGTTCTGCAAACAGTAAACCTCGCGAGCACTGTCTAATCAGCGGCAATTTTTCACAGTCTGATATTCATCTTTAAAGTCCGGTACCTAATGTGTGTATAATACTTTTTAAAATCGGTAAATAGCGCCTCAGCAAACTTATTATATAAAGTACTCCCCACTCAAAAATCGTCGATGACAAAAAATTCTATTGAACAGTAGAACATGCGTTCTAAGATTGGTTGAAAAATGTGACCTGTACAGGAGGACCAACACATAACCTAACAAACATACGGACAGATACAAGTCAATTTGGCCAGTTAAAGCAGAGACACTTCGCTCGCTCGGTTAATTATGTAAAGATAAGGGCAATATCGGTGAGAACGGCGTTACAATTTTTCCAACAATCATTTCGCTTTATATCAGCGTAAAAATAAAAGCCTACCCAAAATCGCGTTTCGCATTTATCATATTCGTTTTTTACTAGGTATTCCTGCGGTATAAGTTTTAGTTGCAAGAGATCATACTAGACATCTCTGCTCTGGCAAGTTTAGCTAGATAAATAATAACGTGTGCTCCTTTGTTGCTTTGACGTCACATACCTAAGTCCCACAGGCTTAAACATGCATACAACGAGCGCACAATCGCATATTGTGCGGCAAAATTTTGGCGACTGTAACAAGAAGTTAGCGCCAGGAACTATATTAAATGTAATTCAGCTGAAGTTGGTGCTGATTGTTATAAAGTTCATTTTAGCCTGCTAATATTGGCAGAATTACTTGTTACAATAAACTTGAACAGTCACTGCAATATTATAAAAAACTATGGCCGTAATGGGTGAGCAAAGGTCATAAGAGTACCGCTATATAGTTTCCGTGTGAAATATTTTCTGTGAATTTACTAGTGCATTAAATACTGCAGTCAGTTAATAAGGTAGCGGTAGTTCTTGTAGTAGTTCGCAAAACCCTACTGCATATCTTATTTTAATTTTATTTACTAAGAACTGTAAACACAATGGTATACATCTGGCGAACTATTGACTAATGACTTTAAAAACCTATCAGGATATAATTAATATACATGAATCAATCATTTTTGAAATTTTCATGAGATTGGATATAATCTTAAATCTTTTTTAAGTTCAAAAACACAGACCGTTAATGGGTCAATTGAAGGGCGGACAACAGAGATAAGGTCACTAAAACAGGGGCTATAATTTAGTATTACTCATTAGAACTTATTATTAACGACACTATCTATGTAACTAACTATATAGATAATAATATAATACAGGTGTGTTTTTTAAAAACGACGGAAATTTTGATAAAAAAAAATATAGAGTCCAAACACAAAGGAAGTTTCGCGATCCGAATCAAAATGCAGAGCCACGGATTTAATTTTCATCAAAAAGAAATTTCCCCTCGCTCGAGTCCTCCTTCGACGCCGAATATAAATAATGCGTGAGACTTATTAAGCCTTGCGAACCTTATCTCCTTCTTTGCTGGACATTTTGCACTTATCCTAACCCAAAGAAATTTATGGGCGAATTCCTTTCGTTATCTTAATCTTTCAACAGTGTACACTTTTTATCTCTTTGGTTCCGTACCGAAAAGATGACAAGTTTCACAACCCTTTTACCAACTTTTAGTACTATATTATTGGTATATAATACAGTTTTATATAGAGAAAGCTCATGTACAGTTATAAAGTCAAAGTTAAAACTTGAAGTAAATGTAGGTACTGAGCACCGTGTATGCGAATATGACTTGTACTTGGATGATTTAAGAATAATCTTTGGTAAATAGCTAAAAACATAAAAGAAATTATGAAACAATTATGTTATAGATCTTATAGCATTTAGATCAAAGTAATGTATAGCAATACGATAGCAAAGCTTATGAATAAACTTACTAAGCTGTTAGCATGTCATTCACTTATCCAGTTTCAAATATATCAATCTATTTTTTAAGGCCAGTTTGTATTTAGTTGATTACACAAATACCATGACATATATAACTCAAATTTAATTAAATTTTTATGTGTGATTGGATAAGTACTCGAATAAATTGTACAACCCTTTTATTTAACCAGTCATGTTCTTGGTCTTATCACAAAAGACAGAAATATCTCATGTAATAGAGGCAAGTCTATCGCCTTCTTACGAGTATCATTTAGTAAGTTTTTACGATATCATTGAATGTGGGAGTCAAACTCCTTACCTCCCTAAATGGGTACCTACTATCGGACCTATAAAGTAGCCGTAGTCTCTCACGAGACGAGATATGCCACATAAAATAATATGTACTCTGTATAATAAAATTCAATGCTCGGACCAGAACCTCGGTGGCCTAGTTAGTCAATGGCGTCTGATACGGGGAGTCAGAAGACGCAGGATGGAATTTTTCTCTCTATAAATTTCAATGTTTGGGATCGCTAAAGCAGGCGTTAGTGCTTTAAAAAGTAATACTATAAAAATTACAAGGCCTGCAAGGTCAATACGAAAGTTTAAGTATTTCTAAATAATGCTTCTTTCGGTTGGATGCATAGACTAAAATATATACTAGGAGAGTTGGATGGTACTGTTAAACTTTAAATAGATACCAATAGATGTCGCTCCATCCCCGCAAGACGGTTAGTCAAACAGAGAGTTAAAATTCGATGTTCGGACCAGAACCTCGGTGGCCTAGTTGGTCGATAGCGACTGATACGGAGAGTCAGAAGACGCGGGTTCGAATCCCGTCCGAGGATGGAATTTTTTTCTCTATAAATTTCAATACTCTATATAAGCTCCCACACCGCGTACTAGGTTAAAACGTTTTGAAGGTGATGATGTCACCATCCCAGATTAATGCATAACAATGTTTTAGTACTCTAATTTCACCGCATGCCCCTAGCGCAACCCCCCTAGAGCCCAACCCAACGGCGACCGCCAAACTATGCTGACACGTCGATTGACCAACTAATCAAGCCTTTACAGCAAACTATAAACAAACCACGCGACTTTAATGTGTGGCATTTTAAGCTGCTGTATTACGCTAAAGTAATTTTACTTATATTTTGGTGGGACATTAATATCGATGTGGAAATTACTTTTTGGTCTTCATTTATTTGACAATACGATTGCAATATTGTTTGCTTTCGTGACATTGACATTACTCATCGGGGGTATGAGTAAGTACAAATAATATCCTACTAATATTATAAACGCGAAAGTTTGTGAGTATGGATGTGTGGATCTATGTTACTCTTTCACGCTCAAATGGCGGGGGCAATTTTGATGAAATTCAGTTTGGAGGTACATGAGGCGCTGGGAACCCAGTATTCATTGTAGTCTTTGGCGCTGGGTTAACACAATGACAATTTTCATCATCTTCATCACCCGGGTGAAAAAGCGTAATATGCTTGGGCACTGCAAAGACTAATAAGATTCCGCCTACGTCAAGATCGTAATGATGACAAATCTGTCAAAGTTTGTGTCAGTTGCTGTTAGCTTAGTCAAAAACCAACTCAATTTACCAGCTCGATATACTAGACGTGTTCGGCGACCGTCAAGGGTGATGAAATTAAATGACGGTATTTTTTCATGAGGATCCATTTTATATTTGTACTTATTCCCTAGGTATTTTATTAATAGTTACTGATTGATAAACTAAGTATTTAGATTTACTCATATAATACTATTGTAGCAATTGCGTTTGACCATGTACATATTTTATGACATTTTGGAATAACGGTAGATATGGCCTTGGAGAAGATAATAAAGCTATTCGAAGTATTAATCCTGCGCATACGTAGTCGCAGGCACCAGCTGGTAATAGATATATTATATACCTAATAAAATACTTACGTTCTAATATGAAATATACCTACTAAAAACATTTTAATGTTGATGAATTATTATTAAAAAAACTACTTCATCCTTATCATCCTTATCAATTTCAACGTGACCACATGAGAACACCTGCTTTCAAATAAAAAAAACGATCATAAAATCGATTCACTCAGTAAAATAAAAAATATATAAAGAAAGACCTAAAAAGTTTACAAATTGAGAAGATACTTCTTTATTTGGAATCAGTTGAAAAATACTAGCACGTGCCAGTATAAACTAACCGTACCTTTGCAGAAAACCCAAAAGTTAGCAATCGGAAAATTTGGGGCCAAGAAAAATGATTTCCTTACCTCTATCTGAGAGGGCCATTAGCTTAGTGGGCCGCGCCAGGAGGACAAATCGTAGGCATTTACATGGCGGTGGGCCCCACTGTCCGTGTAATGGCCGCGTCCATATCAAATTGGTTGCTTGGATTCACTAACACGTTACGGTGAAATCTTGATAAAATCGGCAATTCATGGAATGAAATGTGATATAGATTTGTGGTTTGACAGCTTTTCAAGAAGATCCATTTAGCCAAGAAAGCTTTTAGGATACAGCCGTGCAATTCTCTAATGATTCGTCGTTGCGTTCGTCGACGAGCTCACGGATGTCAAATACTTTATGAGATATCGCCCTTGTACATAAGGTTGATTTTCCAACGTTCCTGTCATCTCGTCATCTGTTTCACGGATGTTGTCAAAGATGCAACGATGATTGCTTTTAGAGAATCGCACGGGTATTTATATGATAAGATTACAATGATAATACACAATAAACCCTATACTAGAACGTCACGGGACTTTACGACTGCACACCGCGTTCAAAATCATGAGGATGGCTTCTTATCGTCCAGGAGCCATGACGAGCCACGTCTCGATCGTGATATTGACAACGCGTAAGTTCCTCCCGGAAGTTTAGCCCTTTTAATATAATTACCTACTAGCGACTGTCCGCGATTTCGTTCGCGTACAAGGCTCGGCCGTCGGCCTCGCTATAAGCTTCCGTCTTTGTTGTTGTTTTTTTTATGTAAGAACCTCCTACGAAGTATTAGAACCCATTTAAAAAAAGGTGAATGAAATTGGTAAAGCCGTTCGCTTGTTATATGACCAGGAAAAATAGGGGTTATTTTTTATATATTAGCCGCTTACTAGCGACTGCCCACGTCTCCGTTCGAGTAGAAGGCTCGGTTTTCGGCCTCGCCATAACCTCCCGACTTTTCTTGATTTTTTTCATAAGAACTTTCTTCTGACAATAACTAACACAACAAAAAAGAATTAGCGAAATCGGTAAAGCCGTTCTCAAGTTATAGCGTGACCAGGAGTAATAGGGGTTCATTTTTGTGTATATCGATGGATAAAACCATAATACACACCTGTATTATGCGTTCCGTAAACATTTGAACATGATGACAAAGTTAACCTTATCAGTGCTGTATTGAAGCCTCAATTGTGTAACTATTTATCTTTAACCTTGACAAGTATAAATCTTATATAGCAATACAGCTTTACTGCAATACCACAACCGACTTCAGTCCATCTTGCTTATAGATAACCTATACAACTACCATTTCCGTTACATTAAGATAAAATTAATAAAAATAAAACATTAACTTTCGTTCGCTGTGCAACTTTCGTGGACATTTAAAAAACTTAGCATTTTGTAATTATATATGTTTATAAAGCGCAGTTCAGCAACTAGCGGCGGCCGTAACTGACGCGGAAAATCCTCGGTGCGTTTATTTTTAATTACGCTCTGCAAAGTTTTGTCACGACTTTCTCTGAACGGAACGTTTCATTAAAGTAACATTTTTTTTGTTTGATTTACTTTTTTATTTTATTTTTACACTTCAAAAGAGTTCTAGAGTTTATAAAGTAGAAACAAATTTTATTATAAGTACAACTAAAGCGAATAGAATTTGTAATTAAACTGCTTGTTATTTTAATTAGCTGCATTAGCATTATTTTCCTGCTTACCATGCACGAGAGAACACGTTAAACGGCTAATTATTATTTGCTCATTTTCTTCGAAACATGTATAAGGAGCTAATAATTAAAAGCAGAAAAGTTATTTTTTTTCATTATTATCTAACTACATGATTTTGGTTATAAAAACAAAGATATATTTATGGAATGAACCACCCGTAGGGTTATTTTTTAGTTTACTAGAAAAAGTTATATTTATTTACTTTATAGGTATAAAGGTTTAAAAATGAAGGGTGTTTTTAATACCAACATAACAGTTGTTAACTCAATGCATAATATGAAAGTATATACGCTACTTATCTCTGATTTTGACGGAACTCACTGGCAGACAGCTGATAATATAAGAATTAATTTGCTACTTATATTATGTGCTTATATTTTAATAGGATTCAATGCAAAAAAATGTGTTTAATTCCACGCGTACAAAACAAGTCGCGGGTAAGAAGAGCTAGTTGAATATAAATTACAAAACGGCGTAACATTTTCACCGGCATTGGTGCCATGCAAACCGGGAAGACAATAATTGGTTACCATTTGTAACTGCTACACCACAATCCGCCATGTTTATTATTATATTGTATTTTGTTTAGCGAAATATGGTTTCAAATTTTCTATTGGAGTGCTTTATTTGTTCACATAAATAATCGCGTTGCCCGTTTGTCTTATTCGCAAGTAATTTAAATAAAATCTCGGAGTGTGTAAGCTTTTTTCTCAAGCGCTTATCTTTTATCTTAAAATTATAAAGCTGAGATTTTGAATGTATCAGGTTCCGTATGCTTACTTAGTACTGCAGCTTGTTCAAGTGATGTATCTGTAAGTGGCGAACGTAAACAGTAAAAAAATCATTCGGTGGCGAGTTAAGTGCGGATCTCGAGAATGAAATCCTGATCGTTACTTTATTTGTTCGGTTGGAGGAACACCTGGCACGCGTTGGAAACTTTCCATCGATATCGATATACAGAGTAGGTACAGTACTGTTCCAGTAAGTCCAGGAACATTTCAACAAAGAAATATAATGTTGTTACTTATTGTTTAAATTGTCGCTCTCTTGTAGCAAATCCCTTTTCTTCTCATCTTTTGATCCGTCCGCGGCGAAGTCCAAAAGGAGGATAATGTGTTTGAACTGTATGTATGAATGTAGTTAGATAAGTATGTATATATCTGTTCATATGCATCTGGTAACTAATCAACGGATTAACCTATTTTGATAAATATAAAGTCATATTCATCTTGCGCGAGTGTCATTGGGTCCAAAATTGGTACCCAGTGTCACTGCGACGTCCCTAGTCCTAGGCGGATTTTAATGCACTTTAAGTGCGGGCTAATTATTTGCTTAGTAGAATTATACAACTTTTAGTGTTCTCTTAAGAAAGTCGATATGAGTATTTGCATCATTTGTTTTATATCAATATTTGTTGTTTTTTAATATCTTTTTTTGTATTGAAATTATCGTTGAGTACGTTATACGTGTGTGTGTAACGTACACTTATAGGTATATTTATTTATTTATTATATATTTATTAACAGTATCGTGATAGCGGTTCAATAATATGTCGGCCCGTGTTTCGAATTTAATGATAAAATTCGGATAAATTGTAAAAGTATCTCCTCTTTCTACTAACACAGGATGGACTGTGTGGTCTTTGTTATTATTTACTATCTGTTTTTAATTTTATAAATATACTGACGATGGTTGTGGTAGTTTACAGCAAGAGTTATCTTGATGGATATTACCGAAGATCCAGATATAATGTCCTTATGTTGCGTTTCAGCGAGTGAAATATCTAATCAAACGAGACACTTCGACATCCATTGCTGGTAGTTTGAAAACCTACGACATGCGAATCAGTAGAATAAATGACTCGTGCCATAACCTTCCTAAACCCGTGAATGCCGCCATACCCTATTGCTACCGTGAGCAGTAATGTTCACATTATCCTGTGTTCTGCCTATAATATAGTTGACGATGAAATTACAGGCACATGAGACTTAACAACTTTTAAGTAATGTCTCGTGGCTACGGGCACAGTCCAGTGCGTCTCGTGCTTCAATGTGCACTGTGCTTGTCCGTCCTCGAATAACATTTAAAGAAACTTACTATATCACCATACGGGATCAGTTCGATATGATATGCAAATGCGTAGAAGTTTACATAAATGCCTCTATTGCGGCGCGAAAGAAAACGCAATATTTTACGCAATCTTTCAATCAAGTCAAATTCGTACCAAAAAATAACAATGATGTAAATAATTTCCCCGGAATCCATTACGTTGACTTTTACTCGCCGCCAAGAAAGTTTCGACACAAGGACAAGTAAGTCATTGTTAAATGGACAACTTTTCGATAAAGCCTTTTCGACTATTTGAAACGATATCTTCTTTATATAAGAAAAAAACAAATTCAATACTCTTAATTTAAATTAAGAGTTTGAATTTGTTAAAATAATTAAGATAACTTACTGTACGATTTGGATTTACATTTTTAATGTACATTGTTTCATTTACTTACACTTTAGTTATGAGGACAAAGAAAACTGTATAAGTCTCAGATTTTAAAGCAGTAGTTTCAATGTATATTTTTAATTCTAAGATCATACTGCGGCTTTATCCAAAGAAAAAACAAACAATTATAGAGTAGGACAATCCTCGTCCCTATAAAAATAACAATAATTTGCTTAATTAACAATACAAAACGTCCATAGTTCATTTTATTCGTAACAATGGTACATATCATCATCATCATCATTATCAGCCGGAAGACGTTCACTGCTGAACATAGACCTCCCCCATAGAACGCCACTTGGACCGGCTACTCGCTTCCTGCATCCAGCGATTCCCCGCGGTGTTTATGAGGCCTACACTACGCTTTCCGGTGCGTGGTCGCCACTCGAGAACCTTTCTTCCCCATCGGTTATCAGTTCTGCGAGCGATGTGGCCTGCCCATTGCCACTTCAACTTGCTAATTTTGAGAGCTATGTCGGTGACCTTAGTTCTCCTACGGATCTCCTCATTTCGGATCTTATCACGCAGGGAAACCCCAAGCATAGCCCTCTCCATTACTCGTTGAGCGACTTCAAGCTTGTTAATGAGGCCTACAGTAAGGGACCACGTCTCAGTGCCATAAATCATCACTGGCAACACACACTGGTTGAAAACCTTGGTTTTCAGGCTCTGAGGTATTGGGGACGAAAAGATGGATCGAAGCTTCCCGAACGCTGCCCATCCGAGCTGGATTCTTCGTGCGACCTCCTTGTCGAAGTTGGACCTACCTAATTGGACAGTCTGTCCCAGGTAGACGTACTCGTCAACTCGTTCGAGTGTATCGTTTCCAACAATTACCGATATAGGTGGAACATGGACATTGGACATGATTTTCGTCTTATCCATGTTCATCTTAAGACCAACCTGTTGGGAAACTCTACTGAGGTCGTTGAGCATGGTGCCGATATCCTCGAGCGACTCCGCCATTATAACTATATCATCGGCAAAACGAAGGTTAGTGATGTATTCGCCATTAATGTTGATGCCACATCCTTTCCAGTCCAAAAGTTTGAAAACATCCTCCAATGCGTTAGTGAACAGTTTCGAAGAGATGACGTCTCCCTGTCTCACACCTCTCTGCAATGGAATTTGTTCCGTACTCTGGTCCTGTAATCGGACTGACATAGTGGCCTTGCTGTATAAACACTTCAACGCTTCGATATACCTATAGTCAATTTGGCATCGCTGCAAGGACTGCAGTATGGCCCACTTCTCGATAGAATCGAAGGCTTTCTCGTAATCCACAAACGCTAGATACAGTGGCTGATTATACTCTTCGGTCTTCTGTATAATCTGCCGTAGTTTATGAATATGGTCTACGGTGCTAAAGCCTCTTTGGAAACCGGCTTGTTCGGGAGGCTGGAACTCATCAAACCTGCGTGCGAGACGGTTCGTGATGACTCTCGAAAACAGCTTGTACACGTGGCTCAAGAGCGATATGGGCCTATAATTCTTCAATAAGGTTTTATCACCTTTTTTGAAGAACAGCACCACCACGCTCTTGTGCCACGTTTCCGGTGTTTTGCCTTCGAAGATGA
This sequence comes from Selenia dentaria, assembly GCA_917880725.1. Lineage (NCBI taxonomy): Eukaryota > Metazoa > Arthropoda > Insecta > Lepidoptera > Geometridae > Selenia > Selenia dentaria. The sequence continues at coordinate 20,509,167 of OU862879.1, forward strand.
CAGAATTGAATAACTTCTGGAGGACTAAAAGTATCGGTCTACCACCCGCTCTCAGAAGTTCAGTCGTAATTCCGTCCTCTCCTGGCGCCTTGTTGTTCTTAAGGTGTTTGAGAGCCATTCTAATCTCGTACCGGCTGATGTCCGGGATGTCTTCGGTATAGTGTCGGACTAACTTTGCTCTGGTGTCCTGAGCTGCTTCAGTAACGGGTTCGCGCGTCGAGGTATATAACTGTCGATAGAAGCTCTCAATCTCTCTCAGAATCTCAGGCTTGGATGAAACGATTCTGCCATTTTCGGTCTTCAGTTTTGTCATTTGGCTTTGCCCAATAGACGAATCCTTTGCAAACACTTTAGAGCCCTGGTTCCGCTCAATTGCTGCCGTAATACGCGCAGAATTATAAGCACGCAAGTCGTGTCGCATGGACTTTCAAATTCGTCTATTGAGTTTACCGTAGTCCGACATATCAACTGCGGACTGCAGTCTCATTTCGCTCCGTTCTGCCATTAGTTTCAGAGTTTCTTTTGAGAATTTTTGAGCTTTCCTGCGGCGTTTGGTCTCACAGAATTCGGACCCAACCGCTTGGACAGTTTCCACCAACCCGTTGTTCAACTCATCCACTGTGTCGCATTCAGCTAAGCACTGAAAACGGTTTTGAAGTTCTTGGCACCCCCTGCTCCACCGTTACAATGGCCGCTACCGTAGCCACGGATAGCAGAGCTGCCGGGAACTGGGGGCCGTGGTTTAATATTAATTGTCATGGGGGGGATTTGCCTTAATGCACCACGCTTGGCAGGCGTCTTGGTGATCGCAGTGGATGTTGACGCAGACTGCGGGAAATGCTGCTGCCCATTTCCCGGATATAGATATGGTACATATACATTTTCTAAAATCTTACACAGTAGATAACAACAGGCTCCATATTCGAACGCCCTTGTGAGCGTTTTTAGCATTATTTTCGCCAACTTGGGGCTATTCGAGCGCACATTATGTTAGAAACTACACAATTGTATTCTCCTGTCATTTATGAAGTCCAATTAAAATATATTTTGACTAAAGTTACAATGTATATTAGAACGTTGTAGCATAGAGTCGTAGCACACGTGTGGATAACCACCGCGTCCAATGCTACTGACGCCTGTTAACGCCAGAACAGCTCACTAAACAAATTAACTGCCAATGTGTGCAACGAGCCAACTGAGTTCGGATAGCTTGAATATAAATATAATCAGCGATAATTATCTTTAACGTGCCGCCAGCTATGAACATGCTTGTGCAGTTTAGAATTGAATTACTATAACATTTAAATTAATATAATTATAAAGTATCCATTTATTGCCCTAACACACGTTACATTATATTACAATAAAAACGATAAAAAGTGTTTCACAGAACGCAAAAGGTAAATGCTCAGCATTATGTAGCGCTTAGATTCTTAAAATACTTGCGCTGAACCTACATATATCTACCTATTCGGGCGGATATTTGCCGATAGTTGAGAAAAATAAAAACGAAATTGAATTATATATAAAGAAAAACAGCTTATTTACAATATTAATGATATATAATTTATCCAGTACAATACTAAATACCTAATTGATAAATACCTTGTTGATTTATATTAATATACCTACTTAAATAGAAGCACTACCATAACAGAATAGTTTTTTGGGCTTGCATGAAGTAACTAGAGCATCTGTACCAGGAACCAAGAGGGTTTAGGTTTGAATCATGTCGGGCGGTTACGGTTTTGCTAAATCTGAAAAAGCTTGCCTACACGTGTAAAAGGTAAAAATTTCCTATAACATTCAACTTAAGAAGCACCTTCAAAACTCGGCCTCATAAGTAAATTCCATTTATTTACTTATGTGCTTCGACCATTCAACTCATGAATAAATCAGTTACATAACTGATAAACCTATTTTCGCACTTACAAACGCTTATCATTACTATTATTAAACTCAAAATTTGATTAAATTCAAATAGCAGATTTGATTCTAATCTAAAGTTAATTGTTTCGTCTTTGAGTATTCATGAATCTCGATTATTACGCAGGGTAACGCACAATGCAATATCTCGCCAAACTTTAAACCAGAAACTTACAAATATACTCTTTCACCTGATGGAAAGCATCAAGCGTGTGGCCAAAGCTTTACATTTGCTAACCCACATACTACAAGGGTACGACTTGTCTGTCCTTTAGTAGAATAAATAAAAAGTTCTCTTGTGTACACGCTTATGTAGTCTCTTTACTGCTATGAAACGACAAAATACGTTTTTCTTTTAACTGGAAATAGGCGCCATTCAAAGTACGTTCGTATTTCACAACTGTCCGCCCGCTCAAATGACGGCTTGACGCCGCCCGGCCGGCAGGGATCCTGGAAACATGCTCGTTGCTCGTAAACCTCTCACGGACTCTGTGTTCTACAGCTTTTATTTTATTTTCGGAACACTTGTCACGCCTGTCCCGAATTATGAAACACTCCAATGAAATATTGTTCTAAATTTATTTTTGACAAGTGAGTTATTTCCAAAAATAAACCTACGAGTATGTAGTACTTCTTAAATGAGAGATTGTTAGTTTGGCAGAAACAAGAAATAAATTAAATTAAATTCATAAAATGGGTGTAGATTAATGATTTTTCATTTGGGTAAGCATTAGTATTAGCAGTCGCAACTAAATCCCTCTAGCCACGGTTTTCAATTGAAATATGAGCACCAAATATAATTACAACGGTATGTATAGTGGTAGTGAAAGGAGAGTGACGCAAATAAAGTGCAGTTCCATACAGATCACCTGGAACTGTAATCAGGATTGCTTGCTTACTTGCTTATTATCAAATATCCAATCAGATTTCAATATATCAATATAATGTTAAAAAACTGCCCTTAAAATATTTAATTCATAGATAATAATAGTTTACTATACGTTTTCCTCCAAAACTGTAGGTACAGTCAATCGTACACAAATTATCATAAATTAATTATACAAGTTAAATTATATTTTTGGTTTTTGATTTCGCAATAAATAGATCAACTTGAACGCAGCAGATTTCTGGCTTTACAAATTTGATGGCGTTTATAGGGTACCTTTACATAAGCCATATTTTTCATTCACAACGTCTACCTGTCCAACGTAATGTAATGAAATCTAATCAATAGATTTATAAAAACCATTTGCATATGCAAAGGAAAATCCGCAGGGGGCTCATCAGAGCCTGTCTAGAATGATTTATATCCAACGCTGTGGCACCCACCGCTACCTTGATTAATTGGTGCCGTGAGAAAACTATCGTGCCAGCTCTGTCACATCATTTGTACCCAGCTTATCGAACTGATATTAATCATTTCAATTGAACGGACTTGGAATGGAGCGCGGCCATTTCCACTGCGGCCCCGTGCAGACGTATGAACGTCTTTGTGTGAACGTCTGCATCTGTCTTGAACAAACGCGTATATCACAGATACCTGCAGTTCTATGAATAGATTTTGGTTTTAACTGACTTTGTAAGAGATAGTCAATCATAACTTTTGCCAACGATGTCTTTTGGTATTCTTAATGTGGAGTAACATTTGAAATATAAAGCCATCCAACCAACCTTTAAATAATAATTCCGTATACCTTTTCTTCTTTTTGTTATGCAATTGACAAGACGGACAAGTCTCATACCTGATGTTACGTAATGTAATGTACACTTGCTAATGACAGTTGCAGTGCCAGCCAGAAGTTAGAACTGTAGTTTTGCGCGGTACTCTGCTGCGCTCGTCACACTGGTACATTGGTTTTTAAGTCTCTTTCGGCCAGTAATTTCACTTGATACAGTCCCCTAACACGGTAATGCTTGCGCACTATTGCTTCGCGGTAGAATATCTGGCACCGTGGTAGTACCGACCAAGACGGCCTTTTGTACGATAGACCTACCAACTAGTACTAAGTATATTCTACTCTTTTCCCTCACGGCGAAAATCTGGATTGCATGAGAACTTTAAATTCATAAAAATCAATCTTTCTTCATGTTGAGTTCACTGGAGCCTGCTTACTTACAGTGACAATGCGAGTGTTTCATGCATTATTCAAATTGGTGAATGATCAGGCTCGCGCGGAGGGGATTGGAGGCTGTAGGCTAAGCCGCTCGTTACGCCACGAGCTGCCACGCATTCAGCTAATGGCATCATTTGCAGATATTGTCTCGCAGCCCGAATCCTCTCCTGATGGGAACTTGGTACCGAAAAACAAGTAAGCATGAAATATTACCCTCTTCGTAGAATATCACTCGATAACGATATTTGAATGTAACAGTTTCCATGTTATATTTCAATGCCTAAACAAAATTCACCATTGCAACATTGCAACCTTCAATTCACTTCAATCGCATTTATCGACCATTTTCGACTATAATACCAGATAGGTGTCAGTGAAGGTTGACATATTCAACCAAACATGATGGGTTAGCATTAAAAGGATAAAAGTATCCGAACGCCCGCTGCGTCAATTGAACTTTTGCCGAAAGCTATTACAGTAGTCCTAAATTTAATAGCGGTAAGGGTGCGAAACGCTTCCCTGTACGGGCGGTAAGATATATAGATAAATGTATACGTACGATTGAATACTCTTATCAACAATGGCCTGTTTGCCAACATTGTGAACCTTAGGTTCGGTTCGGTTGAAAATCCATGTGTACATTTTAATCACACGGGAAATCGTACAGCGTAACAGCCTTTCCATATTAACAAAACTTTAATCTAACCGGTGCGCGGTGGGTCCCGGTAAGCAGGTCGCCTCGCAGCCTTATAGCGAAGCAAAATTTTTGTGGCCTGTAAATTTTCTTTAAGTCCGTCTGGTGGCAGTCGGCCAACGCTACCCATGTGCTCCTAAAATCTCATTTTAAGCCTGTTACAGTGTATTTATACAATAAGAAAAATTATGACTTTTATTATTTTTTCGTTATATACACAGTGTAACAAGCTCTGCGTTGCAGGCTATTTAAAGAAAAATCAAACGTACGTCGCTCTAGAAATAACTCACCTAAAATAGTACATACATTTTCAGTTAACAACGTTGTAATATAATTTCATGATCATATTTCATTGCATTAAATCCTTATTTTGTGTATTTAAAAACTATTTCTTGATTAACCTAAAACGTGACAAACTTTAAATAAGGAGAACCATAACATTACATTTTGGCGCCTTCAACGAACCACGGATCACGACCCTGAAGATTTTTTTTTCCCGTAAATTCTAAATTAAGACATGCTCGTCTTCCTTATTTTGGTTTTCAATTTGGCTAAGAGTCTCGTCTATTTTCGTTTCTAATATATATTAGTTTTGTTTTAATGTATTACAGAAACGCAAAAATTAACGTACCAGAACAAATATTTTATTATGGAAAACAAATAAATAACTGGCAGGTAGTTAATAGGAAAAGGTTTTTTAGCAAAACATGTATGTGGTGAGTTTTTCAGAATTTGTATAACGCTTCATACACCGTAGTTTTTAGTTTCATTTAAATCCATTTTATTCAGACAAGTAAGCGTTGTTCTGGATTTCTGTAAAAGAAAGAACAAAATATATTACCTATCTTTTTGATAATAGGTTAAACTATAACATACAACCTTTCTCTTTTAGTAGTCGGTTAAACTAACAATATTCTTTGTACATTTATTTCTTATTTTTAGCTACTATTTTATCAGTTACAAAGTACTTACTAAGTTGTGTGTTCAGATAATTTCAATTGATGAACATATATACGAGTATAAACGGCATGTAATAATTATTTCGTGAACGCAGGTTGTGTTTATTGTATTGTGATATTTGTGATTCTCGTGTTCTGATAATATTTATATATTACTTTGGTCACAGTGAAGTGTTTGTTTACATAATAAATAGTGACAGTGTCTTAGCAACCGTAAATTAAGTCAAACTCTCTCGGTAGAGAGTTAAATATTCCATGGTCAAACTGCAAGAGTGTCAAGCTTGTTGAAAAAAGTTGTCAAATAGTCAACGAGGAGTCTATGACATTAAAGAGTTCGGGTTACTTCAAAGAAGTTTGATATTCATACATACATATACCTACCTATGTTTACTTGAATAAATAAAGATATAAGTAAAAAAAGAGTTTCATTTAAATAAAGCATTAAATTTTAATATTGCTTTAATGTACTAGAAGGTTCTACGTGTTTGTGTTCATATATTTACTGATCATTTCATTCATGCGTATATAGTGCATTTAATTTTTGTTGGAATATTTTGTGGGTGAATTGTCTTATCAAAGATAATGAAATATTTTTCTATATAGGGTGTATCGTTGTATACATATGGTATACGCATATTCATTATTGAATTCATACTTCGACTTATATTTCAGGAGTGTACTCTGAAATATAAGTAATATTATATAAAATATTTTTTTTGTTGCTAGTAGTATGAACTAAGCTACTTGGTATAATACCAATACGAGTTTATTATGCTATCTATTCGAATTGCATTATTTTAGGCTAAGTCACATCGTCTGTGCTGTGACGTTATATGCATTATATGGAGTACGTATTATATATAGATAAGTGCGTAGATCAGTTCTGTTAGACTGGTTATCTATATCGCCTAATTATATTTCCTTGATTTAATAATATGGATTATGGAACGAATTTGGTCGTTCTATATATTGATATTTTAATGGAATGTATATCGTATGACTGTACGACAGGCGTGTTGTGGTTGATTTTTGTCTTAGGATATATGACGTCATTTTGCCCACAAAGTAATCCTTCTGATAACTATAATAATATTTTTTTTTCTGTTACCTATTTACGTCAGCTTTCTTATCTCGGTAGCTAATTTCATGTGGAAGCGTTAACACAAATTATGATAATTGAAACCAAACCTTACCATCTTGCCACGCCATGAAACTTTTTTAATAATATTTTGTTTATTAACAAATATTTTAATTATAGTTCATTCGAAGATTCGAAATATGATGATAAATATATGCTCGTCGGGTTTGCTTTAATGCTCAATGCTGGTACTTATTTTCTGTCGTGTTCTGTTCACATTAATTATTATTTAAACTTTTCCATTAACAATATATGAATGGTAATAGAAATAATACTCTATCTCTATTATCATGGGTCTGTCATATCTGGTGTTCAAATAAATTCTCTCTCCTTTTCTAATTTTTTTTTACACAATTTTGTTATTTGGCTTTAATTTATAAATGACTTATATTGTTTTATAGGCGCTAATTATTTTTTGTAATTTTTTTAATATATCTCTTTTGTCGTTTCGGTTTAACTTTTAAAGGCAATCTTATACATGTTTATTATGATTATTTTAGAAGAATATTTCTATCGTTTTGGTTTTTATTCCAAATTGCTATTACTTTTTTTTTTATTATCTATGTTATTTGGTTTTCAATTCAAAATTTATAATGCTATTTAACAATTATTTATGCTGCTAGTTCGGGTTTTAGACTATTTTAGTACAGAATAATATTGTATAATATATCATTCACGTCATTCGCCTCATTTATTTCAAACTTGGGTTCTTTAGGCATTTTTTTTAACATGTTAGCTTTTATATTAATTTAGTCTTGTTTATACTCATTATTAGGTTAATTTCATTAGGATAGATTAGGTTTAGGTTTGACGAAAATGTCTGACTAATATATGCCTATACAGTATAATTTGACTCATTTCTGGGGATGGTGTACCCAGAAATGCATTGTAAAAAATTTATGCTTCGTCTTATGAGTCAAGTGGTGTACCTTGGCATATTCTATTTTTTTTTATGAATCAATATGGTTCAATATGCCTGAATAGGGCAAAGTTCTTAGAATGAGAACAATTGAAATACTTATACTTATATTTCAGGAGATGGTGTACCCTGAAATAATAATTTTATTATATAAACTCATATGGTTCAGTATGCCTGAATAGGGCAAAGTTCTTTAAAATAGAGCAATTAAATAAGGCCGACTCTTTCAATAAGGTTTAAGGTCATGTAAAGTTATAAATATATTTTTCAATTAGAGCAGTTGGCCGACTCTTTAAATAAGCTCATAAGGTCATGTAAAGTTGTAAATATATATATATATATATTTAATTATGAAGATATGCCGACTCTTTGAAAAAGGTTTAAGGTTGTATACTTTTTAAGTAGAAAAGTTACGCCGACTCTTTGAAAACGTTTAAGGTTGTATACTTTCAATTAGAGCAGTTGGCCGACTCTTTAAATAAGCTCATAAGGTCGTATAAAATTGTATATAATATTTTTATGACGTTTTAATTTGTGGTGCAGTTGACCGACACCCTATAAAAATAAGCTCACAAGGTCATTCAGGAACTTGATCTTATTTTGAGTTTGGACCATTGAACTATAATAGCCGTGAGTCCAAATTCATACTTTTGACTGGGGTGTGAATCTTGTGATTGGTGGTATGAGTGATGATTGAGTTTGAGGGATGAGATATGTTCCATAACCTCAAAATTTTTCACTGCGTTAAAAATTTTTCTTTGGTTAGGGGGATAATGTAATATAATTTCATGATCATATTTCATTGCATTAAATCCTTATTTTGTGTATTTAAAAACTATTTCATGATTAACCTAAAACGTGACAAACTTTAAAAAAGGAGAACCATAACATTACAACGTAGCTCGTTTCAGATGCAGACAAAATGACGGAGCATATTTCAGGCACTATCAATAACGCTCGCTGTGTGTGTTTCGTATCGTTTTGTTGTTCTGTATTTTTCATTCTTTATTTCGCCTGTAAACAAAAAGCAGTGGTATATACACGTCCACGGTAGAACTGTTTGTTGATGGATTGCGGGTGAGGTTGTAGTGTGCGCTTTGCGGACACCGACTCCGCCAGCTCTACTTTAGTCTAGACAAAACTGAGACGTGCCTGGTTCTTCGAAATATAAATGTAAACGTCTTTGTATTTTGAGCGCAATCACCTACTGGATTTAAACAAACTACATACATGTAGGCATTTACGTAGAAGATTAAATTGTTGTATGTTTGAGTTTCAAGAATTTAGGGGCGTATATTGGCCCTATTTTGCATTCATTGGATCGGAAAATAGAGTCATTATCTCTTTCAAAAACTACTGTGGTACTGCTAAAATATCCTGCATTAATAAATACGTTGCAAATTTATCTCTAGGGCAATATCTGGCATCAAATATTTTTGTACTTTTTGGGCAGTGTTAGCCGTTGTGAGCAAAAAAGTATTAATTTTGATTCCCAATTTTACTGTGCCTTTTACGCATAATATTACTTTAAACATATTGTAGGCCTTTCAAATAAAACTTCCTTGTCCACCCCTACTTTTAACACTAAAACTTAATCCACACAAGAGCATGCAGGCTACTGAGTCGATAATATGTAAAGCATAAAACGAACAAAACTGTAGGAACGTGCTCCTACAATGAACAGCCCAATTTTCAGAGTTTTCACACTGCATTTGACACACAAAGGCATGTCGATCGATGAACCGTCATTAAAGGGACAAAAGGTGGTTGTTGGTAATGGGATGGCCCGGAAGTAGTCGTCCGAAGCACAATTCGTAGCTTGTGTAGTGTTATCGAATGTCAATAGCACCATGGGACAATAACAACCAAATTGTATGTCCCTGTCTACTAAAATCATGTAATTGTTCTTAACGTATGTTTAAGATTATGATCTGTGTGCTTGTCCTTTCTTAGCACCGGAGCGACGGTTTGTTTATACAATCCGCCAAATAACCAGTCTTACAATTATAACAAGTATGTTCGAGTAGTTTAGTCACTATAATATTTTGCTTATAATATTTATTTATCTAAAAGAAGTATATGTATATAAGTATCAGTCATCTGTTTATATACCATAGTAAAGGCTCTGTCTAGTTGAGGGCATGATTTTTTCCAATAATATTTTTATTATTTCTAAAATATTTATTTTATTGCATCATTTCTTATCAGCATCACAAATGTGTTGTGTTGCACATGATCAATTAATAAGTCCTCCAAATCAAATTAAGTGGTCGAGAAAAAACAACAGTTATCAGATACGCTTCTTGTATATTTTGATGAAATGCCACTTTATTCTCATTCTCAGTAGTCGTCGCATTCAACGTGTTTGGAGGTACTCTGTATTAGATATTCGAAGATAATAGGCTAAATAATAACTTGTACGCCGTGGGGTACCGGCTTAGAATAGTACCCCCCCAACCCTACCCGTGGGTGCGTAAAAATCTGCTAAGGGATAACAATCGGAAGGTGGGCAGCAGCACCTTCCCAGTATTAAAACCTCAAAACTGCGCTCTCCAACCCGCCTGCCAAGCGTGGCGAGTATTGGCAAAATCTCCCCAAATGACAGACACATTAGGAACCAGGCCCCCAGTCCCCGGCGGCCCCGCTATTCCTGGCTACCGTAGCGGCCACCGTAACGGTGGGGCAGGGGGTGCTAAGAATCCCCGGCAGACGCCCGGCTACCACCCCCAACGACGACGACTGGCCCTGGTGACACAAAACATACGCACGATGAGGACAGACGAGAAGATATATGAGCTGGAAGAAGAAATGAGTAAGTTACACTGGGACATTGTGGGGTTATCTGAAGTCCGTAGAGCCGGTGAGGACACGATAACCCTAAAATCAGGTAACTTACTCTACTACCGGGAGGGCGACCAACAGTCCCAAGGTGGTGTCGGTTTTCTCGTCCACAAGTCCCTTACTAACAACATAGTTAAGATCGATAGCGTTTCCAATAGGGTCGTATACCTAATACTCAGAGTATCCAAACGATATTCGCTGAAGGTCATTCAGGTATACGCACCGACGAAGTCGCACCCGGATGATGAGGTGGAGGATATGTATGAGGACATTAGTCGGGCCATACATACCTCTGAAACGCACTTTCTAGTTGTTATGGGGGACTTCAACGCGAAGTTGGGTAAGAGAAGCGAGGATGAGTTGAAAGTAGGGCAATTTGGATATGGACAACGGAACCGTAGGGGACAGAGGTTGGCCGACTTCCTGGAGAAAGAGGGACTCTTTATGATGAACTCTTTCTTTCAGAAGCCACCTCACAGGAAATGGACCTGGCTGAGTCCCGATGGTTCCACGAGAAATGAGATTGAATTCATTATGACCACCAAAAGGCAAATATTCACTGATGTATCCGTGATCAACAGGGTTAAAACCGGTAGTGATCACCGAATGGTAAGAGGCACGGTGAATATTAATGTCAAACTGGAGAGGTCTCGTCTGATGAAGTCTACGCTCCGACCCACTCGTGCCCATATACAAGACCCCGAGAGCTTTCAACTTGAGCTATCCAATCGCTTCGATTGCCTTGAGAACATCGCTTCAGTGGACGAGATCAATAACAGGTTAGTAGAAACTGTCCATACAGTGGGTTCCAAATACTTTAAACCCCACCGTACAGATAGGCCACAGAAACTCTCCAACGATACCCTCAACCTCATGGCTGAACGACGCTCACTGAAAATGCAGTCTTCGCATTATGCTGAAGCATATAGGCTGCTCAATAGACGAATATGGAAGTCCTTGCGACACGACATCCGGATCTTTAATACAAACCGTATTAAAGAGACGATTGAGCGGAAAAAAGGCTCCAAAGTGTTTGCAAGAGACATGTCTATTGGGCAAAGCCAGTTGACGAAGCTGAAGAGAGAAGACGGCAGTGTAGCGTCGACCAAAGCAGAAGTATTAGGAGAGGTAGAGAGTTTCTACGGACAGCTATACACATCGGTCGCTAAACCTGTTAGCAGCTCGGCCAAAGACCCAAGAGCCAAGCTGACCCGACATTATACCGAAGATATCCCGGACATCAGCCTGTACGAGATTAGAATGGCCTTGAAACAGCTTAAGAACAACAAGGCGCCTGGTGACGACGGTATCACATCTGAGCTTCTGAAAACGGGTGGAACACCGGTACTTAAAGTCCTTCAGAAGCTCTTTAATACCGTCTTACTCGAAGGTTCAACGCCAAAAGCATGGAACAAAAGCGTGGTGGTGCTGTTCTTCAAGAAAGGTGACAACACTTTACTTAAAAATTACAGACCCATTTCGCTTTTGAGCCATGTTTATAAGCTGTTTTCGAAGGTCATAACGAACCGTCTCAGTCGCAGGTTTGATGAATTCCAGCCTCCGGAACAAGCCGGTTTCCGAAAAGGCTATAGTACCATAGACCACATCCACACGCTACGGCAAGTTATACAGAAGACCGAAGAGTATAACTTGCCTCTTTGTTTAGCGTTTGTGGACTATGAGAAAGCCTTTGATTCGATCGAGACGTGGGCAGTGCTTGAGTCTCTCCAGCGGTGCCGTATTGACTATCGGTGAAGTGCTGAAGTGTTTGTACAAAAACGCCTACATGTCAGTCCGAGTACAGGAGCAGAGTTCGAAGGCAATTCCATTGCAAAGAGGCGTGAGACAGGGAGACGTTATATCTCCGAAACTGTTCACCATGTTCACATTGGAAGACGCCTTCAAGCTTCTGGAATGGCAAGGACTTGGCACTAATATTAACGGCGAATACATCACTCACCTTCGATTTGCCGACGATATTGTAGTCATGGCAGAATCCATGGAAGACCTCAGTACAATGCTCGAAGGCCTCCATCGAGTTTCCCAACGGGTAGGTCTTAAGATGAACATGGATAAGACGAAAATTATGTCTAATGCCCATGTTGTACCTACCCCAATATCAGTTGGGAACTCAGTTCTCGAAGTTGTTGACGAGTATATCTACCTGGGACAGACAGTCAAACTAGGCAGGTCCAACTTCGAGAAAGAGGTCAATCGTCAAATCCAACTCGGCTGGGCAGCGTTCCGGAAACTTCGCGAAGTCTTCTCGTCAAAAATACCTCAGTGCCTCAAGACAAGAGTCTTCGACCAATGTGTGTTACCAGTGATGACTTATGGCACTGAAACGTGGTCTCTTACTATGGGCCTCATAGAAAAGCTCAAAGTCGCACAACGAGCTATGGAGAGGGCTATGCTCGGGGTTTCTCTACGTGATCGAATCAGAAATGAGGAGATCCGTAGAAGAACGAAAGTCACCGACATAGCCCAGAAGATTAGCCAGTTGAAGTGGCAGTGGGCAGGGCACATAGCACGCAGAACAGATGGCCGATGGGGCCGAAAGGTTCTGGAGTGGAGACCACGGACCGGCAAGCGCAGCGTAGGTCGTCCACCGACACGGTGGACAGACGACCTGATGAAGGTCGCAGGACGACGTTGGATGCAGGCCGCTTCCAATCGATCCTTTTGGAAAATCATGGGGGAGGCCTATGTTCAGCAGTGGACGTCCTACGGCTGAGATGATGATGATGAATAACTAGTCATGACATCAAAGATTTTATTTTGCAATATATGCTGTCCATATGTTGGTAAATCAAAATGAATTCGATTTTCCAACATGATTTACCAAAATGTAATGTACAGTTCCACAATCTTATCTGTTCAGTTGACAGCGGCGCTAGCAGAGAATTTGGGTTTTGCAACCTAAATAATTCACCAAGAAAAAAGAGAATCAAAACATTGGGCAGTCTTTCAAGCCACTCTACAATCTGCAAGTTCTTAAATTTGCAGATTAACCACACACGTTGCAGTTCCTGGAAAAGTAGGTTGATTTCTGCAAAATCTATTGTATTGTTGGCCAAATATGGCGAATCGCCATTCAACGGATTAAAGAGATTGACTGCAATTCAAATCCTTCTAATATTACAAACGCGAAAGTTAGTAGGTATGTATCGAAGTTTATTTATATATTCGAATTATGTCCACCTGAACAGATAAGTTAGCGGCACTATAATTGTATTATTGACGTAAAAGTATATAATATATTACATAATATTATAATAAAATAGATACTAAAGCTGTAGCACATACGACTCATCCCACTCATATTATAAATCTAAAAGTTTGGACGGACGCCACGGATGGATGGATGTCTGCTACTCAATCACGGCAGAACGGCTGCATGGATCTGGATGAAATTTGGCACAGATATAGATTATGGTCTGGAATAGCACATACTTACGTTACTTTTCATCATCATCATCATCCATCACCAAAAATGTGGTGAAAAAGTGGGTGAAAAAGCCAAGATCTCCGCCTACGTCAAGAACGCAATGATGACTTATCTTCTATCAATAGAGTTCTGTCAACGATGTGTCAATTTCTGATAGCTTATTCAAAAGCACGCAATAATTTTGCAACTCCATACACAAGACGTTCTCGGCGATAGAGTCGGCATGTTATCCATCTTTGTTGTTCAGTTGACTGTAGTCGAGCGATTCCGACCCCACCGACGGGCAAGTACGAACACTGAAGGCATACTCCCAAAAACGAACTATGAAGTTTGGTTTGGCGGGTTTCGGGTTTTCTACGAAAGTGAAAAAGCACAAATACAGGCAAGAGTGATAGTTTTTAGTCCATGGTGATTAGTTTTATTTTTATATGTACGTTGGCACTGTTTTTATATCCTTAAATACAAATAGTTTTACTGACATAAAAGGTAACTTGCATTAAATATTTAAACCCATACGCTCCTAAGCAAGTATTACCGGTATTTTGGAGCCAGAGGTATCTCCCATAACAATTTAACATATTATTATATCATATCTAGCAAATTCTGTAAGTGTGTGATGTTAGTTGTTAAGTGTAGAATACACTCCTTCGTACAGGTGAAGATCTGCCTGCAAGTCTGACAATTACCCCTGGGTAGTAGTGTGCGGCGTGAAGTAGGACTGTCCGATTACCAAACATATACATTCGGTATTCGGACCCATACCTGCCTCCCAACCCCATATGCCGCCTCGTGTAGTGGTGTGGCGGTAGCTTTAAATATATCATATAGACCAAATTATAAGTAGTGGTTCTGCAAACAGTAAAGATCGCAAGCACAGTCTAATCAGCGGCAATTTTACACAGTCTTTTATATTATATTCTTCTTTAAAGTCCTAAGGTACCTAATGTGTGTATCATACTTTATCAAAATCGGTAAATAGCGCCTCAGGAAACTTTCCCCCTTTTTAGGAAAAGTTCTACCCTCACTCAAAAATATCGCCGACGAAACTAAAATTATATTAAACAGTAGAACATGCATACCAAGTTTGGTCAAGATTGGTTGAAAAATGTGACCTGTACAGGAGGACCAACACACAACCTAACAAACATACGGACAGATGCAAGTCAATTTGGCCAGTTACAACAGAGATACTTCTCTCGCTCGGTCAATTATGTAAAGAGGAGGGCAAGATTGGTGAAAACGGCGTTTTATTTTTTCCAACAATCATCTCGCTCTATTTAAGCGTAAAAATAAAAGCTTACTCAAAATCGCATTTCGCATTTATCATATTCGTTTTTCACTAGGTATTCTTGCGGTATAAGTTATAGTTGCAAGAGATCATACTAAAAATCTCTGCTCTGGCGAGTTTAACTATATAAATACGTGTGCTCCTTTGTTGCTTTGACGTCACATACCTAAGTCCCACAGGCTTAAACATGCATACAACGAGCGCAAAAGCGCATATTGTGCGGCAAAATTTTTGCGACTGTAACAAGAAGTTAGCGCCAGGAACTAAATGTAATTCAGCTGAAGTTGGTGCTGATTGTTATAAAGTTCATTTTAGCCTGCTAATTTTGGCAGAATTACTTGTTACAATAAACTTGAAGAGTCACGGCAATATTCTACAAAAATATGGCCGTAATGGGATAGCAGAGGTCATAAGAGTACCGCTATAAAGTTTCCGTGTGAAATATTTTCTGTAAATTTACTAGTGCATTAAATACTGCAGTCAGTTATTAAGGTAGCGGTAGTTCTTGTAGTAGTTCGCAAAACCCTACTGCATATCTTATTTTTATTTTATTTACTAAGAACTGTAAACACAATGGTATACATCTGGCGAACTATTGACTAATGACTTTAAAAACTTACAGGATATAATTAATATACAAGAATCAATCATTTTTGAAATTCCCATGACACTGGATATAATCTTAAATCTTTTTTAAGTTCAAGAACACAGACCGTTAATGGGTCAATTGAAGGGCAGACAAGAGAGATAAGGTCACTAAAACAGGGGCTATAATTTAGTATTACTCATGAGAACTTATTATTAACGACACTATCTATCTAACTTACTATATAGATGTTAATATAATACAAGTGTGTTTTTTAAAACGGCGGAAATTTTGATAAAAAAATTATATAGTCTAAACACAAAGGAAGTATCGCGATCCGAATCAAAATGCAGAGCCACGGATTTAATTTTCATCAAAAAGAAATTTCCCCTCGCTCGAGTCCACCTTCGACGCCGAATATAAATAATGCGAGAGACTTATTAAGCCTTGCGAACCTTATCTCCTTCTTTGCTGGACATTTTGCACTTATCCTAACCCAAAGAAATTTATGGGCGAATTCCTTTCGTTATCTTAATCTTTTCAACAGTGTACACTTTTTATCTTTTTGGTTCCGTACCGAAAAGATGACAAGTTTGACAACCCTTTTACCAACTTTTAGTACTATATTATATGGTTATATAATACAGTTTTATATAGAGAAAGCTCATGTACAGTTATAAAGTTAAAACTTGAAGTAAATGTAGGTACTGAGCACCGTGTATGTGATATGCACTTGTACTTGGATGATTTAAGAATAATCTTTGGTAAATAGCTAAAAAAATAAAAGAGATTATCAAACAATAAAATTATGTTATAGATCTTATAGCATTTAGATTAATGTAATGTGTGATACAGCAATACGATAGCAAAGCAACAGTCCAATGAAATAGCTTATGAATAAACTAACTAAGCAGTTAGCATGTCATTCACATATCCAGTTTCAAATTTATCAATCTTTTTTTTAAGGCCAGTTTGTATTTATTGATTACACAAATACCATGACATATATAACTCAAATTTAATAAAAAATTTAAGTGTAACTCATTGGATAAACACTCGAATAAATTGTACAAGCCTTTTATTTAACCAGTCATGTTCTTGGTCTTATCACAAAAGACAGAAATATCTCATGTAATAGGGGCAAGTCTATCGCCTTCTTACGAGTATCATTTAGTAAGTTTTTACGATATCCTTGAATGCGGGAGTCAAACTCCTTACCTCCCTAAATGGGTACCTACTATCGGACCTATAAAGTAGCCGTAGTCTCTCACGAGACGAGATATGCCACACAAAATAATATGTACTCTATATAATAAAATTCAATGCTCGGACCAGAACCTCGGTAGCCTAGTTAGTCAATGGCGTCTGATACGGAGAGTCAGAAGACGCAGGTTTGAATCCCGTCCGAGGATGGAATTTTTCTCTCTATAAATTTCAATGTTTGAGATCGCTAAAGCAGGCGTTAGTGCTTTAAAAAAGTAATACTATAAAAATTACAAGGCCTGCAAGGTAAATACGAAAGTTTAAGTATTTCTTAAAGGGGGGCGTGGAGACTCGCGTCCGTAGGAAATACCTTACACTGCCCTACACGTGCCCCCTGGGTGGTGCTAAACGAGTCTTAACGCCGAGTATCGGGCGGCGGATATGATAACCCGAACCTGGCATACCAGGCGGCTGCAGGGGCCGAGAGGACTAAATTCCCTCTGAAAGACCGGTGCGGAAAGGATGGGGACACTACCGCAACTATATTTCCCAAGAAAATTTATGGTGTTATGTCTGATTGTAAAATAGATTTGTCGGGCCACCCGGCTAACACCCGGCGCCAGGTTGGGTCCGGGCCTCCTGGTGTGAAAAATGTGACCGGCCACAAGGCAGTTTCACAGCAGGCCCCTTGTGGAAATTGGGCTACTGCTGCACAATACAATCCCCTAAACATAAGACGGGGTCCAATAAAACAACACCGATCACTCTCTATAGCGACATGGAACGTTCGTGGCCTCTCTAAGCCAGGGACAGCAGAAGTAGTGGAAAAGGAAATGGAGAGGTATCAGATAGATATACTGTGCCTAACAGAGACTCATATCAAAGAGTCTGGCCACTACACAACTTCGTTAGGAAAAATGGCCTTTGTGGCAGGTAATCCTATGAACAGTTTCAGTGGAGTGGCAGTCTTAATAACTAAGAGTCTAGTTGACAAAATATTGGGCTACGAATGCGTTAGTGACAGAATCATGAGGATTAAGCTGGGAGCACATCCATTCCCAATGAACATCATAACTGTATATGCCCCAACTTCCGAATCAACTGAAGACGAGATTTTGGAAATCTACAGCGTACTGGACAGGGCAATGCGAGAGGTTCCTAGAAAAGAGCCGTTACTTATCCTTGGAGACTTTAATGCCAAGGTAGGGAACACAGAAAATGATCACCACCTCAGGAGTATCGTTGGTAGGTTTGGTCTGGGTATGAGAAACGAACGTGGAGAAAGACTTTTGGACTTCTGTGCGGAAAACAGCCTTACAATAATGAATACTTGGTTCCAGCAACATCCTAGACGCCTGTATACATGGATATCACCCAATGGGCTGTATAGGAATCAAATTGATTATATTCTAGTGAATCAGAGATGGAGGTCATCAATTTCCACAGCTAAGACACGGCCTGGCGCGGACTGTGGTAGCGATCACCAACTGTTAACATGTAAAATGAAAATCCGCCTGAAAGTAACGCCTAAATTAAAAACTACTAAACCCATCAAGCTGAATACTGCTGCACAAGAAGCATACCGAAAATTGATTCCTATAGAGCTCCAAGCACTTGAAGTAGACCCATTTGAGGCTCCTGGGGCGACGTGGTTAAAACTAAAATCCACGATCCAACAAGTAGCCAAGCAAACAGCGAACTGCTATAAAACCATTTCTCCGAAAGCCGAGTGGATAAGTACGGAAACCTGGGAGAAGATCAAGGAGAGAAAAGAGCTAAGGGAAGCGGGCCTGCGCTCATGTGAGGATCGAACCCAATATGCTGAAGTCCATAAGACGGCTCAGAGACTCTGTAGGAGAGATAGAGATGCTTTCATAGACGAAATGTGCAAGGAAGTAGAGAAGTGTTCCGAAACAGCGCATACTCGTGATATGTTCCAGAAAGTCAAGTGCCTAGCTACGGAATTTAAACCCAAACACTGGGCTATTGAAAGTGATACTGGAAGCCTACTATTAGACAAAACAGCGATCCTTGACAGATGGAGAGCATACTGCCAGCAGCTTTACAGTGAAAATAATACAGAGGAAACCAAGCTAGATTACACTACCAGGGAACCAGACATTCTTCGCCAGGAGATAGAAGAAGCTATCTGCAAACTGAAACCCAAAGCTTGTGGCAATGATGGAATCACAGCCCAAATGCTGCAAAACATGGGAGCCGAAGGTATCAGTTTAATGCACATAATATGCCAAAAGATCTGGCGAACAGGCCAATGGCCAGAGGACTGGACGGAATCAACTGTGGTCCCTCTGCATAAAAAGGGTTCAACGCGCAAATGCGACAACTACCGTACCATCTCACTCATCTCACATGCCAGCAAAGTTCTCCTGCGAGTCTTGAACAAGAGGCTCGAAGCCTACATTGGCCGTCAAATATCCAAAGAGCAAGCCGGATTTGTAAAAGGCAGAGGTGCGCGGGAGCAAATCCTAAATATAAGATTGCTGATTGAGAAGTGTAGGGAACATAACATCAACGCTGTCCTATGTTTCATTGACTATGCGAAGGCCTTCGATTGTATAAATTGGAAAATGATGTTTAGCGTCATGAGCGAAATGGGGGTGCCAAAGCATCTAGTGTTTCTGGTGCAGAACTTATACCGGAGCAGCACGTCAAGAGTGAGGTTGGAGGACGCCCTATAGCGCCCTTTTCAAGCAGAGCGTGGAGTCCGCCAAGGATGCATTTTGTCACCGCAACTGTTCAATCTCATCGGTGAACACATAATGAGAAGGGTGTTAGAGAACTGGGAAGGAGGCATTCGGATAGGGGGTCATCTACTTAACAACCTGCGTTTTGCGGATGACACTACAATTATAGGCGCCTCTGAAGCTGAATTGGCTGAACTTCTTGATAGAGTTAGCAACACCAGTAGTGAATATGGTCTACGCATAAACAAGGCCAAAACTAAGTTGATGTTTGTGGACAGACAGAGAACCCTGCAGCGAACCAACGAGCTGCACGAACTGGAAGAAGTACACAAATTCGTGTACTTGGGATCACAGATCAGCGCCGACGGTGATTGCGAACAGGAGGTTGTGAGAAGGGCTCAAATGTCTAAGTCTGCGGTCAAAAGGCTCGAAAGAATATGGCGGAATAGGGGGATTAGCCGTAATACTAAGAAAAAGCTCATGCAGTCCCTTATTTTTTCAATTTTTCTATATGGCTCTGAAACCTGGACACTAAAAGCTCGTGTGCGCTCTAGGATTGACGCGTTTGAAATGTGGTGCTGGCGCAAAATGCTGAGAGTATCCTGGACGGAACGCCGGACAAACGAGTCAATCCTAAAGCAGCTAAATATAAAAACACGACTCTCTACAATTTGCAGACAAAGAGTCCTCAAGTTCTTCGGGCACACAGTCAGGCGAGACCCAGACAGTCTTGAAAGGCTGATTATCACTGGCTGTGTCGAAGGAAAACGAAGCAGGGGGCGCTCTCCAACGCGATGGACACACACCACTCAAGAGGCAACAGGGGCCACCTTACAATCATCGATTCAAATGGCGCAAGATAGAGAGAGCTGGAGAAAAATGGTGGCACAGACTACACACTAAAATCACGTCCCTCAGTCATGAGGATACGACTAAGAAGAAGAAGAAGTATTTTTATATAATGCTTCTTTCGGTTGGATGCATAGACTAAAATATATACTAGGAAAGTTGGATGGTACTGGTTAAACTTTAAATAGATACCAATAGATGTCGCTCCATCCCCGCAAGACGGTTAGTCAAATAGAGAGTTAAAATTCAATGTTCGGACCAGAACCTCGGTGGCCTAGTTGGTCAATGGCGACTGATACGGAGAGTCAGAAGACGCGAATTCGAATCCCGTCCGAGGATGGAATTTTTTTCTCTATAAATTTCAATACTCTATATAAGCTCCCACACCGCGTACTACGTTAAAACGTTTTAAATGTAATGATGTCACAATCCCAGATTAATGCATAACAATGTTTTAGTACTCTAATTTCAACGCATGCCCCTAGCGCAACCCCCCTAGAGCCCGACCCAACGGCGACCGCCAAACTATGCTGACACGTCGATTGACCAACTAATCAAGCCTTTACAGCAAACTATAAACAAACCACGCGACTTTAATGTGTGGCATTTTAAGCTGCTGTATTACGCTAAAGCAGTTTTATTAATATTTTGGTGGGACATTTATATCGATGAGGAAATTACTTTTTGGTCTTCATTTATTTGACAATACGATTGCAATATTGTTTGCTTTCGTGACATTGACATTACTCATCGGGGGTATGAGTAAGTACAAATAATATCCTACTAATATTATAAACGCGAAAGTTTGTGAGTATGGATGTGTGGATCTATGTTACTCTTTCACGCTCAAATGGCGGGGGCAATTTTGATGAAATTCAGTTTGGAGGTACATGAGGCGCTGGGAACCCAGTATTCATTGTAGTCTTTGGCGCTGGGTTAACACAATGACAATTTTCATCATCTTCATCACCCGGGTGAAAAAGCGTAATATGCTTGGGCACTGCAAAGACTAATAAGATATTCCGCCTACGTCAAGATCGTAATGATGACAAATCTGCCAAAGTTTGTGTCAGTTGCTGTTAGCTTAGTCAAAAACCAACTCAATTTACCAGCTCGATATACTAGACGTGTTCGGCGACCGTCAAGGGTGATGAAATTAAATGACGGTATTTTTTCATGAGGATCCATTTTATATTTGTACTTATTCCCTAGGTATTTTATTAATAGTTACTGATTGATAAACTAAGTATTTAGATTTACTCATATAATACTATTGTAGCAATTGCGTTTGACCATGTACATATTTTATGACATTATGGAATAGAGGTAGATATGGCCTTGGAGAAGATAAAAAAGCTACTCGAAGTACTAATCCTGCGCATACGTAGTCGCGGGCACCAGCTGGTAATATATATATTATATACCTATTAAAATACTTACGTTCTAATATTAAATATACCTACTCAAAACATTTTAATACCCGATGTTGATGAATTATTATTAAAAAAACTACTGATCAGAATCTGATCCTTATCAATTTCAACGTGACCACATGAGAACACCTGCTTTCAAATAAAAAAAACGATCATAAAATCGGTTCACTCAGTAAAATAATCTGATGCAAAAAAATATATAAAGAAAGACCTTAAAAGTTTACAAATTGAGAAGATACTTCTTTATTTGGAATCAGTTGAAAAATACTAGCACGTGCCAGTATAAACTAACCGTACCTTTGCAGAAAACCCAAAAGTTAGCAATCGGAAAATTTGGGGCCAAGAAAAATGATTTCCTTACCTCTATCTGAGAGGGCCATTAGCTTAGTGGGCCGCGCCAGGAGGACAAATCGTAGGCATTTACATGGCGGTGGGCCCCACTGTCCGTGTAATGGCCGCGTCCATATCAAATGGCTGCTTGGATTCACTAACACGTTACGGTGAAATCTTGATAAAATCGGCAATTCATGGAATGAAATGTGATATAGATTTGTGGTTTGACAGCTTTTCAAGAAGATCCATTTAGCCAAGAAAGCTTTTAGGATACAGCCGTGCAATTCTCTAATGATTCGTCGTTGCGTTCGTCGACGAGCTCACGGATGTCAAATACTTTATGAGATATCGCCCTTGTACATAAGGTTGATTTTCCAACGTTCCTGTCATCTCGTCATTTGTTTCACGGATGTTGTCAAAGATGCAACGATGATTGCTCTTAAGGGGGATCTCAATAATCTATCTATCCACGGTTTTCCTTACTACCGATAGAAATGTGACATAACGTCCATACAAATAGTGTCAAATATCTATCTCTAGTAAGGAAAACCGGCGATAGAAAGATTATTGGTACCGGCCTTTAGAGAATCGCACGGCACGTATTTATATGATAAGATTACAGTGATAATACATAATAAACCCTATACTAGAACGTCGCGGGACTTTACGACTGCACACCGCGTTCAATATCATGAGGATGGCTTCTAATCGTCCAGGAGCCATGACGAGCCACGTCTCGATCGTGATATTGACAACGCGTAAGTTCCTCCCGTAAGTTTAGCCCTTTTAATATAATTACCTACTAGCGACTGTCCGCGATTTCGTACGCGTAGTAGGCTCGGCCTTCGGCCTCGCTATAAGCTTCCGTCTTTGCTGTTGTTTTTTTGATGTAAGAACCTCGTACGAAGTATTAGAACCCATTTAAAAAAAGGTGAATGAAATTGGTAAAGCCGTTCGCTTGTTATATGACCAGGAAAAATAGGGGTTATTTTTTATATATTAGCCGCTTACTAGCGACTGCCCACGACTCCGTTCGAGTAGAAGGCTCGGTTTTCGGCCTCGCCATAACCTCCTGACTTTTCTTAATTTTTTTCATAAGAACTTTCTTCTGACAATAACTAACACAACAAAAAAGAATTAGCGAAATCGGTAAAGCCGTTCTCAAGTTATAGCGTGACCAGGAGTAATAGGGGTTCATTTTTGTGTATATCGATAGATAAAACCATAATACACACCTGTATTATGCGTTCCGTAAACATTTGAACATGATGACAAAGTTAACCTTATCAGTGCTGTATTGAAGCCTCAATTGTGTAACTATTTATCTTTAACCTTGACAAGTATAAATCTTATATAGCATTGCAGCTTTACTGCAATACCACAACCGACTTCAGTCAATCTTGCTTATAAATAACCTATAAAACTACCATTTCCGTTACATTAAGATAAAATTAATAAAAATACAAACTTTCGTTCGCTGTGCACCTTTCGTGGAAATTTAAAAAACTTAGCATTTTGTAATTATATATGTTTATAAAGCGCAGTTCAGCAACTAGCGGCGGCGCAACTGACGCGGAAAATCCTCGATGCGTTTATTTTTAATTGCGCTCTGCAAAGTTTTGTCACAACTTTCTCTGAACGGAACGTTTCACTAAAGTAACATTTTTTTTGTTTGATTTACTTTTTTATTTTATTTTCACACTTTAAAAGAGTTCTAGAGTTTATAAAGTAGAAACAAATTTTATTATAAGTACAACTAAAGCGAATAGAATTTGTAATTAAACTGCTTGTTATTTTAATTAGCTGCATTAGCATTATTTTCCTGCTTACCATGCACGAGAGAACACGTTAAACGGCTAATTATTATTTGCTCATTTTCTTCGAAACATGTATAAGGAGCTAATAATTAAAAGCAGAAAAGTTCCATTATTATCTAACTACATGATTTTGGTTATAAAAACAAAGATATTTTTATGGAATGAACCACCCGTGGGGTTATTTTAGTTTAATGCAACAACTTCATCTAATTAAAGACTCGATAAGTTTACTAGAAAAAGTAATATTTATTTACTTTATAGGTATAAAGGTTTAAAAATGAAGGGTGTTTTTAATACCAACATAACAGTTGTTAACTCAATGCATAATATGAAAGTATATACGCTACTTATCTCTGATTTTAACGGAACTCACTGGCAGACAGCTGATAATATAAGAATTAATTTGCTACTTATATTATGTGCTTATATTTTAATAGGATTCAGTGCAAAAAAAACGTGTTTAATTCCACGCGTACAAAACAAGTCGCGGGTAAGAAGAGCTAGTTGAATATAAATTACAAAACGGCGTAACGTTTTCACCGGCATTGGTGCCATGGAAACCGGGAAGACAATAATTGGTTACCATTTGTAACTGCTACAGCACAATCCGCCATGTTTATTATTATATTGTATTTTGTTTAGAGAAATATGGTTTCAAATTTTCTATTGGAGTGCTTTATTTATTCACATAAATAATCGCGTTGCCCGTTTGTCTTATTCGCAAGTAATTTAAATTAAATCTCGGAGTTTGTAAGCTTTTTTCTCAAGCGCTTATCTTTTATCTTAAAATTATAAAGCTGAGATTTTGAATGTATCAGGTTCCGTATGCTTACTTATTACTGCAGCTTGTTCAAGTGATGTATCTGTAAGTGGCGAACGTAAACAGTAAAAAAAACATTCGGTGGCGAGGCAAGTGCGGATCTCGAACTAATATAATAATGTACGAGAATGAAATCCTGATCGTTACTTTATTTGTTCGGTTGTAGGAACACCTGGCACGCGTTGGAAGCTTTCCATCGATATCGATATACAGAGTAGGTACAGTACTGTTCCAGTAAGTCCAGGAACATTTCAACAAAGAAATATAATGTTGTTACTTATTGTTTAAATTGTCGCTCTCTTGTAGCAAATCCCTTTTCTTCTCATCTTTTGATCCGTCCGCGGCGAAGTCCAAAAGGAGGATAATGTGTTTGAACTGTATGTATGTAGTTAGATAAGTATGTATGTGTATATCTGTTCATATGCATCTCGTAACTAATCAACGGATCAACCTATTTTGATAAATATAAAGTCATATTCATCTTCATTGCGCGAGTGTCATTGGGTCTAAAATTGGTCTCCAGTGACACTGCGACGTCCCTAGTCCTAGGCGGATTTTAATGCACTTTAAGTAGGGGCTAATTATTTGCTTTTTAGAATTATACAACTTTTAGTGTTCTCTTAAGAAAGTCGATATGAGTATTTGCATCATTTGTTTCATGTCAATATTTGATGTTTTTAATATCTTTTTTTGTATTGAAATTATCGTTGAGTACGTTATACGTGTGTGTGTAACGTACACTTATAGGTATATTTATTTATTTATTATATATTTATTAACAGTATCGTGATAGCGGTTTGAATAATATGTCGGCCCGAGTTTCGAATTTAATGATAAAATTCGGATAAATTGTAAAAGTATCTCCTCTTTCTACTAACACAGGATGGACTGTGTGGTCTTTGTTATTATTTACTATCTGTTTTAAATTTTATAAATATACTGACAATGGTTGTGGTAGTTTACAACAAGAGTTATCTTGATGAATATTACCGAAGATCCAGATATATGTCCTTATGTTGAGTTTCAGCGAGTGAAATCTCTAACCAAACGGGACACTTCGACATCTATTGCTGGTAGTTTGAAAACCTGCGACATGCGAATCAGTAGAATAAATGACTCGCGCCATAACCTTCCTAAACCTGTGACTGCCGCCATACCCTATTGCTACCATGAGCAGTAATGTTCACATTATCATGTGTTCTGCCCATAATATAGTTGACGATGAAATTACAGGCACATGAGACTCAACAACTTTTAAGTAATGTCTCGTGTCTCTATGGGCACTGTGCTTGTCCGTCTTCGAATAACATTTAAAGAAACTTACTATATCACCATACGGGATCAGTTCGATAGGATATGAAAATGCGTAGGAGTTTACATAAATGCCTCTATTGCGGCGCGATGTAAAGAAAACTCTATATTTTACGCAATAATAATATGCCTAATTAACAATACAAAACGTACCATGGTCCATAGTTCATTTTATTCGTAATAATGGTACATATACATTTCTTAAAATCTGACACAGTAGATAACAACAGGCTCCATATTCAAACGCCCTAGTGAGCGTTTTTAGCATTATTTTCGCCAACTTGGGACTATTTGAACGCACATTATGTTAATTACTACACAATTGTATTCTCCTGTCATTTATGAAGTCCAATTAATATATTTGAGTAAAGTTACAATGTATATTAGAACATTGTAGCATAGAGTCGTAGCACACGTGTGGCTAACCGCCGCGTCCAATGCTACTGACGCCTGTTAACGCCAGAACAGATCAACTAAACAAATGAACTGCCAATGTGTACATCGAGCAAACTGAGCTTGAATAGAAATATAATCAGCGATAATTATCTTTAACGTGCCGCCAGCTATGAACATGGGTTCTTTGCAGTTTATCATTGAATTCTCTTTACCATAATAACTAAATAAATATATAAAATATCCATTTATTGCCATAAGACGGGTTACATATATTACAATAAAAACTTAAAAAGCTGTTTTACAGAACGCAAAAGGTATATGCTCAGCATTATATGTGCTTACGTTCTTAAAGTACTTTCACTACGCTGTATTTATACTTACATATACCTATTGTGGGAAATATTTGCTGAAAGTTGAGAAAAAAAATATTAATAATAAGTGATATACAATTTATCAAGTACAATTCTAAACACCTACTATAAAAGTTAGAAATAACAAACTCTTATTCTTAATTAAATAAAATAAGTTTAAACAATAACCAGTAAAACATACCTCATATACAAGTAATTTATATTAATATACCTAAATAGAAGCAGTACCATAACATAATAGTTTTTTGTTTATACGAGTATGAAGTAACTAGAGCATCTGGGCCGCCACCAAAGAGGGTTTAGGTTTGAATCCTGTCCGGGCGGTTACGGTTTTGCTAAATCTGAAGAAGCTTGCCTACAAGTGTAAACAGTAGGTGCCGAAGTAACAATAACCAATAACATTAAACTTAATAGCTGCGCACATTCAACTTATGAATAAATCAGTTATACAACTGACAAACCCACTTTCGCTCTTACAAACATCTACTAACGCTAATCATCATGTAATTTTGAACTCATAATTCGATTAAATTCAAATAGTAGATTTGATTCAAATCTAAAGTTAATTGTTTCGTCTCTATGAGTATTCATGAACTTTGATATGACTCAGGGTAACGCGCAAAGCAATATCGCGCCAAACGTTAAACCAGAAACTTACCAAATATACTTTTTCACCTGATGGAAAGCATCACGTGCGGCCAGAGCTTTACTTGTCCGTCCTTTAGTAGAATAAATAAAAAGTGCTGTTGTGTACACGCTGATGTAGTCTCTTTACTGCTATGAACCGACAAAATACGTTTTTCTTTTAACTGGGAATAGGTGCCATTCAAAGTACGTTCGTATTTCGCATCACAACTGTCCGCCCGCTCAAATGACGGCTTGACGCCGCCCGGCCGGCAGGGATCTGGGAAACATGCTCGTTGCTCGTAAACCTCTCACGGACTCTGTTTGTGTTCTACAGCTTTTATTTTATTTTCGGAACACTTGTCACGCCTGTCCCGAATTATGAAGCACTCCAATGAAATATTGTTCTAAATCTATTTTTGACAAGTGAGTTATTTCCAAAAATAAACCTACAAGTATGTAGCACTTCTTAAATGAGAGATTGTTAGTTTGGCAGAAACAAGAAATAAATTAAATTAAATTCATAAAATGGGTGTAGATTAATGATTTTTCATTTGGGTAAGCATTAGTATAAGCAGTTGCAACTAAATCCTTCTAGCCACGGTTTTCAATTGAAATATGAGCACCAATTATAATTACAACGGTATTTTCGGTCCTTTCACAACCACCATAGGGTGGTTGTGAAAGGAGAGTGACGCAAATAAAGTGCAGTTCCATACAGATCACCTGGAACTGTAATCAGGATTGCTTGCTTATTTGCTTATTATCAAATATCCAATCAGATTTTAATTTATCAATATTATGTTAAAATACTGGCCTTAAAATCTTTAATTCATAGATAATAATAGTTTACCATACGTTATACTCCAAAACTGTAGGTACAGTCAATCGTACACAAATTATAATAAATTAATTATACAAGTTAAATTATGTTTTTGGTTTTTGATATTGCAATAAATAGATCAATTTGAACGCAGCAAATTTTTGGCTTTATGAATTTGATGGCGTTTATAGGGTACCTTTACATAAGCCAGATTTTTCATTCACAACGTCTACCTGTCCAACGTTATGTAATGAATTCTAATCAATAGATTCATAAAGGCCATATTCCAAATGCAAAGGAGAATTCGCAGGAGGCTCATCAGAGCCTGTCTAGAATGATTTATATCCAGCGCTGTGGCACCCACCGCTACCTTGATTAATTGGTGCCGTGAGAAAACTATCGTGCCAGCTCTGTCACATCATTTGTACCCAGCTTATCGAACTGATATTAATCATTTCCATTGAACGGACTTGGAATGGAGCGCGGCCATTTCCACTGCGGCCCCGTGCAGACGTATGAACGTCTTTGTGTGAACGTCTGCATCTGTCTTGAACAAACGCGTATATCACAGATACCTGCAGTTCTATGAATAGATTTTGGTTTTAACTGACTTTGTAAGAGATAGTCAATCATAACTTTTGCCAACGATGTCTTTTGGTATTCTTAATGTGCAGTAACATTGGAAATATAAAGCCATCCAACTAACCTTTAAATATAATTCCGTACACCTTTT
Source organism: Selenia dentaria (assembly GCA_917880725.1). NCBI lineage: Eukaryota > Metazoa > Arthropoda > Insecta > Lepidoptera > Geometridae > Selenia > Selenia dentaria. The sequence goes on from OU862879.1 coordinate 20,538,498, forward strand.
CTTCTTTTTGTTATGCAATTGACAAGACGGACAAGTCTCACACTTGATGTTACGTAATGTAATGTACACTTGCTAATGACAGTTGCAGTGCCAGCCAGAGCTTAGAACTGTAGTTTTGCGCGGTACTCTGCTGCGCTCGTCACCGTGGTACATTGGTTTTTAAGTCTCTTTCGGCCAGTAATTTCACTTGATACAGTCCCCTAACACGGTTATGCTTGCGCACTATTGCTTCGCGGTAGAATATCTGGCACCGTGGTAGTACCGACCAAGACGGCCTTTTGTACGATAGACCTACCAACTAGTACTAAGTATATTCTACTCTTTTCCCTTACGGCGAAAATCTGGATTGCATGAGACATTTAAATTCATAAAAATCAATCTTTCTTCATGTCGAGTTCACTGGAGCCTGCTTACTTACAGTGAAAATGCGAGTGTTTCATGCATTATTCAAATTGGTGAATGATCAGGCTCGCGCGGAGGGGTTTGGAGGCTGGAGGCTAAGCCGATCGTTACGCCACGAGCTGCCACGCATTCAGCTAATGGCATCATTTGCAGATATTGTCTCGCAGCCCGAATCCTCTCCTGATTGGAACTTGGTACCGAAAAACAAGTAAGCATAAAATATTACCCTCTTCGTAGAATATCACTCGATAACGATAATTGAATATAACAGTTTCCATGTTATATTTCAATCCCTAAACAAAATTCACCATTGCAACATTGCAACCTTCAATTCACTTCAATCGCATTTATCGACCATTTTCGACTATAATACCAGATAGGTGTCAGTGAAGGTTGACATATTCAACCAAACATGACGGGTTAGCATTAAAAACGGATAAAGGTATCCGAACGCCCGCTGCGTCAATTGAACTTTTGCCATTTCGGGAAAGCTATTACAGTAGTCCTAAATTTAATAGCGGTACCCGTGCGAAACGCTTCCCCGTACGGGCGGTAAGATATATAGATAAATGTATACGTACGATTGAATACTCTTATCACCAATGGCCTGTTTGCCAACATTGTGAACCTTGGGTTCGGTTCGGTTGAAAATCCATGTGTACATTTTAATCTCACGGGAAATTGTACGGCGTAACAGCCTTTCCATATTAACAAAACTTTAATCTAACCGGTGCGCGGTGGGTCCCGGTGGGCAGGCCGCCTCGCAGCCTTATAGCGAAGCAAAATTTTTGTGGCCTGTTAATTTTCTTTAAGTCCGTCTGGTGGCAGTCAGCCAACGCTACCCATGTGCTTCTAAAATCTTGTTTTTTGGCCGTTACAGTGTATTTATTAAATAAGAAATAGTATGACTTTTCATTGTTTTTCGTTATATACACAGTTTAACAAGCTCTGCGTTGTAGGCTATTTAGAGACAAATCAAACGTACGTCGCTCTAGAAATAACTCAGCTAAAATAGTACATACATCTTCAGTTAACAACGTAGCTCGTTTCAGATGCAGACAAAATGACGGAGCGTATTTCAGGCACTATCAATAACGCTCGCTGTGTGTGTTTCGTATCGTTTTGTTGTTCTGCATTTTTCGTTCTTTATTTCGCCTGTAAACAAAAAGCTGTGTTATATACACGTCCACGGTAGAACTGTTTCTTGATGGATTGCGGGTGAGGTTGTAGTGTGCGCTTTGCGGACACCGACTCCGCCAGCTCTACTTTAGTCTAGACAAAACTGAGACGTCCCTGGTTCTTCGAAATATAAATGTAAACGTCTTTGTATTTTGAGCGCAATCACCTACTGGATTTAAACAAACTACATACATGTAGGCATTTACGTAGAAGATTAAATTGTTGTATGTTTGAGTTTCAAGAATTTAGGGGCGTATATTGGCCCTATTTTGCATTCATTGGATCGGAAAATAGAGTCATTATCTCTTTCAAAAACTACTGTGGTACTGCTAAAATATCCTGCATTAATAAATACGTTGCAAATTTATCTCTAGGGCAATATCTGGCATCAAATATTTTTGTACTTTTTGGGCAGTGTTAGCCGTTGTGAGCAAAAAAGTATTAATTTTGATTCCCAATTTTACTGTGCCTTTTACGCATAATATTACTTTAAACATATTGTAGGCCTTTCAAATAAAACTTCCTTGTCCACCCCTACTTTTAACACTAAAACTTAATCCACACAAGAGCATGCAGGCTACTGAGTCGATAATATGTAAAGCATAAAACGAACAAAACTGTAGGAACGTGCTCCTACAATGAACAGCCCAATTTTCAGAGTTTTCACACTGCATTTGACACACAAAGGCATGTCGATCGATGAACCGTCATTAAAGGGACAAAAGGTGGTTGTTGGTAATGGGATGGCCCGGAAGTAGTCGTCCGAAGCACAATTCGTAGCTTGTGTAGTGTTATCGAATGTCAATAGCACCATGGGACAATAACAACCAAATTGTATGTCCCTGTCTACTAAAATCATGTAATTGTTCTTAACGTATGTTTAAGATTATGATCTGTGTGCTTGTCCTTTCTTAGCACCGGAGCGACGGTTTGTTTATACAATCCGCCAAATAACCAGTCTTACAATTATAACAAGTATGTTCGAGTAGTTTAGTCACTATAATATTTTGCTTATAATATTTATTTATCTAAAAGAAGTATATGTATATAAGTATCAGTCATCTGTTTATATACCATAGTAAAGGCTCTGTCTAGTAGAGGGCATGATTTTTTCCAATAATATTTTTATTATTTCTAAAATATTTATTTTATTGCATCATTTCTTATCAGCATCACAAATGTGTTGTGTTGCACATGATCAATTAATAAGTCCTCTAAATCAAATTAAGTGGTCGAGAAAAAACAACAGTTATCAGATACGCTTCTTGTATATTTTGATGAAATGCCACTTTATTCTCATTCTCAGTAGTCGTCGCATTCAACGTGTTTGGAGGTACTCTGTATAAGATATTCGAAGATAATGGGCTAAATAATAACTAGTCATGACATTAAAGATTTTATTTTGCAATATATGCTGTCCATATGTTGGAATATCAAAATGAATTTGATTTTCCAACATGATTTACCAAAATGTAATGTACAGTCCCAGAATCTTATCTGTTCAGTTGACAGCGGCGCTAGCAGAGAATTTGGGTTTTGCAACCTAAATAATTCACCAAGAAAAAAGAGAATCAAAACATTGGGCAGTCTTTCAAGCCACTCTACAATCTGCAAGTTCTTAAATTTGCAGATTAACCACACACGTTGCAGTTCCTGGAAAAGTAGATTGATTTCTGCGAAATCTATTGTATTATTGGCCAAATATGGCGAATCGCCATTCAACGGATTAAAGAGTGTCTTGACTGCAATTAAAATCCTTCTAATATTATAAACGCGAAAGTTAGTAGGTATGTATCGAAGTATATTTATATATTCGAATTATCTCCACCTGAACAGATAAGTTAGCGGCACTATAATTGTATTATTGACGTAAAAGTATATAATTTATTACATAATATTATCATAAAATAAATACTAAAGCTGTAGCACATACGACTCATCCCACTCATATTATAAATCTGAATGTTTGGACGGACGGATGGATGGATGTCTGCTACTCAATCACGGCAGAACGGCTGCATAGATCTTGGTGAAATTTGGCACAGATATAGATTATGGTCTCGAATAGCACATACTTACGTTACTTTTCATCATCATCATCATCATCCATCACCAAAAATGTGGTGAAAAAGTGGGTGAAAAAGCCAAGATCTCCGCCTACGTCAAGAACGCAATGATGACATTATCTTCTATCAATAGAGTTCTGTCAAAGATGTGTCAATTTCTGATAGCTTATTCAAAAGCACGCAATAATTTTGCAACTCCATACACTAGACGTTCTCGGCGATAGAGTCGGCATGTTATCCATCTTTGTTGTTCAGTTGACTGTAGTCGAGCGATTCCGACCCCACCGACGGGCAAGTACGAACACTGAAGGCATACTCTCAAAAACGAACTATGAAGTTTGGTTTGGCGGATTTCGGGTTTTCTACAAAAGTGAAAAAGCACAAATACAGGCAAGAGTGATAGTTTTAGTCCACGATGATTAATTTTATTTTTATACTACGTACTACTATGTACGTTGGCACTGTTTTGATATCCTTAAATACAAATAGTTTTACTGACATATATAGTCTAATATATTATATTCATCTTTAAAGTCCTAAGGTACCTAATGTGTGTATCATACTTTATCAAAATCGGTAAGTAGCGCCTCAGCAAACTTTCCCCCTTTTTAGGAAAAGTTCTACCCTCACTCAAAAATATCGCCGACGACAATAAAATTATATTAATCAGTAGAACATGCATACCAAGTTTGGTCAAGATTGGTTGAAAAATGTGACCTGTACAACCAACACACAACCTAACAAACATACGGACAGATGCAAGTCAATTTGGCCAGTTAAAACAGAGATACTTCTCTCGCTCGGTCAATTATGTAAAGAGGAGGGCAAGATTGGTGAGAACGGCGTTTAATTTTTTCCAACAATCACCTCGCTCTATTTCAGCGTAAAAATAAAAGCTTACTCAAAATCGCATTTCGCATTTATCATATTCGTTTTTCACTAGGTATTCTTGCGGTATAAGTTATAGTTGCAAAAGATCATACTAGACATCTCTGCTCTGGCAAGTTTAACTAGATAAATACGTGTGCTCCTTTGTTGCTTTGACGTCACATACCTAAGTCCCACAGGCTTAAACATGCATACAACGAGCACACAAGCGCATATTGTGCGGCAAAATTTTTGCGACTGTAACAAGAAGTTAGCGCCAGGAACTATATTAAATGTAATTCAGCTGAAGTTGGTGCTGATTGTTATAAAGTTCATTTTAGCCTGCTAATTTTGGCAGAATTACTTGTTACAACAAACTTGAAGAGTCACGACAATATTCTACAAAAATATGGCCGTAATGGGTTAGCAGAGGTCATAAGAGTACCGCTATAAAGTTTCCGTGTGAGATATTTTCTGTAAATTTACTAGTGCATTAAATACTCAGTCAGTTATTAAGGTAGCGGTAGTTCTTTTAGTGGTTCGCAAAACCCTACTGCATATCTTATTTTAATTTTATTTACTGAGAACTGTAAACACAATGGTATACATCTAGCGAACTATTGACTAATGACTTTAAAAACTTACAGGATATAATTAATATACAAGAATCAATCATTTTTGAAATTCCCATGAGACTGCATATAATCTTAAATTTTTTTTAAGTTCAAAAACACAGACCGTTAATGGGTCAATTGAAGGGCAGACAAGAGAGATAAGGCTACTAAAATTCGGGCTATAATTTAGTATTACTACTCATTAGAACTTATTATTAACGACACTATCTATCTAACTTACTACATAGATGTTAATATAATACAAGTGTGTTTTTTAAAATCGACGGAAGTTTTGATAAAAAACATTATATAGTCGAAACACAAAGGAAGTTCCGCAAACGAATCAAAATGCAGAGCCACAGATTTAATTTTCATCAAAAACAAATTTCTTCTCGCTCGAGTCCACCTTCGACGCCGAACATAAATAATGCGTGAAATTTATTAAGCCTTGCGAACCTTATCTCCTTCTTTGCTGGTCATTTTGCACTTATCCTAACCCAAAGAAATTTATGGGCGAATTCCTTTCGTTATCTTAATCTTTTCAACAGTGTACACTTTTTATCTTTTTGGTTCCTAACCGAAAAGATGACAAGTTTCACAACCCTTTTACCAACTTTTAGTACTATATTATATAGTTATGTAATACAGTTTTATATAGAGAAAGCTCATGTACAGATATAAAGTCAAAGTTAAAACTTGAAGTAAATACACTAAGCACCGTGTATGCGAATATGACTTGTACTTGGATGATTTAAGAATAATCTTTGGTAAATAGCTAAAAAAATAATAGTAGATTATGATACTGTAGCATAATAAGGGTTCTTACAACATGAGTGTGTTTTAAAAAAACGAGCCGTAGGCGAGTTTTTTTATAGTATCACACGAGTGTTATAAGACCAAGTTATGTACAGTGTCATACACTACTTTATCTACTCTCATACTATAATACGTAAACAATATTGCAAATAAATCGCTGAATATAACAACAAATTTATTTTTACTTGTAATAATTATTGATGTTCTTAATATTACAATCATGAAAATGAATTTGAACCGGACAGGAAGCGTTATTGGAGGTACTCGGAGAGGGTATGTTAATGTTGACCTCATTTCTGTTATTTTCAATACTGTTAAGTATTGAATTGGATATAGCGATCTTGTTAGTCATTGAATCATCTATATAGCCTTCTGCAACTGTCGTTGACTTCCAACCACCGTGTCGCTTTAGTGCCGTTATATCTCCACCAGCGTCAACTAGCAAGGTCGCAGATGTTCGGCGAAAGCAGTGTCCTGTGTACAATTCGGGGTCGGTAAGTTGAAGATAGCTGGCAATAACTTTGCCTGAAGCTCCAAATTTGTTAATGCCAACTCTCTGCGTCGTGCATTTTCCGTCAATATAGTTTAAAAAAAAACTGGGATTGCTGCACTCAGTTGGTCGTAGCTCTATATATTTTTTGCATTGTTCATAATATTTCCCAGTAATAGTAAAAGAGCGGTCCGTCTTGGTTTTAGTTTTACTTATTTTAATCAATAGTGTAGTTTCGAAGACTTTAACATCTTTGAATTGTATGTTATAACTCTTGCCGTCGGCAAGCACCCATTATACCAAAAATTAGTGCAATCTGTAACAACTCATATATATATTACGGTAAATTAACTCAATATTAACAAAAAAATGTACATGGTTAAATGATAAACAACTAAAATACCTTTGTGAAAAGATGTAATGTGTCTGGGGCTTCATTTAAGAACTTATTTATCTGCTCTGCTGTAAAAGTCTTGGATTTTTTCCCTTTCCTTGATCCTTGTGAGTTTCGTTTCAAAAATGCAATCAGCTTGCTATATTTAGTAATGTCAACTTCGTTGTAAATATTGAGTGTACTTTTAATCATGGAGTATTTAACCCACATACTTGACACTTTATATTTTTCAGATAACTCTTGAAAGTACGCTAACAACACATTTTCAGAAAATGATGTAGCATTTTTATTCATTTTCCATTCCATGAATTCGTGGTAACATTTATTATAGTTGCTCCTAGATTTCGCCGGCAACAGGTTCATGGTCATGTTTGACGCAGCTTCCAGAATGCCTGGTGGTGTATATCACCACTATCCCCGCTTTCAGACATGTTTTTACACAAAAACCTATGTATTTTACAAACAAAACCAAACTTTGTTTAAATATTGAAAAGATTTTTTAAATGTCAAATGTTGGCGCCAAGGCGCAAACATCGATTGCGCATGCGTGTTGTTCTCGTTGGACTCGTTCATTGAAACCTTTTTTTTTTAAAGTAGAGGTTCAACCTCCTTGGTCCAGCTGGAGGTTGTATAGGTGTATCGTTATGATTAAAAACTTATATTATGTTACAGGTGTCCATACAAGACCTGTATCGTAATTAAACTTTTTTTTATTATTTTTGGCCTGTACGTAATGTTTGTCATAAGAATTTTGTTTTCAGTTTTATAATCTTTGTATTATAGTATCAGAGTAGATTTGTACAACCCTTTTATTTAACCAGTCATGTTCTTGGTCTTATCACAAAAGACAGAAATATCTCATGTAATAGGGGCAAGTCTATCGCCTTCTTACGAGTACTATTTAGTAAGTTTTTACGATATCCTTGAATGCGGGAGTCAAACTCCTTACCTCCCTAAATGGGTACCTACTATCGGACCTATAAAGTAGCCGTGTCTCTCACGAGACGAGATATGCAACACAAAATAACATGTACTCTATATAAGCTCCCACACCGCGTATTACGTTAAAACGTTTTAAATGTGATGATGTCACAATCCCAGATTAATGCATAACAATGTTTTAGTAATCTTATTTCAACGCATGCATACAACCCCCCTAGAGCCCGAACCAACGGCGACCGCCAAATTATGCTGACACGACGATTGACCAACTAATCAAGCCTTTACAGCAAACTATAAACAAACCACGCGACTTTAATGTGTGGCATTTTAAGCTGCTGTATTACGCAAAAGTAATTTTATTAATATTTTGGTGGGACATTGATATCGATCTGGGAATTACTTTTTGGTCTTCATTTATTTGACAACACGATTCCAATATTGTTTGCTTTCGTGACATTGTACAATACTCATACCCCCGTAAGTACAAATAATATCCTACTAATATTATAAACGCGAAAGTTTGTGAGTATGGATGTGTGGATCTATGTTACTCTTTCACGCTCAAACGGCGGGGGCAATTTTGAAATGTGGTATGGAAGTAGATGAGACGCTGGATTAATACATATGACACTTTTCATCATCTTCATCATCCATCACCACGCGGATAAAAAAGCGTAATATACACAGCAAAGACAAAATAATAAGATCTCAGTCTACGTCAAGATCGTAATGATGACAGTTCTATCAATGTTTATGTCAGTATCTGGTAGCTTAGTCAAAAGCACGCTATCATTTTGAACACTCAATACACTAGACGTGCTCAGCGACCGTCAAGGTTGATGAAATTTAATGACAGTATTTTTCCATTTTCCATGGGGAACAATTTTATATTTGTCCTTATGCCCTAGGTATTTTATTATTAGTTACTGCGATTGAAATACTAAGGATTTAAATTTACTCATATAATACTATTAAAGCAAGTGCGTTTGACCATGTACATATTTTATGACATTTTGCAATAAAGATAGGTATGGCCATGGAGAAGATAATAAAGCAATTCGAAGTACTAATCCTGCGCAGACGTAGTCGCGGGCACCAGCTAGTAATATATATATATATATATATATATATATATTATATATACCTATTAATATACTTAAGTTTTATTATTAAATATACCTCCTCTAAATTTTAATACCCGATGTTGATGATTTATTTTTAAAAATCTACTGGTCAGATCTCAATTTCAACGTGACCACATGAGAAGCACCTGCCTTCATATAAAAAAACGATCATAAAATCGATTCACTCGGTAAAATAATCTAAGGCAAAAAAAAAGAAAAAAAAGAAAGACCTAAAAAAATTACGAATTGAGAAGATCCTCCTTTATTTGGAATCAGTTGAAAAATACTAGCACGTGCCAGTATAAACTAACCGTATATTTGCTGAAAATCCAAAAGTTAGAAATCGGAAAATTTGGGGCCAAGTAAAATGATTTCCTTACCTCTATCTGAGAGGGCCATTAGCTTAGTGGGCCGCGCCAGGAGGACAAATCGTAGGCATTTACATGGCGGTGGGCCCCACTGTCCGTGTAATGGCCGCGTCCATATCAAATGGCTGCTTGGATTCACTAACACGTTACGGTGAAATCTTGATAAAATCGGCAATTCATGGAATGAAATGTGATATAGATTTGTGGTTTGACAGCTTTTCAAGAAGATCCATTTAGCCAAGAAAGCTTTTAGTATACAGCCGTGCAATTCTCTAATGATTCGTCGTTGCGTTCGTCGACGAGCTCACCGATGTCAAATACTTTATGAGATATCGCCCTTGAACACAAGGTCATTTTTCCAAAGTTCCTCGTCACATCGTCATTTACTTCACGGATGTTGTCAAAGATGCAACGATGTTTGCTCTTAGAGAATCGCACGGCAGGTATTTATATGACAAGATTAAAATGATAATACATGATAAGCCCTATACTAGAACGTCGCGGAACTTAACGACTGCACACCGCATTCAATATCATGAGGATGGCTTCTAATCGTCCAGGAGCCATGACGAGCCACGTCTCGATCGTGATATTGACAACGTGTAAGTTCACGTTTATCCCGTTTTATATAATTACTAGCGACTGCCCGTGATTCCATACGCGTAGTTGGCTCGGCCTTCGGCCTCGCTATTATAAGCTTTACTTTTTTTTTATGCAAGAACCTCCTACGAAATATTAGACCAAATTAAAAAAAAAGTAGAATAAAATCAGTAAAGCCGTTTTCAAGTTATAGCGTGACCAGGATAAATGGGGGTTCACTTTTAATTATATAGATCAATGTGTATAGAAGGTCATTGATATAAATAGATACAATCATAATACACACCTATATTATGCTTTCTTTCCGTGATATTTGAACATGATGCCAAAGGACTTATCAGTACTGCATTGATGCCTAGATTGTGTAACTATTTATCTTTAACCTAGAAAAGTTTAAATCTTATACAGCAATACAGCTTTACTGCAACACCACAAGCGACTTCAGTCCATCTTGCTTCTAAACAATTTAAATCAATACCATTTCCGTTACATTAAGATAAAATTAATACTACAAACATAAAGGTTCGCTCGCTGTGCATATTTCGTGGAAATTAAAGCGTTGCATTTTGTAATTAAATATGTTTATAAAGCGCAGTTCAGCAACTAGCGGCGGCCGCAACTGACGCGCAAAATCCTTGATGCGTTTATTTTTAATTGCGCTCTGCAAAGTTTTGTCACAACTTCCTCTGAACGGAACGTTTCACAAAAGTAACAATTTTTTGTTTGATATACTTTTCTATCTTATATTATCACTTCAAAAGAGTTCGTAAGTTTATAAATTAGAAACAAATTTTATTATAAGTACAACTAAAGCGAATAGAATTTGTAATTAAACTGCGTGTTATTCTAATTAGCTGCATTGTTTTCCTGCTTACCAATCACGAGAGAGCACGTTAAACCGCTAATTCTTTTTTACTCATTTTCTTCGAAACAGGTATAAAGAGCTAATAATTAAAAGCAGAAATGTTTCATTATTATCTAACTACATGATTTTGGTTATAAAAAGAAAGATATCTCTATTGAATGAACCACCCGTAGGGGTATTTTAGTTTGATGCTACAACTTCATTAAATTAAAGACTCGGTAGGATTCATAGATAAAGTTATATTTATTCACCTTATAAGTGTAAAGGTGTAAAAATGAAGGGTGTTTTTAATATCCATATAAAAGTTGATAACTCAATGCATAATATGAAAGTATATACGGTACTTATTACTCTCCGATTTTGACGGAACTCACTGGCAGACAGCTGATAATATAAGAATTCATTTGCTACTTATATTTATGTGCTTGGCTAATATTTTTGTAAAAGGAGGCATCCGCGAAAAAAAGTCGTGTTTTACAGAGCAAAATAGCCCTACGGTGTCATTAAAACAACCCCCACTGCATCTACCATACGGTATCTCGGCGCACTGGGCCGAAGCCACGGGCATCGGAACACTTGCCTTGAACCTCCGAGACCTTCTTATGCTAGGCACTGTCCATGCGTACAAAACAAGAGCGCTAGTTGAGCGGGTAGCGGGTAAGAGCTAGGTTTAATTTACAGAACAGCGTAACATTCTCACCGGCATTGGTGCCATGGAAACCGGGAAGACAATAATTGGTTGCCATTTGTAACTGCTACACCACAATCCGCCATGTTTATTATTATATTGTATTTTATTTAGAGAAATATGGTTTCAAATTTTCTATTGGAGTGCTTTATTTGTTCACATAAATAATCGCGTTGCCCGTTTGTCTTATTCGCAAGTAATTTAAATAAAAGCTCGGGGTGTGTAAGCTTTTCCTCAAGCGCTTATCTATTATCTTATAAAGCTGAGATTTTGAATGTATCAGGTTCCGTATGCTTACTTATTACTGCAGCTTGTTCAAGTGATGTATCTGTAAGTGGCAAACGTAAACAGTAAAAAAATCATTGGGCGGCAAGCAAGTGCGGATCCCGAACTAATAGACGAGAATTAAATCCTGATCGTTACTTTATTTGTTCGGTTGGAGGAACACCTGGCACGCGTTGGAAGCTTACCATCGATATTGATATACAGAGTAGGTACAGAACTGTTCCAGTAAGTCCAGGAACATTTCTACAAAGAAATATAATGTTGTTACTTATTGTTTAAATTGTCGCTCTCTTGTAGCAAATCCCTTTTCTTGTTTTTATTCGTCCGCGGCGAAGTCCAAAAGGAGGATAATGTATTTGATGTAGTATGTCTGTATGTTTGTATGTAGTTAGATAAGTATGTATGTGTATATTTGTTCATATGCATCTCGTAACTAATCAACGGATCAACCTATTTTGATAAATATAAAGTCATATTCATCTTCATTGCGCGAGTCATTGTCACTGGAGACCAATTTTGTACCCAATGAAGGGTACAAAATTGGTCTCCAGTGACACTGCGACCTCCCTAGTCTTAGGCGGATTTTAATGCACTTTAAGTGCGGGCTAATTATTTGCTTAGTAGAATTATTCAACTTTTAGTGTTCTCTTAATAAAGTACTAAATAATACTAAAATAAAATAATACTAATACTCAAACGTAATTTAACAGTCCCATGCTAGGGTTATCGTTATAATCGTAAAAGCTTATCAAATGTGTCTACCGATCGATTAATTTTGTTATTTGCAATGATAGACACAAGATCGATATTGCCAGTTTTTTTCAAAGTATGACGAATTCAAGACATAAATTTATCGATCGGTAAGTTCGGTACTTGCACTGCAGTATCGTGATAGCGATCGAATAATATGTCGGCCCGAGTTTCAAATTTAATGATAAAATTCGGATAAATTGTAAAAGTATCTCCTCTTTCTACTAACACAGGATGGACTGTGTGGTCTTTGTTATTATTTACTATCTGTTTTTAATTTTATAAATATACTGACAATGGTTGTTGTAGTTTACAACAAGAGTTATCTTGATGGATATTACCGAAGATCCAGATATAATGTCCTTATGTTGAGTTTCAGCGAGTGAAATCTCTAACCAAACGAGACACTTCAACATCCATTGCTGGTAGTTTGAAAACCTGCGACATGCGAATCAGTAGAAGAAATGACTCGCGCCATAACCTTCCTAAACCCGTGACTGCCGCCATACCCTATTGCTACCGTGAGCAGTAATGTTCACATTATCCTGTGTTCTGCCTATAATATAGTTGACGATGAAATTACAGGCACATGAGACTTAACAACTTTTAAGTAATGTCTCGTGTCTCTACGGGCATAGTGCAGTGCGTCTCGTGTTTCATTGGGCACTGTGCTTGTCCGTCCTCGAAAAACATTTAAAGAAACTTACTATATCACCATACGGGATCAGTTCGATATGATATTGTAACAACCCCCCCCCCCCCCCCCCAATTTTCTATTTTTTTTATTCTAATAATTCGTATTGGCCAATGATCGTCTAGTCTAGGAGGACTCTAACACTGTGAACCGCTACTGTAACCTTGCTCTTTTCGGAAAGAATTGAAACAGAGAAAACTATTCAAAACTATAGATGCCTAGAGAAACCAAAAGCAACGCCTACGTATTCTGATATTACGATGGATAACCTACTACTACATTACTAAACTGCTAGCTGATAACGAAAAATTGCGATGAACCTACTAGATTGCAAATACTTAGTTCTTACAGACTGACTGACTGAGCTGATCCTAGATTTCTAGCTTATGTACTTGATTTGACTTCTAATCGTGGAAGATATTAATCATCAATATAAGTTTCTGAATTAAGGTCTATGTTATTTGACCATAGAACATAGAAATAGTAGGTTATTTGCAAGTTTTACTATATAATTATTAGCTTGCAAAACTGTCTGTTAAATATGATAAATCAGTTTTGATTAGTGAAATAATATATAAACAACTCCATTAAATAATATCAGATATACGCATGATTTTCGTTATTATTAATAACAGTTATAAACCTGTTAATTATATAACTAGCTATCTTTATAGATTTATGTTTGTTGCTATGAGCATTTAGCTGTTGATAAGATTGATATAATCTCTTGCAGACTAAGTGTCTCTATAATATGTACTATTTGTTTCGTTTATGGAAACTGCTAGGAAATAAATAACAAAAGTAAAGTAAAAACTCGCTTTATATGCGCTTTAGAAATCTCTTGTGATCAGTAACTACTACGCTGAATATCCAATTCCTTTAGATAAATATTATCAGCCACTATTCCCTGAATAGTTCAATTGTTCAAGTTTAATCATTTACTTGTTTACTGAAAGCAATATATGGGAAATAATATCAGTGACTTAGAGAAATCTCTAGACCCTTGTTTGTGGTTTACAAGAATTCTCAAGGTGCTGCATTGCTTGACCAAGTTTGATAGGATTTACCACATACATAAATCTCCTTTTTATACGAGATTGCTATACTTAGATTACTAGTGTTTTACATGACATGCCATCTATTGAACCGTTGTAGGAAAAGCAATTATTTTAAATACTTAAGTATTAGCAGAATCTTTGTTGTATTGGTTAGCTCAATACTAGCAGCCATATATTTATTATGATGATTATTATAATAGTTAGCTTTACTTTGCCGAGTAAATTATTAATATATAGTATAGATATAGTGATAGATATCTCTACAATTTAAAGATATAATATATTTTATTAATTTTCATATTGCAAGTAATTAGTTTGATTTTTTTTAGATTTACCGTAGAATTCTAGATTTATTATGATTTAGGAAGTAGGATTCTTGGCATGTTCAAGGCTTACAACTCGAATGCTGGATTAAGAGCTGCTCTTTACTGTGACACAAATGTTCTCCATCATGCCAAGATCCTCTTCTATTTACCCCAAAATTAGTAAGGCCTTACTAAGTCCGTTTGGTAGTTTTCCAAATGTAGAGTTTGCATCTATAAGCGATTATAATCTTATTTATCTCTTCTTAATATTATTATTTATCATTACGAATTATCATTTGATTCTAAATATTACATTTGATACTTTCAGCAAATAATTCAATTGCTATAATTTATTACCGCATTCTCATGCTAGGATCAGGGTAGACAATCTAGCCCAAACTCGATTCATTAGCAAATATATAATATATTATTGCAACAAATACATTACATTTCATTCGAACTAATATTTCTATATTCCTTTGCAGGCAAATATTTCTGTATTCCTTACTTTATACTGATTAAAAATACATTTATTTTGTCATTTTTATTTCGTGGTTAGTCTTTAGTTTCTAAGTCTAGCATACTAATAGATTGTATTGATATGACGAAGTCATTATTGAAAACTACGTCTCTAGTGGTAGATACTACTAGCTCGTGAATTTACTTATTTGTTCCCGATTGAACCATCACGAAGTTAATGTATAACCCGGTAAACAAAAATACTATTTTCTAGACCTACTTCGGTCCTAAATAAATTCCTAGTCTGCTAAAGTATGTGTAAGTCCCCAACAAACCCCCCAAAGTTAATTGCGCATGAGCTTTCATCCCCCTGATAGGATGGCTCAAGTTTGATCCCTAACTAGCCTCTAAAGTTCGGTGCCAAGCCGAGAATCGAACCTATGGCCCCTAGGGTGTCCAACTCCACGCACGGAAATAGTCGCGCGACTATACCGCTATAGCCGAAGCTATGGAAGGCTGCAGAGCGACGTTCTAGTATGAGAGGAAATAAATACATATAATAAATAGAAGACACTTCCACTGGAATATTCTTTCCAATCGAAGTGAGGAGCAGTTAATCGTACCCATTGCAATAGGTTAAAGCGATTGTTGGCTCGCTCCCAAAAGTGTCCAACTCTAAGGATTGGGCGTTCCCTATCGAGGTGGATCTTAGTTGTCACCGTGAGGTATCCAACCCACGTCCGGAACCATGTCCGTAGCAGAATATATTACCTCACGGAAGTTCGAGAATTTAATAAGCATTTTCTCGGTCTTTCTACTGCTTATATACTTTCTCAAACTTGACAGTGACGCCGATTTGAGGCCGATAGGTATCCAATCAAAGCCCTTTCTATCGGCGTCAAAACGGCTTCAGATCCACCTCAGCCAATCTCAGCCCTCCAGCGCATTCCTATTCTAATTTCAAAATCTCATCAAAATCCGCTCATGACAACACATATTTTGAATTTCGTATGACGCCGATCAGAGGTACGTAGATCCAATCAAAGCCCTTTCTATCGGCTTCAGATCGGCGTCAATACTCATTTGTTTTAGGGTTCATTTTGATGAAGCAAACTCAAATACACGGACACACAACGAAAATATGTTCCTCACATAACTTTGTATGGTTAGAAATATCAATGCTGCTTATTTTCATGGTAATTTTATTTATTTTGCTTGTAACTTTTATGTATTTAAAGGATTACTCAACATTTCCTTTTACTTGAAGTAACTTATCAGTTCTATCTGAACAATCGATTTAAATGGTTAATACATAGAATATCTTGATAGCTTAAATATTCTAAGCTGCTTATCAATTTCAGTAAGTACATAGGTACTTCTTATAGCAAGACTATAGAGTCTTGCTATAAGAAATACCTAACATCTAAATCTCAATATTACACATTATCGCTTTCTTCTACTTTTGATTGTCTAAATTTCATCAATATTTGTTCATACCAAGATGCTTTTTAAATGTATCTATATTTGTGAATCGTGACGGAATCCTCATCCAGAGCCTGTTCCGTTACAGCCAACCCCCAAAATTTACGCAGGTTCTCATAATTTACCGAAGGAAATTTTCCCATTCTCCATATATTCAACTTCACAAATATAGTCCCACCAAAACTGAACGTGTGCTTATTCTAATTTGTTAAAATTCGTTTTCAAACAAGGATATGAGTACGTGAACTCACTAGTGGAGTGTATTTAAAAGACCGAGTTAAAAATAAATTTACTGTAAGGGTTGATATATCCGATCTCAATGTCTCCTCCATGAGTAAAAATGACTTCTCACAAGGACAATCTGAAATAACGAAAGGGAACTAGTATTGTGCCAAATTGTGCACCTAGTCAATTCGAATAATTCAGCATACGTGCTACCACCCAAACCAATTTTTCGTTTGGGATCGAGTATGTGGAGTAGAACCTACGCCACCCTTTATTACTCCAGATCTCGTTAATAGCTAACAAGCAATAATTCTCCATGGCTGATACATCCCTCTTCAAATCAAACCAAACAAGCAACCGCCTAATAACTCGGTGAATGTAAGTGTAATGGCTAAACATTGGCTACCTGTAAAGTACGAACTCTTTATGGAATAATTCAGTTGTAAATACTGATGTGGTGTCTTCTGACCTAAACCTATCTCCAATTTGTACTCCATAAATCATTCGTTGAATAGTGTGTGTCTGTCTGAAACCAAAACTTAACAAATCGACTCCAGTCGGTATTGTCGATTCATAGAGGCCCTTAACATGATTCAATGCTACCTCTGTCACACGCATCTCCTCTTCAGCCTGCATACATTGTCAAACTTTACCAGCTTCATTCCGAAGACTCATCACTACCTAGCTATAATATTGGTTTTTTATACTTAAATTCGGCGCTTACTATGTTTGTCTATTAAATCTGCATAACGTTGATTTATTTAACCTTTACGAATAACTATACAACCATATCTGACTTGTCTATAATAATTTTCACAACGCTAAGCATCTGAATGGGAAATTCAACCCCCCAATGTTACGACTAAACATATTTCAACAAAACTTCTAACAAGACTTATCATCGCTCAATTAAAGTTGCGCAACTTTGCATTTTATTGTAATCCTATTTATTTCCTTCGCAAATGCAATAGAAGTAATTACGTATGTAGATTTTTACTATCATTTAATTACCATAAATTTCATCGAACAAAAAGGTAAGCCATTTATTAATATTCACACATTTTTATATTCTTAATACTTCCGAACATAACAAACACCGATTATATACAGACATGTCCACGATCTGCGCTGTATGTTGCTGGTTACAAATGTAATCCTTGTGATGCAAATGCAGCGACGGCACTTTCAACATGTTAGAAACTCTCTTCCTTTCCTAACACTATACAAGAACTCTTTCAGTACTCTATAACGCAATTCTTGGCTCCCAAGTGAGTTTCATAAGTCGTTCGATACTAAAAGTGTTCTTAAAACCTTCGGGTCACTTTGAGTAGAGTTCGATACTGACTATTTACCGTGTGCTTCCAGGAGAGTATCCTAGTCGTAAACACAACACGCAATCTGCCTTTCGAATGATAAGTGTACTTCTGGATTCTAGAGATCGACTATGGGGTACACGTAAATGACAAAGGTAGTTGCAGACTTTACATACATGAAACTTGCATACAACTTATCTTTCCCTGAATATCATTTAAGCGCTTCGTAGTAATCAGTATTTTAGTAATATTCCTAAAATTGCATATCCGGCTTATTTATTTCTTAGTTTATTGTAGAAATCTACTACTGTAGCCTAGAACAACAACATCATCACCTCATTATAGTATCCGTTGCCTACCTAGTATCTACCTATATAAAGTAACCTATTTAGCCCTTAAAAGTCAGCTATTGCAATAGCATCTCTGTTTCAATAAAATCCTATCCATTTTACGCCAACAAATTGTGCGGTTGACCGCAACTAATTCTTAGTAAAACTTCCGTAGTAACGTTATTCCAATCCTGGTAACGGCACTACCAAATTGTAACAACCCAAATTTTCTATTTTTTTAATTCTAATAATTCGTATTGGCCAATGATCGTCTAGTCTAGGAGGACTCTAACACTGTGAACCGCTACTGTAACCTTGCTCTTTTCGGAAAGAATTGAAACAGAGAAAACTATTCAAAACTATAGATGCCTAGAGAAACCAAAAGCAACGCCTACGTATTCTGATATTACGATGGATAACCTACTACTACATTACTAAACTGCTAGCTGATAACGAAAAATTGCGATGAACATACTAGATTGCAAATACTTAGTTCTTACAGACTGACTGACTGAGCTGATCCTAGATTTCTAGCTTATGTACTTGATTTGACTTCTAATCGTGGAAGATATTAATCATCAATATAAGTTTCTGAATTAAGGTCTATGTTATTTGACCATAGAACATAGAAATAGTAGGTTATTTGCAAGTTTTACTATATAATTATTAGCTTGCAAAACTGTCTGTTAAATATGATAAATCAGTTTTGATTAGTGAAATAATATATAAACAACTCCATTAAATAATATCAGATATACGCATGATTTTCGTTATTATTAATAACAGTTATAAACCTGTTAATTATATAACTAGCTATC
This sequence comes from Selenia dentaria, assembly GCA_917880725.1. Classification (NCBI taxonomy): domain Eukaryota; kingdom Metazoa; phylum Arthropoda; class Insecta; order Lepidoptera; family Geometridae; genus Selenia; species Selenia dentaria. Next base: position 20,557,631 of record OU862879.1, read on the forward strand.
TTTATAGATTTATGTTTGTTGCTATGAGCATTTAGCTGTTGATAAGATTGATATAATCTCTTGCAGACTAAGTGTCTCTATAATATGTACTATTTGTTTCGTTTATGGAAACTGCTAGGAAATAAATAACAAAAGTAAAGTAAAAACTCGCTTTATATGCGCTTTAGAAATCTCTTGTGATCAGTAACTACTACGCTGAATATCCAATTCCTTTAGATAAATATTATCAGCCACTATTCCCTGAATAGTTCAATTGTTCAAGTTTAATCATTTACTTGTTTACTGAAAGCAATATATGGGAAATAATATCAGTGACTTAGAGAAATCTCTAGACCCTTGTTTGTGGTTTACAAGAATTCTCAAGGTGCTGCATTGCTTGACCAAGTTTGATAGGATTTACCACATACATAAATCTCCTTTTTATACGAGATTGCTATACTTAGATTACTAGTGTTTTACATGACATGCCATCTATTGAACCGTTGTAGGAAAAGCAATTATTTTAAATACTTAAGTATTAGCAGAATCTTTGTTGTATTGGTTAGCTCAATACTAGCAGCCATATATTTATTATGATGATTATTATAATAGTTAGCTTTACTTTGCCGAGTAAATTATTAATATATAGTATAGATATAGTGATAGATATCTCTACAATTTAAAGATATAATATATTTTATTAATTTTCATATTGCAAGTAATTAGTTTGATTTTTTTTAGATTTACCGTAGAATTCTAGATTTATTATGATTTAGGAAGTAGGATTCTTGGCATGTTCAAGGCTTACAACTCGAATGCTGGATTAAGAGCTGCTCTTTACTGTGACACAAATGTTCTCCATCATGCCAAGATCCTCTTCTATTTACCTCAAAATTAGTAAGGCCTTACTAAGTCCGTTTGGTAGTTTTCCAAATGTAGAGTTTGCATCTATAAGCGATTATAATCTTATTTATCTCTTCTTAATATTATTATTTATCATTACGAATTATCATTTGATTCTAAATATTACATTTGATACTTTCAGCAAATAATTCAATTGCTATAATTTATTACCGCATTCTCATGCTAGGATCAGGGTAGACAATCTAGCCCAAACTCGATTCATTAGCAAATATATAATATATTATTGCAACAAATACATTACATTTCATTCGAACTAATATTTCTATATTCCTTTGCAGGCAAATATTTCTGTATTCCTTACTTTATACTGATTAAAAATACATTTATTTTGTCATTTTTATTTCGTGGTTAGTCTTTAGTTTCTAAGTCTAGCATACTAATAGATTGTATTGATATGACGAAGTCATTATTGAAAACTACGTCTCTAGTGGTAGATACTACTAGCTCGTGAATTTACTTATTTGTTCCCGATTGAACCATCACGAAGTTAATGTATAACCCGGTAAACAAAAATACTATTTTCTAGACCTACTTCGGTCCTAAATAAATTCCTAGTCTGCTAAAGTGTGTGTAAGTCCCCAACAAACCCCCCAAAGTTAATTGCGCATGAGCTTTCATCCCCCTGATAGGATGGCTCAAGTTTGATCCCTAACTAGCCTCTAAAGTTCGGTGCCAAGCCGAGAATCGAACCTATGGCCCCTAGGGTGTCCAACTCCACGCACGGAAATAGTCGCGCGACTATACCGCTATAGCCGAAGCTATGGAAGGCTGCAGAGCGACGTTCTAGTATGAGAGGAAATAAATACATATAATAAATAGAAGACACTTCCACTGGAATATTCTTTCCAATCGAAGTGAGGAGCAGTTAATCGTACCCATTGCAATAGGTTAAAGCGATTGTTGGCTCGCTCCCAAAAGTGTCCAACTCTAAGGATTGGGCGTTCCCTATCGAGGTGGATCTTAGTTGTCACCGTGAGGTATCCAACCCACGTCCGGAACCATGTCCGTAGCAGAATATATTACCTCACGGAAGTTCGAGAATTTAATAAGCATTTTCTCGGTCTTTCTACTGCTTATATACTTTCTCAAACTTGACAGTGACGCCGATTTGAGGCCGATAGGTATCCAATCAAAGCCCTTTCTATCGGCGTCAAAACGGCTTCAGATCCACCTCAGCCAATCTCAGCCCTCCAGCGCATTCCTATTCTAATTTCAAAATCTCATCAAAATCCGCTCATGACAACACATATTTTGAATTTCGTATGACGCCGATCAGAGGTACGTAGATCCAATCAAAGCCCTTTCTATCGGCTTCAGATCGGCGTCAATACTCATTTGTTTTAGGGTTCATTTTGATGAAGCAAACTCAAATACACGGACACACAACGAAAATATGTTCCTCACATAACTTTGTATGGTTAGAAATATCAATGCTGCTTATTTTCATGGTAATTTTATTTATTTTGCTTGTAACTTTTATGTATTTAAAGGATTACTCAACATTTCCTTTTACTTGAAGTAACTTATCAGTTCTATCTGAACAATCGATTTAAATGGTTAATACATAGAATATCTTGATAGCTTAAATATTCTAAGCTGCTTATCAATTTCAGTAAGTACCTATAGTCTTGCTATAAGAAATACCTAACATCTAAATCTCAATATTACACATTATCGCTTTCTTCTACTTTTGATTGTCTAAATTTCATCAATATTTGTTCATACCAAGATGCTTTTTAAATGTATCTATATTTGTGAATCGTGACGGAATCCTCATCCAGAGCCTGTTCCGTTACAATATGCAAATGCGTAGGAGTTTACATAAATGTCTCTATTGCGGCGCGATGTAAAGAAAACGCAATATTTTACGCAATCTTTCAATCAAGTCAAATTCGTACCAAAAAATAACAATGATGTAAATAATTTCCCCGGAATCCATTACGTTGACTTTTACTCGCCGCCAAGAAAGTTTCGACACAAGGACAAGTAAGTCATTGTTAAATGGACAACTTTTCGATAAAGCCTTTTCGACTATTTGAAACGATATCTTCTTTATATAAGAAAAAAACAAATTCAAAACTCTTAATTTAAATTAAGAGTTTGAATTTGTTAAAATAATTAGGATAACTTACTGTACGATTCGGATATACATTTTTAATGTACATTGTTTCATTTACTTACACTTTAGTTATAAGGAAAAAGAAAACTGTAAAAGTCTCAGATTTTAAAGCAGTAGTTTCAATGTATATTTTTAATTCTAAGATCATACTGCGGCTTTATCCAAAGAAAAAACAAACAATTATAGAGTAGGACAATCCTCGTCCCTATAAAATTAACAATAATTTGCTTAATTAACAATACAAAACGTCCATAGTTCATTTTATTCGTTACAATGGTACATATCATCATCATCATCATTATCAGCCGGAAGACGTCCACTGCTGAACATAGGCCTCCCCCATAGAACGCCACTTGGACCGGCTACTCGCTTCCTGCATCCAGCGATTCCCCGCGGTTTTTATGAGGTCTTCGGTCCACCTAGCGGGGGGAAGGCCTACACTACGCCTTCCGGTGCGTGGTCGCCACTCGAGAACCTTTCTTCCCCATCCGTTATCAGTTCTGCGAGCGATGTGGCCTGCCCATTGCCACTTTAACTTGCTAATTTTGAGAGCTATGTCGGTGACCTTAGTTCTCCTACGGATCTCCTCATTTCGGATCTTATCACGCAGGGAAACCCCAAGCATAGCCCTCTCCATTGCTCGTTGAGCGACTTCAAGCTTGTTAATGAGGCCATAAGTCATCACTGGCAACACACACTGGTTGAAAACCTTGGTTTTCAGGCTCTGAGGTATTGGGGACGAAAAGATGGATCGAAGCTTCCCGAACGCTGCCCATCCGAGCTGGATTCTTCGTGCGACCTCCTTGTCGAAGTTGGACCTACCTAATTGGACAGTCTGTCCCAGGTAGACGTACTCGTCTACAACTTCGAGTGTATCGTTTCCAACAATTACCGATATAGGTGGAACATGGACATTGGACATGATTTTCGTCTTATCCATGTTCATCTTAAGACCAACCTGTTGGGAAACTCTACTGAGGTCGTTGAGCATGGTGCCGATATCCTCGAGCGACTCCGCCATTATAACTATATCATCGGCAAAACGAAGGTTAGTGATGTATTCGCCATTAATGTTGATGCCACATCCTTTCCAGTCCAAAAGTTTGAAAACATCCTCCAATGCGTTAGTGAACAGTTTCGGAGAGATGACGTCTCCCTGTCTCACACCTCTCTGCAATGGAATTTATTCCGTACTCTGGTCCTGTAATCGGACTGACATAGTGGCCTTGCTGTATAAACACTTCAACGCTTCGATATACCTATAGTCAATTTGGCATCGCTGCAAGGAGCTGCATAAAGAGTCCCTCCTTCTCCATGAAGTCAGCCAGCCTCTGTCCCCTCGAGTTCCGCTGCCCGTATCCAAATGGCCCTACTCTCAACTCATCACGTTTCCTTGTGCCTAGCTTTGCGTGGAAGTCTCCCATTACAACAGTGAAGTAGGTTTCAGAAGTATGCATGGCCCTGGATATATCCTCGTACATACTTTCTACTTCATTGTCCGAGTGTGCCGAGGTCGGCGCGTATACCTGTATAACCTTCAGCGAATACCGTTTGGTTATTCTGAGTATAAGGAACGCTACCCTAGCCGACACACTATCGACTTTCACTACGTTGTTAACGAGAGACTTGCGGACGAGGAACCCAACACCACCCTGGGATTGTTGGTCTCCCTCCCGGTGGAAGAACAAGTTGCCGGAATTTAGAATTATCGTGTCCTGTCCCTGTCTTCGGACTTCAGATAATCCCATGACATCCCAGCGTAACTTGAGCGTCTCTTCCTCGAATTCGACCATCTTTTCGTCGGTCCTGAGCGTGCGTGTATTGTATGTTGCCAGGGCCAGGGGTCGTTTTTGGGATTGGTAGCCGGATCTCTGCCGGAGATTCTTCGCACCCCCTGCTCCACCGTTACAATGGCCGCTACCGTAGTCACGGATAGCAGAGCTGCCGGGAACTGGGGGCCGTGGTTTAATATTAATTGTCATGGGGGGGATTTGCCTTAATGCACCACGCTTGGCAGGCGTCTTGGTGATCGCAGTGGATGTTGACGCAGACTGCGGGAAATGCTGCTGCCCATTTCCTGGATATAGATATGGTACATATACATTTTCTAAAATCTTACTCAGTAGATAACAACAGGCTCCATATTCGAACGCCCTTGTGAGCGTTTTTAGCATTATTTTCGCCAACTTGGGGCTATTCGAGCGCACATTATGTTAGAAACTACACAATTGTATTCTCCTGTCATATATGAAGTCCAATTAAAATGTATTTTGACTAAAGTTACAATAAAGTTATATGATTATTAACGGGATATTTACCGTGGTAAGGTTGTGGAATGAGCTCCCGATATTTCGGCGCAGTTACATGCACCATGTTCACGGGAAGACTGAAGAATGCGGGTGGTTGGTCAAAAAGTTTAAAAGTTAGGTGCAGACATAACGATCTACCCTCTTTCTTAGTCTTTTGCTACGGTTATCACTGGAACTCGAACTCGATCCTAAGTCCCGACAAAACACACTCACTGTATCACTGCGTATAGTATTTTGAACACATTTTGAACGCGGACTTTTATTTTTAAAACAACCTAATACTGGATTCCACGCACTGGCGAGTTGAAAACCATCACCTCGATTGAAATTCTGGCATTTCGAGATCTCAATAGTTTCCTTTACTAGCCTTGGTATGTAATGGCGTTCGGTGGACAAGATTTTAGGGTTATGGAATTCAATCCAGTGGTTAGGACCCGCGTCCAGCAGATGCTCAGCTATGGCAGATTTGTGTCTTTCATTGTTTTTTACTGCCTTTATGTGTTCCTTGATGCGGCATGAAACAGTTCGCTTCGTCTGCCCTATGTACGAACTTCCGCAGCTGCAGTTAATTTTGTACACCCCGGGATGCTGAAAAGGAATCTTGTCCTTAGGGGAACGTAAATATCCCGTTAATAATCATATAACTTTAGAGAACAACCGTGATAGTTTAAAACAGTGTTTAAAGTTACAATGTATATTAGAACGTTGTAGCATAGAGTCGTAGCACACGTGTGGCTAACCACCGCGTCCAATGCTACTGACGCCTGTTAACGCCAAAACAGCTCACTAAACAAATTAACTGCCAATGTGTGCAACGAGCCAACTGAGTTCGAATAGCTTGAATATAAATATAATCAGCGATAATTATCTTTAACGTGCCGCCAGCTATGAACATGCTTGTGCAGTTTAGAATTGAATTACTATAACATTTAAATTAATATAATTATAAAGTATCCATTTATTGCCCTAACACACGTTACATTATATTACAATAAAAACGATAAAAAGTGTTTCACAGAACGCAAAAGGTAAATGCTCAGCATTATGTAGCGCTTAGATTCTTAAAATACTTGCGCTGAACCTACATATATCTACCTATTCGGGCGGATATTTGCCGATAGTTGAGAAAAATAAAAACGAAATTGAATTATATATAACGAAAAACAGCTTATTTACAATATTAATGATATATAATTTATCCAGTACAATACTAAATACCTAATTGATAAATACCTTGTTGATTTATATTAATATACCTACTTAAATAGAAGCACTACCATAACAGAATAGTTTTTTGGGCTTGCATGAAGTAACTAGAGCATCTGTACCAGGAACCAAGAGGGTTTAGGTTTAATTCATGTCGGGCGGTTACGGTTTTGCTAAATCTGAAAAAGCTTGCCTACACGTGTAAAAGGTAAAAATTTCCTATAACATTCAACTTAATAAGCACCTTCAAAACTCGGCCTCATAAGTAAATTCCATTTATTTACTCATGTGCTTCGACCATTCAACTCATAAATAAATCAGTTACATAACTGATAAACCTATTTTCGCACTTACAAACGCTTATCATTACTATTTTTAAACTCAAAATTCGATTAAATTCAAATAGCAGATTTGATTCTAATCTAAAGTTAATTGTTTCGTCTTTGAGTATTCATGAATCTCGATTATCACTCAGGGTAACGCACAATGCAATATCTCGCCAAACTTTAAACCAGAAACTTACAAATATACTCTTTCACCTGATGGAAAGCATCAAGCGTGTGGCCAAAGCTTTACATTTGCTAACCCACATACTACAAGGGTACGACTTGTCCGTCCTTTAGTAGAATAAATAAAAAGTTCTCTTGTGTACACGCTTATGTAGTCTCTTTACTGCTATGAAACGACAAAATACGTTTTTCTTTTAACTGGAAATAGGCGCCATTCAAAGTACGTTCGTATTTCACAACTGTCCGCCCGCACAAATGACGGCTTGACGCCGCCCGGCCGGCAGGGATCCTGGAAACATGCTCGTTGCTCGTAAACCTCTCACGGACTCTGTTTGTGTTCTACAGCTTTTATTTTATTTTCGGAACACTTGTCACGCCTGTCCCGAATTATGAAACACTCCAATGAAATATTGTTCTAAATTTATTTTTGACAAGTGAGTTATTTCCAAAAATAAACCTACGAGTATGTAGTACTTCTTAAATGAGAGATTGTTAGTTTGGCAGAACCAAGAAATAAATTAAATTAAATTCATAAAATGGGTGTAGATTGAAGATTTTTCATTTGGGTAAGCATTAGTATTAGCAGTTGCCCTCTAGCCACGGTTTTGAATTGAAACATGAGCACCAAATATAATTACAACGGTATGTATGGTGGTAGTGAAAGTAGAGTGACGCAAATAAAGTGCAGTTCCATACAGATCACCTGGAACTGTAATCAGGATTGCTTGCTTACTTGCTTATTATCAAATATCCAATCAGATTTTAATTTATCAATATTATGTTAAAATACTGCCCTTAAAATCTTTAATTCATAGTTAATAATAGTTTACTATACATTTTCCTCCAAAACTGTAGGTACAGTCAATTGTACACAAATTATAATAAATTAATTATACAAGTTAAATTATATTTTTGGTTTTTGATATTGCAATAAATAGATCAATTTGAACGCATCAGATTTCTGGCTTTACGAATTTGATGGCGTTTATAGGGTACCTTTACATAAGCCATATTTTTCATTCACAACGTCTACCTGTCCAACGTAATGTAATGAAATCTAATCAATAGATTTATAAAAATCATTTGCATATGCAAAGGAGAATCCGCAGGAGGCTCATCAGAGCCTGTCTAGAATGATTTATATCCAGCGCTGTGGCACCCACCGCTACCTTGATTAATTGGTGCCGTGAGAAAACTATCGTGCCAGCTCTGTCACATCATTTGTACCCAGCTTATCGAACTGATATTAATCATTTCCATTGAACGGACTTGGAATGGAGCGCGGCCATCTCCACTGCGGCCCCGTGCAGACGTATGAACGTCTTTGTGTGAACGTCTGCATCTGTCTTGAACAAACGCGTATATCACAGATACCTGCAGTTCTATGAATAGATTTTGGTTATAACTGACTTTGTAAGAGATAGTCAATCATAACTTTTGCCAACGATGTCTTTTGGTATTCTTAATGTGGACTTTTGAAATATAAAGCCTGGATGGCTTTATATTTCACCAACCTTTAAATAATAATTCCGTATACCTTTTCTTCTTTTTTTATGCAATTGACAAGACGGACAAGTCTCATACCTGATGTTACGTAATGTAATGTACACTTGCTAATGACAGTTGCAGTGCCAGCCAGAGGTTAGAACTGTAGTTTTGCGCGGTACTCTGCTGCACTCGTCACCGTGGTACATTGGTTTTTAAGTCTCTTTCGGCCAGTAATTTCACTTGATACAGTCCCCTAACACGGTTATGCTTGCGCACTATTGCTTCGCGGTAGAATATCTGGCACCGTGGTAGTACCGACCAAGACGGCCTTTTGTACGATAGACCTACCAACTAGTACTAAGTATATTCTATTCTTTTCCCTCACGGCGAAAATCTGGATTGCATGAGAACTTTAAATTCATAAAAATCAATCTTTCTTCATGTCGAGTTCACTGGAGCCTGCTTACTTACAGTGACAATGCGAGTGTTTCATGCATTATTCAAATTGGTGAATGATCAGGCTCGCGCGGAGGGGTTTGGAGGCTGGAGGCTAAGCCGCTCGTTGAGCCACGAGCTGCCACGCATTCAGCTAATGGCATCATTTGCAGATATTGTCTCGCAGCCCGAATCCTCTCCTGATGGGAACTTGGTACCGAAAAACAAGTACCTAAGCATGAAATATTACTCTCTTCGTAGAATAGCACTCGATCGACAGTTTCCATGTTATATTTCAATCCCTAAACAAAATTCACCATTGCAACATTGCAACCTTCAATTCACTTCAATCGCATTTATCGACCATTTTCGACTATAATACCAGATAGGTGTCAGTGAAGGTTGACATATTCAACCAAACATGATGGGTTAGCATTAAAAACGGATAAAGGTATCCGAACGCCCGCTGCGTCAATTGAACTTTTGCCATTTCGGGAAAGCTATTACAGTAGTCCTAAATTTAATAGCGGTACCCGTGCGAAACGCTTCCCCGTACGGGCGGTAAGATATATAGATAAATGTATACGTACGATTGAATACTCTTATCACCAATGGCCTGTTTGCCAACATTGTGAACCTTGGGTTCGGTTCGGTTGAAAATCCATGTGTACATTTTAATCTCACGGGAAATTGTACGGCGTAACAGCCTTTCCATATTAACAAAACTTTAATCTAACCGGTGCGCGGCCCGGTGGGCAGGCCGCCTCGCAGCCTTATAGCGAAGCAAAATTTTTGTGGCCTGTAAATTTTCTTTAAGTCCGTCTGGTGGCAGTCGGCCAACGCTACCCATGTGCTCCTAAAATCTCATTTTAAGCCTGTTACAGTGTATTTATACAATAAGAAAAAGTATTACTTTTATTATTTTTTCGTTATATACACAGTGTAACAAGCTCTGTGTTGCAGGCTATTTAAAGAAAAATCAAACGTACGTCGCTCTAGAAATAACTCAGCTAAAATAGTACATACATCTTCAGTTAAAAACGTAGCTCGTTTCAGATGCAGACAAAATGACGGAGCATATTTCAGGCACAATCAATAACGCTCGCTGTGTGTGTTTCGTATCGTTTTGTTGTTCTGCATTTTTCGTTCTTTATTTCGCCTGTAAACAAAAAGCAGTGTTATATACACGTCCACGGTAGAACTGTTTCTTGATGGATTGCGGGTGAGGTTGTAGTGTGCGCTTTGCGGACACCGACTCCGCCAGCTCTACTTTAGTCTAGACAAAACTGAGACGTCCCTGGTTCTTCGAAATATAAATGTAAACGTCTTTGTATTTTGAGCGCAATCACCTACTGGATTTAAACAAACTACATACATGTAGGCATTTACGTAGAAGATTAAATTGTTGTATGTTTGAGTGTCAAGAATTTAGGGGCGTATATTGGCCCTATTTTGCATTCATTGGATGGGAAAATAGAGTCATTATCTCTTCCAAAAACTACTGTGGTACTGCTAAAATATCCTGCATTAATAAATACGTTGCAAATTTATTTCTAGGGCAATATCTGGCATCAAATATTTTTGTTAAGTGTTAGCCGTTGTGAGCAAAAAAGTATTAATTTTGATTCCCAATTTTACTGTGCCTTTTACGCAAAATATTACTTATAACATATTGTAGGCCTTTCAAATAAAATTTCCTTGTCCACCCCTACTTTTAACACTAAAACTGAATCCACACAAGAGCATGCAGGCTACTGAGTCGATAATATGTAAAGCATAAAACGAACAAAACTGTAGGAACGTGCTCCTACAATGAACAGCCCAATTTTCAGAGTTTTCACACTGCATTTGACACACAAAGGCATGTCGATCGACGAACCGTCATTAAAGGGACAAAAGGTGGATGTTGGTAATGGGATGGCCCGGAAGTAGTCGTCCGAAGCACAATTCGTAGCTTGTGTAGTGTTATCGAATGTCAATAGCACCATGGGACAATAACAACCAAATTGTATGTCCCTGTCTACTAAAATCATGTAATTGTTCTTAACGTATGTTTAAGATTATGATCTGTGTGCTTGTCCTTTCTTAGCACCGGAGCGACGGTTTGTTTATACAATCCGCCAAATGCCTTACAATTATAACAAGTATGTTCGAGTAGTTCAGTCACTATAATATTTTGCTTATAATATTTATTTATCTAAAAGAGTATATGTATATAAGTATGTATACCAGTCATCTGTTTATATACCATAGTAAAGGTTCTGTCTAGTTGAGGGCATTATTTTTTCCATTAATATTTTTATTATTTCTTAAATATTTATTTTATTGCATCATATCTTATCAGCATCACAAATGTGTTGTTTTGCACATGATCAATTAATAAGTCCTCCAAACCAAATTAAGTGGTCGACAAAAAACAACAGTAAAAAGATATATATATTATATATACGCTTAAATAGAGATTGTGGTTTTCAAACATGATTTACCAAAATGTAATGTACAGTATTACATTTTGGTAAATCATGTTTGAAAATCAAAATGAAGGAAAGCATATATATATATATACGCTTCTTGTATATTTTGATGAAATGCCACTTTATTCTCATTCTCAGTAGTCGTCGCATTCAACGTGTTTGGAGGTACTGTGTAAGATATTCGAAGATAATGGGCTAAATAATAACTAGTCATGACATAAAAGATTTTGTTTTGCAATATATGCTTTCCTTCATTTTGATTTTCAAACATGATTTACCAAAATGTAATACTGTACATTACATTTTGGTAAATCATGTTTGAAAACCACAATCTTATCTGTTCAGTTGACAGCGTCGCTAGTAGAGAATTTGGGGTTTGCAACCTAAATAATTCACCAAGAAAAAAGAGAATCAAAACATAGGGCAGTCTTTCAAGCCACTTTACAATCTGCAAGTTCTTAAATTTGCAGATTAACCACACACGTTGCAGTTCATGGAAAAGTAGGTTGATTTCTGCGAAATCTATTGTATTATTGGCCAAATATGGTGAATCGCCATTCAACGGATTAAAGAGTGTCTTGAAAGACTGCAATTGAAATCCTTCTAATATTATAAACGCGACAGTTAGTAGGTATGTATCGAAGTATACTGTAGCTCGAATTATGTCCACCTGAACAGATAAGTTAGCGGCACTATAATTGTATTATTGACGTAAAAGTATATAATTTATTACAAAATATTATAATAAAATAGATACTAAAGCTCTAGCACATACGACTCATCCCACTCATATTATAAATCTGAAAGTTTGGATGGACGGACGGATGGATGGATGTCTGCTACTCAATAACGGCAGAACGGCTGCATGGATCTGGGTGAAATTTGGCACAGATACAGATTATGGTCTCGAATAGCACATTCTTACGTTACTTTTCATCATCATCATCATCATCCATTACCAAAAATGTGGTGAAAAAGTGGGTGAAAAAGCCAAGATCTCCGCCTACGTCAAGAACGCAATGATGACTTATCTTCTATCAATAGAGTTCTGTCAAAGATGTGTCAATTTCTGATAGCTTATTCAAAAGCACGCAATAATTTTGCAACTCCATACACTAGAAGTTCTCGGCGATAGAGACGGCATGTTATCCATCTTTGTTGTTCAGTTGACTGTAGTCGAGCGATTCCGACCCCACCGAGGGGCAAGTACGAACACTGAAGGCATACTCCCAAAAACGAACTATGAAGTTTGGTTTGGCGGATTTCGGGTTTTCTACGAAAGTGAAAAAGCACAAATACGGGCAAGAGTGATAGTTTTTAGTCCATGGTGATTAATTTTATTTTTATATGTACGTTGGCACTGTTTTTACATCCTTAAATACAAATAGTTTTACTGACATAAAAGGTAACTTGCATTAAATATTTAAACCCATACGCTCCTGAGCAAGTATTACCAGTATTTTGGAGCCAGAGGTATCTCCCATAACAATTAAACATATTATTATATCATATCTTGCATATTCTTCAAGTGTGTGATGTTAGTTGTTAAGTGTAGAATACACTCTTTCGTACAGGTGAAGATCTGCCTGCAAGTCTGACAATTACCCCTGGGTAGTAGTGTGCGGCGTGAAGTAGGACTGTCCGATTACCAAACATATACATTCGGTATTCGGACCCATACCTGCCTCCCAACCCCATATGCCGCCTCGTGTAGTGGTGTGGCGGTAGCTTTAAATATATCATATAGACCATATTATAAGTAGTGGTTCTGCAAACAGTAAAGCTCGCGAGCACAGTCTAATCAGCGGCAATTTTACACAGTCTAATATATTATATTCTTCTTTAAAGTCTGGTACCTAATGTGTGTATCATACTTTTTCAAAATCGGTAAAAGCACCTCAGCATCTTTCACCCTTTTTAGGAAAAGTTCTACCCCCACTCAAAAATATCGCTGACGACAATAAATTTATGTTAATCAGTAGAACATGCATAAGTTCGGTCAAGATTGGTTGAAAAATGTGACCTGTACAGGAGGACCAACACACAACCTAACAAACATACGGACAGATGCAAGTCAATTTGGCCAATTAAAACAGAGATACTTCTCTCGCTTGGTCAATTATGTAAAGAGGAGGGCAAGATTGGTGAGAACGGCGTTACATTTTTTCCAACAATCATCTCGCTCTGTTTCAGCGTAAAAATAAAAGCCTACTCAAAATCGCGTTTCGCATTTATCATATTCGTTTTTCACTAGGTATTCTTGCGGTATAAGTTATAGTTGCAAGAGATCATACTTTATATATACACATCTCTGCTCTGGCGAGTTTAGCTATATAAATACGTGTGCTTCTTTGTTGCTTTGACGTCACATACCTAAGTCCCACGGGCTTAAATATGCATACAACGAGCGCATATTGTGCGGCAAAATTTTTGCGACTGTAACAAGAAGTTAGCGCCAGAAACTAAATGTAATTTAGCTGAAGTTGGTGCTGATTGTTATAAAGTTCATTTTAGCTTGATAATATTGGTAGAATTACTTGTTACAATAAACTTAAACAGTCACAGCAATATTCTACAAAAATATGGCCGTAATGGGTTAGTAAAGGTTATAAGAGTACCGCTATATAGTTTCCGTGTGATATATTCTCTGTAAATTTACTAGTGAATTAAATACTGCTAGTCTAGTGGTAGTTCTTTTAGTCGTTCGCAAAACTTTCGTGCATATCTTATTTTCAATTTTATTTACTAATAAGAACTGTAAACGCAATTGTATACATCAGTCGAACTATTGACTTATGACTTTAAAAATCAGGATCTATCTATATCTATCATACAGAATAGGACTATGTAACCGACCCTCTTTGATCCTGTCTCCCGGTAATAATTAGTAACTAGCCTACTCGTCCCGTAATCTAAAGCTCTAATCCTGGGAACGGTACTACCAATTGTAACTACCCCTAATCTGAGCTAATAAAATCTAGATGATTCCGGCATACGTTTTTAATTCCTCAGATAAATAATTACACATAACTAGATCGAATCATAACTTAACATTATCCAGACAAATAAATCTAAACTAATGAATGAAGAACTGATGAAATATATGGCCAAGGTGTGATCGTCTAGCTCATAGTGGTAGAACCGAATATTGTGAGCCGTGGTAACTCAAGTTCTTTTCAGGAAATACTGAGACAATCCTATCCTAATTGTAAGAGAAATAAATTATTATAACGATAAAATTGTACCTATGTAGTAAGCACATGAAGACAAATCTTATTCCTACTGCAAGGGTTAATTAAAATGACCCTAATACTGTTATACCATTTTGACCCCAATCTTGTCGTTACTATTAGAGATTACATTTCGCCATAAGATTTCTATAAATTCGCAAAGCATAGATTGTAATAACTTAACTTCAAGTAAACACAAAATCATATATTAAATGCTGAACATTTGTACCTAGAACATGGAATGACACGGAAAATTATCACACACCTTAAAGTAATAATTAGTAAATAATTGTTAATAACTAAATGTAAATATCCATAGTTGTATTTGTTTGTTCTATGATAGTCAAATGTTGTTCAGTAAAGGTAATTGTTTTCATGTACATATTCTCCTAAAAATGAGAATTCTACGGATATTTATCATTGTAGATAACCAGAGCTAGGAAAACATTACGGGCTTGTGACCGTAAGGCTGGATTAATGAGGTCTCTTGACGTAATTACAACACTCTCCATTGCTGTTCTAGCTCAAATTACTCCTTTTGATACTTATTACTAACGCTGAATAAGATTTGGAAACACAATGCTGAAATAAGAATATTTTATCTAAGTTTTATTTAAGCCTTGTTAATTTGTTACTGTATAAATGATTTGTTGCTCCTTTGTCTCATTTCACCTCCTTATTTTATTTGCAGGACTATCTTAAATTCTATAAAACAGTTACAATATCCAGACAGATAAATGTCTTCAACATAACATGATTAATTGACAAATATTTATTGAGCAATTAACTGATGATATTAACCAATGACTTGGACATCTCTAAACTGTCTTTTAGTCTACGAGAAATCCAAAGAGCAAGTGTCTCTATTCAATGATCAATTTCATCAATCATAACTCCATTATTTTAGAAGAATAATTTATTAAGTTTAACATTTATCTTGGAGACATCTCATCTATCCGGAAAAGGTCTAAAATCCCTAAATTCTAGGACTTACGTGAGTAATCTCGTCCAACAGAGTTAATCCAATCCCCTCTGGCAGGTGGCAATTCACTAGCACTTACACTTCACTTTTCACAGACACTTCACTTTGAATATTTCACTTTTCACTTTATCGCGGACAGCAACTTTGGCTTCTAGACGGTAACTGGTTTGGTCGGCCCATTCGTCCCCTTTTTATACTACCCAAGTGTCCGTATCTGGTCTCCATCCTGTCTCCGACTCAACCAATCAGACTCCTTGAGTACCCATTTCGACCAATAGAACCCTCGTTCCATTTTCAAATATTGATGAGCCATTATTAGCTTCCCAATTTTAAATTTATTTGAATTTAGAATAATGTACGTAAGCTGTCCTCATCTTGTCTCCGACCTAACCAATCAGATCCCTTGAATACACATTTTGAACCTACGTTCCTTTTTTAAATATTTATGATATGTTATTTTGTTTTATGAGTTTTATTTGAATTTGGAACCTGTCTCCAAGCGTTCTCAGCCTATTTACATCATTCAGCTGCCGTGATTCTGAATTATGTTAGTTAGTTAATTATTTAATTTGTTAGATCTAATCTGTTAGGTTTTAATCATTTCCTAGTATTGGAAATCTATACATAGAAATGGAATCGTTAGTTTGCTAATCGTGGGAATATTAAGAATCTTAGTTACTGCATAAAACCTCTTTGCATTCACTTTGCTTTTATTAGATATTCTTTTGCATAAAATCCTGACTTGTTAACTTCATTGACAGGAAGTTCTATAGCTCCATGATCTATGTCTGATAGTCGGAATTTAGTCTATTGAGATATAACTTTTTAGATATTTAATATTTCCAAAGGGTGCTATTAAATTAGATTTCCATAATACTGATGTATCTATATATTTGTGAACGTAGCGGAACGCATTGTGGACCGTTACAACTATCAGGATAGAAATAATATACAAGAATCAATCATTTTTTAAATTCCCATCAGACTGGATAAAATCTTAAATCTTTTTAAAAAGTTCAAAAACACAAACCGTTAATGGGTCAATTGAAAGACAGACAAGAGAGACGGCCACTAAAACAGGGGCTTTAGTTTAGTATTACTCATTAGAACTTATTATTAACGACACTATCTATCTAACTAACAATATAGATGTTGCAATAATACAGGTGTGTTTTTTAAAAACGACGGAAATTTAGATAAAAAAATTATAGAGTCCAAACACAAAGGCAGTTTCGCGATCAGAATCAAAATGCAGAGCCACGGATTTAATTTTCATCAAAAAGAAATTTTCCCTCGCTCGAGTCCTCCTTCGACGCCGAATATAAATAATGCGAGAGACTTATTAAACCTTGCGAACCTTATCTCCTTCTTTGCTGGACATTTTGCACTTATCCTAACCCAAAGAAATTTATGGGCGAATTCCTTTCGTTATCTTAATCTTTTCAACAGTGTACACTTTTTATCTTTTTGGTTCCGTACCGAAAAGATGACACGTTTCACAACCCTTTTACCAACTTTTAGTACTTTATTATATGGTTATATGTTATAGTTTTATATAGAGAAAGCTCATGTACAGTTATAAAGTCAAAGTTAAAACTTGAAATAAATATACTAAGCACCGTGTATGCGAATATGACTTTTACTTGGATGATTTAAGAATAATCTTTGGTATATAGCTAAAAAAAAATAGAGATTATCAAACAATTATGTTATAGATCTTATAGCATTTAGATCAATGTAATGTGTGATATAGCAATACGATAGCAAAGCAACAGTCCAATGAAATAGCTTATGAATAAACTTACTAAGCAGTTAGCATGTCATTCACATATCCAGTTTCAAATTTATCAATCTTTTTTTAGGCCAGTTTGTATTTACTTGATTACACAAACACCATGACATATATAACTCAAATTAAATTAAATTTTTAAGTGTAACTCATTGGATAAATACTAAATATAGATAATAAATTGTATAACCCTTTTATTTAACCAGTCAAGTTCTTGGTCTGATCACAAAAGACAGAAATATCTCATGTAATAGGGGCAAGTCTATCGCCTTCTTATCATTTAGTAAGTTTTTACGATATCCTTGAATGTGGGAGTCAAACTTCTTACCTCCCTAAATAGTACCTACTATCGGACCTATAAAGTAGCCGTAGTCTCTCACGAAACAAGATATGCCACACAAAATAACATGTACTCTTTATAAGTTTCCACACCGCGTACTACGTTAAAACGTTTTAAATTCGATGATGTCACAATCCTAGATTAATTCATAACAATGTTTTAGTAATCTAATTTCAACGCATTCATACAACCCCCCTAGATCACGACCCAACGGCGACCGCCAAACCATGCTGACACGTCGATTGACCAACTAATCAAGCCTTTACAGCAAACTATAAACAAACCACGCGACTTTAATGTGTGGCATTTTAAGCTGCTGTATTACGCTAAAGTAATTTTATTAATATTTTGGTGGGACATTGATATCGATCTGGGAATTACTTTTTGGTCTTCATTTATTTGACAACACGATTCCAATATTGTTTGCTTTCGTGACATTGTACAATACTCATACCCCCGTAAGTACAAATAATATCCTACTAATATTATAAACGCGAAAGTTTGTGAGTATGGATGTATGGATGTGTGGATCTATGTTACTCTTTCACGCTCAAACGGCGGGAGCAATTTTGAAATGTGGTATGGAGGTAGATGAGACGCTAGATTAATACATATGACACTTTTCATCATCTTCATCATCCATCACCACGCGGATAAAAAAGCGTAATATACACAGCAAAGAAAAAATAATAAGATCTCCGTCTACGTCAAGATCGTAATGATGACAAATCTGTCAAAGTTTGTGTCACTTTCTGTTAGCTTAGTCAAAAGAAAACTATCATTTTGACAGCTCAATACACTAGACGTGCCTGGCGACCGTCAAGGGTGACGAAATTTAATGACGGTATATTTTCATGAGGATCAATTTTATATTTGTACTTATTCCTTAGGTATTTTATTAATAGTTACTGATTAATATTAAGTATTTAGATTTACTCATATAATACTATTGTAGAAATTGCGTTTGACCATGTACATATTTTATGACATTTTGGAATAAAGGTAGATATGGCCTTGGAGAAGATAATAAAGCTACTCTAAGTACTAATCCCGCGCAGACGTAGTCGCAGGCACCAGCTAGTAATATATATATATATATTTATTATATACCTATTAAAATACTTACGTTCTAATATTAAATATACCTACTCCAAACATTTTCATACCCGATGTTTATGAATTATTATTAAAAAAACTACTGATCAGAATCTGATCCTAATCAATTTCAACGTGACCACATGAGAACACCTGCTTTCAAATAAAAAAACGATCATAAAATCGATTCACTCAGTAAAATAATCTGATGCAAAAAAAATATAAAGAAAGACCTAAAAAGTTTACAAATTGAGAAGATACTTCTTTATTTGGAATCAGTTGAAAAATACTAGCACATGTTAGTATAAACTAACCGTACCTTTACAGAAAACCCAAAAGTTAGCAATCGGAAAATTTGGGGCCAAGAAAAATGATTTCCTTACCTCTATCTGAGAGGGCCATTAGCTTAGTGGGCCGCGCCAGGAGGACAAATCGTAGGCATTTACATGGCGGTGGGCCCCACTGTCCGTGTAATGGCCGCGTCCATATCAAATGGCTGCTTGGATTCACTAACACGTTACGGTGAAATCTTGATAAAATTGGCAATTCATGGAATGAAATGTGATATAGATTTGTGGTTTGACAGCTTTTCAAGAAGATCCATTTAGCCAAGAAAGCTTTTAGGATACAGCCGTGCAATTCTCTAATGATTCGTCGTTGCGTTCGTCGACGAGCTCACGGATGTCAAATACTTTATGAGATATCGCCCTTGTACATAAGGTTGATTTTCCAACGTTCCTGTCATCTCGTCATTTGTTTCACGGATGTTGTCAAAGATGCAGAGATGATTGCTCTTAAGGGGGATCCCAATAATCTATCTATCCACGGTTTTCCTTACTACCGATAGAAATGTGACATAACGTCCATACAAATAGTGTCAAATATCTATCTCTAGTAAGGTAAACGGGCGAAAGATTTATTTATTTATTTATTTATTTATTTAAAAACACACACATACAGCTATCATCACAGGCTTAACCTAATACAATAGTGTAGTTATAGTTATGAGTTTATAAATTAATTATTCCAAACATGACGCTACAATGCAAAATGCGGCCCGTGTGAATTCACTCAAAGTACAATCGAAACAGTCGATCCGTTGTGACACCATATTGAGTGCACGCAGCGCTCGCGTCAGCGGCGCGTGCAGCAGCAGGTTGGTGCGAGCTGGCGGCTCCCACAGCAGCGGCGGCCGCCTCCGCCGTCCCACGTACCCATCTGGTACACACAACCCCAACGTGTTTAAAACGCCCGGGTTATGTATTTTACCACGCAAAATTTTAAATACATAAGTGGCGATAGCTACTTCCCTTCTTACTTCCAGTTTATTATAGCCTACCATACCCAGCACAAATAGTGTAGGATACAGGAGTGGATACCCTGGATACACACCATACTGCTTTAGGTACAGGAATCTCATGAACTTGTTCTGGATACGTTCTAGCATTAGCTTGTACTTAGTTTCATGTGGTGACCAAACGACAGCATTACATTCCAAGTGACTTTTTACCAGCGCTTCGTACAACGATCTCAGAGCCCTGATGTTCGAGAACTGATTTCCTAGCCGTAAGACCAACCCTAAATTGCGGTATGCTTTTTTACAAACGTCGGTATGCTTACGGAAATTTAAATCAGCTGTAAAGCGCACGCCTAAATCCCTAACCTCTGTGACACGTTGCAGTTGGATTCCATCCATGCAATATTGATAATGACTTGGGTCATGTGCACGAGTAAATGATAATACTGAACATTTGGCCACATTGAAGTACATCTTATTGCTTCGACTCCACTCTACTACTTTATTAATATCCTGCTGCAGTATGTCATGATCAGATTCTTGCTCTATTTTATGAACTAATTTCAAGTCGTCTGCGAATAGTAAAGGTATTGATTTATCTACCACCCTCGGCAGGTCGTTGGTTTTTAAAATGAAGAGAAAAGGCCCTAAATTACTACCCTGACTAACTCCTGATCTCGTGAAATAGGGCTCCGAGAGATGCCCACTGCAGTCAACGTACTGACAACGGTCTCGTAAATAGCAGGCGAAAAATGACAACGTGTGAGGTGTACAGCCTACCCCAGCCAACTTAGCTAAAAGAACGTCATTATCCACTATGTCAAAAGCCTTCCTGAAATCTAAGTAGGCAACATCTACCTGTTGACCCGCGTCCACTGTCGGTACTATTTGTGTCATTAGATCCAGTAAGTTCCCCGTTGTCCCCCGCCCAGGACGGAAAGCATGCTGCGCGTCGGACAACAGAGCGCTAATCTGTGGATACAGGCTACCGTGAATGGTCGACTCAAATACTTTAGCTGGAGTGCATAACACCGCTACAGGTCTATAATCGCTAGGTGCTGAGCCTCTGCAACTCTTAGGGACGGGCACAACCCGGGTAAGTTTCCAGCGTTCAGGAAAAGTTGCGGTCCGGATACAGATGTTGAACAAGTGTAACAATGGCCCCACTAGTACTGCACGACAGTCCCTAAAAATGTAGGCTGGTATACCATCCGGCCCGGCTGAGCGCTTAGGCGGCAAACGTGCGAGCGCGCGTCAGCGGGGCCCAGGCTCGCTAGGTGCACGCGCGCGCCCGGCCACGCGCTCGCCGTCTCGCTCGCACTTGCCGCCGCCACACTCAGTACGGGAGGTTCTGGATTGTACACCGACTGAAAAAACTTAGCGAATTCATTGGCGCATACGTTTGATCGAAGTCTGCTTTATTAAAATTCCAATTAGCATGAGTTATCAACGACTGAGCTTGCGAGTTAAGATAGATTATTGGGACCGGCCTTTAGAGAATCGCACGGCAGGTTATATATTTATGAATCAGCCGTACTTGTGAAGAATAATATAGAGATGAAACTTTAAAAAGCAAACGGCACAATGATAGACTGCATGAGCCGTACCGTAGAACAGCTCTCTATAGCAATAGCACGTTTCTGATGAGGTTGACTATTTATAACAAACTGCCAAAACCTCTAAGAGACCACCGATGTTGACATTTTTAAATTTAGGCTTAAGAAATTATTAATTGACAAGACATACTATTCCATTGACGAGTTTTTAAATGATGAATTACTGATGAATAATATTAATGTATAATTATAAGTAAAATCAAAATAAACTAAATGTATAACTTCATACGCCTGCAAAGGCAAGTTTTGGCGTCAGCACATGTAATTTTAAGTTCCACCTATATACCTACCTAAGAATTATGAATTGATACAAATAAATAAATAAATAAATAAAGATTACAGTGATAATACATAATAAACCCTATACTAGAACGTCACGGGACTTTACGACTGCACACCGCGTTCAATATCATTAGGATGGCTTCTATTTGTCCAGGAGCCATGACGAGCCACGTCTCGATCGTGATATTGACAACGCGTAAGTTCCTCCCGGAAGTTTAGCCCTTTTAATATAATTACCTACTAGCGACTGTCCGCGATTTCGTACGCGTAGTAGGCTCGGCCTTCGGCCTCGCTATAAGCTTCCGTCTTTGTTGTTGTTTTTTTTATGTAAGAACCTCCTACGAAGTATTAGAACCCATTTAAAAAAAGGTGAATGAAATTGGTAAAGCCGTTCGCTTGTTATATGACCAGGAAAAATAGGGGTTATTTTTTATATATTAGCCGCTTACTAGCGACTGCCCACGTCTCCGTTCGAGTAGAAGGCTCGGTTTTCGGCCTCGCCATAACCTCCTGACTTTTCTTGATTTTTTTCATAAGAACTTCTTCTGACAATAACTAACACAACAAAAACGAATTAGCGAAATCGGTAAAGCCGTTCTCAAGTTATAGCGTGACCAGGAGTAATAGGGGTTCATTTTTGTGTATATCGATAGATAAAATCATAATACACACCTGTATTATGCGTTCCGTAAACATTTGAACATGATGACAAAGTTAACCTTATCAGTGCTGTATTGAAGCCTCAATTGTGTAACTATTTATCTTTAACCTTGACAAGTATAAATCTTATATAGCAATACAGCTTTACTGCAATACCACAACTGACTTCAGTCCATCTTGCTTATAGATAACCTATACAACTACCATTTCCGTTACATTAAGATAAAATTAATAAAAATACAAACATTAACTTTCGTTCGCTGTGCAACTTTCGTGGAAATTTAAAAAACTTAGCATTTTGTAATTATATATGTTTATAAAGCGCAGTTCAGCAACTAGCGGCGGCCGCAACTGACGCGGGAAATCCTCGATGCGTTTATTTTTAATTGCGCTCTGCAAAGTTTTGTCACAACTTTCTCTGAACGGAACGTTTCACTAAAGTAAAATTTTTTTTTGTTTGATTTACTTTTTATCTTATTTTCAAAAGAGTTCTAGGGTTTATAAAGTAGAAACAAATTTTATTATAAGTACAACTAAAGCGAATATAATTTTTAATTAAACTGCTTGTTATTCTAATTAGCTGCATTAGCATTATTTGCCTACTTACCATGCACGAGAGAGCACGTTAAACCGCTAATTCTTATTTGCTCATTTTCTTCGAAACATGTATAAGGAGCTAATAATTAAAATCAGAAAAGTTTCATTATTATCTAACTACATGATTTTGGTTATAAAAACAAAGATATTTCTATGGAATGAACCACCCGTAGGGTTATTTTAGTTTAATGCAACAACTTCATTTAATTAAAGACTCGATAAGTTTACTAGAAAAAGTTATATTTATTTACTTTAAAGGTATAAAGGTTTAAAAATGAAGGCTGTTTTTAATATCCATATAACAGTTGTTAACTCAATGCATAATATGAAAGTATATACGCTACTTATCTCTGATTTTGACGGAACTCACTGGCAGGCAGCTGATAATATAAGAATTAATTTGCTACTTATATTATGTGCTTATATTTTAATAGGATTCAGTGCAAAAAAAATGTGTTTAATTCCACGCGTACAAAACAAGTCGCGGGTAAGAAGAGCTAGTTGAATATAAATTACAAAACGGCGTAACATTCTCACCGGCATTGGTGCCATGGAAACCGGGAAGACAATAATTGGTTACCATTTGTAACTGCTACAACACAATCCGCCATGTTTATTATTATATTGTATTTTGTTTAGAGAAATATGGTTTCAAATTTTCTATTACAGTGCTTTATTTTCTTCACATAAATAATCGCGTTGTCTTATTCGCAAGTAATTTAAATAAAAGCTTGGGGTGTATAAGGTTTTTCCTCAAGCGCTTTTCTTTTATCTTATAAAGCTGTGACTTTGAATGTATCAGGTACCGTATGCTTACTTATTACTGCAGCTTGTTCGAGTGATGTATCTGTAAGTGGCGAACGTAAACAGTAAATAATTCATTCGGCGGCGAGGCAAGTGCGGATCCAGAACTAATGGACGAGAATGAAATCCTGATCGTTACTTTATTTGTTCGGTTGGAGGAACACCTGGCACGCGTTGGAAGCTTTCCATCGATATTGATATACAGAGTAGGTACAGTACTAATCCAGTAAGTCCAGGAACATTTCTACAAAGAAATATAATGTTCTTACTTTTTGTTTAACGTATTGCTCTCTTGTAGCAAATCCCTTTTCTTCGCATCTTTTGATCCGTCCGCGGCGAAGTCCAAAAGGAGGATTATGTTTTTGATCTGTATTTATGTATGTATGTAGTTAGATAAGTATGTATTTGTATATCCGTTCATGTGCAGCTCCGATCAACCTATTTTGATAAATATAAAGTCATATTCGTCTTCATTGCGCGAGTGTCATTGGGTACAAAATTGGTACCCAGTGACACTGCGACGTCCCTAGCCCTAGGCGGATTTTAATGCACTTTAAGTGCGGGCTAATTATGTCTTTAGTAGAATTATTCAACTTTTAGTGTTCTCTTAAACAAGTCGATATGAGTATTTGCATCATTTGTTTCATATCTAATTTGTTGTTTTTGAATATCTTATTTTTTGTATTGAAATTATCGTTGAGAACGTTATACGTGTGTGTAACGTACACTTATTTATTACTCAGGTACATTTATTTATTTAATGGCAAAACAGCAGTGCAATTACCGTAATATTCGTAAAATTTGTCGAGTCGCTAAGATCGATCAAAAATCGTATAGCCCCTGGCAAGTATGGAAGTCATATCGACGTCGTATACGATTGTTAAAATGTCTACAGTATATCGATTATAACGAATAGTTAGCAGTCCACGATGCGTCCTTTTATCATTTGAAGATTCCTACAAGCATTTCGCTCTTCTACGATCAAAAGAAGGCCGAAGTCTATTTTTTTAATAATAGCAGCGCCCCGCGGTTACACCCGCATGGTGATGGATAATGACGATGTTGATGAAAATTATCCTATGAGTTAATGCAGCGCCCCATCTACCTCCATGTCAAACTTCATCGAAATTAGGCCAGCCGTTTGAGCGTAAGAGTATAACAAATATCAATTCATCCATAAATCAAACTTTCGCGTTTTTAATATTAGTAAGATCAAACGCAACTAAACAAAAATAGGTCATTTTCAAAGCTGATAAAACAATCCTTAAAATCGGTTAATTAGACGATCTCAAACATAATTTAACAGTCCCATGCTACGATTATCGTTATAATCGTTAAAGCTTATCAAATGTGTCTACCAATCGATTAATTTTGTTACTTATTTGCAATGATAGACACAAGATCGATATTGCCAGATAAATTTATTCCGAAATATAACAATGATGTAAATAATTTCATCGGAATCCATTACGTTGACTTTATTTCTCGCCACCAAGAAAGTTTCGACACAAGGACAAGTAAGTCATTTTAAAATGGAATACTTTCGATAAAGCCTTTTCGACTGTTTTAAACGATATCTTCTATAGGAGAAAGAACTAATTCAAACTCTAGTTTAAATTAAGAGTCTGAATTTGTTAAAAGAATTAAGAGAACGTACTGTAAGATTAGGGTTTACATTTTTTAAATGTACGAGTACATTGTTGTATTATTTAGTTTAGTAGTAGTAGTTATTTCCATTTTATTTAGTTAGGTGGAAAAAGAAAAATGAAATGAAAGGCTCAGATTTTAAAAAGTAGTTTCATTGTTCACTCATTTAATCTAAGAACTAAAGTTAAAATGTATATTAAAACGTTGTAGTGTAGCATAGAGTCGTAGCACACGTGTGGCTAACCGCCGCATCCAATGCTACTGACGCCTGTTAACGCCAGAACAGATCAACTAAACAAATGAACTGCCAATGTGTACATCGAGCCAACTGAGGTCGGATAGCTTGAATAGAAATATAATCAGCGATCTTTGACGTGCCGCCAGCTATGAATATGTTTTTGTAGTTTATCGTTAATTTCACTTTACTATAATAATGATTAATCCAATATATAATATATTCATTCTAAAAAGTTAAAAATTGGTTTACAGACCGCAAAAGGTAAATGCTCAGTATTATGTAGCGCTTACGTTCTTAAAGTACTTGCGCTACCCCTTATTTATACCTACATATACATATTCGGGCGTATGTTAGCCGAAAGTTAGGGAAAATAAAAAAGAAACACAATTGAAATATATATAAAAAACAGCTTATTTACAAAATAAGTGATATACAATTTATCTAGCACCTTCTGTAAAACTTAGAAATAACAAACTCTTTTTATTAAATTAAATAAAAAAAGTAGGTAAGCTTATACAATAATCAGTAAACATACCTCACCAGTTAATTTGTATAAATATACTAAAATAGAAGCTCTGCAAAAATATTAGTAGGAAGTGAAACTTCTTGGTAGTATTCTTATAAGTTTTTTTTATGGAAATAAAAAGAAACCGTAAAGTATACGCACGGTGCTGTACAACGGAGTATACGGTAATAGTATATTTCATTACAAGTGGGGAAAGGCTGTCATTGCAAAGAGTTCCGACAAATATCTACCCGAGCCGAGGCGCATCAATGATGCAATGACGGTTCCGCACGTGTACTGAACGACTATTTTGAATACAGTTGCGTAAAAATGAAGCAATTTAATAAAAAAAAAAAACTCGCTAACAAAAATTCTGGAAAATGGCGCCAACCGTAGAAGAAATAAGCAGAATTTTTTTTTCTTTACCCATTCTGGTAGGCAAAGGGAACTTTGCCCATACATCCAAGTCTTCAGTAGATGTTTTTTATTGATATGAAATGAAAATGAAATTTAATGAGATGAAATGAAATGAAACCTAACCTAACTCATTTAATCTAATCATTAAATCTGATATTGAAACAAATTAGTAGCTTCTCTTTAGAAATATACGTATTTGCATGAACCATAAAAACTTCTATGAATATTTTTTAGTAAAAACTTCATGGTTGGTTTTTCTTTTTAATATACATTATTTGGACAGTTGGGAAAGAGAACGCACGAGTTCGGGAAAGGTAAAAAAAAAGCACGAGTATGTAATAGCCCATATCCCGAACGCTATACGTCCCTACAATACGCCACTTTTTGAGCAACTGTAATAAAAAATAGGTACTTAGGTGACAGGATCTATCACACCGCAAGTTCCGTTTTATGGTGAGTAATTTTTAACTTTCGAACAATGTATACAGGCTTCGTAAATGCATTTTTGAGCAAATGTGTTGCAAAATATATTAATAGGTAAGTACATCAATTCCCTTTAATAAGAACGGTTCATGCGCCACTTACACTTACTAACTATAAATATACTTGATACACCTACATACTCGTATATTTTAAAACAGATTTTTTTGTAACAATGAAAATTAAAAAAGGATAATATTCAAATTTGTTATGACAATGTAATAATAATAATAAGCGTCGCATTGGGACGGAGCGACATCTATCAACCAGCTTTGCTAAGCTAAGCTTGCTAAGCTTTGTCCAACCGAATGAAGAGTTTTTCCAAAAATTTTTAACTTTCGTATTGATGTCGCAGCCCTTCATAATTATTTGTAATATAATTTTCAAAGAACTAACGTCAATAGATGTCGCTCCGTCGCATACGACGGTTAAAATCAGATAGAGCTAAAAATTCGATAATAGGACCTCGAGCCTCGGTGGCCATGGCGTCTGACACGGATTAGAATCCCGTCCAAGGATGGAATTTTTCTCTCTAAAATTGCCATGTCTCCAGTTGAATTCAACAGTCGTATCGGGGAGAATCACCTATTTGGCCAATCTATTTACGTCACTTGTACCATAACAGATGAATTCCGTCACAAGTGACGAACTGCCCTGGGCCCATAACCTCTTGTGACAATAAGTTAAGTCGAATGTGTCTGTAATTGCACCGGAAACCATACCCTTCAAACCAGAAAACAGTATTGCGAACATTACTGCTTCACGGTAGAAATAGGTATGGTGACAGTACTTCCCCGGACGAACTTTTTAGAAACTTAAGATACCATAATAGAATAGTTTTTTTGTTTATATGAAGTAACAAGAGCATCTGGGCCGGCAGCCCAGAGGGTTTAGGTTTGAATCCTGTCCGGGCGGTAACGGTTTTGCTAAATTCGAAGAAGCTTGCCTACACGTGTAAACAGTAGGTACCTAAGTAACAATTTCCTATAGCATTTAACTTAATACCAACGCACATTCAGCTTATGAATAAATCAGTTATACAACTGACAAACCCACTTTCGCTCTTACAAACTCTACTAACGCTAATCATTATTTAATTTTGAACTCAAAATGCGATTAAATTCAAATAGTAGATTTGATTCTAATCTAAAGTTAATTGTTTCGTCTCTATGAGTATTCATGAACCTTGATATGACTCAGGGTAACGCGCAAAGCAATATCGCGCCAAACGTTGAAACTTAAAAAATAAAAAAAATAAAAATATACTTATAATATATAAATACACTTACCAAATACACTTTTTCACCTGTTGGAAAGCATCACGTGTGGCCAGAGCTTTACTTGTCCGTCCTTTAGTAGAATAAATAAAAAGTGCTGTTGTGTACACGCTGATGTAGTCTCTCTACTGCTATGAACCGACAAAATACGATTTCTTTTAACTGGGAATAGGCGCCTTTCAAAGTGCGTTCGTATTTCGCATCACAACTGTCCGCCCGCTCAAATGAGGGCTTGACGCCGCCCGGCCGGCAAGGATCTGGGAAACATGCTCGTTGCTCGTAAACCTCTCACGGACTCTGCGTTCTACAGCTTTTATTTTATTTTCGGAACACTTGTCACGCCTGTCCCGAATTATGAAGCACTCCAATGAAATATTGTTCTAAATTTATTTTTGACAAGTGAGTTATTTCCAAAAATAAACCTACGAGTATTTAGTACTTCTTAAATGAGAGATTGTTAGGTTGGCAGAAACAAGAAATAAATTAAATTAAATTCATAAAATGGGTGTAGATTAATGATTTTTCATTTGGGTAAGCATTAGTATTAGCAGTTGCAACTAAATCCCTCTAGCCACGGTTTTCAATTGAAATATGAGCACCAAATATAATTACAACGGTATGTATGGTGGTAGTGAAAGGAGAGTAACGCAAAAAAAAGTGCAGTTCCATACAGATCACCTGGAACTGTAATCAGGATTGCTTGCTTACTTGCTTATTATCAAATATCCAATCAGATTTTAATTTATCAATATTATCTTAAAATACTGGCCTTAAAATCTTTAATTCATAGATAATAATAGTTTACTATACGTTTTCCTCCAAAACTGTAGGTACAGTCAATTGTACACAAATTATAATAAATTAATTATACAAGTAAAATTTTATTAATTACATTTGGTCGATACACTAGAATCTAGTTACACTAAATATTTTTTAAACAATTCATTTAACTTATAGTTCACTATAAATTAAACATTATATGAAATTAATAAATATTAACATCATGTCATAAAAACACATTTAATTTGATTTTGTCAAAGTCCCTCACAATCAATGCCCTCTCGCCCAAACGTGCCTATCTGGCTAGCGGCATTCCCGCGTTGTATGGCCAAGGAAATGTTCTGCACAAGATAATGGCCCGACTGAGGATCACGCGTTCTCTCCTTCAGGCGCCGCCCGAGTTCTTTAACAAATCTCTTGGCCTCCAGGCCCCACGGCCCAGCCGTCTCCACAGCAAACGGCACGAATTCGTAGGATGACTCCAAGTTAAATTATATTTTTGGTTTTTGATATTGCAATAAATAGATCAATTTGAACGCATCAGAATTCTGGCTTTACGAATTTGATGGCGTTTATAGGGTACCTTTACATAAGCCATATTTTTCATTCACAACGTCTACCTGTCCAACGTAATGTAATGAAATCTAATCAATAGATTTATAAAAATCATTTGCATATGCAAAGGAAAATCAGCAGGAGGCTCATCAGAGCCTGTCTAGAATGATTTATATCCAGCGCTGTGGCACCCACCGCTACCTTGATTAATTGGTGCCGTGAGAAAACTATCGTGCCAGCTCTGTCACATCATTTGTACCCAGCTTATCGAACTGATATTAATCATTTCCATTGAACGGACTTGGAATGGAGCGCGGCCATCTCCACTGCGGCCCCGTGCAGACGTATGAACGTCTTTGTGTGAACGTCTGCATCTGTCTTGAAGAAACGCGTATATCACAGATACCTGCAGTTCTATGAATAGATTTTGGTTATAACTGACTTTGTAAGAGATAGTCAATCATAACTTTTGCCAACGATGTCTTTTGGTATTCTTAATGTGGAGTAACATTTGAAATATAAAGCCATCCAACCAACCTTTAAATAATAATTCCGTATACCTTTTCTTCTTTTTTTATGCAATTGACAAGACGGACAAGTCTCATAAGTCATTAGCAAGTGTACATTACATTACGTAACATCACGTAATGTAATGTACACTTGCTAATGACAGTTGCAGTGCCAGCCAGAAGTTAGAACTGTAGTTTTGCGCGGTACTCTGCTGCGCTCGTCACCGTGGTACATTGGTTTTTAAGTCTCTTTCGGCCAGTAATTTTACTTGATACAGTCCCCTAACACGGTAATGCTTGCGCACTATTGCTTCGCGGTAGAATATCCGGCACCGTGGTAGTACCGACCAAGACGGCCTTTTGTACGATAGACCTACCAAAAACTCACTCACGGCGAAAATCTGGATTGCATGAGAACTTTAAATTCATAAAAATCAATCTTTCTTCATGTCGAGTGCACTGGAGCCTGCTTACTTACAGTGACAATGCGAGTGTTTCATGCATTATTCAAATTGGTGAATGATCAGGCTCGCGCGGTTGGGTTTGGAGGCTGGAGGCTAAGCCGCTCGTTACGCCACGAGCTGCCACGCATTCAGCTAATGGCATCATTTGCAGATATTGTCTCGCAGCCCGAATCCTCTCCTGATGGGAACTTGGTACCGAAAAACAAGTAAGCATGAAATATTACCCTCTTCTTAGAATAGCACTCGATAACGATAATTGAATGTAACAGTTTCCATGTTATATTTCAATCCCTAAACAAAATTCACCATTGCAACATTGCAACCTTCAATTCACTTCAATCGCATTTATCGACCATTTTCGACTATAATACCAGATAGGTGTCAGTGAAAGTTGACATATTCAACCAAACATGATGGGTTAGCATTAAAAACGGATAAAGGTATCCGAACGCCCGCTGCGTCAATTGAACTTTTGCCATTTCGGGAAAGCTATTACAGTAGTCCTAAATTTAATAGCGGTACCCGTGCGAAACGCTTCCCCGTACGGGCGGTAAGATATATAGATAAATGTATACGTACGATTGAATACTCTTATCACCAATGGCCTGTTTGCCAACATTGTGAACCTTGGGTTCGGTTCGGTTGAAAATCCATGTGTACATTTTAATCTCACGGGAAATTGTACGGCGTAACAGCCTTTCCGTATTAACAAAACTTTAATCTAACCGGTGCGCGGTGGGTCCCGGTGGGCAGGCCGCCTCGCAGCCTTATAGCGAAGCAAAATTTTTGTGGCCTGTAAATTTTCTTTAAGTCCGTCTGGTGGCAGTCGGCCAACGCTACCCAAGTGCTCCTAAAATCTCATTTTAAGCCTGTTACAGTGTATTTATACAATAAGAAAAAGTATTACTTTTATTATTTTTTCGTTATATACACAGTGTAACAAGCTCTGCGTTGCAGGCTATTTAAAGAAAAATCAAACGTACGTCGCTCTAGAAATAACTCAGCTAAAATAGTACATACATCTTCAGTTAACAACGTAGCTCGTTTCAGATGCAGACAAAATGACGGAGCATATTACAGGCACTATCAATAACGCTCGCTGTGTGTGTTTCGTATCGTTTTGTTGTTCTGCATTTTTCGTTCTTTATTTCGCCTGTAAACAAAAAGCAGTGTTATATACACGTCCACGGTAGAACTGTTTCTTGATGGATTGCGGGTGAGGTTGTAGTGTGCGCTTTGCGGACACCGACTCCGCCAGCTCTACTTTAGTCTAGACAAAACTGAGACGTGCCTTGTACTTCGAAATATAAATGTAAACGTCTTTGTATTTTGAGCGCAATCACCTACTGGATTTAAACAAACTACATACATGTAGGCATTTACGTAGAAGATTAAATTGTTGTATGTTTGAGTGTCAAGAATTTAGGGGCGTATATTGGCCCTATTTTGCATTCATTGGATCGGAAAATAGAGTCATTATCTCTTTCAAAAACTACTGTGGTACTGCTAAAATATCCTGCATTAATAAATACGTTGCAAATTTATCTCTAGGGCAATATCTGGCATCAAATATTTTTGCACTTTTTGGGAAGTGTTAGCCGTTGTGAGCAAAAAAGTATTAATTTTGATTCCCAATTTTACTGTGCCTTTTACGCAAAATATTACTTTTAACATATTGTAGGCCTTTCAAATAAAATTTCCTTGTCCACCCCTACTTTTAACACTAAAACTTAATCCACACAAGAGCATGCAGGCTACTGAGTCGATAATATGTAAAGCATAAAACGAACAAAACTGTAGGAACGTGCTCCTACAATGAACAGTCCAATTTTCAGAGTTTTCACACTGCATTTGACACACAAAGGCATGTCGATCGACAAACCGTCATTAAAGGGACAAAAGGTGGATGTTGGTAATGATATGGCCCGGAAGTAGTCGTCCGAAGCACAATTCGTAGCTTGTGTAGTGTTATCGAATGTCAATAGCACCATGGGACAACAACAACCAAATTGTATGTCCCTGTCTACTAAAATCATGTAATTGTTCTTAACGTATGTTTAAGATTATGATCTGTGTGCTTGTCCTTTCTTAGCACCGGAGCGACGGTTTGTTTATACAATCCGCCAAATGCCTTATAATTATAACAAGTATGTTCGAGTAGTTCAGTCACTATAATATTTTGCTTATAATATTTATTTATCTAAAAGAGTATATGTATATAAGTATGTATACCAGTCATCTGTTTATATACCATAGTTAAGGTTCTGTCTAGTTGAGGGCATTATTTTTTCCATTAATGTTTTTATTATTTCTAAAATATTTATTTTATTGCATCATATCTTATCAGCATCACAAATGTGTTGTTTTGCACATGATCAATTGATAAGTCCTCCAAACCAAATTAAGTGGTCGACAAAAAACAACAGTAATAAGATATATATATTATATATACGCTTAAATAGAGATTGTGGTTTTCAAACATGATTTACCAAAATGTAATGCAGCGTCGCAAGTAGAGAATTTGGGGTTTGCAACCTAAATAATTCACCAAGAAAAAAGAGAATCAAAACATAGGGCAGTCTTTCAAGCCACTTTACAATCTGCAAGTTCTTAAATTTGCAGATTAACCACACACGTTGCAGTTCATGGAAAAGTAGGTTGATTTCTGCGAAATCTATTGTATTATTGGCCAAATATGGTGAATCGCCATTCAACGGATTAAAGAGTGTCTTGAAAGACTGCAATTGAAATCCTTCTAATATTATAAACGCGACAGTTAGTAGGTATGTATCGAAGTAAACTGTAGCTCGAATTATGTCCACCTGAACAGATAAGTTAGCGGCACTATAATTGTATTATTGACGTAAAAGTATATAATTTATTACAAAATATTATAATAAAATAGTTACTAAAGCTCTAGCACATACGACTCATCCCACTCATATTATAAATCTGAAAGTTTGGATGGACGGACGGATGGATGGATGTCTGCTACTCAATAACGGCAGAACGGCTGCATGGATCTGGGTGAAATTTGGCACAGATATAGATTATGGTCTCGAATAGCACATTCTTACGTTACTTTTCATCATCATCATCATCATCCATCACCAAAAATGTGGTGAAAAAGTGGGTGAAAAAGCCAAGATCTCCGCCTACGTCAAGAACGCAATGATGACTTATCTTCTATCAATAGAGTTCTGTCAAAGATGTGTCAATTTCTGATAGCTTATTCAAAAGCACGCAATAATTTTGCAACTCCATACACTAGACGTTCTCGGCGATAGAGACGGCATGTTATCCATCTTTGTTGTTCAGTTGACTGTAGTCGAGCGATTCCGACCCCACCGAGGGGCAAGTACGAACACTGAAGGGCATACTCACAAAAATGAACTATGAAGTTTGGTTTGGCGGATTTCGGGTTTTCTACGAAAGTGAAAAAGCACAAATACAGGCAAGAGTGATAGTTATTAGTCCATGGTGATTAATTTTATTTTTATATGTACGTTGGCCCTGTTTTTTATATCCTTAAATACAAATAGTTTTACTGACATAAAAGGTAACTTGCATTAAATATTTAAACCCATACGCTCCTGAGCAAGTATTACCAGTAATTTGGAGCCAGAGGTATCTCCTATTACAATTTAACATATTATTATATCATATCTAGCATATTCTTCAAGTGTGTGATGTTAGTTGTTAAGTGTAGAATACACTCCTTCGTACAGGTGAAGATCTGCCTGCAAGTCTGACAATTACCCCTGGGTAGTAGTGTGCGGCGTGAAGTAGGACTGTCCGATTACCAAACAAATACATTCGGTATTCGGACCCGTACCTGCCTCCCAACCCCATTTGCCGCCTCGTGTAGAGGTGTGGCGGTAGCTTTAAATATATCATATAGACCAAATTATAAGTAGTGGTTCTGCAAACAGTAAAGCTCGCGAGCACAGTCTAATCAGCGGCAATTTTACACAGTCTAATATATTATATTCTTCTTTAAAGTCTGGTACCTAATGTGTGTATCATACTTTTTCAAAATCGGTAAATAGCACCTCAGCAAACTTTCCCCCTTTTTAGGAAAAGTTCTACCCCCACTCAAAAATATCGCCGACGACAATAAAATTATATTAATAAGTAGAACATGCATACCAAGTTTGGTCAAGATTGGTTGAAAAATGTGACCTGTACAGGAGGACCAACACACAACCTTACAAACATACGGACAGATGCAAGTCAATTTGGCCAACTAAAACAGATATACTTCTCTCGCTCGGTCAATTATGTAAAGAGGAGGGCAAGATTGGTGAGAACGGCGTTACAATTTTACATCAATCAACAAACAATCATCTCGTTTTATTTCAGCGTAAAAATAAAAGCCTACTCAAAATCGCGTTTCGCATTTATCATATTCGTTTTTCACTAGGTATTCTTGCGTTATAAGTTATCATCGTTATGTGCTCCTTTGTTGCTTTGACGTCACATACCTAAGTCCCACAGGCTTAAACATGCATACAACGAGCGCACAAGCGCATATTGTGCGGCAAAATTTTGGCGACTGTAACAAGAAGTTAGCGCCAGGAACTATATTAAATGTAATTCAGCTGAAGTTGGTGCTGATTGTTATAAAGTTCATTTTAGCCTGCTAATATTGGCAGAATTACTTGTTACAGTAAACTTGAACAGTCACGGCAATATTAAAAATATGGTCGTAATGGGTTAGCAGAGGTCATAAGAGTACCGCTATAAAGTTTCCGTGTGAAATATTTTCTGTAAATTTACTAGTGCATTAAATACTGCAGTCAGTTAATAAGGTAGCGGTAGTTCTTGTAGTGGTTCGCAAAACCCTACTGCATATCTTATTTTAATTTTATTTACTAAGAACTGTAAACACAATGGTATACATCTGTCGAACTATTGACTAATGACTTTAAAAACCTATCAGGATATAATTAATATACATGAATCAATCATTTTTGAAATTTTCTTGAGATTGGATATAATCATAAATCTTTTTTAAGTTCAAAAACAAAGACCGTTAATGGGTCAATTGAAGGGCAGACAAGAGAGATAAGGTCACTAAAACCAATTTTAAACAATGTAACTCGGTAGTTAATTGCAATCAAAAGACTCTCGATCTGGTATTTACGGACCTGCCAAAGTGTAACGTGTCATCTGCCAGTTGTATTCTTTCTATAATTGATCCTCAGCATCCACCATTAGATATTGAAATCAAATTTGAACAATCTAACAGCCTCAAAAATAATATCAACAACCGTAAAGTTAATTACTACAAAGCAGATTATGATGCAGTTAACAGAAATCTTTCTGAAATTGATTGGGACGAATCGTTATCTGAATATAGTGATATAAATGAGATGTTAAATAAGTTTTATGATATTCTTAGAGATTTATTAAGAAAGTTTATACCATTTAGTAGATATAAGAACGACAAATACCCACCATGGTTTAATAAATCATTGTTAACATTATTAAAAGAGAAGAATAATGTACGTATTAGACTTAAGAAATATAAAAATCCTAGGGACAAAATTGAGTTTAAACTACTTAGCAACAGATGTGAAAAATTTGCAGAAAAACTTTACAATAATTATGTGGAGTTAATTGAACAACGAATTGGTAAGCATCCCAAGTATTTTTGGTCGTACATTAAGTCAAAAAAAGATGCAAGTAATTCCTACCCTAGCATTATGAATGATGGAGAGACTTACAAATGTGATGGGTCAGATATTTGCAATCTCTTTGCTAATTCTTTTCCTAAATCATTTAGTGATACTATTTCTGAAAGTACATCGAATAACCTAACGAATAATTTTTTAAACGATATAGAACAAAATAGCTTCAGTTTCGCAAATTTAAATATATCTTATGACTCAATATTTAAGAAACTAAGGAGCCTCGACGCTTATAAGGGTGCGGGCCCGGATGGTATACCTCCAATTTTCGTCAAAAATTGTGCTGAAACCTTGGTAATACCGCTTTATCACATATTTAATAAATCCCTAAGCTCTGGAACTTTTCCCAGTGAATGGAAGTTGGCTAAAGTTATACCCATACATAAATCTGGCGACAAAAATTCCGTTAGCAATTATAGACCAATCTCTATTTTATCTACAATGTCAAAGGTTTACGAAGCACTTGTATGTCCGTATATCCAAAGTCATGTACAACAGTACATTACTGTTCATCAACATGGTTTCGTTAAAGCTTGTCATCTACTCCCTTTTTATTTGCAGATGATGTGAAGATTTCCCGCAAGGTCAAGTCGGAGCTGGATGTATCTATGTTACAACGTGATTAATATAGACTGTTCAAGTGGTGTAATGTTAATAGCATGGATCTTAATTTAGACAAATGTTTCTTCATCAAGTTTACACGGAAACTTTATACTGTTAGGTCAAAATACTATATTGGAGAGACAAGGTTACACGAAGTTGAGACAATCAAAGATCTGGGTGTAATACTAGACAAAAAATTAACTTTCATTCCTCATATAGAAAACATTGTAAAGCGTGCATCTAATATGTTGGGCTTTATTATTAGAACTAGTAAAATATTTAAAAAAGAACAGTCTAAAGTCTTACTATATAATACGTTAGTTCGCAGTGTGCTTGAATATTGCCCCGTTGTATGGAGACCTCATTATGCTACTCATACACTCAGAATAGAACGCGTCCAGAAAAGTTTCTTGTGGCATTTGTGTTATGCTGCAAAAATACACAAAAAAAGAATGTCATACGCCGAAAAATTAGATCACTTTCGGATATCTTCTCTAGAGAAGCGAAGGAAACTTCTGGACCTAATATTCTTATACAAAGTTCTCAACAACCATATAGATTGTCCACAATTATTAAACCTGTTCAACTTTAGAATACCCCGTAGAATACCACGTCGCCCAGTTTCACTGCTTGTCCCACCTTCTCGCTCCACAGTTTATGGCAGTAACTCTCCGATTCCTAGATTGTGCAGAATGTTAAATGAATGGTTCGGTACTGGACCAATGGATATTTTCTCTATTAACTTAAATCATTTTCGCGAGCATTTGCTCAAGGAAATTCCAAACTAAGTATCTTGTAATTTGATCTTATTAAACAACAGCTATGTCAAATGATACTCCTTTTTTGTAAATTTAATTTAGCATGCTGTGTTTACCTTTAATTGGTTGTGCATTTAGCAATATGTACCTACTATAATTCTGTTATAGATTAGTTATAAGAAACAATGTAACAATCGTTGGTGAACCAAATGAATAAATAAAACAGGGGCTATAATTTAGTATTACTCATTAGAACTTATTATTAACGACACTATCTATCTAACTAACTATATAGATATTAATATAATACAGGTGTGTTTGTTTTAAAAACGACGGAAATTTTGATAAAAAAAATTATAGAGTCTAAACATAAAGGAAGTTTCGCGATCCGAATCAAAATGCAGAGCCACGGATTTAATTTTCATCAAAAATAAATTTCCCCTTGCTCGAGTCCTCCTTCGACGCCGAATATAAATAATGCGTGAGACTTATTAAGCCTTGCGAACCTTATCTCCTTCTTTGCTGGACATTTTGCACTTATCCTAACCCAAAGAAATTTATGGGCGAATTCCTTTCGTTATCCTAATCTTTTAACAGTGTACACTTTTTATCTCTTTGGTTCCGTATCGAAAAGATGACAAGTTTCACAACCCTTTTACCAACTTTTAGTACTATATTATTGGTATATAATACAGTTTTATATAGAGAAAGCTCATGTACAGTTATAAAGTCAAAGTTAAAACTTGAAGTAAATGTAGATACTGAGCACCGTGTATGCGAATATGACTTCTACTTGGATGATTTAAGAATAATCTTTGGTAAATAGCTAAAAAATAAAAGAGATTATCAAACAATTATGTTATAGATCTTATAGCATTTAGATCAAAGTAATGTATAGCAATACGATAGCAAAGCAACAGTCCATTGAAATGCTATTTTTTAAGGCCAGTTTGTATTTACTTGATTACACAAATACCGTGACATATATAACTCAAATTTAATTAAATTTTTAAGTGTAACTCATTGGATAAACACTCGAATAAATTGTACAACCCTTTTATTTAACCAGTCATGTTCTTGGTCTTATCACAAAAGACAGAAATATCTCATGTAATAGAGACAAGTCTATCGCCTTCTTATCATTTAGTAAGTTTTTACGATATCCTTGAATGTGGGAGTCAAACTCCTTACCTCCCTAAATGGGTACCTACTATCGGACCTATAAAGTAGCCGTAGTCTCTCACGAGACGAGATATGCCACACAAAATAACATGTACTCTATATAATAAAATTCAATGCTCGGACCAGAACCTCGGTGGCCTAGTTAGTCAATGGCGTCTGATACGGAGAGTCAGAAGACGCAGGTTCGAATCCCGTCCGAGGATGGAATTTTTCTCTCTATAAATTTCAATGTTTGAGATCGCTAAAGCAGGCGTTAGTGCTTTAAAAAAGTAATACTATAAAAATTACAAGGCCTGCAAGGTCAATACGTAAGTTTAAGTATTTCTAAATAATGCTTCTTTCGGTTGGATGGTACTGTTAAACTGTCCAATAGATGTCGCTCCATCCCCGTAAGACGGTTAGTCAAATAGAGAGTTAAAATTCGATGTTCGGACTAGAACCTCGGTGGCCTAGTTGGTCAATGGCGACTGATACGGAGAGTCAGAAGACGCGGGTTCGAATCCCGTCCGAGGATGGATTTTTTTTCTCTATAAATTTCAATACTCTATATAAGCTCCCACACCGCGTACTACGTTAAAACGTTTTAAATGTGATGATGTCACAATCCCAGATTAATGCATAACAATGTTTTAGTACTCTAATTTCAACGCATGCCCCTAGCGCAACCCCCCTAGCCTAGAGCCCGACCCAACGGCGACCGCCAAACTATGCTGACACGTCTATTGACCAACTAAGCAAGCCTTTACAGCAAACTATAAACAAACCACGCGACTTTTATGTGTGGCAACTAAGTATTTAGATTTACTCATATAATACTATTGTAGCAATTGCATTTGACCATATACATATTTTATGATATTTTGGAATAAAGGTAGATATGGCCTTGGAGAAGATAATAAAGCTACTCGAAGTACTAATCCTGCGTAGACGTAGTCGCAGGCACATAATATATATATACCTATTAAAATACTTACGTTCTAATATTAAATATACCTACTCAAAACATTTTAATACCCGATGTTGATGAATTATTATTAAAAAAGCTACTGATCAGAATCTGATCCTAATCAATTTCAACGTGACCACATGAGAACACCTGCTTTCAAATAAAAAAAACGATCATAAAATCGATTCACTCAGTAAAATAATCTGATGCAAAAAAATACATAAAGAAAGACCTAAAAAGTTTACAAATTGAGAAGATACTTCTTTATTTGGAATCAGTTGAAAAATACTAGCACGTGCCAGTATAAACTAACCGTACCTTTGCAGAAAACCCAAAAGTTAGCAATCGGAAAATTTGGGGCCAAGAAAAATGATTTCCTTACCTCTATCTGAGAGGGCCATTAGCTTAGTGGGCCGTGCCAGGAGGACAAATCGTAGGCATTTACATGGCGGTGGGCCCCACTGTCCGTGTAATGGCCGCGTCCACATCAAATGGCTGATTGGATTCACTAACACGTTACGGTGAAATCTTGATAAAATCGGCAATTCATGGAATGAAATGTGATATAGATTTGTGGTTTGACAGCTTTTCAAGAAGATCCATTTAGCCAAGAAAGCTTTTAGGATACAGCCGTGCAATTCTCTAATGATTCGTCGTTGCGTTCGTCGACGAGCTCACGGATGTCAAATACTTTATGAGATATCGCCCTTGTACATAAGGTTGATTTTCCAACGTTCCTGTCATCTCGTCATTTGTTTCACAGATGTTGTCAAAGATGCAACGATGATTGCTTTTAGAGAATCGCACGGCAGGTATTTATATGATAAGATTACAATGATAATACACAATAAACCCTATACTAGAACGTCACGGGACGTTACGGTCACGTTCAAAATCATGAGGATGGCTTCTAATCGTCCAGGAGCCATGACGAGCCACGTCTCGATCGTGATATTGACAACGCGTAAGTTCCTCCCGGAAGTTTAGCCCTTTTAATATAATTACCTACTAGCGACTGTCCGCGATTTCGTACGCGTAGTAGGCTCGGCCTTCGGCCTCGCTATAAGGTTCCGTCTTTTCTGTTGTTTTTTTGATGTAAGAACCTCCTACGAAGTATTAGAACCCATTTAAAAAAAGGTGAATGAAATTGGTAAAGCCGTTCGCTTGTTATATGACCAGGAAAAACAGGGGTTATTTTTTATATATTAGACTAGCGACTGCCCACGTCTCCGTTCGAGTAGAAGGCTTTCGGCCTCGCCATAACCTCCCGACTTTTCTTGATTTTTTTCATAAAAACTTCTTCTGACAATAACTAACACAACAAAAACGAATTAGCGAAATCGGTAAAGCCGTTCTCAAGTTATAGCGTGACCAGGAGTAATAGGGGTTCATTTTTGTGTATATAGATAGATAAAATCATAATACACACCTGTATTATGCGTTCCGTAAACATTTGAACATGATGACAAAGTTAACCTTATCAGTGCTGTATTGAAGCCTCAATTGTGTAACTATTTATCTTTAACTTTGACAAGTATAAATCTTATATAGCAATACAGCTTTACTGCAATACCACAACCGACTTCAGTCCATCTTGCTTATAGATAACCTATACAACTACCATTTCCGTTACATTAAGATAAAATTAATAAAAATAAAACATTAACTTTCGTTCGCTGTGCAACTTTCGTGGACATTTAAAAAACTTTGCATTTTGTAATTATATATGTTTATAAAGCGCAGTTCAGCAACTAGCGGCGGCCGCAACTGACGCGGGAAATCCTCGATGCGTTTATTTTTAATTGCGCTCTGCAAAGTTTTGTCACAACTTTCTCTGAACGGAACGTTTCACTAAAGTAACATTTTTTTTTGTTTGATTTACTTTTTATCTTATTTTCAAAAGAGTTCTAGGGTTTATAAAGTAGAAACAAATTTTATTATAAGTACAACTAAAGCGAATAGAATTTGTAATTAAACTGCTTGTTATTCTAATTAGCTGCATTAGCATTATTTGCCTACTTACCATGCACGAGAGAGCACGTTAAACCGCTAATTCTTATTTGCTCATTTTCTTCGAAACATGTATAAGGAGCTAATAATTAAAATCAGAAAAGTTTCATTATTATCTAACTACATGATTTTGGTTATAAAAACAAAGATATTTCTATGGAATGAACCACCCGTAGGGTTATTTTAGTTTAATGCAACAACTTCATTTAATTAAAGACTCGATAAGTTTACTAGAAAAAGTTATATTTATTTACTTTATAGGTATAAAGGTTTAAAAATGAAGGCTGTTTTTAATATCCATATAACAGTTGTTAACTCAATGCATAATATGAAAGTATATACGCTACTTATCTCTGATTTTGACGGAACTCACTGGCAGGCAGCTGATAATATAAGAATTAATTTGCTACTTATATTATGTGCTTATATTTTAATAGGATTCAGTGCAAAAAAAATGTGTTTACTTCCACACGTACAAAACAAGTCGCGGGTAAGAAGAGCTAGTTGAATATAAATTACAAAACAGCGTAATCTCACCGGCATTGGTGCCATGGAAACCGGGAAGACAATAATTGGTTACCATTTGTAACTGCTACACCACAATCCGCCATGTTTATTATTATATTGTATTTTGTTTAGAGAAATATGGTTTCAAATTTTCTATTGGAGTGCTTTATTTGTTCACATAAATAATCGCGTTGCCCGTTTGTCTTATTCGCAAGTAATTTAAATAAAAGCTCGGGGTGTGTAAGCTTTTTCTCAAGCGCTTATCTTTTATCGTATAAAGCTGAGATTTTGAATGTATCAGGTTCCGTATGCTTACCTATTACTGCAGCTTGTTCGAGTGATGTATCTGGAAGTGGTGAACGTAAACAGTAAATAATTCATTCGGCGGCGAGGCAAGTGCGGATCCCGAACTAATGGACGAGAATGAAATCCTGATCGTTTCTTTATTTGTTCGGTTGGAGGAACACCCGGCACGCGTTGGAAGCTTTCCATCGATATCGATATACAGAGTAGGTACAGTACTGTTCCAGTAAGTCGAGGAACATTTCTACAAATAAAAATAATGTTGTTACTTATTGTTTAAATTGTCGCTCTCTTGTAGCAAATCCCTTTTCTTCTCATCTTTTGATCCGTCCGCGGCGAAGTCCAAAAGGAGGATAATGTGTTTGATCTATATCTATGTATGTGTATATCCGTTCATATGCATCTCGTTACTAATCAACGGATCAACCTATTTTGATAAATATAAAGTTATATTCATCTTCATTGCGCGAGTGTCATTGGGTACCAAATTGGTCTCCAGTGACACTGCGACGTCCCTAGCCCTAGGCGGATTTTATTGCACTTTAAGTGCGGGCTAATAATTTGCTTAGTAGAATTATTCATCTTTTAGTGTTCTCTAAATAATACTAAAATAAAATAATACT
The DNA here is from genome assembly GCA_917880725.1 of Selenia dentaria. Lineage (NCBI taxonomy): Eukaryota > Metazoa > Arthropoda > Insecta > Lepidoptera > Geometridae > Selenia > Selenia dentaria. The sequence goes on from OU862879.1 coordinate 20,601,263, forward strand.
AATACTCAAACGTAATTTAACAGTCCCATGCTAGGGTTATCGTTATAATCTTAAAATGTTATCAAATGTGTCTACTGATCGATTAATTTTGTTATTTGCAATGATAGACACAAGATCGATATTGCCAGTTTTTTTCAAAGTATGACGAATTCAAGACATAAATTTATCGATCGGTAAGTTCGGTACTTGCACTGCAGTATCGTGATAGCGATCGAATAATATGTCGGCCCTAGTTTCGAATTTAATGATAAAATTCGGATAAATTGTAAAAGTATTTCCTCTTTCTACGAACACAGGATGGACTGTGTGGTCTTTGTTATTATTTACTATCTGTTTTTAATTTTATAAATATACTGACGATGGTTGTGGTAGTTTACAGCAAGAGTTATCTTGATGGATATTACCGAAGATCCAGATATAATGTCCTTATGTTGCGTTTCAGCGAGTGAAATATCTAATCAAACGAGACACTTCGACATCCATTGCTGGTAGTTTGAAAACCTGCGACATGCGAATCAGTAGAATATATGACTCGCGCCATAACCTTCCTAAACCCGTGACTGCCGCCATACCCTATTGCTACCGTGAGCAGTAATGTTCACATTATCCTGTGTTACAGGCACATGAGACTTAACAACTTTTAAGTAATGTCTCGTGGCTACGGGCATAGTGCAGTGCGTCTCGTGTTTCATTGGGCACTGTGCTTGTCCGTCCTCGAATAAAATTTAAAGAAACTTACTATATCACCATACGGGATCAGTTCGATATGATATGCAAATGCGTAGGAGTTTACATAAATGCCTCTATTGCGGCGCGATGTAAAGAAAACGCAATATTTTACGCAATCTTTCAATCAAGTCAAATTCGTACCAAAAAATAACAATGATGTAAATAATTTCCCCGGAATCCATTACGTTGACTTTTACTCGCCGCCAAGAAAGTTTCGACACAAGGACAAGTAAGTCATTGTTAAATGGACAACTTTTCGATAAAGCCTTTTCGACTATTTGAAACGATATCTTCTTTATATAAGAAAAAAACAAATTCAAAACTCTTAATTTAAATTAAGAGTTTGAATTTGTTAAAATAATTAAGATAACTTACTGTACGATTCGGATATACATTTTTAATGTACATTGTTTCATTTACTTACACTTTAGTTATAAGGAAAAAGAAAACTGTAAAAGTCTCAGATTTTAAAGCAGTAGTTTCAATGTATATTTTTAATTCTAAGATCATACTGCGGCTTTATCCAAAGAAAAAACAAACAATTATAGAGTAGGACAATCCTCGTCCCTATAAAAATAACAATAATTTGCTTAATTAACAATACAAAACGTCCATAGTTTATTTTATTCGAAACAATGGTACATATCATCATCATCATCATTATCAGCCGGAAGACGTCCACTGCTGAACATATGCCTCCCCCATAGAACGCCACTTGGACCGGCTACTCGCTTCCTGCATCCAGCGATTCCCCGCGGTTTTTATGAGGTCTTCGGTCCACCTAGCGGGGGGCCGGCCTACACTACGCCTTCCGGTGCGTGGTCGCCACTCGAGAACCTTTCTTCCCCATCGGTTATCAGTTCTGCGAGCGATGTGGCCTGCCCATTGCCACTTCAACTTGCTAATTTTGAGAGCTATGTCGGTGACCTTAGTTCTCCTACGGATCTCCTCATTTCGGATCTTATCACGCAGGGAAATGAGCGACTTCAAGCTTGTTAATGAGGCCTACAGTAAGGGACCACGTCTCAGTGCCATAAGTCATCACTGGCAACACACACTGTTTGAAAACCTTGGTTTTCAGGCTCTGAGGTATTGGGGACGAAAAGATGGATCGAAGCTTCCCGAACGCTGCCCATCCGAGCTGGATTCTTCGTGCGACCTCCTTGTCGAAGTTGGACCTACCTAATTGGACAGTCTGTCCCAGGTAGACGTACTCGTCTACAACTTCGAGTGTATCGTTTCCAACAATTACCGATATAGGTGGAACATGGACATTGGACATGATTTTCGTCTTATTCATGTTCATCTTAAGACCAACCTGTTGGGAAACTCTACTGAGGTCGTTGAGCATGGTGCCGATATCCTCGAGCGACTCCGCCATTATAACTATATCATCGGCAAAACGAAGGTTAGTGATGTATTCGCCATTAATGTTGATGCCACATCCTTTCCAGTCCAAAAGTTTGAAAACATCCTCCAATGCGTTAGTGAACAGTTTCGGAGAGATGACGTCTCCCTGTCTCACACCTCTCTGCAATGGAATTTGTTCCGTACTCTGGTCCTGTAATCGGACTGACATAGTGGCCTTGCTGTATAAACACTTCAACGCTTCGATATACCTATAGTCAATTTGGCATCGCTGCAAGGACTGCAGTATGGCCCACTTCTCGATAGAATCGAAGGCTTTCTCGTAATCCACAAACGCTAGACACAGTGGCTGATTATACTCTTCGGTCTTCTGTATAATCTGCCGTAGTGTATGAATATGGTCTACGGTGCTAAAGCCTCTTTGGAAACCGGCTTGTTCGGGAGGCTGGAACTCATCAAACCTGCGTACTAGACGGTTCGTGATGACTCTCGAAAACAGCTTGTACACGTGGCTCAAGAGCGATATGGGCCTATAATTCTTCAATAAGGTTTTATCACCTTTTTTGAAGAACAGCACCACCACGCTCTTGTGCCACGTTTCCGGTGTTTTGCCTTCGAAGATGACAGAATTGAATAACTTCTGGAGGACTAAAAGTATCGGTCTACCACCTGCTCTCAGAAGTTCAGTCGTAATTCCGTCCTCTCCTGGCGGTGGTTGTTCTTAAGCTGTTTGAGAGCCATTCTAATCTCGTACAGGCTGATGTCCGGGATGTCTTCGGTATAGTGTCGGACTAATTTTGCTCTGGTGTCCTGAGCTGCTTCAGTAACGGGTTCGCGCGTCGAGGTATATAACTGTCGATAGAAGCTCTCAATCTCTCTCAGAATCTCAGGCTTGGATGAAACGATACCGCCATTTTCGGTCTTCAGTTTTGTCATTTGGCTTTGCCCAATAGACAAATCCTTTGCAAACACTTTAGAGCCCTGGTTCCGCTCAATTGCTGCCGTAATACGCGCAGTATTATAAGCACGCAAGTCGTGTCGCATGGATTTCCAAATTCGTCTATTGAGTTTACCGTAATCCGACATATCAACTGCGGACTGCAGTCTCATTTCGCTCCGTTCTGCCATTAGTTTCAGAGTTTCTTTTGAGAGTTTTTGAGCTTTCCTGCGGCGTTTGGTCTCACAGAATTCGGACCCAACCGCTTGGACAGTTTCCACCAACCCGTTGTTCAACTCATCCACTGTGTCGCATTCAGCTAAGCACTGAAAACGGTTTTGAAGTTCAAGTTGAAACTTTTCGGGGTTTTGGATTTGGGCACGATTTGGACGGAGCGTAGACTTCACCAGACGTGACCTCTCAAGCTTGACATTGATATTCAATGCGCCTCTTACGATGCGGTGATCGCTGCCGGTTTTTACCTTGCTGATCACAGAGACGTCATTGAATATGCGCTTATTGGTCGTCATGATGAAGTCTATCTCGTTCGTAGTGGAACCGTCGGGACTCATCCACGTCCACTTTCTGGATGGCCGCTTCATGTAGAAGGAGTTCATCATAAAGAGTCCCTCCTTCTCCATGAAGTCAGCCAGCCTCTGTCCCCTCGAGTTCCGCTGCCCGTATCCAAATGGCCCTACTCTCAACTCATCACGTTTCCTTGTGCCTAGCTTTGCGTGGAAGTCTCCCATTACAACAGTGAAGTAGGTTTCAGAAGTATGCATGGCCCTGGATATATCCTCGTACATACTTTCTACTTCATTGTCCGAGTGTGCCGAGGTCGGTGCGTATACCTGTATAACCTTCAGCGAATACCGTTTGGTTATTCTGAGTATAAGGAACGCTACCCTAGCCGACACACTATCGACTTTCACTACGTTGTTAACGAGACACTTGCGGACGAGGAACCCAACACCACCCTGGGATTGTTGGTCTCCCTCCCGGTGGAAGAACAAGTTGCCGGAATTTAGAATTATCGTATCCTGTCCCTGTCTTCGGACTTCAGATAATCCCATGACATCCCAGCGTAACTTGAGCGTCTCTTCCTCCAATTCGACCATCTTTTCGTCGGTCCTGAGCGTGCGTGTATTGTATGTTGCCAGGGCCAGGGGTCGTTTTTGGGATTGGTAGCCGGATCTCTGCCGGAGATTCTTCGCACCCCCTGCTCCACCGTTACAATGGCCGCTACCGTAGCCACGGATAGCAGAGCTGCCGGGAACTGGGGGCCGTGGTTTAATATTAATTGTCATGGGGGGGATTTGCCTTAATGCACCACGCTTGGCAGGCGTCTTGGTGATCGCAGTGGATGTTGACGCAGACTGCGGGAAATGCTGCTGCCCATTTCCCGGATATAGATATGGTACATATACATTTTCTAAAATCTTACACAGTAGATAACAACAGGCTCCATATTCAAACGCCCTTGTGAGCGTTTTTAGCATTATTTTCGCCAACTTGGGGCTATTCGAGCGCACATTATGTTAGAAACTACACAATTGTATTCTCCTGTCATTTATGAAGTCCAATTAAAATATATTTTGACTAAAGTTACAATGTATATTAGAACTTTGTAGCATAGAGTCGTAGCACACGTGTGGCTAACCACCGCGTCCAATGCTACTGACGCCTGTTAACGCCAGAATAGCTCACTAAACAAATTAACTGCCAATGTGTGCAACGAGCCAACTGAGTTCGGATAGCTTGAATATAAATATAATCAGCGATAATTATCTTTAACGTGCCGCCAGCTATGAACATGCTTGTGCAGTTTAGAATTGAATTACTATAACATTTAAATTAATATAATTATAAAGTATCCATTTATTGCCCTAACACACGTTACATTATATTACAATAAAAACGATAAAAAGTGTTTCACAGAACGCAAAAGGTAAATGCTCAGCATTATGTAGCGCTTAGATTCTTAAAATACTTGCGCTGAACCTACATATATCTACCTATTCGGGCGGATATTTGCCGATAGTTGAGAAAAATAAAAACGAAATTGAATTATATATAAAGAAAAACAGCTTATTTACAATATTAATGATGTATAATGTATCCAGTACAATACTAAATACCTAATTGATAAATACCTTGTTGATTTATATTAATATACCTACTTAAATAGAAGCACTACCATAACAGAATAGTTTTTTGGGCTTGCATGAAGTAACTAGAGCATCTGTACCAGGAACCAAGAGGGTTTAGGTTTGAATCATGTCGGGCGGTTACGGTTTTGCTAAATCTGAAAAAGCTTGCCTACACGTGTAAAAGGTAAAAATTTCCTATAACATTCAACTTAATAAGCACCTTCAAAACTCGGCCTCATAAGTAAATTCCATTTATTTACTCATGTGCTTCGACCATTCAACTCATGAATAAATCAGTTACATAACTGATAAACCTATTTTCGCACTTACAAACGCTTATCATTACTAATTTTAAACTCAAAATTCGATTAAATTCAAATAGCAGATTTGATTCTAATCTAAAGTTAATTGTTTCGTATTTGAGTATTCATGAATCTCGATTATTACTCAGGGTAACGCACAATGCAATATCTCGCCAAACTTTAAACCAGAAACTTACAAATATACTCTTTCACCTGATGGAAAGCATCAAGCGTGTGGCCAAAGCTTTACATTTGCTAACCCACATACTACAAAGGTACGACTTGTCCGTCCTTTAGTAGAATAAATAAAAAGTTCTCTTGTGTACACGCTTATGTAGTCTCTTTACTGCTATGAAACGACAAAATACGTTTTTCTTTTAACTGGAAATAGGCGCCATTCAAAGTACGTTCGTATTTCACAACTGTCCGCCCGCTCAAATGACGGCTTGACGCCGCCCGGCCGGCAGGGATCCTGGAAACATGCTCGTTGCTCGTAAACCTCTCACGGACTCTGTTTGTGTTCTACAGCTTTTATTTTATTTTCGGAACACTTGTCACGCCTGTCCCGAATTATGAAACACTCCAATGAAATATTGTTCTAAATTTATTTTTGACAAGTGAGTTATTTCCAAAAATAAACCTACGAGTATGTAGTACTTCTTAAATGAGAGATTGTTAGTTTGGCAGAACCAAGAAATAAATTAAATTAAATTCATAAAATGGGTGTAGATTAAAGATTTTTCATTTGGGTAAGCATTAGTATTAGCAGTTGCCCTCTAGCCACGGTTTTGAATTGAAACATGAGCACCAAATATAATTACAACGGTATGTATGGTGGTAGTGAAAGTAGAGTGACGCAAATAAAGTGCAGTTCCATACAGATCACCTGGAACTGTAATCAGGATTGCTTGCTTACTTGCTTATTATCAAATATCCAATCAGATTTTAATTTATCAATATTATGTTAAAATACTGCCCTTAAAATCTTTAATTCATAGTTAATAATAGTTTACTATACATTTTCCTCCAAAACTGTAGGTACAGTCAATTGTACACAAATTATAATAAATTAATTATACAAGTTAAATTATATTTTTGGTTTTTGTTATTGCAATAAATATATCAATTTGAACGCATCAGATTTCTGGCTTTACGAATTTGATGGCGTTTATAGGGTACCTTTACATAAGCCATATTTTTCATTCACAACGTCTACCTGTCCAACGTAATGTAATGAAATCTAATCAATAGATTTATAAAAATCATTTGCATGTGCAAAGGAAAATCCGCAGGAGGCTCATCAGAGCCTGTCTAGAATGATTTATATCCAGCGCTGTGGCACCCACCGCTACCTTGATTAATTGGTGCCGTGAGAAAACTATCGTGCCAGCTCTGTCACATCATTTGTACCCAGCTTATCGAACTGATATTAATCATTTCCATTGGACGGACTTGGAATGGAGCGCGGCCATTTCCACTGCGGCCCCGTGCAGACGTATGAACGTCTGCATCTGTCTTGAACAAACGCGTATATCACAGATACCTGCAGTTCTATGAATAGATTTTGGTTTTAACTGACTTTGTAAGAGATAGTCAATCATAACTTTTGCCAACGATGTCTTTTGGTATTCTTAATGTGGAGTAACTTTTGAAATATAAAGCCATCCAACCAACCTTTAAATAATAAATCCGTATACCTTTTCTTCTTTTTTTATGCAATTGACAAGACGGACAAGTCTCATACCTGATGTTACGTAATGTAATGTACAAGTGTACATTACATTACGTAGCTAATGACAGTTGCAGTGCCAGCCAGAGGTTAGAACTGTAGTTTTGCGCGGTACTCTGCTGCGCTCGTCACCGTGTTACATTGGTTTTTAAGTCTCTTTCGGCCAGTAATTTCACTTGATACAGTCCCCTAACACGGTAATGCTTGCGCACTATTGCTTCGCGGTAGAATATCTGGCACCGTGGTAGTACCGACCAAGACGGCCTTTTGTACGATAGACCTACCAACTAGTACTAAGTATATTCTACTCTTTTCCCTCACGGCGAAAATCTGGATTGCATGAGAACTTTAAATTCATAAAAATCAATCTTTCTTCATGTCGAGTTCACTGGAGCCTGCTTACTTACAGTGACAATGCGAGTGTTTCATGCATTATTCAAATTGGTGAATGATCAGGCTCGCGCGGAGGGGTTTGGAGGCTGGAGGCTAAGCCGCTCGTTACGCCACGAGCTGCCACGCATTCAGCTAATGGCATCATTTGCAGATATTGTCTCGCAGCCCGAATCCTCTCCTGATGGGAACTTGGTACCGAAAAACAAGTAAGCATGAAATATTACCCTCTTCGTAGAATAGCACTCGATAACGATAATTGAATGTAACAGTTTCCATGTTATATTTCAATCCCTAAACAAAATTCACCATGTTGCAACATTGCAACCTTCAATTCACTTCAATCGCATTTATCGACCATTTTCGACTATAATACCAGATAGGTGTCAGTGAAGGTTGACATATTCAACCAAACATGATGGGTTAGCATTAAAAACGGATAAAGGTATCCGAACGCCCGCTGCGTCAATTGAACTTTTGCCATTTCGGGAAAGCTATTACAGTAGTCCTAAATTTAATAGTGGTACCCGTGCGAAACACTTCCCCGTACGGGCGGTAAGATATATAGATAAATGTATACGTACGATTGAATACTCTTATCACCAATGGCCTGTTTGCCAACATTGTGAACCTTGGATTCGGTTCGGTTGAAAATCCATGTGTACATTTTAATCTCACGGGAAATTGTACGGCGTAACAGCCTTTCCATATTAACAAAACTTTAATCTAACCGGTGCGCGGTGGGTCCCGGTGGGCAGGCCGCCTCGCAGCCTTATAGCGAAGCAAAATTTTTGTGGCCCCTAAATTTTCTTTAAGTCCGTCTGGTGGCAGTCGGCCAACGCTACCCATGTGCTCCTAAAATCTCATTTTAAGCCTGTTACAGTGTATTTATACAATAAGAAAAAGTATTACTTTTATTATTTTTTCGTTATATACACAGTGTAACAAGCTCTGTGTTGCAGGCTATTTAAAGAAAAATCAAACGTACGTCGCTCTAGAAATAACTCAGCTAAAATAGTACATACATCTTCAGTTAAAAACGTAGCTCGTTTCAGATGCAGACAAAATGACGGAGCATATTTCAGGCACAATCAATAACGCTCGCTGTGTGTGTTTCGTATCGTTTTGTTGTTCTGCATTTTTCGTTCTTTATTTCGCCTGTAAACAAAAAGCAGTGTTATATACACGTCCACGGTAGAACTGTTTCTTGATGGATTGCGGGTGAGGTTGTAGTGTGCGCTTTGCGGATACCGACTCCGCCAGCTCTACTTCAGTCTAGACAAAACTGAGACGTGCCTTGTTCTTCGAAATATAAATGTAAACGTCTTTGTATTTTGAGCGCAATCACCTACTGGATTTAAACAAACTACATACATGTAGGCATTTACGTAGAAGATTAAATTATTGTATGTTTGAGTGTCAAGAATTTAGGGGCGTATATTGGCCCTATTTTGCATTCATTGGATGGGAAAATAGAGTCATTATCTCTTCCAAAAACTACTGTGGTACTGCTAAAATATCCTGCATTAATAAATACGTTGCAAATTTATCTCTAGGGCAATATCTGGCATCAAATATTTTTGTTAAGTGTTAGCCGTTGTGAGCAAAAAAGTATTAATTTTGATTCCCAATTTTACTGTGCCTTTTACGCAAAATATTACTTATAACATATTGTAGGCCTTTCAAACAAAATTTCTTGTCCACCCCTACTTTTAACACTAAAACTGAATCCACACAAGAGCATGCAGGCTACTGAGTCGATAATATGTAAAGCATAAAACGAACAAAACTGTAGGAACGTGCTCCTACAATGAACAGCCCAATTTTCAGAGTTTTCACACTGCATTTGACACACAAAGGCATGTCGATCGACGAACCGTCATTAAAGGGACAAAAGGTGGATGTTGGTAATGGGATGGCCCGGAAGTAGTCGTCCGAAGCACAATTCGTAGCTTGTGTAGTGTTATCGAATGTCAATAGCACCATGGGACAATAACAACCAAATTGTATGTCCCTGTCTACTAAAATCATGTAATTGTTCTTAACGTATGTTTAAGATTATGATCTGTGTGCTTGTCCTTTCTTAGCACCGGAGCGACGGTTTGTTTATACAATCCGCCAAATGCCTTACAATTATAACAAGTATGTTCGAGTAGTTCAGTCACTATAATATTTTGCTTATAATATTTATTTATCTAAAAGAGTATATGTATATAAGTATGTATACCAGTCATCTGTTTATATACCATAGTAAAGGTTCTGTCTAGTTGAGGGCATTATTTTTTCCATTAATATTTTTATTATTTCTTAAATATTTATTTTATTGCATCATATCTTATCAGCATCACAAATGTGTTGTTTTGCACATGATCAATTAATAAGTCCTCCAAACCAAATTAAGTGGTCGACAAAAAACAACAGTAATAAGATATATATATTATATATATACGCTTAAATAGAGATTGTGGTTTTCAAACATGATTTACCAAAATGTAATGTACAGTATTACATTTTGGTAAATCATGTTTGAAAATCAAAATGAAGGAAAGCATATATATATATATACGCTTCTTGTATATTTTGATGAAATGCCACTTTATTCTCATTCTCAGTAGTCGTCGCATTCAACGTGTTTGGAGGTACTGTGTAAGATATTCGAAGATAATGGGCTAAATAATAACTAGTCATGACATAAAAGATTTTGTTTTGCAATATATGCTTTCCTTCATTTTGATTTTCAAACATGATTTACCAAAATGTAATACTGTACATTACATTTTGGTAAATCATGTTTGAATACCACAATCTTATCTGTTCAGTTGACAGCGTCGCTAGTAGAGAATTTGGGGTTTGCAAGCTAAATAATTCACCAAGAAAAAAGAGAATCAAAACATAGGGCAGTCTTTCAAGCCACTTTACAATCTGCAAGTTCTTAAATTTGCAGATTAACCACACACGTTGCAGTTCATGGAAAAGTAGGTTGATTTCTGCGAAATCTATTGTATTATTGGCCAAATATGGTGAATCGCCATTCAACGGATTAAAGAGTGTCTTGAAAGACTGCAATTGAAATCCTTCTAATATTATAAACGCGACAGTTAGTAGGTATGTATCGAAGTATACTGTAGCTCGAATTATGTCCACCTGAACAGATAAGTTAGCGGCACTATAATTGTATTATTGACGTAAAAGTATATAATTTATTACAAAATATTATAATAAAATAGATACTAAAGCTCTAGCACATACGACTCATCCCACTCATATTATAAATCTGAAAGTTTGGATGGACGGACGGATGGATGGATGTCTGCTACTCAATAACGGCAGAACGGCTGCATGGATCTGGGTAAAATTTGGCACAGATACAGATTATGGTCTCGAATAGCACATTCTTACGTTACTTTTCATCATCATCATCATCATCCATTACCAAAAATGTGGTGAAAAAGTGGGTGAAAAAGCCAAGATCTCCGCCTACGTCAAGAACGCAATGATGACTTATCTTCTATCAATAGAGTTCTGTCAAAGATGTGTCAATTTCTGATAGCTTATTCAAAAGCACGCAATAATTTTGCAACTCCATACACTAGACGTTCTCGGCGATAGAGACGGCATGTTATCCATCTTTGTTGTTCAGTTGACTGTAGTCGAGCGATTCCGACCCCACCGAGGGGCAAGTACGAACACTGAAGGCATACTCCCAAAAACGAACTATGAAGTTTGGTTTGGCGGATTTCGGGTTTTCTACGAAAGTGAAAAAGCACAAATACGGGCAAGAGTGATAGTTTTTAGTCCATGGTGATTAATTTTATTTTTATATGTACGTTGGCACTGTTTTTACATCCTTAAATACAAATAGTTTTACTGACATAAAAGGTAACTTGCATTAAATATTTAAACCCATACGCTCCTGAGCAAGTATTACCAGTATTTTGGAGCCAGAGGTATCTCCTATAACAATTAAACATATTATTATATCATATCTTGCATATTCTTCAAGTGTGTGATGTTAGTTGTTAAGTGTAGAATACACTCTTTCGTACAGGTGAAGATCTGCCTGCAAGTCTGACAATTACCCCTGGGTAGTAGTGTGCGGCGTGAAGTAGGACTGTCCGATTACCAAACAAATACATTCGGTATTCGGACCCATACCTGCCTCCCAACCCCATATGCCGCCTCGTGTAGTGGTGTGGCGCTAGCTTTAAATATATCATATAGACCATATTATAAGTAGTGGTTCTGCAAACAGTAAAGCTCGCGAGCACAGTCTAATCAGCGGCAATTTTACACAGTCTAATATATTATATTCTTCTTTAAAGTCTGGTACCTAATGTGTGTATCATACTTTTTCAAAATCGGTAAAAGCGCCTCAGCATCTTTCACCCTTTTTAGGAAAAGTTCTACCCCCACTCAAAAATATCGCTGACGACAATAAATTTATGTTAATCAGTAGAACATGCATAAGTTCGGTCAAGATTGGTTGAAAAATGTGACCTGTACAGGAGGACCAACACACAACCTAACAAACATACGGACAGATGCAAGTCAATTTGGCCAGTTAAAACAGAGATACTTCTCTCGCTTGGTCAATTATGTAAAGAGGAGGGCAAGATTGGTGAGAACGGCGTTACATTTTTTCCAACAATCATCTCGCTCTGTTTCAGCGTAAAAATAAAAGCCTACTCAAAATCGCGTTTCGCATTTATCATATTCGTTTTTTACTAGGTATTCTTGCGGTATAAGTTATAGTTGCAAGAGATCATACTTTATATATACACATCTCTGCTCTGGCGAGTTTAGCTATATAAATACGTGTGCTTCTTTGTTGCTTTGACGTCACATACCTAAGTCCCACGGGCTTAAATATGCTCACAACGAGCGCATATTGTGCGGCAAAATTTTTGCGACTGTAACAAGAAGTTAGCGCCAGAAACTAAATGTAATTTAGCTGAAGTTGGTGCTGATTGTTATAAAGTTCATTTTAGCTTGATAATATTGGTAGAATTACTTGTTACAATAAACTTAAACAGTCACAGCAATATTCTACAAAAATATGGCCGTAATGGGTTAGTAAAGGTTATAAGAGTACCGCTTTATAGTTTCCGTGTGATATATTCTCTGTAAATTTACTAGTGAATTAAATACTGCTAGTCTAGTGGTAGTTCTTGTAGTCGTTCGCAAAACCCTCGTGCATATCTTATTTTCAATTTTATTTACTATTAAGAACTGTAAACGCAATTGTATACATCAGTCGAACTATTGACTTATGACTTTAAAAATCAGGATCTATCTATATCTATCATACAGAATAGGACTATGTAACCGACCCTCTTTGATCCTGTCTCCCGGTAATAATTAGTAACTAGCCTACTCGTCCCGTAATCTAAAGCTCTAATCCTGGGAACGGTACTACCAATTGTAACTACCCCTAATCTGAGCTAATAATATCTAGATAATTCCGGCCTACGTTTTTAATTCCTCAGATAAATAATAACACATAACTAGATCGAATCATAACTTAACATTATCCAGACAATAAATCTAAACTAATGAATGAAGAACTGATTAAATATATGGCCAAGGTGTGATCGTCTAGCTCATAGTGGTAGAACCGAATATTGTGAGCCGTGGTAACTCAAGTTCTTTTCAGGAAATACTGAGACAATCCTATCCTAATTGTAAGAGAAATAAATTATTATAACGATAAAATTGTACCTATGTAGTAAGCACATGAAGACAAATCTTATTCCTACTGCAAGGGTTAATTAAAATGACCCTAATACTGTTATACCATTTTGACCCCAATCTTGTCGTTACTATTAGAGATTATATTTCGCCATAAGATTTCTATAAATTCGCAAAGCATAGATTGTAATAACTTAACTTCAAGTAAACACAAAATCATATATTAAATGCTGAACATTTGTACCTAGAACATGGAATGACACGGAAAATTATCACACACCTTAAAGTAATAATTAGTAAATTATTGTTAATAACTAAATGTAAATATCCATAGTTGTATTTGTTTGTTCTATGATAGTCAAATGTTGTTCAGTAAAGGTAATTGTTTTCATGTACATATTCTCCTAAAAATGAGAATTCTACGGATATTTATCATTGTAGATAACCAGAGCTAGGAAAACATTACGGGCTTGTGACCGTAAGGCTGGATTAATGAGGCCTCTTGACGTAATTACAACACTCTCCATTGCTGTTCTAGCTCAAATTACTCCTTTTGATACTTATTACTAACGCTGAATAAGATTTGGAAACACAATGCTGAGATAAGAATATTTTATCTAAGTTTTATTTAAGCCTTGTTAATTTGTTACTGTATAAATGATTTGTTGCTCCTTTGTCTCATTTCACCTCCTTATTTTATTTGCAGGACTATCTTAAATTCTATAAAACAGTCACAATATCCAGACAGATAAATGTCTTCAACATAACATGATTAATTGACAAATATTTATTGAACAATTAACTGATGATATTAACCAATGACTTGGACATCTCTAAACTGTCTTTTAGTCTACGAGAAATCCAAAGAGCAAGTGTCTCTATTCAATGATCAATTTCATCAATCATAACTCCATTATTTAAAGAAGAATAATTTATTAAGTTTAACTATTATTATTATTTATATTATTATATTACTATTATTTATCTTGGAGACATCTCATCTATCCGGAAAAGGTCTAAAATCCCTAAATTCTAGGACTTACGTGAGTAATCTCGTCCAACAGAGTTAATCCAATCCCCTCTGGCAGGTGGCAATTCACTAGCACTTACACTTCACTTTTCACAGACACTTCACTTTGAATATTTCACTTTTCACTTTATCGCGGACAGCAACTTTGGCTTCTAGACGGTAACTGGTTTGGTCGGCCCATTCGTCCACTTTTTATACTACCCAAGTGTCCGTATCTGGTCTCCATCCTGTCTCCGACTCAACCAATCAGACTCCTTGAGTACCCATTTCGACCAATAGAACCCTCGTTCCATTTTCAAATATTGATGAGCCATTATTAGCTTCCCAACTTTAAATTTATTTGAATTTAGAATAATGTACGTAAGCTGTCCTCATCTTGTCTCCGACCTAACCAATCAGATCCCTTGAATACACATTTTGAACCTACGTTCCTTTTTTAAATATTTATGATATGTTATTTTGTTTTATGAGTTTTATTTGAATTTGGAACCTGTCTCCAAGCGTTCTCAGCCTATTTACATCATTCAGCTGCCGTGATTCTGAGTTATGTTAGTTAGTTAATTATTTAATTTGTTAGATCTAATCTGTTAGGTTTTAATCATTTCCTAGTATTGGAAATCTATACATAGAAATGGAATCGTTAGTTTGCTAATCGTGGGAATATTAAGAATCTTAGTTACTGCATAAAACCTCTTTGCATTCACTTTGCTTTTATTAGATATACTTTTGCATAAAATCCTGACTTGTTAACTTCATTGACAGGAAGTTCTATAGCTCCATGATCTATGTCTGATAGTCGGAATTTAGTCTATTGAGATATAACTTTTTAGATATTTAATATTTCCAAAGGGTGCTATCAAATTAGATTTCCATAATACTGATGTATCTATATATTTGTGAACGTAGCGGAACGCATTGTGGACCGTTACAACTATCAGGATAGAAATAATATACAAGAATCAATCATTTTTTAAATTCCCATCAGACTGGATAAAATCTTAAATCTTTTTAAAAAGTTCAAAAACACAAACCGTTAATGGGTTTGACAATTTGATCAATTGAAAGACAGACAAGAGAGACGGCCACTAAAACAGGGGCTTTAGTTTAGTATTACTCATTAGAACTTATTATTAACGACACTATCTATCTAACTAACTATATAGATGTTGCAATAATACAGGTGTGTTTTTTAAAAACGACGGAAATTTAGATAAAAAAATTATAGAGTCCAAACACAAAGGCAGTTTCGCGATCAGAATCAAAATGCAGAGCCACGGATTTAATTTTCATCAAAAAGAAATTTTCCCTCGCTCGAGTCCTCCTTCGACGCCAAATATAAATAATGCGAGAGACTTATTAAACCTTGCGAACCTTATCTCCTTCTTTGCTGGACATTTTGCAGTTATCCTAACCCAAAGAAATTTATGGGCGAATTCCTTTCGTTATCTTAATCTTTTCAACAGTGTACACTTTTTATCTTTTTGGTTCCGTACCGAAAAGATGACACGTTTTACAACCCTTTTACCAACTTTTAGTACTTTATTATATGGTTATATGTTATAGTTTTATATAGAGAAAGCTCATGTACAGTTATAAAGTCAAAGTTAAAACTTGAAATAAATATACTAAGCACCGTGTATGCGAATATGACTTTTACTTGGATGATTTAAGAATAATCTTTGGTAAATAGCTACAAAAATAAAAGAGATTATCAAACAATTATGTTATAGATCTTATAGCATTTAGATCAATGTTATGTGTGATACAGCAATACGATAGCAAAGCAACAGTCCAATGAAATAGCTTATGAATAAACTAACTAAGCAGTTAGCATGTCATTCACATATCCAGTTTCAAATTTATCAATCTTTTTTTAAGGCCAGTTTGTATTTACTTGATTACACAAACACCATGACATATATAACTCAAATTAAATTAAATTTTTAACTGTAACTCATTGGATAAATACTAAATATAGATAATAAATTGTATAACCCTTTTATTTAACCAGTCATGTTCTTGGTCTTATCACAAAAGACAGAAATATCTCATGTAATAGGGGCAAGTCTATCGCCTTCTTATCATTTAGTAAGTTTTTACGATATCCTTGAATGTGGGAGTCAAACTTCTTACCTCCCTAAATAGTACCTTCTATCGGACCTATAAAGTAGCCGTAGTCTCTCACGAAACGAGATATGCCACACAAAATAACATGTACTCTTTATAAGTTTCCACACCGCGTACTACGTTAAAACGTTTTAAATTCGATGATGTCACAATCCTAGATTAATGCATAACAATGTTTTAGTAATCTAATTTCAACGCATTCATACAACCCCCCTAGATCACGACCCAACGGCGACCGCCAAACCATGCTGACACGTCGATTGACCAACTAATCAAGCCTTTACAGCAAACTATAAACAAACCACGCGACTTTAATGTGTGGCATTTTAAGCTGCTGTATTAAATTACGCTAAAGTAATTTTATTAATATTTTGGTGGGACATTGATATCGATCTGGGAATTACTTTTTGGTCTTCATTTATTTGACAACACGATTCCAATATTGTTTGCTTTCGTGACATTGTACAATACTCATACCCCCGTAAGTACAAATAATATCCTACTAATATTATAAACGCGAAAGTTTGTGAGTATGGATGTATGGATGTGTGGATCTATGTTACTCTTTCACGCTCAAACGACGGGGGCAATTTTGAAATGTGGTATGGAGGTAGATGAGACGCTGGATTAATACATATGACACTTTTCATCATCTTCATCATCCATCACCACGCGGGTAAAAAAGCGTAATATACACAGCAAAGACAAAATAATAAGATCTCCGTCTACGTCAAGATCGTAATGATGACAGTTCTATCAATGTTTATGTCAGTGTCTGATAGCTTAGTCAAAAGCACGCTATCATTTTGAACACTCAATACACTAGACGTGCTCGGCGACCGTCAAGGTTGATGAAATTTAATGACAGTATTTTTCCATTTTCCATGGGGAACAATTTTATATTTGTACTAATGCCCTAGGTATTTTATTATTCGTTACTGCGATTGAAATACTAAGGATTTAAATTTACTCATATAATACTATTAAAGCAAATGCGTTTTACCATGTACATATTTTATGACAATTTGGAATAAAGATAGGTATGGCCTTGGAGAAGATAATAAAGCGATTCGAAGAACTAATCCTGCGCAGACGTAGTCGCGGGCACCAGCTAGTTATATATATATATATTATATATACCTATTAATATACTTAAGTTTTATTATTAAATATACCTCCTCAAAATTTTAATACCCGATGTTGATGATATATTTTTAAAAATCTACTGATCAGATCTCAATTTCAACGTGACCACATGAGAAGCACCTGCTTTCAAATAAAAAAAACGATCATAAAATCGATTCACTCGGTAAAATAATCGAAGGCAAAAAAAAAGAAAAAATAAACAAAGATCTAAAAAGTTTACGAATTGAGAAGATCCTCCTTTATTTGGAATCAGTTGAAAAATACTAGCACGTGCCAGTATAAACTAACCGTATATTTGCTGAAAACCCAAAAGTTAGAAATCGGAAAATTTGGGGCCAAGTAAAATGATTTCCTTACCTCTATCTGAGAGGGCCATTAGCTTAGTGGGCCGCGCTAGGAGGACAAATCGTAGGCATTTACATGGCGGTGGGCCCCACTGCCCGTGTAATGGCCGCGTCCATATCAAATGGCTGCTTGGATTCACTAGCACGTTACGGTGAAATCTTGATAAAGTTGGCAATTTATGGAATTAAATGTGATATAGCTTTGTGGTTTGACAGCTTTTCAAGAAGATCCATTTAGCCAAGAAAGCTTTAAGGATACAGCCGTGCAATTCTCTAATGATTCGTCGTTGCGTTCGTTGACTAGCTCACGGATGTCAAATACTTTATGAGATATCGCCCTTGAACACAAGGTCATTTTTCCAAAGTTCCTTGTCACATCGTCATTTACATCACGGATGTTGTCAAAGATGCAACGATGTTTGCTCTTAGAGAATCGCACGGCAGGTATTTATATGACAAGATTAAAATGATAATACATGATAAGCCCTATACTAGAACGTCGTGGAACTTAACGACTGCACACCGCATTCAATATCATGAGGATGGCTTCTAATCGTCCAGGAGCCACGACGAGCTACGTCTCGATCGTGATATTGACAACGTGTAAGTTCACGTTTATCCCGTTTTATATAATTACTAGCGACTGCCCGTGATTCCATATGCGTAGTTGGCTCGGCCTTCGGCCTCGCTATTATAAGCTTTACTTTTTTTTTTATGCAAGAACCTCCTACGAAATATTAGACCAAATTTAAAAAAAAGTTGAATAAAATCAGTTAAGCCGTTTTCAAGTTATAGCGTGACCAGGATAAATGGGGGTTCACTTTTAATTATATAGATCAATGTGTATAGAAGGTCATTGATATAAATAGATACAATCATAATACACACCTGTATTATGCTTTCTTTCCGTGGTATTTGAACATGATGCCAAAGGACTTATCAGTACTGCATTGATGCCTAGATTGTGTAACTATTTATCTTTTACCTAGAAAAGTTTAAATCTTATACAGCAATACAGCTTTACTGCAACACCACAAGCGACTTCAGTCCATCTTGCTTCTAAATAATTTAAATAAATACCATTTCCGTTACATTAAGATAAAATTAATACTACAAACATAAAGTTTCGTATTTCGTGGAAATAAAAGCGTTGCATTTTGTAATTAAATATGTTTATAAAGCGCAGTTCAGCAACTAGCGGCGGCCGCCACTGACGCGCAAAATCCTTGATGCGTTTATTTTTAATTGCGCTCTGCAAAGTTTTGTCACAACTTCCTCTGGACGGAACGTTTCACAAAAGTAACAATTTTTGTTTGATATACTTTTCTATCTTATATTATCACTTCAAAAGAGTTCTAAAGTTTATAAATTAGAAAAAAAATTTATTATAAGTACAACTAAAGCGAATAGAATTTGTAATTAAACTGCTTGTTATTCTAATTAGCTGCATTATTTTCCTGCTTACCATGCACGAGAGAGCACGTTAAACCGCTAATTCTTATTTGCTCATTTTCTTCGAAACAGGTATAAAGAGCTAATAATTAAAAGCAGAAAAGTTTCATTATTATCTAACCACATGATTATAGTTATAAAAAGAAGGATATCTCTATTGAATGAACCACCCGTAGGGGTATTTTAGTTTGATGCTACAACTTCATTAAATTAAAGACTCGGTAGGATTCATAGATAAAGTTATATTTATTCACCTTATAGGTGTAAAGGTGTAAAAATGAAGGCTGTTTTTAATATCAACATAACAGTTAATAACTCAATGCATAATATGAAAGTATATACGGTACTTATTACTCTCCGATTTTGACGGAACTCACTGGCAGACAGCTGATAATATAAGAATTCATGTGCCACTTATATTTATGTGCTGGGCTATTATTTTTGTAAAAATATGCATCCGCGAAAAAAAGTTGTGTTTTACAGAGCAAAATAGCCCTACGGTTTCATTAAGACAACCCCCACTGCATCTAACATACGGTATCTCGGCGCACTGGGCCGAAGCCACGGGCATCGGAACACTTGCCTTGAACCTCCGAGACCTTCTTATGCTAGGCACTGTCCATGCGTAAAAAACAAAGTCGCGGGTAAGTTTAAGAGTTTAATTTACAGAACGGCGTCACATTCTCACCGGCATTGGTGCCATGGAAACCGGGAAGACAATAATTGGTTACCATTTGTAACTGCTACACAACAATCCGCCATGTTTATTATTATTTTGCATTTTGTCTAGAGAAATATGGTTTCAAATTTTCTATTAGAGTGCTTTATTTGTTCACATAAATAATCGCGTTGCCCGTTTGTCTTATTCGCAAGTAATTTAAATAAAAGCTCGGGGTGTGTAAGCTTTTCCTTAAGCGCTTATCTTTTATCTTATAAAGCTGAGATTTTGAATGTATCAGGTTCCGTATGCTTACCTATTACTGCAGCTTGTTCGAGTGATGTATCTGTAAGTGGTGAACGTAAACAGTAAATAATTCATTCGGCGGCGAGGCAAGTGCGGATCCCGAACTAATGGACGAGAATGAAATCCTGATCGTTACTTTATTTGTTCGGTTGGAGGAACACCCGGCACGCGTTGGAAGCTTTCCATCGATATCGATATCGATATACAGAGTAGGTACAGTACTGTTCCAGTAAGTCCAGGAACATTTCTACAAAGAAATATAATGTTGCTACTTATTGTTTAAATTGTCGCTCTCTTGTAGCAAATCCCTTTTCTTCTCATCTTTTGATCCGTCCGCGGCGAAGTCCAAAAGGAGGATAATGTGTTTGATCTATATCTATGTATGTGTATATCCGTTCATATGCATCTCGTAACTAATCAACGGATCAACCTATTTTGATAAATATAAAGTCATATTCATCTTCATTGCGCGAGTGTCATTGGGTCCAAAATTGGTACCCAGTGACACTGCGACGTCCCTAGTCCTAGGCGGATTTTAATGCACTTTAAGTGCGGGCTAATTATTTGCTTTGTAGAATTATACAACTTTTAGTGTTCTCTTAAGAAAGTCGATATGAGTATTTGCATCATTTGTTTCATATCAATATTTGATGTTTTTAATATCTTTTTTTGTATTGAAATTATCGTTGAGTACGTTATACGTGTGTGTGTAACGTACACTTATCGGTATATTTATTTATTTATTATATATTTATTAACAGTATCGTGATAGCGGTTGAATAATATGTCGGCCCGAGTTTCGAATTTAATGATAAAATTCGGATAAATTGTAATAGTATCTCCTCTTTCTACTAACACAGGATGGACTTTGTGGTCTTTGTTATTATTTACTATCTGTTTTTAATTTTATAAATATACTGACTATGGTTGTAGTAGTTTACAGCAAGAGTTATCTTGATGGATATTACCGAAGATCTAGATATAATGTCCTTATGTTGAGTTTCAGCGAGTGAAATTTCTAATCAAACGAGACACTTCGACATCCATTGCTGGTAGTTTGAAAAACTGCGACATGCGAATCAGTAGAATAAATGACTCGCGCCATAACCGCCCCCTTCCTAAACCCGTGACTGCCGCCATACCCTATTGCTACCGTGAGCAGTAATGTTCACATTATCCTGTGTTCTGCCTATAATATAGTTGACGATGAAGTTACAGGCACATGAGACTTAACAACTTTTAAGTAATGTCTCGTGGCTACGGGCACAGTCCAGTGCGTCTCGTGCTTCATTGGGCCATGTGCTTGTCCGTCCTCGAATAACATTTAAAGAAACTTACTATATCACCATACGGGATCAGTTCGATATGATATGCAAATGCGTAGGAGTTTACATAAATGCCTCTATTGCGGCGCGATGTAAAGAAAACGCAATATTTTACGCAATCTTTCAATCAAGTAAAATTCGTACCAAAAAATAACAATGATGTAAATAATTTCCCCGGAATCTATTACGTTGACTTTTACTCGCCGCCAAGAAAGTTTCGACACAAGGACAAGTAAGTCATTGTTAAATGGACAACTTTTCGATAAAGCCTTTTCGACTATTTGAAACGATATCTTCTTTATATAAGAAAAACAAATTCAAAACTCTTAATTTAAAT
Organism: Selenia dentaria; assembly: GCA_917880725.1. Lineage (NCBI taxonomy): Eukaryota > Metazoa > Arthropoda > Insecta > Lepidoptera > Geometridae > Selenia > Selenia dentaria. The sequence goes on from OU862879.1 coordinate 20,623,281, forward strand.
TAAGAGTTTGAATTTGTTAAAATAATTAAGATAACTTACTGTACGATTTGGATTTACATTTTCAATGTACATTGTTTCATTTACTTACACTTTATTTATGAGGAAAAGAAAACTGTAAAAGTCTTAGATTTTAAAACAGTAGTTTCAATGTACATTTTTAATTCTAAGATCATACTGCGGCTTTATCCAAAGAAAATACAAACAGTTAAGGAGTAGGACAATCCTTGTCCCTATAAAATAACAATAATTTGCTAAATTCACAATAAAAAACGTACCATGGTCCATAGTTCATTTTATTCGTAACAATGGTACATATACATTTTCTAAAATCTGACACAGTAGATAACAACAAGTCCCAAATTCAAACGCCCTTGTGAGCGTTTTTAGCATTATTTTTCGCCAACTTGGGGCTATTCGAGCGCACATTATGTTAGAAACTACACAATTGTATTTTCCTGTCATTTATGAAGTCCAATTAAAATATTTGACTAAAGTTACAATGTACTCGTATATTAGAACGTTGTAGGATAGAGTCGTAGCACACGTGTGGCTAACCGCCGCGTCCAATGCTAATGACGCCTGCTAACGCCAGAACAGCTCATTAAGGGCTAATTTCACCAAACTCTTATAAATCAGTCATTAACTAATGCGTCGTTAAAAATAACAGAGATGTTAAAATAGTTTACGCTCAAAGTAGAAAAAATAACAGACCATTACTAAATCCAAAGTTTGTGTAGGTTGAGTGAATGATAGAAAAAAACGTTTATTCACATTTTTAAGCGACCCAAACGAAATATCATAGTTAGCGATATCAATTTTACATATTAGTGTACTATTTACAATAGTCGTGTAACAATTCTCATGTTAAGCAATGCGACCAAATTTAAATACCGTTTATTCTGTAGAATACCAACCAACACAGTCAGGTATTTTTTTTGCTGGATAATTGAAATGTATATTATATACTAAGTAAATACAATACAGAAGAGAACTGATGAGGTTATGTTGGTGTGCATATTTGTTGTGGTATTTTAATTTTATTGTTTGATACTTATCTAAATTTTAATCTGATTTGATTTGTGGTGTTTTCGCGTCTAATAATATTAGCGATATCGAAGAAAGCGCGCGGGCGGAGTTTTTGTTCAAACGAAAAATAAATCTGGTCCACCTTGTAACAAAACACAAAGATATTGTGGAATGCGAATTTGTCTTCAATTAATTCCAACACAACCATATCATATTATTTCGATAGACGGAACCTTGTGCGAAAACCGACATCATCATATTCTTCAAAATAATTGCGACGTTCTTTATAAGTTCTGGGACGACGTTTATCTAATACATAAAAATTTTCTAAAACGTCTTCATTTAAAAAAAATATAGTTATACCTACGTCGCCGTCGTTTCCAAATTTTATAGCTTTATTGTAAACTAATCGTCGGTTAACGACTTAACAGACACCTAGAGCAGTAATTAAAATTAACGCCTGATTTAGAAAATTAAACAGACGTTAGCGCATGGTGAAACACTTGGTAACCTTAATCCGTTAACGGAATGACAGAGCGTTAAACTAACAAACAAAGTATGGTGAAATTAGCTCTAAACAAATTAAATGCCAATGTGTACAACGAGCAAACTGAGCTTGAATAGAAATATAATCAGCGATAATTATCTTTAACGTGCCGCCAGTTATGAACATTGTTTCTTTGCAGTTTATCATTGAATTCACTTTACTATAATACTTAACTAAATCAATATATAAAATATCTATTTATTGCCATAAGACGGGTTACATATATTACAATAAAAATTTAAAAAGCTGTTTCTTATTTATTGGAGGGGAATATTTGCCGAAAGTTAAGAAAAAAATATTAATAATAAGTGATAGACAATTTATCCAGTACAATTCTAAATACCTACTATAAAAGTTAGAAATAACAAACTCTTTTCATTAAATTAAATAAAATAAGCTTAAACAATAACCAGTAAAACATACCTCATATATAGTTAATTTATATTAATGTACCTAAATAGAAGCACTGCCATAACATCATAGTTTTTTTGTTAACATGAAGTGACTAGAGCATCTTGGCCGGCAGCCCAGAGGGTTAAGGTTTAAATCCTGTCCGGGCGGTTACTGTTTTGTCTGAAGAAGATTGCCTACACGTGTAAACAGTAGGTACCCAAGTAACAATTTCCTATAACATTAAAAAACCTACGCACATTCAACTTATGAATAAATCAGCTATGTAACTGGCAACCTACTTTCGCTTTTACAAACATCTACTAACGCTAATCGTCATTTGATTTTGACTCTGTCAAAATTTGATTATATTCATGTAGAAGATTTGATTCTAAAATAAAGTTAATTGTTTCATCTCTATGAGTATTCATGAATGAATGTCTCGATATGACTCAGGTAACGCACAATAATAATAGTAATGTTTATTTTTTACAAATAATACAATTTTACATAATATAAGCACTGGCAGCTTAAACTAGCTGTAGCTGTGCGAAAATGCAATATCGCGCCAAACGTTAAACCGGAAACTTACCAAATATACTATTTCACCTGATGGAAAGCATCACGTGTGGCCAGAGCTTTACATTTTCTAACCCACATACTACAAGGTTACGACGTGTCCGTCCGCTAGTAGAATAAATAAAAAGTGCTGTTGTGTATACGCTTATGTAGTCTCTTTACTGCTATGAACTGACAAAATACGTTTTTCTTTTAACTGGGAATAGGCGCCATTCAAAGTACGTTCGTATTTCGCATCACAACTGTCCGCCCTCTCAAATGACGGCTTGACGCCGCCCGGCCGGCAGGGATCTGGGAAACATGCTCGTTGCTCGTAAACCTCTCACGGACTCTGTTTGTGTTCTAAGTACAGCTTTTATTTTATTTTCGGAACACTTGTCACGCCTGTCCCGAATTATGAAGCACTCCAATGAAATATTGTTCTAAATTTATTTTTGACAAGTGAGTTATTTCCAAAAATAAACCTACGAGTATGTAGTACTTCTTAAATGAGAGATTGTTAGTTTGGCAGAAACAAGAAATAAATTAAATTAAATTCATAAAATGGGTGTAGATTAATGATTTTTCATTTGGGTAAGCATTAGTGTTAGCAGTCGCAACTAAATCCCTCTAGCCACGGTTTTCAATTGAAATTTGAGCACCAAATATAATTACAACGGTATGTATGGTGGTAGTGAAAGGAGAGTGACGCAAATAAAGTGCAGTTCCATACAGATCACCTGGAACTGTAATCAGGATTGCTTGCTTACTTGTTTATTATCAAATATCCAATCAGATTTATATTTATCAATATTATGTTAAAAAACTGCCCTTAAAATCTTCAATTCATAGGTAATAATATTTTACTATACGTTTTTCTCCAAAACTATACAGACAACAGTCATTCGTAAACAAAAACATTATAATAAATTAAATATACAAGTAAAATTATGTTATTTGGCTGCTATTGCAATAAATAGACAAGGGCAATTTGAACGCAGCAAGTTTCTGGCTTTACGAATTTGATGGCGTTTAAAGGAGACCGTTAAGCCAGATTTTTCATTTACAACGTCTACCTGTCCAACGTTATGTAATAAATTCTAATCAATAGATTCATAAAGGCCATATTCCAAATGCAAAGGAGAATTCGCAGAAGGCTCATCAGAGCCTGTCTAGAATGATTTATATCCAACGCTGTGGCACCCACCGCTACCTTGATTAATTGGTGCCGTGAGAAAACTATCGTGCCAGCTCTGTCACATCATTTGTACCCAGCTTATCGAACTGATATTAATCATTTCCATTGAACGGACTTGGAATGGAGCGCGGCCATCTCCACTGCGGCCCCGTGCAGACGTATGAACGTCTTTGTGTGAACGTCTGCATCTGTCTTGAACAAACGCGTATATCACAGATACCTGCAGTTCTATGAATAGATTTTGGTTTTAACTGACTTTGTAAGAGATATTCAATCATAACTTTTGCCAACGATGTCTTTTGGTATTCTTAATGTGGAGTAACATTGGAAATATAAAAGCCACCCAACTCTCCTTTATATATAATTCCGTATACCTTATAAGACGGGCAAGTCTCACACCTGATGTTACGTAATGTAATGTACACTTGCTAATGACAGTTGCAGTGCCAGCCAGAGCGTAGAACTGTAGTTTTGCGCGGTAATCTGCTGCGCTCGTCACCCTGGTACATTGGTTTTTGAGTCTCTTTCGGCCAGTAATTTCACTTGCTACAGTCCCCTTCATACCCTAACACGGTAATGCTTGCGTACTATTGCTTCGCGGTAGAATATCTGGCACCGTGGTGGTACCGACCAAGACGGCCTCTTGTGCGATAGATCTACCAACTTGTACTAAGTATATTCTACTCTTTTCCCTCACGGCGAAAATCTGGATTGCATGAGAACTTTAAATTCATAAAAATCAATCTTTCTTCATGTCGAGTTCACTGGAGCCTGCTTACTTACAGTGACAATGCGAGTGTTTCATGCATTATTCAAATTGGTGAATGATCAGGCTCTCGCGGAGGGGATTGGAGGCTGTAGGCTAAGCCGCTCGTTACGCCACGAGCTGCCACGCATTCAGCTAATGGCATCATTTGCAGATATTGTCTCGCAGCCCGAATCCTCTCCTGATGGGAACTTGGTACCGAAAAACAAGTAAGCATGAAATATTACCCTCTTCGTAGAATATCACTCGATAACGATATTTGAATGTAACAGTTTCCATGTTATATTTCAATCCCTAAACAAAAGCAACCTTCAATTCACTTCAATCGCATTTATCGACCATTTTCGACTATAATACCAGATGGGTGTCAGTGAAGGTTGACATATTCAACCAAATATGATGGGTTAGCATTAAAAACGGATAAAGGTATCCGAACGCCCGCTGCGTCAATCGAACTTTTGCCATTTCGGGAAAGCTATTACAGTAGTCCTAAATTTAATAGCGGTACCCGTGCGAAACGCTTCCCCGTACGGGCGGTAAGATATATAGATAAATGTATACGTACGATTGAATACTCTTATTACCAATGGCCGTTTTGCCAACTTTGCAAAGCTTAGGTTCGGTTCGGTTGAAAATCCATGTGTACATTTCAATCTCACGGGAAATTGTACGGCGTAACAGCCTTTCCATATTAACAAAACTTTAATCTAACCAGAGCGCGGTGGGTCCCGGTGGGCAGGCCGCCTCGCAGCCTTAAAGCGAAGCAAAATTTTTGTGGCCAGTAAATTTTCTTTAAGTCCGTCTGGTGGCAGTCGGCCAACGCTATCCATGTGCTCCTAAAATCTCATTTTATGCCCGTTACAGTGTATTTATTAAATAAGAAAAAGTATGACTTTTCATTATTTTTTCGTTATTTACACAGTGTCACAAGCTCTACGTTGCAGGCTATTTAAACACAAAAACAAACGTACCTTTTCGTACATCACTCTGGAAATAATTCATCTAAAATACATACATACATCTTCAGTTAACAACGTAGCTCGTTTCAGCTGCAGACAAAATGACGGAGCATATTTCAGGCACTATCAATAACGCTCGCTGTGTGTGTTTCGTATCGTTTTGTTGTTCTGCATTTTTCGTTCTTTATTTCGCCTGTAAACAAAAAGCAGTGTTATATACACGTCCGCGGTAGAACTGTTTCTTGATGGATCACGGGTGAGGTTGTAGTGTTCGCTTTGCGGACACCGACTCCGCCAGCTCTACTTTAGTCTAGACAAAACTGAGACGTGCCTTGTTCTTCGAAATATAAATGTAAACGTCTTTGTGTTTTGAGCGCAATCACCTACTGGATTTGAACAAACTACATACATGTAGGCACTTATGTACGTAAAAGATTAAATTGTAGTATGTTTGAGCGTTTGAGAATTTAGAGGCATATATTGGCTCTATTTTGCATTCATTGGATTGGAAAATGGAGTCATTATCTCTTCCAAAAACTACTGTGGTACTGCTAAAATATCCTGCATTAATAAATACGTTGCAAATTTATCTCTAGGGCAATATCTGGCATCAAATATTTTTGTACTTTTTGGGAAGTGTTAGTCGTTGTGTGCAAAAAAGTATTATTTTAGATGCTCAATTTTACTGAGTCTTTAACGCAAAATATTACTTTTAACATTTGTAGCTCTTTATAGTAAAACATTATTGTCCACCCTTTCTTTTAACAATAAAACTGAATCCACACAAGAGCATGCTACTGAGTCGATAATATGTAAAGCATAAAACGAACAAACTGTAGGAACGTGCTCCTACAATGAACAGCCCAATTTTCAGAGTTTTCACACTGCATTTGACACACAAAGGCATGTCGATCGACGAACCGTCATTAAAGGGACAAAAGGTGGGTGTTGGTAATGGGATGACCCGGAAGTAGTCGTCTGAAGCACAATTCGTAGCTTGTGTAGTGTTATCGAATGTCAATAGTACTATAGGATAACAATCAAATTAACAATTCTAATGTAAGCATTTTTAAGTGTTCTTAACGTATGATTAAGATTATGATCTGTGTGCTAATCCTTTCTCAGTCCCGAGACGGTTTTTTTTTTCCTTTCGCCAAATAACAAGCCTTACAATATTGACAAGTATGTATAAATAGTTTAGTCACTGTTATATATTACTCATGATAAATTCTTAATATATAAGTATATGTATATCAGTCTTCAGGTTACCGTAGTACAGGCTCTGTCTAGTTGGGTACATAAATATCTTGTTTAGGTGATGTCCCATAGCTATATTAGATATTATTATTTAGATCTATTATTATTAGATTATTGGCCTCGGTCTCAGGCCCATACGAGACCGTTAACCCGGCCCCAGGAAGGGCAGAGTGACCTTCTCTGCCTTTCACTGGGGTAACTCCCGTCCGGCGCGTCCACGTCACGGGGCTGGACACAGCTCTCTTCAGTAGGCCGGAGTGAGACGATGACCGAGTTCGGATGGGGACCCAGCTCTATGGGGTATAGCATAGAACCCTTGCCCAGGGTTACGGGTGAAGACCTCAACGGTGGAGAGGGCGGAGACAGCAGCTGTCAGTACGGTCAAACCAGCGGAGGAGGCAAGCCACAGAGGGCGTAGTACCTGGACCCTGATGGAGGGCAGCGGTAGCCATCAGTACCAAAGTGAAGCGCAAGGATGTGGATTCTGAACCGATTCACCTATGGACTATTATAGCCACTGAGGTTATAATACCGCGATGTAGAAAGCAAGGGGAAACTACTACATTAATTATCCCATGAGAATTGTAATGATGGATACACAAATATGCAGAATGAGTCTGCCTGGCGATCCGCGTAGCGACCGGCGCCCCGCGCTTTCCGGGGCTGGGGGTGTGAAATGGACTACCGGCCATGAGGATGCAGGCAACCAGGTATCCCATGGAAAATATGCTACTGGAAGAAGCTTCAAATTAAGAAGACACTATCGCTTCGGTACCTGGAACGTCAGAGGTCTCCTTGAAGACAGGAAGCTTCCTATTTTAGAACGAGAACTTGAGCGATGCAATCTAACTATTACCGGATTAAGCGAGACACACTGGAAAGGTAGCGGCCATTTTGACGCAGAGAAACACACATTCTATTTTTCTGGAAATGATAAGAGCAGTTTCTCTGGAGTAGCCATCGCAATTCCTAAACTATGGAGTGGCGCTGTACTAGGCTACAATCCTATTAGTGATAGAATCATGTCAATAAAACTCAGCGCATCACCGACCCCACTGAACATCATGCAGGTATATGCTCCCACGGGGACTGCCAGCGATGAGTCAGTTGAAGAATTCTACAGTCAACTTGAGTCTTCTATGGCTGACATACCTAAAAGAGAGCTATTGCTCATCATTGGAGATTTTAACGCCAAAGTGGGGGCAACTACAATGGATGTTGGCATCCGAGACATCGTTGGAAACTTTGGCCTTGGCATTAGAAATAAAAGAGGAGAACGCCTGATAGAATTTGCGGCTAATAACAACCTGACCATCATGAATACTACATTCAAACATCACCCGAGGCGCTTATATACCTGGACATCCCCTGGCGACAGATGTCGTAACCAGATTGATTACATCTTAGTCAGATCGAGATGGAGAAGTTCGGTTACCAATACACTTACCTTACCTGGTGCCGACTGTGAATCCGATCACCAACTACTGATCGGTAATTTAAAGCTAAAACTTCAAAAAGCTAGGGTTACAAAAACACCCAGACGAATGCAAGTAATGGATCAGAACTCTCTCACCACATCAATAGAGAGTAAACATTCTATCTGGCGGGCAGAAATCGGGAACAAAGATCCCAACTCTTTATGGATTTCTGCAAAGAAATGCATAGTGGATGCAGTAACAGAATCGCAACCAAGAAAAATCACAGCTAAAAGGCAGCACTGGATGACACCAGACACATGGCAATTAATTGAAGAACGCAGAACGCTGAAAGCGAGTGGTGTCAGTGCTGTTGAAATAAATGCCAAAAAAACTGCAATACAAGCTGCCTGTAGACGGGACCGCAACAGCGCCTTGGCAAAGGTATGTGAAGAATTGGAACAACATTCTGAAAAACTGCAAACCAAAGACCTCCACGATAAGGTGCGACTCATAACACGTCAATTCAAACCTAAGACATGGGCAATAGAAAACACCGCTGGCGTAACGGTCACTGAGATAAAAGACATAGTATGTATTTGGAAGGAATATTGCAAATAACTCTTCTCAAATAACTCCACAGTAAGTAACACATGTACATTAGATCAAATCAGTGACAAGGAACCTAATATCTTACGGGACGAAGTACGTGCGGCAATTCGACATCTAAAAAGCAATAAAGCCATAGGAGGAGACGAGATCCCTATAGAGATTTTTAAGGCTATGGGAGAGACTGGGGTGGATTTCTTGTACAATATCTGCTGCAAGATATGGGAAACCGGAATATGGCCAGATGACTGGTCTCAATCAATATTCATACCCTTGCACAAGAAAGGTTCCACAAAAAAATGCAACAACTACAGGTTAATCTCACTTATATCACATGCAAGTAAAGTGTTGCTTCACATACTAAACACCAGACTGCAGGCCTATCTCGCTCGGCATATTGCACCTGAACAAGCCGGATTTGTGAAAGGAAGAGGAACACGCGAACAGATACTCATACTGCGGCAAATCATCGAGAAGGCCAGAGAATTCAACACGCCTATTTTCATTTGCTTTGTTGACTTCCGTAAGGCATTTGATACTGTTATCTGGGAACGTCTTTGGAAAGTCCTGTTGGAAATGGGGGTACCACATCATCTAGTATTCCTTTTCAAACGACTTTACGAGGATGGCACAGCAGCGGTACGAGTAGATGATGTTTTCTCAGACAAATTTAAAACTGAGTCCGGTGTTCGACAGGGATGTATACTGTCGCCACAGCTCTTCAACACCTACACAGAATACATAATGCAGATTGTCCTGGATGGGTGGAATAAGGGTATCTCGATGGGGGGACGCGTGATTAATAACTTGCGATACGCTGATGATACCACACTTCTTGCACAAACAAAAGAAGACTTGGAAGAGCTTCTGACTCGTCTGGAAACAACTAGTCTCCAATTCGGACTTGCCCTTAATAGAGACAAGACAAAAGTAATGGTAGTAGATCGAGCAGGACACAACACTACAAGAGTACTGAGTGTAGCAAACTGCGAAGTGGTGCAAAGCTACATCTACCTCGGCACTACCATTTCCAACTCTGGAGGATGCGAAGACGAGATCAGGCGACGTTGTGCTATCACGAGGTCAGCAGTAGAACGACTGGGAAAGATTTGGAAGGACAGGCGTATAACCAAGAAAACAAAGGTTCGTCTAATGAAGTGTCTCGTCTTTCCAATCTTTCTCTACGGAGCCGAAACATGGTCTCTGAAACTGCAAGATCGCCGGAAAATCGATGCGCTGGAGATGTGGTGTTGGAGGCGGCTGTTGAAAATACCGTGGACAGCGTTCCGCACCAATAACTCTATCCTCAAAGAGCTTCATATACGAGATAGACTATCGTCGATTGTGCAGTTGCGAATACTGAAGTTCTTTGGGCATATCTCCAGAAACATGAACTCGATAGAGAGGCTTGTGGTACAGGGCCCAGTAAAAGGCAAGCGTAGCCCTGGTCGGTCACCAACTCGCTGGACTGACTCCATCAAAAATGCCACGCAGTCTACCATGGTGCAGTGTACTCGCAATGCAACCAGCCGCCAGAAATGGAGAAACATTGCGAGACGAGCGGCAGCCCTGGGAAGAGACGAAGACAACAGCGAGGAGCCTTGAAGTGCCATCACCGCAATCACGACCACTCTGCCAAGAGTGCACGACTAAGAAGAAGATTTAGAAACCTTTTTTTATTTTATTGTATCATATTTTTCAGCATCATTTAATTACACACGTTGCAGTTCCTGGAAATGTATTATTTTTGTCTTTATTTTTTGTCATTATTTTTTCACGTGATCATTTGATCCAGAAAAAATATAAGAAATATCGCAAATTTTTAGTGGAACGGCTACGAATACTTGCTATTGTCAAACTCGAATGATAATGAGAATTGAACTCAATTCAAGTTAGTAATTAGGTACCTACATAATATTTGCGGGTCAGGCTCTTGAGGAGATTTCTGTGTGTAGGTGTGTATTGTGTATGTGTGTGATGGTTTATACATTCAAACACCATCACACTCACATACATTCAAGTATATTTTAAATAAGAAGTTTGAGAGATAAAAAAGAGTATTTAATTGAACTTGAGATTATCTCTGAGAATTAACTTAAATCTAGAGAATGAGGCAATTGGAATCACGCCAATGAGCGCTAATGAGTAGCCAAAGCGATAAAGTACGGATATAACTTTATAAACTTGCCTTTTCAATGGACTATCTAAATGTTAATTGACTTTGAATAATATTTTGATGTTTTATTGGGAACTCAGCTCTCGAACTATTTGTAGGATTTTTGGCATATGAAATCGAATAGCGGGTTCAATTTTGACAGTTTTATTTAATCGGGCAGACTTGGGGTGGAAGTCTCTACATAGATAGCGGTCACTTTACAACTGATATCGGTCGGTAAATCGACACAGACTGGAAATTTACCTTAGCTGCAGCCATTCTCGTAACGGACCGCGCTAACGTAAAATCCTAGACTGTGGCGATTTAACAACTGTCGATTGTTACGATTGCTTACTCGTGTCCTCGTGTTAAAATGTAGATAATTCCGCCCCTGAGCACTTCGAGCACTATCTCGAAGTGAACTAAACGTACTTGTATGTATCCATTAGTGTACGGAAGCGCTGTAATGTAACGTAGAATATCAAGAACGGATCAACGTCTGGGACACCTCGAGAAGATATCCAAACCTCTATAACAAACAATCTAAATCCATGAGAAAGTTTAAAAAATAACAAGTCTTTCTGTTGGAGGAGAGACTAAAATACAAAATTTACTTAACACAAACTCTGTCCCTCCGAATAAATTCCCTTCAAAATGTTTATTCACAAAAAGTATCACTAAGATTTCGAGATAAAGAAAAGTTCGTTGAAATATCATAACTTTGGAAATGTTGTGAAAATTTGGCTCATGATGAGGTGCCTCATTTACATAACGTCAGCGACATAACTTGCCTACTCGAGAATGTCATACCTATTTGATTCTCTTCGGAGCATGCCAGCTTACACCGTTGCGGGTAAATTTATTGTAGGCGAAACTCAAAATGACTGGATATTGTATGAGTAGTATGGGTATAAAAATCAGACCAAATATAATTTTTGGTCTTTTAACGGAAATATTTAAATACTTATTTTTTAATGACTACATTTATATTGTGTTTGTGGTATAAACACGGAAGTTTGTATGTATTAATGTTTGTTACCTACTCTTTAACGCTGAACCAATTTTGATGAAATTTGGTATGGATGTACCTAATATTATGTAATGATGGGTTAACACATAGGGTACTTTTCATCATCATCATAGCCCATCAACACTCGGGTGCAGCTAGTCTATTTATATATATTATTGACAATTAGAACGACATTATTTTTATATTTTTTAGTTAGAACTGTTATAAGTTATTATAAAAACATGACGGTTTTTTACACCGTTTGTGTAGCTAGTTAGCTTAGTAGTGAACCTGTCTTCGAAACAAGGGGTCCCAGGTTCGATAACTGGCTGGGAAAAAATGTGTACGATGAGCGGAGATGTTTGTACTTGGGTTTTGGATGTTAGTGATTTGTTAATGTGCGTGCCTCCCGCGACACAGGGAATAATGCTATGAGTGTGTGAACGTTTAATAATTTCAATAATAAATTACAGTAGATAGCCATTCATTCGTATAGAATAGGTACGTGTCAAAAATATATCTGGAGCTTTTAACAGTAAATATGAAGCACTAGCTACTGCCCTCGACATCGTTCGCGTAGTAGTTCGCTGCCATATTTTCTTGGTTTATCTTAATATGAACCTTCTCCTGATAATAATTAACACAACAAAAAATAATTTGCGAGATTGTTCCATCCGTTCTCAAGTTATAGCGTGACTAGTAAGATATAGTTTGATAAATCAATGAGGGCTATTATGTATCACAGTTGCTTAAAAATGTTAGGAAATTGAAATCTTGAAAAATGGCGGCTCTATGTCATGTCAGCTTTTGTCATCAACTTTTTAGCAGTTTTGTTTACTGAAGTTCTCAAAACTGACATAGAGCCGACACTTTTCAAGATTTAAATCAACATTTTTTTTATAATAGCCCTGTAGGAATAACAAGGGTTCATTTTTATATATATAGATTTTAGAATGGGTGCTCCGTCTCCCTCACTGTTTGTTTTATTAGTTTTGTATTAATTTGTTCCTTTTGGATTAAATTAACTTTCAACCCTTTTTTGTCACGGGGAAATCCTTTATGGATACCACCTACTACTAACGAGGGAAAGATTTCGCACACGACCGCGAACCCGCCACGGCTGTCCGTTGCCGGACCCTTCTCCTCGCGGCACACCAGAACACAAGGCGCGCCGCAACTGCCTCAGAGAACAAACCCGCCAACAATGGGCACCAGACTTCCCCCCGTCTGGACGCCCGTGGTCCCCCCTTTGCGGTGGGTCGGATACGTAGCCCCACCGCCTGCTACGTCAGCCACAGGGGATAACCGACTCTCCCTCCCCCCCGCGACCCCACCTCTTTGAGCCTGCACCAAAGCGCCTGGGCCCCACCTCCTCGAGTCTGCGCCAAAGCGCCCGTACCCCGCCACTCCTATGTGGCCTTGGCGGCCAAAGCCCATAGGAGCGGCCCCGCCAGAGCCTGCCAGCGCACCCCAACGCCAGCGCGGCCCCTGGGTTCCTCTTAGCCTCGCCGTGGTGATCCAAGCCACGGCTACTGAGCCCCCCGCCACGTCAATGCCATCTATGCGTCAGATTTGTCTTAAAGTAAACCGTTAGTATATTATGACAATACAAGGATATTTTTTAATTTATTTGTTGAATTTGTACCATTATGTTCTATGCGTATCTTGAAATTTTCAATTTTACGCCCGGTAGTCCAACATTAAACGTCTTATAGCTCAAAAAGTATGGACATTAGAAAAAAAGTTTGAAACAAAATGTTATGTTTTATATGTATATATTTCTTTGTTTTTTTTTATATATTTTATGTTATGGTTTATATAATATTGTGCGTGTCCGAATACATATATTCCATTTCATTTCATGAGATGCGTGCTGTAAAAGTGCGCGTATAGACTGCTTCTGCTTGATAAAAGGCGCAGACCCATTCTGATGATTGGCTCAAAAGCTATGTGCCATTGTATAAGAGAATGGTACCGTCGCGAAATAGCACGATGCGAATTCATGAAAGTGCCTGGTCAATTATTAAGAGCAATGAACAGTCAAGGTTAAACATTTAAATAGGCACTTTTTAGTGTTTACCACTTTAAATAACGTCATTTAGTATGGCTCAGGACAGTTTTCTAAAAATAACGGCAAAGAATAATGCAACAGAAAAGTGCCATGTAATTTTCTACGTCTAAAATATTAAAACTACAATACATTTCCAGCCAGCTCATAAATGATAGCATATATCATTGAGAGACGTCAGTGCACTGCAGAGGCATTCCAAATCCGACAGCATAACGTGTAGAATCCTGCACCGTGGCTTGTGCCAAAGATAAGCTGCCACGCCATTTCCAACCTGCCATCATTTCACACTCACTAAAATACTTTGCTGACTGCCACTGCACAGTAAACTGCGTCGGGGGAATCCACGGCGAGATTAAAACAGCCAGCTGCGCGCTCAGCGCTAGATAATTAGTTATTGTAGATATTTTATTTATGAGCTGCCCTGCTGAGCTATGATGAAATAACATAATATTATTTTCATCGTGCTAGTTGCGGGAACAAAGTTAGAGTTTATTTAAATTTAAATGCAAGCTATCTTTAGTTTATTCTAGTTCAAAGCCAAAGTAAAATTTATCTTTTTAGTTTTATTTACACCTTACATAAAATATATCAACATAACATATACCTACCTAAAGTTGTATGGTTTATACAATTTTGATTTGTTAAGTATATACAAAAGTGACTGATTCAATCTAATTACTCCGAATTAGTTATGGTTGTGTGAATCTTATTTTTTTTTCAACCTATTTCCAAAAAAAGAGGTGGTTCTCACTTCATGTTTTGTGTGTACTTACCTCATTTTTTTCCAAGCGAACCGATGTTGTTTTTTTTTTAATTAACGCTGATGTTTATGCGGTTCCATTTAAAATCATAGTCTGACCACCAGTCGTTATTTTTTAATAATAATTTATCATCAACTTAATAGAATGGAATTTGGTTTTAAATTTATTAACTATACAAATGAAATATATTTCAGCCCAAGGTTAATACACAGACTACTTTTAGTCCCAAAAAATGGTGTGGAATTTGAAACGCGATGTGTAACTATAAATATTAATTATTATATGTAAAAAAATGTGTGCTTTCATACAAGCCTGCCCTTCATAGTTTATACTGACAGATATTAGTTCTTTGATGTAAAGCCGCCCTACATGTTCATACTGACCAGAGGCGCTATCACAAATAATTTATAAAAACTACGCATATCGTAAAGTAATTAAAGTTCCTATATACTTTAAGCTACCAGTAATTATATAATGAATAAATGTAGGTATTATTGTTATTATTAATGTATAAGTGAGTCTTATGGTACAAGCTGCGAGTACCTTTTAGTTATGTGTAACTTATAGGTAGGCATTTTGCACTTTTTGTAGGACTATGTAGGTATGTAAGTTCAGTTTTGTTCTTTTATTTAGTTACATCTAATCGGATTACCAGTCTTTTCTTCAAATAATTCGTGATTACGTTACGATGAGTAATAAAAACACAGACTTGAATATTTACATACCTTTACCCTAATTTACCACACAACACATAGATGTCTCCAGCTAAAGCACAAAGAAGCTTAGCAAACATTACTCAATCCCGTTTCGAACACCAATAAGAAACGTTGATTTTGCTATGTCGTAGTATTCACTGACGCTGATAGATGAAATATGCTAACCGTGAAAAATGACAACCTGAGGGCCGATTCCACTACCTAAATTTTGTTCCAACTACAATTGAACCATAGCTAAATGATGGCTTTTATACGTTTTCTTATTCTGCTATTCAGTCCAGTTACAGTTATGTTTCTATTAATGCAATAGCTCTTCAAAACTTTATATTCTGCTAACTCGATAGATCATGAACGCGACGCTAACTCATACCTGTATATATATATATATATATATATATATATATATATATAAATATATATCTTAAAGCGTTTTTATATACAATATTTAGTAGCGTTTAAGATGAGTTACGATCCAATTTGTCGGTATATGCTTTATAGCTTTTTTGGTATAAGTATATACCTAATTATCGAACGACAATGGGAGTTGAAGTGTAGTTTCAGAAGGATAGAATGTTGTACGTTGTAAAATAGTAGAATTGGCTTGCTGATAATACAAAAGTACTGCCTAGGCAGCGTGCGGTTCCGTGACATGACGTTTTTGGGATTACGGGGCCTTTGAAACCCGTGCAAATCAAATAAGACCGCATTTCCATATGTGACAACTACTGATAACATGAGAATTTGAGCGCATGTATACCGATGTAGTTATGTTTTCTCTCGTTTGTTACCTGTTTTGTTACGTCTACTGCGGAAATTGCACGAGTGTTACTGTAATAATATGTTATATAAAGAGCTTAACAACCTATATGTGCTTGTTATATTGCATTTATTATTCAAGCAAAGAGTTTTCTTACACACTACTGATTTGCGGCAGATTATTTGTTACGATGGACTGTTGACCGACTCGCTACTAGCCAACTACCTAGAAAGTCGAGTTTTACTTGCCTCTTACAATTCGCTTCAGGACAGTCAAGATATATTTTTATCATGTGTATACTGTTTTCCACATTTTTCTTAATAAGTTCTGATAATATAGTATTATCTATCTGTTTACTACATTTGCTTTGCCCTCACGTTATCTGTGGGCAGTGCTATATTTTTAAGAACAAACTGTGTCAGTTGTTTAAGTTTCCATGAGTATAATGCTGTATAATTCATATTTCATAATCATTGAAACAAAAACTTTCCCAGTAAACTCAATATTAACGGCACCGTGGGCGTATCGCAGGCCTTCATAGTCTTAAAGTACAAACTCAAGTTCAACTAAACTCGGTTCAAACCACACTTTACAGATCCATTAAAGCGTCAACCGGAAAATGCCAGCAGTAGCTATTTTAAGATTTGGAGGAGTCCCATTAATTCAAGTGTCTGGACAGTGGCTCGACAATTTCTCGCTAAATCCATTATAATGGGCCGCTTTGTGATTTTTGCTCTCCGGCCATCGTTCCGCAGTCGCCAGTCGGCCACCAATCCAAAACTAATTACCGACTCAAGTGCAACGCCCAACTTCAACAAATTTATCTTTCGAAAATTATTTCCTTTGCGTTTTACAGATTGCCTTTTGCTATGATTTAAATGTTTGTTTTATAATGTGCCTACCTAACTACCTAGATATGTAGAATTAAAGAAGGTGGACAAAACAACAAGTCAAACTTAAATGGGGCAGTTGGAAGCGGAAGATTTCGGTGCACGCGTTGTGAACAAATTGGAGCAAAAGTCAGCATTATAAAAATAATAGAGGCTGGCTTGGTCGCAAAGTGGCAAACGAAAAATTAGTAAATATAGATATAATTAGGGGAACAATTAGAAATTAACAATAAGAACAATTGAACAATTAGAGGTTTTTCATAACTTCAAATAGGCTAGCGTTTGATTACTATTGCGCTGAATAATTATTATGTATCAATTGATTGTTTTTAATGTTATCGCAGTGATTGCACAGTCAAATAGACGGTTCATCAAATATGCATGTAGAAACAATCAAACATGAATCTGTCTATAATTGGTTCAACATCAACTATTGTGTACACATATGGGTATATATTAAATAACTTCTAAAAGTAGTTTATTTTAATTATAATACTTATAGTATCTCACGCTCGCACGCTCTTAAAAACTTAGTAGATATACTTACACGTGATTTCAAAAGATGCTTTCTGGAGCGAGTTCAGCATGCCATTTGTAGGTCGATTAGAGCATTCAAGTTAAGAATAACGTCCAACATAAGCCCCACAGGTGAAACCAAATTGGCACTACTGTACTAGTCATTCAATTTCATGGACCCCCAAAATTCTAGGGTTGGTGGCGGAAATAATTATAGAAGAGTTTACATGAAATATATTTATTTGGTATTTAAACGGCAAATATCTCTTATAGTATTTTAGTCAAACAACAGTCAGACAACACTCGGAATCGACGGTTTTATGTGCACTCCGAAACACTGAAGTGAAAAGTGAAAACGCCACTAGTGTTGCCAACGTCACTCATGCAAATAGTGACCGCAAACAGGACAGCTTTATTTGAACAACGTCTAGCCAAGTTCCTATACGAGAACGCATCGTAACTGTGTTTCTAATAAAGTGAATATGTAAATAGAGAATTACCAATATCCTGGATAAATGAAAATAGCTTGAACGTCGTCGAGACTTCGTTCAAGCTATTGCTAGACGCTACAATATATTTATAGCCAAGTTCCTATACGAGAACGCATCAAAACTGTGTTTCTAACAAAGTGCACATGTAAATAGAGAATTACCAATATGCTGGATAAATGAAATAGTTTCAACGTAGTCGAGACTTCGTTCAAGCTCTTGCTGAACGCTAAAAATATTAGGAAATTACAATCACATTTGCATAAAGAGCGTGGTAGATTAAGAGTTTATTTTACAGTTGTATGATAATAGGAATTTCAATCTCATTTGTCTAATTCGAATAATGTTTCCCGTAGACACTACGTTGTAATGAAATTGTGATTCGTATGCGAAGCGCGCGGCCGGAAGTCGCAACTGAATTAAAACTTGCCCCCATCTTGGCACATGCCTTTAGGAATCGATTGGAAATTGTCTTTTTAACAAGCTTTTTTAGTTCAACAAACACGTAAAATTTACGTCAAGTGTCCGGTTAAAGCATTGTGTTTGATAATTAGCAGCTTTGAGTTTTAAATGTATATTAAATATTTGTGTTAACGTTTTTAAACCCGATTTCTAGATCAGGAAAAGTTAAGGTGATCTTAGTGAAGGGTATGTGTATGACAAACGTTTTATTATTAAAAACAAACCACATTTTTTAATATTACTTCTAGATTAATAATTAACAATTAATTTTTAATATTACTCTTGAGGATGTATAAATTTAGCTTTTAAACCACACCCTTTCAGAAAGTGTCTCTTTACTCATTCATAAACGGGTTACAAAGTTCGTCATTTCTCACTTATAAATGAGTGGCGGAAAAAGTTATATGGAATTTCATTTCAGCGCTCCGTAGCAAGGTAGAAATGATGAATGAAAATCCATTTCTGCCCTGGTAGCGTTCTTTTGTTTTTAGCAGCGAACATAAAAACAATATAAACGTCTCATCTTAAAAAGGTTTTATCCAATACTTAGAAAAAAGTGGTAATTTATATTTTATTGTACTCGATTTTCAATGAAAGGAGGCTAGTAATCTTTGTCTGCACTACGAGAAAAAAAAACATGATGGCCATTTGTTATGTATTGTTAAATTTAGTATTTTAATTAATTGATAATTTAAAAGTCGGTTTTTAATTATTCTAAATAATTTTTCAAAATGTCATCTGATAGTGAAAGTGACGATTTTATAATAAAAAAAGATGTTTTTGGTTTCGTACAAAATGCTCCACACAACAATTATTTTTACTCGTACTAATGAACTGGTAACTATTTCATTTTCCTCGTAAGTGTAGTACGAAGCATTATGTATCACTCGGGAGAGAATTCTATTTTTGTTCTCGAGTTTCCTTTAAACATACTCTCGAACAGAAATAGATCGTTTTCTCCCCACGGTATACATTGTACTGATGAAGCGAACATCCTGTTGCCCTACAACTAATTTAATAATAATAACAATACCACAGCTTTCTGGCGAGACGTCGGTGAGTGGCGACACCGCGGACCCTGATTCTCCCTGGGGCTAAATGAGACCTCTGACCTTAATTGCCGTCTGGGGGTAGAGATGCAAGAGCAAGTAACAAAAAGCTCCAAGGATGGAAGTGTTAAAGGGCATAACGCCGGTAGTAGCGCTCAAGTGAAACCGCATCACACCTCTCGACACCCTTTAGCCATCCACACCAACGTTGCCCCTTTTGTCACCATTGATGGTGGCTCTTATGGGGGGCCCGTTTAGTGGGCGGCAAGTCACCTCTTGAGACTGAAATTGACAAGTGCTGTAATTTCGTCCATAGCCTACTATCGCCCTTATCACTAATAAGTTCATACCAATAGCCTGGCCATTTTACCCATTCTTGTAATAGTTATAAGTACCATGTTACTCTTCATCCAACATTTTTTCTGTTTTTTATACTCCTTTGTATTTGTATACCAAACAGGCCTCTAAGTGTTGGCTACAGCCCCACTTATGTCTTTGTAAAGGACTGGATGAAATCCGTGAAATAAATGAAATAATAATAAATCTTTATTTTAATCTATGTAGTATGCTAATAATGAATAAACTAGGTACTACTTTTCTAGGTTATTGGGTTGTAGTATGTACCAATATATATTAGTAGGGTAGTGACTTTATGACAGATTTATTTATGTGACTGTGACCTGACTGCCGACTTAAATAAAAGTCTCACTTCACTGCAGTGATGTACAAACGTCGGCGTCCACTTATAAAGGAAAAAAATACACTTACGAGTATAATATTTTCAATGATAGATGAAGAGACAAATCAATCATGTTTAGATTCCTAGTAATAAATATATTTTAGTCTATGATGGTTAGTACCTACTGGATCTACAACAATAAAATTGCGATGATTTTGTGCTGACCCAGCAAAGACTGCTTGGTTACCAATCTTATTTGCCTTACTCTATTTATCTCTAACGGAAGCGACATCAATGATATCAATCTAATAGCTCTAAGTCGACGAGGAAAAGAAATTTAAGTAAATATAGAACACGATAGGCACATTCCACAAAGTAATTTATTATTTAGTTCAACTTATGAGTAGGCACTAGTTCCAACTTGTTAGTACAGACTGTTGCTCGTTAACAGCCAGTATCGGGTAGCTAAATTATTATCAAATGCAATTTCTTGCTGCTTTTTATACTTTTGAAAGAATAGCAGCCTTAACACGGCGATGTATTTTGCTGTGCAGTACCCAAGCTATAGCGTTGTCTTGCAAAATATCCATAGTGTTGAATTCAGTTTTTTATGATTGTTCAGATAAAAATAAATATTTTATTTTTATAGTGGAAGTCTGTTACGCGTACTAATATATTAATTCTATTATTTTCAAAGCTAATGTACTATAAAAAGAACGATTATATATATATAGCTATGCCTATTATAAAACTAGCTGCGTTCAGTGGTTTCACCCGTATGGTGATAGATGATGATGATGAATCAAAATATATAGCCTATGTTCTATATAATATATTGTTCTATATATATATCCTATATATATAAGGGATAATGTAGGATTTAGGATTCTAATGATGAAAGAATTTTTCAAATCGGTCAAGGAGTTTCGAAGCCTATTGGATTCAAACAAACAAACAAATCTTTTCCCTTTTATAATATTATATATTTTAAAATAAAACAAGCTTATCAAAGCAATTCGGGTTTCGAAAATTATTGTATTAGTAAATGGTATATATAACTTTAAGTTCACGACAGCCAAGCCATTCAACCTGGAGAAGATTTTGGTCGCGGGGATAATGCTATGACAATAGTGATTGCTATTGGATCAACTAACCATTATACAGGATCTGAAACATTCCAGTTAAACCTGGAGAACCAATTCGCTGCCGTGGAAACCACCACAGACGTAAACCAGAACCTCGAAAATGTGACTCGGGTCCTCAGGGAAGAAGGTACGAGATTTTGTTACATGCAGCGTAAGGGCAAGAAGTCCAAGCTTTCAGAAGAGACTTTGGGGCTAATGAAGGAACGACGTGAAAACCCACCCATCACTTCGTCAGAAAAGCGGACTCTAAACCGAGAGATCAACAAGAACGTACGACACGACCTCCGGTGCTTCAATACTCTTTCGATCGAAAGAGCGATCGAGCAGAATCGGGGGTCAAAGGTGTTCGTACCATCTCTTGGAAGAAGCTACCTGACGAAGTTGACCACAGCTAGTGGAGAAGTCGTTGCTTCGAAGCCAGCAGTCCTTTCGGAAGTGGAGGACTTTTATGGCCGATTATACGCATCGCATGCATCTCGACCTGATCCCGAAAATGATCCTAGAGCCACGTAAACACGCCATTTCACCGAAGACTTGCCAGAAGTCAGTATTGGCGAAATCGAGATCGCTCTTGGACAGCTTAAAAATAGAAAAGCCCCTGGAGAGGATGGCGTTACAACAGAGCTACTAAAAGCAGGAGGTAAACCCGTACTGAGGGAGCTCCAGAAGCTTTTTAACGCTGTCCTGTTCGAAGGGAGAAAGAGAACTGGGAGAGGGAGAACTCCAGAGGCGTGGAGTAGGAGTGTGCTGGGTTTCGGAGCGGATACGGCACCATAGACCACATTCACACAGTGCGGCAGATAATACAGAAGACCGAAGAGTTTAATCAGCCCCTGTGCCTAGCATTCGTGGACTATGAGAAGGCCTTTGACTCGGTTGAAATCTGGTCTGTTCTGGAGTCCCTGCAGCGTTGCCAGATAGATTGGCGATAAATCCAAGTGATGAGATGTCTTTACGAAACCGCCACCATGTCCGTCCACGTACAGAATCAGCAAACAAGTCCTATACGTTATTTCCCCGAAATTGTTTTCAAATGCAATGGAGGATATGTTCAAGACGCTGAACTGGAAAGGACGTGACATTAATATCAATGGCGAATACATCTCTCACTTGCGATTTGCTGACGATATCGTCATCGTGGCAGAGACGCTGCAGGACCTGCAACAGATGCTGAATGACCTGGCTGACTCTTCTATACGCATCGGCCTACGGATGAACTTGGACAAAACCAAGGTCATGTTCAACGAACATGTTCTACCGGAACCGATTGCGATACACGGCGCCGTTCTCGAAGTTGTTCAAAAATATGTGTACCTCGGGCAGATTTTGCAGTTGGGAAAAAACAACTTTGAGAACGAGGTGAATAGAAGAATTCGGCTGGGCTGGGCAGCATTTGGGAAGCTACGTCGAGTCCTTACTTCGTCGATTCCACAGTGCCTGAAGACGAAAGTCTTAAATCAGTGCGTCCTACCCGTCATGACATACGGAGCCGAAACGTGGACACTGACGGCTCGAATGGTCCACAAGCTCAAGGTCGCTCAGCAGGCTATGGAAAGGGCTATGCTCGGTGTTTCTCTGAGGGATCGCATCAGAAATGAAGTGATCCGTCAGAGAACCAAGGTCATCGACATAGCCCACCGGATCAGCAAGCTGAAGTGGCAGTGGGCTGGCCATATTAGCCGTAGAACCGACAACCGTTGGGGTAAACGAGTTCTAGAGTGGAAACCGCGTCTCGGCAAACGTAGTGTAGGACGTCCTGGAGCACGGCGGAGTGACGATCTGCGCAAGACGGCTGGCAAAAACTGGATGCGAGAAGCCCAAGATAGACCTAAGTGGCGTGCAATTGGAGAGGCATATGTCCAGCAGTGGACTGCTACAGGCTGATGATGATGATGAACCATTATACATATGATTTAGTAGGATAATGCGGTCAGCATTCAGTACACTTAATAGCAATTAATATAATTTTTATAGACTTTTTCATTGCAATTCTGTACAGCCACTACTAACACGCAAGCCACAGTAGATATGTACTAATTTTGTAGGTATGGTGTCATGAACAAACTCTAAAGTTGCTGAAGCTGAAGTTGCGGGTTTTGATGTGATATAAAGCAGTACAGAACTCTTTGCGAACAAGTTCGTCTGGGGTAGTACTGCCACTATACTTTTTTCTACCGTGAAGCAGTAATGTTCGCAATACTGTGTTTTGGTTTGAAGGTATAATTGCTGGCGAAATTATACTGACACATGAGACTTAACAACTTAATATCTCAGGGTTACGGGCGCAGTGCACATCGTCACTTGTGAGGAAATGCATCTGTTCTAGATAGAGGTATTGTGCTTGTACCGTTTCCTAATAATAATAAAATAAAGTTAATTTCACACTAGGATAAATTTTCTGTGAAATTTTGTTGCATTACAATATAAATACTGAAGAAAAAAATATACGTTGAAATCATCTAGCTCGTTCACTGCCTTGCAAGGTACCGTTGTGCCGTCACCGACCCATTATAAATTGAAATAAGCCTGATTTATGCCGGCACTGAAAACTAATAGCTTTAATAAGTCTCACTGCCTTTTAATTCAATAAAAGAGAATAGTGATTAGAGCCAATTTAGAATGCAGCCAACGCTGAGTCGAGGGGTTTTAATTATAGGAAACGCCTCACTATGAGAATTAGGAAATTGTCACACTTAATGTCCCTCCATACTTTGATTAGACTGAGGTACCGTCTCATTGGAGGTACCTACCAACTTACTTGCATAAGGGTTCCGTAAGAGAATACGGTGTCCTATTGCTAATCCTACGCTAACCATCTGCATGTCTGTCTAAAATGGGCCAGTAGGTGTACCATGAGTTTACAACAATGTCACCAATCGATGCTCACTATCGACTGCCGCGAAAAAATGTATGAAAAAAATAACAGTGCTACCTCGTGGTCAATTGTAGAACTGAAATTGACAGCGAATACACCAATCACAAGCTTAATAGCGAGATCGAGTATCGACTATAGATATCATTTATGTTGCCAAATCGTGGTAGAGGTACTGGTATAATTTGCGGAAGTGTAACATAATCGTATTGTACGTATAGTAGTAATTTATGATTTTGTGCTAGCTAGGCCCTATGTACCTATGTACTACTGGAAGAAAACTTAATTGCCCTTCTTGATCATCAATCAAGTTTTCTTCTAGTAGGTAGAGCTACTTTAAACGGGTTTATTATAATAATTATGTTTTAATAATTAAGTTTAGTACATTTGTTTCGAGTATCATCTATAATAGTAGTTTATGCAACTGTCATATAACAGAGGGTATTAAAACATGAGTGTAGTTTTTTGAAACGAGCCGCAGACGAGGTTTAAAATAAGATTAGGTACACGAGTGTTTTAATACCTAATTATATGCAATTGCATACACTACTTTATTTGATCTCATGACATTTTTGCTACCTACTAAAGTTTTATCTAACAAAATATTACTTAAATTCGTATGTACGAAATAGCGCTAAAATGGCGTCTTCTTCTTTTCTAACCACAATTTTGCCAATATCAGTGGAAAAAGTCTGTTATTGGCGTAGACAGAGAAACCAATAGACCCAATAACGATACCTTTATCACTTACACAAGAAAGAGAGTGATAATACAATTACGAATGCATAAGACAAAGACACAAATACTCTTTTTTTTGTCCCTTATTGTGTAACCGGTTTTTCAAGGTCGGCAACTTGAATTGCGAAACAAACTTTGACAGTTCGTGCCTTCATCGTGTTTGGTGTTCGAATTTTGTGTGTTATTTAGTTAAAAATCGATTTCAGCCCATTGAAAAGACGGTGAAATTATCCTAATATAGACATCGAAGTAAATATAATGGTGCGTTGTCGTGTTATTTCATGTTTAAGCGACAGTGAGAAGAAAATGGCCGGTGTGTCTTTTCACGCGTAAGTACGACTTTATTGTCCTAATCTATAGTTTCTCAGTGATGATTATTTATATATTAGCATAGAGTAACAACAAGTCGCGTTAAAACAAGGAAAATATTAGCGTAATATCGAGTTTTATCATTCAATAACCTATAAACATCAACAAGTAAGTGTTGCCAGTTTTTGTAAAAATAATACCCCGATCATCAATAAAAAAATATTTATTTGACAATATGGCGAAACTCGAAAGTGAATAAATACGAAATACCATAATAATCCAGTGTTTCGGGAAGACTTCGGCATCGAAAACATATTTTGATTTATTATTTCTCATAGTAATTTTGATTGACATAAAATTACACTTATAATTTTAGAGAACTGAACTAACTGCGAGTATTAATCATTAACCTATGTTTATCGATAGGTTTCCAGCTGATCCAGACCTACGTAATAAATGGATCGAAGCAACTGGGAGAAAAGATTGGATTCCCACAAAATATTGTAAAATATGTAGCAATCATTTCCCACAAAAACAACTTATAAAAAAGAACAAAAAGACAGTTCTGTATCCTGATGCTGTACCAATAGCGGTAAGAATTTATTAGAACATACATTCAACCATAGCTCCTAAGAAAACAGTTTCGTTGATTAAATATGATTTGCTGCCTTCAAGAATTAAATTTATTTCAACTTGTACCACATTTGGCAAAAATAAGTTTAAACGAGATTTTGTGTTGCTAGCATTAAGAAGTAGGTAAATAATTAGCAGCAAACTATTTAGACAGGTTTTTTCAAGCAGATTTTAGACTCATTTGTCATCTTTCGTTTTTATTTTAAAACATATTGTCAGACAGTAATTAGTGCATTGAAAATCACAACCTTTTGTTATTACAAACTCGTATAAATTCTGATCCAAGAGATTAACATATTCACAAAAATTAATGTGGTACTTGTGGATATGTTTTTTTATTATTTGATTGAATGTTTTAGATTTCAATACCCGAGGAGTGTGTTGATCCAGCACCGTCCACATCTACAAGTGCCAATTTTCAAGATGACACAAAAATAAAAGGCACTAAAAAGGTTATCAAAAGAAAATTGCAATTACCTGAAGAGGAAGATTCGCCAAGAAAGAAAAAACTTAAAGTGGCTTTAATGAAGAAAACTGAGGCTGTTGCAAATCTTCGAAAAAAAATACGTGCTGTCCGGCAAACAAACAGGCGTCTAATGAACCGAAATGCTAAGTTATCAGATATTATTTCAGAGCTACAATTCAAATCCTTGATATCATATGAAGATGCTGACATATTAAGCACAATTGATAGCGGTAACAAAGATATCCTTAAACGGTTTTTGGGTGTTGTTGGAAAAACTGAAAAATTTTCTCCTGCATTGAGAAAGTTTGCATTATGTTTGCATTTCATTAGTCCACGTGCTTATTCTTACGTTAGAGAACAATTTAATACTTGCCTTCCACACCCGCAAACATTGGTTAGTTGGTATCGATCAGTTGATGGTAATCCCGGATTTACCCAAGAGGCATTGCATGCAATAAAGTCAAAAGTAAATGCATCAGGTAAAAATATTCATGTGTGCCTTTCATTTGATGAAATGTCAATAAGAAAAGCTATGACTCTAGATGGTGGGGAATGTATTGGCGCAATAAATATTGGTGCCAATTTAGATGGCTATAATATTAGAATGGCTACTCAGGCTCTAGTTTTTATGGTAACAGCCCTAAACGATTCTTGGAAAATACCTGTTGGGTATTTTCTAATCGAAAGCGTTACTGCGGAACAGAAGTCACAGCTTGTAACAGATTGCATTAAGTTGTTGTATTCCTGTAACGTAAATGTTATTTCAATAACTTGTGATGGATGTCCCTCAAATTTTGCGATGGCGAAAATATTAGGCTGCAAAATAGAACATGATGTCGAAGTTAACCCTGTATTTAACATTGAAATAGAGGGTGTTAATAAAGAAGTGTGTTTCTTTCCTGATCCACCACATATGGTGAAATTAATTAGAAATCTGCTCGGCAATAAACACGTTTTAAAAACTAGGGATGATAAAATCATAAAGTGGTCATTTATAACATCTTTGCATGATTTGCAGGAACAAGAAGGTCTCCATCTAGCAAATAAATTAAGAAAAGCACATATTAACTTCGTAAAACAGATAATGAATGTTAAACTGGCAGTTCAGACGTTTAGCAATTCAGTTGCTGATTCCATTGAGTTTTGTGAAGAAAATCATTTCGAACAGTTCCAAGGGTCATCACCCACCGTTGATTTTATTAGAAAAGTAAATAATCTGTTCGATATTTTAAATAGCCGAAATATCAATGCATATGGTTATAAAAAACCTCTAAATATGAAAAATTTTGTGAATATCAATGTGTTCTTAAATGAAGTCTTCGATTATTTAAGTAGTCTTAAACTAGAAAATGGCCAAAACGTTGTTCAAAGTAATAGGAAGGTGTGTATAATCGGACTAAGGTGCTGCATTCGTGGTTTGCAATTTTTATATAAAAAACTTATCTCCAGCTCAGAGTTGATATTCTTACCTACATATAAATTAAGTCAGGATCACTTGGAATCGTTTTTTAGTGCAATTCGATCTAAAGGCGGTTTCAATAATAATCCCTCGGCGGTACAGTTTCGAGCCGCGTACAAAAGATTAGTCGTTCATGGAGAACTCAAAAACATTGATACAGGAAATTGTACATCTCTCGAAAATATAAGCATTTTAACATACACTAACTCGCGTTATGAAAAATCAATAAATGCTACTTTACCCCTTTTGGAACATTCCACTAGTTTAGAAAGCGAAAGTCCAACTGAAACCGAGTATTTTAACATTGATACTGATCATGACTACCTTGCCGATCCTTCACGACTTACAGAATTTTCTAAGCAGATAATTATATATATTTCTGATTTCATTATAACAAAAGTAGCAAAGATGGTGAAATGTGAAAATTGTTTGATGTCAATGATTAACACTGCCTCCAAAAACAGTTACAAATTAATTGTAAAAAAGGATAAAGGCGGTCTGCATTATCCTTCCGCTGATGTAATCGTCCTTTGTGAAATTGCTGAAAAAGTTTTTAGGAGCAATTTAACACAATCGGGCAGTAATCTACTTACACGAAATAATCTTTTGCTACAATTAATGAATCAATGTATTCGCCAATGTATAGGGAAAGAGTTATTTAAAGAACATGGTATTTCTTATGATCATTCTCCTCTAAATGATCATAAAGTTCTATTAATGAAAGCAATTACCATGAAATACCTACCTTCAAATTCGAATTTACAAGTACACAAAACAGCTATCGGAGCCCAAAGAAAAAGTAAGAAATTTGTACACGAAATTAACATTGTTCCGCAATCAATAATTAATTATATTTTTGTATCAACTACATTGATTATAAAGACAAAAGAAAAATCTCATATCTGGTTTTATTTAATTGATCCTAAAATATTTACCCTTTCCCTGTAACATCCAAAACGTCCGGGAGTTCGGATACTGTGGCAACATTCATCGCATACGTTGACAAACTATCTTTGTCTCAGTCGCGGTTACAGAGTACCGTTGTCTATTGGTTTCTCTGTCTACGGTTATTGGTCTATTGGCTCGGAACCAGCGTATTGCGCGCGCAGCACGCTCACCACAGATAATGTGTACTTAAATTGAATTGAAACCTCCTTGGTCGGGACACATTGTACTTTAATAATTAAAAAAATGTTTTAAAGCATTGTTTTGTTAGAAGAATAATGCTTTATTTTATTTTTAAATTTTCTTAAAGATGTATGTACTCGTAAATAAAACATGCCAATAAGAGTCTGTATTTCATTTCATAATTAGAATATTACCGAATGAGATTATAGAAACATATATATTATTTATCTAAAAAATCTCTTCATCTTGTTTCACAAGTTTTTTTTATGGGATAGTTTGGCAAACGAGCATGCGGCTCACCTGATGGTAAGTGATACCGTCACCCACGAACATCCGCAATACCAGAGGTCTCGAGAATGCGTTGCCAACCTTTGAGGAAGGAAGAGATAGAAGGGGTAAAGATAGGAGGAGGAGGGGGAAGGAGGGAATCAGGCATCCGGAACCTCTAGCAAACCGATGAAACCCAATAGCAATCTATGTTACTTCACGTCGGTGTTATGTGGGTGTGTGGCACTTCCTCGGTCGTGCCGGCTCATTCGGCTGTGGGTTACAGTATGGCACTACACCGAAGAAAACTTTAAATCAATACGTGTAAGAATTGTTTAACATAAACATGTTTCGACTAAAAAGGTATGCAATGCACCGCCTGCTACGGAGCTTCAATGAAATCTCAAGCAGAGCAAATAAAAGTATTTACTCGTAACACGGTTCTATATAGGGTTGTCAAGCTATTTCCAATTTTCTTTCCGTTCAAAATTACATAGTTACTTTGTGCATCCATGAAGTTTTGGTAATAGATTTGTGTTGACTATGCCTTTCGTCGGCATCATTATGATGACATTGTCTGGTACGAAGAATAAATCTTGCACATTAAATAGATATTTTGTGAGAGAATTTATCGGCTTAGGTATGCATGTTTATTACAAAACGATTGTGAAAAACATTATGTTGGATTTCTTAGTTTTCCGTTATTCGGAAATACGGTATATAACATTATCATATGGACACCAACAGGTGTTTATTGTTTCAGTACGTTTTGACTGTATAACTGAATAGTACGCAAAGTACGTTACTTAATAATAATGTAGTACGGAGAAAAAACTTGCAAAGAGATTTTCAGACACGCCTACTTAAAAAAATACGCTGAACAATGTGAAGAATTTTATTAAGTTTTTTAGGAGACTGTACAAGCATGAAGCCTACTTGGAGTTAAGTGAAGATAGCCTCTACCTAGAATAGATGCTTTTCGTCACCAGTGATGCACTGCCTCCGTAAACCTGAGACTTTGAGTTGTTAAGTCTCGTGTGCCTGTAATTTAACCGGTAATCATACCTTTACACCAGAACACAGTATTGAGAAGATTACTGCTTCGCGGTAGAAATTGGTAATGGTGGCAGTTACTTCTCTTGACAAACTCATTCACCAAGAGTTCTACTGCACTAAAAACGTTTGTGATTTGTATCGTTATCATAAATTTGACGTAAACAATACAAACTATAAGTTACCTGTGGCACAGTCGTACTAGTTATGTAAAAGTTCGCACTGTATCCTGTATACAACAATACTGTTACGTTACATTTATACTTTGTTGTGCTAGGCCCACTGATCATCTTCTAACCAAAAGCTGTGACAAAATAAAAAATAATATAACGCAAATGCGGAATATTTTCCCGCGTAAGTGCACCCTAAGATTTGAGTTCACATCATTTATAACAATAATCTAATGGTCTCTTACTATGGGCCTCATAGGTAAGCTCAAAGTCGCACAACGAGCTATGGAGAGGGCTATGCTCGGGGTTTCTCTACGACGCGTCGTAGAGAAACCCCGAGCATAGCCCTCTCCATAGCTCGTTGTGCGACGTAGAGAAACGAAGAAAAAGAAGAAATAATGGATACTGTAACATCCACTGTTAACTTTATAAGAAGAAATGGGCTCACACACCGTCAGTTCCAAAAGTTTTTGGAAGATTTGGAAGCTGATCATGGCGACGTGGTTTACTACTGTGAAGTGAGGTGGCTCAGTCGAGGTTTTTTGATTTGAGGAAATAAATTGGCAACTTCATGGAGATGAAAGGAAAGCCACTGGAAGAGCTTACTAACAAACAGTGGATTATCGATCTTGGTTTTTTGACTGATTTGACTAAGGAACTGAATCAGCTCAACAAACGCTTCCAGGGAAAAATAAATTGATTTGCGATATGTATTCAGATGTAAAGTCATTTAAGATGAAACTGAAACTGTTTATCAAGCATATTGATGAAAAAAGCTTGACCATTTTCCTGATTGCAAGAAAGCCGTGGAAGAAGCTGGAGATAATTTTGTGTGGCAAAATATTACAATGAGAAACGTGTTAACACAACTACAAACTGAGTTTGTAAATCGATTCACCGATTTTAAAAAGAGCTCCCTTAACATGGAAATATTCCAAAACCCTTTTGCAATTGATATTAGTGAGGTGCTAAGCAATTTGCAAATGAACAAGTAGAATTGCAAAGTAATAGCACACTTAAAACGGCATTTAAGGAAAGCACTGACTTGATACAGTTCTACGGAGGTTTGAGTTCTGAAAACTTCAAAGAAATGAAAAAGTTTGCTCAGCAGAATAACTATGTTTGGTAGTATATATTTTTGTGAGCAGACTTTTTCATTTCTCAACTAAAAAATAAGAATTACTCGTAGTCGCGGTTAACGGATGAACATTTAGACGCGATACTGCGCGTGTTTACTACTAAAATGAAAGCAGACGTTAAAAAACTTTCAAAAAGCAAGTCAAATGCAGCCGCAAAAATCTCACTAGTTCTTACTTTTATGTTACTATAGTAATTCAATTAAAATAGACATGATTGTATGAATATATATGCGTTTTATTTCAAATAATAAAAATACATGCCCGAACATATAAATAAAAAAATAAGTGCGGCCCGCACTGATACTCTGGCAACATATATGGCGCTGGTATAGCAAAAGGTTACCGAACCCTGCTCTACGTGATCGAATCAGAAATGAGGAGATCCGTAGAAGAACAAAAGTCACTGACATAGCCCAGAAGATTAGCCAGTTGAAATGGCAGTGGGCAGGGCACATAGCACGCAGAACAGATGGCCGATGGGGCCGAAAGGTTCTGGAGTGGAGAACCACGGACCGGCAAGCGCAGCGTAGGTCGTCCACTGACACGGTGGACAGACGAACTGATGGAGGTCGCAGGACGACGTTGGATGCAGGCCGCTTCCAACCGGTCCTTTTAAAAAGTTATAGGGGAGGCCTATGTTCAGCAGTGGACGTCCTACGGCTGAGATGATGATGATGATAACAATAATAGGGATGGGACCAAGGCTGGTCGAATGAAAATATGAAGAGAATGTGGGTTTTGGACGGGAAAATGCCCAACATGGCTAGCGTAGATTCTGTTTAAGTTTCCTAAATTTGTGTTTGACGTGTGATAGTATTTGAGGTTATTCGTTAAGTGTTTGTAATGGTGCACGAGTGGTGATAAAGTGGACAAAATCATAAAACGTGTCTTGTGTTTGCCTCGTCAATTACTTTAGATAATACCAAACAAAGAAAGGACTTTGAGAATCGGTCCACAAATCGGGGATAAATTGGTGAAAATACACAAAAAAATATACTGTCGAACATTATAACCTCTTCCTTTTTGGAAGTCAGTTAAAAAGTGGAATTCACATGGTATTACACTTAATACAGGTAACCTTAGTACATTTGTGAATTATTTGCGTAGTTTAGTTCTAGCTTGTGAATTCTTGGAAGCCCTAAGCACGCAAACTAACTCACGTCGTACGTTGTCTTTCTCAGCTTCTTAGACATTCTAGGGACACGACGTCCACTCGGGGGTACGTGATTGGCTTCGGAATACGGTCGACAAACACTTCCGCGGTTACCTACACATATACTGGTGTACATATATTACCTATATATATATATATATATATAAACGTTGTCCCGAAACTCAACGATAATCTGGTACCGGGCGAGAGACCAAGGTATACCAGTTATGAAAAAATATATAAAAAATCCGTATATATATCTCTAAGTACTTATATAGAGATATATAGACGGAATCTGCCATGGTACGAGTATACAAGTTAATACTACTGCAGGGCTATTATGTATCTCAGTTGCTAATAAATGTTGATTGAAATTTTGCAAAATGGCGGCTCTATGTCAGTTTGGCAGCTCCAGTAAGCAAAAATGTTAGTGATTTGATAACTGGAACGGACAAACGTGTCATAGAGCTGCCATTTTTCAAGATTTTAATCAATATTTGTTAGCAACTGAGATATATTGTTAGCCCTGCTGTTCTTCAATCTGTCAATCAAATTTTTACTAACAAGAACAGTAAGCAGTTTCTTAAAAAAAACATCTAAACAATATTCATGTAATCATTATGTTTAAATACAAAATTTCAACAATTTAGATATAAAAAGATACAAATTAGATTAGATATATATATATATATGTATAAATCAAATACGACTGAGATGACTTTTCTCAACTTTAGGTTTTATTACAGAATAAAATATATTTTTTATTTTATATATTTAAAACAGAGAACATAGAAAACCTATTACAAGGTTATTTTTTTTTTGTAGATCTCGCGAGTATGTCTTTACATAAAACCTATGAAATCGATTTTATTTAAAAAAGCAAATACTAAATCGACAAAAATCAATATAATTATTAAACCTGCTCACAAAATTTCATCGGTTGGAGAATCGTATTCGTCCGGGAAGTTTTGCCACCATCCATACCTATTTTCGCCAAAAAGCAATGAAAAACTAGGGGAGAACGTTCTATACCGAAACAAAGGGATTTTCTATTTCGACGATAGATACCTCAGAGATTGTGTAACATTCTAGCCATATTAGCCATTAATTATCAAAACTATGTACGTAATAAAGTTCGAAATAAAATTGAAATTTGAACGACATGGGTGTCGGTAAAATTACAAGCAAAAAGGCTTAACAATTTTTATATATCAGGGCGATGTGCACAGTGCAGTTATTCACTTGTGATGAAATGCATCTATCACTTTAGAGGTTACCACTTAACCTCTAGGTATGCCTCGTGCTTGTTCCGTAAACTATAATCCCATTTAAAAAAATCAGTCCGTACTAGTAATGTACTATATGATGTTTTTTTTAATATAAAAAACGGGATTCACTCAAGTAAAAAAGTCATATCTTTCCTACTATAGTCAGAACGAGAGTGAAGAACGCAACCGCGAGCGTTCTGCACTCTCCTTGAAAAAGACTACCGGATGTGGTTGAAACTATAGTTGGAAAGATCTGCCGTGCGATTCTCTAAGAGCAAACATCGTTGCATCTTTGACAACATCCGTGAAACAAATGACGAGATGACAAGAATCGTTGAAAAAACCACCTTATATACAAGGGCGATATCTCTAAAGTATTTGACATCGATGAGCTCCTCGACGAGCGCATCGACGAATCATTAGAGAATCGCACGGCTGACTTTTTTACGTGAGTGAATCCCGTTTTTCATCTTAAAAATGTGTACAAACCACGTTAGTTTTCATAATATATGATGCATATTAGCTAATTTGGTATTATAAGGCATTATTATTTATTTTGTACCCAGACTAACTTTACGTGATTTCAACGAGATGTGCAATGCCAGGCGTTAAACATAAACAATCAAATCGCACACGACAGCAAACGAGCACCGCCCATTGTTATGTCTCGACAATTGCGTAAGAGAAGATAAGTAACGTACGGCAGAAGGACAATTTGGAATTGTAATGCCAAGTGAGTAAGTATAAATATAGAAAACATTGATAACAAAAGAATTGCATTGCCGAGCCGTATATTAGGTTTACTTGTATTAATGACCAATATTCTTATGTTAACTAGAAAATGCAAAAGAGTATCATTTCATTTAGGTGGTTACCAAAGTTTAAAATAGCGAGTTAGCCAAATCATTTACCTTATGTTAAACTACAGAAAAGGTTAGTCTGCCCTCTAGGACTCTCTAATCAGTGTGCTAAACACCACGGTTACCCAGTATAGTGTCTGTGGGTAACATCCAAAGGTTTAACTATTTACTTCTTACCACCTGCTTGAAAATGACCAATTACATATCACGCGATCTCGACGTAAAGCATGGCATTATATCCCCAGGGCTGTAATGTTGTATGAAACTCCCATGGGCGTAAAGTATTTTGGATTTGGAACGCGAGTTGTAGAAAAACTCTTAGTACGGAGTAGATACGGGTATTGTGAAGAGAGTTTGTTCGAAAATTGAGGTCCACGTGCAGAATGCACGGGCAGCGAGGGGCGGTATGTGATTGTTTGGGAGCAAGCGTCGCCGCGTTGCTATGGTCACTGCCCCTCGCGTCGTACCTCATACCGTACTTGAATTGAAATTGTATAAAGCGTGAACTGAATTGGGAGAGTTTATTCTATGCTACCTATCTATGTAGTGTGCACCTAGTATGCACTAAAGGCCGGGCCTATAGGTGAGAAAAATAGAAAACGTCATAATATATGTATGTATACCTATATATGAGAAAGAATAAGTTTGTGAAATTATGATGGCAGGAAACATGCCCAACTTTTTTAATGTGAGATTGGTGTTTCTTCGAATTTATACGTGTTATAGTGGTGGATTATTAACCGTTTAGTGTTCGTAATGGCGCACGAGTGTAGGCAAAGTGTACAATATCATGAAACGTTGATTTGTGTTTTCCTCGTCACTCGTCTTACATTGTTTGAACATTACTAGAATATAATTTGACAAGACAGTGACATAATGACTGGCTTGTTTATGTGACTCTGATTGCTTCAATGGAAATCTAACTTCATGCAACAATTAACATTTACATAAGCGACACCGACATCTGACACTGATACACCACCGCGGGTTGATGACCGTGGTATTTCTGTGGTCGAAGCCAGCCCTAACAAGTCCGGGACATCAGTGCGTCATCCAGCTGAGGCATCCTTACCCTCCCGACGGTGCCAGAAAACTTTCGCGCAAGTAGCGCAGCAGTCGCATGCGTCGTTCACTGAACGGAATCCCATATGTGAACATACAACCGCATTAAGCACAAAAATGGTAGACAAGGAAGGCTACATTCTTGTCGAGAAGAAGAAACGGCGAGCTCGACCAGCTCGAAGCCTCCGCGGCACCGCTCCTGCTGCAGTCACGACTGTTCCGTGCTGTTGAGCCTGTGTCAGCTTTATACTGCTGACACAAATCGGGAGAGGTATACCTCTCCCGATTTCACAAAGACACGTCGCGCGTCGGGAGATGAGATTGTGCATTACATCAGAAAAAAATGGAATGACCGTAATATCCAGACTCAGGCCTTACCCGAGGTTACATTAATGCGCCTGGATTCGAAAAGAGAACGAACTTCAAGTCGTACGTGCTCCGGTTTCCAGCGAAGTTTAAATAGACGTTCCTGGCACCGGACTTCTGGCCTGAAGGGATGGTTTTTCGACGGTACAGGGAGCCTAGACCGAATATAAATCCTGAACTAACTATACGCTAGTTAAGAAACCAAATGATATATGTATATATGTTAGTCTATAAGGTATATGTTTTGTATATGGGCCGCTGGTATTTTTATGTTGTGTAATTCTACTATTGCCTGAAATAAAGATTATTATTATTATTATTATTAATAATTTGCCATTTTTCGGTTTTTTTTAAAAATAACTCGAAAAATGGCAAATGCACACAAGAACAAAACCAAATACAAAAAAAAGTATAATTATGATACTCTGGCAACTAATATAATATTTCTAGTACGTAGGTACGAGTGTAATAACATAAATATAAAATTGTAATACTAAATCCAATCGTACGTAGGTTACGAAGATATAATAGTATTTCTTCGTAGTACGTAGGTACTCCTAACATATATAAGTTGCGATATTAGAAAGAAAAACACACATTCTCGGACGAGATTCGAACCCGCTTCTTCCGACTAAGTGCTTTAAAAATCAAACAATAAAATAATATATGTTAACCAAATGTTATTTAATAAAAATATTGTATTTAGTAAATCATTGATTTTATTGAATACTAGCGACTGCCCGCGACGTCTTTCGGCTCGGCCTTCGGCCTCGCCATAACCTCCCATCTTTTCTCTTTCATAAAAACCTTCTCCTGACAAAACTTGCATGACAAAAAAGAATTAGCAAGATTGTTCCATCCGTTCTCAAGTTATAGCGTGAACAGGAGAAATAGAGGTTCATATACATACCTATATATAGATTCTAGAGCTTCCTGATTTTTTCATAAATTCTTAATAGTATAAAACTAGGCCGGTAATAAAACTGATTGTATATTTCCATTTATACAGGCTAAGTTCTGAAGTCACACAAAATAAATATAAGAGCTTCACTCAAGATTAACATGTCTAACTTAAGGAATTATTTCTGGGAGGATGAATTGATAGTTGTTTCTTTTTCGCGCCAAAACTACAAATCCAATAAGTCTGATCTTTTCAAATATATGATATAGGTGATGGTTGTTCTATAATAAAACAGTTCAGCCACATTGTATCTCCAAAAACATTTCTGTGGGATATTTTATTTTTTTACACACTCCACATTAGCGGAGTGGAAAGCAGCGCATTTTTATGTACAAAAATATATTGTAATACTTTTTTTTATAATGTGGTTAACAATGGTGTTTACTAGTTGCAGCATGTGGTGAAGCCGCGTGAAAAGCAAACCACTATTTTGCACCAGAAAGTACTTTAATTCGTTTGACCGCTAGAGAGTTCGGCTTGCGGTCATCCAAAACAGGTACGAGGACGTACCGAAGCCGTCGTAATAGGTTTTATAAAGTTTTTGTTCCATTCTGGTGTAGACTGGTAGCTGGTCTAGTCTTGGTTTTCATTAACTCACTAGCTGTTTGTCTATGTGGAATTTAACAAAAATGTTTTTGTTATTTTACTAAAATAAAAGCAGCTTATGTTACTTCTTCAAACCTCAACTATCCGAAGATGGATGGCGACTGTAATGTACAGAGAAAAGTGGAATATCTTGGCTTTTGCTATTATCTTGGATGCTTTTAACTGAAAAGGGCCCATGTTTACTTAATTAAATAACTATATGATTTGTTCTATCACGTCTGTAACTATTATGATTTATAAACAATTACGGACGTGGTTATTTTGACATTTAGAAACAGATACTTTATTTTTATTTATTTTTGTTGAGATAAGAACATAGCTGCTTGCTAGAAAGTCGTATGGAACAAGATTTAAAGTTGTATAAGTAAAGATTATTACCTTTACCAAGGACCATTATATATATACCAAGGGTTCATAATATCTTCCTTGCCTATACTAATGCCATCTACAATACTAGTTCCTTCCAAAAATAATAAAAATATTAACTCTGTCCCTCCATAATTGGAAAAATGTGTTAATTTGAATATTAACTATTATTATATTATTTTATACTATTATATTTATTTTACTTTTAACTAAATAATTGCTTTTTTATATAGCTCTGAGTTTTTACTGTTTCGCAGTAGGTATGAAAAGTATGCACCTCGAAGATAAAGCCTGACTGTCTTGGGCGGTTTGAACCCCTCCCTTCACTCAGGACTCTACATAACAAAATTAAACATTTAAGAATGATATTAATATAAACCTAGTTAATGATATTACAAAAAAGTACATGTAAGGCCCTAGATACACGAGCAGCTTCACGATGCGACTGCACAGTGAACTACAGTCTTCTACTTCTACGTACACACACACACACACACACACACACACACTAACACACACGAATCCGCTCGAGCAGTTGCAAATGCTACGGGCGGTTGGCGGAGAAGCTTTCGCCAGGCATACACCGACTGCTCAAGCAGTCCGTGTATATCGGCTCTATATATTATTGTTATTCTTTATTTCTATATTTTCTCGGATTTCATCCAGTCCTTTACAAAGGCATAAGTGGAGCTGTAGCCAACACTTAGAGGCCTGTTTGGTAAAAATTACAATGTTGTATAAAAACAGAAACATTTTGGATGGATGGTGACCTGGTATATCGATTACAAAAATGGGTAAAATGACAAGGCTATTGATATGAACTTATTAGTGTTAAGGGAGATAGTGGGCTATGGATGAGACTACGGCACCTGTCAATTTCAGTCTTATTTTCAAATATTTAGGCAGGTGGTGATTTGCCACCCACTAAAGGGGCACCCCATAAGAGCCACCATCAACGGTGACAAAATGGGCAACGTTGGTGTGGATTGTTAAAAGGTGTCGAGAGGTGTGCTGCGGTTTTACTAGAGCGCTACTACCGGCGTTTTTGTTACTCATGTGTCTCCACCCCCAGACGGCCAATTAAGGCAAGCCGGCGGTCAGGGGTCTTATTTACCACTTTTTTAGTTTTTATTATTATTTCTTTAATTCAAAACAAAATCTCGGATTTCATCCGGTCCTTTACAAAGGCATAAGTGGGGCTGTAGCCAACACTTAGAGGCCTGTTTGGTATAAAAATACAAAGGAGTATAAAAAACAGAAAAATTTTTGGATGACTGGTAACATGGTACTTATAACTATTACAAATATGGGTAAAATGGCCAGGCTATTGATATGAACTTATTAGTGATAAGGAAGATAGTGGGCTATGGAAGAGACTACGGCACCTGCCAATTTTACTCTCATGTTAAAATATTTAGGCAGGTGGTGACTTGCCATCCACTAAACGGACCCCCATAAAGGCCACCATGAGTGGTGACAAAAGGGGCAACGTTGGTGTGGATGGCTAAAGGGTGTCGAGAGGTGTGCTGCGGTTTCACTAGAGCGCTACTACCGGCGTTATGCCCTTTAACACTTCCACCCTTGGAGCTTTTTGTTACTTGCTCTTGCGTCTCCACCCCCGGACGGCCAATTAAGGCAAGCCGGGGGTTAGGGGTCTCATTTAGCCCCAGGGAGAATCAGGGTCCACGGTGTCGCCACTCACCGACGGCTCGCCACAAGGCCGCCCCTGCGGGTTTATTTATTATTATTATTATTATGTTATAATAAAATATATTATTATAATATCTCCACATTCCACTAACTCCGCTTTCTAGAGAACTTCTCATTAAAATCGAGATAATAAGTATTGTTGTATTGTTTAGTAGGTAAATGTGTCTTATAGTCCAGGACGATATTAACACATATCAGTACAATAGATAAGATATTTCACATCAATTCGGCCGTTTCGGGGTTAAATTCTAATACGCGGAATAGTCGGTAATAGTAAAGTGCTTACTTATATTGTAATTTCATCTACTAGCGAGATTTTAAATCATGACTCCAAAATTTCGATCTATCGCTTTGATAACCAAAACGCAAAATTATAAAGGGGTCCTCATATAAATGCCCTGTCTGGGAGACTCAGTTCTGCTGCATATGCGGTACGTAAAATAAGAGAGCTAACAGACGCTTCTACGGCGCGGTTAGTGTATTTTGCATATTTCCACAGCGTAATGTCATATGGGATATTGCTATGGGGTTCAGCGGCTGATATAGAGACCATATTTATCCCACAGAAACGTGCTATTTAAGCTATATACGAAATGGGTCCCCGTGAATCTTTGAGATATTTATTTAAAGAAATCAATATATTAACGTTGCCTTCCTTATATGTATTTGAAAATATAATGTATGTTCGTAAAAATTTACATAAATATAAGTTAAATAGTGATCACCACACTTTTAATACTAGAAATACAAATATAATAGCTGTACCTAGTTTTAGATTTGCTGTGCCTAGTTTAGAACTAGGAAATTGTGTGCGTTTTTACAATAAAATCCCAAAACACATAACTGAGCTCACAGAGGGCAAATTCAAGTTGACTGTAAAAAACGTTTTAATAAAATATGCTTATTATAAAGTTCGACATTATAATATAATCTATATTATAGAAGATAAAGATGCTTGGAATACTCCACTTCTGGCAATCTGTCACTCTGCCACCCATAAAATGTTATATTTGTAGTACTTAAGTTGATTTCAAAAAATCTAAACGACGTTCATGTAATAACAGTTATAAAAGTTAGTAAAAAATAAAACAAAATAGAAACCGATTTCAACACTAAAAATTTTAAACTAACATCCATTTTATTACTTTGGAAAAACCAGTTGGAGTGTTACTCAAAACTACTGGACCAAATTTGATGAAATTTAAATGGGACCACACGGGAACTACCAGCTTTCAAACAAAAAGAAAAAGATATATATAAAATTATTTTTAATATGAAAAGAATGATAAATCAAAAATAATATGAAAAATCAACCGCGAGCGCGTCTGCACTGTCCTTGAAAAAGACCACCGGATGTGGTTGAAAATATAGTTGGAAAGATCTGTCTTATTTACGTGAGTGATTCCCATTTCTCATATTAGAAGTGTGTATTAACCACGTTAATTTTTGATTATAAAACTATTGATATAACACATTATATTTTTATTTCCAAATTTTTTATTATTTTTTTCTTCAAAATTTAAAAAAATCTGGAGTTAACAATGATAAGATAAAAAGATGTCGAAAATGTTAACACGCAGAGTTTCGAGCTTGAATCGAAATACGTCGTTACTATTCAGGGATTAGATACTTCGTACTTCTGCGAGTCTCTAATTAGTTTCCCAAACAACAGAACCGTGTTACATGGCCGAAGTTGGAAAAGGTCTCGTTTGGTTTTACGACATCAGTCTCAGTCATCAAACGAATGTGATGAAATTGAATTAACATTTTTACGATTTGGCGGTAAATGACAAAGGGTCCCGGTGGTCATTAGAAAAAAGTAAGGTATATGGTTAAAACATCGAGCCATCACCATAAAATTATCCCTAATATTTTTTGAAACAAGGATTGTAAATATAAGACAAAAACACTAAGGTACGAGTAAGTCAAACTAATAAATATGGTATATCAATATTATATATTATTTCCATAGTCAAAATTATTATTATTTACCTATTATGTATTTTTTTGGACCGCATTTTATTTTATTATGTTTTACGTAATAATACAAGTACAATTTGAAAAACTTAATACCATCTTCCATTCTATTCAGTTATTGGAGTGTAAATCAAAAACTACAAGACCGAATTTGATTTAAATGAAATTATAAATATATAATGGGGCCACACGGGAAGCACGAGCTTTCAAACAAAAGAAGAATTTTGAGAATCGGTTCATCCTATCGAATGTTTAGTGGTAACAAAACTAAAAAAAAATACAGTCGAATTGAGTACCTCATCCTTTTTGGAAGTCGATAGAAAATATTGATAACATTTAAACGTCTCGTACCTCGCACTAGGACCCTTTTTGTCGCAAACATGGACAAATCTTAAACACATCACAAACATCTGAGTCTCGTGAACCAATATTTAAGTAAAAATAGAAGACGGAGACTGAGTTGAAGGTGGCACCCTCCCCTAATGATTTCCTCACGGTGTTACCTTCACCTAAAGCTTAAGTCCAAGGTTCAGGATTCGGTCTGACGATCTCAGAATCTGTGCCCATCGGTCTCCTAAGAGGTATCAGCGCTTACTCATAATAAATTTCATAACGTGATATTATTTATCATAGTAATACGTGACATAACATTATACCTCGTATAATTTATATCTTTAATCGACTTCAAAACAGGAGGAGTTTCTTCTGTCGACTGTATGTATTTTTTATGTATGTTCACACATTCTCGCCCATTGGTAGACTGATTCTGATTTTTTTTTTATTTGAAACAGTATACTTCCGAAGTGATGAAAAGTGTTTCGTCTAGCTTGAAAATATCCTTATATATTGACGGGAATGAAAATCGATCCGGTAAGTAGGTCACTAAAAAGGGTGAAAAAGTTCTTAGCAAAAAATTTAACAGTTTTCAATACTAAAAAGTGTGATATAACTTGTTGAAGTCGGTACCATAATAGTTCAAAAGTAAGTTCATGTATTTTGGTACACATGTTTGTTTGTATTTGTAAAATTATCCCGCGAAAACTCGCAGAATAAAATTTCGCCGAAGGGGAACGGAGTAAGAACCCTCCACCGTCGAGATGCGAATCGTAAGAATTGAGAAAACTCGATCGACGAGGTTGTAGGCCTCTTGTGCCAGATACCGTCTTGGTCGATACCACCAAATTGACAGATATTCCGCGAAGCAATAAGGAATGTGAAGGGAACTGCAGCAACTATCGAAAGAGATTCAAAAACGATGACGAGCGCTGGTAGTGCTACGCAAAATTACAGCTCTTAGCTAAGGGTGCCTTGGCCAAGTATATATCTAGCATCACGCGCACGTCTTGCCCGTCTTATAAATCTATATCCATACATACAGATAAATAAAATTGAATTGTCTGTATGTATCTACTTCCAAATTAGCAGCTTTTTACCAAATGCATATGAAAGTATAGTACTCATATAAAAAAACAATTTTTAAATGTTGTCTGTCTGTCTGTTTGTTCCGGCTAATCTCTGAAACGGCTGGACCGATTTTAGTGGGACTTTTACTGGCAGATATCTGAT
Organism: Selenia dentaria; assembly: GCA_917880725.1. Classification (NCBI taxonomy): domain Eukaryota; kingdom Metazoa; phylum Arthropoda; class Insecta; order Lepidoptera; family Geometridae; genus Selenia; species Selenia dentaria. Next base: position 20,666,833 of record OU862879.1, read on the forward strand.
GATATAAGGAGTAACTTAGGCTACTTTTATTTTTGAAAAAAAAAAAATATGAAACTCTGTTTCTGTTCCTGTTTGATATATCACGCCTAAACGGCTAAACGGATCGTAATGAAATTTAGCAAGGATATACATTATATCCCGAGGAAGCACATATGATACTTTTCATCATCATCATCGATCATCACGCAAGTGAAACCGCGGTGCGCAGCTAGTTAGTTTCATGAAATTAAATTAATTAGCAAGGAATAACTATTCTTTCACTTTCCTAAGTAGCGCATTCTTGGAGTATATGCTCAGTAGGGAATCTAGGCTCGAGTTCTGCCGTGCGATTCTGTAATGATTCGTCGACGAGCTCATCGACGAGCTCACCGATGTCAAATACTTTATGAGATATCGCCCTTGCACATAAGGTTGCTTTTCCAACGTTTCTTGTCATCTCTTCATTTGTTTCACGGAAGTTGTCAAAGATGCAACGATGTTTGTTCTTAAGGCCGGTCCCAATAATCTATCTATCGCCTGTTTACCTTACTAGAGGTAGATATTTGACACTATTTGTATGGACGTTATGTCACATTTCTATCGGTAGTAAAGAAAACCGTGGATAGATAGATTATTGGGATCCCCCTTTAGAGAATCGCACGGCTGATCCGAGTATATAAATTTTGTATGGCATTTACTATCAAACCTTCACTCAAGAATGTGTAACACAACTGAAGGTATTTCTGGAATATCAGTCTAAGTATCATTGAAAATATCTTTTTGGGTTTATGGATGGATCATAGGGAAGGGAATATTTTGAGACGTATCTATGCGACTACGGTTAGATGTTTCTATCGTCTAGAAATAAGAGTATATTCTAGGCGATAAAAAAAATTTATCATTTTTACTCATGTTTTATTTAGGTTCAATAATGTGCAAAATATCACTCGCAAGGAAAAGTGTGTAACTCTGGAAGAAACCATATGTGCGCTAAATGATGCAGTTGCTAGCGAATCAATTCCATTATTCGTTTCTTGAAAAATTTTCTGGAGATGTTTCACCTGGAAATACTGGAATTCAATCTGACTTTTACTATTTGCAAGTAAAAAGTAAAAATTGTACAACGAGTGTGGAAACTGCAGAATCGTATTTCCGTAGACATTTTGACATAAACACATCAAAAAAGTTTGCAATCATTTTGAAAAATCGAAATCTCTTTTGTTACGGTAGATTATATTATGATTTCTTCGTCCTTTTAGAGTCTTTTTAAATTCAGATAACCGATGTGTCTCTGTTTGGAGAAGACCAGGAGACCGTGAAAGGCAAAGAACTGCTCACTAGCATAAGCTGTTTTTTTTTATTGAAGTTAATCAACAAAAAAAGGTTCATATTCAGTATAATACAACTCCTCCCCTGGCTCGAACACATGTGGTTATCCTCCTGGGCATGCTGAGAATCAAGTTATCCAGCATTTTTGGGGTAATTTGTCCCAATCTTGAATAGCGGCTTCCCTGAGCTCTGGCACTGTCTGGGGACGTGGCGGACGGTTCCAAACAGGTCGCTTAAGAGCATCCCACGCGTGCTTTATTGGGTTTAAGTTAGGCGAGCCGGCGGGCCAGTCTAAGCTTATTTTACATTTGATGTTAACAATGTGTTTTTCTTTTGGTCAAATAAACATTTATTATTATGATTATTATTCAAACAATTTCACGGGTTTCACCCGGCCCTTTACATAGGCATAAATGGGGCCGTAGCCAACACTTAAAGGTCCGTTTGCTATAAAAATACAATGTAGTATAAAAAATGAAACATTTTGGATGGACGGTTACATGGTACATCTATTAAAAAAATGGGTAAAATGGCATGGCTATGGATATGTACTTATTAGTGATACGGGAGATAGTGGGCTATGGACGAGACTACGGCACCTGCCAATTTCAGTCTCATCTTAAAATATTTAGGGTGACTTGCCACCCACTAAACGGGCCCCCCATAAGAGCCACCATCAATGGTGACAAAAGGGGTAACGTTGGTGTGGATGCCTGAAGGGTGTTGAGAGGTGTGCTGCGGTTTCACTAGAGCGCTACTTCCGGCGTTATGCCCTTTAACACTTCCCCCCTTGGCTTTCTTGGCACTTCCATCCAGCTCTTTGTTTCTTGCTCTTGCATCTCCACCCCCAGACGGCCAAATAAGGCAAGCCGGGGTCTCATTTAGCCCCAGGGAGAATCAGGGTCCACGTTGTCGCCACTCACCGATGGCTCGCCACAAAGCCGCCCCTGCGGGTATATTATTATTATTATTATTATGTCGAATTCTCGGAGAGCAGCATTGACTCGTTGAACTCGATGGGCGGGCGCATTACCATCGACCAGTACAAATTGGTGCCCATGGTTTACTCGGAATGGTCCGACAATTGCATCAATAGCAACAGCTTTCTATGCATGTCTGCTGTCATGAAGCCTCGATACGGAAATAAAGGCGTTCTAGCTCTAATCATAATACCAAGGATCATAATACCACCGATTTCTTGCCTTGCTGAACTGTTCCAGTGGCAGTTCTTTGCCTTTCATGGTCTCCTGGTTTTCTCCAGACACAGACACGTCAGTCATTTGGATTTCAAAACACTGTTTTTACAGTCTTTTTAGACGAAGAAATTATAATATACGAGTACTTAATCTACCGTAACAAAAAAGATTTCAAGTTTTCAAAGTGATCGCAAACTTTTTTGATGTGTGTACGTACATAAATAAAATCATAACGTGAAAAACATTTACTTATGCAAACTCTCACATAAGTTGTGATTACATATTCTTGGGTGAAGGTATACTATCTGGCACTGTAGTTGTATACAGATACACTACTAGCTACTAGCTGAGCCGCCAGCGGCTTCACTCACTTGGTCTACGGAAGAACCCACAGGAGTATATTGAATCCTTAGGAGTAAAATTTCCAAGAGTATTTCCTTAGAAATGCTTACACCATATTTGCAACAACAGCCAAAGTATCACGTTCGTAGCCCCAGCGGTGTAGGCTCTATGTTGACGAATAAGTCAGTCAGGATAAGTAATTATATATCTACACTAGCTGCTGCGGCCAGCGGTTTCACGGACGTAGTGATGGATAATGATGATGATGATGAAAAAAAAGAACCTAGCCTAAGTTACTCCTTATAACTTCCGCACTCTGCCAGTCCCGTTAAAATCGGTCCAGCCGCTTCAGAGATTATCCGGAACAAACAGACAGACGGAAATAATTAAAAAAATATATAATATGCAAGTACCGTATATACTTTCATGTTCGTTTAGTGAAAAGTTTGGAAACAAACTGATTTAGATCGCGGCACGTAAGTTGAACTATGCGCAGAACACATTTTCGGGTCTCAATCGAAGTGCGGGGCGAGAGGCCGTGCGTAACCATAGCAACGCGGCAACAAATAATCACACTCCGCACCTCACTGCGCGCGCTCCGCGTGGCCCTATAGTACAATCGCACAAAAAGGTTTTAGTTCTTCGACTTATCTATCTGTCAATTGTGTGATCATTAAATTTAAATTACAAAAAATGACAAGTTTTTTTTTTTTAGTACGGACTAATGCTGTTTGCCTCTACCGGCATTTACAGCGTCACCGGACGGTTGGCGAGCGCAGATGTCACTCAGCCAGATGCGGGCGCAGAGGGCGCACCGCCTAAGGCGAGCGTTGAAGACGCTTCGCCGTAAGGAGAGGAGTGGGCGACTTGCTCAAGGGCACCACTAAGGTACGGACCTCGGCTTGGGCCGTTGCCAGGAGAGAGGGGAGGGCAGACCTCAACCAACTTTAAGGAGACAGGCGAGTGGAATTGTTGTTGACATATATAATTATTTTTAAGAGAAAGCAACATAAATTATTATACAAGTTATCCTATAGCGTCAATACAATCGAAAAAGCTTACGTCAAAACAGACCACGTCATCGACAATGGGACGATATAATTTATAACCCAGTCCGAGATTCTGATAGCGGTGGTTTTGAATTGGATTCTTCAACTGACACAGAAGATGAAATCGCAACTCTTTGCCCAAGTTCTAGAATATCACCTAAAATTGTGTAAAAGGACACCCATGAATGATAGTGATTAATATTAGTATTCTTATAATTGTTCTATTTAATAATACCTAATGACTACTTTCCACAACACTTTGTTGAATATAAATACAATGATTTAAAAGGAAATCCGAAATTATTTTTATGAAATTTGATATTTGGTTTTTAACTTGCGCTTCATTTTTAACCACAGCAGAGTAAGTAGTTATCCATAACTATACCTGAGCAAAAGACCACCATTTTGGTTCAACTTACATGCCGCGATCTGTGCTTCAATTTTATTCATCTGGATAGAAATTTCAGCATTACTTTCGAATGAATATTATTGATAAGTATGCAAACTTTTATGATTAAACTAAATGAAAATGTCGAGATTGTTCATTAATCATAAAAAAAAACAAAACAAAATATAAAAATAGAACTGCAGTAAAAGATAAACTGATAGCCGGGAAAATAAAATGTATAAAAAGTAAAGTTTGAAATAAATTAAAATAATTACTTTGTTTTTATTTTTCATTTGCGGTTTAAAATACTGTTACTTACTAGTCTTTGTATTATTGTATTAACAGTATTTTAAACTCGACAAAAGTAACCATAAATATGGATACTTACTACGAACAGGCCGCTCATATTGTGTTATTGGTGTGGGAAGGCTTGGTTCAACGAACGATTGCTAGACATTAAATTTAAACCAGTCTACGTATTCTAGAGTATACCGAAGGTTTGTAGAGACAGGCTCTTACAAAAGGAGAGCCGGTAACAGCAGAACTCGAGCAACCACCCGTCGTGACGAGCGATTTATTGTTTTAACTTCCCTACGAAATTGTTTCCTTACATAAGTAAACATCAAAACAGAGCTGAATAAAGTGCGTGGAGTAAACGTGAGTGCAAGAACAATAAGGAGGCTTAAGAAAGCGACAATCGCTTGCGCATGAAAATCTTAATTGGACTGAAGGGCAAGGGCCTCCATATTGTTCACCGATGAGTGTAGGACATGTTTAAATGGTGCAGATGGACGCCGATGAGTATATCATCGATGTGGGGAGATTTATGCTCAAAGTTGCTTTGAGGAGCGTGTTCCATTTGGAGGTGGTTCGTGAATGGTGTGGGGTGACATTTCGATGATCGGTTCGTCAAAACGGTAGAAGTGGTGGTTTCATGACTGGACGATATATAACAGAGGTTTTAGAAGCTCACGTGGTACCTTACATGGGATTAATGGGCGACAATTTTACTTCAATGCAAGTTAATGCCCGACCCCACTCCGCTGCACAAGTTCGACAATATTGCGAAGAGGTTGGGATACGTACCATGAATTGGACAGTTTTAAAAAAGCTGTAAATAAAGCGATAAATCCTGTGCATTAGTAGCAGTACTAAGAACAACGATTTCACAAGAATGGAACAATATTCCGCAAGACCGTTTAATAATCCTATTCTATGCGGAACCAATTAGAGTGCACGTAGAGGCAATACACGTTATTAAAAGAAAACTTAGCTTCAACTTTTTTAATGGTAAAATGTTTCAACATGTAAAACCGACCAAAATCAATTTTTGTAATTTTTATCGCTTTTAGTTAACAACATTTGATAGTCCGTTCCAGTTTATAAACATACACTTAAGGATATGATACTACGCTGTTATAAATGTATCGAACCAAACTATACATTTTTTGTATAAAAAGTTTGAATACTTGGTTAAAATGTTTGTTTCTGATGCAGTTTATAAGTCAGTCAATGTGTACAAGTAGCTTCTTGCACACTTACTGAATGATACTCACCAAATCAACCACATCCTTACGTGAATGATTCTTCCCCCACAGAGAGAAATATAAATTATGGCGATAGTAGTAAAAGTCCAAATATTTGTTTCTTTGAAATGCGACACGGTTAGTCGCGGAGAATTTTATAATACGAGTAGCTCTATATATGGAATATCGATGCCTCCATTGAGGAATCCCTGTGGCGAAAGTCATGAAGTCACACACATACGCATACACATATCCTCAAGTCGAACACAAAATATTGATGATACTTTAAGTAAAAAAAAATTACGAGTGAGATTATGCTACGACATTTCCGTTCGGGTTCGGCCTCGTGCACCGCCAATGTTTTTTCTATACACTGCTGCCATCTCTAGGGAAGATCATAACTTCGTCTGGAACACAAAGCCTATAAAGACCTATTGTATAACATTTCCTGAGAATATTTTCTTCTCTTGCAGTATATTGTCCAAGTTGCGAAATTAATAATAATTATAATGTTTTTTATAATGTTTTTATTTTATATAGAAATATTGTAAAAAATGTAATTTTAAGAAAAAGAAATAAATAATGTGAATAATAATAATAATAATAAATTTCTTTATTCACCATAGTTTTAGGTACACTAACAACATAACAACATTACAGGTAGTAGTAATGTAAGAACTGTGGCGTAGATCGATTGAGGAGTCAGATTTTTCCCCTGAGATATTTACCATCATAGTGTAACCCGATCACTCGCGATTCCCCATATTTGACCAATAATACCTTAGATTTCGTATAAATTGACCTACTTTTCCAGGAACTGCAACGTGTGTGGTTTAAGTTCTTCACTACAGACATATTTTTAAGTTGATTTCATAAAACGAGTGTTTTACCGTTTCGGAATATTGTAAACTTTGCCAACACTCCTTGTACCATCCATATTCCAAGGAGGCATGCCGTCAGGTGAAACGCTCGCAGCGAAGCTTGACTTGGCGATCTTAACGCTTGCTGCGGTCAGAAGGTGATGGGTGACCGCTAGAGGCATTATTAAACTGAGCGCTTCCGTACTTCGGAGGGCACGTTAAGCCGTCGGTCCTGGTTGTTTGTCTTAGGACACCAATCGTTAGGCTACGTTAAAGGCCTTCAGGCGGCCTGAAAACTTCCACATGGGCTGGCCACTATCCTATTCACTAAGCCGCTCTGGGCCCGCGTGGTGGATTATGGCCCAACTCTTTTCTCTGGGAAAAAGTGTCAGTCCCAGCAGTGGGAACATAAAGGGCTGATTATGTATTATGTATGTTGTCAGGTTACCCAGTACCATAATATAAGTGCATGTCTAGTCTAACGTTATCGTTCATTACATGTTTACCAGTCGAGTCGCGTTTCTATGAAAGTAATCCAAGTTTCCGTCCACGTTACTATCCATTTTTTAGAATTGGTAGTCAAACAAGGAACAAGGAACACACCAAACTTAAAATGATACATACTTATTTATCGACGACTAATTTTTTTATGTTCTTATTGCTCATTAGTATTTATGTTAATTAAATATTAATGTCTTATCTTACCCAGAGTTACAAGCTAAAACCTAAAGGCTCGTTTACACAGTGCGTGCTGCTGCCTGGCCTGTAGACAGCTACTCGGTTTGTCTACTCGTACGCCAGTAGCTCGGCTCGCCTTTGCTGTCTACACCACACCTAGCTACTGCTCAGTCCGAGTCATGTCGCGATGTCGAGTGAACTTGTTTTAATAAAAAAAACGGTGATTCGCTCTATGACAACAATTTTATGTCAGGAATTGGAAAATATCTATAACCATAGCCAATATAAGAAAAAAGAGCGTAAGAAAAGGATTTGGATTAGAGAATGGATGGCTAGAAGATCTTTAGGGGCAACACGTATGATTCTCAACGAGCTTTACCATGAAGACCCCCGAGAATATAAAGCAGTGATGAGAGTGACACCTGAACAAGTCGAAAGACTTTTAAATTTCATAAAAACAAAAATAGAACGTCAAGACACATAGTAGCAAGGGTAAAGTTGGAAGCAACTCTGTGTTCCCTAAGCTCAGGAATGTCATTCAGACTGCTATCAGTATTTTTCAGGATATCTAAAGCTTCTATATCAAAATTTATACCGGAAGTTTGTGACACTATTTCTGAAGCTTTGGACGAATATTTTCAAGTAAGTAAAAGTTAATTAACTCAATAATACATGACGTGTGACTCATTCATTTATTTTTCAAAAACAAATTAAACCTTAACTAAAACATTATTGCATGTTGTTTACATTAGCATTTATCATCGCTTTGACTATTGGATCATTAAAGTCAAATAATTGTCCTGGTTGAACTGGCTGCTGCGCAGAAACCGTTTCTAAATTGGCTGCCTCGTATGATGAATGTGATGATTGGTGATCAACTGATTGAAGTGGCTGATGCACCAAAACTGTTTCTGTAGGCTGATAAGTTGTGCCTGGGAAGGACCCACTGGGTCCTGATGATGGTGACGCTATGTAGGACTGTGGTGACGAAGCACTGTATGTGGAAAGGGCAGATGCGTTCTCTTTTTCGGTAAAGTGAAAGTACTACACACCAACTAACTACCAGTAGTACTACAATTATAAAGGAACTAACAGCTTGGTGCTCCTAGCGATCGTAGATCATGACTACTGCTTTAAATATGTGGACAAAGGCTCATATGGGCGAAATTCTGACGGTGGTGTTTTCCAAGCTTCCTCATTGTATCCAGTGTTGGAAAATGGCACATTATTGCCAGAAGGCGGTATTGTAGTGGGAGATGATGCTTTTCCTCTTAAGACGTACTTATTGAAACGCTATCCCAATGAGACTACGACAGCTGAAAAAACTTACAATTACAGATTCTCTAGGGCAAGACGCATAGTAGAAAATGGATTCGGTATTTTAGCATCTCGCTTTCGCGTTTTGGGAAAACCTATCCAGTTGCAAGAGGAGACCACAATAAAAATTATTCGAACTACATGCGTACTGCACAACTGGTTACGGAAATCTTCACCACACATCTACACTCCTCCTGGTAGTGTAGATTATGAAGATATTACAAATTTCACTGTCAATCTTGGAACGTGGAGATCAGAAATAAATGCATTACCGAGTATCGCCCGATCGCGAACAAATAACAGATCAAAGGCAGTTGCCGAAAAATTGAGAGAAAAATATAAAAACTACTTCTGGAATGACGGTGCTGTCTCCTGGCAAAGTCGTATGATTAATATCTAGAAAAGTAACCAACTACATTTATCAGTCAAATAAAGAATTGGGTATTCACCAGATTGGATGTTGTTTTCTTTTCTTTTAAATTAATTGTTTTCATTATATAATCCATTATATCAAACCATTTTATGGATGGTTTGTACACATCGTCTGCGCCAGCGCCACTCTTCTTGCTTTTTTCGATTTTATTCACTTCTTGATTGTAGGTGGACCGTTAATTTTTTATTTTCTTGGTTACCTCACCGGTGTTACCTAGGTGCATTTCTTTTGCGATATGTTCCAAAGATTCTTTTCTCATATCTCTATTTCGATAGTTTTTATCGAAAAAATTCCATAGGTTTTCTTGTTCTCTGTAGAGTTTCATGAATGAAATATTATTGTCAGAAGACCATTTATCCGTACCCATTTCGAACTCGATTTAGTACATAGGCGTAGCACACAAAAAACACGGCTTCCACTCACAACTGTCCGGCTGGCACTGGCGAGCTACTGCCGAACGCGTCCAAACGATGCGAGCGACGCACGAGCCGCTGTCATGTGCGAGTTGCTGCCGGGCGAGCAGGCGAGTGAAAACAAAAAATGTTGAAGTAACTCGGATGCGAGCTACTGACCAACTCGCACGTATGAGTTACTCGTAAGTTACGTCCAAATAGTGCGAGTAACTGCAGTGCAGCTACTCGGAAGGCTTACTCGTACGCTAGCTCGCACTGTGTAAACCAGCCATAAGACTTTTAGAGCCGAATCGCCATTCAGTCTAACGCCCTGTTTACACAGTGCGAACTAGCGTACGAGTCTGCCTAATGAGTAACAGCACTGCAGTAACTCGCACTGTTTGGACGTAACTTACGGGTAACTCGTAGGTGCGAGTTGGACAGTAGCTCACATCCGACTTAGGTAGTTCAACGTTTTTTGTTTTCACTCGCCTGTTCGCCCGGCAGCCACTCGCAAATGGCAGCAGCTCGGTGATCAAGCCGAGTAGCTGTCTACTGTCTAGGCAGCAGCTCGCACTAAGTAAACTAGCCATTTATGGAGGATCCGAATAATCTCTCTATCCACAGTTTTCCTTACTACACATAGAAATTTGACATAATGTCCATGCAAATAGTGTCAAATATATCTCTATATAATAATGCAAACCAGCGATAGATAAATTATTGGCATCGGCCGTTAGTCACCTCATCAAATGACGTTGTTAAAAATTTAGCTAATACATAGTTTTAAACAGTAAAATACTAGTCATAGATTACATCCGTAAATCTGGACAAAGTTTATTTTCAATATACCTATTACAAATGCTGGGAGCAGCCACTTTTATTGAAATATTTGTGAATCGGTCTCTTCGGTTGTTTTGACGATTTCTTACTTACTCATGACATGATGAAGTATCGGTCACAGAGTATTCGTTACAAGACAATAATTTATAAAATACTGATTTCCACTAGTAGCGTGCTATGTAAATCTACGTCTAGGTCAAGGTAAAATACACAAACAATAACACTTTTTAACCGATTTCAAGGAAGAGGTTCTCAATTCGACAGGTATGTGAAACTCCACAACTGTGCGATTACCACGGCACTTTCTGCCTCACACTACCTCTATGTAGAACCAGCTGCCATTTAAAGTATTTCCGAACCAATACGACTTCGGAACATTCAAGAAGAAAGCCTATTTCTTCCTCAAAAGCAGGCAAAGAATCCTCTCTGATATTGTGAAAGTCTGTGAGTGACGGTGATCACTTACCATCATGTGAGCCGCCTGCTCGTTTGCTAGATACTAGAGCTAGATAGATAGATTTATTGGTAAAATCACATTTTACAAGCCAAACTAACATTATTATTACGAGTACAATGGACATAGTTATACATATATAGTATATACTTAAGTACTTGAATGTACATCTTGAGTATATTCTTTTATATTATAATACGATTTCATTTGAAGGAATAACTTCAGATTTCTCTTAAAAATATTCAAAGAAGCTGCATTTTTTACACTATCTGGCAGGTGGTTATATAAATTAGGGCCTCCCACGTATACAGATTTGCTAGATTTAGCAAGTACGTGAGAAGTTGTCGCCAATCTGTTCCTAGACCTGGTGGTATACGTGTGCGACGCCCCCATGGCACAGAATTTCTCAATATTGGTGCGCACAAATACACACACCTGATATATATATATATATATTCCTGGTACAGTCAATACTCTCAGTTTAGTAAAATAGGGCTTCGCAGACACGTCCCATTTTACACCCGCAACAGTACGTATAGCGCGCTTCTGGAGGATCAACAGTCGCTCTGACTCGGCTGCATGTCCCCATAGCTCGGTTCCGTACATTAGTACGCTGTGTACGGTGGCAAAGTAGCAGCTAAGTTTTGCATGTTGGGGAGCCGATGCTGCTAGTCGCTTCAGAGCGAAACAGGCCTGGATAAGTCGCGCGCAAAGAGCGTCTATGTGCAGATTCCATTTTAACGCTCGATCCACATGAAAGCCGAGTAGCTTAACCGATGAGACTTGCTGTAAAGCAGTGTTCGGTATTGTTACTGTCAGGGCTTTCAGTGGTCTATTTGAAAGGTCAAAATGTATGTAACAGGTTTTGTCCGGGTTAAGGGCAAAACCATTCGTTGCGAACCATAATTTTAATCGAGTGGTGACTTCTGTAAGTCTATGTCTCAGCAGGGATAGGCCTGGTGCTGTCACTAGTGCTGCGACGTCGTCAGTAAACATGTACAGATCGGCACTAACCTATGTATGTTACTTTTTATGTATGTTTTACAACATAATTATTCGGCTAAATAAATAATTAATTTGATGATATTTTTTTGGTAGTAATCCACTTGTAACGCCTTAAATCGCGCATAAATTTATATATTTTTTTCGTTTTGTCATTCTTCAGAGTGGTCCTATATAAGTTTTACCAAAATTCATTTAGCACTTATTTAGAAATATATAGATTATGCTTACGTTAACTACTCATTTTCGTCAGTTGTAAACTATAAACACTATTTTTTTTCAAAATAGTTTATGATCAACATCAGGTCGATGTTATATTATGTATTTTTAATATCGCGGATTCAAATTTTTCTAATTTATTATATTATATTATTGATCTTACATCAATAAGTTTGTAATAAACTAAATTAATAAAAATAAAACTAAAAATAAGTAATTTTTTTGATGACCGTAATGAGATTTAAAATGGAGTATTTAACAGACGGTAATGGAGCCATAACCTATCCAACAAAGGAATACCATTAAATGATGATTCACTAAAAAATTATGCGTAGGTCATACATGAAAAACGTCTGACGAAAGTCGAAGTAGAAACCTATTACATCTAAACTAAACTAGTAAAAACCAACGATATTGAATATTGCAGTAACATATCAAGTAAGTCAATGTAACAATACCATAAAATATGATGAAACTCATTTTGGTGAACAAGAAAAATTACTATATTTTCAAGGGGACCGATTTTTATGGTTTCCCGAAGCCGACACCTGCGGCCCGTAGGCCATGTGTTGACTCAACCATTCAAATTTATTCACAAGGAAGATTCAACGACCCGCGGGCTTATTAGCTACTTTCGTTGCGACTTGCTCCGAAATCATACTACTCGTATTATCTGAAAGAAGTTGCGAAGACAGTAAGAAAAAGGTTTTCGTTTAAAATTTCACAGATTACAGAGCACCAGTCACACACAAACATAGACACCAGCACCATGTTCATTGTTCAATTATCTGCAATAGCAGGAAATAAAAACACCAGATTTATCTGTCGTAACGTAGTGTAGGGACGTATGTATATATACGTATATAAGTATGTATGTAGTGACGAAATCCTCGGTCATAGATATCTTTTAAAAGCATCTTATTGATCCAATTTACTCTCTGTTTGAGACTGATACGAGAAAATAAATCGCTGTGGGACTGTGTATGTTAATTATTATATACTAGCTATAGCGCGTCAATAGAGCAATGTTCGGCCTTAAGACTTCAACTTGCAAATACTGAGAGGTATGTGACCAACTCTTCACCCTTTTACTTCGTTTCGGACTTATCGCACAAAGAAACTACAAGCTCGTAGCCCTATATACATGTCTTGTTGTATGATTCGGATTTTTATTTAGATAAGCGAATTTCCAGACCACGAAGTGACAGAAATTTAACGGTTGATACTTTGGTTGATAGTATCGGCGCATATCAGTTGCGTGTGACAATCAGGCGGCGAGTAGAATCAACTAAATTTTGTCACAGCTTTTTAAATGTGACTGAGCCTTTAAGAACCAAAACCATATCATTAACCCTGGCAGAATCTTCGCCATCGTTGCCTACCGTAACATAAAGTTTTTTGCCCATTTTAGGGTTCCGTACCTCAAAAGGAAAAATGGAACCCTTATAGGATCTATAAAATAATATAACTATAAAATAATAAGTAGATGTTCAGTTTTCTTTGTTTTAGATTTTTACGCTTATTGGTACCTAATATAAGTTTTTTTATTGCAGTGATCATGTCCATGTTTATCAATTCGTAAGTTCGTGAACATACCTAAAAATATCCAGTACATATGTATGATGAAAATAAGCTAGTATGAAAATTTATCAGTTATATTATTGTTTTTGAAGTAGTTTCTTTAACTTTTGTTTTAATTACAGGTTTACTGTGAGTTTTATGATGACACGAAAAAAAATGCAGTCAGTTTGGACTACTTGTAGTTTGGATTTATTTCATCTCTATCAAATCAACACTTGCCAATGTGCCTCATATGTAAAAAAGTATTCAGTAACGATGCTGTGAACCGATCAATAATGGAGGACCGCTTATCAAGAGAACATACTGACAATAAAAACAAGCCCTTGTCATTCTTTCAAGCACAGAAAAACCAAAGAAAAGCCACCCATAAGATACATTTTTGTGTCATCATCTATTCAAGACATTGATGGTTTACGAGCGTCACATAATATATCTCTACTAATAGCGACCTCGAGGAAACCCCACACAATACAAGAAAAAGATCCAGATTTCAAAGAAAATCTCAACAATAGTAAAAGGGATATTTATTACTTGGCTGATATCTTTGTTATATTGAAGAAAGTTAATTTGCAGCTGCAGGGGTTAATATTGTGGGTAAACTGATCCTTTATAAATGAAATTTAAGCAGAAAAGAATATTTATAGCTTCCGCATTTTTCATAATTGCCTGAAATACGAGCAAGACGATGTTATTTAATCAATCAATCAAAAGGCATTAAGCAAGGATTTCACTAAAAGCTATAATGATCTCTTACATTTACAAATTCCGCAATGGATAATAAATCCGTACAATATGCAAGAGGTATTGATTACCATCAGAATAGACGAGGAGCTTAACCCGTTGAATACCAGAGACCTAAATGTACGTGCATTTCATTCATAAATCTTTGGTTTTAATTTAACAATCACGGTATAGGAAGGGTTAATCAGAAGTTCAACCAAAGCCAGAAGTTGTGGTTTCCACGCAACATTGAAACACTGTATCCTGCATAGTAAAACGTTGCTGAAAAATATTCGCTTTCCCATCATCATAGCTAGTTGAAATCGGCATGTGGTAAAAAACATTGTGACGAAATAAAATTACCGTTTAAAAATCAACGACCACAGAGATTTAAGGCTGCAACTCACCAATATTGGCTAGATTATAGATACTACTATAATCTAGCCTATAATACTACTGACAGTAAGTAATATAGACTTAGATAGATTAATAGAAAGTCACCAGGTTCAATTTTTATTTTTTTGTATCTGCGATTTTAATGGTCTTTTCTAAAAAAACCCAGATGAGTGTTTTTCGTAATTTGTATTAATAGTAGGTACATTACTGCAGAATCCAGTAAGTAAGCCTTCCTGGCCAAGTATGAGTTAACCGGACCGAACCGACCGAATCTTACTGGTTGAGGCTTGTATAATGCTTTTTTATTGTAATGCTATTGCATTAAAGAAAGTTTTTGCTAATTCGGCCTCAGCTTTTAACTCAGGAGGAGTGTCATCTATTTATCTAGATTAGCTTGAACTTATTTTTTGGGATTATCAATGTTCACGCGGTAAATTAAAACACAATTGTCCAATTGAATGTGAAATCCAGCGAGTTGTTGTTTTTTTACTAAAAAGTTTGCATTTAGTTTTGAACATTGTTCTACTTTTACATTACATGAATGTTTTATAAAATAACTTGTAATTTTTTTTCATCTCCATGTCAATGTGAATGGAAAGCTTTAATCCAACATTATTTATAAACTGAAATTATTAAATACAAACATAAAATCCCACACTATACTTCTACAACATTACTGAGTACAAAACGCATTGTGCATATTTTTTCTGCGTCGCATTAAGTGTCACAGACTATAAAATGGCTGTTTAAGGCTCAAAAAATATATCTGTCTCATAAATTATGAGATAGATATATAATTGGAGCCTCCCTCATGTTATAATGGCTATACCCTAATATGTGGTACTATGTATTTTTTCTAAGCACATCTAAAAAGGATGACTTACTGACAGTAAGAAAATTACATATTTACTTACTGGACAGTAGAAGTTTCCAAATTTAAAATCTCGCTTCTTACTGGACAGCTGTGAATAAGTCTGCGGTAAAGTTCACTTTCTGGATACTTTTTAGAGATGTTAGGGCAACATTACATACAATTTTTGAGAAATAGATAGATAGATAGATAGATTAATTTCAGTTGATATTATTTACTAAATTTTATGTTTATTTATTTAATTAAATTTTGATGAGCAAAAGATTAGAGTTTGAAAACTATCGTGAGTATCACACTAATATAAAGATACCGACTTCACACACTTGATATTGTGTCGGTTTAAGTCCGACAACGTTTCGAACGTGTAAGACGTTCTTCTTCAGGGAGTGTTCACGCTTGGAGATCGTCAGTGTGCGATGTCGGACTTAAACCGACATAATACCAAGTGAGTGAAGCCGGTATCTTTATATTAGTATAATGAGAAAAAGATGTCAAGTTTACTTACTTCCAAACGCAAAATTGGTGAGTATTTTGCATCAATGGGAAAAAAACAAGACGTAGGTTTTCAAAGTAATTTGTAAAAGGGGTTTCTTGCCCAAAATAGTACGGGGATCCCTGAGCTAGAGCAATAACGGCTTTCTTAATATACGGAACCCTCGGTGCACGAGTCCAAATCTCGCTTGGCCGATTTTTTTCAGCGTTAGCATTAGGCTTTGGTGAAAATCATCGTCTTGTGATAGTAAATGTACTAAGCCATGATTATGAAAATTAATAATTTACGAAAGTATAGCATAGCAAATCACGTAAGTGCTAGAGGTGAAGTAAAAGACAAGGAAATTAAATAAATTCAGGGCAGGATTCAAATAAGTTTAGCCGTTGCAGCGTAAAGCAAAGACAAATAAACATTTAACCTTTTACATTTATGACATAACATGTGTGATACAAACTCTTGTGATTAGATAGAAATAAGTGTAATTAAAATTTTAAAAGCGTAATATTAAACCGTATATAGAAACCCTCATAAAAATGTGCCCGGAATTTTGTAAAGCGATGAATATTCCGAAGAATTTCAAATCGACAATATTCTCCTTAACATAAAGGGCTCCGCTTCACGAAACCCGCGTCAAATGAAACCTTGAGCGACCCTTGAATCCAATTTAACTGTTCCACGATGGGTGCACGGAGGCTGTGTATTAATAATTTATGCCCACATAAATTACGAAAACATTCTCCTTTCCTTAACAGAACAAACAATAATAAATCCTGTAGACAAGCACGCTCTTCAACTGGAATACGCAATGGTGGGGCGGCGGCGGCAGCGTTGCGGCAATATGCGATTCGCTTCGTAGGTGGCTGGCCGCCTAGCGTAAATAATACATAACTTGACTTGCAAGAAATTATATGAGCTGCTGCATTGATTACGCAATGTTATAAAAATACTCACTAGACATGAATTGTGGGTAAGTATAATTTAAAACTGTAATGTATACTATAAATATATTATCTGAGCAACAAACACTGCATTCAACGTCGTCCTGCGACTTTTATTAGGTTGACTGTCCACCTTGTCGGTGGACGATACAAGTTCTGTAGTAGAAAGAATGGACTGGCAAGTCCGTCCTCTCTACTCCAGAACATTTCAGCCACGTCGGAAATTGCGGGTGCCGAGTTTGAATCCCGAACATAGCGAGTGATTGTAAATTTGAAGTAAGAGATATAAAGGCAAAAATTATTGTGCTCTTGTTTGACAGGTAGGTATATCACCTCCCTAGCCAATATAATACAAGGTATGAGAAAAACAGTCTGTACAACTTAATAAGTACCTGCTATACGTCTGTAAAACTTATAAGTGAAAAAATCTGTATATAATAATGAACACCTATTTTTCCTGGTCACGCTGTAACTTGAGAATGGGTTTACCGATTTTATTCATCTTTTTTTCAAATGTTTTCTAATACATCGTTAAAGGTAGTTACATGAAAAAATAAGAATAAATGGGAGTTTATGACGACGCTGAAGGCCGACCCTAACACGCGAACGATGTCGCGGGCAGTCGCTAGTACAGGAGAACTTTCGTTAAAATAGTATTGTAAATTATCATTTGACATAAGTGCCCAGTGAATGACAAAATTACTTCTAAAACAGTGGCACTGTGTGTGCGATTCTCTAATGATTCGTCGTTGCGATCATCGACGAGCTCACCGATGTTAATTACTTTTGAGACATCGCCCTCGTACACAAGGTTGTTTTACCAACGTTCCTTGTCATCTCGACTTTGTTTCATGGATGTTGTCAATGATGCAAAGATGTTTGCTCTTAGAGAATCGCACAGCAGTGCATCTATAGTCTAGTAATACAAGATCGTTTCTGTTTTGTGCTATCGATGACATAGAATTCAATAGTGAAAGCAGAAGCTATTTCCGTTTTGTGCCACCGGAATTAGTAGTACTTGTAGCAAAGAATGGTATATATGATAAAATCATTGTTTAAAAATGTGAACAGAAGGTTAACTTGGCTTACTGCGTGGTTTTATTAAAGGTTTTCACTGAGTAAGTAAAATTCACGTTCGCTAATTCTATGATTTAAAAAAGAAAGATAAAAATGTTTTTTTCGGAAAAACACAACATACAATAAAAACATCAAAAACTACGATATTAAAACATTATAAAGAAAAGTCTAATATATAATAGCAGATTATGCACCAAGGGAGTAAAGCAGTATCTTACGTCACAGTCGGCATGGAACTGTTATAAACAGAATTATTATATTAGAAGTGCAATTAATGCAAAAACCCCCTTGCGACCACATGTTTGTACTGACGTTGTAAAAGGCTGAAATCAATGTAGCGCAGTCAGTCAGCCGATACAAATCAAGTAGTTAGTCCGTCAGTATTTTTATACTCTAATTTAAATTTAGTTACAGCCGTAGTAAAAGTGTTTTTTAAAAAGGACCCACGGAGCGCCATCCTTACAGAACGCTATTTGTAGGAAAACTTTTAGTACGAAGTAGATACGGGCATGGTTACGAGAGTTTATTCGAAAATCGAACCAGTCGTGCGTTTCTCTAAGAGCAAACATCGTTGCATCTGTAACAACATCCGTGAAACAAATGACAAGATGACAAGAAACGTTGGAAAGGCACCTTATGTACAAGCGCGATATCTCATAAAGTATTTGACATCGGTGAGCTCGTCGACGAATCATTAGAGAATCGCACGGCTGCCGTGCGACTCTCAAAGAGCAAACATCGTTGCATTTTTTACAACATCCGTGAAACAAATGAAGAGATGACAATAAACGTTGGAAAAGCAACCTTATGTACAAAGGCGATATCTCATAAATTATTTGACATCGGTGAGTTCTTAGACGAGCTCGTCGACAAATCATTACAGAATCGCACGGCAGGTCACCACAGACAGCACACAGAAAAAAAAAATGGCGCGAGTGCGATTGTAATGAATTTGAAACAAAAGACGGTGTTTGGTGTTATTTTAACAACTTCCATAAAACGTTTCTAATAAAATATTACTCTGTCCTTCCATAACATGAACAAATTTGCCCAATATTAATATTAACTTTTAATTTATTTTACTTTTTTACTAAATAAATACTTTTTATGTAACTCTGAGTTTTTATTGTCTCGCAGTATGTATGAAAAGTAAGTAGAGTATTCTCTTGGGCGGCTTGAACCCCTCTCTTAACTCAGGACTCTACATAACTTTCTCGTTCCACTCGGGAATCAAATTTAAGACTCTAGAGTCCCCGTTACGCTCAGGGTTCAATATGCCGCCCTTGACGTAAGACACTGATTTACTCCCTCGGTGCATAATCTGCTCCTCTCTCCGAGAGGAAGGCTCGAGTCCCAGCATTAGGAACAAAATGGGCTGATTTTGATTATGTTATGATGCATAATCTACTATACTTCTTCGTAAAACTGCTTCACCGATTTTAGTGTACTTTGGAATAGAGACTGCTTATACCCTAATTTAACATATTAGGCTCTTGCCCCGAAAAGGTTCCAAGGTAGAGTATAATATTATTTAATTATTTATTATTATTATTATTTAATATTATTATTAATTAAAACTTATTTAATAATAAGTTTTTATAACAATACGATCTCTTCGAAAATGTGTGGAAGTGTCCATCAATAATATCCAAGCGGCTATATATGGCGTGCGCTTGCGGCGATCGAGTTCCGTTGATTCATACTGCTTTAATCATATTCCTATTGCATATTATTAGAATGACATAACCAGGTATGTTAATAAATAACAGGCACCTTATGATCAATACCAAATTCGGCGTTGCTAATGACTTCTTAAGCATGTTTTTAAGATTACAAAAAAATTCACTTACATACAAAAAATCTTTGTCTGTTTACGAATGTATATTGAAGACAAGCTCTAATAGCATAGCTTGCCATGTCAGTCTTAACTGATCAACAAGGTACCAACCCTGCAGCGGTTTCGATTTAAATTGGTGACCACAAGCGGCATTATCAACAGTCCCCGTAGTTAGCTTTACGACAATATAGTCGTTAGGCTATGTAGGCTATGTTACTCGTAGATGCAAACGGACAGCATGGAAACTTCCACAAAAGTATCGTCCCTAGCGTTTCTAACAAACCGCACTGATACATAGAGTGTATTACAGCCCATATGTCCACTCTCTCTCTCATCCTCTCTCTGAGAGGACGTTTTGAGTCCCAGTAGTGTAAAGTAATGGGCTGATACGTTACTGTTTTACCGACTTTAAAAAATGAGAAGGTTATATGTTCGTGTGTATGTATTTTTTATTCTCCCCTATTTGTGAACCGATTTTCAATATTCTTTTTGTGTTTGGTAGATTATACTTCCGAGGTTCCATTTAAATTTCATCACATTCGGTCAAGTAGTTTTAGAGTTACTCTCCAATAACTGAAAAGTGTTACGTCCATCTTGTTAGTATTATCATTGACGGTGAATGACAATCGATCCCATTATAAGTATAATATCTTAATAAATAGCAAGGGTCACTAAAAATGGTGACAAAATTTTGTTACCAAAAAATGGAACGGACCTCATTATTTTTTTGGAAAAAAGATTTCATACGTAAACTTAGATTCTTCAGACAGGATTCAACTCCACGTTCGATGATAGAGCGTATTATGTAAACATAAGTTAACTTTACAAAAATAGAGGTGAATTTATGCACTTTGATGTTTTTCTACCGACTTGTAAAAAAAGGAGGAGGTACTCAATTCTATTGTATTTTTTTTTTATGATTGTTACCTCATAACTTTCGACTGGGTGGACCGATTCTCAAAATTATTTTTTTGTTTGAAAGCTGGTGCTTCCCGTGTGAGAGCCAAGTCCCATTTAAATTTCATCATCGGTTCAGTAGTTTTTGAGATACACTCCAATCACTGAATAGAATGGAAGTCGGTATTAAATTTTTCAAATTGTACTTGTTGAAATTATGACAGAAAACAAGACTTAGCTCTACTATTCTCGTGCTCATTTTTATTTAAGGAAAATAGCCCAATATTCTGATTATTATAATTAATTAATATTAAATATTAATATTATATTAGAAACTGCATTATAATCTGTAAATAATCTTACAGATTACAATGCAGTTTCGAATATTATCTGACTTTTTAAGACGATTTTCAATACATCTAAACATTTTAGTTTGAAAATTCTCGTGAGTTTGACACATATTTATTAAATATTAAAATCGACTTTACTCGTGTAATAAGTCAACATTATCGACCTAGGTTTCGGGCATGTCCGATGCCCATCCTCAGGGAGTTTACGCTGCAAGATCGCGGCGACCACTTGCAGCGTAAACTCCCTGAGGATGGGCATCGGACATGCCATAGGTCGGCTAATTACGTGAGTAAAGTCGGTTTTAATATTTAATAAACATCTAAACATACCAACTTCTTTATAACACGATATGTCATCAAGTAATCGTAGCCATAAAGCGTAAGTATAGTTTCAAAATTACTGGTCATCAACGTCCAGGAAGTTAGGTAGATCACGTCGCTTGTCAAGTGTGTAGAAAACTAACGTTTTACAATTTCCCACACCTTGAGACGATTTGCCACCTACTATTATGGAATTCCATTGAAAGAGTTAACCGTGGCGAGCGCAAGACACCATATGGCCGCGGTGGCCGTCAGCCGTGTCCAAAGACTTAAATGGGCACGCTGGCGTCACACTCGACACAACGTTTCGGTCCTGCCAGTTGAAGATTCAAACAAGTGCCTCACAGTTTATAGAAAAAAAAGAAACTAAAAAACGGAACCGACTTCAACGCTAAAAATTACAAAAAGTTCAAAAATACCCAGTATTTTAAAGATTAATTATTTTTAGTATATTTTTTTAGTATTTTATTTTATATTTTTTATATTGTGTGCATGGTATCGACTTCGACAACTTATTTCACACTTTTTAGTGTTGATCGTGTTGGTCGGTTCCACTTTTTGGTAACAAAATATTGTCACCATTTTTAGTGACCCTTGCTATTTATTAATATAATATACTTATAATGGGATCGATTGTCATTCACCGTCAATGATAATACTAACAAGATAGGCGTAACACTTTTCAGTTATTGGAGAGTAACTCTAAAACTACTTGACCGTATGTGATGAAATTTAAAAATTCACCCTATTTAGTGACCCTTGCTAATTACGGGATCGATTGACATTCACTGTCAAAGATGATATCATATCATCAAATCATAAAAATAGGCGAAGAACTTTTCAGTTATTGGAGTGTACCTTAAAAACTGCTGTACCGAATTTGATGATATGTAAATGAAGCCGGGAAGCACAAGCTTTCAAATAAAAAATCATAATAGATTCATTCCTATATCTACCTATACCTACACAGTCTATATTTGTATGCTGTGGTACCTACGAGCAACTGTACACAGAATGTTTTATGTGAGTATTATTAGTGTATGAACTGTTTTGTAAGAACACCAATAAATATAATTATTATTTATTATTATTATTTATTCAGTCGAAAGTTCTGAGGTAACAAACATAAAAAACTGAAATTGAGAACCTTCTCCTTCTTTGAAGTCAGTTAAAAAGGAGTATTCTACCTAATCACACTAATATTAAACAATGTGAAACGTTACACGTATAGATGTTTCTTACTGAATCACGCAAAAACGGCTCAACGGATGTGGATGAAATTTGGAGTGGAGATGCCTAGATGGTGTGTACCCGAGATTAACACATATACTACTTTTGAATTTGATTCCACGTGTGATTCCCGAGGGTTTGCCATAATATTTCACGCGAACGGAGTCGCGAACGGTTATACTAGTATATACGAGTACTTATGTGAAACTTTGGATGTATGTTTGTTTCTCTATCTCGCAAAAATGGCCGTACAGATTAGACTGCATTTTGAGAGTTAGATAAATGAGGCACTAGGTAAACACAAACGATACTTTTCATCATCATCATCATCCATTACCACGCGGGTAAAACCGCAGGACGTAGTTAGTTAACAAGTACAATTTGAAAAATTTAATACTGACTTCCATTCTATTCAGTTATTGGAGTGTATCTCATAAACTACTAGACCGAATTTGATAAAATTTAAATCAGACCACACGGGAATCACCAGCTTTCAAACAGAATTTTGAGAATCGGTTTACCCAGTCTAAAGTTATGAGGTAACAAACATAAAAAAACTTAGAGTCGAATTGAGTACCTCCTCCTTTTTTTTGGAAGTCGGTAGAAAATAAACAAAACTGTAGCAATTTTGTTACATTTAATGCTTTGATGCAAAAAATATTGCTAGATTGGCGGGTTCATCCGCATGGTTATGGACGATGATGAATAAACATATACTTAGTGCCTCATCAGGCACTGCAATAAGTAAGTATCTACTTACCAAATTCCATCCAAATCCGTTCAGCCTTTTTCGCGTGATTGACAAACATCCATACATCCAAACTTTCATATTTACAACATTAGTGTGATATTAAAAGCTCACTCAGATTGGGGATGATAAATGCTGCGTTGGTGTGTTTTGGTTTTTGTCCACCATAAACTTCTACCTCAGCCTTCCCAAAATCAGAATGCCTTAATGACCAGGTTTCATTTATTCATATTTCGTTGTTATGTAGTTTGGCATGTTTGGCTCAGAGTTCGCGTTTCCAGTTTTAACGTCTTGAGTTTTTGAGTTAGTTTAGTTACCTTTATAACTAACATTACGAACTATGGCGAGGGCTATGCTTGGGGTTTCTCTACGTGATCGAATCAGAAATGAGTAGATCCGTGAGAACGATAGTCCACGACATAGCCCAGAAGATTAGCCAGTTAAAGTGGCAGTGGGCAGGCCACATAGCACGCAGAACAGATGGCCCATGGGGCCGGAAGGTTGTGGAGTGGAGACCACGGACCGGCAACCGCAGCGTAGGTCGTCCATCCACACGGTGGACAGACGACCTGATAAAGATCGCAGGACGACGTTGGATGCAGGCCGCTTCCAACCGGTCCTTTTGGAAAGTTATGGGGGAGGCATATGTTCAGCAGTGGCTGAGATGATAATGATGATGATGAACTAACATTAATATTTCAGTAAACAATTTGACAAATAAAAATAACTCAACTTTGAAGTAAAGCACGTACCCTACATGACGCGTGCCTACGTGTAAAGTAAAAGTGCTGGGCAATCGAATGAATATGATGGTGGCGGATGGTGGAATTCGTTTAGTTTTAGTAATCCACAGAATAAAGACTTAGTTACACGATTCAACTTTAATGTTTTGAGTTTACAATAAAAATAAACTGATAATTCTAGGGCTGATATGGCACACAGAGAGTTAAATATTATAGAGGACATACTTACAGCCGAATTGGCTGGAAACATACCAACAAACAGTATCTGGCAACACTGTAGGATGTGTGGCGCGGGCGCAGGGGCGCTCGCAGCCTTGACGCGCGGGGGGGTGTGCCTCCCGCGCAACCTGCCGCGGTGCCTCCGTCACTCCTCACGCCTCACCAAGTCTACCACATCAGTGCCTCACCCGCGTGCCAGCGTGAGCGCAACTGTCTTGCTCCGCTACCACACGACTCGAACAAAATCACGACAAACAAATCAACTCCACGAGTGCCAGTGCTAGTGTGTGCTAACACAAAGTGACTTAAACAACCTGTAATTTACCCGCAAACGTGTGATACTAACGTAAACAGTGCGCCAAATTGCAGAATACAACAGTTTCGTGCATTCTCAACAAGGGCATTTCAGATCGGATATGCAGTTCGGTCATAATAATGATCAGCATTTATGGAATTGTTGCGGTCTCTGGTACGTAAAGTAAACAAGTTTGTTGCAAACTATTTTATGTAGTATTACGTAGTAATTTCGAAACAGGTGCATTCGTTTCGTGAATGATTCGTTACGAGAGACCGGTTCGAGTCTTGCATCACGTATAGGTACGTATTATGCATATGTTAAACAGACTACTGTGTCATTGGAGCCACTGCCTTTTAAGTGCTGGCCTTTGGCGAGAATCTCGGAAAGTGACAATGATTGCGAAGAGGTACGTAATGACATCACCAGTTATGTGTTTGCAGTTCGCACTCCACCCACTAAGTAATACACGTGCCATTAGGTTATAACTAAGTTACAAACAGTGAATATATTCTAATCCCACAAAATATATATTCTTCTTAAGATCAACAAATTCAACTTCTAGATTCGAAGAACGTGAAATCAATTTAAATACTTAAAGACGTTACTTAGGGTTATCTCACTAATGCCAATTCGCAAAAAAAATATTATTTAAAATGGATGTATTTATCTACTAAGCGAATTATAAGTTTTAAAGCTACATAGGTTACACTGGCTAGTATCACCAATATACACACATGGCCATAAAGCTGTTGTTGGATTAGATAACAATTTGAAATGTACAGCCCGTTTCAAGTACATATTCTGTGCTTGTACTTAATGTAGAGGTTAACAATTATTAGTAGCAAATGCATGTATTCCTTAGTTATAGATTCTTTTTCGTTTAGGTACAAACTCTAGTATTCTTTCTTATTTAAAAATAGACACAGGTGTCCCGTCAATAAATAAAATGTAGGCAACCTATCAAACTCTGACGTAACAACTCAGAGTACCTACTTACCTTAAAAATAAGTGTGAAAAAATGTGAAAAAGAACACACACTTAATGTATATGTATCACCTATCGGAAGATTCATTGGGCATAAATAAGGTACTTCAAGTGATGTGACAAAACTACAAAGATATAAGAAGATAAAGTTTCCGGTTTCGAATCCTGTATAGGTAAAGATGAAATATATGTAAAGATTTATTTTTCATCCTAAAAGTTTAAAAGAAGAAAGTTTTATATATATATCACGTGTTCATCATCATCATCTCAGCCGTAGGACGTCCACTGCTGAACATACGCCTCCCCCACAAATTTCCAAAAGAACCGGTTGGAAGCGGCCTGCATCCAACGTCGCCCTGCTACCTTTATCAGGTCGTCACTTTAACTGGCTAATCTTCTGGGCTATGTCGGTGACTTTAGTTAGTCTACGGATCTCCTCATTTCTGATTCAATCACGAAGAAAAACCCCGAACATAGCCCTCTCCATAGCTCGTTGTACGACTTTGACCTTACTTATGAGGCCCATAGTAAGAGACCACGTTTCAGCGCCATATGTCATCACTGGTAACACACTTTGGTCGAAGACTCTTGTCTTGAGGCACTGAGGTACCTCGGTAGGTGAGGTATATCACGTTTTAAGAATATTTAATTAAATACAATACTAAATACAATAATACTCTTTATGCGATTTGGTATCAAGCAGCTACATGTGTCTACCCTCGTACATAATTTGTAATAAACTACCTACATGAAAATGAATAACAGGGTTCTTAATTATGCGCCGTAGGTATGTATTTGCATATTCCATTTAATGTTTATCTCATTTGGGATTTCAGAATTTAATTACTTATTCATTCAATAACTCGTCGGAAATAATTTGAGGTTTGGGTGATCCAATATTTATGGAATTGATGCATACGTAACAGTACTGAATATTCTGTAAGAATTATTCAATTTAATCATGATTTAATTAAAGTCAAAGTCATCAAAGACGCACTTGTGAACGTAAATTATTCATAACAATGTATTTTAAAGACTCTACCGCCGCGTTCCAAAATATATAGAGCCTACCGAGAAGAAGCGGCACGAATCTCGGAGCCATTTTTTTATATCGATTTTTACAGTGTTTCTACTTAGGTGCTACTAATATAACATTTAATGGGTGGCAAATGACATCTTGCCGGAAGTGAAATATTCCATACATCTTTGTCTTCTATATAATGTCGGACTTAATAATATGCTTTTTTATTAAAACGTTTTTTACAGTCAACTTGAATTTTCCATCTGTGAACCCAGTTATGTGTTTTGGGATTTTATTGTAAAAACGCACATGATTTCCTAGGAACGACTTATTAGTCTTCGCAAGTCTAAAACTAGGTACAGCTATCCTATGTATTCTTAGTATTAAAAGGGTGGTCATCACTATTTAACTTATAAGTATTAGTTAGTAATTGATAAGTGGTAACTACGAAACTCTTTCGTAATTCTCATAAATCTCCAACTTTATGGGCGCAACTAAATCATTACAATTCAATAATCATACGCATAGTCGTTTATAATTAGTGGTTTACACAATTTCCTTTTAGGTCTGAGTTTTAGGTATTTTTCTCCATAGGAAAATTTCTATCGTCTAGCTATGTTTTTATTTACCCTTTTACGTTCAAGAAGTTTGTATTTTTTATATTTTTTATTTATAATGCTTTGGTGCACAGTCATCGATGGGTCCGTGGCATTGTTTATATATTTTATATGTTAAACTTTTCTTTTTTTTTATAATTACTAAAAGACGTTCAAGAAGTTCAATCTCATGAGGTTTGTTAAATAAATAATATAAAAAAAAAACAAATCTATTGTATTTCCTGATCTATGAAGAATGTGATAAGTGATAAACGAAAGTGTTATGCTGAACTCATAGCAAGAGTAAATACTTAGTTCTTGCTATTCCCAGTAGGGGAAACAGGTATGATTTTAAATAATATGCATATATTATGTGCATGTTCAACTGAAGCTACAATATGTAAACAGTATGTTAATGGCTCTAGATATAACACTTCATCACATGCTGAACATGTACGGTTATACGATTGTATTTAAGTTACACATAGTTACGGAACTAATTAATTATTCCTTAAATTGGTTTATTATGCGTTGTTTTTGGCATTTATATAACACGCATGGATAACATAGCCACCAATATTTGCACGTAAAAATACACAAATCACGGAAAATTGAAGAAAATAAATAGTGGGAAAAAAATGTTTGGGCTTCTTTCCTGCCATCTTTAACGCATGTTTATTACACATAACAATGGACACATTTATAAATCAGAAAATAAATATCAGTACGGGCATTAATCGGCCGCTTACTAAATTATTTTCTGTTCATACACTAAACTTTTAAAGATTACTCTATATTATCTTAACGTATTTAAGTAGATAAGTATCGCATTTAAATAAGTATAATGCTTCCTATGTATCTGTGTACGAAAATGTACATTCTGTTGTTGGTCTGTCAAAGGGTGTTTAAGTGAAACCTTTCTATAGAAAAAGTTACACTTAGAAAAAAAGGTTTCACTTGTATCGAATAGAGGATGATTTTAGAGATGTGTACTATATTTATTACTTATAGATTTTTAATTTTAGAGCAACAAAGCACATCCTTGGACGGGATACGAACCCGCGTCTTTCAATAATTCGTGTCAAACGCCATGACTTGGGCCACCGAAACGATCCGTCCGAGCCTCGAATTTACTATCTAGTTGATTTTAATCATCGTGTGGGGACGGAGCGACATCGAAACTTTATCCTATTTACTAATAAACTACTAAAAAGTACAGTCATCATCATCATCATCTCAGCCGTAGGACGTCCACTGCTGAACATATGCCTCCCCATTATTTTCCAAAATGACCGGTTGGATGCGATATGCTTTATCAGGTCGTCTGTCCAGCTACAGTAAAACCTGGTTATGTGGGAAACCTCTGTTATCGATAGTTACAATGAATTTCCGACACTTATGCATTGAAATACCTCTGGGATGTTCAAACTTTTCTTACTGAAACTTTATTTCTTAATTTTTTTCGATGTTTACCTGTATAAGTCCCGAGCCTATAAGTGGGGCAAATTATCAGGTTTAGACAAATTAAGGCGCGTTAGTTTGTTTATAAACAGTTCTAATCCGTTCTACACTTACTTTGTTTGTTCTCATAGTGGGACCCTCTATAATTAAACCAACTGTTATGTTAACTTACCTATTTCGAAAACTAACTAAATTTAAAAAAAATACTAAATAATGGAATCGAACTTATTGATCGGTACCATGATAGTTCAAAAGTATCAAGGTACCTTTTATCACAATATTGTGATAATCTATGTAACTTCAACAAGTTATTTCACAGTTTTTGATATTTAAGTCGGTTCCATTTTCAAGTAATTTTTTTTTAACCATTTTTAGTGACCCTTGCTACTTACGGAATCGACTGTTATTCACCGTCAATTATATCATCAAGACAGGGATAACAATTTTTAGTTTTTGGTGTGTAACTCAATAACTGCTTGACTGAATTTGATGAAATTTGAATGCGACCACCTTGAAAGTATACTCTACCAAACAAAAGAATAATTTTAAGAATCGGTCCAAAAAGAGAGGAGAAATATATTAACATACACATAAATAAATAGTACAATTTGAAAAATTTTATACTGACTTCCATTATATTCAGTTATTGGAGTGTAACTCTAAAACTACTGGAGCGAATTTAATAAAATTTAAATGAGACCACACGGGAAGCACCAGCTTTCAAACAAAAAAAAAGAATTTTGAGAATCGGTTCACCCTATCGAAAATTATGAGGTAACAAACATAAATAAAAAAAATATACAGGCGAATTGAGTATCTCCTCCTTTCGTCGGTTAAAAAGCATCTATATGTCATAAAACATATTGATAATGTCAGATTCCACAATACAGGCTTTTCACTGTATAAGGAAAAAAAATGATTTTTTCTTATACATTGAAACCTGTTGTTTAGGTAATTTTATAAATTATACAGAATACAGAATACAGAAATGTTTATTTGTGTCAAAATACAGGTGTACAAATGAATAAGATCAGGACAGCAGGTAATTAAGACTAAAGACAGTAACACACCTATAATTTTGTCACAAAATCGGTCCCAACTCAGCATAATGCTGATTGTAAACAATCAGCGCTGGTACCATAATCATAATGATACCAACCTAAAGTCCTAAACGGTTGGACAGATGTGGATGAAATTTAGTATGTATATTTCAAGGGGTTCCTGGATGGTTTGATAAGACAATTGTACCCAGTAGGTTTGGGAGCTGCTGTCGGTATGTCACCGATAATCATGATGCGAGCGAAGCCGCAGGCGGACCCGATAGATTTCCTATATATTCGCATTCGTAGTAATATGTAATTATGTGTGTCGAAATGAACATCAATATTTAGAGAACAAATCGGAGAACATATTGGTTAAGGTTATGGGGAGAAGTTGCGCATACCATCAGGTGCACAGGCTTCCCACTTCTACATATTAAAAAAAAAGATTGTATTCTTGAAATCTAAACTATAATTTTAATTTTAAACGCCATTTCTTGCAGGCGTTATATTTGGCTCTACGAAGGTACACAAATTTTAAATTTAAACAAATATTATTTAACTGTAATACAATAACAGTGCCTGGATGACCAATTTTTGTTCGATTTAGTTACGAACTAGTTACGAATACAAAATAGCAACACATGTTCCGTGAGAATCTTGTCCCCGCAAATCAAGATTTTGCAATGCGAATATATATATATATATATATATACATACGAGTATACATATAGATATACCTACCGACCGGATAAGCATAACATTGATGCATTTGTTGTTGAGAAAGGAACTTGACGAAGAGAAGTTTCTTTACAAAATTTACAGACAGCAGCACCACACGCCAGAAAGATTGTTAATTTCTTAAAAGGCGACCTGAGCAGGCCCGAGGTAAATAAGGTATGTAAATAGGGCGAATTCTGTGGTTTTCATTTCATTTAACCGAGCTATATCGATTTATTGCCCTCGAAACCCCCTGTGTACTAAATTTAATGGAAATTGCTGGAGATGTTTCCGAGATCCTGATTATATATTATATACAAAGACATTTGTGTATTTATATATATACAAGAATAGCTGTTTTAGAGTATTGTATAGAAATAATAATAAAAGCAAGTCCGCACTAGTTATAGCGGGTGTTTCTACGTGGATGGCCAGCACGTTATTGGAGGCAGCGGAGCACGAAGCTTCGTTAAGCAGCCGCTTGTTAAAAATAAAATTATATAATTTTAGCGTCCGCACCCCTACCGCTTCATTCCTTTTGTATACTCGTACCTACATTTAGATATGTCTATCGATCACGTTGTTAGCAAAGTTACTTTTAGTTATCAACTTGTATTTTTTTTCGTCATCACGTTGTACTTAGGCTTATTAACTTATTTAAAAAAAGTTAATAGTAAAAAAGGTTCTGAGGTCATTAAATAAATAACGCTGTCATTAGTCATACTCGGAAAGTAGGTCTGATATTGCTTCAGGAGCGGGTTAAAAGTAATACTTTTCAGGAGAATCATAACAACTGACAGCTGTATAATTATAAAATAAATAGCTAGTTCTATTTTCACATTTGTTTCACCCATGTTACAGCTTTCTATACAGCCAATTATAGCGCGATGTAAAATTAAAATAATATAAAAACTATTAATTAAAGGATATATATTTAAACGACTTTATTATAATTTACTTTCCACAATTTCTTTGAAATGACAGATTAGGACAAAATATTTACCAGTTTTTCATAATTTAATGGCTGAATAGCTAACCAGCCACAAAAAAAATGGGCAGGAAATTTTTACTTTCCTTATATACGTATTGAAAAGCACGGTGTTTGCCTCGGGTCAAAGACTTGTTTAGCCCCGCGACTATTGGCATCAACGCTACGCTCATCAAACCCCGTCTCAGCGCTAAGTAAGTTACTTATCCCTAAGGTAACAATATACACTCACATCCTCGAAACAGGGCTCCCTGTATCATGGAGGCATGGACACACACACAATCAAACTTCACAATATTCAAAACCCGAAAAAACACTTCTGCTCATCACAAAAATATTTGCTCCGCCCAGGGATCGAACCTAGGACGCGCTTCGAAAGTAGGGTAAGTACTAACTAAGTAAACGGAGCTGCCAAAACACAGTTGCAATTATTTTAAAACATACGATATAAACACAGAATGGGACTAGTTTAAACTCGTGACTTTACCTTCACGTTGAACGTAGATTTTTACTTACGGATGCAGTTCTCTAAATATGATTTGACATCATAAGAAAATTTAGACACCAAAGTATAAACTATTTTAAGAATTTGCTAAAACTTTAAGACAAACTGTAGAAGTACGGGACTTGTTCAAATAATAACTCTACCGTCTTCACGTTGAACTTAAGTTTTTACTTATAGAGACTATTCTCTCAACGTAGATCGACATCGTGGACAAATTCGTCAACTTGTCTTGTGAGATCGCCTCATAATTTAGAGAATCAGCCCCTATGTTTTTGGGTTGACTTTGACAAATGAATTGTAATTTGTTTCACAGCCAAATCATTAAAAGATCTTTATTAAGGTATGTAATAAGCAAGTACTGACTCAAATTTGTAATCACGGAGCGTGACGTTACGGTAAAAAATAAATGAAAAAGTGCAATGCGGTATAATTATCTACCACATTTAATTATGTTTTACATTTTGGTTTTAATCAAATAGTCATGTTACTACTAACTAGATACAGGATGGTTCTGTATTTTTGACCATCAAGGATCACTCAAATCATCAAATTAATCACAACGCATATCAAATATATTATTTATATTACGTTTTAATATTACGTATTTAATATTCCGTTTCCTCAGTTAGTAGTTAGTAGAGACTCTGCCTTCGAATCGCGGGGTCCCGTGTTCGATACCTGACCGGGACCAATATTTGTGTGGTGAACAGAAATGTTTGCCGTCGGGCCTTGAGTTATTGTGTGTATCCATGCCACCCACGACACAGGGAATCCTAGTGCGAGTGTGTGTTTAAGCGTATTGTATTATAACTGATAGTCATATTAAAAGTATTTAGTATAATATTACTATTAGACGGCAATGCAACTTTGTAGTACTTCCTATGAGCCGTACGACTAGCTCGTCTCTTCCATTCGATACGATAGTCAGTGTAGTTCAGAAAATATGTGTCTTACTCAATATCACCAGTTCACTTAATTGGATAAAACTTAGTAAATGACTTAGAAGTAAAAAACACTGTGTAACAAAAATAGAGTCATACATTCATATAGGTACTAGAAGTAGAAGCAGTAGCATATTATATTGAATATTTATTCTGTGACATAGAGTACTTATTTCCGGTCTATTTTTAACCTAAGCCAGTATTTCCGTATTAATTATAGAGAAATAAACATTTTCAAAATATCGTTATGTGATCACTATCAAACAAACACGCTAAAACACAAAAATAACAATTTCAATGAAAACTAGCAAATACCCAAAGAGTAACCTTCCTGTACAGGTACTAGGCTCACATAAACAGCTAACAATACTCATGCAAAACAAAGTACCTCATCAATCAACGTCAGTTTGCGTCGCGTAGGCTGGCGAAGTTCACACACTAAAGGAATCATATATTTTCCTATATTATATGCTTATCTGCGCAATGAATAAATTGATATTTCTTACGGATATCCGCTATAAGAACCTAATTATATAGGTAACTAGATATGTTTACATGATATTATTTCGCAAGATATAGTGAGTTTAAACGAGTTGAGTAAATATGAATGCTTTCTTTATAAGAGGTTATGAAGTGGTCCTGTTGGTTGTATAGGTATGTATAGCTAATATTTAACCATAAAAAAACTTGATGGTGGGTGTGGCTCTATTGCGTTATTGGCCGCGTCACAGCTGTTTACTTTTTAATTTTGTCGGTTGGCTTGTTGGTCCAATTACGTAAGCGTCACGTTGGATTCCTGAGGGCTCAGATACATTGCCTTGCGTTCGTGGTCGGTCAATACTACTGGTCTGGTCCGGTCTGGTGTCGATCTAGATCGAGCTTGCTCTGGCCTATTTTCGGTACTTGTTAAGGTGCTGTCAGCTCAGCGCTTAGCTACGTTTATTTTCCTTTACAGTCGCATCGCGTAAAAACGTACAAAATTCATAAAAATATAATGTGCACTCTTAAATAAAAAAATAATCCGTCAGTGTATGTGTATTAAAAATTTCTATTTTATGATATGTGTTTCATGACAAATAATAAAATTTTGAATAATAAGAAAAACTGTTTTAAAGGAGAAATTAAGTGATATGTTTGGATTTATTTTTATGTACTTAGGTTAAAATTTATTTTTAATTTCGTCGATGTGTACTTAGAAGTTTTATAACTGTCACATTATTGTTTGTAGTTTTTTTTTAATCGCTACTTATGAGATAAACTTCTTTAAAAACCCTAATTTTTATCGACTTCGTGATATGACAGCACCTTAATAGTTTGTATCTAGTTAAAGAACTCGCTACTAACTAGATAATGGGGTTTTCTGACAAGAAAATTATTTACCAACTTCAAAAATGACGAAATGTTGGGTGCTTTTTACTATTTTTTCATTATGGAAATGTTTATACGTCATCGCGGAAGTGCAGGGGAGATGTACACGTTAGCTGTAATATGTATAATATGTATATATCTATATAATTATATATAAAATGAACCCCTATTTCTCCTGGTCACGCTAAAACTTGAGAACGGAGTTACCGATATCATTCATCTTCTTTTAGAATGTTTTCTAATACTTCGTAGAAGGTTCTTACATTATATAGTTATATTATACATTATACAGTTCTTACGTTTAAAAAAAATAAGAAAAAATTATAGGTTATGGCGTGGCCAAAGGCCGTGCCTACTACGCGAACGAAGTCGCAGGCAGTCGTTAGTATGTATATATGTGTCAGCAAATCAGGACAAGAAGGTTATTATAACATATCAACGCAGAGCCTGAACCGTTGCGGCAAAAAAAATTAAAATTTTGCCAGCCTTTAACTCTTGATGCCTTTTATGTTGTAAGCATCATTTTTGCAATTTAAGCTTTTATAGAATTTTTTGAATTTTAAACAGCATTTATTTCTGTATCCCATAAGCCGAGCAAGCGAAGTCGCTGGTGGGTCAGCTAGTTAAAACATTTAAAAATCAACAACTAGTTAAAATATTTTATTACCAATAAAATATTTTAACTAGTTGTTGATTTTTAAATGAGCTTACATATATTTCAGTGTGTTCGCTAAATTTTACTGAATTTGAACTATGAAAATACTGAATTGTACAGGATAATTGTTGGAAAGATCAGACTATAGACTCTACCATATCCAGAGTCATTTTTCAAGCCTTTTTCTTTTTAGCGTGGTTTCATTTTTATCAGCCGTGCGATTCTCTAACGGCCCGTACCAATAATCAATCTATCTCCAGTTTACCTTTCTAGAGTTAGATATTTGACACTATTTGTATGGACGTTATGTCAAATTTCTATCGGTAGTAAGGAAAACCGTGGATAGATAGATTATTGGAATCCCCCATAAGAGCAAACATCTTTGCATCTTTGACAACATCCGTGAAACAAATGAAAAGATGACATGAAACGTTGGAAAAGTAACCTTATGTACAAGAGCGAAGTATTTGACACCGGTGAGCTCATCGAACAGCTGGTCAACGAATCATTACAGAATCGCACTGTAGCAGGGCGATTCTCTTATGGAGGATCCCAATAATCTATATATCCACGGTTTTCCTTACTACCGATAGAAATTTGACATAACGTCCATACAAATAGTGTCAAATATCTAACTCTAGTAAGGTAAACCGGCGATAGATAGATTATTGGGACCGGCCGTTAGAGTAAACATCGTCGCATCTTTGACAACATCCGTGAAACAAATGACGAGATGACAAGAAACGTTGGAAAGGCGATATCTCCTAATTATTTGACATCGGTGAGATCTTCGACGATCGCAACGACGAATCATTAGAGAATCGCACGGCAGGACGATGACGTCTCGCACTCAGACAACCGTATGTGGAATATACTCCAATATAATGAATATGATGGTGGCGGATGGTGGAATTCGTTTAGTTTTAGTAATCCACAGAATAAAGACTTAGTTACACGATTCAACTTTAATGTTTTGAGTTTACAATAAAAATAAACTGATAATTCTAGGGCTGATATGGCACACAGAGGGTCAAATATTATAGAGGACATACATACAGCCGAATTGGCTGGAAACATACCAACAAACAGTATCTGGCAACACTGTAGGATGTGTGGCGCGGGCGCAGGGGCGCTCGCAGCCTTGACGCGCGGGGGGGTGTGCCTCCCGCGCAACCTGCCGCGGTGCCTCCGTCACTCCTCACGCCTCACCAAGTCTACCACATCAGTGCCTCACCCGCGTGCCAGCGTGAGCGCAACTGTCTTGCTCCGCTACCACACGACTTGAACAAAATCACGACAAACAAATCAACTTCACGAGTGCCAGTGCTAACAACATAAAGTGACTTAAACAACCTGTAATTTACCCGCAAACGTGTGATACTAATGTAAACAGTGCGCCAAATTGCAGAATACAACAGTTTCGTGCATTCTCAACAAGGGCATTTCAGATCGGATATGCAGTTCGGTCATAATAATGATCAGCATTTATGGAATTGTTGCGGTCTCTGGTACGTAAAGTAAACAAGTTTGTTGCAAACTATTTTATGTAGTATTACGTAGTAATTTCGAAACAGGTGCATTCGTTTCGTGAATGATTCGTTACGAGAGACCGGTTCGAGTCTTGCATCACGTATAGGTACGTATTATGCATATGTTAAACAGACTACTGTGTCATTGGAGCCACTGCCTTTTAAGTGCTGGCCTTTGGCGAGAATCTCGGAAAGTGACAATGATTGCGAAGAGGCACGTAATGACATCACCAGTTATGTGTTTGCAGTTCGCACTCCACCCACTAAGTAATACACGTGCCATTAGGTTATAACTAAGTTACAAACAGTGAATATATTCTAATCCCACAAAATATATATTCTTCTTAAGATCAACAAATTCAACTTCTAGATTCGAAGAACGTGAAATCAATTTAAATACTTAAAGACGTTACTTAGGGTTATCTCACTAATGCCAATTCGCAAAAAAAATATTATTTAAAATGGATGTATTTATCTACTAAGCGAATTATAAGTTTTAAAGCTACATAGGTTACACTGGCTAGTATCACCAATATACACACATGGCCATAAAGCTGTTGTTGGATTAGATAACAATTTGAAATGTACAGCCCGTTTCAAGTACATATTCTGTGCTTGTACTTAATGTAGAGGTTAACAATTATTAGTAGCAAATGCATGTATTCCTTAGTTATAGATTCTTTTTCGTTTAGGTACAAACTCTAGTATTCTTTCTTATTTAAAAATAGACACAGGTGTCCCGTCAATAAATAAAATGTAGGCAACCTATCAAACTCTGACGTAACAACTCAGAGTACCTACTTACCTTAAAAATAAGTGTGAAAAAATGTGAAAAAGAACACACACTTAATGTATATGTATCACCTATCGGAAGATTCATTGGGCATAAATAAGGTACTTCAAGTGATGTGACAAAACTACAAAGATATAAGAAGATAAAGTTTCCGGTTTCGAATCCTGTATAGGTAAAGATGAAATATATGTAAAGATTTATTTTTCATCCTAAAAGTTTAAAAGAAGAAAGTTTTATATATATATCACGTGTTCATCATCATCATCTCAGCCGTAGGACGTCCACTGCTGAACATACGCCTCCCCCACAAATTTCCAAAAGAACCGGTTGGAAGCGGCCTGCATCCAACGTCGCCCTGCTACCTTTATCAGGTCGTCACTTTAACTGGCTAATCTTCTGGGCTATGTCGGTGACTTTGGTTCGTCTACGGATCTCCTCATTTCTGATTCGATCACGAAGAAAAACCCCGAACATAGCCCTCTCCATAGCTCGTTGTACGACTTTGACCTTACTTATGAGGCCCATATTAAGAGACCACGTTTCAGCGCCATATGTCATCACTGGTAACACACATTGGTCGAAGACTCTTGTCTTGAGGCACTGAGGTACCTCGGTAGGTGAGGTATATCACGTTTTAAGAATATTTAATTAAATACAATACTAAATACAATAATACTCTTAATGCGATTTGGTATCAAGCAGCTACATGTGTCTACCCTCGTACATAATTTGTAATAAACTACCTACATGAAAATGAATAACAGGATTCTTAATTATGCGCCGTAGGTATGTATTTGCATATTCCATTTAATGTTTATCTCATTTGGGATTTCAGAATTTAATTACTTATTCATTCAATAACTCGTCGGAAATAATTTGAGGTTTGGGTGATCCAATATTTATGGAATTTCACCACTGCAATGTGCTGATGCATACGTAACAGTACTGAATATTCTGTAAGAATTATTCAATTTAATCATGATTTAATTAAAGTCAAAGTCAAAGTCATCAAAGACGCACTTGTGAACGTAAATTATTCATAACAATGTATTTTAAAGACTCTACCGCCGCGTTCCAAAATATATAGAGCCTACCGAGAAGAAGCGGCACGAATCTCGGAGCCATTTTTTTATATCGATGTTTACAGTGTTTCTACTTAGGTGCTACTAATATAACATTTAATGGGTGGCAAATGACATCTTGCCGGAAGTGAAATATTCCATACATCTTTGTCTTCTATATAATGTCGGACTTAATAATATGCGTTTTTATTAAAACGTTTTTTACAGTCAACTTGAATTTTCCATCTGTGAACCCAGTTATGTGTTTTGGGGTTTTATTGTAAAAACACACACGATTTCCTAGGAACGCCTTATTAGTCTTCGCAAGTCTAAAACTAGATACAGCTATCCTATTTGCATTCCTAGTATTAAAAGGGTGGTGATCACTATTTAACTTATAAGTATTAGTTAATAATTGATAAGTGGTAACTACGAAACTCTTTCGTAATTCTCATAAATCTCCAACTTTATGGGCGCAACTAAATCATTACAATTCAATAATCATACGCATAGTCGTTTATAGTGGTTTACACAATTTCCTTTTAGGTCTGAGTTTTAGGTATTCTTCTCCATAGAAAAATTTCTATTGTCTAGCTATGTTTTTATTTACCCTTTTACGTTCAAGAAGTTTGTATTTTTTATCATTTTTTAATTATAATGCTTTGGTGCACAGTCATCGTGGGTCCGTGGCATTGTTTATATATTTTATATTTTAAACTTTTCTTTTTTTTATAATTACTAAAAGACGTTCAAGAAGTTCAATCTCATGAGGTTTGTTAAATAAATAATATTTAAAAAAAACAAATCTATTGTATTTCCTGATCTAAGAAGAATGTGATAATAGATAAACGAAAGTGTTATGCTGAACTCATAGCAAGAGTAAATACTTAGTCCTTGCTATTCCCAGTAGGGGAAACAGGTGTGATTTTAAATAATATGCATATTTGTGTGCATGTTCAACTGAAGCTACAATATGTAAACAGTATGTTAATGGCTCTAGATATAACACTTCATCACATGCTGAATATGTACGGTTATACGATTGTATTTAAGTTAAACATAGGTATATGTACGGAACTAATTAATTATTCCTTAAATTGGTTTATTATGCGTTGTTTTTGGCATTTATATAACACGCATGGATAACATAGCCACCAATATTTGCACGTAAAAATACACAAATCACGGAAAATTGAAGAAAATAAATAGTGGGAAAAAAATGTTTGGGCTTCTTTCCTGCCATCTTTAACGCATGTTTATTACACATAACAGTGGACACATTTATAAATCAGAAAATAAATATCAGTACGGGCATTAATCGGCCGCTTACTAAATTATTTTCTGTTCATACACTAAACTTTTAAAGATTACTCTATATTATCTTAACGTATTTAAGTAGATAAGTATCGCATTTAAATAAGTATAATGCTTCCTATGTATCTGTGTACGAAAATGTACATTCTGTTGTTGGTCTGTCAAAGGGTGTTTAAGTGAAACCTTTCTATGGAAAAAGTTACACTTAGAAAAAAAGGTTTCACTTGTATCGAATAGAGGATGATTTTAGAGATGTGTACTATATTTATTACTTATAGATTTTTAATTTTAGAGCAACAAAGCACATCCTTGGACGGGATACGAACCCGCGTCTTTCAATAATTCGTGTCAAACGCCATGACTTGGGCCACCGAAACGATCCGTCCGAGCCTCGAATTTACTATCTAGTTGATTTTAATCATCGTGTGGGGACGGAGCGACATCGAAACTTATCCTATTTACTAATAAACTACTAAAAAGTACAGTCATCATCATCATCATCTCAGCCGTAGGACGTCCACTGCTGAACATATGCCTCCCCATTATTTTCCAAAATGACCGGTTGGATGCGACCTTTATCAGGTCGTCTGTCCAGCTACAGTAAAACCTGGTTATGTGGGAAACCTCTGTTATCGATAGTTACAATGAATTTCCGACACTTATGCATTGAAATACCTCTGGGATGTTCAAACTTTTCTTACTGAAACTTTATTTCTTAATTTTTTTCGATGTTTACCTGTATAAGTCCCGAGCCTATAAGTGGGGCAAATTATCAGGTTTAGACAAATTAAGGCGCGTTAGTTTGTTTATAAACAAATTCTAATCCGTTCCACACTTACTTTGTTTGTTCTCATAGTGGGACCCTCTATAATTTAACCAACTGTTATGTTAACTTTACTTATTTCGAAAACTGACTAAATTTAAAAAAAATACTAAATAATGGAATCGAACTTATTGATCGGTACCATGATAGTTCAAAAGTAGGTACCTTTTATCACAATATTGTGATAATCTATGTAACTTCGACAAGTTATTTCACAGTTTTTGATATTTAAGTCGGTTCCATTTTCAAGTAATTTTTTTTTTAACCATTTTTAGTGACCAACGGACCAACTACTAACGGAATCGACTGTCATTCACCGACAATTATCATATCATCAAGACAGGGGTAACAATTTTCAGTTTTTGGAGTGTAACTC
This sequence comes from Selenia dentaria, assembly GCA_917880725.1. NCBI lineage: Eukaryota > Metazoa > Arthropoda > Insecta > Lepidoptera > Geometridae > Selenia > Selenia dentaria. The sequence continues at coordinate 20,707,734 of OU862879.1, forward strand.
AATAACTGCTTGACTGAATTTGATGAAATTTGAATGCGACCACCTTGAAAGTATACTCTACCAAACAAAAAATAAATATATATTATTATTATAATAAAATAATTTAAAGAATCGGTCCACAAAGAGGGGAGAAATCTATTAACATACACATAAATAAAAGGTACATTTTGAAAAATTTAATACCGACTTCCATTCTATTCAGTTATTGGAGTGTAACTCTAAAACTACTGGAGCGAATTTAATTAAATTTAAATAAGACCACACGGGAAGCACCAGCTTTAAAACAAAAAAAAAAGAATTTTGAGAATCGGTTCACCCTATCGAAAGTTATGAGGTAACAAACTTAAAAAAATATACAGGTGAATTGAGTACCTCCTCCTTTCGTCGGTTAAAAAGCATCTATATGTCATAAAACATATTGATCATGTCAGATTCCACAATACAGGCTTTTCACTGTATAAGGAAAAAAAATGATTTTTTCTATACATTGAAACCTGTTGTTTAGGTAATTTTATAAATTATACAGAATACAGAAATGTTTATTTGTGTCAAAATACAGGTGTACAAATGAATAAGATCAGGACAGCAGGTAATTAAGACTAAAGACAGTAACACACCTATAATTTTGTCACAAAATCGGTCCCAACTCAGCATAATGCTGATTGTAAACAATCAGCGCTGGTACCATAATCATCATGATACCAACCTAAAGTTCTAAACGGTTGGACAGATGTGGATGAAATTTAGTATGTATATTTCAAGGGGTTCCTGGATGGTTTGATAACACAATTGTACCCAGTAGGTTTGGGAGCTGCTGTCGGTATGTCACCGATAATCATGATGCGAGCGAAGCCGCAGGCGGACCCGCTAGATTTCCTATAAATTCGCATTCGTAGTAATATGTAATTATGTGTGTCGAAATGAACATCAATATTTAGAGAACAAATCGGAGAACATATTGGTTAAGGTTATGGGGAGAAGTTGCGCATACCATCAGGTGCACAGGCTTCCCACTTCTACATATTTAAAAAAAACTATTGTATTCTTGAAATCTAAACTATAATAACACCATTTCTTGCAGGCGTTATATTTGGCTCTGCGAAGGTACACAAAAGGCTTAATTTAAACAAATATTATTTAAGTGTAATACAATAACAGTGCCCGGATGACCAAGTTTTGTTCGATTTAGTTACGAACTAGTAGTTACGAATACAAAATAGCAACACATGTTCCGTGAGAATCTTGTCCCCGCAAATCAAGATTTTGCAATGCGACTGTTGCCCCATCTAGTTTGAACGCAATGAACAAACTGCTGTTTTTAATTATATATATATTTTATATATATATATATAAATATATATTATTATTATAATAAAATAATTTAAAGAATCGGTCCACAAAGAGGGGAGAAATCTATTAACATACACATAAATAAAAGGTACATTTTGAAAAATTTAATACCGACTTCCATTCTATTCAGTTATTGGAGTGTAACTCTAAAACTACTGGAGCGAATTTAATTAAATTTAAATAAGACCACACGGGAAGCACCAGCTTTAAAACAAAAAAAAAAGAATTTTGAGAATCGGTTCACCCTATCGAAAGTTATGAGGTAACAAACTTAAAAAAATATACAGGTGAATTGAGTACCTCCTCCTTTCGTCGGTTAAAAAGCATCTATATGTCATAAAACATATTGATCATGTCAGATTCCACAATACAGGCTTTTCACTGTATAAGGAAAAAAAATGATTTTTTCTATACATTGAAACCTGTTGTTTAGGTAATTTTATAAATTATACAGAATACAGAAATGTTTATTTGTGTCAAAATACAGGTGTACAAATGAATAAGATCAGGACAGCAGGTAATTAAGACTAAAGACAGTAACACACCTATAATTTTGTCACAAAATCGGTCCCAACTCAGCATAATGCTGATTGTAAACAATCAGCGCTGGTACCATAATCATCATGATACCAACCTAAAGTTCTAAACGGTTGGACAGATGTGGATGAAATTTAGTATGTATATTTCAAGGGGTTCCTGGATGGTTTGATAACACAATTGTACCCAGTAGGTTTGGGAGCTGCTGTCGGTATGTCACCGATAATCATGATGCGAGCGAAGCCGCAGGCGGACCCGCTAGATTTCCTATAAATTCGCATTCGTAGTAATATGTAATTATGTGTGTCGAAATGAACATCAATATTTAGAGAACAAATCGGAGAACATATTGGTTAAGGTTATGGGGAGAAGTTGCGCATACCATCAGGTGCACAGGCTTCCCACTTCTACATATTTAAAAAAAACTATTGTATTCTTGAAATCTAAACTATAATAACACCATTTCTTGCAGGCGTTATATTTGGCTCTGCGAAGGTACACAAAAGGCTTAATTTAAACAAATATTATTTAAGTGTAATACAATAACAGTGCCCGGATGACCAAGTTTTGTTCGATTTAGTTACGAACTAGTAGTTACGAATACAAAATAGCAACACATGTTCCGTGAGAATCTTGTCCCCGCAAATCAAGATTTTGCAATGCGACTGTTGCCCCATCTAGTTTGAACGCAATGAACAAACTGCTGTTTTTAATTATATATATATTTTATATATATATATATATATATATTATATATATATATATAATATATATCAATATTTGATTCACACCTACAAATTTTATTCTAGGCATTTTCACTATTCATTAAGATATACTACATGCGCGCGGTTTATGCATGAAACTTAACACCCCTACATAGAAATGTATCATTCATAATCATAACATTCGGCAAACTCGCGTCCTAGCTCGTTAGTACATATTATTATTCATTCTGTGCGCTCGGGCATTCTCGCAAGACCTGGCCACCGGACCAACCCCGCACCCTTCGTCCTGCCACCGCGCGGTCTTTGTTTCTTCCGAAAACGAACGAACGAAAGCCGAAACTCGACAATCTCTTTCACACCGAACGCTCGGGTGGGGGGTGTAAGAAAGAGTAAGAGAGATATTTTTTCACTGACGCGAATCATGTGTTTTCATTAATAAGTTGTACATAGGCATGTAGTATTTTTGTTAAGATGGTGTCCATACTTTTAGATGAAATTTTCGAAAACTTTAACAATTAATAATTATTTCACTGTGAAGTAATAAAAAATTTTGACTACATATCTACAATGTATTAACACTTTTGTACCGCCCATTTTTTTTTGGTAATTATGCAAATTACGAGTATATAAATAAGGAACGAATCGAAGACATTACAATTATTTTACTGCGACGTGACGTGATATACGAGTACCTACCGCCCGGATAAGCATAACATTGATGCATTTGTTGTTGAGAAAGGAACTTGACGAAGAGAAGTTTCTTTACAAAATTTACAGACAGCAGAACCACACGCCAGAAAGATTGTTGATTTCCTAAAAGGCGACCTGAGCAGGCCCGAGGTAAATAAGGTATGTAAATAGCGCGAATTCTGTGGTTTTCATTTCATATAACCGAGCTATATCGATTTGTTGCCTTCGAAACCCCCTGTGTACTAAATTTAATGGAAATTGCTGGAGACGTTTCCGAGATCCTTATTATATATTATATACAAAGACATTCGTGTATTTATATATATTTGTATATAAACAAGAACAGCTGTTTTAGAGTATTGTATAGAAATAATAATAAAAGCAAGTCCGCACTAGTTATAGCGGGTGTTTCTACGTGGATGGCCAGCACGTTATTGGAGGCAGCGGAGCACGAAGCTTCGTTACGCAGCCGCTTGTTAAAAATAAAATTATATAATTTTAGCGTCCGCACCCCTACCGCTTCATTCCTTTTGTATACTCGTACCTACATTTAGATATGTCTATCGATCACGTTGTTAGCAAAGTTGCTTTTAGTTATGAACTTGTGTTTTTTTCGTCATCACGTTGTACGTAGGCTGTTATTTTATTTAAAAAAAGTTAATAGTAAAAAAGGTTTTGAGGTCATTAAATAAATAACGCTGTCATTAGTCATACTTGGAAAGTAGGTCTGATATTGCTTCAGGAGCGGGTTAAAAGTAATACTTTTCAGGCGAATCATAACAACTGACAGCTGTATAATTATAAAATAAATAGCTAGTTCTATTTTCACATTTGTTTCACCCATGTTACAGCTTTCTATACAGCCAATTATAGCGCGATGTAAAATTAAAATAATATAAAGACTATTAATTAAAGGATATATTTAAACGACTTTATTATAATTTACTTTCCAAAATTTCTTTGAAATAACAGATTAGGACAAAATATTTACCAGTTTTTCATAATTTAATGGCTGAATAGCTAACCAGCCACAAAAAAAATCGGCGGGAAATTTTTACTTTCCTTGTATACGTATTGAAAAGCACAGTGTTTGCCTCGGGTCAAAGACTTGTTTAGCCCCGCGACTATTGGCATCAACGCTACGCTCGTCAAACCCCGTCTCAGCACTAAGTAAGTTACTTATCCCTAGGGTAACAATATACACTCACATCCTCGAAACAGGGCTCCCTGTATCATGGAGGCATGGACACACACACAATTAAACTTCACAATATTCAAAACCCGAAAAAACACTTCTGCTCATCACAAAAATATTTGCTCCGCCCAGGGATTGAACCTAGAACGCGCTTCGAAAGTAGGGTAAGTACTAACTAAGTAAACGGAGCTGCCAAAACACAGTTGCAATTATTTTAAAACATACGATATAAACACAGAATGGGACTAGTTTAAACTCGTGACTTTACCTTCACGTTGAACGTAGATTTTTACTTACGGATGCAGTTCTCTAAATATGATTTGACATCATAAGAAAATTTAGACACCAAAGTATAAACTATTTTAAGAATTTGCTAAAACTTTAAGACAAACTGTAGAAGTACGGGACTTGTTCAAATAATAACTCTACCGTCTTCACGTTGAACTTAAGTTTTTACTTATAGAGACTATTCTCTCAACGTAGATCGACATCGTGGACAAATTCGTGAACTTGTCTTGTGAGATCGCCTCATAATTTAGAGAATCAGCCCCTATGTTTTTGGGTTGACTTTGACAAATGAATTGTAATTTGTTTCACAGCCAAATCATTAAAAGATCTTTATTAAGGTATGTAATAAGCAAGTACTGACTCAAATTTGTAATCACGGAGCGTGACGTTACGGTAAAAAATAAATGAAAAAGTGCAATGCGGTATAATTATCTACCACATTTAATTATGTTTTACATTTTGGTTTTAATCAAATAGTCATGTTACTACTAACTAGATACAGGATGGTTCTGTATTTTTGACCATCAAGGATCACTCAAATCATCAAATTAATCACAACGCATATCAAATATATTATTTATATTACGTTTTAATATTACGTATTTAATATTCCGTTTCCTCAGTTAGTAGTTAGTAGAGACTCTGCCTTCGAATCGCGGGGTCCCGTGTTCGATACCTGACCGGGACCAATATTTGTGTGGTGAACAGAAATGTTTGCCGTCGGGCCTTGAGTTATTGTGTGTATCCATGCCACCCACGACACAGGGAATCCTAGTGCGAGTGTGTGTTTAAGCGTATTGTATTATAACTGATAGTCATATTAAAAGTATTTAGTATAATATTACTATTAGACGGCAATGCAACTTTGTAGTACTTCCTATGAGCCGTACGACTAGCTCGTCTCTTCCATTCGATACGATAGTCAGTGTAGTTCAGAAAATATGTGTCTTACTCAATATCACCAGTTCACTTAATTGGATAAAACTTAGTAAATGACTTAGAAGTAAAAAACACTGTGTAACAAAAATAGAGTCATACATTCATATAGGTACTAGAAGTAGAAGCAGTAGCATATTATATTGAATATTTATTCTGTGACATAGAGTACTTATTTCCGGTCTATTTTTAACCTAAGCCAGTATTTCCGTATTAATTATAGAGAAATAAACATTTTCAAAATATCGTTATGTGATCACTATCAAACAAACACGCTAAAACATAAAAATAACAATTTCAATGAAAACTAGCAAATACCCAAAGAGTAACCTTCCTGTACAGGTACTAGGCTCACATAAACAGCTAACAATACTCATGCAAAACAAAGTACCTCATCAATCAACGTCAGTTTGCGTCGCGTAGGCTGGCGAAGTTCACACACTAAAGGAATCATATATTTTCCTATATTATATGCTTATCTGCGCAATGAATAAATTGATATTTCTTACGGATATCCGCTATAAGAACCTAATTATATAGGTAACTAGATATGTTTACATGATATTATTTCGCAAGATATAGTGAGTTTAAACGAGTTGAGTAAATACGAATGCTTTCTTTATAAGAGGTTATGAAGTGGTCCTGTTGGTTGTATATGTATGTATAGCTAATATTATTTAAAAACTTGATGGTGGGTGCGGCTCTATTGCGTTAGTGGCCGCGTCTCAGCTGTTTACTTTTTAATTTTGTCGGTTGGCTTGTTGGTCCAATTACGTAAGCGTCACGTTGGATTCCTGAGGGCTCAGATACATTGCCTTGCGTTCGTGGTCGGTCAATACTACTGGTCTGGTCCGGTCTGGTGTCGATCTAGATCGAGCTTGCTCTGGCCTATTTTCGGTACTTGTTAAGGTGCTGTCAGCTCAGCGCTTAGCTACGTTTATTTTTCTTTACAGTCGCATCGCGTAAAAACGTACAAAATTCATAAAAATATAATGTGCACTCTTAAATAAAAAAATAATCCGTCAGTGTATGTGTATTTAAAATTGCTATTTTATGATATGTGTTTAATGAGAAATAATAAAATTTTGAATAATAAGAAAAACTGTTTTAAAGGTGAAATTAAGTGATGTGTTTGGATCTTCGCTTCTTATGAGATAAACTGCTTTAAAAACCCAAATTTTTATCGACTTCGTGATATGACAGCACCTTAATAGTTTGTATCTAGTTAAAGAACTCGCTACTAACTAGATAATGGGGTTTTTCTGACAAGAAAATTATTTACCAACTTCAAAAATGACGAAATGTTGGGTGCATTTTACTATTTTTTCATTATGGAAATGTTTATACGTCATCGCGGAAGTGCAGGGGAGATGTACACGTGAGCTGTAATATGTATAATATGTGTTTATATCTATATAATTATATATAAAATGAACCCTATTTCCCCTGGTCACGCTAAAACTTGAGAACGGAGTTACTGATATCATTCATCTTTTTTTAAAATGTTTTCTAATACCTACTACGTAGAAGGTTAAATTATACAGTTATATTGAACATAATACAGTTCAAACGTTTAAAAAAAATAGAAAAAATGAGAGGTTATGGCAAGGCCAAGGGCCGTGCCTACTACGCGAACGAAGTCGCAGGCAGTCGTTAGTATGTGTATATGTGTCAGCAAATCAGGACAAAAAGGTTATTATAACATACCAACGCAGAGCCTGTAACGTTGCGGCAAAAAAAAAAAATTTGACAGTCTTTAACTTTTTATGCCTTTTATGTTGTAAGCATCATTTTTGCAATTAAGCTTATATAGAATTTTTTGAATTTTTAACAGCATTTATTTCTGTATCCCATAAGCTGAGCAAGCGAAGTCGCTAGTTAAAACATTTAAAAATCAACAACTAGTTAAAATATTTTATTGGTAGAGCTTACATATATTTCAGTGTGTTCGCTAAATTTTACTGAATTTGAACTATGAAAATACTGAATTGTACAGGATAATTGTTGGAAAGATCAGACTATAGACTCTACCATATCCAAAGTCATTTTTCAAGCCTTTTTCTTTTTAGCGTGGTTTCATTTTTATCAGCCGTGCGATTCTCTAACGGCCCGTCCCAATAATCTATCTATCTCCAGTTTACCTTTCTAGAGTTAGATATTGACACTATTTGTATGGACGTTATGTCAAATTTCTATCGGTAGTAAGGAAAACCGTGGATAGATAGATTATTGGTATCCCCCATAAGAGCAAACATCGTCGCATCTTTGACAACATCCGTGAAACAAATGAAGATATGACATGAAACGTTGGAAAAGTAACCTTATGTACAAGAGCGAAGTATTTGACATCGGTGAGCTCGTCGAACAGCTGGTCGACGAATCATTACAAAATCGCACTGCAGCAGGGCGATTCCCTTAGAGTAAACATCGTCGCATCTTTGACAACATCCGTGAAACAAATGACGAGATGACAAGAAACGTTGGAAAGGCGATATCTCCTAATTATTTGACATCGGTGAGATCTTCGACGATCGCAACGACGAATCATTAGAGAATCGCACGGCAGGACGATGACGTCTCGCACTCAGACAACCGTATGTGAAATATACTCTAATATAATCAAATCCTTTATGAGATATCGCCCTTGTAACATAAGGTTGTTTTTCCAACCTTTCTTGTCATCTCGTCATTTGTTTCACGGATGTTGTCAAAGATGCACCGACGTTTGCTCTTAGAGAATCGCACTGCAGGGCGATATCTCACAAAATATTTGACATCGGTGAGCTCGTCGACCAGCGCATCGACGAATCATTAGAGAGTCGCACGGCAGATCATTCTCACAATTATTATGTGAGGTATCCTGTATTTTTCAGTAAAATGAGTAAAGGCACTTTAGTTATTATCACAAAAAAGTGCGGTAAAGTTTTGACAACGCACAATTTGTAATAACATTCATTTTCCTGAAAAATATTTCAATTTATTTTACCTTATGATTGACTATATAAAAATAAGTCGGGTTTTCCTTCCTGACGCTATAACTCCAGAACGCACGAACCGATTTCCACGGTTTTGCATTCGTTGGAAAGGTCTCAGGCTCCGTGAGGTTTATAGTAAGAAAATTCAGGAAAAATTTAAAAAGAAAAGCGGGAAAATCTTTTTTCACATACAGCGCCATCTCTGATACATAGCATGTACTACAAACCAATATTTTAAGTAGATGGTGCCAAACGAAATGTTACATAAAACGAAGCCATCTGGTGGCGAAACGGAGTTCGCAGGGTTTGCTAGTGATTGATAAATCTCGGGTTATTTACGACAATACGGATATACTACTCTACAATATACACCATTATTTATTACAGCTACAATTAAAGTGTATATTATAGTTATCGTATCTAGTTGTTTACAGTTGACTAACTGTGAACTTGATGGTGTTGGTGAATTGACGAGTGTCGGCAAAATCACCGGCGGCTAGCCACAACGATATTCAATACAAGCCACCCCGTTATAATGCGGCGATATAATGTACCATCGACGGGTTTTACTCAAAGACATCATTGTTGGCGAACTCTACATCTATACATATAATAAAAATGTAACGGACCGCTGCCTGTACATGTATAGATAGATAGATAGAAGATATATGACAAAAAATATAATTGGGACTTTTTTAAACGAAAATAGAATGAAAAAAAATTATAAGAAATTTTGTCTGTATCTGTTTGTCTGTGCGTTTGTGCACGCTAATCTTAGGAACAGCTTATTCAATTTAGATATGGTTTTCAATAATATGTTGTGTGTGAAGATTCACTTAACATTTAGTGTTTGTTTCATGTCAATCGGTTCATAAATGAAAAAAGTTATTGAAATTGAAAGAATAACTCTCGCTACTACACCAAGACCAAGCGAGCGAAGCCGCTGGCGGGTGAACTAGTAACTAATGCATTTCCATTTTTGAAGCAATTGGAGCGCACGCCGTAGCGGAGATTGTTGTTTTAAACTCTTGATAAATCTTAAGAGCAAATCTTGTTGCAGTCATTACTTGCATGGGTGACCACTCGTAGCATGTTCAACTGAGCGCTTATATGTAGCTACTGCGAAGGTCAAGACGCGGTAATATTATCTTCTGAAAACTTCAACTCGCGGGTTATTCACTAGCTTATTATAGCTTAAATTGGTTAATTAAAATAAAATTACCAAAAAGTGGAACCGACATCAATACCAAAGAAGTGAGAAATAACTTGTTGAAGTCGGTACCATGATAGTTCAACCGTAGGTACATATTATCACAATATTGTGCGCATGGTACCGACTTCGACAGCTATTTCACACTTTTTGGTATTGATGTCGGTTCCATATTTTACTTAAAAAATATTATCACCATTTTAGTTGCCTTGCTAATTAAGGGACCGATTGTCATTCACCGTCAATGATATCATAAAGATTGGCGTAAAACTTTTCCGTTTTTGGAGTGTACCTAACTTAAAAACCACTTGACCGAATTTGATGAAATTTAAACAGGACCGCCTTGGAAGTATACTCTACTAAAAAAAAGAATATTGAGAATCGGTCTATAAATGGGGAGAAATCGTTTTACATAAACAATAAAAATACATACAACTACACATATAACCTCCTCCTTTTTTAAAGTCGGTTAACAATACATTTTGGTGACACAATACACGCTGGTGACAGGTCGTTCGCTTGATGATAAGTGAGATGCCTGTCCACAATAGCTGTAGAACAACCCAGATCTTCAAACGTCAAAATTCGGATCGTGGCTGCAATGTGCTCATAATCATTGCAATTCTTAGTAATGCAATCCTAATCCTGCACAGTAGTCCACTACTGCAGTTATGAGCAGTTCTAGTATAATATCGTTTCTAAGGAGAAGGCCTACAATACATCCGACTTTGGCTGCCGAATAATTAAATAGCTAATTTCAGTTTATTCTAGTGAATGATGTAAACATCACTATTCCAAAATAACCCTATATTTAATTACTAGCTGTACCGCCAGCGGCTTCGCTCGCTTAGTCTTAGTGTAGTGATGGAAGTGCCGTTTTGGGACATCGAGATTAATGCTGTATTGCTTAAAATAACTTCCTAAATAAGCCATTTTTTGCGTAAAATGTAAAGGATAAAAAATGGTTATTGTGGGTTATCCTTAAGAGATAGACATATAGTATTGTGGACTTTTTTGTTGACCTTTTTGAGGTGTACAATACCGTAGTACATTATTTTGATTTATTTCGTGGGGTTCAGTTAGCGTTTGCAATGTAAGCGCAAAAAAATGTGCTTATTTACAACATCACATTAGAAACCTGTAAATTCATCAGTGTTTCTCTACAATATTATGCATTATTATACATATAAACCTTCGTCTTGAATCACTCTATCTATAAAAAAAGCTCTTCAAAATCCGTTGCGTAGTTTTGAAGATTTAAGCATACATAGGGACGACTTTGTTTTATACTATGTAGTGATTTATAATTGGATTACATACATAAAACTAAATATAATATTGTATGCAAGTACGTATGTATTATGTCTATATATATCTTTTAAGCAAATATATACAGTTTAATTCTCTTTTTACTAAATGTATATGAATTTATACACGATAAGTACCTATAACAAATAAAAAAAAATTTTGTCTGCTTATCTGTTCCGGCGTAACGCTGAAATGGCTGGACTGATTTTTACGGGCACTTAGGCTACTTTTATTTCAGAAATATAGTTAGGCTTCTGTTGAAAATAAATATAGGCCATGATATAACTAAAGAGAACTTGTCGTAGAACTATTTTAACCCTTAATATACCGTGATAATTAAACAAAAGATGTATGAATGAAACGAACTTAAATGTACGTCAATAGTACTCAAAGGATTAAGCAAATTAGTTCCGAGGGGCCGTATCCCATGTGGTCACGTGGCCGAAGCCGTGGACGGGTCAGTTAGCGTGTAATAAACACATTGTAAACATGCTACATTTATGGAGTTTAACTTCTTATACATTTAACTACTGTTTTTCTAGATATCCTTGTTTGATTGAGAACATGTGATACCATGGCGTTGCATACAAATCGTTACCTGTTTACTCACATAATATATGTTTTAATCACCAAGCATCGCTGCGTACGGTGATAATCTACTCGTGTGCTATCAATAAGTGAAGTTAATGTCTTTAAGAGAGTACATTTTCATATTGCTAAAAGTCATTATTTGTTAAATAAGTATTCTTCCAACAGCCGGTCTCAAATTATGTAAAATTTACTTACTACTAGCGACTGCCCGCGACTACGTTCGCTTAGTAGGCTCGGTCTTCGGTCTCGCCATAACCTCCCGTCTTTTCTACCGACTTCCAAAAAGGAGGAAGTACTCAATTCAAATGTATTTTTTTTATATTTGTTACCTCATAATTTTCGACTGGGTGAACCGATTCCCAAAATTATTTTTTTGTTTGAAAGCTGGTGCACCCGTGATCCCATGTAAATTTATCAAATTCGGTTCAGTAGTTTTTGAGTTACACTCCAATAACTGATTTTTACCATGGTAATAGAATGGAAGTCGGTATTACATTTTCCAAATTGCACTTGTCTTGGTTTTTCTACTATAATTTGTTAATTATAGTAGAAAACGAAAAATAAACACAACAAAAAAGATTTTGCGAGATTCTTTCTCAAGTTGTAGCGTGACCAGGAGAAATAGGGGTTCATTTCCAATTATTTTCCACAGTTCCATTAGACGTCCCATTGACGGGACGATGGAAAAAAACATTTAACCGTGTACCTATTGGCCAACGGTTACACAGAATTTTCATATGTATAGATAACTTCAGACCCGCGTTTAGGTTAATCGAAGTGCTCGCCGCGGATCTTGACGTGGCAATCATAAACCGATCCACAATGTAAAGCAACGTTTGCTGCTAGGAATTGGATGGGTGACCGCAAGTGGCATTATTCAACTCAGCGTTTCCATACTTTGGAGAGCACGTTGAGACGTCGGTTCATAGATAATTAACAAGAAATAAACTAAAAGTATAATAAATCAACTATATAAATAATTAACTCACATATTAAAGCGCATGAAAACCGTCAATTTAATTTCTATCCATCAGCCTTTAAGACGCGCTCGTATCCTGATTATAGTAAAAAGCAGAATTTTGAAACACCTAGTGTACCAAAACAGATCGATAATATATTATGAAAAAAATACTAAGGTTAGAAAAGGAATAGGAAAAGAGTAATAACCGAATAGAATTCATAAATATAACTCTCTTTCTGCAGAAAAAAGTCCTGAATAGGTCCACAAAAATAAACTTTCACGTCCAAACTCTCAGAATTTTCAGCGATAACACTATATTTTTTTTAAGTAACACATAGCCAACGTATAGTACTAAAGTTATAACCAGCAGTTTTTTCGATTCTGTTAGTATATATCGAAAAATATAAAGAAAACGTACAAAATTAACGCATTTTCGCATTACATCATTCACTCTTACAAGCGATTTTCAACCTTACGTAAAGCATCGTAAATTATTTTAAAATTACGGTTAGACCGCGCCTTAAGAAAATCTAATTACATATCATTCTTCAAAATCGGTTGAGCCGTTATATATTTACGAGCGGATATAGGAACAGACATACATTCAACTCAAAAACACAACCGTTGATTGTCTTAGGACAACCAGTCGTTAGGCTATGTCGAAGAGGCTACCCGAAGGCCTGAAACCTTCGACAGGGGTTAGCCTCTCCACCAAGACTCACTAGGGCCGCGTGGTGGATTATGTTATGCCCGAACTCCTCTTTCTGAAAGGAAGGCTCGAGTCCCAGCAGTGGGAGCGTAATAGGCTGACTATGTTTATTTAGCTAGGTTAATTGACCAAGATCTTGGGCCAGATGTGATTTGGTCGTTCATATGCTTTGATTATTAAAATAACCTAACCAAGCAATAAATCTATATCTGTATATAAAAAAGAAACCCCTTTTTTTACAAAGCATTAATACTTTAAAAAAAGTTAAATCAATTTATTTTTGTTCACCTAATGCGACAGGAAAGTCAGAAGCATGATACTAGTGCTATATAATCCAAGTGATGGAGAATTTGCTTTTACTTACCTGCCGCCTTGTGTGTAGCCCGCGTAGAATTATAGTTAATATGTATGTATATCATGTACTTGTTAACACTGTTTTTTGCCGAGTGTATCGAAGTGTTGGTATAATGTATAATGTCTAACTACAAATATTTGTTTATTTTTCATTTTATCTAATACTTTTATTGATTTGTTTGATTGGTTAGTTCTTGATTTTTCTCTTATAATTTCCACGTTGTTTTCTTGTCAGTGTATATTATTTGTAGTAGGTAGAGACCTAAAGGTTTTATTACTATTTCCAAAAAAAATATTGAAATTCTTTATTTACATTTAAGTTTTTTACCCGTTTCCTGTTAAATATACTTTTATATTGAAGGCTATCACGGTTCAATTGGTGTAAGTACCTAAAGTTCGGAACTAAAAACTTTAATATAATATGTATAAGTATATTGACGTTGAATAAATGCGAGTAAGCGCTAGTACTAAATATGTAAGATATAAAGCATCGCATACGTTACAGATTCCTCTCGGCTCAGGAATGCCTGAGCACCATTGCGGATCGTATACGCGCTCCATAGCTCGATTTAAATCGACGCAGTGGGTGGCTAGAGCCTCATCGACACCCAATATCAATCTGCCCACAAGCCATAGCCCCATAGTTCCGCAATCGACATTACAATTTATGCGAAGGTGTACGATATTTTTTCCAGGCAAGCTTGTATAATATTTACTACGCATATACTCGCGACTTTGACATCGTGGAATAGGGTTATCGGGACCCCTCGGGAACTACGCATTGAACCAGAATAAAATATAGCTTAGGTATATTCAAGGAATAAACTATTTATTAAACTGGCGTCGTGCATAAGTAATTAACAGACATTAACATATGCACATCCTCACCCATTTACATTAACTTAAGTACTTTAGCATATAATATTATTGTGATATAACTGCACCACCCGTCCGACAAGGTCCCATTATAATATACTAGTTGACCCGCTAGCGGCTTCGCTCGCTTGACCTTGTTATAGTGGTTTTGGAATCTCGGGGTCCTGGAATCGAGTGAATTGCACCAGACATATTTCCCCTTATTCTTTCCTATTCTAAAGCTGCGCCGATTTTTTACCTATTAAATAACATTTTATAAAACTCTAATTAATTGCTTTGTTTGTAGAAGAATTGATCTTGTTGTCCCGCAGTAAGTGCGACAGGTAGAGCAGGTCTCTCAGAGACACCTTCATCATGAGTGAGATTCTATCCTCTGCTGCACTCTAGATTCTACTCATTACCGTAAACTGCCATAAGCTAAGAAGTTTAGAATCCTATGTTATGCCCAGGATTATGATACTCACATTTTCGTCTAGGCCTACGGCATCTGTACTGTACCTGCTCCACTTTGCCTGGTGTATGTTTGTGTACAGTAGGTCTACCACGAGT
The DNA here is from genome assembly GCA_917880725.1 of Selenia dentaria. Lineage (NCBI taxonomy): Eukaryota > Metazoa > Arthropoda > Insecta > Lepidoptera > Geometridae > Selenia > Selenia dentaria. Next base: position 20,722,988 of record OU862879.1, read on the forward strand.
TTAAAACATTGACACCAAACGATGCTCGATATCGACTGCCGCGAAAAAAATTATGAAAAAAGAACAGTGCCACCTCGCGGTCAATTGTAGAACTAAAATAGTAATAATATATTATAATATATTGGCGAGTACGCCAATTACAAGCGTAATAGGTAGGCGAGATCGAGTATCGACTATAGATGACATTTTTGTTGCCAACTTATGGCAGAGGTACAGTATCAACGTCATTCAAATAAAGCATGCTTTATATGATTTTAAAATTGTCGTAAAGATCTTTATAAGATATCACTCTGAATACGGTCATCAGCGTGAAACATTTTTGCTAATAAAATACCTTAAAGGCTTTGGCAAACTGCGGGCGTGGCGGGCAGAGCGCGACGTTGGCGTGTTCTTGGCGTGCTTACACTACGGAAAGCATAAATGTGTCGTTGTACAAAATATGCCACGCTAACGCCGATCCGATCGCGTTAGCGCCACGCACGCCGTTTGTCAAAGCCTTTACTATTACCCTATATTATCTGCCTACGTCATCACCTATTTTTAAAGCATCGTCATCGAAAATACGTCACTACGTTTATAATGTTAAAAGTGCGGTCGTTACCACCGAACAAAAAAGGTCGTTCCTATCACTAAGGTCCACTTGACTTTCCTGTTAATCGTCGTACTCTCAAAAGTTCGAATTAAAAAAGGTCACCCTGACACGTTTACTTTACAGCGAAACCTCGTCTCCCCTACCGTTTTCATCACAGATATCCGATTGACTTTTTCCTGCTGATCAGCAAACTTCGTGTCATATTCATATTTATACTAAAATTTTAGTATGATGTAAGTCAGAAGTTGATACCTCAGGTTTGTGTAGTTATTTATTCTACAGTGTAATCGATTAAAACATGTTTAAGATTGGTATTTCGATCCAAACCATGTTTTTGGAGGGTTGAGGGGTTCATGCGCAAATTTACCCAGATAGACCCTATGTCCTAAAGGTCACAGACCACAGTAGTTTAGAAATGCTATTTTATAGTTTTTTTTAATTACGTGAAAACTTGCCTTTGAATAGTCATAATTTTTTTGTTTGTGGTTGCAATACCTCAAAATAACTTAGGCTTCTATTTAGTATTCTATAGTATTCTTATGTCAGCCCCTGATGTCCGATTTCTGTCATGGCATATTGTTTGAAAGGATCACGATCAATAGTACACGATCCATGATACATTTTTGCACTTGATTACTATAATGCTAATTTTCCGTGAGTAGCTTCATTTTGATGAGACGCCCAACAATATCCTGTACGAAACTCTCGATTGTGGTAGCTAACAGAGGTAGCAAGGATACAATATGTCGATTTGATGATTCTCAAATATTTATTACTAACTGGATTATTTTTCGTTAAACCTCATGAGAATTATCTAAATTATTTGAAAAAGATATTTGTCCTACAAAATCTATGGTTTGATCAGAGTATCTATAATATAATATATATATAATATCCTTCCAACATGTATCGATAACGAGGTCATAATAAATGATTACTAACCAGCTGATTATTATTTTTTACTTAGGTAGGTAATATTATTATAATTTAACAGTCATATTATCCTACAAATTGCGTGGCACGTTACTCACGGAAAATCAGCTTGATAGTAATTAAGTGCAAATATGTACCATAGATCCTTTACTATAACAAAAGTATTTATAAAAAGCTTATCTCAAAATGGCTTTTAGTCCACACTAATATTTAAAAATAGAAAGATTTGTGTGTTTGAATTGAATAGACTCCGAAACTACCAAACTCATTTTAAAAATTCTTTCACCATTAGAATTCCACATTACCCCTGATGAACAAAGGCTATATAATTATTTCTAAAAAATTTAGGGATCCGTATGAAAACTTCGATAATGTAACCCAAGGTGTAAAAAAACATCCAAAAAATCCTTATATCGCGTATTCTGCAGAAACTATTGACAACAGAGCAAAGTTTTGTATAACAGTTTTATAGAGAACATCAATATCTACATAAAAAATACAGTACCATATATGTAACTATTACAGTTATGTCACAATAACTACTTTTCCATGTTAATTTATACATTAATAGTAACGCCGAAAATTGCTTATATCACAAACGCTGCGGCAACTATTGATAATAGAGCAAAATGATGTACTACAGTTTTATAGAGGTTATCAATATCTACAAAAACAATCCGCAATACTATATGTCTAACCATTAAAGTTATGTCACTATAACTAGTTTTCCATGTTAAAAGCTATACTTATAATAATGGTACGTATTGTGTACGTTTCTACAATAAAATCCCGAAAGACATTACTGAGCTCACTGAAGGGAAATTCAAGTTACGTGTCAAAAATATACTAATGAAAAAAGCCTATTATAAATTGAGTCACTACTTAGAAGACAAAGATGCCTGGAAGCTTTCCACTTCTGCCTAATAGCCAACTATTGAATAAATTTGTTATTTTAATACTACTCATATGTAACCTCAATGTACAAAGACTTGAAAAAATAATGGCCCACGAGTATCTTGCTGCTTCTTCTCGGCGGTGGTTCTTTTCCGAAGACAGCGGTAGAATCATTTAAAAATTTTGACGTTCATAAGAGTGTCTATGATGCCTAAACTGAATAAATAATTTTTGAATTTTGAATTTTTGAATGGAGTAGAGGCCAAAATGTCTGTAAGACTGTCTTACTTGGAAGAAACTTAAAAATGGTACTCGTATCTTGATCTCTCTATGCTACACGGTCTCGATTGACTGGTCGGCGCACTTGAACTTCTATAGTACGGCTAAAAACCTACGCTATAACAATAAAATAAAACCAGCACACCGGTGCGTGTGTTACATTGGGGTAAAAGTGTATGAATAATTATATACATGCATGCAGACATGCGAATTTCTTTTTCAGGAAAACCCATAATATAACGGTCCGACCCGGGTATTGAACCCAGGAGTTGGAAGACCTCGAAATCCCAATACGGCGCTCTCGCCACTACAACAAGACCAAGCGAGCGAAGCCGCTGGCGGGTGAGCTAGTATGCAATATTAACGCCCTGTTACAACCCTAATATCTGCCGATCTTGCAATCGACCACACTCGCATTCTAGCGATTGACGTCAATGCATTTCAACAAGTCAGCAATATTGTTTTGTATATAAACCCATAATTTTTGGATATTATTGTCATTCATTGTTATTCAATTTTACAAGGTACTCTGCCTCTCATCAGTAATAGTAGTGCGCGATTATTTAAAACCCGAGTGATCCAACAAAGAGTAAATAAGTGAAAAGTGTAAATAATAGTATTAAAGTGTTAATAAATCTCTGTTTCCATAAATCTTGTTTTTTTTTTAAACAAGTCGGGAACCTAGTCTAACATTATTGGTGTCAGAACAAAAGGGATAATTACTGTCCCCTGGTCGCCCCTACCTGACGAGGGTACTCCTGCACTTTCACGACGTTTGGTCTCATCGCATGTGGCTCTAGGTTGGCCATTGCACGCTACTGCCTACCGCCAGCTTGTTTACGCCACTGCATCGCCGCTACCGAGCCCGTCAGCCTAGCTCCACTGTGTATTCACATCACACCGAGCTACCCCTGCTGACCTTTGGCTCGAAAACTACACGTGGCTCCACTGTGTTGTGGGTCACCTACCCTTACACCGAGTCACCCTGCTGATTGGGACTTCAAGAGTAACCAGCCACCCTACTCTACTCTTCCCTTGGGACGCCTGCCAAGCTCCAAGCCATCCACGAGGCTCTGAGGGAATCCATTATCACGCGCATACTGCCCGTGATCACCAAGGTCATCGCACCGGCGCCTTGTATTGTGTAACACGATACACTCCACCTGGTCAACCGACGCAACGGCTCGTGCCGTAACCCGACTCCGCATAGCTAACTCCAATGACGTCTCTACTATTCATCGTTCTGTAAGTGATTTTACAATAATTGTTTTCTGTTTTGTCTGATTACTTTGTGATTGCTTTTTCTAATTTTTAATATTTATTTAACAATGGTTAACGAGAGTCTTAAAGGTGATAAAAAAATGTCTTCCAGCAGTTCCTTAGTACCTTTAGAGGAAAATATTAATTTCGGGGTCCTTACTAAATTCATTAAACCTTTCGATGGTGATAAAAATAAATTAACTTCGTTTTTGCGTAATTGCGAAAGTGCATTGTCGTTAGCTTCAATTGCACAAAAGGACATTCTATTTAAATACATATTGTCACAATTCGAAGGCAAAGCGGAATCCACTTGTGCATTAAAAATATTCGAAAATTGGTCTGAATTGAAATCGTTTCTAAAAACCACTTTTGGCGAAACCAAACATAGAGATCATTTATTTTTAGATCTACAACAGTGTAAACAAAAATATAACGATTCTGTCAGTCAGTATAGTTTACGATTAGAGACATGTTTAACACGATTACAGACTGACATCACACACTCTACGCGAGATCCTTCCGAATTAAAAGGCCGTATTGCAAATACCGAGGACTTAGCGCTTCATACTTTCTTGTTAGGGTTACCGAGTCATATATCTACAATCCTTAGGTGTAGAAATCCCTCGAACCTAAACGAAGCGGTTAACCTTGCCATTCAAGAAGAGAAGCTGCATAATTATGCCCTACAAACTCAAACGGCTAACCAATTAAGACCAAAGTGCAAAATCTGTGGCAAAACAGGGCATCTTGATCGAAACTGCTTTAATCGCGAGCGTCCAATTTCCTTTCGTGAGCACCCTGTGCACAACGTCAATAATAACATTCCTCAACATCCTTCTACATCAGCCACTGTACCCCAAAACCCAGTGAAAGTATGCAGATACTGTAAAAACCTGGGTCACGAGATTCATGAATGTCGTAAGAGACAATTCAATAATTCACGTCACCAGCATACCAAATCTACAAAACAGATTCATAATCTTTCCCACAATGAGGATGATCGCAGCATCCGGGAAGATTCTTTTAATTCTGATTTAAACTGACTATGATTCCGGTCCCGCGTCGTACGGAATCCGCAACTCAAACCGACGCCGACGGGATGAACTCTTTATTTGATAATTTATCTATGAAGACTATCATTCCAACTAAATCTACCAATTTTACTAAATCTACCAACCCTACTAAATCTACAAAACCTACCAATTCTACTAAATCTACCAACCCTACTATATCTACTAAATCTATTAAACCTATTAATTCTACTATATCTACTAAATCTACTATGTCTACTATATCTACTAAATCTACTATGTCTACTAAATCTACCAAATCTACTAGTCCTACCAATTCTACCAGTTCTAATATATGTTCTAAATCTACAAATTTTACGATGCCTACTAAATCTGCAAAAATTACCAAGTACAATAAAACTACTAAATTCTGCAAATCTACTGAACCTTTTATATTCACTGTACCCAAACGCATTGATTCTATTTCCAAACCTACTAGTTCAAAAGTTCTTACTCAACCCACGAGTAGTAAATTTACTATCTCTCCTGATTTAAATAAGCTTACCAAACCTACTAGATCTCGTACACTTCCCACTGCATCTAATACATCCGTTCCTAACTCAAGAGATGAATGTGAGGCTAGTTATGAGGTAAACATAAATTATAAAACTCACATATACGTTACAAGCCAATATTCTAGTAAACCGCTAGTATTCTTAGTCGATTCTGGTTCCACTGTTTCATTTGTTAAAAAATCAGCCCTTGAAATCCAACCTGTTCTTGATCCTGCAGTCATTAAATTCAAAGGTATCGATAGCGACGCCAATTATTCATCCACTCTTGGCAATTTTAAACTTGACCTCAAAGTCTCCAAGAGCGAAACGATCTACAGCACTTTTCACCTTATATCGGATAAAGTTGACATTCATTTTAATGGCATTGTAGGAAATGATCTGCTGAAGCTCTATAATTGTAACGTAGATTACAAAAGCAACACTCTGACTATTGGAAAATATCAGCTCAACCTTCACTTTACAAAGCCTCGATACACCATTCCAGCTCGTTCAGAGATGGTCATTGAATGTGCTATCTCAAACCCAGAGATCACATATGGTTTTGTGGAAAAATCTGAAATCCAAAATGGTGTTTATCTAGCCAGCTGTTTAACTAGAGTGAAACCTAATAAACATGCAAATGTATCTATTTTAAACACCACACATCGCGATGTCATTATTCAATCTCTCAATGTTGAAATTCACCCTTGTCATACTCTCGAAGACATTAGAAATCAAATACACTCAGTAAACACAGTAACACAGACCGTTTCAGCTAACTCCCGCGATCGGGTTAAAAATGTACAAAATCAAGTCAGATCCTCCCATCTCAATGACGAAGAGTCAAAAGCCCTTTTACAGCTATGCTCTGATTATTCTGATCTGTTTCATTTGGAAGGTGATATCCTTACTTGCACGGATACCCTTACACATGAAATCAAAACCACTGATTCCCAACCTATCCATGCAAAAACCTATCGGTATCCCGAGATCCATAAACAAGAAGTCAACAAACAAATTCAAAAGATGCTAGACCAGAAAATCATCAGACCCTCCGATTCTCCTTGGTCTTCGCCTATATGAATTGTCCCCAAAAAGCAAGATGCTTCCGGCGAAAAGAAATGGCGCATCGTAGTTGACTATCGTAAATTAAACGATGTTACCATAGGTGACGCTTATCCTATTCCAAACATCACCGATATTCTTGACCAGTTAGGACATAGCAAATACTTTACAACGTTAGATCTGGCATCTGGCTTCCATCAGATCCGAGTCAAGGATGCTGATGCTCCTAAAACTGCATTTTCAGTTCCCAATGGGCATTTTGAGTATACTCGAATGCCTTTTGGTCTAAAAAATGCTCCAGCGACGTTTCAGAGGTTGATGAACACTGTCCTTTCAGGCCTACAAGGCATACACTGCTTCATCTATCTCGATGACGTCATAATCTACTCCCATGACTTAAACTCGCATATTCAAAAGCTCAAACTTGTTTTCGATGCCCTAAGAAAACACAACCTCAAACTCCAACCAGATAAGTGCGAATTCCTTAGAAAGGAAGTCGCTTATCTTGGTCACATCATCACCGATAAAGGTGTCTCACCAAACCCCGACAAAGTTAAAGCTGTTCTTGATTATCCAACTCCCAAAAACCCTAAACATATAAAGAGCTTTCTTGGCCTGGTTGGTTATTATCGTAAATTTATAAAAGACTTTGCTAAAATCACTAAACCTTTAACATCACTACTCCGTAAAGACACTGAATTCATTTGGGGTGATTCTCAAAATCATTCATTCATTACGCTTAAAAACTTGCTCACCAATGCTCCAATTCTGCAGTATCCAGATTTCAGCAAAACATTTGTACTAACCACAGACGCTTCTAACTATGCATTAGGTGCTGTCCTTTCCCAGTGTGAAGATGGAAATGATCTTCCCATCGCCTATGCTTCTAGAACGCTTAATAGTGCAGAAGGTAATTATAGCACTACGGAAAAGGAACTCTTAGCAATCATCTTTGGAACTCAAACTTTCAGACCTTACCTCTACGGTAGGAAATTCAAGATCGTTACTGATCATCGTCCTTTAATCTGGCTCATGAACTGCAAAGACCCCAGCAGCAAACTTGTTCGCTGGAGATTAAAACTCGAAGAATTCGACTACCAAATTAGCTACAAGCAAGGTAGAATTAATTCAAACGCCGATGGACTCTCTCGTCCTCCCATTAATGCTATCAATGATTTTGACATAGACCTAACAGATAACCTAAATTACGAATCATTCTTAAAATCACGTTCAAGCCCTACCAACTACGATACCCAAGTTTTTGAATACAACCAAAATCTTTTAAAGACGTCATGCCCTATAATTGCCTATCCGACTTCAATTGATCTTGATGAATCCAACTTATACTGTAAAGATATTCTTGACCTTCTTGAAGATAAAGAAGACTTCATAAAATCTGAAAAGGAACTACATCACGTCAAAATTTCTACAGTCAATAATAAGACTTTCTTCCATCTCTTCACTAAAGTACACCACTTTGAGTCAGCCACTTATAAAGACTTATTCAATGTCCTGAAAGAATTACGAAACCACCTTGTCATATTTCATTCCGAAGTCAAAGAAATCGCTTTATCGGACTTTGCCAACCCTTTCGATAAGTTGAAATTCCTCCTCATCTATAAGATGATAGCTTATATCTTTCACGGAACTCAAATCAAAGTAAATGTTTACCATAACACAGTTCGATATGCTACCCCAAGCGAAGTCCCTATCATCCAGAAAGAAAATCACGATTCTCCTATCGGTGGTCATATAGGTTCAAACCGAATGTATAATAAATTAAAGGATACCTTTTATTGGAAAGGTATGAAAAGCGAAATGGAGAGATATGTTCGAAACTGCACATCCTGTCAACAAAACAAAGCACTTCGAAAAACCAACAAAGCTCCCATGGAGATCACTACCACATCTTCTGAGCCTCTGCAACGAATCTGCACCGATATAGTTGGTCCACTTCCTGAGTCTGGTTCTGAAGGGTACAGGTACATCGTCACGTTTCAAGATGATTTAACTAAATATTCCATGGCCTATCCTATCGTTGAATCTACAGCAGAACAGACATCTCAATGTCTCATTAAATTCATCAGCCATTACGGGATTCCAAAAACCATTCTTTCAGATCAAGGTGTTCATTTCATTGCCGATGTATACAAACAAGTTGCCACTTTCTTCAAAATCAAACATTTATTCTCATCGCCATACCATCCTCAGACAAACGGTGCTCTTGAGAGAAGTCATGCTACTCTAAAAGAATACCTTAAGTCCTATGTCAATGAAAATCAAAACGACTGGCATAAATTCATACCTACTGCTATCATTTCATATAACTCATGTGTGCATTCATCTACTAACTTTACACCTCATGAATTATTATTTGGTTGCAAGCCTAACATTCCCAGCTCCATCTATGATATTGATCCTACAGCTACTTATCCTGACTACATTAAAACTTTAAAACAAAAGTTAATCAACTCTAGAAACATAGCTCGCGAAAACATCCTTCGAAACAAAGAAAGATCAAAAGCATATTATGACAAACATGCTAAAGACGTTACCTACAATGTCGGAGACATGGTCTACCTAAAACAACACCATAGATTACGCAAAGCACTGTCCTCAATATGGAAAGGTCCTTTTCGAGTCCTTAAGGTCCATAATAATAACAATGTCACACTTCTTGTTAATCGTAGGCATATACGTTATCATTTCGATCAAATCAAGTTAGCTCATGAAAATCCTCTTCCAGGGCCATCACGCCAGGAGTCGTCTCCGTCTCCAACTCCAATCTAACGTCGCCTATCGTCAACAGTCCCGGTCTTTACTTTGACCCTCTAGGTACTCTAAGATATTATAATAACTATTGGAATGTTTTAACGTTTACTGATATTTCTTACTTTAAGCCTCATCTAGAAACTATTAATAAAATGTTAGCGAGTTCTAAACGTATTTGCTATTCTTATCCTGATATTACGATAGATTGCTCTAATGTTTTTAGTCCTTTAGAAACCTTATATTATAGTGTAAATCTAATTATAATTCTCTATCTCATCTTATTAATAATAATACTAGCTCTAGACTTCGACGATCCGCTTGGTTTGGTATAGGCGGTCCTATCCTTAAACAGCTATTCGGTTCTCTCGATGAAGACGATGCCACGGCTTTCACTGACGCCATTAACGCGATCCAAGATGATCAACGTCACTTAGCTTCCTTAATGAAACAGAACATCCATATTATTTCATCTACTATTTCATCTTTTAATAATACGATTCAAAGGTTAAACCATAACGAAGTCGCACTTAACGAAAACATGGTTAAACTTGACTCAATTCTAGAAACGATTTCAACCAGCACCAATAAACTCGAAGTTACCTCGCATCTCGCAATGACGTTCAGTGCATTAGAAAGCTCTCTCACGATTCTAAAAATTTTAAACTGAATTTTAAACTGAAAGATCTTATAGATTCTATACTTTTCGGTAAACAAAATTTAGTACATCCTTCTATACTAAGTCCCATGCAATTGCTTAACGAATTAAATTCAAGAAACAACGATCTAATTCGTAACTTTCCAATCGAGCTAACTCTAGATAACATTCATATTCTCATAGATATAGCAGATGTATCTTCTTTCGTTAGCGATAGTAAATTAGTATTCGTAGTAAAAATACCCTTAGCTTTGCTCGTAGATTATAATCTCTATCACATTTATGCTCTCCCTACACGTCATGATATTCATAAACCAAACTCTTTTGCTTTAATAAGCCCATCCACAAAGTACTTAGCAATAACTGAAGACAAATTGACGTATTCTGCAATGGACGACCTAAGTGAGTGTAAATTAATGGAGAATAACTATTAATTGTGTAAATTAGCTAATGTACAATCTAGTGTTTCAAATCCTATCTGTGAAGTGCTTATTTTCAGTGAATTTCTAAGTGATATCCCAGACTCTTGCAGTTACAAACTAATATACGGTAACGTCGATATCTGGCAAAAACTAATGAACAATAAGTGGATTTACGTTCAGTCAGATATCGCAAGGCTATCTCTTAATTGCAATGGTAATATTGTCGATCATGACGTAGTCGGAACAGGAATATTAACTGTTCCTAAAAATTGTAAAGCATATCACAAACTACTGCAGTTTGTTCCCAGTAATGAATACGTAACAAAAATGTATATACCATCACCTAACTTTAACATCATCAACGATGATTGTTGTCTGAAAATAAAAATTAATAATAGTATTCCATATTTAACGCCAATAAGATTGTCTCATATAAATCTGGACTCCTTACAATACGCGACTCATAAACTAAATCAATTCAATGACGAGTTGACAGAGATCGAAAATCAGCCTTATCACATTAAATATGGATACTACTTCAACATCTTGACAACATTGTTATCCTTATCTGTTTTTTCATTTTTGTCTTATAAACTTTATTTGTGTATTTGCCCTAAACGCAGAGCTACTACTTCCGGATGTTGTGTTAAAATATTTAATAAATGCTATTCAAAGCCTCAGTCTCATATTCATTCTAGGTCAAATATTGAGATGACCACTATTGGACACAACTCTGAAACTTCTAGTTCTGACTCTAATTCTATGTCTAGTGTTTCTATGTCATCTCCAAGAAGGAATCTTGAAATATAATTAAATCTATGTCTGGTACTTTTCTTATCCTATTGCTAAACCGTTATGTTTACAATGTTAATTTTAATTGTCCTAGTTCATTGCTACTATCTACTTAATTGTTAGTTTTACTTTTCAATTAATTTCTACTATCTAATCGTTAATCTTATTTTTCTATTTTTCATTGCAACTTTCTAATTGTTTACTACTTTATTGTTATTTTTAATTAATTACTATTCCATTATGTCTCTTAGTCCTGTATTTCATTGTCTCAATCTTGTAATCTCTGTTGGATCAATCCTTACTCACATACTATCCGTTTAGTATGTTCCGTCTTAAAGGGGGGAAATGTTACAACCCTAATATCTGCCGATCTTGCAATCGACCACACTCGCATTCTAGCGATTGACGTCAATGCATTTCAACAAGTCAGCAATATTGTTTTGTATATAAACCCATAATTTTTGGATATTATTGTCATTCATTGTTATTCAATTTTACAAGGTTACTCTGCCTCTCATCAGTAATAGTAGTGCGCGATTATTTAAAACCCGAGTGATCCAACAAAGAGTAAATAAGTGAAAAGTGTAAATAATAGTATTAAAGTGTTAATAAATCTCTGTTTCCATAAATCTTGTTTTTTTTTTAAAACAAGTCGGGAACCTAGTCTAACAGCCCGTACAATTTAGGCCACATTATTCGTACCTTGGTGTTAATCCTTATCTACTCTTCTAGTAATAAAGAGGAAATATTTGATTGTTTGTTTGTAATCGATCAACGCAAAAACTACCGATACAAAAAATATTTCACCAGTAGAAAGCTACATTATGCCTGAGTAACATACGTTATATTTGATTCATCATCATCATCATCCATTACCGCGCGGGTGAAACCGCAGAGCGCAGCTAGTTTTATTATATGTATGTAGATATGAACTTGGTTGCAGTTTTATCATATCTATAGATGATGCAAATTGAATGATAAAATTATGTGAAGTCTTAGTATTCATTGATATTATACTGTTTTGCAAGAAGAGGCCAATTAAGATGACTCATGATATGCAGCGGGTTAACAAGGTGATCAAATAGATTTTACCCTCTGGTTCTGAGTCACAGACTTGTCTTCTAAACCCGTGCGCGGGTGTTAGGCGCGCCTAACGGTACCAATTAAGGCTGAATCAAATGTGCCAAAAACAAAATTAGGTTGTTAGGAAAATCTTAGGTACACGCAGACAAACACAGGATAATGATGATGTTATAACGATGATATATTAAAAACGCATAAAAAAATTTTTGTTTTTATGCTAGTGTTAGTGGCTATTATCTCTCTTGACGGTTATCGATGACCATTCAATCTATGCAAATAAATTAAAGTGTCTATTTGTAATGACAAATGAACTGCTTTTTACTAAATGCATATGAAAGTGCGAGTATATAAGTACGGTACTTATTAAAAAATAAACTTATTTTTGTCTGTTTTTTGTTCCGGCTAATCTCCAAAATGGCTGGACCGATTAATGAAACCTAAGATTTAGATAGATAGATAGATACATAGATAGATAGTTAACTCTTTATTGTACATAAAACCATGGATACATTTAAAATATAATTATTCATACTGATGTACATTGGGTGGTCTTATCGCTTATAAGCGATCTCTTCCAGATAACCTTTGGATAGAGAGGAATAATTATACACTAATAGACGGTGGTGTATTTGAAAACAATGTCAGAGAAACGTGGTTTAAATATATAGTAATATATAATAGTCTCGTGTTTTGTTCATTAAGATATGGTTTAAGCTAATTTCCTATACGAAATTTCAATAAATCACAATTTAATACTTAATTAACTTAATAGGCTTCAAATAAAATAAAATAGGTCCACAGTTTATATTCCTTCAAGAGTCGTTATATTATTACAATGACATTTCTATTGTGTCTGGCCCTATGATGACCAACGACCTTTGATGGAATACCTAATAAGGCGTTAAGTGTTAAGTTACACAATGCACAAGTACGACATGAGATCAGCGAAACGCCTTAGAAAAGGCCACATAATAGTAATATGATACTCGTACTCACCAGTGAATCAGGCTGCCTCTAAAGGAACTAGTTTACCTCAGAGATGAGTTGTAATTAGTCATTTAACATAAATTCCACGGTTAACTTATGCAGTTTTGTTTACATTTACGAAGGCTGTCGTAAAGTAGGATATTTGTTCTAGCACTTTATAAATACAAATATGACAATAGTTATTTTGAAAAACGATTTGTCATAGCTGTTGTTGTCTTTATATTACGACTCAAGATCTTGTAGCTACGAGTACATATGAGTAATTCAAAAAATAATACTATGAATTAGCTTATTTTAACAATATGGCTGTACCTACCTTTTTTTCTCGGGAAAATCTTTTATATACCACCGCCCCCGGCGGGCACGGTGGTTATGTGGGAGCCCGTATACCCACTAAAAACCCGGGGTGTTCCTCCAAGCGCCTTTATGTCGAGACTACAGGAACGTTTTGGCAATCGTCTGCGGTCCCGGCGACGCTGATCCCCCATCAGAGGATCCGAACCCGGTGGGGTTAGAGGAGATTACTCTCTAACCCCGCCTTATGGTTTTACCTACCTTTTTTTTATTAACGTGTGGGGATTGTACTTACACATACCCGCCAACCCGGGGGAGATTCAACGGGGTATGTCTGACTCGTCCTTTACGTACCAACTGCACCCATAGCAACAAGCAAACCATACCGACTAAACCACCACACACGGTGTTTCTCCGGGCGCCTTCATATCGGGACAACGGGCACGCTATTGCAATCTTCCGAGGTCTCGGCGGAGTTGGCCCTCCCGTGAGGACCCCATCCCGGTGGGATGTAGTAGGAGTCACTCCATCCCAGCACTCCTGAGGGCCGCACAGAAACACCGCACGCGCCACCTCGAGGTCTTTTGGCGGCAACGGACACCCCCGTGTCCATCACCGTGACCTCTGTTATGGGGGATGGAAAAGGGCTTGATATGCCCTCCTTCTACGCCCGGCTCTACGGGCTCGGATCGGGAGAGTAGAGGTAATCTCCCTCTCCCTCTCCGCAGCTTCCTTCTGCGACACGACTTCGCAAAAGTCTAGCCCCACATTCCACGATCTTTCACATGGTCAAGACCATGGTGGAAAGTGAAAGATCAAGAAATGTTGGAAAAAAATCATTTTCTTAAGAAGAAAACTTTATGAAGGTAAGATATGCTATAGGTGTATAAGCTAGGTACTGAATTGTCTCCAAAATACACTCTGTAAGTGCATATGCGTTGAAACATCATCAGTGATTCGTCACCTTATGATGGATTTGCGCAACTCACTCCACATATAAGCCATGTTTTCGTTATGTATGTTGTGTTTTCCTGTAATTGGACTTTCGCTACAATTTGTCCATAAACTCTGTATGAAATGCTTGTTTAGTGTTAAGTCTGTTGGAAAACCAGAATAAATAAATAAATAAATAAATATTTCCATGGATGGGTGGTTTTGTTTCTATATGCAATCTCAGCTTGAGGTTGCATATAGAAACCTTAGTCGTGTGATAATTTCTAAGCGCTACATCTACGCTGTTTAGGAGTTAAAGTGTTACAGAGCTTTATGGTAAATGGAATATGATTAACTAGGATTCAACTTATATATTTGTTTATACATGGAGCCATGGAGCTTAAAGATTAGTTTTTGTTTATACATTTAATATTCTGTACCTAATTATTTTTAGGCTTTATGTAATTTGATTAATAAAGATATAAAGCTAGCTAGCCCCTACATAAAATGACTAGCTGGTGCCCGCGGTGTCGTCTGCGCAGGATTAGTACTTCGGGTAGCTTATTATCTTCTCCAAAGCCATATCTATCTTTATACGAAAATGTCATCAAATATTAACATGATTATATGAGTAACTTTAAGTACTTAGTAAACCAATGAGTAGACACTAATAATAAAATACAGTACCTACGAACATACAAATATAAAATTAATCACCATGGAAAAAACTGTCATCAAATTTTATCACCTTTGACGGTCGCCGACCACGTTTAATTTATCGAGCTGTCAAAATGATAGCGTGCTTTTAAGTAAGCTATCAGAAACAGACACAAGCTTTGACAGAACTGGCATTAGTATGATTTTAACGTAGGCCGAGATCTTGTTATTTTGTCTATGCTGTGTCCAAGAATATTACGCTTTTGATAATGATGAAAAGTATCATATGTGTTGATCCAGCGCCTCATCTACCTCCATACTAAATTTAATCAAAATTGGCCCCGCCGTGAAAGAGTAACAAACATCCACACATCCATACAGCCATACTCACAAACATTCACGTTTATAATATTAGTAGGATAAAACATAATAGTAGTAAAGAGCAGTGTGTGCACACATATAGTTTAGACATATGGTATATTTGAATGTTTCCCCATTTAATAAATAAACAATCATGGCAGGTAATCAGAGCTCGCATCGCAGCGACTTAAGGAGTCCTTCCCAAATCTTCCTTCTCGAATCTCGAGGGGATTACGAGGAGAATTTAAGTATCTTCTCTCATTTATTGTTCTGTTTTTCTTTTCGAATTGTTACATTACTAAAAGTGATTTTACAGTTGACTTTTGATTGGTCGACCCATCAATTATGTCGAGCATGCAATTAATCTCATTTCTATTTGATTTATAAACCGCAATTGTTTGTTTGAATTTTATATAACGCGTTTCATGGTTGGGAGTTAATCAAAATTTAATTTTATTATATGATACTTAATTAAAGTACTAACGTCTGCTTAGCGAGACCAAAGCTTACAACTTTTAGATACAAATATACACATTCGGACAGAATTCGAACCTACTACGTCTTCCTACAATCCGTGCCAACCGCGCCATATTGACATTTTTTTACTACTCGTATTTCCGTCTCCACGACGGTTAAAGTCAACCAAAAAGTAAATTTGATGCTCAGATGGATCACTTCGATGGCCTAGCAGTCATGGCGTTTAACACGGATGGTCGAGAGACACGGGTTCGAATCTCGTCATGTGTTCGATGTGTAATTTTTCTCTCTAAAAATTGCAAAGTTTTATTTGTCAAGTGGTTTCCAGTATAATCATCAAGACCACTCTAAGCATCTTCATCCAAAACATGTAGTAATAAATCTACTCTCTATCGCTACATTCCGATATAAAGAGACTGAGAATAACTCGCAAAGAGCATGACGGTATATGATAGCTTTGTAGGGGATATCCATATACTTTGGTTATCATTGAGAAGAGCATTGTTTTATTTAATTTAAAATACAATACAAAACAAAAATTCTATTATATATATATATTATATAATATTCTATATTGCACTTTAACCAAATATACAAAAATATTACTTACAAAGTATACTCTTATATTAGAAAAGTACAATGAGCGGTCTTATCGCTTGTAGCGACTTCTTCCAGTAAACTTTTGTATGGACATTATCATTAGAAATAGTAGACGGTGGTGCAAAATATGTTCCTTTAACTCTATGTTATCTTATTTAAATAACAATACATAAATACTAATAATAATATACTAATACATACAAAATATATTACAAGGATAAAAATAATAACAGTTTTACATACTTGATAGATAATGATTCCTAGAAAATAGCCTTTGTACTAATACGTCTAATGTTTCTTGTAGTTGTTATTTTATTAGCACGCTACTAGATGTACCTGGCATGCAAAACGCAATGTAATATATATATATATATATATAATACATTGCGTTTCATATATATATTACATGTATGTATATATATATATATATATATATATATATATATATATATATATATATATATATATATATATATATATATATACAATTTTTAGAACCCTTGCGTCTCCAGAGCACCTTACCAAAGTTTCATCACAACATGATCAATGGTTTCGGAACGCCTAAGTTACATAACAGTTAAACATACAAACGCTGGTTTTATTTATATTGGATATAGACAGATATATAGATTACTCAAAACTGTATATTCACTTATGCTCGTGATAATTATAAAACTGAATTTACACTACAGTCTGTGTACCTGTTGTACGTTTCTACGTTTTATAGTTTAGAAATGTTAGGGTATAGGTCAAACCGTAAGGAGCACACATTGCTAAACATTTCGTTTAGCCATATTTCATAGCATATACTTGTTAAAAAAATGATGACGTAATTACTCTCATAAAAATTGAGATATTATTGTGCATACAGGCAGAAGGACATATGTTCAGAAAGTGTTTTCTGGTAGAGATTTTGCTTGTCCGAAGATTTTACTAGTCTTGACAAAATTGCCTCAAATATGTATTCAAATTTTTATCTCTATGTTAATACCGTAGTTGACATGCCTTAGTTTATTTCAATTTGTCCAATTTCTTGGTTTATCCGATGTAGGCGTCAAAAGAGAATCATCTCTAAAACTCACCAATTATAAAATATTTAAGGACATGTTTGCAAAAGAATTTGTTATTTAAACTCACACGTTATGTACATTTGCCACTCGTCAAGTACAGTTATGGAGATTTATAGCTGAGCGGAGTGAAATTTGGATCACATAAAAGTCTATCGGTAAGTTACTGTCCTGTCTAATGGCCGGTCCCAATAATCTATCTATCGCCGGTTTACCTTACTAGAGATAGATATTTGACACTATTTGTATGGACGTTATGTCAAGTTTCTATCGGTAGTAAGCAAAACTGTGGTTAGATAGATTATTGGGATCCGTCTTTAGTCACGTTCTATTAAAGTGGATGCATTAGTAGAAACACTTTCTAAGGTGATTAACAAAGAGAACGCTCCAAATCAAAGTTTTATGATTTTTCACACTCATGCACCTGTACGAACTCAAAACGGCTATTAACCCTTTCTTTAATTTCCATTATTATACCTTTTAATTTGAGGAATCAAATCTTTGAATACCTATTATACAAAACCATTGACAGCCCGTATTGTCCGAGGAATATCTTACTCGCTACCAATATTGTCGATTTGTGACCCAGGCCAGAAGTTTTCTACTTTCTTATTTGACTTTTTACTTGCGATCGCCATTCTAGCAAGTTTGATTGTTTTGTATAACACCACCTGTTTTAGTGTAATAGACATCTATTTCATTTCAAATTTTAATTACTAGTCTAGGTAAGAAAATTAAAATTCAAGATACATCCCTAGGGATGTTCAACCAGGAATTTACCTCCGGGTTGAACACGACCTGCTTTAAGAAGATGCGTGATAAAAATTATAGATCTACACATATTACTGCTGTACACTATTACCTATTAATGTACTATACAATTTAGTCGTTAAAATTCCATGCAGTATTTTAGCCAAATAATTTTCCAATTTCATTTTGCACCAGCATCCCATCCCGCAAGCTAAACATTGGTTTTTCAATTATCCACGCAAAACATTCGATTCCGGTTCATAAATATAGTTCACAATTAGATAATTTATTGATTCAGGCGTTACTTTGCGGAAATCCATTATCAAAAAAACGATATTAAAAAATATTTAGTGACACTTCCGCTAAAAAGAAAACAATGATTTTGGCCTATTTGGGGGCGTGCACCACCCTCCCTTCCGCATAAATTGCTAATAGGAAGAATAAAAAACACAAGAAACCCCGTTCGTCGAGCGCGGCGCTCGAGTCAACATCTCCTGAGGATGCCTCGTGTAGAGGCGAAACACGTGTCGAATCGGTTTTGGTTGATTTGGGGTTTCTTGTGTTTTTTATTTTGTATTCTTCCTATTAGCATTTTATGCGGGAGGGAGGGTGGTGCACGCCCCCAAATAGGCCAAAATCATTGTTTTCTTTTTAGCGGAAGTGTCACTAAAATTTTTTTTATCGTATTATTATATTATTTTATATCGTTTTTTTTTAGTTCACAATTATATTTTACGACATAGTTCTTTGGAGATCCTACTTTAGTACTTCACGTACAGTAAAACCTGATGTTTACATTACGAATTAAAAGTTCGTTTGGTATAATAAGAAGTAGTATATTTGTATCAAATGCTGTCGTGCGTATAGTTGTGCTAATCGTGGCCTATTCTACCAAAAACGAATTGTATTTGTGGTTTTTCACTTTTGCAGTGAAAAAGTACAAATCGTTATATCCATCAAACAAAACTTCGTAGTTCGTTTTTGGGAGTAGGCCTCTAGCTTCATAGTACGAAATAAATTGTCAATTTATTAATAATTTCTATAGACGGTCGAGTCGCTCACAACTGTACGAGGGCAGAAGACCTTTTATCGAATACGTGCGTAACTTTAGGCAACGTTTCCCAAATTGTATCCACTGTACGAAATGCAGTTTCTTGATAGTTCGACTTAGGTTTGTAGTTAAACATAAAATTGGCCTGTCATGGTACTAATTTTTAGTAAGCAAAACTCTTTGAGGTAGGTACTTACCACCGCGGTGCCAGATATATTCAATATATAAGGTACAGTAAAGTAGGTTTCAATATCGAAGGTACGTATAACTTATTATATCGGTAAGATGGTGACTGATATTATTGAAAAATTAGCTGCGCCCCGCGTGGTGGATTATGATGAAGATGGTGATGATGAAAAGTATCATACTCGTACGTGCTTCCCCGGGATATAATCTATAGCCTTGCCAAATTTGAATTCTATCCGTTCAACCGTATAGGCGCGATAAGGTAACAAACAGACAGACAGACAGAGTTTTATAAAAACTTAAAAAATATATATAATAAGTAAACTTACTCACTCCTTATAACATCAGCTATCTGTCGGTGAAAGTCCCTTTAATTCTTTTTAGTAATATAAGTAATAATAATTAATAATAATAGTAGAAGTAATTTCAGGGATAGCCTGAAGAAACAAACACACAAACAAACAGACAGATAGACAAAACATTTTAAAATGGGGTTTTTATATAAGTACGCTACATACTTTCATATAACAAGTAGTAAGTACCGTAAATTTATTTATCTGTAAGTATAGAAGCTCTGCACATAGCCGGTAACCTAGCGTAATAATACTGGCGTAATAACTTAAAAGAAAGGACAATGGATGGAGGAGGTCACGACCTTCACACATGAGGATTACGACTCAAGGAGGAGGAGGAATAGATGTACAGATGAGACTAAACATCTACGTGTGGCTGTGACGAGCGCAGTACAATGCCGCGTAGCACCTGGGGGCCTACTCCCACCTACAAAACTATCATAAATCAGGAGCGTTTTGTAATAAGCTTAGAATAACCATACTTACCATAACTCCAACCAACACAAAACGGTAGAACACTTCAATTTAATATCACTTTTTACGGCGTGTTCCTTTTTCAGCCGAGAACGGTCCAAATGGTGCGTTCCAGGATCAAAATCTATAATGCCCAATCCGAATAGACATTAAAGCAGTAGCAAAGTACGTGAACTGAGTGCACTATTTGATAATACGTCATCAAAACGTCTATCGTAATCTATTATTATTTTGAGCTTGCTATATTGACGTGGTGGTACCAAATTTCATGGCAGGGTTTAAATATGACTACTTTAAGAGGCGGGAGTATCGTTGCGACTGGCATAAGCATAGGCATGATGGTGCCATATAAAGCAAAGTTACCCATCCTGTCGCATACTGGTAAAAATCTTTTTAGGAAAAGCTAATAACAATGAGTGCTACACAACCAGTCCACTTCGATGTGGTTGAAAAAGAACATCAATCATAGCAGTGACAACGCACATCAATCTGCTCTCAGAATTGCAAAGGTACTATTGACAGGATGGCACTTTCCATTCCATTCAGCCCTTGTATCACATATTTTTAATGGACTGATAATGTTATTGATGTACGAGTTCCATATAAGAATGATGCATTTAGTTTTAGTAGGCACACTTACTTTATGAAAAGAAAACTAAATGAAAATATAAAAATGAAAATAACGATTAAATAATAAAAACATAATAAATGATAATAACTATTAAACTAAATGAATGGATTTTTATAGATATAAAGTTATCTTATACTTTAAACGGACAATTCTTGTATATATCGCTTTATCAGTCATATCAGGAAGTGGTATGTAATGTAAAAAGAGAGATTAAATTGTTTAATTTGCAGAAAATATCCAAAAAGTTTTAAAATTTTAGTAATAAGTAAAAAATCGTTTCAGCAATTCGCGCCATTAGTAAAGCAATTTTAAAATAATTATAATTTTTTTCCTTTGGTTAATTTCATAACTTAAATTTGGAATGTAAAGAATCGTGCATGGATGCTTTATATAATATGCCAAAACATCGGCTAATTAATGAAACCTCTTTCTTGTATAATTAATTGAAGAAAAGAAAAAAATCTAAAGTGCCAGTTTTTTTGCAAATGATAGTATATTTATAGGTGAAAACATATACCTATGAAATTGCAAATGAACGTTTTTCATGAAATAAGTTTTAAACGCCCGTTATTCTCTATATTTTTTATTTTTATTAATCAATGTAATTACCCATGCAAGCAATGCATTTTGCCAACGTAGTGGTAGCTTATTGATGCCATTTTTGAAAAAGTCTGCTGGACGGAAGGAAACAAATTCTTCAAAGGCATTTTGAATGTGCCCTCGCAAATTAGAGAAAATTACTATACAAATCTTGGCTGAAATACCAATTAGCGGCCTTGTTTAGTTGTAAAGAGCTCGGATGGCGCCTTGTCTTTTTCTAAATAATTTGAGTAGTACTTTGCTTTCTTCGTCCTTCCAATATTATTCAGCCCTCAATTATTGCTTTTCAGAGCTCGATTGTACCTTTATAATACTAGCAAATGCCCGCGACTTAGTTCGCGTAGTAGCCAGGCTCGGCCTTCAGCCTCGCTATTACTTCCCATCTTTACTTAATTTTCTACCGACTTCCAAAAAAAGGAGGAGGTACTCAATTCTACTGTATGTATGTATTTTTTATTTTTGTTACTTCATAACTTTTGACTGGTTGAACCGATTTTCAATTTTTTTTTGTTTGAAAGCTGGTGCTTCCAATGTGGTCCCATTTAAATTTCATCAAATTCGGTTTAGTAGTTTTTGAGATACACTCCAATAACTGAATAGAATGGAAGTCGGTATTACATTTTTCGAATTGTACTTGTTTTTTATTGTAAGAATGAACTATGAAGTATAAGAAATCATTTTAAAATAATTTGAATACAATCAGTAAAGCCGTTTTCAAATTATAAGGTGACAAGGAAAAATAGGGGTTCATTTTTATATATTATACTAGCGACTGCCCGTGACTTCATTTGCGTAGTAGGCTCGGTCTTCGGCCTCGCCCCAACCTCCCATCTTTTCTTTTTTTTAATGTAAGAACCTAATACATCGTGTATTAGAAAACATTTTAAAATAAGATGAATTAAATCGGTAAAGCCGTTTTCAAGTCATAGGTTAATTTTTATTTAAATAGATAGATAGATATTTTACTACATAGTGTTACTACTATTATTTTATTTTTGTAATTATATTTTCTGTCGTATGCCAACGGATACTTATAGGCTCGAAACAGCTGGCGAACTGATCCACGGGCTTTATATCTATAGTGTAATTTATACATGGTATACCCTATAAAGAGAAAGAATGTTTACTTAAGCTTCGTAAAAATTATATAGTGTCAATTTTATAGGAAAGGAAAGCCGCTGATAGTTCCCGCAAAAAAAAACCCAGTGCAGCCCTAAATCAAAACTACGGGGGGTCTACGAATCCCAAATCTGTTAAAGATTATTTGTAATATTTAAATAAATCAAATCTATTTTATTTCTTTCCAGATAACAACGATGTGCGGTGCAAAAGAAAATGAGGCGATAAGTCAAGAACTGGCAATCTTTAAAAGAACTTTGTGACGAATACAAGATGGAGGGGGTAAGAGTGACTCACCAGGGCGCAAGGGCCCATTCCGCTGAGGGTTCCGCAGGTCGAATCACTCAGGCTGGCCTCGCTGCGAGGAGTACTGAAGGAACGGCTGCCAAGGGTATGGCTATCAAGGGCCACGAAGACCTGTGGGTGGAGATTCAAGCCAACACATTCAGAAACTGGGTCAATGAGACTTTGAAACCTGTGAACATAAAGGTAAATGGTATATGCGTATATAGTCGTAGCAGTTTATAGATGGTTTGTCAGTACCAAACATCTCTGAATAATATTCTTATTTACATATGTAATTTTCTCTTACGGTTTTAAACAATTTAATATAGTCTTTAACAAAGGCTGAAGTGGGATCTTAGCCCTAACCTGGTTTATACCATTATTAATAGTGATTATTTCACTATTGGCTAATTAGGGAAAAGTACGCATATGGTATTTTTTGTCATATCATAAAATAATCATCATAACCATCGTCATCTCAACCGTAGGACGTGTACTGCTGAACATATGCCTCCACTAAAAGGACTGATTGAAAGCGGCCTGTATACAAAGTTGTCCTGCAACCTTTATCAGGTCGTCTGTCCACTTTGTCAGTGGACGACCTACACTGCGCTTGCGGGTCCGTGGTCTCCACTCCAGAACCTTCCAGCCCCATCGGCCATCTGTTCTGCGTGCTGTGTGGTCTACCCACTGCCACTTCAACTGGCTTATCTTCTGGGCTGTGTCGGTGACTTTAGTTCGTTTACGGATCTCCTCATTTCTGATTCAATCACGTAGAGAAATCCCGAGCATAGCCTGCATAGCTCGTTGTGCTACTTTGAGCTTGCTTATGAGGCCCATAGTAAGAGGCCACGTTTCAATGCCATATGTCATAACTGGTAACACACATTGGTCAAAGACTTTTGTCTTGCGGCACTGAGGTATTATGGACGAGAAGACTTCACAAAGTTTCCGGAAGGCGTGAATAAATTAATAATAATAATATAATTATATCATTAGAAGCCCTCGTACCGTACCTTGCCTTATTGTTCTGAACTGATCAAAAAGATGAGGTGATTTTGCTGCGGTCTCTGGGATGGGTGACCACTAGTTTAAGCTATATCGAAGGTGTTCGAGCGGTTTGAAAACTTCTAAAGTAGCTAAATTTCAAATACAATCTTTTATTAGGACCAGACAGAAAGTTTAATAAGTCATCCACTACAACGATCAAAGCTTCATATTGTTCAAAATACATTTGTTGGACAGTTATTTCAAGTGACAATAAAATGAGTCACGTAAATTTCGAAAACCTTGCCTTGAAACATTTAATGGCAATGAATGCCATTACGTCCCCTCTACACACGCCGTAACAATGTTACTGTGCTTATTGCAATTGTAACATTTGGGACACCTGTAATGGGCGCGCGGAGAGATACTGTAAAATGGGACATTACTTTTCATATGCCACTAAATTACTGAATGTTTCCTACGCATCATAGTGTCATGACGTATACAGTTTATAGAAGTTGTATATACACTACGTATGTATACGTTATACCTACAGGTACGTCATACCTACGCTCGTCTTGAGATGTGTGTGGGATTAGATTACACTTTTATACCTACTCATTATACCTCCACACCAAGTATATGTATTCTTTTTCTGTGCTATAGATCATCATGTTAGATGGTGGGCGCGGAAAGCGTGTTATACTAATTCATACCAGTAATTAAATATTAATGTTTTCATAACTTAAAATTATAAATAAAGAACATTTTTCTAGTTTCAAAAATACTTAAATTAATGTACGTAAGTGAGAACACAATAGTACACCGAGGGGAGAAAACCTTCCATTTCTGCTCGAGGGTATGTTTAAGCCCGACGCGCAGCGGAGGACTTACAGGACCCTTACTACACCACCTTTTACCCTTACTATGAGGAAAATAAGATAGTTACTTTTGCAAAATAGCATTTTGTAAGAAATTAAAGACATCTTTATTCTGAAAAAAAATTATTATAAAATTATCACTTTACTACACTATGAGATGATATTTAGAATAATTTTTAGATTATCAATTTAGAAAAAAAAACAATATTTTACAATAAAAACCGTTAAAAAAATATTTTAACAGTAGAAAGCTATATTACGAGTATGCCTGAGTAACATACGCTATATTTGATTCATCATCATCATCCATACCCACGCGGGTGAAAGCTAGTAATCATATAAAGATACCGGCTGCACTCACTTGTCATCAATGATATATATATATATAACATCATTGCTTGGCATTATTTTATTGTCGACCCGGTATGACCCCGACGAGCGACTTTTCGAACGTTTAAGACGTTCTTCTTGAGGAAGTATTCACGCTTGGAGATTGCATCGCGCAGGGTTCATAAACTTTAATCGTGATGATGGTTTTCAACTGTCGAATATCTAAAATCCTGGGTACTTCTATTTAAAAACATAAAACAGAACTAGACCCGAAGTTCCAGCTGATTCTGTCAGTGTTGTGTGCCATGATGAGACAAGAAAGACAGCGCGAACTATAGCAGTGGTGCCATGCGTAATAAACAAATACGGAAGAGTGTAGATCGTTTCGTCTGCTCGTAAACGTTTACCTACCCGCAATTCCGCAACTCGTCCGTTATAGTATGGCGCTTTAAATAGTGCCGAAATATCGATACATAATCAGCCCATTATGTTGCCACAGTTGGGATTCGAGTCTTCTTCTCAGAGAGAGAAGTTGAGCCATAATCCACCACGCGGGCCCAGTGCGTCTTGGTGGACAGGCTACTGGCCAACCCATGTCGGAACATTCAGGCCGACTGTTGTTTAGGAGAAAGAGCCGGGACCCAGGGCTTAACGTGCCCTACGACGCACGGAAGCGCTCAGTTGTATAACTAACTAGCGGTCACCTATCCATCCTCCTGACCGCAGCAAGCGTAACGCTTAACCTGTTGATTGAATAAGATCGCCAAGTCAACCTGCGATGCGAGCGCTTCATTGCTCTCAAATATCGATAACTCAATCAAAATAAACATGATAACGGGATAGTTATAATGTATATTTTGATTGAGTTATTAATGTGAATATTGTGAATATTCCTTCATTATTATTCATGACACGGGCGAAAGCGCTGGGTGCAATAAGTCAGTATAATTGCTCCTAGTAACAGAAGAAGGTTAATCTAAATATAAAACCATAACATTTTATGAGATCCTTATATGTTTTTACGAACTGCTACTGACTTCTCGTACTCCCACGATTCGTATTAGCACGAAATTATAGTTTTTTAATAAAAGTTAGGTATAATAACAGATTACAGAGTATAATTACCTACTGTAAGTAAGTATGTAAAAAAATAATCTATACTTGTAATAAAACTGTAACGGGTCGAATTCTGTACATTTGAGATATTTATTTTTGTTCCTTAATATCGCACTGAAGCCAAAATTGTGTTTATTTTTTCATTTTTGTCTGTCTGTATATCTGTATCTTGGCCGCGCAACACGCTGAAACTACTTAATGAATTAAAAAGAAAATTTGCATGATTTGCGTTCATACTACGAGGTAGGATATGGGATACTTTTTTCCCGAAATTCAACACGGATTTTCTTGGGAGAGGGGATGAAATTCAAAATGCATACTTCGTTGTAATTCAGTAACTCGTATACGAGTATAATAACGGCTTTGTTAGAAAGGAGGACTTTAGAGATTCTTATTCAGCCATTATGTTGCCACTGCTAGGACTCGAGCCTTCCTCTCAGAGAAAGGACCATCATCCATCACGTGGGCCCAGTGATGAATAGGCTTGGTGAATAGGCTAGTGCCCAACCCTTGTCGACGCTTCCATTACTATACCAACGAGTCAGTCTTTTCTGTGGAAACGTGTCCCATAAACAAAGCGAGCGCAGCCACTGGCGGGTCAGCTAGAATGGATGGCTGGGTTAGCCTACCATTATCAAATTATTATAGCAGATTAATAGAAAATGTTATTCCTTAGGTGTTAGATCTCGTTGAAGACCTTCGCGATGGAACAATCCTCTGCGCGTTGGTAGAGGCGCTTCAAGGGCGTAGGCTAAAGGGCTGGAGCCCTAATCCCACCAATCAGCACCACAAGCTGGAAAACGTCACCACAGCATTGCAGGCTATAGAGGATGATGGCGTCAAACTTGTTAATATTGGTAAGTTCATATCTGATTTATTCTGTAGCTTCGTAACCCATACGGCAAGCGAGCGAAACCGCTGGCAGTGAGCTAGTTTTCTATGAAAGTGCTGCGTCTATCAGTGAAGAAAATTAATACGATTTGATTTAACTCACTTCGGTTCCTCAGTAGTGAGAGCCATACTTTTCACCAATCATTGTCAAACCCAATAGTTGCTCTAAATGCTCTTATCGAATTTATCATGGATATCTGTAGTTAATTTATTGATTCAAGCGTTATTTTGCGGAAATTCATATATTTTTTTAGTATAATCATTTAGTGACATTTTTCGAGCGAAGTTACCGCTAACTATTTCTATTAATATAATTTTGATACCTGTAATCTAAATGCGTGTCGGTTAATATTTTGAATTTACATTATTACAGGTAATACGGACATTGTAAACGGCAATCTGAAGTTAATATTAGGACTGATATGGTCCCTTATTGTCCGCTACCAGATCGGCAAAAGCAAGTTCCCACCAAGGTAAGGAATCCTGAATCTCCATTTCTTTAGTGTTGTAGGAGAAATCTTCAATTCAAAACCTTTGATATTTTTTCTTGATTACTAGATACATATTAAATTATAATTAACAAAATTTTTTTAATTTGTATTAAGCTTCAGTTATATTTATATTAAGTTATATAATGTACTTAATCCTTTTTTTAGCACGATTATTTAATACAGTATATTTTAATAAAAAAGGATAAAAGGTCAAAAGACACTTAAAAATGTATTAGACCATTTGTTGAACGAAATGTGCCCAGAATGCAAGCTGCATTTCCACGTTGAAAAGCTATGCTAATTTTATGTGCAAAATATGAATCTGCATTCTGGTCACCTGACGTTTCATCCAAACGTTTGGGCAAATCCCTGAAAATTTCGTATACACCTAGACCCCACGGACCCAAAGTTTATACCCCAAACGGCACAAATATGGAACCTCCATCGAGAGGCATAATTTATTAATGTACTTAATTATAACCTATATATGCCAAATATTTCATGCGAGGCTGATAACATTTAAACACCCAAGTTTCAATAAAGAATATGGCTGGTAAGTACCATAAGATCGCAATGCAGTCATCACATTAATGAAATCGTAGTCGAGAAAAATATTACAAGACTTTTACGCGTGCACAGTTTTAATTAAAATAACGCAATGTTATAAAGTCTAGAGATAATAGTAATTTATAATAGACACTAGCAAACCCTGCGAACTCCGTTTCGCCACCAGATGGCTTCGTTTTATGTAACAGTTTGTTTGGCGCCATCTACTTAAAATATTGGTTTGTAGTACATGCTATGTATCAGAGATGGCGCTGTATGTGAAAAAAGATTTTCCCGCTTTTCTTTTTAAATTTTTCCTGAATTTTCTTTACTATAAGCCTCACGGAGCCCGAGACCTTTCCAACGAATGCAAAACCGTGGAAATCGGTTCGTGCGTTCTGGAGTTATAGCGTCAGGAAGGAAAACCCGACTTATTTTTATATAGTAGATTACACTTTATAATGTACATTATCCCGTCTACGTGGCTCTACAACCGCTAAAAATAATTGAAAAAATAATACTCTCTAACAAGGTAGGCGGGTCTCATTCCCGAAATCACACAACATTCAAAAAGTGTTTTGTTTTTCAGGTTTAGTTTATCAACTTTGTTTCCTTTAAGTAACATTTATTTATTGTTATGTTGTGTGATGATCTGGAATAAATATATATTATATTCTATTCTATTCTATTCTACTTAATCCGTTTAAAATTTAATTTCAGCCTTAAGCGTAACTACGGCTGTTAATTGCTGATTACTAAATTTATCAAGCTGTAAGGAAATATTAGTTCCTAGAGTTATATAAACTAATGAATTCCATAAACCACAGTTCCGTAAACCGTTCATGATGTATGAGAATAAATTATCTTTCTACTTTAATTGGCTTAAAGTCTACTAATGTCTACCGCAAACTTCAAGACTACCCAAATACGGTGTTATTCTCGTAACTAACTGCACGGGGTCCGGCACGATAATAATGCATAAGTGCAAAAAAATTCTAATTAAATTCAGTGTAAACTATTTTTTAAAACTACTATCTTAGTTGATGATGAGTAATGATGATGATGAGTGGTGGTGATGAGTGACGATGATGAGTGACGATGTGTGATGATGATGATGATTTATATTTATGATGGTATTATTATATTTAGGATGGTAACTAGCCAGGAAGGACCTACCAGGAATATCGTCATCGAAAACTCTAGCCCGAGGATGGCATTGATCCAGTGGCTGTCGGATTGACGATTGACTGACCCTCACAACCCAGGGGTATCATCGCTTCAACCCTATTATTGATCGAGCGAGCCAAGCGTCTCAGTTTCGAGATTGACCAAATAATGATGGTGTCCGTCTGTCAGTCTGTCTATCTGTTCTCACCTACAGATTTGATTAACTCATTGATTTATTGATTTTTTTCTGTTGATTTAATTGGAGGAAAATAGGAGGGTCAAAAAGGAAGTTACCTGTAGCACTATTAATTGACGGATTTCAATCAAATTTGAGAGGCACACTGAGGACTTCATTCTACACAAGATGTAAAAAATCCAAAAGTGAGGGAGTGGTGAAGGGAAAGGGGAGAGTTTGAAGTAGCGTTATATATTGACAGATTTTAATTATTTTTTTTTAATATTTGGACTATATATATAACTGCGCCGTCGGTTAATAAAAGTAAAACGAACGTCGAAAGCCTATTCTCTATAAATTAAATATAGGAAAAAATTGTGTAAATTCAAGTTGGGCCTCGCTCTGTTATGTTAACTTTTTAAACTGTAGATACTTATTATTACATGTTCAAAATCGAGACGTTCAAATCCAAGCTTAATTTAATAAATTGGTAAAGCGTCATTACAAACAATAAAAATGTCAATGAAAACTATAACGTTTTTCTGGAAGTATTATTAAAGATCCTAAACGAAACTATTCCAAAACGAAGAATAAAACTAAAAACAAAATATAAAAAACATTGGTTGACTGTGATAATAACCTCATGTAAAAATAAACGATTATTAAAAATATTAACGCTGAAATCAAATAAAAAATATTATAAAAAATATGAAAAAATATTCAAACGATCCGAAATTGAAGCAAAAAAACTACATTATATTTAAAAAATGAAAAGTTCGAGTAATAAAATTAAAACAATGTGGAGTATAATTAATGAATGTACAAATAAAAAAACAACTACAGAAAAATGTGATATTCAACTTAAAATTAATAATATAGTGATTTCGGATCCTAAAGAAACAGTTAACATATTTAATAAGTTTTTTGCTTCGATTGGTGAAAATAATGTTGGGCCTAGCGACTCTCCAAGCAGCTTCTCTGTACTTCACCCAACTGAAAACTCTATGTTTCTCAGACCAATTAATTACCCCGAAGTACTTAGAATCATCAAAAATCTTAAAAATAAGAAAAGCCATGGAATTGATGAGCTACCACCTTTCTTGATAAAACAATGCGCGGATGAAATTGCCCTACCATTTTGTATGTTAATAAACCAGTCTTTTTCTGATGGTATTTTTCCTGACCTTCTAAAGAAAGCAATAATTAAACCCGTACATAAGAAAAATACAAAAACCGACCCTTATAACTATAGGCCTATTGCTCTTTTGCCAACAGTATCAAAAATTTTCGAGAAAGCCATGTGTGACCGGGTATATACATTCTGTGAAAAATATGAAATATTTGATACATCACAATATGGTTTCCGGAAAAAAATTTCACAAGTTCTAGCAGTCTATAAATATATTCAGGAAGTAATTAATATAATAGATAATAAAAAATATGCAGTAGGTCTACTTCTTGATATGACCAAAGCCTACGACAAAGTACAAGTTAAAATCCTTCTAAACAAGTTATGTGGAATAGGAATCCGCGGAAATGCTTATAAATGGTTCGAGTCGTATTTAGAAAATTGAAAACAGTTCGTAGAAATAGAACATTTCAACTATGACACCCACGAAATAGTTAATGTAAGATCTGCTGGCAAAATCCTCAATGCATCCATCCCGCAGGGCAGTGTTATAGGATGTCTCCTGTTCCTAATATACATCAATGACCTCCCAAAAATCATGGATGAGCAATGTGTATTATTTGCAGATGATATATCCTTTCTCACTTTATGTCAAAACAATACGAATTTAAATGATCATCTCACTTTAATACTTAATAAAACAATAAACTGGATGAATAAACATAAACTCGAAATCGACTTAAAAAAACGAAACTAATAACTTTCCACCCCTATCAAAAAGCCCCATTGCCCGTAGACTTCACCCATAATGGTATAGCAATAGAAGTAGTAAATGATCTCACGTTGTTAGGATTAACAATAGATACACATATTAGCTGGAAACCCCATATCCAAACCATAAGATCGAAGTTATCAAGATTTGTTTATGCTCTCCGTGAAGTCAAAAAAACAACCGACCTACAGACTGCACTCGCTACCTACTACGCCTATGCCTACAACTGGCTAAGCTATGGGATAACGCTGTGGGGAAACAGTACAGACGCACCTACCCTTTTCACTGTACAAAAGAAACTGATTCGCATCCTCGCTAATATCGAACAGACTGAAAGTTGCAAACCTTTTTTTAAACAGTTTTTATAAAGTATAAAATACTTACCCTACCCTGTATCTACATCTTAGAAATCTGTAAGTTCGTTAAAAATATCCTAAGTTTTTTACAACATGGTCTCAAAAACATCCTAAGCAAACCCTCAGATACAATAACATGCTTATGTTGCCAACTCTCGCTTAGCACTGCACTTAACGAGAGCTTTTGTGATGTGCATAAAAATATATAATAAATTACCTAACTCACTAAAAAATGAAACCAAATATAGTACATATCTAAACAACCTTAAATCTTTATTATTTCAAAAAAGTTATTATAATATTATGGATTACTTAAAATATTCTTTGTAAGAGGCCTTCTTACTCGATGCTATTATTATGTTATAAAAATAACCTGCCCTCCTCTCTACTAGATTTGTTGTGCCCGGCAGGGTCCGTAATTGATAATAGCATCTATGTTTACCATCTAAGCTACATTGTGGAATGCAAATAAAGAATATGAATATGAATAGGAATACATTTTATTTCTGAACTGCACAACGCAACAACCCGTGACAGAAAAATATTTGTTTTTGTAGTCACAGCTCACAAACTGCATTATAAACGGACGGTGTCGGTTTTTGTTGTATAAATACAGTAAATAGTAAAATGTAAATGATACATAAAATTCGTTTTGTGATAACCCGTGGCAAATATTGTTATATACCCTATACTCATAAAAAATAAAAAAGTCAAGCCAGAATGTTCTGAACAGAGAAGTGAGGCTGGTTTTCTAAAGATGTAGTGCGTGCATCGGTGCTGCCATGATAAATCAATTTAAATTTAAATTAATAAAATTGATTAGTAATGATTAAATTTAAATTAAATGATAATTTCAATTTTACGTGTTGTTTCCTCGCGCCGCGATAGTTGACGAGTCAAGGCGTAGTTTCGTTGTTGTGTCTAATTATGTATGTACACGGCAAGACGCAGTTTTACCGCCCTCACTTCTCTGTTTACAATATCCTGTCTTGACATTTTTATTTTGTCGGAGACCCTATATTTGCTTTATGTGATTTACTATAAGCTTGAACAAAACAATGACAATCAGAAAATCACATATCAGTAAACAGCTCCGTTATGTGTTTTAAGTACGGAACCCTATGACTACCAAATTAATAGATTATCCAATACTCTATAAATTTATACGCCACCGCACATTGCCTACAAACTTATTGCTCTAGCCAACGCACGAATAAAAATCAGGCAGATAGAATGACGTAAACGCCTACCTACTTACATACTCGTATTTGTTGAGCCTTGGATTTCTAGTGTAACTGTATCTAAACAGCTGAAAACGTTTGTTTTGCGTGAGACCACAATTAGCAAGGCTCAGTAGCGCAGACGCTTGTCTGGCGCTTAGGGTCAACTTTGATTGGGCAATAAATTATGCCGATGAGTGTAGGCAGCATCTATTGACTGAAATGTTTAATCTTCAACATTTATCCACGCTGAGGTCGTTCACAAATGATTTTTTTGTTTGACCGTTACATCGTTCTCTCACTTTGATGGGTCTTAGGTCTGATTTCACCGTTAATCGAGCTCAACAAAACCGACTCTAGATGCCGATCAGTCTATCACATCAGTCAGACATATAAACGATACAGTACTGTCATCTGCGTAGCAATGAATGTCACCTATTCATTGCTACGCAGCTGACAGTACTGTCCACGGTCGGTACTTTGGACGATCTGGTGCGACACAGACTGAAATTGAAGAGAATAGACGGTGTGTCGTCGCCGAGCTTTCCGGGGTGCTCGACAACATCTCTAGTTGGGGTACGCGCAACTTGGTTGAGTTCAACGCCAAGAAGACTCAAGTGTGCGCATCTTCAACGATAACCATTTTAGTTGAGGTTTTTTACCGCGATCTCTGGAAGTTGTCATCAAAACCTATCGACTAATTACAAGAAAACAAACAAAAAGATTACTAACCCGACTACAGAAAAAATGAACCCGCACCTCCACCTTTTGGGCTTCGCCGCAGTTGGGTAATTTTTAATTCAGTGACACTCACGCTATCAAGACGAATCTAATATCGTATCATTTATCAAAATAGGTTTAGCCGTTGACTAGTTACGAGTGGATGTAGGATCATGCATACATTTAAGTACAGCGAGTACCAAAAAGGTGTAGTACTTAGTACTGAAACCACAAACGCACAAGCTTGCATACATACATGCAAGCCTCCTTTTGGGCTTCACAATCTGGTAATAATTAAATAGGTACTATACCTATTAAGCCGTTACTACTATCTCCAATTTTTTTTGTTATGCTTTTTGCACAGACGACATGGGTCCGTGACATTGTTTGTACTCTACTTGACTCTACGAAGAAGGAAGCATAACTCAGAACAAATTCCACACAAAAAGTGGTCCTTCAAACCAAAACGACGTATGGTTCCAAATACGAATTACTTCCGAGGTTACAAATAGACATGTTCGGTGATTGGTTTACATTTCAAAAGGAAAGCATGGATTGGTCCACGCGCGCGCTGCAACGTCTACTGTGACAGCTGAGTCATAGCGGCGTGAACGATGTTATTGATTAAGCACGACTTTTATTGGGTCATTTTTTTAAGGCAGATACTCATTCTGATATTATTTCTTCGTAGTTTGTACTATTTAACATTTCTGTAGCATTTTTTTATATTTACAATAGGAATGCAGACGGACAGTTTTTTTTTATATTGTTTTTATATTATACATTGTTAAAGGCCTGAAGGCAAAGTTACTACTACTATATCTATTAAGCTGATTTAAGTTTTGAACAGTTTCAATTTTAACTTCTGTGGCATGCGAGTATAACTAGATATTTATATGATAGTTCTAATAGTGTGGTGTGTTTGATTGCAGAAAGTTAATGATGTCGTGGCTACAGTCCTCGCTGCCGGAATGCAAAGTGAATAACCTGACTACTGACTGGAACAGCGGGATCCTGCTTTCAGCCCTCGTGGACAGCTGCAAGCCTGGAACTTTTCCGCATTGGAGGGAACTCAGTTAGTATTGTATTTTTGTAACGATCATGCAAGTAAGCATATTATGATTCGAAATTTGATTCGGCAATAGAAATAAGTCATATACTTGTCTCTAATTAGCTCACAACAGATTAAAAAAGTATTTTTCAATATCCATACTTATAATTCTGATGCTGATTTAACTGTCATATAAAGGAATGGAGATTGGAAGTAGTAAAGTAGCTGAAGGCTATATAGGAGAGTCAGTGGAACATAAAACTAAGATATCACACAGAGTAACAGAAATGATAAATCTACATTCCACTGACTCTCCACAACCGAGCACTCCAAAAGGTTATCCGGTACAATCCAAAAAAACTGCTGTAAAGCTGAA
Organism: Selenia dentaria; assembly: GCA_917880725.1. Taxonomy (NCBI): domain Eukaryota; kingdom Metazoa; phylum Arthropoda; class Insecta; order Lepidoptera; family Geometridae; genus Selenia; species Selenia dentaria. The sequence goes on from OU862879.1 coordinate 20,758,331, forward strand.
GAAAATTAACAAAATAATTGCATTTAGAACCCCTGGGTAGGTACTGTAGAAATTCAAGTTTCACGAAACATATCGACTATCAACATACCCGTAAAACCATTCACTATAACTATAGGGTACCTATCTAACAAACCTAATTAGTTTTTTTAGTAATTTTACCATAAACTTTGAATAAATATCTCACCAAAGTTGTTGATTTATATTATAAAATTCACTGATTTATTCTTTAGCTATTTCATGTCTTTATTTTCCATTCCTTGTATTCGTAATGAAAAACACAGTATTTACCTCGGGTATTTACCTTATTAGAGATAGATACGAGTATATAACACTATTTGTATGGACGATATGTCAAATTTCTATCGGTAGTAAGAAAAACTGGATAGATAGATTATTGGGATCCCCCATTATGTAGTCCCTACCCTAGGAGCGAGGGCGCCAATTGTTCTGTAGCTGAAGGTGTAATTGCTTCTGTAATCAACTGTAACTGCGCTCATAGACATTGGTTTTTGAGTGTCTTCCGCCCAGTGTTAACACAATTTTGGTTTTATCAAAGAATAGAACCGACTTCAACTCTAAAAAGTGTGAAATAACTTGTTGAAGACAGTACCATCATTGTTTGAAAGTACCTATTATCACAATACCTATTGCGTGTTTGTTACCGACTTCGACAATTTATTTCACACTTTTACGGGTAGAAGTCGGTTCTATTTTTTGATTAAAAAAAAAATCTCCCTTTTTAGTGACCTTCCTGCTTACGGGATATACCGTCAATGATGATATCATCAAAATAAATCAACACATTTCAGTTTTCAGAGTGTAACTCAAAAACTGCTTGACCGAATATGATGAAATTTATATGGAACCACCATGCACTCTATCAAACAAAAAAACTGTCATCAAAATCGATTCATAAACGACGAAGTTATCCGCGAACACACAAAAAATCAATTCGAATCGGTCAAATGAGAAGCCTCCTTTTTTAAGTTGGTTAAAAAGGGTGTGAAGGGCACTGTAGCATAGTAACGCTTGAGCACTATTGCTTCGCGGCAGGTTATTTGACACTGCGGGTAGGTACCTACCACCTAATATGTCAGGTTTCCTCACCTCATACGATTCGCATTCCGTTGGCAGAGGAAATAAAATATAACAAAATGAATATCATTTAAATTAGACAATAAGGCCCTAGCGAGCCTAGTATTCGAGCGCAACAAACATTATTAGAACCATAGTGTGCGTTCGAAATACACTTATCACATCTTATTACTAAAATGAAATAAATCAGAAGTACTTTTGATTCCCAACTTTATAAATAATGCAAGTTATTCACGGAAACCACAAAAATATAATCAAAATTTTCATATAATAGGTAACTCTTATCAAAAAATAAAGGAACAAAATTTAATAGTTATTCATAAGTTCAAAGGGCGCGTATTTGGAGCGCTTTATAAATCTGAACGATCACACGGGTCCGTATATTGATTATGAGTTTCATTACACGGTACGCGGAACCCCACGCAAAACCGATTACGTTACCCTTTGTAACTGGAATATTAATAGCGTACGCGATTCTGTAATGATATTATTATGTTACGATCATATTTTTGAGAAGAAAGGTATTTGCGGTTGCGTCTATATACCTATTAAAAAACTACTCGTCAACTTTCTGAATAGCTTCCTAATTCAGAACCTTATAAGTTTTTAAACTGATGTGATCACTAATGCTAGAATTTTTCTTTAGATACGGGATATTTATCATGTATAGGCATTGTATATATTATGAGATCGTGGCATGCTCACTCGATTTATTCGTGAGCTCATAATGATTCATATCATTCATAATGAAATTTCGAGAACTCATAATAAATACAATACTTTGGTAATTATTCCGTATCTAATATTAATTCTTTCACGAAAACGTACTGAATAATAAAGTAAAAAATAAAGTAATGTATACTTTTACTTTTATTTTATTTATTATACAAAATTCACATCCCGTTAATAAACAAAACAATATCAGGCAGCTGGCCAAAAACGGATTTCCATTATATAAATGTAACTATTAACTACAGTCGTATATTAAATTGTAGTTGTTGTAAGGGTCTTGAGAAGGATAAGGAATGTGTGGAAGTGTTTGTGTATGTGTGTATGCGTGTGTGCGTGTATATGCGTGTGTGTACGCGTGTGCGTGTGAAAGAGAAACAGGAAATGGATGAATGAAGCGATAAAGCTAGATATTCAAGTTAAAATTTCACGTTTGTCATGAATAATATCAAATACTTGCCTTTTAGAAAATGTCCTTCTTACTATAGAGGTCAATCAAGTTATTAAACTTCATTTTGTTTGTTCTATGTAGACGAATAGTAATTGAATTTTGCGCGTAGTTTAAACGAGACTATGCTATGACAAATATTTTTGTATGTCTAGTGCGCATCTTAGGTGTACAAAAACTCAGAACATTACTGGTTAAGTCAGAACTATCGATGTATCCATTACATTACCCATGTAAAAAGGCCATGTTCAAAATCACAGGTCTATTTTTAATTTTAGTTAGTTATTTTGTGATATATTATATATATATATATATAATGTATATATGTATTAATATATGATATATTATAGTACCACCAGTGTACCACGTCCGTATGTAGTTTTTTCGATATTAATACCACTATACACGTAATTTGTATAATTACCAAAAAAAAGCAGCACTATATGCTGCTGGTACTTAATACATACATGGGAAGAATATTTATAACTACTTTAAAAAAAAAACCCACATTATCATCAATATTTGGTCAAACGTCTAGATTGATTCACACCTACAAATTTTATTCTAGGCATTTCCACTATTCATTAAGATATACTACATGCGCGCGGTTTATGCATGAAACTTAACACCCCTACATAGAAATGTATCATTCATAATCATAATATTCGGCAAACTCGCGTCCTAGCTCGTTATTCATTCTGTGCGCTCGGGCATTCTCGCAAGACCTGGCCACAGGACCGACCCCGCACCCTCCGCCCTGCCACCGCGCGGCCTTTGTTTCTTCCGAAAACGAACGAACGAAAGCCGAAAGGCGACAATCTCTTTCACACCGAACGCTCGGGTGGGGGGTGTAAGAAAGAGTAAGAGAGATATTTTTTCACTGACCCGAATCATGTGTTTTCATTATAAGTTGTACATAGGCATGTAGTATTTTTGTTAAGATGGTGTCCATACTTTTAGATGGAATTTTCGAAAACTTTAACAATTAATAATTATTTCACTGTGAAGTAATAAAAAATGTTGACTACATATCTACAATGTATTAACACTTCAGTACCGCCCATTTTTTTTGGTAATTATAAAAATTACGTGTATATAATATCATACTAACATATTTTCGGCTAGTATATTGAGAAAAGGGTTACATCATGGTTTTACTCAAATCTATTTACTTTCATTTTTGATCGATTTCTTTACATCAAAGATAATTTATGCATACGTATTACACTCAATTTATAATGACATCATTTTTATCACTACGCATCACCCTCAGATATAATAAATGTAATGTAATTTCGCAGCAAACATGGCCCTTTAACCAAGCACAGTAATTTCTTTATGCACTCTACTATTTTTGGTTATAATATGGAATATTTGGCCTTGGTTACCCCAGGCGGACTTTGCAAAAGTCCTACCTCTACAAAAAATCGCATTAAGTACAAAACAGTTTACCTTGAAAAGTTGAATGTTATAAAGAATGCAATTCCAGCTGCGTTGGTAATATACCGCCGGTGCTTATGAGGAGTTATTTGCAAGTAACACGGTCGAACTTCATTTGTTTCGCTCCTGTGAAAAGAACTCTGATTTATGTGAACACACGCTCACCACTTAGCGTTTATTTAGAAATATTACCTATACTGGTTCAAAAGTTATTTATTATCTATCTAGTAAGTTAAGAGTAACTTTCAGATGCTTCGGTTTTGTAACCGGTGGGATGAAATAGCTTGTTATGGTTCGTAAAATGTTGAGTAGGTTTTGGTCTGTAAAATGAAATGAGCATTATTTCTAACACGCTTAACAACCTCCTTTTTATGACCATGTTTTTACTCAATGAGTTGGGGGAGCGCAGCGCAAACAGAGAAATCAAATGATTTTGAAATGATTAGGTACTACAGAGTCGAAACGAATTCAAGATCAGATATATACAAGAACGGAGGTAATCAAAGAATATTCCGTCTATCATTATACTGCGAAAAGACACGAGGAAACCCGAATTTGTAGGTAAAGGCCTCATTTGTAAGGCACAGTTTTGGTTGATACCACCGTAGGGTCAGATATCGTGCCTTCTATACACACTCCCGAAACAATAATGTGCAGATTAGATTCATAAACCAGAAATTTGTCTGGTTGACGAGCACATTGCAATATCAGACACTGCAGTAGTCATATGCATTCTTACGAATATTGTTAAAAAAACAATGAACATCTATTGACTACATGGACAAAACGAGCTATGGAGAGGGCTATGCTCGGGGTTTCTCTGCGTGATCGAATCAGAAATGAGGAGATCCGTAGAAGAACGAAAGTCACCGACATAGCTCAGAAGATTAGCCAGTTGAAGTGGCAGTGGGCAGGGCACATAGCACGCAGAACAGATGGCCGATGGGGCCGAAAGGTTCTGGAGTGGAGACCACGGACCGGCAAGCGCAGCGTAGGTCGTCCACCGACCTGAAGAAGGTCGCAGGACGACGTTGGATGCAGGCCGCTTCCAACCGGTCCTTTGGGAAAATCATGGGGGAGGCCTATGTTCCGCAGTGGACGTCCTACGGCTGAGATGATGATTATGATGATGATGATGATGATGATGATTGACTACATCAAGGAAGCTTTCACTTCTCTAATCCTTATTACTTAGGTACCAACTTTTCGAGAGTTTAATAGGTACCTATACGCGTTCAACAAATGTTATCGCACTGAAAAGAGAAATATTACGTTTCGAAATGCTATGTAGCCATAGGTCTCGTAAGTTCAAGATTTCTTAGACATAGGGAATTCTAGTGCACAGGTTACGATAACGTGTATATTATTGTAATAATTTCTCCATTTCCCTCATATAATTTTTTCATTGACAGATCGTCATGAAGCAGTGGAGAACTGCCGCCGTGCCATGCGTCTTGCCCACCGCGAACTCGACGTGCCCATGGTCCTCGAGCCGGAGTACTTGGCCTCTCCATGGCTGGACGAGCTCTCAGGGATGACTTACCTGTCTTACTTCATGAAATCTGGTTCTGCTGGACTGCAGTCAACGTTGGATTGGGTCAACTCCAGGCTGGAGAGACCTATCACCAATTTTACCGTTAGTTTTTTTTAAATGTTAATTATTTCATTTTACTTAATTACGTCATATTGTTTACTATATTGTTACAACTACCCAATCCATTTACACAATTTTATGAAGTTTCATCTCCCATTACTATATTTATTCTGATTTTATATATTTATTATTGTTAGCTTACCCCTTAATTATACAATAGACCAGTAGGGCTATTATTTTTCTCAGTTGCTAACAAAAGTTAACAAAATCTAAAAAAAGGCGGCCTTGTGTCTTTTGTCAGTCGGCAAATTACTATCATTTCTGCTCAAGGTAGTCATCAAATATGACATAGAGCCGACATTTTTCAAGATTTCAATAGTGGTAACCTCTGTCTGCCTAGAGTAGATGCATTTCCTCACAAGGGACAAACTGCAATGTGCCCATAACCCTGAGACATTAAGTGGTTAAGTCTCATGTGCCGTGCCCGTAATTTCGCCGGCAACCATGCCTTCAAACCAGAGTATTGCGAACATTACTGATTCACGGTAGAAAAATGTATGGTGGCAGTTCTACCCTTTTTTTTATTATTATTATTGTGTGGGGAATGCACTTACACATCTCCGCCAAATCCGGGGAGATTCAACGGGGTATGTCGGACTCGTCTTGTATCGCCAACTGCACCCATAGCAGCAAGCAGACCATACCGACTAAACCACCACACGGTGTTTCTCCGGGCGCCTTAATGTCGGGACTACGGGCAAGCTTTTGCAATCGTCCGCGGTCCCGGCGACGTTGGTCCTCTCATGAGAACCCCATCCCGGTGGGTTGGAGCAGGAGTCACTCCACCCCAGCATCAATGAGGGGCACGCGGAAACACCGCGCGCGCCACCTCGAGGTCTTTAGGCAGTTCTACCCTGGACGAACTCCTTCACATAGAGTTCTAGAACTAAGTACATTCATACATTTTACAATATGCTAACAAAATTATTTGCCAGGCACAGTTTAATAGGTTGAATACTTCACCGTACTTAACTTCCGTACTTGAACACAATACCTAAAGTACTCGATAACATATTATAAACAAGGGAAATTCTCCGAAACAGTAATGCGGAAAGCTCAGGCTTTGGCCGAGTTACGGGGCTAACGCGAAATGGGAATTCATACTAAATGGCGGGAGGCGGAGAATGAATAGGTGGTCATTATGCCTTCTCATTTATATCCTAACAGCAAAAATACATTAGTGGGCTAATGAAAAAGGTGTCAGGTTAACTCGTGTTTGTTATGTTTATTAAATGTACATACAAATAACGTGTGAGGGTTTTGATTAGAGATTTGATTTCCGCCATGAGTCAAATATTTGTGCATAGCAAAACCCTTCCTTTTTAACATTTTTTTTTCTTTTGTATAAATGGATTTGAGTACAGGTTTTGCCTACGTAACGTAGGCACACTACTACTACTACGTTTTTGAACCTAAGACACCTCAGTGGTTGTGACTTTCGGTCACCTATTAGGCGCTCACTGGCCCGAATCCTTTATTAACCGACTTCAAAAAAGAAGGAGAATATCTATGTTCGACTGTAGGTATTTTTGTGTATGTTCCCCGATTTTTCCCCTATTTATGGACTAATTCTCAAAAAAAATAAATATTTCAAATATGTAGTATACTTTCGAGGTGGTGGTCCCATTTGAATTTCATCAAATTCGGTCTAGCGGTTTTTTAGTTACTCTTCAATAACTGAAAACTGTTTCGCCTATTCTTATTGACTGTGAATGATAATCGATCCCGTAAGTAGCATGGGTAAAAAATAATGAAAAAAGAAATGAAAAACATTTTTTTTACCAAAAAATGATGGGACCGATTTCAATACCAATAACTGTTAAATAGCTTGTCGAAGTCGGTATATTCAATATTGTGTTACGTTCTAAAGTTCAATATGATAATTGAACTTTAGATTATCAATATGATAATAGAACTTTAGAACTATCATGGTACCGCCTTTTTATTTATTTATTTGGTTTGCTAACAGTAGTAACACAAACTTAAAACAAATTATTTCTATAGTATTATGCTACGTGCACCACCAAGTAATTTCATACTTTATAGTGTTAAATTCGGTTCCATATTTCTGTAAAAAAAACAATTTAAGACTTTAGCTTTCTACAATATAATCATATTATGAGGAAATCCAAAACATGGCGACAGGACACTTTCCGGCTCTCGCGTGGCTAGCGAACTGTTTAAAGATTGTAATTCGACCACACACGTATTTTCCAACCAGACAGTTCCCATTCTAGTTCTAGTACTCTTATTTTCAATTGCAACATCACTGTCCATCAAGTTAGTTCCTTCAAGAAGTTTCTTTTATGGGAAGTGAGTGGAAGAATTATTATAACATTGTACGCTAGGTAAGAGCCTCGGTGTTTCAAGGTACAGTCGAAACAAATGAATAATATTAGTGCCATGCCAAAGATTTTTCAATATTTAATGTTTTCAGACTGACTGGAACGACGGTCGAGTGGCTAACGAGTTGGTGCGATCCCTGGGTGGCCCTGCGCCACCTGCCAGTCGGCTCCGGAAAGATCCCGCGAGATGGGAAGAAAACAATCAGATGGCGATTGATGCTGCTAAAAAACTTGGTAACCACGATTATATATCATATCACTAGCTTTTGCCCACTTTTTTTACTTCTTTCGTGTAGAGTATTTTTATACTGAAAACTTCTTTAGGCGCGTTGAGCACCATTTATGTGAACAAAAATCATGGTACTCGCGTTATCATCACCGCTTCAAGTTACTTAGTTTTCACTTCTAATGGCAGTCCCCAAAGACTGTCCGCATTTTTTTAGATTATGATTTATAGTAACAATATAGAGCTATGTTCAACTATGAAACACCATTTTTTATATTAATAAATAGACATTTTCATACCAATAACTTCATAATCAAAGAATTTACAATTTAAAATTTCGTTCTCCAATTCCATTTTAAATGAATTAGCTTCACAATCATAATATATACATTCACATCTATAAGTTCAAAAACAAATAACTTTCATACAAATGTTTCCCCCGGTTTTACCCCCTTAGGTCTTCTATTTCGAAATACCCTTTCTTAGAAAGCACCCTCCAAATTTCAGGTCTATACGACCAGCGGTTTAGGCTGTGCAATCAATAAGAACTTAGATTCTATAGTATATATATATATATATATATATACTGATTGATAAATCTATAGGTACATGCTTTATTAAATAACTAACTCGGATGGCTCTGCAATCCATTCCACCAGTGTGACCTCCCAAAGTACTCGTTCCAGTTCCTGTATTGGACTAGAACGGCTGAGTTGACAGCACAAAACTCACCCAGACACCTCTCACAATCGATGACAACGACGACGCCTACGACCACTTACGTTGATGTCCAGCCGTGCGATTCTCTAAGAGCAAACATCGTTGCATCTTTGACAACATCCGTGAAACAAATGACAAGATGACAAGAAACGTTGGAAAAACAATCTTATGTATAAGGGCGATATCTCAAAGTATTTGACATCGGTGAGCTCGTCGACGAGCGCATCGATGAATCATAAGAAAATCGCACGGCTGTAATAATTCGATGCGCAACGATATTTGGTAGAGAATCGCACGGCTGATAGCTTTTGTCCAGCTGGTCATTTTGTTAAATAATTTTGCAATATCGCTCTTTACTCGTTCATTTAATTAAATCCTTAATCTAGTCCTGTTAAGAGCTAAATTGGAAATGTAATGACAAAGTTAAACACGCACGCACACTAGTAGGAGGTATCTATATGTGCCTAAGTCTGTAGGATTTCAAATGGACGGATGAAGTCCCGTCCATTCAATCATACCAATTAGTGCTGCTAAATTGGAAATATATAATCGTTCTAGTACTGGTATCATCGAACTTAAAATAATCATACGCTGATTCTGATTAGATTGATATTTAGGAAGTGCGCTTCGTTAATTCTTTGATTATGCGCCTCTCAGTCTATATATGTGTTTTTCATTGTGTCAACAATATAATTTTCAAAATACAAGAAGTGTAAATCATCATCATCTCAGCCGTAGGACGTCCACTGCTGAACATATGCCTCCCCCAATAATTTTCCAAAAGGACCGGTTGGAAACGGCCTGCATCCAATGTCGTCCTGCGACCCTTGTCAGGTCGTCTGTCCACCGTGACGGTGGACGCCCTACGCTGCGCTTGTACAAAAAGTGTAAATAGAAACACTGAAACATTTACATAAAGAATAATAAAAGCACTTGATTCTATATGCGTTTGTGATGCCAGTCATGAGTTCCAGCTGAAAATCAGCGTGATGGTTGTAAAATCCTCGCTTATTACTGAGCATTCCTAGAATATTCGAAGAAAAATCATCATCATAGTCGGCATCTTCATTGCTGAAGGTCGTGTCTAGTCTGAATGGTGGACCACTCGATGTACTATGCTCTTCCACGTGGTTCTGTCTTCGGCGGTCTTAATAGCTTTCGTGATTGGCAGGCCGGTAAGCTTCTTTACTGCGTCTGACCATCGCATCGGGTAGGTGAGCGACCGTGTGGTCTTTTCCTGTCGACCTGGCCAACTACTATAAGCTTCTCTAGGCTGTTAGAAAAATATTTCTTGTTTAATACTGTACGTATATTTCGTCTAGTTGCGCCCGTGGCTTTACCTGCGCAAAAAATTAAGTTTCCTCTATTATGAAAAATAAAATATTTTTGTGTGGAGCCCTAATTTATTATTCAAAAACAAGTTATTCATTAGAACGTGAGCTATGTGCCAGTGACAGTTGGGACTGTGAATACCAAATAGGCGTTTCGGAAATTAGCTAGAACAAACGAACATACATGCAGACAAAAAAATATAAATAGCTTTTTCGTTATACCGGTATAAAAGTATGTTCCACTGTAATGCTAAATGCATGCAGTAAACAGGTCTTATTTTGGCATTACAAATGGAAACATAAAATTGATTTTATTGTTATTTCTGAAAAAATCTTGTGATGTGTATCTCCGCAAAAACGCGTTTACTTTTTGTACTACTTAAAGCAATTCATACGATAGTAATCAACTGTTATAAGTATATTAGTTTATTACGTTAGTTATAATTAACTACTTATCTATTTCATTTAAAATATTGATGTTATTATTATATAAGTTATATTTAAGATTTTCAAATTGTGCTACTTATTACCCAATAAAGTTTGAAGTTTGAAGTTTGAAGTATTTTGCAATTTTAGAGACAAAAATTACACATTCTCGGACTGGGTTCGTCTTCCGACAGCCCGTGCCAGACGCCGTGCTGGTTCGCCTAGGCAATCCGTCCAATTATCGAATTCAACTCTAGTTGATTTTTAAAATTGTATAGGAACGACGAAACCCGTCCGAAAATATGAAGTTGTTCTCTCTAAAGTTGGAAAGTTTGGTCTCTCTAAGAAGGTGCTAAAAGGTGTTGCTTTAAAAACCATTAAAATTTGTCTATCTATTGTTACAATTTTTCTTTGAATAAAATAATATACGAAACACGTACACCTATAGTTGATCCTGAATAAACACTTGTTCGTTTGCAATTTTGACGCTGTAACAGCCTGGCAACACAGATATCAAAGTCAATTTCAATACAATCACGTAACGCGCGTAACGGAAGTGTTCCCATGTGACGAATGATAATGCCGATGGTGAACTGCCGGAGTAACTTTTGGAATAGAATGTTATCACTTTGCATTATCATATTTTCCATATGAATGAGAAGCGGTTGGGTTATTTCGATTACAGATTTAAGGGATTTGAATTACAAGTTAGTAGTTAGTTAATATTTGAAATGTAATATCACATATGTAAAGACTAAAACACTGCAACAGGAAACATTCGGAAAACCTTACTCCTTATTTTAAACTCACACTCTTCATGTTACTTTTTAACTGGCTTATAAACAAGTGCAAATTGTAAAATTTAATACCGACTTCCATTGTATTCAGTTATTGGAGTGTAACTCAAAAACTACTGAACTGAATTTGAAAAAAATTAAATGGGACCACACGGGAAGCACCAGCTTTCAAATACAAATTTGAAGATTTTTTTTCGAATTTTGAGAAAGGATTCGATATCGACAGTTACCAAGTAACAAAAAATCTAGTCGTCCCAACGTAAAGAAGTAATGAACTCACAGTGAGATATCACATAACCTCTTCTCTTTCGTTTACGTCTAGGTTTAACTTTCTAACTGTTATTTATATTTTACATAGGTGTACAACCGGTACTGTCAGCGAAAGACATGAGCCAAAGCGACGTAGAACACTTGGGTGTCATGGCTTGGGCTTCGCAGTTCCGAAACGTGCGTCCCAGACCACCTATACATGATATGTTGCGGCTTGCACTTGATTCTACTTCTGGAAGAGTTGGAGAACCGGTAAGTCGTCATATCCTACCCTACTTTAGTTATATGCTAAATTTGGAAGTATATTTGTTAGGTACTCAATAACGCAAAAACGGCTGACCGGAATTGCATTAAAATTTGGTTTGGTAGATAGATGAGGCACTGGATTAAAATATAGATTATTTTTCATCATTACGCAGGTGAAACTGCGGGGTGTAGTTAGTATTATATGCATTATCAATTTGCTGCAATTTACTATATATAGAAAGATAATTTTATTTGAGAATATTATTAAAATACAAATTTAATTCTCTTTAGTTTATTGAGGTTTTATTAATTATTAATAAAAAAGTACATTAGTTTGGTAAGCAGTGACCCTGCTTTCGAAGCGCCGCGTCCCAGGTTCGATTCCTGGTAGTACGAGTAATATTTAAGTGATGAGCAGTATTGTTTGTTATCGGGTTTTGTATGTTGTGTTGTTGTGAGTCCATGTCCGCGACACAGGCAATCGTAGGGATATTAGTAAATGTTTAATATAATAAATGACTGGTAAAACAAAGATGAAAGTATTTTTAATAGGTTACATTATGTTTATGAGCAAGGACCCAAGAATGCTTGTCATGATTTTGTTTATTTTTTATACAATTGTGGTTCCTTGAGTTTTTACCTGCAATAATGGTGGATAATCCATCTATATTACCTTTAAACAGTCATGTGTGTAGGGCAAAGTGCACAAAAAAAGAGTATCAGTTTGCAGATAGTTTTAGTAATGCATCCACCGCTTTACAAAAACGTGACTTAGATTGGACACTAATTTAATGACAATGAATATTTCGGGTACGTTCAACGCTTACAACTGTCGTGCCCCGGTTTTCCGTTCCCTTTGGTTGACAGTGACAGCTCGCAATGACCACGTAAACCCACCTTCGAACTGCGAGCGTTGTGGTCGCGGTGTTCGCTCAGTCGCACTCGATGATCGTAGGATGGGTGTGCGAACGCCGGGAGTAATTTCGGCGCTTTCCGGAGCCTTAGGTGACTGTGACTTGACTCTGGCATCTTGAATAAAAATATAATTTATCTCCTAAAACGTCTCATTGAAATGACCCAAAAGGTTTTCACACAAAAATTAAACTTCAAATTTTAAAGTTAGAGTAGAGTGAGCACACTGCCGTAGTTTTTCGATAGAGAACTGGTGAAAAGTGATTTCATTATAGGTGCTCTATTCTACGCGAACTTTCAGCGGAAATTAAATTTAGACTTAAACTTTCGACTTAATTTCGAAGAGGACTCGTATTTTGCTAATTTAAGTTCTACCCACGTATTTACGGTTTATCTACGTAGTTTTACCTTTAGTTTTTTCCACTTTATTACTTACTCGAATGTACAGTGACCGAACGAAACGAGGTTTTCAAGTCTGCTGGAGCAAATCGGCATTATAATATTATAATTATGTATATAGGTATCCAATGAAAGGGGTTTACATGTACATTTAAAAACGAAACTGTAAACATTTTTTTTAAATATTATAATTAACCTGACAGTAATAACTAAGTAAACTTATTTAGAACCTAATATACGAAAATTATTGCTCTTGTTTAAAAACCATGGCTACAAGTGGCTGGTCCTTAATGGTATATTTTAATCCGCGATATCTAAAATCGACCAAAGTGTCGATGTACAGTTTCATTCTGTTCTCTACCGACTGCCAAAAATGGAAAAGGTTCTCAATTCGACTGTCAACATCATCATCATCATCAGCCTGTAGCAGTCCACTGCTGGACATAGGCCTCTCCAATTGCACGCCACTTAGGTCTATCTTGGGCTTCTCGCATCCAGTTTTTGCCAGCCGTCTTGCGCAGATCGTCACTCCACCATGCCTCAGGACGTCCTACACTACGTTTGCCGAGACGCGGTCTTCACTCTAGAACTCGTTTACCCCAACGGTTGTCGGTTCTACGGCTAATATGGCCAGCCCAGTGCCACTTCAGCTTGCTGATCCGGTGGGCTACGTCGATCACTTCATTTCTGATGCGATCCCTCAGAGAAACACCGAGCATAGCCCTTTCCATAGCCCGCTGAGCGACCTTGAGCTTGTGGACCATTCGAGCCGTCAGTGTTCACGTTTCGGCTCCGTATGTCATGACGGGTAGGGCGCACTGATTGAAGACTTTCATCTTCAGGCACTGTGGAATCGGCGAAGTAAGGACTCGACGTAGCTTCCCAAACGCTGCCCAGCCCAGCCGAATTCTTCTATTCACCTCGTTCTCAAAGTTGTTTTTTCCCAACTGCAATGTCTGCCCGAGGTACACATATTTTTGAACAACTTCGAGAACGGCGCCGTGTATCGCAATCGGTTCCGGTAGAACATGTTCGTTGAACATGACCTTGGTTTTGTCCAAGTTCATCCGTAGGCCGATGCGTATAGAAGAGTCAGCCAGGTCATTCAGCATCTGTTGCAGGTCCTGCAGCGTCTCTGCCACGATGACGATATCGTCATCGCAAGTGAGAGATGTATTCGCCATTGATATTAATGCCACGTCCTTTCCAGTTCAGCGTCTTGAACATATCCTCCATTGCATTTGAAAATAATTTCGGGGAAATAACGTCCCCTTGTCTCACTCCTCGATGCAACGGTATGGGACTTGTTTGCTGATTCTGTACTTGGACGGACATGGTGGCGGTTTCGTAAAGACATCTCATCACTTGGATGTATCGCCAATCTATCTGGCAACGCTGCAGGGACTCCAGAACAGACCAGATTTCAACAGAGTCAAAGGCCTTCTCATAGTCCACGAATGCTAGGCACAGGGGCTGATTATACTCTTCGGTCTTCTGTATAATCTGCCGCACTGTGTGAATGTGGTCTATGGTGCCGTATCCGCTCCGAAACCCAGCCTGTTCCGGTGGTTGGAATTCGTCGAGTCTACGCGCAAGACAGTTCGTGATCACTCTTGAAAACAGCTTATAGACGTGGCTTAGAAGGGATATGGGTCGATAGTTCTTCAGCAGGGTCTTATCTCCCTTTTTGAAGAACAGGACGACCACACTCCTACTCCACGCCTCTGGAGTTCTCCCTTCGAACAGGACAGCGTTAAAAAGCTTCTGGCACTCCCTCAGTACGGGTTTACCTCCTGCTTTAAGTAGCTCTGTTGTAACGCCATCCTCTCCAGGGGCTTTTCCATTTTTAAGCTGTCCAAGAGCGATCTCGGTTTCGCTTATACTGACTTCTGGCAAGTCTTCGGTGAAATTGCGTGTTAACGTGGCTCTAGGATCATTTTCGGGATCAGGTCGAGATGCATGCGATGCGTATAATTGGCCATAAAACTCCTCCACTTCCGAAAGGACTGCCGGCTTCGAAGAAACGACTTCTCCACTAGCTGTGGTCAACTTCGTCAGGTGGCTTCTTCCAAGAGATTGTACGAACACCTTTGACCCCCGATTCTGCTCGATCGCTCTTTCGATCGAAAGAGTATTGAAGCACCGGAGGTCGTGTCGTACGTTCTTGTTGATCTCTCGGTTTAGAGTCCGCTTTTCTGACGAAGTGATGGGTGGGTTTTCACGTCGTTCCTTCATTAGCCCCAAAGTCTTTTCTGAAAGCTTGGACTTCTTGCCCTTACGCTGCATGTAACAAAATCTCGTACCTTCTTCCCTGAGGACCCGAGTCACGTTTTTGATGTTCTGGTTTACGTCTGTGGTGGTTTCCACGGCAGCGAATTGGTTCTCCAGGTTTAACTGGAATGTTTCAGATCCTGCAATGGTTTGGAGCAGTGTTGGTCGGAGCCTGGACTTCATCAGACGGACACGTTGCGCCTTGAAGTTGATATTCAGAGAGCCTCGGACAAGTCGGTGATCGCTACCGGTATTGAACCTGTTGATCACGGAGACATCTCTAAATATGTGCCTTTGATTCGTCATGATGAAGTCAATCTCATTTTTTAGTCCTAGTGTCGGGGCTTAGCCACGTCCACTTCCTTTGGGGCTGTTTCTTAAAGAAGGAGTTCATCAAGAAGAGCCCCTCCCGTTCGAGGAAGTTGACGAGCATTTGCCCCCTATGATTTCTGCGTCCAAAGCCATGGCATCCTACTACCGATTCGCTGAAATTCTGTACTCCCACTTTAGCGTTAAAGTCCCCCATGACAACGGTGTACTGGGTCTTTGTAGTGAAGTGGAGGGCTCTCGATATGTCATCGAACATATCCTCCACTTCATCGTCCGAGTGTGTCGAGGTCGGTGCGTACACTTGCACCACCTTGAGGCTATACCTCTCGGTGAACTTTACAATAACTTACGCTACCCTGTTCGACACACTGGACACTTCCACAACGTTGTCAGAAAGGGACTTGTTTACCAGAAACCCAACGCCACCTTGGGATTGTTGGTCTCCCTCTCGGAAGTACATAAGGTGGCCCGATTCGAGGGTTAAGGTGTCCTCCCCCTCTCTTCGGACTTCACTCAACCCCAGTATGTGCCACCTAATATTCCCAAGTTCCACCTCGAGTTGCGCCAGATGCGAGTCAAGCCTTAGCGTGCGTCCGTTATACGTCGCCAGGGTCAGTTGTTTGTGGTGACCTCCCGTAGCCTGGAGATTCTTAGCACCCCTCGCCGTTACCATGGTCGCCACCATGACCAGGAATAGCAGGGCCGCCGGGAACTAGGGGCCGTGGCTTTTTGTTGTCCTGCATTGGAGGAGTTTGCCCGTAATCGCCACGCTGGGCAGGCGGGTTGGCGATCGCAGGGCGTAGCTTCTCGCACCGGTGACGCTGCTGCCCGTCACCGGCCTGTTGCATTTAGCGACGCCTGTTGGGATGGGTATACCGCCATCGGTCGGTTGTCAGAGCCTCGTTCGTCGATCAGCAGGATGCACCGCGTGCAGGTGAGGTTGACTTGGGTCAAAAGATGTTGGCTCGCCCCTTACATCCCCAATTCGACTGTATTTTTTGTTTTTTTTTTATGTTTGTTACCTCATAACTTCCGACTGGGTGAACCGATTCTCAAAATTATTTTTTGTTTGAAAGCTGTATATTTTATATGTTTTTTTTTTTCAGACCTACATAAGAATACAGAGCATATCTGAAGAGCTGTCCATATCTGAAGTAAAGGTGTCTATAGTGAACCCTCTGGAACAGGAATCGCGCTTGAGGTTGGACTCTCGAGGCGCGGGCGAGTTCGTGCCGGAGCACGCGGGGATGCACGAAATTGTGCTCACTGTTGATGAAATCAGGTAAAGCATACGTCCTATTTAAAACTAGAAGACAAAGTTGTTTCACTGAACATAGTCATACTACTTCATTCCCATTTTTAATGCTAATACCACAGATACTCATATATATGTACAATAGATAAGGCAAATGCGTGTACTTCCCGTCCGAACCCCGACCAAGTGTCAAGGTTCGCCGGCGCTACTTACAGTCCGCGCACGTCTGTTGTTACAGCTGGACGGCCGTGAACACTAAATTGCGTGATAATAAATTGCAATAGGCCAAAAGTTTCGAGCCACCAAAGTCAAGGACATATTTCCTATCACAGGTAAGTTATTTTAAAATTATATTATGCGTAAATTCACGTAATGGTTATTGCGTTATCTATTGTACATAATATATCTATGTTTATTACTATAGGATGTACCCTGCGCTCTTCGCCCCGAGATATTGGTTTTAAACCAGATTCATCCACTGATTTCACTAGCAATTGTATTGTTCGAGACGCTATATATTTCACGCTATTTCGTACTATTTAAGACGGTCCTTTGTACAAAAAACGTACAATCCATTAGGTTGCTACTTTCCACTTTTTACCGACTTTCAAAAAAGAGTAGGTACTCAATTCGGCGGAATTTTTTTGTTTGTTACCTCATAACTTTCGACAGACTGAACCGATTCTCAATTTTTTTTGTTTGATTTAAATTTCATCAAATTCGGTCCAGTAGTTTTTGAGTTACACTCAAATAACTGAGTAAAATGGAAGTCGGTATTAAATTTTTCAAATTGTACTTGTAATCAGAAGAATAGGCGAATACTTCGTCCCTTGCGGAAGAAATTATATCTTATTAATTATGTCTATTTTCTACCGACTTCCAGAAAGGAGGAGATACTCAAAGCGACCGTATTTTTTTTATGTTTGTTACCTCATAACTTTCGATAGAGTGAACCGTTTCTTAAAATTCTCCTTTTTTTTTTGAAAGCTGGTGCTTCCCGTGTGGTTCCAATAATCCAATTTTATCAAATTCGGTCCAATAGTTTTTGAGTTACACTCAAATAATTGAATAGAATGGAAGTCGGTATTAAATTTTTCAAATTGTAATAGTGTACATTCATTATTATCTTGATACGGTGTTCACTAACTTTCAAGTATATACTGAGATTTATCATGTTATATTTAGAGCTGAAATAATGGTTTCTTCGACATAAATCACTAGTATACCTACCCAATTTTTCGTACCTGCCATTTTTGCAACCAGCAATGAGACCAGCGTTTCTCAACGTCAAGAATTTTCAAGTTGTTTATCGCAATTTCCCCCTGACCCCATTCTGTAACAGATGTCACATAAATAGTGGATTAAATCCACCATTTATGAGCGGTGTATAAATCTTAACTAAGAACCTTATAATAAAATTATTGCCATTGTTATTGTTCAGCTTGAAATAAGTGTTTCTTAACCCTTCAGAATAGGCGGAAACAAATAGTTAGATAAATAATAGTGATTTTTAGTTGTGAGAATTGACATTAACATTGCTACGCGTATTTCCAAAATATAATCTTGAGGTAAATCTAATGCGTGAAATGAGTACTTTTTCTGTTGTATCATTTGTGAACCTTTGTTGTACTGGGCAACATAGGTACAATATTTGCAATATATATTTTCTAATTATGTCCATATTTTGCGACGACGAACATAAATTGTACACCTAAATTATGTTACCTCGTAAGTGACAATTTGTCTTTGATGGTAATAAAAATCCTTAATATTATATACCTACATAAATGCATCAGTGTGCAGCTTACAACTCAGTAATTTACCATGGGTCTAAAAAGGTATACGTACCTTTTTTTTTATAAATGCTCTCTACTGTCTAACTATTGAAATATATATGATCTATTTAAAACTAGAAAGATTAATTATACCTGCTCGAATTTGTAAATTAAATTTCAGTAAAATGAGACTGTGTGCGCGTGAAAATCGTGAAGGTTCAATGAGCTAATATGGCAGGTGAGTGAGAGCGAAGCTGATTTTCATAGCGAGAATTTACAAGATACGTCTGCTATGAATTTCCCATTGGCGTACAGTTCTGACATTTGTAATAAAGTTGTGGGTAGGCACTCTGTTGAATGAAACTTAAGCTCGCATGGGTGGATATTGTTACTTATCGGATTTGGTGTGATAAGGCTTTGACGTTAGTTGTCACTCGTTTTGGGAAAGATCTAACACGTTTGATATCGCCACAAAATTATACACTGAATTATAGCGCTTGAGGTGTGATATAAATAAGGATAATATTTATGATGTTATGTTTTGAGTAAGCCAAGTAAACATAATATAGTAATGGTAATATATATCTATATATATAACTAAACAGTTTTATTATAAATCTGCAGACAATAAACATTTGAGTAAGTACATTCTTGTTTCTGTGGAATTAAATGCATTCGACAATTGGGTATAATGTTGTAAATAACACCATAATCAGCCCTTTTTGTTCCTACTGCTGGAACTCAAGCCTTCCTCTCAGAGAGAAAAGTTGGGCCATAATCCACCACGCGGGCCCAGTGCGGCTTGGTGGATAGGTTAGTGGCCAACCCATGTCGAAGTTTTCAGACCACCCGGAGGCATTCGACATAGCTTAACGACTGTTGTCCTAAGACAAGCAACTTGGACTGACGGCTTAACGTGCCCTCCGAAGCAAGGAAGCGCTCAGTTGAATAATGCCACTAGCGGTCACCCATCCAAGTCCTGATTGCAGCAAGTATTGCTTAACTTGTTGATCAGTTTTCATCAGTAATTCCTTGAAAGTATTCGGGTTTGAATATAATTTATTGCAAGAACATAGTTACTATTATAAAATAAATGTAAGTACCTAGATTACAATAAAAATATTCTGCTTAAATATCCATAATATTCTCCTAATTATAGATATGTTATAGATAAAAAACAACATTTAAATTCCTGTCTGCGGATAGAATGCCCAAAAAACTTGCAACGTGACCAGACAGACATTGTTCTTTCCCAATAAAAAACACTTCCCGAAATTTTCAATTTTTCAATTGTCGGCTATTAAAGCAAAATAAAGCTCATATAACAAATATTCCAAAAAAGCATGTTTTTAAATATTAATCATTAAAATAAATATACTTTGTTTTAAAGGATGAATAGGAATTATTAATTAATTAAGAAATGTGAATGTTGCTAATTTAGCGGTTCGGCCAAGCTGATAGGCCTAACATCCACTATTGCACCTTGCGAGCTATGGACGTTATATTAATCAAACTTTCTTGGATACCCATTCACTTTAAGACTAATCTACTATTTATCATATGCCTTGATTTATTTTAATGAATTACAGGGTCGACGGAAGATACTTCTTCAGGGTTCTCCCAAGACTGGTTTCTGTACCGCCACCGGGTATGGCCCCTTGCGCCGCCGGAAGCATAGTCGAAGTGCTAGTTAGTGCTACAGGTAATTGAAAGTTTTGCTTCTAAATTGGAGGGGTGCTACTACGGTACGGCTTCATGTTATTGCCCATCATGTAATGGTAATGAAACGTTGCTATATATGCTACACGGTCCGATAAAAATCCTTATGACAAAAATGACTGAATGAGAGTTAGATTTTATAAACTACTTATAGAACTACATATGTAGTTAAATAAGAACTGATCCGTTGTCGGCAACTAAGGCACGTTCGCTTCGCTCGCGTGATAGTCCTACGCTCGTCATTGCACTTTGCTCCATATTGACTTTGATCAGACAAGATACTTCGAGAAATTATTTGTATTCAAAGCGTGATTGGTTACATACTGAAAATACTACACAAGTTATTATCTACGAAAGATTGGTTTTCACTTTAAACAGGCGCATAATACAAAAATTATCATAATTAAAGTAAAATAAAATAAAATAGTATAAATCACTAGATAAGTATAACACATTTCTGATAACATCGAAGTAAAAGTATTCAATAGAGTAACTTGTGACATTAAAACATTCTAAGAAAAATATTTTGCTTAGACGATTCAACAGCGCTAACGCCTGCTTGGCGAGACCAGACTTTGTAATAGTATAGAAAAATAACCCATCCACGAACGGGTTTCGAACCGCGTCATCCGACAATCCGTGTCAGACGCCATGACCGCTAGGTCCCTGAGGCGATCCGAGCATCGACTTTTGCTAAAAGCTAAAAAGCACCTGGCTTTCGTTAATTGTATCAACAGTTATTATATTCGATCATTTAAATTCATACAAAAAAAACATGCTAGTATCTAATGCATGTAACAGGAGCACCGAGAAGGCAAGACATAGACGTGACAGCTCACTCGCCCAGCGGCCGAGCGGTTCCTCTGAAGCCCAGAGATCCTACTCCTTCCGCTGAGGGAACCACGGCTTCTGGTGCTACTTTCCAGCCTGACGAAGCTGGTACATGGACCATCGCTATCACTTATAGAGGACAGCACATACAGGTAAAGGGACTTAGTTTCAAATGTTATTACGAATAGCCCAGATTTTTTATTGAATAGTCTAGGAACACACAATCTATCTATCTATATATATATACAAAATGAACCCTTAATTCTCCTGGTCACGTTATAACTTGAGAATAGATGGAATACCTACTTCGCGAACGAAGGAAGTCGCTAGTAATATATATAAAACATAGTCGTGTTAGTTACACCATTTATAACTCAAAATCGGCCTGACCAATTTTTATATTTTTATCTTTTTCGGTGTGTCATATCTCGGGGAATAACATAGATACTTATTATCATCATCACCATCATCCATCACCACGCGGATGAACCAGCGGGGCACGGCTAGTTATTTTTATAAACTTTTAATAAAGGGCTACTGGTTACGATTCTGTACAGCCACTTGAAATTAATATACCTACATAGGTACTTACTCTAAACCGAAATCCGTCTAAGTGGATAACAACCTATTTTATTTAGTTATAAATTTTAGGTTTTTTATGTATTCTGTGAAAGCTTTGCTTATGAAATGCTCGTAGCGTAGCTTGCTTTGTCATTCTCACCTGATTAACCAGATTATATAATTGCTGCGGCCACGATCTTGATGGGTGACCGCTAGTAGGATGTTCAACACAGCGCACGGCATAAGGTGCATGTGTGCAGTATAAGAACAGTCGTCAGGCTATTTTGACCTCCAAAATAACCTGACGAATGTTGTAATACCAACAAAAACGTGGGGCTGACGGCACTTCTGCCGACTAGCCTGAACTCACCGACACTTGGACTAGCCGCTAGCTTATCCACCAAGCCGCACTGGACCCGCGTGGTGCATTTTGACCCACACTCTCCTCTCTATGTAACAACAACAACAACAGTCAACAGTAGGCATAAATAATATTTTGACAGTATCGGTACAGATCGCGCGGCGAGAGTTTGGCTTTGACCTTCGGGTGGAGGGGATTACTGCGCATGGGTACTGTCGCGCCATGTGACAGAGAGAGACAAGAGTCCCTCGTCTTCGATGTGACAGAGAGAGACAAGAGTCCTTCGTCCTTCTAGCCACCCTGTGATACCCAATTTTTGACTTCTGCGCAATAACGGTCAAAGCCAAACTCTCGCCGCGCGATCTGTAACGGGTTAACCCGTCCAGTGTCTACAACTTTCGGTGTCTTTCTAAACTATGCCTAAAAGTTCAGATAAAAAATACTACACGTAAATAGTTTGACTAACGAAAAGCAAGTTTATACCAATGGAGTGCATTTGATCTGACAACATTATTTACAAACCAGAGGTATAAAAATGTGTATACATTAGGTGTACGTGCAAAATGGCGTAGCACTTTTTTGTACGTACACATGGAGTACGCGCGACACGCTACGGCTATTAAACTAATGTCCATTCATAGTGACAGTTATGCAAACGTAAAGCTTGTCATTTCAATCGTAAAGTTATCGTCCGTATAAAAAACTTACTTAGTTTGCCATCTGGGGCTGAACTCACTCAGGCGGAATGCGCCCGTCCGTCCAGCCCTGTGACGGCTGCTTATTGAAATATTATTTTTCAAGTCCGATGCAAGCTTCGCCATAAAACGAATCGTTAAACTTAAAATTATTTTTTCAAAGCTGACGGTCTCACAAAGGAACTGAGCTTGAAACTTTATGGACTGGATTCTAGCCATTAAAATTGTTTTACCTCTATATTAAACGATTCCAGCAGTTTGCCAAAGTTTAGTTTTGTCCGGATCTCTCTTAGAATCTATCTGAAGTAGAATCGCACTTCTTAAAATTCTTTTGTTCGAAGGCTTAGTGGATTAAAGAACAATAGATTTCCAAGAAACGTTAGCCAAGGTAACTAACTTCTATACCATTCCTCATAATATATGTATAAATTAAATACATTTATATATTCATTAAAGGCATATTATTTTGTAGTTAGATTTTATCTGATTAAAATGGAATACCATGCCATTTAAGATAGATTTTTATTCATTATTAGCTGCGCCACGCGGTTACACCCGCGTGGTGATGGATGATGATGATGTATCAAAAGTAGCGTAAGTTACTCCTTAAAACATCAGCTATTTGCCAGTAAAAGTCCCGTTAATATCGGTCCAGCCGTTTTAGAGATTAGTCGGAACAAACAAACATACCGATAGACGACAGACAGACTAAATTATTATTGATAGATTTTGTATGTAAGTACCGTATATACTTTCATATGCATTTAGTGATACCTGTTAATTTGGAATTACAAACAGACACTTCAATTTTATTTATCTTTATAATTACAGAAGATTTCATCATGTTATAATTTTATTAGTATACGACTTTATTATAAGATGATATGTACCTATTATCACCGATCACCGAGACGTATCCGCTCGAACAAGTGAATAATGACGTAGTGGTAATGTATTGTAATATTCATATATCACACCACATACTCGTAACATCAACATTTAGTTATGCTTCTAGTATCCTGTCATATTTTATGGAAGTGACTAAATAACTACACACTACTAAATACACACTACATTCACAATACAAACCCACTTAAAAGTATCGATATCTTACAAAACCGATAAAAAGCAGTGAGCAATCTCTATTAAAATTCTAAAAACATTTTGTTTTGCATTATATACGGTTCGCTGGCCATCATAATATGCATCATCTTCAGCACCATGTTACATTAGTTTGCCAAATTGGTGCAGTAGTCGTTACATGCACAACTTTAACCTAAGAAACAAAGACAAACTATTCCAACCGGGCAACCTAGAGTCAGATTGGTTAAAGTTCGTTAACAAGGAAAATGCACGAAAATAAAAATGTATAATTAACTGCTAATTAAAAAAAGTTTTTAAAATTACACTTAAGTATTTTTTGTAAATAACCCATTTTATTCTCTAAATGAGTTTATGGAAATAAAATCAGTAGACTCTTCATTTTTGTACAAAGAGTGAACAAAAATAACATATTATTTCTCTGATTACAGTTGACAAGCAAATAAAGTTGCTTGTGTGACTCATCATTATTTACTTAACTTAATTATTATTATGTATACTTCAAAGTTGAATTTAGTGACAAACGTGGACGACTAGTTTCAAAATAGATTTGTGAATTTAAGTTAATTAATAAAATAAAATATAAATAATGTTATATATAATAAATTCATAATATATAATTTAATAATTTAATTAAATTAATATATCATAATATAATATATAAAAATCTTAAATATGATATTATTTTTATTGAATTAATTAAATGTATATACAATATTGTTAAACTATATGTAATGTGACTTACCCAATGTGAAGTGAATAAAACACTGTTTTAAACTATCACGGTTGTTCTCTAAAGTTATATGATTATTAACGGGATATTTACCGTGGTAAGGTTGTGGAATGAGCTCCCGATATTTCGGCGCAGTTACATGCACCATGTTCACGGGAAGACTGAAGAATGCGGGTGGAACACTGGAACTCGAACTCGATCGAGTTCGAGTTCCAGTGATAACCGTAGCAAAAGACTAAGAAAGAGGGTAGATCGTTATGTCTGCACCTAACTTTTAAACTTTTTGACCAACCACCCGCATTCTTCAGTCTTTTCGTGAACATGGTGCATGTAACTGCGCCGAAATATCGGGAGCTCATTCCACAACCTTACCACGGTAAATATCCCGTTAATAATCATATAACTTTGAAGTGAATAAATTTCTGATTTTGATTCATGAAATTATAAACAGTGCATTCAACAGACATAGTATTGTATTAATAATATTGATTTTTTTTTATTAGGGAGGTCCATTCACTTGCGAAGTCTTCGACCCGGCTGGGGTTCGACTTAGCCAGGGCGCATTAGATGGCGCTGAACCTCTCAAGCCGCATTCCTTCGAACTTGACACCAGTGGCTGTGGGGTTAAAGGAGACCTTCAGCTAGACATAGTCCATGACAAAAGAAGTGTCATGTGTGCTCTTGAAAAACTTTCCGCTACTAAATATCGAGCTACATTCATGCCGAAAGCTCCTGGAAAACATCGGGTAAGTGCTTATTTGAATCCTCTACACTACTCTTTCAAGAGCGAAATACGTATACTTTTTCTATAAACGTGAGTTCTATTTTTTTCCAAGAACGGCACAATTGCCGTTCTTGGAAAAAAATAGAACTATTTACTGCGAAAAAAATTTTCATGGATTCATGAATAACTCTAACCGTGAAATTTCAATAGCTGTTTTTCTATTTATACTTATATGGACATCCCTTTTTCTAAAATGTAATCACTGCCAACTCCATGCATGCCGCAAGAATAATTGGAAAAAAATGTCAACTTAGATGAGATTTGCTTTTTATTTACTTGCGTTTTTGTTTGATATAATTTATATACCTTTTCCCGTTCAATCCAATTATTGGACTGAAATTTGTGTAGTTACGAAAGAACAAATTTCATATCGCTATATTGTTTCTGGTTTGAAGAGTTTTATTTGTGGAGTGTCGTTTTATTCTCAGTTATACATCTACTTCAACGGGTACGACGTGCACGGCTCGCCGCACATGTTTCGAGTGGGTTCCCGTTCTAAGAAACCCCGGGAGAGCTCTAGTCCTGCACCTTACGCTAGGATATCAAGCCCGGGTAGGTACCCCAGCACTGCCTTTAAAACACATAACGTTTTATAGAAGTCCGGTTGTTTATACTTCGTACCAAATTTCAGTGAATTAATTCTATTACGTCTGATTTCGGCAACAAATATCCCGTATTTTTTATTATATTACTAATATATTTTATATTTTACTATAGTGATTAACTTCCATAAGAAGAACGAAAATGATGGATTTGTAATATTTTCATCATACACATAAGGTGTGTTCGTTTAGCAATGAGGACATTGGAGGCGTTGACAATGTTGGCTCTTTTGTTAAAGCGTTTGTAAAGCTCAAATCTGTTATTTTTGACACTTTTGCCCACACCCTCCTCGAACGCTAAACCGAGCATAAGACCTAAAATCGCATGATTATGTTGTCATATAGATAGTTTCCAAAAACGATAACAAACAACCATGCTCCGGCCGTGGCTCAAAAATTGCACGTTGAAAAAGTAACTCTTTTTTAGCTTCGAGCGCTAAACAAAAAGAGCGATAAACGACATTTTCAGCCACAGATTCCCAATTGAAACGCCCTTATGAGCGTTTTAAGCGTTATTTTCGCCAACTACGGGCTATTCAAACGCACTATTTGTTATTAAAATAAATACTTAAGTAGTTATTTTGTAACATGAGAACATTAGGCAACTCAGCATTTCTGCGAAACAAAAGATTTCCATAAACAATTGAAACATGATACGTTTATTATATGGAATGGGTATTATTTGAATGGATATATTCGAATTCTCATCTTTATCAGATGTATATCTATATAACGAATAATAATAACAAGTATCTATACGTTATTTTATTCCAGTAACGCGATTGCGATCGGAGAGTCCGATGAACCAGTACAACTTGTACGACTCTACGGCAAAACATAACACGAGCTCGATCGATCGGCGCGATGAGCGACGTGACTCGAGCGATTATTACAAATCCTCCTTCGGCTCCGATATCAAAGAGAAGAGTTATGACGTCACAGATTCCGCGTACTCGACCTCGCGCCTTAACAAAAAGGAGACATTGACTAGATACGGTTCAGAAAGTCCCAGAAATCGCACAGCCAGTCCGATAACTACGAAGCATTTGGGAAATGGGTCTCGTTTGGATATTAACAGAGCGACCAGTCCATATCGAGCCAGTAGTCCGTACAGAGCGACGAGTCCGGTTGGCCGAACGGCGAGTCCGCTGACGAGAAAAGACAGCCCAATTAACAGGTATGTAAAATTTTTCATGCAGCTTCAACACGCGAGCTGTGGAAATAATAAGAAGCCAATAGACATATCTTTTTAAACGGACATGGTCACTAATGCAAGAACTAACGTTAGAAACGGGATATTTACCATGTATTGTATTTATAGTGAGCTCTTGATATTTCGGCACAGTTGCATGCGCCATGTTCACGAGTAAACTGTACAATACATGGTAAATTTCCCGTTTCTAACGTTCATTCTTGCAATAGACATATCTATCTACACACTAAACTTCATGAAAATCGGGTGAACCGTTACTAATTTGATTACTAATAAACATACCGCAAGCGTAGCTGCGGGGGCATGGTAGTCAGGATAACAGCCTATCCAAAATAATGTAGCTACATAGTTGTGAAGGAATTTTCAGAACCAGGTCAGTTGTGTCGGAGATTACTAACTACATTAAAACCTACAAAGTCAAAAACATATATATAGATGTTTATATTTTACCTCCTTACAATATTAGTGTATTGTGTAGATGTTACACTGAAAGCTATTTCTGAAATTGACAGTTTGACCTAGATAACTCGCAACACGAACAACGAGTACTTAGTTGCTTTAAATTAAATTGTATGTAAGCTTTCAAACTTAGTTTACATAGAAATTAGACTACTTTACACTCGGATAGACTTCCAGTTATCAAATTATGCTCGTAGTACATACTTATGCGCTAAGTTGTTTTAGTTCATACATCAAATGGTTTCGCTGGATCAACATAGTATGGGTATTCAGTATATTCATATTATTATTATTCCTTTTGTTCAAAAAAATCTCGGGTTTCATCCGGTCCTTTACAAAGGCATAAGTGGGGCGATAGCCAACACTTAGAGGCCTGTTTGGTATAAAAATACAAAGTAGTATAAAAACAGAAACATTTTGGATGGCAAGGCTATTGATATGAACTTATCAGCGATAAGGGAGATATGGGCTATGGACGCTATTATTCAGACCATCTGCATTTATACTGCAAGCTAGGTGCAAAATTTCAGTTTATAGCGGTTGTGATAAAGCCCTCTTTTAAACTTACTGTTGTTTTCAATAAACACATTGTTACTTACGGGATAAAAACCGTGGTATTTATTTTAATGAGCTCCCGATATTTCGACACTGTTGCAAGCGCCATGATCGCGGGACGACTGGAGAATGCGGTAGATGAAGTAATTAACATTTAGAGCAGACATATCTGGTTAGGCGGTTTTGATAAAGTTGATATAAGTGCATTGAAACTGTCCATGGACTGTGCAGTTGGCGTACTTGCGTAGTCCGCAATTGCGTATTCGGTCAGCAGTACTAGAACTTCGCACGACTTCAGATAGACTGCACACATTCAGGTATACTTTCATCAGACATAATACAGTGTAAATGCTAATTGTTCCTGAAAATAGTTGGTCGACAAAAATTGTTTACAATGTAAGTATATCCCTCTCAGCGGTTTTGTTCCTTGAATTTAATTTTACACGCAAGCACACTCCTTGAATTTAATTTTTTCAATATTGCAGGTAATATTTTACAAAAGAGAAAATATTTTTTCTGTGAGTGCTTGTAAATCAATTTTCAATCAGGCTCGCTATAGTTGGCGCCAGTGAGTGCCTATTTTTGTTTTGACTCGAGGCCTTTTATGTTCGTGAAGCGGCTTAATGCAGTAATCTAGTGCGCAATCCGTATTAATTACTCGTAGCTCTCTGTTAATATAAATTTATGGAAGTTTTAGCGCTCTTTCTTGGCTGGTCGCCTTGAGTTTAGCTATGAAATTTGGCTATAACATCGTGTTGTTTTGTGGGTATAACTAATTGATGTGACCGATTGTTTATTTATATGTTAAAAAATCAAATCTAGTTTTAACACTAAAAAGGTTATAAGCATTGCGCGGTCATGTTTCATGTTTGATCTTATTATGTTTATTATTTGAATTTACGCCCTTCGTGCTCTTTAGTAGTAACGTGCAGCTGCAGTTGTGTGCAATGCCCTACTGGACGTGTGACGTGTTAAACTCTCAAGCAACATACATTATCAAAACTGAAACGAATGATATGTCTACTCTCCATCCATTAAATCATAGATAATTTAAATAGGGCGAGTTCTGTGTTTTTATATAAATAACTACGACTATACACAGTATCTCTTTTATCTATAGCTCTTTTAACATCAAACAATCAAAGGACTTTCAGACGCTGACTATAGATAGCAGTTAGTAGTTAGTATAGTACCTTTTAAGATATTTTTAATCTTTAAAGTTATTGAATGCTGGATGGAGCAACGGTGACACAGACATTACTGTCTTACCGAAAGACATCTTTTTACCTTTAGGGTACAGAACCGTATAAAATTAGGCCCTTTACACATATATATGAAATTTAAACACATTTCCAGGGTTAGCAGTCCCACAGATCGATACAGTCCAGTGACGACCACGAAGCGAGTGGTAGAAAAGCGATCCAACTACAAGATGTATAGCTCGTTTAGCGGTTCTCAAGATAATCTGGACCAAGGAAGCCCTTTATCTTCGCTTGAAGCTGATAGAACGAAAAGACTTGGCAGCCCTAGTGAGTATTGACTTATGAATAAATCAAAGAAAACATATAAAAAAACATATTAAAAACTATACAATTCTAATACGTATAGTAAAGTTACATTCTTGTATGATATAATAGGTTTATTGGAAAATGAAGCCGTGTTTTGCGATGCTACTCATACTTTATTTTAGCTTGTTATTTATTTAATTTTATCTATTTTCTTTAAGAATATAATTACAGCTAATGGTATGGTAAGAGTAGTACTTTCATTGCAAGTATTGTAACAACCCCCCCCCCCAATATTTTTTTTTTCTAATAATTCGTATTGGCCAAAGATCGTCTAGTCTAGGAGGACCCTAACACTGTGTACCGCTGCTGTAACCTTGCTCTTTTCGGAAAGAATTGAAACAAAGAAAACTATTCAGAACTATAGATGCCTAGAGAAACCAAAAGCAACGCCTAGGTATTCTGATATTACGATGGATAACCTACTACTACATTACTGAACTGCTAGCTGATAACAAAAAAATTGCGATGAACATACTAGATTGCAAATACTTAGTTCTTACAGACTGACTGACTGAGCTGATCCTAGATTTCTAGCTTATGTACTTGATTTGACTTCTAGTCGTGGAAGATATTAATCATCAATATAAGTTTCTGAATTTAAGGTCTATGTTATTTGACCATAGAACATAGAAATAGTAGGTTATTTGCAAGTTTTCTATATAATTATTAGCTTGCAATACTACCTGTTATATCTGATAAATCAGTTTTGATTAGTGAAATAATATATAAACAACTCCATTAAATAATATCAGATATTTGCATGATATTCGTTATTATTAATAACAGTTATAAACCTGTTAATTATATAACTAACTTTCTTTATAGATTTATGTTTGTTGCTATGAGAATTTAGCTGTTGATAAAATTGATATGATCTCTTGCAGACAAAGTGTCTATATAATAGATACTATTTGTTTCGTTTATGGAAACTGCTAGGAAATAAATAACAAAAGTAAAAATACACTTTATATGCGCTTTAGAAATCTCTTGTAATCAGTAACTACTACGCTGATTATCCAATCCCTTTAGATAAATATTATCAGCCACTATTCCCTGAATAGTTCAATTATTCAAGTTTAATCATTTACTTGTTTACTGAAAGCAATATATGGGAAATAATATCAGTGACTTAGAGAAATCCCTAGACCCTTGTTTGTGGTTTACAAGAATTCTCAAGGTGCTGCATTGCTTGACCAAGTTTGATAAGGTTTACCACATACATAAATCTCCTTTTTATACGAGATTGCTATACTTAGATTACTAGTGTTTTACATGACATGTCATCTATTGAACCATTGTAGGAAAAGCAATTATTTTAAATACTTAAGTATTAGCAGAATCTTTGTTGTATTGGTTAGCTCAATATTAGCAGGCATTTATTTATTATGATGATTATTATAATAATTAGCTTTACTTGGCCGAGTAAATTATTGATAGATATCTCTACAATTGAAAGATATAATATATTTTATTAATTTTCATATTGTAAGTAATTAGTTTTTTTTTTTTAGATTTGCCGTAGAATTCTAGATTTATTATGATTTAGGAAGTAGGATTCTTGGCATGTTCAAGGCTTACAACTCGAATGCTGGATTAAGAGCTGCTCTTTACTGTGACACAAATGTTCTCCATCATGCCAAGAACCTCTTCTATTTACCCCAAAATTAGTAAGGCCTTACTAAGTCCGTTTGGTAGTTTTCCAAATGTAGAGTTTGCGTCTATAAGCGATTATAATCTTATTTATCTCTTCTTAATAGTATTATTTATCATTACGAATTATCATTTGATTCTAAATATTACATTTGATACTTTCAGCAAATAATTCAATTGCTATAATTTATTACCGCATTCTCATGCTAGAATCAGAGTAGACAGTCTAACCCAAACTCAAATACACGGACGCGTAACAAAAATGTGTTCCTCACATTAATAAAATATTGACTAGAATAACTGCCGAATGGTAGGCATTAAAACGTCGATGTATCACTAGCCTTAGTCGCAGCGAAAATTGGTCGATGTCATTTCAGGAAACATTCCGAGCAATAATCTTCGATATATTTCGATCATTTCACAGATACGTTCCTGACTCAATATATAGAACTCGCGCGTAGTATTCCATATTCGATCACGATCAAGCCGATGCAGGAAGCACCATTATATTTGAATAGCAAAATTCATACCTTCTTTTTGGCATCTACAGCACTAACTCATTTTCATCATCACGTCGGGGTCACCAATGAGGACACCGGAGGGAACACCGATGCGTACCTAGATACTGGCAGCGAACTCCAGCTGTGATCCTTGCCGCTGTTACTAGCACTGGAGAAAGTGTTTCTCTCTCGTAATTTAAATGATACACATGTGGTAGAGAGTAAAATATTCCTTGCACATTTGTTCTCATCTTACATCAATCTACATAAAAACCCTGTCCGAATCGCTGTCATAAAAACATCATCTAATTTTAAATTTGAAAGTGTCAAACAGAAAAGTAAAAGTTAAAGGAACTCTTTATGTATAACGAGTATGTATTACCTACAAGGAGATCATAGCGAGTCGTCGCCACACCTTTGTATGGTTAGAAATATCAATGCTGCTTATTTTCATGGTAGTTTTATTAATTTTACTTATAACTTTTATGTA
Source organism: Selenia dentaria (assembly GCA_917880725.1). Lineage (NCBI taxonomy): Eukaryota > Metazoa > Arthropoda > Insecta > Lepidoptera > Geometridae > Selenia > Selenia dentaria. The sequence continues at coordinate 20,790,822 of OU862879.1, forward strand.
TTCAAAGGATTACTCAACATTTCCTTTTCCTTGAAGTAACTTATCAGTTCTGTTTGAACAATCGATTTAAATGGTTAATACATAGAATATCTTGATAGCTTAAATATTCTATGCTGCTTATCATTTTCAATAAGTATAATCTTCCTATAAGAAATACCCGACTAAACATCTTAATCTCAATATCACACATTAACGGTTTCTTCTACTTTTGATTTTCTAAATTTCATCAATATTTGTTCATACCAAGATACTTTTTATGCCTCTATATTTGTGAATCGTGACGGAATCCTCATCCAGAGCCTGTTCCGTTACAGCCAACCCCCAAAATTTACGCAGGTTCTCATAATTTACCGAAGGAAATTTTCCCATCCTCCATATATTCAACTTCACAAATATAGTTCCACCAAAACTGAACGTGTGCTTATTCTAATTTGTTAAAATTCGTTTTCAAACAAGGTTGTGAGTACGTGAACTCACTAGTGGAGTGTATTTAAAAGACCGAGTTAAAAATAAATTTACTGTAAGGGTTGATATATCCGATCTTAATGTCTCCTCCATGAGTAAAAATGACTTCTCACAAGGACAATCTGAAATAACGAAAGGGAACTAGTATTGTGCCAAATTGTGCACCTAGTCAATTCGAATAATTCAGCATACGTGCTACCACCCAAACCAATTTTTCGTTTGGGATCGAGTATGTGGAGTAGAACCTACGCCACCCTTTATTACTCCAGATCTCGTTAATAGCTAACAAGCAATAATTCTCCATGGCTGATACATCCCTCTTCAAATCAAACCAAACAAGCAACCGCCTAATAACTCGGTGAATGTAAGTGTAATGGCTAAACATTGGCTACCTGTAAAGTACGAACTCTTTATGGAATAATTCAGTTGTAAATACTGATGTGGTGTCTTCTGACCTAAACCTATCTCCAATTTGTACTCCATAAATCATTCGTTGAATAGTGTGTGTCTGTCTGAAAACAAAACTTAACAAATCGACTCCAGTCGGTATTGTCGATTCATAGAGGCCCTCAATAAAATTCAATACTAACTCTGTCACACGCATCTCTCCCTGGCGCCATTAGTTCTTCCATCTCTTCCCATCACTTTATCATAACTTAAATCTCTCTTCTCTTACATTGCCCTGCATACTGCCTAAATAAACCTTCAACCCTTTTGTCTGGTGTCTACGAATACTCACGATTAATAGTTTCTATCAATTGAAATTTCAGACTTTTATTTCTATAAAATGCCCCTTTACATTATCATATTTTTTTAAAAAAACCCTATGTCAAAAATAAAATAGGAAAAGCTGTAACAAACCCCGCCCTGATGAGGTCTACGCCCGCTCTTTATTAAATGATTGTAACGTCTTTGTTTAATTATAATAAAGTTTTATTAAATATTGTAATAAAGTGTTATTAAATATTGCTGTACCTTGGTATTAACATTTTATTTTTTTGATTTTCCTAACGTTTTCCATGTATCTACTTCATTTGAAGAGAATCCTTAAAATTGTGATTCCTAATATTACCATTTTTTTTTACCTTGTATTTGTTATTCTGTCTAAACTTAATTCATTCAATTTCACAGTTGCAAAATGCACGACTTTTTATTACATAATCATTTTGCAATAATAATGTTAAATATTGTTTAATTATAAATCAATACCTGAAACCGATTTTTATAAAACTCTAAACTATCTGATTACTATTATATCTTATATTATTATATATCAACAATAACAATCCCGCTTTTACAAATCCTTTCTATAACTTATTTAACCAACGCATTCACCTAAAACAACATTGTGTCTTTCTATCAATAATCTTCATTGGCGCACAGAACATCTTCAAAATCAGCTCAGTAGATCAGTCTGAATAAAATAACAACTCGACATACCTAACTCTAACCAAATCATTCGCTTTTACATTTACTGTCTACCGCAATCCTCCAAACATGTTTTTATGTCATTTCCATTGTGGTCTACATAACTATGTACCTCCTTACATAATTTTTTTTTAGTTATATATGTACCAAAATATTTACTCAAAGGTAACTGCTCAAAAACGTGACTCTAGAAATAGCTGCACAGTGTTTTCCTTCTGCTATAACTTTTGATTTTCGGTTTTGAAACTAGGTTATTAATAATGTATCCCTATGATAGGTACCTTCCTAAATTTCTGACATTATTCCTTTCCATGAACAATTGCATCACCCCTTTCCTGTTCGATACAAATTAAACCCGACTAATTATGAGGGTAATCTATCAATTATAGATACTTCGTTCCAACAAGATATACCTACAATAACCCTATAACTTCTTCCTCTACATGCTACTCATAACTATAAAACGAAACTCGTTACGACTGTTTATTTAGTTAACAGGGAAACGCCTTATAAACATAAACAATATTCTATTTACCTTTCCTTTTGCTTTTATTAACGCCACCCATCGCTTGTTGTCAATATTATACGCAAACGTCAAACACACGAATGTCTCTCTCTTTTTTATTCCATTTCCTGATCTCTACTACCGATAACTATTTGGTCTTTTCTTTAATGTAATCCATAAATTACAATTTATTACGCTAATCAATAATAACACTCTAATAATAACAGCTCCATAGTCACTACAATATAATAAACAGTCCAACACACCCCTGTGCTCAGCTTTCCCCATTTTCCCCTTTCTTCGGACTATAGTTATCTATCAACCAAACTAACGACACGCCGTGAATTAGAATACTCAAGCAATAGATGAGGACTAATAAAAGGTTTAGGTAATAAAAGGTTAATAGGTTTAGGTCTCAGAAGAACTAGTAAACTAGTGGTATCCCGTAACTTGAACTTGCGATGTAGGTATACTGAGTATTAATGTAATTTTCTACCCAATATTTTTTTCCCTGAAAATTATCGATTAGAAAGATATAGATGTAATACCTATCTATTAAATTTTCGCAAGCCTTTACTAGGATTAATTTATTTATTAATTCGATTATTACAAGGATATAAAATGGTAATTTGTTTATATTTCTATAACCCCAAATCCCAACAAATGAAAAAAACAAGATATTTCGAATATTTCTATGCTCGACGTTTGCTGAAATATGACTAGATTGATAACGGTCTATAACTAAAAGTTATAGTGATAGTTAAGTACCTAATAAATTGAGGACTCTAAACGGAATTTATATTTAAGTTAATTTCAAATGTACGAGTACAAGCAAAAGAACATAGTTGTGTTTATTTCCATTTATCTTTGTAATTTCCAACCCCCATCTTCTACAACCTTCGTAATCCATTTGCATCAAACCTTGGTTACTTACAAATAACCAAATAGTGAATCGCAGATTAAATTTTATTTTTCAATTCTTTTGTAATATTCCGAAGATCTCTTCTATTTCTATTTCTCTATCCACATATTTTTTATTACGAGATCATGTGTACGCTGTGCTGTCACTGCGTGGTTACTCAAATTTCTCCAAATCTCCATGTCATTTCCCTAGCTACATCTTCCATGAATTTCAAAGCAAAAATCAACACGACTGTTTTTCCGGTCCTCGAATAACCCTGCACTAATGTATGCGTCTCGGCTATTAATGTACAGAAATCCTTAAACTTTGTCATGTGTGATAATGTGTTTGATTTTGAATAAAATTTATAATCATCACGTCATTATCATAACTACACTATATCTGCCAATGTCTTTGTAACACATTACTGAAAGATATCTCTCAAAGTATCCCATTACGATTGTTATACGAAATTTTAAGTCTTAACAAAGACACTCCGTGCTATTTAGAATTAAAAATTATTGACACTTCGCGGTCGCACAAACATGTAATCTCTTAAGTAAGAATTATTACGACTGCTACCAGAATTTTAATACTATATAGGGATCCTAAATTTCTGTGATTGTCTTTAATTACTTCCTTTTTTTGTTCCCTAAATAAAATATAAACCTCAAATATCTACAAAGTATTGTTATTACGTTCGCGTTTTTATAGACATCTTGATCACAGAATCTCAAAGAGACATTTGTTGACCACAGGTAAGTTCTTATTCCAGCTTATACTTATACCGTTTATTATATCTATAATAATATATAGGTAACTTTAGCATTAAAATTATTGCTAGGTATATTAAACCTTGAACATGATTTCTATTTGTTACGAACTCTTTGGATATACACGTATGTGCTTATGACAGATAGTTAAATATGTCGCTGTCAAAATAAAGGAAATAAAGTTCACGTCAAAAATATGATTTTCGCAAATTCTATGCACGTTTGCTGTACTCTAATTGTAATTATACTGTAACTCTATTTATCGTTGCATTTATTTACGTTTATCTTTGCAGTGTCCATGACGAAATCACTTCAATTTGCGAACAAATGTAGGCAGCGCATGCACGATACATTTGCCCAACAACTCCGATTGATATTCAACAACTAGTTATACCTACATATTATTATATACATAGGTGTACATATTCCTACGAAACTACACTCCAGCTATCTGGCAAGGTATGTATGTAGGTATAGTGTTATTTAGACTTGTTCATCTCTGCTTTGCTCCAACCAAACATCCTTTTTCCCTGTTCATATCTACATACTTCGTACAGATTGTACCTACATAGAAATTACCAGTGTATTATGTACATACTTACCGTATTTTGTTACAACTGAACCTTTCATATTACATTATCTAGCTATGTCGTCAAACTCTTTGCAGGCAAACAATTAATCCAAGCAACATGACTCAATATTGATTTCCTAGTTGTATACCCATCATATACCATAAACACCTCCCTTTTATATAGATTCCAATAAACATCTATAAAATACCTAGGCATTAATCTCCGGAACTCTTCTTTACGTGATACTATAGTAAAACGTAGTGTTTATATTCTCTTTACACTATGACAGCAAGCTCTCAGTACCACAATCAAAAAGTTTCTTTACTTTTACAAAGAACTCTTTTGTGTTTACCTTTCTGTAAAATTCTGTAGCCTAGGTAACCTAAATGTTGATTGTCATGTCATTTTGATTGATTTTATTATTGCTAACACATTTCTTTTTCTACCTTTGTTTATTTATTCCATAGCAATTTTAAGATAGGTACCTATTTGCTGTGAACAAAGCTACCGTTGATTTTCTCATATTTCGACGCGCCCTGATATACAACCTTCGGTTAGTTTTAGATTATTGAGGAAATAACTGATTCTATATTTAACTCATTTTATATTTATGTATATTTTATAGTTTTCCATGAATTCTAGATCCCTGCCTGCCGACTGTGGTGTTGCTATAAACCACAGTGAAACCTGACAAGCTCTACAGCTCACATAACCCACTCATCATTGATTGATAGGTACGCAAGTTTCGATATTTATTTAGTTAGTATCCTTAAAAATATTTTCTAGGTACTAATATTACAAACACGACGTTTTTACGTAAAAATGAATGTTTGCTTCACCATCCCTCTTAAACAGCTGCGCCAATTTTGATGAAATTTGTTACGAAAGTAGATGTAGCTTTGAATTTACATATTATAAGATACTCTTCCTCATCATTATCATCATTATCCTAACAAGGTACCTAGGTACTAGTATTATAAACGCAAATGCTGGTATGTCTGAATGAATGTTTATTACATCAGTCCTGGCTGGACTAATTTTGATGAGATTTGGTATAAAAATAGATGATACTAGATTTACGCATAGATAACTTTTTATCATCACCACCATCATCAGCTATCTCCATGCGGGTACATCCGCGACCGCAACTAGTAATATATAAAATGAACGTTTGTATATTTGTCTGTTGTTCTGTAATAACCTCTCACTTGATTAAATGAGTTCCACAATTCCTACGATTTTCATGGCATGGAACCGGTTTTTTTTTATATTGCCCTAAACTCTAATATAGTTCTACTAGTATATAGTATATAGTCTACTAGTATTCAACGACCGAAATTGATGATGTATACCGAGTTCTGATTTAAAATTTAAGGTTGTGTATATACTTTGCGCGTACTACTTACATGTCAATTATGTTACATAAGAACATAAATACATACATAACTATTAACATCCAAACAATTATTATTGTGCCCTAAATAAAAGTTTCCTTATTCACTTTGATTTACATAATGTTTGTTTTTTTTTCATTATTTTTAATTTAGATAGATAACCCGGCTTTGCTCACCATTCCCTAATTTTCCCTATTATATTTGCAGATCTCGTCAAGACGCAGACTCGACCAGCCGCTTCGCCCCAAAGCTTCTGAAATCCGGCGCTCCTCTTCAGCCTGCCTACATTGTCAAACTTTACCAGCTTCATTCCGAAGACTCATCACTACCTAGCTATAATATTGTTTTTTTTATACTTAAATTCGGCGCTTACTATGTTTGTCTATTAAATCTGCATAACGTTGATTTATTTAACCTTTACGAATAACTATACAACCATCTGACTTGTCTATAAGAATTTTCACAACGCTAAGCATCTGAATGGGAAATTCAACCCCCCAATGTTACGACTAAACATATTTCAACAAAACTTCTAACAAGACTTATCATCGCTCAATTAAAGTTGCGCAACTTTGCATTTTATTGTAATCCTATTTATTTCCTTCGCAAATGCAATAGAAGTAATTACGTATGTCGATTTTTACTATCATTTAATTACCATAAATTTCATCGAACAAAAAGGTAAGCCATTTATTAATATTCACACATTTTTATATTCTTAATACTTCCGAACATAACAAACACCGATTATATACAGACATGTCCACGATCTGCGCTGTATTTTGCTGGTTACAAATGGAATCCTTGTGATGCAAATGCAGCGACGGCACATTCAACATGTTAGAAACTCTCTTCCTTTCCTAACACTATACAAGAACTCTTTCAGTACTCTATAACGCAATTCTTGGCTCCCAAGTGAGTTTCATAAGTCGTTCGATACTAAAAGTGTTCTTAAAACCTTCGGGTCACTTTGAGTAGAGTTCGATACTGACTATTTACCGTGTGCTTCCAGGAGAGTATCCTAGTCGTAAACACAACACGCAATCTGCCTTTCGAATGATAAGTGTACTTCTGGATTCTAGAGATCGACTATGGGGTACACGTAAATGACAAAGGTAGTTGCAGACTTTACATACATGAAACTTGCATACAACTTATCTTTCCCTGAATATCATTTAAGCGCTTCGTAGTAATCAGTATTTTAGTAATATTCCTAAAAAAGCATATCCGGCTTATTTATTTCTTAGTTTATTGTAGAAATCTACTACTGTAGCCTAGAACAACAACATCATCACCTCATTATAGTATCCGTTGACTACCTATTTAGCCCTTTAAAAATCACCTATTGCAATAGCATCTCTGTTTCAATAAAATCCTATCCATTTCACGCCAACAAATTGTGCGGTTGACCGCAACTAATTCCTAGTAAAACTTCCGTAGTAACGTTATTCCAATCCTGGTAACGGCATTACCAAATTGTAACAACCCCCCCCAATTTTTTTTTTATTCTAATAAATCGTATTGGCCAATGATCGTCTAGTCTAGGAGGACCCTAACACTGTGTACCGCTGCTGTAACCTTGCTCTTTTCGGAAAGAATTGAAACAGAGAAAACTATTCAGAACTATAGATGCCTAGAGAAACCAAAAGCAACGCCTAGGTATTCTGATATTACGATGGATAACCTACTACTACATTACTGAACTGCTAGCTGATAACAAAAAAATTGCGATGAACATACTAGATTGCAAATACTTAGTTCTTACAGACTGACTGACTGAGCTGATCCTAGATTTCTAGCTTATGTACTTGATTTGACTTCTAGTCGTGGAAGATATTAATCATCAATATAAGTTTCTGAATTTAAGGTCTATGTTATTTGACCATAGAACATAGAAATAGTAGGTTATTTGCAAGTTTTCTATATAATTATTAGCTTGCAATACTACCTGTTATATCTGATAAATCAGTTTTGATTAGTGAAATAATATATAAACAACTCCATTAAATAATATCAGATATTTGCATGATATTCGTTATTATTAATAACAGTTATAAACCTGTTAATTATATAACTAACTTTCTTTATAGATTTATGTTTGTTGCTATGAGAATTTAGCTGTTGATAAAATTGATATGATCTCTTGCAGACAAAGTGTCTATATAATAGATACTATTTGTTTCGTTTATGGAAACTGCTAGGAAATAAATAACAAAAGTAAAAATACACTTTATATGCGCTTTAGAAATCTCTTGTAATCAGTAACTACTACGCTGATTATCCAATCCCTTTAGATAAATATTATCAGCCACTATTCCCTGAATAGTTCAATTATTCAAGTTTAATCATTTACTTGTTTACTGAAAGCAATATATGGGAAATAATATCAGTGACTTAGAGAAATCCCTAGACCCTTGTTTGTGGTTTACAAGAATTCTCAAGGTGCTGCATTGCTTGACCAAGTTTGATAAGGTTTACCACATACATAAATCTCCTTTTTATACGAGATTGCTATACTTAGATTACTAGTGTTTTACATGACATGTCATCTATTGAACCATTGTAGGAAAAGCAATTATTTTAAATACTTAAGTATTAGCAGAATCTTTGTTGTATTGGTTAGCTCAATATTAGCAGGCATTTATTTATTATGATGATTATTATAATAATTAGCTTTACTTGGCCGAGTAAATTATTGATAGATATCTCTACAATTGAAAGATATAATATATTTTATTAATTTTCATATTGTAAGTAATTAGTTTTTTTTTTTTAGATTTGCCGTAGAATTCTAGATTTATTATGATTTAGGAAGTAGGATTCTTGGCATGTTCAAGGCTTACAACTCGAATGCTGGATTAAGAGCTGCTCTTTACTGTGACACAAATGTTCTCCATCATGCCAAGAACCTCTTCTATTTACCCCAAAATTAGTAAGGCCTTACTAAGTCCGTTTGGTAGTTTTCCAAATGTAGAGTTTGCGTCTATAAGCGATTATAATCTTATTTATCTCTTCTTAATAGTATTATTTATCATTACGAATTATCATTTGATTCTAAATATTACATTTGATACTTTCAGCAAATAATTCAATTGCTATAATTTATTACCGCATTCTCATGCTAGAATCAGAGTAGACAGTCTAACCCAAACTCAAATACACGGACGCGTAACAAAAATGTGTTCCTCACATTAATAAAATATTGACTAGAATAACTGCCGAATGGTAGGCATTAAAACGTCGATGTATCACTAGCCTTAGTCGCAGCGAAAATTGGTCGATGTCATTTCAGGAAACATTCCGAGCAATAATCTTCGATATATTTCGATCATTTCACAGATACGTTCCTGACTCAATATATAGAACTCGCGCGTAGTATTCCATATTCGATCACGATCAAGCCGATGCAGGAAGCACCATTATATTTGAATAGCAAAATTCATACCTTCTTTTTGGCATCTACAGCACTAACTCATTTTCATCATCACGTCGGGGTCACCAATGAGGACACCGGAGGGAACACCGATGCGTACCTAGATACTGGCAGCGAACTCCAGCTGTGATCCTTGCCGCTGTTACTAGCACTGGAGAAAGTGTTTCTCTCTCGTAATTTAAATGATACACATGTGGTAGAGAGTAAAATATTCCTTGCACATTTGTTCTCATCTTACATCAATCTACATAAAAACCCTGTCCGAATCGCTGTCATAAAAACATCATCTAATTTTAAATTTGAAAGTGTCAAACAGAAAAGTAAAAGTTAAAGGAACTCTTTATGTATAACGAGTATGTATTACCTACAAGGAGATCATAGCGAGTCGTCGCCACACCTTTGTATGGTTAGAAATATCAATGCTGCTTATTTTCATGGTAGTTTTATTAATTTTACTTATAACTTTTATGTATTCAAAGGATTACTCAACATTTCCTTTTCCTTGAAGTAACTTATCAGTTCTGTTTGAACAATCGATTTAAATGGTTAATACATAGAATATCTTGATAGCTTAAATATTCTATGCTGCTTATCATTTTCAATAAGTATAATCTTCCTATAAGAAATACCCGACTAAACATCTTAATCTCAATATCACACATTAACGGTTTCTTCTACTTTTGATTTTCTAAATTTCATCAATATTTGTTCATACCAAGATACTTTTTATGCCTCTATATTTGTGAATCGTGACGGAATCCTCATCCAGAGCCTGTTCCGTTACAGCATCTTTAGTATAATATTCCCTTACTGACCTACTGATACGTTTTTTACGTTTACACATTCATACCCTTAGAAATCCATATGTTGACATGGAGACATACGTTCATTCATCACAAATAACACTGAACTATCGCATTAGTATCTCAGTGTAATGCACTCACACCTCGAAAATTTCTGCTTTTAAACCAATAGGTATTTCCCTCGACCAGGGATTCCCGGGGGAAACCCGGATCCCCGTGCTTTGAAAGCAAATTTCCCTACCGGCTGAAAATAATCATATAAAATTGTGCATGAAAATCTGCGTATGCCAGCGCACTGCCCTCGTTACTCCGAAACATACGAAACAGCCTAGTCTTATTTGCTCGGTAACTTCACATACTACAGTGGGCCGAGCACGAAAATCTGCTTCAGTGTAACGTTATACTATCGTTTACGTATTCAGTACAAACTATGAGTTATCTGTGCCACTGTTGTACTGGATAAATGACAATTTGTACTAAATACGTTGACGATGCGATTACGTTACACTTAAACAGATTTTCGTGCGCGGCAGACTGCACTCTTGAATCCCTAGGACAGTACAGCTACTCTATAGTTTCGAGGCAGAAACTGACAAAGGCGGTAGTGCGCACCAAGACGAATTAAACAATCTAGTATGTCATGTGATGGGTAATACCCAGGTACCATGTATAGGGAGTATATGTAAGGTGTAGGTGAATTTGAGTTTAGTTTTATTATCAACTGCCTGCCACACGCCACCTGAATCAAAAATATAAAATTCCATAACCCACCGAATAGGCATGGAATAAATTTTGATTCTCTATTGCATAGCATATTAACAAACTGCAGTGACATTTACAAAGGAAGTCAGTTTCAACGTAGTTACATTTCATAAATCACAGGCGGCGATATTGCTTTTGATCGATGGTTCTACTGAAAAACTGCACCATCTGAATAATATGATTTCCTGGTGGTGCTTTTCAATGGATAATTTATGTAGTTATTATAGTTTACAAAAGTTTTTTTTAGTACAATTCAGAAATCAGGAGTATTACTTGCATAGTTTTATAGCCGCCATACACCTTCATACATCCTTCCTATCGTCAAATCGGCATGACGCTGCCGATTGGATCAGTTAGAATTGACCGTGTGTGGGATTGGCATAACAGTTTACTTTACGGCACAATCAAATTTCAATTCTCATGGCTTATCAAAAACAAGACCTGTCGGTCTTGTTCATTTATGTATTTGAAATGAACAAGATCGATAGCTCTTGTTTACAAGGTCGATTTTCCAACGTTCCTTGTCATCTCGTCGTTGTTTCACGGATATTGTCAAATATGCAAGGATGTTTGCTCTAGAGCTAGAGAATCGCACTGCAGATCTGTGTTCAAGGCTGGATTCACCACTGAGCGTATTTCGTACTACGAAAAAGTAAAAAGTATTCAACAACTTTAACAACTGCATCCTTGAAGCTTTAAGTTATCCTGGGATTCATTTGTACTGGACAATTTATAGTTTGTGTCCCTAAATCCAACAAACCCGTGGTAGTTATAGTTAATTTTATGAGTTTCATTATATACTCAACATGTTTGATTCAATATTAGTGGAGGCAGACATAAGGTAATTTTCAATATTGTTTGACTAATAATAATAACATGTATAGCTAGCCGTACCCTTCAGCAGATTTGTATTATGACTTAGAGCGTATTCATTTTTGACCTGTAAAATTGGCATGGTACTGCATTACACTCATCATTCGTAAGCAATAGTTCTCATTCAAATTAGTCATCATAATCTCAACCGTAGGACGTCCTATGCTGAACGTATGCCACCTCTATATGATATATACAAAAGAAACCGGTTGGAAGCGGCCTGCATCCAACATAAGTACAAACCTTGTCGGTTGACGACTTAAGCTGCGGTTGCCAGTCCGTGGTCTCCACTCCAAAACATTTCGGCCCCAACTGCCAACAGCAGGCACATTATTACATCACAAATATGAATTTAATGCTCATTAGAAATGCTTACTCCTGCTGGTTGAAATATGGACCTTGATCTTTACGGGGTGGATTATTTCCACCACAACACCAAAAAACATAAATACTTACGTAATTTTAGTAGATATATAGCAGCGGACGATTAACGATAGATGATAGTGGTACAAACATTTGCAGGTCCTGGAGATCCTGGTGGGAAACCTTATCATTCGCGAACAGATTCGTGGGACACCGTTGAAAAGACAAGACAAATGCTCAGCTCAAACAGGTAAGCAATTCTTATATTCCAATGTTATATTGCTATATTCTATCTACTCTTTCTATTCTACTATATTCTATATTTTGTGCTATATTCTACTATCTAGGTGCGATCTTTAGTGTATTAAATTCGGAGACTTACGCATCGAATTCCCCTCAGTTCTGAGCTTGGCTAAGCTGAGCAAGCGTAAACCTAAACATGCTTGCACTCACTGCTAGGAGGCAGAATATCTGATACTGTGGTCGTCTACTCAGATGAACCCGTTCGGAAGTCCGGTAGGACTCCAGTAGATAAGTAATAATCTAGTTTGGCACATGATTGGAGCCACCCGAGGGCTATTACGGTTCGCTTAAGAGTGCCCTCCCACGTCCGTGGGTGACTTGGCCCCCAAAGCCTCTTTGTGATGTGGAATGTAAATTAGCGCGGGACCGCAGTTAATACAGCGGACCGGTTTCTAAACACTTCGAGAAAGTTGTATAACTTGGGCGGTATGGTAGGACGGAGTCACTACTTTGACGTGTTTGATGGACTATCGACTTGACTCGTAACTTGATTGAACCCGAAGTTAGATAACTGCGTCATGGAGTTTGATGTGTACTGTGGCGAAACATTCCTTGGAAATAGAATAAAGTTTTACATCGAGAAATTCTGGAGTCAAGGACACTGGTGCAATATTGGGTGCATTCATACTTGTCTATTTGTCAAAACTCACACATTGTAGTAGATAAGATAGTAAGGTAATATTTTTATAAAATAGGATAGAGCTGTAAGCACGATCGAGCGATTTTTGCACACTCCGAGGCAAAGCTGATCCACGGTACTGGGCTGAATGCACACAAATCACCTGGTCGCACAAAGTGCCCAGGTATTTATCCATGCTCCAAACTACAGAGCCAATAAGGCCTATGTAATACATAGAAAGAAGAGAGCCGTTAACAAGGCAGCAAAGTCGTAAAAGAAGGCACGATTCGAATCCAGTACTTAGTGTACGTCTGCGGGCATTTTGGTGTAGCCCTGTTAGTTGGGTTACACTAGAATGCCCTACAGGTATACACACGTACCTACTACAATAACCGAATAGAAAGCTTACAGTGCGTGGTAAAGCGGTTAGGCTTTTGCTAACTCGACTAAATTATATTATTGTTACTGCCTTCATGGCTTAAATTCGACGGGACCTCAACACCAAAGACACAGATAAATTGTTTCTTGTTTACGTTGTCACTGTCAGGAAACATCTCCGAATCGACCAAGATGCGATAAATGCTTTCGTGACAACGGCAACGATGATGTAGTACTTATGGGCCAGTTGCTCAACCTTTACTAATCACAAGACTTTTCTTGCATGGTCTATTTTCATCTTTACGATGGCTCGGCTAGGTCCTAACGGGAGTAAACTGATATCAATTGACAAGAGAGTTAAAAGACCCTTAACAGCATGCACTGGAAGCTGGGCTTCAGACCATTGAACATCGGCACCGTGTTAGCATGTCGAAGTTCTATCGAATATATATTGTGGAGAGTCCAATCAAATTCAAACCACTCTCATTATGCGCCGTTATATCACCATCTCCATTTTATCGTCAAGTAAGTGCTACACACATACCAACTTCTGATAAGTACTAGAGTTCTGTCCACCTTCATAATGGGCCCTGACAAAGAGTATTCATTGCCCTAGTCTGTTCCCCGATCTTAGACCTCTCAAATGTGGTACGCGAAACGGTATCTTGAAGGTTGCAGGCTACATCTTACATAATTTAATGCGTAACATGGAGTTAGATATAGTCAAATGTAAGTTATATTGGTATTATAAACCGCCTTACTAGGCCGACACTTTCTATAATAAAAACAAGTACTTTTAATGTACGCGCAGTCTCGAACCAAAGACGCCGCCGGAGCGCTACGGGCAGAACACGCTGGAACGCGAAACGAAGAGAAACACGCAACTCAACAAGTTCACTGACTTCACTCGCGACTCCTTCAACAAGCAGCTGGACCGGTTGGCTGACGACAGCAACTCCGAAACCTACACTAGTCGAGTAAGTAAACTAGATTACTAGCAATGTTTATTACACTACGTTCTTAACATGCTAACGTTTTGGTACCGTGCATAGTAACAAGTTCGATTTCCATATAACTTCCCGCCTTGCGAGATAAATGATTGATAAATTAATAATATTAATAATAAATTAGTTAGCATGCCTCGCCGGATCAGACTGATCTAGCAAGGATCGTCAGTTCGATAAACTTTTTTTGCCGTTTAACTGATGTTATCTATCGTACCTCGTCTCTAGCATGTATTTAATCGCGATAGCTCGCAGGCTGTCTTTTATCGATAACTATTGTCATATTTATCCTATCGACAATACATGCTCGCAGTACTAAATATATGCCTTTCAGTTACATGGGATGAATGCCTTACGCATGTCATTCCATGTCAGTCATGGTCAGACGTATACTAACGTCTCACAACCATGACTCGTCTCGGCTGTGCAGCCGTCTACTTGAGCATAGCGTGATTCTACCGCGCGACTAAACTTTCAATGTAAGCATATGTTGAGCCGCCTCGCGAGCAGCTCCGCAATGTTGATACCGAGCTCTATTTTACATGCCCCAGCCCGCTAGCCTATGCTAGGATTCCCTGTGGGAGTTTACTTTTAGTGATTTTCATTAAAGTGAATGAAAATATAACAGGGTAAGTAGTTATAGGTATTCGTAATTGTGAGGAAGCTTATACGAACTACTCTTGAAAATGTGATGTAAAATACCCAATTAAATTGTATCAGCAGCAGGAGGTGCGTAACAGGAGAAAATTATTAATTGGAGGAGGCACTTGCTTGTTACCTATTAGGAATTTTCCTTGTTTTCGCCCGAAGTTATCGGTGTTTATTTTTTTCATTATCCACGCAATCTTCCCTAGCAATTTTGTGTTATAACTTTTCAATAATCAATTTATGTAATGTATTTGCTTGTTCGTTTATATATAAAATTCAAAATCGTGCATGAGCTTTTTTTATACGAGGATAAGTAGAGATAAGTAAGTATAAGTAAAGATGTGTAGAAACATCATTAATTACTATATATTGAAAAATTCTATTAGTTGATAAAAATATTTACATTTTCAATTTATAACCCTATTTTAATTTTTGATTAAATAATATTACATCAATTGCTAAATTATACATTAGTAATTAATTAAGTATATTGTAATTTTGTATAATTCATTATGTTACTGACCGAAACCTCGCCATAGTGGGTATAAAATTAGCAGAGCCTTCCAAACCAAAGCGCATAGGCCTGCAAAAGAGGTGCTTATGTCAAGGGCGGTATATTGAACCCTGAGTGTAACGGGGACTCTTTAGTTAATCCCTGAGAGCTGCGAGGGTATTAAAATTTAATTGCCGAGCGTAGCGAGGGAGTTATATAGCGTCTTGAGCGTAGCGAGGGGATTAAGATTTAATTCCTATAATAAAGAGTTAATAAAGAGTTATTTAGAGTTAAAGCCGCCCAAAACGAAGACAGGCTTTCTCCTCGAGGTACTCCTCTACTCTACTCCATACTCTACTTTTCATACCTACTGCGAGACAATAAAAACTCAGAGCTTTAAAAAAGCAGTTATTTAATTAAAAGTAAAATACATTAGTAGTTAATATTCAAATTGGACACATTTGTCCCGTTATAGAGGGACAGAGTGATATCTTTGGAAGGAACATTTTATGAAAAACACTGCTTTAGACTTTCGCGGTTGTTAACTAAGTTATAATTAGTACTCACAAGACCACGATTTAGTAGCTTTTGGAGCACCCGATATTTCGGTATAGTTACATGCACCACGTTGAAAATAATAATATATTATGAAAGTTAATTAACAACAAACACTTAATTTCAACCAATATAATATAGTATTATTTAATGACTTCAACTATGACCTTGAATTCGCAGAGAGGGGCCGTGCGTATCCCATAGCGATTGTTGTGCGCCAACGCGGCGCACAACAATCGTGCGTTCGTTTAGCAATAACGGCATTCATTGGTGGCGTTGCTATTGTTAGCTCTTTTGTTAAAGCGTTCGTCAAGCTCAGTTTTGGTAGCAAAAACAACTCTTTTTTAGCTTTTCAAACACTGAACAAAAAGAGCCATAAACAACATTTTCACCCATAGATTTCCAATTCGAACGCCCTTGTGAACATTTTTAGCGTTATTTTCGCCAACTTAGGGCTATTCGAACGCGCTACTTATAGTAAAACCATTTCGCGCCTTTTTTATTTTTTTTCTGTATGCTGTCTCCGTACTACGATTCAAGTATTAAGTATTCCTACAATTAACGTTCCAAATCCAAATCACTTTACTCCCCAGGGAGTTTCATACAACTTTACAGTCCCGCGTATGTAATGCCTTGCTTTACGTAGAGATGGCGTGACATGTAATAGAACATTTTCGAGCAGGTGGTATGAAAAAATATTTACCCTTCCGTCTGCAACTATTTCAAGCTTCATCACTGGTATGCTTATGCATCCAAAGAGCTCTATAGTTATATTATCCGGACCGGCACCACGCCATGTGATCTCTCCCCGTCTAAAAATATAGAAACGCCTGTCTACGAAAACACTATCCTCTTTTTAAAAAAATGTGGTTTCTGAGGTCAATTGATAACTGTATTAGTTGTTTATAGCAGCTCAAAATGTCTTGTAAATGTATAGCGAGACCCGTGACTCAACTTAACAAGTTTGCCGTCGGCCCATGGCTTGTTACATAGTCATAGAGTCCCCGAGGGGTTGAGTGATAACTTTGTGAACTACTGTCAACTATGTAAACCGTTGTGCGTGACTTCCATGATTACAGGCCATCACTTCTTTCCCTTCCGTCTTGCATGACGCTGTAGGCTAAGAGCTAGTGACATTATGCTTTATTTACAATTGCGTTGCAAAATACTTCTAAATTTCTAAAAGCACTAAGTAGCCGTATTTCATTCCATAGGCCACGTTAACATTAAATATATTATCTGTCGGGTTTCACCAGCGCCAATCTTTCCATAATTGTGGAATTGTTAAACCGATGCTATAAAAAACCTGACTGAGTACCTACCGCTGATTCTTGAGAAGTGAAAACGTTATTTAGTACACTAAAGGTAGGTCGTCTCAATCATTTTGAGCTGTCGACATTTTGCAGTTTCAATGTATAACGCTAAGTATTGACGAATTATAAATAATCCTCTTTACTTCCTTTATAATCTCTATATGTACAACTCAATTTAAATTGTTTTGTTATAAAAACTAACGTGGTTTTCACTCATTAATAATTAGAAATACGGGATTACTCACGTAATATTTATCGGATAGGTCCGACTATAGTTTCGACCACATTCAGTGGCCTTTTTCAAGGACGCCCGCGTCGATGACGTCTCGCCTAACACTCACTTTCTAATTAATCATCAATTTAAATTATTTACATTTTTATGTCTGTTGCGGTGAAGCATCCAGATAAATCTTCTATCCTGTTCATAGTACCTAATATATAAAACTATGAGCCAGTGCATTATTATTATATCGTACAAGCTTATGTCCCCGACCTCGTACACATATTCACAGGGCAAAGCATTTAATCCCGCCGCTTTTGTGTTCAGGCCCGGAGCAGGGCGTTCAATCTTGCCAATACAAATTTCATTTAAATTGGTTCTTATATTATGCACCATGAACACTAAATATTTACTAAGTAGATAAAAATAAAATAAGTTATCCAAAAATATAAACATATCATTTAATATCTCGAAGGATGAATAGAAATCATGTTAAAAGCCTCATTTCAGTTAGTTTTAATGGAAACTATGCCATTAAAAACAATTGTATTTCCACGTCGGTGGCTCTCCTTTCTAACTTCTCGTGGACGGACATTGTTTCGGCCATTAGTCTAACGTCCTCACATATAACTAATAATATATAACATATACAAGTACCTACTAATATTGTGACCCGCATACTTTACCCGTATTCCTGCGGTTCGCTTTCGTCCATTAGATGGAATAGTTACTGCCCTGTCGAGTTTTATTTTGGGTTGGGTAACGTTTAAGTGGCACATATCTCGATATTCAATTTTATAAACGTAAGAAAGTACTTATTTTTCTTTTCGGTTCAAGGCATATCTTTTACTCATAAAAATCTCCAAGTTTTAGTCAAAAGAACTGTAACATTTTTGTTGGCTGGCGTGTTTGTAGCGGTTCTATTAATTAATTTATATTCTTTCTCCCTGATTAATGCGTGTTTACTCTTATAGGATAGTTAGATTAGATGTATATGGTTAGAAGTTATTTTAGTCAGTTACAGCTATTAGAATATAGTTAATCCGGTGGTATTCTCTGTGTTTAATCCATAACCATTTTTCCGTATTGTGTACGTAGCTACCTTCCCCAAGCCAGCAATTGAGCCAAACATAAGGCGCATAATTTTGTCGACCAAGCAGCTTTAGGCAATGGAAACATCGAATGAAATCGTAATGGTACATCTGTCAGTTTCGTACGCGTTAAAGAGTGCCTTGGATAAAAAGGAAATTATGCACAAAAAAAAATTTATTGAACTATACAAAAATTAAAAAAAAATGTGACCATGACCACAAACCATGCGCACAATATTATGATAATAGGTAGAATTCCTAGCTTTTGAACTATCATGGTACCGATTTCATCAAGTTATTTCACACTTTTTGGTGTTCAAGTCGGTTCCAAAATTTGGTAAAAAAAAAATTTCACCATTATTGGTGACCTACTTAGGGATAGATTGTCAATGATGATATCATCAAGATAAATCAACACTTTTCAGTTTTTGCATCAAAAGCTTACAATATAAATTCTCCTACTTCAAGAACAAGAAATAAAATAATTAAAAAAATATTTTTCACCCTTTTTAGTGACCTCTACTTACGGGATACACCGTCAATGATGATATCATCAAGATAAATTATTACTTTTCAGTTTTTGGAGTGTAACTCAAAAATTGCTTAATCGACTTTGATATAATTTTAATGGGATCACCTCGGAAGTATACCTACCAAACAAAAAAAAAGAATTTTGAGAATCGGTCCACAAATGTGGGACAAAGCGGCTAACATACACATAGATAAAATACATACACACGAACATATACATCCTCCTTTTTTGAAGTCGGTTAAAAAAGGAAACCATGTCATTCGAAATCTGTTTACGCATCATATGTCTATTTCATATTGTTTTGAAGAGTAGTGTTATGCAGAATGGTAACAACTAGGAAATTTAAATAGAATTAGGGATATTTTATTGTTATCTAAATTGTATTTGGATAGTACATAAATATTTTAACATAGAACCATATCACACATAATAGATGTGTTCGTAAACTTATATTTATTCTTTACAGTAAATTCACAGGGCAGTGAGAAAGTTGGTGGCGGAGAAATTAATGTAAAGTTTTCGATCCTCTAAAGGTTCTAACAAGTTCAAAACCATTTACTCTTCACTGCCATTACGCTTAAGTATGCATAGAATTTTGAAAGTGTAAAATTGTCATGAAAATGTATTTAATCCTATTTAATATATTATATGTTTTGATATTATATGTGGACACTATCTATAAAACAACTAACACCGGTCATAATTGTGGATAGACATGAATTCGTAATTATGGTTTTAAAATTAGACGAGCTGGATGGAGTAGTATTATTACTTAAGGAATTTATTATAATTAAATAAGGACTTGCTAATCCCGCAGTTTCACCCGCGTGGTGTTCGATGATGATGATGATGTTATTGTAAAGTAAGTATTCTAAGTGTTAAACCAGTGCCTCATCTGTTGGGAACAAACTACTCGTATCTCCACTCCAAACTCTATCGAAAAGTGCAGCAGTTTCTGCCGTTAACAAACATTCATATATCCAAACTTTCACATTTATAATTTTAGTAGGATTAGAAAATAAAAAAATATATAATCTGTAGGCAAATAAAAATTCATTCTCATAAAAAGGGTAGTATAATGTAGTAAGTAGATATAAAATAGTAGATTTTTTCCTAGGGAGCAAAGTACTATATTTCAATAAACGTGATGAGAGTGATTCTTTGAATCCAGAGCGAAGCGAAGGGCTCTCGAGTAGAATCCCAAACGTAGCGAGGAATTAATTGTAATATATACTTATTAACAAATTATTATATTAACATGAATAGCACGATTATTTATTTACATACAATTAGGAACAATGAGACATTAAATAGAGTTAATAACAGACTAATGTTTATATTTGAATTAATTTTCTACCGGCTTCCAAAAAAATATACAGTCGAGTTGAGTACCTCCTACTCAACTCGACTGTATATTTTATTAATGTTTGGTTCCTCATAACTTTCGACTAGGTGAACCGATTCTCAAAATTCTTTTTTGTTTGAAAGCTGGTGCTTCTTGTGTGGTCCAATTTAAATTTCATCAAATTCGGTGCGGTAGTTTTTGAGAGACATTCCAATAACTGAATAGAATGGAAGTCGGTATTAAATGTTTCAAATTGTACTTGTATTCTTATTACTTGAGGAAAGGCATACTCGATTTTTTTATAGAACTACACATAACTTAAAATTTGAAATTTGAGTAAGGAATTACGCTACGAACGAAGGCGTAATGTATTTCGCGCGTATTTGTATTTCTTAACACATTTTTTATACTCGGCGCGTGGTTTCTTTACTGCCTGTTGTGATAAAAAGTAATATTTGGTACCTACAAATATTCTTTAATAATAACTATATTTGTTGTTTTGTTACAGCAAGAGATCAAGCGCGAAGTTCGCGAGAGCTCGTCGTACATAGTGCGCGACTCCTCGTACAGCAGTGTGGAGGAGAAGCACCAGCAACAGCAGTCTTTTTTATCCAATAGGCCCCCCCGCGACCCTACCGGGGGGGCCCGCACTGAGACGGACGCAGCACACGGACGTTTCAGGTAACTATAACCTAAACTCGTCTTTTAAACATGCTATTATACTTATAAAGAAAATATTTCCCTTTACTATAGTAAAGATCATATATAAATCACGCCTGCAACTCACACGCGCGTAATACGTACTTACACCATCTTTTACACTCGCACCCTCTTAAAGATGCGTACTTTCATACTAAATTTTATAGCGCTTATTTCCAAATACAATATGAAACATTAAACAGTATAATAAAGTAAACTATTGAATTATATTCCATAATTTCAGCATCCCTGCCATCAGATCCGATCCGATGGTCCAGGGTTCGATCCCCGGACAGGTCAATAATTTGTGTTCATCAACATGTCTGTCTGACCTGAGTCTCAGTGTGTATATGTATGTATAAGTATGTATATCGGTGATTAGGTTACCATTGTACAGGCTCTGCCTTAGTTTGGGACCTGAAGACGTTTGTGTGGATGTTGTCCCGTATTATTATTATACAAAAAAACCACTGTCAAATGAGTTAGAGGTGGATCTATCTCTCACAGCGTATCCAAGAGACAACATATCAGTCAAATTTGGAAACCTTTCTCACCATCGTAAATGCAGTCTTAATGAAAAATCACTTATGCCTTCAATTTATACTTAAGCATTTTAATTAAAGTCCAGTCCAAGAAAGCCCCATCCAGTATGTGTCCCAATGCTAGGCCATGATACTGTAATGGCACAGCATACAAATATAGACTGTGGTAATAGGTTTTTTGTATATTGTTCATTCTCTAACATGGGGTGCGGAGATTTATGCAGCCTGATGCATTATTGCGTTCTTAATAATCATTTTTGTAAGATAAAAGGAAGTATAGTGGAAGTTACATAGTATTGACTTCCAACTGATACTTTTATTGCATTTTTATGGTTCCGTACTTCGATTGGTAAATAAGAAACGTTTCTAGCGTCACTTTGTTGTCCGTCTACTTGTTCCAATGTTAAAACTCTTTTACTGGGAAACAAATAGAGGTATCAAGATAAAATGTATGCCAAATAATCTGAGATAAAGTAATCTTTTAAGATCTGCAAAAGGTAGTTATACCAAAACTAACAATATACTAACATTAAAAGTATTTTTTCGTGTCAATGGTATCATATTGATTAGGGCTTGATTAAAAGCTTCAGTTGCCTACAACTTTAAATCAAGTTTGAATAGGATTTTGTCACTTTAATTCCGTCGTCTGTGGCATAACAGAGGTCATCACTTGTGCAAGCAAGAGAGATATAAGATAAAAGATACAAAAGATACAAGAGCAACTGTGACACCGTTTGAATTGCAAACCCACAATAACAAAGAGGTTTCGGTGGGGGTCACAATAAAAAAATTACATATATTTTGATACTCGCAATCTCACTTCTCAAAGCTTATTAGCGTTTCACACTTCTGTACTCATATAGAAAATTTGATACTTTGTAATTATAGCTGTAAAAAATATTCAGTGGCCATGACAAAATAACATTGCAAAATCACCGAGATTCTCGACTCCCTGGATGCATTAACTACCTATACATAACTAGGTACTGCCCTTGACTCCATCCATGAGGAATAAGACTATTGCGATTTCCTTGACTACTATAAAACAATAAACAAACAAATCTTTCCCCTTAAAATATTAGTATTATTATACATATATTAAATCAATCATCATGATTTAATATATGTATAATATATGAAAATTATTATACTGAGGATCTATTTTGAGCAAACTTATGAGTTCGTCCGGGGAAGTACTGCCATTGAAATCTAAAAAAAACGGCGGCTCTATGTCACTTTTGTCAGCTCCAGTCATCAACTTACTAATATGTTTGTTTACTGGAGTTGTCAAAAGTGACATAGAGCCACCTTTTTTAAGATTTCAATCAACATTTTTTAGCAACTGACATACATAATAGCCCTGCCGGTGAAATTACAGGCACATGTCACTCAACAACTTAATGTCTCAGGGTGATGGCTCAGATGTTACCACTTAACACCAGTAGAGCCCCGTGCTTGTTCCGTAACCAATGCTTTTTTTTAAATCATAAAACAGAACCGACTTCTACACTAAAAAGTGTGAAATAATTTGTTGAAGTCGGTACCATGATAGTTCGAAAGTGCCTATTATCACAATATTTCCGTGGATGGTATGTACCGCATTCGACAAGTTCTTTCACACTTTTTAGTGTAGAAGCCGGAAGGAACATAAAAACAATATATTCAATATGGTCAAATTGAAAAATCTCCTCCTTTTTTGAAGTCGGTTAAAAACCCTGACACGCTACTCTGAAAATATTTCTTTGTTAGGTGTATCAAATAATAATAACACTAACTTGTAATGTAGAATGTATCAGTTTAATTATTTATAGTATTTATACAATTTTTTTCTGAGAGAACAGAATTACTTTTAATTTACGTTTATATTTTACTGTTTACTTACAATGTATCGTGTTCGAATTGAGGGACCTCAATTCCTTAATTATTAGTTTACCTTACCTTATTGGCATGTTATATCGATTTTCCTGACCTTGACCGACTAAGAACTCGCAAACATTGCCAAATTATCAGTGGTTCTCAATGAATTAAAACACTTTGTTCAATTCCGTTGCAATTACTTCATTCACAATTCTTTCAATTCATTCACTTTTCTGTTTTGTAAGCAAAATGTTGAAAACTTCATTGTTCAGTCGACGACCACGCAATTTTCTCTTAATAAGCATTAAAGTGTTAGTGAATTTCTTATCATAAAAGTTTATTTTAGGAAAACATTTTAAAAGAAATTGAATGTTAATTTAATAAAAATATTGTTGCAGACCAATGCAAAGGGATAACAATAGAGGTGCCAACGGTATCCTCGTAAAACCAACGTACAAAGCGGTTCTTGGAAAACCAGTTGAGTTTATAGGTAAGTAAATCAAACTCATGTTCTTTTAATATCTACTCTATCTTTACCTCACTCTCGCCTGTCTATTATGGCTCTCCTAAATCTCTTACCGATACCCTCGAGAAACCTCAAAAAACTTGTGGTGACTGGAAAAGTCGATGGCAAAGGATCTCGAGGCCTCAGTCCAATGCGTTGTCCCGACCACTCTTGATACATCCGTTTACGGTGCTCTAAGCCGGTAACCGAGCAAACTGGCGTAATATCTTAAAAGAAAGGACAATGGGTGGAGGAGGTCACGACCCTCAGAATTGAGGAATACGACTCAAGGAGGAGGAAATCTCTTACTCTTCTGATACAGTCAAAATTCAACTAGAGTAAATAACATAATAGTTGCGATTTATATGGACAACGTTCGAAACGTTGCGAGAATAATGTATTGTACCTACGTGATAAAATCAGTTTAAAATCGTTTAGTAGATGTAACGCAAGCTTTTATAGAAGTGACTCTCTAACTACTCCATTATAGGGTTTAATTTTTGACATAATCTATAATATAATCCGCGTTTTCTTACAAGGTTGCCTGTAAGAGATTGCTATAGCGATAAGGCCGCCAATTGTCTAATCTACTGTAGCGCTTTTGATTGTATTATGTTTTTTCTTTTATGATTGGTTATCAATAAAGAATTTTTGTATTGTATTGTATTGTTTTCTAATGATTTTATCTGTTTTTGTTATATAAGAGTTTTCAAATGAATTCGCTTATTATCTTCAGTTGTTCGTGTTGTTTTCACATGATACTACGAGTAACTTCGAACAGTGAATACTGAGGGTTAAAATAGTAGATTTTATCTTATGGGAGCAAAATTATATTTTTACGGCGAGGGCGCTTTTTTGGTTCGAAAAATCGCGCTTGGGATTCTACTCTAGAATCCCTCAGGATTCTTTAGTAGAATCCTGAACGTAACGAGGGGTTCAAAGTACGTCGCCCGAGCCTAAAATATATTTTGCCCCGAGTGATACACTCTACTTTTCATCACCTTCTATGAGAAAATAAAAGGCGCCTCATATATTATTGTAATATTATTATTTATTAATTCTTATTAAAATCAAATAAATTCATCAAAAAAATTAGTAGTAGTAGATATCTAATAATAAAACAACTAAAAAATATCGACGGTGAATCTCGTTGTTTGGATGTAGTTGGGCGCGGCGGCAGTGACATTATGGATCAACTGAAGGTTGCAATTTAATGTTTTCCACGATGCGTTCACATGTTTTCGCCTTGTTCTCAATGGAGTCTTCTATATTCCTCTCTGCTACAACGCTCGAGCTCCACTTTGGATTGTTTAGGTTTAAACCCATCAGACATCCTTTTCATATAGATAGATACGCTATTAATTTCAAACATGTGTCCTGTTTTACGTCTTTATTAGAAATGACTGTTGATTTCAGCACTGAGTAGGTACTCCAATGAGTGGAAGGTTATTTAGTTTTGGCTAAGTACTGGAAGTAGGCCAAAATCACAGATTCTGAAAAACCTGGGCGCCACTTCCATCTCTCCATTCAATATAATTACCATAGGCTTTCATATATTTCTCCCGGTAGGTAATACTTTCAAGAGTTAATTAAACCATGAATCTAACAATCCGTGAAAATTTACGAAAACGTGGGCGTTTAACGCTCGCGCGTTTTTAATTTGATTTCTTTTTTTTTATTCAGCCGGAGACGCGACTATGGGCCGTCTTACCAGCCAGCCTTTATTCAAACAATATTTGCGTTCGATTTCTTTGGCGCTGAGCACTAAGTTGTTCCAAATTCAAAAATTGTGTGGCAAAGATAATTGCGGCGCACTTATAAAGAGGATTAAAAACTCATTACTGCCCGCTAAAAGTTTCTTATAGAAAACACCGTCTTTGGGTGCACTTAAATGCGAAGCAAATGCTTTTCGAATAGATGGAAGGAAAGTTATAATCTCAAGCTTAATCTTTTCGTCTGTGGTTTGTGTATGTTATGTGTATTATATAAATATTTGCACCTAATTATATAAGCATTATTATTATTATTATTATTATTTATTCAAAAAGCTTCACGGATTTCATCCGGTCCTTTACAAAGGCATAAGTGGGGCTGTAGCCAACACTTAGAGGCCTGTTTGGTATAAAAATGCAGTGTATCAAAAACAGAAAGAATGTTGTATGAAGGGTAACATGGCACTTATAACTATTACAAAAATGGGTAAAATGGCCAGGCTATTGAGATGAAGTTATTAGTGATAAGGAAGATAGTGGGCTATGGAAGAGACTACGGCACCTGCCAATTTTAGTCTCATGTTAAAATATTTAGGCAGGTGGTGACTTGCCATCCACTAAACGGGCCCCCCATATAGGCCACCATGAGTGGTGACAAAAGGGGCAACGTTGGTGTGGATGGCTAAAGAGTGTCGAGAGGTGTGCTGCGGTTTCACTAGAGCGCTACTACCGGCGTTATGCCCTTTAACACTTCCACCCTTGGAGCTTTTTGTTACTTGCTCTTGCGTCTCCACCCCTGGACGGCCAATTAAGGCAATCCGGGGGTCAGGGGTCTCATTTAGCCCCAGGGAGAATCAGGGTCTACGGTGTCGCCACTCACCGACGGCTCGCCACAAGGCCGCCCCTGCGGGTTATTATTATTATTCACATTATTTATTTCCTTTTCTTAAAATTACATTTTTTACAATATTTCTATATACAATAAAAAATAATAAATAAAAAACATTGTAAAAAACCTAATCCTAGATTGCCATCGGCAGCGGGGCATGACCCAAACTACCAGTGGTTAGGGCTGCAGACTGAGGAACCTCCTGACAATACGTGCCGTGTCAAGAAGTACTGCCTTCTGTATCTGTCCCTTGATCCAACCGTCTAGCGAAAGCCTCTTAAAATGTTGGTCGAGGCTTTTTGCTATAAGGCCGTTTGCTGAAACTACTATCGGAACAATTATTGTCGAATCAACATCCCACATGGCGGTCACCTCATGAGCTAAGTCTAGGTACTTGCTAAGCTTGTCCTTCTCAGCCTTCACGAGGTTCTCATCATGAGGAATGGTGACGTCAACAAGCATTACCCGGCGCTGAGATCGATCGATCACCACGATGTCAGGCTTATTGGCAACAATAGTCCTGTCCGTGATTATAGATCGATCCCAATAGAGCGTAGCACGACCGTTTTCAAGAACAGGCGTAGGTGCGTACTTATAGTACGGCACCTCAGACTCAATAAGGTCATATTGAAGGGCAAGTTGCTGGTGAATAATCCTGGCTACTTGGTTATGTCTGTGCAAGTACTCTCCATTAGCAAGATGAGAACAACCGGAAATAATATGTCTGAGTGACTCTCCGGGACGGCGGCATGCTCGACAAATGTCGACCGTACCGTCTTTCAGAATATATTTCCGGTAGTTATTCGTCTTGATAACTTCGTCAGCAATAGCACAAACAAAACCCTCAGTTTCACCAAAGAGATCACCATTATTATTATTATTATTATTATTATCATTAATATATTTACAAATAGGGTAGCGTTTACGGACTATCTGAGGCCAGGCAAGCACTACAATGTTCTCTATTGTCATATGCTGTAATTTAGATGTTAGTCACAATGTATTATCACCTAAAGCTAAAGCGTGGGGTGGGCATCAAATCTTATCTATCAACACTTTTAAGACAGTCCTGATCAACATATAAATACAAGAAAACACAATACAATCTTACGTAGAAGAATAAAAGAACAAAACGTTATGTTTCTTACGGTAAAAATGACACTACGAATTCATCTCTTAGCATCATAAAAAATTACTACTCATCCGAGAACTTTTATTTAGTTTGCTTTGACGCAGGGGTTTTCAGACTTTTTAGTCTAGGGGCCAGATGGATTACTTCGCTAAGCCCCACGGGCTAAGATCTAATGAGCTCATCGAATCATAACGTACAGTTATGAACATTTCAAGTAAGTAGGTGAATATATTCAGTATTGAATTTGACGCAAATTTATCTATTGCGGGACTAACTAGTATAGCTCACAGATGAGCATCTGATGATTGATATACCTACGTATATTTAATCCACAACTGCAAGTGAAACTATCGCTGGTTGGATTGATGGTATAGGGCCGGTTTGGTGGTGCTTGCGGGCCGGGTTTGACCAGCGGGCCGTAGTATGGAAACCCCTGCTTTAACGCATACATTTTGTACAGTGGACGGCAGCTCAGCAGGCCCGGGACATTTAGAGCTAGAAGTGTCGGGAGGGAATGGAGCCCTCGTGCCGAGTTCAGTCCGGCCGCTTGGTGGTCACCGGTACGCAGCGGCGTTTGTGCCGCGAGTGGTACGACCACACACGGTGCGAGTCACTTTCAACAATGAACATGTGCCAGGTATGTCTATTCATCACCATCATAATGTACCATCGAATAGTGCTCGAGAACAAACCTAGTTAAGTTCGCAACTGAAAACTCAATAATGACAACATAACCTTTGCTGTGGTCATTACATAGAAGTTCAACGGAGTGTATCACAACTTCGGGGGACACGTTAATTATAATTAATTATTTACATGGCATTATCTAATCACAATGGTAAAAATTAGCTTGTGCAGAACACCAAACTAAACTAGCCAACAAAAATCAATTTAATAAAATTATGGTATCTACTGCTAATTATATTCAAACCTGAATTCGTGTATCAATTTTATTAGAATGACAATTCTAAAAATATCATTGTTCTATGGGTATTTTACATCAGTTTAGAGAGCGTGGAATTACATGATGACTTTAAGCTGCGTAAAAAAAGCAACAATTTAACAAAAATATAGTTTTGTATAGGACTGTCATTCGCAATCGAATTCCTACTAAAATTCATCAAATTTGGATTTTAGTAGGAACAGAATAAGAATTACCTTAACTTACTTTCAACATACTTAAAAAGAAACTTATATTATTAAATAACTCTGATTATGTACTTTAAATAGCTATTTCTCATGTAAGTAAATTGTTAAATTATAATTTATATATAGATACATAATATTATAAGTTACCGAACTCATTGACTGCTCATAAGCCCTTCAGACTTCCGCAGTATTTAATGTTTTTTTGTAAATATTTTGGACAATATATAAAAAAAACTAAAAAAAATATTCATATTCACCATTGGTGTTTACATGTCATTACTCAAGTGTCAAATTATATAAATTACAGCGGTTCTATAGTATACGTTTAAAACAATTTTTTATAGCAAAATTTATTTTAGTACAAACAATCTTTATTGTCTTATGACACCATTTATATAGGCAATGCAGTGTGTGTGTCAAAGCTTGCGCTGGAAAGCTGGACGCTGGAGCTGCGCTCTGCCAAACCACACTGGGCCCACAGATACCTTACTCCTTTCTGAGAGTAAAGTCCCTGGCCCAGTACTTGTTATGTTTTGTAAGAGCCTTTTCGGCGATCTTGGAACTTGGGTTGACCACTAATAACTAGTATGAAGACATACAAATGTATCCCAACACTGAAACTAGTGGACTGATTACGGTAAGCACCTGGTACGCGTCTGACACAGTGGCATACATCTACCAGGTAGATCTTCGATATATAATACAGGATACAAATAAATTAATATGTCAACACTTACTTACTTCTCGTACTTACGGGTTGTAGTCTTTGCTTACGGGTCGGATGCTCATATAACAATGAAAAAATTATAAGAGTTTACCAATGTTTGCAAAAAAAGGTTTTAACAAAAACATCATAGACAAAGGAAATCCCGGATCCTTAATCTAATAATTTTAATAAATTGTATTTTTTTTTTCAAATACTATTTATTTATTTATATTTACTCGTATTTACATGGTATTAAAAATTAAATAAAAAAAATATAATAATAACTATCTAATCTATAAGCCCCATGGTGAGGGGAAAAGTGGCCAAAATGCTGGCGGCATTGCCACGCTGGATTGCAATGCTAAGATTTTGCCCAAATTAAGCGCCAGCATTTTGGTTACCTGACGCCTCAACCAAACGTTTCGCCATATCCCTAAACAAGTTGAGAACGGACGGCCCCCCCTGGGGCTAAAGTTTCGACCCCAAACGGCACAAACATGTACATTCTGTCTAAATACACATCTTTATAGGTCTTTCGCTTTAGACGCGGCAGCGCCAGCCCGATCAATCGTCCCAGGGAGATGAGACGGCGCCTGTGTGTCCACACATGTAGCATCCCAAACCAGGGGCTGTCCCATCTTCCACGGGACGATAGTCAGCCCATCTGGTCTCTTGCCGTCATCCCGCATCAATCCGTTTGGTTCCAAAACTGACGGGACTCCAGATGCCCGACGGATGATATCATTCAAGCTGGCGTGCCGCGGTATGCGCCCCACTCTCTTTACGCATGAGAGTGCGTGGTGGCCGAAACGATCCACCATTTCAACGTAGACACAACGGTGAGGGACCTGGCAAGGGGCACCTACTCGTAGGGGTGCGGCTATTTGGAAAGTATTGTTGTCCAAAAGATTTCCAACATTTTTAGAGACGGCAAAGCATGTAGCCAAAGCCCCGACTCCCATCGAGTAACAGCTAACAGGCGAGCACGCTCTGCGAAAGAATTAGAATTGATCAGGTTTTCAAGTTCTAACTCACAGAGTGGCCCGTCCCACTGCATCTGAGAACCAGGAGCTTTGGACAGGGACTGACTTGGACAAGCTATTTTCCAGTTTCTTAAAGCCTCATTCATATAACTTATTTGAATAGAAGGCGATAAAATTGCCTTTACTAACTTTTGAGTACTGAAAATTGATGAAAGGAAAGCGGGTAATGCTACACTAGAAATTTTGCGAGTACCGAGACTTCCAAACCTAACAGGTAGTGAGGCCTGGCGCCAAGTGCGATCGTCAAAATGTGTGTTAAGTATGGTAGTGAGCGTATCCCTCTGGATGTTGTCAAGTTTTTGTAAAAGTAAAGCATGATTCCAAAACTGACAACATTTAAAAGAATACATACATTTTGGGACAAAAAGGTAATATGGAATAATAAAATAGGCCATGTGACAATTTATTTTTTGTAGGCGGTCCGAAACTGAGTTAAAGTTTTGAATTTTGTCATCAACAAAATCTTCAATTAACTCGTCTAGGATTGGAGACCCTAAGAAGCGAAGTGTCTGGCTGACTATAGGCTTATAGATTAGATAGTTATTATTATCATTATTATTTTATTTAATTTTTAATACCTTGTAAATAAATATAAATAAATACTATTTAAGCATTATTAATGTCTTATTGATGTGTTCAGTAACAGCGACCGAAAACTTTTTTTATTTATGCTTTTTTGACAGGGGATTAAAGGTTATAAGGATTCCTACTGCTTTGCATATTTATGACATGTGTACTTTTAAGTACATAGCATAACTAGTTCTATTCACCTATTTTATAATCCACCAAAACATGCACCTGTATTTCAAGAAAGCGCAGGCAACACGAGCTACGTCATAAAATCAAATTCGCAGCAATCTGTAACACTGTTTTCATATGCAGTTTTCAAAAGGTAGAAATGGGAGCGTGATACTCGAGTTTCGCCTTTATGCTCCCATACTGTGTTCCTCACAAATTAGGTGTGATCGTGGCAACGAATAAAAGCCCTAGTTGCATGAGAAAGCGTACATACGCTAAGAGTTCTTTATAGATGCGGGAGACGAGGAAATCACAATTACCTTTCGTGTAGCGTACATCTGAATATGCTTCTCTCTTGGAATTTTATAATTGTTCTTGGAGAACTCCTTTCGAGAATATTCCTACATCTAATTACTTACACCAACGGAATGAAACGTCAAAGCGAGCAGTCTATTTTTAGTAAAAGCTTAGCGACCTGTTCATGAATGTGCCTTATTGAGTTGGTCCGTAAATAGTCTCTCTCTGTTTTATTATTAAGCGCAACGGAACGTTTTATGGGTACGTATATTACTTGATGATAAAAATAACTAAGTAGTTTTATGTAATGCAAGTTACAAAGCACATAAGGACTACCTAAGAAAATAAAACATTGTACAAATAACTAGCTCCTCTAGGCGGACGAAGTAGTGGACAAAATCCACAAACCAATATATATATGGTATTTTTTTATATGAACTATCTAAATACAAATTTTCACACCTAAGTTGAAAAATAAAGAACTTTAATACAAACGTTTACACTAATTTTTACTTGAATTTTATATACGTTGAATTTCGAAAAATCCTTTCTTAGTACACCATTTTTTATTTTATTTTTTTTCCCCTGGGAATAGTGCATTACGCATCCCCCATTGGGGGATGGGAGGGGTATGTGGGACTCCCCGTCACTAAAATTCATACTAGTATACCCACTAAACGACCCAGCGGCACTCCGGCTTTGTCTGTGTGGAAGAGGATTGTGGAGTTGGCAGAGCCTTTACGTCCAGTCCCCCACGGACGACCGCCCGCTTTTACAGTGGGGCCAGCACGCCCCTCCCACCGGGAGGAGCCCGGAACTGACCAGGAGTGCTCGGCCATTCCCGCCCAACGGAAGTGGTAAATAGGTGCAATGCGAGAAAAGGCACCCCCGCACCTATCTCTCGCTATTCACCACCTGGAGGGAGAAGGTGACTATCATTCAATCGCCTTCTTCCACCCCTTCTTCGTAGGGCGCAGCAAGCGGTTCTTCCTCTCTTGCACGCTCTGCCGCCTTCTTTTGGGACATCACGTCTTCGCAAAAGGAGGCGACCACTGCCTAGTTTCCCTCGCCTCGAGGGTGTGCTGCACCATATCTTCCGCCACGCTACAAACATGGCATGCCGGTGTTTCCTCTCTTCCGATCCGGTGTAGGTATGATCCGAAGCATTCCGTGCTCGGATAACACCTGCACCAGACGGAATGAGAGGAACCGTGGGACCGCCCGAGCGAGTCTTGTAGGACTGGTCCGGCCTCGCCACACCCAGTACAATAGCCCTTTGGAGCCTGCGGAGTGCAGTGGCGTTGTCCCTCCTTCGGAGGGAGTCAGCCCCCAGTCAGTCAGCGGCCCCGTAAAGGGCCATGCTCCTCAGGATGCCGGCACCACCCTTTGCACCCCGGCCCCCTATTTGTAAGGAGCCACGAGAGGGCGCCCGCGATTTTACTAGGTGCATCGACAGCCCACTGAGTGCGGGCCGAAGCGCCACCTGCTGTCAAGCACTAAGCCCAGATATTTCGTCTGGGCCTTCACCTCGATCCTGACGCCCTCCACGACAATGTGGGCATCAGCAGGAATGCGCTGCCGACGCCTGTGGAAAAACACGGCCTCGGTCTTATGCAGTGCCACCTTCAAGCCTAGGCGGCGGATCCTTCCCGCGACTAGGGATCTCCCCGCCCGGGCAGTGAGTAGAGTGTCATTCGCATAGCAGGTGACAATCGTGCGACGGAGGAGAGTTCCCAGCAGGAGCCAGTCGAATCCGATGTTCCACAGGTGTTACGGAAGGCATAGACACACACATTAAGACATCACATACATTCAAGAGCGGAGAACAAACGTTTCGGCTTATCAAAGGTTTGCTCCGGCCTGGGAGAGAACCTGGAAGTATTTGCCACACTGGATGCGGTCTGCGGTCTGCGATCAGGTCAAATTGAACGCAGCCCGCATTATGTAATTATTTTGGGGGATGGGATAGGTTGGCAAATGAGCAAGCGGCTCACCTGATAGTAAGTGATACCGTCGCCTACACACATCCGCAATACCAGGGGTCTCGAGGATGCGTTGCCGACTTTTGAGGAAGAATGATAGGAAGGTAGAGATAGAAGGGGTGAATGGGGAGGGAGTGGGAAGGAGAGGGAAAACTGGGAAGAGGAGAATCGGGCTTGCGGAACCTCCCACAAACCGACAGAACGCAATAGCAAGCTATGCACACTACCACATAACACCGACGTGAAGTAATTCACGTCGGTGTTATGTGGGAGTGTGGTACTTCTCCGATCGTGCAGGCCCATTCGGCTGTGGGGCTTCAGCATGACACTACCACCAAAAAAAGAAATTCAAAACATTGTCGGTCTCTATATATTTTGTTTAGATATGCGATCTGAACGTGCACGCGGAAGGAACGGAAAGACACATACCTATACAAAATATATATAGAGACCGACAATGGTATTCATACATAATGCGGGCTGCTTTCAATTTGACCTGACCGCAGACCGCATCCAATGTGGTAAATCGCACTTCGAAGAGAAGATCTACCAACTAGCCAACGAGGCCGCCATGTCCATTTGTCCGTCGTAAAAGGGTAAACTCATGAATGAATGAAGCCTATGAATATTGTATATTGTAGTTTAGGGATGTATATCAAAGAGAAAGTTATATTTATGGAATGATAATTTTGATAAGTACTTCACTCGATAGGGTTTAGTAAAATATGTGTTTTATTTAAATTATAATAAATAGTAGTACGGCGTCACAGAATTTGCCCTATTTAGGTATGCATATAATAAAATCTGTAAACTATCATATTGCGGTATATACCTCACTACCTCGAAAAGGCTTAATTACCCGACTGCGACGAAGCAAAAAACCGCTATTTATATTAGCGTTCGAAATCTGCGCGCAATTCAGTGATTCATGATGATTGAATCACGACCGTAGCGACTGAATCCTGGACGATGCGAGTGATTTATGGCCCTCGATATAAATTCTTTTTTTTTTTAAGAGTTTTATAATATATTATTATACCGCCTTTGTATGAGACGCTATGAGAAAACGAAATAAGCGAAAATAAGAAAAAAATCGGAAGTATAAATTATTCAAAATGCACATTAAAATTGGAACAATTACTAAAAGAAAAAATAATATTACTCATACTAATTCATAAGTCCATCATTATTCCTTTCATTTAGGATCTTGCAAATTTTCATTGCTTCTTGATTAAAATATGATAGGCAGTACACAAAAATAAATTTCAACTGTCATCCAGTCTACCCGTGACCACGTTCACTGAAAAGTGTTCAAAACGTCGAGAAAATTATACTTAATTAAATCCGTTTAAAATCGTTTATTTTCTATATACAAATCTAAATTAATTTTATTACTGAACCTTATTTTGGTGCTATATGAAGTTCTGTTTGTTTAGTATTTGACGTTATTAAAATTTACTTACGTAACTGATTTATCCTAAAAAGGTTCAGGAACAACCAAGATAAGTAACCAACTCAATCCTTCATACTTTATAATACAAAAGACGAAGTTCTTCCAAGAAATATGACATTTAAATTGCTTTTTTCTCTAATTTGAAATCGCTGTACCGCGCTTGGTGTCGCTTTGTGTTTCACAGCTCGTAAAATAGGTACAAAAGTTATATTGTTGGAGCGTTCTTAGTGTTGCCATGTAGCTTCTTATCAACCGTGGAAACGTCAAAACATTTCCACTGCTTCGTAGCTCGAGTTGGATTTTCTTTATTTTCATTATTAAAATATTCTCACTGTTATTTGTGCGCTACTCATAGTGGCAGAAGTACTGTGGGGATTTAGACGTCAATGTATCAGAAATTCTTCGGTCATTAGAAATAATTTACTCGTATCTCCGATTTTTTTCTGTTAATATGAGATTTATTAATAATATATGCAAAGCATAATCTAATTAGTACCTAATACGTATATTTAGTTACCGTTGATGTAACTTGATGACTGATATACATACTTCGATACAATACGATAGGTCAAAAACACATGTCCATGCACACAAATATTTGACCTGTCAACCAGCAACCTACCAACAGTGCCAACCGACCAGTGACTATAATACGAGTATATAGTCACAATAA
The DNA here is from genome assembly GCA_917880725.1 of Selenia dentaria. NCBI lineage: Eukaryota > Metazoa > Arthropoda > Insecta > Lepidoptera > Geometridae > Selenia > Selenia dentaria. The sequence goes on from OU862879.1 coordinate 20,826,972, forward strand.
TTCGGCCAGCACTGTAAGCAATACGTTCTGGGTGTAGTGTACTCTACATACGTGTAGAGCAACACTTCATACGTGTAGAGTACACTACACGTATGTAGAGAGAGTATGTAGAGAGTAGACTATATATTAGATTAGTATGCTTGTAGCCATTTCATCCCTGTAAGCGCACCGTGATAATCTACTCAGTCAGCCAAAAAAGAGGGGATAACCATATTTAGGTAATTTCTATAAACACAATACTAAACATTCAGTAATCTGTGACTAAACCAACAAACCAAAACAATAAACCGAAGATAGCTTACAGTGAGCCGAGCACGAAAATCTGTGTAATGTTATCGTATCGTTGACGTGTACAGTACAAACTATGAGTTACCTATGCCACTTTTGTACTAGATAAATGACAGTTTGTACTAAATACGTTAAAGAAGCGATTACGTTACACTTAAACAGATTTTCGTGCTCGGCCTACAGAGGTGATAATTACTTAAATCGGTAAAAAGAATGTCCTAAACCTAACTACGAGTACATAGCTATTGGACGCAGCTCTCATCTTTACGCCCTAGAAAGTCCATTGTGATACGTTCCACAGTGCGTATAATTCGCAATGATTGCGCCTCAGAATGGAAAGAAAACCTATTTACTCCGCCAGCTCAGCCGTGGTCATAAAAGTGACAACACGGCGCTTTCCAATTTCTAATTGTAAAGTTTTGAATGCTACAACGTTTTCATTAAAATCATTCAATAACGTATTTATCCTGTATACATTTTGATTAAATAGCTTTCTGTTACCAGCTTAGTGTCTGCAATCAATTGCAATTTTTATAATGTTATTAATGGGACGGATAAGTCGTTTGCCTGATCCAGTCCACATTTTTTTTTTATTTTGCACCCACCAGCGGGCCAATATCAACCATTTAAGCTGATATGACAGTTGTAGAGTCCTATTCAACCTGTAATTACAGTAATTACCGTACAACCTTAAAACCAGTACTGCTTTCATACTACGGATTCGAGGGAAAATATCAACTACTAAGAATATCTACCAAAATGGACACTTGCTGAAAAGTTCTACATTACATTTAGGAGAGTACACTAAGTATTAGGGACTCTCCACATTATCTAAGTAGATACCCGTTATAAGTAATCCGTAACACTAGGGTACTAAGATATTTATAAGACCAATCCTTTCCAGTCTTTTTTCGCTTTAACTACATATTCGACTCATGAGATTTGCTACAAAGGGCCTCTGCTCTGTAGTCTGGAAAGATAGATTAGGTATTTTATACCATTCCCACTCTTAAAAGCTTATTTTATGCACTGAAAAGAGTGAATAAATAGGCCTTTTAATCACTGTTTTTGTGTTTGAATTTAGGACACACCCATATATTCGATCTCCATCTCAATGCTTATACATCTTCCTTACGCTAAGAATAGTCGACATACAAACTCTTTGTGCAATTTAAGTAACTCCTCGAGATTTGATTGGTCGATATTAGTGACAAGGGCGAGTTTAGCATTAGAATAAAAACTATTATGTACCTATATGTAAATATTAAGTATTGTGTTCTTTGCTGCGATTATAGATATAATGTTAATAAATAAATTACTCTTATGTTTAGTAATTGTTCCAATTTAAATGTGCTATTTAATTAATTTAACCTTCCTTTTTTCTTCATTAAATGTCTATTTTCGCTTAAATTATTACTTTTTCTCGTAATCATGGTATAAAGTATAGTATGCAACTCTTGAATAAAACGGATTAATATCGAGGGCCATGAGTCACTCAAATCGCTCAGTATTCTAACACTCGAATAACTCGCTACGCTCGTGATTCAATATTCACGAATTCAGTCGTTAGAATCCTTCACTTACTCGTGATTCATCTATGGCCCTCGCATTAAATCCGTCCTTTATTCACTAGTTGCATAATATACTATTTTATTAATAATAAAATACATAATTAGTTGGTGTAAAAACTTTATGTAAGCCACATTTAGATGTCTTATAATATAGTAAAAACTCTTTACCTTGTTTAAGAATATCGCACATACTTTATTAAATTTAATTAACTCCTTTTACCGTTAAAGTAACGTAATCCAATTCGGAAAGATTTTTCTGGATCAGTAGTTCAACAGTAAGTAGTTACTTTCAAATGTTTTCTTGATCTGCACTAAGTACGAGTATATTTGGCTGAAACTGTCAATTCGTTTCATACTAAGTGCATACATACGTTTCTAAACGATGGTGATTTAGCTTATGTTTTTTAAAAGTTCAGTTGATCATATGAAATTACTGTGTAGATAAACAAGAAAACAAACTAAAGGTATTATAATCCTATTATGGAAATAATAAAATTATCCTGCACCTACTTATATCAAAACGTGTAACTTTACGTGTGCCTTTTTGTTTGAGTTCCCGATATTTCAGCACTGTTGCAAGCGGCTAGATCACACCTAACCTCTAAACAAAAAACATGACATGGTAAATATCCCGTTTCTAATGTTAACTCTCGCACAAAGTGACCGCGATAGTTTAAACACTTATACTAGGCATCTATCTAGCCTTTTCACAATATTATACAATGATTTTATAAATAACTTCATTCCGGATGTTTAATTTTATGTTGACCTTATCTTTTTTAGGATTTTTATTAGTTCGTTCGTTGATTATTTTCCACATGGTTTTAGATTTATTTGTGGATTTTTTCATTTACTTTATATGTTGTATTTTGTTAGCTGTTTTAACTGCCTTTTTTAAGACTTTTTCGTATGTTTTATAGTATTTTGTTAATAATGGTACCTTTAATCGCATTGTGAAAGTTTTTAATAACCTTTTATTTTTACACGAGATTTTAGTCCTACTATAAGCCAATGTTTTTGACGAGGACGAGCAAGTCGTGCGCCTGATGTTAAGCACTACACTTGCCCATGAAAGTTGCAGTGCTCTGCGTGCAAACTACAGTTAGTTTTGCGTACTTTCTTCGCTCGTCACTCTGAGACATTAGTTTTTGAGTCTCTTTCGCCCAGTCATTTCAGTTGCTACAGTGCCCTTCACACCGTAACATAGTAAAACGTGCGCATTTACAGCCGGACTACTAGGACGACCTGCATAAAAAACCTGGATGGTCGTGTTTCATCGCGTCTTAAGATTTGCATCCCGACAGCGGAGGGAATATTTTACTCCGTCCACCACAGATATATGTACAATAGATAACGCAAATGCATGTACTTCCCGTGTCTGAACCCCGACCAAGCGTCATGGTTGGCCGCCACTACTTACAGTCTGCGCACGTCTGTTATTGCAACCGGACGACTACAAAAACTAAATTGCGTGACAATTAACTACAATTATAGCCCAAGAACATATTTCCTCTCACAGGTAAGTTATTTTAAAATTATACTACCTATGCTTAAAAACGTAATCCTATTCATAAAAAGTGGGCATGCATGGTTTCAATACAAATCGTGATACTTGCGTTATCTATTGTGCATTATACAAGAAAAACTATATCTAAATAAACTAAACTATACGAGTACCTACCCCACACGGAGCCTTTTGAAACAGTCGCAAAGTCGCATTGCTTTGTGCCCCAATGTAAACTCATCGACCTTTAAAACCTCAATGCCATTGACTCTCACTTCAACATCATGAGCTTAGCCTAATCCCGATATTGAGAAAAGCGAGAGACTTTACCTACAAAGGCAAAGAATAATAGCTTATTTACTTCGAAGTAAAGTAGGCTTTTGTGAGACGGTAACTTCAAGTGCGGTTTAAGCGTTCAATCAGAGAACACACTAAAAAGATTTTTCCCCTGAAAAAATACGCCTCGGGAATTATCAACAGTTGACCTACTTTTGTAATTAAGTGTAATGGGCTGGTATGCGGTAGAAAAATATTTTCTTTTCTTTCGCTTCGTAAATATTTTATAATGCGTATAGTTCAGAAGTACCTTTAGAATACATACGTTTGTTATGGTCCAATTAAATGTTTCTTTTACTTATGACTTCACCTTAGGGTAATTATTTAATTTATTACTTTACTAGCGACTGCCCGCGACTTCGTATGTGTAGTAGGCTCGGCCTCGTGGTTTTTATTTCATATGAACCTTCTCCTGACAATAATTAATACAACATAAAAAGAATTAGCGGGATTGTTCCATCCGTTCTCAACTCAAGTTATAGCGTGACCAGGAGAAATAAGGGTTTATTATATATATATATATATATATATATATATATATATATATATATATATATATATATATATATATTACTTTATTAACACAGAGCCGAACATTCATATGATTTTTTATCACTATCGTATATATTTAATAAACTTATGGAATAGTTGAATAGACAAGCAATCGTGTAGGTGTAGTTAATGTAGTCAAAACCAACGCAACGTGACTAACCAGCCACTTTGCTACCACTACAAGACAAGTAGGCTCTCGGATTCCGCTCCGCCATTTTGAATACCACGCTGACGTCACGCAGGTGGGCGCGGGTGACTGCGCCAGCGCAACTCCACTGACATTCGTGTCGCGCTCGCGTCCGACCGAGGCTATGCCTCAGAATTTATAATAATGCATATTCGCCGCGTATTCCTCCGCATATGCTCCCAATATTGATACACGTAACACTGTGTCTCTCTGATCTTTGCATCCGTTTAAGAACAGTTGAGCCGCATCACGGCTGCGTTACATGGTGTATAATAGTGAATGTTATCTGAAAGTGTTGTGATTTCTTTTCCCCTGTTTAGTACAGTGTCCTAGATAGCTGACGCTGTTGGGACGAAATTGTCTCCGGAGGTCGAAACGCCCTCGATAAGTGAGTGTACTTGCATGCTTTGTGTTTCTACATCCGTATACCTGTCGGCCGTAGGTAAGAGCATAATTATGTGGGTGAGACACGTCATTGGCGGAGCCTTTTTTGTATGTGGTGATTTTATATTTTGTCAAAAGTATCCGTGTGGTACGATTCAATATTTGATGTTTTACTCTTAGAGAATACCTAATTAGGGTTCACTTTAAGTATTTATGTACGATTGACAATTTAAACACACGTACTACATCTCCTTGAAATTACACGATGTTCTAATGGGTATGATATACCTATAAGTAATTATTACTGGTGCCTATTTTAGAAGTACAATTGTTAGTGGTTTTTTGTTAAATTAATCTTTTAACAAAATGTATTCGTTAACTATTCAATAATGAAACGACCTACTTACTTAAATGTCTTTAACGACTTCAAACAATTAGCAAGCCAATGATCTTTAAAATTAATTTTATTTATTTAGATTATTAGCTGTATGTAAATCAAATAAAAGGTACATATGGACATCCTGGATCTAGACTATGGTTTTGCACGACTGCTTACATACACAAAACGTGCGTTGAACTCTTTTATAAGGGCCGCTTCTCACGCACACCCTCTTTCGCGTCCGACTAGTTCGACAACTCAAATGGGACCCAAAACTGTGTGGGTTAATGGCTACTATTGAATATTTAAGAGCTGCATAGATCGGATAACGGATATTGTAAGGTTTTTATGGCAGTCATCACAAACGCTCGTCGAAGCCAAACAACAATAATAGTTTTGCTTGCCGATGGTGCAAAAAGTTTGCGTAACCAAGTTACAATTTAGCATCGCATTTTAAAAGGTATCTAATATCAAATTTACAAATAAGTACCTAGATAGGCAAGTTCAAATTGTCGACACAAATTACTTCTTAAGTATGAATTGTATCCTCTGGAATGGCTATGTACATTGATTATTAATACCTATAGTGCGTTCGAATAGCCCATTGTTGACGAAAATAACGCTAAAACGCTCACAAAGACGTTCAAATTGGGAATCTGTGGGTGAAAATGTCGTTTACGGCTCTTTTTTTTCAGCGTTTGGAAAGCTAAGTTATAAAAGTTATAATATATTTTTTATATATATACAAAAAAGGCTCCGCCAATGACGTGTCTCACCCACATAATTATGCTCTTAAAAAATGAGTTATATTTGCCACCAAAAAGTGCAATTTTTAACCCACGTCCGAAGCATGGATGTTTTGTGATCGTTTATTGACAACTATGTATTTGACAGCATAATTATGAAATTTTAGATCTTATGCTCGGTTGAGCTTTCGGATAGGGTGTGGGCAAAAATGGCAAAAAACGATTTGAGCTTTATGAATGCTTTCGCAAAAGAGCCAACAATGGCAACGCCACCAATGCCCTAATTGCTTAACGAACGCACCTCTAATAAAATTGTCACCACCTAAAGCCGCTATCAACGCGTTTATTGATAATTTAAGGCTTCACCTATTGTCACAAGATGATTTATTTCCTGCCTTATGTCTACTCACCATTATATTAATATTGTACTATTCCAAACCGTCCTTTGTCCATTTGCTGTGCTTCTTTAGACTCAGAATTTTCATAAAGGTTTTAGTGCTTGTTTTAGTTCAGATGAAATACCTATGTATTTACATTTGTTTTTATATTTTAGTTAATCAGAACCGCTAAATACAATCATAATATACTCGTACAATCTTCAAAATAAAAATTACACTTTACTTAGTTCATCTACTGCCTGTCGACGGCTGCACACGCTAGACCTATTGCATCGTGCATTAGAGCTACATTGGTAAAAACATGAGGACACCCTCAAGAAGAAGAGAATAACTACTAGAAGAAGTAAACGAAGAAGTACAAGAAGTAAATAACTACTAGAAATAGAAACTACTAAAATACACAGAATAGATAATAATTAGTTAAGTAATACTAGTAGTAGTACCAAAAAATATTTTATAATCAAAACTATGGTGACCCTGTTATAAAACGGTACTTTGCTAACACGTTACTGTAATGTGAAAATTGTAAAGTTTCTATCATATATATAGTATACGTTCAAAGCTCTCATTTCAATACTCTGGAAATAAAATAAACATATATAGACATCAGTTACTAATATTTTAATCAACATTATTACTATGATTAAAAGACTGGTTAAATGAGCTTCCGATGTTTTGGCACTGATGCAAAAGTTCATGGATATAATCATAGCACAGCATTAACTACATAATAGCAATCATAGCATAGATCTAAGTTGTATGGGACACTAATAAGATATAGCTAGGTATAAGGAAATGTATTGTAGTTATTTGAAGTAGGTATCCGCAATGAAACCGTATTGTGTATTGTTTACATAGTGCTCGTACTCTGTGATGCTGATATTATTCGCCAGATATTTACCAACCGTTAAAATGACTTCACGTGATATTTGATCACAGTGAAAGCACCCAACCATTCTAAATGATATTTACTTGCATAAGTAAAATATACAAACATGGGCATGTGTGAACTACTATCACTTTCCTATTATATAACTGTGACCAGAAGACGGAACGCAAATGTTTAATGACCGGCAAACTCTCGCAATGGAAATTATGTAAAAGAAAACAAATCTTACGCGACAAATGAAGATTGGAAAAGGTAACGATAATATAGTACCTAGTTACCCGCCTACCTAGCTACCTAATAACAAATTATAGTATATAACAATACACACAACGCACTTAACAAAGATGTTGCAATGATGTTTTTATTAAAATGTAATTGTAATATGTAGTTAATATGCCACCATCAAAACTCTCTAGTTGTTTACCTAAAATTCGCTTTTAGTTAAAAATCACGTAAAATTTACTTGTTTGTAAACAATTTTAACCCGTCCAGTGTCTACTTCTTTCGGTCCCTTTCCGAAAAACGCATAAAAGGTCAGATAAAAATACTACTCTTGGGTAAACATTTAGAATCGTGGCGCCTGAATTCGGGGCGCGGGGGGGGGGGGGGGTTTGGGTAGTGCCCCCCCGCAAACCCCAGCCGCCGGAGACCATTAGTTTTCGAGTTATGTTTGTTTAAGTATTTTGAGGTTAAGTACTGCATTTCGATCTACTACCACCCCCGCGTCGGCTCTGCAATCCGACAAGACTGCTTGAAATCGGGGTGCTATGCTCAAAATTACGGTGTTTTATTGAAACTTTAAAAAACTATTTAGACTATTTTGGCGTGTCTCCGGCAGCTAAAATGTTGTAAATACGCTTTATACAAACCCCTTCAACCCACCCACAGTTTTTGTTTCACCAAATTCAGGGGTCACGATTCTAAAGCCAACCCTACTCTTGAATAGTTTGACCAACTAAAAGCAAATGAATACCTTGCCAGGTCCCTCACCGTTGTGTCTGCGGTGAAATGGTGGATCGGTTCGGCCACCACGCACTCTCATGCGTGAAGAGCGCGGGGCGCATACCGCGGCACGCCAGCTTGAATGATATCATCCGTCGAGCATTTGTCAGTGCTGGAGTCCCGTCAGTTTTGGAACCAAATGGATTGATGCGGGATGACGGCAAGAGACCAGATGGGATGACTATCGTCCCGTGGAAGATGGGATAGCCCCTGGTTTGGGATGCTACATGTGTAGACACACTGGCGCCGTCTCATCTCCCTGGGACGATTGATCGGGCTGGCGCTGCCGCGTCTAAAGCGGAAGACCTCAAACGTCATAAATATGTGTATTTAGACAGAATGTACATGTTTGTACCGTTTGGGGTCGAAACTTTAGGCCCATGGGGGCCGTCCGCTCTCAACTTGTTTAGGGATCGAATGGCGAAACGTTTGGTTGAGGCGTCGGGTGACCGAAATGCTGGCGCCTATTTTGGGCAAAAACTTAGCATTGCCATCCAGCGTGGCAATGCCGCCAGCGTTTTGGCCACTTTTCCCCCCACCATGGGGCTTATAGATTAGATAGTTATTATTATTATTTTTTTATTTAATTTTTAATTACTAACAATGTAATGTTTAAATGAAAATACCGGTGGAGTGCATATGATCTGATAAAATTAGTTACAAACAAGAGGTGCGTATGCGGAGAGGTATGCGTTTATACTTAGTGTGCGACATGGCTTAGCAGTTTTTTGTACGTAGGTACACAGGTATATACGCGTAGGGTTAATAACTATAGAAATACATTTAGTACAAAATATATAACTCACTGCAACCTAAAATAAAGGTTTGTGTGTGATGATGACAGCTTTGTAAAAAGTTCATAAAACGTTTAGGATTGTGATAGTTTGAGATATTTTTAATAGCGTTTTACTTAAAACGAAAGTAATAAAGTGATAAATAAAATATCGTCTGGTTTGGTGCTTTGGTCCATGTCACTCCAATATTTTACCGGTAAGGTCATTAACATTTGTATAAAGCTTAAATATACAATATTTAAGCATTGAAATTGTAAGAGATCAAACGCGTTCAATCGTTTGATGAAAAACCTGGTTCGTAGATCCACAAATCGTTGCCACCTCAAAGGTAAGGTTAATCTACGTGCTTTCCAACGGCATTATTAGCTATCCATGTTAGAATACTTTGATATGGTATTAAGGGAACATAAAGTAAAGAAGTACAATTACCTAGTACCAAAACTATCTGAATCTAAAATTAAGAAACCATATAATCTTATCTTTCTTATAAAACATCGCACCTTTTTATCCGTAAATAGGTCAGAATAGCACATAAAACACTCACATTTCGCCAGTTAAATTTTAGTTATTATAACAGAAGATGATTAGAACTAGCTCCGGGCTAGGAACCGCTACAGTTTTCCATAATGTAATAGTGTGAGGCTATTTGAAGCTCAGACCAGTATGTTGATTAAGAGTTTCTTTATTCTATATTATATTATAGAGAATCTTTACTTGCATTGGCATTAGTTTGGGTCCCAAATAAGACTTCTTGGTTGCTAGTATATTAAGTTTAAATTTAAGTATGAACTAATTCAGGAAATGTACTGAATTGATACAATATAGGTACAGTCACCTGTAATGAGACGTATTGATTTTATAATTTTCAAAACGGACTCTATATATAATTACTTATTACAAAATGTAAGTACAACAAAATCACTCTTGAACTATGTTATTTTTACTAGTCTACTGCATACATTATTTTATGTGTTTTTAATGAAACTTAGTATTGTATATATTAATTATTATATATTTATATAACTGTATTGTAGTTTGAAGACAAGAGTCTTCGACCAATGTGTGTTACCAGTGATGACTTATGACTTACGACTGAAACGTGGTCTCTTATTATGGGCCTCATAGATAAGCTCAAAGTCACACAAAGCTATGGAGAGGGCTATGCTCGGGGTTTCTCTACGTGATCGAATCAGAAATGAGGAGATCCGTAGAAGAACGAAAGTCACCAACATAGCTCAGAAGATTAGCCAGTTGAAGTGGCAGTGGGCAGGGCACATAGCACGCAGAACAGATGGCCGATGGGGCTGAAAAGTTCTGGTGTGGAGACCACGGACCGGCAAGCGCAGCGTAGGTCGTCCACCGACACGGTGGACAGACGACCTGATGAAGGTCGCAGGACGACGTTGGATGAAGGCCGCTTCGAGCCGGTCCTTTTGGAAAATCATGGGGGAGGCCTGTGTTCAGCAGTGGACGTCCTACGGCTGAGATGATGATTGTAGTTTGGAAAATTATGATATGTTTTTCAGTTGGTTTAAGCGAATGCCATCACAAAACCGAGCAGCATTAAGCGCCGCTGCTGCCAGTGCAAATATATGATAGAATGATTATTTAAAAAAAGGTCGTATTCGCGTGAGCTACAAAGCAGGTGTCACGTAGCAGGATTATGAACAAAACGACAAAATTAGTCACATCTGTATACTTAATATTATTAAGAGGAAATGTTTGCATTTTTGAATCAATTTATATTATATAAAATTAGAATTTAAAAAAATCCGGATGGGTTTCAAATATTCCTTTACTATTAGAATGATTTATTATACCTGAGTCACATTGGCTACATATTTTGATTCATCATCATCATCATCGTTCACCACGCGCGTGAAATAGCAGAGTGCAACTGGTATAAAATAATTGTGTTTAGTATCAGTAAATAACACTATATACTTAGTTACTTTTATATTACTTTTAGCAGAATATGAAATACGTAGTAATATTTACTCAATTATGTTGGGCAGGAAATCTAATCAGTGAATACTTCTCAAATTTACCGGTGGTTTTATTATTTTTATTGGTAAACTATTTAAATTAGATTAAAGCGGAAACTGATTTCCGCTACATGATATATATAAATATTTTCATGGCGGCTTAGAATGTGGTGGATAGCATGTAAATTTTGAATAATATGATAAAAAACAAGGTGGCCAAAATATTTAGCACTAGTAGTGGCTTTTGGGGTTTCCATGCGAGATAGTCCTCTATTACTGATCCTATACAGGATGTCCGTCTGGTTGTACTACTTTTAAACCGTGAAAGGGCGTAATTAACGCAGAGTATCTTTGTGTTTGTATGGGAGATATCCTAAATGTATTTGAAAATAAATAAGGCAAAGATAATAAAAATGATAACCTCATAGAAATAAAACGTGATTTCTATCTTTCTGCGTTTTGCTTTATTGCAAAAACGGGACCACATACTAGGAATTAAAAACGTGAAACTTGGTGTGGTTATATGGTTATAGTGTAGAATTTAAAGTAAAATATACAGTTATGTATAAAAAGGTTCTTTTATTGAGCATAACTCCGTCGTGGGTGAGATTTAAAAACCCTTTTTGAAAGGTATAACTTAACCAACCACATAATAAAATCGGATGACCCAGTATTCGTAGAACATACGTTAGCGTATATACCTATGTATATTAAATACAACTTCCTGATTTTATTTTAACAAATTCAATTATAAATAATCCTCTACCTATTCCTATTCATCTATGAAGATAGGTTTTGTCGTTTCGGCTAAGATACAATCAGGCATGTCTGCCAGGTATCAGTTTCCCGCACCTATGCAGCATGACATTTGCATAGGTAGGCATAATCTACCAATCTTATCTTACTATAATGGTAGGAGAGTTTTTCATAGTTAATACAAATACCCAATTTCTCCCGGGTGTCAAGTTGCTGCACCTATGCAGATATCATGTTGCAACCGCACTGCCGTGTTGCTCCCATGTGCATCTTTTTTAATGAATCTATGAAATCACGTTAATTTTTGATGAATCAGTGTGCTTCGACAGAAATAATCAACCAACCTTATTTTACTATAATGGTAGAAGAGTTTTCCATATATAATACAAAGTCACAATTTCTCGCGGGTGTCATGTAGCAGATATCATTTTGCAACCGCACTGCCGCTTCGCTGCCAGGTGCTCCTCTGTTTACTGAATCTAATAGCGAGTTGAGCTTCAATTAATACTGCCAAGTTCCCTGCCTTGTAACTCTAGTAGTTATGCGGTACAAGTTGTATTATAACATTTAATATAACTGATAGAGATGTCTAGAAACTAAACATGTAGAAGACACACCTACATAGTCATACACGAGATTAACACATAGACGCATTAAGGTAAACGACAAGCTTAGGGCCGGTATTCCAAAAAGACGGTCAGTTTTGAATCTTTACTTGAGTAGAGATTTAACAGTAAAAAATACTCAGACCTATACTTAAGCCTAGATTTACAACTGATAATATTTCTGGAATGCGGATCTGGATCTAGGGTGTGTCTATCAAACATACCTACGACACGCCATCCAAAGTAGTTACAAGTAAATTATCCTGAACATCATCCGGTTGTTCACATTTAAAGAAATCTGTGGAGGCACGAATAAAAAATCCATGACCATGATTTTCATAATTAAATTTATCATGTTCAGCCCGATCTAGAACGTTAAAGTTGAGAAATAAAACGTCTGTAAAACTATTTTCTCATGAGTCTTATGCAATCTCCATTTAAGTATAGATTTCCCGCAATTATACCTACATTAGCAAACCTGAGTGGGTACCAAATGTAGACCTGACTAGTACTATATGATTTATTCTGTGATGTGGCACCTGTCCAAAACAGGTTAAAAACTGCAATGCCTCAACTTTCGAAACACCTAAGAAAACAAGTTTTTAAAGTGCCATATTCCCTTTACATCTACGAGTATGTCGTTCCTAAAAACCAATAATTAAAATGACCAACGGCATACTTACATTTTATTGAATTTTTACTGTTTTATCGATCACTAAAATTAATGAGATGATATATTCGTCGTTGGCTCGACCCACATTAATTGTAGTCAATGAACATTTCAATAGTCATGAGGTCAATATATCGATATGCGATGGATATATAAATTGATCATATCGATTGAACGTTTCGTTCATCGACTGTATCGACGCTATAATCTTTCCACAGCGAACGAATCCGGACACAACTGTCTACGCATGTACCTCTTAAAATATTTACATAACAGATTGTAATTAAATGATAGGTTTTCGAATTGGTCAAAGACAACAAAGGTGATTTTATATCTCAAAAAAAACGAGTCGGCACATAAGTTAGTTTGATGTTACAGAGCGGCAAAAAGCGCCACTATAACGTGTAAAATTTAGTTTGAAAGGAAAAGTCCATACAGTATGAGGAGTATGAGGATTCACTGACACACACACACTAAAACTTAACGTCACAAATACCCAAGATAAATACCCTAGAACAAACGTTTCTATTCATCATGCACTATCAAATAGAATCCCCCATAATTGTTTTTTTGGGAAGGTGAGACCTCCGCTTTGAAAGAAGGGCCACTACCAACTAACTAAATAAAGTCGTCAAATATCACTCATATTATAAATGAGGAAGTTGGAACACATCATGGTGGAACCTGTATAAAATTTGGATGGAAGATATCTTGCACTCAGTATAATCACAGTTGTTTTTTATCCCAATTCAACAAGTAAAGCCTGGGGTAACGCAATAACATTATTCCACGTGGACGAAGCCACGGGAAATTTATATTTTAAAAGTTAATATTATATTTGATTGAAATTATGGGGTTATTCAACTGATAAAAATTATTTTTACACTTTATTATATTTATAGTCTATTTCTATATTTTGCAATGTGCTGTAACAGTACTAGTTAATATCCTTTTTCTGCTCTAACAATTACATTCTGCCCTCTACTTTCCTTCGCTTTCAACCGCAATTCAAGTTGACCCTAATTCTACGCAGCTCGTACATATATATTCTGCCATCACACGGATGCCACGAATTCCAATTCAAATATCGATAAATTATTGGCAACTTGTATGTGCACTTCATTATCATAATTAACTGTTTACGAGCGTACCTAATTTACGTAATTATTTAGCTCAACGCTCACTGCGATCACTGTTTTGCAACACAATACAGCTGGGACTGATTGTCGAATTTGAAGGCGCATAGCTTACATCTACACCTATTACTAGTATGTTTTTTTCTAAATAGTTAATATTCTCAAATATATAGTAGCTTCCAGAATATTAAGAAAAAACCCTTCTCCGTTTTACTGTCCAGAAAGACGGACACGGTCAGCCTTATGTGTAAAACACTTTTCAAATAATGTCATTAAGGACGCCAAATTCGTAGTGTAATTCTGTAGTGTGCAGTATTTAATAACATCATTTCAATTAAAATTGCGTTTGTAAGGACGTAATTCACCAGTGACGCTATAATTTTACATACTATTTCAAACTTTAAACTGTCCTAACTCAACGTTGCATGCAACGGTGAGACGTTGCATGTACACAGCCTGGTGTGAGACATAATATCAGGCATTGTGGTAATCCTTCTAAGAAGTACCTAACCTTGGAGAAAAGTCCTAATAATAATCTACCTCTCTTGTATCTATTTACCAATATTTTAGGAAATACCTTAGCCAAGTAGTGAGGTGATGCTGTTATACCTATTGCTACATGTTACCATACTGACTAACACGTTTATTATATTAATGATAATACATTTAAAATGTAGGTGAAAATGGACACTAAGATCTCTCCAGTGGGCGATTGGTCCTACCAAAGGACCACGTGTCAGGAATTTGCTGAAAGATACGCTAGCACAGACGTTAGTAGGTATACTCTCTCTTGGTGTACTCTCTCCTGCCTGTACCAAGTCCAGTGTATCTAGTGTACCAATATGTTGTATGTTGGCTTCTACATCAAATCTGTGTTTCACTCAATGTTATGAATGACATGGTCATCCGCCGAATCCGGTTAAAACTGCTCAAATCATTCAATTTATTCATCGGTTCCACCTTTGTAATCCAAATACTGCATTGCCATCCGGTTGGAAATTATTTTACATAATTTAACGGATTTGACAGCTTTCTAAATCTGTAGTCGGTTGGAAATTGGCGGTAATTTAGACAAAAGAGTGTCGTAATCTGCTTGTTGCCATAATCAAATAATGCAGCGATTGTAATTCCACTACGTGCATTTCATTATTTAAGTTTAACTTCTTATAGACCAAAACAAAATTATTTGCTGCCTTAAACTTATTCCCTGGATTTGAGGTTTTAATTTAACTGTTCAGTATTGCAACATTATATAAAAGTCTGTTTGGTTTATAGATTTTCCATTTTTTATGTAGTAAAGAAACAATCACAACAGTTATCTGTCTTACTTGAGTCTTGCAGATATGTTTATATTCATTAGTCAATAAAATGTAGGTAAAACAAACAATACATAACAATATTGGTACCGACATACTTACATGTATAATACAAGTTTACATACCTCAGTGTAACAACTAGAAACCGTTAATTCGTGAAATCAGTAAAACTAAGCCAAATGTCAAGAAACTTGTTTGTTATAATCCCGCATAAGTAAAATAGTAATGAACAACTTATTTTTCACAAAAGATTACTTATATCTATCATAATATGAATTACCGATAACTTGTAACCTATGACAAAGACTGTGTGTATACTCACGTTGATGTATAGGTACATACATGTTTTATAAGTGGATTACCGCCACCTCTAGATCAATGCAACACCAGTTGTGGTCTGAGTGCATCGTCTGCATACTCTGTATAGAAAAAGGGGCATTTAACCACACACGTTCCAGTTCTTGGAAAAGTATGTTAATTTCTGCGAAATATATTGTATTATTGGCCAAATATGGCGATTTGAATCAAAATTAAAGGCCACTTTCCCTATCCACCACTTTGGAGCACACTAAGTTCCTGAAAGAATCGAACGTGTCATGGAGAAGGCGGAATGTAGACATTATATTCAGAACAAATGTTTTTCGTCAGACAAGATGAAACGAAGAATATTTTTTCCTATCATATTAAAATAGCTATGTTAAATTATGACTATTACACTAATTTTATAGATGCGAAAATATGTGTGCTTTGTTCTTCGTTCTTTTACGTCAAATTTTTTGATGGATTTGACTGAAACTTTTTACATACTCTTAGATAGACTTGAAGAACACATGGTTATATATATATATATATAGAAGATAGTTGTTTTCTGCATGAGCAAAATGTTTAATATAATAATATACATATTTTTCAATTTGGTCCACTCCACTTGTGGTGACATCTAATAGACCTTTGAAGCGCTATTTTCGATAGATTGGTTACATCAGTTTGCAGTTCTTTGTTCCTACAGAGACACAATAAGGTCAGAAGACCAGACTGGGTGCGGACGGAACAATACCGATTGTTACCATTTACAATACTCGATTCGTAATCTAATGCATTTGTGTAAATGGGCAAGGCCTGTAATTAGCCTATTGTGACGCCAGTAGGCCTAAACAAAACGTAAACGCTTCACAGCGTTTCTCTTTCCCTACCTCGAATGGTTCGTAGGCGGCGAATGTTTTTCCTTAGCCGTACGTAGGTGAAACAACAAAACTCGATTCGTCGAAGATCTGCGTTAAAAGAGAACAGTCGCTGCGTGGTGCAGTAAAATTCCCATACGTCAGTATTTACCCCCGGTTCAACTATGTTGCCTTTTAGGAAGCCCCTTACTTTTAGTTCCGGAAATTGTCTAGGTTCTGCCCCAAAATACGATAAAGAAACGGTTAATCCACGACTATTATCTCTTCAAAGCAATAGATTTAACGTCGTATATCTCAGGGTGACGAGTGCAGTGCATCGCCATGCAGGGTTTTGAACTCTTGTAGTTTACAATTCTGAATGGCACTGAACTGTATAATATAAGGCAAGCATTTAGTAGTGCTTTTTAGTCCATTCTTTGTTGATACCACTGCCAGATACTATGTTTCTAAGCGGCGTTGTGCAACACTTAACGAAGAACTCGAGTGCAGGCCACAGCGCAGTATCGGAAGGATTCCCTCGGTCCACTAAAATCCATTGTAAAGATCCATTGATGGATATTTTTACTGAATAAGACTTCTACTGCCATGTACATACATTACGGTTCCTATCAGTTTGCGTGTTTTGTATGTGTACAACATCTTTGGAAAGAAAATTTCTACCATGCAGAACATACGCTTGTATCATACATTCATAACTATTTTATACATTTTCTTTATAAAATATATTCTGTTATATAAGCACTGTTCTAAAACGCCTTTGTAGATTTAACGGACGTGAAAAAACTTGCACTAGGCACACAGGTAAATTAAAATTTCATCTCGTTACTCTGTACTATAGAAATAAAAATGGTTAACTTAATTCTATTCATATTAAACTATGAATATACATTTTTTATGGGGATAGGTTGCGGATCACCTGATGGTAAGTGATACCGCCGCCCATGGACATCCGCAATACCAGAGGTCTCGAGTTAGCGTTGCCGACCTTTGAGGAAGGAACATAGGAAGGAAGAGATACAAGGGGGAGGGGAAGGACAGGGGGACGGGCGGAATCGGACCTCCGGAAACTCCCACACACCGACTGAAATGCAATAACAAGCTATGTTACTTCACCTCGGTGTTATGTAGGAGTGTGGTACTTCCTCGATCGTGCCGGCCTATTCGGCTGTGGGGTTACAGCGTGGCACTATCAAAAATAGAACATATATGTGTGTTACTACTACTACTACTACTGGTAAATAAATAATAGGTTAATATGAAATGAAATGAAACGAAACGAAACGAAAAAAAAGTCTAAACAATTTTATTATATTCGTAGTAGGTATACTAAGTCATCATCATCATCATCATCTCAACCATCGGACGTCCACTGCTGAACATAAGTCTCCCCCATAATTTTCCATAAGGACCGGTGGGTATACTAAGTACCTACCTCTAACCTCTTAATTTTTTTGTTACTCTTACTAAGTAATAAAAGCACTTTATGCGAGTCCGTAACTAAATAGTGTCTGAAATTATTCTTGTAAATAGCACCACCTAGATATCTTTCAAAAAGAAACAACTGTTTACTTTGAGACGCATTAGATATGGCTAAGTTTCAAAAGAAGAATGCATTGAATAATTTAACAGTTTGACGTGTCGGACTGAGCTACAAAATTTTGTAGCTAGTGTTGTTAGTCGGGATAAGTATGAGGAAGTGCACACACTGCACCTAAGTATAGTAATAGTATTGTTCTATCGATCACGATCAGCCTTGCGATTCTCTAATGATTCGTCGTTGCATTCGTCGGCGAGCTCACCGATGTCAAATACTTTATGAGATATCGCCTCTCCATATATATAGTTTACCTACTCTATGATATCGCCCTTGTACATTAGGTTGTTTTTCCAACGTTTCTTGTCATCCCGTCATTTGTTTCACTAATGTTGTCAAAGATGCAACGATGTTTGCTCTTATGGTCCTCCATAAGAGAAAACATCGTTGCTTCTTTCCAATAATCTATCTACTCATAGTTTTCCTTTCTACCGATAGAAATTTGACATTACATCCATACAAATTTTGTCAAATATCTATTTCTAGTACGGTAAACCGACGACAGATAAATTATTGGCACCAGTCGTTAAGCCTATCACACACGACTAAGATATTATAGCGTCGAATGAATAAGTTATGTTGACTTAACCCACCACACACGGCGCAGATACTATAATATATCGCAAGCGTAGGTACATTCTATCGGAATCCGTCTCGGGAGCCGCACTTCTCGATCGTTCACACTGTAATATACAGAGTGTTAGTATACATTCATGTTTTTATTTACACGATATCTATCAGTTTTTTATTTGTCTAACTTCTTGTCTTCAAATTTCTGAAAAGGCTGGACCAATTTTGATGGGGTTTATATTGAAAGCATTAATTAAAGGGCCACGCGAGCGAAGTCGCGACTGCAGCTAGTCTAATAATATGACATAGCTTAATTTCATCAAGAATACTAACATCGATTTAGTAGTTACCTAGTTTGATTGATCTATATGTAGTTATACGTACAATCTAGAAAAACCTATGAGATTAAGCCCATAGAAACTTTTTAAAAGTTCTATTAAGATAACTTTGTCATACTGCTAGTTCGGTTAGTAGATAGAAAGTCTCACTTTTCCGATGATTTCCTTTGTTTGACCAAGTTGTCGCGTAAGTCAGTCGTTAGTTTAATTTTAATTTACAAAGAAAATGGCTACAAGATCGAAATAAAGTAGGTACTTAAGAGAATGTGATGCTTAATTAGTTTTTGTTGTGAAAATATAAACTTATTCGGTAACTGAAGACCAGGCGTCCATTTACTGCAACGGCTTTGTCATCATCCTGTATTTGATCTTAAGATCAGTATCGGACACTATCTTAACATGTCTTCATTGTCTGCAGGAGTCTTAGCGTCTCTTAACATACCTTTCGAATATCGGTAGCATTTTAAGCTACTCTAAGGTAAAATATTATAGTATATTCACCGTGTGTGGTTGCTCATTGTATTATATGGTGAGCGATTTGTCCGAATCTGCTCTTAGATAATATATAATATACCGTCGAATGTAAAAGTTATGTTAACTTAACCCACCACACACGGCGCAGATACTATAATATATCGCAAGCGTACATTCTATCGGAGTCCGTCTCGGGAGCCGCACGTCTCGATCGTTCACACTGTAATAAACAGAGTGGTCATATTTTTATTTTGCGATCAAACGTATTTTGTTGCTAGACCTGTTGGACAGTTCCTTAGATGATGATTGGGACTGTGAGTATGATATAACCGTCATACTAGCTAAAAGTAAAAAACGAAGAATCTGGATAGTAGATCACATAAAACACAGGAAACACCGCGGTGAATTTAAACTTTACAAAGATTTTTCAGAAAAAAAACAGCTTTTTCTTACATTAATATGATTATTTGCACGATACTTACCAGTTTTTTTATTGTTTGTATGTCTGCCTCTATAATCTGGGTAATTACTGAAAAGGCTAGACCAATTTTGATGGGGTTTATACAGAAAGCATTAATTTGGTATAGTTGAGGCGCTAGAATAACATATAGGATACTTTTTCATCATCATCATCATCCGCAGGCAGGCGCAGTTATTAAACAATAATATATACTTGACCTTCGCAGGTGCGCCAGACAAGCAAAGCCAAATCCTCCCCTGGGAAAAAAAGGAAAAATACTTAAAGTACCATAACTTATTCACTATATAAAAAATAGTTCAAAGTAGGGTACTTATACATTTACCATGAATGCCTTATTTTTCACGATACACCCTTTTTGTATATTATTAGATACTTACATACGGGCTCTAATCCGTATTCTTTTTTTATATCCCGATTTATGTCCCGATATTATATATAGTAACAGTACAAATACTAAAAGAGAAGCGGCCGTGAAAGTTTGTGTGTTAGATATTCATGTAGTTTGAGTTTTAGCCACGCCATGTCTGCAGGTAGCACCATAAAACGAATGTAGCGCCCATACATTCGATAATAAAAAAACTGGTAAAATCTAGATCTCTAAGAATCTAGACTCAGCCAGACGCTATTAATTTCCTAAGAAAGTCGTTGACATCAAAACATCTACAGTCTGCAAGCAATTTAATTTATACTAGCTGCGCCCCGCGGTATTACCAGCGTGGTGATGAATGATAATGATGATGATAAAATAAAAATAGCTTAAGCTATCCCTAATAACATCAGCTATCTGCCAGCGAAAGTCCCTTTAAAATTGGTCCAGCCGTTTCAGAGATTAGCCAGAACAGACAAAAAATTTGGAAATTGTGTTTTTATGTGTACCGTATAAACATTCACTAGCTGCTCTCCGCGGTTTCACCCGCGCGGTGATCGATAATGATGATGATGAATCTTATATAGTCCATGTGACTCAAGGTGAACGTAGCTTTCCAATGGTGAAAGAAATTTTGAAATCGGTCCAGTACTTATTAAGCCAATTTGTTACAAACATACATACAAATCTTTCCTCTTTATAATATTAGTACATTCATATGCATTTAGTGAAAAGCTGTTAATTGGGAATTAAAAACAGGTTTTATTTGATTAATCTTTATGTATGTGATGTATACATTTGCATACAATAATAATACTAGACTTGCCTTGCGGCTCCGCCCGAGTATAATACAACTGTATCACAGAAACAATTTTCCTGGATAAAAAGTAGTTGTGTTACTCCAAATTTTAGCATACTTCGTTTATTAGTAATGTACGTCATTGCAAACAGGCACAGCTTTTCATGTTGTCATTTACCATATTATCCAATTAAGATGGGAAAATAGTTCGTCTGGCTAGGTATTACCTATATGAAATACTAAGGGTGAGTTGCACACTCTTAAGTTAACGTTAAAATTACTATCAAAATAATAGTTACGACTCAGTTTTGACGTATTTATTGATTTAATGCTAACTATTACTTAAACGTTAATTGGTGCAGCTCACCTTTAAATATCACATACTGTCTATGGTAATTTATTTAATATTAAAACCGACTTTACGCACTTAATTAGCCGATGTTATGGACCTAGGTTTCGGGCGGCGACGATTAGTGGTCTCCGCGATCTTGCAGCGTAAACTCCCTAAGGATGGGTATCGGACATGCCCGAAACCTAGGTTGATAACTTCGGCTAATTACGTGCGTAAAGTCGGTTTTAATATTAAATAAATATGTGTCAAATTAACGTGAATTTTTAAACTAAAAATGTCTATGGTAATGTAGTTTTGTACGCTTCCGTTATCGCTATGTCGTTGTATAGTCGGTGTATAGTGGTTGTATAGTTTAATAACATTTAAATGTCATGTGTATGACACTGCCATTTTACTCGGGAAATGTTATTGGACTACAGCCGTGCGATTCTCTAATGATTCGTCGATGCGCTCGACAACGAGCTGGCCGAGTACTTTATGAGATATCGCCCTTGTACACAGGGTGATTTTTCCAACGTTTCTTGTTATCTTGTCATTTGTTTCACGGATGTTGTCAAAGATGCAATGATTTACTCTTAGAGAATCGCACGGCAGGTCTGACATTTTTGGCAAACTTTTAATACGTGCAGTGACATGTGCAATGCAATAATTAAATGTGATGAACGATTACATTTAATTATTGCAGTCGGGCAGTATGTACTTACACTTAAGACAGCATTTTGCAAGTCATCCCGAAGTGCTAGCCCAATTACATCACATTCTACAGAACCTATTAAAACTAAACATCCAGTAAACTACCGTACTGCCTTACCTTTAAAAGGCAGAATACTCTGATGGACAGCGGTGGTGTTCTTTACCCCTCCTGGGTTCCTTATAGCCAGAAACGGATATCTCATACAAAAATTGTTAAAAAGTTCAAAGTTGTAAGCACGATACGTTTCTGGATAAAGGAACCCAGCATATGATACGCGCCAGCTCCTACAGTACATGTTTACGCAGATAACAAACATTTACGAATGAAACTTGCAAGACCGCAAGGTATTGGAAAGTACTAACTACATACTACTCTGTGGTTCCTGTAATTCACAATTTAAACTTTTCTATCTATAACCAGTGTCATAGAAACTAATGATATATATATATATATATATATATATATATATATATATATACTTGGTACTGGTACTACACGCGGCACAACTATTAGCTCAATTACTTCGATTCTGTGTATATATATATCATTAGTTTCTATGACACTGGTTATAGATAGAAAAGTGTAAATTGAATAATTTCAGCGAGTACCAAACCAACTACGGCTACGCGGCACAACTATTAGCTGAATTACTTCGATTCTGTAGAATCTGGTACGAAATTTCGTAATATTGAAATTTCGTACCAGATTCTACAGAATCGAAGTAATTGAGCTAATAGTTGTGCCGCGTGTAGTTGGTTTGGTACTCGCTGAAATTATTCACTTTATCTATTTATAATTCACTTTCATACAAACAAACACAGAGACGACATCGACACAACGAAAGAAGCATTTCTTTTTTAACGATATATAGGTAACCTAAGATATTATTTGTTTGTGAATAAAATCGAAGTCGTAAATGGACAGCAAAATAAAAATTAAGAGCGGTTTAGTTGAGCGTACCATTCTATTCTAAAGTTTGATATCCTTACCTATAACAGGTGTACCTTAGTTTGATCAATACCAATAAACACAGGATGGTAAGCTAGCTGGGCCCCGTGCGATGGTGGTCAATCAATGGGCAACCGTGACATCCGGCCTTACCCCGTATTATAGGAAGCTGGTCAATGACCGGCAAAAAAATACTGTTTTTGACGGATTTGTGAACTCGTCGGTCAATATAAACAACATTTATACCTATACTCATACTTCAGTGTCTAAAATACTGCACTTATATCATATAAAACATTACCAAAAAATTGAACCGACTTCAACACTAAACAGTGTGAAATAACTTGTCGAAGTCGGTACCATGCGCACAATATTGTGATAAAAGGTACCTACTTTTGAACTATCATGGTGCCGACTTCAATAAGTTATTTCACACTGTTTAGTGTTGAAGTCGGTTCCATTTTTTGGTAAAATTCATTTTTAGTGACCCTTGCTACTTAGGTCGTTTGTCATTCACCGTCAATTACGATATCATCAACATAGGCGAAACTTATTTAATTTATTGTATTGTGCCCCAAAAACCGTTAGACCAAATTTGATAAAGTTTAATACTATACCAAACAAAAAAGTAATTATCAAAATACTGTAAAAACGTATGCGTGAAAAATGAACAAATATACGCGTTGACTTGAGAACCTCTTTTTTTGGAAGTCGTTTGCAAAACTTTACATACTCATATCCTCTAGAATTCCCTGTATCGCAGAAGGCCGCACTTTACAAACATACACGACCCGAAACAAATATTTCTTCTCACTATAATTATATTTGCCCCAGCCCGGATCTAACCTGTAACCCTACATTTCGAAGGCAGGGTCGCTTCCATCTTGACTAACTGACTGTAATATATTTTACGATTTACGATACAGATTTACGATAGAAATCTGATACACATAGAATATATATTTATAAGATATTTTTGGACACTGAAGTTCAGACTAAGTAACTATAATTTTTTTTATACTAGTGGCAGACGAAACGGGCAGACGTTCGTCCGATGACATTAGACTGTCCAGTCAGAGTTTTATTTACTGCATTGCCCTTCACCTGCCCAATCTATAGCTTCATTGCAGAATCTTCTTTGTGGTGGTACCTATCCAGACATCACGATCATAAGACTCCTACCACGTAGTATGCCAGCTGCACCCGGTGACGACGTGTAGGGATTCGCCTGAATCGTACAGATCCATCTAGGTCTAGAAATCGAAAAGCTCCTGGTTCTTAGGGTCAGCTGCCGGAACAAACCGTTAGATCCTCCGCAGGTTTTCAATTATGAGGGTGGTAGCTAGCCAGGCGGGCATTAGGAAGTACCCTACCACTATGCTACCTTCACCTTACCTGCTCTACTCATGAAGAATCTCATCACTTCTTGTTGATACGTGACTCTTTGCAAAGTGAAAGTCAGAAAGTTTCATACACCTAACCACGTAATTCTCGAGTGATCGTTTTTTAATCATATCCCTAAGCGAGGAAATTGTAGGTTAATATAAAATATTCAATTATTTTGTTATAAAGGTATAAGTATGTTTAATTTTATCCTTTATACCCTTGTTATAATTCATATAGCTGTCTCGTTTAGTTCATATCGATTTATCTCGCAGACTTCATGTACTTCCTTTGGTCGTAATTTTCTTGATATCTCATAAGCTCCTGTAATCGAACATCCATAAATAGGAATCTCTTGGGGCTCGGCTCGACCTTCAAGTGAGTATGAATTTAAGAAAAACTGCCTGAAATTTCGGGGTAAATTTCAGAATAAAATCACATAGGTATGATTAGTTCTATATTCGATCTCAATTGCCTTCTATAATCGTGATTTTCCTGTTACTAGTATATTATATGTGTATCTCTTGAGGAAACAAGGCCTTCAGAGTTATTCATCTATATTATATTGTATTAGATCAGTATTCGATCATCCTAGTTTGACATACAGGGTGTTTGGTAGAGGGACCGACAAACCAAATGAGCGTGTTCGGGGGCCCACTTGGAGAATACAAGTTGGCCAAAAAAAATCCCCGACACACCAATTTTTTTTAACTTTTTTTTGTGAATTTTCTCGTTTTCTTCAATATTGTACCAATTTTGTTTTGCTTGGCCTGAAAGTGTATTAGAGACCAAATTCAACTAAAAACATCCGGTCTAAAACAGATTTTACAAATGTTATGGTGGTAAATAGGTACAATTTCGGAGAAAAAGGGAAAAATCACAAAAAAAGTTAAACATATTGGGGGGTCGGGGATTTTTTTTGGCCAACTTGTATTCTCCAAGTGGTCCCCCGAACACGCTCATTTGGTTTGTTGGTCCCTCTACCAAACACCCTATATAATATAACTTTCTTCTATTAAAAAAATCACAAGATTGAATTGGAAAACTTTTCTTTCAATTGCGTTATGCAGATTTCGTGCGTACGACGTACAACTTGTGTCTAAGGATCACTCTGTAGAGTCCATTTTGTTCCAACTGCTGGGACTCGAGCCTTCTCAGGAGAAGAGTTGGGCCATAATCCACCATGCGCGCCCAGTGCGGATAGGATAGTGGCTAACCCATTTCGATGTTTTCAGGCCACCCGAAGGCCTTCGACATAGCCTAACAACTGTTGTCCTAAGACAAACAACCGAGACCGGAGGCTTAACGTGCCATCCGCAGCACGAAAGCGCTCAGTAGTATAATGCCACTAGCGGTCACCTATCCAAGTCCTAACCGCAGCAAGTGTTGCTTAACTTGTTGATCAGTTAAGATCGCCAAGTCGAGCTCCGCTACGAGCGCTTCAGAGAGTTCGCAGTACTTCAGCTCTGTAGAGTTGATTCTTTTCAAACATTCACGCTCACGCTTAATTCTATTCCGCCAAAAAAATTACTGTGATGAATTCACAAGTTAGCGTGTTTTTTATAGGATCAAGTTTGCGCACTCACGGCACGGACGGTATTCCATTATACTCGTAAAAGTCATAGACGATAATAAGTATTTAGTACAGCTACAAAATATAGCTTACAAAGAGCGCAAAGCTTATGTGGCAAACTTAACTTCAGACCAATTTGCAGTTTTTTTTTCATATTTTGTAAACATTTAAGACAACAGATAAAAAGATTTTAGTCCAAGAATAGTAGATACTAAAGTAAGAGTAAAAGCAGTTTCAGTAATTTGTTGTTTTTAGAAATTATTATTAAGATTCTAATTAAAGCTCTGAACGGCACAGCACCTTGTCATGCGTATAGACGTGATTTTACCTTTTGTGTTCTACCGATTTCCAAAAAGGAGGAGGTACTCAATTGGACTGTAGTTTTAATTTTTTTTATGTTTGTTACCTCATAACTTCCGACGGGGTGCACCGATTCTCAAAGTTCTTTTTTACGTAAAGTTAAGTTTAAGTTACGGGAAGCTGGTGCTTTCCGTATAGTGTCCCATTTAAATTACATCACATTTGGTACTGTAGTTTATGAGTTACCCTCCAATAACTGAATATAATGGAAGTCGGTATAAGATTTTTCAAATTAAACTTGTTTATTTAATGCTATGTTAATGTTTACACATATTATATACTCTATATATTCTCTATATATCATTTACACTTTTATACGCTACCGTCTTTATAAATCCAAATTATTGTATGTATAATTGGTATAATACAGACACGGCCGCCTATCGTTACCTTGTTAATTTTAAACATAAATTTTATTGCCTTAGTGTAAAATTTTTGTTTGCAATACTTTCGCATTTATTTATTTTTACGTTGTATTTGTACTTTGGTAAGTCAATAAAGAGTTAAAGTAAGTAAGTTAAGTTAGAGTAGAGTACTATTATTTAAAAAATCGTGGTTGTAGGACTGAGGTGGGATGAAAACGAACTCTGGTGATATTAGTGAGATATAAACGGATTAATTATTTTGTTATAAAAACGAACGTGGTTTTCAATCATTATTAATTAAAAATACGGGATTATTCACGTAATATTTATCGGATAGGTCCGACTATAGTTTCGACCACATTCGGTGGCCTTTTTCAAGGAGTGTTCGAGACGCCCGCGTCGATGACGTCTCGCTTAGCACTGTTAATTATTATTATTTCTAGAGCGTGAGATGAAAACGAGAGATGAGAACGGACACACCCAATCTATCTAGATATAGGTATATACTTATAACATGTAGTGAAATACTACAACATATTGCTAAAGATCAACTGCCTAAGATGTTTCTGAAGATCATTACCTAGCTATTGTTTACGTGTTCACATAGTTACTGGATGATTTGAGGCTCACCTTGAGATATTCATCTACATCCTACACCTCTTTTGTTGCCATTCATTTACTAAATACCTAAGTGTGGGAACTGCAGATGTGATTTTAAAACTATTTATAAATACGAAATAATTCATTGTATTATTGTTGAACTCATTAAATCAAACCATATGAATGTAATTGTCTATCGGTATTTAAGTCTTATTAATTGAGATTTGAACGACAAAATGAACAGTGGGCATAACACGAAAATTTGCGTAAGTGTAACGTTGTCCGTACGAATACGTATAAAGTAGGAACTATCATTCATCTAGTAATACTGTGGCACAGATAGTTCGTAGTTTCTACTGTATACGTTACACTCTGGCAGAATAGGAGTGCAAAAACCTATGTAGTAAATAATCCACATCTCATATTCTCTACTTCGCATTATGACATAGTAGCTGTTTCGTGCTAGGCCCACATGACGTCTAAATAGGTAAATAGCTAGTCACGCCGCGCCACGTTGATTTGTGACAATATTATTTATGATCATTACTCCATTGATGTAAGATGATATATTCGCAGTGCTTAATTGAACTGTTTAATTGCCTCGAAAGGACTTTTTCCACATGTAGGCCTAACCGGGCGACACCGAGTTATTTCTCAAAAAGGGGCGCTGACGCACCACACCTCGTGTATTCACAATTGCTTATTCCTCAATAGCTCATTGCTTCAACATTAGGGTTAAGAATTGGAATGGCTTTTAGAACCCCAGCCTCACGATTTCCCTATGTATATTATATTATACTCCACTTCTGGCAAGCTCTCACTCTGCCACCCATAAAATGTAATATTTGTAGTACCTACCTAAGTAGAAACATTGTAAACATCTATATAAAAAGAATGGCCCCGAGTTTCTTGCCGCTTCTTCTCAGTGGGCTCTATATATTTTGGAACGCGGCGGTAGAGTCTTTAAAGTACATTATAATGAAAAGTTGACGTTCATAAGTGCGTCTTTGATACCTAAATTTAATAACTGATTTTGACTTTGACTTTGACTTTGACTTTGACTTATGTAGACACGGACTCCCTACTGCTGCTTGTGTTGGAATCGTATATATATAAAGAGACGAGGAGATATGTTTCAAAGCAGTAGGAATAGTTGAATACTTCGTCTTGGTTGTATTTTTGTTAAAGATCTGCCGCAGTGAGTTGGTTAAGGTTTTGAAGGGCACTGTTGCAATTTAAAATTATTAGTGAATAATGCTAGTGCAGTGCTACCCAAAACCTCAACTATGTGGCAATGGAACTCTCATGGGCAGGTGTGGAGCTTGCCATTAGGCAAGGTTATAGTTAATAGGCAAGTCATGCGACTTATCAATCCCGTGACTCGATAGTATAGTAGACAAGAAATCATATAACTTTTCAACAAAACGACTGTTGACTCATTGATTATGCAATGCTATAGAATGTCATACTTTAACACATAAAGTTATGCGATACTGCAGTACTTAATACGATCACAATTGGCATTTGGCGATCACATGACGCTGTTGTGCGAGCTCCCTCGAGCGTTAATAGTTTGCGATATGTAACCAACTCGTGGCTAAATAATACTTTCGTTTTAATAACTTTCATAACTATTAATGGTGTAATCGTGTAAATCGCCTTTCGACTGGCCTCTGCTTGCATACGATCTCTTCCGTTTTGTAATGACTTCACACAATCTTGCCCTAATATCAACGAACATCACACTGTAACACGTAGTTTATTCTACATGGGAATGCTTCATGCGTCACTGGTGAAGAGTTGGGAGACTCTTGTCGTATCCTGTTGTTGTGTTGGAGGCGTGAGAACTGCCTACTTCGTACCACCTTTCGTCTGCCCCGCAGCTCAAACGTAATCCTCCCTAACCCGCTTCGTGGCCTCCTTTTGCACCATCTCCGCTTCGCAGAAGGTGGCCACCGCCTGCCTTGATTAATGTACCCGTATCATTCCTATTTATTGTCAATGCATGCCTGCATTGACAATAAATAGGAATGATACGGGTATCAATTACGGTGTAGTTCTCAAAAAAGGTAGATCCCGACTTACCGAAAAATTACCCTGGGTGCGAGAGCAGAGCGCTGGCGGAGCTTTGGGACAGTTTTATCAGTGAAGAAGTACCATAACTACCTATTATTCCCGCACTATTTTTGTTTATTAAATCAGCCAAATCGATACTTTTGCGTTGAAAAGGTACAAAAGTAACATCCAACCCTTCATCCAAACAGATATACTTTCATTTCCATTTTTAGAGAGAAAAATGCACATTCTCGGACGTGATTCGAACCCGCGTCTTACGACAATCCGCGTCAGACGCCATGACCACCTGGCCACCGAGACACGAGGTGCGAGCATTGAATTTGAACTCTCTATTTGATTTTAACCGTCGTATGGGAACGGTTTTCCCCGATATCCTTTCGCATTTATGTTAGTACTCGTAGTAGTACCTATGCTATGACTGTGATCGAAATCTGTGATAATATGTGTAATGCTACGTTATTAATCCACATGCAAGGCGGAAATTGTGAGAGTTAATGCAAATATTTTCTTGCGTATAAATATTTACAAACATTATAAAATGTACGCAAACATTCTCTCGTATGAGCGCAGGGAACTATTGCATACGTGTGTGGTTACGCCTTAAATGAAATTGCTTATATAATTTGCTATTCCTTTTAACTGCTCTCACTCAAATAAAAATGCGGTAACCTCATACTGTGCACACCTTAGTAATTTAAACTACATTTTCACATGGAAAGTTTGCATACGGTGTTCCAACGTGTTAAATAACAATCGGAATTTTAGGTTAACCAGTTTTGCTAGATAAACCAATTTTCATTCCAATGAAAGGCTATGGTTTAGCTTTAGGTGTAACAAATATGTATCGTTATGACGTCAAATCGGCTGAGTTTAGTTATACAGCGTGTACAAAAAGGTGCAGTAATACTAAAACCACCAGTTTGTGAGTATGGATGTATGGATGTGTGGATGTGTGGATCTTTGTTACTTATTAACGCACAAACGGCTGCGGCAATTTTGATGAAATTTGGTATGAGGTAGATGAGGTACTTGTTTAACATATAGGATACTTTTCATCATCGTAACGGTGAAAAGCGTAATATGCTTGGGCACAGCATAGACAAAATAATAAGATCTCCGCCTACGTCAAGATCGTAATGATGACAGTCCCTTCAAAGTTTGTGTCAGTTTCTGATAGCTTAGTCAAAAGCCAAAAGTGAATTAGACAGCTCGATACACTAGACGTGTTCGGCGACCAAGGTGATGAAATGTAACACAAATACCGCCAAGGGTGATGAATGTAATGAATTTTTTTTCCATGGTGATTAATTTTATTTTATTATTATTGTTTACTGATTGATATACTTTGTATTAAAATTTACGCAAATAATACTATTATAGCAATTGCGTTTAACCATGTACATATTTTTTGACATTTTGGTATAAAGATATATACCATATCTGCCCTTGGAGATTAATAAGCTACTTTAAGTAATAAACCTGCACATACGTAGTCGCGGGCACAAGCTAGTGCTATATAATCTAAATAAATTTGAACAACATAGCATAGAGAAATAAATTCAATGCTCGGACGTGTGTCTCATCTGACAAAGTTGTACTGTATGTCGCATTTAAATTTCATCAAATTCGGTCTAGTAGTTTTTGAGTTACACTCCAATAACTGATTTTTACCAAAATAATAGAATTGATGTCGGTATTAAATTTTTTAAATTGCACTTTTATTATATATCCTATTTTCACAAACCGCAGTCCCTTCAATCTTTTTCTACTATTGTTCCATGTATCAACGTTCATTACATCATCATCTCAACCACCACCGGACATAATTTGCTTCCCCAAAGAATTTATATTTCTTATTGTCAATTTCCTTATAATTTTAATGTCATTAGAATGTATTGGGTTTTCCAACTTTAATATAATGATTTGGTTAAACTCAATAAAGGTGACGTAAATCCCTATTTATGAATATACAATTATAGGGATGTAGGTCACCGGAATCGCTAAGAATGTACATTTATTTTGATATTAGCATAAACGATAAATACGAAGGTGTCTAATAAGTTTATTTGCATTTGCATGTTATTAATTTCCATAAAAAATCATTTACCACAGAAACATAAGCAATAGCTGACATACTTAGAAGTTTTTGATACTTATAGCTGGTTGTTGCTATGTTGTTAGGATATCAGCGCGTTACATCACACTGCTGGGACGGGCCTTCCCTTCGTCTCATGGGGAGGAGTATGGGCTTTAATCTACCGTGAAAGCATCTTCCTTCAAATAATATGTACCAACTCCGAGAAACCCCTGTTATTTTAAAGCAGCGTACATACTAGTATGTAAATTGCTTTATTCATTTCAAATAAATTGCATTGTATTCAATTTTAGGTACACTTATACAAAAAGTTCTACTACGTGATTTTTCTTCAGCCCATATATAATTTGAAATTTATAGAGAGAAAAATTCCACCCTCCTACGGGATTCGAACCCGCGTCTTCTGACTCTCCGTGTCAGACGCCATTGACCAACTAGGCCACCGAGAATCTGGTCCGAGCATCGAATTTTAACTCTCTATTTGACTTACCGTCTTGCGGGGACGGAGCGACATCTATTGGACAGTTTAACAGTACCATCCAACCGAAAGAATATATAATTTGTCATTTTATTTTTATTGCTTATTAATATTGCACTATATAACCTTATGCATTACCTTTAAATCCACTTCCGAGAGCTAAACTCTATAATCTTAATTATTTTATTACCTACAAATTGCGCCTCATGGTTTCACTCACGTAGTGATGGATGATAATGATGATGATGAAAAGTATCCTATGTGTTAATCCAGTGCCTCAACTATCTCCACACTAAATTTCATCAAAATTGGTCCAGCTGTTTGAGCGTAAAGTAACAAACATACTTACAAACTGTCGCCTTTAAATATTGGTGTAATTTACAACGTGTACCTATACCTAGCAATAACTTTTATCAATGTACCTATCTTATTATTTTTGTCAGTACTGTTTGTCTATAGTACTAATATTTCAATGAGGAGAGATTTGTATGACTCTATATCTATCTATACACTATAAGAATTCAACATTATGTCTGAGTAACACAAGCATGTATTTTGATTCATCATCATCGTCATCCAATACCACGCGGGTGAAACATGGTCAAAATTGAATTCATTAATATTCGTTCGCCTGTTCAAAACTTTTCGTACGATTTTATTTTATTATGTCCAATTTTATCTCCCTTTCGCATAAATAGAACAACACGCTGATATAATATTAATATTATTTCAAGAGAGTTCTGTCTCATGTTTGTATTGTCCCGCTTCAGGCTGTTCATTTGCTGAAGGATACGTCTGCAGACGATACAGTCCATATAATACCTACATTCACGTTATGAATCACGTAATCAGAATGAATTCCATCTAGGTACGAGCTGTTTGATAGGCCGGTTGGCGCAGTTGGTAGATCCCTACCTTCTGAGCCGCTGGTCCCGAGTTCGATTCCCGGACAGGTCAAACATTTGTGTGCATCAACATGTCTGTTTGACTTGTGTCTAGGTGTGTATATGTATAAGTATGTATATCAGTCATCAGGATACCTAGTACAGGCTCTGCCTAGTTTGGGACCCGTAGACTTTGTGTGGATGTTGTCCAATATTATTTAAAAAGTGCTGTAATAGTATCAAACTCTACTGTACTTACCTACGTAGTAGTTAAATCAATAAATGCGGCGGTCATTATTCACGCCATCTTACCGTTAAGGCCCATGGTCGAATGATCACAATGTCTGTGGGGCGATTAATAGATACCTACAGTTACCTATAGTCTTACCACTGGCCGTCACAGTAAGCGCCTTGAGTTTAATTGTATTCCTGTCGTCATTTAAGGTGCAAGTTGGAAACCGGCTTCATGAAGCTGCGGCAAACAACGTGTCGCAGCGACACTACTGGTTTCTATGTAATTCTATCAAACACCATTCGTAGTTAGTGACACGAAGCTAGCGTCACGTCGTCGAGCGGCAGATCAGACTGTCGCCCGACCGCTGATCAGTAGTGCCGCTCGCGAGTACCAATCTACCTAGTAAAACAATTGAATAACTTTTAAACATAACCATTCGTACCTATCGCTTTTCAAATGGTTGGCCATCTGCAGTCGGGTTCGAAATCATGACTGCAGCGACATGACGCGACGACGTGTCGCGGCTGCATGAAGCGACGACACGTCGTCTGCGGCTGCGACGTGTAGCCGGCTACCAACTTGCACCTTTATTTTGTACGGATACAATCCATAAGTTATGTGCGTACAAACTATGATCTGTGCCACAGTTGCCCTAGACAAATGACAGTTTGACTGTTTCACGTGAATGACATGTTACGTTACACTTACGTAATTATTCGTGCTATATACACTGGTATATACAGGGTTATTGGTTAAGTCGACCTATTCCCCTTAAGGGCCTGTAGTTTACATCGTTCCTGATTTTACATTTGTACAAAACATGCTAAATCTAACCGTTTTCGAGATATTTCAATTTAATTGTTTTCGATTTTTATTAGTTTTTATAAGTTTTAATCATCTACAACGACGTCAGCCTCTACATAGTGGGCTGTCCGTAGCTCCAATCTTGTGCAACTGGTAATTTAGATTACAGTGACCAGTGATGATGCCCACCATTAGGCGAAGGTCTTGACGTTGTAATCCTAGTAATTTGTTCGTAGTATTTTTGTTTAGGATTGGAAACATGGATTTCGCATGTTTACAGTCCTTCCTGTCATCCCAATAGTTTTGGTGTTTTCTTTCTGTGTAGCGACTCAGGAGATTCCGCACTTCCATTGCTGAGGGTCTGCAGAGTTCCATTTCCTCAGTGCTACCCTGCTTTTTGGCTCCTTCTTTGGCTAGTATGTCTGCCCTTTTGTTACCAGCACAAAGGCCATGTCCCTTTGTCCATGATATAATTATTTTGTACTTCTCTGAAAGTCCTTGGAGTGCAGTATGACAC
Source organism: Selenia dentaria (assembly GCA_917880725.1). Taxonomy (NCBI): domain Eukaryota; kingdom Metazoa; phylum Arthropoda; class Insecta; order Lepidoptera; family Geometridae; genus Selenia; species Selenia dentaria. Next base: position 20,861,638 of record OU862879.1, read on the forward strand.
TCCGTTAGGACTCTTGATCTTGTTACCGGTCTTTTCAGTGCGTGAACGACTGCTGCACTATCCGTGATGAATGCCAGCAGCTTGTCTTCCTGTTCACTTTGTGATTCCAGGCGTAATATTGCCCTAGCAGCAAGTAGCAGGGCAATAGCCTCTGCTTGAAATGCCGTTGTGGTTTTGCTCAGAGCTATTGAATTAGAAATTGCAAGTTCTGGTGAATGGAATCCACAACCTGTTCCCGTTTTGTTTTTTGCGCCGTCCGTGTACACATGATAGGATGGTGTTAGACTCTCCAGGGCACCGCTCTCGGTAGTCAGCTCGTACTTCTTATTTGTGGGGTGCGTCTTGGCTATCCTGTCGGTGCCTCTGTGTGATTCCGGGATTATTTTCGTCGCCATGTCTAAAATTCTACAGTGATTTGTGATGGACTGCGTGCCTTTCCATTGATCTGTAGATTTTATTCTTAGCGCAGACGCCATTGCTTCTTGCTGTATGTGTAGATGCAACGGTGTCAGGCCAAGGATTACATCCAAGGCAGCTGATGGTGTCGTTTTAGTGCTCCCGCTTATCAGAGAGCACGCCAGTCTCTGAGTTTGCTGTAGTTTAGTAATTGTGGTCACCAGGGTTGTTCGGGGCCACCATACAACGCTTCCATAAGTAAGAGCTGGTCTTACTATGACTGTATAGAGCCATCGACAAAGCTTCGGTTTGAGACCCCAGTCTTTGCCTACTGCTCTCGCACTCTGCATCAAAATGTTTGTGGCTTTTGTGGTGACGTGCTCAAGCTGCTTTGTCCATAAAAGTTTGCTATCGAGCCAAACGCCTAAGTATTTCACTTCCTTGGTTAGATCAAGTTTTTGTCCAAACAAGATAGGAAGTTTAAGATTTCCTATTTTTGTTTTGCGTGTAAATAGTACCATTTCGGTTTTTTGAGGGTTGACAGATAGACAGTGGCGTCCACACCATGCCTCTACTACCCGGAGTGCTCTCTGCATTTTTTCGCAGAGGGTGGACTCAAAGAGACCTGAGGTCATGATAGCCAGGTCATCTGCGTATCCTATTGTGACAATTCCTTCTTTATTTAAGAGCTCGATTAGTTCGTTAGCCACTACTACCCATAGCAGTGGTGACAGTACACCTCCTTGCGGACAGCCTTTTTTGACAAGGCAGCGTGTCCTATTAGAAGTCTCTATATGTGCAGCTCTATTTGAGAGCATGTTTGTAATCCACATATTAATCTTGCTGTCCACGCCCTGCTTTGCCAGCCCGGTCTCGATGCTGGAAAACGTTGTTTTATCAAAAGCACCCTCAATGTCAATGAAAGTGACAAGGCAGGATTGTTTGTTTTCCATTGCGGATTCAATCTTATGAACCACATGGTGAAGTGCAGTCTCTGTAGATTTACCTGCTTGATAGGCATGCTGATTTTTGTGGACGGGATTATTCACCAGTGGTCCACTTATTATGTATTTGTCACAAAGTCTCTCCAGTGTTTTTAGGAGAAAGAAGCTCAGGCTTATAGGCCTGTAGGACTTCGGATTTGTGTAGTCTGATTTGCCAGGTTTAGGTAAAAAGACTACTTTAACTTCCCTCCACGGTTTGGGTATGTACTTCCATGCTAGACATGCCCTGAAAAGCGCCAAAAGGTTTTCTTTTATCATATGCAGGCTCCACTGAAGTAGTGCTGGAAAAATTTCATCAATCCCTGCAGCTTTGTATGGCTGGAATGTACTTACTGCCCATAGAAGATTTTCTTCCGTTACTATGGTATTTGCAAAAACCCAGTCTTCATTACCAGGCTCGTGCATTGCTTCCATTTCCCAGTCGCTCTCAGTCTATTAACCATAACATATTAAACATTTAAGGTTAATTAGAATTAATCTAGATAATTAACAATTCGATAGAAATTAAAATAAATGAATATATAAATTATTTACTAGTTTACTTGCACATAATACCATTACTTTGCCATTAAAACTTTTGGCTAAGACTATTAAGAATAGAATTTACTCCTATGCAGGTACAAGAATGGAGTATATAAACTTATATACCTATATCTGACCAAGGCTTTCATTCACTGTCGTTAAATCAAATATACAAGGTGACCTTACTATAGACAACTAGGTGAATAAACTGGTTTGGCCAGTAATCATTTGGGCTTCATTTATCTAGGCAATAATCCGTTTGCTTGGGAGCTAATTGATAGTGTATCATGGACCGTTATTCGTGTAGGTACCATCGCAGTAAGTCTGGTTCACCAAACAGGTGTGGTAGGACCGGTGAACATTCTTGGCCGTGCCTACTTAACTGCTTCGCTGTCAGACCTACATAAACAAGATTAGACCGTTGAAGGTATTTTATCGTGAAATATTGATGCAATAACGGCACCTTATGTCTCTAAGAATGTATAAGTACATATGGAAACATGCCCGTAAACAAGTAAGTAGTCACTAAAACCAGAGATAAACAAACGTTTTTCTACTTGGAAATATGTTCCAAAGGGATCGGCTAAAACGTTTTTGTAGAATGCTTTGATACTGCCTAAAGGATAGTATTATTTAAGACTGTGCTATTAACATTTGACAAATGCAACCCTAACTTCTGCCACGGTAGGTAATGTGCTTGTTCCATACAATAAGTGATAAAGTTTACGGAATGCAGAGGCGTTACCGGGAGCTGGGGGTGCCGGGATTTTTTTATGTTCGAGTTATTATGCATCCTGTATATGAACTATTAACATATAAAATACTAATTGACCCACCAGCGGCTTCGGTCGCTTGGTCTGTGTAGCGGTCAGAGAATTAATATTTGAATTTCAATAATTATTACATTTATGAACCGATTGACGTGACACAAACTCGAAATGTTAAGTGAAGCCTATAACAATATATTAGTGAAAACCACATCTAAATCGGATAAGCCGTTTTTGAGATTAGCGTGCACAAACGCACTGACAAACAGAGAAAAAATCTTATTATATCTTTGTTTTTCGTTCTATTTTCGTTTATAAAAGTCTCAATAATATTTTTTCTCATATATCTTCCATGTACAGACAGCGGTCTGTCACATTTTTATTATATGTACCTATAGAAGATAGATTGATAAAGAGCAAACGAGCGGAAGTGACACGGACCGGGAGCGAGGCGGAGCGAGACGGCCCGTGGACGCAGGGGCTGTATTCCAGTGAAGTGACTACACCAAACGCGACACGATCAATCCAATACCCTACCTATATCGCGTAGTTAATTGTCTTTATGTATTCAGACTAGCTGCAACCTTGCAAGACCAGTTTTCAGCTCCTACATTTGAACTTTAATAACACGTAACTACATATTATTTTATATTATAAAGAGGGAAGATTTATTTGTTTGTTTGTTTGAATAGGCTCCGAAACTACTGGTCCGATTAAGTTTAATTGATAAGGTTTATCCGATAATGGACTGGTACTTTAGTAGTCAAGAAGGCTTCCGAACCTGAAAATGCATCCAGACGAAGCTGAAACAATGTCGATCATGATATCGACAACGTGTAACTCTCACGTTTATTCCGATTTATTAATAGGTACAAAATACTTAATAGTGATTAAATAATTATTTCATATTTCCCTATTCTTACTAAACATAAGTCTCAAGCTAAACACTATAGGCATTACCAATGACAAGTCGGATGAAAAATTACCCCTTATTATGTAAATAACGTCTCTATTGGCATTGCCAGAACGCTTCCAAGTGGATAAAGTTTCCGAAGCGGTGATCAATTACGTTGATACAACGTTTAGATAAGTACCTGCCTAACATTCAATACAGATTGAAAATGATAGAGATTCTTACAAGTTACAAGTAAATTTTATGACTGATCCGTCGACCTCATGGCGATCCGTTCTGCGCTATCGTCCTTTAGTTTTGTAATTGGTTTTATAACACGAAGCTATGGCTATTTTAAAAGGCAACTTTCATCAATTAAAAATAAATGGGATCACCTCGAGACTTTGATTGATTCATTTCTAGTTTAGTTTTAATTTTACTGCATTAAAATACATAGTTTTTGAAGTGACTTTTTTAGGCGCGTTCAGAACTATTTGGATGAAGAAAAATCAAGGAACTCGTCATCGTTATCGTCACCGTCACCGAACGCTTTAACATAGATAATGTAGTTTTGAAGTGAAAACTTCTTTAGACGCGATAATGGATTCTATTCTATCTTCTACGTATTGTTGTTGATTGTGCATATATAAACTTTTTGGGTGAAGAAAAATTATGGAACTCGCGTCAGCACCGTCACTGAACGCTATTTCATAGATATATTTTTTGAATTTGCCCTATTTACATAGGTCCAGCAGGGCTATTATGTACCTCAGTTGCTAACAAATGTGGATTGAAATCTTAAAAAATGGCGGCTTTATGTCAGTTTTAATAACTCCAGTAAGCAAAAATGTTAGTAAGTTGATGACTGAAGCTGACAAAAGTGACATAGAGCCGCCATTTTTTAAGATTTCAATCAACATTTGTTAGCAACTGAGAAACATAATAGCCCTGCAGAAGGATAGTTTCCATACAAATGACATTTAAAAGTGAAGCAATAAATATTTTTTGGGGTTGGCCATCCTGCCAGATCTGATAATATTAGGTACTTACAAAACAAATTTCAAGGTTCCATCTTGCCATAGGAATACTTTTACCCGAATTATCGGGTAATAAAAATATGAACGGATTGAATGATGGAAATTCTATTTGGGTTTCCAACCATATTTTCGAATTTAATGTTATTAAAGTGTTGTGTGGCGCATTAAAACAGGTAAGCAACATTAACATTGCATAGCTGGTATGGTAGCTCCCGTATCATCGCGTTAATGCGAAATCTCGTAATTTGTGTTGGTATGTCTGTGTGCTTGTTATTCCTTCACGCTGGAGGGATTTGCACATTTTGCACTCGTGCTTCATTTTTCATTACACGATCGTGGGGTATATAGTATTCTATTAAAACCACTTTATTAAGTACTAGCCGCACCCCGCGGTTACACCCCCATAGTGATGTATGAGGATGATGAAAAGTATCCTATGTGTTAATTCAGCGCCTCATCTACCTTCATACAGAATTTCATACGAAGTACCACAAAGTTCAATCTTAGTTCTGTTTTGTATTTGACTTGATCTTGTCAGCTCATTGATAAACTGAGTGGATAAAAGTTTGTTTTATTACCATTTGCAAACAAACTTTGATCCCAGTTTTGGTATCTTCCCAATCCAAAGTCTAATAATATCCAATTTAGAGTCGAAAATCTAAAACTAAATTATAAAAAGTGGCTAGATGTTTTAAAGCTATCCGATTAGAAAAAAAAGATATGATATTTAATTAAACAGACAATACACTATTACAGTATCTACTGAATATGATGAAAGTTTAAACTATGATTTATTAAAACTTTAGCCGTTTTAGATAATAATCCGAAAAATGTCTGTTTATCATGCCTAGGTGAAAATAAAAAACGAGCCGTACCAAACAAAAGGTTAGCCAAAGTTTGAAAATAAAGACGGCAATCTAATATATTATTATTAATGTGCAATAAATTGTCTATAAGAGTTACCAATCTACATTATACCTACCTTGTTCTTAAAGAAACTTGTTTTTTTTTTCTATATAAGTACAATTTGAAAAATTTAATACCGACTTCCATTCTATTCAGTTATTGGAGTGTAACTCAATACCTACTAGATCAAAATTTTAATGGAAAACTACACGGGCAAGACCAGCTTTCAAACAAAAAAATATTTTTTAGAATCAGTTCACCCTATCGAAAGTTATGAGGTAACAAACATAAAAAAATTCAGTCGAATTGAGCACCTCCTCCTTTCTGGAAGTTGATAGAAAATAGCACAAGTATTTGTTTATTGATATGATCCAACGTGTACTATCTATAAATGGAAAACTAAATAACATCAATCGGGAAATTAAACTAGTCGAGACGAGTGGTAACACTAATTCTGATTTGCTTAAATTAGAAAAATCTCTTGAAAACACTTAAAAAGAATTGTTGGTGACTACTTATGTGTGAAGGGAGATCGGGGTTTCCTTTATTTTACATATCCTCTATTTTTTACGCAATCTAATCGCACAAAACGGTATTTTTTATTTTTTATGATACTCTGTATCCACCAGTATACTACACCAGTACTTGAGGGTAGCATAGCCAGGCGGACACCCGTAGTGCTCTACCAACATGCTATGGATTTCACGATATTTTCTCACTGAAAGATCAAGCCCTCGGTGGGAATCGATCCTGTGACCGTCTAATTGACGGCCGAACCTGTTATCCCCGAGTCTGGTTCATTTCAGGTCTCGACAGTATTGTACTTATATTTCAGGGATTTAATGTTTTTCATTACTTATTGCGAGGCGATTTATAATTTTATTTCGATTAATAATCACTTTTATTTTAGTGTTTATTAAAATGAAGTTATTCATTACAGTCTTCTTGGGTAATTTTGACAGGGTTAGATTACTGCAACAAACGTAATTAATGTTGGATATTATTTGGAAATACAACCCTAAGGAATTATGTGTTCTTGTTACATGAGTAATGTATTATGATGAGGGTTTTTAAAGATTATATCTAGAATTTAAGAAAAAAGCATATTTAGACAGACGTGTCAAAGTTACACCCCCGAACTGGGTAACATTGACACTCAATTACAATTACCATAATAACCCGTTTTATGTTTATTTTGCATTGTCTGGGTATCTTTAGCAGTTGAAATCACACAAAAGTTGTACAATCGCTAGAAACCGGTTACAATCGAAAATGACAGATCAGTAGGTTTGACATATAACTTTTTTACTCTGCTTTTTTATCACGCATGGCGTATACGAAGGTAGTAGGTAATCATAATTTTATAACAGTCAATGGTAGCTGTGAATATAACCATCGCAATAAATTGTAGATTCACCTAACAAACTTACCCTGAATGTCAAAGTTACCCAATGTACCTACCATATTTACGTACTGAAATAAAAAAAGAGGTTTCTCATTTCGATCGTATATATTTATTTATTTGTATTTGTGTTCGCGGATAACTTCGTTTTATGAACTGATTTTGCCGATTCTTTTTTTGTTGGGTAGTGTAGGTATACTTGACTGAGGATACCGAAGTGGACCCATTTAAATATCATCAAATTCGGTCCAGCAGTTTTTGAGTTACACTTTAATAATTGAAAAGTGTTTCGTCTATTTTAATGAGTTGATGATATCATCATTGACGGTGAATGGCAATCGAAAAAAGAGTGAAGAAATTTTTTACCAAAAAATGGAACCGACTTCTTTAAAAAAACTTCTTCTTCTAAAAAATATTTGCGATGTAGTTAGATATACTTACCTGCCATATCACGTTACTTACCCAGCCGACCTACGATACATCTTATACTTAACTTTTGAATGTGACTGTGTAGACATATAAGATCATAATCAGCCCATTTCGTTCCCACTGCTGGGACTCGAGCCTTCCTCTCAGAGAGAGGATTTGGCCATAACCCACCAAGCGGGTCCAGTGCGGCTTGGTGGATAGGTTATTGGCCAACCCATGTAGAAGTTTTCAGGCCGCCCGAAGGCCTTCGACATAACCTAACAACTGTTGTTCTAAGATAAACAACCGGGACCGACGGCTTAACGTGCCCTCCAAAGCACGGAAGCGCTCAGTTGAATAATGGCCACTAGCGGTCACCCATCCAAGTCGATCGAGAAGATCGCCAAGTCCTCCGCTCCGCTACGACCCCTGTGTACATATAGGTACCTATAGACATGTACGAGTTTATGATACAAATTGCGATGAATAACTTGCGTATGTGTGCGAGACACGCATGTTTGATTTTCAACTAAACATCCGGAGAAGATGCGATAATTAGGTTTGCTATACACTCGAGTAGGCATTTCAATTCTCAATCGAGATCCTCAGGTGTACGAACAGCTTGAGCACATTTGCGTGCGTGTCAGTAATTTACATACACGCGCAATTTTCATAACTTAGAGCGGCTTGTCGGTCATTACAAGCAATTTTGAGACTTGATTGATTGCTCTTTACGTTCACAGTGTCTGAATTGTTACACAGCATTCTCAATTTATATACAACTGACTAATGCCCACTTAGATTACGTTATAGGCACACCCTGAACTTTTTATTTTTTGCCCGAGTAGAACTTGGGCCGAGTGGGTGCTGAGCCGAAAAGAAAAACGTTCGTTCGTCAGCAGCTATTGCGTCGTTAGATTTTTTTATATACTTGTATATATATCCTTTTGTTTAGTAGGTATAAATCTTAACTTTATAGTATTATTCTTATATATAGATAGTAGATTATATTTGGTAGATAAAATCTTCAAGTTATCTTTTATAAAATATCATAGACTTAAACTGTAAGACACAGTCATACTATTCAGACGACTATTTTTACATACTTCATAACTCTTATACTGGTAGAGGAGAATGGAGAAATAATATATTAAAATATTGTGGTCCATTATTTTCGATACCAAACAAGCAAAATCATGAACTAAAACCAGTTAAAATACCTAGTTTTCCACCGACTTCCAAAAAAAGGCGGAGATACTCAATTCGACCGTTTTTTTATTTTTTTTATTTTTGTTACCTCATAACTTTCGACTGGGTGAACCGATTCTCAAAATTCTTTTTGTGTGTGAAAGCTGGTGCATCCCGTGTGGTCCCATTTAAATTTCATTAAATGTGGTTCAGTAGTTTTTGAGATACAGTTCAATAATTGAATAGAATGGAAGTCGGTATAAAATTTTTCAAATTGTACTTGTTTGTGTAAACTGTTTCACATACTGTTTATGTAGTATAATTGTTTGGTACCAATATAAACAAAAATACCACTCAGTAATGTCTGCAATATACAATAACCAATATCCAAACGGGAAGATCTACTTGTGTGAATATTGTAAAATTTTATATATAACATTGCAATTTTACAGAAAAAAATACACTTTCTCGACCGAGATTTCTCTTTAAAATTGCAATGTTTAGTTTCGTTAAGCAGACGTTGTTGCTTTAAAATCATATAAGTATGTAATAAAAATGAGAAAGGGTTGCGACAGAATTAATGTGTCTATAAACTCTTCTTTTGGTTGTATGATGCTTGTCAAGCTTTTCAATAGATGTCGCTTCGTCCCCAATGATTAAAGTATGATTCTGTCTTAGATCGTGGAGTAGAACATAGGGTACTTTTCATTATCATAATTCCTTATCACGTGGGTGAAACCGTGAGACGCAGTTGGTTTGTAAATATTTTTAACCATCTTCTTCTTTCCAGGGTCCCCGTGGACGGTCGAAGTGATGGCAGGGCCGGCCGGGGGAGGTGGCGGGGAGCCCACCAGGCTGATACCCGCACGCGTCCCGGCCGCCTTCGAGATCTCCACCTCGCCTGGCACTAACACCTTCAGTAAGAATGAGGTAACTAGCTGCTTCCAATGTTCTTGACATCGAATTAGAGGTCTAAGTTTTTAAGGGGTATATTCCGTCACACCATCGCATATACTGTGTTTTGGTTTCAAGGTTGCAGTGGGACCAAATTGAGTTAGTGCGAGTCGGCCTCCTGGTCAATAGCAGCTATCAATACTATAAAAACAGCAGTTTCTACTACAAACAAGAAAATATGTGTTAGTATGTGCGTAACCACACACCAATGAAAAGTCTAATACCTAGAAGTGTTTGGAACTTACACGATACCTACTTTTTAACTCAGGAAAAAATTCAATAGGCTACGGGCTAGTAGTTTTAAAATAAGCATGTCCACTGTATCGAGGACTATTTTATGATTGTGCAGCACTATCGGTCACTACCGTGTACAATCTGTAGAGCTTGTTAATCAACTTTACCCGGAAAACAGAAAACACTGGGTTGAGTCAGCGTTTTATCGCTGATATATTTTCATTGCCCCATACTCGTATACCATAAAAACACATCAAAACATTTCTGGCATGACTTGCCGAGTTATGCCTACGATGATAAAAGTTCATGGCTCTCTGAGATGTTTACTTGGTATTTCAAAAGAAAGAAAACTCTTTCTTAATAAGTTCAGTTTTTAAACAAAATCTGAACTTATTTCGATATGTGTTATAAAAAGTATAATTGAATGTGCCATTCAAGAATTTAAATAAAACTAGCCGTTTCAGTGGTGAGTGTTAATAAACATACTAAGAAACAGACTTTACATGTTAAGTACTTCTGATTTTGTAGTATTACTAGCTGATATCTGCGACTTCTTAAGCTTGGAATAAAGTTATGAATCTACTGAAAACTACCTTTTGAATCTGGATAAATACGATGCTTAATGTAGATATAGGTATTAATCCTAGGTAGGTAATAAGCCATCTTAATTAATAATTTCATCAACTTGCAGAAACTCACTTGGACCGCCGGTTTTTAGTAAAATTTACTAAAAACTTTTAATATTAACGTTTTACAGCTAAAGATGTGTGAAACAAGTTTAGAGACTTATTGTCTATCTATACAAACCTACCATTGGTTTTAAGACAGTACTGACCAGCACATTTGTATATATGTATATTTAATAAAAAACAAATACCTAGTTTGAATATTCGAGTCCAAATATGTTAAGTCGTTTCAGCGGAAACATCATTAATATTTATTAATTAATTATTTGCGGATGCGGATTAATATTATAATTATTATTTCCTAATAGTGAGATAAGTATAGAGATAAGGTTTTTTGGATTATTCGATTTCGATGATTTTTTACTGTTGGATTTGATTCCCAGTTGATTCTATCGACTGTACAAATTGTCTGAGATAAGTAAATTCAATAATTAAAACGCTTGTATGTATAATCAACATTTTGTAATATCGTTAAAATGTCCAGAGTAGGAAGGTCTAGCTCATTGTAGGTATTTCAAACTTTCTAAAGTATACGTTTATTACGTATTTATTATATGTGTTACAATTGATTTTTATGCCCTATATGTATACCTTTATTATGCTTGTTTTTATTTCTAGAGATTCTACATGCTTTTAATGAAATACAATCGAGCTTAGAATGATGTAATACCTACATTTACGTGTAGTCCAACTTTGTGTGGTAATAGTTTCGAGCCGTTCCTGTACATTAATTTCAATAAAAATATAAAGATAATAGAATTGGATAAAATTAATAATAGCTAAAATGTCTTAGGTATAATACAAGAGTAATGTGCGATAATAGCTCTTCGGGTATTTCTATTACTTGCACTTTTGCCGCCCGAGTGAGGCTTGAGATGAACCAGAGTATTTATCCAACCACAAACTATCTATATGCTAAGTGTGCAAGACTCCAAAAGTCGTCCGCCGGTAGACAAATATATTCCTAAACTCTCTCTTGAATCTTGACTCACGTTTTCTTAATATTCTGTCTATTCTGTCTTCCATAGCGGTAATCTATCTATTTTAAGTATTCAGTTTTAGTATCTGAATATAAAGAATATCAACATCACAGTGGCGCTGAACTTGAGGCATTTTCAGTCAAAGAAAGCATCAAACCAGTTGCAAAACAAATTGTACAGTTGTTTCCCTCAATAGTAGATCATCATTGTACTTATCATCATTGATGGTATATGAAATGAAATGAAATAGTTTATTCTGTATTGGCCTACGGGGGCACCTACAGATTGTCATATTACATTTATTATTTCTTAAATCGACAAATCGGAACGCAACCTCGACTGAGAACATCCGGCAAGAAACTCAGCGGGCCTGGCTTTAATTTTTTTGTATCGCCAATTTCTTAATGTATATAACAAATGTTCGTTTATTTTTAGCTCCAGTGTGTTGCCTTACAAAAGAGAACATAATAATGGTATCAGTAGGGCAAGACACTCTACACTTTGACATAGTAATACAAGAGTAGATAGTGATCAGTCCCAAGCTGTTTTATCCTCCAAGTAATCCGAAATTTTGTAATAACTTTTTTGAGAGAGTTTAGTTTTATTAGTAATTTTAAACTTATTAATAGGCAAATCACGGATAACATTGGGAAGTTTATTATAGAATCGTATGTACATGTTTTTGTTTATTAACTTTTAACGAATAATGTGTACAGGTCGGCGTGACAGTCACAGCACCGTCAAGAAGGCCGGTAACCGCGCGAGTGCTCGATGTGGAGGAGAGACCTGGCGCTTACCGCATTGAATTCACACCGGAAGAAGTCGGTACACATCTGATCGACGTAAGTTACATAGTACATTGTATACTTAAAATAGCGCCCAAACCAGCTTGTTTGAAACAAGCAAATAAACTGGCATTGCTAGGCTTTTTGTTTGCATAACGTGCTCGCGAATAATAATTTTTATTCGTCCCCAGTAGATGGACCACCAGATATAATGTGCACAAGAGATATCACGATTTGTATTGAAACCAAGCCACCAAGCCGTCTTCCCAATGAATTTAATTACGTGATCTTTCATATAGTGCGTTCGAATGGGCCCTTCGTGAGTGTTTTTAGAGAAAATAACGCTAAAAACGCTCACAAGGAGCGTTGGAATTGGGAATCGGTGGGTGAAAATGTCGTTCATGTCTCTTTTTGTTCAACGTTCGGAAAGCTAAAAAAGAGGAATTTTTGCCACCTTTTTGAAATTTTTGACCCACGTCCGGAGCATGGTTGTTTGTGATCGTTTTTTGACAGCAATGTATTTGCCAGCATAAACATGCGATTTTGAGCGTTCGAATAGGGTGTGGGCAAAAGTGGCAAAAATAGCGTTTTTGAGCTTGACGAACGCTATAGCAAAAGAGCCATCAATGACAACGCTACCAATGCCCTCATGAGCTAAACGAACGCACTTATAATATAATTTTAAAATAACTTACTGTGATCGGAAATATGTCCTTGCCTATGGGGGTTCGAATATTTTTGGGTTATATCAGTTACTTATCGCGCAATTTAGTTTTCGCGGCCGTCTCGCTGCAACACAGACGCACGCGGACTGTAAGTAGCTGTTCATTCTTGCATTGGAAGAGAAAGGTTTATGTTTAACAGTGGAGATCTTCCAGATAACAATTATTAAAGTCCACGCGAAGATAACCTGAACAAAATTACGAACATCTGTTGTTATACCTGTTAGATGGAGACAAGGGTATAAAAATATTTACAGATTTTTCTATTTCCTGTGTTATGAAAATTCTGCACGCGTTCTTTTAGCGGAAGTCGTTTCGTTATTGTAGAGATCTTGTATGATAAGTGTACGAAGATCTGTTCTACGAGCTATAACCCGACTATTATTGTCTATTTCTACTCAAAAATGATAACTTTGTTAATACCATGATCTGTGGTTGATATAATTATGACCTGACATTAAATAGGCAATAAATCGTATCGTAAGTATAAAAATTACGTTTCTTTTTAAAATGACTTTTTTTGAAGGAAGTAGACGTTTATTTATTTCGCTATTGCAAACTAGGTAGATGATGTTCCCCTTTGTCACGTAATATGACTGTCAGAGTAGTAGACTATATATACCTCCTAAATGGATATAGCAATATCTTACCCTACGATTGTCTAATTAGACGCAAAGAAGCGTAGGTACCTAACCTACTATTAGATTTAGGGTGTTAAAATTGTATAGAATCATCATTGTTCAAATCATAAAGTCTTTGGTTGCGTGGGATTAAAAAATCGCTTAAGATGAAGACACCGTTATACCAAAGGTTACCATTTCTTTACTTTGCAAATTTTGAGACAATAAAAATCCCTATTTACTATAAAAAGAAAGCAAATTAAGGCGTACTAAAACTATAAGAGTGGCCTACTTTACATAGGTAGTTACGTCGAAATAAAATCATTTTATTGGAGATGTGAACCTTACTAAACTTACTACTTTGTTGCTATTTCCCACTCACGAGTACATTGGCGAACGCTAAATTGTAAAAGATCATGGGTACGTATGAATTTTCTCGCTTTATAGCAATTTCCAAATGGTAAATTGGATGAAAATAGAAATGTAGTTTGTTTTATAACTATATACTATACGTGTATATTTTCACCATAAAACTGATAGTTATATTAAACTTTGTATTTCAAGAACTAGACGCAATAATAGTAATTAATTTATTGGAGTAGGTCTCAACTGTCAATAGCAAAAGGCTCGTATCCAATTAGTAACAATGTATCAAACCTCAACCGAAGAGATTTGTACAACCATCTATTCGTGATATTCGTAAACCAAAGAGAGAGTTCTAATTGTGGATTTTTGGATTTATCCATTTCTATAGTTCTTATTTTTTTGTTCTTATTAAGTTTTCATAAAAAAATTGTGAGATTCTAAATTTAAATCACATTTGATTTGTGGGTGACCCTAAGGATTATAATTGTATACCTAATAATGATTTATTTTCGTTTTCGGTTGCATGACACCTTAAGACCTTAAAGTATTGTCGTCCATATGGTGTGAAAAGTGCATTGTCATCGTGAAAAGTACTTTGACACCCAATCATCATCATCATCATTATCAGCCGGAAGACGTCCACTGCTGAACATAGGCCTCCCCCATAGAACGCCACTTGGACCGGCTACTCGCTTCCTGCATCCAGCGATTCCCCGCGGTTTTTATGAGGTCGTCGGTCCACCTAGCGGGGGGGCGGCCTAAACTACGCCTTCCGGTGCGTGGTCGCCACTCGAGAACTTTTCTTCCCCATCGGTTATCAGTTCTGCGAGCGATGTGGCCTGCCCATTGCCACTTCAACTTGCTAATTTTGAGAGCTATGTCGGTGACCTTAGTTCTCCTACGGATCTCCTCATTTCGGATCTTATCACGCAGGGAAACCCCAAGCATAGCCCTCTCCATTGCTCGTTGAGCGACTTCAAGCTTGTTAATGAGGCCCACAGTAAGGGACCACGTCTCAGTGCCATAAGTCATCACTGGCAACACACACTGGTTGAAAACCTTGGTTTTCAGGCTCTGAGGTATTGGGGACGAAAAGATGGATCGAAGCTTCCCGAACGCTGCCCATCCGAGCTGGACTCTTCACCCAATAATTTAATGAAATTTGTTTTACCTAACAGCGTCATTACTAACAGCTAAGTATGTGTGCTAAGCGAGACGACATCGACGCGGGCGTCCCGCCCGAACACTCCTTGAAACAGGCAACCGGTAGCTCTACCATGAGTTTACAACATTGACATTAATCGATGCTTGGTGTCGACTGTCGCGAAATAATGTATGAAAAAATTAACAGTGCCACCTTGCGGTCAATTGTAGAACTAAACTTGATAGCGAGTACGCCAATCACAAGCAATAAGTAGGCAAGATCGAGTATCGACTATAGATGACATTTATGTTGCCAACTCATGGTAGAGCTACTGATGTGGTCGAAACTTTAATCTGATATATCCGACAATTATTACATAAGTAAGTAGGTAATCCCGTATATTTTAGTAAGTAGTTAAAACCACGTGTTTTTTTTAACAAACAGGCTTCAATCACTTTATTTGTTACATAGCCAAGCATGAACTTTAAAATTTGGGACTCATTCAACAGTATTCAGACCAACTTAAATGTCAGAGCTATTAAACAATTCTAAACCATAACAATGCCTTTATATTGCATACCTAATGTAAAAGTAGAACTTCCTACGCATCGCGAGATTATAAATGTCAGATCGGAAAATACATCGACCTTCACCTTTGGCCCTTATTATCGAGGTGTACCCAGATTAATGTCATGAATCATGACCTACCTGAACTAGTCAAACTACTACTACTCTTAATGTACCTACTCTGGACAGCAAGACTATGCTGCAAGTGACGGGAAAGCTACGTCATTCATTTGATGCAAAGCCCCCATCTAAGCGCTAGACATAATTAGCACATTCTGTTCCCACTGCTGGGGCTCGAGCTTTCTTCTCAGAGAGAGGAGTTGGGACATAATCCACCACGCATGCCCAGTGCGGCTTGGTGAATAGGCTAGTGGCGAAGCCATGTCGAAGTTTTCGGGCCACCCGAAGGCCTTCAACATAGCCTAACGACTGTTGTCCTAAGACAAACAACCGAGACCGACGGCTTAACGTGCCCTCCGAAGCATAGAAGCGCACAGTTGAATAATGCCACTAGCGGTCACCCATCATTCCATCACTCCTGACTCAAGCAAGCGTAGTTAACTTCTTGGTCCGATAAGATCGCCAAGTCAAGTCAAGTTTCGAGACATAGTTACTTAATCTCAATCGTCCAGTAATTTCACTTAGATACTAATTCTAGTATATAAATTTACAATGCCCTTTCTAACCGAATCACATTTCCTAATGTGTAGTACATATATCTACATTACTTCTTGCATAAAGACATAATATCTGGCAGTGTTAACAGTCACACATTTTTTCGCCAAGACTGACTTCCAGAAGAGTTCTACGAACTTATAGAGTACTTATGCTGTTGTTTAATCAAGTTTAATGTACTTATAACCCGTTAAATAGTTAGGTACTTGTTGTTGTTTAATCACCGGACGCACTACTACGAAACCTAGAAGGAATCAGGGGCGCTATTCGCTATGACCATCCGTGCACGCAGTGCGCTACGATATCTTCACGGAACGGTAGTAAAATCGTAATATGTACTTCACAATCAATTCTTGAAGATTTTAACGATTTACGTGTTAAGGACCCGTGTACAAATATAATAGGTATAGGTAAAACAATTAAACTCTTTTAAATATTGGTGACGTCAACATAAACAATTGAATAACGCACTGCGCTTCGGTGTTCAAACTATCAGTTATTTGTGAAAGACTTCCATGTTTATAAAGGAGTCTTTATTTTCTGTGCTTATAATTTTTAGTACTGAATACCAAAACAATATGAATCTCCAAATGAATTTCCTCTTTTGGTGTTTTACATAGATATTATATCGTATAAGCTCAACAAGGATGATAAGAACGAGAAATGTCGACACTTAAGCAACTAACAAAGCACCCACAAATATGTGAAAGTCTTGATCCGGGAAACCCCACATTCGTAAAGGTCAAGGTCACGCACCACGTTTTTCTTCATTATATATACCCATATCACAGAATACACAACAGTATTACGTGATGCCCATATCGAGCTTTCGTATAATTTTATCGTTGTGTAGGCAGATAGGTATGTCATTCGCCCCAGTACTTTCGGCATATCGTTAAAACAACTACGCATCTACCTGCCAACTTGTTTCTCCGAGGTTAAATTGAGTTAATTTAAGAACAGTTTATCCGGGTACTATGGTCCTCATATTTCTAGATAAGGCAGTATCTCGGCCAGTTCTTTTCTACCTATCTACCTACTGTTTATCTTGCAAAAACACATATAATTACCTATTTGTATGGAAGGGAATGTCGAAGGGAAATTTCTATTTCTACCATTAGTTAATACTAGCTGCAATCCGCGGTTTCACCCGCGTGGGGTTGGATGATGATGATGATTAAAAGTATCCTATGTGTCAATCCAAACCCTCATCTACCTCCATACCAACTTTCATCAAAATTGGCCTAGCCGTTTGCACAACACATCCATACATCCATCCATCCATCTAAACAAATTTTACACATTTATAATATTAGTAGGGTTATGTGCTCTAGTAGGGTAACCCGTCGATAGACAGGTAATCAATTCTTAGATAACGTCGCGATTAGGTGTCATCAGCATCATCATCTCAGCCGTAGGACGTCCAGTGCTGAACATACGCCTCCCCTACAAATTTCCAAAAGGACCGGTTGGAAGCAGCCTGCCATCCAACTGTAACGACCTTTATCAGGTCGTCAGTCCACCTTGTTGGTGGACGACCTGCGCTGGGGTCCATGGTCTCCGCTCCAGAACCTTCCGGTCCCATCGGTTATCTGTTCTGCGTGCTATGTGGCCTGCACACTGCCACTTCAACTGGCTTATCTTCTGGGCTATGACGGTGACTTTACTTTGTCTACGGATCTCCTTATTTCTGATTCGATCACGTAGATAAACCCCGAGCATATACCCCCTCTCCCATAGCTCGTTGTGCGACTTTGAGCTTGCTAATGAGGCCCATAATAAATGACCATGTTTCAGTGCCTTAAAAAATGTCATCACTGGTAACACACGTTGGTCAAAGATTCTTGTCTTGATTAGGTACGCACAAAGGAAACCTCCGCCAAGCCGCACTGGGCCCGCGTGGTGGATTAGGGCCCCACTCCTCTCTCTGAGAGGAAGGCTCGAGTCCCAGCAATGGGAAGATGGGAACTTTATGGGCTGATTATGTTATGTTACGTTATGTTATGATATATATATAAATGAAACCTTATACCTGTCTCCGTTTTAAGAAGATGTGCGATTATGTTATGTTTACGTACCTACCTAATTACTTTATCTCAAACTACAGACTTAATAAAGGCTGTACTTAACATGAATTTTCAATTTAACTTTTCTAATGCGTCAGTAATCTCGAAATTAGAGATGAGAGATGCACTCGTAAATTTCGGTTCGTTTGGTTATCATAACATTTCTGCCTATCGTCCTAAAAACCAATTACCTACATAAGTATTACCTATACCGATAATTATGTACACATAAAGGGTTACAGCTATTAACACGAATGCCACTAAACTCACGTTTACCAAACTTTCTTCAACAGGTGTCAATCGCCGAAGATAAGCTGCCAGCTTGTCCACTGGTGGCGAAAGTCTACGATGCGAGCCTTATCAAGGTTACTGATGTGGGTTCTGCGGTGGTTGGACAGCAATGCCAATTTAAAGGTAGGAAACACTTAGAATATATAAGCCAAAAGATGTAATCTATTTTGTAAGTAATTAGCATAAGTTTTTGTTTCCTAATAAACGTTATTGTATTATTGTATTGTAATATAAGCAAGCCATAGAGCGCGCTTTAATAAGTATGAACCGTAAGAACAAGTACCTTATGAACAACATAGTCGCAAAACAATACGAGTAATATTGAGTCTGCGAGCAATATGTTATTCGTTTTTGTGATTTTAATGGTAAAATGTGCGGCGCCAAGATATAAAAACGATCCCCGGAAGCAAAATAAAAGGAAAAGTTACATCTAATATCATTTTATACGTAGTATCATCATCTAATAAAGCGCTGTACTATAGATAAGTATGTATCTATAAAACATTTGCTTACGGTCGGCACAATCGGACCGGAGCGATATGTGCGGTCTATAGGCAATTCCATAGCATTAACATGTGATTTTATTTCTCTAAAATTGCAACGTTTGTTCTCGCTAAGCAGGCGTTGGTGCTTTAAAAAGAGTTTTTTCTTGCTACGCAGGCCACAGTGCTTTAAGCAGAGTTTGTTCTCGCTACGTAGGCGTTGGTGCTTTAATCCGTCCGCATCAGGTTTACGCTGTAACAATAGATTTATGAATGAAGTGGAGGCTTGGTGATTCGGACAGATTAAACAGAGTTTGTTCTTGCTAAGCAGGCCATAATGCTTTAATCTGTCTGCATCAGGTTTACGCTATAACAAAAGATTTATGAATGAAGTGGAGGCTTGGTGATTCGGACAGATTAAACAGAGTTTGTTCTTGCTAAGCAGGCCATGGTGCTTTAATCTGTCTGCATCAGGTTTACGCTATAACAAAAGATTTATGAATGAAGTGGAGGCTTGGTGATTCGGACAGATTAAACAGAGTTTGTTCTCGCTAAGCAGGCGTCGGTGCTTTAAACAGAGTTTGTTTTCGCTAAGCAGGCGTTGGTGCTTTAAACAGAGTTTGTACTCGTTAAGCAGACGTTAGTGTTTATAAAAACTATTATATCTTCGAATAAGTAGCAATTACGAGGAAGGAAAGTATCTTTCTTTCATGATAAGGAAATGTTATGATTTAAAAACATGTACCTATGCCATTTTATAATTAGGTATTACTTTTTCGGCTAGAGCATCTTATTATGTTTATCTGAGTAACCCCTAATGTTTCGATCGTCAGGTATTTGCTACATATCTGACTTAGGTTATGGATTATTGTAACTATATATTTAGACTAGCTGACCCGCCAGCGGCTTCGCTCGCTTGGCCTCGCGGGATACGGCAATTACAGATTTTTAATTATCCCACGGGAACTCTTTAATTAACCGGGATAAAAAGTATCCTATATGTTGATCATGGATATAAGCTACCACCATACAAAATTTCATTTTAATCGATCCAGTCGTTTCGTCGTCGTCGAGATTAGCCCGTACAAACAAACAGACAAACATACAGAGAAACAAACAATTTGAACTTATTTGTCACTCTTTACATCCCCTGTCTTTTTTTTTCTTCACAAACGTTCACCCCTCCATTTCACCTATTGAATTACCTATCCAAATATAAATTTTCACAACTATAACTTCAAAAACAAAGGAGTTTCATACAAACGTTTTCACCCCTTTTGACCCCCTTAGGGGTATAATTTCGAAAAACCCATTCTTAGTACACTTCTACGCATCATGGACGATACACCCTCCAAATTTCAAGAACTTCAAAAACAAAGGAGTTTCATACAAACGTTTTCACCCCTTTTGACCCCCTTAGGGGTATAATTTCGAAAAACCCATTCTTAGTACACTTCTACGCATCATGGACGATACACTCTCCAAATTTCAAGTCTCTACGATCAGTGGTTTAGGCTGTGCTGATGTCCTGACTGACTGACAACTGTCAGTAGTATTTAAGTGAAATGTTAATCTATATATATAAAGATGTCCTGACTGTTGAGTCAGTCAGTCAGGACATCTTTATATATATAGATTAACATTTCACTTAAATACTACTGAATGACGTTATATCTTTGACTTTAAACCTGTGTGACATTGTATGACCAAAAAACGGTAGAGGTTGAATCTTATATATTTTTACCAACATGAACCTAACACCCGTTCCCGCCCGTGCGCGGCTCCAGTAGCTCTACTATGAGTTGGCAACATAAAATTAAATGTCATCTAATAATCGATACTCGATCACGCCTTCCTATTAAACTTGTGATTGGCGAACTCGCTGTCAATTTTAGTTCCACAATTGACTGCGAGGTGGCACTGTTCACTATTTCATAAATTTTTTTTCGGCAGTCGCTATCGAGCATCGATTGGTGTCAATGTTGTAAACTCATGGTAGACCTACTGGGAATCGGTTGGACTACTAACCCGATCTGCGTACGCGCACAAGATCCTCATGTGAGACCCTTGGCAGTGTCCACGTGGTCTCGAGTTGGGGCACTCTCAGAACAGACGAACACAAGTAATACAGAACTGTTACTGACAATATACTATTTTCGAAACTAAGATAGCCCAGGGGTAACAAGGATCGGGCGTCAATTAGACGGTCACGGGGTCGATTCCTACTTGGGGCTTAAGTTTTCGGTAAAGTGTTGTAATAAAATCGACAGCATTTTGCTAGATCACTTCTGGTGTCCGCCTGGTCAGCTACCCTCAAGTTTGAAAATCATTCATATGTGTGGAGAGCGAGCAATAACTTTAACAACTTATCTAAACGCGTGGATATTGATTTGTTTTGTACAAGCATAGCGTCCGCTAGGCGACTGATGAGCAGTAGGTCTACCATGAGTTTACAACATTGACAACAATGGATGCTCGATATCGACTGCCGCGAAAAAATGTATGAAAAAAAAGAACAGTGCCACCGCGCGGTCAATTGTAAAACTAAAATTGACAGCGAGTACGCCAATCACAAGCTTGATAGGTAGGCGAGATCGAGTTTCGACTATAGATGACATTTGTGTCGCTTAACTTCAAGCTCGGATAAATCCACTCTATCCTCTTGGAGGTATATAAAAAAAGTGATAGTAATATTAATTCGATGATTTAAAAGGTAGTTTTCTATTTATTATGGCAACAGTATTGAAGAAAACGATCCTATTCAGCAAATTCAGTATTATAACCTTTCATTTTTTTTTTAAATACAGTCATATCAAGATTCGATTTACCTTCATTTGATAAAATGAAATGCAATTTATCTATTTTTGAAAAACTCAGTATGGATTTGTAGAAGTATTGTATTAGCCCGCTTGCGAGCTTTACTTGGTGACACAATTTTAATGGAATTATTAATGGGAACTTTCTAAAATATAAAAAGAAACTATAAAAAGCGGGATTGTACGTTGCTACTGTGGCAGAGTTTCCGTCGACTGACGGCCATGTTGAAAAAACGCAATTCGCCGATTGGTTCTCGTATATTTAACTAAATTTGAAAAAACTGTCCTTTGGATCCTTCTGACTTTAATATAACCTTATGATTTTGACGGTTTATTTCTCAATGCGGATCTAAATGCGGATTTATACACAACTGATAAAGTTGTTTTAAAAGTAAGAGATTTGCTTACCCTTTTTTTGATACCAAAATCTTAAATATTCTCAGAATTGGATTTATCCGAGTTTGAAGTTAAGCGACACATTTATGTTGCCAACTTATGGTAGAGGTACAGAGTTTTTTGGCTAATATATATTTGTATTAGGTATCTAGGTACTACGCATTACGTTGTGGTATTTCATGTTCACAATTATTTAGTGATAATTTATGTAACATCTATCCGTTAGGACCAATAATTGGCATAATGTCTCTGTTATAATAATAGCTGTTGGTCTTCCAGTAAATAACCCCTCACCAGTCGATTGTCAATATAACAATTAAATTTCTATTGTGTCTGGGTCGTTCGACTGATGAAGTATTAAATAAGTAAATAAACACCTTACAGTGTGTTCCGGAAGCTGTAGCCTTAGCACGAATAACTGCGTAAGCGTAACGTAACGTGTAATTCACGTGAAACAATACAAACTGTCATGTATCTAGGACAACTGTGACACAGTATATTGTTAGGCCGAAGCGTGACGCGTTGGCGCTTACGATATGAAAACTTATTCGCAAATTGTTTGTGCTACGGCCTCTGTCCTCGAAAGCCAGGCGCTGTTCTAGTATTCTGGGCCAATGTGTTCCTTCTATATCGCATCATCAATGATCATCAACTGAGATAGTGGTCAAACAATAGTTATCAAGTTTTTTTGTGTGGCATGACATTAATCGCTACAATTTTAAACTAGCTACAGCTCCTACAAATTATGTCCTCGGATCCCTTGCATTTAACATAGCTATAAGTACACTTTCAAGCACAATGGTTGGATGTTATCGCTGGGAGCAATCTCTTCCTGACAATAGAGAGGTTTAGTAAATTGTGGGTAGATTGTCATCATTATTAATAACGCTTCGTATAACAACAGTTGCTAAGGTAGGATTACCCCTTTCTCATAAATGGGAACCATTGAGGCGCACTGCTGACTCGTTGATCATATCGAAATCTATAGATAGAGGTCAACTTCCGACAGGCTTCGAATCTGGAATAATAGCCTAATAGATAACAATACCTCCATAGACTCCTGACCAAGTTTTGACATGCGTTTATAAAATTGCTATAGTTTTGTGACGATTTATTTTATTTTTTATTTATTTTTTATGTATTTTGATTTAACGTATGCTTAATGAAATAAAATTTTACAATTTTAGAGATAAAAAATTACCATACGTAGTGATAGAAATACTACTTGTTACGAGTAAACGCAGTAGACGGGTTTAGATACCCTAAATGCCCATCACACACGATGAAGATACTATAAAATATATATTATCTTAGAACAGATTCGGACATATCGCTCACCATATACTTCAATGAGCAACCACACACGGTGAATATACTATACTGTCTTACCTTAGATTAGCTTAAAATGCTACCGATATTCGAAAGGCATGTTAAGATACTCTAAGACTACTGCAGATAATGAAGATTTCTTAAGATAGTGTGCCATACTGATCTTAAGATCAAATATAGAATGTTGACAAAACCGTTGCAGTAAATGGACGTCTGGTCTTCAGTTACCGAAACAAAAAAAAAATTTCACAACAAAAACTAATAAAGCTAAATAGTTAACCTATAATTGTATTCATTATCTTAGGTACCTATTTTGTTTCGATCCTGTAGGCATATTATTTGTAAATTAAAACGAACTAACGGCTAACTTACGCAAATAAACTTGGTCAAACAAAGGGAATCATCGAAAAATTGAGACATTACTATCTTCTCATGATGAAGTTTCATAAATTGATCTCTAGGATTTCTAAAATAAATATTAAATATATTTTCTGAAAGATCTTAGATAAAGATTAAATTCACCACGGTGTGTGCTATGTTTTATGTAATCTTCTACCCAGATTCTTCGTTTCTTACTTTTAGCTAATATGACGGTTATATCAAATTCACAGTCCCAAGCATCATTTGAGGAACTGTCTAACAGGTCTAGCAACAAAATACGCTTTATCGCAAAATCAAGAATATGAACACTCTATATATGTATTACAGTGTGAACGATCGACACGTGCAGCTCCCGAGACGGATTCTATCGGAATGTACGCTTGCGAATTATTATAGTATCTGCCCCGTGGGTGGTGGGTTAAGTTAAGTTCATAACATAACTTATACATTCGACGCCATAATATATTTTTATTATCTTAGCCGTGTTTGATGGGCTTAAATGTGGTTAAAATCAAGTACATAAAGGTATAGATTCGCTGCTCGTATTGGTGCTTCGGTACAGAATAAATAGTAGTATTTGACCTCGGTGCCCTAACCATAGATAAATACGGCACTAGCGGTCATGGTTCATATGTCACGCGGGAGCAAATCCCGTCCGAGGGTTTAATCCCTAAAATGCATAATTTAATTCAATAATTTCATTTAAACTACTAATTTCTATGCGCGACTTCATCTGCGTGAAATGAAGTTATCGCGATCTCTCGGGAACTACCCGTTAAATGGGATGAAAGGTAGTCTGTGTTAATCCTGGGTAAGAGCATAAGAATAATTATTCTTATGGTATGAGCTATCTGCATTCCAAATTTTCATTCCCTAAGAGGGTTTAAAAACACTCATATCTCGTACTAGGATTCCCTGTATCGCAGAGGCATGGACACTTACAAACATATCACATCCAACCAAACCAGAGAGCAAAAATGTCTGTTATTCACACAAATTATTGCCACAGCCAAGGACCTAGACCTAGTACCGCGCTTTAAAAGCAGGGCCTCCACTTCCACCAACTAAGCTAGTGGAGTTGTCAAATAGGGTTGACACCTGCCATGATTATATATTTACTTGCTTAAAAAATAAAAAAAGAGATATAAAGAGTTAATACAAAATATTATTTAATTTCAGTGGACGCGAGCGCAGCCGGCGAAGGACAGTTGGAAATTTCAATTAACGAGGGCGAAGTCCCTAATCACGTGCAGGTGAGAGCGGAAACTATTTTCATTGAAACTTTAAATGAGCTTATTTTGAATGTTAATCTCATTAAAACAGTTCCAAACTATGCTGTAATTATGAATAATAGCTGAAGTGGCATTTTGATACTTTCGTCCCAGCTACTAGTGGAATTTAGAAAAAATTAGGTGAAACTTCCGCGTTTGTTAGTAGAAAGTTTGTTGTTTTGTACTTAGGTACACAAAAACTTAATTACTTAGGTGTAAATATGTATAAAACTTCCGTGAAAATGATCTAACTGATAGTATAAACCACTTTAAAATACGTTACTTGATTTATTGGGAATTAGCGGATATACCTAAGTACATACTAACGCTAAAAGTAACTTTATTTTTTCTATGTAAGTATGAAGTAGTGACACGCGGTGTCAGGTCCTGCGAAATGTAGGTGATAAATTGTACCTTTTTCAGAACAATCCATTCTTTATTTATGAAAGGATACGATTTGATAACAAATAGATAGGCATATACATACAGACGCGTGGAAACAAAAATGTTGGTAAATGTATTGAGGGAGAGGTAGAGAATAGTAGAGAGAGGACTTCACATTATATGTCATAAAAAGTAATTTTCCACTGAGGTTACCTTACATATTATTTCACCTCACTAATGACCTGCGAAAGCTTCGCTTATCGTTTGAAATCTACGTTCAATAGACCATTATGTCCGCGTCGTGATTAAGTTTTTTGAAGATTTTAAAATTCGACCGTGACAAACTATGAATTACCTATCTATCCTTCTTTCTAAGTTCAGAAACGAGGTTCGTCCATGGGCGTATATAAGGGGGGGACCTTCCTTTAGCCCCCCCCCCCCTTAGCATACGACATCATTAAAATCGTGGTAGGTATATTGATGACGGATAATCAAATCTGTGCCACAAAGGCAGATAACATCGTTTGTCTCAATTTTTGTCCACATATCACATGAAAGTAAATTGGCCTCGTATGGTCGCCTTGAATTGAAGCCATTTTGTTCATAAATTATTAGGTATTCTTTCCTTGGTTGGACAAGAGCCATCTAAATTTGTCAACAAAATATTTTTTCTATTGCTTTGCTTATGGAGCGGGAGTTACGGGAGTTTAGACAAGAGATATATTTATTTATTTACGTGCAATGATAACTTCATAAGAAATTCCGAACGCTTAGGCCGATCGTACCTCTCTATCGCTTGGTCCGCGCTCTCGCTTGCACGCTCGGCCCAGGCGGAACGCGATAATGAGTCATACTTTTTCATGCGTGCAGCCGGCGGCGTTCATCGATTTATATTACCTACGTTATCTAATACGTCTAATAAGCTTATTGGTTGCTCATAACTGCACTATACATCTCTGTATTATAATAGCAGCTATTCTATAATTTTATATTCAATTCATTATTCATATTCAATATTCATTTCAAATGGCAGTCATTTCTAAAACATGTGAGGGATTTTTGTACTAGGTTCGCTGAAAAAGTTCATAGTCTATACAATCATCAATTCTCGGGGGTTTTGATTGGTGGGACTGGTACGTGTGGTGGCTCTCTTACTCTGTTCTAACTGTCGGCAAAGTAAGTGAATCGAGGCCACGCGCTCCAAGTACCTACTTTGCTGTCGAGCAAAAATTTCAGCAACTTTTTAGATATTGTAAACTCATTGTAAAATTGTAAAATCAACATTTAACCCGTAAAGCTGCCTAGGCATACCTGTATGCCAAAAAGCATTTCGTAAAGCCGCCTTGGCATACAGGTATGCCAAGGCCAAATCAAATAAGGATCCAATTAAAAATGTTATCTATTCAAATATACAATAGATTTCAGCTAATGTTTTGTTTTTTGATGCTGTAAAGGACCTGGAATTTTTTTTACATAACTAATTATCATTTGAAAGATACCAGATCGGTAATATCAACGAAAAAGCGACAGTCACTTGTTTTTTTGCGGGGTTTTGGCAACTCTGGTTTGCAAATTTGATCATAGTCGGGAGCTCACTAGGCTAATGAAGGAGGCACTGATACTTTATATGAAAGTTACGCTGCCAAATTGCTCATCTATATAATATATATAAAAATGAGCCCCTTAAACGGCTTTACCGATTTCATTCATCTTTTTTTAAATGATTTCTAATACTTCGCAGATGGTTCTTACATTAAAAAAATATTAAGAAATGATGGGAGGTTATGGCGAGGCCGAAGGGCGAGCCTACTTCGCGAACGAGGTCGCGGGCATTCGCTAGTATAGCTATAAAAAGATTTATGCCCACTACATAACTAACATTTCTTAAAATTGTATTTTAATGTACTTACCTATAGGTAAATAACTATTGTTTGTATGCAGTTGAATTAGCATGTACCCATTTCATGTAATGAGTATGATTTGAGCGTTTAGATTTTTAGTTTTTACCTGCGGATATTGTGACAGCTATAGCTACGTCACTGGGTTCGTCCTTACAGTCTTTAATACCATTAGGTCTGTATTATAAATAATTAAAGTATATTTTAATAATTATGATTTAAACTGTCTTTCTTGCATCTATCATTTTCGTCACTAAAGTGCTGTAGGTGGAAAGTCGAATTCTCACTTGACAGTAAAGTCAATCTGAGTCTTGCACCTTCGTAGGTACTCCAACCCTCATAGGTACCTCGCTACCCTTTTCAGGTTTCAATACACTACAAGTGGGTATCATAACCTACTCACGACAAAAAAAAACAAATTTGCATCGTTGCATACCTAACAAATAACTATTATAATGTTTCATTTTTAATTTTAGGTAGTCGGGGGTGGTCGCTGCCTCGTATTTTGGAAGCCAGAGACTCCCACGCCTCACAGAGTAGATATCAAGTTCAATGGAGAGCCAGTACCATCTTCACCTTTCATTTTCCACGTGGCGCCAGCTCAAAGAGTTTCTATTGATACAGCCCAAATTGGTTAGTATTTCCTTTTTTACTTATTCCTTGTAAATCTATATAATATATCCAAATGAATGTCTATTTTCCTTGGCCATTCGCATCAAGCTTGAACGGATTGAACAATTTTTGAATTCTAATTTTGTTCTGTTATTATATTGTCAGGAGAAGGTTCTTATGAAAGAACAACCAAGACAAGATGGGGGTAATGGCGAGGCCGAAGGCCTGGACGCGATTTTATGAATGATCACAAATGGGAGTAGTAGTTTTGAATGAAAAAGATAGAATGTATATAGGGTGTTTGGTAGAGGGACCGACAAACCAAATGAGCGTGTTCGGGGGCCCACTTGGAGAATACAAGTTGGGCAAAAAAAATCTCCGACCCCCCAATTTTTTTAACTTTTTTTGTGAATTTTTCCTTTTTCTCCGAAATTGTACCTATTTACCACCATAACATTTGTAAAATCTGTTTTAGACCGGATGTTTTAGTTGATTTTGGTCTCTAATACACCTTCAGGCTACGCAAAGCAAAATTGGATACAAAACAGAGCTAACTGATTTAGCTCATAGAGTGAAAATATGAAATAAATTTTACCTCATAGTTCAACTTTCACAGTGATAAAAGAAAACTCACTAGCAAGCTTTTTTAGAAAAAATGCGAAAAAAAATTGGGGGGTCGGAGATTGTGTTAGCCAACTGGTATTCTCCAAGTGGGCCCCCGAACACGCTCATTTGGTTTGTCGGTCCCTCTACCAAACACCCTGTATATAAGTATCTATGTAGACATTGTAGACGTACCTATAATGCAATTATTGTTATTTTTGTAGGATTTCTTAGGCCGGTACCATCGTTTTGCTTTTTTTTTCAGCATGGATGTATTGAGTACCAGCAGTACCTAGATACACCTGTCCTTATTTTTTGTAATAATATGATAAAAGTCACACTTTATAATATTAATAATAGTATAATAATATATAATTATTAGTTAATAATATAATAATAGTATTATATTATTATTATTCCCTTTATATAATTTTTATCACGGATTTCATTCGGTCCTTTACAAAGGTATAAGTGGCGCTGTAGCCAACACTTAGAGGCCTATTTGGTATAAAAAATGACAAAGTAGTGGATGGCTAAAGGGTTTCACTAGAGCGCTACTACCAGCGTTATGCCCTTTAACACTTCCACCCTTGGAGCTTTTTAATATTATTATTATTTATTTATTATTTTATATGTGAAAGTTTGGATGGATGGATGAATGGATGGATGGATGGATAAATGGATGTTTGTTGCTCAATCACGGCAGAACGGCTGAACGGATCTGGTTGAAATAAGTATGGCACAGAGATAGATTATAGTCTGGAATAGCCATAGGCTACTTTTCATCATCGTCATTATCAACATCGATCACCACGCGGGGGAAAAAGCCTAATATTATTGGGCACAGCATGACAACATAACAAGATCTTCGTCTACGTCAAGATCGTAATTATGACTTATTTTCTGTCAATAGAGTTCTGTCAAAGATGTGTCAGTTTCTGATAGCTTAGTCAAAAGCACGCAATGATTTGACAGCTCGATACACTAGTCGTGCTCGGCGATAGAGTCGGCATGCCATCCATCTTTGTTGTTCAGCAGACTGTAGATGAACGATTCTGCCATCACCACGAAGGTGAAACATCAGTCTACCGATTGAGTGAATCGCCCGTAATACTTACATGTTTTTAAAACACAACAACAAAATAGTTTTGCCTATATATCCTCAAAGGGGTAAGCAGCGGTATTATAATAGGATACTTTTCCTCATCGTCACCATCCATCATCACGGAGATGAAACCGCGGGGCGGTAACATCAGTCGCTAGACTGATTTTGAGTGAATCGATACTTTTGCCTACAAATCCTCGAAGCATATGCAGCGGTGGTTGCAACACCTACGTTTCGTCATAATATATGTTTATGGTCATGTGATCATGTAATAGGGGGCGAGCCTATTGCCATCTACGGCACTGTTCCAGTCTCCGGGCTGTTATTGAAAATATCTTTCTTTCTCAGAAAAACCCAATGAATGTGCAACCCGAACCCATGACCTCGAGGTTTCAAAACGGCATTTCCGCCACCAATACCAAGCGAGCGAAGCCGCTGGCGCGCCAGCTAGTGTTGTATATAAATTTACCAAAATGACTTGAGGAACAGCAAATGTACAAACGTATGAGTCCACTTATAAAGAGGAAAGATTCTGTCATCTAAAAATGTTTAGTCCTCTGTCATTATGAAATGTCATAACTACTACGGCTACGTTCCGGGAAGCGCCGTCAACGCTCACAACTGTCGCGCCCCGGTTTAGCGTTCTGGTTAGAATGAATGCATGCAATGTTCAACCCAAGCGGAACCGTTACGCGGTCACGAAAAGCGCGGCAACTTTTCTTTCAAAAATCGATAGAATCTTATACATTTGATGCTTGACAGTGACAGCTCGTAAACGACCGCGACAACCCACCAACGATCTGCGAGCGTTGTGAGCGTTTTCGGTGACGTAATCGATCATCATCGATGACGTATCGATTTCGCTCACGATGACCGTGGGCTTTTAAGGGAATGGGTGTGCGAACGCCGCGAGTGATTTCGGTCCTTCCCAGAACGTAGCCTACTAAATACCTACCACAGATACCTACTAAAACAGCTGGATGGCGCGAAAAATTCAAAAATGGTTAACTTTACTTGCTTTGGTTTATCTATTTATTCTTGATTTGTGTTTCTTTTCTTCTAGTTTTGACAAATAGTATTGGTGGATTAATATTCGTTATGTGTTTGAAATCATGCAAGAGTCTAGGCAAAGTGTATAAAAATGGAACCTAATTTTTGTGTCAATCGTTTATGCTTTTGTAATTTATCCAGCGCTTAGCGCTTTACTATAACGTGACTTAGATGCTGAGGTTAGATGAAACACTGAATTAATGGCGGGCTTATTCATGTGACCGTGACTTGACTACTTGAATCATTATTACTAATATCTCGATATAATGATCACTTGCTGCTACATAAATATTAACTTTTAACTTGAGGAATGACAAGACAAATGTACAAACGCACGAGTCCCTTAATTATGGATAAAAAAACAGTGCTGCCAAAATGTTACAATAGTAATATTTTAAGTAACATTTTAAGTAACTTTAGGCCCGCCAGGTACCTTGTCGGTAACATGGCTCAATAATAATAAAATTCGAATTGGACAGCTCATATTGGGCAACATTATATTACCTCGTCCTTGCAAAAAATTATAGGTAACCCTAATAATACAATAATTGTAATGATAATAGATTTCATTCAAATGAATCTTATACTCACTCCGTGAAGAGGATTACAGAATTTTCCTACCGCCGCCGTTGGCTGGTGAATTTTAAAAGGCAAGGAGCCTCGACTTACTAGGTAGGCCTCTTGTGCAAGAGGCCGTCTTAGACCCACTGCAGTGCCAGATATTCTACCCTGATGCATTAGTCCCCTAGCATTACTGGGTTAGGCTTTTAGGGTGTGTAGGCCGCTGTAGCAAATTAAATTACATAATCAGCTCATTATGTTCCCACAGGGACTCGAGCCTTCCTCTCAAAGTGAGAAGTTAGGTCAATATCCACCACGCGGACCCAGTGCGGCTTGGTGGATAGGCTAATGGCCAACCCATGTCAAAATTTCCGGCCCTGAAGGTCTTTGACATATCGTAATGACTGTAGTCCTAATACAAATAATTTGCCATTACGACAGTTTAACATGCCCTCGGAAGCACGTAGGTAAGCTTGCAGTTGAATAATGGTACTAGCGATCACACATTCAACTCCTGAACGCAGCAAGCGTTGCTTAAAATTAGTTATCGGATGAGATCGCTAAGTTAAACTCTTCGCAAATTAAATTATTTGCGAAAACCTCAAAAATCAACGTCTTACGTCATGTGCAACGCAATAGGTACTATACTATAGACTATAGTTCTAAGCTCTTGGTGGCACTGTAAGTAATGGACCTCTAGCAATTATGCTTACTATCAGGCATACGACGTGCGTGCCTAGTCACTTGATTTGATAGGATCAAGGATCATCATATATTACATCATCCTTGAAAGGATACAAAAAATTTGGTATATAAGATAGATACTATAAGTAACTTTTAACGGGAGCGTGCTGGCAATGCAATCGAAAACGTAACGTAAATAAACATAAACACTGTGTTTTCAGTTTCATTCCTTCTTTCCGTTTATAAAATACCTAATTTTAAATTCATGAACTTAGATTAGTTATGTCTTTTGTCGGATTTCCTTAAACCTACACAAAAAGTATCAATTTTTTATCCCCGAGCATATATTACTACCGTTTTTGTTTGTGTTCAGTGTTTTATTTAACTGATTGATCTTCAAAATAACTTTCTACAACCACAGTTTACTTGTATTTTTATAATAAAATTATCCAAGTGTTGAATTGCGTTGTTGAATTTGATCCAGAACTGATACCTGTGGGAGAACTGGCATCCTGTTCTGTACGAGTGGAGGGTTCGGCCGGCGGGGAGCTTGCGGTCACAGTGCGAGGCCCACGGGGCGAAGTGCCAGTGCGACTGACTGGAGACGCTAACACCTTAGTAGCCAGCTTCACGCCAAAGAACGTGGGACCGCACACCCTGACAGCACAGTACAATAATCAGCCAGTACCTGTGAGTACCAATACCTATTTTACGATTAGCGAATTTCATTAAAAAATCTCATTTTATTACTAACCCTTAGAACTCTTGCGCAGAGTCTGGAAGGAATGAATCTATATAAATTAATCAGTTGGCCTTAAAACTAGTCACACTGCTGTCATAGTATCTATCACTGGGAAGGCCAGGGTGTTGGCCAATGTTTCAAGAGAATTCCAATACAATTGGAAATGGTGGAGTGTTCGATTAATATTAACTGCTGCAACAGTGACCAGTGAAGCGCCAGGACTCATACACACACACAGCGTCACACACACAATACAGTGAATAATGCTTAGATAATATACTTTGTTAGTCTGCAATGATACCCAGTCCTGTACCTGTACATTTTCTAATAAATTAAAGCAAGCAATTGAAAAATATATGCTTTAAGAGTGTTACATTAGTATATTATGATACAAATAAGCAGAGCTCGTGAGTTTCATACAAGATTTTACAACACATTTGCAAGGAAAAAACAAACATATATTGCTTCTATCACACAGCAACAAATACAATAAAAACTAAATACAAAAATTGTAGGAAATGGTCCTCAAGATTTTTTCACCCGCGAACTGCAATATGAGTGATTATATAACCTTTTTCAAATTATTAAGGCTTACATTATGAGCAAGTGTCTTAAAACATACATAAGTTTTAAAACTATACATAAACAGTCCAGCCTCTGTGTTTTAGCATAACACTAAAACTTAACTGCATGTACCATAGTTCATATTGAGATGATGACTTTATGAGATAATATATAAATAGTAGCAGGAGAAATGGCCACACTTACAAAAGGCTTTTCTATACTGTCTGAGCAAGGGCAAATATCACTATCCTTATTAGAGGTGGATCGCAAACTGCAAAATACTAATGATATTATACCTAAAATAATGCGGTCATGTCTAAAAAATGCTGCTCTCTGCTAGACTGAAATAACCACTTTTATTTTTTATTGTGTTTATGAATACTCAAATGTATGATAAAGAATTTTGTGAAGTAAGTAATATCATTTACATATAAACGTTTTTTATTACTTCATCTGTCGAATGGCCCACAATCAATAGAAATTTCATTGTTATATTGACAATCAACAGGTGAGAGGGTATGTATGATTTCACCTCTCTTTAATCAAATTTACACATTCCTGATGTAGACTTTCCTATTGTTGTGCCTATGAATTGAATTTAAAAAAATATTTAGGATCAAGTAAGGTTAAAAGTTTTTACCATAAAATTTAACCAACTTGAATACTAAAATGTGTGAAATAACTTGTTGAAGTTGGTACCATGATAGTTCAAAATTACCTATTATTACAATATTGTGCGCATGGTACTGAATTCGACCAGTTATTTCACACATTTTAGTATTGAAGTTGGTTGAATATTTGATAAAAAAAAAATTACCCATTTCAGTGACCCATTTATAACAGGATCAACTGGTATTCACTATCAATGATGATATCATTAAAATAGGCGAAATACTATTCAGTTATTCGAGTGTAAATAAAAAGCTGCTGGGCCGAATTTGATAAATTTAAAAGGGACCTCCTTGGAAGTATACTCTACGAAACAAAAAAAAACATCCAACAAAGTTATGATTATATATATAATATTAGAATTGAGAAACCTCCTTTTTTAAAGTAGGTTAAAAATACTGTTTCTGTTCACTGTTTTCAATTTCAATCAAGGAAATATCTGAACTATTTTTGACTAGTAATAACTAATTTTGAATTTTCCAGGGTACCCCATTTGTCTGCAAAGCTTATGATGGCAAGCTGGTCAGCGTAAATGGAGGTTCTTCAGCTCGTGTTGGAGTCCCTGTCCAGCTTGCTGTGGATGCTGCCCAGGCTGGAGAAGGAAATTTGGAGATCACTGTATCAGCTAGGGGACTGAATATACCCACACAAGTACATCCACAGGTATAGCATAGTTTTCTTTATATGTATAAAATTTCCACCTGAATTTAGACATCAAATATACTTAATTGCCAGGTGCATCCTGCGGTATCACCCGTGCTGATGGTTGATGATGATAATGAAATTGTTACCTAATAAAAGAAAAAGTAGCCTAACCTTTAAGTATGGACGTGGAGTCTCACAGGCTACTCGATGTGTTCGTTTTCTTAGTTTCACCTACTTGCCCCCACTCCCCGCGATGGAGCAGCTTAGTAGCTTTTGTTTTAGTTGTAAAACGACCTACGAGGGAGGCGGTTGCGCATTCCGATGAAAATCACGTATAACGGCCATCAAAATATGGACCGGAGCCTGTCAGGCTACACGTCCATTGTTGCACTATGATATCTTTTATAAGGTCGATTACGTTTGTTCTTTGTAGTCAGTTTGTAAGTTTCAGTTTATGCAGTACAAAATGTCAAAAAACAATAACGCCCATAGTTTTATATCCAAAAAAGTTCTGTTCGAGGGCCCTGCGATAAAAACTTAGCGTGTTGGATATCCATTTTTCGAAAAAATATTGAGTGAGTTGTTGTTAGCTTCGGTTCAGTCTGACAGTGAAGATAATGTTCAAGATATATTTATATTGGAATAACTGATACAAAATCATGAAAGTGACAATGATGAAGACCTGATCTTCATCCCTGGGGCCAGGGCCAGCGCCAGAACCAAAACCTAGGACAAGAATCAGCCGCCTTATTGTCTAACATGAATGAGAATGAAATGTCACTTCATTCTCATTCCCATTGATAGTTCCAGCTTCCAGGATTTCGCCCAGAATGGGATTCAAATATCAAAATGAAGCCCATTCCCATTCTCCGTAAAGATAGACAATAAGGCCGCGGGTTACGAGGAAGACGTGTTATTGCTAAAAAAGCTGAGGTTGATCATGACTCGAGTTTTAGGTAGGTAATGATATGGTTACAAAAGATGTCCAGGATCAAAAAACCAGTCAAGGAACCAGAAGAGCATGTAGAATCTGTCCCGCGTAAAAACATAGGATGACTACACATGTCTGTGTTGCGTGCAACAAACCTGTGTCTCCAATTTTCTAGACCTTTGTGCACTGGCTGCCAAAAAATTTACGTTATTAGAGTTGTAATTTTTTTTTGTATTTGTTACCTGAATTAGGTTTTTTTGTGTTTTTGTTTTCTTATATATTATATTTTAAGAAAAAAAAGACTCATTGTGTTATAGGGATAAGTTTGGCTGTTTCTACCGGTAATATACGAGTTTTTGACTAAGCTAACAGCAACTGACACAAACTTTGACAGAACTATCATCATTACGATCTTGACATAGGCGGAGATCTTATTATTTTGTCTATGCTGTGCCCAAGCATATTACGCTTTTTCACTCGCTTGGTGATTGATGATGATGATGATGATGAAAAGTATCCTATGTGTTAAACCAGTGCCTCATCTATCTCCATACCGAATTTCATCAAAATTGCCCTAGCCGTTTGTGCGTTAATGAGTAACAAAGATCCACACATCCATACATTCATACATCCATACTCTCAAACTTTCGCGTTTATAATATTAAGTAGGATTAGTAGGATATGTACATAAAGGAAATTATTTTAAATATATATTTTACTCTAGCTAGAGTATACCCATTTTAATTTATGGTATTAAGATAGCGATGATTTGTTTTTAAAAATATCATTTTTGGTGTTTTCAGGGAAATGCAAGATTCACAGTGTCATTTACACCAACAGAAGCGTGCGACCATGTGGTCAATGTGTCTTTCAATAAGGTAAGTGTACTTAGTTACAGGCCTACCGTTTAACTGAGTTGATTCTTGATGTAACTACATGATGTGAAAGTGTTAGCAGTTGATGCACGCGTAAGATAAGCGGACGTCTAATGAAGCTCTCGTGTCGGTACACCATTCATCCTTCAGCAACACTGCTACTAGATACTTACCCTAGGTTTTCATAATCGTTTAGCTTACGTCTTTTCTGATTGTGACTGTTTTTCCTAATTTTTTTTATTAAATTTTATTGGCTGTAATAGGTAGGTACTATAAGCCGAAATAATTTCATTCACTTTTAAAAGAACTTCGGAGGATTATTAGTCATAATTTGCAAACTGATCATAGCTCCTAAGGCCATTCAATATTTTGAAAACGATTTATAAGTTATACTTATTAATCTAACAGACATGTCACTATGGCTACGTTCCGGGAAGCACAGTCAACGCTCACAACTATCGCGCCCCGGTTTAGAGTTCCGGTTGGAATGAATGCTTGCAATGTTCAACTCAAGTGGAACAGTTACGCGGTTGCGAAAAGCGCGCCAACTTTTCTGTCAAAAATCGATAGAATCCTATACATTGGATGTTTGACAGTGACAGCTCGCAAACGACCACGAAAACCCACCTACGATCTGCGAGCGTTGTAAGCGTTTTCGGTGACGTCATCGATGACGTATCGAGCTCGCTCACGATGATCGCGGGCTTCTAATGGAATGGGTGTGCGAACGCCGCGAGTGATTTCGGCGCTTCCCGGAACGTAGCCTAAATGTAAGGACATTTAGTGACATGTCTGTTTTTTGTCATAAAGAAGTGTTTGTACCAATTGCAATCTTTTTTAACTTGAAGCACAATGTTTCCAATATAATAAGTGCGAAGACGCGTCCTTAAAAAATACTACTTATTGCGGTTGAAACTATCTAACTTTACATAAGTGTTTCTCGGTTTCCATAGGTGCGTTCGTTTAGCTTTTAGGGCATTGATGGCTCTTTTGTTAAAGCGTTCGTAAAGATCAAAAACGTTATTTTTGCCATTTTTGCCCACACCCTATTCGAACGCTCAACTCAGCATAAGACCTAAAATAGCATGATTATGCTGTCAAATACATAGCTGTCAAAAAACGATCACAAACAACCATGCTCTGGACGTGGGTCTAAAATTGCAATAATACCTCTTTTTAAGCTTTCCGAACGCTAAACAAAAAGAGACATGAACAACATTTTCACCCACAGATTCCCAATTCGAACGCCCCTTGTGAGTGTTTTTAGCCTTATTTTCGCTAAAAACGCTCACATGTGGTCTATTCGAACTACATATAAAAAAATTTAAAACGTGTCACAGATGAGAGTCCCTGGTTGCCCTCTCATCGTTGAGGTGGCCGAGGGAAGTGGAGGGGGCGCCCGCGTCACAGTCCCAGGGCCTGCCCCTTTGCATCAGCCTGCAGCTCTCACGTTACATCATCCTTCTGCCACACTTGATCAGATTGAAGTCAATGTTGAGGGTAAGTCAAAATTTATTTGATGAAGAGTTAAAAAATCCAATTACGCTTGCAAAATCAATTGGACATTGTAAATTTGGTAATAGTAATTATTGTGCTTTGAAGTCAAAGCCTCGGGTCTTCATCCTCAGGGCTTTCTTGGCCTACTGTCCATACTCATATGACACTTAGCCATGAACCTACTTTATGGCAGTAGTTAACAGATATACATGAAGAATGACACATGCTCCATTTCTAAGTGTCTGTTGTATCTAAATACACATTTTCTTTGTAAGTTTTTGTTTATAAAGAGCATTCAGTAAATTCTAACCTCAATATCAACGCTACGATTATGAAAAATATGCACGAAAATAGTATGTATGCAGTTTTTTCTTCTGTTTCCTTTTAATTTTTTTTTCGGTCGTTTTTACTACCGAACAACGGCTTTGTTAAACTTAGTTTTTTAAGATAACATTGAATTCTTCAATGTGTAGTAGTTTTTTGCATATTTTTGATATTTTAATGCCACCTACAATGGTAGTAACCATTATTTACCAATCTCCCTATATAAACAAAAGTTAACCAAGAATATGAGTCTTAACACTTCCATTAGTCATTTTACTAAAGAAAAAATATAAATAGCTATCAAGTAACTTATAATAATTACATTTACAGGGTGGTATAGATGACAGAGTTAGCAGTTTAAATGGGTTCCATTCTTGAAAGTAAAAACCTAGTTTTCTGAGGGGGTAACAATAAGAAAAAGATAAAGCTGTTCGAAATAGATTTTTATATAGGAATCATTTACGCTTTGCTGTACTAACAACTCACTTGCCTAATATATATTTGTTATAATATAAAACTAACTTATTGTGTTAAACAAAATTATTAAAGAGTAGGTTATTTTTTTTTGTTAGGTTACAAATAACTTTAGAATAAGTAAGTAATTTTAAAGCAAGTTGTCACAGTTAAGTTGCAGGTAAAAGAGAATACTCAAATAACACTCATATTAGTATAAAATATGCCCATCCGCTTCGCCCTAACTTCTAACATCCATAAAAAATGGGGGTAGATTACAATAAACTATCTAAATTGACTTTACAAACTCAGACCAGTATGACCATAACTAGATTGAAAAACAATTTGTTGATACAGTAGTAAATACATATGCATATCTTTACCTTTTGTATATGAACTTAGCATGTATGCATGTAATGTTTGAACAAGAGAAATTATGTAAAGGCTGTACACTAGATTAATCTTTAGACATACCAATCTTGATGTACGGCTGCTGAATATGTCTATTCACTAAAATAAAAACATGTGTGCGTCTCGGTACGCTCCCACAGAGGTGATAACTTAAACTAATCTATCGCTGTGGGTTAAAGTGAGAGAGGATGCGTGAGAGAAAGGGAAGCCAGACAGACTGCCGCCGTAACGCGTTACGTAACGAATCGGTTTACACTCCCATAACAAGTTATCACTTCTAAAAGTGTTGTAAAGTTATCAGAGTATGAAGAATTAAAATCAAAAATCATGGGGTGATAGCATAGGGCAGTAGGTGAAGTTAGGGCGTAGCGGAGACCTGAGCAGTGACCGGATGCAGGTCCGAATGGGGCGTCGGTACCAGCGGCGGTATCTTCCGCCGGGTCAGGCGTATTCCGCGCGGAATTCGTCCCGCGAGCTGTGGGCGAACATCGGCTCAATGTGCTGGTGGATTCTGTACCATTGCCGGCTAGTCCGTTCCATTTGAAGGTGAGAAACTAAATTATTATTTTTGTAGGTTTTGCTTTTATTGTGACTAACTAATCAATTTTAAGAGAGGCCGTAGCCCAAAAAGTTCACTTAAATATTACGACGGTAAACGGGATTCAACCAATGGCACAATGTATGCTGTAATATAACTTAATATCACGCATATATCCTTGAAGGGCGGAGATAAGTTACTAAACTCCAACATTTCTTAAATTTTTTATGTGATGTAATACGGGGTTATCATGTTGCCGCAGACCACGCACATTTATGGAAGTATGTGGAATTACACAAAATAATATTCTTGAGTTTTTTCTCTATGTAGTCTGCCGTTGGACATAACTTCTAAGATTGGGTTCTTTTTAATGATACTATCGGCTGTTGCTTACAGGCTGTTATTCTTCTTTACTTCAATAAAAGGAGGTTTCTCAATTCGACTGTATTATATTTATGTGTGTTTACGGATAACTTCGTCGTTTATGAACCGATTTTAACGATTCTTTTTTTGTTTGATGTAGTATACTTCGTGGTGGTCCCATATACATTACATCAAATTCGGTCAAGCAGT
This sequence comes from Selenia dentaria, assembly GCA_917880725.1. NCBI lineage: Eukaryota > Metazoa > Arthropoda > Insecta > Lepidoptera > Geometridae > Selenia > Selenia dentaria. The sequence goes on from OU862879.1 coordinate 20,902,044, forward strand.
TTTTGAGTCACACTCAAATAACTGAAAAGTGTTGATTTATCTTGATTATATCATCATTGACGGTTTATCCCGTAAGTAGCAAGGTCACTAAAAGAGTGAAAAAAAATTTAATCAAGTAAATGAACCGACTTCAACACTAAGAAGTGTGAAATAACTTGTCGACGTCGGTGCCATGCACGCAATATTGTGATAATAGGTACTTTCGAACTATCATGGTACCGACTTCAACAAGTTATTTCACACTTTTTAGTGTAGAAGTCGGTACTATTTTTTGATAATTTTTTTCATCATAGTTTGAATTTGTCTATAGAAAATCATTAAATCTTTAAAAAGTCTGACTCGGGCTCAATTTTGATGAACTAAAAGGCAGTTCATTAAAATCGCACCCGAGACCGCATTGAGCATGTTTGCTACCCATAGTTTCTGATTTGGTCAACAACGCCCTTTTAACAAGTTCATCTGTATATTACTCTAAAACTTTTGGTAAAAGTGTATTTAGTAGTAGCATAGATAAATTATGGAAGAAGAAACTAATTATCTATGGTGTCTAGTATGTAGTTCTGTTAGTTGTTAGTAGTTTTAATTATTTCTATAAGGCCTTATAATTTAATGTCTGCTTGTCTGTCTTCTTGTCAACGTATAACTCAGAAATTTATGCATCATTAGTTTTTCGTTAGTAAGTAATCATTAGTTTTTTTTTTTTCATCTTGATCATACCAAAGATTTTATGTTTAATTTAAATAAAATATTTGAGCTTAAGCTCAAATATTTTATTCTGCTTAAGCAGAATGTGCTCAAATAACAACCATAAATTAACGTATCCAAATGAGCGATCTGATAGGAGCTATTAGCCAGCCCAGCAAAGACTTCGGATCAGGGTACTGAGTTCTTATCAGTGTGCCTAGCACGAAAATTGTGCTCATGTCTAACGCAATCGTTTCATTAGCGTATACAGTACAGACAGAGTTATCTGTGCCACAGTTATACTAGATAAATGATAGTTTGTACTGTATACGTCCACGATACGACTGCGTTAGACTTAAGCAAAATTTTCGTGTTAGGCACACTGACAAGAACTCGGTACCCTGATCCCAAGTCTTTGCTGACTATCAGTTATTTTGTATAGCTCTTATCAGATCGGTCATTTGGATACGTTTTTTTATGCTTGTAGATATAGGATGGTGTAAGATAGTAGAGTAGGTATATTTCTGTTATTTGACATTTTGATACTCTAATGGAAATTTATAATTTAAATGAATAATTTTCAAGTTTTAGTAAGTACGCGAACGAGTCGGCTAGTATTGCGAAAAACATTACACAGCTAATTTTGTCTCCACAGAGGTATATGTTGTTTGATTTTGCAGGTGTACGATGTCACCGCTATTAGAGTTAAAGATGTTGCCCACGGCACAGTCGGAAAGCCAGTCACATTTTTAGGTAAGAAATTATATAATAATTCTGAAAATCATCTTCAGACCATGTCGTAGAAGAAATCTCCTGTATATGTAATAAAGTTTTATTGTAATGTTAATATATTTTAACTTAAAAAATAGTACAATTGACGTGCTTCTCATCTTATTCAGATATTCTTGAAATAGTAGCTTGTGGTATTTAATCAAGTAAGTTAATAATTTCATTATTGATCCCTTACACCCGAGTTGTACATTTTGCTTTTACTCACAATTATGCAAGCAACGTAAGAAATATCAATGCACCTTCCTAAACATATATAACTTTCAATTATTTTCATTTCGCTCTTTGATGAAATCGTCATATATTATCAAATGATACATCCATAATATTGCAAATTTGGTTTGGCTGTGCAGTTATTATAATACAGAATTACCTACTTACAAAAATCATCGTCATAATGTAAAAAACTACATCTAACAAACTCAGAGACAATAGCATAATACGAGTAGCTCGTAATTTTATCGATTCACGCGTCAGAACTGAATTACCATCGCTTGTCCAATAATTTGCTCTTTGAAACACTTGTAATATTTTGACTGTAGTCATCGTTTTGTTGTTTGTGCAGTGGAAACAATGGCAGCGGGTCCTGGCAACCTAGAAGTGACAGTGAACGGCGGTAGAGTACCCACAGCCGCGGCGGCGCAAGGCGCTCACACATACGCGATCAGTTTCACACCACGTGACCCCAGGCCGCACACTGTAGAGTTACGGTTTAACGGAGACCATGTACCAGGTAACGGTCTTATCAAACTTCTCAAAAAAAAATACAGTATTGATATAGTACTATGTACATAATGGTCACTATCGCCCCGCTTATTCTGCGTCCCCCCCGCATTGAAATTGGGTTTGAGTTACATGGCTCTATCGCGTCTTTGTGTAGATACGTGGTAACACTGCCTCAACGTTACGATTTTTTGGTTGACGGATGTTTAACTTTTATGAACATTTTTGGTGGTAGTGTCACGCTGTTACCCCACAGCCGAATGGGCTGGCATGACAGGGGAAGTACCACACTCCCCACTGAGGTGAAATAACATAGCTTGCGATTGCGTTTCAGTCGGTTTGTAGGAGTTTCTGAAGGCCTGATTCCCCCTTCCCCCTCCCCCTATCTGTCCACCTCCCCCTCCACCCTCACCCCTTCTATCTCTTCCTTCCTATATTCCTTCTTCAAAGGTCGGCAACGCATCCTCGATACCTCTGGTATTGCGGATGTCCGTGGGCGACGGTTTCACTTACCATCAGATGAGCCGATTGCTTGTTTTCCAACGTTAGAATAGAATAGAAGATCTTTATCCATATATTTATTTTTATACTATTTTTAGGAAGTTGTATGATACCGTAACACAGATGAAACATACTACGCTGTTGAAATGCTATGTTGTACGTGCAGCATGATATCCCCCGCCCCTAAGATCGGCTACTAAGTCATCCACTACATAGTGGATGATGCTCTATACCAGTATAAAATAATATAGGCCAACATCCACACAAGGTCTCCAGGTTCCAAATAAGGTAGAGCATGTTCTACCTGATGACTGGTATACATATGTACACATCCAGACACAGATCAAACCGCATGTTTATGCACAAAGATGTTTAACCTCCTTGTACACCGAAATGGGTGTGTTACTCGGCCAGTGGCAGAGAAGGCAGCGTTACTGCCAAATGCGCCAAGCTGCTAGTCATATTATAGTAGTTTATGCAACTGTCATATAATGAAGGGTATTAAAACACGAGTGTGAGTTTATGAAACGAGCGCAGCGAGTTTCATAATAGTAACGAGTGTTTTAATACCCGTGTTATACGCAGTTGCATACACTACTTTATCTTCACTAATGCAATTAATCAAACAACAAGAGTAAAAGCTGACAATAGTTTATTTATAATAATTGTTCAAATTTTGGATGGTACAATTTTGAAAGTTAATGTTAATTATTGATCCAGCAGCTGTAGCGGTCGCGGGGCAAGCAGTAGAGCTCGTAGACGGAGTCGGAATATTTATAATTACTTCATTCGTCTTGTTTTCTATACTGTTCAAGATCGTATTTGAGACTTGAATTTTATTCATTAAATACTCATCAATGTAGCTTTCAGCCACAGTAGAAGACTTCCACCCCCCGTGTCGTTTCAGTGCGGTCAAATCACCACCGCTATCTATGAGAAGGGTCGCCGAGGTGCGCCGGAAGCAATGCCCCGTGTACAACGCTAGGTTAGGCAGATTCAAAAAACTTGCGATAGTTTTTCCCAGAGCACCAAATATATTAATACCAATTCTTTGATCGACGCACTTCCCCGATCTATAGCTCAAGAAAAAGGCAGGGTTTCGACAGGGGGTGGGTCGAAGTTCCATGTATTTTTTACATACGGCATAGCAGTTGCCCGTCACAACGAAAGAACGATCTATTTTCGTTTTTGTTTTCGAAACTTTCACCATGATTGTACTGTCGTCTATGTTAGAGACTTCATCGAATTGGATGTTGTATAGCTCTTGCCTTCGGCATGCCCCCATTATGCCGAAGATAAGTGCAACCTGTAACAATAAACGATATAATAAGCTTGAGGTACATAGCCAAGGCAAAAACTATGATTAATGAAGTAGTAAAGTGTAGGTACCTACTACCAAATTTATACACAAAGCGCTTAAACGGAGTGTCTAGATAACTTGCGTGTGTAGTACGTAAGTACTAGGTAGATTAAATAACAGAACTAAAATACACTTACCTTTTCAAAAAGATACAAAATATCTGGTGAATCTTCCAGGAACATCTTTATTTGACCTGATGTAAACGTCAAGGACTTTTTTCCTTGTGTCCTTCTGAACTGCGTTTCAGGAACGCTATGACCTTTGAATACTTCGTGATATCAATATTGTTGTAGATACTCAGTGTGGACTTGAGCATAGAATATTTAGCCCACATAGAAAATGGTTTGAATTTGTCGGAGAGGTCTTTGAGATACGCAAGAATGACATTTTCAGAAAATGATGTAGTTTTCTTTTCGGACTTCCATGCCAAAAAGTTATTATATTCTTTTTCATATAATTTTCTAGATTTTTCTGGCAAAAGATTGTGAGTTACTTTTGTTGCCAATTCTAGAATATCCGGAGGCGTACAAATATCATCGTCGCTATCCATTTTTAACTTTTAATTTGTATTTTAAAAACAAAACAAACATTAAATTCACGCGTATTTATTGTCACAGTGAACTTGCCGCCATTAAGATGCAGTTGCGCGCGCAGGGCCAATCAGGAGCGAGCGCGCGCTGTTCTTTTTTTATTTAATTGGCACAAGATCTTACCAAAGAGTTTTGTGTATGTAAGTTTAGTAGTTTCGACGAAGTTTTCACGTATAACCCAACTGTTTTCAAAAGCCAGCCTAATATCAAAATTTTATACAACTTGTATGAGGATTTTGACATAAGGCTCGCCACGTTAATTGGTCGCGTTTTATTGATGTTATAATGAGATTTTACGATATCGATGTGGATATTATACCATCATGTGAAATTGCTTAAATTGAGTGTTTTGTTGTCTGTTCTATAACAGTAGTAATTATAAGTCAAGTATTGGAAACATAAGTAGAATGTTACAACATTAGTGTAGATAAAAGTAATTATAGTACAAAGAACACTCTTCTCTCTTTAAGATAACAGCGTGTACCCGAGTAGTAGGTCACGTAAGGCTGGCCATCTAAACCTATGACACTCAATTACCAATATTCCATAGGTAGTCCGTTCGTGTGCCACGTTTCTGCGCCGGCGCGGGTGATAGGCGCCGGGTCGGGCGAGTCGCCGGACAAGGTGTCCGTGGGCGATGCGTACACATTCAGCGTGGACTCGCCAGCGTCGCCCCATGTCGAGGTGTTGGGGCCGGCGAGACGGCCTGTCCCCGTACAGGTATGGACATATTGCTGCAACACACATGTATCTTTTAAGGCGATATGGTAGCATAGTTTTTTTAGTTGTATGAAATACTCAGCATGCGCGATTTGAAATGTTTACAATAAAATTGTTAAATATATTATGAATCCTATGGTTTTGAGTGTGACTCACTTGATATTTATAGTGTTCTTTATACATAGTTTTGGTTACACAGGACAGAGATTACTATTTAAACTTATTTATTTTGTACGGACACATGTGGCTTGTTGGCCGATTCGAGCCAGAGAGCGAGCTGTCTCGCTCTCTGGCTCGAATCGGCCAAGTTTACATTATAAATTTAATGTGGCAATATTAAACAACAATATATCTGACAGTTTATTTTCCAAAAAAAGAAACGTACGCTTTTACAAAAAAGTGAGCTCATTAAATTGTTCAAGTATTTGTTGGGATTACATACTAACATTCTTTTTTTGTATAAAAATCTTCCATAGAAACTAAATGCAGTTAATTCATTCTATCGACAGCAACACCTTCAAGGGTGTTTTAGGAAAGTTACGATTTTTCTATCGAGACAAATTTCTTTAATCGTTTATCGGATTAAATTATGTAAACATTTATTATACATACAAAAGATTGTCAATTAACCAGTATCAAAGGTCTATTTTTAATAATTCGTCAGGGCTATTGGAACAGTGCTAACAACCTCCTATGGTTGACTTCTGTAAAGCATAACAAACACCCTTAGTTGTACGTTTTTAATAATCAAAATATTTGTTTACTCCCATACAAAAATAAAAAATAAATCATTAATCAATCGATCTAAATAGTCGTAACTCTATGAAGCAGTCGCCGCGCTGACTGAGCGCGCGGGAGGCGATGCGTCCTAGACGTCGTAGTTGATTTCCTTTCCTACCGACTTCCTAAAAAGGAGGAGGTACTCAATTCAACTGTATTTTTTATGTTTGTTACCTCATAACTTTTGACTGGGTGAACCGATTCTCAAAATTGTGTGGTCACATTTACATTTCATCAAATTCGGTCCCGTATTTTTTGAGATGCACTCCAATGACTGGATAGAATGGAAGTCGGTATTAAATTTTTCAAATTGTACTTGTAATAAGACAGGACTAAAAATTGTCAGATAAGTACTACAAAAATTAAATGTTTTTATTTTAAGACATAATTAGGTTTGAAGAAAAGTCATAGAACTAACATTGTTTATTTTTTGTACTGGAGGTGCCACTAATTTATTGTAAGCATTTTTCCTATAACCCTTTATATAAGGTATTATGTACAAACGGATGTATGTGCCCACACGGGTTGAAGAAGCGAATACACGATTTATCTATCTATCTATGTAGGTACTTCGAATTGAAGTAAACGAAATATAGATGATTTATTTTTTAGTTTGCGTTTAATGCTAATATGTAATCTGTGTTAGCATTGATGCGGTCTACGATGTAGCGCGTAAGCCTTAATACATAGTTCCTTATGTTATTCAATTATTATATGACAATACAGGCTATATATTTTACTCGTCCAGTGTCTACTTCTTTCGGTGGCCTTCCGAACTACGCATAAAAGTTCAGATAAAAAAAATTACACTTGAATAGTTTGACCAACGTAAAGCAAGTTTATACCGATGGAGTTGATTTAATCTGATAAAATTAGTTACAAACCAGAGGTGTATGAATGTGTATACATTAGGTGTACGCCCAACATGGCATAGCACTTTTCTGTACGTACACATGGTGTACGTGTGACACGCGACGGGTTAATGCCTTTATTATTTTGTATGACACTGTCCTTGTAACTTGTTTTGTGTCTCTTTCGCCCAGAACGCTCACTACAGTGCCCTTCAAATCCTAACACAGTACTGATTGCGCGATATTGACTTGCAGCAGAATATCTTGCAAATCAAATCAATATACTAAATTTAAAATAAAAAAATATTATAAATTCAATTGATAAGAGTTAATAAACTTTGCCTTCCTTATATGTATTTGCAAACGTAATTTATGTTCGTAAAAAATTACATAAATATAAGTTAAATAGTTATCACCACCGTTTTAATACTAGGAATAAGACTTATAAGTCATTACTAGGAAGTTGTGTGCGTTTTTGCAATAAAATCCCAAAACACATAACTGAGCTCAAGAAATTCAAGTTGAATGTAAAAAACTATTTAACAAGAAACCATATTATAAAGCCAGACAGATAGATGAAAGATGCTTGGAATGCTCCACTTCTGGCAAGTTGGCATTTGCCACCCATAAAATGTAATAATAGTAGTACCTAAGTAGAAACTCTGTAAAAATATTTATGAAAATAATGGCCCCGAGTTTCTTGCCGCTTCTTCTCGGAAGGCTCTATATATTTTGGAACGCGGCGGTAGAGTCTTTAAAATACATTATAATGAATAATTGACGTTCATAAGTGCGTCTTTGATGCCTAAATTGATAAAGTGGTTTTGACTTTGCGGTGGTACCAACCAAGACTGCGTGTTTTCTGTCGCTTAACCCTTTGCGTCCCAGAGACGTAAATATACGTCAGTTTCATTCATAAATCTTTTTAATTCTCACGGTATAGGAAGGATTAAGGAGATTAAACTTATTCCTAATATTTATGTGTAGTTGTGTGTATACTGACATACTCGTCTTGTCCTTACAGGTATCTGCTGAGGAGACGATCGGAGAAAATGAAGCGAGTAAACGTTACACCATCTCATTTGTACCGGTCGATGTTGGTGATCATAGTATTGAGGTAATTAGTCGGTTTTTAAAGCACTAACGCCTGCTTAGCGAGACCAAGGTCTTAGGCCGGTTAAAATCAAATACAGAGTTGAAATTCGATGTTCAAACGGCGTGCCTCGGTGAACTAGTGGTCATGGCGCCTGACACGGATTGTCGGAAGACGCGGGTTCGAATCCCGTCCGAGGATGTGTATTTATTCTCTTGAGGCAGTCTCTCAGTCATTTATAATGTTCACAACAACATTGATTGCATAGATTTAGTTAACAACATATGTTACGCTGTGAACCCGAGAACAGCTACGCTGAGAAGTACCCGCTCACATACGCTCTTTGCAATTAACACCTGTCGTAAGAACTCGGGACATCGCTCTCCTATTCGTCGTATGGCTGAATCCTATAAGTTGTTTGAGTCAGTTGATATATTTGCATGCTCTTTAAGTTTCACTCGTCTTTAATTCTATTATGTTCTGAAGAAGATTCTTCAAACGAAGACATGTTCGCATTAACTTGAGTCACTTGAATTGTATAACTCTTTATTATATCTTCGGTTGCTTATACATAACTAGTCTGCATACATTAGCTATTTGTTTAATATTTATATACTATGTTCTGCATCTTCTTAATGAAGTTGCATTATGGCTCTCTGTTCTAATAATTAACAGGTACCATTATTTTATAGTCTATAATAAAGCTGTTAGTTATTCCGAAATAATAAAATAAAAAAACTGTGAATGTGTGAATTCATCCAGCTTATGTGTTCTTTTGTGGCTGCAAATGAATTGCTAATAGTAGATTGCACAAAGAGGGTATAAAACAAGACATTTGCAACGAAGCTGACAGCGGATATTTAAGTCTACGATAAAGTGGGGTTATTCCACAAATCCCCATTAATGTCTCATAGCTTGTAACTGGGATTTGTGGTAAAAAACCCCAATCGGCATAAAATAAAATAACAAATAAATTACAAACAACATACATAAATACTGGGTGTCCCATAAAATAGTGTCAAGCGGCAGTCCAGATATAGAACACCCCTTGGGGTATCCGAATCACCGCATGTATGTTCCTCGATTTTTCATAGATTTCGAGTTATGATTTTTTTGAACTTCACGAAACTTTCGCCTTGACAACTTCAAAAACTCTTTAAAAAAAAGTAGTATCCTTTTTTGAGTTTTTTGCTACTGAATTGTCAGGAGTCGTTTTTGTGAGATTTTTAATTTAAACGTTACTTTATTGACAATTAAAATAAAATTTAATGATAATCTGTCATTATTGACAGACTTATTTATGTGACCGTCACTTGACTCTAGCTAGACTATTAAGTCACGTTGTAAAAAAACGGTGGACGCATTACTAATACTTTCTAAGGCGATTAACGAGAAAAACTCAAAAATAACGTTTCATGGTTTTGCACCTGAGATCCTTCACTATCACATGTCTAGACACGAAACATAAATCTAGGAAAATGAAACAAAATCAACTATAGTCATTGTTGGGCTTTTCTCCCGCCCTTACCCTTATTGTTTCCCCGATATACCAGGTTCGCGCAGGCGCAATGGGTGGCCATGTAGAAGGCAGCCCGTTCCTAGTAAAGGCGTACAGCGCAGCCCGAGTCAACGTCACTGATATATCACCGGGCGTTGTCGGCAGGCCTGTGTCTTTCACCATCAACGCTTCACATGCAGGTAAAATCGTGTATTAGTAATGGTTTCTTAGGTTTCCCCATTTATTATAAATACGAAAGTCTTTGAGTTATTCACATCACGTATGTACGTCTGTATACTTCCAAAGGTGTCTGTGGAGGTATAAGCCTGCATTTCATACCCATGTAACCCCTAATGTGTGAAAGTCAACATAATAATGAAATTTCTATAGTGTCTAGAGGTTTGACACTTGATGGAATAATAGGAAATGAGACCTCCGCCAAATTCAATTCTTTTTTAGAAAAATACAGGGTGTTTGGTAGCGGGACCGACAAACCAAATGAGCGTGTTCGGGGGACCACTTGGAGAATACAAGTTGGCCAAAAAAAGTCCCCGACCCCCCAATATGTTTAACTTTTTTTTGTTCTCTACCAAACACCCTATATTATTACCCTTGCTTGAACTGAGAATCGAACTCGGTACCTCAAGAATCCGCCATGGGGTATTTTCCACTGAACTAACTGAGACAATAGGGTCTTACCTACTTCCTCTTTATTCTAGATATTAACAAAGAAGCCTGTTTTCAAATAAAATGTTGCCTAATTGAGACTGAAACACGCAAGCATAGTGATACTTTAAGCCTTAGCTGCATTATGACGCTTTTAATATTATACAAAACTCTGCTTTATGACTTTATAGTTTGATTCGTATTGAATATACAACTAAAATGTAGATTAATATTATGGCATATTTATACTTATGTGATAGACAGTTTATATTCTACTACCACACCAAAGCTAAGTTCCCTGCTTGTTGTGTAGTGTCCCTTATCCATCTAAACGCTTAATCGTTTGTTTTAGGAGCTGGCAATTTGGAAATCATAGTAGCTGTAAATGGAAGAAATGTCCCTAACTATGTACAAAGTGAAGGGAACGCGAGATTCAAGGTACGCCATTACGTCATAAAAATATTTTTTCTCTTCGTTGTCAGTTTTTATGTTATTTCAATTTTACATCGCGCTGTAATTGAGTGGCTGTATAGAATGTTGGAACATGGGTCAATAGAAATGTGAAACACTAGTTTGTTTATAATTTGACAGCTGTCAGTTGAAAACGATTCTCGCTAGCGCTGAAAAGTGTTACTTTCAACCCGCTCCTCGGGCAGGCACTTCAGACCTTCCGAGTATGAATAATGAAAAAGTATAAATATCACAATAAACGATTAGCAACGCGATGCTGTTAATGCACTGAGTATTAAAATAAATAAAAAAAATTCGATATTCTTACCATCTTCTTTCATTATAGGTAAACTTTAAGCCCGTGGAGCCAGCCCCGCACACACTATCCGTTCGGTTCAACGGTCACGCCGTACCGGGATCTCCGTTCACTTGTCCGGTTTCCCCCGCGGTGGCAGCTGCCGACGCCCGGGCGGCCGGACCAGGCCTCACTTCTACACCTAGAGGCGAACCTGCCGAGATACATCTCACCGGATTTCATAGTGAGTTCTGTCTTATTTTATTCCTTACTCGTGATGACCGTCCCAATGAGGAGACGGTACAACAGTCGCGCCGTTTATGTCGCCTGAGCAGTTAGACCTGGCCTCACTTTTCATCCAGCACATAATGGGTCAACCTGACAAGATAGTTTATACAGAATGATGATAATGAAACAAGTACAATTTGAAATATTTAATACCCACTTCCATGCCATTCAGTTATTGGAGTGTATCTCAAAAAGTACTGGACCGAATTTGTTGAAATTTATATCAGACCGCGCGGAAAGACAGACACACAAACACTTCAATTTTATTTATCTATTAAATATAATTACTTATAAAAGTATATACAGTACTTATTTACATAAAAAACAATTTTCAAATTTTTTGTCTGTTTGTTCCGGCTAATTTCTGATTGATTTTTGACTGATTTTAACCGGACTTTCACTGGCAGATATGCTATAAGGAGTAACTTAGGCCACTTTTATTTCATCATCATCCATCGCCACGCGGGTGAAACCGCGAGGCGCAGCTAGTAGTACATATAATTGGCATTTTCCCTTGATCTAGAGTTTTGGTATGCTCTTCAGCCACATAATAAACACACCCCAAATTTCGCGCGACTGTATTTTTGCCTTTCGTAATAGTTCGGCTTAGTTTTGCAGTAGGAGTGATTACCCAACCCCATACTGGAAGTTTTGTTTTCCGCCTGATTAATATAAACAATGTGACCAAATCAGAGATCTTCAGCCACGTATTATTCTCACTTAAATCGGATAAAATACTTATTTCACTTAATTCATCAAAGGTCGAACGACCCAGACACAATAGAAATTTAATTGTTATAATGACATCGACACTTTAGGTGTTAACACACTGTTTTAGGCTTTCGCGGTTGTTAACTAAATTATAATTAGTACTCACGGGATGTACACGGCGAGAGGCAGCTCAAAAATACGACATGTTGAAAATTACGACAGCGGACCTATTGGCTTATAGCTTTGCCTACCAAAACAGCAAGTTATTTCTGTTTCATTATACTTAGTACTCACGGGATGTACACCACGATTATGCAGGTTTTGGAGTTCTCGATATTTCGACGCAGTTACATGCACTATGTTCACGGGTAGACTGAAGATGCGAATGGATGTGAAAAAAGTTATAAGTTATTAAGAGCAGACAAAACGCTCTTCAGCCATTATTATTCAATTATTCCACTTAATTCAAAATTGTAAAATGTCAACACATAACTAGCAACTTAATATAATAGTATAGTCAACATCTCTACACATGTATTCAGATTAAACATACAACATCTTCAAAGAAACAAACCATTTGTAATCATTAGCTATTGTAAATATTTGTGTCTCAACTACAAAACATGTCTATAGGTCTGTTTAGATTTATTGTTGTAGTGGAGTACCTACATACTTAATCTGGGGCTAACTGCTTCAGCTGATCATAGTCAATCACATTCACGTTCAGTTGGGAACTACTTCTTTGGGAGTCACATCTGGGATATGTCATTTTATATTATACTATTCAAACTCGTCGGCAGACTGAAAACTGTGACTTTTGTAAACAATCTGCTCAGTGAAAGTATGTGCATTCGGAGAAAGTATATCATCAACCTTATTTTTAACGATAAGGGTTCAAAATCGTGTTGTATGTATAGTTTTTAATTCTATATAGATTATTGTGCTGGTCCGATATGATGTGATGAGGTCGTGTTAATTGCTGAACTTGAGTGATTCGTCCATACCGAGCATTGGTGCATAATCTATACTAATATTATAAAGAGGAAAGATTTGTACGTTTGTAACGAATTGAAAAAGTACTAGACCGATTTCAAAAATTGTTTCACCATTGGGAAGCTACATTCAACCTGAGTAATATAGGCTATATAAGACTCATCATCATCATCATCATCATCATCCATCACCGCGCGGGGGAAACCGCGGAGAGCAGCTAGTCAATCCTAAAAGCAAGGAAATATAATCGCTTTTCTGTGGACAGTCGGTTTCATGTTATTCGTCATTTATTTGTATACATCGAATCTTATTTTACTTGTAACTCTAGAAATGGGCAATTCGGTCGCATGATGCTAATATAATAGTGCGAATTAAAAATACTGAGCGGTACTGCGCTTGTCGCCTTGAGACACAGCGTTCAAGTGTCTTTCGCCCGGTTATTTAATTTGTTACAGTGCCCTGTCGACCTTTTCAACGTTATTTTGAAGTATAACGTTGTATAATACGATAAAAATATAGTACGTAATTGTATGGGCCACGCTTCGTTATATACAGGGTGTCCCGAAACTCAACGATAACCTGGTACCGGGCGATAGGCCTAGGTATACCAGTTGTGAAAAAGATAATAAAAAAAACTTTTTTTTTTCAACATGGAGTGTCAAAGTTAACTGACAATAATTTTGTATACTATAACTCGTCAAAACTTGATCTATTTTTATCTATATTACTTGATTTGTAGTTGCGATTAATAGCACTGTTCATCTACTTAAACGACGCTAAAGTCTTAATTCAGGAGTGTTTTTTAATAAATTGAGTGACATTGTTTTTAACCCGAAATGTGGAAAATGAGATCACATTCTAACGCACATTTCGCGCTGATACCAGACTAGACTAGACAAGTACAATTTGAAAAATTTAAACCGACTTCCATTCTATTCAGTTAGTGGGGTGTAACTCAAAAACTACAAGACCGAATTTGATGAAATTTAAATGGGACCACACGACCAGCTTTCAAACAAAATAAGAATTTTTAGAATCCGTTCACCCTATCGAAAGTTATAAGGTAATTTACTTTAAAAAAAATCAGTCTAATTGAGTACCTCCTCCCTTTTGGAAGTCGGTAGAAAATACAGACGCTTTGCACACTGGGTGCGGTCTGCGGTCAGGTTAAATTGAACGCATCACGCATTATGTATGAAAAACATTGTTTGTCTCTATTATATTCTTAACCCGAAGACTCGCCATTCGCCATGTTTGGCCAAGAATACAAAAGATTTCTCAGAATTACTACTTTTCCAAGAATTGCGACATGTGTGGTTAACGAAATGGTGTTAATGAAATGTTCACTAAACATTGTATCTTTTGTTCCAGCCGGCGAGCCAACAGTGTACGTTACAGGCCCTGGGGGCAGCAATGTACGTACGCGAGTCACACCGACGGGCGAAGGGCGATACACGGCGACGTATTCACCGGAGGCAGTCGGCAGGCATAGCGTACAAGTCACCAGCGCTGGTCGGCCTGTCCCCGGCTCACCCTTTACCTGCAATGTGTACGATGTGCGCCGAGTGAGAGTCACCGGCCTTGGACCCGGAGGTGAGTCATGTTTCTTTTAGTACTCGAGATGGTAAAGTTCAACCAGTGTTTACTGGCTTGTACCCGGCAGTGTCGTCACGAGCTGGAGACTATGGGTACGTTCGGGCAATCGCCCTCAATGCTCACAACTGTCGCGCTCCGGTTTACCGTTCCCTTTGGTTGACAGTGACAGCTCGCAACGACAACGTAAACCCAACTTCGATCCGCGAGCGTTGTGGGCGCGGTGTGAGCGTTTTCGGCGACGTTATCGATGACGTATCGAGTTCGCTCAGTCGCTCACGATGATCCTGGGCTTGTAAGGGAATGGCTGTGCGAACGCCGCGAGTGATTTCGGCGCTTACGTAGCCTATGGGTACGTGCCTGTAAGCGCCGTCAACGCTCACAACTGTCGCGCCCCGGTTTGCCGTTCCCTTTAGTTCCAATCATTGAAAACTAGAGAGCTGCCAATCCGTGCGCTTAGTACAAAACTCAATGATCCTTTCACTTTAGCTATTCTCATTTAAGGGGATTCTCGAGTACAGGTTATAACTACGTTAAACACGTTTTAACTTTAAACTGATTCTTCTTTTTCTCCTCGTTCCCTCACTGCTGAGGATCACGACCACGTTCAGTCAGTCTCCATTGAGTGCGGTCATAGGCTGTGTGAACCGCACGGTGTATGCTACCACCCACCGCCTTCTTAATCGTGTCAGACCATCTTACAGGGGCCCTTCCCTGACCACGTCTACCATAAATTTTTCCTATAATAATAGCTTTCTCCAGACAATGCTTTGAAGACCTCATAATATGTCCGAAGAAACTGAGGGCTCTTTGTCGGCAGATAGTGGAGAGTTAAACAGATTAACATGAGCTTAAGCGTTATAAATCTTAATATCCTTAAAACTTTAATTGTTACAAAAAGATGTGAGAGAGTAATAATATTTTAAACACTAATTCATTTGAACCATTCTCTTTCAGAATTGGAAGGCACTCTGGAAGGTCTAAGCCTGGATGAGGGCCCTGATGCTGAGGAGCGTGGAGTGGAAGTCGGGAAACCTGTCACCTTCAGTGTGGACGCGGCGGGTGCTGGCGAAGGCACGCTCGAACTTGTCGTCTCTACTCCCTCTACCACGGTGAAGGCTGAGGTAACAACTATATTTGAATTAGAAGTTAATTGTATAATGAATTGGCCGAGCGAGCGAAGTGTCTCTACTTTAACTGGCCAAATTGACTTTCATCTGTCCTTATGTTTGTTAGGTTGTGTGTTGGTCTTCCTGTACAAGTCGTATTTTTCAACCAATCTTGACGAAACTTAGTATGCATGTTCTACTGTTCAGTATAATTTATTGTCCACGGTGATTATTGAGTGGTAGTTTCTCTAAAACGGGGGGACGTTTGCTGTGGCGCTATTTACCGACCTTTTTAATATGGTACACACATTAGGTGCCTGAATTGAATAGGGAATTCCGAACATGAGCATAATTGGTCGAGTGGTTGCTGACATATTAGGTTGTGAAGTTTAAAAACTGGACGATTTTGGTAATATTCACTAAGAACATTTAGGCAAGGCAACAACAAAAGGCACCAACAATATACAATTTTAGCTAAATACAGAAACAAGTTACGCTAGCTAATAAACAGTCAGTTTATCGACGTGACTAGTGTATTGTGAGATCCATGCTCGCTCGGATGTTTCGGTCAATACAAATATGATGTAGGCTACATTAGATTATTTTCTAAAGCGTATAAGTACAATTATTTTATGTAATAAATATAAAAATATAGTTTATTTTGTTGCCAATAGTAGGCAGACAGGCAGGCGGCCCACCTGACGGAAAGTGGTCATCATCGCCTATAGATGTTTGGGCGTTGCCAACGCGCTGCCGACCTCTAAAAGGAATAGGAGTGAGAGGGGGAGGGATTGGGCCTCCGGAACCTCCGACATACCGACTGAAATGCAACACAATAGCTATATTACTTCACGTCGGTGTTATGTGGGAGCATGGTACCTCCCCAGTCGTGCCAGGCCATTCGGCTGTGGGGTTACAAGGTGGCACCACCAAGAATATTATGATACAGATGAGCAGAGCTCATGAGTTTCATATGACGTTTTTCAACACATTTGCGAGGAAAAAAAAATAAACATTTAATGCTTTTACTACACAGCGACAAATACGATAAAATTAAGATTTTAAAATTATAGGAAATGGCGCGCAAACTTTTTTTATGCGCAAACTGCGATGTGCGTGAAGATACAACGTATTTTGTTTTGTGCAGGTGGTCGCCGTAGCTCGCGGTTTATACGACGTGACGTTCGTCCCCGTGTCGCGGGAACCGCATCGCGTGTCCGTCACCTTCAATGAACAGGCTGTGCCGGGGAGTCCGTTTGTGTGTCGTGTCAGCGAACCTCACACTTACGTGCAGATTGGTAAGTAATCGTCACATCATCGTACTAAAACTTTAATTTTGATGTAAGAAACTTTGAAGCGCGTGCGTGTGTCGTTTGGTTTCGGCTGTCTAGCCAATAACTTTCACCACCATTGACAATAGATGAGTCGAGAAAATAAAGAACTCCAGATCAGTTCCATTTGTTCCATCCATATTGTTGGAAACGAAGGTTTTCATTGAGTTGACAACAAGTACAAAAAGAACCCACTATGGGTACGTTTCGGCAAGCGCCGTCAACGCTCACAACTGTCGCGCCCCGGTATGCCGTTCCCTTTGGTTGACAGTGACAGCTCGCAATGATCACGTAGACCCACCTTCGATTCGCGAGTGATTTCCGGAACGTAGCCTTCGTATTACGTCACGATCAATGTGTGACGTCATTACTTAAGAAGATAAGAAATCATCTACTGTATAGATAGTAAGTAAGCGTTATTAGCAAGCCAAGTGTAACTTTGTTCTTTTAACAGGGGGTGTTGCAACAGTGGAGATCGACGAAAACATAACTGACATCGAAGTGTTGTCCCCAACCGGGAGTCGAATCAACGAAGCGCACCTCGAAGATACCGGCATACTCTCGTTCCCTGCCACTCGAGTCGGCAGATACGTCGTGAGGAGCTCTAGAGGCCCTGTAGCAGAGGTTGAAGCTATTGACGCTTCGGGGGTTAAAGTACTGTCTGTTGGAGACGCTGTCGCCCATCGCCCGGCCATACTTACTGGTAAGTACTGTTACCAGTAGCTCTACCTTGAGTTTACAACATTGATACTAATCGATGCTCGATAACGACTGCCGCGAAAAAAATTATAAAAAACAGTGCCACCTCGCGGTCAATTGTAGAACTAAAATTGACAGCGAGTACACACCAATCACAAGCTTAATAGGTAGGCGAGATTGAGTATCGACTATAGATGACATTTATGTTGCCAACTCATAGTAGAGGTACAGATGATACTCTTCCTGATCTCTACTTGAGTCGGCAGACTTATCGTGAGAAGTGCTAGGAGACATGTTCAGGTTGACGCTTCAAGAGTTAAGATATTGAGTATTGGATACGCTGTCGCCCATCGACCGGCCATACTTACTGGTAAGTTCTCTAACCAGATAATACTCTTCTTGATCTCTTATTGAGTATATTGATTATTGAAGCGCTGTCGCCCATCGACCGGCCATACTTACTGGTAAGTTCTGTTACCAGTAGCTCTACCTTGAGTTTACAAGATTGACACTAATCGATGCTCGATAACGACTGCCGCGAAAAAAATTATAAAAAACAGTGCCACCTCGCGGTCAATTGTAGAACTAAAATTGACAGCGAGTACACACCAATCACAAGCTTAATAGGTAGGCGAGATTGAGTATCGACTATAGATGACATTTATGTTGCCAACTCATAGTAGAGGTACAGATGATACTCTTCCTGATCTCTACTTGAGTCGGCAGACTTATCATGAGAAGTGCTTGGAGACATGTTCAGGTTGACGCTTCAAGAGATAAGATATTGAGTAATGGATACGCTGTCGCCCATAGACCTGCCATACTTACTGGTAAGTTCTCTAACCAGATAATACTCTTCTTGATCTCTTATTGAGTCGGCAAACTCGTCGTGAGAAGTACTAGGCATGTTCATGTTGACGCTTCAGGAGTTAAGATATTGTAGACGCTGTCGCCCATAAACCTGCCATACTTATTGGTAAGTTCTGTTTATGTGGATTATGGCCCAACTCCTCTGAGAGGAAGGCACGAATCCCAGCAGTGGGAACAAAATGGGCTGATTATGATTTATGATGATGAATTATAAAGGCACTTATTATAAGTTGTTTCCGCTTACTACTAGAGATTTGCCCATTGCGTTTCGTATTTCTTTTAATATTTTCTATTATAGTGAGCACAAGCAACGCTGGCGCAGGCCGCCTATCCGGGCGGGTGACATGCGGTGGTACAACAGTACCGCACTCGGTACGTCGTCGCGGCGGCGGCAGACAAGAGCTAGTGTGGCATCCGGCTCGGGCGGCGCCGCATCGACTCACTCTACTGTGGAGCGGGACACCAGTGTCACGTGACCCACTCGTGGTCGACGTACA
Source organism: Selenia dentaria (assembly GCA_917880725.1). Classification (NCBI taxonomy): domain Eukaryota; kingdom Metazoa; phylum Arthropoda; class Insecta; order Lepidoptera; family Geometridae; genus Selenia; species Selenia dentaria. Next base: position 20,921,135 of record OU862879.1, read on the forward strand.
GCCCGCTCATCATGGCCAGGAGGTAACAGTTTTTACTTGCTTTTATACAGAGTCTAACGAGATGAAACTAGTTGGAACTATGGAGCGGGACCCCGGTGTCATGTAACCTGCTCGTGATCTACGTACAGTATGTAGGTTCACCCTAGATGTATTTGGACACAATTATACAAGAAACTCACCCCAGTGAAACGCAATCTCCGAGTAGACTGGGATGGATGGATCGATGGATGTATGTTTATTATCGACTATAACTTAAGTTCCTATAATACGATTGGTTTGGCAGAAAGCTTCAATTCTTAAATATTATTTTAGTTCCTATAGATGTTGTAAAAGTGGTTTAAATTTTTAATTAGGTCAAGTTAGATATCAAATAAAGAATCAAAGCCGACTTGACTGACCGGTTGACGAAGTTGGTAGCTACCCTGCCTTCTGAGTCTTTGCTCCCGGGTTCGATCACTGCACATGCAAAACATTTGTGTGCATGAACATGTCTATTTGATCTGTGTATGATTATATCAGACATCAGATTACCATATTATACAGGAGCCTTATTCTTCGGGGAATGATCGTGAAGTCCATACAATTTTACCATCATTCCATGAAGATATCGTAATGCACCACATTAAGTTTTGATGTTCATAGCCAATAAGGCCCCGGGCTCTACCTAGTTAAATATTGTACCATATTATTATTAATAAAGAACCTGTGTAGAGCATTTCAAATCTGATTTTAATTCAAACTTGTTTTTTGGTTCAACATGAACAATTATTCTTTTCTTCAGAGCTAAGTTTAATAATGCTTAAAAATATAGATCTGAGTTCGGTGCAAACCAGTACAATTAATGTCACAGCTCATCGTATTAATCTGTTCGCAGAATAAACGTATTAATTTCTGTATTACTTTCAGGTATCAGCGTCTGGTCTAGGCCTGTACCAAGCACAAGTGAACCGGGTGGCGTCGTTCAGTATCGATACGCTCGGGCGGCCCGCGAGAGAGTTTGACGTCGTGGTCTCCGGTCCCGGCGCTAGGGCTCTACCAGTCAGATGCTATCAAACCAAATCTGGATTATTGCAAGCAGAGTTTACTATCACAGAAGTCGGCCAGAGTACTATAGGTAAGGGCCAATGATCTTGGAAGAGAGTGGATACGGTGAGAAGGCATAGCCCAGGTAGCAACAAGTCCTAGCAAATTTTTTATGTCCCGTATCTGTCGCAAATCACGTTGCTCGTAGGAAACTAAATTGTCCAAGATTTTAGTGACAAAAGTGTAGTATACTAGCTGCGCATTGCGGTTTCACCCACGTGGTGACGGATGATAATGAAAAGTATCCCGTGTGTTAATCCAATGCTGTGCAGGCACTAATCTACCTACAAAATTATTTCAAATACGGTGAGCTGTTTTTGTATGATTAGTAACAAACATCCATAAATGCAAACCTTCACATTTATAATATTACTGTGTTTCGTTCTTCGGTAAGTCCATTGCTGCCAGTCTACTGAAACTGTTCAGAATGGCACCAACAAATAGCGCAATGGAGTATCGCATTTAATGATATTCTCGATACACCGATCGATGCATGGTACGGCTGCTACTATCAAAATCTGCGACATGCGATATCAATGCTAATAAATCCTCACTGCCGTCGCTTTCTATCCAATGTCCGTGGTAAGGGCTGTTAGTGCATTTAGACAAAAAAACATCCAGAAAAGCGCCCAGGTGGTTCTCAATTACAATATATTTCTACCATGATACCAACTCGTTAACATTTATACATTACCAATAGATACTGGCCACAGTGGTATCAATGATGTACGCTTAAGGTTTCAAGCATATGTGATATCGTGGTTAAATTAATGGTTTTATTTCCAGAGGTATTACATCTATCGAAGCCGGTGCCGGGAAGCCCATACACTTGCGAGTCTTTCGACTCCAATCGAGTGATTCTAGCCGGATTACCCACTGGAAATATTGTGGCCCAGACGCCCATAAATTTTTCAGGTAATAAAATTGTCACATATAATTAACTAAAAATACATTTTTAAATATCAGGGGCTAAAGATGCCCGCGACGCGATATGAAGAATTTATAATTCATAGTACAGATCGCGCGGCGAGAGTTTGGCTTTGACCTTCGGGTGGAGGGGATTACTGCGCATGGGTACTGTCGCGCCATGTGACAGAGAGAGACAAGAGTCCCTCGTCTTCGATGTGACAGAGAGAGACAAGAGTCCTTCGTCCCTCTAGCCACCCTGTGATACCCAATTTTTGACTTCTGCGCAATAACGGTCAAAGCCAAACTCTCGCCGCGCGATCTGTAATATGTATGTATGATTGTTATTATATTGATGAATATTAATACAGGGCCTCCACATACATATATTAAGAGTGAACTCGGAGCTAAATCCAGAATCTGGAATCTGGTTTTCTATCAACTGCAGTGACAAAGGTTTATAATAAAATTTGAGAGAACTTGAATCCAATTATTGATTTATAATTAATGCGGTCCTAGCGCAGGACAATGAGTTGTTCTTGTTTTACTAAATAAGTTTATTTCATTTGACACTTACAACACTTTTGGTAAACTATTAGAAGGTTAAATAGCAATTGAAATGCAATATAATAATTAAAATATAAACTGTTTTAATGAAAAATCAACACACAAAACAACCCAATCATCCAAAAACAATTCGACACGTGTTTCGCCTCTGCACGAAAATCTTCAAGAGATGTTGACTCGTCAACTTTTAAATATTTCTTTTAATATCGTTATCTAACGTAATTTATAACTTCCATAGTGGACACAAAGGAAGCCGGCGTCGGCGAACTAGAAGTGGTATGCGAAGCAATGGGCGAGCGACGCGTTCGGTTACCAGTGGACATCAGAGAAGATGGGCACACATACAGAGTACGGCTGAGGCCTTCTGTTCCAGCACATTATAGGATCTACGTCACTTATGGAGGTAAGTCTTTCTATTAAATGCCTCCTTCTGAGGCCTTCTTTTACATATGTCACTTATGAAGTTGGACCTACTTGAATCAACAGCTCTTGCAAAGTCAATGTCGCCTACCTCTTTCATATAGAGTTTATTATGGATTGAGATGTGTAGAGTAGCATCAAGAATAATGTCTGCACTATGTAAGAAAAATGAAAAGGAAGTCTATAAATAAAAATAGTTATTATATTATACTCCAAGTATGACCTGGCAATGTCTCAGTTAACTCCAGCAGATGTGTAAATGTCCTTGTGGCCACGGAATGGAAACATCCAAGTTTACACAGGAATAGTATCTGGAAGGGTATCTGCTTCATTCATCATTTATAGGTACCATAAGTACTGCTTCTTCGGGATGAATTTCCATTTGTGGGTGTTGAATTATTTCAGATTAAATTCGACCTTTCTTTACGTTTTCTGGATAGCGTAGTTATAGAAAACGCACTGATATTTTACGATAATACAATTCAATGAATATTCTACTCTCTACATAGAGCTAGGTGCTGTGTCCTGGTGGAGGAATTGATATTCCAACCACCAAAAACAGGTTAAAATGGAAAGCGAGTGAAAATACGTGATGCATGAATATATACAAATATTACAGATGTTGTGTCTTCAAACAACTTTTTATCTTTTTTAAGCATTTTTTACATTTTTATAGCAAAAATATATAATATACATCTATATAGATATATTATATCTAGCTCCCTGAATACTAAAATAAACATAAAATAATTAAAAAAACTATTCATTGCCAGCGATTGATAAAAAATAGCGAATTAGTTGTAATCACCAGCCATTTTAACCATTATAATACTATAATTGAGGCCTGACTATAGTCTGTGAAATTTCTTATTTATTATTTTATTTTTAGGAGCTTCAGTCCCTGGCAGCCCGATATCTCTGGGAGTCTTGAGTCCAAGAACAGGTGGTGGTGCAAAATGCGAGGGCACGGGCCTTGCGCACGCGCATGTTGGCAAAGAGGCGGCATTCACTATCCACTGCTCGGAGGACAAAGCACCGGTGGTTGAGGTATGTGGTTCTCAAATACTATTTCTCAAGCATGCTTGGAAATTTGAGCTTTATTTTGACCTTCCTTGAGATAAATCGACATTGCTGTACTGGCCAAATACATGCGAGCAGCGGCCGGCAAAAGTTGTGTGAAAGTCCATATCTGCCATGGCCGGCCAAATAAATTACATAGGTCAGGTTCCTTTACAAGTACGTGCCCTTACAAGACCATGATCATCGTGAGCGAGCTCGATACGTCATCGATGACGTCACCGATAACGCTCACTTCGCGACCACAATGCTCGCGGATTGAACGTGGGGTTTTGAGAGCTATCACTGTTAAAATAATATATAAGATTCATTCCATTTTCACATAAAATTTGGCGACCGCGTGAGTGTTCGATTTGGGTAGGTCATTATAAGTAGATATTGGAACCAAAGGGGACGGCAAACCGGGGCGCGACAGTTGTGAGTGTTGACAAAGCTTACCTAAACGCACCCACGCACATTAACATGGAGTAAACTCTTAACTGCAGTGCAATTTAAAAATGAAACGATCTTTTCAAATCAAATCAAATCTTTTATTACGCAAAACATGGGTAAATATTACAAAGTAGGTGCGCCATATTTTAACCTATTGGCATGCGATATTAGTTAACGTTATTATAATTACATTCTATGTCCAATATATGTATATTGGACATAGTAGTCCAATATATGCATATTGGACATAGAATGCAATTTCAATTTAGCAATAATTCGTTAAATAAAATAAATAATCAATTTGTAAAATTACATGTAAAATAATTAAATGTCTATCTTATCATAATAATCCGATCAAAATAATAAAAAAAAAAACAATTTGTCCAATTACACTTTATAATTACATTTTACTGCGAAACAGGGCAACAAGGAGGTAACTTATCAAAGGTTTTATTTAAATTTCGAACTGGCTTGCAAATAGAAAGCTGTATAATGAAAAAAAAAAACGTATGACCACTTTAACGCGGGGCAAATTATTGTTGTTCGTTGTTCGTCATTGATGATGATAAGTAATTGTTACTTAGATAATGTCCTCATTATTTGAAATAAGTACACTGGATAATCAATTACAGGTTATTTTAGTTGTCTCTTACCGTGATTAATGAAAACAAAAGATTTCATTAATAAAATGACGAACTTCTATATCCTCGGTAGGGAAAGGCTTAATAGTTGTGTCAAATTTTCGACATCATCATAATCATCATGAGTCATAAGACGTCCACTGCTGAATATAGCCTTCCTTCCTAGAGTACCGCAATAAATAGCTATTTGTCAGTAACATTCATTAGCCCCTCATCGGTACATATATTTGTAAAATTTCTTAGAGCTTTTCAAGCACTACTTCACTCCCATTACTAATATCAAAATGGTGCCTAAATATATTGGCAATGTTTTTCTTATTATTTTCTCCTTGTACACTTTCTGGTACAATACTTCGGTGATCAAATTTTTAGGTCTCATTCCAAAATTCTGCAAAATTACAGTTCGCGCGATGTCTAGCCAACACCTCCATTTTTATTTTGTCCTGATTTTTAAGAACATATTTGTGCGTGGCTTAAAATTCCTTACGTGAGACCGTCAGATGTTGTGAAAATACTAGTTGTGCATTTTAACTGGCCCTAGCAAATTACAGTTAACTTAATACTTAGTAAACAACTAGGACCGTCGCGTTGGGCATCTCATATTTGTATATAGTTTATACTTTACTAACTACACCCCACGGTTTCACCAGCGTAGTGATGGATTATGATGAAACTAATTACCTATATGTCTAGTTATAATTTATGAGACTGAAGGCTCTACTACAGATGAGTTTAGTTTGCATGAAGACGATTCTGATATGTATTAAATAAATATACGCTATTGTCCTTTTTTATTTGCATCCATACAATATAGCGAAGTGTATGACTAAATCGGGCTTGTACAACTATACTTAACTAAAGGCAAATGTACTAACTGTACTAGCCCACAAATCTATACATCTAATGATAAAGAACTGTAACTCAGTCAAATCTGTACATTAAATATTTTTTGAATATTGTAATCAAGGTTTATTTTGTAATATAGAGTTCAAAAATATATTTTTTACTATTTTTGTCTGTCTATTGTACGCGCATTACGCTTAAATTACGAGACAGAATTTGATGAACCTTTGTAATGTAATGGTTACTTAAATTGGTAGAATACCTAGCTGAAGGCCTAGCTAGCTAACTAAAAAATAAAAAGGAACATCAGAAATATAAATAAAGTTATAATAATAAGTATTACATGACCTGGCGGATAACACTTCACCACAAGTCCACACACACACGTTCCATCAAAGGTTTCAGTTAGCTTCTTGCTTTATCGAAGGCTTCAGTTCTGAGCTCAGAGAATACAGGATACCCCCAATAACTTGTTTTATATATCAGGGCGAGAGTATTTATCAAACCAACACCCTCGATTTGTTATTAATGAATACATATGAAAATATCTTTCCAAGTCTTGACTTCAGGAATGTAATTGACGATATCGAGAGTGACTCGTCGGGTGCAAATCACTATTTCACCAACTTCAACACCTCAACGTCAACTAAGGTTTCCAGGGAATATAATTATTTCGTGTCTCGGCACACCAAATTGGAATCTTCCTATAATCTTTTTTTAATCGGACGTAATCCGTGATCCAATACTCTCTCTTCCCAAATCCAAATCAAATTAATCATGTCTCTATTGTGTCATTCTAGCATGGTTCTCTTTTTTTAAAGTTTGTCACATTTTAGGTTAATCAAGAAATAGTTTTTAAATACACAAATTAAGGATTTAATGCAATGAAATATGATCATGAAATTATATTACACCTTACACAGTGATAACTAATAATATGGTGTAACATATAAGATATTTTTATCCCATAAAACGAAAGAAATAAAAATTATTTTCTTTTAGCGGCACTATCCCAGATCTCAATCAAATATACAAATGCGGTTTGACTAAGGCGTTGTAAATGGAGTACCTATCGTAGATTACGCGGAATAAATCGAACTATGCTACGAAATGGTCCAAGAGATGAGATCTTACTTTTTATGTGTTCTAAGTGAACATTCCACGTTAAGTTACTGTCCATTCGTAAACCTAGATATTTTTCACTGTATTTTTGTACCTTGTTTATCGTTAATGATGTGTGCGCCGGGATCACTTTCTTTTTGGCTTTGAATATAACTTAGCATGTTTTAGAAATGTTAATTGTTAATAAATTAGACTGAAACCATGAGAATAATTTATTTAAATCAGGTTGTGCTTGTGACATAATGTCGTGTACTGACGACCCAAATAGAATAAACAAGTATCATCCGCATACAGAGTAAGATGATCATGCAACTCAATGTCTGCGATATTATTTATATAAATTGAAAATAGCATAGGCCCTAATATAGATCCTTGCGGAACTCCACACGTTATGCTTCAGGCATCACTTTGATTATTGTCATCTAGTTTGACTACTTGAGATCGGTTTTTAAGATGAGATTCGAACATTTTAAAGGCTTTGCCAGTAATATTTAGAGATTCTAGCTTTTTCAATAGTATGTTATGTGATACAGTATCGAATGCCTTTTTTTGAGTAAGAGTAGGTAGGTTCGTATGTAGTTGTGCCTATTCTAAAGTGAACAGGTATGTCTGGCGTAGTTACTGTTGTCTATTCTGTGATTTAGCGGTGTGGGTTCAGTCGCGCAATGGTTATTAGCTGCGGAGCAGTGAATATGGGTTCATAATAATAGAAAAACATGTTATTTCTTTCCTTCACTATAATGATTATCGATTTCAAACCACCCCATTCGATATTGTGCAATAATTAACAATGACCTTATATATGGTCGATAGCGTTTTTACAATCTTGCGAGCATTGTTTGCGTGGGTGGACTCACTATTTTCGAGCGGCCGGGACATGTCGGGTGCGAGGGGTGGAGGCGTAGCGGGGCGGGTAATGCACGCGGACCTATTATTCATAGCGCCTAAGGACACCGATACTGTTATTTATTCTGTGCTTGAAAGCGGGAGTAAAAGCGCGCTAACTAGGTATGTTAGGTAAAGTGGGACCGCGTGTTACAGAATTGTATTGTTGAGAATCGGTTATTTTTTTCAGGTTGAAAGACTGACGGAGGACAATGAAGAAAACACCGACTCTGGCTTGTTAGAATGTAGAGTACTAGCCGGTGCGCCGAAAGAATGGCTCTGTGCTTACATACCGCTAGTCGTCGGCCTTTACGAAGTCAGGATTTATACCACCTCGGGACCACTGCCCGGCAGTCCTTTCTCAGTCAAAGTAAGTACTATGTATATATTATGATTAAAAATAATTGATTTGAGAGCCAATAGAACAACGGCATTACGAAGTCCAAATATACACCACGTCAGATTCATTGTCACGCTCTATATACTCAGTCAAAGTGAATACACCAATTAATTATGTAATCATTTAATTTAGTTACTAGATATTTGCTATGTATTGTAATATTAAGAGGCAATAAAGCAGTTCGCAAAGGAAACGTTAGAGCTTTAAAAATCGCATGTGCCAAACATACTATGATTTTGTTTAGAACACACATTATATTTACCCAGTGGCATTATGTCAGGTTCAAGAGTATAACTCAAATATAGAGCGCTTGAATCAAATACAATATAATATAATATAGTATATATTACCCATTCACACCCATGCACTACCTGTGTCGATGGGGGCATGGACACACAAATTAACACATCACAAACATTCCAGACACGAGAACAAACATCAGCTTAACACAAATATTAACCCCGACCAGGAATCAAACCTGTCCCCATGCTTCGAAGGCAGGATCACTACAACTAGGCTATAGCATTGTGTAGTTGTGTGTCACCAACGAAGAATGATTAAGTTGTTTGTTCATTGTATTGTATTCGTCATTTGAACTAATAGTACTAACAGAAACTATCTAACTGAACAAGTACATAGCATCAATGGTACTAATACGGGGCGCTCTGCTAAGTGAACCATTAAGTCAAGTTCAAAGTCAAAATCATTTATTAAATGTAGGTATTAAAGACGCACTTATGAACGTCAATTATTCATTATAAGGCACTTTAAAGACTCACCGATGCGTTCCAAAATATATAGAGCCTACCGAGAAGAAGCGCAAGAAACTCGGGGTCATTCTTTTCATATACATTTTTCAGTGTTTCCACTTAGGTACTATAACTATTATTATATTTTATGGGTGGCAGATGACAACTTGCCAGAAGTGGAGTATTCCAAGCATTCTTGTCTTTTATATATAATGTCGCAATTTATAATATGTTTTTTTTATTAAAACGTTTTTACAGTCAACTTGAATTTTCCCTCTGTGAGCTCAGTTATGTGTTTTAGGATTTTATAGTAAAAACGCACTCAATTTACTAAGGACGACTTATCAGTTTTCACACGCACACGCATATATTAGGCTATAAAGGGCCGTCTACAGACTATATATCCCATTTCTTTGCTTGTCTGCTATATATAAGGAATTCCTAATAAGATACTTTATTCTCAGGTCATAGATACATCAGCGATAGTACCGGTAGGCGGCTGGGGAGCTGACAACTCCGGCCGTGTCCGAGCGCCTTCCAAATTAGTGCTCGATACCAGCAACGCAGGACCTGGGACGCTTGAATGTTTGCTCGCTGGAAGGCATCAACGTAAGTACACTTTTCTTATATTATATCTTTTTGATTAAACAAGCGAAGCGTCTAGGTTTCGGGATTGGCCAATGCATCATTCATCCATTGAACAGCTTTGACAGCACTATCCAACCGAAAGATTTTTATAGAAATACTTTAAATTTCGTATTGACGTCACAACCCTTTATAATTAATACAGGCTGACTGGTTGAACACTTTACATATTGATATATAGTGCTCAGTACTCGATTCTCGTTCTAATTAAGAAAAAAAAATAGGTGCCTAATATTTACCTAATTTAACTTTAATTGTCTACTCAAAACAATAAACATGGTCACTCGCGGCGCGCGTGTAGTAATAAAATTTGCCTTAGCGCGGCAAGGTAAGTACTTGTTTGTTTACACCGGCGCGGCGCGGCCGGGCGGGCGGCCGACGATCGCGGCATCCTTTGATTCCTGTGAACGCGGCGCGGGCGGCGCGGCCCTTTGGGTCATTAACCCCGTTCGGACGCAGCTTGATTCCTTTGAACGCGGCGCGGCGCTTTGGGTCATTAACCCCGTTCGGACGGTGTCCATAATTTTCAAGTTATAGCACATTCATAGAATGAAGGTTTCCTCTGTAGTTTAACGGTATTTTTTTAATTTTATTTTTTTAAACGTTTCATGTGACCATGAATTATCATGTCCTTGTTTATGTAAAGTGTTCAACCAGTCAGTCTGTATAGTATTCCTTTTTTAAAGCACTAACGTCTGCATAGCGATACCAAACATTGCAATTTATAGAGAGAAAAATTCACATCCTCGGACGGGATTCGAACCCGCGTCTTCCGACAATCCGTGTCAGACGCCATGACCACCAGGCCACCGAGGTTATATCCCGGGTAAGGACATAAGGTACTTTCCATCATCATCATCCATCACCACGCGGCATAACCGCGGGGCGCAGCTAGTAGATCATAAAATTATGTATAACAATAAAAAGGCAGTCTTTGGGGACGGCCGATAGAAGTGATAACAAAATAGGTATCTTACTTGAAGCGTTCGGTGACGATGACGGGAGTTTCGTGATTTTGTTCACCCAAAAATTGCTTGCAATTCAAAATTCATTCAAGTTTTCACATCAAAATGCTTATTTTTCGCAGGTGTGGAAACAGTTTCGGGCCGCGCTGTCGTAACGCTAGCAGCGGCAGAGGGGGTCAGCGGTGAACAAGAGCTAGAGTTGACTTACAATGGGGCTTTAGTCGGCGGCGCCCCGAGACGCGCGCTCGTGGCCTCGGGGAATACCGCTGACAGAGTGACACTAGCGGGCCGAGGGCTAGCGCATGCGGCGCCGCACACTCCCGCCGTGTTTACGATCGGTAAGTATTGTTAGCAAGGAGGAAACTTTGGTTACTGTAGGCCTAGCACGAATAGTTGTGTAATCGTAACGTAACGTATCGTTCACGTGAAACAGTACAAACTATCATTTATCTAGGACAAATGTGACACAGATAACTCATAGTTTGACGCCGAAGCGTGACGTGTTGACGGTTACGATACGAATATTTTATCGTAAATTGTTTGTGCCACGGCCTCTGTTGCATCTTTGCGTACATAACTACTGTATTATTACATTTACTACGTACGAAAAGGTCACGTTCCGTTCATATGGGTCTCGAGGTTTTAACAACCCCTTATTATTATTTTTTATTTGCAACTAATACGAGTAGTAACGGTTCGCTAGTGCGTACACTAAACTAAAATTGTTGAAACTGTTTTGCTAAAATCCACATTCGTGTAACACTTTGAATGACAATTCATACGATTATTCTATTCAATTGTGGGTTACATCAGTGTAGACTAGTTTAGGGAGCACGAACTTACATGACGATTAAATTTGCACTAAACATACCCACAATTGATTCGTCATTCATATTATGGCAAATAAATACATTTGATTTTAATTTGATTGGATTTGAAAATTTTATAGTTGTCATTTGCAAGCGTTATACGAATTTGGACTTAAGTTTGCAGAATATGTACTACCATAATAATTTACTAAAAATATATTTGATTTGCTAGTGTAGTTTGGTGTTCTGAACAAGCGAATTGAAACTATCGGCTGGTTATTTAGAACTTATAGCATCAAACACAGCCCCGTTCGCCTATTTGGTTAGTGAATCTGGCTTCGCATCGCGGTGTTCCAGGTTCGATCTCTCGCCATTGGAACATCGTAGCTCAGTAACATGCTTGGGGTCTTGGATTTTTGTGATGTTTTAATGAATCTGTCTATCCATGCCTTCCGCGACACTGGGAAGCCCATTGTCTGACCGCAACCGCTGTACAGCGCCTTAGGTGTGACTGACATGGTGCGGAGAGGAAAAGCCTTAGTAACTATGGTATAATCCGTGACAGCGAATACGCGGGCGAAAATTTTTGCACTGACATAATGTAATTGTTAATTAACTTGCTTTTTTCTTTTTTTATCTTACTAGCTGAACCAGCGTCCCGAATACAATACAATACAATACAATAATTCTTTATTGCACATAACCAAACATACAAAAGTAACTTATCAAAATATAATCTTAATTTAGGGTAGTACAATGGGCGGTCTTATCGCATATAGCGATTTCTTCCAGACAACCTTTACAGACGAATAGCAGAATATTAAAGAATCTACTGTTATTCGTGTATCGGTACGAAGTTCGCCGGGTCAGCTAGTTAATTATAATTATGACGTTATGATCTTAAAAAAACTGAAGTTCTACGCCCTTATAACACTAACCACTGTTTGCAGATGGCAGCGCAGCCGGCCCAGGGTCTCCCGAAGCAGCTCTCACATCACCAGACGGTGATAACATTCCGGTAGCGTTAGCAGCCGCCGGCCCCGGCCTATGGCGGGCTACGTACATGCCGAGACGGGCCGGAGACCACCAGCTGAGGGTTATGTGGGCCGGGAGAATTGTCAAAGGTAACATTTTACTTTTGTAGTTTTACTATAATTCAAATATACATCACAGACAGTAATCGTATCGTTAAAGAATACATAAAATATAATTTATCTAGTAAAACTGTATGCGTCAACGATACGATGACGTTACACTTACTCATATTTTCGTGCTCTACAGCACAGTTATACGGTTCTTAGTAGAATGGACATTGGTCATCAGATAAACATTGCATATCAATAATTTAAAGTCGATTTCGAATATAAAAACTACCACGTAATGTTATAGTATCTAATATTTACTCTCATATCGTTTAATTCGAATTATAAACTTTCAAAAGAGTTTATACTGCTATACTTTATACAAACTATACCGAAATTAAAAAAAGTAATTTGGATAGTACCACATGACTGTTTTCATACCTAGTTATGTGCGGTTACATATACTACTTTATCTTCTATCATTCATATTTAAGTGCAAATGAAAAAAAACCCACGAAATTTAGTACAATAAAACGTATGAATGCACCAAATCACTGGAACATCACCGCGCATGCGCTAAAACGGGTGCTTCAAATAATTGGAATCTCCTTGGTGATAATAAGTTCTTGGATATCCCCTGTATCGTAATGGTAAAATAGTAGATTTTTTTGCCTAGGTAGCAAACAATTATTTTTAAGGGAGAGTGTTTGAGATGCAATACAGGCAGTGTTTATGATAGTAAGGCCATATGTTTTATATCACATCTTCAACTTGATATCATCCTACACTAGTCTATTGAATAGACATATAAATAATCACATTTGTTGCAGGCTGTCCCCTAACAGTGAATGTAAATGCGGGGACAGAAAGCGGTGACGCGTCTCGTGTGGTATGTTCTGGCGCCGGACTAGCGAGCGGCGTCGTCGGTCGGGAGATACGCTCGTGGATCGACACGCGTCGCGCTGGCCCCGGGGAGCTGACAGCACACTGCACTGGCCCTAACAAGGTAAGGGCCTAAAAGATATAGTGCGATCATAATTTGGAACAACCTTCCACCTCCTATGAGGAAAAAATGTGTTGATGTGTAAAAATATTGTTACATGACCGTGCTAGAAACTATTTTCAAGCAACTTTTAAATTCAAAACGGCCCTAACCAATACACACATGTACGTTCATATACAAGCACGCCGTCACACACACGTTTTCATTTGGCAATAAATTCATTTTTATTTTTTTATGTTATGAAAGTTCCCCCCCATTCTGATTCGGAAACCTTTCCAATATAATTCCTTTCTAATCATATTTATCGGACAAGTTACTAAAGCTTGAAGTTAATGGCGTAACAATTACCGTGTCATTGATTAGAATGGGATATTCACAGGGGTCCATGTTAGGACCCTTTTTGTTCAAATATTTGTTGAAATAGGGATATCTGTTTAACGCATTGTTGTCACTACTGCTTTTATTATATTACTGTTTTAACCTGCGTGTCAAATAAATGTTCGTTTAGTAAAAGCTCAAATATTGACTCAAGTCATAAATGGCATTTTATTCTTATACGGTTCAGGTTAACATCCTTTACATATCGGCATCTCTCTGATTTAGCTGTTCCATTTAACCTTTATTCACAGTTAATTTCACTATATGCGGTGTTTTACTTGTCGACTCCAAAATACTAGTCATACTGCTTAATCGATTAAGCTATAAATACGTCAAAACTTAGTTAAAAATGTGAGTCGTATGTGAGGCTAAAAAACGCTTGTAGCTGATTTACTGACACATTTCAACATGACAAAAAAGTAGGCTAAGGTAAATAAACACCTCCTTGACCAACTATCATTTTCTCAGATACTATACATTCGCAAAACACCATAATCTTATTTTTTATTGAGTACCAAAACATGGCAAAAGTTGTCAAAAAGTCAAGTTTTTGGTCTACATAAAATAGGAGGAAATATTGCTACAAAAGATCAAATTCTGCAATATTGTGATTATTTTTTAACTGGTTTGCCTTTTTTGTACAAACGTTTGGTTAAAATAATTCCGACATTAGGTGCGAATCGCGCCTATGGCCAAAAACTTTTTGCGACACTTTAGGGGTTAACATTCCTAATGTCAATATTGGAATACTATACTACTAGTTCATTTAACGAATTTAGAAGCGCTCGTAGCGGAGCTCGACTTGGCGATCTTAACCGATCAACAAGTTAAGCAACACTTGCTGTGGTCAGGACTTGGATGCGTGACCGCTAGTGGCATTATTCTACTGAGCGCTTCCGTGCTTCGGAGGGGACGTTAAACCGACCGTCGGTCTCGGTTGTTTGTCTTAGGGCAACAGTCGTTAGGCTGTGTTGAAGGCCTTCGGGCGGCCTGAAAACTGTGACATGGGTTGGCCACTAACCTATCCACCAATCCGCACTGGGCCCCTGATTATGGCCCAACTCCTCTCTCTGAGAGGAAGGCTCGAGCCCCAGCAGTGGGAACAAAATGGGCTGGTTATGACTATTATGATTTCATTTAACATTTTTGTGTAACAATTGTTAATGAAGGAAATGTTGTTATAATCAGGTGGCGTATTGCGAGCTATACGAGCATGGAGACGGCACTTTCACGCTGAATGTGAAGCCAGCAGAAGCAGGCAGACATGTTTTGAGCGTGCAATTCGCGGGAGAACACGTACCCGGATCGCCGTTTGTCCTCAAAGTCGCCGGGGCCCCTGATCCTTCCAAGGTAAGCTCTAGGACCACTATGATGTCCCTAAACTGACCTTACTTATCTTACCCTCATAGAATCACAATTTTAATATGAGAAACGGGAATCACTCGCGTAAATAAGTCAGATATTTCCAGTTATAGTTTCAACCACATCCGGAGGTCTTTTTCAGGGAGAATGCAGAACGGTTGCGTCTCGCCTCGCACTGATTTGTGTATTGCATATTAAAAATATGTATAAACCACGTTCATATTATTAATTAAATAGAATCACATTGCTGTCCGTCTGTCTATCTTTCAAGACCCTTTTTCTCAGGAATGCGTGTAGTTATCAAGGTGAAAACGAAGAAAATATCGGTAAAAATTGTAGAGCCAATTATAAGTTATATGGCTCCTTATTTGGCCCACGTATTTAATCCTTATATACATAGAGATACCTTTCCTGATTCAATGAAATATAGTAGAATCACTCAAATTTTTAAGGCTGGAGAGAAATCAGCCTCATCAAATACGCGAGTTTACGGTCTCTTTTAGCTGTTAAACAATCAAAGTTTTAAGTCAACCTAATCAAAAGATATGACCGTTTAAGTCTCATATTTTCTGATTTCACAAGGAAATCAACCTGTAGTGTACTTCTCGTTGACGTAGAATCATGAAATTAGACAAGAAGCACGTCTTACAGCACATAAATATAAAAGAAACACCTGAAAAACTGTAAATATGTATAATAATAACAAAAAAAAACTAATTTACTATTACAAACTTATTTGCGGTCGATCTAATGTCTAAGGTTCGAACGGCAAAGTTAAGCCTGTCCTTTAACCTAGTTTGTCTTTAATTAAAGCAATGTTAGATGCTTTTACAATGTAAGGGACCCTCGGTGCGCAAGCTTTGCACTTAGCTGTTTTTTGAAAGTAATCATAGACTATTTTCACCAAACGTAATCTTGCCTAGTCACCTATCCCCAAAAAACGCTTGCTTAAAATACATTTCTTTCAGGTTAAGGTTTACGGTCCGGGTGTCGAACCAGGCGTACTTGCGACGTTCCAGTCGCGATTCCTTTGCGACACGCGCGGCGCTGGAGCGGGACAGCTGACTGTGCGAGTGAGAGGTCCAAAAGGCGCCTTCAGAGTTGAGATGCAACGAGAGAGCCAGAAGGACCGTACCATATTATGCAAGGTAGCTTCTTAACCTAATCGACCGAGCGAGAGATGCGTCTCTACTCTGACTGGCCCAAATTGACTTTCATCTGTCCGTATGTTTATCAGGTTTTATGTTTGTCCTCCTGTACAGGTCGCATTTTGCAACCAATCTTGTTCTACTATGCAATATATTTTTTGTTGGAGGTGATTTTTGAGTGGCGGGTACATTGCCAAAAAAGGGGGGAAAATTGATACTTTTTTTAAAATTACTTAAAAGGAATTTATAATATGAGCTGAAAATTAATAGATTGATTCATATGATTACCAAATTTAAAAGGAAAGCTTTTACCATGTATTAAATACGAGGTGTGTCCAAAAAGTGTCCGACCTGTACCTGTAACTTTGCACTGGCACTATATTTCGTCTTCCGGCTCACCTTCGAAGTAGTCCCCCTTCGACTGAATAAAACGCTCCCGTCGGTGCTTCCACATCCTGATGCAGTTCTGGTAATCGGAATTTTCGGAATGGCCATGAGTTCACGCGTCGCATTCGTTTCAACCGTCACTCTGTCGTCAAACTGGTGTTCTTTGAGCGGCATTTTAAATTTCGGGAACAGCCAGCAGTCGCAGGGGGCTATGTCGGGACTGTACGGAGACGTGCCGGATTTGTGTAATATCATGTTTTGCTAAAAACTGTTGCACGAGGATTGATGAATGCGCTGGCGCATGGTAGAGAAGCCAGTCGCCGCTAGCCCAAAAACGTAGCCGTTTTCTTCTCACCGCGTCACGCAAGCTTTTCAGAACTTCACGGTAACATTCTTTATTGATTGTCTGACTCGGAAAGAGATCTTTCCGAGTTTGAAGCAAAACTTTATCCAAATTCGTTGTTCCGCTATGTCATTTTCAACGATACTAATCCGACGAACGCGAAATTGACAATTGTAAAGACACGGTGCACTCGAAATAACAAATCTCGTTGGTTCCCATGGTAGCCGATGACTTCGTGAATAGTCAAGCTTATAGTTCATAAAAGTCATTCGGACGTTTTGGCGCAAATTTATGGGTACAGGTTGGATACTTTTTGGACACGCCTCGTATATGAGTCTCTACTAAAGAAAGTTTTTGTGGTAGTGCCACGCCTCAATCCCACAGCCGAATATGCCGGCACAACCGGAGAAGTACACACTCCCACATAACACCGACCTGAAGAAACATAGCTTGCTATTGCGTTTCGTCGGTTTGTGGGATGTTCCGCAGAGCCTGAATCCCCCGCCCCCGTTCTCCCTTTCCTTCCCCTCCACCCTCACCCCTGCTATCTATTCCTTGCTATCATCCTTCTTCAATGGTCGGCAACGCGTCCTCGAGACCTCTGGTATTGCGGATGTCCGTGGGCGACGGTATCACTTACCATTAGGTGAGCCGCTTGCTCGTTTGCCAACCTATCCAATAAAAAATAGTATGTTACCAATAAACCAAAGTATGGTTTCCATATAGATACTATTTTCAGTATGGCTGGAAGTATTGATTATTCGATGGTAAATTTGTCAACCTTCTGAATTTCAAATAAATCAAATGCAGTATTGGTCAAATTACCGTAAGTATGACTATCGTTGGGGTATTATCCATTGACGTATTCAGTAACTAAATATTAAAGTCGCATTGAGTTTTTGTTTTTGAATTTAATTGAATCATAATTGAAATAAACAAGATATTATACGCTACATTCACAATCTGTTTATTCCATAGTATTATCTGTTTAACACGGTATTATTGATAAAGCGTTTGTTATAATCATTGATTATAAAGGTAACGGGTATCATGATGTATATCAGCAATAATACCGACGCAAATGTTTCCATGCGCGTAAATGTTGTTTGTGATTTACTAATTATGTACTTTGATTGTTTTTGATAAGATTATTGTTTTAAGTACTCGCAATCATTTGTGTGGTGACTGAAATACCACACGCCGATTTATAAATGTACCCATAAAACTTTTAAATTTTAGACAGAATTTTATAAATATATATTATTTTAATAAAAAAATGTAGTCAATCATGTTTTATACGACGCTGAATTTATGAACTAGCTCGCGGTTTTGCCCGCCGGTTATGGATGATGATGATGAAAAGTATCCTTTCCTGGAATATCTCCTAGCCAATAGACAATGACCAAATCACTATGGGAAGTGGCGGATTTATTTTTTTCTTCGGCCATCGTTGAAACTTTAGGGTAAATTGGGAAAAATTAACACGAAAATTAATGTATAAACGATTTTTAATATATGCAGTCTGAGATGAGATATAACACCTCGATTTATGATTAAAAACCTTGATAATGTAGTCATCATGTCATCTAAGTAAATGAAAATGCATTTTTAAATATATAGACATTAATACATATGTCTATATATATATATACTATATAATAATAATAAAAAAGGGCCTCGTAACCTGCTCAGGCGCAGTTCTAAAAAATCCTAAGCCTGTGATTGGCCGGACCCGCTGAAAGGGTTTATCCTTCTGTATCGGATTCAAAGTCACGGCGGCGATGCGACAGGGATAGACATTATAATAATACCAAAAATTGGCTAAAAAATGCTAGTTACATGTTAATAAAAACGGAATTTTAATTTATTTTCAAATCTGTATAACTCAGTTCAGACTGATGTTAGGTTATACAATTATATATAATAACTTTTGCTTATTAAATTATTTTACACTCAATGACCTACGTTTGGTTGATGCCAGCATTAAAAAAAATGCGCCAATTTCATTGGCTAATCATAAACAGAGATAGTGACAGAGTTATAAACGGTTTTATAACATTACTAGCTCCGCCCTGCGGTTTCACACGCATGTTGATAGATGATGATGATGATGATGATGAAAAGTATCCTAGATCCTACCCCGGGATATAATCTATCTTCTTGCCTAATTTTGTACCGACCAAAAAGGAGGAGGTATTCAATTCGACTGTATATTTTTTTATGTTTGTTAGGTACCTCATAACTTTCGTTAGGGTGAACCGATTCCCAAAACTCTTTGTTTGAAAGCTGGTGCTTCCCGTGTGGTCCCATTTAAATTTCATCAGATTTTTCGGTCCAGTAGTTTTTTAATTTCACTCCAATAACTGAATAGAATGGAAGGCGGTATTAAATTTTTCGAATCGTACTTGTATTACGATCCTTTCAGCCATTTAGGCGTGAAACCATAACAAACAAACACACTTTCGCATTTATTACATTAGTTAGGATGAGGGTAGTATATGGGTACTCGCAGGGCTATTACGTATCGCAGTTGCAAGCAAATGTTGATAGAAATCTTGAAGAATGACAGTTTTGACAGCTTCAGTAAATATAAATGTTACCAAGTTGATGACGAAAATGTCATGAAGCCGTAATTTTTTTTTTCAAATTTCTATCAACTATTGATTTGATACATAATAGATAGAGAGCCCTGCAGATATAAACTTAAGGTAATACATTATAGTATATGCATATTTAGCTCGTGACGTTCCTACTGAATGTTCCTAATAACGGCCTTATTAGAATAGTTTTTAGTGAACTTCGAAGTATGGGGTTTCCTGGTTCGATTCCTGGCTGGCCCAAATATGTATGTGATGAACAGTAACGTTTCCCCTAGAGTTTAGAAATGTGTTTCAGTTCAGTTCGAGAAAATGCATCTGGTTCTAGGCAAAGGTTACCATTGAACACAAGGAACCTTATTCGCTATGACCATTCAACAATTAAAGATATCTTCAAGGGATGATCGCAAATCGTCTTAATTTGCCGGTCATTCCTTGGCGATATGTAGATATGTTTACAGGTAGCCTCCAGGCCTGGGTAACTGCTCCCAATAGATAAGTAGTTTTTATTAGACTGTACACAATACATATAAAAATCTGCTATTATGTATTTCTCGTTATAGTTCTCCCCCACCGAGCCGGGTGACTACCGCGTGGAAGTGCGATGGGCGGGCCGGCACGTCCCCGGATCACCATTCCCCGTCATGATCTTCGACACGCAAGAGGAGCTTCGGCGTTACCTGCAAGCCACCGCCGCTTGATACCAACGCTATCTAAGTCTGAAGTAAAGTTGCCAATTTTTAACCCTAGGTGAACAGAGTTGATCATACATTGTGGATTTTACGAATTTACGCTGATGTTTTTCGGTTTACGAAGTGCTCGTCGTGCGCTTAAATTTAATGCAAAGTGCATTACGGTGTTGATGATTTACTGCTATTTATGTAATTAGAAATCTTAGTGTCGAAATATCTACTCAATATGATACCGATGTATTTAGAGTTAACATTTAGTGCACTAATCGGCGAGAGGTCGGGGCGGGTGATATAACCAAAGGGAGGCATATACTCGGAAGTAGGTTATAATGGGCTGATGATAATGTACTTATACTCTGAAAGTTAGTAGGTGATGAATAAATGCATCCAGTATTACGTTTACTGAATAAGCATGCAATCTAATATTTTGAATTGTATGCTGATTGAGTCTACATTAGTAGATTTACTAACAATTCCGTTAGTACTTGTTATGTCGTTATGCTTCCCTGCAGCATTTTAAAACTAAGGAACCGAAGCAGTAGAATTTGTTTAAACATATTAAAACGAACACAGCTCGCATAAAATCACCTTTTACATAATATCTGTAAAAGAAGACTCGTAAGAAAAATGTAATTCAGCTGATAATTTTAAAAATATTTCAGAATTCTTTATGTATTCGCAATATTATCGAATGTTTACTTTGACATGTACACAGATCTATATAATAGCGAAATAAGTGATAAAATATATAAGATTTAAAAAGGTATATTAAAAATCGATAAATTTATGTACCATTATCATTTAACAGAGATTTTATGATCTGTTGATACGAATAAGAGATACACAATCAAATCAATACACGTGTGACTACATAAAGTATTTATCGGGATATAACTTAAATTGTTTACGATTTATATAGTTCGTTACTAAATGAAATTATAAATTGTAATACAAATACCTTAATCTTAAATGAACATTTCAATCCGTCCGTTAATAAATAAGTTTAGTTAGTAAACTGAAACTTACTTATAATAAGTTTCATAATGTGTACTACAAATTGTATTGCTAAAATGTTATACGTACAGGGTGTACAACAATAAAGTCCATAGTCATCTGTCATATTTGACGTAACTTTTGTACAATCCAGTTAAGTCCGATTTACATGATTCTTCTGTGGGCCTAGCACGAATAACTACCTAAGTGTAACGTACGTGTCGGTCACGTGAAGCAGTACAAACTGTGATTTATCTAGGGCAACTGTGACGCAGATAACTCATAGTTTGTACGAGGAAGCGTTACGTTACACTTGCGTAAATTTTCGTGCTAGGTCCAAAGTATGTGATTATCAGAATGTCAGGGTTAGCCATAATACATCTTGTACGATAGACTTATTCGAAACGCATAATATCTTGTTAATATTTATTAATAAAAACTTAATTTAAGTGTAAAACATTAACTATTGTAACTAACGAAGGTATTTTTTTAATTGTTATTACTTGGTCAAATTCGAGAGGAACAAATAAAAGAGGGAATTTCACCAAGTAAAATGCTTCTTACTGAATTATTCAGTTACTAATTGTTAATAAATTGAAATGTATTATTTTCTTTGTTTTATTATAATTGTCATATACATGCTCTATTGTCCGATTCGACAAATAAAGCAAATCGAAACAATTGTACACAACAAACACACGTTCATATATTTGACCCTTGTTCAATATAGATATATAATATTATATATGCACGTGCATTCCCCTTTTCTTCCGCTTAGATGTTCTACCACCATCACAATGTAAAAACATAAAATTACACCTAGAAATATTTGGTGTTATACTGGCAAAATATTAAGATGCAAGTATTGATAAAATAATTATGGTTATGGCTTACATGTCTATTTATATGTATATATAGATTATAGGTTTAGAAAGGATGCCCAGAGTGGTTGAAACGGTCGGCAAAGTCGGTAGAAGTCCGTTTTTATGACTCAATAAAAGTCAGTTTTTACGAGAAATGGTCAGTAAAGTCAGTATTTCAAGGTCACGTTTCCATAAAAGTATGTTTTTATGTAGATTGAAGTAAGTTGTGTTGTGTGTGAAGAATATAAAGTAAGGGCTCATTTTATTAAAGATTTTTGAGACCAAATCTTATATGTTTATGACTTACAACATTGTGAATGTCTAATAGAACTACTTGCATACATATAACTAACACGTCATGTATAATTAAATGGTAATTTGTTGGACGAAGGTACATCTCGCGGTTTGGTCTCTAAATGGTCAGTATTTTATTCTAGGTGCTTGCAGTCAGTAAAATCAGTATTTTTCACCAAGGAATCAGTTTCGACCCCTGAGTTGGAAGACAATAGTTATCTTACATCTTATAGGATACCTTTTTCTATCATGACTCGAGTGAGATACCTACTCAAACACTAGCAAGTTTAGATAAATTGCAAAAAATAATACCTACGTTGCGAGTTTTTGATACATATCTGTAGAAACATTGGCGTTTGATTATAAATATATTGTTGTTGCAAAACATTGTGCGTTGTTGGTAACCTTGTAAAGATAATGATATCGGATTTTATAAAGGACAATTGTTTTACTATCAAGTTTACCTACGTCAAAATAAAATGTGGCAGTAATTTCACTTAGACTATCTAGAGCAGGGGTGGCCAAACTACAGCCAGCGGGCTAAATCCGGCCCTCGAGCACCACCGATCCAGTCAGCGATAATTCAACTGATATTGGCTTGCAGTTGTGGGTTAAATAGTACTTGTAATAATCATCAGAATATTCTCTTCAGTGACTATAAAAACCTCACTTGCTGTCTAGTTCCGAAATAGATAAATGCGCAAAATCCAATACTCAATATTCACCTACATAATTTGTTCATAACTGATATGATGAGATGTACGAGCTCACTAGATCTTGGCCCTTGAGGCAATCCGTCTGACCCATAGGCCAAACAGTTTGGAGACTTCTGTTCCATAGAGCAAGTGCCATAAATAAGTAAACATTATTTGATACAAAATACGATATCTCATAAAGTATCTGTCATCGGTGAGCTCGTCGACGAGCGCATCGACGAATCATTAGAGAATCGCACGGCTGATAGTTGCTTACGCTTGTTAATTTACTTTCAAATTGACACTCGAGACTCGAGTCAGGATTACAAAAGAGCGTATAAATTATTTTATAATCTAAGTATATTAAAAAGTGTGCGAGTAGGAACTCTCTAATGAAATGCTACCTATTAGATACTGATTATATATATTTCAATAACATTAAATATCTAGAAATAAATACGTATTTAAATGCGTTTTATTTACTAGATTTGGTTTCACGGATGTTGTCAAAGATGCAACGATGTTTGCTCTTCGAGAATCGCACGGCAGATCTGCGGACAACGAATACATTTATTAATATAAGCAGGGCTATTACGTATCTGAGTTGCAATCAAATGTTGACTGAAATCTAAAAAAACAATTTACTTTTGTCGACTCCAGACGTCAACTTCTTAACATTATTGCTTACTGGTGTTGTGCTGGTGCTTACTGGTTTGGGTTTTGGTGTAAAACTGACATAGATCCGCCATTTTTCTTCAATCAATATCTGATTGTAACTGAAATACGTAATTGCCCTGCAGCTCTCAGTTCGCGCGTATTCTTTACATGTTACGATTTTAACTATTTTATAATGCACTAAGGAGCCTTGATTTTTGAGGACAATCGATACGAACGGCGAAACATTATATTCGTCGTGCTAACCAAAGAGTCCCTACAACGTCGAGTTGGTTGGGGTATTCATACTTCCTAGTTACCTACATTATTATATTGCAGGAAAATTATCAATTGGCAGAACCTGCGTTATCTCAAGTTATTCGAAAATCCTTCCACGATCACTAATTTCCTCCACTTTTGTATCTGAACACCTGCATAGTGCGACGATCAGGGAAAGTATCGGCGCGATTGTCCCCGACCAGTTGCGAGCGTAGCGCGTCCAAACTCTGCCATAGTTGCTGCATCTGTCCAAAGATAATCACTTCCAGGCGCTGGATTGAAGAGTGGAGTTCTCCTGCAAATAAAAGTAGGCCTATTAATATTTAAGACCAGGAGTTATGTTATGCAGGATTATGAATAGTGTTATCACATCTAAGGATAGGTACTAGTAAGTGTATATTTGAAGCATGTAGATATGTGCAAAATTTAGGGGTTGTTATAATATAATTTAGGGGGTAGAGTTGCATGTGCTATGCATGTTCAAGGAGGTAGGTAACTGCGAGACCTTGGTAGGTTTATTCTTTTCACATTACTTGCATTAGATGCCTGAAAAGTCGCCCGCAAATCGACTTTGGTATCGATACACTATAACTTTTATACACTAGTGAACTTATTCCTTTTGGTTTTTACATGAACCACAGGATCCCAGGTTATAAACAGTTGAAACCTATCCTGTCTATTAAAACCAATACATATTTGGTATCTTACTAAGTAATTTCGAGTATCTCCCTGATTAATCCAGGTACCTACCTATATATAGAGACGTTTGTATAACTAACCAAATACTCAGTATCTAAACTCTACTAAGTAATCAAAGAGACAAAATCCTGGTAGACGCTTACTTATAACAGTTACTTATAAGATTATTATCTTATAATCGACGCTTACTAATCATCTTACGTGATCTGACTCCTCACCCGGGCTGATTTATTACAATTAGGCCACCGAATAACTAATAGAGGTAGATATGGTATCTGCATTACTCACTCGATGTAACAACTCCGTGCAGCCTCCTGGTAATGGTAGCGTTCGCAGTAGCGTTGACTTCCTGAGTCTTCACCGAGCACATAGCACGAGCCTCCTCCCGGGGACCGCTGCCGTGGTACGTCGAGTTTCGTACTTCCAGGTACGGCATGCGATGTTCAGGGATGCTGACTGTGTACGATGGGCCCCGTGCTGTAAATAGAAATAGGTGGAAAACTACACTTTGTAGATTATACGTATTGCTCACAGTGTTTTGTACTAGTAGATATAAGTGACATGGGAATCTGATGAATGAACTTTATTTCTGAAAATACTGAACATAATATTCAATTCATATATAAGACAAGAAACACGAAAACATCATCAACCCCTTGACTCGCGATTCGCCATATTTGGCCAATAATTCAATAGATTTCGCAGAAATCAACCTACTTTTCCAGGAACTGCAACGTGTGTGGTTAATTTACTTATGCTTTTAAAATACGTCTGCGAAAAGACCACAGCTGTGCACAGAATCTCACAGTATCAGTATTCTCTTATAAAAGATGGAAAAAAATGGAATTTGAGGACCTTCATTAAAAATATTTCAAAGCTATTTAGTAAATAGTACACAAAGTGTAAAAATTGATTCCTTTCTAAGAAATGACTCAAGACTAAGTGGTTTAGGATTGCCCTAAGGCAGTGTTTTGGGACCGACACTCTTCTTATTGTATGTTAACGATTCATGCAAACTTACGATACCAAATCGTAAAATAATTACTTATGCGGACGCAGCGGACGACACTTTGCTTTTAGTTGAGGGCAAATCCTGGATTTCCGCCAAAACTAATGCAGAAAGTGTACTCAGGTGTGTTATATCTTGGCTTGATTTGATTCAAACCTAACACTTAATATAGGTAAAACTAAAATTATGACTTTCTCTGCTTGCATATCTGCACATCCAGACGAGTCCTTCCAGATTAAGGCTCACCAATATTCACCGGCTTCAATTCAAACTGTGACTGTATGATCTTGGAAAGAGTCTCTGTTGTAAAATATTTAGGAGTATACATCGATGACACCCTAAATTGGCAAAATCATATAAACATTCTGTCAGGACGAGTTCGAAAACTAATGTTTACTTTTAGAAAGCTAAGGTTCTCTGTTAATATACAAACGCTCCAGATCTGTATACCTTTCTCTAGCGCAGTCTATATTGTCATACTGTATTAGTGCTTGGGGTGGCACACACATTACTACTATGCTCGATTAGAAAGAGCACAAAGAGCTGTTCTAAAAATCATACATAAGCAACCTAAACTTCATCCAACAATACAACTTTACAATGAGAGTGAAGTACTGACAGTGAGACAGCTATTCGTTCTCAACACCATTCTAAGGCAGCATAGGTTAGTGCCGGTTGATTCAGTCAGCCACCAGAAGAAACGTCTCAAAGACAGAGTGTGTTGTCTAAAATCATGTAGAACTCAACTTGCAAATCGACACTTTCTAAGTTTGGGCCCGCGTTTATGATAGAATTTGCAAGATTGTTGATATTCGTCTTCGAAATAAAACGACTACTTCAAAACTTACTTCAAAAATTTACTTTTCAAGAAACGGAACAGTTTATTAAATTGAATAAATTATCCTTATCCTCCCTCAAAATTGATACAAACACACACACCCTTTCACTCGCATTAATATATTATTATACACACATATATATATATATATAATATTTTTATTAATTTTAGTCTAAAACCCGTACTATTATTTGTGTCATTGGTTATGGTTTAAAAAAAAATCTTGCACTTATTTAGTTTTTTATCTAGCCATTAAGTAACTACAAAGAAATAAGCTTTGTGACTCTTTAACTGGGAAGGTCCTGTACCCTGTAAAACAGTTTTTAACTAGTACAGGGACAGGGGCTCAAAACAAAGATATTTTGTAATATTTGTTCTTTTTAAGAGCATAAGATGTTTTAATTGTTTATGAGAAATTATTGTCTACCTAAGTGATGAAATAAATTATTAATATATTAATAATAATATTAATATAGTATTCACAGAAAAAGATCCTCAGCTCAGCATATTGCTGGGGATTGCTCCGCATGCTATAAACAATATATTTAATAAGTAATACATAAGGATAATGCATGAGGAATATAGATAGCGTGCCCTTCGAAGCACGAAAGCGCTCAGTTACCAATAATGCCACTAGCGGTCATCCATCCTCCTGACCGCAGCAAGTATTGCTTGTGTGATAGGTTGTTATCGCCAAGTCAAGCTCCGCTGCGAGCGCTTCCCAAATATATAATAATACATAATAATATAACATAATACTTATATCGGGTAGTAACAAATTTAAATACATATATATTAGTACACCTATCATAAGCTTTTAACATTTATTCCAATAACAGTAATTTGGTAACTAATATGTTTTCTATCAAATAGACAAATATTCTTAATTCGAAGCTAAACTCTGAACTGTTCTATAGATAGGATAGGTATAGTGTATAGTTTCTTAGTCAAAGCCGCAGTACCAGCTATTTATAATTACTACCTATAATTACTATAATTACTTACTACCAGCTATTTATAATTAACTATACTACAGAAGGCTCAAAGGGCCACTACTATTACCTACTGAGTATTTTGTCTACTGAATCTTAATAAGAACTGATATTACACAGGTTGGCCTTTGCAGGCTTAGAAATGCATTACATACCTACTAGGTACATTCTGTAACTAAATAAGTACTTATCAAGAAATATACGTAGGTACGTATAGTTGGAAGAAGAGAATTTCAGTGCTCCGTGGCACTAAATCGAAAGCTACCTTGAAATGCGGTAGTGTCAAATCTTGGGGTACGTAATAAACATAAGGGCGCTCGGGTGATCAGTACCGTCCTCAGTACAATGATGTTATATTAATTGCCTCAGTAGGTACTCTTATTTTACGTTTGTAGGTAATTAGGTACAGCTACAGAAACCTATTTTAAGAATGGAATGACATTCAGTTATAAGCTATGATATGTATTAGGATACGAAGCTACAGAAATAAATTGAACTCACGCCCTTAGGAGTGATATGATAATTCGAAAGATACCTAGTTCCTTAGTGGATGCTTAGATACAATAGCTTCATCTACAAAAATGTCGAGTTTGTCCAGCGGTTTAGGCTTTGTAGATGTTTATATATTTAGTCGGTCTGCACAAGTACATGAATAGATAATAATAATTATAGATAAGGTCTATGTTACTAGCTGATTATCCTTAAGTTTAGAGTTATGGTAAAACTGCTAAGGATGTATTATTGATTATACAAACTACATATCTATCTATACAAATACACAATCTAATCGGTCAAAATTCAAAATTCAAAATTCAAAATTCAAAAATTATTTATTCAGTTTAGGCATCATAGACACTCTTATGAACGTCAAAATTTTTAAATGATTCTACCGCTGTCTTCGGAAAAGAACCACCGCCGAGAAGAAGCAGCAAGAAACTCGTGGGCCATTATTTTTTCAAGTCTTTGTACATTGAGGTTACATATGAGTAGTATTAAAATAACAAATTTATTCAATAGTTGGCTATTAGGCAGAAGTGGAAAGCTTCCAGGCATCTTTGTCTTCTAAGTAGTGACTCAATTTATAATAGGCTTTTTTCATTAGTATATTTTTGACACGTAACTTGAATTTCCCTTCAGTGAGCTCAGTAATGTCTTTCGGGATTTTATTATAGAAACGTAAGTACACAATTTCCTAAGAAGGACTTATTTTTAGTTTTCGTGAGTCTAAATTTAGATACAGCTATCCTATCCTTATTTCTAGTATTAATATTATGCATATCACTATTTATTCTAAACTTCTTTATATTTTTACGAACGTACATTATATTTTCTAGGATATACAAAGATGGAAGAGTTAATATATTAATTTCTTTGAACATTTGTCTTAAGGATTCCCGGGGACCCATTTCGTAGATGGCTCGAACTGCCCGCTTTTGCAATATAAAAACTGTCTCTATGTCCGCCGCTGACCCCCACAGCAGGATACCATATGACATTATGCTGTGGAAGTAAGCAAAGTAGACCAGTCGAACAGTAGCTATATCTGTCAATTGCCTAACTTTATGAACCGCATATGCAGCTGAGTTCAGTCTATAGTCTTATTTACCTGCTCGTACATCAATTAAACAAATAAATACAAAAAAACATTTAACGAGCCTCGCGGAACCGCTCCTACGAAGGTATCGCACAAAACGGCGGAAATCGAACATTTTTCGGGATATAAATATTAATAAATAACATAATGTAGGTAGGTATAAGCTAAAGTAGGACTACATACATCCAATAGTCCTACTTTCATCCAAATACCTACGTTCAGTCATTGCGCGTGAAGATAGGACTTTTGTGAGCGTAGCACGAAGAAGCGTAAGTGTAACGTCGTGTCGTTCACGTAAAACAGTACAAACTGTCATTTATCTAGGGAACTGTGGCACTGATAACCACTGAGCTAAACAAACATTTATAAACCAATGCAGATAATCTCATTGTTTATACGTCGATGCGTGACGCGTTGACGCTTACGATATAAATACATTTTCATACGACCTGCTCGAAAATTTCCAATTACGCAATCTCGACGTAAAGCAAGGCATTACACCCCCGGCTGTAATGTTGTATGAAACTCCCATGGGCGTAAATTGATATTTGGATTTGGAACATTAGTTGTAGGAAAACCCTTGATACGGAGTAACTACGGGCATTGTGAAGAGAGTTTATTCGAAAATCAAACCGGCCACCACAGACAGCATACAGAAAAAAAGAAAAGGCGCGATTGTTATGAATTTGGAACAAAACACGGTGTTTGGTGTTATTTTAAGAACTTTCATAAAATGTTATTTATTTTGAACATGGGGCATGTAACTGTGCCGAAATATCGGGAGCTCCAAAAACAACTGAATCGTCATCTACATCCCGTGAGCACTAATTATAACTTGGTTAACAACCGCGAAAATCTAAAACAGTGTACTCCATAAAATGCTCCTTCCAAAAATATTTCTCTGTCCCTTCATAACTGGACCAAAATGTGTCCAATTTGAATATTAACTGTAAATTTATTTTACTTTTAATTAAATAACTTTTTTATATATTTCTGAACTTTTATTGTCTCGCAGTAGGTATGAAAAGTATAGAGTATGCACCTTGAGGATAAAGCCTGTCTTTGTCTTGGGCGGCGTGAACTCCACGCTCCACTCTTCACATAACTCCCTCCCTTCGCTCGGGAATTACATTTTGATTAAT
Organism: Selenia dentaria; assembly: GCA_917880725.1. NCBI lineage: Eukaryota > Metazoa > Arthropoda > Insecta > Lepidoptera > Geometridae > Selenia > Selenia dentaria. The sequence continues at coordinate 20,951,723 of OU862879.1, forward strand.
TTAACTCTAGAGTCCCCGTTACACTCCCGGTTCAATTCAATATGCCGACCGTGACGTAAACACTGCTTTACTCCCTCGGTGCATAATCTACTATAACGCAAATTGTTTGTGCTACGTTTCTGTACTTTCTGTAGTGATATAGGGCATTTGCCATTTGTCCGCCTTGGAAAGTACCACAACTTTACCAGTTAATCAACCGTGAAGCAGTAGAGTCAAAACGTTACTGTGTTTCGGTCTGAAGGGCAATGTTTCAAGAGAATTACAGGGCAAGTAACTACAACACCCTCTATCTCAGAGTTACGGGCACGTTCGTTGGCGTGCAGGGATTTGAACTGTTGTAGTTTAAAACTCTGAATGCTACTGAACTGTTATGGGCAACCGTGACGCTTAACATCAAGCGAGCAACTTGCTCTTATCACACTGAGTTACATAAAAATGGTTGTATGTGAAGTCGGTTTACGGACGATAATTTTACGTGATAACGTCATAAGACAAGCCGAACGCTAAGGCCGTCGTGCCTCTCTATCGCTTGTTCCGCGCTCTCGCTTGCACGCTCGGCTGAGGCGAAACGTGACAATAATTTATCACGCGTGCAGTCGGCGTTCATAGATTTATTAGACGTTATCACGTCAAAAAGAAGAGAGGATAAACCACACACACTTTATAAAATCACACTTTTATTCGTTATGTAAAATAAAATATGCATATGATAATCGATAAATTGATACACTTATTCACAAACAAATACGAGTACATATAAACATTCAATTACTCTCACTTCTCTTTCAAAGAAATCGTAGGTAGGTATTCTCCGTTTTTATGTACTGCCTTGATACCTACCACTTTCAGATACGAGGGCATATACTTAATAAAATTGATTGATCAAAGTGGGTCAATTAACAGGCGGGAGAAAATTAAGAACGAATTTGTTGTTGTAAACCTCATTTTGGGTAAACTGTGTCTACGGTTTGGGTACACCTATCTGTATATGAATCGTCGATGTATAGTTGCCATTCATATATAGATATAGATATATATATATATATATTGAGACTCGAGCCTTCCAGAGTTGCAGAGTTGGGCTTGTTGTAGTAAGTTGGGCCATAATCCACCACCCGAAGGCCTTCGACATAGCCTAACGAATATTGTTCTTAGACAAACAACCGGGACCGACGGCTTAACGTGCCCTCCGAAGCACGGAAGCGCTCAGTTAAATAATGCCACTAGCGGTCACGCATTCTTCTCCTGACCGCAGCAAGCGTTGCTTAACTTGTTTATCGGTTCAGATCGCGAAGTCAAGCCCCGCTGCGAGCGCTTTCGCTACAAAAACACAAGTTTCTGTTTCTGAAAGTCTGTAAAATATCTGAAAGTTATCTATGATCTGATAAGGTTGATCTGACCGGTTGCGCTGTTGTTAGCTGCCTGCCTTCTGAGCCGCTGATCCCGGGTTCGATCTCCGGACAGTTTTTACACTTGTATGTGCATGAACATGTCTGTTTGACCTAAATAAATGTATATCATTATTCAGATTACCATAGTACAAGTTCTGCCTGGTTTGGGACCTGAAGATTTTGTGTGGAGTTGTTAAAAAATAAGGTAATTATAACCTTAGCCAGGAACTATAGTATAAGTTGCTCATGTGTACTTAGTGGGTATACATTTTTATCAGGAGGTTTTTATGCATAAAAACCAAGTAAAGATGAGAGGCCATTAATGAAGTCGCAGGCAGTCGCTAGTATAAAACAAAAAAAATTTATTGAGAAATAAATCAAGGGATCACCGGTTTAATACCCAGCTCTGGTTTGAGGTAGTACATCTATTAGTTGTCTAAACTGCCCACTTTGTAGTGCGATGTGTTCTGGAAGCTGTACTTGAGAGCATATAAAGCTTCGATCATATATAAGGTCCTTATATATGATCGAAGATATAAAGCATATAAAGACGGAACTGATTAAAATATTCCTTCAGACGTCGGAATGCGAACAGTAAGATATGAGGAAAGACGATCTACTACATGGTAGGCCTGTTGTGTAAGAGGCCATCTTGACTGGTACCACCGCCATATACTCCGCAAGCATACTGTGTAAGGGTGTGAAGGGTAGATAGGTGGCAAGTGAAATTACTGGACAAAACCAATGTTTCGGGGTGACGAGCGCTGTGCAGTGCCACGCATAACTAAACTTGTAAGCTCTGGGGGGCACTGCAAGTGTTTTGGGTAAGCGTAGTGCTTGACATCAAGCAACTGTCATTGTAAAAAAAGTGTTGAAGTCGGTTCTATTTTTAGGTAAAAAAAATTGCACTCTATTTAGTGACCCTGCTACTACGGGATACACCGTCAATGATGATATCATCAAGATAAGCGAAAAGGCGAAACACTTTTCAGTTATTGGAGTGTAACTTAACAACGTCTTGACCGAATTTGACGAAATTAATATGGGACTACCAAAGAAGTATACTCTACCAAACAAAAAAATATATATATAAGTAGGATATAATTGAGAACCTCCTTTTTTGAAGTCAGTTAAAAACATTGCTTTATAAACCTGATTAAATCTAAGAACTGACACACCGATCCCCTAATTCACCAATAATACGAATTACAGGGAAACGATGGTGTAATTAGTTTTGATAGTGCATAAATCAATAAGTTAAAATTTCATTGTCAAACTAAATGGTATAATAAATATGATTGCGAACTTTTGTAGAGATTGTAGAGGTCGTTAGAGGCGGAAAAAATGTAAAAGCCTACTGGCAGTAAACGTGAAAATCCGTTACTGTTATCTTACCTACATACTTATGCATATAGAGCCTTAGTAAGTAGACACACGCCAAATTCTCTTACCATGATGATACACAGGCGCTGTTGTAACATTTGTTGTAAAATAATAAAACAAATATATCAACGCAATCACAGTTCGCCACATTTTGTACACTTTCTACGTCCAAAATAGTTTAGTAAAAACTATATTTAAACTAAGTATATATATTTATTTGTCACACGGGCTATTTCCATCAAGCTATAAATTGTTTTTATTTTATTTAAAAATCACAAGTGCGCGTGTTTTCGGTAAATTTTTGACACAGGTCAGCGGCTACTGAACGAGATGAAGTCCGCAGCAAAGAATAAATAGTAGGCACTCTATTCGATAGATGAATAGCCGAAAACTAGAGTACGTCCTCATACAGCACGCCGCTATTACGAATTTACTATGCTTTAACTGTACAATACATGGTAGATACTCAATTACACAACTTCAAACTTAAGCGTGGGCGCAAGACTCGAAAACCAGACAAGCGCGTTTCGTACTGAAGCATACGGGGCCCTGAACATTGTATATTTTTCAACTAACATTCATAAATACCACCGTCACATACTTATACCTACTTATCCTTTGTTTTTTAATGACTCTTGTGTCGGGCTCCCAAGATAACAGGCTTAGCCTAATTTGGGGCCCTCCGGGAAAGTCAGTTAGGGTTAATATTTATTTATTTGTTTATTATTTGGAACTACAAACAGTACTAACACTAAAATTTTAACACAATGAGTAAATACACAAAACGTGTTCATGCTTCGAGTAATAAATGTTAAACCCACACCATAGTCCACGAGTTAACAATTTGCGGTTTGTGTGTGCATATAGCTCGCCATTGTAAAGTAGAATAAATTTACGTAGGCACATATTAGTTCTTTACACAAACGTTAACATTCTTTATAACTAATTTAAAATCAATACTAGGTACATTGTATAAATATAGTATACCTAGTATAGTTATTAGAAATGGAAAATTAGTAGATAATTGTTATAATTTGTTTCTAAGGATGGCAAAGACATTTTGTTTGAAAACAGTAGGAGTTGTAGAAAATATATCTAAATCGACAAAGTATGAATTATACAAATCAACTGCTCGGCGTATGGGCGCGCGCACACCAGCGTTCGTTCTACACCAGCGTTCGTTCTACATAGTTGTTTGAGTATAGAAAACTCGACGCGTGCGTACTTGTCGCATGAAATTTCTTGGAACAATGTAGCATAATTTATTACAGAGTTCGATACAATCAAATTTATTATTACATATGTTGTACAAGAAAGTTGTAACAAGTAATACACGTCGAGATTTCAGACTCAACATATTATACAAGTTTAAAAGTTCTGAATACGTCAGGCTGGCTTGACAACACCTGAGTTCAGTTATTAATTCAATTATTAACGAGTCAAAGAGCATATTGCAGCTGTAAAGAACCGCCACATAAATAAATCTGCGATCGCTGAACATCTGCTCGAGTCAGGACCTAATCACTGGATTGAACTTCACGACCCCAAAATTCTCTCTACGGAGCGTCACTATTACTCGAGAATGGTACGTGAAGGTTGAGATTAAAAAAACACCGTAACTTCAACCGGGAGGATGGTTTCAAACTGGCGGCAACATGGAATCCAATGATTAAAAAGTGTTCCCGTCGCGATTTATCCTCAGAAAAATCTGTCGATATCGTTAGTGTTGTGTGTCGGGACAATGACTTTTTATAACAACTGTTGGGGGTATATTAAAAAGTTTCTCCATACTTCAAGACAATGGCACCCGCCTCTTCAGTCCGCTCGTGACCACGATCAATGCAACTTGATCGAAACGTCGAGGTAAATAAATACTATTACTAACGCGATTAAGCCCCGTTAATATAATATAAACGATTCACTTGTATCAAATAACAAATTTTCTTTATTACAATTATATAATTATATATACTGGTATAGTTAGATAAAGCTTCAAACGAAATCTAGAAGGGACTATATTCTCTATCTATACAAAATACTTACTTACCTATCTACTCATATTTGCCCGCACGTTAGCTATATTAAACTTTGTTTATTGATTACGTTTGATCCAGGAATGTTTACGTAGGTACATACATTTTGTTAGCAATAGGTTAACAAACCTGCCAAGAGCATGTCCGGCCATCCCTATGCTAGTGTTCCGTAGCTGAGAGCATAATTCAAATGTACTTCTTATGTAGGTACGTTTACTTACTTTGAGCGGATATAGAAAAATATATTTAAAGAAAATCATAGAAACGGTACGTCTACCCGTGACGTTACCTTCATTTCAATACGGGTATTCAATCATAGTCCAAACGAGAGAGATAGAGTGCAGCGAAAAAGATTTTCGTTTCTATCAAATTTAGACGTAACTTTGTATGTTTTTCTATCCAAACAAAATTACTGAAACATATTTTATTACAAAAACAACTTCTCAAAATTTCTTGGATAGGTATATGATAAAATATCGCAGTATATATATTATTTTCAGTGTATACTGTATATTAGTTAAAACTAGAAACTTTTAAAATAGGTATACTTGATTAGGTCGTGTCAGCGTCCTCTCATTATGTCAAAGGACGGACAGACAGATTAACCTAACGTAGTTATACTGGGTTTCTTGTGGTCCTGCGTAACCCTAAAACTAGATACGTATGGGGAATCTTGTACTCCTCTGAATGACAGGTGTGTAAACAAACAGCTGAAAGACGCAGGGCTGATTAGTTTGATTATAGTCTCGTTGAAAATTGGATTGCCTAACTGTAGGTACAAAAAATATTTATAACTTTATGTCACGATAACAAAATATTTTACCTTCATATATACTTATTTACTTTAGACTTGTTTTAAACTGAATCAAATAAAAAGAAAAACAATCATTGCGTGTGAATGTAGGTTTTAACATGTCACAAATAAGTAAAGATGTCATACAATCTACCTATACAATCAATAGAGGAGTGCAACATTATTAATCTATTATCAATATATAATGTAAAAATAAATATTGTTATGTCAAAAAATCTGGATGGTCTTGTACGAACTTGCGAACTTTTATAATTTACTTAACTGCCCGCGACTTCGTTCGCGTAGTAGGTACGGCCTTCGGCCCTATAATTTCTTGAATTTTCTTTCATAAAAACCTTTTCTTGACTGAAATTAAGACAACAAAAAATAATTACTGAAATTGTTCCATCCGTTCACGCGTGATGCGATGACCAAGGGAAATAGAGATTAATTTTCATATATAGACTAGCAACTGCCCGCGTATTCGTTCGCGTAGTTCCCTTCGGCCCTATAATTTCTTGAATTTTCTTTCATAAAAACCTATTCTTGACTGAAATTAACACAACAAAAAATAATTACTGAAATTGTTCCATCCGTTCACGCGTGATGCGATGACCAAGGGAAATAGAGATTAATTTTCATATATAGACTAGCAACTGCCCGCGACTTCGTTCGCGTAGTTCCCTTCGGCCCTATAATTTCTTGAATTTTCTTTCATAAAAACCTTTTCTTGACTGAAATTAACACCAAAAAATAATTACTGAAATGGTTCCATCCGTTCACGCGTGATGCGATGACCAAGGGAAATAGAGATTATTTTTCATATATAGACTAGCAACTGCCCGCGACTTCGTTCGCTTAGTTCCCTTCGGCCCTATAATTTCTTGAATTTTCTTTCATAAAAACCTTTTCTTGACTGAAATTAACACAACAAAAAATAATTACTGAAATTGTTCCATCCGTTCACGCGTGATGCGATGACCAAGGGAAATAGAGATTAATTTTCATATATAGACTAGCAACTGCCCGCGAACTCGTTCGCGTAGTTCCCTTCGGCCCTATAATTTCTTGAATTTTCTTTCATAAAAACCTTTTCTTGACTGAAATTAACACAACAAAAAATAATTACTGAAATTGTTCCATCCGTTCAAGCGTGATGCGATGACCAAGGGAAATAGAGATTAATTTTCATATATAGACTAGCAACTGCCCGCGTATTCGTACGCGTAGTTGGCTCGGTCTTCGGCCTCGCCATAACCTCCCATATTTTCTTGGTTTTTCTTTCAATAATAAATTAATTAATTAATTTTCCTGACAATAATTAACAGATTGTTCCATCCGTTCTTATGTTATAGCGTGACCAGGAGATATAGGGGTGCATTTTTGTATATATTATATAGATTAAATGTAAGTATATGCAGTGTAGATTCAGGGCAGATTGTTGAACTCAATAAAGTAGTTGTTTATTAAACATTGGTAGAAAAACGTCATTTTGTACTCAAATATCAATTACCTACTTAGCTCACAAACAGACCGTACATCGTAGAAGAAAAAAATGAGATATCCCCTTTGTTTTTTCTAATAAATTATTTTCTTTAAAGTTAAAATGTCTAGGTTATTGTAGTTAATGTGAAAATTCGCCCGAAAGAACCCAAATGAAAAATATTTTACTAGTTTAAAATTAATCTATTTAAATTCCACATACCTACTAAGGCTGAACATAATTCCCATACTACTTACTATGATACTAACAACGAGACGCGCTGTTATCTTAGTATAGGTATTACTAGCTGACCCTGTAAGCCCGGTTTTTAAAGAATAGGGTTATGGTAACCTCTGCCTGTCGTAAAAGCCGACTAAAAGGGGACCCTAAGAGCTCGGGTATAGTTGAGGGTGAGGCCCTAACTATCTCATCAACGAGCTCGAAGAAGGCCACCGAGAGGGTTTTAGTGGAAAGTCCCACATAACCCGGACACTCCCCATAGTGTCCGAGTATCTAATAAGATTTCCCCCTCGTAAACAAAAATAAAATGTATAACTAGCAGAACAAGTAAACATGTCGTAGTAAGAAACATGACCAACACAATGAAGCACCTAGAAGTTCATGTCAGAAGGCTTATAAAGATGTCAATCAATTTAAAGCCACAGCTTCTTACTTCCGTCATGCTCTACTTGGAAGATCAGTCGCTGACCTATTAATAATACGTCTCGTCACGAGCATGAGTTTCATATTCCCATTTATTCCTACCCATTCCGTAGAATATCGGTCAAAATATATGTTTATATTGATTTATGTTATTAATTGATTTATGAGTGAGCGGGCTTTCAACTCGTCACGCCTTCTGGTTCGTTACGAGCATGACGAGGTCACTTCAGGGTTCTGACATCTGGCATCAAATGCCGCAGAACTAATATTGAGGAGTAATAAATCTCGACCAGTACTCATGGTGTGTGTTGACAAAAGAATGCTGCTGTGTGTTTTTGTGTTGAAGTGTTGAATTAGTTGGCTGGTGTGATAATGCTTTAAATAATTAAACGCGAGTTGCTTAGATATAACAATGTATGAACTGCCAAATAAACGAAGCAGACATGGAAACTAGACTCTCCTATATCCATAATACATTTCCAAAGAAACATAAAACAATGAGTGAGGTAGTATTTTATTTAGCTGAGTAGAGTTTATATTATTAAAAAAAATCTAATCTTGTACTACAGTCTTTGTTATTAGGGGGTATGAGTCTCTACTACCATAGTTTTTATTGGTATGAGAGTAGATTTTATGGGACTTCTAATATTTTCATACTCGTATGGGTCTTAAAATTACCTAATTATTTTTGTAACTTTCTAAGAAATGGTGAATTATAATTATGCCAGTTGGAGGAGCTAAAACAGATTACAAAATAAAATAAATCATTAGGATCTATCTAAGAAACCAACTGACTATAAACAAAATTGAAAAAAGTTAGGTTAGCTCGATATTTTTACCGACTTCACAATAGTTTTTTTTACCTGTATTCGCGGATAACTTCGTCGTTTATCAACCGAGTGTGATGATTTTTTTTGTTTGGTAGAGTATACTTTCGAGGTGGTACCATTTAAATTTCATCATATTCGGTTCAGCCTCTGGTCAGTTTTTGAGTTACACTCCAATAACTGAAAAATGTTTTGCCTATTTCGATGATTTGCTGATATCATGATATCCATCATTGACAGTGAATGACAATCGATCCCATAATTAGCAAGGGTCACTAAAAATGTAGAAAAATATTTTTACCAAAAAACGGAACCGAGTTCAAGACTAAAATGTATGAAATAATTCACGAGCCGCCAATTACTGGATTTAGCTAAGTGAAATATATTTTATTCACATGCTGCTTTGACATTTATGTTATTTTCATTTCATACAAAAGTGTAGCGTGTACCATTTTTGTCGCCTGTAACTTTGTGAAGTCATACTTCCCAAGATAAGTTGTGAAACATGAGTGCCATAAATAAGGATGCCTTTACAGTGAACACAATCGCATGTCTCGCCTTACCATTATGGTAATACATTATGCAATGTCGCACGCCACAATGGCCTAATAAATAAAATCGTTGCTCGTAACTAAGATGGGAGCGCCTATGGACCGGGAAGTGTTGCCCGGATTGCTGTTTTGCCGGCATAGTTGGCGAGTTCTATAGTTATTGTACCATTTCTGTCGTAAAACTGAATACCTACCTAATTCGTGTATTGCTAATTTGGAAATGGATGGCAATATAACCAAGATCATTTCGGACCGAACTTAGAGGATATGTGAGATCTTATAGAAGTTTTAAAAGCATAACAGCGGATTGCAAAATTTTATATACCGCGTGTAACAAGAAATTAATGTAAAACCGCACAAACGCAGAAGCTTGCATACAACTGATACCTAACTACTGCGTCTCAGGTAGTAGTAAAAATTGCGAGTTATGAATTAGTAAAGGATTTCTAATACTCAAGCAGTTTCAACCCTGAAAAACTAGGCCAAAGACGGCAATGAGCTCCAGAACGTAGACTAGATAAACAAGGGGCCTAAGATAGATGGACGTAATTGTTCTCAGTTAATTTATTTCTGATGTATTCACATAATGCATTATGTTAATTGTGCACAGTGATACTAAAACTAAGTAATTATATTTTTATTAAGTAACACCTCATCGGAAGCGGCCTAGCTTGAACACAATCTCTACTTTATTCACTAATAGCCAAAACTTACTTTTATTTATTGACGTAACACTTCTACATATTACTAGAGGGTCTTTCGAGGGTCACACAATGTTTCGTTCGAGCTTCAACTACTATAACGAATCTTCTGTGAAAGTTGGCACCGAGGTAACGTACAACACGTAAAATAATAGGTGATTAACTAGTAAGTGCTTTTTCACCTCACAACCTCGGAAAGATTCTCATTAGAAATCTGAGTGCAAAAGTGTATTTTGTTCGCCAGCGTAGAAATATTCCATGCTATTATATATCGCGGTATACCGCGAGTCCACTGAAAATGCATTAAATACTTATTTCATGTCAGTGCGCCAACCTCATTCTAATCGTACTGGCCAGCCACAGGTGGCAGCACTGGACTTAATGAAAAATAAAAAAAACATTTTTAATGTTCTTCTTCTCTTTATTCAATTCACCTTCCATAATTTGTTTTGAAAATCGCAATGTCATTAAATAAAAAAATATAACTATCAATATTACCAATTGCATTAAGTTTAATTAGTAAAATGAATAAACACTAATTTAATAAATAAACTGTTTTTTTCACCTAGTGTTTTCTTCGCTGTAGTGAGGTGAAAAATTATGTGTTTCACTCGGCAGCAAAGTTATTTTGCTTCTCGTACCTTTGTAACCCTCGCTACGCGTAGGAGTTCAAATATGGACTATACACTAGCTTAGTATATAGTAATAGTAATAGTGACAAAAAATACAAAAAAGACAGCAGAAAATAAGCCGATAGAATGTTTATATTTAAAGATATCTATATAATAATAAAGTTTTTAATATTATAAAATCGTATTATTTATATTAGTACTTAACGGGACTTCCCAACTCCGTAATCTGGTAGCACTTGTTAAACGGACGATGTACTGACTGATATGGATTTAATCCGTTTTATCTTCCGAATTGTGTCAAGGACTTATCATGGTTGCACTGTTACACATGGGAAAAATAATTCAATTAGAATCCTAACAGTTTGGGTATTATTGTAGATATAGGAGAAACTGTGCTTTGTGAGATGCAGATTGCAAATGATTCGAGTTCAACGATCACATTTCGTTGCACTCTGAATCCGATCATTATAAATTTACAAATTAAATTGCATGGGAATGGTATTGAAATCGGATTCAAAGAATTTCCTGTGCCGAACACAGCGATGTTTAAATAGTTTCGTAGGTTAACTATAGGTAGTTAACCTACGAAACAAGTGAAGAATGTACAGGTATAGATAGAAAACACTTTATTGAAACACCACATTAATCACTTAATATTAAAAAGTACAATTCTTTAACCTAGGTGTTACAATGGGCGGTCTTATCGCTCAGAGCGATCTCTTCCAGACAACCCTTTCTCAGAGGAGTATCAAATATAACATGGACGGTAACAATACAAAATCACTAAATAGGTACACTATAAATATCTACACATATTATAGTAAATAAACTAATAATAATATATAAATACATGCATACATAAATAATATACTTGTATAATAAATACGTATAATTATATATACAATTAGTTTTTCGTAATGTACAAATAGTTGTAGTCAAATAATATAATAATATATACATATTATATTTTAATTATTTATTATATATTATTATATATTGTAGATGAGATTTTATTGACATGAACGACAAACTTGTCCTAAACTATACGAGTAGAAATGTAACTGTCAGATGCTTTATAGTTTACTTTTATACACTTTATTTTGTATTTAAATAAATAAAAAATAAATAATTAATACAAAATAAAGTGTATAAAAGTAAACTATAAAGCATCTGACAGTTACATTTCTACTCGTATAGTTTAGGACAAGTTTGTCGTTCATGTCAATAAAATCTCTTCTACAATAGGTATATAATAAATATCTATTAATTAATTAATATATAATATATATATATTATTATATTATTTGACTACAACTATTTGCACATTACGAAAAACTAATTGTCACAAACACAGGGTATCCTACCGCGAGAGCTAGGCTTCTAATAAACAGTTTAGCTTTGTAAGCTTATATTTAAACTTGTACTTTTGCATAATCACAATATAACTAACTTGATATGTGTGCTTAGTGATGTGTGTAATTTTACAATTTTTTTATCGTGTTTTGTGTTAGTTGTATGTTACAAAGTTGTTATCGACTGTATTTTTTATGTTTGTTACCTCATAACGTTCAACTGGATGAACCGATTCTCAAAATTCTTTTTTGTTTGAAAGCTGGTTCTTCCCATGTGGACCCATTTAAAATTCATCAAATTCGGTCCAATCGTTTTTGAGTTACACTCCAATAACTGCATAGAATGGAAGTCGGTATTAAATTTTTCAAATTGTACTTGTTTGGTATCAATAAATGCTTATTATTATTAAGAATCATCTCCGACTTCAGGCACATCGCCACTTTATATCTACAAAACATGAAACCTCAAAAACTACTTGAACTACCAAGCTGAATTTTGCATATAGGTACACTAGCTGACCCGCCAGCGGCTTCGATCGCGTGGCCTCGCGGGATACGGTAATTACAGATTTGTAATTATCCCACGGGAACTCTTTAATTTACCGGGATCAAACTATCCTATATGTTGATCATATAAGCTACCACCATACGAAATTTCATTTAAATCGGTCCAGTCGTTTCAGAGATTAGCCCGTACAAACAGACAGACAAACATACAGAGAAACAAACAATTTGAACTTATTTTTCACTCCTTACATCCCCTGACTCGGTTTTTAGCATATTTTTTATTGTACAGAAATTTGACCTCTACAGTTTATAATATGTAATAGTTTTTACATCTCTCGTTTTACACCCTTAAGTCATCCCTGACAAAAATATTGAAAGCATCACTATTTATTTTAAACTACCTATCCAGTTATCAATTTTCATCGCTGTAGCTCCAAAAATAAAGAACTTTTGAAAAAAAAAATATCCCCCGTTTCACCCCCTTAAGTCATCCCTGTCAATAAATATTGAAATCATCACTAACTGTCCAAATGCCACTGCATGTTCGAAAACAAAAAACTTTCCATACAAACTTTCAACCCTCCATTTCACCCTCTTAATCCTATTAATCTATCCAAAAAAATAGGCCAACATTTTTTATTTTGAATGACCTATCCAAATACAAATTTTCACAACTATAAGTTCAAAAAGAAAGGAGTTTCATACAAACATTTTCACCCCTTTTGACCCCCTTAGGGTTAGAATTTCGAAAGACCCATTATTAGTACACCTCTACGCATCAAGGACAATACACCCTCCAAATTTCAAGTCTCTACGATCAGTGGTTTAGACTGTGCGTTGTTTGTCAGTCAGTCAGTCAGGACATCTTCTTTTTGTAATTTAGATACGTTGTGGTTTAAAGAGAATAGACGTCGCACCTGAATTTTATTTATTCTCTCAAGGGACGATGTGAAGGGTATAGGTGGTTAAAACTGTGTATGAATGTCTTATAACTTTCAATATAAGTTTCTAAAATTTTAATAAACCACAAATAGGTAGTATAAAAATGACCTGGGTTTAAATACATTTTTTAGATTTAAAGTGATCTTTTTTAGAAAGGTTTTTTTTATTTTTTATTTTGTGATAGTCCTAGATTTTGAATGTCATTTGTACTAAAAATAATGGGTACGGTTTTGATAGTAAAAGTATGTATATAATAAGCTAGTCATCTTATTCAATTATTACATATATTATATTTTACATGTCTTCCAACTGTACAACCGGATTTTAAACACTTTACTATTATCAGCTTCCGCAGACAGTGTTTAATATGAATAGGTCTATGAACTACCTGTTAACTACGAGTATAGATCGTCCTTATTCATGCATCTTCGTCAAACAAGTTTTCAGTCATGCCATGCCTTGAGACACACAAATTTCGATGATAAAAGTGTTTCTTCTTACGAAACATTGATAATAGTGAACGTAGATTGTATCTATTTTAGGTTTAATCATTTAATCACGGATTACTATTTCAACTAAATAAACGTTGGCTAGTGGTAGTGATATTTTTTGTTTTGTTAATGCTTGAACATAATGTTTGTAATCTTAATTACATTCTTATTAGCAGCCAGTCCTCAACAGATTGATGCCGAATATGGTAAGAAGTGTAGATATTAGTATGGTAATAAGGTAACAAGTACTTAGTATTATAACATATGTACGTACATACTTACATATGTCGTATACGCCAACAACCCTAAACGTGGTATGGTATTCTCATTGAACGCTGGTATGAATAGTTGATTTAGGCTGGAAAAGATCCAAACCAATGGCTATCATTGATTTTGTTTCTTTTTCCTAAATTTGCTTTTCCTTAAGTTTTGAAGTGTGTGTGAAGTTTGTGTGTGTTTTGTGTGTGTGAAGTGGATCTTTAACCGTTAAGTTTAGTGTTCGTGGTGGTGCGAGAGTGTATGCAAAGTTACAAAATCACTAAACAGTGTTTTTATGTTCTCAATATCAATTGCCCTTGTAAATAGATCTACAGCTTTACGAGAACGTGACAGGATATTATTTTCGTCGTTTACTCGGTGAACAATTACGTTATACAATTTAAATTTTTCTATAAATTGTTCTTTTAGTGTAGTTTCCACTTCTCACAATTTTGGAGGGCTGATAACTAGATCGATAGTGAATTGAGCTCAACCATTACTTACGTAGGAAATATAATATACGTATTATGAGTATGAAATGATATATTTTATCAAACTCTCGGTCTTTTGCTAATGAGATCAACAGTGTCTGAAGCCAATATGTCGTTATTTATGTTGCCATCATTGCATTTTACTCTTCATAATAATTGAGTTCCCCGTAAGATAACTCTAGAACCTTGAGCTCTTCAGTTCTTTGCTAACCTCCGTGCATCATAAAATTTACTATGCCTCTACTGAGGCAAAATTTATTTAATTTATACTACCATGGTAGTTTTAGTATGATATTGATAGTTCATTCTAGTCGAACCGACGGGAGCGCGCGTTTTATGCAATCAATGTACCGATCTAACTAACTAACAATATGGGTGTAAGCCACCTCTATGTTATAGCAACATATAAGGTACATTTCTTTTTCAGGAAACAATGAATACAATGACAATCGTTTCATGTTAAATGCGGTGATTCGTCAACTGTTTGAAATGTTCAGAAATGTGATTAAAAGTGGTAGCGATGAAAACGAAATGCCTGTTCTGGACCCTTATGATATGGATTACGCTACTTTGGACATATCTAATTCTATTATACGGTAAGATGCTAAGAGTGATATACTCGTATTGGTGTCTGATGCATTGGACTGTTATGCTTTAAATCACTATTGCCTTTATTTAATGTTATTCACGGATTTCATCCGTCCTTTACAAAGGCATAAGTGGGGCTGTAGCCAACACTTAGAGGCCTGTTTGGTATATATAAAATACAAAGTAGTATAAAATAACAGAAACATTTTGGATGGATGGTGACATGGTAGGTACGAGTATATCTATAACAAAAATGGGTGAAAGGGCAAGGTTATTGATATTAACTAATTAGTGATAAGTGGGCTATGGGTAACGTGACCATACGTCCCGCTTTGTGCGGGATTGTCCCGCTTTCAGTCACCAACGAGAACAAAAATGTCCCGCTTTTACGAATAAACGTTTTTCGGCCTCGATTCAACTCATCAACTTACGAACGAATTTAAAGTGGGTACTTACGGCTAGCATTCTTTTGTTACCTACATTTAATTTAATACTACGGTTAGTCGAGCGTATAGGCACAATCAAATAACTCTTTCCACATTTTTATATTCGTAAAATTTGTAAAATGCCTAAACGCAAGTGTATTTTTAATATTAATTTGCAAAATAAGTATCCATTTGTCAAACAAAGGAATGGTGAATCAGAAGTTAGGTGTGAAAAGTGTCGCACAGATTTTATTGTTGGACATGGTGGTGCTAACGATATTGAGAAACATTTAAAATCAGAAAACATAGGCTTTCAGATTAAGCTGCTGCTTCAAGTTCGTTGATGCTTGTTTTTTTTATCAAGAAAACCTATTCGCCGACTTCCAAAGATTTGGTGTAGCTGCAGCGGAAGCTGCGTGGGCGCATCACACGGTGCAAGAAAATCACAGATTTCACTCAAATGACTGCGCTTCCAATTTAATGCAATCATGTTTTATTTATTACAAAATACATACTAAAGGAACTCTAATCTGGCTGTTATGTTTCATGCCAAAACCGTTGAACCGATTTTGCTGTAGTAAAGTAGTTTTTTGTTGCGAAATTATTTATAAATATTATGGTTAGGATAAGTTGGTGTAAGAATTAAGATGCCAGTAGGGGTAAGATACCACAATAAATTATTAAAAAAAATTAAACCATAATTTTTATTTTGCACTTAAATATGACATCTTACACCGACGTACCCTATATATGTATTTATTTATATACAAAATTCCGTGGGCATCTCGCTTTGACGAAAAAAAGCTCACATTAGCTATGGGCGACACTCCAGCACCTGTCAATTTAAGCCTCATCTTAAAATATTAAGACAGGTGACTTTCCACCCTCTAAACGGGTATAATATAAACGGCCCATAAGGGCCACCATCAATGGTGACAAAAGGGGCAACGTTGGTGTGGATGGCTAAAGGGTGTCGAGAGGTGTGCTGCGGTTTCACTAGAGCGCTACTACCGCCGTTATGCTCTTTAACATATAATAGTTTAACTTAATAAGTAGGTATAGAAAATTCAAAGCCTAAATTAACTATTCTACTTTAACACTTCAACCCTTGGAGCTTTTTGTTACTTGCTGTTACGTCTCTACCCCCAGACGGCCAATTAAGGCAAGCCGGGGGTCAGGGGTCTTTTAGCCCCAGAGAGAATCAGGGTCCGCGGTGTCTCCACTCACCGACGGCTCGCCACAAGGACACCCTGCGGTATTATTATTATTCCTTTTATTCACCAAATATCACGGATTTCATCCGGTCCTTTATTTATTAATAGGTATTATAGTTTTTCTTAAAATTAGTAAATTTATGTTTTACTTACTAAAGTCGCATGTTCGATAAAATCACAATAATTTGTTTCAAAACACGTTGAATATTTTTAATACTTTTTCGATCTGAAGGTCACATAGACTTCCCTTTTGTGCTCATACGAGTGATATTTTTTCCAGGGCTTCTGCCAATTTAACTAATGGCATTGTCACCGGTCTAGGCGATTACCAATTGCATTCGTTCACTTTTAATAAAACCGAATTATCGATGGATTTAAATTTATCTTTTCCAATGATATCATTATATTCAGGTAAGTACACATTATACTAAGTACCTACATATAAGTTTCGAATTTGATATTAATCTAGTAGGTACCTAATGATTGTGTAAACCATGACACACTAATATTATAAAGGCGAAAGTTTGTAAGTGGGTTTGTATGTTTGTTACTTGTTCACGCTTAACTAGTTGACTCGCAATTCGCCATATTTGGCCAATAATACAATAGATTTCGCAGAAATCAACCTACTTTTCCAGGAACTGCAATGTGTGTGGTTAAACAGCTCGACAAATTTTGATGAAATTTGGTGTGGAGGTAGATTAGGCTTTGGATTAACACAAGA
Source organism: Selenia dentaria (assembly GCA_917880725.1). NCBI lineage: Eukaryota > Metazoa > Arthropoda > Insecta > Lepidoptera > Geometridae > Selenia > Selenia dentaria. Next base: position 20,969,172 of record OU862879.1, read on the forward strand.
TACATTTCGTAATCTTCGTCCATCACCACGCGGGTGTAAGCACGGGGCGCAGCTAGTAAGCACATAATGTAAGCTCTGGAAGTGTTAAGGAGTAAAATGGTGATTTGTATATATTATGCGAGCGTCACACGCTTGGAAAATACTATCCCACAACCCAACACACAATAATAATTAATAATCTGCATAAATTTGGACAAACAGTCTCATGTTCGTTTCAATTCTATTTCATGTTTGATTTTTGTGTTTTATCTTCAGTTATTTTGGTACCATTAAGGCCGTGCACGCACTTAAACTTCCAAACGTACGTTTTGTTATTCGAATAGGGGAGACCGGGATGGTTGACGATACTCGTAGGGCACGTTTTGTTATTCGAATATAGCTGTGGGCCCCACACTACACGTCATCGTTATGAACTACCATAAAAAAGTTGCTATCTGTATATATTTATTATTATTTAAAAAAGGGTACCCAAACGGTATTGGGTACATCCCGTGACGGCCTTAAGACCTTTGATGGCTTATTTTTCGTAAGATATAACGATCTACTTTTGTATCCAAAAAAGTTTTTCGGATATTACAGAATGCTCTTTTAATAATTTGTTAAGGAATCCTTGGTGCCAAAATTTACTTCAAAGACACAAATTGGAGTAAGTATTGTTAAAATGATATTATAAAAAAAAATTAATTGTTTTAAAGTTTATTAAGGTTACCTAACAAAAGGTAAACAAAGGCCCTCAAATCATCAAAGAAGACATCAATATTGACAATGAAGTCCGCAATACCACATGTCTAACTATTAAAGTCATGTCACAATGACTACTTTTTCATGTTAAAATAAGCAATAGTAACGCCCGTACAAACTAGGCCACATTATTATTATCTTGGTATTAACCGTATCTACTCTAATAATAAAGAGGAAAGATATGATTATTTGTTTGTTTGTAATGGATAAACGCAAAAACTGCTGAACCGATAGAATGCCTACATTCTTTTGCAAGAAGAAGCTACATTATGCCTGAGTAACAAACTATATTTGATTCATCATAATTATCATCCTTCATCACGCGGGCGAAACCGCGGAGCGTAGCCAGTAATAAATAAACTAATAAATGAATATGATGAATATATGTATATATATTATAATACGTCACAGAATTATAAGTAGTCACAATAAAATCATAAATAAAATGCAATTAACAATAAATATCAAAATGAAATAATAAAAGTTATACATTGTGTACATAATATAATATATATATTATAATATATATATTACATAATATAATATACATAATATACCTACCTATGTGGCTAAACATACTTATATAACTTAAAAAGATTATATTGAAGTACCATACGTAGGCGGTAATGATCGCATTTTATTAATTCTATTTTTTTATACATTTATCTATTAGCGGCACAGTTCCGCTGCTTTCAGAGGGAGCTTTCGCTATGCTGCGTCAAGGTGTTGGAACAATATCCCGCCCCCAATCAGGAACCTGCAGAGTTTATACACTTTTAGAAGTAAACTTAAGAAATTTATTTATGAACATCAAAAACGTGAGGAACCTCTAGTAAATGACACGAGTGCTATTTAACTTTAACTTTTACAAATAGATATAGATTTTTATTTTTTATTTTTTTTTAAACTCTAACTCTATTATTATTTTAAATACCCATAATCTTAGTTTTAAATTGTATAATTATTATTATTTTTTTGTAATTTTGCCTGGAACATGTTTTGATTCCGCACCAAGTTAAATTATTAATGATGGTGATTTGTTTTTATATGTAGGTAATCCCGTATATTTTTGTTATGATATGTTTCAGTTTTGAAGCTACTTAAGCAATCAACTCAACCGGTGTTACGCTTAGCTTGGTTGTGTAGTAACTTCTTGTTAATATTTAATTTTTTTCTTTCGCTACTTGTAGGAATGTTTTTATATCTTTTGTTTTTTTGTTTTGTTGTTGTGAATGTACTCTGTGGACAGTGGCGTGCGTGACGTCACTTGTCGGTCCCAACGGAAGATCAGCGCTGGTTGATTACAACCAGCATTATGCTGAGTTGGAACCGGTTTGTGACAGAAAACTTATTAATTATGTAGGTATTTTAATGTCTAGTAAAATTATTATGTATTAATGTGTTTTCTGTGACAAATAAACTGTATTCTATTCTATTCTATTCTATTAAAAATGTCATTCAAAAGATATAAATCATATTAACGAGACAATTTCAATAGAGACGAAACGGCCAAAACCAAAAATACGAAGTCACGGTAATATTTTCAATCCAGTATTGTGACGACATATCCTCCGTGCGTTTTTTTCAACTCAGTGCGCGGTTCTCCATAGATCTCTACACGATACAAAAATTTGTTCGGTAGACTCAGCGCAAATTTGTAGCGATGATTTCACCGCAGTGCGCGCACTTCTATGACTCTCCGTACTTCACAGAATATGCGTTATAAAAACGCAACGCAGTGCGCGCACGGCCTTATAGAGTACCTCTTTATAAGCACGCAATTTTCATCAAATGGCGTGAAGACCCTTTCCGTCACATACGACGGTAAAAAATATACTTACACAGAGACGGATTTATAACATGCATTGATACGAGTAAGATATTGATTATACTAAGCTAAGAACCAGTTGTACATATAGATATGAGAATTCAGTCAAGGGACGTCAGTGCAGGCATCATCGCCCCCTAAAACGAATCAGAATAAGAAGGTATGACAATTGAGATTAATCTATCCTATATATCTATATTATTGTCGGATAATAAAATAGAACTAATGTCAAATTTATATCTAAACGGAACCGTGGATAGATACCTAAAGAAAGTGACCGTAAAAGTTTAAATAGGCGTTCGGTTTCGGTGACCTTATTATTATGTCTTATGGAATAGTGTCTTGATAATGATAATGAAAGTTATAAATAAGAATGAAAGTTTTTTTACCGAATTAATTGACTCATATTTTCTACCTACTTCTAAAAAGGAGGAGGTACTCAATACGATTGTTTTTTTGTTTGTTACCTTATAACATTCGATAGGATGAACCGATTTTCATAATTCTTTTTTAAATTTCATCAAATTCAGTCCAGTAGTTTTTGAGTTACACTTCAATAATTGAATAGAATGGAAGTCTGTATTACATTTTTCAAATCGTACTTGTATATATAATTATGCTGTAGAAATACCCAAAGTATACCAATCTAACCATATACATATGTCTGTCAGTTCTTATATTTTATAAACCACAAATGTAGCAAAACTAGGTCTGCCTGTTTCTCTAATTTTTGTTAACATCAGCCTGTAGCTGAATAACTGTTTTTTTACTTGTGTTTGAAATTTGAAGTCACTGGTTTTTATGTTTGTTTGTGTATTTAATATGAAGAGTGCACTACAATTATATAATCACACTAAGTTTGATGGTCGTTTATAAACGTTACGATAAATAAAAATTAAGAGACGTTTTAAAGAACATTTGTGTTGTATGGGTTTATTTATTTTTAAGACAGAATATTGCCTATTTAAACTTTAACGCCTGCTTTCCATATTTATCTATAATTTTATTTTTTTATATCATAGTTTAGGTAAGTATTTGTCATCATAACGCACATTATGTGGTAATTTCAACCTGTAACACTTCAATAGGCAGCTGTTAGGCATACAGACAGCCAAATTGTCATGCTAAAAGGGTTTCGTAATAGTGTCGTAAGGATCCATAAAAATAAATGTTCGTCAAACCGCACAATTTTTCTTAAGAACGGCTGGTTTGAAAGTTAATCAACATCGGGTTCGGGGGGTTAAAATAACACCTGAATACATAAATGTAACAACGCAGACCCATAAGATAATATTTTAATTGAAAAGCGATTAATTTATGTAAATAGGTTTAATACACTTACTGCGAATGAGTTTATATTAACATCATTGCTTAGGTTTGGTTTAGGTTTAAAGAATTGTATTCTCAATTGTCACTTTCTTGAGAACAGCGATACTTAAAAAACTTAATTTTCAAATTCTTACATCATTGCTTACTGCCTTCAACCGAGGTAGACAGTAATAAAACCCGATCCGATAATATGGGGAGAGAGGAACTCATCGTTAGACTTGTCTCTTTCATAAGAACTCGTCTTTTTTTTGCAGATGATTACGAATTAGAAGGAAATCTGCTCCAGGTTATGCCGATTGCAGGAAAGGGGTGTATTGAGTAAGTTCCCTAATATCGTTTAAGTATTATTCCAAGACAAATCAAGAGAAAATATTCTTTAATTTCTTTTTAACATACTCTTATTAAGAATATACCTAGGTATAATAGCTACTCCTACCTCTTTTGTACTTAATGTGTTGAAGCTGTATAAGGCCGTAGGTATAGGGTTGGCAGAAGCCCAGCCACTAACCCGTAATAAGACAAAGTATTGGATTAAGGCCCGTACTCGCTGAGACTAAGGTCCGGTACCTGAGTGGCATAAGCATGTCTTCTAGTTTAATGTATCTAATTTATAAGTTACCATTCTTCTTATAAGACCTTTTTATTTAAAATTAGCTTAATCGTTTTACAGCATAGAAGTACATGATATGTTGGTTAAAGGAAAAATTTATTTGAAACAATCAATCGACGAGAAGTCCATACTGCTAAGCCATTTTACAGACATGGAGTTTACCATTAGAATTGTAAAGGTAAGGATGTGGTAACTAGATAATTATATCTTACTAGCTGCGCAACGTGGTTACACCCGCGTGGTGATGGATGATGATGATGATAAGGAAAAGTATCCTATGTCCAGAACCTAAAGTATCTTTGTACCAAATTTCATCCAAATCCATTCACAGTACCTACTGGCGTGATTGACTAACAAACATACATCCTTCCATCCAATCCATCCATCCAAACATTTATATACATTTATCAGTACTAAAAAAAGTCCATAGGAGTATTAGTGCTTCCCACTGAAATTCGGCAAGATAACGAGTGACAAAGCAACTTAAAAAAACGCTTAAGGCGCGCTCGTACCCTGATTAAAGAAAAAGCAGAATTTTTAAACACCTAGTGTAACGAAACAGATCGATAGTATATTATGAAAAAAAATACAAAGGTCAGAAAAGGAATAGGAAAAGAATAATAACCGAATAGAATTCATAAATATAACTCTCTTTAGGCAGAAAAAATCCTGAATAGGTCCACAAAAATAAACTTTCACGTCCAAACTCTCAGAATTTTCAACGATAACACTATATTTTTTTTAGGTAATACGTAGCCAACGTATAGTACTTACTAAAGTTATAACCAGCAGCTTTTTCAATTGTGTTAGTATATACCGAAAAATATAAAGAAAACATACAAAATTACCGCATTTTCGCATTACATCGTCCAATCTAACAAGCGATTTTCAACCTTACGTAAAGCATCGTAAATTATTTTAAAATTAGGGTTGGACCGCACCTTAAAGCTAAACCCCTCTGTTATCACCGTGTCCACTTTTGTAGTTTACACAAAAATCGTACTACCCTTCTGGTAGTACGATTTTTTGTCGCGGAAAGAAACAACAAACATAGCGATAAAACACTTAAAAAACAAAGCGATAAAACACTGAAAAAATGTAAAATAAAGTGTTATCTTCTTTCGGTTGGATAATGCTAGTCAAGCTGTTCAATAAATGTCGCTTCGTTCCCACACGATGTGACAATTAAATGAAATATATTTGTACTTTGCAGAGCAGTACTCAATTTGACAACAACATTGATGAGGTCATCGACGCAATGGTAGAAGACCTCCTCGCAGACTACCTCTCCAGATTCAGTAAAGGAATATGTGTTAGTTACGGGGACTATGTTATAGAAGCCATGAATACTGTATTGAACAAATTCGAGAGCTGGTATATTATTGCAGTCATTTTGTAAACTGAGATTAAAGAGATATGTATTTTAATTATATAGAATGGATTCTTCAAGTATGTAGTTGGATAAATTAGTGGTGCTTTTGCCCACCAAAATGTTTTTAAAAATATTAATTTAGAAATATGTGTCGCTTATTAGTGTCTTAGTTGTATGTTCCACTGACTCTTCTATGTAGCATTCAGCTACTTTACTGGACTTCCAACCTCCACCTCCATACCTTTTTGGGCAGTTAAATCTGTACCAGAACCGGCTAGCAAAGATTCAATCAAATCTTTATTTACTGTATATAGAAATTTACAGTTTGATACAAACTTCTTATATGCGAATAACAATAAAAAGATTAGTTTCCTTCATTACTAGGTATATTTCATCAGGCGCTTGGTTTAAGAAGGTCATTCTTCCTCTTGAGAAGTGAAAACATTGGATTTTTCGATTAAAATCCATCAGATTGTCTTTTAAGAAACGATGTTAGTCTCTCGAAATCCTTTAAATGTTATTGTGTTAGTAGGTACTTAATGTTACTCATATGTTACATAGACTACACGCTCCATAACGTTGAAGGTTTGTAAGTTTTTTTGGTAATTCGTTGAAATATATTAACAATACGTTTTTTGATGGCGATTCTTTATTTTCTTAGCGCTTTCTCAGCCTTTTCATAAAATCGTCGTACGAATTTAGGTAAGTATCTTTGTTTTGATTTAGGTGGTAAAAGGTTGTCCACTATCCACTATTTTATGAAAACAGTGAATAAAAAGACCTTTTTTTTTTTTTTTCCCTGTTGTACAGGGAGTATGGCTTTGCGCGTCTTGCGCATCTGCCATTTACAAGTGTATTTCTAGCGGTAGAGTTCTCTTCAACGTCTTTAGTTCTTTTAATCACTGTTTTGGTGTTTGAATTTAGAACACACCAATATATTCGATCTCTATCTCAATGCTTATACATCTTCCTTACGCAAAGAATAGTCGACATACAAACTCTTTGAGCAAGTAACTCCTCGAGATTTGATTGGTCGATATTTGCGACAAGGAGTTTAGCATTAGAATAAAAACTGTATTGTGTTCTTTGCTGCGATTATAGAAAAAAACTTATAATAATAATAAAGAAATTACTCTTATGTTTAGTAATTATTAAAATTTTAATGTGCATTTTAATTAATTTAACCTTCCTTTTTTCTTCATTAAATGTCTATTTTCGTTATAATTATTTCTTTTTCTCGCGGCCATGGTATAAAGTATAGTATGCATCTCTTGAATAAAACGGAGTTATATCGAGGGCCATGAATCACTCGCATCGCTCAGGATTCTAACACTTGAATAACTCGCTACACTCGTGATTCAATAATCACGAATCACTGCCTGCAGTGACCAGGTACCTACTCGTGATTAATCTCTGGCCCTCGCTTTAAATCCGTCCTTTATTCACTAGTTGCATAATATACTATTTTTGTATATAATGTAATTAATTGTGATTGTCCTTATAATATAACTTATGACCCAAGCTGGTTGAAATCAACGATTTTATTAAGTATTATTATTATTATCTACTAGATCCCCCATAACAAAACTTCGGCTACAACAATGCTCCATTCGCACATAGACTCATTGCTTTATGTTGTAGTACGGGAATATGTATTAAGCCTTCTTGCATTTCCTTGTTCAGATCAGGATACTACTTAAATTGTACATTTTCTTTTTTTTGCATTTACGCACCGGAAGACGCTGTGTAGGCCGGCCCCCCGCAAGGTGGACCGACGACCTCGTCAAAACTGCGGGGAAGTGCTGGATGCAGCCCTTCCAAGTGGCGTTTTATGGGGGAGGCATATGTTTAGCAGTCCTTTCGGTAGATAATGATGATAATGATGACGTACACGTTCCTTTATGGATGATTTTAACAAGTGTCTTTGTCTTGCGGAAGTAATTTGTAAATTTTTTACAAAAAATGTTAATGAGAAAGATCAAAGAGGACACATAAACAGTATATCACCCAAAAAACGCGTTGCTAGTGCCATCTGGCTTTAAAACAGGATAAATATATACCTAAGTATTTAAGAATACAGATGATTACCTGTGTGGTACTATACAATAGGGTGAAACCAAAATTCAGTACCTATAGGTAGCAAGGTAATATGAGCAAAAAGGCAGTTAGGACAGGCAAACGATTTTTTTTCTGTATTCTTGTAGATGAGTAAGTCTTTTAAGATTTTGCAGTTTTCTGCAAATCTAAAAGGAACCTTTATATAAATATAACATAATATACCTTTAATAACTAAACATAATAAACATATTATTGTTTATTATAAGCTACTTAAGATTTCAACATTTAGGTTTTAGGTTAGGGTTATAGGTAAAAATCATGAAATAAGTATCTCTCGTTTCCAAAAATCTTCAAGGTATTATTTTGTACCAGTAAGTTTCATTTTACATAGTACTATTATCTATTCTCTGACCGCAGCCCGCGCTGTCAGCGTTCAAAAGTTAGAATTGCAAGGCCGCAAGCCTTGGAAGGAAGGAAGGAAGCGACTAACTAAAGGCTATTTTCTCGCTCAAGAAACTTACAACTGATATACATTAGGTGTAAACAAAAGAGATGAATGTATTAATAGTTGATCGCTTACTGTTCCCATTGCCGGCGAGGACTCGCTCCACTAGATTCCCGCTGAGCGGGATACTAAAAATACTCGCTCAGCGATTTTCGCTTGGCCTAAGGCGAGCGTTGAAGACGCTTCCCCGCAGGGAGAGGAGTAGGCGACTTGCTCAAAGGCACCACTAAGATACGGACCTCGGTTTGAGCCGTCGCCAGGAGAGAGGGGAGTCGGAGAGATTCGCCCCAGTACATGAGTGTACCGTTGAAAGTGGGCCCTATGAATTTTTACTCTATGACTATTTGGAGAGAATCTACCTAACCAAGATATAATTTTTGCCTCGAGCTCGCCGGCGAGCTCGGCGTCTGATTGAGCCCGTCTCGCCCGTCACACTCGCGCACTCGCTAATAGCCCAGCGAGAAAACTATCAAAACTACACACTCGCTTCCCGCTGCTCGTCAATTCATGTTTACTTCCGTCTTCGTAGCTCTACTCGCTTCTCTTTCATCGTCGGTGGCGCGGCTGTGGGACAACTGACTTACAATCTTTCTTCATTCTTATGAACGTGACTGTATAAAGTCTCATAGACACTGAATAGTAGGTAAGTAGTAATATTAGGTAAAGTAGGTAAGTAGGAATTAATTATTCTATGATAAAATTTAAAGAGATATGAAGAACAAACAATACGTCCCTCATTAAGGATTTTATCAATCTTTAATATGTGATTGATCGTCGATCTATGAAATCAGTGTTGATTGCTATAACCGATTATATTTTTATTATAAGCAATTTCGCAGCGACAACACAGTAGCTTGTGGACTTCGGAAACTATCAGGTACTTGCTTAATTATGGTTTTAAATGTACATACTTAAATAATTATAGTGGTACTATTTTATGTAACTAAATCGTGTGTGTAATATGTCGTTTACTGAGAAGAATGGGCAAGAAATGGGAAGTATTATTGTTTGTACCTATCTAACATCACTAAGACAATTAACCGAAATAATAACCGAAGCTTTATGTGGATTGATACAAATATTGAACGATTATTGATAAATGTTCGCTTATTGCATAGTGGTTGTCAGCTAGGTCCAGCACTCTGCCCGAAAAGGTCAAATCAGGCGCATGTCTTATAATTAAACTACAAATAAAATGTTGAATCAAATGAAACAAAAACCATGTTATCAATGGAATTACGATGTCATGATTTAAATACAGGCACAATAATGAATTGTTCTTTATATTTAATTAAAAGATAAACTGATTACAACCGGATCATTTACGTAGATTTGGAGCTGATTTGTTCTTTCTTCTTGTCCAAAGGAATATAATTTAAAAAAACAATTTCACTAGCATATTTATAAAGTTAGCTAAACATCAGCTCAACAGTTAGTTATCACAAGAATGAATTTAAGTTACTTAATCCCTTCAAGAGTCGTTATATTATAACAATGAAATTTCTATTGTGTCTGGCCGCATGATGACCAATGACCTTTGATGGATTATACCATGTAAATTAGCAACGAGTTATGGGTTACATTTCACTACCTATATTGGCATTAGGTACAACTGGTGCACTTTATTATTTAGGTACTAATATTATAAAGAGGAAAGATTTGTATGTAACTATGTTTATAACGAATTGGCTCAAAAAGTACTGGACCGATTTCAAAAATTCTTTCACCATTGAAAAGCTACAATCACCCTGAGTAGCATAGGCTAAATAAGATTCATCATCATCATCATCCATCCCCGCGCGGGTGAAACCGCGGAGAGCAGCTAGTTATTTATAAAATTCGAAACTAAATCTGTGATAGTTATTTTTTCTAATGATTTTATACTATTAGAATATTGACAAAATAAATCATGAAACATTCTCCAAATCAGTTTAGCTGTATCTAACCATTTCGAAATTAAATCAATAGTATTTAACATATAAAATAGGTAAATATTATAATAATTAACTTTACCTATAATTACTTTACTTTTATATTTATTCTACGAAGAAATAATAAGTCTGTTCGTAGTAATTATTTAATTATATTTTTAATATACGTACCGGTATATTAACAATTTATTAATTTAATAGTTACCTTATTAATAATGTGCTTGATTTTGCATTTCCGGTTGAGGTGCTAGGTATACAAGCTCGCAATATTATTCTAATTTAACTTCCTTAGATGTTTGTCGATACAAACATCGAAGTTAACCCGCAAGAATACCCATTCGCGTCCCATCCTAGCGTCCGCAAAGTCCAGAAAAAAACATTTAGATAATAATTTTAAGTAAGTATATCTAATGATCTTTTCGAAGGCTAGGCCCCAGGATTTAGAGATACGCATATGAATTTATAATATATTCAAAATCCAATACGGAACTTCCTTGTGATTTTTATAATTATGTCGTCATTATCTATCATTAACTGCTTTGATTCTTATCATTGAACAATGGTGGATGCATAAATGGGCCATATTACTAAAACGTGATTGTAATGCTGTCTGTATTATTTTCCAGTATGAAATCGTTTCTCGTATTGATGGTAGTCGCTGTTGCGGCAGCAGCTCCTAAAGTCAACAAAGCTGATCCTTTTGATCTGGGTAAGTAACATGTATCTAGGTACCTACCTACTATTTAATACAATCACAACACTTGAGAAAGGTGATGATAACAGTTTGGTGGTCATTTTATGGCGTAATTCACTTCAGCTTCTGCAGATCATGCAATAGCAGCAGAACTCTGAACAATGATGCACTGAAAATGAAGATGGTAAAAAAAATACTGCTAAAAATAACTAAGCGTGTTTGTCAATATAGCACCAGCAAAGTAGACATTTAAAGATAAATAAGCCAACTTTGCAATAATTACTTTTTAATAAATAACCATAAAAGTTGATTAAAATTACTTTCTTTTGAATAACCGGCAAAATTTGCAATCCTTAGATTCAATATTCAGTATTTGTAGCAATGATACTGGGTATTCTTAACCAATATTAATTATACGGTAAATGCAGCTGTTTACACAGTAGTTTCAGCAACTTTAGTTGGTATTCTTAACCAATGTATACGGTAAATGCAGCCGGTTTACTCGGTAGTTTCAGCAACGTTAGTTGGTATTATTAACCAGTATACTTTTATGGTAAATGCAGGCAGCTTACTCGATAGTTTTAGCAAAGTTAGTTAGTATATATTCTTAACCAATGTATGCGTTAAATGCTGCCGGTATAGTCTGTAGTTTCAGCAACGTTTGTTGCTATTCTATCCCAATGGATAGGGTAACTGCAGCCTATTTACTCGGTAGTTTCAGCAACGTTAGTTTATGTTCTTAACCAATTTATACGGAACATACAGAAATGCTAATTCGACCATATCTAACAGGCGTGCCCTATAGCTTCCATATTGAAGCTCTTTCATGGTAGGCCTCTTAGCAAGAGTCCGTCTTTATAGGTCCTACTACTGCAGTTTCATATAACTTTTGTCCCTGTAGTAAGAATACAATGTTGAAAAGTGCAATACACTACTGTGTTTGGAGGGCACTGTAAATGGTGAATTACATGGGCGAACGAGATTCAAGAAATATTTCTAAGTGACGAAGACAGTGATGTGACAGGCAGTAACAGGCAGTAATGGGCAGGCGTAACAGTGTCACACTGCACATAATGAAAAAGTCAAGGATTAAAACGAAGGCACTTATAATCTTGTGAACTTATGAGTTCAGAGGGAATAGGTTATGTTGTGCTAATGTTAACAAACACTAAGTATATGATATAATTTTTTAAACTATCATGGTCACAAACATAAGAGGTATTCAGATTATCAACGGGATAATTACCATGTATATTTTCTATGAGTTTCCGATATTTCGGCACTGTTGCAAGCGCCATGATCACGGATGAACTGTTGAACTGGATGAACAGTTCATTCGTGATCATGGTGCTTGCAACAGTGCCGATATATCGGAAACTCATAGAAAATATACATGGTAATTATCCCGTTGATAATTTGAATACTAAGTATACGGTTTAGGAATCTATATTAAGAAACTGCGGTTCAGACGTTCACTGCAACATGATACTGATTCTAATAAGAATTAAAAAGACGTAGACGTAGAAGCTACAAAAATGGGTATAAACCCAAATTTTAAGTTAAACTAACCATGCTACCGCTAGCCGCTGGCGTGCATCGTCAAGTTACGATTGTTGTTAAGTAAACCTACAAGTACACACAATTATGAACCCAATGGGTTACAATTTACGAGTATGAAAGTAGATAAAGATATGTATAAGCCCTCACCTCTGAAGACTCTGATGTACTTCCAAGACACGTGGAAGTTCTGTACCTCCTCGTTAATATTCTTCTTCAAAAAGGTATTTAGGTAGGTATAAGTTTTGAAGAGTTTACACCAGCTAGTAAAAATGGTACACAAAAATAAAACAGGAATCAGAATTAATTGTTTCACGAGTGCACATGTAACGTGACGTCCCAGATCGAACATGTTCGTCGAACTGCAGTTTCAATTCAACAAAGCAATGTGCGAGTGCGAGCGGTTATTTTGTAAATTAGTAGTTTACTCGGTTAGATGGTTCTGAGTGATCTTATTTGACAAAAGATAAGATGGTTTCCAAAAATTTTGCTATGAAGTTACATTTTTTAATGTAAATAAGTGTTCTACTAAATATAAAGAAGTCCGTTCCTTATTACTCATCACGTTAATTAATAACCAACTACAGTTACCTATTTACTTTTTGACAGGCTCTGCTGCATTTAACAAAGCCACAAGATTAGTTACATCCAACTATTGTTATGTATATCTTACTACACAAAATCGTATATATACAAATGGTGTGTATATAAAACTACATAAACATTACTAAAAACACTTCGAACGGTTCCTCGTCCAGTAATTCACTTTACTAGAGTCACTTAATGTGCTGCAGTGCAGAGTTCCTAAAGAAAAAATATGAATTACAACCAGAACGAATGACCTTGTAGGAGTGTACTGACTGTGAAAATAGGAGATTTTTTTGAGCTGTTGCAACTGTCACAGTTAGTCGCAGCGCTTACTATCAAGCGCAGGACTTGCCCGTCTCGTCAGATGACAGCACAAAAATCTGTTTATAACGTTATTAATCTTGACCTGTCCTTTAAAAAAAATATTTTGTTTAATACGTATCCTGTAAAATTTAGATATTACCTTAGAATATTTTACCATAATTATTTCTAGCTTTAAGATCTTATATTATATTAGCTATATTATCGCTAGAAATTCTCAAAAAGCTAATCAATACTTAATCTACATAGGTAGGTATAGTTAATCATGGTATTGAAATTTATAATTAACACGATAGGTATAATTGAACAATCACATTATCTATCTTGAAATCCACGATTTTTGGAATCAATAAGGCATACGAGTCGTCTGTTGGTAAGCACTAATCTAGCTCATGACAGTTGCAGCACCACCTAGGGCTTAGCATTGTAGTTGCACTGTACTGCACTTTACTCGTCATCTGGAGACATAAGTTTATTTATTATTATTTTTATTATTTATTAATCTTTCACCCATAGTTTCAAACATTCACACCCTGTCACAGAAATGCAAGCGCATTATTGCTTCGCAGCAGAATGTCTGGCACTGCGGTGGTACCGACCAAGGCGGCGTCTTGCGCAAGAGACCTATTACCCAGTAAGTCGGTTTTCTCCCTTGTTACGATTCGCATCCCGATGGACTCCGTCTCCTCACGGAGTAAAGGTCTTACGCATTATCTTTATGCCTCTACGTTTTTGATTTACGTACAAGGAAGTACTTACCTACCTATCGAAAGTCGATGACTTAAATAAAATGATCGATTCCAGATTTCCTTCAAAACGACTCTCCTGAGACTCAAAATATCCTCGTGAACACTCTCGTCCGTCAACTGCTCGCTTACCTTCGCCGCGTTATTAATAACGGATCTGAAATCTTCGGCATCCCACCTTTGGACCCCCTGGATTTGGATCACTATCACCTCGTCATTCCTGCTGGACTTATCAAGTAAGAGTTGATCTGTAGTGAACATTGATGTATTATTACATCAATAGAAAAATAGTACCTACTTCTATCTCGCTGGGTGTAAAATAGGAAAAACAAAGATTCTTAAATTGGCCTTTCCTTGGCATGGCCCAAAATGGGAATCAAAGCCACAGAGTATTTAAGATATGTAAGTGTTTCATTCTGCCCACTCAGAGGCCTCATTCCCCAGAAAACAAGCGAATAACGGCACAGAGGTTCTATTCGCTATGACAATTCAAACACGTAACCCGGCGCGCCAAGTAAAATTTTAGAAATGTTCGTGGGATCAATACAAATTTGCGATCGTTCCTTGAAGATATCGTAACGCGCCGCACTACGATATTCTTAGCGCGTTAGATATATTATCCATGGTCATAGTCACGGATTTAAGAAGGGAGAAATCCGTGGTCATAGCGAATAAGCTCATCCACAACCTTACCACGGTAAATATCCCGTTAATAATCATATAATTTTAGAGAACAACCGTGATAGTTTAAAACAGTGTTTTATAGCGAATAAGGTCCCTGATGTTGTCGAAAAGCGTAATGTAAACGGTAAGCAACGTTGCAAAGTAGGTGCGATGTATCTATAGTTTCTTTGCAGGAGCAGCAGATTTATGGGAGGTACCTACTCATTCATAACATAAAAAAGATAAAGATAAAGATAAAGGCAAAATAACGTGACTTTATTTTTGTTCTTTGATCTTTATTTTTATAATACCGAGAATATTCTCAAAAATATAGTTCATTTTTATTTTTTATGGGGTAGGTTTGCAAACGAGCAAGCGGCTCACCTGATGGTAAGTGATACCGTCGCCCACGGACATCCGCAAAACCAGAGGTTCGAGGATGCGTTGCCAACCTTTGAGGAAGGATGATAGGAAGGAAGAGATAAAAGGGGTGATGGTGGAGGGGGAGGGTGAATGAGGAAGGGGGGAATCGGGCCTCCAGAACCCCCCACAAACCGACGAAACGCAATAGCTAAAGCTATGTTACTTCACGTCGGTGTTATGTGGGAGTGTGGTATTTCCCCGATCGTGCCGGCCCATTTGGGTGTGGGGTTACAGGGTGGCACTACCACCGATAAACTAATAGTGACTGACTCCTTTAAATTGTATGAAAACAAATAACAAAAAGTAATACTTCGAACACTTACTCAGCACACAATCCCAGTGACTTCATGTCAGTTCAGTTCAGTCCTAGTGGAGTAGGAAAATGTGCGTCATGAAAGTGACATCCTCAAGATTCGGAGATCATAGCAATCCTCATATAAGTCCGGGAATCTAACCCGGCTCGGGTTCCATTCCCGGACAGGTGAAACATCAGCTTATTAGCATTATGTTTGACCTGTCTGAGTGTGTATATGTATATAAGTATGTATATCAGTCATCAGGTTACCTAGTACAGGCTCTGCATAGTTTGGGACCTGAAGACCATTGTGTGGATGTTGTCCCATATTATTATTAAATTTGTTCTTAGCCTCGACCTCGAGCTGAAGGGCATCCATGTTGCCGGCATCGGTGGTTTCGTAGACCACAGAGCCAACTTGAATCTTCGTACCATGACCTTTGAACTCGAAATCTCCGTCCCTGCTTTGGATATCAGAGCTGGTAAGTAAAACATTTCATTATGTATGTATATAATATGCACACACACACACACACACACACACACACACACTTAAATAAATCTAGAGTAATAAAAGCATATATCAATAGAATCATAGGTAGTGTAATAATTTGTGTACCACGGAGAATTTTACAGATACCTACTTACAAAACAAGTTATTTTGTAACTTAGAGTGTAGGTTCTGTGATAAATTGTATGTAAATAACAAGCCAACTTAGCGGCAAATAAATTGTAATACTCTAGATAAGTATTTTTGTATTTGAACTTTGTGCTTATTTGTTGCTGAATATATTGAAATTGAAATATATCAACTGAACTACCCAGCCACTGCAATAGTTAACCACTTTTTCACATATATATGTACAAAGCTTATCTAGTACCTACCTACCTATATAACATAAAATATATTATATCTATCCCTGTAATTTGTGCTATAACACTATAACACTACATGTTACCTATGTCTGTTATCTATTTCAGACGAATACGACTTGCTTGGCGACTTGTTCACCGCTATACCTCTGTACGGAAAGGGCCAAGCCAGGTCAGTACTACAATATTTTATTAAAATATCACAATAATCCCGAAGAGTTAAATTTGTATAATCAATAACTATGAAGTAATCTGTGATTAAATAAATAATGCTTCCCCTAAAACTACTCATAACTTAATTTTATTTTTATTATTATTTTAATTATATATTATAATTTTATTATTATAAGCAAGATTTTATATGATATATTCACTTTATGGTGAGTTTCTTATCGTTATACAGGTAAGGTACAGTCGCCTGCAATAAGATGTACACGTTTCACAATTTTCTTAAGTGCCTCAGCATTCAATTTTATATAAATACACATCATAATTATTATAAAACGAAGTTATTTATATTATTATATGTTTAAAATAGTATAATCCTTATCTAAATTGTTATATAATGTAGTACTGTACCATAGTTTTGAAAATTATGGAATGTATACATCCTATTGCAGGCGACTGTACCTAACAAAAATATCTTGTCGCGGACTAAGGCCGTGCGCGCACTGCGGTGAAATAAACGCATGCGGTGAAGTCATCGCTACAAATTTGCGCTAAGTCTACCGGATAAATTTTTGTATCGTATAAAGATCTATGGAGAACCGCGTACTGCGTTGAAAAAAACGCACGGAGGCACTCAGTTGCTGTTAGGACGTGACACCGATATGTCGTCACAAGGATAGAAAATATTTCTGACTTCATATTTTTGGTTTTCGTCGTTTCGTCTCTATTAAAATTGTCTCGTTAATATGATTTATATCTCTTTAATGAAATCTTTAATAGATAAATGTATTAAAAAATTGAATTAATAAAATACTGTTATTAACACCTACGCATGGTACTTCAATATGTCCTTTTTAAGTAATGTAAGTAAGTATTTTTAGCCACATAGGTAAGATAATTAAATATATCTACTTTACTACTTTATTATATGTATAGGTATGTAGGTATATATAATATATATATACCTACATAATCATATAATACAGTATAATATATAATGCAATATATAATGGTATAATATAATATACCTACATGTACATATCACGTCATCGTTATGAACTATCATAAAAGAGTTGCTATCTGTATTATTTATTATTACGTAAAAAAGGGTACCCAAACGGTATTGGGTACATCCCGTGACGGCCTTAAGACCTTTGATGGCTTATTTTTCATAAGATATAACGATCTACTTTCATATCCATAAAAGTTTTTCGGATATTACAGAATGCTCTTTTGATAATTTGTTAAGAATCGTTGGTGCCAAAATTTTACTACAAAGACACCAAATGGAGTATTGTTAAAATGAAATTATAAAAAAAATATTAAGGTTACCTAACAAAAGGTAAACATAGCCCTTAAATCATCAAACAAGACATCAATATAAGATATTGACAATGAAGTCCGCAATACCACATTTCTATTCTATATATATATAACTATTTCAGTTATGTCACAATGACTACTTTTCATGTTAAAATAAGCAATAGTTACGCCCGTACAAACTAGACCACATTATTCATATCTTGGTATTAACCGTATCTACTCTAATAATAAAGAGGAAAGATATGATTGTTTGTTTGTTTGTAATGGATAAACGCAAAAACTACTGAACCAATAGAATACATTCTATTGCCAGAAGGAGCTACATTATGCCTGAGTAACAAACTATATTTGATTCATCATCATTATAATCCTTCATCACGCGGGCGACACCGCGGAGCGTAGCCAGTAATAAATAAACTAATAAATGAGTATGATGATTATATATAGGTATATATATTATATATACCTATATATACATATAGGTAATAAAGTAGTAAAGTATATACATTTAATTATCTTACCTATGTGGCTAAAAATACTTACTTACATTACGTAAAAAGACCATATTGAACTACCATACGTGGGCGCTAATGACCGTATTGTATTTTATTAATTCTATTTTTAATACATTTATCTATTTATTAAAATGTCATTAGTGAGACAATTTTAATAGAGACGAAACGACCAAAAACAAAAATACGAAGTCACGGTAATATTTTCTATCCAGTATTGTGACGACATATCGGTGTCACGTCCCAACAGCAACTGATGCCTCCGTACGTTTTTTTCAACGCAGTGCGCGGTTTTCTATACGATCTATACGTTCTCTCTCTATACGATACAAAAATTAGTGTGGTAGACTCACCGCAAATTGCTGCGGTGACTTCACCGCACGCGTTTATTTCACCGCAGTGCGCGCACTTCTATGACTCTCCGTACTTCACATAATATGCGTTAAAAAAACGCAATGCAGTGCGCGCACGGCCTAAGAATTATTACATTAAATGTTTGTAAGTAGGTCTCAATAAAATATGGGAATCATCGGGGACAGACTCAGATTTTCTATGAATCCAGCATTAAAATTGAGTAATTATTTCAGATTTTTCGTGGAAGAATTCAAATTCAAAGCATTGTTGCATTTGAAGCAGTCTGATGATGGAAACTCTGTGCTCATCGATAGGGTTGAGGGACCATCTTTCGAAATACCTTCCCTTAAGGTAGGTATACAATATCATTATATGGTAAGAGATGTTTGTGCACTCCTAAACCATGCATGCACATTATGGCCCAGAACTAATTTAACATAAAAATCCTATTTCCCCTAATTAAGTACTATGTATTGTTGTCCCTTTTGTAATTATATTTAGATGTAATAAATTTGCAAATAACTAAAAATGACACGGACCCTGGAGTCTGTGGAGGCTAGTTATAATATAAAAAAACCATGAGAATCTATATTAGTATGAGTATTTATATGAATCCCTAATTCCTTTGTTCACGCCATAACTTTATAACTTTTCCGATTTCAATAACTTTTTTATTTTGTTTCTCAATACAGGGGTGGTTTCATAAAAAAAAAACAACATCATCACACAGGTGAAACCACAACTAGAAATATATGTAGTATAATAATTATACTTATAAGCCCTCGAGTCGCACCAGGTGGTTCCTATACCTGCCGTCTTGGTAGCCCGCATTGCCAAATATTTTTCTATAAGTATAGTGCACAAGAACTACTCTGTTAGCAGTTTTAAGGGTTTTGGGGGGCAGTTCTACTAGTTCACAACTTGCAACAATCCACCCCGTTGCAACTGCAGTTCAACTGCGGTTGCCGCTCGATAATTATCCAAAAAGCCATTCTATATCTGTAAACAAATTGGAACGTAGCGTCACGTAAACGTATCGTAAACGCTACTATATAATAGTTAAATATTAAACACTAATATGAGTTAGAGTCGTGTTCATGATTCAAGTTACCACAATATAAAATGTTATTCGTTCGCTGGCGTCAATAGATACGTAACTGAAGCTGCACTGTTTTTCAATAGCAGAATAAGAATGTGTGTAAATCAGCTAAGGTTCGATAGCAGCTGGAACAAATCCAGTTAGTGGAAGCGGCCCCCAGTACCCTACCCAGTATTTCTTAAAACGTTGACTGCACCAAGTGAAACTAAGCTGGACGAATAAACGATGAAGCTTAGAACACTCCACTAAGCTAGGCAGGCAGTCTTCCGTCAGCCTGCGAGAATGATGGAAGAGTGTTTGTCTAGCACAATATCTCACGGAGATGCTGACTGCAACAACGTGTTCATGCAGTTCTGCTCTAATTAGCTCTTCAATTGTAGTTGCATACAACTTTATAGTCTCGGGTTCAGATATGAGATGTTCTCTGCCAACGGTATTAAAAAAAACTGCCTGTTGAACACCGATAAATCCACGAGCATTTCATTAACAATGGTGCACTTTTCAGTGTTCAGAGAGATTGCCTTCTGAACATGGCATAATATGGACAAACTAGATATGCGCTTTATATTCGGTAGGCACTTGCATCCCAGTGTAACACCCTGCAGTAGAATATGGGGTAGTCTTGGAATTTCGCGGGGGTTTGTGCCAAAATATCTACACCATAGGATTTTGGGCATTTCACTACCTACCATACCACTATTTATATGTTCTAAATGTTCGAACATGTGATCCCCAAGAAGACTTTCATGAAAAATAACATAAAACTATAGATAGAGGTAAAAATTCGTTCGCCATAATATAGCAAAAGTATAAAATATGCATATGTATGAATGTGTGCATTACCACTGATCGCTGAAAGTTAAGATATACTCCTTATACGTTTTCATATAAATCGGTTTATTATAATCCGCTTAAATACATTCATGAAATCCTGATTGAACTGATCCTGAGATAGTTTTCGTGAATCACGATAACCAGAAGAAACCAGGAGCAGTAGCTAGCTATTGGTACATAGTCCACACAGAAAAAACATGTGAGCATAACCCAACATTTTTAATCTGTTCACTAAATGCACGACAAACTTATATTATACCCCAGGTGATTAAAAAACCAAATGTATTCAGGGGATCCTTGTTAGGGGACTAAAGTGGACGGAAGGTTAATATTTACATTAAAATTATGTGTGCTGTGTGGCAGTTTGTAATATGTATGTTGTTCTCTTCCAGTCTGAGCTGACAGGCGCGATAGGCGGAGGCGACATTGACGCGATTGTCAATGCAATGATCGAACAAGTGATTTTGGACTACATTAATCGGTTCCAAGGTGCCATCTCTCTGATAGCGGGATCCCTGGCCACCAGCGTCCTCAACCCGATCCTCGATCAACTCGATACCTGGAAGTACCTCGCACCACTCATGCCAAGGTCTTAATCTACTCTGCAGTTGTGCTGATGGACTGATACTTGTTTACCTGATATTATATTTATGCAATATTTATATATTTTTTCAATCTTATGCAATTATTAAAATACCTACTTATATTAATTATTATCCTAATAAAAATGTATTAAATTATCCTTTAATATGTTATGTAGGTAGTATAAGTACCTATATCTTATACTTTGATGGAATGTGCCAGAAACGAAAGTCTACGGCGGCACATGTTCGCCAGTGACCACGTTTTCTGGCAGGTAGGCGGTTGTACCTAATACAATATTATCTCAAGCAGAAACAGATGATGCCAAAAAGTTGTACGATCTCTATCAAGCAGCTTTAAAAGGCAGATTATACTTTTCAGTGATTTTATACTTATATAAGGGCGTTACAAGGGATTGGCATAGCATGTTTGTTATTCAATCACGCAAAAACAGCTTACAGCTTAACGGTTTTGGTTGATGGAAATTCGTGGTAGAGATGGTTTTTACCCAGGATTAATACATAATTATACTACTTTTATCCATTTTCAATGGTTACTTTTCGAGGGGTCACGATAATCTTATTCCACACGAACGAAAGCGGATAATCACGTAATAGAACTGTAGATAGATGTCGAACTTCTGTACAATGAAAAACTTGCTAAAAACCGAGTCAGGGATGTAAGGAGTAAAATCGAACTAATTAAATTTTTTGGTTCTCTGTTTGTATGTCTGTTAGTACGGGCTAATCTCGGAAACGACTAGACCGATTTAATGAAATGTTGTATGATGGTAGCTAATATCCCTGGTACTATATAGGATACTTTTGATCCCAGTAAATTAAAGAGTTCCCCTGGGATAGTTCAAAACTGTAATTAGCCGTACATGGGACCACACGGGAAGCACCAGCTTTCAAACAAAAAAGAATTAAGAATCGGTTCACCCTATCGAAAGTTATGAGGTAACAAACAAAAAAAACAGACGTATTGAGTACCTCCTCCTTTTTGGAAGTCGGTAGAAAATGCTGACTGTATAGTCGATTTCGTTTACATGTGAGTGTGGTCATCACATATCACATTAAACGCAATATAGGTAAGTCAATAGACTATACAAGCCAGACTTAAGGTACCTACCTGCCAATACAAGTTCATAATGATCATAGGTTAAAATACCTAACTACCATATGAACGGTCAAAAGATTTTGCACGTAAAGTAGGTAGTTAGGTACCTACTTATGGATAAAGATTGATATAGCGATAAGGCCGCCAATTTGCCAATCTACTGTAGCGCTTTATTATCGTGCATATTTTCTTTAAGATTGGTTATCAATAAAGATTTATTGTATTGTATTTGCAAAGTATACAAATCGAATGCCTTCAAATCAAGGTTCTTCCAATAACACGCGCATTAATAGGAGAGAATTCCCAACTGATACTGGGGTAGGCACAACATGGGCATTAGACATCATTTTCATGGTCTACCCGTTGGGAAACTCGATGGAGGCCTTCGAGCATTGTACTGAGGGCTTCCATGGATTCTGCCATGACTACAATATCGTCGACAAATCGAAGGTGAGTGATATATTCGCCGTTGATGTTGATGCCGAGTCCTTGCCATTCCAGAAGCTTGAAGGCGTCTTCCAATGTAGCGGTGAACAGTTTCGGAGATATTACATCTCCTTGTCTCACGCCTCTTTGCAATGGAATTGCCTTCGAACTCTGCTCCTGTGCTCGGACTGACATGTTGGCGTTATTATACAAACACTTCAACACTTCGATATACCGATAGTTAATACGGCATCGCTGGAGAGACTCAAGCACTGCCCACGTCTCGATCGAATCAAAGGCCGTCCACAAACGCTAAACAAAGAGGCAACAACAAGGAGTATACGAATTAGTTATTTTAAGAAGGTACAGTGTCATATTAGATTTAAACATTGTACATATCGTAACCATAATATATACATAGGTATTATTTGATACATCCCCTTCATAAATCGGCGCACTGAAGTCATATTTCAATTAAATATCCTCTGTTTCGTTGCGAAAGTTAAGCAACTGTAAAAACGCGATCCAATTCAATTCAATCTATTAAGTTATAAGAAAACATCCGAGCAGGTAGACGGAAATATACCTTTCGAAGGCTTTTATTTTTCTTTTTTCTTTCTTCTTCTTAACGTTAATTAATTGGTCTATAGGTTTTCGGAAAAAAGTCATTTACTTATACTTACTCTTTACCTTTTGGCCTCTTCAGTTTTATTATACTTTAAAGATTACCTACTTATAGAAAAAATACCAAAAACACGGAACCGACTTCAACACTAAATAGTGTGAAGAAACTTCTTGAAGTCGGACCATGATAGTTCAAAAGTAGGTACCTACCTATTATCACAACAATTGTATGCATGGTCACCGACTTCGACAAGTTATTTCAAACTTTTTAGTGCAATGTTGAAGTCGGTTCCGTTTTTTGTAAAAAAAAAACTCCTTTTCTAATGACCCTTGCTAATTACGGGATCGATAGTCGTCGACCTCAATGATGATATAATCAAATCATCAACATAGGCGAAATACGTTTTAGTTATTGTATTGTAACTCAAAAACTACTAAACCGAATTTGATGAAATTTAAATGGGACCACATGGTTTAAAACAAAAAAGAATTTTGAGAATCGATGCACAGAGTCGAAAGTCAATAGGTAACAAACATAAAAAAATACTGTCGAATTGAGTACCTCCTTCTTTTTGAAAGTCGGTAGAAAAAGAATTAACTATCAAAATCGGTTCGCCCAGTCGAAATATGACAAAACAAAAAAAAATACCAACAGTAGAATTGAGAACATCCTCCTTTTTTGAAGTCGGTTAAAATAACGTTAAACCATTCATAATCCCCGCACTAGCATTCCCTGCCATGCGATTCTCTAAGAGCAAACATCGTTGCATCGTTGACAACATCCGTGAAACAACGACGAGAAGACAAGGAACTGTGTAGCTGCTGTATCTCGGTAGCCTACACACAATAACACATAACAACATCCAAGACCTGCCATGCGATTCTCTAATGATTCGTCGTTGCGCTCGTCGACGTGCTCACCGATGTTAAATACTTTGAGATATCGCCCTTGTACATAAGGTTGTTTTTCCAACGTTTCTTGTAGATGCTGTGTCTGCTCAGCATACAAACATGTGCTTACCCCATAGCCAAGGATCGAACCTGGGACCACGCGATTGAGTCATGATTTTTGATCTGTTGCTTAATTGTAACGCCTCTGATAAGTTTTTTGAAAGTATTTACAATATTCAGTTCTAACTCTTTGGCCTCTACACGTAGTTACAGATAGATAGATTGCAGATAATAGATAAATTATGAAAATAATAGATAGATATAAGACAAATTCTATAGATAGAAGACAAAAAGATAGATTTATCAGACTAGGTAATCTCTCTACAATTAAACACACGCAAATAATGTCTCCCCATATTTACTGGTATACTTTTTACACTTGTTTACCATAAATCCTATGACTAAATTAAGTTTCGTTGTGTCATTTTCACTTGCATAATTTCATCTCTTCGTCTTATCGTTTGTAGTCGTAATCCTCGAACCACACCTCCCTACAGATTCCAGTTGTATCCAGCTGGAAGCCTTGAGGACACGAATCGTATTCGTAGAACTGTGGAGAATCACCGGCCGCCGCTGATTTGATCACTATCACCTTCTCAACTTCTTTAGGTTGTACTCCTTCTCGATTGATCACCGACTGATGAGACATCACAATATTTGAAAGAAGGAAACAGGCGATAAATGCAATTCGACTCATTTTGTATGCACGAGTTGGGTATAAAGAGGACACTGAGGATTTGCAAACAGATTCGTACGACGTTGATTAGGGACTTCCTTCGCCCACGCGATTGGGGCGACAAAAATGTCCAAACTCGATGTGATAAGAGAGGATAAGTCCTACGCTTTCTATGAATAAAAGACTGTGCGTTGTTTATACAGAAAGATAAATTATTATGAGTAGGATAGTTGAGTCATACGATATGAATCACATGCGCTATTTCCACGTACTCGAAAAAGTGTTAGGTACCTAAGTATATACTTAAGTAACACTTTTTCGAGTGCTTAACGCTTAACTCTCCTCCACTTAAAGTTATGCAGGTGGAAGATATCAGTCTATTGAAATAAAAGGTTCGATTGTAGCGTAGCGTATTTTGCGTATTTTGGTTGGAATAGTACGGAGAGTTTAACTAATGATGATGATGATGATGACCATTGGGCGATTCGTGGGAAAAGCGATGGTTGCAAATACCAACACCATATAACCGAAACGAAGTGATAATTGAGGCCATGCTTCAGAGTAACACGGGAGGTTACCTAAGTGAGTAAGTTAAAATTAGTAGTTATTTAAGTTAAGCTGCATTTGACAAAGAGTAAGTATGAGCAAACAGAGCAGACAACACGCCCACGAAAAGGTTTCGGTAGGCGGTGGTGTCGTGTGGCCGGTTGAAGTTGAATTGAGGAAGGCCATGGCTGCCACATGCGTCAACTCGTGAACACTCGTTCACGGTTTGAAGAGAACTGAGCATTTTGAATTATTATCTATTATCTATCTATATTTATAATAAAAGAGTAGAGGCCTAAAAGTATGTATCTACTTGGCAGAAAAATAAAAAAATGTGGGTCAGAAGATTAGACGTAAGATTAGCTACTGAACAAGAATATGACGTTAATGAAAAAAATTTCGGTCTGTCTGGCTGTCTGTATGCTCACGCATAACTTAAAAACTACCTCACAGATTTCGATGCAACTCGGTATATGGATAGAATAGAGCCTGGAACACTCAACTATAAACTTTTTATCGTTTTCCGTCACATAAAACCAAGATGGCAGCTTGATCTCTATATGCTAAACGGTCTCAGATAACACTGGGGCTTTGATTGACTGGTTGCCACGCATGAATTTCTATATGGTACACCTAAAAACCGTAGGTAATTTATAAGAATGAAACACATCTTTTTTAATTTTTGGAAATATAGTTAGGTACCCATGTAAAGTTATAAGGAAAAAATATTTCCTGTGCAATTCACCCAAAACTTGATAAAAATACGAAAATAATGCAATACATATTATTTTTAAACGCAACATAATAAAATGTCACACCTGTATATCCTCGAAAGGGCGTTTCGCCGGATATATTTTAGATCCTATGTAATAGGCGGCGAGCTTATTGTCATCTACAACACCTTGTTCCAGACTCCAGCCTACTATTGAAAACTTCTATGTCAGAAAATCCTAATAACAGTCCAACCCGGGGATCGAACCCAGGACCCCGAGATTCCAAAACGGCGCTTCCACCACTACTCCAAAACCAAGCGAGCGAAGTCGCTGGCGGGTCACCTAGTTGACAAATAAGTCTCAAAACTCATGAGGTATCTTGTCGGGACAAGCCATATACAGGGTGGGCCATATTAAAGTTCTTTTTCCCTTGTCAAATAGAACGTTGCCCGCGGCAGGTAGCGGGGTGCGCGGGGTGTGGTCGGGTCACGCGTCTTTCGCATTTTTAGTCGCCATGAGTTCGTTCACGGGGGAGCAACGCGCGTTCGCTGTTCAAGCATTTTACGATAATGGTCATTCTTACGTTGTTGCGCGGCGTAAGTTTAGAGTTAAATTTAATTTAACGAGTATCCGCCAGTGTCCTAGCACTCAGTTACATAAACAATGGCTGAAGAGGTTCCAAGAAACTGGTTCGACGCTTCCAAGGAGACGTCAAGGACGTTCCCGCACTATACGCACAGAGCAAGCGATTCAGGAGGTTAGCCAATCTGTTGAGCAAAATGCGGAACTCTCTACGCGGCGACGTTCGGCAGCTTTGGGAGGCGAATTTTACGTGATTTAAAGCTTCATCCTTACAAAATCCAGCTAGTGCAGAAACTTAGCCATGATGACCATACCAAAAGAGCGTCATTTTCCTCCATTATGTTAGAGCGGTTTTCAAACTTCGGGAACATCCTTTTCTCGGACGAAGCTCATTTTCACTTGAGCGGATCCGTCAATAAACAGAATTGCCGTTATTGGAGCACTGAACAGCCTTCGCGCAAGCATCAAAAGCCTCTTCACTGCCAGAAAGTGACGGTTTGGGCAGCCATTTCAGCCAAAGGGCTCATTGGGCCATATTTCTTTGAAAATTATAGAGGCCAAGCATTGACAATAAATACGGACCGATATGTGAAAATGCTTGAAGAATTTTTAAGACAAACTCTTGCTGGGCTGCAAGGGTACAACTCTCTGACTTGGTTCCAGCAGGATGGCGCCACCTGCCACACGTCTAATGCCAGCATGAGGGTCATAAAGGAGATGTTCCCCAATAAAGTAATCTCTAAGAGAGGTGACATCGACATCGAGTGGCCACCACGAAGTCCAGACTTGACTCCACCTGATTTTTTTTATGGGGATACCTCAAAAGTAAGGTGTACTCCAATAAACCGCAGACAATTACCGCCTTGAAAGAAAACATTCAAACAGAAATGGCGGCTATATCGACAGCGACGTGCCGGCGCGTTTTCGAAAATTTTAAACACCGCTTAGAAGAGTGTTTGCGACGAGACGGAAAACATCTAGACGATGTTATTTTTAAGAAATAAATTACAGTAATGTTACATTAAGTTACTTTTTAAATAGAATCTTTAAGTACTATCAGTCTATTTTTATAAAGGTTTCAAAAGTGAATTTTACTCTGGCCCACCCTGTAAAATGGAACATAAAAGATATTGCTCTCGAAATTGTACTTATGCGTAAGAAATTGCGCTTTTGTGCTTAGATCATGTAACTAGTTGTACCTGATGGCACACTCTAATAGAATTA
This sequence comes from Selenia dentaria, assembly GCA_917880725.1. Lineage (NCBI taxonomy): Eukaryota > Metazoa > Arthropoda > Insecta > Lepidoptera > Geometridae > Selenia > Selenia dentaria. The sequence goes on from OU862879.1 coordinate 20,997,439, forward strand.
TAGAAGACACAATAATTGTGGATGAGGTTTTAAATCTGTAAAATATGTATGTTTTGAAAATATTTGGATTTTTTTAAATATATTATATTTACAAAGAATTTTGAAAAAGCCTATATAAATGGACTATGGCGTGTCTATGAACACTGTTAAAAATAACTCTGGCTTATCGGAATTCCAATAGCAATATTATCGAACGACTGCGTTGCTTTTACTGAACGAAACGTACATCCGTTTCGTGGGGCGCGGGGTGAATCACAAGATCACATATCTAGGCGAAATCTACATTTATTATTATAAAGAGGAAATATTTGTATTTTTGTATGTTACGAAGAAGAGGGGTGTGGCTTTGCAATAATTCCTCTGCCGCTGAAACTTTGCAGTATCATAAAGTACCTACATAATAACTTTTTTTTTTCTTTTTTGGATAACAACTTTAATGGCGTGGGCGGAATGTTATTTTTTTTGATAGTTGTAAAAAGCTATACATTTAAAGATATATAACAAGTACAATTTGAAAATTTTAATACCGACTTCCATTATATATATTTTTTTTATAAGTAAATAGGCTTGCGTTTGACTACCATCACGCCTGATGTTAAGCGATGATGCAGTCTACATTGGAGCACGCTTGCCTAGAAGGAACCGATTCACTCGTGATTTGAAGACACCCAGATTGTAACCTTCGGGGAACACCCATTCCGGCAGCGAATTCCATAGATTAGCAGTTCGCATAATAAATGTAGAATCAAAGCGCTACGTACGGGTTTTCGGAATATCAACCATAAAGCGGTGACGATTTTTTGTGCCCGCTCTGGCAGTCCGATAGAAAAATGGTCAGGAGGGAATTAGATCGTGCAGATATCCGATGCACACTCTCCGAAATGTATCCGATAAAAAACCGTTTCTATTCAGTTATTGGAGTGTATCTCAAAAACTACTGGACCGAATTTGATGTAAGTAATTTAAATGGGACCACACGGGAAGCACCAGCTTCCAAACAAAAATAATTTTTAGAATCGTTTCATCTAGTCGAAAGTTATGAGGTAACAAATACAAAAAAAAACATACAGTCGAATTGAGTACCTCTTCCTTTTTTTGGAAGTCGGTAGAAAAGAGCAAAGGAGGAATTTTCCTCAACAAGTTTTGATGCAATATAGGTCTTTTTAAGTTTCCGCCTCTTTGAAATGCAAGTATTCTTGAATTCCGTTGCATACCTATAACTACATATTAATATACGAGTAAATATAAACTAACATAATATACCAAAGGAATTCCGGACGGAGGATTTTTCCACCGGGAGCTAGAAGCGATTTTCATATTTAGGTTCACATACATCTACCTTCAAGGTATTTTTTTTTGTTTAATATTTTAATCGTAATCTATGAACATTATTTTATCATACTGCAAAGTTTCAGCGACAAAGGAATTATTGTCAGGGCTTATATACAAATGATTTCCTAGTTCATCGGACTAACTTGAGCTAAGAGTTCTTAACCCGAGCACTTCCCATAAAGCCGCCTTGGGATTACCTGTTTGCCAAACAAAATTTTCGTAAAGCCGCCTTGGCATACAGGTATATGCCAAGGCCAAATCAAATATACTTAATGATCCAATTAGAAATGTTAACTATTCAAATATACAATAGATTTCAGCTAATGTTTAGTTTTTTTGATGCTGTAAAGGACCTGGAAAAACTTTTTACATAACAAAATATCATTCGAAAGATACCAAATATAAGGTCCTTACATATGAAATTGGCGTTTTTCGTACTGGCCACTTTAATCACGAATTTCTCCTCTTTGGTAAGGAATTCCAAATTCAAATTTGTACAGCTATAGACTCATGTATTTGTGCTTCGATGATCGTCATTCATTTGTTTTTTTTCTTCTGTTTTTTTCTGTTTGCGTCACTCATTTTACAAAATGGAAAACTTAAAATATCGCATTATTTACGAGTACGAGTTCCGCCGTGGCACTAGTGCTGCGGAAACAACTCGAAGGGTGAATGATGTGTATGGCGGTCGTGTTGCAAAAGAAAACACAGTTCGTTTTTGGTTCCAACGTTTTCGTTCTGGAAATTTCGACCTGCTGAACAAGCCCCGTGGACGGCCTGAGACTCAAGTTGATAATGAAGAGTTGAGGGCTATTGTGGAAGCGGATCCATCGCAAACCACGTCCGAGTTAGCTGCAGGCTTCGATGTTAGTGATAAAACTGTTTTAATTCACTTGAAGCAAATTGGGAAGATTAAAAAGCTTGAAAGGTGGGTACCTCACGAATTGACTGAAGCAAATCGGCAAACGCGCGTCGACTGCTGCGTTACATTACTAAACCGGCACAATAATGAAGGTATTTTAAACCGAATCATTCATTACCTGTGATGAAAAATGGGTTCTTTACGATAATCGGAAGCGCTCAGCGCAATGGTTGGATCCTGGCCAGCCAGCCAAATCCTGCCCCATGCGAAAATTAACCCCAAAAAGTTACTTGTAAGCGTTTGGTGGACTAGTGCCGGTATTGTTCATTACAGTTTTCTCAAATCTGGCCAGACTATTACGGCTGATGTCTATTGTCAGCAATTGCAAACCATGATGGAAAAGCTAGCGGCTAAACAACCTAGGTTGGTCAATCGCTCCACGCCACTGCTGCTTCACGACAACGCTAGACCACACACTGCGCAACAGACGGCTACTAAATTAGAAGAGCTTCAATTGGAAAGTCTAAGACATCCTCCGTACTCCCCGGACCTTGCTCCAACAGATTACCATTTTTTTCGAAATTTGGATAACTTCTTGCAAGGGAAAGAATTCAACTCCGATAGGGCAGTCCAAATCGCCTTCAAAGATTTTATTGATTCCCGTCCGACTGGTTTTTTTAGTAAAGGGATCAATGAACTACCTATGAGATGGCAAAAGTGCATAGAAAATAATGGTTCATACTTTGATTAATTAAATATATTATATTAAAAATATTCGACTTTTTGTTCCTCCCATACAAAACGCCAATTTCATATGTAAGGACCTAATATAAACAAAACGCGACAGTCACTTGTTTTTTTAATTGTATGCAAGTATGACATGTGTTTAATAGTGTATTACTTATTTAGTAAAAAGTAGAAGTATTATTGCCATTTAGAGTAAAAACCTAAGGAAAGTATTATGATCTTTCTAAAATATGATTTTATAGACAGCGGCCATTTTGTTTTTACTATAAGTGTGTGCACGATTATGACCTCTAGTTGGTATAAATTAAAGTTCATATTTATTTGAAAATTAGTAGTTACTATAACCCGCGGCACGTAACTCTAGCGCTGAGCGAAATGTGGAGGGATATCTGCGCATGGGTACAGTCGCGCACATGTGACAGAGAGAGAAAGGAGGCCCTCGTCTTCGATGTGACAGAGAGAGACAAGAGTCCTTCGTCCCTGTAGCCCCCCTGTGATGCGCTTGGCATGGCGACATCAACACGAGCTACATGTCTTGAGTGTACTTAGTTCCAGCCTGTCTGGCAAGTGACAACGACGCAGCACGTGTACTACATTTAGGAAAAAATGCCTTCTTGTTGAACACATGTTCAGAAACTGCAGAACATATACTGGAACAAGTGTAAAAAACAAGAATGATGTATCTTTTCATTTGTAAGTATTGTTTTTCTATGTTATTCATCAAAAATGGAAAATCAAAAATTGTATTTTAATTTAAAATAACTCCTGCGACGTTGCCGCTTCGCCACCCACGAGAACGAGACAAGTAGCGAGCGACAGAGAGAACGAGTCTGTCATTGGCGGTCGAATGGTCTTTCATAGGCGAACGTTGTTAATAATATGTAGATCCCTTTCTGACAACTAGGATTCATATATCTTCGTGCTTTTTTTTTAATTCTCTTTTTAATTTAGGGACTTTGAGTCGTGCAACGACTATGTCAGACCCATAGTTTACTCAAAAATTATGTACACATTTTTACACTTTATCCTTGAGCATCTTATGTGGACTGATAGAGCCAGATAGAGCATCCCAGCTGCATTAGATGTTGGCGTAGCTAAAATGCGCTGAATCAGGCCCACATCAAGGCGGTTAACGTCCAGGACCTTAAATAGGTCATCTCTTATAGATGCACTCTGGACGCACTCTATCAGAAGATGGTACACATCTTCGTACACACCACATGTGTCGCAATTACTTAGGGCTCCTAGCTTTGTTCATTAGGTACTTGAATCCATTTAATGGCATGTGTCCAGAACGCAACCTGTGACCGATTACTACTAGTTTTCTACTTAACTTCACGTGGGTGCACCATGGAATATGAGGAGGCTCACTTTGTGGTTGGTGTGGGAGGTTCTATACCATATCCCTTTCTCTCGAGAGATAACATCAAAATACTCCTTCCACTGCAATTTTGTTTTTGTAATGGGTAAGTACTTCCGTATATTCGGTTTTAGGTGAACCTCTGTACTACTTACTCTTGCAAATTCAAATTCAAATTCAAAATATTTATTTGTCAGAACATGGTAGGTACACATACATATAAAGTAGCATACATGGTCGTAATAATGGAGACGTATCTCATGTCCTTGCCTGTTACAGCGTACAAATGTTAGTTTTTTTTATATATATTATTATTAGTTTTGTTATAGTTAAAAAAATAACGAAATTATGTCTAAGTTAGAATATTGTTAGAATGATATTTAGGTTTGGTTGTATTTTATACCTTAATTAGATGTTTATTACTACCTATATAAGCTATTATTATCATTTTATCTTTTCCTAGTACCTAGTCTCGATTTTATGTCAATTATTTAGTCTACATTACATATCAAAACATTTTTATCATTAAGGAATTCTGAAATTTCATAGTAGCTTTTTTGTGCTAATAAAATTTTAAGTTTATTTTTAAACATTCCAATATTTAATTCTCTGATAATTTTAGGAATTTTAGTATATATTAAAGGAGCCATACAGAATACACTTTTTTGCATGAGTGCAGTTTTGGCCGTACGTGGGCAGAGTTTCATCTCGGCCTGTGTGCGAGTTCGAATACCAGCATCAGTCCAACTACCAAAGAGATGTTGATTTGATTTTACAAAGTTGCTATTTCTAATATGTATAGAGATGGTAATGTCAGAATTCTGTGTTTTAAAAAATATGGTTTACAGCTATCAGTCTTATAAAGATGAAACATTGCCCTGACGCACCTCTTTTGGGCTTTGAAAGCAATTCTTTTGTCAGTAGAGTTCCCCCAGAATATAATGCCGTATCGTAGAATAGATACTGCCATGCCATAATATGCAGTTATTAGAGCTTCTTGATTAATAACTAATGATATTTTAAACAATGCGTATGCCGTCGAGCCCATTCGTTTAGTTAATGTATCTATGTGTGCTTTCCAATTAAGTTTACTATCGATTGTCAATCCAAGAAATTTAGTTGAGTCCACTTCCTGTATGACTCTACCATTATATTGCAAAACTATATTATCACGTACTGTACGCCGCCGAAAGTGGATGATGTTCGTTTTGTCTAAATTTATTTTTAGGTTATTGTCATCTAGCCATTGAATGATTGATTTTAAACTATTATTTATTTCTGATTCGTAAGTGTTTTTATTTTTACAATTAATAGTAACTGTGCTGTCATCTGCGAAGAGAGTCGTAGGATGGTCTAGTGCTTTAGGTAAGTCATTGATATATCCTATAAATAGAAGAGGGCCCACTACACTGCCCTGCGGGACTCCGAAGTTAGGAGTACGTGCTTTAGACCGATGAATTATTTCTTGTTTTTTATGAATATTTATTTCTGTAATCTCAGTATAATGTTTTCTATTACTCAAGTATGATTTTATAAGGTCTAGAGTATTTCCTCTAATGCCATATGTTTCTAGTTTTTGTAAAAGTATATCGTGGTGAACATAATCAAAAGCTTGGGTCATATCACAGAATATTGCGCAAACTGGAATAGTTGCATCTATGTTGGTCATAACATTATCTAAAAAATCATATATTGCCATATTTATTGTTTTATTTTCCCTAAATCCTTTTTGTTCGTTACAAAGTATACTTTTCTTTTCCATGTAGTTGTAGAGCTGCGCGTAAATATATTTTTCAAGTATCTTTGAAAATATAGGGATAAGTGAGATTGGTCTATAGTTATCTATGCATTCCCTATTTTTCTTTTTGAATATAGGTTTAATAATGGAGACTTTAAGTGCGTCAGGATATGTACCAGCACTAATACATAAATTCATAATATAGCTTAAGTGTCCACATATGTATACAGCAACTTGTTTAATAATATTTGTAGAGATTCCATCGTACCCTACACTATTTGTATTTTTTAACGTAGTGGTTATCTTAAATATGTCTAATGCAGTGCTCGGAAGAAAAAACATTGAATTGGACCTACTTGTAATTAATGAGTTTGTTTTCTGACTATTATTTTTAATAGGTTTAATTTCATCAATGAAATGGTTGTTGAATGCATTGCATATTTTATATGGGTCAGTGATTATATTGTTATTTACTTTTATTCGCAACACAGACTCATTTTGTATCTTTTGTTTTGAACTATTTATTATCTTCCACGTGCATTTAGACTTATTTGTTGCCATTTTTATAGCGTAGTCGTTTTGAGCTCTTTGGGTGAGCTTAGTGATTTTTTTAAACAGCTTTGAATAGTTTACTAATTTATTCTTATTTCTACAATTTCGGTGTCGTCTGTATTGCCATAAGAGTTTCCGTTTATTTTTACTACATAGTTTGATGCCACGTGATATCCATTTTGGCTTTTTAACTGATTTAACAATTTTTTGTGTGAAAGGAAAACACAAATCATAAAATAATTTAAACGTTTCAATAAAGTAATTATACGCATCATTAGGGTCGTCAATACTATATAGATCTGAGAAGGAAAGATTTTTAATGTGCGATATAAACTTAGATATATTTTCTTGGCTATAATCACGCCGTTTTATGTACCAATTATCAATGATGCATTTTTTGTCGACAGGACACATCAGTAGTTGAGCTGTGTGGTCGGATAGCGCGAATTCAACCACTTCAGCTTTACAATTATTTTTAAAATCATGAGCGATATTGTCTATGCATGTTTGACTACTTAAATGTTAATTTGAGATTAAAACTTGCTAGCAGTTGCTCTAGCTTTCGGGAATTTATATCAGGTTTTAAAATATTCATGTTATAATCGCCAGCAACAACCATATGTTTGTATTGCTTTTTATACAATATCTGAAGAAGATTATCTAGCTCTGTAAAGAATACTTTTAAATGCTTTGATTTTTGTTTTGGTACTCGATAGATACATACAACCAAAATCTTATAGGGAATTAATTCTACGGCACAGCACTCAAATACTCCCGAAATTGATAGAGCCTTAATTTCCGGGAGGTCTCTATACTGAATTCCACTTCTAATTAAGATACAAGCTCCGCCTCTTGAAATATCTGATCTACAAAAACTGGACGCTAGTTGGTAGTTAGCTAACACTAAATTGCTTTCAGAGCCCAACCTAATGTTGTGCTCCGTTACACAAATAACATCAGCATCAAAATTTTTTTCAGAGCGCAGTTCATCTAAGCAAATAGTTAGCTCATCAGCTTTTCGTAATAATCCTGCGATGTTCTGATGCATGATACATATATATTTATTAACGAAAAAACTCTACATTTGGTTGCTCGTTATTTTTATCGTTAACTGAGTCATAGCTTGGATCTATATTATTATTATTATTAGCTTCCCTAATTGCATATGCGACATTGTTTAATATGGTACGCAGACCATAATTTTTTAACATACCCGAACGAAGATGGAATCTATTATTGTCGTATGATAGACATGAATTAGAGTCTAAAACATAAGCATACTTATGTGTCAGATTATCTAAATATAGTGATTTATTAAAAATATCAATTTTATAGTTATATGAACTCAGATAGTTCATTACTTTAGAATCCGGAGAATATTTATAGGTAGGTAGACATATAATAAAGTTTGTTTGTTGTATATTACACAGAGCCTCTCTAGTGAGACGAATAAGTTTAATGTAGTCACTATTCTCTTTAAAGTCCTCCTCTCCAATGAGCACCACGCAGTAGTCGTTCATAGTCAAGTCCGCAACTTTTGTCTCTATTCCTTGTAAGAGTTCTTGAATACCTCCGTTAGGTGTAAGGTAGTGTCGTAGTAGAGTACTTCCACTTAATGAATTTAGTGTGCTTTCAGCCACGTGCAGTACTCTATTTTGTTTATTTGAGCTAATTAAAATGATATTGCTTGGTTGCTGTGAAGACTCTGTTTTCTGTGTTATGTGTGTTGGTATCTTATTTAGGTAGTTTTCGGGTTCGTCTAAAATTTCTTTATTCTGTGATTTGGATTTATTTTTAGGTTTTTTAATCTTCTTTTTGCATAAGTTTTGTGATTTCTCTTCTTTTTCTATATTATGTTCTGTTTGTACTTCCTTATCATAAAATGTTTTTTCATTTAAAATTAGCGCTGTTTGTTCATATGTTCTTTTTGGTGTGCCTTTCTTTTTGGGTGTACTATTTAGCTTTGCTGGGCTTTGTGTAATCTTTTTGAATAGCTCATTTTTCTTACATATATCTTCATTAGCACGTTTAAGTTTATAATTTTCAGATAAAAGTGTTTCTATCTCCAAGTCTGCACTGGTTAGTTTTATTGTCAAAGTTTCATTTTTATCTCTCAGTTCTTTAACTAATTCACTTTCTTCGTCGTCAGATATGTCTGGTAAGCTATTTACAGTTGCATTTAAAGTCTGTGTTATAACCGTGCTATCATTGGTTAAATTAATGTCTGAAGTTCTTCTTTTACTCCTGAAGGTAATGTTCTCAAAAAAACTCATTTTGAATCCTAGTTATAGTTTTATAAATAATTATGAGATCAAACTTTTGTTTAAATGCTTTCTTGCTGTGATTTCCAGTGGTTCCTTCTGAGATTGTTTATTTACGATTATTATGCAAATATATGTACGTTTATGTTAATTTTATCAAACCACTGTTAGATGCGAAAAGATACGGAGCTAACTACTTTACGCGATGGCGTGGTTTGCAATTCGCGTAATCGTGTCAGTCTGTCTTTCGCCTTAAAATTGTAGTTATTATCAAATTCACGATAAATAAAAATAATATCCTTTGATGAGACTTGAACCTGCTACCTTACGAACGCAAGGTAAGCACTCTTGCCTTTCGGCCACGGGGTTATTAGTTGCAAGTGCGAAATTAAGGTACTGTATGTGTGACTCGATCTTTAGTCGCATTGAGCGTAGCCGTTATAATGTTATTATTGCATGAGTCACGACACTTCGCACTGCACTATTTTTTAACACCACCGTTTAATGAGGGTGATTTTAAATAAACTTTTTTGAATTATTTTCACAATTAGCATGTCTTTAGCACTAGTTTAAGTCTTTAGTTCAGTTATTAGTGTTTGTTTTTCCAGATTTAGGTACTATTGTTCCACTTATTCCACTATTTTTAGCACTTTAACAGTTTTTTTTTATTTTATTTTTTTAAATGAGGGTTATTTTAAATAAAACGTTTTGAATGATTTTAACCATTTAGCAAGTCTTTAGCACTAGTTTAAGTCTTTCTTCAGTTATTTGTGTATTTTAATTATATTCACAATATAAAACATGGTTTTTTCAGATTTATTATTGTTCCACTTATTTTACGCACTAGATAACGCGAATACTAACTATTTACAACTATATTTACACGTGTCACATATTATATTAATAAGAATTTGCGTAATTTTATTTTTAGAAATTTAAAAAGCCGGAGCCGATACTATCGCTGTGACAGCGCGCGAGGCAGCTGAGCTTCTTGCTTCCCTAGCTAGTTTGTCTGCCTCCTCATTTCCATGTATGCCGACATGTGAAGAAACCCATTGCAATCCCAGAGTCGCTCCCCCATCCATCAGACCAAGAAATTTACTTAATATATTATATGCTATCGATGCACCTCTGTGTCCAGAAGCGCATCGAACTATATGCTGTAAGGCACTTTTGCTGTCAGACAAAATAACTACCTTTTTGAGTCCTGAACTAGTAATATAGAACAGCGCCTCCGAGATTGCAAAAAGTTCTACAAACATTATTGAATATTATTAAATAGGCGGTACAGTGTATAGCAGCACATAGTCATAGCAGTTTGTTTTATTTTTATTATAAATAAAAGCGTATAATAAAATTAAGGGCTATTTAAATGACAAAGATGCATGGAGGCAAATAGCTCAGGAGCCTCTAGTGACTACTCTAATACTTGAGACTTAAATTTTAAACATGATTGTTAGCATTAGAGACAATGGTGTCGAATCTGACCTGACGTACATAAAACTAATTTTAGTTTCACTCTCTCTTTCGAAATATGAATATGAGAAAGGTATGGAATATATTTTAGAACATTCAAATTACTCCACTTGCTTGTAACTAGTTTAAAATTTAATCGCCACAAATTTAGTGGTGTCTAGATTTTCAAAGAAAGAAGATATTTGACAGCTCTTATACTAAATATCTACCTGTCAAACATCTCTCATCCCTTTCTCATATTCTTATTTAGAAAAAGAGAAGGAAAATAAAATTAGGTGTAGGTTAGGATTAGGTATGCAACGCAGAGTCGACACCATTGTAAAACTATTTTTTGAAAATAATAATGATTGTATTTCTTGTCCTTCATTTTCATCGGAATATACCTTCTTGGAACGGACAGTTGGACTTGGACGGTCATTTATTTATTTTATGTTTCATGAGTGCTATCTTAAGGCCCATGTGAACAAAGAGTTAATTTGAATTAGAGTATACGCATGCCAATTTAGGCTAAAATGCTTCCGATTTCGTTTTGTGACCTCTTTTAACATAATAAATAATTGATTAAATCTGTTGTTTAAATAATATCAGCATATATTTGTATACAACTGCTACAAATTAACCTATCTCAAATGGAGATCCCGTGCCTCCATCCACTTGGATCCAGAGAAAGTTGGAATGCTGGAAACAACTACTTATATCATTGATAAATATATTAAATAACAACGGTCCTAACAAAGAGCCTTGTGGTACCCCGGATGGTACGTGATTCCATGTCGAGGAATAACCATTAAGCACAACAGCCTGGGATCTGTTCTCAATGTATGAAATAAACCACCTGTACAAATCGCCATGAATTCCGGCATAGAAGAGTTTACGTAAGAGTAAGGCATGGTCAATACGATCAAAACATTTGCTATAATCGGTAAATACAGAGTCAACTTGCCCACCTGCATCCATGTTTGAGGTTGTGTAATCAATGAACGATAATAAATTAGATGTTGTTGATCGATATTTGAGGAAACCATGTTGTTCCGGAATAAAAGAAGCAGAAAGAGTACTATACACTTGATTATAAACTAATCGTTCCAGTAATTAGGCGAAAATGCATAGTTTTGAGATAGGCCTATAATTTGTAATATCATTTCTGCTACCACTTTTATGAACTGGTGTTATAAATGCAGACTTCCATAGTTTGGGAACAACACCTTCTCTGACAGAGCGTTGGAATAAAATTGTAAGTGGTTTTGTCAAAGCATCCGAGCACTTAGTAATGAATAATGGTGTTATATGGTCAGGCCCAGCTCCTTTAGTTAAGTCTAAAGACTTCAGCAATTTATTTAATGTTATCGGATCAATTTCAATATTACATAATGGTATTAATATGATTAGAGCATGAACCACGTTGATCCGACCGTTGATGGTACCCTGGGAGAGGGCGAAAGAAACGTTGATTGAAAGTATTTTGAGAACAGAAGACAAGCATCTTCCCTCGACTCTGCTAGTTGGCCTTCATATGAGAAGGCAGAGGGCAAAGTGCTGCAGGTATTTTTGCTAGACTTAATAAATGACCAAAACAACTTTGGATTTCTAACTATAGAATCCTGACATTTATTAAGATAACTCTTATAACAATCTGCCTCTAATAGTTTAGCTCTCTTACGAAGTAGGGAAAATGTGTCATAATCATCTGTATTGCCATATTTTTGGTACTTTTGAAGGAATTTAAACTTTTCTTTGACAACCTTTTTAAGAGACGCGGTGTACCATAACGGAAAAGTTGATGAAGACCTAAATAGTTTATGGGGTACATATTTTTCTATGGCATCATACAGACAATTGTAAAAATTATGTATAGCGTCCTCTAACGGAATATTTTGCAAACTTTCTTCCCAGTCAACTTCATTTAATAAAATATTAATATTACCATAATTACCTGATGCATAATAATACTTTTTTCTTGGTTTCACATCAAGCGGCTCAGATAAAATTAAGTTTAAAACAATACATAATGATTTGTGGTGGACATCTTCTGGTACTAGTGGGTCATCACAACCCATTACTTTTAAGTTCGAATTACATAATACTAAGTCCAAAACACGATCGTTAATATTGTTGCAAAAATTAAATTGTGTTAGATTACATTCCGTCAAAGTATCAACAAAGTATATCTGTGATGCTCCTATTGCACCGGAGCTCTGTAGATTATCAGTACGCTGAGATATCCAACGTATGTTACTTAGATTAAAATCTCCCATAATAACAAATACGTCGTTCGGACATGAATCGATTATATGTGATAGGCTGTCAGTAAAGTTGCTAAGTTGCGAGTTGAATGTGAAGCCGAAGTTTTCATCACAGAGATAAATAGTGCAAAAATGTATCCTACTTGAGTGTCTTTTCTTATTAATGTAAGAGATGGTGACCCATATATCTTCAGCAGGTGAAGACCATTCCGGACGATACACTGCTGTTAGCTCGCGACGTATCGCTAAAAGCACCCCTCCACCATACTTCTCTTGCGTCGTTTCGTAATTTCTGTCTCGTCGCCAAACAACGTACCTATCATCAAACAACTCACCATCGCTGATGCCACTAAGCAACCATGTTTCTGTAAGCGCAATAACATCGTAAGAGTTGAGTAATACATTTCTTTTAAATAAATGTGTTTTAGTGCGTAGTCCCCGAGTATTTTGATAATATATGCTAAGTATGTCAGAAGCCATCATTAACAGCCAGTGAAACGTAACTGAAGCGAGTCAAAATAACGTAGTTTAAGGTATTATCCCGGCAATACATAGATAACATTAGCTTAGTATTGTGATAATTAACGCAATCGGATAATAAGTAAGAGTCAGACTGTTTACATATTAACGAATATACAAAATAATTTATAACATATTGTACGTTAGCGACAAATCTAATATTATATGACTGGTATATTATCTGCAATTTAATTATGAAATTCCAAAGCCAAAAAATAGTAACAAAATAATAAAAGATAAATAATGCGGGTGTGCACAAATAAAACCGTAACTTTGTCAATACAGTCAGCCGGTCGGTACATGTTGCAATGAGCGCTATATTAACGTAAATGCAGGCGAACGCGTTCGAGAGTATTTTAAACTGATATGATATGAACCAACTTACTTGCATTGACTGGACGACTGTCCTGCGACACATAAAACGATAAGGTAAACAAAAGACTATTAAGTATGAAGCGATTCTCAAACTGACGAGCGTGGTAATGTTACGCTGAAGACTTATTACTTATATAGAAATTAGGTTATTTTCATGAGGTCGTTCTCGCACTTTATAAAAAATATAGGTGACGTGTCCGATTTTCTGGCCATTATTTTACAGTGCTTAACCCAGACAAACATGAAGTTCTTCTCCTTGGCTAAGGTTCTCGCTTTACTCAGAAGGGTTTTGTTCCGTTGAGTTAAGTGATCATTCACATAGAAGTTTCCTGTGTTATTGAAACCCAGACTGGACAGATTCAGTTGCTTATGCTTACGCGATGATGCCACCAGCTCCTCTTTAGTATATCGGCTATTAAATGCGATAACTATCGGCTTGTCAACGTTGGGCACGCGAGTTGGAATGCGTGCGATATAGTTAATATGTTCCTTCACGATAGAAAAATCGCAGACCTGACCGATGCTTTGAGCAATGTCGTATAAGTTTTCATTTTTTTTTGAGGTATTCCTCGGATCTCAACGTTGTTTGCCCTAGCCCATTGATCCTTATCTTGCAATTCTTGATCGAGACGGGTAATTTCGGCCTGCAGGACAGAAACTTGTTGAGCTACTTTCTCTGACTTTTTTACTCGCGAATCTAAGGATTGAACTGTTCCCGAAAGATTACTAATGAGTTGGTGATCCATCTCTTGCGACTCCTTCATGTGACTAAGTTCACTCTTGATTAATTTAATATCTTCCACCATGGATGCTTGGGGTGCTAACTGAAACGTGATTTGATTCAGCTGATTCTGGATTTTATCTAATTGACTGGGCTGCGGAGACGTAGCGGCCGGGGCCGGTGATAGGCTAGACTTGCACTTGAGGCACCGCCACGTATTCTTCCTATCGCCCAATTTTCGGTACCCCGATTCGGTGACTCCAGAGCACTGGAAATCATAGTGTTGTTTGCAGGTGCTGCACACTGGGCCTTCTGTATGTTTTATTCCACAACTAGCACACGTAAACATGTTGTCGAAGGTAGGAAACACTGATACGTCAAAACAAACAAGCGAGCGTGTGTTCTCTAACGAAGCCGAACGGCGACTGTCTACTATACTACTATAACAATGAAATTTCTATTGTGTCTGGCCGTGCGACCTTTGATGCAATATGTTTTCTATTTGGTTTTATTACCTTTTTCAACATAATAAATAATTAATTAAATCTGTTGATTAAACAATATGAACCTAAACTATAGTATATTATACTACTGCTACAGAATTACCTATCTCAAATGAAGATCCCGTCATTGTCATGCTTATAAACTGGTTAATAGTAAAAAAAAATGTTTTTCAGCAAGGGGTAATCAAAATAATATTTCAGAGAATAAGAAGAAAAGTCCTGAAATGGCCTTGATAGCAGATTGTGAATTCATGTCGCATAGGTTTTATTTTTTGGCTCCCCTAGTTTGTAGATTCAAGTGGCATATAAATATTATTATTTTTGGATCCCTTCGTTTGTGGATCTAAGTGGCATATAAATATTATTATTTTTGGATCCCTTCGTTTGGGGATCGCAGTGGCATATAAAAATATTATTTTTGGATCACCTTAATGTTGGATTTAAGAGGAGATAAAGATATCCGCGGATCCACATTTTGAGCCGTGCTGTGGATCCAAGTGGGTCTGCTCTCCGAAGCTCTTCATTGCCTCTTCATGGGCCTCAGTAGTATGCAGACGGGTTGCTCGATTGACGGAGTTATTGTCAACAACATAAGTTATGCGAACGATATGGTACTACTGGCGCCCTCTGTCAGCTCTGTCAGGAAGCTGTTAGACCTTTGTGAAGCGTATGCCGTGAGTTATGGCCTACGTTATAACGTTAAGAAAAGTGCGTATATGGTGTTCTCTAAAGGTAGTAAGGGGCCTAATTTTGTACCACCATTGTTACTTAACGGTGTTCCTCACAAAAGAGTTAATAAATTTAGATATTTGGGTCACATTGTCTGCGAGGACTTGTGTGATGGGACAGATATCAACAGGGAACGTAGAGCGTTGACAGTGAGGGCGAATATGATGTCCAGAAGATTCGCATCTTGTTCTAATGATGCAAAAATAACATTATTTAAAGCATACTGCCAAACCTTTTACTGCAGTAGCCTGAGACAGCATACACGAAGTCCCTCAACGCTCTGCATGTTCAATGTAATAATGCTTTCAGGATGCTGATGCGGCTGCACTGATGGCTTCTCTACACACCATGCAATTTCGAATGCAACATGCTGTAGCAATCTGCTGTGATCCAGCAAATTGTATCGTATGTAGGCGTGTTATGACTCCCTTCCAACATGTTGGACGTCGTATCGTACGTCTAGCATCCAGCAGATTGTTACAGCAAATTGTAAGCCGCGTTGTAACGTGAGTAGTGCGGTTGCATTCAATCTGGGCTCAGTCGCGATCGTGCCGCCGTCCGTGGCTAGCGTCGCTGTGAATTTTATTTAATGAAATATGTAAATGGATGCAAAAATGTATACCACAGAAAAAACTATTTTGATAAGAATTTCAGAAATCTATTAATGACTTGCCACATTTGTGGAATAATAAAATAGTTATGGCGTATTTTAACTTTTCTTAGCAGCTGATTTTTTTTTTTCTTTGTGAAAATAATTGACACACCATTGTTCCTTCCTATCCAAATTTCTCTAGACTAGAAATAATGATTTTAATTATTAAATAACATAATAATAGGTATTATATATTGTATTGCTGTGCATCTATTAATGTTCAAAGTAAAGAATAATGTTTATTGTATCTCAGTCTCAGTAGGTATAGTTCAGCGAACTCAGCGAAGGCAATTGCAAGACCCGTTTTTAATATTTGGACAGCATTTGAGCCATTTTCATTAACGTGCGCACGCTGTGGCGATCCTACGCGGAATGAAATTGTAATCGCCGCTGCAACGTGTGTAGTAGAGTACGTACAACCGCGACTACAGCAGATTGCTACAACAAGTTGCGTTCGGGGTTGCATCGTATGTAGAGGGCTTTAACAGGACGCGCGCTAGTAACAACACCATTCTGAAGGCTGTTACGGATCAATTTTACTCCCTTATTCTGCGTCATCATATTAAGATCCTCGTATCATGATAATGGTTATGGTGAAATGAATTGAACGGTTTATGTAACTTAATTAAATTTAAGTAATTTTAATTTATTTTCGGTAATTTTATATTTTTGACTTATTCATCTTAATCTAAAATAATTAAATAATAATAATATGGATCATGTTGAGTCTGATATAAATATATTTGAATAATTTGACTTAGACCTTGACGCTGCCGGCAAAGCTAGCGCCGTTGCGCCGTTGCACTGCTTCAGCTGGTGGTGTAGGCGGCGACGGCATTGGTGCCGCGTCGATCGGTACCGACTCTAACGCCGAATAAGAGGTAGAGTCGGTGTGACCTTGTTGAAGCGGGGTCTGCTCCATTTCACTGTTGTCGTCAGAGACATCAGTTAAATGGAACATTCATAAGATCGATCTCCCACCCAACCAGACACCTGTCTACGCACAAAACTCAGGAGATTCACCTGAGGAACTCTACGCGTAAGGCCACAAGGGGTCTCAATTTCATACGTAATTTGTTCCTCCTCGAGTTCTATTCTTCTTCTTCTATTTATTATTTGCTAAGGTCCTGCTTGAATTTGCACATGACATGTGGCAAATGTACAAAACATACGAGACCTCCACATATAAAAAACACATCAAATTCTAGTGCCACTACCTACTATACCGGAGGCCCTTAGACTATATACCTATAGACAGTACCATTGCGTGGCTGCACAAGAAACAGCAATACATTTTATAATGTTGCTATGTTAAAAATATTTCCCCATGTTGGTGAAGAACGCAGACATTTTCACCCGCGTTTATGAAGAAGTACTTGTTTACAAGTTTTTTTTTCTTGTGTCGGAACAAGCTCGACACCCACCGGATGTTAAGCGTATTGAAGTAAACCTACTTCGGTAAAAATACAAACTCATTTAATAGTGTTGTCATTCAAAAAGAAAAAAGTATGTTTTGATATATTATTATGTCAGAGTGCGAAATAAATATGCCGTCGTAAAAGTTAAAGAGTAATCTTTTATTTATCTACAGCAGTAGCAAAAGGCTTAACCGTTCACTTATTCTAAGTAAGATCTATTCGCCCTCAACTCTGCTACAGTGGTGAATTCTACCAGTTCTAATAAAGCGGACTAACGGTCTACGGCACACGAGAACTAACGGTCTCATGTGCCTGTAATTTCACTGGCTCTCAAGGACTACTGCCGGAACACACTGTTAGGTGCTTGGCGACAGATTTTCAATTTCTTATGAAAGCCATTACTTGAGGTTAGAATTCTTCAATATGAAATTTTATTTTGTAGTCGAGTAATGTACTTAAGTACTTGAGTAAGTATCGACCCTAGATGAGTGTTTCCCTCCAGCAATATTCAAAAGCTGCACTTTGTTTAAGTAAGGAAAACTTGCAATTCTAGTTAATTTTACATAATTATTATAATAGTAATTTTATCTCTTAATATCACTTAATAATACATTTGTCTGACTCTTCAATTCTGATAGAAATGTGTTTCAAATAAACAAATTTTAATAAATAATATACTTTTTAGGGTTCCTTACCCAAAGCGTAATATGAAGCCCTATTTGCGAGAATTCCTGTATGTCTGTCCGTCCGGGTCTCTAGCTAGTCCTTGAGAGCCTATAATAAGAGTAGAAGAGTCAAACAAAATTATTAATAAGTAATACTAAGAAATAAAATTACTATTAAAATAATGAAGTTAAATTTATCAGAATTACAATGAAACAAAGCACAGCTATTGAATATTGCTGAAGGGAAACAACCATCTGGGGTCGATTCTTACTCAAGCATTTATTAAGTAAATAAATAACGTACATTACTCGACTACAAAACAAGATTTCATATTGGAAAATTCTAACCTCAAGTAATGACTTATCTAAGAAATTACTTACTTACAACAAATAATTACTTCTTTAGACAGCACCATCTGTTATAATATATTAGTAATAAGGAGTATGGAAGGATCATTAAAAAAATTAAGCCAATTTATTAAAACCGTATATTTCCAATATAATAATATGTTTACAGTAAATTTAATATTGACCGTAGCACAGAATGGGGATACATACAAGCGCAAACAGAGCAGTCCTTTGCCTAAATATCATCATCATCATATATATATGGGTCAATTTAGGTTGGTAAAAATAAGGAACAGTCTAGTGCCCCTTGAATAACACTAGTTTTGTATGCATATTTCTAATTCTGTCTTGTCCTTGAGACAGTGACTTCATAATAAAATGAATTCGTACTTCAAGGTATCTAAAAGCGATTGCTTTAATTAGCAAAGCCGTGTGATTGTCCACTGGACTTTGTTCATTAACATGATCACTTAGGTCTGCAAAAATGTGTGTGTTAATAAATCTTTTTAAAATGCTACAAACCATTTTAGGTACACAATCTTTTTTTGCGAAATATGCATTACCATGTACAGCAATAATATGTTTCAGTATTTTCTCTGAAAATAAACAAATTAGTACTACATCATTTGATGGATAATCCACCAACATCTCTTCGTTGAATGAAGCCCGGATACTTTTCATGTGAAACAATTGCTCCTAAACAGTCTGCACATTTAATTATCTTTCTCATTTTTACAATGATATATCCTGCTATGTAAATTGTAGCTTCTTTAGAGAATTCTGTAATCTCACAATTCCTTATATAGTCATGATCTTGAGGTAAATCAATGATATTATCTTCTGAGTCTAGAGATTCATTCATTGTCAGCAATCTCGATCTTCTACTATTTATATTCCTACAAATTGATTTCATATTGCATGTCAAAATATTAATAGATTCTAACGGTATGCAATTACCTGAAGAAATATTTTTCAACTCACCATGAATCAGCAGACGCCTGTACGCCGACATGAATTGCAATGCAGTGGGGTTATTATTAAAGCCCCCTTTTGAGCATATGGCGCTAAAAAATAGCTCCAAGTGATCCTGACTCATTTTATAAGTACATAAATATCGAAGAGGAGCATTTTCGACATTAATGTACTCATTAAAAATTTCTCTAATTGCGTGGACACAAATTAAAAATCCTAAGAAACCAGTTTTCCTGCCCGATGAAAGAACTGTTTGTCCTTCAGTTAATTTAAGCTTTTTTACATATGTTTCAAATTGTTTTAGTTTCGCGTCTATAATAACGAAATTTTCTTGTGATATTGGTTTTTTAAAATCATATGTGCTAAGTCTTCGGCTATTTAATATGTCAAAGATATCATTAAAATACTTGATAAATTCTATTGTAGCCCCGGAGTGCGCAAATTCATCAAGATTTAAATAATCCCTGCAAAATGTAAGCGCTAAAGCTACCGACCTACTGAAAGTTTGTGCAGCCAAACGGACCTTCATAATCTGTTTTTTAAAATTTACGTGAGCATTTCTGATTTTATTGCTCAGATGTAATCCTTCATTTTGTTGAAGAACATGCAATTTCTCAATATATTCCCAGGAAATTATTTCCTGGTCAGCGTTAACCATTTCTTTTTTATCAGCAAGAGCGTTTCTTACAAGTTTTAGCATGTGACATGCATCTGGACATATAACAATATTTTGACCTGCAACTTTAATTACTGGTATGATGCGGTTGGCATCATCAAATTGAGCGCCTAAAATTTTTGCCATGGCGAAGTTAGCAGGACATCCGTCAAACGTGACGGATGTTATTTTTAAACCACTTTCACTCAATAAATTTATACATGTCTGTAATAGAGCGCTACGTTGCTCTCCATTGACACCATTTGTTAGGAAATATCCAACAGGTAGTTTCCAGCTGCTGTTTAGTGCGGTAACCATGAACACCAAAGCGTCTTTAGCTATAGGTAAATTGTCGGTGTCCAAATTATCACCGACATTCACATACCCAACAGTTTGTTTGCCGTTCCACTGTAATTGTTGCCGAATTGACATCTCATCGAGACTGACCGAGCACAGTATTTTTTCTGGTGTTTTACTTACAAGTAATTTGATTGCCTCGAAAGCTTCCTTAGTGAACCCTGGTTGACAATCTATACATGTATACCACCTATATAAAGTTTTAGGGTGGGGTAAGCACGTGTCAAATTGTTTTCTCACAAATGCATACGCCTTCGGGCTTATAAAATGCAAACATAATGCAAATTTCCTTAACGAGGGCGAATATTTTCTTGGGCAGTTTTTTTTATCTAGATATCGCCTAAGAAAATCAGCATTTTTGGTTTCTATACTAGATAATAGATCCAACTCTTCGGAATTCATTTGCATTTTACATTTTAGCTCTGCTATAACGTTTTCTAAATTACCTATCTTTTTAGATAACCTTCGTTTGGATTCACGCGCTGCTCGCAATTTTTTAAGTCGATTCGCGGATTTCATCTTTTCTCTGTACAGCATTTTCTTTAGTTGCCTTTCCTTCTTGGGGGTTGAAGACAAATCAAGCCGAGGCACAGGATGCTTTGACAGTGTGAGATCATCCAAACCGCTGGAAGGCACCTGAAATTTAATTTTTGTTATGTATTTTTTGTAATATTTATGATTTGCCAGGGAAATATAAGGCATTGTAAGTAAAATATGTATTCCCATAAAAAAACGCTATTTGTTTAAATTTTAAAACTTTCGTCTCTTAAGTTTTGTGCGATAGATGCTTCCGTGTTTTAAGCACTAGCCATATTGTTTGATTTGATATAGCTAACTTTCATAAACATGTTCAACAACTGGAGCTATGTACTTCATCACCGATGACTGGGATATACTCATAAAGTGTCCTCTATGCATCATTTTAGAACCTAATCTACATGAGTTTGGTATCTCATATGTTATATTAATCAAAACAAACATATTACCCTCCAAACTTTTACATAAAACTTTCACATTTATAATATTAGTAGCATTAGTGCAATGGCTAGTGGTAGAACCAGTAGATGGTTTGCTCAGAAGTTGTGTCGCAAATATATACACGTATCTGTAGTAGCTACTAGGTAGGTGTAGCAGTTAATCTATTGAGTACAAGCTAAAGCTACCTTATGAATATTAAATAAATATCTACCAAACATTTTTTTTTCGGATGAATATTTTGCACTTCTTTTAAAACATGGCTGCTTCTTTTTGTCGAAGATGTTCTATAAATATTTTCCTGGCTCGTTGATGGCTGTGATGACACAAGATTTTCTTGTTGCAATACATGCAGATTTGTTGTACACTGGTGGTCTGGGATCTTTATCTGTAATATTTGATTATGCATTTGAAAATATGATAATACCTATTATTTATAGTATTATTGAATTGCATCGGCTTCTAAAGAATCAATACTTACATGTATATGTTTTACTGGTACTGAATTTGGTTTCAAAAGTACTAATTTTTTTTTATATATAAACAACTCATCATCAAAATGTACTGAACATATTTTGGAGTATATAGTTGGTTGCCAATTTAATTTTCCAGTAGCATCCACCCATTTCAATCTTGTGTTAGGATCAGACGGAAACCTAAAAAAAAGCAATAAATTTAAAAAATGTCGTGTATTAATATATAAAAATGAAATAAATGTAAGGTAAGTGAATTAGTATAAAACACGTTTATATGATTACAACGGGTCTATTCACGCACAGAATAATATCGAATTTTGAAGCAGTGATGGCTTAGTAGTATTGGCTATGGACTGCCGTGCAGCAGGTCCATGGTTCGAATCCCACCGCGGGCATGAGCTTCACCGCATGGTGGAAGGGCTTTTTGTGAATGCCCGCCTAGCTAGCGACCACCCTCAAGTAGAAAATCTGTCGCCAATCACATATCAGTGTGTTCCGGCAGCAGTCCTTGAGAGCCAGAAAAATTACAGATACATCAGACCTAACAACTGTACGTCTCAGTATGACGGGCACAGTGCAAGACGAAATGCGTCTGTTATAGGCAGAGGTTAGTCCGCTTAACATCAGGTGGGCCTCGGGCTTGTTCCGTCACAATATTAAAAAAAAAAAAAAAAAAAACATGGTATTATTTTGACTATCATTGACGTATCTCGAGACCACGGTCAATGCAACTTCTTCAAAAGTACTTCACCTACAACTTTGTTTTCTTTTATTTAGATGTAATCTATACACCAAAAATCAACAGCTTCGTACATTAATTAGTGTCATGTAAGCTCAATTGGTTAGAGCATACCCCGGCTAAAAGGGTGGATGGACGCGGGTTCGAATCCCACACATGACTTAAATTCATATAATATTTCTATCCTATATTTGTAAATTTGAAATGTAATCTGCATAACAGGCGTTATTGCAAACATAACAATATTAAACTGTCTAAACAACTTGGACTACATCCTTAATATAAGTAAACAGAACCTAGCAAGTCATTTTCCATCGCTCGCACTATAGAATTCAAATGTTCATCAGTATTTAACTATGCTATCATTTCCAATATTTTTTGCATTGAAACAAGACAATTCAATTTGCTAGATTCAGTACATAACATGAAACTAGGCTAAAATCAACAACCTTTGAGTATTCTTTTTCATATTTCCCTATGTTCACTTTGTAATAAAAGTGTATATATTAGAAAGCAACCATCTCCAAAACGATAGATTAAAAGTCACCTTTTCAAAATAACAAATAATTTAGAAGATGTAACAATATTGCCTGCAGAAAAAAATTTCATCGTTCTCACTCGGAAATTATTTTTTTTTTCAAAATCAATATTTACCAATTTTTTTCAGTCCAATGTAAACAAGCCATTATTTACTGATAAAAAAGTATTACTTTGAATAATAAAACAAAAAATTACTTCCGTTTTGCAAAAAATAATTTAAATCATTCGTTTGCTAATACAACATTTCATAATAAAAACTGACCATACAACTTGCTATTATCTTAAATATATGTAGGTATAATACCACTGATTTTGGAGCACCTACTTACATATGCATTGCATTATTTAATCGAAAAACATTTTTTATTCCGTATAATATGATAAGCAAGTATTCAGCGAACAGATAATTATTTCTTAACAAAGGTTCTATGTCTGAATCTTAAAGTTGCCATCAAACTACAAATGTATACAATTATACATATACAACTTGGGTATATATTAAATTCATAACATACATACCTAGTAATGTACTCTAATTCTAAATAATTATAATCTGCAAAAAAATTATATATGCACAAATGCATAGGATAATTTAATTATAGCACTTCTATCAGAAAACAGGGTTAAAGCAAAAAAAAAATACATAACCAAGAAATTGGGACGCACCAGATTTGTGGTAGCAGAACTGAATAGGTGCAGTAAATGATGCAGGATTTGCACCTAGAGCTACTAAATTCTAAGTGGTTAGTTTCAGTCTGTCTTACCACATTGTCAATGTGTCTTTCGTGCTACCAACACCCAACTTAATCATAAGGTCATTAGCAAACATCAAACTCTTCCCCCAACCTTCGGCAAGTCATTAATCACAATGTGAAACTGGGTTCATTCCAGAATACTACCTTGACTGACACCGGAACGGATCAAATAAATATAATGGGTCCGTTTCAGTCATACACACGAGAGTTCAATTCGCCAAAGTTTGAAAGTAGTATGATATCATCTTACCGAAACGGAAACTTGGGTAAATAAAATTCAGAACATAGCAACACCTAACCTATTTCTAATTTTGAAAATATTAACAATAAATCTTCTTTTCTTACGCAAAAAGCAGTAATCAAGTTTTATCTCAGTATAAAACGCTATAGCATGTCATGACCTTGCATAAATATATCAAAATTAATAACAAGTCTGTTTACTTACGAGTGAAAGGTTACTCCGGTTATTTTTCGCTCACTGCGGCTTTTGCAGCCTAATACACTACACCCTACCATCGTACATACACTAAGTTTAAGGAGTCTCTATCTCAAAACACACTGGTACTCTATTAATATCTACAAATCCCACAAAAACACGTAACTTCTATCCGAACGCTGAACCAACTTTGCCAAACATCGTATTTTGACAGCTTGACAAACAACAAAAACCGGCCACGGTGACAAAGACAAAATAATATGCTCCGTCCTTTTTTGTCACTAGAAACTTTACATCTTGCGATCTCGCTTTATGCTTTGTAAGTACAAACATGACACCGTCTATAGGTATATAGTCTAAGCGGAGGCCCTACTGTTTGTGGGCTTACGGCTCCTCGATTAGTTACCTAAAACTACAAAGCAGTTGATGTTACGTCGAAATTGATTTGTTGGCAGAGCCGGTGACATTGCGAATATCACCGAACGTACAAAAGCAAATTACTACTCTTTCCGTGAATGTGGTATGTTTTGTCTATGAATGTGACTATTTTTATAACGGCAATACCTAATCAGTTGTCACTTTTCAAGCCAATTTAATAACAGCGCCATCTAGTGCGAGTAATTTTAACAGAAAACAGGAAACTAAGTAATACTCTATCCAAAGACAAATAGAGTGTTGCTACTTTTTACAGATTTCCTATTTGTAGCCAAAACCTTACATGCATTCAAACTAACTAACAGTCTGTTATTCATTAGCTATGTGAATACATTTTACATTTATGACCTAATTTATTATATAACACGGACAAAAATACATGCTGCTTGTAAATATCTCCAAACATATAATTAAAATGATAATACAGTGAACGTTAGGTAAATAAAATTTAGCCTGATCAATTTGAACTATTATATGTTTCGATGTCCAACTATTCTTTTACGAGGTGGTATGGTAACCCTGCTTGCAACTTGAATGAGATGAGTGACTTGAGCGAGGGAGGGAGATAGCTAAAATCAATCAGTGAACAAAAAACTACGAATGAAAGAAAAGTGATATTGGAGAGTAACATTGAGGGCTTTTCATTTCATGTGATTTTGTGGTATTGTGATAGTGCAAAATTCATTGTAGACTGTGTTTGTTTAATATTTTTGGTGCAAAGTTCCCAAAAAAACGTACCGCTTGGTAGTAATATGAGTAATGTTACCAACCAAAATGGAACAGGTCTAGAGCAGCAGGTCAGTACCTCATGTTGTACATGCACTATGTATCGATTTTCCACCCTTGCATTCTATTTCAACCATATTAGATTGTGCTCAAAGATTAGCTGCTTTGTTAGAACGCAAATCTAATTCATGAAATACCTACATTTTCCTATAGCAAACGTGAACGTTATAAATTTCAATGCTTTTACGTGTCTCCAAATAACCAACATGGCGCCTAGAATCCTACATAAAGAGTATCTATTTCATAGATTTAATGAAATTATGTCGTTTACAACATCATTTGATAGCCTCGTTCTCTTACCGTGGCGGTACTTTTCCAAGCCACTTACGGCTGAGGTCATTGTCACGTTATATTTGCGTGTCATGGCGGGAGGAAATAAGTGCACCTATCACTTTCTTGTTACAACTCTATCTCAATACTTGAACACCTTAAACCATTGTCTGGTTGCTACCTGAGAATATAATAGGTACTTTATTCTTAATGTGACATATATATATTTGGTACCTACCTAGCTGCTTACAGCTGTAAATATTGGTCATGGTTGTGTAGTCATTCTTATGTATTTCACTAGTTGCAAGTGGACATCCTGCATTAAATGATTATGTGTGATATAGTACTTTTCAGTGTTCACAGGGGTTGTTTATTTAACTCTTGAAGGTTAAAGAATTTTTATTTATATTAGCTTGGTTATTTACAGCTTGCTGGTCTGGACTTGCAGCCTCAGGCTCCTAAGAGTGCTGGCCGCTACATCCCCCCGCACCTGCGCAGGCAGTTGCAGGCCAACACTACTGAAGGTAATGTAATGCTATTGAACTAGCTAATTGTTAATTATACAATACCTACTGACATATATAAATAAATGAGGTTATCTAGAATAAATAGAATACAAGAAAATATACAATCTTGAGATAAACTAACATACTAGAGTTAAATATATTATGTTTATCCAGAAAATGCTTAATAATCTACATACTTGCATAAAAAATTAGGAATCAATCTCCGTATGTACATAATAAAAGCAGAGTTGTTAAGACTACCATGACAGTCACGACTGGACCATGAGTTTGACCCTGCACTAGGGATCACATGGCTCCTGAGGCATAGTGTATCATGTTTTGCAGCTTAAAGCTGTACATGTGACTAGAACAATAAAATATATGTAAATGTTCATATCCCACTTCATCCCTATTGATAAACAATGTAAAGTATGTTGGTACAAGTTGTGTATTTGCGGCCGAACAGATTTGTATCAAAATTAACAAATTTTATTCTGATATTTAACCCATTTATAACGACCGATCGTTATAAAGATCAAAAAATATACTGGGGAATACCCTCAATTTAAAATTAATAACGAGCGGATAATTTTTGCTTATTGTATACCAATCGCCGCAGTGATCGTTTGACAGTGTTTCGGTGCATAGAAAATTATCTTGTGATCAAAATCTTGAAGTGATTTTGTTTTTTAGTTCGTATCAGCGTAATTAACTTTCACTATGTCTTCAAAACGGTAAGTGTTTACAAATTAACTTGTTGAACAAAATTCAAAATTCAAAAATTATTTATTCAGTTTAGGCATCATAGACACTCTTATGAACGTCAAAAATTTTTAAATGATTCTACCGCTGTCTTCGGAAAAGAACCACCGCCGAGAAGAAGCAGCAAGAAACTCGCGGGCCATTATTTTTTCAAGTTTTTGTACATTGAGGTTACATATGAGTAGTATTAAAATAACAAATTTATTCAATAGTTGGCTATTAGGCAGAAGTGGAAAGCTTCCAGGCATCTTTGTCTTCTAAGTAGTGACTCAATTTATAATAGGCTTTTTTCATTAGTATATTTTTGACACGTAACTTGAATTTCCCTTCAGTGAGCTCAGTAATGTCTTTCGGGATTTTATTATAGAAACGTACACAATTGCCTAAGAAGGACTTATTTTTAGTTTTTGTGAGTCTAAATTTAGATACAGCTATCCTATCCTTATTTCTAGTATTAATATTATGCATATCACTATTTATTCTAAACTTCTTTATATTTTTACGAACGTACATTATATTTTCTAGGATATACAAAGATGGAAGAGTTAATATATTAATTTCTTTGAACATTTGTCTTAAGGATTCGCGGGGACCCATTTCGTAGATGGCTCGAACTGCCCGCTTTTGCAATATAAAAACTGTCTCTATGTCCGCCGCTGACCCCCACAGCAGGATACCATATGACATTATGCTGTGGAAGTAAGCAAAGTAGACCAGTCGAGCAGTAGCTATATCTGTCAATTGCCTAATTTTATGAACCGCATATGCAGCTGAGCTCAGTCTTCCAGATAGTGCATCAATATGAGGACCCCATTGTAATTTAGAGTCTATGCTAATACCTAGAAAGACTATTGCCTTGTCAATTTTCAATTTATTTCTGTCGAGTAATACGTTTGGCTCTATATGTCTTACATTAGGCATGGAAAATTTTAAACATTTCGTTTTCTTTGCGTTGAGAAGCAGGTTGTTTGCGACGAACCAATTTGAAACAATAGTTAACGCGTTGTTGACTTGAACTAGTTCTCTATCTTTCCTATCTACTTTAAAAATCAGAGAAGTATCATCCGCAAAAAGAACTATGTCAGCAAGGCCCTCAACCATATGTGGTAAGTCATTGATATATGCTAAGAATAAGAACGGACCCAAGATCGACCCCTGTGGAACCCCCATTCTGACCAAAGATCCAGAAGATGTCACGCCATTAATGCCAACTTTTTGCTGCCTATCAGATAAGTATGATTCTACAAGATTCAGAGCAGCTCCACGAATTCCATAGTGGTGTAGCTTATAAATTAGAGTGCGGTGCTCTACACAGTCGAAAGCTTTGGAGAGATCACAAAATACGCCAATGGCATCCTGTGAGCTCTCCCAAGCCTCCAGCACATGCTTGACTAACTGGACTCCTGCATCTGTTGTTGATCTGCTTTTCGTGAAACCGAACTGATTTTCGTGTAAAATCCTATGTTCATTAAAATGAGACAAGAGTTGTTGAAGCATTACCTTTTCGAATATTTTGCTCAAAGCCGGAAGCACAGAGACCGGTCTATAATTTGAGGGGTCGGCCTTACTACCTGATTTGAAAATAGGGGTGATTTTACTCATTTTCATTAGGTCAGGAAATGTACCTCTATCAATACATAAATTAAATATGATCATCAAATGTGGCGCTATAACTTCTATTATTGACTCTAGCATTTTTACGGATAATCCCCATAAATCCTCTGTGGCTTTAACGTTTAAACTTTTAAATGTTTTTATTATTTCAAAAGTAGATATATGTCGGAACCTAAACTCAGGAATTTGGCGCGGGAAGTTGTCTTTCAGAAAGCCCACTGCAACACAAGGGCAAGAATCAAGAGATTTGGTGACTTCTAGTGGTATATTGGAACGACCACAATGGCAAGAAAACTATGGGCCAAGACACCTTCAAACGCCCATTTATTACTTTGACTGTATGTTTGATGACTCAGTTCTCGAATTATTGGTCAAATATACAAATATTTACGCGATTCAAAAGAATAAAGTGGGCAATGTGACAACGAGTTAAATGAAGTGTTTCCTTGCTAAACTTCTTTACAGTGGATATATCGTAGTTCCCCGAAGATACATGTACTGGGAGAAATCATCAGACACTGATTTTTGTATTATATATAACGCCATGTCGAGGGATAGATTTACATTTATCATGACTCACCTCCACTGTTGTGACAATACTCAGATAACTACTGAGCGTGAAAAATTTGCAAAGTTGAGACCGCTTTTCAATATCCTAAACGAAATATTCCTGAATATGGCTCCTTTAGAAGAAATGTACAGCATAGACGAGGCTATGGTACCTTATTATGGAGGACACAGCTGTAAACAATTTATATGTGGAAAACCGATTAGATGGGGATATAAGTTCTGGGTTGGAGCGACTAGATTGGGATACGTACTATGGTTTGATCCGTAACAAGGCCATGCAGCAATTATTCCACCGGCTTATAGGCAGTTAGGTATGGGAGCTGGTGTGATTTTGCGTTTTGCTGATCATTTACAATATCGACACCCAGGTGTGCCTTGTCACTTATTCTTTGACAATTTCTTTTCTTCTATTCGACTCTTTCACGAATTGAGTAACAGAGGACTCAAAGCCACTGGAACGATTCGCGAGGACCGTACAAAAAAGTGTCCTTTGCCGTCCAATAAAGAACTCAAGAAGACAGAAAGAGGCACATTCAAGTATAAGTCTAGCCAACCAGAGAATATTTTGGTTTGCAAATGGAATGATAATAGTGTGGTGTCAGTAGCATCCAATTCAGAAAACATCGAGCCCTTACATAAAGCTAAACGGTTCTCGCAGCAGCAGAAAAAATATATATACATTGATCAGCCTGCAATTATAAAAAGCTACAATGAAAACATGGGGGGAGTCGATAGGTCCGACCAAAACATTGGTCTTTATCGTACATCTATCCGTGGCAAGAAATGGTATTTCCCATTGTTTTGTCACTGCTTGGACATGGCGACTCACAATGCGCGGCAACTTTACAAAACTAATGGAGGAGAGTACGATCATCTCACATTCCGGAGGACTATCGCCAGAGGTATCTTGGAAACATATAAAAAAATGAGAAACGCGGTCCTTGTCCCACTCCTAGAACTTACAGAGAAACTTCACGCTACGATAGAGTTGATCATCTAGTAGAATACAACGACTCTCAGCTTCGATGTTCGCTTTGCAAAAAAAATACAAACTTCACCTGTCAAAAATGTAAAATCCACTTGCACCCTAAAACATGTTTTGTTGCTTACCATACTCCTACATAGACTTGTTTGTTAATTAACTTTTTCTTTAATTTAAAATAGGATACAATCGATAAAGTGGTAGTTATATGAGCGTTAACCTACCTGCCTATTACTACTGATCGTTAAAACGATCCGCATTTTCCGAGCTTTCCTGAAAACTCAGATTATTTTTGGTATTTTTCCATGTTTACCATATGCATCAAGGTAACAATACTAAAAAATGACTGTGATTCGAGATAAAAAAAAGTTTCAGTAACAACTGGGTTAAAGCAAAATGAAACAGTAATTTTACAGATTTGCCCCACTGCCTGACTGGGTGTTAATTATTTAAAAAATCTATGTTAAATTTGGGTACTTTTTGTATTTGACATGTCAGCCCCATCATAGCCTTAACTTTACCTTTATAAAGAACCTCAACATTTAACTTTATCTTTATAAAGAACCTCAATTTTTCCTGGTTATGCTATAACTTGAGAATGTCTTTACCAATTTTGCTAATTCTTATTTTGCTGTGTTAATTACAGTCAACATTCTTATGAAAAAATCTAGAAAAGATGGGAGGTTACGGTGAGGCCGAAGGCAGAGCCGAACGAAGTTGTGGGCAGTTGCTAGTATATATATATCTATCGAGAAGGTGTTTTTGCATCTCTTCATGCAAGCTCTGGCAATAAAATATGAGTAAATACTTCTACATCTATAACATCTCTCAATCTCAACCACCAATTTCAACAATTATTATGTCTAGCGAATTTAATTTTTGAATTGTGATACCTCCAAAATGAAAGGAAAACCTCATAGTAACTAACAATGCTTAACCTAAATTGAAGTAGGCTATATTTGATAAATGAGTTAGGAGCATTGACAACTTATCGCTTCCTTATCATTTCACAGTAGGTATGGTGAAAAATTTACAAACAGCTGGACTGATTAACATTGTCCTAATGTTGGGTACCTATTTATTATAGTATTATTGTATGCAACTTGTGTCAATATTAGTTAATGGCACAGCTGTTTTGTTTGTAAATAAGATAAAACAAGAAGCAGGATGATGCTCATGCACTGTAGAAATCTAATGAGAAGACAAACTTAACAATTTCAACATGTTATAAGTATGACTGCAGACCAGGTGGTAGTCCTGTAAGACATGAGTTTGTCTTGGTAAGTATTACCTGAGCTGTGGATATTCTGCTACAAGCAGCATTGTCCAAAGACTAATATGGGCAAGTTAAAAAATCACCCTTGCAAATAAAATTAGTAATTATATGGTGAAAAGACAAATGCAGTCTTATGATAGAGTAGTATTGTTAAATTATAAACTATTCACTTGCAAAGGTCATTGTCCTATACATACTAAGTAATTACTGAAGAATCTCACACAAGGATTCTTTTGTTGTGTAAGGCATTTCATATATATACTCACAACTAATATCCAAAATTTAATTACTAATAGTGTATTCAAATAGCCCCAAATATATAAAAAGTTGGCGAAACTATGCTAAAATGCTCACAAGGGTGTTTGAATTGGAAATCTGTGGGTGAAAATGTTGTTTTGGACTCTTCGTTCTGCATTCGCAAAGCAAAACAGTTATTTATGCCACCAAAAAGTGCAATTTTTGACTCACATCCAGATCATGGTTGTTTCTGATCATTTTTTGACAACTTTCTATTTGACAGCATAATCATGCGATTGTAGGTCTTATGCTCGGTTTAGTTTTCGAGTAGGGTGTGGGGAAAGTGGCAAAAATAATGTTTTCAAGCTTTACAAACACATTAAGAAAAGATCCAACAATGGCCATACCACCAATGCTCTGCTAATCAAATGCACCTAAAGATTTAATTTAAAAAGAAACTAGATGATATAGGGTTCAGCCTTCCAGTCTTATATATTAAAT
Source organism: Selenia dentaria (assembly GCA_917880725.1). Lineage (NCBI taxonomy): Eukaryota > Metazoa > Arthropoda > Insecta > Lepidoptera > Geometridae > Selenia > Selenia dentaria. The sequence goes on from OU862879.1 coordinate 21,029,784, forward strand.
TCTAACCTATTTCTATTCGATTAGCTTTCCTTGTCAAATATGTGTATTTGACCAATTTGTAAAAATTATGTTTATAATGGTATATCTTAACAAACATACATTCTATATATTAATTTAATAATTATATATTAATATTCACCATCAAACATTTGAAAATGTTGCGTTAGTGTCTAGTATTTTCCGGTCTATTTTTCTCATTGACCTACATAGAAATCTTGGTTTTACCTTGCTAACCTGATATGTAATACACACAGAGTATTACATTTCATTTGAAAAATATAACAATAAAGGTTAGAATACACTGTGTTTTGATTTCTAGGGAACAGGCCAATTGAGAGTACTCAACAAATGGATGGATGTTATTTATTATCATGCTTTACCTTAAATTCAGGGTCCCACTGTAACCAGGCAAACAACTTGCTTGTCTTTACAATAATTCATCATAACATCATAATCAGCCCATTTTGTTACCACTGCTGGGACTCGGGCCTTCCTCTCAGAGAGAGGAGTTGGGCCATAATTCACCACGCGGGCGCAGTGCGGATTGGTGAATAGGTTAGTGTCCACCCCATGTCGAAGTTTTCAGTTCGCCTTCGACATAGCCTAACGACTGTTGTCCTAAGACAAACAAAAGGGACCGACGGCTTAACGTGCCCTGAAGCACGGAAGCGCTCAGATGAATAATGCCACTAGCGGCCACCCATCCAAGCCCTGGTGCCCTACTCCCACCCCTTAAAGCAGTCATGTTTCAACCTTACCATTAAATCTGGTACCACCGCGTCAAATTAGCAAGCTTATAATAATATTGGATTACGATAAACGTTTTAATGAAGTGGTATCAAATACTTCACGCAATTCGCATACTTTTTCATGACTTTTGACACTAAGTTTAACTGTTCCATTGTAAAATTTTTGAAGATTCGTACTCCCATATCTTAAAGTAGTCATATTGCAAAGTTACCATTAAATTTGGTTGACCGTTTGTGTCGGTGGGAGTACGATAGTAAGTATGATTATTCTAAACTTATTACAAAACGTTCCTGATTTATGATAGTTTCCTAAAAGGTGGGAGTAGGCCCCCTGACCGTAGCAAGTGTTGCTTAACTTGTTGATCGGTTAAGATCGCCAAGTCCGCTATGAGCGCTTCCACAACGTAAAATAATTATTTACAATTTATTACAAAAATTAAGTAAATTAGTTGTTTTGAATAATATTACTTTCTCCCATTGGTGTTCCTCATATCTGAGGTTTGCGATCACCACCTCCCATTAGCTTCTCTTTAATGCTCCACCACCGTCCCTTATCTTAGGTAACAAGAAGTACATCATAGGCGGAAATTTTATAGTGATGCGAAATTGTTCGATTAGATCAGACTACAACCTCGTGATTTTTGCGTCAATTATCTTTGTTACCATCAAATTGATCCCTGGCAAGGTGGCCAAAACAGCTCAAGTATTTTAGACATGAGAGATAAGTAGTTTCTAAAGTATAATAATATCTGTGGACGTACCTCCCGCACCATTCGTTTAGAGAGTATTTAGTCCTTACGGGTACTACCTATTTACCGCTTCACCTGCGCTGGGTGGTAAGAAAGATTAGTTACCGCCGCGCTAGACTCTGCGCTGACCGTTTATGGCAGATTTGGAAGGAGGGTTGGTGTGGTCCCTGGTCCCTACTGACCAACACTCTACCTTTTTATCTAGTATAGGGACCGGCAATGCAAAAACCGGCATCTTTAAAATTAAAATGGTTTTAATTGATTGAATAAAAATGCAAAAAAAAAATGTATTACAAATTGGATAGTCTTTGAACATAGGCTGGACATCTGGAGACTTTCTAACTACCAAACCATGTGTTAGTCGTCGTCACACTTATATAGGTCCTTTAAATTAGTCCTCTCATCTTGGTGTTATTGTTATCTTGGGTATTGGGGTGTTTATGACGTCTGACGTCTAGCATTAGTTAATCCTATTTATGATGTAGTTATTTGGTCATATATCAAATATACCAGCGACTGCCCGTGACTTCGTTCGCGTAGTGGGCTCGGCCTTCAGCCTCGCTATGTTAACCTCCCCTCTTTGTTAAAGTCGTGACCAGGAGAAATAGGGGTTCATTTATATATACCTTTCGTCTCTACATTAGATGCCTATAAAAACAATGTGTTCAACAATGAGACACGCTTTACTGAATCACACATCAGTTTATTTAGTAGGTATGTGGGTATCAACAAATTCATTGTTCGTGAATAATTCGTCATAGATTTCAAAGTACATATAGTACATAAATAAAAATAAAGTTCGTTATAATAACGGTATAAAAGAGACGGGAGTAAAATATCACAAATAGCGTAATTGGAGAGTAAGTTGGGGCAGATATTTGTTTAAAATAATGGATTGTATGTACAGTACATCTCATCTTATTGAAAACGTTTGTATCTATTATATTTTTTTGGAAACTTTTTAAAACATTAAAAACTAAATTATATATAGTAAATAAAAATTATATTATATCTAGTATAACTGTGTCTGTGGCACAGATAATTCGAAATAAAATCAGATAATATACGTCAACGATACGATTACGTTACAATTACGTAAATATGTAGACTAGACCCACTGAATGTGTAAACAGAATAACAGATTTCCAATTGTTATGATCATGTTGAAAACCTACTGCTTGAATCGCTTGGAATCACTTAAATTTGGTCACAGTATGTTTGCCAACGCTGGGGCGAGATGGTAAATGCTTGATGAGCCCGTCTTGGCGGAGGACTGCTCACGGTGGGGTTTTAGTGTGTCTGAGCCCCACATACCCCCTTTCGTCACCCCCGTAGTGGAAGGGAAGTGGACAGCATTCAGCATTCCCCCTCTCAAGTTCGCTTTCCAACTGTTCCATTCAAGCTCACCTTGTATACCAGTTATATGTTTATGTAGATTGGAACCTACAACACTACATCTAGGTACTAGGTAGTACGTTGAATAACCCACATCCAGTTGCCAGTCCATAGATTTTACTCCGTGAGGAGATGGATGTAGGGAATTTCCGCTCCGACGATTTAGAGAAGAATCTCGGCTTTCTGAACCTGAACCTAAAGACCTTGTGTAGATGTTTTTCGGTGGTAGTGCCACCCTGTAACCCCACATCCGAATGGGCCGGCACGACCGGGGAAGTGGGCACACTCCCACATATGAGCGACGTGAAGTAACATAGCTTGCTATTGTGTTTCGTCGGTTTGTGGGAGGTTCCGGAGGCCCGATTCCCCCATTCTCCCTCTCCTTCTTTCTCTTTTTATCTCTTCATTCATATCATCCTTCCTCAAAGGTCGGCAACGTTTCCTCGAGACCTCGGGTATTGCAGATGTCAAAGGGCGACGGTATCACTTACCATCAAGTGAGCCGCTTGCTCGTTTGGCATCCTATCCCATAAAAAAGGTGGTTAGGCCTCGGCTTTGGTTCGTACCACCACAGTGCTAAATATTATGTCGAGAAGCAATAGTACGCGCAAGCGTTAGTGTCTACAGGTGCCTCACGGTTGCTAGTACACTGGGCGAACGAGACCTAAAAACAAATTTATCGGAGTTCGATAATTACGCAAAACGGCCATTCTATTTTTATAGACAAATTAGAACGCAACATCATCATAAACGCTACTATTTTAGCATTACTACTATAGTACATTATTAAAAGTTACTTTATAAATGTCACGTTCATGCTCTATGGAGTTAGCAGAATATAAACTTGATCGATCGTCAATCGAAACTTACTGCAGGTGGACTATTTTTAAATAGCAGAATAAGAAACGTGTAAAAACCACCTTTCAGCTGCATTTCAGCAGTTAGAGTAAAGTGTAAGTTAGTGGAATATGCCTCCTGGTTAGCAAAGCATCTCATGGGTAGTAGGCATGATGCTTAGCATCAGATGAACATCTTCCCTTTCTTGTCACTTGATCTTTTACAAAAAAGATATACATACATTAAGAAGATATTACCTTATTGAGTTGATCAGGCCATCACATTATAAAATTTTTTTTGGGGTTAACATTAAGTTCTCATTTTGTAGAAATATGATGTTACTGAACATTGACGTTATTTTTAAGAATCACAGCGAGTTCAACGATTTATAGGTCACTGGCACCATTTTATAGGTCATTGACTCCAAATTATATTAGTTAAGTACTTCTCTAATAGTGTTTAGTTATTATTAGTTTTGCTTTGTGGATGAGCCAACACAGTTTCGCCATAAATTCTAAATCAAATTCGATGTTATTTATTTTATTTCATTAATTACAAATGAGAGTATTTTGTACTTACATTTTATTTATGTTTTTATAAAAGTTATTGACGGCGAAAGTACCTGCCTACCAATTTACTTGCCTTTCATGAAAGTATTATATATAATTATATAATATTAATATCACCCCTCCAATCCTCCAGCATAAAAGTAGTGCATCATCCTTCAGCATAAAAATAGTGTATACATATCCCGAGTTAGTTAATTAATATATGTATTTGTAATTGTTCATAACTCTTATTGAGCCATCGGATAAGTATCTTGTCTCTAGTACTACTTTTGAACTAATTTGTTAAGCTGTTTCTGCATGATGTTCACATACAGTTTATTTACGTATTAGAAATTATAATAGTTTTACTTTATTAAATTGTGCTTTATAATTTTATGATTCTATGGCCATAGAAAATATAACGTGTAATTTTAGAGAGTAACATTACACATTCCCGGACGGGATTTGAACCCGCGGTTTCAGACAATCCGTGTTAGACGCCATGACCACTAGGTCACCGAGGTGATCCGTCCGTGCAATTTAACTCTAGTTCATTTTAACCGTCGTTGTATGGGGGTGGAGTTACCGTTACAAGGTCATTCTCTAAGTCTAAATAATATCTACAATTTATATTATCTACTTATCTAAATGCGAGTTAAATAAGCCAAAATTATGATTATGCCTATCTGCACCAGAGGTTGTGCAGATAGGTACAATATATATATTCCACAACTAACACACAACGCCATCTAGTCCCAAGCTAAGCAGAGCTTGTGTTATGGGTACTAGACAACTGATAAACATACTTATATATTTCTAAATCCTATTAATATTATAAACGTGAAAGTTTGTATGTATGGATGTATGGATGTTTGTTACTCTTTCACGCACAAACGGGGGGGCTAATGTTGATGAAATTTGGTATGGGGGTAGATGAGGCGCTGGATTAACACATAGGATACTTTTCATCATCATCATCATCATCATCCATCACCACGCGGGTGAAACCGCGGGGCGCAGCTAGTACATACATATTATAGATAAATTACACCCAGACACAGAACAAATGGTCGTGCTCATTACACAAACATTTGTCCTGGGTGGGAATCGAACCCACGACCTCTGGCATAGCAGTCAGGGTCACTAACCACTAGACCAACAGGCCTGTCAATCATCACACAATCATCATATACCGACAGGGATGTTGGTATACAGCGTATGTGCGAGGAAATACATTTATTTGCAGGAGAAGAGTCTAAGCCACCAAGCTTAGACGAACGTCCGAGTGAGTCCCGGGACGGACGTTCATCATTTGGAGCTAACTCGAGAACCTTCGAGCGCGGTGGTCGCCGCGACGACCGCGACCGTGATCGCGACCGCGACCATGACCGCGGGTACGATTCGCGTTACCCACGCAGGGACCGCGGTGAGTACCAACTGCTAAATCACCTATATAAATGGGTATAATACAAATTTTCTCTATGTATAAAGTTTACTTTTGTTTAGATTGTGTTCACTAAAAATATTACCAAAATATTCAAAGAATCCTGGAAATCACTTCGATTTCAGAAGGATTCTGTAGACCTGTCTCAAAAGCAGACATATAACATGCTCTGCCCTTTTCTTAAACAAAGTTGAAGCTATGACCATTGAGGACTTAGCATTATGACGACGATATTAGACGCGGTTCTAATTATTTGTTTTGACACAGTTATCGCTATTAAAAACAATGTCTGCAAATCGTATGTGTAGAAATTTTGCTCGTCAGCCCCCTCTAGCTAATGTGAAAAGGTAACCACAACACTCAAGTAACACCTTTTCTATTAGATTTAAAAGCTAGAGATTAGTGTGTATTGTTTACTTATACTTATATACTAGCCTTTCGTTATGCCTCAGGTCACAGATCAAAGTAATAGTTACTATATAACTCAGGGCACGTTACTAATGGGATCACGTGCGTACAGTTGAGGTATTAATAAGTAACAAGTGATACTGACAGTATACCTAGTAAGTTACTGTTCTTAAAGTTTACTGCCCGTAGATTACCGTGGTGTTCTATTACGTTTAGGTAATTCTAGCACTTACGCAGTGTTGCGCAGCTCGGCTAATATTTCTTCCAGCGTTACTATGATCGAGCATAGATCATACTAGTGTACTGATCAAGTACATATATTTCTTATTTATAATTTGTCATAATTATATTTAAAGAAAATGAGGCTGCGCCGCGCAGCACCTCACCGAGCCTCGCAGCGCAGGGTAAGTGCCACATTCCTACCTCAAGCAGCTTACAAGCTACAATACCTGGCTTTATATGGCTGGATTTATTTACATTGCAACAGCATATACCTACGCGTGCATTGTATTACATACTTCCGCACCTATTAAGTGACTACAACGCACTTTAGATAAGCTGCAGATTGCATTTTTCCAGAAATACCTATATCTTCTTCAAATTACATTTCATGCTGTAAGTCTATAATAGCTCAATTCACCTTATTCTGAAGTCGGATTGTTCGTTCTCTAATTATTTCAAGCGTGGCCTCGTAATTACAAGGCCGGTGATGGTATTAACGACCTCTCATAACGGTTTTTCAAATCTTCAAAATCGCACGTTTTCAATACTTGGCACACAAAAGGACTAAGGTTACTACCGAGGCATGGATGACTGACACATCGCTCGAATTTAATCGGTAATGGTGATTTTAAAGGGTTAATTTAATATATTTTAAGGGCTTCTGAAGGTACAGTTGTTTTATTTGGTCTTCCGGAATAGCCAACTACGTACTACTGCGCATGTAAACACAATGAATATTTTATAATCCTGCAAGCTATACTTCGGGGCGGTCAAGTTAAAACGGCCGTACTGTATTTAGCAGGCCGCGAGACAACACAACAGAACGGTGACTCAGACCGCTGGTCTGAGTCTTCGGAGAGATGGAGCGACCGTGGGCGTGGAGGCGGTGGTGGCGGTGGCACTGGCGGAGGCACACGCGACCGCGAGACACGAGACATCAGACGCGATGAGGACTTCCAGCCGCCCGCGCCGCGCAACGACCGCTGGAAGGAGCCAGAACCGAAGCCCGACGACCAGCGGACCAACTCGCGCTGGGCCTCTGACGACGTGCGCCGCACGGCCTCCCGCAGGGACGAGGTACGCACCTTCATGTAGGTGCATCACTCATCATCGCACACCTATCTATTGCGTACCACTGTAAAATTTCTTCGACGTGCAACACGAAGAGGTAATTAATGATGGGAGTATTCTCTGACGGTTAATATATTTATAGGACTAGCTTTTGCCCGCGCACATGGCATCTTACCCCACAGGACTATTTTTCCGGTATTAACAGCGTCCCGGTTGAATAGTTTTTTTCTATTTATATATTATATATACCAACCGATGCACTATGTTACTGATACAGCTTCATCATTTATCTTGATTTATAACTAACATTGACGCAACACAAGCATTCAGGAATAGATTAATAAATGAAAAAGGAAAGAAAATCATAACATAATAATATACTAGCTAGATATTAATGTACAAGAAATATAATTTATAAATATAAGCATTTGATCAGAGTATACTAGGAAAATGTTTTTGTCAAAAGCATCATAAAAGACAGGATATACATATAAAAATATATATTTGTGGTAGGTACATAACTTTTCACCATCACTTCACTAACGTTCATCACTATCATTCTTGTTTACATACTATAAATAAACAATGACATCTATACTAGTGTCTGGCCTAACATTGTTAAACATTTTAAAATCAGTTGTCCCGAGTTAATATTGCAAAAAAACCATTGACTGCCAACAAAATTAAAGTGGAGTATACAAGATTTCGATTCTTGATTTCGTAATATGAGATCCCGTATGGAGGCGTTTTATTCCAAATAAAAATACGGTGAATAACAAAATAACATACATCACCAACTGCATTTCAAATATTTAATTCCATTGAATCAAAAATCTGAAAGCCTTTACTTCATATCAGTCTGTTTGCAGCCCAATTTTTTGTATTCATGTATTCTTTTAATATGCGTTAGCATAGTTTTTCTTTTTAAAGTGTTATATGGAACTGCATTGATTGCTTTTGGTAGTTTTGTTGCGTTGTAAATCTACTACAGCAGCTGTGAGCCGTGATTTTGGGTTTTTGACACATATAATTATATATTCAATGATACACATGTTATCAATCAAAATCAATCAAGCTGCTTGCACTATAATTGGCGCATAAGAATCATAAATACATGTCATTCGAAAAATTTTCCTCCCCTAAAGTACAAACTAAGCCAAATGTTCGAACGTCACTTTTTCTGTTTGTCTCTCTTTGTTTCTTGCTTCACTAATCCATGATAGACAATTGAAGCCAGTATACTGTGTTGTATCTATAGTACGAGTATAGACGTCATTGTTGATGAAGTTTTTAAACGAACATTGATACTACGTTTCAGAATGATTGGACGGTCCCGCTACCTCGCGACGAGCGGCAGGAGTTGGAGTTGTTTGGCACTGGCAACACAGGAATCAATTTCTCTAAATACGAGGATATACCGGTGGAGGCGAGCGGTGACCGCGTGCCAGATTTCATCACCAGTGTAAGTACATAAACTCATCATGATGACATAACATATCGTAGGAATGCCTAGTACAGAACATTATCACTACGCTCAGTCCTGCGTAATCCGCTACCCGCACCCCCTTGGCTCATCTCGGGGTCAATGAAGTTCGGTTTCAGATACACATAGCAGGATCTTTATCGTGAGCCCGACTTGCACTTGATCACGTTTTATTATCTGTTATTATAGTTTTATTGATGTGTTTTAATTAAAAAATTCTTATATATTTTATATGTGCTGCAAGGCATTGCTTCTTGCCAAATTTCATGATTCTAGGTTAACGGGAAGTACCTTATAGATTTTGATTCCCTTGTGAAACTGAAAAATATAAGACACAAACGGTCATATCTTTTGATCGCCTTGAGTAGCATTATTGTTTCACAGCTGAAAGAAACCATTATTACGCTTTTACGTACCTCAGTTGCTAACAAATTTTGAAAAATGACTGCTCTATGTCAGTTTTTTCAAGTTTTGACAAGTGCATTAAGCAAAAATGTTAGTAAATGACTGATGGCGTTGACGCTGACAAAACTGACAGATCCGCCATTTTCATCGATTTAAATCAATGTTTGTTTGCGACTGAGATACATAATATCCCTGCCGAACATTTGATATACATTTCAACTTGATATCTCTATGCTTTCCTGAGAAAAAGGGTCTTGATCGACAGACGGACAACAAAGTGATTCGATAAGGGTTCCTTTTTCCTTTTAAGGTACGGAACCCTAAAAATAATATTTTCCCTTTCGTCATCCAATACACATAATCGGCTATCCAATCGCGTGCTCTGCTGTCCCGTCATTTTAGTCTCTGAACGAGCGAGTGATTTAGTTTACTCAAGATTATGAGTCAAGAATGTGTCAGTTTTAGATAATACGCGTGTAGTAACCGTGAAATTAAAAATAAACATCTACTAACACATTTTAAATTGACTAGTGGGGAATTGGCAGAGGGCCCATTTAATTGCTAATGCAGTATAATACAAGTCAAAGTCAATCTTTTTTACTACGCGATAAGGCTCTTCGGTAAATCTCAGTCTTGATGGGTACATAATTTACACCATCAGTTATTGTACATGTACACTGGTACGCAGTAAGAAACGCGCGAGATTCGACTCGCACTTCGCAGGTTTATTTTTATTTTTGTCAATCGTAAAGACGATAATGCATACCTCGAACTTGGTTATAGTGCACTCTAAAGTTAAATATAACAGTCTGTCAACAGTCAAATCAATAAATACCGAAAAACAATGCAATTAAAACAGGAATATGTTTAATACTTTGTGTAGCTATACATACAGATACATAAAACTGAAGTGTCCGTTTGTAATTCCAAATTAACCGCTTTTCACTATATGCATATGGAAGTATATAGGTACGGTACTTAGACAAAAAAACAATTATTAAATTATTTTTCTGTCTGTTTGTTCCGGATAATTTCTGAATCGGCTAGACCGATATTAACGGGGTTATCACTGGCAGATAGCTGATGTTATAATGAGTAACTTAGGTTACTTTTATAGTAGAAACAAAGAAATATATGACTGTCTCTCTCTATCTGTTTGTTACCTTATCACGCCGAAACGGCTGAAATAATCATAATCAAATTTGGCAAGGTTATAGATTATATCCCGGGGAAGCACATATGATACTATTCATCATCATCATCAAACGTCACCACGCGGGCGAAACTAGTTAGTTAACTAGTTTAATGTAGATATAAACAGTATCCATATAGGCCTTATTATGATTAGTGATTACCGCGAAATTAAACAATTTCCTTATTTATATTTTGACTAGATAACAATCAAATTTAAAATTGGTTACTATTACAATATATGTTTGTATTTGTGACCAGGCTCCTGGTTAGTATTGCTATAAGAACAAATAACAGAACAGACATCGCCAAAGACAATACCTGATACCTAATTATCTGCTTATCCCAGAGACCATATCAGGGACGACGGATAACAATCTAGGGCACAGAATAACTAATAAGCTAGAGCAAGGTAGCAGTGCGTGGTATTCATTTATATTATTAAATTTTTTTAAGCTCTTCTAATTTATTATTAAAGATACCAACTCAAAATTTTAAGGCCTAAATTTGATGTTAATTTATTGTCAAAAAAAGCTGTTGATCAGATTTCTATCAAATTTACATGGGAACATAAGAGAAGCACTAACATTCAAATAAAACAAGAATCACCAAAATTAGTTCATTTTGATAAAAGTTATTAAGGTAACATAAAAAAAAACAGTCGATTTTAGAACCTCCGTCTTTTTGGAAGTCGATTAAAAAAGGGTCTCGTTTGTATGCTTGGATTAGCGATTATGCATTATAATATATAAGATAATTCAAGTTTTTATTTTTCTGACGTTGATAGTGTACAATATTATCTTATTTATTTATTGGGTACCGACATATTATACAGTGAGACCGCTATAATGAACACAATTCACAACAGACTTACAAAATGCTAACACAATTATAGGCACCGACTACATGTAACAATGTAAACTTTATAAAAGTCTTATAAGATCTTAATCTAATAGTAGTACCTATACAATTCTAATGATTGTATCTGCAATTATTTTAATTAGGTGCTGCGAGTGGTTATTATTATTATTATTTAATCTAAGGTAGTGTCGTTTCTAGTGAGTTGTTTTTTATTTTTGTTTAAAAATACTCGTGAGTTTGACACAATATGCATATTTATTTTTTATTTAATATCAAAACCGATGCTTCGCACGTAATTAACCTAATTAGGATGGGCATTGAGCATGCTCGAAACCTAGGTCGATAACGTCGGCTGATTACGTGAGACGGTTTTGATATTATTAAATAAATTATTCGTTTTCTCAGAATCTGATTCATTATATTGTTTCTTATTACTAGCAGGTCTATTATGTATCTTAGTTGCTAACAAATAATGTTGATTGAAATAACATAAAATGGCGGCTCTTTGTCACTTTTGTCAGTTTCAGTCATCAACTTACTTAATAACATTTTTATTACAGGAGTTGTCAAAACTAAGAGAGCCGCCATTTTTCAAGGTTTCAATCAGCCCTGTAGCCCTGTAATTTTGCTATCCATCGTATAAAAAATAATTTAAAAGCTTTACTTCTGTGTACATCTCTCGTATATCTTTTATTTGTTTACACCACTCCATCATGATTCCATTCAGTCTATAGGATCATACAAATTGTTGTGTTGTTGTGTGTAACGACAGTTCTAACCATTTTCCTTTTGAATAACGTTATATTATTACATAATAATATTGTTTATTGTGTTACATTGTTGTACAGTTTGAGGATGTTAACCTGACGGAGATAATGCGGACGAACATAGCGGCGGCTCGCTACGACAAGCCGACGCCGGTGCAGAAGTACGCGATTCCGATAGTGCTCGGGCGTCGTGACGTCATGGCTTGCGCGCAGACCGGCTCCGGCAAGACGGCCGCGTTCCTCGTGCCGATACTCAACCAGATATACGAGGCGGGGCCCGTCAAGAATATGGGGTAGATATACACCACTACTAAACCACGACCGTTCTAACTTTACCGCCCTAACTGCGAAAAAATAATTCTCTGTAGCGCCCTAACCATTTTAGACATTTTATTTAGACGGAAAAATACACATCCTCGGATGGGATTCGAACCCGCGTCTTCTGACAACTCGTCTCAGACGCCATGACCACTAGTTCACCGAAACATACCTTAAATTCGAAGCTTGGACAGTATGCCTCGGTATTTTATGGGGGAGGCTATGTTTAGCAGTGGACGTCTTCCTGCTAATGATGATGACGATGATGACGATGATGACTCGGTGGCCTAGTGTAACACATGAACAGTTCATGGCGTATGACGCGGGATGTTGGAAGACGCGGGTTCGAATCCCGTCCGAGCATGTGTGTTTTTCTCTCTAAAATTGAATGGCATTTTTTTATGTTATTAGGAAACGTTACAAGCAAGAGGCCTACCTGATGTTAAGGCGCGCTCGTATCCTGATTATAGTAAAAAGCAGAATTTATAAACACCTAGTGTAACGAAACAGATCGATAATATATTATGAAAAAATACAAAGGTTAAAAAAGGAATAGGAAAAGAGTAATAACCGAATAGATTTCATAAATATAACTTTTTTCAGCAGAAAAAATCGTGTATAGGTCCACAAAAATAAACTTTCACATCCAAACTCTCAGAATTTTCAGCGATAACACTATATTTTTTTGTAGGTAATACATAGCCAACGTATGGTACTAAAGTTACAACCAGCAGTTTTTTCAATTGTGTTAGTATATATCGAAAAATTCAATTTAAACTTCAAAGCATTTCAAGTTGAACTTCTAGGGTGATTACTAAGATTGAAAAGCGAACGAGGCTTCTTAAATACGTTTTATTATTGCTGCATTCTTAATTAAATCACATTGGCCAGAATGATGATCATAAGAAGCAATCAACATTGGTGGCATTTGTAATACTTAAAACAAACTGTTCTAGGGATGGCGATTTGAATTTGTTCCCTGAATCGATAGTAAATGGATTTTAAAAGACGCATGTTTAAAAACAAAATGACTTTTTATGAACTAGTCTGAAAAGAAAATGAAATCTTCATCAAGAAGTGTATTAGTTTTACCAATTTTCAGGCATGGGTGATAAAAAAGTTTTCAACACTCGTGGATACATCAGACTAAAAAACTGTAAGCTAAAATAATTTAAGCACTTGTATAAGTTAATTAAAATGTGAGTTTTTGTTTGACAGGCCATACAACCGACGTAAACAGTGTCCACTGGGATTGGTGTTGGCGCCCACTCGCGAGCTCGCCACACAGATATTTGACGAGGCTAGAAAATTTGCTTACCGCTCTCGTGTGCGCCCTTGTGTCGTGTAAGTATATCTTATCTTGACATTACCGTGTATTTTATTAAATTTATTGTGTTACATAAACCCATACATTTCGACATAAAATAATAGATTTTGTACCTAGCGATCAAACAACCATTTTATAAGGTAAGCATGTTTCTCTGAATCCAGAGCGCAGCGAAAGATTTTAAATTAGAATCCTGAGCATAGCGAGGAATTCAAAGTACGTCAATCGAGCTTTAAATAGTGTTGGCCCTGAGGTAGAAACTTTACTGTGTATCACCACCCTGTATGAGAAAATAAGTAAAGTACAAAGTGTAACTTGTTAATATGAATATCATGTTTATTATCTTTCATACATAAATAAATTTATTTATTTACATACATTTATTTTAATTACAATTTGATTAAGCACTTACTTATATGAAGCGGAATGTATTTCGGCGCTTATTTTTACTTCACAAACTATTTTTTGATGCGGTGGGTTTTTTAGTGCCTGTTACCTACTTAACTTGCGTTCATACAATGTTAATGATTGATTTCTTTGGTGATTGGAACATTTACTTACAATATCCACGTTCCAAATTCATATCACTTCTAGTCCCTAGGGATTTATAAACCTGTTTTGTTCTTTGTTTACCAGGAACAAACTAGCCATTTTCGAATAGATGTGATAAAAATAGTTTTATAATTAGAAGGTACTCATTAATTGAATTAGCTATCTCCCCTGGATTTGCCTTTGGTTAGACATGCTGCGGCTCGCGGTTACACCCGCGTAGTGATGGATGATGATGATGATGAAAACCATCCTATGTGTCAATACATTGCTCATCTCATCTCTCACTTCCATACCAAATTTCAACAGAGTTGGGTCCAGCCATGAATGAGTAACAAACTTACACACTCATAGACTTTATAATATTAGTGTGATTCAGCCATACGCTTTTCTTTGTCAAAGGATTCAAATTATTCTTTAAGTTAGACTTTATAATATGCAAAAACACTGATCCACCGTTGCTGCGTGAAAGATGGACTCAAACAAATTTAGTTATGTATTTCAATACAAAACTCATCAATATGAACAAGATTATATGAATTATTAACTATGTGAGTGGCAGAGTCCATGCAGCTATTTATAGCCGATCACATTATCATGTACTCATGCTGTTCAAGCGTAGAATAACAATAGTCCACAGAACCTTGATAACTGACATCGCCTTATACGCGAAGAATCGCTTATCCTTGCGAGCTGTGCAACATTATCTGCTCCTACTATGTGTTGGTACGTAGTTTAATCATAAATCATGATACTCATGTCTACAAAAGAAATTATTTATCCAACCCTTTGCGTCCCAGAGGCGTAAATATACGTCAGTTTCATTCATAAATATGGTGTCAACATAATAACACACTTACTACAGTGTTTTTGGTTTCATGTAGTTGTTAATAAATCAACTCATAACTACAAACAAAACACAAAACTACACATATCTATGTTCATTTCCACTAACAAACTTACTCCACACGCCACTTGCACGACGCTTGACCAAACTTTACATTTAGCCCTAAACAACATTAAAACATTTGATTAACGTCTTTAGTTTGGAATGTTTTAAATACATTGTAACTATTGTATGTAGATAACGTCGTGCAGTTCTCTTAATCTGTAACCATATAAGTTTATTAGAATGATAAAGTTAATATGTAATTACTTAATTACGTTTAATAATAGTAACACATGATTATCTGTCAATAGTTCATAAAGGAGTCATAATAGCTTGGCGGAAGTGTCCTATCAGAAAATGTAATGTCATAGTCCTTATAAGGAGTAGTATGTCAATGTTTGTATTGTAACCAATTATTGCGAGGGCCGACCATTAAATATAGGTTTCGACTCATAAAGGTAGAGACAAACTGACCGACATATGCAACGCATTACAACATCTAGATTCTTGAATTTGTATGTAAACAGTTCAATCTGAAACATACTTATCATATGCAACATTGCGTATGATAAGTATGTTTCTAATTCAACTGTTTTTGAATCAGAAACATACTTATCACATTGTCATGCAACATATAATTATGTGGGCTCAGTTTGTCTCTACTTTTAATGTGTATTTCTTGAATGCCAGAAACCCAGCCCCCAGTCTTAATGTTTTCTTCTGTTCCTTACAGATACGGCGGATCCCCGATACACGATCAGTTCCGCGAGCTAGAGCGCGGTTGCCACTTGCTTGTGGCTACACCCGGTCGACTCGTAGACATGTTAGCTCGCGGTCGCGTGGCCCTAGACCACTGCCGCCATCTAGTTCTGGATGAGGCCGACAGAATGTTGGACATGGGTTTCGAACCCCAGATCCGCAAGATCGTCGAGTGCCACACTATGCCGAAGACTGGGGAGAGGCAGACGCTCATGTTCTCCGCCACATTCCCCAAGCAGATTCAAGTGTTGGCTCAAGATTTCTTGTACAACTATGTGTTTTTGGCCGTGGGGCGTGTCGGGTCCACGTCTGAGAATATTACACAGAAGGTTTGTACATATAACAGGAGTTTATGCCCCTTTACTTTTGGAGCTATTTTATTTATTTTTATGTTCAAATTACGAAACCTTCATATACTAGATAATAATTGAAAATATCGAGTGCCACATAATGCCCCAGACTATAATGGACAATAGCAGATGCTCGAAGTATATATCTGAAACATTCCCTAAACAAACTATCTGTATTCGCTCTAGATTTCTTATACAACTTTATATTGATGATGGGATGTATCTGAGCCACATGTAAGAATTTGACTGAATGCTAATGACAGTCCATGTTCTTGTTTCTTTTTCCTTGTCCTTTGTATGATATTAATAATAATAATAGTAATAAAAAATCATTTATTGCCACTAAAGAAAAAATATTTCACACTATCAAATTAACTTAAAAGTTATGATGAAAATATAAACTAAAATTTAACATACTTACTAATATTATTGAAATAATTAATATCTTAGGGCAATAGGGGTAAACTGTTACAGCATATGTTATGTTCACACTGCGATGTGAGCATAACGCTGTTTTTCAGTCTACCCCTGAGCTCGGGCTAAGGTTTTGGCCGAGATACTTAAGTAACAAAAAAAACACAGGTGAAACACACAATATTACATCGATTACTTTAAAATAATTACTTTTATTTCTCGTACAAACAGAACAGCCACCGTACTAGCCCCTATTTATTTCTTAAATGACTGAGTTGTGTGGTGTATGAGTGTGTGTGTGTGTGTGTGTGTAAGAGAGAGAGAGAGAGAGGGAGGAGTAGTGGGCAAGAGTGTGTTGTGTGTAGGTGTGTGTGTGTGAGTGTGTGTTTATGTGCATTCATCAAATATTACACATTATTAGTTTAGTTCCCTGGATTTTAAAGATTGCTTCGAGGTTGTGTTTTTGTCGAAGTAGTAAATTTAGCTTGAAATGAATTTTGAAAGTCTGGTTGCAAAGATTTTTCTCAACGGTGGTGGGATATCGTTCCAGACAGACGCTCTGTACTTGAAGCAGCCTTTAAAACCTTTTGTAGAATGTTTAGGAATCGCTAAAGTATTTCCATGTTTAGAGCGGGTATTAAGCTGAGGAATATCTTTAGCCCACGTAATTTTTTCAAAAAGATATTCAGTTTCTTACTGTATAACTTTGAGTAATACATGCCAGGTGTAGTTCTCTTCTGGCCTTCATGTTAAGCGTTCTATTTTGAACTAAATAGGGAGTAATATGCTCTCTCCTAGGAATACAAAAACAGAAGCGAGCGCACGCATTTTGCACGCGCTGGATGGCTTTTTCTGTTTTTGCCCACAGTCTTGGACCATATACCGCACTACAATAATTAAAGGGCGATAACACTATAAGGTCACAGAGCATACATCTTACCTCTACTGAGATATGCTTTCTTATGGAGTACAAAATCTTTAGTTTATAATACGCATTCTTAATTTTTTCGTTGATATGTTTTAAAATCTCATTTCACGATCCAAAATCAATCCAAAAATTTTTAGATGTGACTCCAATGGTATATAAATACCATTTATCGTCAATTTAGGGTCAAAGCACAGCACTTTACTTGTTTGAGTTCTTGTGCCTAGAATTATAAATTTTTACTTGCTTGGGTTTATGACCAAAGAAATGATAAAGAAAGGAGACTCAGTATCGTAAATCTATAGATTT
The DNA here is from genome assembly GCA_917880725.1 of Selenia dentaria. Taxonomy (NCBI): domain Eukaryota; kingdom Metazoa; phylum Arthropoda; class Insecta; order Lepidoptera; family Geometridae; genus Selenia; species Selenia dentaria. The sequence goes on from OU862879.1 coordinate 21,047,754, forward strand.
TTATAATGATGATAACTCGTTTGTGGCATGCCTGGTACCGGCGCTCAGCCGTGATGTGGTTATGTCTAGTAGTAAATTAATAATAATATCGTTGAACTTAATATCCTTTGTTGAGGCGAAAATACGTTGCTGCTTAGATAGGAGAAAATGTTAAATCCCTTGCACTATTCTCGGGACTTATAGTTATTTTAGTATCTACGATACGAATTATAGATACTAAAATAACTGGAAGAATACAGGCAGAACCCTCACATTTCATAGACCTCTTCAATATAATTATTTGTTTTTCATTGTACAATAATATTGTTGTTATATGTTGTGTTTGTGTGTTTTTTAGGTTGTGTGGGTGGAAGAGTGCAACAAGCGCTCGTACCTGCTTGATTTGCTGAATGCCTCAAATCTGATCCAGCGCGCGCGTCCCGAAGAAGACCAGCTAGTACTGGTATTTGTTGAGACTAAAAAAGGTATGTACATCTACAAATCAAATATTTATCTATATCTGTTTATTTTGTGCAAACTCATTTTATAGCTAGTTTTTAGCAGATAGCAAACTAGCATAAGTTCCATACAACCCACTATTTCTGACTTGTAGAACATTGTACAATGTTTGTTAGGTTTTGCAATACTAAGTATTGATACTACCCTCAGATGTTTCAAATTAGTGATTATTTACTACCAGATAAACATACAACCTCTGGGAAAAATTACGTAAAATACTTTTTTGGAATAGCATTCAATACTTTATTTCTCAATGAATTGATTTTCTAATAAATATTGGTCATAAAGTGCACACGCTCATTCTTTGCTCTGGGATCCCATGTTTCGTGGGATGTATGGGTACAAACATTAACAAATCCACTCTCACAAGCATTCTTGTATATTTGCTAGCGTTGCTATGCCACGTTATGAAATTGCATTTTTACTCCAGGCGCGGACCAGTTAGAAGAATACCTGGACCACCAGGGCTATCCGGTGACGTCGATTCACGGCGATCGTTCGCAGCGCGAGCGTGAAGAGGCGCTGCGCCGTTTCCGCACCGGACAGACGCCCATACTGGTCGCCACAGCAGTCGCGGCCAGAGGTACACTAATAACACACAAGTTTACGTCTCTTGCTCAGTAGTCAAGATGATCCTGCTACTGATGATAACATAGACATTGCTATTTCTCGAACCTTTGTGAAAGAAATTGTCTTTCGACACCATAATTCTTCAAGATTAATTTCTGTTCCGAATGTATCTTTTGTATTTTGAATTTTGATGGCTTGGCGTCATCTCCTACAACACTCTGTCACTTTGACAGCTACTTAGATTTGGCTCTCAAAAGAAAGAAAAAGATATAATTTGTTCTGAAAGGTTGTCTTGAAATGGGCATGATCAACTCCTGATCAGTGCAAATTTAGGCCTAAAAGTCTTGTGGACTGGCTGTTTTGTCAAATTTTGACTAGTCCTGTGGCTTGCTGGAGCGCAGCCCTGAGAACATTTTGTTTATTACATGTTCTTTTATACACCTTTTTGATATACGCTGTATAAGTGACGATATGTAAGATGACCACACATGCCCATGCATCTTACAGTGCTTCTTGCAGCTTTAAGTTGAATTTTACGCGTGGGGGAAGTTCAGTAAAGGTAACTCTTCGAAAAATGTTGAGTAAAGTCAGTATTTTAAGGCCACGCGTCCATAAAAGTGGCGGTTTTAATAGATTGAAGTTGTAGTTGTATATCTGTGATTTGAACCCTAGAAACGCTTTCCAAATAAAAATGTGTTGTATGATTGTTTAGGACTGGACATACCTCACGTGCGTCACGTGATCAACTTCGACTTGCCGTCCGACGTGGAGGAATACGTGCACCGTATCGGTCGTACCGGCCGCATGGGCAACCTCGGTGTTGCCACTTCCTTCTTTAACGATACCAACCGTGGTCTCGCAAGGGATCTGGTCGAACTGCTTGTCGAAGCTAAGCAGGACGTGCCCAAGTGAGTATGATCTACAATGTCGATGGTGGCTAATTTTTTAAATTGTTTAGTGGCATTATGCCCAAGTGAGTATGGTCTATAACAGTGGTTCGTAACTTTTTAGTGACGAGGGACCATTTCCTCAAATTTCTGTCTTGCCATGGACTAGCAACTGTTGTGTGGTTCCAACTGAATATATCTTTTTCAAAGCCATCACTGTAGGTATTTACATATTAGACGAAATTTCAGAGTCAAGTAGGTATGTGTATTATTTTAATGCATAGTTTTTACAAACTTCTTAAGCCTTGGTTCAGTTCTCAGTAATTCAAATATTTTTGAAAGAAATTGCCATTTGGCTCCACAAATATTCATGATTAATTCCGATAATGTATGTAATGTATCTTTCAATTTGAATGGTTATGCAGGCTGCTTTAGGTGCTTTCAGGGACTACCAGTGGTCCGCAGACCACGGGTTAAGAACCAATGATCGACAATAACGATGTTGGCTATTTTTTTTTATGTATATTACAAGTATGATATATATATTGCTGTTGGCATATCTATATCTGGGTTTCAGTCTTCGATTAAATAGACGTCAACATAATCTTCCATTGCATATAAGTCTTTTGTTTTGAACAGTGGGCCTAGCACGAATAATTGCGTAAGCGTAACGTAACACTTTCACGTGAAACAGTACAAACTGTCATTTATCTAGGGCAACTGTGACACAGATAACTCATAGTCTGTACGCGGAAGCGTGTCGGCTTGTGCCGCTTACGGTACGAATACTTACGCAAATTATTTGTGCTACGGGCTCTGAATTCAATATGTTTTTATAAACGATATTACCTTACCCATAAACTCAAGCCTGTGGTCGCCAGTTTGACGCCCGACCCTAAAACTGAGCTATCTTCAATTTAAAAAAGAATAAATATTGAAATTGAATTAAAATTAAACACCTTATTTAGGAATAAAACGCGTATAATTTTATTTTATTGTGTCCCGACGTTTCGAACACTTTTCAGTGAACATGATCAGTCACGGGTAGACTATAATATAAAGTTATACGTGATTTAACGCGTTTAAAGTTGTTTAATTTCAATGTATAAGAATTGCGAAAGCCTAAGAAACCAAAATATTGTACTGTCCGAAATTATAACGATGTGGAGTCGCACAAGTTTCATTAGAAACAAAGCAACATTTATTGTTTTACATACAAAAAAAGACAATCAAAATCTCAGTCTGTGGTGTAAGGAGTATTAAAAAAAGACTATCGTATAATCATAGCGATCGTTGTCTAAATAAGTGTGTGATTGTTCAGTTGGCTGACGAGCACGGCGGCGGACGGACGTATCGGCGGCGGCAGCCGACGCACGGGCGGCAGTCGCTCGGGCGGCGGCGGCGGCGGTGGCGGTGGCAGCGGAGGCGGAGGCACCCGCTTCGCTACCAGCAGCGCGTTCGGGGCGCGCGACTTCCGTACGCAGTCGCGTCAGCCGGCGCGCTCGGCCGGAGCCGGAGGTCAGTATCATCATGGTCACAGGGCTTATTCGCTATTACCAATTATTTATCAACTTGGCACTTTGTGGGCCTAGCACGAATAACTGCGTAAGTGTAACGTAACGTGTCGTTCACGTGAAACAGTACAAACTGTGATGTATCTAGGGCAACTGCCACGCAGATAACTCATAGTTTGTACGCTGAAGCGTGATGTGATGACGTTTTCGATATGAATACGTTTTCGCAAATTATTTGTGCTACAACCACCACAAGAGCTCAAAGTTGAAGACGAAAAAAATAAAATGAATAACAAATTACATAGTTTTCTTTTTCCTACGGCACAGTTTTTTACATCACAACAGCTCAAAGTTTAAGAAAAGAAAGAAAGAAAAACAAATAGTTTCTTTTTTCCTATGGCAAACAAGACACAAAAATTGTAGATAATTTTTAATAGCACATGTATCCATGAGTAGTAACCAAAAAACTGACTGGCAATTTTCTTTGATTTTTAGTGTTAAGATTTAAAAAATTAACATGGCAAATAAAAATAATTGGCCAATAACTTGAAAACTATGATATTTTTAGTGAATACATTTTTTATTTATTTGAACAGACATGGTGTCCTCTACATGCTGGTAACGGATTATCCACTCATTACTCTACAGCCTGTATACACACATTAAAAACAGTTTGTGATCACTAGCATCAGCTGATATGTTTTAAATTGAACTTAATCAACAATTTATTAATAAAACGTTTATATAAAATATAACTCCTCCCCTGGCTCTTCTAACACATGCGTGATCCTCCTGGGCATGCTGAGAATCAAGTTATCCAGCATTTCTTGGGGTAACCTGTCTCTTGAATAGCGGCTTCCCTGAGCTCTGGCACTGTCTGGGGACGTGGCTGACGGTTCCAAACAGCTCGCTTAAGAGCATTCCACGCGTGATCTATGGGGTTTAAGTCAGGCGAGCCGGCAGGCCAGTCTAACCTTGTGATGTCGTATTCTCGGAGAGCAGTAATCCAGCCTGGTGCAAGTCTAGAGGCGATCCGAACTTCTGCTTTTCTAAATTAAAGAATATAAAAAGATGAAGAAATCGTAATACAATCTACCGTTACAAAAAATATTTCGATTTTTCAAAGCGATCGCAATTTTTTTTTGATGTGCGTATAAAAAAGGAATCCCTATATCCCTTGTTACGCCATAACATTTTAGAACGATTTAGCGATTTCATCGATCTTTCTTTTAAAGTTTTCTAATACATTATAGAATCTTTTTAAGAAAAAAAAATTTAAACAACTATATAAACATCACCACGCGGTTGAAACCGCAAGGCGTAGCTAGGTGTCAAAACAAAATCTCAATATCTCTGCTCTGCATTTTGCAACCAAATACGATGTATTTCGGCATTTTAATTTAATTCATGCATACGAGGACGGCACTTAAAATTTCGGGAATCTAGGAAGTGACACAACATTACTATTTAAAAATGTATTTATTGCTTTTCGAAGTATTCTCCGCAAAATTTGACACATTTTTCTATACGATGGAATCAATCATTGAAGCAACCATTTCATTCGGAAGTTGGGGTCTCCAAAATGGCCGTTTTGTAGGCTTCTTCAGGTGATGAAAATCTCTGTCCACGCAATTTATTCTTTATTTTAGGGAAAGTATAGAAATAATTAGGGCTTAGTCGGGGCTGTACGGCGGATGGTCTAATAATTCTATGTTTTCTTGCTCTAAAAACTCTTTTGTTCTGAGCGCGGTGTGAGAACTCGCATTGTCGTGATGGAGGATGATGCGGCGGTTGCAGTTCTCTTTACGGAGTTCAGAAACGACCTGTCGCAAACAAATGCTAGCATACCATTCTGCATTAACCGTTCTATGTCCCTCAAGAGGAATAGTCGTAACATGGCCGGTTTTGGACACAAACGTGGCCACCATTTCTTTTTGCAACACTCCGTGAACGAACAATTTTTGTTGGCTTTAACTCATTTTCGAACATCCAAACTCGTGACTGGTTTTTTGTTTCGGGTTCGTACGCGTATATCCAGGATTCGTCACCTGATACGATGTTGTATACAGCATTTGAGGATACTGCGTGGAATCTTTCGAGAGTTCTGAAGCACCAAGTAACGCGAGCCGCTTTTTGCTCTTCACAGAGCGAATGCGGTATCAATCGGGAAAACAACTTTTTTACACCTAATTGTTCATTCAAGATTATTTGTATTTGACTCATGCCAATGTCTAAAGTTGCCTGAATTTCGCGGTATGTCACATGTCGATCTTCCTCAATCAGCTTACGCACAGCATCAACGTTTTCTTGGGTGACTGCAGTTTTTGGACGACCTTGACGGGGATCATCACTGAGCTTGACACGTCCACGTTGAAATTCAGCAAACCAGCGATAAATTGTGGTTTTGGATGGGGCTTCATCACCAAATGCAGAAATCATCCGGTCAACACACTGTTTTTGTGTTAAACCACTTCGAAAGTCATTATAAATCATCGCTCTTGAATTTTCTCGAGTCAATTCCATTTTTTCAATGACTAAACAAGTTTGACAAAACCTTGTGACAAGACCGAGATTCTTTTTTTAAATAAATAAATGGTGTTCGATTTTTAAAACCAAGGAGTTTTCAATTAAAAAGATTTTAATATGACAGGAACAGTGGAAATATTCCATTCCCGATATTTTTAGTGCAGCCCTCGTATGTTGGTATAAGAATTGCCGAGTATTTATATGTTAAACTAGTATACATATATATGGCTAGTTTAAACTGCTTGGTTTGTCCCAGCCAGGATCGAACATGGGATGTTGCACTCTTAGAAAGGGTGGTCAGTGGTCACCACCAACTAAGCTAGTTGTTAACAGGGCCGTCAGATGTGAATTAAATGTAATACTAATAACTGTTGTGTGTGTTCAGGCTTTGGTGGATACGGTGGAGGCGGAGGCAACTACGGAGGGAACTATGGCGGCTCGTACGGCGGAGGCGGCGGCGGCGGCGGCAGCGGCGGCCAGGACTGGTGGGGGGACTCTTAAGCGAAGCCAAGCCGATCGCACCGCCACCGCAACACACCCCATGCGTTCCTCCATCAGTCTATTTTAATTTAATTCGTTGTCTAGACTCGGACTGAAATTACCCTGTGACTATTTAATGTAATTGTACAATAGTTGAGAGCGGTGCGAATGAGACGTGTGAGACGCGGCGTCGCGGACGCTGAATCTCAGGTGCGTTGTCCGCGGCCGCCGCGGCGATTCTCTATTAAATAGTTAGACCACGGCGCGTGCGTGCGTCACGCCCGTGCATCGCGACACTTATTGTTAGCGCGGTCATACATGAAATAATCGATAGTCGTTATTTATAATATTACGTACGTTCCGTTTGCATCTAAGTGGGTCTAAGTTCGCGACTCGCGCGCGTTTTTATCAGTTTAGTAACGGTTATTGAACGTACTCTAATCTAATATAGAGATATTTTTGATGTTCAATCTGTATCGTGATTTCGTAAATGAGCGATGTAATTGTGAATTTTCGACTTTTCTATTTTCAAATGGTCTCATTGCTGACTCACTTCTGTAACTGAAATTTTGAAGCATTTATGCACCCTTAATCGATGTAGCTATTGACGTAGTTTTAGAAATTGAGAAGTACCGATACAGTATCATAGTAATACATTATAATCTAAATTTTGTCTGTAGAATACCCATCTGTCATCAACGTGGTCTATAATTTTAATGTGAATTTACCAATAAAAAATTAAACAAATTTATAACTTTTATTTTAGTTTTTAAATGACAAGAACTTAGAAATTAAGTTAGTCAAGTAGCTGTCATCAGTTATGCAGAGAATCTTATCGCAGACCTTTGAACCGGTAGAATATCTAGTATAGTCATCTTGGGTTTGGCGCTTGATGCATTCGGCAAATATAATATATAATAACTAGCTGTGCCGCACGGTTTCACCGGCGTGGTGATTGATAATGATGATGATATAGTATCCCATATGTTATTCCAGCGCATCATCTGGCTACATACTAAATTTCATTAAAATCCATTTCCATCCATCCAATTCCATTAAAACCCCCAGACGGTTTGGATAAATCACCATGACTGAAATAAAGTACACGCTAGAGTAAAATGTAACACAAGAGTGTCTATTGCATTACATTGTGTTTTGAAAAACATAGGTACCGGGTAAGATATAACAAAATAAACAAAAGTAGTTACTTACGTTGCCATAAAATCTAATAGTGTTTAATATTGGAGGTGACTGTTCCGCATTTTACCCCGATATTATCTAAACTCGGTATTTTATTTAGTATTTTGATTTTTGTTGTCAACCACAACACCACACAGCACAGCCACAGATTCACACAAATATTCAAGAAATGAATATTTTCGAACGAACGTTCATTGATCATTCAATTTTGTCGCGTTTTTAGCGTTATTTTCGCTAAAAACGATCAGAAGCGATCTAATCGAACGCACTACATGTATTTCGTTTGATCCGCAGATTACCCCCGGTAGCATACAAGGGAACCGACGTGCACATCTCATACTTGCTTTAGCTAGTAAACGCAGGCGCCACAGATCAATAGGAATCGTGACTTCCGAGCAAACTCTGTACCCGTACGAACTGCAACTTTATTGCGATTAGGAACGTTTTTAGGCAATAGTCGTTATTTGTTAACCTTATTCATTTCTTGAATATTTTCGAACGAACTAATCGTTTATTGATCATTCAATTTTGTCAATATTCGTTCAACTGCGCCCGTCTCTATTTACGCAGAGTGACGTCACTATCGTATTGGTATCGAGTTCACGTTAGTCTGCAAAAATGCTTCGTGCTGCCAACTATCGCCATTCTGCGTAAGTGTACAGTAAACGCGATACGTTTACGAGGCGAAAGGTCGAAATATTCATGCTCGGGCTACAGTCCTTTCTGCGTGAAAGAGTAACTACACACAAACTCCCGTTTATAGTATTAGTGCGATTTTGAGTCGGGTGACCTAAAATCGCATGATTATGCTGTCAAATAATGATCACAAACAACCATGCTCCGGACGTGGGTCAAAAATTGCACTCTTTAGTGGCAAAAAATCCTCTTAGCTTTCCGAACGCTGAACAAAAAGAGGCATGAACGACATTTTCACCCACAGATTCCCAATTCGAACGCCCCTTGTGAGCGTTTTTAGCGTTATTTTCGCTAAAAACGATCAGAAGTGATCTATTCGAACGCACTACATGTATTTCGTTTGAGCCGCAGATTACCCCCAATAGATACTGTATGCTACCGCATACAAGGGAACCGACGTGCACATCTCATACTTGCTTTAGCTAGTAAACGCAGGCGCCACAGATCAATAGGAATCGTGACTTCCGAGCAAACTCTGTACGGGTACAGATATTCCTAATTCTAACAGAGATTGGTACCCGTACGAACTGCAACTTTATTGCGATTAGGAACGTTTTTAGGCAATAGTCGTTTTTTTGTCAACCTCGCAATAAATATCCGATCCATTTTTTTATTAGGTTTAGGGTCACTTACTGAGCATAAAATCACAAAATGCTGACAGACCCAGGTGGAGCTTCAAGCGCCATTATGAAAAAAAAAGGTTTTGGCTGATATCTTGGAAGATACCTATGCACTTAAGGGTAAAAGTTATTCAGACCATTATTGTAGTGTGAGAATAAAATTTCGCATCTTTTATTGCCTGTTCACTTTTTGTAAAATTTATCGTTTACGATTCATGGCCTATTACTAAAAATTGGATCAGAAATTTAGTGCGAGGTTAAATTCTATTTAAATTTTGAATTCGCTACGCTCGTAATTCAATCGTTGAATCCTGAGTGTGGCGAGGGATTCAAAGGGACGAGATGCAAAAACCTTTGCTCTCGTGTAACAAACACAACTTTTCACTTCAGCAGCGAGAACACTTTAGGAGATAAAATAATAAAAAGGAATAGATTGAAATAACCATTTAATGTGAATCAAAATAATTAACATTGTAGGTAGAGGTAAGTACCAATTCAATAATATATAACATTTTAGAAGATAAAATTAAAATTACCTACTGAAAAAATCGGTCGGTTTTTATATTGGCTGGACGTACATTTTAGTATTTTTCTACAATAATTACATATTCTTCGCGTACGACAAAAGACCTGTCAAGGTTCGTCTTCGTATTTTTCAATTTTACTAAAAGTAATTTATCTGAATTCTTTTCGATATTATTAACTGTTAGCTGTAATAGCTCGTTATTGCAACACGCTCCACTAGTGCCTGTGATCAGTACAACTTGTAATGAAAATATTACATAATTAATATATCGTGTATATACATAAATTGCACGTAAATATATATCGTAATAAATATTTTAACATATTGCTAAGCCAGACTAGGATTCATTGCGCCTTTAAAAGTTTGTAGTAGGCAGTTATACATATAACAGTCTACACACAAATTTTGATAACTAACAACATAGATTCATAGGTACCACTTACTTTATCGGCAAGAAAATTGCAGTCCGGAGCTTCATCAAGAATTTTTTTTTTATTTTAAAGCCGTGAAATTTTTTGGACTTTTTAGCCCAACTGACTTTCTTTTTAGAAAAGATACGAGAGTTACTTTAACTCCACATTGTAGATGATCGCCTCGCCTGTGATAAATCTAAAAAATAAGATAGCAACACCGTCTCCGAAAAACTGTTTGCGCTCTTTGTAAGTCTCCATTCATTGAAGACATGCTTTCAGATATTTCTCGCGAGACTTCTCAGGTAGGAAACTTAATTCTACATCAATAACTTGTTGTTTTAACTCTTTCGGTGCTAAAATACTGTTCTCGTCGCTAGTTTCACTCATATTTTACGATTATTTTAATATTTTTTAACTTATTCAACTCTATGCCAGCCACGAAATTTTATTCCCGCTCTTTTATTTAAATTAAGGCATGTTCGGAAATAGCACCCATGATATTTTATTATTCAAACTAGGTATATTACGTAACATTTTTCAAACTAGAATTAAATATTTACAGATTAAATATCAGTTTTATTTGCAGTAAATACTTATTTTCGTATACAACAATAAGTTAAAAATTCAATCAATTACATTAAAAGACAACATTATCTTTTTTTGCTAAATTTATTTAGTTAGTGCGAAATTCTGTCCGTGTTTGTCTTTGTGGTCGAATTCAAAATCAGAACATCACAAAGGGCTGGTCTTTGTCTCTCTCTCTCTTTCTAATGGCGGGAAAGAGATAGAGTGTGAATGTTTCGAATTGTATGATTAACCCAAGGCTGAATAAGATATTCGCGGTTACTTATCTGAAAAAAAAAAGTTACTTTGTCTCACTCAGTGAGCAAAATCGCATTTTGCCCTCTGATTTCAGGCAGCAAAACCTACATGTTTGAGCTACTGAAATAGTTAGAATTAACGTTAGAAACGGGTTATTTACCATGTATTGTATTTATTGTGAGCTCTCGATATTTCGGCACAGTTGCATGCGCCATGTTCACGAGTAAACGTGACAAAAAGTTGTTTACGGATGAGCAGAAAAGTTTTGTTCTGGGATCTAGTTCTTTGCGGTCGTGTCCTTGCCCCCCGCGACACAGGAAATCCTAACGTGTGGCATGGATATTTACGTGACCTGTTAAATGCCTTGACGCTCGTCTCATATAAGATATTTCAATATTTTGCATCTACTGCAATAGTTATACCACTGTCTATCATAGAATAAGAATACCTACTGTTGTTTAGGAAATATAAATGTGTCGAAAATCGAAATGTTTAGCGGCATTTCCGCTGGAAACTTGCTTATGGCAGGGATGCGGTAAGCACCTCCCTCTCTCCCGCATAAAATGCGGCTGCCGAAACGACAGCTATTGTTCTAGCGCTCGGCGAGTCAACATCTCCTGAAGATGCCTCGTGTAGAAGCAAAACACGTGTCGAAGAGTTTCTGGTTGAGTAATAGTATAGAGTATAAGTAATTTTAATATGGATTTCCGCAAAGTAACGCCTTAATCAATAAATTAAATATAGTATTAATATATTTTCGGAGCGTCGTGTAGGGCTGCCATCTCTCCGGGTTTGCATGGTGCATGTTCGGGCTATGGGTTTAACATCGATATCTCCGGGTCAGAGCGGGCGGTGGAACTGGTGGCAAAATAATTGAAAGAAAATCGCGTCTTTTCTTTAATGGGAAATTTATGGTTAGACGAGCGAAACTGCTATCAGTGGACATGGTGAAGGCAGACTTAATTGTGAAGATTAATTACAATATGAATCACAAAGATTTTCTGTAGTTTTAGAAGAAACCTGGGCTAGAAAAGATGCTCAACCAATCCCTTCAGAATGAAAAAATATAGTTCTAAGTGTCAAGCTGGTCCAGTCAGCCTAGGGCATTTATATTCAATAAAAACATTACTATGTAATAAATAGTAATTTACCATGACATTTTACCAATAAATAATTCATACTAAACAAGTACAATTTGAAAAATGTAATACCGACTGCCTTTGTATTCAGTTATTGGAGTGTATCTCAAAAATACTGCACCGAATTTGATGAAATTTAAATGGGATCCCACACGGGAAACACCAGCATTAAAAAAAAAAGAATTTGGAGAATCGGTTCACCCAGTCGAAAGTTATGTGATAACAAACATAAAAACAAAAATATAGTCGATTTGAGTACCTCCTCCTTCGGTAATAGTTCAGTACCTACCTACGGCCGTTTAACTGACCGCCTGGAAATGCTTGAACATAGCCATAAGGTACGAACTACACTTCTGCGCGTGTGATGAATTGATTGTATGAAATGTATTAATTTAGGTATATTGTAATTTGTTGAAATGAAATGTATCGTATAGTGATGTCCAAAACTTCAATGGACGCAGCGCGTACCTAGGTATATATAACCTTGATGAGTTACCTGTGCCCAAAGACCTTACACTTACTTATAAGTATAGGGTCTTTGCCTGTGCCACACTTCTACCTAGATAAACGATAGTTTTTTTAGATATGTACATACTTAACGACACAAGTTGCAGTGAATTCCTGGAAAATTAGGTTGATTTCTGCGACATCTATTGTATTATTGGCCAAATATGGCGAATCGCGAGTCAACAGGTTAAGTATGTACTACATTGTTACTTGTTACCCTAGGGGTGAAAGTAACATAACCAGACGCGAGACGGGATTTGGCGACCGGGCGTAACGAGGGCGCCAATAGTTGGAGGGACGAAGTCCTTAACCCGAGGTAAACACTGAGCTTTTCGTCACGAATAAAAGGAAAGTAAAAAAAAACAAGAATTAGGAAGTTAGCTAAAGAAACATGAGTGAATTTTATTTTATATAAATCAACGACTTTGGTGAGATATTTATATACAGTTTATGGTAAAATTAGAGCAACGGTTATACGTAGTGAAAGTTTTTTTTTACGGGTAAGTACTTATGTTAATACTAACTTGATATGTTTTGGGTGGGAAACTTTAGTTTCTACAGTAGGTATCCAGGGATTCTTAGGTGAATGTTGGAGACATTCATATTTGTCTATTTACTTCAGCAGTTACTGCAATATTTTTGGATTGTACCGGATAACCTTTTGAAGTGCTCGGTTGTGGAGAGTCAGTGGAAAGTAGATTAATAATTTCTGTTACTCTGTGTGATATCTTAGTTTTATGTTCCACTGACTCCTATATAGCCTTCAGCTACTTACTACTTTCAACCTCCATGCCTGTATATAACAGTTAAATCAGAACCAGAATCCGCTAGCAAAGTTGCCGATGTGCTGCGAAAGCAGTGACCCGAATATAGATTTGAGTTTGACTAATTAAGGTTACGAATTATCTAAGACTTAAAACCTTCAACATTATGGAACGTGTATTATGTTAAAGATTAAGTACTAAACACAATGTAATTGTGTGCCAAACCTCTTCTCGGGACCAAATAAGTTACAATTCACCCTAGGATAACAATGTATCTACTATTAAATGCTTCGATTATATGGGTACGTATGTACTGAAAGTTAAAGGTTAGACTTAACGAAGAACCACGACGTGGCATGTCAAACATAGCTGGCGCCTGTGTCTATACAGATTTCATTATTATTAATTTATCTCATCGATTACGTCCGGTAATGGGCAACGGCTTATTGAATGTGTCTTTTTGTGGCGCCTTTTTATTCGGAGATCGCGTCTAGAGCGGCCGGGACCCCGCCGCGAAGGTATCCACGGAATGCCTAAAAGGTGACTCGTGGATAAATTACAGACATTTCATCCATTTTAACGATTCCCTTTATTATTTAATTTATTTTTATAGTATGTTACACATTTGGCTTGTAACAATGTTTGTTTTTGGGCCTCATTAGCATAAGGCTCACGCTGTGGCACCAAAAAAGTTGAGGCGCAGCCATTTTGATTTCTCGATAGATAGTATATTATCTTATGACGGCAGATATTTCTAAAAGGGCTTCACGTGTCTAATAAGGGAGATAGCGGGATGTCTTAATTCCGTGGTCATTTGTCGGTTTTTTATCGCGTCTTGCTTGTGACATAATAAAACAATTAATTTATTATTGCTCTGGGAGATGATTTCGATCAGTTTATATCTGCGGCGCGCGGCGGGACGTTAACAGTTTTATGTAAGAAGTAATTTTTATTAATTGGTATTTGATGGAGTTTGTAGACGGTGTCGTAGTAATTATTGTATTCCCATGCGGGATCCACCCATCCTGCATTGTCGTAAACAAACATCTAAACAACCACACATTTTATATGTCTGTACATAAAGAAAAATACTTTTAATCTCATATTACTGAAAAGCGATATTACAAACAGCTTGTTTGTGTATATTCTATATTCTTATATCTTTTCATATTATCCATTATATATAATATTTGTATACCCACCTTGTTTAAGCCCTTGCGTACCAGAGACGTAAATTTAGGTACTGTATGCGTTTCAATTATCACGGTATAGAAAGGTAAAGTTCATTAAGCAAATACTGGATACAGCAGGATTGTAGATTAACAATAAAATTATATAAAAAATTTAAACTAAAGTTGTGTGAATGTACAACCCGGTCACATTATCTCGAGACCTCGCTGGAATGCGAACCTCCCGCCCCGTTCTCCTTTCACCTCCCCGCGCTCGCCACGGCGCCTCAGTACGGTTAGCACTGTTAGCCAGTCAGAAAAAGAAATAGAAAAATTAACCAGAGATGCGAATAATTCCATCACACCTTCCGACTGGAAAAAAGAAGTAAATCACGTTGAAAGATTACAACAGGAGTATTGGGAGAAAGACCACCTTGAAGAAGAAAATGTTCGTGAAATGATTATATCCCTAGGCGAGGAGAGTTCGGACAGTGAGATCAGCGATAGCGCTAATGAGACAATGACTGGCATCGAGCCAATCATATATTCTGAAGATTTTTAGTCCTATCTTATATGTAGTTTTGTGTAATAAACACTTCTTGTACCGACTTAACCAGGATTGTTTCATTTATTTTTCATTATTTTAATTATATCATTATAATAATATTACCTACTTTAAATTAATTAACACAATATTTGTTTAGTTGGAAATCTTATTGTTTATAATAATATCCTACTAGAGGATGCTTGTTTTGCGCACTATATCAGAGCACCGACGCGACGTGACGTCATCGACGCCAGGTCTCGAGATTATGTGACCGGGTTATAGGTATAAATCTCGCTTTTCTGTAGTCTTCGATAGCTCTCTCAGTCGTCAATGTGTTGGCAATTTGTCCGAATGTCAGTAAAAATGCTTTATTCGACCACATGGCAGCAGTATATCCGGAAAGAATAGAATTCGAAGGATATTGTTCCGTTTAGTTAGAACAATATGCTCCCGCCCATTGTGTTCAACTTTTAAAAAGGTAATAAATCATTATGAGACTCAATTGCGTAAAAGGGGACCATTTTAATTTACAGTCTTCGCATATTGTTTAGGCAGGGACCATAAAATGTTTCTAGAAAACCCACCATTCATAATCATTGTTATTTACTCAACAACAAATTAAAACAGTCTTTGATTTTACATAACAAAATAAAATTTACAAAAAGAGTAAACATTTATTAAGAAAATAGTTATTATTGTTAACAATTTCCTATCGACTTATAAAACAATTTACATAATGTAATATTACAAAATGTGTGTATATTTATCTACTTACAAAAGTACAAAATAGGTTGTAGTTATTTACATTTATACGAACCCACATTGTTATATATATTGCATTATACATAAATAATACCTTAATTTCAAGATGCACCTGAAACGAAATACCTACACGTGCATAATACGTAATAACCCAGTTACGAAGGTATTTATAATAATACATTAAAATAGTTATAAGGACATTACATATAGTACCTACGTACAATTTTCCTATAAAATGCTTCATAAATTTATGACCTACACTTGACCTAAGCTAGAACAATCTATACAAAACTATAGCACGTTTGCCTTCATCTATCTATATGATGGCAAAAAAAACTAGTATAAATAAATAAGTAGAAGTACTTACCGATTAATAATTATAATAATACATAAGGAATTAAATAATAAAAATATTATTAGTGGTTCGTGCAGTAGTAGTATATTTGTAGCTTGTTTGTGTATGTAGTCAGGGATGAGTAGATAATAAAAATAAATAAGTAGTACATAGATTTTGCAATGTATTGACAAAACTTGTTAAAAACAGTAAAACATAAATGTGTGCGGCATGATGACATGTACTTTTCATCCCGCAGTCATTCCATAAAAAATATCTTTGTAATAGCTATGATGTTGACATTAAATTACGTTTATTAAATTTTACCTAATAACGAATAATCACTAGACAGTACTAGAGAGTTTTAGTCGCCTGTAAGCACCATGCCTGAGGCCGTACTTCTTAAAGTAGACATATTTTAACCTTACCTTAAATGTGGTACCACCACGTTAATATAGCAAACTCAAAATAATAATGGATTATGATATAGACGTTTTGATGACGTATATATATTATCAAATAGTTCACTCAAATCAATTCGCGTACGTGACTTTTGATTTGACACCAATTTTCATTGTTCCAATGTTAATATTGAAGGATAAGGAGGCCTTGAACCTAAGAGGGGCTCAACTGCTCTTCTCTTCTACATCAACTAAAAATAAACAAGATGTAATAATCACTTAAATAAACAAAATGTCTATGTTTTTAAGTGCATTTTTATAATGTACATTTTGACAATTAAACAGATTTTATTATAATTATTAATTATTGTTCAACCATTTGTTTTGTGCGGTGGGAGTACGATAGTAAGTATGATTATTCTAAGCTTATAACGCTCCTGATTCATGATAGTTTCGTAAAAGGTGAGAGTAGGCCCCCTGCTCATTGTAGTTGCAGTGCTGCGCTGAAGTTTTGGGTAGCAGTGCCTGCTCTCATCACACTGATATTGGTGTTTTAATCTCATTCACCCACTAATTTCACTTGTTACTCTGCCCTCAGATCATTGTATGATCTGAGCGTCAAACCAACATATGCAGAGTAGGTATTAGAACATGCAGAGCATTTTCTACGTCAACTTACGTTAAAATGGTCGTGTCAGCATTATGACTTCTATGGTTCACACAGTACATACAGTATTTGAGTCGTATATAATTAAAACGCATATATATATATATATATATATATATGTATATATATATATATATATATATATATATATATATATATAATCCAGTACAATGGATGGAATATGGGCTATATACCTATCATATATATGTATAATGCTATATATATAGGGTGTTTGGTAGAGGGACCGACAAACCAAATGAGCGTGTTCGGGGGACCACTTGGAGAATACAAGTTGGCCAAAAAACTCCCCGACCCCCCAATATGTTTAACTTTTTTTTGTGATATTTCCCTTTTTCTCCGAAATTGTACCTATTTACCACCATAACATTTGTAAAATCTGTTTTAGACCGGATGTTTTTAGTTGAATTTGGTCTCTAATACACCTTCAGGCCACGCAAAGCAAAATTGGATACAAAACAGAGCTAACTGATTTAGTTAAAAAAATTGGTGTGTCGGGGATTTTTTTTGGCCAACTTGTATTCTCCAAGCGGGCCCCCGAACACGCTCATTTGGTTTGTCGGTCCCTCTACCAAACACCCTGTATAGAATAATGTTAACAGATCACCTCAGAAGTATAAAAAGTACGTCATCAACCATTTTTATATTCTTACTAGGCCTTGAAAACGAAAATAGATGAACCATCTCCCGGCGGTACACTTGTATACGTAAATAGTAATGTATCTTCTATCTATAGTATCTATACGAGAGGAATGTTTCTATACTAGCAGTAAATTTATATTATAGAGTACCTATCTATCTATTATTGTAATAAAATTATTGGTAGGCAATGTACCCAGTTACCTGATAAAGTAACTGCTACGACATTGGACCATTTAGGAGCGTTATGTAGGTAGGTGCAGTACAATGATATAACATTTTTTTTTCTGCGTTGTAATGTGCTAAGTAAGCATGACAACTCATATTATTATGTAAATGTTTCTTGAACATTGTCACAGAATATGTAATATTTATATTTTACGTATCTAGGGAGGAAACGCGCACTAATGGAACTGCACTAAAGGAAAAACTGTAGACGAACGACGTAGACGTACGAAACTGTAGACAGTTACGTTAGTAAGTAATTGTAATAAGTAAGTAATAAATAAAAATATTAGTAAATAATTATAATAATATATAATAAATATATATTACTAATAATAATTAATATTATTAGTAAGTAATATTGCGTAAGTGGCAGCTTTGAAGCTGCATTCCGCTCGAGCGCATACAAATAAAAACGACATACAAGTTTTTTAAACAATAATACTTATTATTTCTTTTAGTTAACACTGTTCGATCCATATCTTGAAAAGTCACGACACTTGCATCACTAAATCATACAATATCGATGAAACATTGTCGACGCCGCCTAATACTTTACGTTATATACTTATAATAAAAACAAGTGACTTTATTATCAGTACCTATAACCTCTCAGGCTGAGGGTGATTGTTCTCGATGAGGTCTAGCATACATGCCCTACTTTGCCATACTTTCATCACTAAATCTGCATACGTCTACTTTGCGAGACTTTCGTCACTAAATCTGCATACGTCTACTTTGCGAGACTTTCGTCACTAAATCTGCATACGTCTACTTTGCGAGACTTTCGTCACTAAATCTGCATACGTCTACTTTGCGAGACTTTCGTCACTAAATCTGCAAACGTCTACTTTGCGAGACTTTCGTCACTAAATCTGCATACGTCTACTTTGCGAGACTTTCGTCACTAAATCTGCATGCGTCTACTTTGCGAGACTTTCGTCACTAAATCTGCATACGTCTACTTTGCGAGACTTTCGTCACTAAATCTGCATACGTCTACTTTGCAAAACATTCGTCACTAAATCCGATTCTATGTCGGCATTATTATTATCGCTATCTATAGGTATAACTATACTACCTATATTCAATTGAGTGAATATATATATAGCCTCTTTGACTGAAAATGGTGTTTTGATGAGGACCGTATGCGTGGCGCTGCCTTGCTTTACTTTTGTTACAAAATCAGTATTAATGTCGAGCAGTTGTCGAAGCCTATATCTACAAAAAACTATTATTATAACAAGTTACTGTACTATCTGTGATTATAATAGCATCTCCAGCTGATATTATGCTTGTTTAGCCCTGAGGTCTGCATCACTAACATATACTATTTTTTTGAATGGGCTAGTTGCCGTTTGCCTCTACCGTCATTTACAGCGTCACCGAATGGGACCTTATACTATTCAATCTGTTGTCTGTATACGTGCACTGCTTCGCAATACTTCCATCACTAAATTAGATGTAATGTCGAGCCATGGCTATCATTATTCGACGTCCACTACTCATATGACAGGAGTATCTATATTCTTATGTGTCATGAATAATCTCTTCGGGTGCAGTTAGTTTTAGGTACTCGATGAGTATGCACGCGTGCCCTGCTCTGTGATATTTGTTTCACCAAATGGAATGTCGTATCATTGTACATCTTATGGGGGTAATATTCTTATATTAACACGACACTATAATTATTATATATATGGTTATGAATAGCCTATTCGTTAAAATTGTTTTCGCCTGACGCCTGTCTGCACATAGCTGGTAACCGAGCACACTGGCGTAATATCTTAAAAGAAAGGACAATGGGTGGAGGAGCCACTACCTTCAGACATGAGGACTACGACTCAAAGAGGGAGGAGGTATGACGCTAGCTCTAGAGCTAGCTCTTGGTACTTCCATCACTAAATCCGATGGAATGTCGAGCAATTGTGAATATTATTGTCGACGCCTACGGTACAATAACTATATAAAATAATTAAATTATGGTCTGTGGTTATGAATATCCCCTCCTGTTGAGGTTGTAGTATAATCCCTTTTTCTCCATGAGGTCTGCGTGCGTGCCTTGTTCCGCCACGCGACCGTCGCTGACGACACAAATAGCGTCCGCGTCACGAACTGTACTCAGTCGATGTGCTATCATGACGCATGTGCGACCGGCCTTAGCCGCGTCTAAAGCTTCTTGCACCACCTGGGAAATTGTATAACCGTGAGTAAATAACAAATAGGCAATATGAATCAATAATTTTAGGCGATCCCTTTTCAAACATTGCAATTGCAAAACAATACACACACATATGCACACCTTCATCCCCAAACAAATAATAAAATAGTTGTAATTAATTCATGCAGGTATGACATAAAATAAAATAGCTTTTGAATAAGAGAAGCTACTGACTTTTGAAAAACAGTGTATACCTACTAGTTCGGGAGGCTATGGATTCACCATAACTGAGTGATATTTTTATTGTCTATATATAAATCTCGCCTAAAGGCGTCTACTGACAATCCGTGTCAGACGCCATGACCACTAGGCCGCCAAGCTATTATATATATAAGAAATTCTAAATTTATCATTGCTCACAACTCTTGGAAAAAATGGTGAGCAATATATTCAGCTGCAGGCTCTTTAAGTCGATATTAGCATTTTCTATCTTATTAATAGATCTATTCTCTTAAAATCTGAATCTCTCGCGAATTCCCTATTGTTTATGATCGAGTAGAAGACAAATTATTATTATTATTATTAAAATGTTTTCAACTCAGAAAGTTTTATACGCCATACTAAATTAAAGAAATTGCATTGTGAGAGTTAATCAATTACCTATATCCTAAAAAATCCGAATAGGGAAAAGATTTGATAGATTATCTTTTGCAGTGATTAGGTATTAGTTAAATTATCATGATATTGTGTAGTACAAGACTACGTACTCGTATTGTATTATAATTAAACATACTTAGTGTAATAATTGATTAGTTAACTATGTAAAAGAGTCAGGCGAAAACTTGTTTAACACAAAATTGTTTAAAAGAGGGTAAATTATGTAGTATTAAGTGGATGACTAATTGTATGACATTGGATAGACGTTGAAATGTGTTACAGTAGTAGATATTGAATCGTGTAACAGTTAATAAATGACAAATTTTGTAACAGAGAGTAGACAATAATTTGTGTAATAATGAGTGGAGAACAATTTGAGTAACAGTGAGTGGATGACAAATTTTGTAACAATGAGTAGATAAGAAATTGTGTAATGAGTGGAGAACAATTTGTGTAACAGTGAGTGGACAAAAATTTTTGTAATAATGAGTGGAGAACAATTTGTGTAACAGCGAGTGGACAACAATGTGTGTAACAGTGAGTGAACAACAATTAGTGTAATAATGAGTGGACAACAATTTGTGTAATAATGAGTGGAGAACAATTTGTGTAATAATGACTGTAGAATAATTTGTGTAACAGTGAGTGGACAACAATTTGTGCAACAGTGACTGGATGACAAATTTTGTAATAATGAGTGGAGAACAATTTGTGCAACAGTGAGTGGACAACAATTTGTATAACAGTGAGTGGACAACAATTTGTGCAACAGTGAGTGGATGACAAATTTTGTAACAATTAGTAGACAGCAAGTTCTGTAACAGTGAGTAATATATTTTGTAGCAGTGAGTAGTAAGTTGTATAACAATGTGTAATATATTGTGAGATCGTGAGTGACAATAAGTTGTGTATCATTGAGTATGTGAAAATTTTACAGTAGACGCGAGGTAACCTGCGTTTAATATGTTTAACGGATATTGAGCTCTTTCTTTATTCCGAAAAAGTGAACGGATCGATTGATTTGATCACTAACTGACCTGATGTAAATTAATGATGCAGTCTAAGTATGTAGTACGAATACTTAAAACAATGTAGTTGTAGTGTCGTTCTCTCACCTTTTCGCTCTCAGTGTCTAGAGCGCTAGTGGCTTCATCAAGCAGCAACATCTTTGGCCTGCGAATGAGAGCGCGCGCGATGGCGACCCTTTGCTTCTGTCCGCCGGACAGCTGGGTGCCTTTCGATCCTATGTTAGTTTCGTAGCCCTGCAATATTTAATTATACACTGTTGGTTTCCATATAAAGCGCATTCGGAATTGGGTGAAACAAGACCTACTTTAATCGGTGGGAGAAATAATAAATAGTAGGTGTTATTTTTTACTTTTTAGACAAACATATTTTTACTAGTCTTTATAGTATTACTTTTTAAAGCACTAACGCCTGCTTTAGCGATCTCAAACATTGAAATTTATAGAGAGAAAAATTCCATCCTCGGACGGGATTCGAACCCGCGTCTTCTGACTCTCCGTGTCAGACGCCATTGACCAACAATTTAACCTCGGTGGCCTAGTTGGTCTGAGAATTTTTCTCTCTATAAATTTCAATGTTTTTACTAGTCATCATTTTGAACGGTTTATCGCGTTTGACAAAAACAGTGATGTTAGCAATTATGACAATGACTATAAACCCCATAAAAAACTGCTACTTTCCGAATAACCTGAATGATGACCTATATCAAATAGAACTTTGATGTAGGTCAACAACCTAATGACCTGGCCTGGAATAACGTATCAAACCCAATACCTGGATAATCGAAATTTAGAGTCAGAATCTTGTAACATGCGTTCAGGATTTTGCAATGCTGCTGTTACGGCATCTAGCTTGAATGCAACGAACAAAGTATGGTTGTTGTTCCGAGAGAATCTTTTCTCCGCGATTCTGGGGTTGCAATGCGACTGTTACGCTATCTAGTTTGAACGCGACGAACAAAGTTTGGTTGTTGTTCCGTGAGAATCGTGTCACCGCGATTCACGATTTTGCAGTGTGACTGTTATGTTAAATTAGCATTTGGACAGTTTAGAGTGATGATTTTAATATTTATTGACAGGGATGACTTAAGGGGGTGAAACAAGGGATATTTGATTTTTTAAAGTATTATTGTTTTTGGAGCTACAGTGATGAAAATTGATAACTGGATAAGTAAATTAAAATAAATAGTGATGCTTTCAATATTTTTGTCAGGGATGACTTAAGGAGGTGAAACGAGGGATGTAAAAACTACTACATATTATTAACTGTAGAGGTCATATTTCTGTACAATGAAAAATATGCTAATACCTGGAATCTGGATGTAAAGAGTAAAAAATAAGTTAAAATTGTTTGTTTCTCTGTATCTGTATGTTTGTCTGTCTGTTTGTACGGGCTAATCTCCGAACGACTGGACCGATTTACATATAATTTCGCATGGTGGTAGCTCATATCCCTGATCAACATATAGGATGCTTTTAAGAGATACCGTGGGATAATTAAAAATCTGTAATTACCGTATCCCGCGAGGCCACGCGAGCGAAGGTAGTATATACGAGTATATAATATAAACAAGAATTGCTTTAAAGTATTATATGAACACCAACCAAACATATACATTCAATAAACAGTGACTACTACTCATAGAATGAAAACTTAAGGACATGCACTAAAATGTTTGAGCTATTGTATTTGAATTTAAAAAAAATAGTTTACCAAAGGCAGAGACGTGATGAAGTTGTGTATATTAGCTTGCTTGGCGGCGTCTATGATCTCGTCCATGCTTGGTTTCTTCGAGTTGTTGCCGTAGGCGATGTTCTCGCCGATAGTTCTGTCGAAGAGGATCGGCTCTTGTTGCACGAAGCCGATCGCTTGACGCGCGTCGGCGAGACGCAGTTTGGGCAGTGGGACGCTATCTTGGGCCTGGAAATTGAAATTACAAAATGATCTCATCTCAATATTGGTGATATCTTTTTCTGCATGTAAACTAAATATATATATACTATAGTTACAAATATTTATAAAATATTAAAAGTATAGATAAAAACTAACCTAGAAGCCCAAAATGCTGGCAGCATTGCCATGCCGGATGGCAATGCTAAGTTTTTCGCCATAGTAGGCGCCAGCATTTAGGTCAACCGCGATATCTTAAAATTTTTAATTAACTATATTATAATTTTAATTCCTAACACCTGCTTAGCAAAACCAAACTTTTATTTGCCATTTTAGTGTCAACAACAACTACTTAGAGAAATGAAGTATCTAAGTTTATCGCTCGGACCAATAGACTTAAGTTCGAATCCCGTCCGAGGAAATTTACTTTATAGAAAAGTATGATTTTGTCTTCAAAATTCCGAAGAATGATTTTTACATTAGGTGTCCAATTCCACATAAATACTTTTAAGGTTTAGGGGATAAAACTGAGTGCGCATATTTCATGAAAATTCGATATGTTTCAGTACCTACAAGTATATATTTAGTACGTTTTTGGTGTCATATCCATATTAACAAACATATTCCCCGGTTTCCTCTCTGGTTCTTGATACTTATCCCTCGTTTGTCATAATGGAATTATACAGTTTTATTGGAAAAACGTTAACAACCTCGTAAAAGGCACATCCAGTATATCCGAAGAAACAACGTTAGTTCTACGACTTTTCTTAAAACCTAATTATTTCTCATAATAAAAGTCATTTAGTCTTTGTAGTACTTATCTGCTACTTGTTAGCTCTGCCTTATTTAAAAGAAAGCAACTACGATGACTACGAAGCAATGCTTCCCGCGAGCTCCGTAGCAAAATAAATTGAAGGCCTGAGTCGCGCGACTTCTTCATAGAATTATGACTATTTAGATCGAAAGATCATTATTTTTTATTTTTGTATGGGATATAAATATTATAATGATATGATATGAATATTATATAATAATTCTTTAATAATATATAATATTATTTAATATATATACTCAAATGTACAAGTAATAATAATTGTGTTTATTATATGTTTTACAGACGTCAACCAGAAGAGGTTGTTAGCATTTATCCAATAACCCTGTATATGTTCACAGTGGACGACCTACGGCTGAGATGATAATGATGACTTACCACTATGCCGGAGTCGGGATCGTAATATCTCTCAAGCAGCTGTATAACGGTACTCTTTCCACATCCACTGGCTCCGACCAATGCGATTGTCTTCCCACGTTCGATCTCGAGGTCCAAGCTCTTGAGCACGCGGATGTTCGGACGAGTGGGGTAGCGGAACTCGATGGCTTGAAGACTAGCTTCGCCTGTACCTTTCTGAAATGAAATAGGTAGGGGTTTCCGCTCAGTTTATCAGCTTACAAACGTCTAGGCGTCTGCAATGTTGGTTATAGTATATTGTTAGAATGCCAGACACAACATTATACGTTCTCTTTTAAGGAAAACAATGTTCAAACTGTTTACCTAAATGAGCGTCATTGTATGATTTCATTCAAAACTGCAGCCAGGTTTAAGAACTGCACCGAACTTGCATGGTATTCACAAAGCTGATATTACGGCCCTTGTACGGGATGAAACTCAATTGCTGCACATTTATTTTATTGGACTTCTTGTCATTGAATGTTATGAAATGTCATTATCTATATTATTTTTTTCGCTTGCGATAGTACCTACATCAGAATTTGAGTGTTTGACCTAATGAAAGGTAATGAAAAAGTCACAGTATTGTAACAACATAAGGTGTAAAAATAAAGCAAATTACAAATATAATAGAATCTTACAAAGTTTTCAACGGCAGGTTTCGCAGGATCGGTGATCTTGGACTGTCTGTTGAGAAGGTTGATGACGCGTCCTGCCGCCTTGATACCCTTTTGGAAGTTAGGCGCGAAGGCAAATGCTTGCGCTGCCGATGATGAACCGATCAGGAGAGCTTGAGCTGATCTGCAAATTAAATAAGAGTTTTATGGTAATACTCGTTAGTCGTTCATCTTATGTTCGTCATTACTGGCCATTTTTCACATTTGCATTGTCAATCTCAGCCTCGGATTTACGAAATTTTCGAACCGGGGCATAAACTGGACAGTGGCGCCCCTCGGTCCAGCGTTTGAAATAAATTACTTAAAATAACTCACAATTTGTATTCTGTACTATCGTTTAACTATTATGTTCTTACAAGTCGACAGTGAAACAACCAGGCATCCGTATGCTAGGCGGTTTTTGGAGCAAGTTTTTAATTATATTATTATTTTTATTAGATATTAGCACCCCCCTAGCTGCCGCCCGGGGCCGGTGCCCAGATTTGCCCCGCCCCTAGTTCCGGGGCTGGTCATACCTTAGCTTAGCCTTAGGGCACTGTAACATAACCTTGTAAGATTTGTTGCAGCGTCGTCGCCAGTATAAAAATCAAACTGGGTGACTCCTCACCCAAGGAAGGAGCTAGAATGTTTATACCTAAAGACTCCTAGAGTCGGTCATTTTAATCATCTTTTATTTTATCTAACAGTTACCAAAGAACAACCGGTATACAATAAAGTTAAATACAACGAACTAGTAAAACCCTTATTAACATAATCATCTTAGCCAGTTGCTTTTATTTTTTACGACTATCAAGGTGCCGTCGTTGTTGAAACCGAAGAAATATCCAGATAGACTGAATTCGACGCCTAGACCTAAAGTACAAATAAGTTAAGACAAAATTGGAAGCCGTTAAAGGTTTCCAATTATGTCTTAACTTTTTTTTTAACCTTTGCGTCCCAGAGACGTAAATATACACAAAAATCATTCATAAAACTTTTGTTTTAATTATCACGGTATAGGAAGGATTAATTACTCACTTGAACACTTCAGCGTAACCAGTATCTTGGTTCTCATCGATTATGAGGGTTCCGCCGTAGTACAAAGAAGCTGCAATGATGAAGTTGAAAAGACCACGAGACAGGCCAAAGACAATGCCTCGCCAGTGACAAGCTTTCTTGGCAAGTACTAAGCCCGGTTGGAGTAGTATTCCATAGTCTTTGACGAAGGTCTTTTCTCGGCCTAGTGATGCTACTGTGCGGACGTTGGCTACTGCTTCCACTGCGATCTGGGAAATTAATGATTGGTGCATAAGTAGGGAAAGAACAGTGATATTTAATGTGGGATGGTTTAGTCTAGTGAAATTTAGTTTTACTGAGGGATTTCGTTTTACTAATGAAGTACCTACAGGCTCAAAGAATGATCAACACATCATCAACAAGTTATGGCATGTTTTTTATTTATTTAAATAGAACATTGGAATGAGATATGAGTACTCCACGGCCTTCATGATAAAATCATTTTCAACCACATCCAAAAAAGGGGAGGTATTCAATTCTCTTGTATTTTTGTTTATGTATGATAATATTTTACCTAGAAAATTTATTTTGAAGATTATTTATTATTTATTTAATAGCTGGCGCTTCCCATGAGCTCTGACTTAAATTTGATCAAGACCGACCCATTAAATGATTTCATTTTGATAATACAATATCATCAACATCGGGTATAATAGAATAGAAATTGGTTTAAATATATTTATAAGAAAAAGTAGTTATAACGTCTTGAAGTAAAAGGCATGAGGTGAACACCTTCCCCGGGTTATCATTTCATATAAAATAAAACAAACCTAAAAAATTAAGGGCATGAAATATACTGTTACCCTTACCTTCGAACTGGACTCCATAGTCTTGGCGGTTCCAAAAGACTCAGCTACAGCCATCCTTCCTTGTTTGTAGAGAACAAACATCAGGATAGGTACGAAAGTCAAAGCAACGAGTCCTACTCGCCATTCGTATACGAGGGAAAGAGTGAGAGCAAACCCGAAGGTGCCTACAGCTTGTAGAACAGAACCAATTCTTTGTCCTGTAGCCTGTGGAGATAAAATCATATTTTTACAAATAAGCATACAGTTGCGGAAAAACTTAGCATGGGGTTGTAGAAATGACCAAAAATGTACCATAACAATAGAGAGCCTAGACTTCACTTTGCAAATTTAGAGAGATAAATACATATCCTTAGACGGGATTCGAACCAGCATCTTGCTCGAAAGCTTCGTGAGGCCAAGAAAATTACCTAACGTGTTGAGCTGTTGAGCGTACACTTTTACAATTACCTACGTTTTACATACCTTTAGATTATTTTTTATAAACAGTATTTTGACACCTTTTGATGGTCAATAATAATGCGCATAGTGTTTGTAGCACACTATATCTAAAATGGAGGTTGGCTCTGAAGAAAGGCTGCCAAAACGCACGATTAGAGATGTTAATGTTATGATGATATGATTTAATTTTGTTTTCTGAATTTGAAATAAGAAGAGTAGTAACTGCCCACTTTGGCACCAGAGATCGCCGTGCCACTATTTATACGATTCAATTTTTATCAGCAATCTATTGCCTTACGTTTTCTCCTGGTCTAATATAATATTTAACATATTTAGATTAAATATTGTTAATATTACCCCTTGCACAGAAGCTGCTTCTCCAGAAAGTTTAGCGCAAAGTGCTCCCGTTGAGTTTTCCTTGTCATCGAAGTAGGCGATTTCTTGCTGCAAAAGCTTATCGAACATCAGCTTCCTCAATCTTTCTGTCAAGAATTCACCAGCGATAGCGTAAAAGAATACCTGTGAGATAGGAAATGTGAACATCAAAGTGTTGCATTAAAACTACGAGTTTCCAGTACTTTGACAAATATAACATGCAGGATTGTAGGATCTCTAGTAGCTCTCATTTCAGTAGTATGCACGGGCATGTCACCAATGTTTGTAGCACATTGGAGTTACCTTTACCCTTACAAATCAAAGACCTCTTCATAAATATAGAAATATAAATTGGATGCTATTGAACGTATGAAACGTATGAAACTTATGACAAATTTCTCTCTCTGGGAAATTAGGTATACCTTCGATAGTTAAGATACATAAAACAACCGTTATAAGACAGTTACGGCTGGTAACTGTTGTAATACGATGATTGTATTAGAACTGCTCTAAGCTTATTAGAGTTATAAAGGTCATAACTCTAGCTAAGCTAGTAAAAGTTCTATAGCAAATATGACTATTCCACTTCCGGAATAATTTACCCTAAATGTGATCCGGGATAAAAGCTTATCTACTACATTAGGTAGTTAGTCTACTGTCTAGTTGTTTTAGAGCTGAGTTGTAACAACCTTCGCATTTATAATTTTAGTTGGTAGACATAGTACGGTTTTCTTTTCAATTGCGTAGTATTCACTCATACTGTGGAAAACACCTTTTCCTAGTAATAGTATACCTACGTAGATGATGTTGATTTTTCTTACCATGGTAAAGTTGGCTATTCCAGAAAATACTCCGATGCCAACGAATATTAAGGCAAACCTTCGGACTTCCGCTAGCACTTCATCTGGATTGGGATTGGAGAGGACCTGGAATAAAAAACATTTCATGGTATCTTATGGTATATGACTATATAAAGATGGTATGGTTGATTAAACCACACACAAATTAAGTGGCAGAAGTCTCCTAGTATACTGGGACAAATCGGTGATTGATTATTTATATGTTTGTTTAATGATAACTTCGGAAACGTGTAACTTAACTATAAATCTGTAAAGTTACCAGCGGAAGTTACAGAATACTTAGTTAAGGTGCAACATTATTTTATAATATAAGTACCTATTTGTAAGATTTTATTTGAGATGAACTCAAATGAAAATATTTTTTGACTTTGTGACAAAATAAAGGATTGTAAAAAGTTAGGTTATGTGGTATTGTACACACGGGTTTCTTAGTTATATTTCAAAACTGTTATATTAAAACATATATACAATAATATAAACTTCATATTTTTTTATTATAACTGGTACTTACATCAATAAAGTCTCCAAATATAACAGCGAGCAGTGGCATGGCGAAGCCACTGATCAAAGCGCAGAAACTGGCCAGGGTCACCGACTTCCACTCCGGCTTGTTCAGACGTATCACCCGAAGGAACGACACGTCTTCGTAACCTGACTGCTCGGCTGTTTCAGACAGCTGGAGTGAAATAATTACGACATTTGGAATATATGGTTTTTTACCATTCGTGTCCTGACGATGGAGGAAATATTCTCTTTAACTTCGCCTCCTCACTTAACCTTAATGGTGTATTTGTTAGAGAAGAGCAAGAAATAATTTTGAAATGAGACATTTGAATATTTACCTAAAATATACATAATATAAGCGCTCGTAGCGGAGCTTGACTTGGCGATCTTAACCGATCAATAAGTTAAGGAACACTTGCTGCGGTCAGGACTTGGATGGGTGACCGCTAGTGGCATTATTCGTGAAAAATTCGACGTGACTTACTAACCTATCCACCAACCCGCACTGGGCCCGCGTAGTGGATTATGGCCCAACTCCTCTCTCTGAGAGGAAGGCTCGAGTCCCATAGCAGTGGGAACAAAATGGGGTGATAATGATTATGATACATATTTGTTTTGAGCTCGTGATACTTTGGCTCAGCTGCATTTGCCATATTCACGAGGAAACTGGTGGCAAATTGTAAACTGGTTCGCGAGTAAACTGGTGGAAAATTGTACTCTGGTTTACGAGTAAACTGGTAGTAAGTAAATGAGTGTACACTGGTTCAAGAGTAAACTGGTGGTAAATTGTGAACATATACAACTGCGCTGAATTATGTGGGATATATTTTTTTACAACATCTCATTTTTACAAGGTCTCAAACTAGACAGAACCTGTACTATGGTAACATACTGATATAGGTACATACATACAACACCAAGTCACAGCTCAAACAGATATGTCCATGGACATCAATGTTTGACCTGTCCGGGGATCGAACCCGGACCAGCGGCTCAGAAGACAGGACTCCTACCACCTGCGCCAATCAGCCAGTCAAATTATAAAAAACAATATTACACAACACTTTTGTTTTTTTTGCTTATAAACTTAGATGTTTATTTTACAAACAAAGCAACATAAAATATCTTACGCGGTGTTTGTACCCAATGTCATCATCTTCGTCATGCTCACTCCTCACGGATATTTCTCTGCTTAAACCCTTTTTGTCATCTGTAAAAAACAAATGAAATCATAGTCGCAGTCGCTGCTGCTACTCAGAAAAAGTCGGCAGGCTTGATTTCAATACAAATGGAGATAATTGCGCTATGTATTGTAAATCTGTGGCAGCAATAGTGCGTTGGCACCTGCAGTGTTGGGGTTTGAGATTACTGGATAAATGAGACTTGCTAAACAATGTCTTTGGGGGAAGAGTCTACGTAATGTAGGTAGAGGATTTAGCCCATAACCATACATTTTCTCTTCATCAGCTTTCACAGCTGTAGATTCTACAAGATTGCAACACAATGGATCTCTCTGGCTACAAGATGCGAATTTGCCTCCATCATCACTTTCCGAAAAAGTAGTAGGATATATCAAATATATCTAATGACCCTTTTATCAGCTTTCTTGGCTGTTGCCTTTAAAACATAGAATACAAAATATTTTTAATTCATTATCAGATATAGTAAATCTTATCTCCACTATCATAACCTTTGAGGGAATATAGAAACATAATATAAGTATCATACTCAGTTCTTAATCTTGTTTCGTTTATCAACTTTCAACGCCTTCACGACATTGAAAACTTTGAACTACGAACACTGGAATACGATAGATAACATTAATTGGATAACTTTAATTAATCTTACCTCTACCATCATCACCCTCAGGGAAGGCTTGGAGCATCACCATATCGTAGTAATGTCCTTTTCTCTTTATCAGCTCTTCGTGGCTTCCAGACTCCACCACATTGCCGTCCTTGAATACGTATATCACGTCCACGTTGCGAATGGTGGATAGTCTATGCGCCACGATGATTGTGGTACGGCCTTCTGCAGCCTGTATAGTTTCAATACATATAAATGCTAGTATCTACCCGTGCTTAAAAATTCCTTGCATAGAAAAAAAAAGATCGCAATCCCTCGGGACCCGTTGAATTGGAATGGAAAATAGTTATGTGCTAATTCTAGGTAACGTCTATATTCAATCCAATTTGTCTAAATCCGTTTGATTGTGAAGGAGTAACAAGCGCATACCTACATTAACTCAATAATGAATACTACCAATTATATACTATCAATTTATAGTAACAATAAACCTAACAACATTTAATATTTCAAAATAAAATGAGTAATTTCTTAAAACTTAATAAATATTCGTACACATTATTAAATGTCTCGCGGACAAGTACTTTCCTGTAATTTTCGAAAATTTCTACGCCGAAGTAGTTCAGAAAGAAACCGAGGCAGTGTTTATAATAATAACTTTGCAATCGCTAGCTGAATTGATTCGGTTGGAATTTAATCTCGTATTGTAGGTTTTTTATTCAGGTATTCAGAGCATTTGTATGCTACTATTAGAAGACAGTTGAGCATCAAGGGGGAGGAGCTAGCCAATCGCTTCTGGTTGATAAAACTACATATTTCGGTTCAGATGACATTGGTTGCACTCCCACTCTCATACATTTTGACAAAATAATTGTACAATATAAGAAAACCCATGATACTATACCACATCCAACACACAGGACCACGAAATAGGTATGTATACGTCAAAATACACTTAATATAATAAACATAATAATAGGTTATTTGACTAAATTAATTAAATATATAGTCCTAGTTCACCGCAATTCCAACAGCATTCTCTTGCGTTGTAATTATAGACATACATATTTCGCTGTCTCATCGGGTAGGGTTGGGTCTCTGGATCTCCATTTCAATAGGTTATTTTCGAGATTTTGATTTTGATTTCTTTGTGAGTATTGTGGTTTTTGCTTGTATACACTATCGAAATTTGTATGGCGTTCTGCTGATAAACTTTCGTAGTCACTTGCTAATTTTATTAATTGGTAAACGGTGGTGAATTGTGCTGTTTTATGTAATATTTATATTTTGAGCACATATTTCCGTAAATTATTTTTAATTCTTCATCTTTCGGCATCTTGCCGTATCTACGCATTAATGTTTGTATTTCTATCAAATAATCAATGAACTTTTGGTGGTAATGTTGCTTTTTTAATATTATTCTTCTAATTAATTTTATTTTTACACTTAGGTGCAGTAGTTTTATTCGTTAGTTACAAGTAATTATTGTACTTTCATTGTTAAACTCTTAGTTTTAACTTGGCAATTTTAG
This sequence comes from Selenia dentaria, assembly GCA_917880725.1. Classification (NCBI taxonomy): domain Eukaryota; kingdom Metazoa; phylum Arthropoda; class Insecta; order Lepidoptera; family Geometridae; genus Selenia; species Selenia dentaria. Next base: position 21,080,696 of record OU862879.1, read on the forward strand.
AGAGAAAAATACACATGCTAGGACAGGATTTGAACCCGCGTCTTCTGACAATCCGAGTTTCAATAGCAAGATTGGTCTCGCTAAGCAGGCGTTGTGCTTTAAAAGGCATCTAATAAAAATCTAAGCTTCAAGAAACATCTAGGTATTGATTCTGCCACGATCTCTATGGTTTCTGCATTGATCTTTTATGTCGTTAGCGACCTGATTATGTTATAGTATCTACAATATCATGATGATGATAATCTACAAAATTAATAATTACTACGCTACGCAGTTACTCACTTTGTCCAGTGCCCTTTGTACTTTTGCCTCGGAGGAAGTATCCAAAGCGCTGGTAGCTTCGTCGAGCAGCAAGATGTGTGGGTTGCGGACCAGAGCACGTGCAATTGCGATACGTTGCTTCTGACCACCAGACAACGAAGCTCCTCTCTCTCCTACTGGCGTGTCGTAACCCTGGGTGGAATTGGCATTGTTAGGAAAGTAAGCCTGAGTGTCTTTGGAGCGGTTGCTCTGAAATCTGGATGATAGAGAGTATTCGTCAAAGTATTTATATTTTTTTTAGATTTTCTGTTATTTGTCGATATATTTAGATTACTATTTGCTCTGAAGCTAGCAACCAATCAGATAAGCAGAAGCACCACTTTTAATGAATATCTACTTACTTGTAATAGTACTAGTATTTAAAGACTAAATTTTATCCAAGTCAGTGACTTCTCTTGTTTCGTTGGCCAACATCGATACCTAGTTAGAAATTTTATAAAATCTTTAAGTAATAAAAGGCGGCCGAAAAAGGTACGGTCATGCGATGTCAATAGGAGTGCAGCAAATTACGATTATTGAATGTAACTATATATCTTCTTATTTATTTTATTGATTTAGTTCTTTAAAGTGTTAATTATGAAACTGCTCAATTTAAGATATACCAATAAATGTTTGTGTACAAACAACAACTGTCAGAAACAGCTTAGACCTCTCTAGGAGTTTGAGCTAATGCGGATTTTAGATCATAATATACATATTATAATCACTATGTATCTTCATGACCATCGGAATACAGTACTATCATATATCGGGTCTCCTGAAACTCAACGATAACTAAGTACCGGACCAAGGTAGGTATACCAGTTATGAAAAAATAAGAAAATAAATCCATGTCACTTAGCCAAACAGTAATAGACATTATTTGAAGAAAAAATTGCTTTTTTGGTGATTTTTTAGTAATGTAATCTTAAGCAACGGTGATAACTATACTACAAATCAAAATAATAAACATTGTTAACTAAGAAAAATAAATTAAGGTTCGACGAGTTTTGGTTTGAAAAATTATTGTCAGTTTGACACTCTGAAAACTCAATGGAAAAAAATGGGCTTTCTACCGACTTCCAAAAAAAAGGTGCTAAAGGTATTTTTTTATGTTTATCACCTCATAAATTTCGACTGGGTGAACCGATTCCAAAAATTCTTTTTTGTTTAATAGCTGGTGCTTCCCTTGTGGTCCCATTTAAATTTCATCAAATTTGGTCCAGTAGTTTTTGAGATACACTCCAATAACTGAATAGAATGCAAGTCAGTATGCATTTTTTCAAATTGTACCTGTTTTACGTATTTCTTTTCCTAACTGATTAGCCTCTCGCCCGGTACCAGGTTATCGTTGAGTTTCGAGACATTATGTATATACACTCAAGAGTCTTGATTGTATATTATATAATATTTAATAATTATTATAATAACATATATAATATACAATCAAGACTCTTATACTGACTAAATTATAGTCAAGACGCTTTATAAGGTATAGTAAGGTCTTCTTACCTTAGGCAATTTCATGATGAACTGATGAGCATTGGCCTCCATTGCCGCTGCTTCTATCTCCCCATCGGTAGCGTCTTCCCGACCATAGCGGATATTTTCTCTGACGGTGGAGTTGAAGAGTACAGGCTCCTGACCCACCAAGCCGATCTGAGCGCGGAGCCAGCGGACAGAAAGTTCCCGTACATCATTACCATCGATGGATACCTGTATCAGGACGAAACACTCTGCTAAATGAACCGTATAAGTAGAACATTATTGTGATATTGGATCAGATGGATAATAAGTCATACATAATTTGATGGAGATTGACAATATGCCTCACGTTAATATCCTATTATAATACATGCGAAAGTGGGTTTGTTTCTTAGTTACTTACGCTTTCATGCCTAAAAGGCTGAACGGATCGTAATGAAATTTGGCAAGGAGATAGGCTATATCCCGGGGAATGATATAAGATACTTTTTATCATCACCAGAAGGGCCATTATGTATCTCATTATTGCTAACATAATGTTTATTGAAATCGAAACAAATGGCGGCTCTTTGTCACTTTTGTCAGCCCCAGTCATCAACTTACTAACGTTTTTTTGAAAGTTTGGATGATTGGACGTTTTTTAAACAATCACGCAAAACGACTTAACGGATTTGGATGAAATTTTTAGTGGGGATTAACACACAGTCTATACTTTTAACGGGTACTGCCTTCTTCAGGCCTGCCTGCCTAGGGATCGCTATAAGATTATTCCACGCGGACGAAGTCGCGCGCTTAAGCTAGTCACACTCATTATAAAGGCGGAACTTTGTGAATGTGTGTTTGTTACTTCTTCACACTCAAACGGCTGGATCAATTTCGATGAAATTTTGTAAGTTGGTAGATGAAGCGCTGGATACATATATAGGATACTTTACATTTTTATCAGCTATGACCACGCGGGAGTAGTCGTGGGGCGCAGCTAGTATAAAATGAAGTATAATATCAAATTATGATAACAAATGATCGTCAATGACATAATGTACCTACTAAAATATATACGAGTAGGTACATCACATAATAAATAAATGTAAATGATTCCCTCAAATTATACAGTGAAATTACACTACGCAACTTAAAACGGATTAATACAATTAAAATACTTGCACTTCAAGTTTTTATTTGATAGAATTTTCAAGTGTTAAAATTAACTACCTACATCTTAATTGAATTCACTGAATTGCTGCAGAACAATTTCATATTTTTATGTGCCTATTGGATGAATTACTGACACTAAAACTACTTGGTTTAAATAATTTGTTGATTCAGGCGTTACTTTGCGGAAATCCATTATCGAAAACGATATTAGAAGAAATATTAAGGCTACGTTCCGGTAAGCGCTGAAATCACTCGCGGATTTCGATATGTCATCGATGACGTCACCGAAAACGCTCACGCCGCGACCACAACGCTCACGTTTCGAAGGTGGGTTAACGTGGGCTTTGCGAGCTGTCACTGTGAACCAAAGGGACGGCAAACCGGGGCGCGACAGTTGTGAGCGTTGACGGCGCTTATCGTAACGTACCCTTCACTAAATATCGTCACCTCACAAAATAATTCTGCTAATACCGTTTTTTTATTTGGTTTATAACTATTACAACTAGATTGAATAAAACACCTGTAAAACCTACAATTTATTTACCTCAGGGTGATTTGCAACTTGTTTGAATAATGAGATTAGTAATATAATTTGGTTAAAGATAGTAAAGTTATATAATCAATTAGAATATAATAAATGGTGGTATATAATAATATAAGGACTATATAAACTGAATTTATATAGTATTTTTATCACCGGACGAGCAGAGACACCTCAAGGCGTCTTACATTGTGCGAACTGCCAAACTGTGGAACTTACTGCCGATGTCTCTGTTTCCTGATAAATATAATCTACGAGTCTTTAAGTCGAGAGTGAATCGGTATCTTCTAGGTAAGCGCGCTCCATCGTAGATCACAACTACGCTTAACATCAGGCGAGTTGTGGTCAAGCGCTAACCTATTGTACATAAAAAAAAAAAAAAAAAAAAAAAATTTCAGCTAATTTATACATGCGTGATAGTAGCGTGAACTCAGCTGATTATCGTGTGCGAGATAATGGTGATTTCATAATGTTTTTAAGTTTATCGTAAGTCACGCAAACATTATCGTACGGCTTATACCGGTAAAATATATCAAATTAATACGATACTGGCTACGTGCTGATCTGTAAAAACCATTTCATACCACCTGCTCGAAAATGTTTTATTACATGTCACCACAGACCATATATCCACTTGACTGCTTATACGGCTTCCCCTCAGCTGCCAAGACTATGACAATAAAAGGCTAACATATCGCACCAACACGTCAGTACCAGTTTGACTTCGCGTGGAGAACAAGCGGATGAAAAATAATTAAAACAAATCAAATTATGCCTTATTGTTCAGTAAAGTGGTACGGAAAAAACAGGCAGACATCCAGGTATGCAAAGGATGGAATTACATTTCACAGATAATTTTAGTTTATTAATTATTGGAAGAAAACAAAATACACAAATGAAGTAATTAAACAGCGACAGAAAAATAAAAAAAATATGGGAACGCGTTGCCGCGTTGATGTCTTTTGCCATCCCGTACTGTTCTTTGCAGTTGTAGATAACGCCGTCTCTTTTACCCACTGGCACGTGTAAATTATTGCGATACTCCCATATTAACGGGCAACTTATCGATTGTATATATCGACTGTGAGGAAAATAATTCTTCTATACAATACATTTATTATTTTAAGAGTGCATAAAATACAAATAAATATTCGGTGTTTTATTTATATTTAGATGTACTTTCACGTTATCATCAATTATGTAGTAACATTTATATAATATCTTATCTAATAATAATGTAAATATACACGCGAAATAACCCGAGTGTAATGTGAAATATAATTAATAATGGTCTTAAAATATAATATACTTCATTTTTTTTTATATAATCACTATACCTAACACCTACTCTGTGTATGCCTCTGTAAGTGGCTATTTAGTTTGACTAATTGGATGATTCTACTACTTCTTCTCTGATCAGTTGGCATCTTCTTTATATGATTTAGACATACACATAGTTTTTTTTAACAATAACATGGAACCGGCTTCTAAAAGTAAAAAGTGTGAGTCAGTCAAAAATATACATAATTTGTAGGTGTCGTCCATACATTGACAAATTTTACGGTCGTACAAATGCAGTATTGTATAGAATGAGGTGTTGTATCCTTGTATCCTAATGACTGGTATAATATACAGTGCCCAAGTATATAAATATAATATACTTAAATGTTTGTTTACAATAATTATTTAATCACATTTTGTGTAAAGGCTTTGGATAATTTGTACAATTAAAAGTATTTTAAAATTATAACGATGTTGTTTTACTATGGTGAAAAATATATAATTATTTTATGGTGGTATTAAGTACTTACATACTGAATACATTATTTAATCACATATTGTGTAAAGGCTTTAGATACTTTGTACAATTACAACTTTTTTAAAATTATAACGATGTTGTTTTACTATGGTGAACAATATATAATTATTTTATAGTGGTAAGTAATTAAGTACTTACATACTGAATAATTAATAAGAATACAATAAACAGACAGTGATAACTATTTTTACAATAACGCTAAAAATGCTCACAAGGGCGTTCGAATTGGGAATCTGTGGATGAAAATGTCGTTTATGACTCTTTTTGTTCAGTTATAAGTTTTTAAACTATCATGGTCACAAACATAAGAGGTATTCAAATTATCAACGGGATAATTACCATGTACATTTTCTATGAGTTTCCGATATTTCGGCACTGTTGCAAGCGCCATGATTACGGATGAACTGAGGAATTGCGGGTGGGTGAATGTTTACGAGCAGACGAAACGGTCTACCCTCTTCCGTACTCGTTTTTCATCAACAGCAACGTCTATCGTCTACAGTCCATTGCGGGACCAATCCCATGCGGGATTTCTTTGGACACGTTTCCAGGCGAGACATCGACTTCATAGAGCGCCTCCTAGGCGCCCAAGGTAGAGTGGAAGGCACCAGACCGCGCGGTAATTCGTAATAATACATTATTACACGTTGCTCCAAAACAAAATTGTCACCACTATGTCGCATCCCTCATTAATAGTACCGAACTGTAGGTACCTACATCATTAATTATTTCGAATGAATACCGCTTGCATATAATATTCGCCGTCAAAGTCAAGTCAAAGTCAAAATCATTTATTCAATTTAGGCATCAAAGACGCACTTATGAACGTCAACTTTTCATTATAATGTACTTTAAAGACTCTACCGCCGCGTTCCAAAATATATAGAGACCACCGAGAAGAAGCGGCAAGAAACTCGGGGCCATTCTTTTTATATAGATGTTTACAATGTTTCTACTTAGGTACCTACTACAAATATTACATTCTATGTTTGGCAGAGAGACAGCTTGCCAGAAGTGGAGTATTCCAAGCATCTTTATCTTCTATATAATGTCGAACTTTTAAGTAGTAAGTTAGTAAGTAGTTTATTAGTAAGTAAGTAAGTTTTATTTATTAAAACGTTTTTACAGTCAACTTGAATTTGCCCTCTGTGAGCTCAGTTTTGTGCTTTTATTGTAAAAACGCACACAATTTCCTAGGAATGACTTATTAGTCTTCGCAAGTCTAAAACTAGGTACAGCTATCCTATTTGTATTTCTGGTATTAAAAGTGTGGTGATCACTATTTAACTTATATTTATGTAAATTTTTACGAACATAGGTAAATTATATTTTCAAATACATATAAGGAAGGCATTAAATATATTGATTTCTTTAAATAAATCTCTCAAAGATTCACGGGGACCCATTTCGTATATAGCTCTAATAGCACGTTTCTGAAGGATAAATATGATCTCTATATCAGCCGCTGAACCCCATAGCAATATCCCATTTGACATTACGCTGTGGAAATATGCAAAATACACTAACCGCGCCGTAGAACACAACACACGTACACCGAAGTGACGTACTTATAGCTTACTATTGAGTTTCAGTCGGTCTGTGGAAGGTTCCGGAGGCCCAATTCCTCCGCCTACCATCAGCGTGAGCCGCTTGCTCGTCTGCCAACATATCCCATAAAAAGAGACTACTGTTGTGTTAATAGTAAATATCCATGTACTAGTTGACCCGCCAGTGGCTTTGCTCGCTTGGTGTTGGTGTAGTGGTGATAGAGTTACTCTTTAAATTAAAATAACTTTTTTATGTATAAACCGATTGACATGAAACAAACAGTAAATGTTAATGTAGTACTTACTACAATATATTAGTGAAAACCACATCTAAATTGGATAAGCCGTTTCTGAAATTAGCGGGCACAAACGCACAGACAAACAGATAAAAACCCCTCGATGCACGAGTCAGACTCGTTTTTTGATAAGATTCCGGCATAGATTAGCCTCAATGAATGTTTGTTATCTGTATTTCCACGATCATTCTGATATAAATAATAGGCCAAATAAAACCATATATTTTTATACATTTATCGTTTAACGGATAATCTCGATATTATCAACTGTTATCAAATACCGTAACATATTTCTGCATAAATATCGACATAACAAAGAAAATATTGACAAAAAAAAATGTTTACCAAAAAATGGAACCGACTTGCTTACGGGATCGATTGTCAATGATGATATCATCAAGATAAATAAACAATTTTAAGTTTTTGGAGTCTAACTCAAAAACTGCTTGATAGAATTTAATGAAATTTAAATGTGGTCCCATTTAAATTTCATTCCTCGGAAGTATACTCTGCCAAATAAAGATTTTTGATGTCGGTTATAATCAAAGACATAATACCGTATTTTAACAGTTGTCTCTTAGTCCAGTCAAATTAGGATAAAGTATGGAAATAATTCTGAAAGTTGTAGATTGTGCTGGAATCATTAGAAAACACAGCTAGAAGCATCTTCCTAGTTTGCACCGTTTCTAGCCCCTACGGAACCATTTTAAATATTAGGTATGAACTTTAACGGTCTGTTAATCAGAAAAATTGAAAGAAGTTGGAATAGTTTATTGATTTTATGAATAAAGGCTTCTCTTATGTATTTAAAGGTATATATAAAGGTTTTTTTGATTTGGGGCTCTAGGAAAATTCTGAATAACAGTACCTACAAACTTACTATTAGGTATCTATAAGCATCATAAACGTTCAGTTTGCACCAATGTGCAAGCTACGGATCATATCTCATCTACTACCGTCTTTTAAAAACAGAAGGATTTTCACAAGTCGACATGTATTTTTTTTAATGTATAATCACGCATAACTTTTTACAGTGTAGTCCGATTTTAAATTTTGTTTGTTGTAGAGTACACGGTTTTTGAGTACTACTAACTATACTAACTGAAAATGGTTTCGCGTACCTCGATGATATCGTAATTGATATCATCGAGATACGCGAATACTTTTCAGTTATTAGAATGTAACTTAAAAACCGATTGATACAATTTTATATTATATATATATATATATATATATATATTTTTATACTGCAAAAAAGGGCTATGTACGAGCGATCTACAGTTTAGCTCCCAGAGTTTCCCTTAGACAGAAGTTTAAAGACATAAACATTCTAACTGTTGTCTCTCAGTTTATCTATGAAAATCTAATGTATGTAAAGAAAAACATTAGCAGTTTTGATAAAAGGAGTGATGCTCATTCCATCAACACGCGAAATAAGCACAAGCTATCCGTACATGTAACGCGTCTCCACAGAATAAGTCATTCTTTTATGGGACAATGTATACGATTCTATAATAAAGTTTCCAATGTTATCCGAGATTTGCCAATTAATAAGTTTAAAATTACTATTAAAACTAAACTCTGTCAAAAAGGTTATTACAAAATTTCGGATTACTTGGAGGATAAAACAGCTTGGGACTGATCACTCCAGGATCTATCTACTCGTGTACTAAGATGTCAAAGTGTAGCGTGTCTTGCCCTACTGATACCATTATTATGTTCTCTTTTGTAAGGCAACACACTGGAGCTAATATCTGTAGTACCTAAGTAAAAATATTGTAAAAACATCTATATAAAAAGAATGGCCACGAGTTTCTTGCCGCTTCTTCTCGGTAGGCTCTATATATTTTGGAACGCGGCGGTAGTCTTTAAAGTACATTATAATGAAAATTTGACGTTCATAAGTGCGTCTTTGATGCCTAAATTGAATAAATGATTTTGACTTTGACTTGATTTTGACTTTATAAATGTATATGGCACTACCTCAGACGAAGAAAGAATTATTTAACTCGGACAACTCCGCAAAACGCTTTGCGCGAATATACATAGAAAATATACACCTCGACCTGAAAAAAACACTCCTGTTTTTGGAAGTTGGTTAAAAATATTTAGTAAGAAGGTAGATTATTATACTTTAAGTATATTATAAAAATATGGCGATCATCACTCTTTCCTGAATGAAGTTATGAAATTTATAAGTTTTTACTCGATATAACCCTCTTCCTAAGGTTTACTTTCGTTAGGATTGAGTTTGACATGATTCTTATAGCATATTAAACACATTCAGCACATTCGCGAATTACTTCCACTCTTTTGCAATCTTCTCTTAACTAAGATACAGGCCTAGTGCTTAGTTTGCGGTCCGCCGGTAATATATTTAGTTTGTACATACAGTAAATACTATTTACTACTCGTTATTTAAGTTACAATGTTTAGTATTTACATAACTTTTTTGGCAATAAAACATCTTGTATCTTGTAATTTGACTGGACTATCCCTGTAATAATAAAACCAGGTAAAACCAACAATAAATCTTTTAACCCACCATAACATCACACCGTGTGTAAGTAACGTCGACGTGTAGCAGTATGCTTACTCTTCCAAGAATTATTTATAAACACAAAAGGCGAAAGTGAAGAGTGGTGTGGATTAAAAAGTTGACTTGCGAGCACATAACTATTAACACTACCTACCATGTTAGTGAGCGTAGCTCAATTGCGAAAGCTGCTTATAAATTACACAAAGTAAGCGAAAATTGTGTTTTATAAGTAAAAAAAGCTTTTAGCTATCAAATAGGAATAGTGTAGTAAATTATTTGCAAACAACTATAGTTTCATATTTTTATGGTAACAAAACATGATGAACCAAAACTTGAGCCTAGCACGAATAACTGCGTAAGTGTAACGTAACGTGTCGTTCACGGGAAACAGTACAAACTGTAATTTATTTAAAGCAACTGCGACACAGATGACTCATAGTTTTTACGCAGAAGCGTGACACATTGACGGTTACAATACGAATACTTTGTTTGTGCTACGGCACAACACTGTTTAACGATTATTTATAATGTAGTATTTTTACTGATCTATTGATATATATGATATATGAGATTGCTTATTCCAGGGTTTCGCCATATAGCCATCATATTTTCTACCGACTTCCAAAAAAGAGGAGGTACTCAATACGACTGTATTGTTTTTTATACTTTTTTTATGTTTGTTACCTCATAACTTTCGACTAGGTAAACCGATTCTCATAATTCTTATAATTATTCTATTATTATATTATAATATTATATAATATTTATTATATAATATTATAATATATTATTAAATTTTTCAAATTGTACTTGTTAAAATTGCATTAGTAAGCGTTTTCCATAAAATGTAACTTATGAATTTAATAAACAACCTTTTTGGTCCTTCACTTCGTATCCGAGTCTTGTTGTGTGTGAGAGGAAGCGAGTTCTTGTTTGTAATGCCCTCACAGCCGCACTCAATGATTACTAAAACTATCAGTAAGTAAATACTTCAATAGTTGCCTCTGTACTTAGTGATAGTTTAAGAACGCCTCTGAGTGCGGTTGTTATTGTTATACGAGTTATCAGATAATTGAGCCCTAGACAGACAACTGCCATTCGATTACGCAGATACCTACATATTGTTTTAATCGTTATACATAGATAAGTCAGGCATGTGCTCAATACCTACTTTTGTTTCCCGAAAGGCGATGAAGCAGCGTACTTTACTACGAAAGTTTGATTCGGTGATAGTAAATATTATTAACTAATAAATAATAAATATTATTATAAATATTATTCATAAATATATATTAAATATTATTAACAGATATTAGAATATTATTAACAGAATTTAATACAGTTGCTCAAAAAGTAGCGTATTGCAGGGACGTATATATAGCGTTCGGGATGTGGGCTATTACATACTGGTGTTTTTTTTTTACATTTCCCGAACTCGTGCGTTCTCTTTCCCAACTGTCAAAATAATGTCTATTAAAAGAACAACCAACCATGAAGTTTTTACTAAAAAAAATCATAGAAGTTTTTATGTTTCATGCAAATACGTATATTTCTAAAAAGAAGCTACTAATTTGTTTCAATATCAGATTTAATGATTTGATTGAATGAGTTAGGTTAGGTTTTATTTCATTTCATCTCATTAAATTTCATTTTCATTTCATGTCAATAAAAAAATCTACTGTAGACTTGGCAGTATGGGCATAGTTCCCTTTGCATACCAGAATGGGTGAAGAAGAAAAAAAATTCTGCCTATATTCTACGGTTGGCGCCATTATCCAGAAATTTTATTTGCGAGTTTATTTTATTAAATTTTTTCATTTTTTCGCAACTGTTTTAAAAATAGTCATTCAGTACACGTGCGGAACCGTCATTGCAACTTGTTCCGACTGTCAACCCTCGCCTTCGGCTGCGCCTCGGCTCGGGTAGTCATTTGTCGGAACTCTTTGCAATGAGAGCCTTTACCCACTTGTAATGAAATATACTATTGTACGGTATTACTTACGCGATAGTACAGCCTAGTATCTGTACCAGTATCGTGATCTTCCGGTCTACTGTGGTTTCTTCAGTCTACTACCATTTTGAGCAACTTATTAGTTATATAAAATTGAGACATAAACGAAATTTGTAAAAAAATACTAGGTATTTGCTTTAATTTTTAGCTATTTATTTCTTTGCGAAGATTGATATTTATCAGCAACAGAATCCATTAGTTCAATAATTGTATGTCTTTTTTTCGAATCATTCATCAACGACAACACGATTTCCGTCAAAGTAAAAGATTTAAAAAAACTAATTATGCACCTCCTTTCACCGATTTTTTTCTAACTCTCATGGTTCCGGACTTGGCTCACGTATGTAAGTATATTCCTGAATAAAAGTTTTCACTTAGAAAAAGTAGTATCTAGTTATCCTCACAAGAACAAATGACACAGGCAATGTAAGTTCCACCAGCAGGGATATTATGTATCTCAGTTGCTAACAAAATATTTCGATAAAAAAAAATATGGCTCTATACCACTTTTGTCAGCTCCAGTCATCAACTTACTACCATTTTTGCTAAAGTACTGGAGTTTTCAAAACTGACTTAGAGTCGCCATTTTTTAAGATTTTAATCAACATTTGATGCAACGATCTTAATTATCGTTGTTCAATTGCAACTAAGATACATAATAGCCCTGCAGTGTCTGATTGTTTATGGATACATAATAGGAAAAAGTCTTACCCCTCCGTCGATGACGTCGTAGTATCTGGAAAGGAGCTGAATGATGGTAGACTTCCCGCAGCCAGAGTGGCCGACCAGCGCTGCGGACTGCCCTCGCTTCACTGTCAAGCTGACCCCTTTTAGCACCTGGCAACAATACAAAAGTTTTAATCTTAAGTGTTTACCATTTCAGGAGGACGGTTTCTAGAGCAAAAGATAGTCGCTGTTGGTACCACTGAAGTTCAAGATATTTTGCCTCAAAGCAGTAATATGCACGTACTTTGAAATTAATCAACTCTTAACAGATTAAATGCGATTTATTTCTTATTCTGTTCAAGTTAAAATCCAAATTAGTATAACCCTTTCGAATGACAGCGCTAAAATTTGACATTTATTTTCTATTGTGGGTATTATTTTATACAGATTAGTCGTCACATAACTTGGTGCTCGCTAAACTAACGTAAAAATACCCTATTTTTAGAAATATCATGCTAAGTGTTACATGAATTTGGATTTTAGTGTTAACAGGATAAGGACTAGCATAATTGAATTTTATTTCGCTAGTTTCGTTTTTTGAACAAGTGAATCGACCAATGTCAACGTATAAAAATCGCGAAACCCTAAACGCGGAAATACACGAACTGCTCGAGCATTTAGCCAGTGATCAACATATACGGACCGCTCTTGCAGTCATGCTTAACAGCTTGAAGGTGCCATTGATAACTGCTGAAGCAGTTGGTATTAACTGCTCAACAAGTCACAATTTCAATTCAGGGGCGGGAAGCACGCGCTACGACGAATGAAGAGCGCGGGCGGAGTTAACTGCGCGAGAGCAGTCGACGCTCGAGCAGTCAGTCTAAGCTTATTGCCTAGCCACTAATTGACCGCCAACCGCCCGAAGCATTTGCAACTGCTCGAGCGGTTTCGTGTATGTGTGTACGTAGAAGTCTGTAGTTCACTGTACAGTCCCATATTGAAGCAGTCCATGCAGACAGCTTCAAGCTGCTGTTCTAGTTATTGCACAGCTTCTAGTTATTATTTAAATGAAAAATAAAATCCTTAACTTATTGAATAATAATGAAAGAGAATGACTTTGAAGTTCAGCTAGAGTACAAATAAGATTGCGATCGAATTCCTTACCTACGTCGAAAATAATAATTATGTTGTAATCGAGGTGAGTCTGACTCACCGAAACCTACCTCTATTACAGACTATAGCGTACCTACAAATTTACTGACTTCATTAGAATTTAGTGTAAATATGTTTGTGTGACATAGATTACTAATTAAAAGGAAGTCCCTATCTTTAGGGTTTTTAATTAGCTGCTAATAAACGGTACAAAAATACAAAAGTCAAATAAACAAAATACATTTAAGTGTTACACTTTGTGTTATGATCTACGAAGAAATAATAGTATTTCTTCGTAGGTTATGATACAAGAAAGTGTTACATTATGTAGTGATATTTTTCATTGAAGCCGCGACCCGAATAAAAATGAAAAAATCATTTTGTATTTTTAGTACCTACCTACCGCAAGCGTTAGCAAAATGTTTTCTTCTTAAATATCAGCGTCATATACTTATAATAGGAGCTCCTTGAAATTGTACATTTAATTTCAAACGAAAAAATAAGCTTTTGATCTTCTTTTTGGTCCGCACTCGCAAAGTTATAATCACATTAGTCATAATTTAAAGAGAAAGAGAATGTGCTAAAGTTTAAGTGATAGAATAAAAATCTATGAATACATTAAAACTGATCTCTATTTACTTTAGTCATCGCATCATGCGTGAACGGATAGAACAGTTTCACTAATTATTTTTAGTGTTGGTTAATCTGAATCTGATGGTGTTAATTATTGTCAGGAGAAGTCTTATAAAAGAGAAATCAACGAAAGATTGTAGGTTATGGCGAGGCCAAACGCTGAGCCTACGAATGAACATTAATGAAGAATTAAAATATTTTAAAAACTGAGGAGAACCTTTCCTTTCACATAGCTTTTTACAATAATTTGTTTAAATAGTTTTCGTACATTTATGATATGTCTTTAAAAACCAGATATGTTACATCTGCAATTAGAACTATGTCACAAACTTACTTGGCCATATGTGGCAAGTTGTTATTATATGCTTTCAAAATAAATAAATATAACCTTTGTGTAGCTCCCATTCTAATTAAGGTGCTGCTCAAAGAAATCCGTAAAATACTATGTTTTTGCAGCACAGTGTAGATATACTAGTTACTGATACAGACTTGAAAAAATACGAGTTTAAAAATAAGACTTATATAATAATATTACACCATATCTATCTGGCAACGCAAAAAAATCGCGAATAAAACGACAGAAAAAAATCTTTCATATAGCATTTTTCAATATTTTGAGCGACACTTATGACAATGAGTGATTGTGTCTTCTTTTATTAAACAAAATAAAACTGCTAATTGTTATCGTGTTTACAGAGGCACGCTTGTTCCTGTCACGGCCAGTGCTTCACTCCCTCAAATACCTAAAAGTTTGCTCTGAGAGCGCCTTAAAGGCTCTGAAGATGTTATCCCAAACTTTTCGCTCTTAGAATAGAAACACCCACGACACGTTTTACTTACTGGAACGTCTGGTCTCGATGGATAGTGGAACCGAACATTCTTCAACTCAATGTTTCCTTCGATAGATGCAGGCACGGTGCCTTCGTTTAACAGTGGGTTGATAGTTGGAACGTTGTCAATGAGGTTGAAGATTTGAGCACCCGCTCCTTTGGCACTACCAAAAACTTCCATCAGCGTTGACGATATACCGAAATTGGCGGATCCTGTCATCACTCCGAAGAATACCTGTGAAATTACTGATGATGTTAATTCAATACTTTTACATCTCTCATATTCGGTAAGTAGGTCCTTATTACCCCCAAATGGGGCTTGTAAGTGACCAATTAGCGCTCTAGGGTAATAATGTAGCTAGAAAAGGCCTAGAGCGGTAAGTTATTAAAAAAAACACAAATGGCGCTTGTAGGTGACCAATTAGCGCTCTAGGGTAATAATGTAGCTAGAAAAACCCTAGGGCGGTAACTAATTAAAAAAAAACACTTCACTCTTTCAAAAAGTTCGCGTTCATCATAATGGCAATAGACATCATGCATTCAGGCCAATGACAAAGGAAGTCACTTCGCTATTCAGCCTTGTCTTCGTATGAGTATAATTATATTTTTATAATCATTAAATTTTATTTTTGTAATGCCAGTTTTTTTTTCTACTTACCGCATAATCGAGATGTAAAGCAGAGTAGTTAGCTCGGGTGTAAGCATGCCTTTACAGCCATTGGCTACTAATCTACTATTTGAGAAAACAGCTGCTAGAAAGTCCATGTGCTTTTTATTATGTGTATTTTTGTGGGACGAGTCACCAACCTTCATGGAAAAGTACACTTTAACGAATCCTTAAAAGTACCTGCAGTACGTGGTCTAATTGTTATGGGCATATACGGCGCTTAACATCAAGTTGAAGATTTGCCCTCTCGTTATTTGATAATATAAATTAGGTATGGTTTAATTATTTTAAGAGAGATATAACAAAAGTAAACTAAGTACATATTTGTAACAAATGAAACAAGTTTGACTTACAGCTATCATCGTGGAGACGTCGTAATTTTCTGGTTCGTCAACCATAAGCCTGTATCCGAACCAAAACGATAGGGCGTATGCACAGAATATGCAAAAGAACAGTAGACCCATTGCCAATCCGTTAAAAAGACCTGAAAAATAAACAGTCCATGCAAATACTCACAGATTGCGACGATAGACCGGCGCTTAAAGATCTTCTCAAATCTTATTTTTATATTATGTGGTTTAAGAAATGTATTTTTGAATCTCAAAATTAATGGAATTCTCTTCAAAATACTTTCACTGAGATATTTGAACTAGATGAGAAGGGTAAACAATTTAAACATGTGCAAATATAATTACAGTGCACGTAAAATAATAAGAATATGATAAGTGGGTAGGTTTAGGTACCTGATACAAATATCAATAATATATTCAAATATTTCAACATCAAACTATTTTTATAAAGACTATTCATTCCATATCAAGCGAAGTTTGTAATTATGCTACGAGGGTCATTTGAAAAGTTCTTAGCCTAACATACTTAATGAAACCACACGATTTTGAGTTTATTTTTATTTTTCAACATACTCTCCTCCGAGCTCAAAACACTTTTTCCATCGACCCGGTAAGGTTTCGATACCCGTTTTAAAAAAATCTTCGTCTAACTCCTCAAAATAAGCGTCCACGGCGGCTATGACCTCTTCATTTGTAAAAAAATGTTTACCACCTTAAATTTTTTTCAGCTTTGGGAACAGATAAAAGTCGGACGGTGCTAAATCCGGTGAATATGGAGAATGAGGTAACAATTCGAAGCCACATTGATGGATTTCTGCCATGGATTGCACAGTGGTGTGAACGCGCGCATTGTCCTGATGAAACAAGACTTTTCTTCTCAATAAACCTGGACGTTTTTCTTTGATTTATTCTCTCAAACGACGCAACAGGTTGCAATAGTAATCGGAGTTTATTGTTTCACCCTTTTTTAAATAATCCACGAGAATTATACCCTTTGTTCTTTTGTCTCAGATGTATTGTGGTGAACCCAGGTTTCATCCATGGTTATAAGTCTTTCAACAAATTCTATTGGGTCAGCTTCATATAACTCTAAACAGTCGCGAGAAGTTGTGAGTCGGTTGTGTTTTTGTTCCACTGAAAGTAGTGGCGGTACCCACTGCGCAGACACCTTAGAGGATCCAAGTTCAGTAGTAATTATATGATGTGTTCTCGCTCAGATGAGGTGCCTACAGTCTTAGCTATCTCCTCGACAGTCAGTCATCTATCAGGTAAAATTAAATCACAGATTTTTTCTTTGTTTTGATCAGTGGAAGCAGTCGAAGGCCGGCCACTACGGGGCTCATCTTGAATGGTCTCACAACCACGTTTACACTCTGCCATCCAGTTTTTAACAGCTGCATACGAAGGAGCGGACTCACTCAAAGTAGCAGACATGTCTTCATGTATAGCTTTTGGAGTTAAAATCTTTCAAATTCAGATATTTTATCACTGCACGATGTTCACTTTTATCCATTTTCAAAAATAGCTCTGACTTAACTTACGGTATCACGTGTAAACGAACAATGAGTTACTGTGAATAAACTAAACTGTGCATCCTTGTTGCTAAATAATGTAACTACAAAATGAGCGTAGTTATAAAAAAAAACAATGACTTTAACCATGTTAGGCTAAGAACTTTTCAAATCTCGTACTTAACACAATTTTACGATATAAATAAAAATGTGTTTTTGCATAAGTAGTTAAAAGCCAAAATTACGCCATTAGTTTGTGTTGAAAATTTTAAATCAGACATTCATCATTTCTTACCTTTCTTAATATTGATGTTTCTTGAGTCTTTCAAATGCACTTGGTATCTCTCAATTTCTTTGTGTTGTCCACTAAAAGCGTATACGGTTCGCACTGCTGACAGCACTTCTTCTGCAATAGCACCAGCTTTCCCTGAAGCTATGGCTTCTTTTTTAGATAGATTTGCGGCCACCTTGAAGGACAAAACAAATTTAAACCCTATACCTATAACCTTACAATTTTATTTACTGGTTTGTCGGTCCAGTAGGTAATTAAGCTTTACTGAATGTAAAAATGGATAATGGATAATGGTTATCTACTAGAGAAATTATATGTGTAAAAATTCAATTGTGCAGTGCCACCATCCTGATACTATCTCGTCTACGAATTTCTACTCGATAGCACATGCACTTAGGCACAAAAAAACAATTGACAAAAAGTCAGCGTGATTTCATGTTTTTATTATATGACTAGCAACTGCCCGCGACTTCGTTCGCGTAATAGACCATCATAACCGGAAGGTTATGATGGTCTATTATCTATTATAAGAAAAATCAAGAGGAGATGGAAATCTCCTCTTGATTTTTCTTTCATAAGAACCTTCTCCTGACAATAATTAACACAACAAAAAAAGAATTATCGAAATTGGTCCGTTCGTTCACGCATGATGCGATGACTTAAGGAAATAGTTTAATTTATATATAAATAATAAATAAATAAATAAAAATATTTATTTTGGATAAAATCCATAGTGTGTTAGTAGTCTGTTTACGTTAATTATATGTTAGTATGTTATATTAAGTACAACTTGTTATGTTACAACGAGCTATGGAGAGGACTATGCTCGGGGTTTCTCTACGTGATCGAATCAGAAATGAGGAGATCCGTAGAAGAACGAAAGTCACCGACATAGCTCAGAATATTAGCCAGTTGAAGTGGCAGTGGGCAGGGCACATAGCACGCAGAACAGAGGGCCGATGGGGCCGAAAGGTTCTGGAGTGGAGACCACGGACCGGCAAGCGCAGCGTAGGTCGTCCACCGACACTATGGACAGACGACCTGATGAAGGTCGCAGGACGACGTTGGATGCAGGTTGCTTCCAACCGGTCCTTTTGGAAAATCATGGGGGAGGCGTATGTTCAGCAGTAGACGTCCTACAGCTGAGATGATGTTGTATTACACACGAAAGTTACTTAGTCCTGCCTGTGACTATGTCTATCCAGTATTTTTGGATAGGACACTCGTAGCGAGATGCAATCATTTTTAGAACACTGTTGGAGCTTCCCCGTAGACGGTGCAGCATTGAGGCGACCTTTTTCGCATAATAGCATGGAAGCCATCCACGCCCGCTTCCACGAACATTCCAGAAGCACTGCAACGCCACGGCAGTCCCAACAATGCTCTAAAAGCGTTATTATACTGCACCTTAAGGGCGTTGTAGGCTCGCTGGGTATACTGAACCCACAGGCTGCCCGAGTAAAATGATTGGCAGTAAGCTTTAAAAAGAGTTAATTTTACATCTATAGTGCTTTGAGCGAACCTGCGAGCCAGCATTTTGCTTCATACCGCTAACGCCCTTCTCTCTCTTTCTATATCTAGATCATCTTTAAGATCTTCCGTTAACATGTGTCCAAGATACTTGAAGCTGTTTACAATGTTTAAAGCAGTGCCCTCAAGTACAACTGGAGGCACATTTGTAGGTTTAAGTTTATCTGCCTTGAAAATAAGTAATTTGCTTTAGGCCTGCGAAACGCTCACACCTGTTAACGAGCGTTCTCAGTGCGTTAATTGAGGGAGCCAAAAGCACCATGTCATCAGCGTAACTAAAGTTGTTGACACAGGTTCCGTCTATATAGCATCCGACATGAATGCTGCTGAGTCCCTCAATTAACTCATTCACATATAAATTGAACAAGCTTGGAGAAGTTAAGCCACCTTGACGTACACCACATTCTAACTTATATTCATCAGACAAGCCCCCCCCCCCCACCTCACTTGATTAACTTGGTTTTTGTACCAGTACCTTAGTAAGGAGATACCTTCTACTGGCATGCCTGTCTCACTCAGCTTTTTCCAGAGTATGTCATACACCACCAAGTCAAAAGCTTTTGACATATCGAGGAAGCAGGCGTACACAGGCGTCTTCCTCTGGGTGTAATACCTGACAGTATGCTTAAGGCTCAAGATTGCACTCTCGGTGGTCAGCCCCGCCCCAAATCCTGTCTACTGTGTGTCATTAAGACGCAAATGACCACCGAGAATGCGATTAAGCACACTGTCAAGTATTTTAGCAGATGTTGTGGCGAGTGAAATGGCCGATAATTACATTTATCCGATAAATCTCCAGTTAGTGGTACAAAAATCTATATACATATTATATAGATTTTTGTACCACTAACGCCTGCAAATCCCATCCGAGGATATGTTATTTGTTTCTCTAAAATATTACAAATTAATAATTTTTATCAATCAGTCCTAATTCTTATAAGGTTTCACTCACACAAAAATACACTCTGCATATTATGCACCTTAAAGACATGACATGACACAAAAGATTCCTTATCGAACTTTCACCTTTATAATATTGCTAGCTGCGGATATACCTGCGTGGTGATGGATGATGACGATGATAAGTATACCATGTGTTAATCCAGTGCTCAGTATCTCAATACCAACGAGTATAGCGGGATAGTCTTTTGAAAAGTGCCCCCAAAGCCTGAACTTCGAAACTATGGCCAAACGACGCCTTGTATAGGATGTGTACAATGTCTAAAATTTCAACCCCCCACTACCCCTATCGGCTGCAACACCCAATTGTACCTAAAATTATATCATTTATTTTCTCCAAATCTATGTAACTGACTGATTTCAAAGTTTGCACAAATATTGCTCTGAGCTAAAGTAATAACACGAAAAATCAAGAGCTCTTGTCGCTTCCGCAGGCGTTGGGGGCACTTTTTAAAAGACTATCCTGCTATACCCTTTCATCAAAATTGGTTCGATCGCTTGAGCGCGACGAAATAACAAACATACAAACACACTCACAAACTTTCGCCTTTATAATATAGAGTGTGAAGGTACGGTAGTACAGAACCCTCGGCGCATGAGTTCGACCAGCACTTGGCCGGTTATGTCGAAGTGCTAGAGGTTTTATCATTTGAACAATGACGTGAGTGGAATAAGCTTGATAAGATTAATATAACATGCTTTACATTTTACATGAACATCCATTCATAAACAACCTATCTACCCAGCACTGGAAGTATGCACATCATTTTAGATAGGTCAACTAATTACTGCCCACGACTTCATCCGTATTGAATATAATCATAAACCACGATCCCTCAGGCACTTACGCTTATATCTGAATAAAAAATTGATTTAATCCTGGATATAAACTTTCTGCATTAAAATATTCATGTAAAACATACACAGTCACAAGCTTTCTCAGTTCTAATACTACTAGTATTAGCTCGCGACTTCGTTCGCGTGGATAAGGTTCTAGTGATCCCTCGGGAACTATACCTATTGAATCGGGATAAAGTAGCATATTATGTGTTAATCCTGGGTACAAACTATTTCTACTACGAACTTCATCTTCATCCGTTTAGTCTTTACATCATCAATCGTCGTCATATATACATCGAACCATACATCCATACATCGAAACTTTCGCATTTATATTATTAGTGTGATATTGCCAAGGGACAGGAAATTACCAAGTCAGGTAGAATAGCGTGTCTCCAACAAAGTGATATGCAGAATAATTCCGATAGGTACCACTGTAGTACCAAAGACGATATTATATTAACCCTATGCGTCCCAGAGACGTATATACACGTCAGTTTCATTCATAAATCTTTTGTTTTAATTATCACGGTTCAGGAAGGATTAAATACGATAGGTAACTACTCCATAGTAATTGTCATCATCATCATCATCTCAGCCGTAGGACGTCCACTGCTGAACATAGGCCTCCCCCATGTAATAGTAATTGTGCTTACGTTCAAATGGCACTTCGGCTAGTTAAACTCTGTGTGGATGAAAAAAGCTAAAAAATGTACTTAGAAGTGCATAACAAAATTTTGGGTGGTGATATTTAAAAAATTAGGTTAGTAATGTGCAAGTGCAAAACTGTACGCAAACAATTCGCATCTTTACAGATTATAACTCTGGGTTGGACTACCACTTTTATAGTAGACTAGGATGCATACATGTGATGTGTAAGAAAATCAAATAGAATTATCATTTTATTTTCTTACACATGAAACCATATAAATTAAATTAATAACTAAGACTTAATGTTGTGTGTTAATGAATTGATTCAATTTAGTATTTTGATCTTTTATTGTATTATACATTAACTGTACTGTCTCCTGGTAACTTTCGCACCAGAGCCCCAAGATACAAGCCCTATGCTTAAGTTGGGGTTCACTGATAAACTTTTCTAAATTCGTATGTTTTCTATCTGCATAAGACTGTGTACCTAAATAACTACAACTATGTTAAGTTTAGTTTAGTTTCATACGGTAATTTATATAATTTGTGTACTTTTAATGTTAAATATTAATCTTTTTTGTAATATAAATCAGCTTTAGTGTCTCCTGGTAACTTCGCAACAGAGCCCCAAGATACAAGCCTTGTGCTTAGTTTGGGGCTCACTGATACACTCATTTGAATTAGTACAATGTTAAGTTTCTTACAGTAAGCTGTTCATATTGTGTACTTTATACTCTGGGTAAATAAATGTATCTTTATCTTATCTTATACCATAATGACTCTCTATAATGCCACAAGAGGAAATAATAAAGGTACATACCAAGCCAGCGACTCCGACCAGGGTCAAGGTGACAGGGAAAGATATCAGACACAGCAAGGCAAGTTTCCAGCCCTTAACCAGTGCCATTATGATGGAACTGAGGAATGAGGCTTGATAGAAAATAAATGTGGCCAGTTTCTCGCCTATACCGTCTTCTAGTTTGATAACATCACTGAAATAAATTAAAAAATATAAGAGAAGGCTAATATGAATTAACAACGGCGAGCTTATCAGTTTTAAATTGTATTCTGTATTGGCAAAGTTAATTCGAATTGATTGTACTTATTTGTACGTTGTGGCTCCCGAATTAATATATACATATACTATACGTTCAATTTTGTTGAAAATTTTAAATTTATTGTGCTTTTTAGTAGATACAAGTCCAGAACATCTGACGCCATATCCATACTAATTGATAATCATTATCAATTTAATTATAATTGATGCAACGACACGATGGATTGGTTGTATTAGTTACGTTTATCTATACAGGGGTACTGGTAATCAATTAGCATCCTTTTAAGAGCCTATTCTGTACATCAAAACAAACATCTTTTGCTCTACGACTTTCAAAAATTTGTATTTTTTTTTCTTCCATACAAAACTAAAAAAATCATGTCGACCGGTCTAAACAAAATTAACACTATGTAAAAAGCGCGCGCGCAATGCCGACGAGCCCCGGCTGGCGGCAGGCGGACAACACGAAGATGAATGAAGTGGATGCGATGTAGAGTTATGAAGTGTAAGAGAGAATCACAAAAATTTAAAAACATTTTTTTGGGAAATTTGTTTAGTTTTGGGAAAAGTTCTAGAACAAAAGTTGTTTGTTTTGATGTACAGAATATGCCCTTAACAGGATGCTATTAGTAACTTGGTATATGATGTATGTGTTGACTGACAGTGTTAGTACATAACCACTGTTCTTGGGGTAGTGTGCTTTAACCCATAGTGTCCCCACTTACCTGTTAATTTTAGAAGCAATGTCTGAATTTTTATGTAGGTCGAAGTATCCGAAGTCTTGATTCAGTGCTGCTTTCAAATATTCTTGTCGTATTATAAACACCTGAAAATGTAAATATATTATGATGTTCTCTTTTGTTACTGTATCAGTAAGTATTAGTTAACATTAGATCCTATTGTTTCTATAAAATTTCACTACATATTTACTTTAGGTACTAGTTTTACCAAATAAATGATTAGATTATTTTACTTCTACCGATACAATAGATATAGTACATGATCCATGGTACATTTTTGCAATTGATTACTATAATGCTAATTTTCCGTGAGAAGCTTTATTTTGATGAGACGCCCAACAATATCCTGTACGAAACCACAGATTACTGAATAAGAACGAAACTCTCGATTGTGGTAGCTAACAGAGGTAGCAAGGATACAATATGTTGATTTGATGATTCTCAAATATTTATTACTAACTGGATAATTTTTCGTTAAATTTCATGAGAATTATCTAAATTATTTGAAAAATATTTGTTAAACAAAATCTATGGTTTGATCATAGAGTCCCCTCCCTCCAACATGTATCGATAACGAGGTCATAAAAAATTATTACTAACCAGCTGATTTTTTTTTTACTTAGGTAATTTTAATATAACTTAACAGTCATGTTGTCCTACAAGTTACGTGGTACGTTATCCCGGTCCTACGCTCAAAACTAGTACAGATCCTTGAAGTACAAACTGATTACTGTAATGCAAATTTTCCGTGAGAAGCTTCATTTTGATGAGACGCCCAACAATATCCTGTACGAAACTCTCGATTGTGGTAGCTAACAGAGGTAGCAAGGATACAATATGTCGATTTGATGATTCTCAAATATTTATTACTGTTTATTATTATATTACTGTTTATTTATCATTGTTATTTATACTGTTACTCACGGAAAATTTGCTTGATAGTAATCAAGTGCAAAAATGTACCATGGATCCTTTACTATATCTATTATATCGGTAGAAGTAAAATAATCTAATCATTTATTTGGTACTGGAGTTGCCATTAAGAGGTTGTTAGTATATTTCCAATAACCCTGTATGTGCATTTGTACGTGAAAAGTATTAAATGTACTCACCTGATTATAAGCAGCAATATTCATCAACACAGTCGCAGAGTACGACAGTAAAACGAGCAGAACGCCAATAATACCATTGTACAGTGCGAACCAGAACATGTCTTCCATAAACGCTTCTCCATCAGGGTTTCCTGTTACTAACGATATCCCATAATCCACCATGCTTTGTAACAGAGAAGCTAGGAGTAAAGTGTTAAGAGGGGTGGAGACTGCAGCTATGGCAGAGAAAATGAGAGCTATGGCTATGAAGAACTTGTCCAAACCCGTGGCAAAGCGAAACTGTGGAAAGAAATAATATGATGTGATATTTGAAATTAAATTCGTTTTTATTCATAACTTTACGAACAAAAAAACACC
This sequence comes from Selenia dentaria, assembly GCA_917880725.1. Taxonomy (NCBI): domain Eukaryota; kingdom Metazoa; phylum Arthropoda; class Insecta; order Lepidoptera; family Geometridae; genus Selenia; species Selenia dentaria. Next base: position 21,105,737 of record OU862879.1, read on the forward strand.
TCAAACTAAAAAACTTGTTAGTACCTTGTTTGAATATTTTATATTTCTTTTCATCTAGGTATAGATGGTGGATTTTTAACATAGGTCAGTAAGGGCAGGTTTCTGTAACTTTAACCTACTACCCTTACTGTATCGTCACAAAAATACACCCTGTATATTAGTATTGTAAGGACAACACACTTACCTAAATAGTTTTTTTAATTGCAATTGAATGTACAGCTATAAAGTAACTAATATAAAAAATTACATTTACGCTATAGCAAATATAGAGTCATCGTAACTTCTTCATAGAGCACGTCATGTACCTGCTCTACTGACCGATTAGCAGCAGTAGAGTAACAGTAGGATAGAGTAGCGCCAGTAGGTGGGAGGGATAGTAAGTATTGGGGTATTAATCTGGTCTGGTCTCACGTACTTGTACGTGGTAGCTATTCTACTCTTCCGAATTCAAGTACACTACCAGAATAGTACTAGTAAAAGAGTCCTCCACTGTGCATACGTTTACTCAACTTGTGGCTTACGAGCTCACCAAAGTATGGTTTACACGAGTGGAGTAAACAGTATAGTGAACTAGCCTTTTAATCTACCAGCTCCTAATACTCTCCGAATTTTGGTATTTGGTGTTATCAGTGTTTCCTAGAAGTAACGCCGCAAAAGTTGCTCATCGACGATAAGTTTCATTCTACCGCGGGTTCGGTGTTCTGACTCTACTAATCATATAAATCGGTAGTACCTACGCCGGGGTAGATGGGACAATGTAATGACTAGAGTAACGTGTATTTATTACCTTTATACTCTACATTTTTTAATATGTCATATTTTCCTAAAGACTGCTGTATGTGGTTTTACTAACCTGCCTACACAAGCTTAAGCTTAAGCTTTTAACTTCTTACCGACTTTATTCCAACCAAGAGCTAGACTCATCCATATTATATATAAGAAACAACGTCGGAAACCACGAAATAATTGGAATAATTGGCTTGAATTGACCACATGCAACGTCAACCTATTACGCAAACTCAGTTGATTGGTGGTATTTTTGTTAATAATTAATTATGTTTAAATGAACAAATACAACTTTCTCAGACATTTTGTATACACATTTACACCCTTGACGTATCACTAGTCATGTTCTTATTCTAATCACAGATAATAGGCGTGCTATTTCTCATCTCATTTCTTATTCGGCGTAAGCGATATCCATGCAGGAGGATATGAACCAGCGGTATCTAAAACCGGGAATGTAACATGCTATTTAATTTTGATAAATCAGAGTAAGTACTTACTAATGTGAAAAACGATACGCTAGGAACTTCATCTTGTACGGACTCTGCTTCTGAACTACTGCAATAAAAACATTAAACTGATATAAGGCATAACATCAAAGCTTCTGAAAATGTCTAGTACACCTGTACTTAAAGTTTGGAAACTCTTTAACTTTGTCTTACTCAAAGGTTTAACGTCAGTAACTTAAGGATATTCTTCGAGAAAAGTGACAACACTCAGCTGAAGAATTACAGATCAACTTCACTTTGAGCCAGTTTATAAGCTGTTTTGGAAGGCCATCACGTTCATCTCGAGTTCTGGCTGGTAAAATCGACAGATTTTCTAGCCTCCGGACAATCAGTCCTTTGCCAGCCAGTTAGTTTTTAGTCATACCACATGCACACGCTATGGCAAGTTATAGAGAAGACCGAAGAGTATGTCTGAACACTTTGTTTTAGCGTTTAGAGTATATTTATCGCACTTTGATAGGGTTTTCAACATGCATAACATCCATATACGTCTTCAGGTCCCAAACTAAATGCAGAGCCTTTGCTACGGTAGCCTAATTACTGATATACATACCTATATACATATATCCACCCCACCACACACACACACACACAGGTCAAACATACATGTTCATGCACACAAGTGTTTGACCTGTCCGGGGATCGAACCCAGGATCAGCGGCTCAGAAGGTAAGGGTGCTACTAACTGCGCCAACCGGCCAGTCAAGATAGTACGTAATTACTGTCTTGTCTTCCAAATGTGCTGGTAGATACTGTTTATGAAAGTCTATCGTTAACGTGCTGAGTCGGCAGAAATAGTATATGTAAGTCCAAAGTTAACGTGAGCTGTTTTTATCTCATTCCTAGTTACTGCCCGCGATTTCGTTCACGTAGTAGGCTCGGCCTTCGGCATCGCCATAAGCTCCCATATATTATTGCTTTTTCTTTCATAACAACCTTCTCCTGACAATAAACACACAAAAAAAAATAGTGAGGTCGTTCCATATATATAGGTATAGAGATATTTTTAATGCATAAAGTAAAAAACAAATAGTTTTATCACAAGTCCAACATGGTCGGCTAACACTTGCTGCACTTAATAGGGTTGTTGACCTTTTTAAATATATATTAAATTAATCAGGACACCGAAATACACACCTACCATTTTTAATATACTCAAACTAAAAAAACTATGTTTTTATTTCAAATTTTAAAATTCAACAAATCAAATCATGTTCACATTACAGTGTAATTTATTTATGACTGTGTCAACTACCCTATTTGGGCTTGTATTATTTTTGTAAACATTAATTTGAAAAAAAAAAATCGAACAATGAAACTAGCGCGCGCATGGATTATTTTCCTTTGTTTTACTTATTCGGATTTTAAATGTGTGCTTACTATCTAGTAACACTACGAAGTGTTTACAGTGTTATTCATTCTTGTCAATAAAAAAAAAACAACTCACCTTTCAGAAGTTTTTTTATCCTTTTTGGAGTCTCCATTGGCAATCTCCGTGACATTGTATTTATTCGCTCCACGAAACGATGGGTTCCACTCGTTTTTCCCCTTCATTTTAAAACAAAATTATTACTATAACACAAGTTCACTAGCACTGTAGAATCAAACGCACATTGTAATATATTTGAGTCCATAAAACAGTATAAAAAGCGACTGGTACGCGTGACGGTAATACCTATCTGTTACATGTTATCAATTTATCATACAGATAAACAAGCTAAAGATCGAAATAGTGCAAAATCGATTAGTCCGTTTTGACGTAGATTATAGTAATCGCTGCGGTGTTACTGAAACGTTGAAGTATTTTTAGATACGGAACACGAACGTAAACGTCTGGGTTTGGTTTTTATTCCTGTACGAATGAGTTTTGCGTACGTACTTACCTAGGCTTTTACGTTTATTTGTCTATACTAATATTATAAAGAGGCCAGATAGAGAGATAGAGATATAGAGATATATTTGTTTGTTTGTTTGATTTGAATAAGCTTCGAAACTACTGGACCGATTTGAATTCTTTCACCATTACAATCCTACATTGTCCTTAGGATATATATATATTGATTCATCATCATCATCATCATCATCATCCATCACCACGGGGGTGATACAACGTAGCTCAGCTAGTTATGTCATAAATATTTTCTGATATACCTACTACCTATACATCTATTCTTATCTAGGCAAAATATATGTTTGGCTCCGGTAAGAGGGCTCTGTTAGCTCAGTGGGTAAGCAGCCTGAATTCAAAGTGCGTGGTCCCGGGTTCGACTCCTGGTCGAGGCAAATATTTATGAAATGACAGAAATGTTTGTTATCGGATATTGGATGTTTGTGATCTGTTAATATGTGAGTGCCTCCCTATACTTACAGCGAATCTTAGCATATAGGTATGGATGTGTTAACGTTAAATGTATGTATGTTTATATGGAATACAAGCTGACCCACCGGAAGCTATGCTAGCTTGGTGTATGGGATACGAAACGACAGATTTTTTTTAATACTTTCTTGTTTGTAAAATAAAACGCATCAACTGCCAAAATTTTTAATTTGTAGCCTTAACCTTTTAAGCTCTATTTGTTTTGTCTAACCAACTTAAAAAAGGAGGAGGTTATATGTTTCATTGTATATATTTTTTGTATGCCGATTTCTCTCCCATTTTTGGACCAATTCTCAAAATTATTCTTTGTCTGGTAGAGTATACTTCCGAGATTGTCCCATTTAAATTTCATCAAATCAGGTCAAGCAGGTTTTGAGTTTAGGAATTATCATGGTACCGGCTCCATGAAAAAAATTTTTGATGTATTGGTCAGTCAGACAGGACAAGTAATTCAATGTGATTATTATATTAATAAAACGATGTAACTTCATGCGCGGATGTCGTAATATTGTTTCATTATATTTTGGTGCACCCGGGCATAGAAGTAAACGCGCTGTCATATGAAATATTGTGCAATTTGTAAAAGTTGTATGTGCTGTTGAACAATACTACTTGCAGATAAAGTTATACTTCATTTTACTTTGTCCTTAGTACGTTATAACAAGTAATTAAGTAAATAAAATGATAAAAATACCATGTCAAGCCGATGTCCTACGGTATGGAGTATTTCTTACTACGTAAAATTTACACATGAATATCGAAATACACTGAAATATCATCTAAATATTCAATATTAATTATTGATGTTATGATGAGTAGTATGATAGTATTGTATGATGAGTATGCTAGTGCGGCAAGTTGTTTTTTACAAAAGAGAAGACAAAATCAAATAAAACCTGCCTAGAGAATGATTGAGTATTTCTTCGAGTGTTCCCTTTTATTACTTAGATAATCAAAGATCCTTCCATAATATTAGGTCTATACTTTACCTATGAAATTGGAGATAGTATGAAAATATTAAAAATTAAACATTTTTCTAGTAATTTAATATTTTAGCTATTCAAACTATTCACCCAAATTATCTGTATATTTTGCAATTTCGATGAGAGTTTGTTTATCCATCCCATCCGACAGACTTCTACAGTAAAGGGTACTGTAGAAGTAAAGGGTACTGTAGAAGTAAAGGGTACTGTATAAGTAAAGGGTACTATAGAAGTAAAGGGTACTGTAGAAGTAAAGGGTACTGTAGAAGTAAAGGGTACTGTATAAGTAAAGGGTACTGTAGAAGTAAAGGGTACTGTAGAAGTAAAGGGTACTGTAGAAGTAAGGGTACTGTAGAAGTCTGTCGGATGGGAGGTGATGAAGTCAGCGAAAGCTTATTGTACTGCCTCTCGGGTATTTGAATTGGGTTACTCTGATCTATAATCTCTGATCTAAATCTGATAATCTGAAAATGCTGGTAATATGATCTCTAATTATATAGGTAAGGACCTATCATGAAATGATTTTTCATTAAATAGCGCTCTTGTGAATTTGGCGGCATGATACCATTTTCTGCGATTCGGGACTCATTCAAGATTATAGGTGGAGTAGAGAAAAAGCTGCATTTATTCATACGTCAGCCCTAACCAAACAGTTTTGATTAGATAATTACTAAGCATGATGTTTGTGGGTATTTATTGCTAAAAAGTCTTATAAATTAGTCGTATAGATTTTCTCTCATAAGGTATATAAAAACTAATAGGTACTTACTTCATTAAACATTTTAAATATGGATTTGATCAATTAATAAAATTAAGAAATGATTCGTCACTACTACACACTACTATATTTTCAACAGATTTATAATAGATCGTAAACAAAACAAGAAATTAGTAAAATGGCGGGCTTTTTTTTTACTGCTCAAGCTGTCTTCTGCTAAATGCGCATGTGCAAATAGTTGCTATAATAATATCGTATCGCAAAAAGACACAAGTATGTATGATAAGCGTAAAGATGATTTCCGATGATGACTTATGTTTGCACTCGTCGGAAATCATCTACTATTTGCACTTGTAGGATATACCTAACTATTTTTATTATTGGGCATAACCTAAAAAGTATAACATATATTAATTACTTTTTATAAAATAGTAACAACTTGGAGGTAGGTATAACCCTTTGTACAAAAAACTAATTTTCAATTTGATTGAACCAGTAAAAAGATATGCGTGGTATAATTGTGCATACAATTAACATCATATATACATAGCATCCATTAAACCGGTAAATATTATGGTATCATCGAGTCCTCAGAATCAATGAATCAATGAATCAATCAAAACTGTACTTATTTCTCCTCACATGTATAAGGTTGATAAATACGATTTCACATTTAGAAAAATAAAGAGTTAAGCCATATTGGCTGGTTTTGTGTTTTACGCCACATTAAAAGCAATTTCATAAATACTTTAAGTGGACACTCACACATTCCCTTATGCACCTACATATGCTTACACTCAATTGTAATCTTACTAAATAGTGGCAATATGATTAATTGGTACGATTAATGAAATGGGCTTCGTTATGGTGTAATCACAGATCGTGTGTTTCCAACACATCTGTCAGAGACTCAGAGTGTGTATGCATTAGGTGCCATGTTCTGGTAGCAGAAAGGCAGATATGCCAATGAATAAAGAGACAAAAAGCAGGTACGCACAGGAAATCGATCTCTGCAGACCTTCAGCGGCGGAAGTGCGGAACCTTTTGAGTCGCTCCACCGAAAGAAAATAACAAAATTGTTGGGATGACAGGAAATATGGATTTCGCATGTTGTAAACATCCATATATAAAATCCATATTTACAACCTGAAACAAAAATACTAGGAATGAATTACTACGACAGTAGTGCCTTCGCCTAACGGTGGGCATTATCACTGGTATCTAAATCATTATCATTGGTCAATATAATCTAAATCATCAGTCACACAAGATTGGAGCAACGGACAACCCACTATACAGAGGCTGTCTCCAGGAGGAAAAGACTGTGGAGCATGTGTTGCTGCACTGTATGGCTACGGAAGGAAGCAGAGCAACGAGATTACTTGAGATCCACTCCAGACCGCATAGAACACCATCAGCATCATCGACTGTTATTCATCTAACACCCCAAACAACACTGAATCAGTTTTGCCAGCGACGCAAGGTCATAGTCCGCTGTGTAAAGGAGTTAGGCTGGCTTGTGTAAATGCTGGCAGGGGGGAATATACAAAACACCCCAAGCGGGATGTCAGTGCAGGCCTCATCGCCCCCAAAATGAATAAGAATAGGTGTTATATATTTTTTTAATGTTTAGGCAAAGGTACAAGCACGAACCCCACCTGATGTTAAGTGGTTACCTCTGCCTAAAACAGATGCATTTCCTCACAAGTGACGATCTACCCGTAACCCTGAAACATTAAGTTGTTAAGTCATCTGCCTGTAATTTCGCCGGCTAATACCTTCAAACCAAAACGTAGTATTGCGAACATTACTGATTCACGGTAGATAAATAAATAGTTGCAGTACTGCCACGGACGAGCTCATTTACAAAGAGTTCTACTGCTCTTGTTGTGTTTATATGCAGCGTTACTAGTATTTTTTGCTAAATTACATATTACGTATAAAAGGCTTGCGTTGGGCAGGTAATAGGACCTATTTACCTATAGATATAGACTGGTAACACATACTATCCAGTTATATATAATATGTGATCTTCAGAATATTGAAATTATGTTATACATACCTACAATATAAAACTATAGTAATTACTCATAATATTACGAAACATATTCATTTGCAATTAACTACATAACTATTACAATAAAACGAATTAGTTAAACTGTCTCAAAGTTACAGTTATATTATAATACTGCATTTAAATCCCTGTCTGCGGATAGAGTGCGCAAAAATCTGGCAACGTGTATGTATTTCAATTAAGGCAATTAATATGTGTATAAATCATGATCTCGTATCAGTAAAAAGTGGCGCTATGGAACGTGCCTTAAGATATGATGAAAAGAGTTGTAGTATTTTCCCCATTTTATGGTCTAAGCCCATGGAGGAGGATGATGTCACAATGACCTAGATTTACAACGGAGTCAGAATAATAGCTGCTAGAATACACTTATGTTATATGGTGCTTGGCGAATTTTCAAGGCTTAGGGACAAACCAATACTATGCGAAATACGGAACAAATAAAATAAAACCAAAGAAATATCCATCAAAAGTCAAAGAAAGTCATGAATAGTTTTAAAAAAACATATGAATGATGTCATACAGATGGTGTGACAATTCTACAGTCGCAACCGAAAATCGCTGAAAATATTCTTCAGAATGGCTTTTGAAAGTGCTGCCATTTAATTCTGTATGTTATCATTGCACTAATTGATAGTTGTCAAATTATTGAAGAAGATTTTGTTTTTAATAATTTTTACAAGAAAGATCCGCTTCGGCCGTCTACGATACCGTGTTGCCGTAACCAGTTACGAATGAGGAAAAAACGATCTTTGTACGTAACCAGAACGTTTGTACGTTTCGTCCGAAGAATATTTTATTCTATGTCCACAATAATAGAATAAAAAGGATCATCACCTTTTATTTTACAGTAGGTAATGTATTATTTAAAAAAAATTATATTTACACTGTATGGTGAACTTCTGACTTTCATTTGTCCGTATGTTTGTTAGGTTGTATGTACGTCTACCTGAACAGGTCGCATTTTCAACCAATCTTGAATCTAGAATTGAAAACAACTTCTGTCCCAGAAATAACCTCTTCTAGAAACCGGTATTTTTGGAAACATTGTCTTACAAAATATAACTTTCTAAACAATCACACACATTAGAAATATTCACAATATTTACGGAGAATTGGGTTTGAGTTTCCAGTATGTCGCTCCGTCTGCTGGTCAAAATTTACGAACCCGGAACTCCTCAGTCATTCGTGACCATGACGCTTATAACATTGCCGAAATATCAGAAACTTATACAAAATACATACTCATACATAGTATTACATACATACTAATTATCCTGCAATCCCATTTACTGATCTGTGTGATTGCTGCTTCCGTTTGAAATGACTCAATAGCTATACTAAAACTTTTCGAGTGTCGCCACACACCGCACAACCCGTGGCACAACTCTCCCTCGGTCGTTGATTAAAGATGACGAAATTCTTAACGCACATTACTATACGTATTTTAGTAAAGTTTATTAAAGATATTATAACCAGGAATCATTCTTATCAGGACGGCGTAATCACCTACTTGATTAGTTTTCCCACAAAATTAGAGACAAGATAATAGTAAATAACTATTATTTTATATACTCATGTAGCTCGTGATGCGAATAAAACTGTAAGAATATTAACTTTATGGTGACGTTACTTTTAAACCACAGGTGATTCCTTAGGATATATAGATATACATAATATATATAGATATTCCAGTCAGTCGGTAGACGTCTAACCACGCGCACGCACCGAAACGAGTGTTACGCTGTCGCTCGCAATTTCAACTCTTCTCAAACTTTTTTTCTCAAAGGCCGTAATTCGGATTACTCTTGTATTCATATATACTAATATACTCTCACTATAAAATCTTCGATTGACTTTATGGACAATTAGTTTGGGGCTCTGTCAGATAAGATCGTTAAAATAGAAAATAACATTCAAGCTTTCAAAAAATTAAGAACGAGGTTGATAACTTGCATTTGAGGATAGAGAAGATAGAGTTGGAACTTAAGGAGAATGAGCAGAGATCGCGCTTTAACAACGCTGAAATAAAAGGAGTCCCAGTTTCAAACTTGTTTGATATCGTCGCTAAGATCGGAGCTCACATTAAAACCCAAAATACCGAAAGAGCAAATTAACTACATTGCCAGAGTGCCCATGCGCAACGATAAGCTGAATAAAACAATTAGCATGACCGTTCACAGCAGGTACGTCAAGGAGGAATTTGTTGTTGCGGCTAACGGCTGTTCCCAATAATCTATCTATCGCCGGTTTACCTTACTAGAGATAGATATTTGACTTTATTTGTATGGAAGTTATGACAAATTTCTATCGGTAGTAAGGAAAACCGTGGATAGATTATTGGGATCCTCCATTAGAAGTTCACCACTACCTCAGCTGATCTAGGGTTCAAGGGCCGTATCTATGTCAACGATCATCTGACATTGGACAATAAGATACTGATTAATTCATCAAAGGTCGAACGACCCAGACACAAATGAAATTTCATTGTTATAATGACATCGACACTTGAGGGGTAGGACCAAATCAATGGCCAAAGAACGTGGATTAGCTTTCACCTGGGTAAAAGGATGCAGGATCTTCGTAAGAGTAAATCCAACCTCTCCCGTGATCTCGATAAAAGCGAAATCAGACCTAAAAATGTTTTATTTCATGTTAAGTTGATAGTTTATAAACTTTGCTATACCGTGCGGGCCGTGATCGTCAATGGTTGACGAGTGCTGACTCGCTATCTATTTACGGTAGTGTTTTTCTTGGTGCGGAGTATTTAGCTCGCTTATTGCTACCCACACAAACAAATGTGAGTCAATTGGTTATTTTCTTTCGTTCTTTTTGCTATTTAAACTATATCATCACCATCTTAAAAAAATGTCTCGTTTAAGCCTCCATGTTATGAGTTTGATGAGTATCTATTACTTGCCTTTAACTTTAACTTAATTGTGTTTCTGATGCTTTTTTTATTTTTATAAAAAAAAATATTTTTATTCATTTAAAATATGCAATAGTAACGCCAAAACAAACCAGGACACATTATTTGTACTTTGGTATCCTTATCTTCTCTAATATATATAATATATAAGGAGGTAAGATATATATAAATGATTGTTTGTTTGTTTGTAATGGATACACGTAAAATTACTTAACCGATTCAAACAATTATTTCACAAGTATAAAGCTACATTATGCCTGAGTAACATACGCTATATTAAAATTTGATTCATCCTCATCATCATCCATCACCACGCGGGTGAAACCGCAAAGAGCAGCTAATAAAATAAAAAAATATAATATTACCATATAACTCTTGCATAAAAGAACTGCAACGTCAGGAGCCGTGGCGCTTACTATCAGCCGCATGCCTTGGTCGTTATTTGATATACACGAACGTGATAGATTCATCATTTCCCAAGTCCAAGGACAGATAAATAATGTCGTCTATTCATTAAAAAGCTGATTTATGTTCTCCACAGAGACTATAGAATACAAAGTTCAATAGACCAGAAAAAAAATGGCTAATGCCAATGCTGCCCAGTCACGGTGCGGGCTACGGTTTCACTCCTCTTTTATTCCAAACAAAGTATGTTTCATAAACAAGACGTTGGGTGCACGTATTATCTTCTCCTTACGTATTGTACTCTCTCAACTATTGTTACTTCCTAAATTTATTACAAAAGAATGTTACATTTTACTTTAGCGTGACGAATTCTCGAGTGACAGATTTGGTAGATCAATTCTAGCTATAGAATTGTTTTGCTTTTCAAAACGGACATAAATTTCATTTGTTTTAATGTATTGCACTTGGAGACGTTGATTTACGACTCGTTTATTTTTTAAAGACACTGAATTATAGGTGTGGACAATAATTATTATAAAGACAAGTCATATTATTATTTCACAGTGAAGGTTCTTAAATTCGACCTATAATCTTAAAAGACTTTATATTAGGTTCCTAGTAGGTAGCTGAGCGACAATCCGGACGCCACTTGTAGACTTACAGCGCAAATATAATTTATCTCCTTTCTTTAAATATCTATCCTATTAATTTTTACTTTAAGTGAGACATGATAAGTTTGGTACGTATTTAAATAGTCTGTGGCCCGAATTTGGAACAGTAAGACGGAATATGGCATGTACATATATAGATGTAACGTCATTCAGTAGAGATTTGTATTTAGGAACTGTCCTAAGAATCTATACGTGGTGAGTAGACTCCTACTCATATAGGTATACTCATACGTATATTATTTAAATAAGTATATATAGGAGAATCTATAGGTGACTAGAAATGTATACTATTTAAATACCTATAGGAGTGTTATAAAGTTATCAACAACGTTTAAAAACTTACGTGTTCAGCAAGAATAATTCCATTAGCACTTATTAATTTGAGTAATACACATTGGTCTTCCAGGAAATCCCGTTTGTTTCTCACATTGAGTACGGGCAGTATTTTCAACATGATCAGAAGGCGGAGTGCGCACGAGCCGGCTTCAATCTCAAGTCCATGAAGTCAATTGACAACGGTACCAAACTGATTCAAATGTTTGTGTCGAGTTGTACGATGGGTCTTTGCTAATGATCAATTTAATTCATGATGTGTGCGCGCCAAACCAGAAACGTAATCAATTCATAGTCTTTGTTGTAGCAAGGAATGCTAAGAAAAAAGATGTTCTTATTATTTACGAGTTTTATACGTATGTTCTAGATAGTGCGGAAGGTTTGTTACTAAAATCTATGCCTATGGAATATAATTTTATCCATAAGTGTTTTTTTGTTAAAATAGCAAAGAACCTTTTGTGACGTTATTTAAACTGTCTAAATGATTTTATATTATTAGGAGACGGTACAAGCACGAGGCCCGATTTAAGGAGAATTGGGTTTGAGATTCCAGTATGTCGCTCCGTTTGCTGGTCAAACTTTACCCGGAATCCCTCAGTTCATGCGTGATCATGACGATTATAACATTGCCGAAATATCAGAAACTCATACAAAATACATACTCATACATAGTAAGAATCCCGTAAATAATGTGCATATTTCTAATTATCCTGCAATCCCATTTACTGATCTGTGTGATTGCTGCTTTCGTTTGAAATGACTCAATGGCAATACTAAAACTTTTCGAGTGTCGCCACCCACCGCACAACCCGTGGCACAACTCTCCCTCGGTCGTTTATTAAAGATGACGAAATTCTTAACGCACATTACTATACGTACTTTAGTAAAGTTTATTATAGACATTGATAACCAGGATTTATCCTTATCAGGACGGCGTAATCACCTACTTAAACGAAAACTAGAACAGATGAATTTCCTCACAAGTGACGAATTCGTGCTGCGTCCGTTACCGGTCTAGGCTACGGGCGCAATTTCTTCAACAGTCTTTTAATATACTTAACAACTTGATGTTGAGAACATTAAGTAAACATTAAAACATTAATTACAAGGTTGACCGTATAATTTCGCCATATATATAGCCTGTTGTATAACTATACCTTTAAACCAGAACACAGTGTTGCAAACATGACTGCTTCACGGTAGTAAAGGTAGGTATGGTGGCAATACTTCCCTGGACGAACTCATTCACAAAGATTTCTACAGATCACGGCACGTAAGTTGATCTATGCGCAGAACACAATTTCGGGTCTCAATCGAAGAATGCGGTGCGGGGCCATAGGTCGTGCGTGACAATAGCAACGCGGCGACAAACAATCACACTCCTCCCCTCGCTGCCCTCACATATCTGTCAAATGTGTGATAAATAAATTTTTCAAGAAAATGACAAGACCACAACCCACTTTAAGGAGACAGGCGAATAGAATTGTTTTTGACGTACTCGTATATAAATATTTTTAAGAGAAAACATAAATGATTATTATAATGTTTATGAATTTAACTATAGCATCAATATAATCGTAGAAGCTTACGTCAAAAGAGACCACGTCATCGATAATATGACAGAAGAATTTATTAACCGGTCGGAGATTTCAATAGCAGTGATTCTGAGTTGGATTCTTCAACTGACACAGAAGATGAAATTGCAACTCTTTGCCCAAGTTCTAGAATATCACTTAAAAAAATATGTAGAAGGTGTTATGTATTTTATGTATTAATTGTTCTATTTAATACCGATAGATTACTTCCCACAACACTTTGTTTGAGAAATACAATGATTTGAAAGGAAATCAAGGCATATTTTCATGAAATTTGATATTTGGTTTAACTTGGGTTTCATTTTAACGACCGCAGAGTAAGTATTCGTCTATCAAATTTGTCCATTAGTACCTGCGCGGACGACCACCATTTTGGTTTAACTTACGTGCCTCAAACTGTACTGCTCTGCAAGTTCTAGACTCTGTCTCCGTGTGTAGCCTGCTTTATCAATTATTCTGCGGTTATGTACATATTCATTCAGGGCCTTACTTATAAACGCTGCTTAATTTTAAATGACGTTACGTAGTGTGAAAGGAAAACTGTAAACGTTTATAAATAAGAAGTTTGTAAGTAGTGCTCATGATTACTGTTTAAACTTCTTGTCCACACGGTGCGTTTAAAGTGTTGCGGAACTAGGATAATATATTAACATAAAGCTCCGCAGGACTCCAAGAACACGTTCAACATAATGGTATTAAATTCACCCAATACTTTTTGGTATTGGTACTAGGACGCCGTAATGCATGCGTAAAAAAACAGATACCCAGATAAAAACTAGTTTATATGCAGGAAATATAGCACAAGTAAGTTTTTTTTTTTTAATCTTTATTTATTTAAAAGGAGTTTGATCAGACATGATCATGCCACTCCCATAGTATACAATCGATATACATTAACTACGCCGTTTTATGGCTATGTTAACAAGTTTGTATAGCCTTCTCGCAGCCGCTGATAGAGGGAATGCGAGAATGCTATTACAAATTATGCTATTGATTGATGCTATTGACATCGATATTGGTAGCCATCAGTAACGCTCTTCTCTCGACTTCGTTCCGGACACATTCCACCAATACATGGTAAACATCCTCAACTACTCAGCACTCGGCACAATTTGGTGAATCGGACTTCTTCATTAAATATGCAAATCTATTTAGTGGAATGTGCCCGGATCGAAGTTTCAATGCAGTGACAATCTCAGATCTAGGGATTTCCGTGTAGGAGAACCACGGCGAGCGCGTTAAACAGGGTTGGATAGTCCTGTACCAAATGCCCTTTGTCAATGATCTCTCATCGAAATACTCTTTCCATGTTTCAATACATTTTTCCCGCACTAAAAATAAAAGATCAGTGAAAAAAGGCACACAAAAGAACAGTTCCCCATCCTCTACAGCATCTTTGGCAAGTTGATCTGCCTTTTCGTTGCCCGGCAAGCCAACATGGGACGGTACCCATTGTAAGACGACATTTTTGTTTTGTTGTGCTAATTTTTGAACAGAGTCCAGAATATTGTAGGCTATCGGTGTACCTCGAAAGTTCGAGGAGCACCGAGCCAGATGTTGGAGTGCGCTTCTGGAATCTGTCAATATTACATATCCGCCAGACGGGCATGACTTAATATAAGAAATCGCCTCTGCTATAGCGAACAGCTCTATACACATAATAGAAATATTAACATTGAGTCTTAATTTAAAATAATTTTCTGTTTGTCATAGAAAGCAAATCCAGCAAGGCCACTTTTTTCTTTCGAACCGTCCGTATAAATTTTATAATATCCATTGTAGCTTTTGTTTATATAGGTATCACACAATTGTCTCAAAACACATGTATTATAGGTATTTTTAGGTTTACTGATGTATTCAATATCACACTTTATGATTTGAGACAGATCCACACCGCCGACCCACGTATCCATAGAAAACATTTCTAATCTTTCACTTCTGTGTGTATAGATCTAAGATATTCGTGTATTAGTACTAAGGTAGGTTTGTTTTTGCGTCTCCAATAAGGATTTTTACATAGATCATATAGTTTATCCAATGCTGTGATAATATTGCTATTGTTAATGGATTTTGACTTTAAGTAAGTAGATGTAAAAAAATCCATTCCATACTTTGTATCATTAAAATATGAAAATTAAAATACAAGTGTCTACGTGCTTGTACCATGTTTCCAGGCAAAATAACAGACCCTGGAGAAGACCATAGTACATATTGTATTGTAATTTCTTAAATCACTTTCTTAAAATCATGTCTCTCTTCCTAATTAACATAATATACATACATATGTGTATGTATACACCAACCGTGACCTACTTTACAGTTGTATTATATAATGTCCCTCTTCTTCTTTGGGTGCCTCTCCACTACTGGAGGTTGGCGTCATCCTTCTAAATTCATCTTAGTTCAGGCCAAGCCTGAACAGATCTTCAGCCCTTCTTATCCCGGTCCATTGTCGGATGTTACGGAGCCAGGACAATTTTCTTCTTCCAACATTCCGTTTGCCTGCAACTTTGCCCATCATAAAGATTGCAGCAGTTTATACCGTTTGTGCCGTAAAACATGACCTAAATCAGTATAATACAACATACATTCATGATGTATTTGCGTGGTATACGAGATAATTATGAAACTTATTTACAGTATTAGATAAACATTGATACCGATTCACTTGTTCAAAAAACTAAACTTGAACAAGCGAACAAAAATAAATTATGGTAGTCCAACAAGGGCTACCATAATTTATGCTAAATCTGCTAATACTAAAATCTAAATTCGTGTATTACTTAGAATGACGGTTCTATATAATAATATAGGATTATTCTATTCAATTTTGAGTGTTAAAACGTTAGTTTAGCGAGCACTAAGTTACGTGACGTCATTCTGTATAAAATATACCCACAATTGAAGAGGTTTTTCAATCATGATTAAATTTTAGTGCGGATGAGTTATACTTACTCGTAATTTGAATATTAGAGAATAAGAACTACTACAATTTAGAGATTTTTAGTTTACAGAATTGACACCAATGACTAAGAACTATCAGTCAAGTTTATGCCTGACCATCTTAAGGGTGAGTGTTGCGTGAAATGATCATTCACTACCCCCGCCTTTTCTCTGCTTATTGGCGATAATAAAGCTTATTGTAAGTACAAGTTCTTTTCACATAGTTTTTACACTTTTTACGTGGTAGTCCTTGGAACAGAAGTAACCTACATGCTTAAGCAGGTTTAACGTTGTATTGAAAAAACTAGGAGGTATAGATAGTTTAATAAAATACAATAACCTGATTTCAGATTATAATATAAAACTAAGGAGGTAAACCTATAAGGTATACAAGAAAAAAATCTTAGTACTATCAACGCGTTTAAAATAACATACAATAATCGACAAAAACATAAAATTTCTAAAAGATGTAGAACAAAAGATTTTTACAACAGAACTGATTTTTATGCCTGTCATTGGGCAAGACAATAAAAGGCGGAGTTAGCTTGCAACGCATGTGTGCAAAGCAAAACCTTTTTGAACTGGTCAGGCATAAAATTGTGTGGTAGTACATATCAGTGACCAAACACCATTTCTAATTCAACCTCTTAACAGAAGCAACACGAAACTGGCGGTTAGGGACGTGGTAGAGGATCATTGCGGTGCGACCATGGGCACTGAATGATGCTCGTTCGAGCTCCACATCCCTATTGGTTGATCAATGAGCATTGATCACTCACCACGGTGGTCTCAGACCGCACGCCGCGCCGCGACATCCCGCCGGCTCACGTGCTGCCACTCATCGCTATGCGAAAATGGGCGATTATGTGCTTTTATTTGAAGTAATAAGAAATATTACAAAAGCATGAGTGATTATGGAATTAACGACATAAAAGATATTTTATTTATTTACATATTTTTGTAGTATAGAAGTAGGTTAAGGCCGATTGAAATGAATTAAATAAATTAAGCAAAAATATACCATAAAATGGAACCGACTTCAATACCAAAAAGTGTGAAATAACTTGTTGGAGTCGGTACCCTGATAGTTCCAAAGAAGGTACCTACCTATTATCACAATATTGCATGGTACCGACTTCGACAAGTTACTTCACATTTTTTGCCATTGAAGTCGGTTCCATTTTTCGGTTAATTTTTCTACCGACTTCCAAAAAAAGGAGGAGGTACTCAATTCTACTGTATTTTTCATTTTTTGTATTTTTATGTATGTTACCTCATAACTTTTGACTGGGAGAAGCGATTCTCAAAATTATTTTTTTATTTGAAAGCTGGTGCTTCCCGTGTGGTCCCATTTAAATTTTATCAAATTCAGTTCAGTAGGTTTTGAGATACGCTCCAATAACTGAATAGAATGGAAGTCGGTATTACATTTTTCAAACTGTACTTGATTTTTACCATTTCCAGTGACCCTTGCTACTTACGGAATCGATTGTCATTCACTGTCAATAATGATATTATCAAGATAGGCAAAACAATTTTCAGTTTTTGGAGTGTAACTCAAAAACAGAATTCGATGAAATTTAAATAGACCACCTCGAAAGTATACTCTACCAAAATTTTAAGAATCGGTCCACAAATGGGGGAGAGATCGATTAACATACACATAAGAAAACACACACACACACACGAACATATAACCGCCTCCTTTTTTGAAGTCGGTTAAAAATGGATGTTAAGTTGTATCAAAAACTTCATTATGCAGTAAAGTGTCTTTTGCTAAAGTTATGAATTCCAATTATGTTGACCCAACTTTTAGTTGGCATTGTAGTTTAAAATTGTGAATGTGACTCTGTCTGAACTGGGTGAGCGCTTGCTTGTATTGTACTATTAAAAAAAAACTCGAATCATTTAAGTATTACGAACACATACTTTCTCATCTCATTGGTCAAACGCAAAAAAGTTGGTAGCAGTATTTAATAACGAGAATGCTTCTGGACGCTACCATCCAGTCGCTGTGATAATTTTCGTATTTATATCCACAAACCCTGTTTCATTCGGAAAACTGTTCTATATGATCGTTTGTGTTTTCATAATGTGTAGACGGAAAAAATGGTGTAAGAATATCACTAAAAATTGCCAGGAATTACCATCTCAAGCAAGACAATGGGTATAGGTAAATATCAGTTGCAGAGCTTTGGCAATACTCGTCACACATCTTCGTAGCGATTGATTCCAAAACTTTATTATGTAGCCCTAAATATTGCGTTTATTTAATCTACATTTACATCTACACTGTGATAATATTATAAACAGAATATTAGTTTTTTTATGGTATTACTTTTTTAGAGCACTAACTGCTAAAGCACGCCTGCTTAACGAACTCAAACATTAAAATTTATAGAGAGAAGAGATTTAGAATTAGAAGAGATTTATAGAAAGATTATTTTGTTTGTTTATTTGTTAATATTTTCTTGATTAAAAAGTGATTTTAGAATTAAAGGTATTAAAATTTTAGTATAATATAGTAATGAAAAATTATGTTTTATAATCGGTTATAAAAGTTTTATTTAATTCATTCACCACAATTCAACATTAGGTTATGAAGTAGCAAAATGAGCCTATACCTTTTTGGACAAGTTCAGAGTAGATACTTATCATGCTATTGCAAACTAAAGTTTTAATATGACTGATATTATAAGGCATAACATAGCTTTGTCGTGTTTTCACGCGTGACATTTACTGCAAGCGAAAAATTGACAGATGGATGTTGCAAAATGGATGGACTCTGCAAAAGTCCTACCACTACAATAAGGCTAAGTAGATATATCAGCAGATAGTTTTATGGTATTGTAAACCAGTTTGCAGTGGGAGTGTCGAAGAAGGAGGGATGGTGGATGCCACGCCCTGCGGAACGCCCACTCACTGAGTATGTGTGAGTAAGGTAAGTGTATATATGTGTGTATATACGTATATACACACATATATACGTATTGATTATTACATATTACTACAATTTACTACGATGGTAACACCATGTTGTTATCACAGTGTGTACGTTAGTTGTATTGTAATAAGAGAAACATAACGTCATTATAAGCTTATCCATGAGATTATAAATTATAAGGTTTGGCAAAATAAATATTGTGTATAGTTAATTACCCCGCGGGTGAAGACACTGGGCTAACTAGTTTAAGGTAAGACTTTAAAACACTCGCGTCATTGTTGTTTTATTTTTTTAATGGTATTTGTAAAATTATTTTCTCGTTTTTCGTGCCCATATCCTTTATTTTAGTTTGGATACGGAACAAGAGGTTTGCCAGCGCGCAAACAAACAAACAAACAAGCGCGGAAAGACGCTAGTCGTAATGACTTTAAGGATATTCCGCAAGTGCTATCAAAATTCATTCAGCCGTGCGATTCTCTAAGAGCAAACATCGTTGCATCTTTGACAACATCCGTGAAATAAATGAAGAAACGACAAGAAACGTTGAAAAAAACAGTACAAGGGCGATATCTCAAAGTACTTGACATCGGTGAGCTCGTCGACGAATCATTAGAGAATCGCACGGCAGGAGTTAAAGCGTCAACGAGCAAAAACAATTACAAAACGACAACTTATTTATATTTATTTACATACGGTATATATACGAGTACATAAATTATACATAATACCTAGTATCTTTCTTCAAGTATCACCCTTAGATGTAAAATTTCCCAAAGATAGAACATCTCTACCATAGCGCACTCACACAAAAGAAATTGATAAATAAATAAACCGTAAATGGGGTACCGACACCGATAATAGATGAGGTACGGTAGATTATAAATGGGCGAGGTGCGAAATTTATTAACGTAATTATTTCTATAGTAGCCTATTTGTTAAAAAATATGGCCGACAGGAAGAACTCGCATTAAGGAACAATCGGAAAACTTGGTGCCGACATTAGATACACGTATATCATTAAAATTATATGATTTTAAAGTACTACCGCGATACTAAGTGACACCAAAAGTTTGCAATTATTATAGAGAAATACTAGCTGCGCCCCGCGGTTAGACCCGCGTGGTGATGGATGATGACGATGATGAAAGTATACTATGTGTTAATCCAGCACTTCATCTACCTCTATACCAAATTTCATCGAAATTGGTCCAGCCGTTTGAGCATGAAGAAGTAACAAACATGCATGCACACTTACACACTCACTATAACTTTAGTGTTTACTAGTTTGGCCCCGCGGTTTAACCTGCGTGGTGATGGATGATGATGATGATGAAAAGTATACTATGTAGAAAGTAGGTATAAGTACTATGTGTTAATCCAGCGCCTCATTTACCTCCACACCAAATTAAAATTGGTGGTATACACTCTCAAACTGTAGCCTTTATAATATTAAGTGTGACTTATTCAGACCAATATTTATATAGCCCTATTTAATACGGCTATAGAAATACAACCAGCTGACCAAATTCAGTCAATCATTGTCACTAAAATTACGTTATATAAAACTATTCAGGACATTATTACAATTACAATTTCATTTAATACTAGTGCTTCTAAAAAAAATGTTGTATCAAACGTTAGACTTATTACCAACAGTAGTAAGATTTATCGATTTTTTAAATAAGCCACAGATGACGTGCTACCGCTATATATATCTATATCTCTTCGGTCGGCCCCTTTTGACTTAGGATTGTGATCATGTATGAAAATTGACATTTTTCGACACTTTTTTAGTCAGCTATTTAGATCGCGTGCCAGCGGCTTGCTATCGATAGCATAGATGAATATAATACATAGCGTTATCGATAGTTTTTGACTGCATTAGTATTGGTATGCTGTAAATAATTATTATGATGCGATTGCGTTGCTATAGAAGCATACATCGGTAGACATTTGTCGTTTTGAGGCAAATATAACATATATTATTCGTGGGTATTGGTTTTTTTAAATTAACTATTTAGTGTTATTTTAAGGTTTCTAGTAATTGTTTTGATTCTAACATCGAAAGTAGACAGATGACTGCTTCCTCATAACTTAATCATGGACAAAGGGACATGGCCTTTGTTCTGGTAATAGAATACTATATATACAGGTAAAGGAGCCAAACTGCAGTGTAGCACTGAGGAAATGGATCTGTGCAGACCTGCAGCAATGGAAGCTCAGAATCTCCTGAGTCGCTGCACTAATAGATAACACCAAACTGTTGGGATGACTGTAAACTTGCAAAATCCATGTTTCCAATTTCTAAACATAAATACTACGAACAAATTACTACGATTACAAGAGGACCTTCGCCTCACGGTACTCATACTCCATGATCACTCTAATTTTAACGTATCCATGATGACAAAAACGTACCTACAAGTGCTATGAAAATAGAACGCTAATTCAGGTGCCGCCGTTAAGGTGATGTCTTATCACGAAGCCGATAAAAATGAGGGTTTTGAAGCAGTTTATCTCATAAACAGCGATTAATTTAAAACTACAATAGTAGTTTATGCAACTGTCATATAATAGAGGGTATTAAAACATGAGTGTAGTTTTTGGAAACGAGCTGCAGGCGAGTTTCAAAATAAGATTACACGAGTGTTTTAATACCTCATTATATGCAGTTGCATACACTACTTTATTTAATCTCATTACATTTTTGCTACTAAAGTTTTATCCAACAAAATATTACTCAAATTCGTATGTACGAAATAGCGCCAAATGGTAAAAAGTCTTCTTCTTCTTCTTGTTTGTATGGCTTGAGCGGCGTTACCACAATTTTGCCAATATCAGTGGAAAAAGTCTGTTATTGGTCTATTGGCTTGGAACCAGCGCTCGCCACAGATAATGTGTACTTAAATTGAATTGAAACCTCCTTGGTCGGGACACATTGTACTTTAATAATTAAAAAAAAATGTTTTAAAACATTGTTTTGTTAAGAAAATAATGCTTTAATTTATTTTTTTAATTTTCTTATAGAAGTATGTAAATAAAATATGCCAATAAAAGTCTGTATTTCATTTCATAATTAGAATATTACCGAATGAGATTATATAAAAAATAATATGACATTTCTAAGACTTCTAATTACACATTGACCGGAATTAAAAACATATTTGAACATACTAGAGTACCTACATTAAAAAATTCAAACATAATTCTTCATTTCACCTTTATAAGAGTTTTTCTCTTTATTCACATATTTATTATGAAACACATATCATAAAATAGCAATTTTTAATACCTACACATATTTAAGACATTATTGCACTTATTAACACTTATATAGTGCACATTATTTTTGCTTCATTTTCCTTTGCTTGATTTTAAGTAAAGGATAATGAAGCGCTGAGCTGACAGCGCCTTAAACAAAATATAACTAATTATCAAAAAATAATTCTATATTTTAAAAAATAAAATAATTTGAACTTAGAATTCTTAGCAAAAAAGAAAAAATGGTCTTGAAATAGTTAGTACGGCATAACTGAAATTCCATAAGTATTATAATGCATATGCTAGATACTAGATAATACTATAGAACACGTTGACTTAGAGGATATTATTGTCAGCGCCTTATGTGATTAATGCGTCACACTGACCGTTCATGCACGTTACGCGGCGCGCTATGATATCTCAAGGAACGATAGTAAAATTGTATTGACTCTACGATCATTCCTTGATGATATCATAACACAACGTGTTACGTGTTTGAATGATCCAAACAAATAACTGACAGGAACTAGAACGTTACGAAGACATTACACGAGAACTTAATGTTTTACAACCCTCAACAATAAGTGAGAACAGCGGCAATAAGCTACGATTAATGGTCCGCTTTGTCACATTGTAATAGCGGATACTGAACATTAGTTTTTCCATAAAGTTTTCACAATTAATTTAACCTTTCAGTATGCCTACTATGAGTTTACAACATTGACACCAATCAATGCTCGCTATCGACTGTCGCTAAAAATTTATGGAAAAATGAACAGTGCCACCTCGCGGTCAATTGTAGAACCCAAAATTCAAAATTCAAATTCAAAAATTATTTATTCAGTTTAGGCATCATAGACACTCTTATGAACGTCAAAGTTTTTAAATGATTCTACCGCTGTCTGCGGAAAAGAACCACCGCCGAGAAGAAGCAGCAAGAAACTCGTGGGCCATTATTTTTTCAAGTCTTTGTACATTGAGGTTACATATGAATAGTATTAAAATAACAAATTTATTCAATAGTTGGCTACTAGGCAGAAGTGGAAAGCTTCCAGGCATCTTTGTCTTCTAACTTAAATTGACAGCGAGTACGCCAATCACAAGCTTTATAGGAAGGCGAGATCGAGGATCGATTATAGATGACATTTATGTTGCCAACTCATGGTAGAGCCACTGTCACTAATGGAAATTCTAAAATCGTGTAATATTGTACTTGAGTCGTGGTAGCTACCTTAGGCTAATTTGCGTCATTCAGAGATAAGCAAGGTAACTCAAAACCTAATCCATACTTATCTTGGGTCAAAAGTCAAATCAAAATGATTAGCTGAGTATTTATTGTAACATTTTAAATTTTTAGCACTCATTAAAATACCCACTCTTTTTGCAAGGTTATTTTTAATGTTTATACATGCATACTAGGCTCCCTTTGTCGTGGGAGGCGTGTACGTACACACACAACAAAACATCTCAGCATCCAAGGCTAATCACACAAATAATTGTCCCAGCCGGCACTGAACCTGGGACCATGTGCCTCTAAGACAAGATCACTACGGTGCCGTCAAAGTCAAGTGACGTTAACCTAGGTGTTGCATTGTTTCTTCAATCAAAGAGTTTTATTTCTAGATAAAGGAAAAGTTTTCCCCGAGGTGTTCCCATGCGCCTCTCAGGAAGGCGGAGTTAGAGAATACTTTAACCTACCTGGGTTGGGATCTCTTTCTGGGGGATCAGCGTCGCCAGGACCACGGATGAGTACCTCAGCGTTCCCATAGTCCCGAAATGAAGGCGCTTGGAGGAGCATCCTGGGTTTTTAGTGGGTATACGGACTCCCACATATAAAGGATTTTCCCGCGTCAAAGAAAAAGAGGAAACATTGTTGTAATGTTTCTTCAATCAAAGAGTTTATATGAGTCTAGATCTCTTTGGACACGACCTAGTATCACGAATAGTGTAAGAGAGTAATAGTTCCTCTAACGCTTGTTCGATAATCGAATGAAACTGATGAACTATGTGTATTATTTCCAACCTCGACAGACCTACAACCTTCAACACACCTACTAGAAAAGGGGCTCTTATTGAATGGTAGTTAGAATCAAAACGCAGCGTATTTCGTGCTTTTTACTTTTCATTCCCGCGTGAATGCGGAAATGAAATTTAAGTTTTTAAAAATGAGCAAAAATTCAAAACAAAACAATCACATTTTAGCAAATAATTCATTTTTATAATTTATATGTCTGCATCAGATTAAAAAGTTTAAAAATAACATTTTAATAGCAAAATTATACACAACATTTATTTTCGGAGGTGTGAAATGTGCGAAGCGTGCTAACAGAAAGAGTTTGATTATGTGCGAAACCTCTTTGGTCTCATTTTATCTGCGCGCGCATGTTTGCAAACGCGGAAATTAGAAAATTGCATTTTCTGCTTTTGCTCTTGGATTTAATACAGAACAGAAGGTTAAACTTTAATAGATACTTATTATTCTGTACATAAATTCTACGCTATTTGTGCCTATTTATTGTGAAAAATGTCAGCTTCTAGCACTGAAGATGAAAACTCAACAATATGATACAATCTACGCCACCAGAAATATTATCTGAAGCTCAAATTGCAAGTGAAAGCTTTAAAAGCAAGTAAGTGTGTTGAAAAACGTCGTATGAAACTCGTAACATCTTCGATCTTCGATCTCAGGCCTAAAACCCGTCTCCATTGTAATGAACAACTTCGCGCACTTGTTATATACGCGCATAATGCCTATTTCATACCACCTGCTCCAAAATGTCCAATTACATATCACGTAATATCAACTTAAAACAAAGCAATGCATCTCCGGGGCTGTAATGATGTATGAAACTGCTAGTTGTAGGAAAACTCTTAGTACCTACCGATACAGATAAAAAAAGAAAAAAAAAGAATTAAGGCGTGATTGTACTATAGGGAGAGTGATTAGAGTGCGCTGCGTTTCTATGGGTTACGGACGGCCCCTCTCTGCGCATTCAAGGTCATTCAGGTTCAAGGTTCAAGTTACGTGCTGCGATCTGGTGTTTGGTGTTATTTTAACAACTTCCATAAAATGATATAATTTTGATCGTGGTGCATGTAACTGTACCGAAATATCGGGAGCTCCAAAATCAACTACATCATGTCTACATCTCGTGAGTACTAATTATAATACAACCGCGAAAGTCTAAAACAGTGTTTTAGACTTTCGCGACTAGACCATAAAAAATGTTACTTCCGAAATACACATTACTCTGTCCCTCTGTAACGGGACAAATGTGTTCAATTTGAATATTAACTATTAATTTATTTTACGTTTAACTAAATAACTGCCTTTTAAAGTTCTGAGATTTTATTGTCTCGCAGTAGGTATGAAAAGTAGAGTATGCACCTCGAGGATAAAGCCTGTCTTCGTCTTGGGCGGCTTGAACCTCTCGCTACACTCAGTCCCCGATACACTCAGGGTTCAATATACCGCCCGTGACGTAAGACGCTGCTTTACTCCCCCTATCTACTATTATTGTTTTCGTCTAGGAGTAACTATGAAAACATTTACATAACCCCTGAAACTTTCCAGTAGTAGCCTATTCGTTTCTTTCATAAATATTCATCAAAATCTTATATGGTACTTTTACCTGCGTATAAGTATAAGATGCACAAACCAATTTAGAATGACGCTGTTTTTATTTTCAGATTTAATTACAGTGTACTAGTAACTTAGTGCTTAAAGCGCCTATATTTGCACTTTCGGCCGATGTGCGTAACAGCCACTCTTTAGCGCAATAATGAAACTTGCATGAGAGATAATGAGTCCAGACCGAACGCTTGAAAAGAAGGCCACTGCAGCACCTTGCCATCTATGTGGACTTAATTATTTGTTAGAATTTACGGATAAAACCAGAGTAGGTAACCAGTAAATTCTATAAAATTTAGTTCACATATGCGTAATGCTCATGTGGCCTTTTTATCTACGTTACGGATCAGGTATCAGGCCTGGCTTCTTATTGACTACTGAACTACCTGTTGATTACCTGTCACTATACCTGTAAGTCCTATGAGGAAATTTTTGGCAGCTGCCGTTTAGATAGGAACCTACATGTTCTACGTTACCAACCGATTGAGAGCTTCAACATAAACTGAGCTATCTTTACAGGCGGGCAACTGCTGGTGAGACAGAACTGTCCATGTAGTAGCCGTGAGTAGGTGTAGGTACCTAATGCACTTTAAGCATTGTAATTGGTAATTGAACAAACATGTGTAAAGATTACTTTTGATTTTCTACCGTCTTCCAAAAAGGAGGAGGTACTCAACTTGACTGTATTTTTTTATGTTTGTTACCTAATAACTTTCGATAGGGTGAACCGATTCTCAAAATTCTTTGAGATTCGGTTCACGCGATTGTACACGCGAGTGTACATTGGAGTGTAACTCAAAAACTACTGGACCGAATTTGATGAAATTTAAATGGGACCACACGGGAAGCATCAGCTTTCAAACAAAAAATTTTGAGAATCGGTTCATCCTATCGAAAGATATGAGGTAACAAATATTAAAAAAAACAGTCGAATTGAGTACCCACTCCTTTTTGGAAGTCGGTAGAAAACGACTAGATCAGTTAGCAAGATGACTAAAAATAATTAGTGTACGATTTTTCCGACGACGTGACAGTTTTTTTTTTCATGTCTGTATTTATTAAGTATCTACTTGCTATCTATTATATTATTACTGTTATTATTTATTTTCATTTCATTCAATTTAAAACCTAAACCTTGTTTTCCGCCAGCAGCGGGGCAGGGCCCAAGCTACCGGTGGTCAGGACTGTAGAGTGAGGAACCTCCTGACGATGCGTGTCGTGTCAAGCCTTTTGTATCTGACCCTTGATCCAAGCGTCAAGCGAGAGCCTCTTGAGATGTTGGTCAAGTCAAGACGTTTGCCGAAACAATTATCGGAACAATGATAGTTGAGTCAACATCCAACATGGCAGTTATCTCAAGTCAAGGTACAAGCTGAGTTTGTCCTTCTCGGCTTTCACGAGATTCTCGTCATGCGGAATGGTGATGTCAACGCTGCATGCAGATTATAAAAGTATGTTTATGCATTCTGCCTGCTGGTAACTGAGACTAATTTATCCTTAATGGTCTATGTTATCAGCATGCAAGCGTTATTTCTACTAATTACCGTTGCAGTGCCATCTAAAGATTTCGGCTGTTTCGAACTTCATGGCACTGCATGCGGTCGTCATTACGATGCATCAGTTCTGAAGCCTTGTTCATACAGTATCCGTCAGTGTCAGTTCTTTCAGTGATTTCAAAATCAAAAGACATGTTGCTTGCACTTTACTGCTTGGGGGCAGAATACCACGCGTTGAAATGTCACTGGATTTACCATCCAGCATGACAAACTATTGCACAAGGCCTAACACCTGGCTATATAAATGCTTGAATCTGAATTAATTTATGTTTAATAAAAAATCTAAATACATATTCAAATATTATTCGTGTGTTTGTAGTACTATTTATATGCAATGGGTCGGGTCGGGACCGTTGTTGGCGGCGCCCCGCTGGCGCCCGCTGCGCCTGCGCATTTGTCGGGACCTCTGTTATTTCCACCTTAAACAAAAACCATTTACAATAAACGCGATTTAGTTACAGACAATCCGAATATACAAGATTAATATTTAAATTTTGCTTGGAGACATTTAATAAAAATTTAACATATTTTCAATTTGATTTAGAAGTTATCGTTTTATAACATGACCAAAGTTTGACAGATAAAAAGTTGCTTTTTATTTGACATTTAGTAACTAAATACAGGTAAGTAACTTATTACCCACTTTGTTCGATATATGCGGTAGTGAACTTAACTTTCTCTATGTATGTGTGTTTCGAGTTTTATACTTCGGAAATTAACTTCGAGTAAAAGTAATATGGTGACGAAACACTTACCTACTTTGTGTGGCTGTAGGGGACATTCGAATCCACGCTTGTCTTAGCTACTCTTACCATCTAAGAGCCAAAGCACACGGCGTATTTTATGCGCGCAGACGATGCGCATTTCAATTCTTGCGTTTACGTCGATTAGGCTAAATCTCGACTGAATCCCGTTTGAGTGCGTAATGCGCGTCATATGCGAGTCGTCTGCGCGCATAAAATACGCCGTGTGCTGGCTCTAAGTGAAATTGTAACACACAAACAAAATGTATATAACTATCACGGGGACAACATATAGCGTATGTCACGACCTAATCTATTCCAAGTGAGAAACAAACAAACAAATTTTCCTCATTATTTTAGTGCAATGTAGAGTCAAGCAATGTAATCTTTGTTTGTTTTTGTGGTAGTGCCACGCTGCAACCTCACACCCGAATGGGCTGGCACGACCGGGGAAGTACCACACTCCCAAATAACACCGACGTGAAGTAACATAGCTTGCTATTGCCTTTCGTCGGTTTGTGGGAGGTTCCGGAGGCCCGATTCCCCCTTCCTCTTCCCCCTCCACCCTCACCCCTTCTATCTCTTCCTTCGTATCATCTTTCCTCAAAGGTCGGCAACGCATCCTCGAGACTTCTGGTATTGCGGATTTCCATAGGCGACGGTATCACTTACCAACAGATGAGCCGCTTGGTAGTTTGCCAACCTATCACATAAAAAAATCTACATGGCTGGACTCTAACTAGAGCTGAAAACATTATATTATATAATAATAATTGATAACGCTTACACACTCATACACATACACTAACACTCTTTGTACCGCGAAAGGCTTGGACACGCAAATGTTCTCATCACAAATATCCAAGATCAGAGAACAAACATTTCTGTTGGGTAAGGTCTTGAATCGAGTCGCCTGAATTTAGGGTGGTGAGGGGGGGTGGGGGGTGGGGGGAGGGAGGGGAACCCCCTCCCCACCATTTTTCCCTGCCGGAATCGCGTAGTTTTTTTTAAATTTAATATCAAAGATCAATTTTTCTACTCTATTTAAACACTTTTATACTTAACTTTGGGGGAGGGGGAGTGGGTAGGAGGGGGGGGTTGGGGGCAGGGAACCCCCCCCCCCCTACCATTTCCCCCTGCCGGAACCGCGTAGTTTTTTTTTAAATTTAATATCAAAGATAATTTTGTCTACTCTACTAACACTTTTACACCTAAATTTAGGGGGGGGGGGGAGAGAGGGGGGGGGGGGTCAGAGTTGGATTTGTCACTAATTTCGACCTAACCGGTCTGACTTGGACTCCGGGTGGGCTCCACCGTTTCGCTACGGAGGTCGCCGGCTCGCTTCGCTCGCCAGCTCCCCCCTTCGCTCAACTCGACTTCATGCGACGAAGCAACGTTCAGGACCTCCCTTGAGCTTCTGGATCCCGCATTATTTATAAACACTCTAGGGGTAGTAGCCACAAGAATAGGTGGAGTCGGGGTGCTCTGTGTCGGTTTTCTGACTACTTTCAACCTAACCGGTCTGAGTTGGTCTCTGGGTGGGTAAGGGAGGAAAATAATTTCACATACGTCAAACACCACAAACCTCAAAAATAGCGATCAAAACGTTTCGTTTCACGAACATAAACATAGCAGACGTTCAAATTTATGCAATATTTCCTGATATTGCGTTCCGTTTCACGCATCCGCATGTTTTTCGTGTGAAATTACAGAAACTTTAAATATTAATTTAAAATACTTTCGCGTAACTCCGGCAGCCAAAATCGAATTGGGAGGGTCAAGACAAAGCCCCTTGACCATTCCACAGTAGCAGAATCCTCAAATTCAGGCGACTCGATTCAAGACCCGACCCTTTCTGTTTATCACACAAATATTTGCACCAGCCAGGGATCGAACCTGGAACCCTGAACTTCGAAGGTAGGGTCACTACCAACTGAGCTAAGAAGATCCTACAAACTTAGGTATAGCATAACTTACATTGATATCTCTCTCTTTCTCTGTTTGAATACAAAAGAACATAACGCATAGCGAAACGCCTAAAAACTATAGCACATTGAACCTTACTGCAACAGTAAGAAATTCATCTCAATTTCACGCAATCACAATCATAACTGACTCTTTTTACGTACAGACAAAGAAGGCATACTGAGAGCACTGATCTCTGTTTCCGCCAAACTGTTTGGTACCCCCACTGGGTCACGTCCACAACGATTGGTCATGGGGATACAAAAACATCCGGTGTTTCAGTTATCATTTTTCGTTCAAATTGTCCAAGTTGATAAAACTTAGTGTACAAATTTCAATACTAGACGGTAGACGATTCTACACTTAATTAGGATTCTACTTTTCTAACATGCATATAACAATGGTATATATTGGTAGACTGGCATAGAACGCTAAATATCACAAAACACGACGAATAGGATACCAAGGGTTTGTTGGACTTCAGCTTCAGGGAATATAATTATGTGTAATTTTAGTTTTCTTTCAATTTCTAGTTCACTTTTCTTACTTTAATATTATAACAAGGAGAGATTTGTATTTTTAATATGTAACAATAAACTTAAAAACTACTGGTCCTATTTCAAAAACTCTTTTTTATTTTAGATCGCTACATTATCACTGAGTAACATAGGCTATATATGTTGATTGATCATCATCATCATCATCATCGTCACCAAGTCGGTGAAAATAGCATAGGTAGTATAGGTAAAAAAATGTACATGATTGATAGAAAAAACAGGGAATACTCACTTAAATAAGTTCGAAACGAGAGGCAACCGCATGCATTATGCACTCCCCTTGAATTAGACGACTAATGGAATTAAAACTATTGTTAACACTATTCGACTTATTCACCTGAGTGTTGCGTTTTCGTATTTAAAACAAACGTTGTGTTATTTAACTAATGTCATAAATAACAATAATGTCTTATTATGAAAACTAAGTGGTTTGTACACATTTTTAATATGAAAAACGGGATTCCCTCACGTAAAAAGTCAGATTTTTCCGACTATAGTTTCAACCACCAAGTACAGTCACAATAATGTCTAATGGGTTTCTAACGGTTGCGGACGTTTGGTGTGGCGTCATTTAAAATGTGGTTTTATGACGTAATTTACTGATTAGCCCGCAATTCCTCAGTGGATATGGAATCAAACTGTAATGTGCTATTGAAAATACATCATGTAGAACTAGTAGAATGGGACCCAAGCGCTGTCATATTGTTATATATATTGCAGACTGATTTTTACACTAAGAAAAGAAAAGAAACACAATAAAAATCACATTTTACTAGTAACTGAGCGACAAAAAGATAAAATAAATAAAAAAATAAATAAAATCATTTATTTCAGGCACTCCAATGACCCATAAAATAAAATAAAATAAAATAAAATACAAACTAACACTACAAATAAAATAAAATGATATCACGCTGTAAAGAGGCGATCATCTACTTAAACCTTAGTGTAAATCTAAATTCTAAGAAGCACAATAGTGCTGGGTCATTTTTTGTTGCCATCCATGTAAACCGAGACCCAATGTTTAAACATTGGGCTCCTTAAATCGTCAGAGACAGCCTCGAGTATCCTGTTAGCGGAACGACGCAGGCGTTGCCAGAATGAAGCCACCCTGGTTCTGATTACAGCGAAGAAGTCGGGAACCCCTGCCTCAGCGAACATGCTCGACGCACTGCAGTAACGCGGTAGCTTCATAAGAGCCCGGAATGCGTCATTATACTGGACTCTTATGGTGTTTATCGCTTTTCGTGTGAACGTTGTCCATAGCTGGCACGTATACATGCACAAGCAATACG
Organism: Selenia dentaria; assembly: GCA_917880725.1. Lineage (NCBI taxonomy): Eukaryota > Metazoa > Arthropoda > Insecta > Lepidoptera > Geometridae > Selenia > Selenia dentaria. The sequence continues at coordinate 21,138,012 of OU862879.1, forward strand.
CTTTAAAAATAGTGGTCTTTACGTCCGTACTGCACTTAGCGAACCGGCGAGCAAGCATGTTACCTCTGACGGCAAGGGCCCGTCTCTCGCGCTCAATATCTGCATTATCCTGCAATCGTTCCGTTAACAAGTGACCTAAATATTTAAATTGTTTCACAACTTTCACTGCTGTGCCGTACAAATATACATCGGGCACTCTGTCCGGACCCCGACCCGACGCAAACACCATCATTTCGGTTTTCGACACATTATATTTCAGCCCGTGAGCATTAGCATAATGCTCACAGATTGAAAGTAGTTTCCTCAACCCCTTGATCGAGGGACTGAGAAGCACCATGTCGTCCGCATAGCTCAGGTTATTTATACACACATTTCCTACATGACAGCCGACTTTGGAGCCTCTCAGTTCCTCGATCAGGCCATTTACGTACAGGTTAAAAAGGTCCGGAGAGGTTGCCCCTCCTTGGCGAACGCCACAATCTAGTCTATAATTACTAGAAGTTGTATCGCCCCATTTCACACAATTAGTTTGGTTTCCGTACCAGAATCTCAACAGACGCACAACTTCGCTAGGCACCCGTGACGCTAGTAGCTTGGCCCAGAGTATATCGTAATTGACCAGGTCAAATGCGCGGCTGAGGTCTAAAAAGCACGCATAGACAGATGTGTTTCGCGACGTATAGTGACTAACAGTGCTTTTCAAGCTTACAATAGCGGCATCAGTTGAGAGACCGGGTCGGAAACCAAATTGCGCATCGTCAATCTTTATGTTTTTTCGCAGTTCAGGATGAATAAGGTGCTCTAGTACTTTGCCAATTATTGTACCTAAAGATATAGGACGATAGTTGGCTGCGGCACCGATATCACCTGTCTTATTTTTTACAATCGGAACTACTAATGTTCGCATCAGTTCATCAGGTAGGTAACTATATTTAATGCAGAGGTTAAACAAGCAAGATAGATGGCGATATATTTTATCACTAGCCCAAAGTATGTGCTCGATACTAAGCCCATCATGTCCAGGTGATTTACCACGCTTCATACTCATGATGATTTTGGAAATATCCTCACGTGTAAATTCAATGACGTCATTGTTGTGATATGGTTCAGTATCGACCACACAACCGGCAGATAAAGGGTTGATTTTAAACCTGCGCACAAACATTTCCGCTATATCGGATGGTTGCTGGAGGCCCTCAACTGATATAGGTAGGCTTTGTTTACAATTTAGCTTTTTTGTTGCATACCAAAACTTTACGAAGTTTTTATTTTTCCTATGTAAGGCTAAAATGTTCATTTTGATAGTTTCTTCATTATTCTGACACCATTTTAGTTTATTTTTAAAGGCTTTACGACTGTTATGCATGTTATCGTACTCCACACCACCGGAGGGCCTGCCAGCAACTACCCAGCACCTAAAGTATAGTCTAGCTTTGTCGTGGCTGTCTCTGACATGATAATTCCAGCCGATTACCCTCTTATGTGGTCTCTGTACACATGGACGGGAACTTACAATGGCAGCATTTTGTAAAACACTTACTATGTGCCTGTAATAATTATCTATATAGTCAAAATAAACCTGTTTATGAGTACACTTTAAAATGTCGTCACAGACACAACTATTCACCTCAGAAAATATATATAAAGGCGTATATTGAATTTAAATAGATTTCAAAACAGTGTTTAATCATTTGGTTTTATGCAACGATTTGTTTTAATGAAAACGAATGACGATGTTGCTAATGGCCTGATTTTTAAATTTTTTTTTGATACATATTAGACCAGCAGCTGGGCTATTATGTATCTCAGTTGCTAACAAATGTGGATTGAAATCTGAAAAAATGGCCGCTCTATGTAACTTTTGTCAGCTTCAGTGATCAAATTACTAACATTTTTGCTTACTGGAGTTGCCAAAACTGACTGATTTTTCAAGATTTCAATCAACATTTGTTAGCAACTGAGATACATAATAGCCTGGCTGGTCATCGCGCTTTATGCAAGCTTATATCAATTTATAACTTTTACTCTGTAAGCTTTACAGCATACGATATGTCTGACGCTGATCTGCTCTTCTGTCATCCCGAGACATCAGTGACGAAAGAGAGTGTGTGTACACTTCCTTTAATGCCAGTGTGTTCGCGTACGTACGATGATGAAAAAGCTATTCCAGCAGGGCTATTATGTATCTCAGTTGCTAACAAATTATTATTGAAATCTTGAAAAATGGCCGCTCTATGTCAGTTTTGGCAACTCTTGTAAGCAAAAATGTTAGTAAATTGATGACTGGAGCTGACAAAAGTGACATAGAGCCGCCATTTTTTTCGATATCATTCAACATTTGTTAGCAACTGAGATACATAATAGCCCTACAGCGCCTCATCTATCTATATACTATATTTCATCAAAATCCATTGAGAAGTTTTTGCGTGAAAGAGTATCAACCATACATACAAACGCGCGTTTATAATATTAGAAGGATAGTATTAGGATTTATATATCACAAACTCGAAAACCCGAGTACAAAGTTTTCTGCACACCACACAATTATTTGCCTCGGAAAAGAATAGAATTTGGGACTACCAACTAAGCTGGCGGAGACGTCAAGATCATGTTAATACAAATAATTTATTCATATTTTTATTAGAAGAAATACCGTACAATTACATGCTTATTTTGCTCTATTTATTCGTTCCATTTTTCAGTGCGACATTGTACTGCCCTAATAATGACAGCGTTCAAAGGGCAAGAGTCTATTCTTTGTTGACAGTTGAACAGCACATTTGGTGACTCTAGATTTAACATGGCGGGTCTTTAGCGGAGCCCTGCGGAGAAAATGGCGGGGTACCGTGATCACCCGCGAAGACCAAACAATGGCCCGCCGAGTGACATACAAACGCGACGCAGGCGCACACCGAACCATTCACTCTTTACAAATCAAACAAATTATATTCTGTTGAAAAAAGTTGACTACTAAATTCGTTGGTCCCAGACGTCGCTGTAGTTTCGGTACCTTAGCGGGTAACGATGGTAATTTATACTGGAATATCGAATGAGATAATTTATAACACAAAATGTGTTTTCCTTGATTCGTTTTTTTGTTTTGTTAAGATGAGAAGTAACTATTACTTATCTGTGGTTTTGGATACATTTTAAGTGGGTTGTTGAAATGACGGCACACGAGGTGTGATTTTTACGTTACTTTTTAGTATTGATTTTGATAATAGAAAAGCAAAGAACCGATTAGTTTAATTCATTTTGATTTGGAGACTTTAATATGAGACAACAAAAAAATTTTATATGTCCCAAATCAAGCAGAGCAGGGTGCAATAATGCCACCTGAAGGGAAAGTACTCTTAATACTGTAGATAGAAAAATGTTCTTAAAGAAAACATTCCTTTATTTTCAAAAAGAAAGAAAACTACTTTCAAAGATTTCCACAAATCCGCTTGCCACACCCGGGAATCGAACCGGCTTAAATCTGTAAAAATTACACCCTCTACTTTTTTTGCATCAATCCTTAGGGTCAAATATAACGATGCAATCTCTCTAACAAAATTGATCAAATAAATGAAAGGGAAACCATGAAATCTGGACTTATAAATTCAATGCCCCCCACTAGGCGGAAAGATGACACTTGGAGCCGAAGGAGTTTGAGTTCAGAATACGATTTATAATATTCACAACAACAAGTTATTAAAGTTGTCAGAAATGCATTCGTTAGAAGAATATATCTGAGTATCCAAGAAAATGGAGCCCATTTTGAGCAACTTTTTAGTTAGTAGCCAGTTTTTGTAAATAACTAAAATAATTTAATATTTTATTGCTTTTCTTTCATTTAATTGATCAAGTTTGTTAGAGAGATTGCATCCTTATAATTGACCCTAACGATAGATGGAGTACAGGTTGTAATTTTACAGATTTTAGTCGGTTCGATTCCCGGGTGTGGCAAGAGAATTTTCGAAATTACTTGAATGCAGTTTTCTTTCTTTTCAATAATGAAGGTATGTTTTCTTTGAGTAAAATTTTCTATATGCAGTATTAAGAGTACTTTTCCTTCAGGCGGCATTAAAAACTCCTTGCTGTATACTATGATAACCTAATGACTTATATACATACTTATACGCTCATACATAGGTCAATGTTTATGCATATGGGAGGGATCGAACTCGGGACCAGCGGCTTTGACAGTTATAATAGTCAACAATAGGTATATAATACATAGATATATTAACTCTTTAATAAAGCACCACATTATAAATAGATTACAAATAAAGTATTACGAACAATTGTAAATGTATTTTACTTTTATATTAATGGGCGGTATTTTCGCTCAGATCGGTATCTTCCAGACAACCATTAATATTATATTAGTCAACGAATTAATTGGCTAACAAATTTTTTAAACATTGCGCACGCGTCATTAAGAGATCTTATGATTCTAGCGAACTTACACCAATACCTACTTCAGAACCCATTACCGATGTGGAAGAATAGCGAACAATACCGACAATGATCACAGGAGGAGGCATTACCGTTGCCACTTGGTCCTACAGCGCACGTGACGTCAGTTAACACGGAGGGTCGTAAGTACCTTGTACTATGTACTCACATATTGAATACCAGTTATTGCGTCGAAAGCTGTAATAAGTACATGTACTTGATGTTAATGGTTTCAGATAAAGGTTGGCATATGGAATTTGCTCTGTTGACTTTTTAAGTGACACGATTCGTGTGCAAATGGTGCACAGTGGAGTCATTTTAATAGGTAACATTTTGACGTCTGTCAGTTTTATCTTCATAGTGAGATGATCAGCCGTGCGATTCTCTAAAGATTCGTCGATGCGCTCGTCGACGAGCTCACCGATGTCAAATACTTTATGAGAGATCGCCCTTGTACACAAGGTTGTTTTTCCAACGTTTCTTGTCATCTCGTCATTTGTTTCACGGATGTTGTCGAAGATGCAAAGTTTGCTCTTAGAGAATCGCACGGCTGCTTACAAACATCGATTTAAGTGAATGAATCGATACAGACTTAAAACATAATTGAATTAAAAAAAATATTTACCGAAGGCACACTTGGCAGATAACCTGATTTGGCAAAAGCTTTCGAGTCCATCCTAAAAAAATACTATGGGCATACGTTTATTATTTGAAATAGACGTAATATAGTAGCGGAAATGTCGAGGTCTTTATTGCACGTCTCGGAGGCTTTTTACATTACCATAAACTAATCTTAAAACTCACTTCATAATTAAGTATCAGCTAGACCCATCCTGTTGTCTAAGCGATAATTGCTTACTTTACATATGTAATTGAGGAATAATAAATACTTAAGATAATCACAAAAATAATCAAAGAAGCAATAGCCCGTGAGAAGATTTAACCGTCTTCCATTGAGTACACTCAATACGTTTCAAGTCAGAAGTCAGGGGCAAATGAATACAACATATTCTTTGATTTTACGCTCAACAATGCGGATAATTATACACTTGAACAATGAGTCGCGACGCGAATGACTTCAATGCGCATTGCGCCCGATAACAAAAATTCCATTGGTGTGCCCATTAGCCCTCTTCGCTGTAATAACTAGTATATTAATCTGTGGCTTTGAATCGAAAATGTTTTTAAATGTAGAAAGTGCGAGCGCAAGAAAATCTCCGCGTACCGGGGGTCCGCGCACTTCCGGTCGGTTTTATGTTTCATCGCTGCGCCATTGTCTCCAACTCCAAGGGAGGTTGCATTACACTGCTCAAAACGACGAGCGAGACCTTTAACGCAAAAGTTTACAGTTTAAAACACTTACAGCCGTACTCAGAGACGTTTAATGATTATTTAAACATTCCCGAAAACAGGTAGATTAAATAAACACTAAGTGGAGAGACGCCTTTTGAAATCTTTACTTAGTGATAGTTCAAGTAAACATTAAACGTCATTGAGTGTGGCTGTAAGCGTTTATATGCAGATATAATAAACACTTCATGGCAATTAGACGTGTTCTGAATGAAATAATGGCCTACAAACAACAATTAATGATATATATAGGCAAATTAGTCACCGATATAAAAATATAGCCAACAAGAGCCCAATTTAGCTTTTATGTCTTCAGAAACTCGCATAGCGACTTTAATGTTTAAAATACACCCACCTCAATTCATTCATTATATTTAAATGTATTAATTAACTTTTATGTCTTGAAAATATTATCGTAAAAACAAATGAATATCACCTAAATACTTACATGCCCTTCATAAAACGCAGTTTCTATTATCGTCAGGATCTGTAGTGAGGTAAGCGCCGCATTATGCGTCCCCCTTCATCAGATGTATTGTGTACTTAATAACAGTGATTTGGAATAATCGTGATTCTCTTAACGCATAGGGTCAGCATATTGTTTGAACCCGATACCTGTGAGAAAAGACGTTGACGCACAAGTGTTTATTTGCACTTACCGTTGGGGAATTCGTATATTGTATGATCGACACTTTTGATTAAAATTAACTTTGGACACGGGTTATTTTACCATGTTTGTAATTATTTTGAGCTCTCGATATTCGTCTGCTCATAACAACACCTACCCACAGATACTTCAGTTAAGTCGTGAACATGGCGCATGCAACTATGCCGAAATATCGAGAACTCAAAATAAATCCTTATTAATCTTCAAAAAAAACCCGTATTATAAATAGAAATCAGTGGTCTCTGCCTAATCCTCTGAGAACAGGCTAGACTTTATAAAATTATAGTCACATATAATTTTAATACATAAAAAAATAGTTTCGGCCGAAGTTTTAAGTTCTTACGTATTAGTCCAGGGTATCAGCTGACTTCATTCCAAATTGAACTCAAAGTCGTTGAGCCATTTCAAAGTGAAGTAAGTAAGTTAGTAGTAGTTTTGATTTATGTTGTATATGAAGGTGTAACCTCATTCAAAACTTTCGTGGATTCAAATATATGTTCTGTCGTAACAATGACTTGTCGAACTCGAAGTAAGCACTGTCGAAATTCAGAGATACACCGTTGCTCATGACTACACTTGTAATGCCATCCAGAGTTTAAAAGTTTAGTTGGCACTGCACTGCGCTCGTCACCCCGAGGCATTGTTTTTAGAATCCCTTTCGCCCAATCATTTCACCTGCTACAGTGCCCTTCACCCTAACACAGTACCGCTTGCGCACTATTGCTACTTGGCAGAATATTTGGAGAATAGCCGTACCACCTAGTAGGTAGGGTTTCCCGGCCTGTTGCCATTCGCATTCCAACGGCAGGGACAATATTCTACTTCATCCCTCACGGCGTAGAGTGATTCACTAACTAATATATTTTGATGTATATAAAAGGAGAAAATAAGTTATTAGTGACCATTGAGCTAAGTAAAACGCATTAAAACTAGTAGTTCTGCGAACAGTAGACCTTGCAAGCTAGTCTTATCAAGTGCATTTCGCAGTACTTCACAACCTATTATTTCGACAACCACTTGACCAATTATGCGCATATTCGAAATTCCTCTTTTAATTCTAGGTAGGTATCTATTGTGTATACGAAATTTTATTAAAATCGCCGGTGAAAATAATATAATAATTAGCAGTGTATATTCTACTATTTAATATATAATATACTTATATTTATATATATATATATATATATATATATAGTTACCAAGTTTCGTAAAGATCGGTTGAAAAATGCGACCTGTATAGGAAAACGTACATACAAATTACAACCTAACAATCATATGGCAGATGAAAGTCAATTTGGCCAGTTAAAGCAGAAACTCTTCGATCGCTCAGTCAATACGCTTATTTGTTTTAATAAAGTACCAGTATGAAATCAAATGGATCATAAAATTGTAGAAAGCGGTTTGGATTTCTTAAGTTTTGTTCAAGATTAATTACGGATGCATATTTCCAGCAAGGATTTGGGAGTACTTTGCCTGAGTGCCTCTTCCTCTTTGTAGTCACCTCCTGGGTCTAGTTTTATTAAATTACCGCTTTCACAAATTATGTTTAAATAATAATTTAGTAGAGAGCCGAGTCGTAGCGGGGAGGTGCGGGGGCGTGCCCGGCGGGGGGCACACTTTTAATTAAACCCTAAATTATTGTTCACCTTCATTAATTCCTGCGCTCCCGGTTGCTTTACTAATGAGTTTGTACTTTTTGTGCCGGCCCCGCGGTGGATGTTACGTAAAAACCGTTGTTTAATCTATTGTTAAAAGAACAACACTCACATCGGCCCATGGAATAACACATCATTGAATAAAATACTGAGAGACATAAAAGAAAAAATCTAACCATGGGTGTTGAAATTCACTACTAGTCTTATTATGTGAGTACACTAACATGTCATGCCCTCAAAGGCAAACATCATTCATCAAAATAACAGTCGAAGTGTTCCTAATAGGTTTTTAAAAAAAAGTCAAGTATCGCTCAAAAACTGCGCTGATCTCGTCACGTGAAAACGATAGTTCAGCATAAGCTAAAACAACATTGCTAAAACCTAACAACGGATATAAAAAGGAGAAGGTTATATGTTCGATTGTATGTATTTGTATGTGTATTTTTTGTGTTTGTTAGACTATTCCTCCCCCATTTCCCCATTCCCTCAAAATTTTATTTTTTTTTACTTTCGAGATGGTCCCATTCAAATTTCAATAAATTCAATAAGTTCGGTAGTAGTAGTAGTAGTTTTTGAATTACATTCCAACAACTGAAAAGTGTTACGCCTATTTTGATGATGTCATCATTGACGGTGAATGACAACTGATCTTGTAATTAGCAAGGGTCGCTAACAATAGTGCAAATAATGTTTATCAAAAAATGAAACCGACTTCAACACTAAAAAGTGCGAAATAACTTGGCGAAGTCGGTATCATGCGATCAATATTGTGATAATAGGTACTTTTGAACTATCATGGTACCGACTTCAACAAGTTATTCCGCACTTTTTGGTGTTGAAGTCGGTTCCATTTTTTGGTACTTTTTTTTCTAGATTTGCGTTTTGAGTTTTGACGTGTAACAGTAGTGAGCTATTAACCGTAGAGTGTTTGTAATGGTGCACAAGTGTAAGCAAAGGGTACAAAATCATGAAACGTTGATTTAGGATTTTCCTCGTTTGCTCAGAAAATTGAAATAAATGTAATATAAACCTACACATTACTAAAATAATACTTAGACAGGACAGTGCCTTAATGACAGACTTGTTAATCTGACAGTGCTTCACGCTGACTACTTAAATAAAATCTCACTAGACGCAGCTTTATATATTTATATAATTAACTTCGAAGGTGGCAAATTAAAACAAAACAACATTACGGCAACTTCATATTATGGCGAAATAAGTGTAGATTTCGACCAAATTTCATGATTCGACTTCGCGAAAACTTAGTTTTTCGACCTTATACCTAATAACCGAAGTTCGAAAAAAAAACAAAGTGTAAACTGAATATACGTTCTTATGAAGTATGGAAGCCAATACACGATTGAGCAAACTTGGCTCGATAGAAAAAAATCGCCAACATTCCCATAATTTTGCAATTTTTCTTACGTACTTCGTGGGAAAAAGCATTTTTATTCAATTATGTGCAAATCTATTTCAATGAATGTATCAGATTCGAATGACCAATGAAATTTTCTAGTGAACTATGGACTCGTTTATCATTAAAATTTAATTATTCGATTGTACGAAATAAATATAAAAAGTATTAGCACTTATTCGATTGCATTTTCGCTTTACATCGTCCAATCTAATAAGCAAATGTCCACCTTATGTAAAGCATATTAAATTGTTTTAAAATTAGGATTGGACCGCGCCTTAAAAATAAAGGCTGAATAAAATATTTCTCTTGTGTTTGTTTAATATTAATTTCAATTCCAAAAGCACAAATTCATTTCCATTCTCGGACTCCCTGGATGGTTCTACGGGCCAGCCCAGATGGTTCTATAGACACTTTCCCAAGGGAAGATATCATTCCTGTTGACGTGGGTAAAAGCCCCTAAAAAGATCATTCATTCAGATACAAATATGTACTTATGTAAGTACTGTTGTTTTTGTAATAAAGATTATTTATCGTCCAATACATAATTTTATATTACCGACCCGCTGATATGGAACGTTATTCCTGTATTTTCCGAAATTAAGGCAATTCTTCACGATACGATACGATGGGAAAACTGTAAGTAACGTAGCACGCGCTGCGGTTGTATATCATTGAATTTTCCTTATTTATTTATTAAAGGGTCGCGTAATAAATTGTGTTAAGTGGGGGCGGCCGGAGCCCCGCCGAGCCCCGCGGGAGCTCCCATAACGTTGAGAAAAACGCTGGAGCCGTAAGTGCCTTTCTACAACACTGCCGAGGCTATATTGCTCACCATAGCACGAGATGTGATGGGTGTGTGATGAACTAATTATGAATTTCAAAAACGCTACTCAAGCTTACTCGTGAAAGCTTTAAGGTACTGATAGACATGCTACTAAAATAGTATGCTAATTAGCATGCGTAAAACGAGCATGCTTTTTAACTATATAGTGGTGATAGACATGCTCATTACTAGCACGAAAGCATGCCATTGATGAGCAATTGCTACTTAGGTCCAATCCCAATAATCTATCTATCCACAGTTATCCTTACTACCGAAAGAAATTTGATATAAAGTCCATACAAATAGTGTCGAATATCTATCACTAGTAAGGTAAACCGGCGATAGATAGATTATTGGCAACGGCAGTAAGTGGTATGTGTGCCAAAGTGTTGCTAGTCAGTAGTAGTAGTATCATCAGTATCTTACATTTATATTCGTAATAAGCATGTTAATTACTAGCAACACTTTGACTCACATATAGGTACTGATAGACATGCTAATTACTAGTGACACTTTGTCACACATACCACTAAGTAGCAATTGCTCATCAATAGCATGCTTTCCTGCTAGTATATCAGTACATTAAAATTAGATTGACATGTGGTTTCAAACGTATCGTTTTATAAGTGTTTTCCGTTCGTCCATACAGACGTATTGGCAGCATTGACAAGGATGGTGCATACTAATGGATAGGAAAAGCATAGTTTGTCATTTGTGTTTTGCCACACTATTAATTGCCATACTTGTTCATGACCCGTGGTGTAAGTCACAAGATCACTATGCTATTAAAATAAATACAATGAGAGTCTTATAAAGAAACAAACAGTTGTGTTAGTTTTTAATAAGGACTGGTGTTCGTGCTTCAAGATTTCTAGAACAGTGATAAACCAAAAATAATGTAGCATTAAGGTGAAGTCCGGCCGAGGATATGTAGGATATACAAATGGATTTTTTTAAGTTCTTTGAACTAAGATCTACTGTACTGATTATGTACCTAACAATAAATCTGTAGGTATACTATTTGAATAAATCACTCTAGCATAGAGGTCCATGAGATGGAATATTTTAAGTCTCTATGAGGATTCAAAAAGCAAATATTACTTTAAGAAATATTTGAGCCTAAAGATTTACTCTAATCATGTGAGATTGGCAGGGGCGTGCGTGGGCGTGCACAGGCGTGGCTGAACCCTTGATGGCTTCCACGCTTATCAAAAACATATTTTTCTTAATAAAGTATCTGATGAACTTGAAATTATCAAAATAACCAATTTATTTATTGATTAAGCTCTATTAAAACAAACCTGTGAGTGAGTCTAAACGTATAATTGTTAATAAGCTAATTTATTATTTTATTAATTTAGTATTTACATTAAGTAAGAGATTAAGTGGAACGCTAAACTAGGTTTATTGTTATATTATTAAACTATTTATACCAATAAAATCTAATTAATCTAACATCTCAGTTTTACTTTATTCCAAGTGCATGATCATTATGCCTAGATCGATACATAAAATATCAAATTGTAAATACCAATATTTTTTTCTATATGAGAAGGGACGATAATAATACTAAAAAATCAAGTATGTGCACTTGAAGTATGCGTTGCTTGAAAATTATTTAACACTAGGTACTTTTCATTATTCAAATGGCCATGATAAATATAATATCAAAAATCCAATGATAGATAAAAAGAAGTATGAAATTGAAGCGATTATGTGTCGCCCGACAGCCCCACGAGGATGAAAGTTTAAAGGTAAGTAGAGGAACATAAATATGTGTGCCAGGCATTCAGCCAGAATATTATCCTTCATATATAATACATATATATATAATCATATACATTATGTATTGTATGTATGTGTATAATAATACTTCACAGTTTTTTTTATGGGATAGGTTGGCAACGAGCAAGCGGCTCACCTGATGGTAAGTGATACCGTCGCCCACGGACATCCGAAATACCAGAGGTCTCGAGGTTGCTAGGCCGATCTTTGAGGGAGGATGATAGGAATGAAGAGATAAACGGGATGAGGGTGGAGGGGGGGGGGAGGGAGAATGGGAAGGGGAGGGAGAATGGGGAAGGGGGGAATCGGGCCTCCGGAACCTCCCACAAACCGACAAAACGCCATAGCAAGCTATGTTACTTCACGTCGGTGTTATGTCGGAGTGTGGTACTTCCCCGTCGTGCCGACCCATTCGGCTGTGTGGTTACAGCGTGGCACTACCACCGAAAGTTTCGGTCCTTATAATCGTATGGTGGTAAAATGATGGGAAGGAGATGAGAATTATTAACAATGTACAGCAACCCTTACTGCGGTTACGATTAGGATAGGACTGGTAATGTGATTTGTGAACTGAACGATTTCGTTCTTCGAAGGCTAGTGAGCACTAGCCTATCAACCAAAGCCATTAACTTCCCTCAGTGAGGAAAATCTGGTTACCAGCAGTGGGAAGCCAAGGTACTGGCTATGTCTTATTATATTGTTATTGTCGCAAACTATCTCTATATCAAAACATTTGCAAAATTTGTCAATAACATTAACGAGCCTCCTTAGATAAGGAATCAGAGATCATTATTCGTATTATTTAATTCCACGGAGATTCATACTTACCTGAATGGAGTTGATTGGAATAATCTTGATAAGACTCCCTGTATTCAGCGCCCCTGCGAATCTACAATCAACCGCATCGATCAGTTATGATATACAGAGAAAGAGACAGTATGGATGAAATTTATATTCACTTACCTTGAAGGATGATTTATTGCAAAATAATAATAATATTGTATATTATTATGTTTATTAGTAAGTACGTATCCTAAATAATAATGCATGCATTTTCTACCGACTTTCAAAAAGGAGGAGTACTCAATTCGACTGTATTTTTTTTTATGTTTGTTATCTCATACCTTTCGATAGGGTGAACCGATTCTAGAAATTATTTTTGGTTTGAAAGCTGGTACTTCCCGTGTGGCCCATTTAAATTTCATTAAATTCGGTTTAGTAGTTTTTGAGTTACACTCCAATAACTGAATAGAATTGAAGTCGGTATTACTTGTTTTACAATTGATCATTTAGCGTCTATCATGCGTCTATAATGCGTTATAAGTTCCACGTGATACGTTCACATATACATTTTAAATCCCTAGTTAGACCACAGTAATAATTAATGTACTATTAGGTACTACTGCTTACTAGGTTACTACTAGGTAGAGTCTGTGCGGAAAGAGAACCGTCATAAAATTTGAGGGCGCAACTGTGTTTTTTTAACGCTAGACATAATTTTATGCAAAATTCACTCAAAAACAACACAAAACAAAGCTGTATCCGTCACGTAAATACCACGAAGTATAGTTTGACATTTGACAGATGGCTGGGCTGGGCTGCCATATAATAATCAAAATCATATTGTTTTGTAGTTCCATTTTTCGCCACGACGGTTCTCTTTCCGCACAGACTCTATAAGTAATTGTACTCATATATACCTGCCATACAAAAATAATGTAAATATATAATAAAACAACTGTTTTAATATAAAGTAACTAAACAACCGACGCGAGTGGTCTTTTTCTCGGAGCGGTAACTTGACTACCAAACTCGCGTACGTGTAGACGCTACTTACAACTTACTACTTCTTACTTAACTAACCGGTTACTTAACTCGCTACTGTACTTATTGATGTGTATTAACACATCAATAAGTACAGTAGCGAGTACGGGCTTTAGGTAGAGCTTTGAGTTAGATACTTTTGTAATGTGGGTATAGAATAAGAGTATCTATTAAGAGGATTGCATAGCTAGTACTTTCCATGCTAAAAGAGAAAACTCTTTTCTACCTCTTGACATTGTCCGATTTCAGTGATTTTTTTTTCATGGAATCATGACATTGTTTACTATGCCCGTACGTTTTGATTTTTTCAGTTTTTTTAAGTTCTACAAAAGGAAATTTATAGTACTTTGAAATACTGAAAAAATAAAAATGTACGAGCATAGTAAACAATGTCAACATTCCATGGAAAAAAAAATCATTGAAATCGGACAATGTTAAGAGGTAGAAAAGAGTTTTCTCTTTTAGCATGGAAATTATTAGCTATGCAATCCTCTTAAGAGTGGTTCTGTGTGTGTTCATGTCAACTTTTTCTAGAAATTGTGGCTAGTGTCCTTACTGTTTCCAATCAGTTAACAATTGTGTATGATTACGTTATGATTAGCCATCTTGTTTCCATAGATTTGTGATTTGCTACAATGTCCAAATCCAAAAATAAAATTAGGATGTGAGTAGAAAATAGAAAAATCGATTTTAAGGATATAGAATATTAATTGATATAATAGAATAGCAAAAGGGATTTTGTAAAGTGCAGTAATTTTAATATAGAAATTGGAAATTATTCAGACATTAGAAACAATATAGAAAACAGTGACATAAACATTTAAACAATAAATATCAGCTGGTATTCGCAATATACCTAACAAAAACATAAACATTAGCAAAAATAAAACAATGGAGATATCGCATTACAGGTATCATGATGCACACATGTGCTATAAAGGTTACACTGTAAAGTATGAACTTACACATAATATTAAGTACATTATTTAGTTAAACTCTATAAAGTTAGAACCTAAGAAATTGTATGAAAATTATTGTTAAGATTTAGAAGTAAAAATCAGAATAAGTATGAGAGTAAACATTAACTAATAATTGTATTACATATTAAACCATGGCATTAGAATTAGGCATTAAACTAAAGTTATGAAATTGCAATTAAGATATTAGATTTAGAACTGATCTAAGATTCAAGATTTAGAATTGGAACTAGAATTAAGATTTAGAATTGGAACTAGAATTAAGATTTAGAAATAAGATTTTAGAATTAGAATTAAGATTTTGAATTAGAATTAAAATTTAACTTATGATCTACAAATAGTAGCAGAATAAGAATACTATAAATTAAAATCGAGGTTCCTCCTCAAAGTTTTTGGAGCAGTTGAGTCTTCGGAGGTGAACTCGATGTCAGTCATTTCAAAACTCGATTTACTTTTAACACGAGTATTAGATTTAGAATTACAATGATTGTATATTTGAATACAACACCCATCTTTAGGGTTGTTTTTACAAAAACAGCGGTATATTTTATATAATATAAATGAAAATACAGTAATAGAAAGAAGTGTTGTAAGGATACTGAAATAGTAACCGTAAGTGATATGGTATGGTTGGTTCTCAATTTTATTCAACTCATCAACACTCCGCTCGAGGTTGTGAGAGGTGTACTGTAAAGAATCAAGATTTATGTGAGATAGTTTAATTGGTGTTAAGAAAGAGATACTCTTATTGACTTTCTGCTTTGAACAGCAGTCATCTTCTATAATATTGAAGTTAGGAGTTGGCAAATGAATTTGTACGTTGTATTCATTTGATGGAGTAAATTGTAAAAGTTTATAATAACCCGTACAATCTCTTGGGATTGAAAGAATACCTGAACCAACGATATCATAGTCATTAATAAAACCTGTACATTTTACAGTTATTTTCGTTATATCTGACTGAACATATAACCATCTATTATTACTTATTTTCTGAAAGATATCTATACTACCTATTATTAACTTATAATTACACGTATTGGGAATAGCACTGATGTGTTCCGTAAGAATTGACACTTCACACAATTGATTAGAGACACTAGAATATACATTGTTAAGTTTGCACAAATAGTATTTACTGGGAATCACTTTGCACTCACTGAGATTGTCGTTTAGAGTATATAATAACCTATCGTCGGTTATTGCTAAATATTTGGTGCTCGGATTTATCATTGCAAATGAATTAGGCTTTTGAATATCGTGAGGAGTCGGTAGAGCGTATACGTGAAAGAGATTGTATTCAGTTAATGATACTAGAGGAATTTTGATAACGAAGACCAGTTTATCATCATTCACAAAAGATGCTACGTCTGCGATGTCCATGAACGTATGGATGCTATTGATTGAGACAGATACCTATAGGAAAGTTATGATGAATGTTAGGATTAGATGACAGTTCACTAAAAAGCTGAGTAGGACTTAGAATTGATGGGTGAACGATATTGATTTTACCGAATAGAATAGCGTCAATGAGATCTTTAATGTTAGAATTCAAAATCATCAAAGAACTTTCGATAGCACTAAAAGTCATAGCTAAGTGAATACTAGCCTGAAATCGATTTGAGTCATCTGATATTGTTTCGAGAACTTTATTAAGCTTTTGCATGTCCTCGTTACGATTAATTTCGTTATCGTTAAGTTTTTTGATGGTTTTGTTAAATGTGGAAATGGTAGAGGAAATTACATGAATGTTATTTTTCATGAGACCGGCTAAATGGCGTTGGCATCGTCTTCATCTAAGGATCCGAATAATTGTTTAAGGATTGGACCTCCGAAGCCAAACCAAGCGCTTCTTTTGAATCTAGTAGAGTTAGTTGATGTTAAGTGAGATAATGAATGAAAGTTATTATTGACATTGTCAAGCATGATTTCTAATGGACTTAATACGTTAATGCAGTCGATACGCGTTTGATAAGAAGGATAATTAGAACAAATCGACTTAGAAGTATCTAAAATATAATTAAGGTTATCGATGTGAGGCTTAAAATAGGAAAGATCAGAAAAGGTTATAACATTGTAAAAATCATTATAATATTTGACAGTACCGATAGGATCATAGAAGAGACCGGGACTATTGATGATCGGCGTTGTGAGATTTGGAAGTGATAGTGATATTACCGTTGTTATTCCTGGCACGATGGCCCTGGAACAGATTTGTGAGCAAGTTTTATTTCGTCGAAATGATATCGAACATGCTTACGATTGACAAGGACTGTGACATTGTGATTACTGTGAACTTTTATGACTTTGAATGGGCCTTTCCAGACTGGCGATAAAGCTTTACGCAGTCTGTGGTGGCACTTAACATAGACATCGTCTCCAACATCATACGATACGGTGCGAGAGTGTTTGTCATAGTAAGTTTTGGACCTTTCTTTACTTCTAAGAAGGTTTTCGCGGGCTAGGTTATGTGTCATAGCAAGTTTGTGTTTCAATTTCTTGATGTAGTCAGGGTAAGTCACTTCAGGGGAAATATCGTAAATGGAACTGGGAATGTGAGGTTTGCAACCGAAAAGCAATTCGTGAGGAGTAAAGTTAGTTGATGAGTGGACACTTGAGTTGTATGACACTAGTGCAGTGGGAAGGTATTTATGCCAATCGTCTTGGCTAGCGTTGACATAAGACTTAAGGTATTCCTTAAGTGTAGAATGGCCCCTTTCGAGAGCACCATTAGTTTGAGGATGGTAAGGAGATGAGAAGAGATGCTTGATTTTGAATAGGGACGTGATTTGTTTGTAGACTTCGGCTATGAAGTGGACACCTTGGTCTGAAAGGATGGTTTTAGGAATGCCGAAATGGGAAATGAATTTAATAAGGCATTGGGATGTTTGTTCGGCTGTTGAATGAGTGATGGGATATGCCATTGAGTATTTAGTGAGATCGTCTTGAAAAGTTACTATGTATTTGTACTTTTCAGGACCAGATTCAGGCAATGGACCGACAATATCTGTCGCGATACGTTGTAGAGGTTCGTGAGATGTGGAAGTTATTTCCATAGGAGCTCTGTTTGTTATTCTAAGAGCTTTGTTTTGTTGGCAATGGGAACAGTGTTTGACATATGATTCAATTTCGGATCTCATATTTTTCCAGTAGTATAGGTCTTTAAGTTTATTGTACATTCGAGCTGTACCTATATGACCACCTACAGGAGAATCATGATTGTCTTTGAGGATGGTAGGGACTTCGGTTGGAGTAGGATATATGATCTTGTTGTGGAAGATGTTGATTTTGATTTGCGTGTTGTTAAAGAGATATGTAATCATTTCATAAATAAGAAGAAATTTTAATTTGTCAAAAGGATTAGCAAAGTCAGATATAGCAATTTCTCTAACATCAGGATGAAATATTATGAGTTGGTTACGTAACTCTTTGAGTACTGTGAACACGTCTTTATAAGATGCGGATTCAAAATGGTGGATTTTGGTAAAGAGATGGAAAAATGTTTTGTTGTTTACTGTGGTAGATTTAACATGATGAAGTTCTCTTTCGGACTGTATGAAATCTTGTTTGTCCTCGAGAAGATCTAGAATTTCTTCACAATAAAAGTTAGATTCATCTAGATCAATGGACGTTGGATAGGCAATGGCGGAACAAGTGGTTTTCAATAGGTTTTGATTGTGTTCGATAATCTGAGTATCAAAGATAGTAGGACTGGAACGGGACTTAAGGAAGGATTCGTAAGTCAAGTTGACAGTCAAGTCAATGTCAAGATCGTCGATGGCGTTGATGGGAGGACGAGAGAGTCCGTCGGCGTTGGAATTAATCCTACCTGGTTTATAGATAATTTCATAATCAAATTCTTCCAGTTTCAATCTCCAACGAACAAGTTTGCTACTGGGGTCTTTGCAATTAAATAACCAGACTAGGGGACGATGGTCAGTGACGATTTTGAATTTCCTACCATAGAGATAGGGTCTGAAAGTTTTAACACCGAAAATAATACCTAAGAGTTCTTTCTCTGTGGTACTGTAATTACCTTCGGCATTATTCAAGGTGCGGGACGCGTAAGCGATGGGAAGGTCTTTGCCTATTTCACCTTGGGAGAGGACGCAACCTAAGGCGTAATTTGATGCATCGGTAGTGAGGATAAACTCCTTAGAGAAGTCAGGATATTGTAGTATAGGAGCAGAGGTTAATAAGGATTTGAGGGTCTCAAATGCTTGGGTTTGAGCATCGGACCAGACGAATTCAACGTCTTTTTTGAGCAGGGAAGTAAGAAGCTTTGTGATTTTTGAGAAGTCCTTAATGAACTTCCTATAATAGCCGACAAGGCCTAGAAAAGCTTTGATGTGTTTTGGATTTTTAGGAATAGGATAAGAGACAACAGCTTTGACTTTATCCGGATTTGGAGAGACACCTTTATCAGTGATAATGTGACCAAGATAAGCTACTTCGCGACGTAAGAATTCGCACTTATCTGGTTGTAATTTGAGGTTATGCTCTCTTAGAGCTTTGAAAACAAGTTCGAGTTTTTGTACGTGTGAGGAGAGGTCATGGCTGTAAATGATGACGTCATCTAGATATATAAAGCAGTGCAGACCTTGTAGACCAGATAGCACTGTGTTCATTAGTCTTTGGAAGGTTGCAGGTGCATTTTTCAAACCAAAAGGCATTCGAGTATACTCGAAATGTCCATTAGGAACGGAGAATGCAGTTTTTGCTGCGTCAGCATCGTTCATTTTGATTTGGTGGAACCCAGATGCTAAATCTAGGGTTGAAAAGTATTTACTGTGTCCCAGTTGGTCAAGGATTTCGGTTATGTTAGGGATAGGATATGCATCACCTATTGTAATATCATTGAGCTTTCTGTAATCGATTACGATTCGCCATTTCTTTTGGCCAGAAGCATCTTGTTTTTTTGGGACTACCCAGATAGGGGAGGACCAGGGAGAACTGGAAGGTTTGATGATCTTTTGATCAAGCATTTTAGCTATTTGTTTGTTTACTTCATCCTTATGAACTTCGGGATACCGATATGTTTTTGTATGAATCGGCTGTGAACTAGTTGTTTTGATAGCATGTTCTAAGGTATTGGTATGAGTCAGAGGGTCACCATCAAGGTGGAAGAGATCAGAATATTCCGTGCATAGATTATGAAGTGCTCGGGATTCCTCATCATTAAGGTGAGAAGATCTGATCTGTTCTTTAACCTTATGAATTCTGTCAGGAGTTTGAGATGTAGGATTTATATGACTAATCTGAATGTCGTCAGGGAGATCACATGGATTTAGTTCAACACATAAGGATGTGATTTTGACGTTGAAATCGGTAGTGTTAAGGACTGAGACATTAACATGATTATTGGGTTTGACTGAGACAAGGCAGCTTGATATATACACGCCTTTTTCAATTTCAAATTTGTCAATGAAACCGGTGGATATTTTAGGGTTAGAAACATTGCATTCAATAATTGTTTCAGAGCGAGCAGGAATAGTATATTCTGGTTTGGTAAAATAAAGAGGTAGGGAGTGTATCCCTATCTGTAGAATATTATACTCATAGTTGATTGCAGCGTTTTTGGATTTAAGAAAGTCATTGCCAATGATTCCATCAAAATTAATATCAACGGAATCCGGTATTAGGTTAAAATCACTGAGTATAGTATGGCCTGGTAAGTTAATATCAAATGGAAATTGACCAAAGCTTTCGGTATACTCAGAGTTTTTATCGATTCCTT
Organism: Selenia dentaria; assembly: GCA_917880725.1. Classification (NCBI taxonomy): domain Eukaryota; kingdom Metazoa; phylum Arthropoda; class Insecta; order Lepidoptera; family Geometridae; genus Selenia; species Selenia dentaria. The sequence continues at coordinate 21,158,690 of OU862879.1, forward strand.
TGAACTTGATTTTATTTGGTTTCAATTCAGGCAAGGCTTGTAGAGATGACTTTTTTAAAAGCGATATTGCTGCACCAGAATCAACTAGGAGCACTAGCGGCTTATTCGAGTAACTAGAATTTACATACACATGAGGTAAATGAATTTTGTTGTTGTATGATACCTCATAAATAACCTGATGCGATGTGGTATCATCAGGGTTAATGTTTGTAGTTGAACTACTGCGTTGTTGCTTTGAAAACAATTTTGAATTTTTGAATTTGGCTTTTGATTTCAATGAACGAGTCGGGTAATTGGATTGAGACGAGTGAGACATAGTTTGAGTCGATTGAGACGATGGAGTCGATTGATTCAGGGAGAGATTCGATTGATTCGAGGATAGAGTCGATTGAGTCAATAGAGTCGATTGAGTCGATAGAGGCGATAGAGTCGATAGAGTCGATAGAGGCGATAGAGTCGATTGAGTCGAGAGAGGCGATTGAGTCAAAGTTATAGTAGATTGAGTCGATGGAGTCGATTTAGTAAAGTTCATCATTTGAGATGACTTTGATTTAATAGAAAGAGACGATTGAGACGGTTTAGTAAAGCACATCATTTGAGATGGCTTTGATTTAGTAGAAAGAGACGATTGAGATCGTTCCTAATGGACATTTCGAGTATACTCGAAATGTCCATTAGGAACGGAGAATGCAGTTTTTGCTGCGTCAGCATCGTTCATTTTGATTTGGTGGAACCCAGATGCTAAATCTAGGGTTGAAAAGTATTTACTGTGTCCCAGTTGGTCAAGGATTTCGGTTATGTTAGGGATAGGATATGCATCACCTATTGTAATATCATTGAGCTTTCTGTAATCGATTACGATTCGCCATTTCTTTTGGCCAGAAGCATCTTGTTTTTTTGGGACTACCCAGATAGGGGAGGACCAGGGAGAACTGGAAGGTTTGATGATCTTTTGATCAAGCATTTTAGCTATTTGTTTGTTTACTTCATCCTTATGAACTTCGGGATACCGATATGTTTTTGTATGAATCGGCTGTGAACTAGTTGTTTTGATAGCATGTTCTAAGGTATTGGTATGAGTCAGAGGGTCACCATCAAGGTGGAAGAGATCAGAATATTCCGTGCATAGATTATGAAGTGCTCGGGATTCCTCATCATTAAGGTGAGAAGATCTGATCTGTTCTTTAACCTTATGAATTCTGTCAGGAGTTTGAGATGTAGGATTTATATGACTAATCTGAATGTCGTCAGGGAGATCACATGGATTTAGTTCAACACATAAGGATGTGATTTTGACGTTGAAATCGGTAGTGTTAAGGACTGAGACATTAACATGATTATTGGGTTTGACTGAGACAAGGCAGCTTGATATATACACGCCTTTTTCAATTTCAAATTTGTCAATGAAACCGGTGGATATTTTAGGGTTAGAAACATTGCATTCAATAATTGTTTCAGAGCGAGCAGGAATAGTATATTCTGGTTTGGTAAAATAAAGAGGTAGGGAGTGTATCCCTATCTGTAGAATATTATACTCATAGTTGATTGCAGCGTTTTTGGATTTAAGAAAGTCATTGCCAATGATTCCATCAAAATTAATATCAACGGAATCCGGTATTAGGTTAAAATCACTGAGTATAGTATGGCCTGGTAAGTTAATATCAAATGGAAATTGACCAAAGCTTTCGGTATACTCAGAGTTTTTATCGATTCCTTTGAACTTGATTTTATTTGGTTTCAATTCAGGCAAGGCTTGTAGAGATGACTTTTTTAAAAGCGATATTGCTGCACCAGAATCAACTAGGAGCACTAGCGGCTTATTCGAGTAACTAGAATTTACATACACATGAGGTAAATGAATTTTGTTGTTGTATGATACCTCATAAATAACCTGATGCGATGTGGTATCATCAGGGTTAATGTTTGTAGTTGAACTACTGCGTTGTTGCTTTGAAAACAATTTTGAATTTTTGAATTTGGCTTTTGATTTCAATGAACGAGTCGGGTAATTGGATTGAGACGAGTGAGACATAGTTTGAGTCGATTGAGACGATGGAGTCGATTGATTCAGGGAGAGATTCGATTGATTCGAGGATAGAGTCGATTGAGTCAATAGAGTCGATTGAGTCGATAGAGGCGATAGAGTCGATAGAGTCGATAGAGGCGATAGAGTCGATTGAGTCGAGAGAGGCGATTGAGTCAAAGTTATAGTAGATTGAGTCGATGGAGTCGATTTAGTAAAGTTCATCATTTGAGATGACTTTGATTTAATAGAAAGAGACGATTGAGACGGTTTAGTAAAGCACATCATTTGAGATGGCTTTGATTTAGTAGAAAGAGACGATTGAGACGATTTAGTAGAAGATTGAACCGATTTAGTATTAGATAGAGCCGATTTAGTATTAGATTGAGCTGATTTAGTATTAGATAGAGCCGATTTAGTATAAGATTGAGCCGATTTAGTATTAGATAGAGCCGATATAGTATTAGATTGAGCCGATTTAGTATTAGATAGAGCCGATTTAGTATAAGATTTATTAGAGCTATACGATAGAGGTAAGTAATTTTTCCTGAAAAGAAGATGTTCATTAGAGTTAGCATACATAGAAGACATAGAAACAAAGCCAAGTGAGTCGTCATATATCACGTCGGTTTGAGTAGCTGATTCCGTACGACGCGTAACCGGAATCCTCTCTAGTTTAAATCATTATCACTAGTATTTGACACTTCGTCATAAAAATGAACCTTATTTGTATGGTTGTAAGGGTTCGGCTTTTGAATTTGGCGCACATTATTATTATATTGGCGCTTACGACATTGTGATATGTCGTGGCCAATATGTTTGCAGTATCTGCAGGATATAGTACTTGTTTGAGGCGAACTTGAATAAGATGGCTTTGGATGCGGCGGTTCAGGTATAGAAAGAATAGGACGCCTGTTTAGGTAACAGCTCCTCTCGGAGTGTCCTGATTTACCGCAGGTCTTACATTTGTGAGACCTCGGTTCAGTAGTCCTTGAAGAAGACTGAATATAATTTTGTAATTTTTCTTCTTGTATTGCTAAATCAATGGCATCGTGTAAATTAGTTGGATTTCTACATCTAACAATAGTGGATATATGTCTTGGCAGACTTATAATAAAAGTATGTAAGGCTAAGTCTTCAGTGTTGGCAATGCGACCTTTCATTTCGTCTTGATTTTGAGTAGAATGGGCAATGTCGGTTTGCAGTCGAGTTAAACAGGTTTCTAAGCGGAGGCTGTACTGTGAAACTGTTTCGGAAGCCTTGGGTTTACAGTTTTGAAGATCTAATAAAAGGTGATCGCGGTGTTTAGTTTCCCCAAATGTGGCCTTCAGAAATAGTTTCAGTTCCTGCCAGTTTTCGAAAACTTTAAGGGAACATGCTAACTCGGCTTTACCCTCTAATTGTGATAATATGAATTTAAAAAGAAGGTCAGTTTGTGATGACGATGATAGGCTTATCGCATTGTCGCAATTTTTTATGAATGAAGACAACTTATGCCGTTCTCCATCAAAAGGTTTTATAAATTTTATTAAAATATTGAACTGAACATTAGGATCGGAAACTGTGATATTGGATTTCTCCATTTTCAATTTATCGTGAGAATGAGCCATAATTATTTGCAACGATAAAATACACAACACAAAATAGCAATAAAAACGATAAGTTATGTGAAACAATAGCACTTACAGGAACTGTAGAATGTAGGTCGACATCCGACTCTTGTTTGAGCGTCAGCAGATTACGGCGCGTGCAGTCGGTGATATTGTTTGTTCACCGGGGCTTGCCCTTATGATTTGATGTTCTATTAGGCTATCGGGTCGGTACTCAGTCGTGAACCAAGTACTCCAACTCAGATAGCGGGCGGCTAGGCTCAGCGTCTGAAAGGGAACCAGACTATAGAACCTGGCAGCGATTAGTGTTCGACTGGCTCGACTCAGCGCTCGGGTAGTGAACCTCGGGCACTGGGCAGCTCAAGCCACAGCGTAGAACAGCAGGTGTTGATGCAGGAAGAGGCGCGGAGCTGGACAGAAAGCCTCAGCTTAGCAGCGCTCAATATTCCTCCGTTGTGTGTGTAGGCCAATTCCAGCAGGTCCCGATGATGCACCCAACTCCTCGAAGGTAGGGCGGCAGTAGACAGCTGGAGACCAGTGCGGCGAAGCCAAAGAAATTGGCCTCAACCACTCTCGTGCAGTAGGACGACCTCGTCAGGTAGGGCGGCCAAGGGACTAGATCCCCTTTGATTCTGACACCAAAATGTTGTGTGGCTCTTCCTGGTTGTCTTAAAAAAAAACAACCATTCACACACACACAAACATTTATTTTATTTTATTTAATTTTTACACGATTTTACACACAAGGGAATAAATTCCTGCACTTCACTTTACTGTACTGAACTGGCAGCAAGATGGCTTTAAGAGCAATTAGTTGATACACTGATGAACACAAAACAAAAGGCAATTTAATTTGGAAAGCGCGGATTATATAGGATCATATAATGCTGACAGTGTTTGAATGAAGTCGATGGGGGTTTGCCCCTAGTCAGCAATATACGCGGTGTAACAGAACGTTACGTTATATTTTACCAGTATCTTTAACTATTATGGCATAAACAAAAGATAAAAAACAGTTGTTATTTAAAATACCTTAATTTCATATGAATAATTGAGTATAATGTGGCCAGTCATATTGTAACTGTTGGTATTTTTTTCTATTTTATTGTTATGGATAAAACTGGTTGATATAATTTGTAGTATAGTTTTTAAATACAACGAACATTGTATTGGATTTCATAACACTATTGATATATTTTATTTGATTAAGGTTATTTTACTAGTACCATATATACCAATTATAGCACAAAACAAAAGGCAAAAAAAAACAGCTGTCATTTCAAATATCTTAATTTCATATAAATAAAATAAATAATTGAGTATAATGTGGCCAGTCATATTGTAACTGTTGGTATTTTTTTCTATTTTATTGTTATGGATAAAACTGGTTGATATAATTTGTAGTATAGTTTTTAAATACAACGAACATTGTATTGGATTTCATAACACTATTGATATATTTTATTTGATTAAGGTTATTTTACTAGTACCATATATAACAATTATAGCACAAAAAAACAGCTGTCATTTCAAATATCTTAATTTCATATGAATAAAATAAATAATTGAGTATAATGTGGCCAGTCATATTGTAACTGTTGGTATTTTTTTCTATTTTATTGTTATGGATAAAACTGGTTGATATAATTTGTAGTATAGTTTTAAATACAACGAACATTGTATTGGATTTCATAACACTATTGATATATTTTATATGATTAAAGTTATTTTACTAGTACCAATTATAGCACAAAACAATAGGTAAAAAAACAGCTGTAATTTGAAATATCTTAATTTCATATGAATAATAATTGGGTATAGTGTGCAGTGCAGTCATATTTTAACTGTTAGTATTTTTTTATATTTTGTTGTTGTCAACGGGACAAAACTGGTTGATATAATTTGTAGTATAGTTTTTAAATATAACGAACATTGTAATGGATTTCATATATGTTATTTGATTACAGTTATATTTTACCAGTACCTTTAACTATTATGGCATAAACAAAAGTTAAAAAACAGCTGTCATTTAAAATATCTTAATTTGACATGGTCTCTTACTATGGGCCTCATAGATAAGCTCAAAGTCGCACAACGAGCTATGGAGAGGGCTATGCTCGGGGTTTCTCTACGTGATCGAATCAGAAATGAGGAGATCCGTAGAAGAACGAAAGTCACCGACATAGCTCAGAAGATTAGCCAGTTGAAGTGGCAGTGGGCAGGGCACATAGCACGCAGAACAGATGGCCGATGGGGCCGAAAGGTTCTGGAGTGGAGACCACGAACCGGCAAGCGCAGCGTAGGTCGTCCACCGACACGGTGGACAGACGACCTGAGAAAGGTCGCAGGACGACGTTGGATGCAGGCCGCTTCCAACCGGTCCTTTTGGAAAATCATGGGGGAGGCCTATGTTCAGCAGTGGACGTCCTACGGCTGAGATGATGATGATGATGAATTTGACATGAATAATAATTGAGTATAGCGTGGTTAGTCATATTGTAACTGTTAGTATTTTTTTATATTTTGTTGTTGCCAACTGGATGAAACTGGTTGATATAATTTGTAGTATAGTTTTTAAATACAACGAAAATTATATTGGATTTCATAACACTATTAATATATTTTATTTGATTAAAGTTATTTTACTAGTACCTTAAATACCAATTATAGCACAAAACAAAAGGTAAAAAACAGCTGTCATATAAAATATCTTAATTTCATATGAATAATAATTGGGTATAATGTGGTGATCATATTGTAACAGTAACGAAGCGTCCGTTGATTATGTAAATAACACTAAGACTTGTGTTTTACATTTATAGCCTCAGAGTTAATGTCGAGTGGTAGGCGAGAAAACGTTCCAAAAGATCATTAGTCTTGGATTGCTTTCTCGTGATGTGATCTCGAAGTTTACTTTTTTGGATCAGTTGGTCTATTTTGAGAATGGAGGCAATTTGTCGCGTTCGATTCGTGGTGATGCGGTGACTTTGATCGGTTTTTGTGGGCGGCCGCGGCGGGCGCGATTGGCCCCGGTCGCGGCATCTCCCGTGCTAGTTGAATTACCAGCCTTTGTACTCTTTGATGATGGAACTTTCAACCGCTCGGATGTGAAAGCCCTATTCGCTTATCGATACATTGCCATCCAATGACTCGATCAGCACCTTTTATATAGTGTAATGGTCATTTAAGTATGTACGTATTTACCAACTTACATTTAATGATCTACGTTACATTAGTGATGATTAAAAATAATAAATACAGGTATATGATTATTATTTCTTTAATTCAGAACAAAATCTCGGATTTCATCCAGTCCTTTACAAAGGCATAAGTGGTGCTGTAGCCAACACTTAGAGGCCTGTTTGGTATAAAAATACAAATGAGTATAAAAAATTGAATAAAAGTTGGATGAAGGGTAACATGGTACTTATAACTATTACAAATATGGGTAAAATGGCCAGGCTATTGATACGAACTTATTAGTGATAAGGAAGATAGTGGGCTATGGAAGAGACTGCGGCACCTGCCAATTTTAGTCTCATGTTAAATGATTATTATTATTATTAGATCGTCACAAGTTTAACATCTATGTACAGACTTGTTTAGTTATAAGCGTGGCATTAAAACCCTGTATAAAAAATAAAGCAAAACAATTCAGGTTCCTCGTATAATATGTGTGTATTCTCTTTTTTTTCCTTTGTATTTGACCTCGTACTTTTGTACATTTAACTTAATTTATTAATTATTTGAGTTATGTAAATACATATAATATTTAGTTACAACTTAAAGTTACATTTTTATTCAGATTAGTGAAGTTATAAGCATTATACAAATGTAACGTAGATCATAATAAAAATTCTTAAGGTATTTTTCTTTCTTTGTGGACACGTACGTTTGTACATTTGCCATTGCTCAAGTTGATTAACTTACAACTTATTTTGTATTATCACATGAATACGGTCTATCATAGTCACTGTCCCGTATAACTGTGTAGTAACATTGTAGTTGGTAAGCCGATGGATTTTTGCTCAAAGTATAGTTTAAACATGTCTGCGGATAAACTTTATGTTCTATGATCCGTACTGAAACATTGACTGCAACTAGTGTCTGAAATGAAATATTTTTTTACCTACTTTATATAATAAGTAATTTCCTTGTAATAATCGAAAATCTACATGAAAGTTTAATTAAAAAATCCTAAACACTCAAGAATATTTGATATGAAGAGTTTTCTTCTCATAATGGTGATCCGTTCGGCACCTACATGTTGTAAAATTATATATCACTTCTATAAAATACGAGCGACTGCCTGCGACTTCGTTTGCGTAGTAGGTTGGCCTTCGACCTCGCGATAACCTCCTATCTTTTCTTTATGTTTCTTTCATAAGTACCTTCTCCTCATAATAATTAACACAACAAAATAATAGCTAAATTGTTCCATACGTTCACGCGTGATGCGGTGATCAAGGTAAATAGAGATTTATTTATATATATATATATAGACTAGCGACTGCCCGCCACTTCGTTCGCGTAGTAGGCTCGACCTTTGGTCTTGCCATAACCTCCCATCTTTTCTTGATTTTCTTTCATAAAAGCCTTCTCCTGACACTAATCAACACACCAAAAAAGAATAAGCGAGATTGCTCCATTCGTTCTCAAGTTATAGCGTGACCAGGAGAAATAGGGGTTTATTTTTTGATATAAAAGATATATATATCTTGGAATTATATGCAATTCTACTTCAATCTATTCTGTCTTCCCGTGGCTATGTCAGAGTAGAATAAGATTCCTCGTCGCGATCCCTTGGGAATTACTTGTCGAATCGGGATAAAAGTATTTGTGCTAAGCAGGGGTTTAAGCTATCTAGATTTTAAACAAAACCGTTGAGCCGTTTCAACATGAAGGACAAATATACACGCTCGCTCACATCCTCATTCACTCACAACCTTATTCACTAACTCACAAACTTTCGCATTTTAATAGATACTAGTGTGATAGATTTGTAATACTCTAAATATCAAGGTATTTTTAATTGGCTAGTGTTGGCCACTATCTGGCTTGATGGCTGGTGATGATGTGGTCGAAGATGCTGTCGAAGGTGTCGATTATGTAAGCATTCTTAATTAATCTTAATTAAAAATCTGTAAATTATGGCAGTTCTTATTTTGTTTAGGCTAAAATCCAAATTAGTCTAACACTTTCGAATGACAGCACTAAAATTAGACATTTCTGAAGAGAAATGTCTAATTTTAGTGCTGTCGTCATTGTCACAGTTGAAGAATTGTGAACATATTTTAGACAGTTTAGTCGTCACGTAACTTGGTGCTCGCTAAACTAACCTAAAATAAACCAAAATTGAATAGAATAATCCCATTTTTAGAAGTGTCATTCTAAGTGTTAAATGATTTTGGATTTTATTGAATACGGACAGAATTCCGGACCACCAAAATACATTTTTTGTTCGGTAGTTTAGTTTAGTTTTTTTGAACAAGTGACTTGCTACCACTATCACACTAAATTTATAATGGCAACAGGCTTTCAAGGAAACCTGTTAAAACGCAACACATGAAACACGACAAATGTTACAACACATAAACATGTCTCGAAGTATGTTAACTTAGAGACATGTTTTCAATCATCGGGGTGGAACCTAGCCAGGGGAAAATGAGTGCCTACCACTATACTATTTCATCATGATCTTATATCTTCACCGTAAGTTCAACTACGGAAAGCAATCGATCCATTGCTCTCCTGATTAGTGGCTTCACAGCATGCGCATATAAGTTACCGTAGATACGATTGAGCTTAATGGTCTAATCAACATATACCACGGAGATTAAGGACTAACTGTTTTCTTAAATACTAAGATCTTTTAAGATTTCCATGGTGACTGGACCATGTGCAGGAGATCTATTATCTCCTCACGATGGTAAAGTAACATAATATATTACCATAAAAGATAGCCATGAGAAAAACACTCTCAATAAATTAAGTCCATTCGATTCATTGTTTATGTCAACCGTTGCCTTATTGATGAATACAGATTTAAAAATAAAACTAATTTGGCGGATATCTTGACTTGTTGATTATTATTTTTTGTCGTTTTTGGCATTTGATACCGCAAAAGAACAGATATACAAGTCGGATGTGAAGCAAAAAGGGCTGAGTTGGACAAAAGTCATCGTTTTATATTCGAGTCCGTTTCAAATTGTTCCATTCCGAATGGAGTTTTTGCTACGGCATGTGGCAACACCGGCGCAGGCGCAGACGCGTTCTGTCGATCTGTTAATATTAATTACCTTCTTTTATAGTGATGTGTAACAATTGATCTTCTTGATTAAAATATCTAAATAATGGATGGACATAATGACTGATATCATGTAAAAAGTACGTAGAGATATCGATTAAAAATAAACCTTATGCGTTATTACGAGTATCTCCAATTTAAAAATATTGGGTTACAGAGATTGTAACAAAATTTGTCCGAATCGGCTTGACCGATTCTTATGAAATTTTGTGTCTATATTCAGTAGGTTTGAGAAACTATTATAAAGTACTTTTCATCATCATCATGATCATCCATCACCACGCGTATGAAACCGCGAGGCATAGCATAATAGTACCATGGTTATAAAAATAACGCACATAAATACATACATAATATAACGCTTTGAAATTCATTAAAAAAAGGTCTCCAGAGATGTATATATACCCACATTTCGTTAATTGTACTCCTTGTTGCGTCACAACGTATTTATCTCATGTAGAAGAGCGCAAGTCTGTTGCCATCCTCCTGTTTAGTAAGCTGACATCCATGTGGTATGTGTAGCGTGGAGTTATAGCATACATACTCTGTATAGCTATATAGCTACCAAGTGTGTATTTATAGGTCCTAGTTAAAATTTTGAATGCAAAAATATACTTAAATATCAAATCAATAAGACATTGTGTTCTATTATATTCTTGTCCATATGCCGCACCCTTATGTTTTTATATAGATTTCCAAAGCATGCCTTAAATAATTATTTATTCAATTCAGTACTTCGAAGCTTATACCGTTTTGATTCACGATTGTCACCTCGTTGATTGCGTGTCCGGCATTGTTCGGCTACTCCGCTACAAAAGACGTTTTATAGAAAAAATCAATACTCATATAAAAAAAAAATCTAATCTATCAATATAAGAAAATTACTGCATATGTACTTATAGAGTTAAATTTATAGAGAGAAAAATTCACACCCTCGGATGGGATTCGAACGTATACGTAATAACATATAATATACGTAATAATACGTATAACGTAACTAAATATACTTCTTTCGGTTGGATAGTGACGTCAAAGTTGTTCAATAGATGTCGCTCCATCCCCGTAAGCCAGTTAAATCAGATGGAGAGTTAAAATTCGATGCTCGGTCCGCGAGCCTCGGTGGCCTAGATGGTCATGGCGTCTGACACGGATAGTCAGAAGACGCGGGTTCAAAGCCCGTCCGAGGATGTGAATTTTTCTCTCTATAAATTTCAATGTTTGAGATCGCTAAGAAGTCGTTAGTGCTTTAAAAAAGTAATACAATATAAATAAAAGTAAACTTAATTTTATTGTTACAAGTTTCAAATGTGCAAAATCCAAGTCAAATAAACTTTATTACCGTGTGTGCAGTGCGGGTACTGCGCATTGTGCAGTTGCAATCAGCTACTTGTTCATAACGCCATAATAAACATTCTCCAGTAAAACAAAACGATATATTTAATAATGTTAATAACTTAAGCACTACCTGGTACACATTCAGTTAATAACGTATGCTCATATTTGGTGCCTAAATGTGTTTAGACGAAGAACTAGCAACAACTTTGATCCCCCTGATCTATTATTATGATGAAGAACGGGACTGTTCCCCAAGTAATATTTAATTGTGCAATGAACATTATTGTAATTCAGCTATTCTGAGAACTAACAATATTCCTTCATTATTTTTATTAATCATGCAATATGAAAAATAAATAATGATGTATTAATATATAAAATATTTACACGATTTAAAAGGATTTAATTCCATACAGTAAAAAACGATATTAAAAAATATTTAGTGACACTTCCGCTGAAAAGAAAACAATGATTGAATGACCGACGGGGTCGGTCTAGCGCTCGACGAGTCAACATCTCCTGAGGATGCCTCGTGTCCTCTACACGAGGCATCCTCAGGAGATGTTGAAACACGTGTCGAATCGGTGTTGGTTTATTTGGGGTTTCTTGTGTTTTTTATTTTGTATTCTTCCTATTAGCATTTTATGCGGGAGGGAGGGTGGTGCACGCCCCCAAATAGGCCAAAATCATTGTTTTCTTTTCAGCGGAAGTGTCACTAAATATTTTTTAATATCGTTTTTTTGATAATGGATTACCGCAAAGTAACGCCTGAATCAATAAATTATCCATATAGTAAGTTTTAGTTTTTAAATTAAATCCCAAATATGTAGTTTTTGCCTTATTATCCTTTCTCTTCATATGCGTTGCACTTTAATCCTCATCCTTACTTCTATCATATCGAAAGTAAGTTTGTTTGATAAGCTTTTCACGCCTAAATGGCTGAACGGTTCGTAGTAAATTTGGCAAAGAGATAGATTACATCCCGGGGAAAGACATAGGATACTACTAATCATAATCTTCATCATCATCCATGAAACCACGGGGCGTAGCTAGTACAAAATAACATATATTAACACAACAGTCAAACGTTCGATGTATTGTTATTGAGAGCTATCGTAGTACTCTTTTTGTTTTTCACGAGCACAACTGTATATAGCGCAATATTTTTCAACTGTTCTGACTTAAGAATTAAATGACGTTATATTGAAAAATTAAATCAAGGACACTCTTATAAGTGTCAAATATACTAATGATTATTACTTTAAAACATATTTAATATTGTTTCATCACATCTATTTGAAATCGGCTAGTTTGTTGCTAGTTTACGAGGGTAAACAGGGAACAAAATTGCTTTTTAATTGATTGTGATTTGAGTAAAGTGATTTGAATTTGGAATGTGGATATTGTGAGTATATGTTACTATCACCAAAGAAATCAATCAATAACATTGTATGCACAAGTAGGTACCAGGCAGTAGATAAGTAAAAATACACATTCCGCCTTTGTTCATATAGTAATTAATAAAAAATCCTACTCGAATTTGATTTTAGTTATATGTAGTTTTATATGTAAATTATTATATCTTCCTCTAGTTATGAGAATTAAATAAAATTGTTTCGTAATTGTTCAAATATAAATATTAGCCTCTAATAATTTATATTTTATGTCTCCTTGTTCCTAATTGTATGGAAATAAATATACGTGCTATTCATATTCATAAGTTGCACTTACTTATTTTCTCATGGAGGGTGATAAAAAGTGGAGTTTCCACCTCGGGACCTACATTATTCGAAGCTCGAGTGAAGTACCTTCGCTTCGCTCTGGATTCAAAGAAACAAGTAAGTATACTAGAACTAAAAGAAACATTTTTAAAGCGCAAGCATCTTAAAAATAGTTCTTTGCTCCCTAAGTAAAAAATCTAACATTTCAACACACTTGTAGAGCGAACCTTATTAGCTTTAGGGCCAGACCCTGAGCTATAACATACAAGTGCATCATTAAATTATAACTAGTTTATAATAGAATTATCCCTACGAAGTTAAAATTAGTACCTTACAGCAAGTTAAGTATAGGCGAGTAAACAGAACATTTTCAATTTAACCAGATAATACAGTTTTTTTGTATTCACAATGAAGTTGTATGCTGCTGAAAATCCATGTACATTTTTGGAATAAATCAATGTGCGCGTTCTAAAAGTCAAACAAACCTTTATTCTTATCAAACTAATGATATTTGCTGTTTTTGACTTAAAATTATAATTTTAAGTGGGCAGTATGCTCACTTACCATTTCATATGTTTATATATAATTTTCATAGCTTTTCATCGTACTTGTCGCTGTGTGGTAAATGTAATATGTATGTTTTTTCCTCGCAAAAGTATATAATGTTAGCGATTCCAAAAGCTATAATATACGAGTAGGTATCATCTTATATATTTTATATAGAGGAAATCGAAAATTATTATGTATTGCATTTAAAATACTTGCCTGTATAACTAAGTATCACATTGTTATATTAGTCAAAATCGCTCCTCACTCTCAGCCTAATTGAACGCACGCACGATCAAGCGAATCATGCGCACGACGACGTGTATAAATTGCTCAATTTCGTTTGAAGCAAACGGCAATATTAAATTATTATTTCTTATCTTGTATTTACGAGTGTAGTCTTCAGCTTCCTTGGTACGCTTTTATGAAGGCGCTGCGGGGATGCATAGATGCGCTCTGCGCACGCCTAATTAATGTTTATAAAGCATAATATATATATAGAACTGTTCATTCATTTTGGCAGGTGGCGATGGCGAAAGATGAGGGATTCAAAACATTTTGCATAATATAAAATAAATAAGCTTATTAGGTCGTAGGAATCCTATGTATGAAATCAACAAAATCCTACATTGTTGATTTCAAATTTCGAAAAATGTGTTGTATCCGATATATAGTTTAACCGACGAGTACTTCTTACAAAGGAGAAGTCTCTATAATGAGGTATGGCATGCGATTACTTTACCGATTGTGGACAATGATTATTTAATTTAGATTTGACCCTCAATCGTTCCTATTTAAAATTCAACAACAATGGTAGTTATTCTTAAATTTTCTTTAAAAGCAATAAATGTATATTAAGAGACAACATTATAGTATCAACAGTTGAAAAGTAGTGCGTATTTTAGAAAATGGAGTTCGTACGGGTAAGCGATGCGAACGAAAAATCAACTAATCTTGACGAAATTTAATTTAGTATAGGTACAGCTACAATTCTGTAGATTTTTTCGGTTAACGGCGTTTTTTGTTTGGAGGGGTATGATAGAAAAGGGCTGCGGCGCCATCTAGGTACCGGTTGATTTGAAAATATCAGAAGAAAGTTTGTGCTCGCGTGGTCACAGAACTACCGAGTATTAATAATATTATTATACTAATTCGATCATTAGATCAAAGTAATACTACCTGAAATCTAAGCAAGTCGTTCACCTAATGTTAAGCGTCAATTGTGGCTTGACAATTGCGGTGCGAACAAATTTTATCATCAGTTCTATAGCCGTGCCGAATATTATAGATGAGGCTAAAAGCATCTAATATAGCTTTGATATAATCATGATGTTGTAGGGTTTCTTAGCCGACCGACGTTGTTTCAGTCTCACTGCACAATATAATCCTTGGATTCGAAGCGGCAGCGGTAACATAACCTACATAATCAGCCCGTTTTGTTAGCACTGCTGGGACTCGAGCCTTCCTCTCAGAGAGAGAAGTTTGGCCATAATCGATTACACGAGCCTAGCACGGCTTTCTTTGTGGATAGGCGAGTGGACAACCCATGTTGAAGTTTTCAGGCGGCGGCCTGGCTTCAAGGAAGGTCTAACATAGCCTAACGGCTGTTGTTCTAAGACAAACAACCGGGACCGCCGGCGTAACGTGCCCTCTGAAGCACGGAAGTGCTCACTTAAAATTATTCAGTAGCATTAGCCACTAGCCGTCATCCACCCAACCCTTGACCGCAGCAAGCGTTGTTGATCGGTTAAGATCGCCAAGTCAAACACCGCTGCGAGCGCTTTAGCAGCGGCAGCGGTAACATTACATGACAATTAGATAAACGCTTGTTCATAGTAAGGAAAACGTTACGAATCCGAATCGAATCGTATTCGAGTGATGCCGGCAAAAAGTCGATCGCATTCGATTGTGTCGGCACAGCAAAGGCACAATATCAATAGTCATCGTAGAATGACGGATTCGAATCGAATTAATTACTGGTACAGTTAGGAGGAAGAGGTGAACAGGTGGGTTTTATACTAATGAACTGTGATCTAATGGATACTTTTAAAATTGTATGATATCGACAAAGTTGCTGGTCAGATTAATCCTTATTATAATTTTGTAATCCTCGTCGTTTTAAAGATAATGGCAGCTATATATCCAAATAGCCAATCAGACTGCCAAACAAAACTGTTTTGTTTTTATGTGTTTGTGCATTAATGTACACAGAAACCATAAATAAACACTAAAAAACTGCAAAAAAGTTATTACCTAAAAACGGAATCATGTTAGTTCAAAAGTACTTTTTACCACAATATTGTGTGCATGGTACCGACTTCAAATTATTTCACACTTTTCAGTGTTAAAGTTATTCTTATTATTATAATTATTTATTGTTATTTCTAAGTTATTGTTATTTATTATTATTAATTGTATTTATTGGTAAAATAATGTTTTCGCCCTTTTTCGCGACCCTTTCTAATTACGGGATCAATTTTATTGTTAGTGATGATTATATCATATCATGAAAAATAGGTGAAAAATTTTTCCGTTATTGGAGTGTAACTCAAAAACTGCTAGATCGAATTTGATAAAATTTAAAAGGAACCACACTCAAATAAAAAAAAAATATAAAAATTGGTTTACCCAGTCAAATGTATTGAACTAAAACACATAAAAAAATATACAGTCGAATTGAGAACCTACTTCTTTTTTTAAAGTCAAGTTTTGTTAATAAAATAACCTAGTTTTATAAATCACTATCAAGGGGCAACGTTCAAACGTTTGCGCAATACGAAGACCAGCATTTAGATCACGCATTGCTTCAACTAGATGCCCTGATAGACCTTTACGTTCCAAGTCCGCATGGTCCAAGCATGTCGAACTGAAAAGGTTGCATATATACCAGTTATCTGGGTACTGTATTTTCGCCTTCGAGGATCGGGTTGTCTCAGCGTCCTCACCATGCTTATTCTCAGTCAATTTAATGTGAAACGTAGCATTGCACATCAAAAACCGATAAAAGATATACCTGTCATTTCGTCTGGTCTTTCA
This sequence comes from Selenia dentaria, assembly GCA_917880725.1. Classification (NCBI taxonomy): domain Eukaryota; kingdom Metazoa; phylum Arthropoda; class Insecta; order Lepidoptera; family Geometridae; genus Selenia; species Selenia dentaria. The sequence goes on from OU862879.1 coordinate 21,175,268, forward strand.
TCATCGTACACAACTAGCATCATCATCATCGTACGCTACTGGCAATGGTGAAGGACATAGCAATATGCGCTCATACGGACCGCTGATGAGTCCATCAGCATACCAGTGTTTGGGGAATGTTTTCTAGTCATGAATAAAGGGACCTAAAAGTTAATAAGCCATAACTACGCACGTCACTAAGCACTTCTATGATTTTTATCATATCAAAATATACAAGGTTACTGCTAATTAACTGGCGATACGCGACAGGCGTGATGGGTATCGATAACAAAAACTAAAAAAAATGAAAAAAAAAAATTTTTTTTTAAGTTTTTTTTTCAACTTGTCTTTGAGTTATCAATGAGATAATAAGCGATACACAATACTGTATGGTGCTTAGAATCACTAACAAAACAATAAAAAAGAATAATCACTAAGTAAAAGCATCAGCTGTTTTGAATTAAAGACGCTCGCGCACCCACCCGCTCCGTTGCGATCGCTTAGTGATTGAAACGGCGGCCGCCGCTTGATATCGCTGGTTCGAAGTGCAGCGCGCCGCGGAGCAGCGGCGGCGATGTCGCATGTCAGTGTGCTCCGACGTCCATCCATCTTTTGTTTTAGCTACCTAATCTATCCATGAAATTTCATGTCCATCACTCTCTTGGTAAGCGTTACATCCTATCTGCTCATAACAAGCCAAAGGCAATCCCGACATGTAGGTATCTACCTAACTTATTCATCATTAAACTTCTGTTGTCCCCAATAAATAATCTAATCACACCTTTTGTCAAACGACCACTTTTACACTAAAAATAAAACAATTTTAAAAGCGTGATATTCAAAATGTGGAATAACAATGTTCATTATTCATTACCTACATTGAGCTACGATACACAGGTCAATGATTACCTACCATATTATTATACCATAGGTAATTAAAATCAGCTGCTTTTTGTGGATAGGTAAAATACTTTGTAGGTACTACCTACTCACATAAACTTTCAAGAAAATTGAGTAAATAGTAGTTGAAAAAAAAAAAAAAGTTGAAAAAAAAACTTAAAAAAAAATTTTTTTTTTTCATTTTTTTTAGTTTTTGTTATCGATACCCAACACGCCTGTCGCGTATCGCCAGTTAATTAGCAGTAACCTTGTATACATTGCCGTAGTAAGAAAATGTAGTGTAGCATTATAGAGGAAATCAACTATACAAGGTATATAATATACTGCGTTGCAATGACAAATATTGCAACGTGAATGATATTTCATGGGTCATGAAAAACCAGCCAAATGTCAGTCTCATTTAAAGTATTCGAAACTTAGGTATATGAAATTCTCGAAGTTTCACCCTTAGAAAGTAATCCAATGGTTTATTTGCTATAAAAGGATAACTACTCAATATTCAACACAACACCAGTTCCGTTCAATTTATCAAAACAGGATTAACCATAATAACTCACTCAATTAAGTATTTTACTGATAGTCATATACTTTCAGGTTTTGAACTCGTACCGTGTCCAAGCTATCCGTGACATACAGACATGATTCCGATTGGCAGTTTATACCTTCATTCAATATGTTATTTTCTAAACTTTGGGGTAGAGAACTTTAAAATCAAAATTAACATGTAATGATAGCAATTTGCTATAGTCAGCTAAACGGCTTACTACAATCATTTATAATTAAAATATTACTTACTATACTTTAATATTATAATATAATTAGTAATAAATGTAATTTTATCATTATTGTTAGAGTTATTATTTATTGTGTTACGTCAAAAATATGAGCACACCATACACCATCACCACTTTTATCATCATCATCATCACACCATTTTGAGTGTATGAACTCCCACATTTTAGTACAACATATAATGATGAAGTTAAATAAGAAGTAAGATTATGTAAAGAGTTCTGTCACGTTCCCCAAGCACACTGCCTTTTTAGATAAACGACTATCAAATGTTTGTATCTGTATCCAAACTATAATTACCATTATTGAACAGTGCTTTCAAGCTAGTGTTTATGCTACGAACCGCTACGAGCTTCGTAGACGTTCAGGTTCCAACATTAGACATCAACGAGCCGTCCCAATGGCCAACGTTCTAATAATCATAGAAAATGGAGCACCTTAGTACTCAATAATTACTCTTAGTGATGGTAGCTGAGGTCACGTGAAGGTTACCTACTCTATGATCGTAACGAGTTTTAATCTAGGGCGTGGGCTTCTGGTATTATCCAGAGATATCCACTGCAAGTTGATAAGGCACTTTCGACTTGCTGGCAAGCTAGTAATTAAATTTATATATCTGTCGCCAACATAGCTGTCTTTGAGAACCAGTCACCCTGCTAGGTCTACTGTCCTTTCATCTGGACAATATTGTAGTGACGCGGCACAAGCCACTCAACCAAAAATTCAAGTGGAAGCTTAGAAGTGTTTTCATCTTAGACCACATTATCATTGACTTTTAGCCATTGACCGAGTGGTCTAACGCTTGTCAATTATTTTAAATAAATATCTCGGTGACACTTTTACTACTACTACTTACTTAGACAAGACACGTACCTGCTTCAAAGACGATTCTGTAGTCTGTTCTCAAATCATGTCAAAAATAAATTCTCATGTAAGAGCTTACTCATCACGTTTTGCTTGGGGTAGCAGTGCAGCAAAAATTTTGCAATTTTTAGGGTAGAGCGCCAGCGGTATGTTTCATGAATATATGTATTTAGATTAAAAAGCAACTGGATATAACCGCAATAATTTATTATACTATGCATCTCCAAAGAAATGGTCTTCTTGGTCGTCAAGACCAAGAACAAAATGGTATTCAATAGATGATTCTATTAATTCCTTTACATTACAACTGAATTAGTAGGAATATTTATTCCTACTAATCTAACATACTATAATCATATATATTATTTGATTATTAAACTTTATATTTAAATTATTATACGATTATTAATCTAATAAAATAAACTAAAGTAATAAAAAAATATGAAATCGATGACTACAGAAAAGTTACGTGAATCAGAGCGTTAAATTCAACTCTCCCATGAACATCACTTTCGTCATTGCTTTACTAAATAGGTATTTCATACTCATATAAAATTAGAAGCATTTGTGTGTTTTATTCTTTAATTGTAATCATACTAGTATTATAAACTATCTGCGACTTACTTTCAATCTTACTAACAAACTTATATTGTTATATGTGCAAAATAGAGCAGCCTTCTATGTATAACTTGATAAAAATGTCGATGTATTATTATTTTATTCATATATGTTTCAACGGGACGTAAAATAATATTCATTACATGAAGTCGAAACTCAATCGCTCTCGATGTTTTATCGCTTAGATCCAGTTGACGTAGTCCAGCCGTGCTATTCTCAAACAGCAAATATCGATGCATCTTTGACAACATCCGTAAAACAAATGACGAGATGACAAGAAACGTTGAAAAAACAACCTTATGTACTCAGGGCGATATCTCATAAAGTATTTGACATCGGTGAGCTCGTTGACGAAAGCAGTGCCGAATCATTAGAGAATCACACGGCAGTTGCTTATATCCAATTCATATAGGGTCTGGGTACTTTTCGTGATTTTAGTTGTCTCGAGTCCCGGGACTTTTGGGTCGAGACTCGAGACGAGACAAGATTAGGCTAGGCTTACCTTATGTCAATCTCGCACTAAATTTCCGATACAACTTTTTGTTATAAGTTTTAGGGTCACTTACTGATCATAAAATCACAGAATACTGACAGATCCAGGTGGAGTAAGGCAGCAGTTATTGAGACCGTTATTGCAGAGAATAACATTTTGCATCTTTTATTGCCCGTAAATATTTTTTTTAAACTTACCGTTTACGTTTTATGGCCCATTGTACCGCTTTTTCTATCTTTGCTGTTAACTCTTAAAATATTGGATTAATCAATAAAGTATGTACAACTTATCATTTTTAAAGATCACTTTATTCGTTAGATAAACTCTCGTTATATAAGTTCTTTTTCTCGTAACTTTTTACTTTTGAATTAAAGATATAATGTAGAAATGGCGACGCTTGGCGGGTGAAGCGTTAGAAAATAAATCTATGATTATGAGAATTAACAATTTGTGATTATTATGACCAATGATTAGATACTAAAATCACTAAATAATAGTAGAGTTATTAAGAATTAGTATGATTTGTAACTTCATTATATAACTACTTATAAGATTTAACTGCTTTAAAGTATATATGTGTGTGATTAATGCTTCCTATACCGTGGTATTAAAAAAAACATCTATGAATGAAACTGACGTATACGTACTTTCTGGTAAGCAAATTTATCTTATAACTTTTTATTTTTAGAAATATCTTTACCTCAAAAACTACTTTATACCTAATTGACAGGCAGTGACGCAGATACCCCTAAGACCTTTTAGGATTTTGTGAAACTATTTCAGTGCATACATGTCATATCTGTACATACATCTATACATTCCATTTCGGCATCAGTTTATTGTAGTAATAGAAGATTGACCATACGTTTTTTAAAATCCCGCTATCAAAACTTTCTTTAGCAGCTTTGCTAAAGAAAGTTTTGATAGCGGGACTGTTTTATTTTACTTGATTGGTGTTTCTACAACTTTTGACACCTATCGGCTACGATGGGCAACTATACAATTATATAAAATTGAGCTGTCTATTTTCAATGGCATAGAAAAAGTTTTTTACTAAATGCATATAAAATTATATAATTGTAAAACCAATAAGAAACAAAACAATACGAATATAATTTTTTTCTGTCTGTCTGTTAACCCCGACTAATCTACGAAACGGCTGAACTGATTTTGACGGTACTTTCACACTTAGGTTGATTTTACTTTAAAAAAATTGGGTACCGCGAAAAACAAATAAGACCAATATACCGCTAGTCCACGCAAACGAAGTCACGGACATGTCAGCTAGTACAAAAAATAGAAACGGGTAAGCCGTTGTACTACAGCATTGGTCTATGTTATGGTAGGTATTTAAATCAAAAGACAGGTAAAAAAAGTTTATACTCCTGACGACATTAGTTTAATTATAAATTTAATTTAATATTGTTCAGAAGGCACGGGCTTTCAACCCGCCATCTGTTGGGCTGCACTTAATAAGACCGGTGTCCCGCAGTGGCATTGTCCGCGATAATTTGTAGCTAGCATCACTCCCGAAAAATACGCTATAAATAATAACGTTATTTATTTTAATGAAATACCTACCTACCCCACAACATGATGGGGGTCCCATTGAGAGCGCAGTTTAACCTGGATGCCTACTGTGTATTTCTTTTATTGTTGGTGATAGGTTACCATGTAGACGTTATTTAATATACGAAAGCGTTGTTGACTGGTATAATCATAATGTTTAGCGGATTTGGGATGCTTTTTATGTCGCTCTATATTATTGTTTTCCATGGCTTAGGTACTCACAACATTGTAGGTAAAGATGAAGGACTTATTTATTCAATGTTAAGCAAAATTAAAGCTATTTCGTTTTAGATAATTGATTATATCTAAAATTGTTTTAAAGACATATCTAACTATCTAATCCAAATTATAGCTGGCAATGGTAAGCTATTTGTTTACTTATCCACAACTTAATGTAATGTTGCTAGTTTTTTGTATACAAGTATTTCATTAGTTTAATTTCAATATATGTAAGTAAGCACGAAAAGCACGAAGTCTGCAAGAAAAAAGGCGGTTTATGTCTTCGATAAACGGAAACGTAAAAACCGCATTGCGTGAGAAGAGTGCTTCGATAAAAATATATTAAATTAATCACGAATGTTCGTGCTGAGGATGAAAATAATGTTTATAAAAATAAAAGCGGTATGCGCGGGAGCTTGCAGCCCCCGCCCCGCGGCGCTTGCGAGCCTCTGCGGTAACCAATCGCGCGTCGCACGCGTTGGGGCGTGCCAGCGGGTTGCGGCCACGGCACGCGTACATAATTCTACTTTTTATACTCTTCACACAAACAATCACAAACCCGGATCGGAATGTAAAATTAATTAACTTAATTATATTTAGCGCGCCTTCCTCCACGCAAGAGCACACGCTCTGAATTCTAATTGGACGGAGGGATGCCTAGTGCGAAAGTAAACAATACGAGACCAGTAATAAAAAGTGGAGATAAGCGCCTAACAAGGCTTTTAAATACACATAAAATAACTTTTAAAAACCAAATAAATAATAACCTTTTTTTAATTTACTGGAACTCATAAAAAAATGTAATATTAAACAGTTTGAACATGTATAAGCTTTGTTTCATGGCGGTAACTTATATCGATTGTTAATCAAATGCGTTCATAAATGACTCATAGCTTTAATTAGAGACCAGTCATTTAAAGCAAGCTACTTGGTAGGTTTTGAAAGTCTTAAAATTGAATTATTTCCTACTCTATACTTTAATCTCATAAAAGTTATCAGGAAATATTTCTTAGTTGGACGTGTAACGCAACACGACACACAGCGTGACGCGTATTAAATTAAAAGCGACGACATGTGTTTTCCTTCCCACAGGAAAATACATTAGCTGGGACATTTTCCGGACATCCCCTGTCTCTTTTCTACCTGCACACAAGCCTATTGCTAGACAAGAAGGCGCAATGTGGCGCCCTCGAAGCTAACAGCGAGCTTTCAACGTAAATCTGATAAAGCGAACACATTACGCCACCAATACAATGAAGTTTTCTTTGTTATTCCCTCATCTAGAATTTTTTCTCTCTTTCGTGGCAAGTTCATTATTGTACGTTAGAAAGAGACAAGTATGCGTTGTTGGTTTGGTGGCGAGGTTAGCTCGATTGGGTGAAAAAGTTGGGTGCGTCCCGCCCTCTGGTCGGTAGGGCTGCGTTCGCGCCTTCGCTGTGACACGAGATATTTTGTAAGAAGCAGAATGTCGGCTGTGGCAAGGGGCGGCGACGCGGGAGCCCGCAGTCATGCTGAGAGTCTCAGCGGAGTCAGAGGACACACGTCGCGAAGTCTTTCATTACGGGAAAAAATCCTTTCGTGACATTTTGTCCAAAACATTGATGTGGTCACTGAAACACTGTTCGTTTTATGAAGGCTGTGAATCTGTAACGACATTATAACGACGCGCCCATAACTGTGATAATGATTGTACTAGTTTCAGGAGGATACTGAAATCTATTTTAGATACACATCTACCTATACGTTAAGTGAAGTGTTTTGTATTTTATTGTGCTAGTTAGAACTGTGAAGCTTTGTGGTTTAACAATCGAATAGAATTTTCAAATCTGAAGACTGGATTAATTTTCTCGTCAGGTAAGGTTTTTGAATCGATGCCGCATGTTTTTGTTTCACAGGTTTATAAATACACTTCTTTTTAGATACCACAATTATCAATGTAATAGTAGTACACTTTACGCACTATACTAACATAAACAAATCATATGGATAGGTATCATAAATACACAATATAACTAATACAAATGTAACACGAGAACTTGAGCACATTTTATATTATATTTTATTAAAAACGATTTTTACATTAATGTCACTTCATATGGTAGATAGTTGTGATTGAACTAGGTTACTAGTTATATTTTATTAGCCACACACAGGCACATAGAAAATAAAAACATACCTAAACGCTTTTTTTACGATTTCAGAAAAATACAAACAATGTTAACAAATTATGTGTATTTGAAATGCTGTTATACATCTGTAAACACACCCATCGTTGTAAAATGTAACACCCATTACAATAAAACAATAAAACCAGATTATGCTCAAATCTATATAAATTACATTCAACTAAATTTACAAGATGCTAACATTAGTTAAGTAACAATTACATTAAAGCCTACATAAACACCATATCAGTAACATTGGAAAGTTCTATTCGAACGTAGACAAATTTCAGAAAGAAAATTTCAAAGCAGATTCTACAATTTATTTATTGTAGTTAGTGTATACACCCTGAATATATTTATGAATATATAAATTCAATTTATTTTTGTTATTAAAGGGAACCATAATACAATGTTCGTGAGTAGTTATTTAATGTACCGTTTATACTTAATATTAAGGGCAATTTTCAGCATTTCTTTATCATTGCTTAATATAATTGATTTTATTTCAATTTGATACATCAATGTAATCCCTTGTCACAGCTAATTAAAGTTTCATACAATCACTATAAATGGGAAATTTAGTATTTGTTATTTCTTCATGGTGAATTACCTGAACGGAGTTGAATAAACTTTAGAAATAAGATAGCCTTTATGACTCGGACTAATAATTGGCTAATTCAGAAAATATGTGCTAGAAAATAGGCTGAGAGGTTATCACTAACCACGCGGGTGAAGTTGCGGGATGCAACTAGTTTTATATGAAGTCCAGTTATATAAATACAAGTGCTGAAAACATAAATTAATTATTCAGCTTGTAATGGAAGTAACAAAACAAAATGAAAATAAAACTAGGTTTAAAAAGTGATACAAAATGTTCAACACCAAGGCTTTACCCAAACGACTGGTATATACAATTTAAGGTTTGATCTTTATTCACATGACATGGAAGCCTTTCAATATGGAAACTAATTGAGGCATGTATTGATAAACCTAACCGGTTTATCAATACATGCCTCAATTAGTTTCCATATTGTTTGAACTATAATTTTATAATACATGAGTGTCAAACGAGATCTATAGCCATAACACATAAAGAAATAGTTATTATTCCTTACAAGTAGCATATTCAAGCTAAAGTGACAGGATTTTAAAGTTTAAGTGACAACATGTTTAAGTGACAAGATATTCAAGTGTAAGTGACAAGGTATTCAAGTCGTAACGGTTTAACCGGTTCGTTGTAGTCGGTTATACGTCAGACTTTTAAACATTATCCCAAAATACAGCATGCCTCTTTCCCATTCGCCCAGTATTAGCACTTGATAAGTGACCTTCACCCCTTTTTCACAAGAATGAGTGAGCACTACATCTTTTAGGCAGAATATCTAGTGATATGATGGTGCCAACCAAGGCTTATTAAGGTTGGGGTTTGTCGTCTCTTACGATTCGTTCCCGATCGTTAAGATAAATTCGATATTCAGCTGAGTGTATAATTAGAATAGAATTTACTGAACAATATATTATTTATTGTATGTATATATCTATACTAATATTACAAAGAGAAAAGATTTGGATTTTTGTATATTTGTGTGTAACAATAAATTTAAAAACTTCTAGACCGCTTTCAAAATAAAATATATGCCTTTAGAAAGCTACATTATCACTAAATAACATAGGTTATATAATAACTTCGAAAAAGTTAGGGATCCATATGAAAACTTCGATAATGTAACCCGAGGTGTGAAAAAAATACCAAAAAATATCCTTATATCGCGTATGCTGCGGAAAATATTGACATTAGAACGAAGTGACATTACAGTTTTATAGAAGACATCGATACCTAAAAAATATGCAACACCTTATGTCTCACTTTTACAGCTAGGCCATAATAATTACTAATAATTACTTACCTTGGTGTTAATCCTTATCTACTGTAATAATAAAGATGAATGATTTGTTAGTGTGTTTGTGTTGTGACGGATAAACACAAAAACTAAATAACCAGTTCAAAAAAATGTTTCACCAGTAGAAAACTGTATCATGCCTGAGCCTCATATATTATATTTGATTCATCATCATCATCATCATCATCATCATCCATCACCGCGCGAGTTAAAGCGCGGAGCGCAGCTAGTTACTCGTATTTATAAAAACAGTGTCCGTTATACTAGGCAGGGCACGTCATAGTTAAGTTTTGATACGAGTATATATCTTAAATACGTAAATAGGTATGTCATCATAATAATCAGCCCATTATGTTCAAACTGCTGGGACGCGAGCCTTCCTCTCAGAGAGAGGAGTTGGGCCTTAATCCACCACGTGGGCCCAGTGCGAACTGGTGGATAGGTTAGTGGCTTACCCATGTCGAAGTTTTCAGGCCGCCCGAAGGCCCTCGACATAGCCTAACGACTGTTGTCCTAAGACAAACAACCGGGACCGACGGCTTAACGTTTCCTCCGAAGCACAGAAGCGCTAAGTTGAATAATGCCACTAGCAGTGACCCATCCAACTCCTGACCGCAGCAAATGTTGCTTTACTTGTTGATCGGTTAAAGCCGGGTTCGCAGCGCCAATTTTCGAACAAAACATGTTATGAAAATAAGTTAGCAAAACATGTTAGCAAAACCGCTAGTCCGCTGCGCCTATCGTTGTTATTGTTTTTGTTTCATTTCAAACATGAGTACTGACGAAGAAGACGTGGAAGCTGTTAAAGCAATAATAGATTTATTTCTCCAAAGAAGAAACAGAAATATATAGATTCCGGGTACGACTCTACCTGCAACCTTGTTCGTTCAATATATATCAAGAACTGATTATTTTACTTATTCCACTGCATCACAAACCAAAGATACAATTATTTACTATCTTCAAACGATTATGACGTCTTCCTCTACTGAGCGCGAACACAAAAAGCGTCACTGAGGAGAAGTGAATGAAATTTTTTTATCGAAAAATAGTACCGACTTCTACACTCAAAAGTTTGAAATAACTTGTGAAGTCGGTACCATGCACGCAATATTGTGATAATACGAGTAGGTACTTTCGAACTATATTGGTACCGACTTCGACAAGTTATTTCAAACTTTTAAATGTAGAAGTCGGTTTTTTTTTTTAAACTAGTGAATCGCTACCTAAACATAAATGTAAAAGTATCTTGGAAAGGATTTTGATACTAAGGTACTAAGGGGCTTTTAAGGTCTTGAAACATGTTATACTTACCTACTTTAAGTCGTAAAAAAATTTGCAATTCCTGCGAGATAGCCTATCATTAAATGCAAATTTAGCATTATCCTCATGACTCTATTTCACCTACTTACAAGTTCTATCATCATAAGGTTTACTCAATATTTTGACCACCGTTTGAAGGATTTATTATCTTCTGTGGGCACTCCGGCCATTCAATTAAAGACATCGTTTAAGAATTTAGCTGTACGTATTGATGATATCCAAATAGGAATTTTTTACCCTGTAATATTATCGGTGGTTTCGGCATAAAGTTCACATTTGTATATCTATCTATCTATCTTATATATGGTTGTATCTATATTATATTTTAATAGTGTGATAGAAATACATAGAAGATCAGTTAACAAAGGATGTCTGTCTGTTATATACCGGTGTAGCCGATATATACAAGGTGTTTATGTAATATGTAGAGATACCAATGTCGAAATAACCTTATTACATGCGAATAAAGTCGCCGGCAGAAATTAGTATGCTATATTTATTCCTTGTTGTGAAGAATATTTCTTTTTAGTTATGTAAGTTATATTAATAGGATTATGCCATTACCCGGTAAATTGCTTTGTCTATTTACCTACCTAAATCATATTGTCAAATTTTACAAAAAAAAAACAAAAGTTTATCGTATTCCTTTAAAGTGTATTTTGTCGAACCATCATAAGTTCCATCATGAATAAAATAAATTAAATATTTGCTTCGTACTTTAAACATAATGTACCTATGTGTTTTATGTGTTATCATTCTGTACCAAACCAAAGGTCGCTTCAAAACAATGACGTGAAACAAATAAAAGGATATAATAAATTATATTCTTTCCTCGAAAATTACAGCATTAATTGAATTTATTGGCACTGCGGTTCCTGCCAGTTCTTAGAATTACATATGTACCACGTACTTAAAAATAAATTTAGAAGAATAAATGATGAAGTATTGGCATACCTTGTTGCTTCTTATACTGATTGTACTGCGCAGATAATGTATGGAAAATGTTTTAAATTTATATTAAAAAACTCTTGATTTGTTTTAGTAGGTATATGTCTTATACTCGTACATATACGAGTACCTATTAAAACAAAATACATACTTTGTGATATGCCACATTAATGCGTGGCGTCGTCGCATGCGACGCTTCAACGGATCGACGGACAAGAGACAAGGCGGGAGAGAGGGTGATGCGTCTGAGGTGATGCGCTACGCTGACGTAGCTCCGGTGCGAACCTAGAGGGGCAAACTATTACTTCTAAGGCTGAACTGAGAAGCTTCGCTATAGCTGCCACGGCGTGCGTACCCTCATGCGTTGCGTTGCAACGTCGTACATAGACGCAACGCAGATGTGGTATAATGCGCTGAAACGTTGCGACGACGCAATGCAACACATTAATGGGGCATCTCTCCACACAATAGTGAAAACTATTACAAGTCAAAAATTGAAAACACGCATATCTTATGCAAAATCAATGACAACCATTTTGTTTTTTTCCGCCATCCACCAATCAAGTTTGTGGTGGTATTAAGATGCTGATGATGTCCTGAGATCTTATCAGCTGGAATTGCTCTTGAAAGCTTGACTAGAATCAGTTTATTAATACGGACCTAGGTACCTAGGACCGTATTAATATGGATAGTAAGCTAGATTTTTACTGTTTTCACAAAAAATTGAGCCGGGTTTCAGTTGCTTAGCTGTATGAATCAACGTAAGTTACAGTTTTTGTACTGATGTGGCGATGTGGTAAATCGGCGACAAAAGCGACCCTTTTTCTATATATTATTGCACAATAAATGTAACGAAAAAAAAATCACCTATTTGTATTGAATTATAACATACACCGCAATGATCTGATCTGATCTGATGAAACTCTTATAAGTGCTTAATTTTAAAGAAAGAGATCCTAAAGAAAAAACTGTTTGCTTTGTATTTGCTATGAATCTTTAAAACCCGATTTGGGTGTATCTATTTCAAAATATCAGTTTCTAATGAGATTACTGCTAATTCTTTAAAACTGTGGAATATGTTTGTCAGGCAGCTGCAAATATTACCAACCAACTTATATTTGCGCTCTTTAACTCGTCTTTCGCTTGTATGCTATTATAGATGACATAAGGGATATAATGCTGTGTCAACATTGATAGTATTAATGACAGATTTTCGTAATCCTATTTGGTGGATGAGTGTCTGTAAAGATCTGTCAACCCGTTGCTTTGTGAGCAGGCGGGCGCACTGCGGGACACCGCTCAGATAATGCCAGTTAAGATGGAAATCTCAAACGAACGACATTGTCTAACCGTTTAGTTCAGGTAGAAGTTGGAATCGTTGCACGATGAAGTGTTTCAAACAATACATAAACAACATTATTTTCTATAATACCACAAAAAATAAGCATCTTGATTGACAGCTTGAGATTTGCACTGGGTGTGAGCTGGAAGGATGGGCGCTTTGTCGGATGAAGGATATTATAGAGGAAATGTTTTGGTAGTTTTCAACTTATAAGTGATGGGATGCTTAGCATCACCTTCAGGCAATTCACGGCTTCTTATAACAGTTGCAGTGGGACCAAGGTCTTTTAGAATGCAAAAAATACCAAAAAAAAATGAAACCACTTCAACACTTGTGTGAAATAACTTGTTGAAGTCGGTACCATGATAGTTCAAAAGTACCTATTATCACAATATTGTGCGCATGGTACCGACTTTTCAGTGTTGAAGACGGTTCCATTTTTTGGTAAAAAACTGTTGCACCCTTTTTCGCACCATTGCTAGTACATAAGGGATTGATTGTTATTCAACGTCAATAAGGATATCATCAAGATAGGCGAAACACTTTTCAGTTATTGGAGGGTAGTGTGTTGTAACACACATTTTAAAAATACAGTCGAATTGAGAACCTCCTACTTTCAGAAGTCGGTTAAAAAGTTCAACGTGTTACTGCATGCACTCCTCACTCTAAGATAAATTACTAATCGTTCCTATTTGCCTTGTAAATCACTTGTTACTTTTTTTTTTTTTTTTTTTTTTTATACCGAACTGGGTAGCACTTGACCACTATCTCACCTGATGCTAAGTGATGATGCGATCGATGATGGAGCGCGCTTACCCAGAAGATACCTATGCACTCGTGTTTTGAAGACCCCCATATCGTACTTAACCGGAAACACCGACTCAGGGAGGGTGTTCCATTCCCGAGCGGTTCGTATGATAAACGAAGAAGTAAATCGCTTCGTCCGGGTAAATGGAATATCCACCATAAAGCGGTGGCGCTTCTGAGTATCTCTGGATGTCCGATTATAGAATGGGGATGGCGGAATCAAATTGTGAAGTTCCATTGCACACTCACCGAAATGTATCCGATAAAAAACCTAATATTTTAAGTAGCAAATGAAAATATTAGGTGTCAATGTACCAAATGAAGTATATACCTATAGGGGCAGGATCATTCAGCAAGCATTGATCTGTGTGAGTCCTTAAGTAGTTCCAGATATTCTGCTTGCAAACAGTGCACAGTGTGTTATAAAACAATGTATGTTATTTGGGTTAGAAGGGTACCCAGTGAATTTACTGACCGAGAAGTAGGTGATGTTTCACGGTGAAGAGTGAAAAAGGTACACTGCGATCCACGTGGCTCACAGCTATGGGGTAGACTACAGCCGCTAAAGGCAGCATGGTGATTATCATCAAGCGAAGGACTGCCATTCTCGTCATATGTTAAGGGGGCGTCGTCTTCTGATTGTTTGGCAATACAACAAAGTATTGCCAAACAAGCAGAAGCTGATTTCAAAAGGAAATCACTTTAAAATAACATTCTGCATGTGAGGAACACGTTGGGAATTATTTTTTTATGTCCGCGTTGATGTAGTTACTTATGTTAGTTGGTTTACTAGCTTTTGCCCGCGACTGCTGTGTGGAATATGGTTATGGCGTTTTCTCAGGTAACACTCATTGAATCGGCACAAAATAGTATGTGTTAGTCCCCAGCACAAACCGTCTCCACTCCAAATTTCATCTGAATCCGTCAGCCGTTTTTGCCAACAGACATCCAAACATACAACCTTAACGTTTACAAAGTGATACCTACTATATAATGAAATAATACTTTCTATACTAATGAAATATACACTAATTATATGTATATAGATGAAATTAGTCCGTTTATCTGTCTGTTATTTAATGAATTTATTTATTTGTATATACCTATTCATATTTAAATTGTTATTGTAAATTTAGTTAAATTTGGAGGTTATGGTTTATATTTAGCATTGATGTATTTTAAAAATATTTAGGTTCAATCTACTGTAACGATTTCAAATAGATTTCAAATTTCAAAGAAGTCAGTTTATTGCAGACTCTCCTTCTTGATCATTCAAGTGGTATGTATATGTATTATATATGTAGGTATATGAACAATAAAACCTTATCGCAAACGCCCTAGTCATTTTAGACGTACAAGTTTGGCGGGCTGTAAAGCTTCTGCTGAATTTCAACTGCCAACTGCAATTGTGTAAATAACGATCAGTTATATTCAATGCAGTTGACAACCCGTCGCACGAGCCCATTCATCGTCATTTCATGCGTGTCCACTGCTCTACATGAGCCTATAGTACATACGCATATTTGTACTACACAGAACTTTAGCTTCAGCTGCCTGCATCCAGTCATCGTAAAACTGTTTCAAACAGTACATAAGTAACATTATTATTAGCAATATTATTTTGCCACAAAAGTATATAGTAATCTTGATATCAGTTATAGCTAGATTTATATATTCATATCACCAAAAAGCACAGAACTTAAAATTATAGTCTTTCCACGCAGGTAGATAACATTAAAATTGCTTTACTGCCGATTTATGTCTTCTAAAATGCCAACTGTAATTTTAGTATATATTATACAAATTTAAAATGAGAAGTAAATATAATAAAATCTAGTCAATAAGTCACATGGTCGGGGGAAAAGCGGCCAAAATGCTGGCAGCATTTCAAAGCCAAATGGCTATGCTAACTTTTTGCTCAAAGTAGGCGCCAGCATTTCGGTTATCTGTCGCCTCAACCAAACCTCCAAGTTGAAAACGGACGAGCTTAAAATGTCAACCTCAAATGGCACAAACATATAATGTACATTTACGGCCGTTTTAAATAACCTATCTATCGCCAGTTTACCTTACTAGAGATAGATATTTGACACTGTTTGTATGGACGTTATGTCAAATTTCTATCGGGAGTAAGGAAAACTATGGATAGATAGAATATTGAAAACGGCCGTTAGACAGAATGTACTACTGAATAATAGAATAGAATAATTATCAAAGAGAATACATTACTACGTGTCTAAATAATACACATTTCTATGACATTTAAGGTTTCATAAAGTAAAAAAGCGATCTATAATTACCTACAGTAATAAAATATTTAATAATAACTTTATCTAGTCAGTTTGATTTACGTAACGAAAAGATGGTTAAAATACATTTTATTCGAAAATTAAACAAATCCGGCGCTGTCAATTCACGACGTCGGCAGAAATTAGGGTTTTTGAAGCATTTTATCTCATAAGCAGCGATTTACATAACGTAACATTTCTAAGACTTTTAAGTACAGACATACTCGTACATATGTACTCTACATTGCAAAAAAAAACAAACATACCACTTAATTTCACCTTTAAAACGGTCTTGTTTTTCATTCACAAAAGTATTTGTTATGAAACACATATGTATTATAAAATAGCAATTTTCAATACCCATACACTGACGGATACTGTTTTATTCAATAGTGAACATTATTTTTTTATGATTATTTGTACGTTTTACGAGATGCGCTTGCTTGATTTCAAGTGAAAGAATTTGAAAGAATTTAAGCTTTGAACTGACAGCGCCTTAAGTAACTTTGGTGACCACGACTGTTCAGCTGTCGTGGCGTCTGACACGCGTGTCGAACCAAGTCGAAAACGCGAGTAGAGAGCAAATCCTGTCCAAAGAATATACATTTTGTAACTAAAACTTCAAAGTGAAATATATAGAAGAGCGTTTGTGGTTCAACCCCCTCTTTTTATAGACTATAATGTAACAGATACTTACATTGAGAAGATTACCTAGCTAGCTAATAATAAATAAAAATTAAGATTAGTAGTATAAATATATTAAACAAATAACGTAACCTGACCAAGTTTCACTTTACGGAGTCCCTCTTATAACGGCGAATTCTTTTTATTATTATTAGCCTTATAGCATCAATCCAATCTTAAAAATAATAATTGGTTATCTTTTTCAGGAAATCCATTCTCTTCATTAAAATCCATATTAAAAAACCTTTTTCCTCTGTCTCATTCCATAATTTTTAGTTTTTTTTTAATTTCCCATATTTTTGGTCAGTATCGAAATAGTTTTTAAATAAACAATCAAATAAGGATTTATGCAATGAAATATGATCATATATGAAATTATATTACAAGACTCTATAGGTATTTCAATCGATCCTGCCTGTTCGGCAACAAATATGCATTGTTGGATACGTAGTAGTAATATCCATTGGATTAAAAAGTTTGAAGGTAAACTGGCCACACACACATACATGTATATGTACTAATATACATATACATATACATATATACTTTACACTTCTACGGCTACTACGGGACATAGGATAATTACGCCATAGTGTAAGTTACTGCTAAGTATAGTTTGTCTACCATTCGAGCTCCAAACTCACCGCTGGAAGGATTGAGATATCACACTTCACATTCTAATATTAAGAGCATTGCATAGCTAGTACTTGTCCATACTAAAAGAAAAAACTCTTTTCTACCTCTTAACATTGGCCGATATCAGTGATTTTTTTTTCATGCAATCGACACATTGTTTGGCCCGTTTGTTTTGAATTTTTCAGTATTTTATAGTATTATAAATTCATTTTTTAAAACTATAAACACTAAAAAAAATTAAAACGTACGGGCATAGTAAACAATGTGCTGATTTCATGAAAAAAAAAACACTGACATCGGACAAGGTTATGAGGTAGAAAAGAGTTTTTTCTTTTAGTATGGACAAGAACTAGCTATGCAATCCTCTTAAAAGGTGAAAGGTTGTGACTGTTTGTATGTTTGTTACTTTTTCACGCGCAAACGTCTGATCAATTTTGTTTGATGAAATTTGGTATGGAGGTATGTGAGGCACTACTTAAAACAAAGGATACTTGTCATCATCAATCTTGTTTGACAGGCCGGTTGGCGCAGTTGGTAGCACCCCTGCCTTCTGAGCCGCTGGTTCCGGGTTCGATCCCCGGACAGGTCAAACATTTGTGTTCATGAACGTGTCTATTTGATCTGTGTCTGGGTGTGTATATGTATTTAAGTATGTATATCAGTCATCAGGTTACTATAGTACAGGCTTTGCCTAATTTGGGACCTGAAGACCTTTGAGTGGATGTTGTCCCATATTATAAAAAAAAAAAAATTTCACCACGCGGGTGTAACCGCAGGGCGAAACTAGTTAGCCTTGGTATATTACATGCAAATTAAAATACATTAATTTGTCTCAGTTTCCAGTTTTAACATCATTTATGAATACTTTTCAGTTTATTTTGCCAGGTACATTCCGACTCGTTCAATAATTATTAAACGGACGCGAAGTAGGCAATAAAGTGTCCGTGGTCCTTCGTATGCTCTCTACAGAGAAACAGGTTTTATCATTCATAAACTATTTTAATAAATAATCGATGCTAAACCTCAGCCATAAAAGAGATTGGAGCCAGCCTAACAAATAAACTAAAATTAAATATACACGAATACAATCGAAATTTTTGTCTCAACCGTATAAAAGTGTCCTATAAATTTACCCACACTTTAATTTAATGTCCAAAAGTACCTGGCTCACATTTTTTTTATTATAAATAAGCGTTCATCGTTGGTTATGGCCTCACGAATGTATGTTATTATTTTGAGATATGGCTTCGAGTTTGTTTCAAAATACGTTAGCTACAGGTTTGATTTTCTGAAAGGTACCTATTGGTAGTAAGAATTGAGGATTGCATAGCTAGTACTTTCCATGCTAAAAGAGAATACTCTTTTCTACCTGTTAACATTGTCCGATTTCAGTGATTTTTTTTTCATGGAATCATGACATTGTTTACTATGCCCGTACGTTTTGATTTTTTTTCAGTTTTTTTAATTTCTAAATAAGGAAATTTATAGTACTTTGAAATACTGAAAAAATCCAAACGTACGGGCATAGAAAACAATGTCATGATTGCATGAAAAAAATCACTGAAATCGGACAATGTTAAGAGGTAGAAAAGAGTTTACTCTTTTAGCATGGAAAGTACTAGCTATGCAATCCTCTTAAACTGAATTATTACGTACTAGCTGCGCTCAGCAGTTTTACCCGCGTGGTGATGGATGATGATGATGATGATGAATCAAATATAGCGTATGTTACTTTAGCCATAATGTAGCTTTCTATACTGGTCAAATATATATTAAATCGATTCAGTAGCTTTAGCGTTTGTCCATTACAAATAAACAACACACAGATATTGATATCGTCTATACTGTAGTAGGTACATTACTTTACTCTATTGTCAATAATTTCCGCAGCGTACGTAGAATTTTTTTGGAATTTTTCCTCACTTTGGGTTACATACTATATATATTCGTATGAAAACTTACATAAGTTTTCATACGAATCCCTGATTTTTTCTTGATAATATTCTATAGTCTATGTTTATCAGGGATAATGTAGAATTCTAATGACGAAAAAGTTTTTCAAATCGGTCCAGTAGTTTCAAAGCCTATTCAATTCAAACAATAAAATAAATATTTCGTCCTTATAATATAAGTGTAGATTTAACATATTTTTTTATCATTCAACAGGTTGTGAACCGCGGCTGACTCAAAAACCAACAGTGACAAATATAGCTACAAAGCGTCCGAACGTGTGAGAGTCTAGAGGAGCTAGACAAGGCCTCGTGTAGCGTCGAAGACGACGCTCTTGCCGCCCCCGTGACCCGCGGGCCGCGCCCGCCGCGTGGATGGTGGCGGGCGAATGGGGCTATGCGCCGGCGTCGGCGACCCCCGCCATGAATGCCTTCCTCGAGACGAACCACGCGCACCTTGCCTCCTATGGGCTGAAGATGTCCCCGCAGCCTGGCTGCGGCGTGGGCCCGCAGCACCGCGCCGCTGCGCCGCATCCGCCGCCGCCGCACCATCCATCCCACTACCAGCCTTACCCGCTGCACTCGTATCAGCCCGGCTATCTTCGAGAGTATGGCGGCTGCGGGGAGCTGTTCCCACAACAGCCCCTCGAACAGAGCTGGGACTGGCGCGGTGACGTGCATTACCAAGGTGGCGCACCGCTGGTGCCACATTCCCACGCGCATGCGCCGCACGCCTTTCTACGGTATGTGCGCGCGCCACCTCGCCGCGACATGCGCTGCCAATGGTTGGACCCAGAGCAGCCACCACCGAGGAAACTATGCAACAAGCTGTTCTCAAGCATGCACGAGATCGTGACACACCTCACCGTGGAGCACGTTGGCGGCCCCGAGTGCACGACGCACGCCTGCTTCTGGCAGGGGTGCTCGAGAAACGGACGACCTTTCAAGGCGAAATACAAATTAGTGAATCATATCCGCGTGCACACAGGAGAGAAGCCCTTCCCGTGCCCCTTCCCTGGATGCGGAAAAGTGTTCGCAAGATCAGAAAACCTCAAGATACACAAAAGGACACATACAGGTGAGTGACCTAAAGTAATGACACATAATATTCATATAAGTTCTTGTGCGTTGTTCTAGGTCATCTATGTTATTAAAAACTCCGCCTAAACAGTCAGTTTTGGCATTAAAAAGTCACAATCAGGCAACATAATTATGAATTGTCACATTCATTCAAGCGGATGATTGTCGATTCTGACGAAATGTTTTGATTCTCATTAAAGCATAATGACCCGCCTCCCGCAGCCGCCTAAAGCCTCCTGTGGTCTCACGGAAGGCCACTGTTGCGATATATCCGAGCACGCCTTCACAATAACCAACCGACACAATGACACGAGACACAACACACTGTTATCAAAGAATATCCTCGTAACTCGATCCGGCACAGACAACGGAGTTAACGGGCGTCCTATAATATAATGCTCACGTCGACTTGTGAAGTCCGATTCTCAGTAGGCAAGGACAAAAACGATTCCAGACCGAGCTCCATTTTTCAATTCATTACAAAAGTTGAAAGATTCATCTTAAATGCTCGTGCTAGAAAAAATAGGTCGTAAATTAAAATGTCCAGTTCCGTATCGGTTCCTCGGGCTCGTCTCGCACGCTGGACGCTGGACTATTGTTATCGATAAAGTATTGGTACTTAACTTTAAATATCGATTTTGAGGAAACGGTCCTGGAATTTCTATGGCCGCCTGAGAGTATGGGCAGATGGTTTTATTATTTTTTTGGGACATCGCTGTTTAGCGTTGCGTTGGGACTTTTGTCCTGTGCCCCCGTCTGCTATTATCTCATACGGGCCTTTCAATAGAGGAAACCTTTTTGCGGGAAGTTTGAAGAATTGTTTTATGGTGGTTATAAATTAACTTTGGATGTTTATGGCGTTAAAGTAAGCAGTGAGCTATTGTGGAACATAATTATTTTTAATTGGTCAATTGCGAAATCAAAAATAATCTCCATAAGCCATTTTAAAGCCCACCCAAATGTTTATGTAAACGAATAAACAATAAAATATACTGAAAGCTATTGTTTTACAGATATTAAGCAATCCCCTGAATCTTTTACGAGCTACTTCTAATCGTCTAGAACAGAGATTTAATATGCATTAACTATTTATAGTCCATAATATTTGATATGAAATCGATATTATTATAAGCAGAGGTAAACTGATACGTTCCGAGTCGGTAGCAAGCTTGACTTTTATATTTATTATAAGGATATGAAACGTAATAAAATTGATATAGTTAATTGCCTTTTTAATAAATTGATTGTTACGGTAACACAGAAGCATATTTTTCTATATGCGCGTACATATATGATATACGAGTAGGCAAGAATTCCAAATACTGATAAAAAGTGTAGGTAGGTAATTACGCTTAATTAAATTCCTACGTTTTAAATGCATATGTGCCTTTATTATATGTTAGAATATTGTAGTTTAATTAACTTTTATATATATATATATATATATATATATATTAAAGTCATTTATTTATGTAGGAAAATTTACTATTGTTATACTATTGTTAGTTTATCAATTTATCTAATCATTATCTACTTGCACCCGCTTGGATTCATCCAGACAAAGAAATCACTAACCCACATGAACAATTATAACACGATTACAAGCAGCATATTGTGTTATATTCCAGGTTATTCTTCATTACCAACCATATGAAAACTATTAAATCAGCTCAAATACTTCTGTTGTTTTGTCAATAGTAACAAATTCATCTATCCAAACAGATATAGTTACTTCCATATTTATAAAATCATGATGAGGTCATAGTCTTGTCTGTAGCAGTAGGTCTACCACGAGCTTACTACATTGACACCAAACGATTTTCGGTATCGCCTCTCGCGATAAAATTTATGAAAAAAAAGAACAGTACCACCTTGCGGCCAATTTTAGAACTAAAATTGCTAGCGAGTATGCCAATCCTACGAATAATAATAAGTCAATCTTAATAGTTAGGCGAGATCGAGTATCGACTATAGATGACATTTATGTTGCCAACTCATGGTAAAGCTACAGGTCATTATAACCGATGCAGACTAGTGCCTGTACCGTCGATGACACCACACTGATCTAATACCAAACGCCCGAAGCAAACTCGATAAACTTAAATAACATCCTAACTGTCTCATATATCAAAAATAATGTCGCGGTCATTTTTATTAGCCTCTGAGTCGCGAAATAAACAAGACAAACACCCTGAGGGATGGTATTAACGCGGGCGTCAAAGCGCCCAGAGCGAATCCGCCCACAACTCAACAATTAAGTACTTTATTTCCACTTATGAACTTATAAAAACATGACACGTTCACATGTTATTTATGTTTTTATCTCTGACCAATTAATTTTAATATATTTTATATTTAATAGCCGTTCTTGAAGACATTATTATACATTATTCTTTCGTTCTATTGGGGCATTTTTTTTAAAAGTATATTCATAAATGCCTTGTCTTCTATAAGTGCAACACATTATAAGTGTATTACTGCACTTTCAAGCTAGTTGACGATGCTATTGTTATGGACTGGCGGCGCTTGTAAAGGCAAATAATTTGCTGACATGCTGAAAAAAAAGTCATTAAAATAGTTTTTAAAAAATAGTAAAATAGTAGAATATTTTTCTTGACATAACAGTCATTCTGTTTGTTATTATCTATTGCTCTCTGGCTTGAAACTATTAAGCCTGTACAGCGCAAAACTGTATAGCAAACCGTGTATGAAATGTGAACTTCCTAGATGTTCATACCAGTGACCTCTGCATACTATCCTTTTCAGAATGTAACATCGAGTACAGAGCTCTAAACAACAATAACAACAAAGCTTTATAAAACGCTTCACCAGTCGCGCTCAAATATTCAGTGGTTTCGTTGTAAGCACCATCGGGGCGGCGAACTATCCCTAAGGGTGAATCACAATGCTCTAATGATGATATGATTCGTTGAAGACGACCCCGGCCATCAAACGCAGTGCCTGGCTAATATACCGTATGAAATGATGCTTTCAAAATATTGTGCAAACAATATGGAACCCTTCTTGGCACTGCCACGCCGCGTCCCCTGCACGGCATTGTACAGGACTGTCGAGTGCAGCACTGCTTTGTTCATTATTGCGCACTAGACGAGCTTATTGATATGCAATGTGTCAACTTTAGAACACACTGTAAATTTAAAAACAATGACGAGTTTTAAATCACGTGATTTATAGTATTGTAAAGGCGGAAGTAGGTACTATTTGGATAGATCGATATTTATTACTGTTTTACACAAAAGTACTAAATCGAATTACCTAATTGAATTTTATTGACATAAGTACCTATCTAGATAGATGATTATACATTCAGAATTCGTAAGTTACTTTTTTGTAGCTTATAGTGGAGCCAAAAGGCTCATAGAGGAACTCGCCGTGTGGATTGTAACTGATCAACTATATGTTTTACTGCAGCAAGGTGGGTACCTTGCTGCAGTCGCTACTTGGATGGGTGACCGGTAGTGACATATTCAACTGTATGAGCGTTTCTGTGCATGGGAGAGCACGTTATGCCGTTGGTATTGGGTGTTGTGCTTATCAACATGGCCTGCCAAAAATGTTCAGGTGATCAGAAATTTCTACGCTTAGGCTGGCATACTAGCAAATCGGGCTGGGCCCGCGTGGTAGGTTTATGGTGGTCTGAGAGGAAGACTCGTGTCTTAGCAATAACAATCTAATGAACTGGTTAAGCTTACAATAAAAGTTGAAGTCAAAGAAAGCTTTGCAAAACGACAAGACCGCCAGTGTTACAATTTAACTCATATGTTTTAATATTTTTGTAAATTATTGTAGGAAACAAAAACAATATTAAAAGTCAAAGTGTTAATATTCGATGCTCGGACGGTATACATCAGTGGCATAGCGGTCATGGCGTCTGACATGGATTGTCGGAAGACGCGGGTTTGAATCTCATCCGAGGATGTGTGTTTCTTTCTCTAAAATTGCAAAGATGGTCTCGCTAAGCAGGCGTTAGTGCTTTAAAATCATACATTAAAAATGTATATAAAATCTTTAGATATGGCTAACAGGTAAAATCACACATACAAATATAAATATGCAAGCAATTTGAAATGAAAAA
This sequence comes from Selenia dentaria, assembly GCA_917880725.1. Taxonomy (NCBI): domain Eukaryota; kingdom Metazoa; phylum Arthropoda; class Insecta; order Lepidoptera; family Geometridae; genus Selenia; species Selenia dentaria. The sequence goes on from OU862879.1 coordinate 21,199,921, forward strand.
CTTAACTTAAGGCAAATTGGGTCACTAACCGAGAAGCTTATGCGGGCGGATACAAACATCAAAGTTTTATTTTAATATTGTTCATTCTAACGCAGACTACAAATTTATTGTTTTGCCCAGCGCCTCGGCTTGATTGCAAAATTTTGCACATTATTTTTAAATACATGTCTATCTATCTATACCATGAAGTATGTCATTTTAACTTAGATTCTATATAGGTACCTACACAGGGCCGTATAGAATGAGAAATTTAAAAAAATGTCATCATCCGCCATTTTATCTCACATATGATAATGTTGTAACCCTATAATAGTCGGGTGCATTTCAAAAGGTGTTTATGTGAGCCAGGGGCCATCTGCCTGAATTGATAAAATGTATAAAAATACATTCAAAAGAATCGTGTTCATGTGTGTGTTTATCCGCGAGGGGATGGTGTTCTGCATTTTCAAACTGTCACACCTAACTTTTATTCCAGAAGGAAGCTTAGTTATGAATCCCAACTTGAACGGAAATATAATAGTAAATGCGTAATACAAAACTTAACGTGCTCCGATCGATATTCAGTACTGTCTCGTATAATGCAATCTATATTCAAATAAATATTCTCCTTTGTAGGGAGGAATTTTTGATAGCGAACTTTTCAAAGAATATACTCGTAACTAAGAATCGAACGAAGACTATGTAGAAGGCTTTTAGGATATGTAATAAGTAGACCCAGATGGTTTGGCTCGATGCAGTAGTGTACAAACACTACCGACCGTGTAAAGGAACAATTGCAAAGTAAATAGCAAGTGAAATGGTATAGTAGTACGTATTGGACTCAAAATCCAATGCCTCGCGATGCCAAGCGGTGTGCAAGTCTAATCGAAAATTCAGCTTAAAGCAAAGTAATAGATGGAATTGCAGGTCTATACCGGTGCTTACCAGGAGTACGCGACTTGCTTGTCTGGTCATATTGCATAGTATAAAAACGACACTTCCTTTTATCTTTATATAGAAGCTTATTTAGGTTTATCTTTATATAGGAGCTGCCTTGCTTTAGCCAAAGCCATTTCACATCTTTGGAAAGCTTAATACGAAGTATATATCAAGCTACACATTATTTGATCAGATCCAGAAGACATTATATTAGGTCTTTGTCAAAATTAATTGAGAAATGTCCGTGTAAAAACAAACGATTATTGAAAGGGCGTGGTCGAACCTTCACCCGCCAGAAGCAACATTACTACCCTCAGCACGCACACTTACGAGCGAACCTTACCGATGTCACACACATGCACCATCACAAATAATCGCACTAACACATGCATACACTTGCCACCCCAAACAACGATCATGATATTGTCGTAAACATAGACAATGTACGCTAAGCGCTTTAGTTTTTTTGTATTCTTTGCGGGTCCCCTCCGATACGGTGCAGATGAGGCGTTGAGTTGACGATTTTCTGCACTCGCACATATGGTACCTCATATAGCTTTCATCAAAATGTAATTTAGAAAAGATTAAAATGCAGTCCATTGACCAAAACGTTGGCGTCTGCACGTGCACAAAATATTCCACCGCCGAGGAGACAAAGACACGTTCCTGGGAAGGCTAAGTATTCCCAAGAAAGGAAACGTGAAAATTGTTTTTGCCATGACATGGTATTTCGCTAAACGTCAAAGAGGCGGTGCGAACAGGGTGCTGGAGTGCGCACAAAAACTAAACCAGAAATGTGGAAGAATCGCATAAGATTTCGAACTCGATGAAAACACGTCTCGAGCCCGTATCATCCACCATCGAATGCGTTCGTTCGATACGGATCTGGCATTACTAATGCGGCTGACCAATTAGTTAATTACAAAGTCATACCGGTTGAAACATTGCAATGATTCATGAATGCCCATGACAGCCGGTTGAAATAAATTACGTAACTCGGATAAGAACTATGAAATGGATCTAGTATAGGTATCTTATATATACATAGTTTATTTTTTACTAGTCTCGTATGGCCCGTAAGCCCCGCCACCCGCGTCGCCGCTCTGTTCCTATGAATAATTAATTATTTTGAACCTATAGCTAATGACACGACATTTTACAGATTTTTCTTTCGTAATTTAAACTTGTCCGTCCTTTGGAAATAATTGTAATTATTTCACTGAAAGAAAATTATGAATTCAATCAAGAGATGTTTTGTTCCAAGTAGATAAAGATCGTAACGTTTGATCAATCAAATAGATTAAGCTCAGTGCCTTCCCACCTGGTTTGGTCGATTGACTGAATAATCGAGAACACATCCCAATTTTACTAATAAACCATTCGTCATGCTTATTTTAAATTGTTTAATCATGATCTCTAAAACATTCCTGACAAATGTTGTATGTAAAAATAGACATCGGTAACATTGCTATTCCGTACCATGAAGTAATTTGATTGATAAAGCGTATGCACGACACGCTTTCTGAGAATACATTTCAAGAAGGTTTTTTTAATTATTTTTGGCGTGTGGTGATCGCAGATTGTTGTTGTGTATTAAGGGTGTTGTATTAGGTAATCCATTACATCCAAGATATTGAGGCCCAGGAGCAAGTAAAGTCACCGTTATGTTATAATTGGTTATGCTTTGTAGTTGGAGAGCAATTGTCACATAGTCTCGAGTTTAGGACGCGGTCCAACCCCAATTTTAAAATAACTTACGATGCCTTACGTAAGGTTGAAAATCGCATGTTATATTGGACAATGTCATGCGAAAATACATTAATTTTGTAGGTTTCCTAATATATTTCGATATATACTAACATAATTGAAAAAACTACTGGTTACTAATTTAGTACTATATGCTGGCTATGCTGAAAATTCAGAGAGTTTTGACGTCAAAGTTTATTTTTATGGACCTATACAGGATTTTTTCCTGCAGAGAGCGAGTAATATTTAGGAATTCTGTTCGGTTATTACTCTTTGCCTGTTCCTTTTCTAATCTAAGTATTTTTTTCATACAATATTATTGATCTGTTTCGTTACACTAGATGTTTAAAGATTCTGCTTTTTACTATTATCAGGATACGAGCGCGCCTTACTTATTATCACTAATACCAAAAATAAGACAATAAGCACTTAACGACAATGATTTGATTTTATTTTCAGTCAGCTACTTGATAAATTAGTCAAGTTTTCCTATAACTCTGTTTTTCAATCGGTGGTTACAGGTTGTTTATGAATTTCTTTAGTTGTAACGATTTGGAACGCAAAAGGGAAATTAACCGACATTTATTGAAGTTTACGAATTTACCTCCTGCATTTTAATTTAAATACGACCTACTCCACAAGTATAAATGGTGAAATAATATTTTTAAACGTATTTAACTGTTATTATTAACCGGCAAAACACTCACGTTAAGGATCGAATACGTCGACCCGGGTTTCGAGCATGTCCGATGCTCGTCTTCAGGGCGAATGCGCAGTGGCGTTTACGAGCTCCCAGCGGGCACTGCGCACTAGCCCTGAAGATGAGCATCGGACATGCTCGAAACCCGGGACGACGTATTCGATCCTTAACGTGAGTGTCAAACTCACGAGAATTTCAATACAAAAATTTTGAAACGTTTTAAATGTAAATGGATATACGTATGGACTTAGTTATGACTTTATATACTTCCAATTAGGTTCCTTGACTATTTTATTTGTGCAAGTATACGTGCAAGTTATTTAACGCACACTACAAGCTACAAGTCTCTGCTCGTACATAAATTGTGTCCAGTTGCAGTTTAACAATAATATAAAAAGCATAGGACATACTACCATCGTGGGTCTGCCTACGCCTCGCCTCTCCTATCTTATGACCATCATTTCTTCTGACACTTTACTATCTATGCTTGTATTTTATAATGACAGTCGTTTTTGTTAGAGCCAAAGTATGGCGCGTAATGTAACTATTATCGTGCTTCGGAATAAAAGTATTTATTAAATTGGTAGGTATTATAGTTTTTTAAATTTTGAGATGCATTGAATTTGTGAGATCCATCTCCATCTAACGAGTTAAAGTATTGTACCTTTGAAACAAAGATTCCAACTAACTAGATGCATCTAGTATAGCATATAGCCTACCTCGGTCGTGTAAGTAAATTGTGGAATACTCTGCCAGCGTACGTATTTCCTTGCAGCTATGACTCTAGGTCTTTCAAGCGGGACGTGAAATAGCATCTGTCAGGTCATCATAGGGGTGGCGATTAGTGCAGCTTACGGCTGCACTAATGGTCATTTCTTCTTGATTCCATCTTCGCTTTCCATCAGGCGAGAGGGAGTCACTTTGATGAACCACTATAAAAAAAATAACTTCAGGCTCTGGGTGGCACTGAACCTATAATGAACAGGAGTGATGGTTACTACCAGCGCGATTTACTTCTTCATTTCCTTCCTCATATACATAGTCTATAGGTACATATAATAAAAATATAACCGATTGCTGTCTGTTCATGGAAGATATATGAGAAAAAATATTATTGGGGTTTTTATAAACAAAAATATATTATCAAAAAATAGGATTGGGAGATTTTTTGTCTGTTTGTCTGTATGTCTGCGCATTTGTACACGCTAATCTCAGAAACGGCTTATTTATTTAATCCTTCCTACACCGTGATGATTAAAACAAAAGATTTATGAATGAAACTAACGTTTATTTACGTCTCTGGGACGCAAAGGGTTAACTAAAATTTTATTTAACACTAGTTAATCCGCCAACGGATTCGCTCGCTCGGTCTTGGTGTAGTAGCGAGAGAGTTATTCTTTAAATTTCAATTAGTTTTTATATAATTATGAACCGATTGACATGAAACAAACACTAAATTTTAAGTGAAGCTTACCACAATATATAAGTGAAAACTGCATTTAATTAAGTTAATGAAAACCCACAATTATGTGTTTATGACATAAACGTATGAAAAAAAACTTTACATGATTACCTCATTTTTTTCTAAATTACACCCGTGCAAAGCCGGGGCGGGTCACAAGTGATAGTAGAAAAAAATATTGAGTGACGTCACGAACTTTACTACAGATAAAAGTATAATATAAATAATGGACCCGATTTCAATGCTTCGATAATTTCGGTACAAATTGATTAATTAATTTGGCGTGTATCTTTTATTATTATTTTTGAAACACATTGAATTTCAGAGCTGTATATTTATTGATATCACAGATACAAGTAAAGTTTTTCGATGTGTAATAAATAATGGTAGTTGTGTACCAAGGAGGGGCATAGCCGGCTCATTAAATTAAATGAGCTATCAGTCGTTTCAATGCGTCTAGAAAAACAGTGTGCGCTTTAGGTTGTTAACTGTGCGAAATTCCTTCGTCTTGTAGGGCGATGGTGGAGGTCTCACTGCATCATTCATGTGGTTTTTGCGAACACCTTGTCGGTATCAATATGTATGGGTTTGTGTGATATCGCCGACACTAGTTTCTTTCACCAATGGAATAAGGTAATCACAAAAACATTCAACATAACCTACTATATTGACTCTCTTTGGGTAATAAAGCTTAATTGTAAATATCGCTTACACACTCATACCTCCACATTAAGACTTCCCGTGTCGCGGCAGGCATAGATACACACAGAGTTCTTTCTCATCGAACCTAGGACGCCGCGCTTTGATGGCAGGTTGCTGCGAACTGAGCTAACTGAGCTGTCTAATTCATTGCTCTATGTGCACAGTTCTCACCTTATGAAGGCCCTTAGGTCGATGGCACCAGAAATTTTAGATTACTTTGTAACCATTTGTGCGCTATCCACTTTATTATAAAGCAAATACATACGAGTATATATATATATATATATATTTAAAGCTACAGTTGTGACTAGCGACATGTTTTTTCATTCCTTTACAATAAACATACGAGTATGTAAAGAAACGTACTGCAAATAAGCATTTCGTTGAAGCCAGCCTTATCCAGCCAGGAAACAGCCATTTCCAATGTGGAATAACATTATGATTTTTAGCTTTTTAGTTTTTATTGTAGTCAATTGTTTAGCCATTTTCAATGTGGAATATAGTTTTTAGCTTTGTAATTTTTACTATATAAGCTATTTTCCATTTTTGGCCGAGGTAATGTCCACTTTGTAGCTTGCGCGCATATGACGTTAATTCAATTAACCTTTCTTCGATATGTATAGCGCATAGAGAGCTACTGCTTGGTTTGGACTTCTGCAAGTGTAACATGGATGTTGTAAAAGCAACCGGAGAGACTAGACGGTTAGGCATGCCCCCTAGAAAATAGACACGTACCGTTTCTTATCTTTTGCTATCAAACCAAAAACATCTGCGTACAACATACTAGTAAAATATGTGTGTTAATACACCTCTTCGCGGAAGTAAATGCTCACGCATTTAGGTTGTGCCTATGAATATGGTGCCACCTGTGCGAACAATGACTACCCCTTGTTTTTTCCCGGAATGAACAGTAGGCTACGTGTTTCCAGGTCATCAAATACATGTGTTAAAAATTTCATCCGATGAAATTGGTTTAGTAGTTCTGGCAACACACATCTATTAATCCAAACATACTTTCAACTATATTATTGTCATGTGATGCTATATGTTAGGTACTTATGTACATTAATTGTTATTTATAACGCTCAAAATCCCAAACTAATGCGTTCCCGAAGTTTCCTAACAGAGCATGTGGTAAAAACTGATGTAGCTTATAACGTTGTGTTAACAGCATTTGGAATCGGCATTCGCCGCATTTAACACCCTCCATGGAAAAAGTTCGATTTATAGAAAGCATCCGAATCTGAGAACAATCGAAATTTCAACACGCTCGCAAGAACGAGACACTTGGCCGAGTACCAATTTTTGCTCCTCATAATGCAGCTTTTTGTCGACGTTTTTCAAATGCTTCAGCTTTTCCATTTTTATGGGTCGTGCGTCATGCCATGCAACAAGATTTATAATAAGTACTACGTACTCGTGGTAGTACTTTGTGCCTTTAAATTAAATGTGATCGCAGAACTGTACATTGTAATTTTTTTCAAGTCACCATCATCAGTGCCTTAAAATTGTTTTTGTCTTTGATTGTTGGTCTTTAACCACGTAGGAAAACAGTCCATTACTGTTTTATGCAGCGTTTATAAAAAGCCGTTTATGTAAGCCCGTAAACAATTATGTTAATAGTGACGTCACTTTTTGGAATTAGTATTTGGATTCAAAAGAAATGTTTAACTTCTGACGAAGGTTGCGTTGTACATACCAGGATAACTATTTTTTTTTTTAAATCCAATGTCATTCTAAACTTGTCTGATATTCTCATTTAGATTCAGATAATTATTGTCAAACTGTGTAAATTACATTGGATTCTCAAATTATAAATTGTCTCAAGAGCTACCTCCATAGCGAATATATAATATTCAGGCACACACACAAAGTAGTGACCTGGGACCAACACCACTAATAAAATTGCAATAGAACCGTAGCTGAGCGGTGACTATTATACGTTTACTTATTCTGCTATTGAAAAACCGTCCAGCCGTGCGATTCTCTAATGATTCATCGACGAGCTCGTCTACGAGCTCACCGATGTCAAATACTTTATGAGATATTGCCCTTGTATACAAGGTTGTTTTTTCAACGTTTCTTGTCACCTCGTTAATTGTTTTACGGACGTTGTCAAAGATGCAACGATGTTTGCTATTAGAGAATCGCACGGCAGCTGCAGTTACATTTATGTTGACGCCGACGATCCATCTAAACTTTATATTGTCAATTCGATAGATAATATACGCGACGCTAACTAATATCGTACATCATCATCATCATCATCATTATCAGCCGGAAGACGTCCACTGCTGAACATAGGCCTCCCCCATAGAACGCCACTTGGACCGGCTACTCGCTTCCTGCATCCAGCGATTCCCCGCGGTTTTTATGAGGTCGTCGGTCCACCTAGTGGGGGGCCTGCCTACACTACGCCTTCCGGTGCGTGGTCGCCACTCGAGAACCTTTCTTCCCCATCGGTTATCAGTTCTGCGAGCGATGTGGCCTGCCCATTGCCACTTCAACTTGCTAATTTTGAGAGCTATGTCGGTGACCTTAGTTCTCCTACGGATCTCCTCATTTCGGATCTTATCACGCAGGGAAACCCCAAGCATAGCCCTCTCCATTGCTCGTTGAGCGACTTCAAGCTTGAAAATGAGGCCCACAGTAAGGGACCACGTCTCAGTGCCATAAGTCATCACTGGCAACACAACCTGGTTGAAAACCTTGGTTTTCAGGCTCTGAGGTATTGGGGACGAAAAGATGGATCGAAGCTTCCCGAACGCTGCCCATCCGAGCTGGATTCTTCGTGCGACCTCCTTGTCGAAGTTGGACCTACCTAATTGGACAGTCTGTCCCAGATAGACGTACTCGTCTACAACTTCGAGTGTATCGTTTCCAACAATTACCGGTATAGGTGGAACATGGACATTGGACATGATTTTCGTCTTATCCATGTTCATCTTAAGACCAACCTGTTGGGAAACTCTACTGAGGTCGTTGAGCATGGTGCCGATATCCTCGAGCGACTCCGCCATTATAACTATATCATCGGCAAAACGAAGGTTAGTGATGTATTCGCCATTAATGTTGATGCCACATCCTTTCCAGTCCAAAAGTTTGAAAACATCCTCCAATGCGTTAGTGAACAGTTTCGGAGAGATGACGTCTCCCTGTCTCACACCTCTCTGCAATGGAATTTGTTCCGTACTCTGGTCCTGTAATCGGACTGACATAGTGCCCTTGCTGTATAAACACTTCAACGCTTCGATATACCTATAGTCAATTTGGCATCGCTGCAAGGACTGCAGTATGGCCCACTTCTCGATAGAATCAAAGGCTTTCTCGTAATCCACAAACGCTAGACACAGTGGCTGATTATACTCTTCGGTCTTCTGTATAATCTGCCGTAGTGTATGAATATGGTCTACGGTGCTAAAGCCTCTTCGGAAACCGGCTTGTTCAGGAGGCTGGAACTCATCAAACCTGCGTGCGAGACGGTTCGTGATGACTCTCGAAAACAGCTTGTACACGTGGCTCAAGAGCGATATGGGCCTATAATTCTTCAATAAGGTTTTATCACCTTTTTTGAAGAACAGCACCACCACGCTCTTGTGCCACGTTTCCGGCGTTTTGCCTTCGAAGATGACAGAATTGAATAACTTCTGGAGGACTAAAAGTATCGGTCTACCACCCGCTCTCAGAAGTTCAGTCGTAATTCCGTCCTCTCCTGGCGCCTTGTTGTTCTTAAGCTGTTTGAGAGCCATTCTAATCTCGTACAGGCTGATGTCCGGGATGTCTTCGGTATAGTGTCGGACTAACTTTGCTCTGGTGTCCTGAGCTGCTTCAGTAACGGGTTCGCGCGTCGAGGTATATAACTGTCGATAGAAGCTCTCAATCTCTCTCAGAATCTCAGGCTTGGATGAAACGATACTGCCATTTTCGGTCTTCAGTTTTGTCATTTGGCTTTGCCCAATAGACGAATCCTTTGCAAACACTTTAGAGCCCTGGTTCCGCTCAATTGCTGCCGTAATACGCGCAGTATTATAAGCACGCAAGTCGTGTCGCATGGACTTCCAAATTCGTCTATTGAGTTTACCGTAATCCGATATATCAAATGCGGACTGCAGTCTCATTTCGCTCCGTTCTGCCATTAGTTTCAGAGTTTCGTTTGAGAGTTTTTGAGCTTTCCTGCGGCGTTTGGTCTCACAGAATTCGGACCCAACCGCTTGGACAGTTTCCACGAACCCGTTGTTCAACTCATCCACTGTGTCGCATTCAGCTAAGCACTGAAAACGGTTTTGAAGTTCAAGTTGAAACTTTTCGGGGTTTTGGATTTGGGCACGATTTGGACGGAGCGTAGACTTCACCAGACGTGACCTCTCAAGCTTGACATTGATATTCAATGTGCCTCTTACAATGCGGTGATCGCTACCGGTTTTTACCTTGCTGATCACAGAGACGTCATTGAATATGCGCTTATTGGTCGTCATGATGAAGTCTATCTCGTTCGTAGTGGAACCGTCGGGACTCATCCACGTCCACTTCCTGGATGGCCGCTTCATGTAGAAGGAGTTCATCATAAAGAGTCCCTCCTTCTCCATGAAGTCAGCCAGCCTCTGTCCCCTCGAGTTCCGCTGCCCGTATCCAAATGGCCCTACTCTCAACTCATCACGTTTCCTTGTGCCTAGCTTTGCGTTGAAGTCTCCCATTACAACAGTGAAGTAGGTTTTAGAAGTATGCATGGCCCTGGATATATCCTCGTACATACTTTCTACTTCATTGTCTGAGTGTGCCGAGGTCGGTGCGTATACCTGTATAACCTTCAGCGAATACCGTTTGGTTATTCTGAGTATAAGGAACGCTACCCTAGCCGACACACTATCGACTTTCACTACGTTGTTAACGAGAGACTTGCGGACGAGGAACCCGACACCACCCTGGGATTGTTGGTCTCCCTCCCGGTGGAAGAACAAGTTGCCGGAATTTAGAATTATCGTGTCCTGTCCCTGTCTTCGGACTTCAGATAATCCCATGACATCCCAGCGTAACTTGAGCGTCTCTTCCTCCAATTCGACCATCTTTTCGTCGGTCCTGAGCGTGCGTGTATTGTATGTTGCCAGGGCCAGGGGTCGTTTTTGGGATTGGTAGCCGGATCTCTGCCGGAGATTCTTCGCACCCCCTGCTCCACCGTTACAATGGCCGCTACCGTAGCCACGGATAGTAGAGCTGCCGGGAACTGGGGGCCGTGGTTTAATGTTAATTGTCATGGGGGGGGGGGATTTGCCTTAATGCACCACGCTTGGCAGGCGTCTTGGTGATCGCAGTGGATGTTGACGCAGACTGCGGGAAATGCTGCTGCCCATTTCCCGGATATTCCCTTAGCCGCCTCTTACGGCACCCACGGGAAAAGTTAGGGGGGGTACAATTCGTAGCCGGTACCACCACGGCTCGTATATCGTACATAGCAACGTTTAATGTTTACAAATACCATTATAGTAGTCATTAGTATTGTTTAAAATGACGCTACGTTCCAATTTGTCTCTAAACATACTAGAATGGGTTTATAGGTAATGACCGACCGACAACAGGAGTTAAACGAGTCGAAATGCAATTGCAGCGGGATAGATTCAGTCATTCCCCACTGCAATACCAAGCTGCACTACTGGTAGTGCAGGAGGGAATTTTTATTCCCCACCGCACTACCAGTTGGTAGTGCTGTGGGGAATTTAGAATCTGCATACATGCCCGTTCCCCGCTGCACTAACAAACATTATTTCATAAATATTCAACTCGTTTATAGGGTTCCAATGATATACACAAGGTTGAGGCCAAAAATATACACAATATCACATCACGATATCCAGGATCTAAGAATAGTTGCTAAAGCTAGGGATAGGAAACTAAAAACTGTGGGCCTAGCACAAATAACTGCGTAAGTGTAACGTAACGTGTCGTTCACGTGAAACAGTACAAACTGTCATTTATCTAGGTCAATTGACACAGATAACTCATAGTTTAACGTCGATGCGAGACGCGTACTTACGATACGAATACTTTTTCGCAATTTTTTGTGCTTGGGCCTCTGAGCTAACAGAGCTGTCAGTAAATAAATAAGTTGAGAAAAACTAAAGTAATAATGAATGTTACTTACTGGTAAGGTTCAATAACAATATAGGTAAGCATACTCGTAGTTATATTTAAAGTACAATTTGAAAAATTTAATACCAACTTACATTCTATTCAGTTATTGGAGTGTATCTCCAAAACTACTGGACCGAATTTCATGAAATAGGGTCACACCGGAAGCACCAAGTTTCAAACAAAAAAGAATTTTGAGAATCGGTTTACCCAGTCGAAAGTTATCAGGTAACAAACATACAAAAAATACCATCGAATTGAGTACCTCCTCCTTTTTGGAAGTCGGTAGAAAACATATTCCAAATAATAGGTCGTGGACCAAACCTGAACCAAGTTCCATAAAAAATGTTTGGCACGCGTAGAATCTGAACTCAACCCAAGAAAAATTAAACATAATAAAATAAAAGCAAAATTGGCTATTAATATTCGTTAGAAATATTGGTTTGTCCCAAAAATGCCCAGGGGCTGAAACACGATCCAACGTGGGCGTAGAGTGGACATGGCCGTTACAAATACATAATAAATACAATTTATTGGCTATAATACAACATGCCGCAAATTATTATGTTTATGATAAATTAATATTCATTGAAGTGCAATACAATTTCAATATTACAAGGTGATAACGTGTATATATACACATTGTTCTTATAAATGTATTTTTGTACATTTTTTGTAACTAGTCTGTCTAATCTTGATATTTACATATTGATAGGCTTCACATTAAAAGTTGTATAAAGCCTTATAAGAAAATCAATATCAAGTTCTTGCTCATTTTTGGTGTGGCAATAAATTACAGATAAAGAAAATTGGGCGCCATAGCCAAGAGATCCCGTCAACCGCGCAGTGGCTTCAGAGGCCGTAGCACAAACTACGAGTATTTGCGAGAAGTGTCGAAAGCGTCAACGTCACGCTTCGACACACAAACTACGAGTTATCTGTGTCACAGTTGTCCTAGATAAATAACAGTTTGCACTGTTTCATGTGAAGGACACGTTACGTTGCACTTAGTCAATTATTCGTGATAGGCCTACTGAGGCCGTAGCACAAACAATTTGCAATCAAGTATTCGTATCAAAAAAATGAACATGTCACGCTTCGGCTCACAAACAATGATTTATATGTGTCACAGTTGCTCTAGATAAATAACAGTTTGCACTGTTTCACGCAAACTACACGTTACGTTGCACTTACTCAGTTATTCGTGATAGGCCTACTGAGGCCGTAGCACAAACAATTTGCGAAAAATTTTCGCATCGAAAGCATCAACATGTCAAGCTTTGACAGACAAACTATAAGTTATCTGTGTCGCAGTTGCCCTAGATAAATTACGTTTTGTATAGTTACTGTTTTACGTGAACGACATGTTACGTTACACTTACTTCATGGTAGGCCGACTGCCGTATGTTGACGGTATGAATTTATGATTCATTGTATACTATTTTGAATGCTCTATGACTCCAACTAATAGATACAGTGCATATTTTTTTATGCAATTAAGTGACAAGACATGCAACCTTAAGCACTACGTTCTGGGCATGCTTAAACACTACGTTCTGGGCATGCTTAAGCTCTACGTTCTGGGTATGCTTAAGCACTACGTTCTGGGCATGCTTAAGCACTACGTTCTGGGCATGCTTAAGCACTATGTTCTGGGCATGCTTAAGTACTACTTTTTCCCATGACGACACTTGCACTGCGACTAAGATCTTAAAACTGTAGAGTTAAGTACTGCTCTTCGAGACATTGGTTTTTGAGTTTCTTTCGGCCAGCAACTTCACTTGCTACAGTGCCCTTCATGCCCTAACACAGTACTGCTTACGCACTATTGCTTCGCGGTAGAATACCTGGTACTGCGGTGGTACTGACCAAGACAGCCTCTTGCATAAGAGGTCTACTATCTAATTAAAGTCGGGTTTCTTCGCATTTTACGTTTCGCACTCCGTAGATGGATAGAATATTCTACTTTGGCCCTCGTGGAGGGAAATTAGGCTTTAGCACAGCATTTCTTTCTATTTAATTAAAGATTTAGGCAAGCTCATTTTCGTTACAACAAAGACAAAAACAAGTTTGTTTAACATATATATCCAAAATAGAATTTGTAAAAAAATATTTTATATTCTAATAGCTGAGTTGTTGTTGTCAATGTTTAATTACAACAATTTTCTATTATTTGTAATTGAAAAATGTTGTAATTAAACATTGCCTTAAAGGTAACACTTTAAAGAAAATATTCTTATTGGCGGTGGACAACAAGTCTTATCTGTACTAATGTCAACGTAACAGTAGATATAGAGTTTAGCATCGCATCATTTCTTTGTTGAACCCGAATACCGAGAATTGTGACACAGACATGGACAATTTATAAAATGTATCTGGTACCGATTTATCGTACATCATAATAGTAATATAAATGCGAAAGTATGTTTGAATGTACGTTTGTTTCCACTCAGCGCTTGAACGGCTGCACTAATTTAGATGTATTTCATAATGGATCACCTACGAATAATTATTATTCGTAGTGGATCACCATTATTAGCTCAACACAAAAGCTACTTTTGTCGTGATGTCTTGAGACGAACCTTTGAATACAACGGGCAGTTCCCGAGTTCCCTTATTCCACGCGGACCAAGTCACAGTAATAGAACCAGTAAGATCGCGATTTCAGAATAGTTATGTTGCACGAGCCACGCGGGGCATTGGACATAGTGTTAAATAAATTACATGGTTCATGGTTTTTGGGTCTTCCTGTCTCACGCCTCTTTGCATTGGAATTGCCTTCAAACTCTGCTCCTGTACTTGGACTGGCATGTTGGCGTTATTGTACAAACACTTCAACACTTCGATAGTCAATACGGCACCGCTGGAGAGACTCAAGCACTCCTCACGTCTTGATTGAATCAAAGGCCTTCTCATAGTCCACAAACGCTAAACAAAGAGGCAAATTATTCGGATTTTTGTATAACTTGTCATAGCGTGTGGATGTGGTCTATGGTACTATAGCCTACTATAGCCTCGAAAACCGGCTTGTTCCGGAGACTGGAATTCTAAACCTGCGACTGAGACGTTTCGTGATGACCTTCGAATACAGCTTATAAACATGGCTCAAACGCGAGATGGGTCTGTAACTCTTAAGTAATGTGTTGTCACCTCAGATCATATAAAGAAGGTAAGATCTGAGGTGATCACCTTTCTTGAAGAACAACACCCCACGCTTTTGTTCCATGCTTCTGGCGTTGAACCTTCGAGTGAGATAGTATTAACGAGCTTCTGAAGGACTTTAAGTACCGGTGTTCTACCCGCTTTCAGAAGCTCAGATGTGAAGCCGTCGTCACCCGGCGCCTTGCTGTTTAAAGGCCATTCTAATCTCGTACAGGCTGATATCCGGGATATTTTTGGTATCCCGTTGTTACTTACTCTTGTGATATTTAATCAAATATTTAAAAAAATGACTGCTTGAGCTTATAGCACACACAATTTAGAGTTAAGTATTTAAAATTAGATACATTTTTGTATTATAAGTTTTATATTTTTTGTGGTGCGCGATGATGCCGGTTAGGGCTGTCAAAACGCTTGACGTTAGGATTGACGAGCGTGCCCTGCGCGGGTATGCGTTGTTTTGTACCTTTTCTTAAAACCACCTGTACAATATTGTTTATCTTAAACTGTATGGGAACAAAATAAACCCGGATATAGACGATACAGTGAACCACGTATGTCTTTAGCTAAATTCAGTCTTCAGTTAAAAGGACGTGCTTGTTTGCGCACATCAGTTCTTTAAAAAATAGATTTTTCTTCCAAAATATTAGATAATTGGTCCACCAAAACCAAGTTCCTTGTGCTTTATTTTATCACCCTGTTGAATGAATTAAAGTAGGTCTATACATAGCATTGATCTAGGGTACCTATAAACGAAGTCTGGCGCACATTGGCGGGTTTGGTCTCCGAGGCATATGCGGCGCGCCATGTTCTGGCGTGCGTATCATAGAGAGGGGTCCGGCAACGGGCAGCCGCGGTGTATGCATTTGCCCGTGCCCCGCCAACAGCGGCAGTGACGGAACACCCCGGGGTTTTGGTGGGTATAGGGACTCCCACATAATCACCTATCTCCCCGTGGTAGGTGCTATCCATAAGGGATTTCCCCGGGACAAAAAAAGGTACTTATAATATCTAAATACAAGGGCGCAGTTATAGAAGCTCGCACTGGGCGCAGAAAAGGCTATTTACGGCACTGTTTAAGGCATCTTGTCATCGCCTTGAGACACAAGATATCCATCATCGAAATATTCGGATTAATGATTATTATAATCATACAATTTTCCTTGTAGTTCGTGTAACATTTATATATATATTTAAAGCATTTGAATCTTTTGTTTATGTTTTAACTACATATACGGAGATAACATTTAGGAGCTTAGATTTAGCATTACCGACTGTTATGAGATATATTTCACAAAACCTAATTCTGAAATAATTAACTTTTCATACCTCCTGCTCAAAAATGTCCAATTACATATCACGCAATATCAACGTAAAGCAAGGCATTATATGCGCGGGATGTAATTTTGTATGAAACTCCCTTGGGTGTAAAGTGATTTGAATTTGGAACGTTAGTTGTAGGAAAACTCACAGTACGGAGACAGCATACAGAAAAAAAAGCGCGCTTGTACTAAGGACAGTGTTGCAAAAATATAAAATAATATTGGCTAAACGTTTTAGCTACATATTTAGCAACTTTTTACTACTAGCCAGGTTAAGTAAAATTACAGCCAATTAATAAGTAACTAATATTATTTTTATACCCACTTCCATTTCATAGCACTTGGTTTCACTCATAAATTTCATTTCTGATTTCTGAACGAACGTTATCTACGGAATACATCAAGTTATGCAGACGTATGCTTCTTACTAAATACCCATGGAAGTGTTGGATCAAATCGGAAAGCATAAAAACAATATTTCCTTATCCCTAAAGAATCAGAACCATCAACCTCAATTGAGTATTATGTTGGATTAATCTTAGATGATTAAATAATACGTTTTAACGTTATAGACTTGATTTTGTTTGTAACCCAGTTCTTTGGCCACTTTTAGCCACATTTCAGTACGAAATATTTAACATTCTAACTTTTTTAGATGTGTTTGGCCATTTATTGTTTCACTGATTTGGCAACACTGCTATACGGAATAGTAATGTCGGCTGAAGGACTTGGTATCCATAGCTATGTAATATTTATTTTTAAAATAGGTTTGTTGTGCGCCGCGTTGCTATGGGTTACGCTGCGTAACCCATAGCCTGTCTTCGTCTTGGGCGGCTTTAACCCCTCGCCCTCTCGGACTCTACATAACTCCCTGGCTTAGTTCAGGAATTGTGTTCGATTAAATTTTCCGTGATTTTTGCGAGTTATGAATTCATGCGGTTTAATTTTCCGATCAACCCAAGAGTCGCCGTTACACTCAGGGTTCAATATACCGCCCATGACGTAAGACACTGCTTTACTCCCTCGGTGTATAATCTACTATAAGAAGGGGGCTATTTACTATGTATTGTATTTATTTTGAGCTCTCGATATTTCGGCACAATACATGGTAAATATTCTATTGTTAATTCTTGCATTAGTGATCATGTCAGTTTAGTTATACTAAGATAAAATCATAAATTTGGATAAACATCTTTTCGACTACAACTTTTCGAATGGGGATATTATTGAAAAGCTACTGAAATAAATGTAATATTTGATACTTCATTTTTTTGTTACTTTCGTTGCTGACGTGGGCGACGGTGATCACTTAACATCAGGTAAACTGCCTGCTCGTTTGCCCTGCATCTCATAAAAATACTCACAGTGTGAATTTTTCGAGCAATATAGAGAAAACTGGATTTTGTTAAACACCACTCAAAATACACTTTTTTTACATTGATTGAAACAAGCTTTCTTACATTTAATCATACGATAGTACATTTTGTTGTAAAACAAATAATAACAACAAATGTATGACACTTAAAATGCTTGCCACTACTAAAATATCCTAAGTATTGTAACGAATCAATCTGCTCCGCGCGTATATAGGTAGGACACTCAGGATAGTCTGATCTCCTGTTTACCGCGTACAAAAGACGGTACTAACACCTGCCACCAATTTAATACTTCACTAAGCTTTTAAGTTAATGATACAAAATTTAATCGTACGAAACCAATTTCGTCTCGCCTCAGATTTCATCACTTCATCAGACTAAATAAATGCTTTTCGGTTGCCCAAAGCGAGCGTCGGGAAAACTCGACACTTTCATACTTTCCTGCTTATAAAAGCAGGAAAGTGTCTAAATTTTTTCTCATCCATTTCACACCACACTGGTTACGACAATTACGTTACGATTGCAACGTTACGATACGATTACATAACTCTTACGCAAATGTTTGTGCTAGGCCCACATGATGTAATAGTAGATTACGCATCGAGGGGGTAAAGCAGTATGTTACGTTACGACGACCTTGAGCGTAACGAAAGATTCTAGACTTAATGAATCCCTACCTCACAACCTCTACCCCGAGCGTAGTGAGGTATGTAGAGTACCGAGGTATATAGTAGAGTGAAGCGAAGGGTTCAAGCCGCCCAAGACGAAGGCAGACACGCTTTATCCTCGAGGTGCAAACTCTACTTCTCATACCTACTGCGAGACAATACAAACTTAGGACGACATAAAATAAACATTTATTTGTTTGGTTAAAAGTAAAAAAAAAAAAAAAAAAAATATTGGATACATTTCTGATTTCTCCAGTTATGTCCATTATGCCGACCGTGACGTAAAACCCTGCTTTACCCCGCTCGGTGCATAATCTGCTATTACATACTTACACCAATTCACTGGAATATCCTGTGTCGCAGGAGGCATGGACACGCACAATAACACATCAAAATATCTATGACCCGAGTATAAACATCTCTGCTCATCACAAATATTTGCCCCGGCCAGGGATCGAACCTGGGACCGCATGTTACGAAAGCAGGGTCACTACCAACTAACGCAGCCGTCAAAATTAGACGGAGGATTAGATGGTATTTCGAGTCGTAGTCGAAGTTGTTGTGCGTCGAATATAAGGAATAAATGCAATTCCATAAAGTTTTGTCGTGATGTCTAAATTACTAGCACCAGCAAGCACGCACTATACGCCATCACAGCCAAAAACGACTCCATGACTCCTCACATCATGTCCATTTTAGATAACCTAACCTGTACATGCACATTCAGATGTAGGTAGGTAAACCTGTTTTAATTTGTTTTCGTTTACAAACCACTCGCTGTCCTCCTTGCTCGGGTGTTCCGTTTTCGTTTTAATTTATATTTTATCAGCGAGATATGACTGTGCAGTCCGTGGCCAGTGTTGTTGCTACGTTCACTATTATATTTTTATTGGGATGCTTTTGTATGAGCTGGCAGATATTTATCGGCTATCGGAACATTATTCGGTGTGCGCATAATCGTCCGCATAAAGCACCTTGTCACACGGTTGTTGGACGCCGAATACGCTCGCCCGACCTCGCGATAGTCTTTTTGTGTCGAGCGCCTGTATTCTCTGAGAAGTGGAAAAAAATTGAGATACTAATATATCTTTCTAATTCGAAATACGTTACGGATAAAAGGAAGATCATAAATCATTGTACGGCTGTACGGAACATCTTTTAAATATGCGAGAGGAAATCGATTTTCGGGGAAGCGTCGCTATTGTCGTCAATCAGGCATTGTATTGACAGCTTTGAGAGGCTCGTTAAAAGGCCAGAACTTTAACTTTACAGTTTGTCTAGTATTCTTCTTTCAAGGATCCCATTTTGATCGTCATCTTTATCTTTAAAGGGACTCGGTCTCTGATTGCTTATGTTATGTTTGTTTAACGCAAATGTGTTGCAATCAAGCATAAAAGTGTAAAACTGTTAATAAAGATTAGCTATAGGTATTGTCAATTTTCCTTTCATCTCAAGCAGAGTTCTAACAAATCTTTATCAAAACGTGGCCAAGCTACAGCCCAATGAACCTTTCTATAAATACAAAGTATCATTTCCATGACTGCCATGTTGCATTGATTAGATAATCATCAAAAATGTGCTATTTTTATGTTAAATACGTACTGAAAAACTAACAAACACTGTAGTTTCGCATAGCGCATTCGTAGGTGTCAGGCGGTTGCCTATAGCAATACGTATATAGCATCGAGTTGGAATTCACGTTGCTTTATGCGTCAGATACATAACGCGTGTAGATGTAGAGGGAATGCCCGCTTTACTTATAGGTACAATTATTAGATGTGAACTATATCAGTTGTGGATCAATCAGAACATGGCCTGTGGTCATGTCTAGCCTAATGGTCGATGTTTCGGCAAACTACAAGTCATTCGCCGCTTATTAAGCCGCGCCTCGGTGAAGATTGAATTAATTTTGATTATGTTATGACCTTTTCATTTCAGTGATTCAATACACATTTAAATTTAAGCAGATACTATTATATTGTTAAAATACAACTACGACTATGACTTGATTATTATCTAATTTACTTCGATTAATCATAATGCTGGCCTATATCTTGCACAAGCTTTGCCATTCAGTGTGGCAATGCTGTCAGCATTTTGGGAATGCAACCCACTAGTGGCCTGTTAGAGTAGATCGGTATGAAGCAGTTTGTACAATAGTTAGTCGTAATAACTTTTATGTTTTAACCGACTTCAAAACAGGTTCTCAAACAACTGTATGTTTTTTGTATTGTTGTTACGTGATTGCTCCGCAAATTATGATCCTTTTTGTTTGGTAGGTCATCATACTTCAGAAGTGGTTCCATATATTTTTTTATAAAAGTGATATGACGCTTTTTTTAAAAAAAATACTAGTTTTTATAGTATAAAAGTCAGCTTTAGAAGTATTCAAATTTATCAACGGGATAATTACCATGTATATTTTCTGAGAGTTTCCGATATTTCGGCACTGTTGCAAATGTTTCTAATGTTCTTCTAATCTTCTAATGTTTGTGACCATGATAGTTTAATAACTTAAGTCAGATTTAGTTTTAATATTTATGAGTCAACTATTAACTAATTTGAAACATGTCAAGTAAAACAAGTATTCCGTCAAAATGATATATAATAGGTAATTGTTTTTTCAGTGATCCAGACCTATATATAGCATTAAAGTAATATCTTATACTTTAATGGGGCACGAAGTTCGAGGGCACCCTTGAACACAATTGATGATATTTTTGGAACAGCCACTAAAACTCGAAATTTTGAGCTTATAGTCTTTATTTGATTTAATAAAGTAAAATAAAAACGGCCATTTCACAGTTTTCGATGGCATGTCTTCTTTCGTGTTGAAAAGCTTTGGAATATTCTAATCACACAAATTTTATTTACACATGTGATAACACTAAATGAATATGTCTTATATAAGAAGTTAATTCGATCGAGCAGGTGTGCAGATATCAAGTGTCAGCCAGTTGTATTTCCAAGGTGATGATCACCTCCATTTCATTTCTATTTTAGTTAACACTTTTGTCTAAAATAATTCTTGATAGAACCAAGTATGCGATGCGTTAGCCTCCTACAATTATGAGGCCAGTACTTGCAACATGAATATTTAATTCAATAGGCACAACGCGAGTGGAACTTGCATACAGAGGGTCCCGTATAGCCATAACATCTCACAAATCACATCACATCATTTATTTCCCTAAGCATGACTCCAACAAGCATAAACATGCACATGGTAAATTTTTCTTTTTCTGTTGTTAATTATAATCACACCTAGCTTTGGTTAAAAAATAAGTTAAAATTTTTAAACGTTTAATAAAAAAATACGATCTAAAAAGTATGAGACAAGAAAATATTCTCGCCTGAAATTGTTACGTACACACTATTCAATATTTATCGTATGTTAAATAAACAATTTACATGTAAGTAATATATAGTATTTCAATGTATTTAATATTTATTTATAGTTATGTTCAGAGTATAGCCGTGCTCATATGCCATTTGCCCTTACAGTAATGTTTAGGGCAAAGAGCTTCGCCGAAGTCGGGGTAAAAATAAACCCTATTCGCCTTACGGAGTACTGATGGCCATTGAAATAATATTATCTCAAAGTTCATGGGCATGCTAAACATAGGTGCAATATTAGCAAAATTATGTGTATTTCTTAATCCACACTCATTCAAAAGTTCAACTCGATCGGTGGTCAAATAATGAACTAATAGTTTCCATACTTAAAAAAGAAGACACAGTAAACTTTTTTTTATCATCATCATCCACCATGCGGGATAAACCAAAGAGCTAGTATTTTATAAACGCTTTCTATTTTATCCCAGAAATGTAGCTGGCGAATAACTAAAAAGAATTCAGTATTTCCAACTGAAACTAGAGTAGACCTCCTGCCATGTTTGTTTTCTCTCACAACTCACCCAAAGCCATTTAACACGATTTGGGTGCAAAGGCCGAACTTCTCAAGTTGCATCAAGTGTGCTATTTCTAAAAAGCTTGTTTTCACAGCGGAGCGCACTTAAGTAGCGATTGGTAATCCAATACAACTGTACCTACTATCATTCCGACTGGGCGTTGGGCCAACTTTTGATTTTCTGTTCATGTTCTACAAGGTATTTAAATTTATTTTGTACTAAGTAGAGTCGCAATGCTGGTTTCAGGTTTGCCTCAATCAATTTACTTTCTTAAAGTTCCTAGATAAGGCATAGAATAGATGGAAAACTAAATTTTAAATTTCTTTCTTCCGCTACATTTTCCCCTTCAACTGTCAGGGTTATTTTTAATAAAAACATTTTTTTTTTCACGTAAAAAAATGCTGGTTGTAACATCCGTGATATAAAGTAACATACATAACGTATGAAGTATGTAGAGCGTGCAAATACGAAACGATATTCAAAAGAAATTATTTCGATATTGGCAATGTAAAACTGCACAGTGGGTCTAGCACGAAAATTTGCGCAAGTGTAATATATATACTGTTCTGTCTTACAACTCATAACTCATTTGTACTTATACCCGTCAATGTTAATTACCTTACATTTACGGAAATTTACGTGCTAGGCCCACAGTGGCCCATCCTCTAATGACATTGTTTTGATAAAAAAAAAACCATTTAAAGGGTACTAAAACACCGTCAATATAAATGAAATGAGTTAAATGAAACGTATTGTAAAAATGAAGATATAATGGAATACACAATCATAAATGCAGCTCAATTTTGGTTTCAATAAATACCAGGTGTTTTGCCAAATGTTTTCCTATAAAACCCTAGCCACATCACACAACCACAGAATTTCTATTCTTGATTGTCAAAATCAACAAGATTATTAAGAGCCAGTGCCGCACCAAATCCTAACACACTGATCTCTCTAACTATACGTGTTAAACAAGCTCAAGATAAAGTCTCCCATCGATAATAACGATACAAAAAAGTGTCTCCTGCGAGTGATACAGGCGTTTAAGATAACCATCTGACCCATCCCGTGGCCCGTCGTGGCACCCAGCGAATCCACCAGCTGCATTCTTTGCTTATTTTGCTTTTCTTTGGAACTTGTCAAATGCCTACATAACAAGACCATGAGTAGTATGATGGTGTCTAGGTATATGTTACTAAGAATATGTATACTAGTGGTCGATTGAGTATCAATGCCATAAATATTTTTTTTAGATTAGCAATCAATGAGTTCTGTATGATTGTCATTTAATATGGCTCCATAACTCCATATATCTCTCTATATAATGGGCTCTAATCAACTTGATCTATAAATTTGCAAGTCTAAGTAAATACCATTACAGATACCATAAAACAATAACTTTTGAAAAATAATGTTGCTATAGTCGATTTTTTTGATAACACAAAATAAATTCCTACGGTGTGGACAAATCTCTGAAAACTCTCGTAAATGTTGTTTGTAGGGCATTCAGTAATCTGTGGTAGGGCTGAATAGTTTGTAAGTTAATTTGAACATATTAATTAGATAATTATTCAAACTATTCCTTCTAAACTTTACGAAATAACTTGTTTGTTACTCATATTATAATATTAATTATATTGAGTTCCAACTGTAGCATATTGAATCTGTATCTGATTATATAATTATAATGAGACGTTATTTATTGTATTTAAGTTAATTAAAACTAAAATCTACACTATCTAAGAAAGATAAAGAAAAAACCGTTTGGATTAAAATTGTTCTCACATATCTAAAGTCAATTTTATTTCATAGATACGAATTATAAATTTAATGAAATCATTAACCTAAGGCATAAAGCCGTCGCGTGCTTAAGAAAACGTGTCGCGTTCTAATATAGGTTGTCATGATGTCTCCTTTTTTGTGTCATCCGTAGAGATGAGACGACCGATTAGTAATTAGACGGCCGACACATGTTCTGGAATCTTTTATCTCGGCTTAAACGAATCAGTGTCCGGGACCGAGACATTTTTATTGTTATGCCACACCGAACTCGATCACGATAATATTTTTCCTTTTATATTCTAAAGACATCGAGGTTCAAAACAGGAATCGTTCGGTCGTATTCTTGTACTACGCATTCGTAAAGAACCATGAATGATAGAGGATAATACACAAACATCCTTGTGATGAAGCAGTGAATGAAAAAGGAAGTATCACAGTATTGACAGTAATCCGTGAATTGAGAAGGTACTCGACACAGTAACAAAACTTGCGGTACGGGAACGCATAAGGTAAAAAGCCCTATTATCGGTGCGTTAACAGACACTTGAGATTAGCATCTGTGGGCTCTCAACGAGATCTTCAAATTTCAAACACAATACGCGGGATTACACCCGAAGTGGTTTATTTGTAAACACGACAAAGAAAGGCATATTGTTGAACTGCGGTCACGCTATCCGAAGGTAGTGCCTACTCGTAATACACTTATTGAATTTTATTCTCACATAACACACGTTTCGGTGAACTCGTGAGGAATTTATCAATACATCGGGTAGCTGTCGATGATGCGAGAAATGTATCGCCTTGCAAAAAATTGGGGTGGCTACGATATATAGCAAAAAATACAAATATAGAATATTCGCAGTAGCTCTTTACAGCCTAACACATGACAACACATTTTGTAGAGAAAGTTTTTTCGTCACGTTAATCATTGGTATTGATATTAAGTATGTATTCTCATACATATATATCAATACCGTACCGATACGGATGTGGATACTACATAAATTACGTATTTAGTAAACTCCACTTCACATTTATGCAATTAATAGTATAATAATTAGGGATGCACAATTCATCATTCCTCTGCAATAATTCCGAAACTATTATGATTTACTTGCAGTAGTAAGCAAAAAACAAATCATATACTTAAATGGATTTGGGTTAATTTATATACAAGACGTCTCAATATTATTTTGAAAGTTGCACATCATTGTTCTCCTAAATCGTCAAGTTATCAGAAGCTGCAGGTTTGTTCACAGATCCTCAACCCTTATGAAAAGATTTGATCAATACAATATTGTATCATTTGTCAATTCGTTAGAGTTCAATATCGTCTTTTATTGTTGCACGGATCTTTGTTACGGCAATGTGACAAAGTCGTCTTATAAATATGATTTATAGCCGTGTTAAGTATCCCGTGCAATTGTTGTGAATATTTATTTATGCTCGTAAAGCATAAACAACGAGCAAATCTGGTTATTTATGGTGTGATTGGACATTCGCGAACCAAGGCTTGGCTTTTTATTCATATATTGGAAATGGATAGATTGGATGTAGAGCTTCTGATGCTTAGGTAGGTACATTGACAATTACATCAGAGTTATTGTCAAGGGATAAACATTCAAAAAGTTTCCAATAGAGTATACGCTGGTACTGTATTGATGAAATAATACACTTTTGAAGAGTTATTGGAATTGGACCTATAAAAGTATGCCTTACTCTGCGACCCATTTTGCGTGGTGTTGGTTGGAACTCGTCAGCTGAGCCATCGATTGCTGATTGTAGAGCAGGCCTACGGGATTGTCTCCAGCGAGCGTGGGGTGAGCTGCACTTAGTACCGCCACACTCTTCCACTCGAAGAACTCGTGCGCAGCCGTTTCTTCCGCCACCATACAGCCACGGCTCTGGTGGCTCTCTGTAATACCTAGATTAAACTTGTGTTCGGGAGCCAATGAGATAATGAATGGTAAATTGTATCATTTGAGATCGAATCAGTGTCCTAGACTATTTTGGACTTCAGGAACGCCTCCTTTGATTGCTTGCAACTCTTGATACTTACCCTACTCTCGTAACTAGTAGATATATAAAAGTATGTCAAGTCTACCATAAACGTGTATACGTGCAACAAGCGTGCTACCTAGGCATAATTTATATCCTAATCAACACCCTCACAAATACGTAAAAGAATGTAGTCAAGTTCTCAAACATTGTTCTGTTCTGTTGCAGGTGAAAAGCCGTTCAAATGCGAGTACGCGGGATGTGATCGGCGATTCGCAAACTCTTCTGATAGAAAGAAGCACTCGCACGTCCACACGTCGGACAAGCCTTACAACTGCCGCATACACGGATGTGACAAGTCGTACACGCATCCGTCTTCTCTACGTAAGCATATGAAAGTCCACGGAGCTGCTGGCGAAGCGTCACCGAGGTACGATAGCGACGGAGAAGGTGACGATACCTCCTCGACGGGAAGCGTCAGCGTCACCGCTGGCGCCGCGAGCCCGGCGGCACCGCTCCCCCCACCGCCTCCGCCGATCCACCCGCATCACCCGCACCACCACCCATCCATCACAGACAAACTAGAGAGCCTTAACGAAAAATACCTCAACCCGCATGACCAAAAGCCTTACGACAAGCCCTATGACCGACCGCCGGCGCCACCTCATCACAACCAACCGCCTCATTTGACGAACATTGGCGGTAATGGGGTTATGGAAAATAAGATAGGTTTCGGTGGTCACTGGACCCAATTCCAGCAGCCGGCGCCGGCGATGCCACACGGCGTGCCCGACTGGTGGTGTCCCACGCAAGAGTCCTACCATCACCACCACTTGATGCACCACTCCGGTGCAGCCGCCGCCTATTGACCACACCGCGCTTAGGGAACTCTTCATTCGACGCCTAGCGCTGACCGAGAAATCTGTTGTGTGACAAATTCAACGTTCCCATCGATGTCCAGTGCCCAATGTTACATTTATAATGAAACATAATAAAATGTATGTGCAAGTGTTCAAGGTATGTATGAGCCTTGGTAGTCTACACAGAAGTCATTATTATTTAATATATAAGCACTGTCGACCAACTTCAAGATTTCTAACTAAACAGTTACTATAACGTGATATCCGCAGGAAGTGTATAAGTCAAACCTGATGAAATACACGATGGAACTGTTACAATCGATGCTCACGTGGAATGAAAAGTTCGCTAATGCGCACAAGAATACTTACTTATTTTAAGTGTGTTACGCTTATTAATATTCTAATTAGTTCGTAACCAGTCCGACCATTTGGAAATGTCAGTGTGCTACAACCGTCCGAAAATTTATAGAGTCCTTCTGCAAATAAATGTGGGAGAGTTTGACAATGAATATGTCAACAATAGATCCTGGTTCTGAAAAAAAAACAATCCAGAATAAAACAACAGAGTTGTAAACAATGACCACTAGTTGAATGCTTTACAACGTGTTGTATATTTTCCGTAAACAGAAAAGTGTTTCTTTATTTTTGAGCATATTCCTTTATGAAACAGTATTGTCCGTTTAGTATTTGTTCCGTTGGGGACACCTACATTATTATGTGAGGATTTTGTCAACTATTTTGTAGACAGTGATTTATTGCCTTTATTATATTGGAACTGCGTACAACTTACTTTTGCAATTGCAGTTAAAATTTATGTGACGAATTATTTCATTGACAATATTTAGGAACATTGCTTCTTAAATCTTATCAGCATGGCCAAAGCACCGAAGTCTTAAAGTACGAATAGGTTGTATAAAAATGTAGATTATAGACTTTAAGATCTTTGTAAGTTAATTGTAAAGTGATAGTTATAAGAGAAAATGCCCAGTGATAGTAGAAATAAGTTTGATTTTATTCTATGAATGCCTACATGTGTCGCTACTTAAATAAAACTGTGCTATCGATTTCTAAACTTTAATAAGCAAAGTGTATTAATATAAGAACAAAGCGCTATTTTTTCACGGACCGACATTGTAGATAGATGATGAGAATAAATTGTACCTATAAAATTTATAATTTCTAATCGACTGAGAGAACATAAGAGCATGATTGATATTTTTAAGTTATTTTAAGATGAAATTATTGTCTTTTCTACAGCCCTGTACATAGCAAAAAATAAAAATATTTCAACACCACAATAAACCATTATTTTTTATTTTCATTGTTATTTCTATATATGAGACAGTAAATACTATATAAATAATACAAATGCAAATACAAATTTAATTTATTGACATAAAATAATTCCACAATATGTTATGAATCCATAGGCTCCCGAACTAGTTTAATAAACAAGTTTGTTCAATCGTGTATGGACTCCCATATGCATTCATAAGAACGTATATTCAATTTATACTACTGTTTTTTCGAACTTTAGTTCTTAGGTTTAAGCGTCAAAAAACAAAGTTTTTGCGAAGTCGAATCATGAAATTTGGTCGTAATCTACACACATTTCGCTCTAATACGTCTTGTAAGCACCTTTATGTAGGTAAGACTAGTGACACAGTAGGTAGCTATTACTACTATATCTAAGTGTAGTATATATACATATAAATACTGTATATACTAGATTATATCAGTACAAAAATTAAAAGCTACCTACACGAAGTAAAAACTGTCGAGAATTTATACGATTTATAATTGTATATTACAAACGTATATTATGCAAATCTTGATACACATAAAGGTATTTAAAATTATATAATAAAACTGAAAAGAGTAGTCATTATTTACGTACATTATCTTACCTAACTAATTCAAAATCATAAACAATAGCCAGTCTCCCAAAATCAGAGCCATAACATGGATCATTACAGACAACACGTATTAAATGGAGACCCAATTCTCGCGATCTTTCGATCGGATTCCGATCAAAAAACCGAGCCCCGTGACGATGCCCACAATAAAACACCACAATAACAAAACGAGGAACAATCGTATTCTGAAAGAGAATTGAATTTATCATTGAGAAGAAACGAGAGAAAGAAATGATAAATGATCTACAGGGTAAGGATGAGGCGAGTGGAAGCGAGACAGCAGCATAAGAATCGACTGTACTGTCCCGAGGGATGATTTATCGTTTCTCAACAGGGATTGGCCGATGCAGTACTTAAAGATTTATAGATCCTTATGGTGCATGCGCGGTAGGAGCGTTTTCTTATTATAAATCCTCACTCCTGCGTATGCACTCGCGATTGCCTCTTTAGCTGTCTGGACGAGAAATTAAAAAATATGTTAACATATTGCTCGGACAGAGAAATGGCCGGGCTGACTCGACGTAGAACATAACAGGTAATTGGCTAAGATAATGCGCCTGCGCACGGAACTTGTACCGCTCTCCATGCCTGTTGCTTTCACATTTATTACGAACCAATTGATTGTAGCATTAATATCTTAATACTGTTAAATTTAATGTTCTATATTTAACCTAGTTACGGGAACATAAAATGACTAAAAAATAAAACTTGTCTATACTTTGGTTATGTTGCCAATTTATTGCATAAACTATTAATTCAGACGGGATAACAACCCCTGTCTCCTCGTTGTTGTACAACCATTGGAGGCTTTGATCACTGGACATCGCATTTACTTATGCATAGTCATATGACGTGTATTCCCGTCTAAGGTTTTTTTTCCAAAATTGTAAGGTTTGGTATTTTCTAATAGCATTTACAAAACGTTATGTATTATAAATACGGTTTCGGAATTTTTTGTCATTCCGTCGTATGTTCAGCAGTGGACGTCCTGCGTCCTAGTGGACGGCTGAGATGATGATGATATCATTCTATCTGTCATTTCAAAGTTCTAAAAAACTGTTCTGTACTCTATAGAGAAATATACACTAGGGACTTTATTAATAAACGTTGCGTAAACATAGATTTGGCGTAACATGCTTTGTCTTGCTTTCAGGCGTGACATTTACTGCAAGCGAAAAATTGACAGATAGATGTTTTAACTACTCCGAGCTTATTACAAGTTTATTAATAAGGCCGAAAAATACTACTATATACTATATTCTATTTATTATAAGTTTTGTTTTTTTTTTGTGTTTATAGATATTTGTAATTATTTTGTAAAAGTAATTTAAGTAATGTAAGATTTGAATGAGGAATAGAATTCTTAAAATTAGTTTTTAAAGATTTATTATTAGCTTTCAGGCTAGATTATAATTTAATGAGGCCACATGTACATGCATATGTACTCGTACTTACATCATAAATAGAATAAAAAATAAGTGATATGGGGATTACCAAAGCCCACCAAAATTAGGCAATATGGTGACAGAGCCACCTATGAACGTACCCACAGAAAAATGTATTCTTCAGCTTCAGAATACAGAAAAAAGTTGTTTCTGTATTCTGAGTCTTCAGCGACACCCGACGTACACGTGATCCCAAGTCCCAGATCGCTGCCGTGCGGTTCTCATTATTGCATTAGAGTTATTAGGTTATTATTTATTCATTAGTTCTCATTAGAGCAAACATCGTTGCATCTTTGATAACATCCGTGAAACAAATAACGAGATGACAAGAAATGTTAGAAAAATATCCTTGTGTAACAGGGCGATATCTCATAAAGTATTTGACATCGGTGAGCTCGTCGACGAGCTCCTCGACGAATCATTAGAGAATCGCACGGCTGGACTGTCACTTTAACTAAATAATATGATAATTTGTTTATTGTAATCGAGATTTCGCCTGTTTCGGGGTAGTTATCAATTAATTTAAGCTCTAAACAGTATTAAAAGTATCCGCTCATTACTATTCCACTGCTGCGACTTCCTTTCTATAAGTAGTGAGAGTATATGATACATCATCATATATATAAATATTATTTGAACCAATCATAATATATTTTATATAAAACTTAAAGGAATTATACAAATTTGGGTTTTTAAGATAATTTTGAAACATACGCCTTAATTTTATCAACCCGTAGACTCGCCAGTTGCCATATTTGGACAATAATACAATAGTTTTCTTAAAAACGTACTGATTCTAGGATTTGCAGTGTTTGTGGTTAAGCAAAAAAGCTGTGATTGCGTGCTTTACATATGCTTTTATTATGTTATTTCTAATGATTTCTGCTAATTGCGTATAAAGGATTCTACTTCCCATAAAGAGAGAAGGAGAGATTTCCATGCGTGACAATAAACAGTCTGATTGTTAAGACGCGGTCCAACCCCAATTTTAAAATAATTTACGATGCTTTACGTAAGGTTGAAAATCGCTTGTTAGATTGGACGATGTAATGCGAAAATGCGTTAATTTTGTACGTTTTCTTTATATTTTTCGATATATACGAACACAATTGAAAAAGCTGTTGGTTATAACTTTAGTACTATTTTAGTAACGTTGGCTAAGTATTACCTAAAAAAATATAGTGTTATCGCTGAAAATTCTGAGAGCTTGGACGTGAAAGTTTATTTTTGTGGACCTATTCAGGATTTTTTTCTGCTGAAAGAGAGTTATATTTATGAATTCTATTCGGTTATTACTCTTTTCCTATTCCTTTTCTGACCTTTGTATTTTTTCATAATATACTATCGATCTGTTTCTTTACACTAGGTGTTAAAAAAATCTGCTTTTTCTTTTATCAGGGTACGAGCGCACTCGGAACCAAATATCCAATACTAAAATTGTAAGTTTTCGTAAGCTTTTCATCCGACCGAGGCCCACGACAAACGGCGACGGCGGCTCGCGGCGTCGTCAGAGCTGCATCCCTTCGAGATAAGATCTGCTGCGGGTGACACCTGGCCCCGCCCTCGAAGCCCCTGCTTGCATCCCTTTACGTGTACGAGGGAAACGGGTGGGTGGTTGTTGTGATTACTTTGCAGGCGAACGTAATTAAAATGATTATATAGCCTTCATTGAAGTTAAAAGATGTCATTACGTAGCTTTTACTTCATAGCTTATAGTCGTTTTTGGTACTTATAAAATTAAAGAAGTCACAAAAATAATACTCCAGAATGTACTAGAGAAGTTTTCGTCTGTCGACTGTAAACAACCATACGCATTTATGAAATCACTAACTATTGCTTATAAATATATTTTTTAATTACTGTTCAAAAATTTTTACACCAATAAGTTAAAAAAATAAAGAATTTTCCATACAAAGTATCATCTTGTATTTCAACCACTAGTCATCGATATCTAAAAATATTAAATTAAAACATTTTTTATGTTAAATGAACCATCTAAATAGATTCACACGTATAAGTTCAAAAACAAAGGGTTTTCATACAAAAGTATTCACCCATTTTTACAACAAAACAAATTCTAAAAACTCTTTCTTGGTACACCTCTATGCACCAAGACAAAAACACCCTCTAGAAGTTAAGTCTTAAGTTTTCAAGTCTCTACAACCAGCGGTTTAGACTGTGCATTGTCTGTTAGTTAGTCAGTCAGGACTTAGATTCATATATACTCTTATATTGATATAATAAATTATAATATGTATAGTACCTATTCCAAGCGATCTCCAAAGGATAATGAGGGTAGGCCGCCAACCCGACTACCTCTGGGTCAACCCCTACCTTAGACTTGAAGTTTAGGTGAAGGTAACACGGTGAGGAAATTTACAGCATAGTAACACTTTCTGGTGCCCGTCAAGGTAGCTGCCCCCCTCAACAACTTGAAAACTTGTCACGAAGCACCTAATAGCGTGTTCAGTGTTACCTGTCAATGTGCAATTCTAAATCCGTGTGATATCACCATGGTGACATCAACAGCATCATCGCTGACCATTAAGAGTCATAGTCAATCAAGCATAAAAAACAATAATAAAATATTCACATTAATTAATATTAACGAATAAAAAATCGCATCTTCACTCGATAAATTGTTCAACGTTTGTCGTGTTTTCAGAGAAATTGATTAAGCGAATATTTTAGCGCAGCCGTACCTATTAGATTTTAATCAGTTTATATATAACATATTATGTTGACTGTATGTGTTTTTTATGTGTGTTCACCGATTTCTCCCCCCAGAAAACATAAAGCTTATCATTGTCTGCCACATACGTGCAAATGCACCAAAAAGCATAAACCAACATTCATCTACATTGTAGTAGATATACAGTTAAACTACTACACTGCAGTAAGAATTACCATAAAATACTAAATATCTACGACAAATGCAAATCTGACAATAATATTCGAGTGTGCGTGTCGATATGTTTCTTACTTAGTACCGCTAATACTGTAGATAGCATCGATTGGTATTCTTTTACGGCCGTTTTCAATATTCTATCTATCCATAGTTTTTCTTACTACCGATAGAAATTTGACATAAAGTCCATACACACAGTGTCAAATATCTATCTTTAGTAAGGTAAACCGGCGATAGATAGGTTATTGAAAACGGCCGTTAACCCACTACCCGTGCAAGAACTTAAATACTGTTATATCTAACTACATATAATACATATGTAACGTATCGCTGTCTGTACATGGAAGATGTACCTATGAGAAAAATATTATTGGGACTTTTATAAACGAAAATAGAATAAAAATAAATGTTGTTAGAATTTTTGTCTGTTTGCCTGTTTATCTGTTTATCTGTTTGTCTGCACGCTAATCTCAAAAACGGCTTATCCAATTTAGATGCGGTTTTCACTAATATATTGTAGTAAGCTTCATTTAAAAGTCAGTTGTTTCATGTTAATCAGTTCATAAATAAAAACATATTGAAATTTAAAGATTAACTACTACACCAAGACAAAGCGAGCGAAACTGCTGGCGAGTTAACTGGTATAAAATATATCTTTTCCAAATTCAGTTCAAAGAGATAATGAGTCGAGTTCCAGCGAAGGCCAGTGACGACTTGACTACCTATACACATATTTACTACCCGGCAAAGCAATTTAATGGACCATCGCCAAGCATAAAGGTTTAATTTAGATACAAACTTTTAGTATAATTGAGTAAAAAGAAAGGTTTATTATAGTTGTTATTGTAAAATCATTCTTGCAAATGTATTCAGGCAGGGTGCAAAAAAGAATTTATGATAAACTTCAATAGAGTTAGAATTCAAATGGATGCATCCCCGGCGGTCGTTTTTCTACCATCTTCTGCCTTCTATATGGACTGAAATCTTTATTTATTAGAATCGGTAAATTATTAAAACGTATTTTAAAACCGCCGTATTGTTATTGACGGGCGATAAAAACTACCCCCGGTTGACTACCTACCTATTAGGAAATGCAATTATTTATAATTAAGCTCCTTATTAATTTTTTGTTAAGTAACTCCGTAGGTTTTAATAAATTAGATGAATTTTGTTAAGATCTTGAATCAACCTTTGAGATTTATAGGGTTCCTTCCTTCCAGTGAATTAATTCACGTAATTTATGAAGGAATTGATTTATTCGTATGCTTTGTTTAAAAAAAACATTATCTTAATATTTCATAATGTTTTTTATGAAGTACCAGCTTTGCCTCGCGGTTCTGCACGCGTGGAATAAGACTATTCTACAGCCGTGCGATTCTCTAATGATTCGTCGACGAGCTCACCGATGTAAAATACTTTATTAGATATCGCTCTTGTACATAAGGTTGTTTCTCCAACGTTTCTAATCATCTCGTCATTTGTTTCACGGATGTTGTCAAAGATGCAACGATGTTTCTTCTTCTTCTTATGTGGCTTTTTAACGTGGGAAGACTGCTAGTGTCATGTTTTTGCACTCCAAAAGTTTTTGACTGAAATTTTGCCCTTGTACTCCCCCAACCCTGAAGGAGTGACCATTGTACGGTACGGAATCAATGTTTGCTCTTTGAGAATCGCACGGCTGGATTAATTACATCCGCTCATGTCAAAATTACAGTAAGTGTCAAATAGTAACAAACAGGCACAATACCGAGTCTACAATATTAATATGATAATGTGTTTTAAAATCATATATTATTATGTTCTGAGCTGAACATTAATATTTGTAAAATAATCGCAGTTGTTAATATAATAATAATGTAATTAAAAATTGAATAAAATAATAATAATAACTATCTACTCTATAAGCCCCATGGTGGGGGGAAAAGTGGCCAAAACGCTGGCGGCATTGCCACGCTGGATGGCAATGCTAAGTTTTTGCCCAAAATAGGGGCCAGCGTTTCGGTCACCCGACGCCTCAAACAAGAAAACTAATATATGCGATTATTTATATTAATTTTAATATCTAAAACAGAACATTTTACTTTTAACAACCTTAACTAATGGTGAATGTTGATAACATTAGGTCGGGGATCAGCGAAAATAATATTGCAGGACGTTTTTATTATAGTATCATATCCGCTCTGCTAAGTAGCTGTTACGGCATACATGCGTGCTTACAATTATAAGGTGCATTATTATTGTATTATTATTATTATGAAAAAACTTCTTGTGACTAAAGGCACGTCCCAATAATCTATCTATCCATGGTTTACCTTACTACCGATAGAAATTTGACATAAAGTCCATACACATAGTGTCAAATATCTATCTCTAGTAAGGTAAACCGGCGATAGATAGATTATTGGGACCGGCCGTAAGAGAAATGTACTTCGGAAAATACTGGGACCACTTAGACGAGATGACGGGAGCTGGAAAGTTCGCAAGAATCGTGAAGTAGAAGAGTTGATCGCGGAGCCTAACATCATTGGCGAATTAAGGCGTACAGGCTTCGGTGGATAGGCCACGTCGTGCGAATGCGAGACGATCGAGCTGTGAAGCGAGCAAACCTCGGCCGTCCATAAGCAGGACGGCGCCCAGTTGGACGCCCTAGCCGAAATACCAATGGTCGCATGAGGTGGAGAAGGACCTACGCGAGCTTCACGTGCCTAACTGGCAAGAAACCGCACAATCCAGGCAATGGAATCTTTTGCTGTCGGAGGTCAAGGCCCACTTTAGGGTATTAATATACTCGAAGCTATGATAGTCGAGAGGTAAGTGGTAACAAGGGTCAGCCGTCAATCAGACGGCCAGGGCTTCGATTCCCACCTCATGCTTGAGCTTTCGGTAAAGGTAACATTGTAATGAAAACCACAGCATGTTGGTAGAGCACTTCTGGTATTCGTCTGGCCAGCTACCACCTACAAGTTTGAAAATCTGTCAATCTGTAAGTGTAAAGATTTTGTTAAAGAAAATTTTGGTTCGAAAATATATGTATGCCTATAGAAGTGTGTTCTTACGGTTGTAAATTTGCCATTTCTAAACTACTTGTATACTTACATAAGTGAGATTTTTAGTCAAGTAATCAGAGTCAAATCACAGTCATTCAAATAAATCTGTCATTAAGTCACTGTCCTGCCTACGCTACGTTCTAGTAAAACAGTGGGTGCATTATTCATACTTTCTAGGGCGATTGACAACGATAACACAAAAATTTGCATGATTTTGAATACTTTGCCTACACTCGAGCACCGTTACGAATAAGAAACGTTTAATAGTCCACCATTATTACATGTCGGAACTCGAGGAAATACAAATCTTGAAAATGATAAAAGACCAATAAATGCATACCTAATATCTATTGTTTGCAGATTTTCACGCCATCTGCCGGTCGAAAATTTTATCTATCTACCAAAATACAGTTTAAAGCCGACTTTCTTTTGTTTTTTCAGCGTATCGACTACAAATATGTAATTTAAAACAAAACAAGTCAATCCGTGTTCTGAATTCAAATGAGCATTGGCGGAAGCACGCAGGCGGGGAGGCATTGTTCAGGTTATCGGACAAATGTTCTGGCGACCGCCTATCGCGTCCTCAGATAGAGGTACATGAGAATTCAATACTGGAAGACATTTGGTGACAGTCCATTAGCATATCGTCTAGTTGGAAAGGTGTTAAGTGATTGTTGTTACGTGTATATTTGTAATTGGTAGGGGCACCTAGTTTTGTAGGCATCGAAAACAGCATTTATTGGATGCATGATGGAGGTTAAAATACGTATTGGGACTTTTTCCGATTTTTATTACGATGAATTTTTTATACTATCAAGTGATGATACGGCAAATCGTGCGCCTGAAGGTAAGTACCGCACTGGTAATAGTGGTTTCACTTCCATCCAGACCTTTGAGATGAACATTGTAGGCACGAGGCATCCGAGCATCGAGTTTTAACTCTCTATTTGATTTTAACCGTCATATGGGGATGGAGCGACAAATTCTATTGGACAGCTTGACAGCATTATCCAACCGAAAGTTGTT
Source organism: Selenia dentaria (assembly GCA_917880725.1). NCBI lineage: Eukaryota > Metazoa > Arthropoda > Insecta > Lepidoptera > Geometridae > Selenia > Selenia dentaria. The sequence continues at coordinate 21,236,990 of OU862879.1, forward strand.
TTTTTTTTTTCAAATACTCATATTCATATTCATAATCATTTATTCACCTTATAACATTTCGTTACACTGGGTACGTAAAATTTTTAAATGTTATATTCAATTTATCTTATTTGAACTTAGAATAATTATTGTTATGGACTTATTATAAATGCAAAAATTAAAAATTAAAATACAAAATTATTTTACAATGTCATTATGCTACTTCACACATAAATGAGGACTCTGAAAGAGGAAATCTCAAATACTCATACTCTTTCGTATTGATGTATCCATCATGTATGTACCCATCATATTTTTCTATACTTAGTATGAATTTTAAAGCACCAACGCATGCAGCGATAACATTGCAATTTTAGAGAGAAAAATACACGTCCTCGGACGGGGTGCGTGACAGTTGTTCGAAATTTATTTTACAGATTTTTATTATAATACCCTTCACTGGATATAAGAAACTTTTGCCGTAACGGACACTTAATTTTATTTTATTTGATATACGTTATAGTTGTTATATAATTTAGAATCTATACCAGCACTTTATATAAAGATCAACTGTAGTACTATAATTTTATATACTACTAATATTACATACTGTTCAAGTATAATTTTTTTTCGATATATTGATGGTTTGAGATACTATACTTTGGTATAATTCCGTTAACAAAATGATGTAAGTAGTTTAATGGTATTTAATTTTTTTGACTAGTCTAAGGCAAAGTTACGTTAGGTGCGACGACGAGCGAAGCGAGGAGGAGTGTTAGGTTGAATGGTGACCACACGACGCGCGAGCCGAGCGAGCATGCCGCGGCAGCGGCTGGTGAAGCGCCAGAATCAGAGTTACCTACACCTCGATAATGATATAAAGTAGCACTTTTGTGATACAATTCTTGAAGATATGTTCTGTCAAAGCAATGACATGTCTAAGTATGTTTTCTTGAAGTAAGCTACTTGTCGAAGTTCAGAGGTAGGTACACCCAGCAGTCTTATATACGTGCGACAACAAACCGAGGATTGCAGATAATTTATACTGATTTAGGTTAGTATCTATAAATAAAACCTCAGAACTTATATGCTAAATGCCTTACCATATTAAATAATATTCCGTACCTCCAATAGTAAGAACGACAAAATACTGATCAGCGTGTTGCAATTTGTGTATGAAAGTATCTGACATTCGTGTATGAAAGACTAAGGTCAGGCATTTTAGTTTACTTTTGAAATATGTTAATAGGTTTTGACGTTTCATTATACATGCTTATCAAAATTCGACTAAAAAATAAGTATATGTACTGATTATATTTTTTATAATAGTTATTTCAGTTGCTAAGTATATCACATGAATTTATTTATAGTGTATAAATGGTTTTCTAAGTTATTTGTTTTGATTTTAGTTCAAAGGTTTATGATATTATATACGAAATGAATGGTATGTCATAATATTTTTTTTTGTCTAAGTATATATATTTAAATAAACGAACATATATTACTTACCCCAAGATTCGAACCCGCGTCTTCCGACAATCCGTGTCAGACGACATGACCACTAGGGCACCGAGGGTCCGTCTGAGCTTCGAATTTTAACTCTCTCTTTGATTTAAAACGTCATATCGGGACTTATAATTGGAGTAAAATAGTTATAATAAAGCAATGAGCACTACTACTACTACTACTCTTGGACAACACCATACATATACACTAAGCTTAACAGACTTCTTAAATATATTACCCGTTACCCGATATAAATGTAAACAAACAGTAAAGCTTTGGCTATTGAATCAAAGCTATGAACAAAATGAACATATAATCTTAATTGATAAATAACAACACAGATAAAATATATAGTAATTAAAACACTTATAATAGTTTAAACAATATTTAAGATTTGTTGATAAGCAAATTGAAAAACATATGTGCGAGAATATAATTACAGAATAACCACTTAGTTATTTACAATAGTATATAATATAAATTTATTATACAGTTCATGAGTGAAACCCCTATTTTCTTATATTCTTTTTGTATTGTTTTTTAAAATCATTTTAATGTTGCTATAACTGTATCAACTGCGTAGTTATATGAAGTTGCAACTAAGTGTATTGACATAGTTTAGACTGTCGGACTTTAACAGAATAATTTAAGTAATTTCTATCTGTAACCTTAACAAAAAGCACATACTTGTAACGCAGCTAGATTTAAAACTAATTTGTGAGGAACTGATCTCTACGACACAGGGAATCCTAGTGTGGAAACCAGGTTTTATAAAAATAATAATAACTGAAACTCTCTCACATTTCAGCATCTCGCTGTGTCAAAACAGCAGGGCTATTATGTATCTCAGTTGCTAACAAATGTTGATTGAAATCATGTAAAATGGCGACTCTATGTCAGTTTTGAAACTTCAGTAAGCAAAAATGTTAGTAAGTTGATGACTGGTACTGCCAAATGTGACATAGAGCCGCAATTTTCGTCGATTTCAATCAACATTTGTTAGCAACTGAGATACATAATAGCCGTACTGGCCATTCATATTCTGCATCCGTCCCCTTCTAAATTCAAATACGAATGTAATCTTATAAGAACACCACGTATAAGAGTAGAATAACTGGCAGCTATAATTTTAAAGCGGTATCAATATTTTTTCTGTCCCCCTTCTGCTTACAGTGTACAATTCGCACAAATCTCTGTTTCTTTATGTGAGGAGAGAGGGAGAGGCCTCCCGCCGCGCGGCGATGATGAGTTACTGCTTACTGCCTACTGGCAACACTGGAGCAGGGAGCCGCCGGATCCGGAAGCGAGCCCTCCGCGCCCGCCCTCGCTTCCGATACCAATAGTCGGCTTAGCGATCTACTACCTACAACTTATTTCATAATTTATTGACGATATTAATGCGACCTTGAGTTTTATGAGCACGTAATCGATTATTGAAATAGATTTTGTATCTATACAACACTATTAATTAGTACTAAATATCATGTACAATTATAAAAAATAGCAGCGCTCCGAGTTTTCACGCGCCTGGTAATGATAATGTATAAACTGTATATACAGTCTATGTGACTCAGGGACAGTGTACCATTATAAGGATGAATTTTTCTTTTTTAAATCAGTACAGTAGTGTTCGAATTTATTAATTACAAACATAAGTACTTACAAAAAATACAAATGTTTCCTCTTTAGGTTTATTAGTATCTATAGATAAGTCTAAAGTAACTAATATAGCTTTGTATTTAAGCAAAGATGTGCAACATTTTTTTTCGCGTCCAAGTGTCATGTATTATTATGTCTTCTTTATAAAATGTGTGGACGTCAAACATATTGCTCGATATCCTTTCTGAATATTGAATCTAGGGGTAATATTTTTTATGAAACATACTCGTAGATATTGCCTATATTTATATATTTGTATGTTTAACTTCCGGGGTATATAAGTAACTTCATAATATAGGATGTTGGACACATTATAAAACCAGGCAGTTTTGAGAATTGGTCCCCTATATTGAATTTTTAACCTTCAAAAAAGGAGGAGGTTCTATGTTTATCTGTATGTATTTTTGAATATTATGTTCACTGATAAATGTAAATTAGAATTAAAAAGAATGAATATGATTCTTAAATATTTTTTTTATGCAAGAGTATACTTCCGACATGGTCCCATTTAAATTTTATCAAATTCGGTAAAGCGGTTTTTGGTTCGGTCATCATGTTATTGGAGTTATACTCCAATAACATGATGACTGCCACTCGAAGGCCTTCAACATAGCCTAACGACTGTTGCCCTAAGACAAACAACCGCAGGTACCGATGAGTAAATGTGCTCAACTTAGCCCGAAAGCGTTTAGTTGAATAATGCCACTAGCACACACCCATCCAACTGCTGCTGACCGCAGCAAGCGTTGCTTAAGTTGTTGGTCGGTTAAGATCGCCAATTCAAGCTCCGCTGCGTAGTAGAGAGTCTTAAGTAATGTACCTTTTCAACACACTAGCCCATAAATTGGCTCCATGGTCACCGCAATTGGGCACAGAATCACACCCATAATCAAACTGTGACTTTTTCATTGCTATTACTCACTAGTGAGTTATAGATTCTTTTTAAAATTTTATTGGTTGTGGTGCTTTGTTCAATAGAACAAATAAATTAATGTTCCTATTGCTTGCTCATTTCATGCAACTTCTTATTTAAATAGATAATTTTAACTCGTACGTGTTTAATAAATAAGACTTTCACTCAAATATAACTTTTGCTTTCTCTGTATTAAAAGAAAACTTTAAATTCCCCATTTTGTACGTGGCAGAATAGGCGCAAACCCTATGCGCGAAAAATAAAAAAACCTCATCCCTTTAGTCTGTGGCTGATCGCAATGCGCGCGCATAGGAAAACTGATTAATTTTTCCTGCCACTGCGAAAAATTTTTCACAATTTGTTTTCACTGTTAAATTACAGTTAATTAAAATGTCTACAAGTAGTAATTATGAAAAAAATGATTTTTTTAGTATTATTTTCTTCACAAGTGTGTTGAAAAACGTCGTATGATACACGTGTGTACTATTGATTACTGTCCTCGGCTCTCTTAAGACCTCAACTGACGGCTCGGGTCACAATGGCGTCTCAGCGGTAATCACCAACATTACACACTTGTACCATAATGTACTATTATTGGTAGCAATTCGCTTTTGCAGAACACTTAACTAAAATTATCTAAGCTATGGTAGATCTTATTTTTTTTTAAACTAAAATCTACTTTCGTGTAACACTTAGCATGAAAATTCACAACAATATGATTGCGGGTATACCCACTACACAGTGGGTAATTTTACATCAGTTGAAACTAGTTTAAAGAGCACGTTATTTGACTGCACAGTGCACTAAACATACCCACTATTTATCAGGAACTAGCGACTGCGCGCGACTTCGTTCGAGTAGTAACCTTCCATCTTTTCTTGGTTTTTCTAATATATAGGAAACTTCTGACAATAACGCAACAAAAAAAGGATTAGCAAGATTGTTCCACGCGTTCTCTAGTTATAGCCTGACCAGAAAAAATAGGGCTTCATTTATATTATTCATATATACAAATGACAAATTCAAGAATTGTCATTCGTAGACTTTTTTAGGCCCAGACTGTCTTCGTTCGAAACCTAAGTTCGAAACTCTTTGCACTCATAGATTTGCACTTAATTCTGTCAATGCCCCGACACAACACTTCGAAAGAATATTTAACCAAAACTAACACACATTTATTAATCAATACCTACATAATACTCTCCAACAATCACAATCGTATTCAAAGAATCATAATCATGAGTTATTCAAGCAATCGTGAGTTCTCAGTGCAAACCGCAGCACTGGTGTTCATAAGTGCATGTAGACATCCGCAATCCAGGGAGGGTGTTACGCGTGGCCGAGATCTCGAGGCGAGAAACAATATTCATAAATAACTCGTATAACAATGTGAGATCAAGTCGACACGTGGCGGGGATGCCGGGGTACCACGGACCACTGCTGGCTGGGACGGGCCGCGTGCGCGAGTTATAGACGCCACATCTAATTATTCGCGCTTATTGACAACCGTAATATTCATGGCACTTGCAGCTTCTGTGGAAAGCTGTTGCCATTAAAATATGATTCGTATATTCATTTTTCAATAAGTGCACACCTATAAATTAGACATTTGAGAAAAAAATTACTGTAAACTTATATGACATTTTCCACCGATTTCCAAAAGGAGGAGGTCCAAGTCGACGTGTATATTTTTGTGTATGAACAATTGAACACGCATTACTTTTTACAGACTAGTCAATTTTGATAATTATAATATATAATATATAATACTTCTGAGGTGGTTCCGTTTAAATTTCATCAAATTCGATCTAAGAGTTTTCGAATTACAATAACTGAAAAGTGTTTCGCCTATTGATATCGTAATTGACGGTGAATGACATTTGGTGCCATAAGTAGCAAGGGTCACTAAAAAAGGGGAAAAAAAAATATTACCAAAAAATGAAATATCTTGTCGAAGTCGGTACCATGCGCACAATATTATTGTAATACTAGGTACTTTTGAATGATTATGGTACCGACTTCAACGTGTTATTTCAAACTTTTTAGTGTTAAGTCGGTTACATTTTTTGGTAAAATTTACTTGTAGTTGCAACTATAAGGATGATAGCATAATATATATTATGATGATACTTATAGCCTGGTAGTCCATGATAGTGGGATTAATGTCTAGCGACTAGAATTGGTATCCAGTATTTTCTATAGTTATTAGATTATTATGTTAGTATTTATTATATATTGACTGTTAGAGATAATATCGAAGAATTTGTTTGTACCAGAAATCGGTTTCCATTATATTCTAGCTACTTTTTTCATAAGATAGGTTTTTTGTGCTGGCATACTTTGGCAAGTGAATCTACAGGGCGAAAAGAACAAAACAACTTACTATGTATCGGGTGCAGTGCAGTGCAGTGCTGCAAATGTCAGGAGGCATGAAGCTTAATTTCAGGTGACCGGCTTTCCTATCTCGTCTCTTACTTATAAAAAAAGAACAAAATTTATAACAATACGCCACTGTTAACAGGTATTTTATATTTCAACAATAATCGATAATACCTACTAAGTAATATATATATGTTTAAATAGGTTTTTTGCATAGAGATAATTGCCTATATATGGAGTTTAATGTTTTGTGATATTTTTTACCAAACTAGTTCTTGTTTGATATCTACATAATTCTTAGAGTGTAAGCTGATAGAATGACGGTTTTTGGTCGTGTAGTTGAAGAAGTCCTATAACCGGTAACATTATTAGACCAACTCCGTAGTACCATATTGTATTATCCCGACTATTGCCGAAGTTACATCAAGGTTCGTGAAATTAAACTCAATCGAATACGCAGCTATGTAGTGAGCTGATAGCGATTCACTTGTTCAAAAATACTAAACTAAACTACCGCACTAAAAATTTATATTTATAAATATGGTGGTCCATATTTTTTTAACAATAAAAGCCAAAATCATTAAACACTTAGAATTACACTTCTAAAAATAGGATTATTTTATTCAATTTTGGGTTATTTTAGGTTAGTTTAGCGAGAACCAAGTTACGTGACGTTTAAACTGTCTAAAATATGTTCACAATACAATTGAAGAGAAATATCTAATTTTAAGTGCTGTCGTTCGAAAGTGGGATTTTAGCCTAAACAAAATAAGAACTGCCATAATTTAGAGGTTTTTAGGTAAGAGCTGACAGAATCGATGATTAGGTACTGGATGGAAATTTCGAATCGGCGAGACAAAAACCGAACTGAGTAGCTTTATTATAATATTATTATCCTTGTAAATACTCCTACATAAGTGTTTTATAATGTTATTTTGATCCATGTCATATTTTAATTATATCCCCATTTTATGTTATAATCCTGAGTCATTCAACTAAGTACTTTCATGTCTATGTAGTACCAAACTTGTTTAATCACACCTAAAAGTCTCTACATAAGTGACTATTTATGATGTGCCATTGTTTGAAATGGTTAAAAATAATATTCAATGACCTTCCAGATGTCACATTCACATGCTAACTAATGGTAAAAGTAGATGTGTGTGTGTAATCATAGTTATATACCTCCTCATATAAACTTATAAATAAAATAATCATACAAATTAATTAATGTTGTTTATTAAATTGAGATACTATAAATGTAACTTATCATACGATGATAAAAAAACTAATTTAACCTCCAAAAAGATACGACGAGGATGGGATTCGAACCCACGCGTGCAGAGCACATTGGATTAGCAGTCCAACGCCTTAACCACTCGGCCACCTCGTCTTGTACGGCGTGGACAAAATATCAGTTTACATGCTTTAAGTATTCGTTTTCCAACTTTGTTGTGATAACGGTAGGTATGATGACGTCATAGTACTATCGCTACTTAAATTAGTAGTTTATACTTTCTATGAGCATATTACAATCGTCGCGGTTTTAGTCTAGCTAAGAAATATAGTAAATAGGAGCATGAATTGTATTGCACTTACTATCAGATGAAATACTTAGTCATCTTGCTAGTTAGTTACCTACTAACTGTCTCGATTAGTTGTTAAATATTATAGGCACTTTTATTTAGTAACTTTGAAAACATCTTCATAATAGAGTAAGGGACAGTAAAGCAAGATAATTTACGTAGTGCAGAATTAAATTATCATTATGATATAATATTTCGGGCTAGGCGACTTAGGTCTAAAATTATAGTTGTCAAGGTATAATTCCATAAGGTCATATAAAAAAAAACATAAAAAAATATATGGAAAAGATTGAAGAAATCTTGTTAAAACTGTGTTCTTTTACAAGTTTTCTTCTTTTCATACGTAGTGTTTCTAATCATGTATTTTATTGAGGTCAGTTATAAAATATTATTTTAAATGGGAAGTTTGATAAGGTATCACGATGACGACTATATTCGTTAGTTCAGTAACCAATTCCTACGGTGGTAAGCGATTAAAACAGATTATTTTATTCAAATACATAGTTTATTTTATTTTTAATCGTATACTTCCTGTATTATATTTATCTATCACCACACCACATAATAATACAGTTAGAATTTTATAGATAATTTCTTTTGTTTAGTGTGGGCATATGTATTATTTAATTCATCACACTGGGTATGGTATGGAATTAATACAAGAGTCCATAAGCCCATGACCCCTTTTGAATTGTTATCGACTTCTATTCAACTCATTGGCTATACGACAAACTGTTGTATAGCAACCGGTTATTTGTCGCCCATCAAACCATTTCATTACCACAATAGTGGTTATCTTCACTCCAGGAAAATACCATCTTTATGCCTAAACATCTTTTATTGTCGTTATTGTCAATAATTTCCCGAGCGAGGCGCCAGTCACGAGTCACCGTCTCTTGAATATGACAAATAACGTTAAAAATGAAACTACACGAATACCAACATAAAATAAAAATGTCAAAAATTTAAATTAAGGATTAAAATATTTAAATTTAGTGCGGGCGCGTCCCGATCGCGCCTGTCCCGGGCGCACAGCCTCGCGCTCCTCCGCTGAGAATCTAACTGTATGGAGACGGACTATTACAGTACAGACTAAATAATAAATATTACTCACTCACTTACCCCTAAGTCTACTTATAATAAATCTATGTAGTATTTCTGCGAACAGTATATAGACCTCGCGAGCACATAGTCTTATCAGCGGCTATTTTGCGGTACATTCCTCATATTAAAGTCAGGTACCTAACGTGTGTACCAAATTTTATCACAATCGGTCGGTAAATAGCCGAAGCAAACTTCCTCCTTTTTTAGTAAAAGTTCCACCCACCCCTCAAAATCATCAATGACAAAAAAATTGAATAGAATAGTAAAGTTTCGTCGAGATTGGTTAAAAAATGCGACCTATAGGGCTATTAAGTATCTCGTTGCTAACAAATGTTGATTGAAATCTTGAAACCCGGCGGCTCTATGTTACTTTTACCAGCTCCAGTTATCAACTTACTAACATTTTTGCTTATTGGAGTTGTCAAAACTGACATAAAGCCGCCATTTTTCAAGATTTCAATCAAAATTTGTTAGCAACTGAGATGCATAACAGCCCCGCGGTTCAGGAAGCCCAACATACAACCTAACAAACATACGGACATATGAAAGACTATTTGGATAATAAAAATAATAAATAAGTAAGAGATGCTTCGCTTTCTTTTTTCGCTCGGCCAATTACCATGTGAAATACAAATCCACAACGTGTATAAAAGTGTGTGGAATTTATAGATTTAATAATTATATTTCTTTTTTTAAATAAGAAAGGATAATGATTTTCATCACCAAAAAAATCAACATAATATGAACCTCATACCTTAAATATGCTAATAATAGAATAAATTAGATGTACCTATATGTCAAAACTGTATAGACATGTTAATTATTTGTGGAAGTTGCGGTCCTTGTCAATTGTGTTTGGTATTAAAACTACTTACAGTCTCGGCTTCAACAATCGTCACTTAAGAATACTTATAGGTACTGTTCCAATGTAATCGTATTGTATTTCGTAATACAACAATATTGGAAAATGATTATTATTTTAAATAATCACTAAGCTTTATTTTCTATAAATGCTTGGCACACACTTATCTACAAAGAAGTTCTTTAAAACATATTTTGATACAACTCTACTATTTAGAATCAAAATCTTTCAAGACCTCATCATAGATGTTTAAGTCCTCGCATCGTTCCTAATCACCTAATAAGTCAATTCCATACTAACCCATCCCGACGGAATACAATAAATTAATGGAGTGTACTGTGCCAGAGAATTTTAAATATTTGAAAGCACAGGTTAGAAAAAATCAAAAACTCCACCACCAACATAATATATTACTTAAAATAAATAATACAATCATGAAGTAGTTATAAATGTAGTGTTTATCAAACGTAATCGTGGTTTTATGGACCATATATTTAGTTGGAGGGATCGCTAGTATGGTCTATGGTCCCCGATCCTTTGGAAGGACAAAACAATTTATATTAATTACAGTAACGTTGAGAGACAAACTGTTCCCAAAGTATAATTATAAGTTTTGTTTGTTAATAAAATGGTCGGCCTATATATTCAAGTTTATTGAAGCTGTCACAGAATAGAATTCATTTCGATGGACATAGAAAGGTAATATTCATGTAAATAGACATAAGATCATTATTTTACTGGTCTTTGACATGTTTGGGAGATATAATAGACGCAGATTCATATTTTTATTTGTAAGTTTTTATTAGTTTACTATGCGCATGCAATTGATGTATCGTCGAGTCGAGTCGGCTGCAATAAGATGTATACATACCGTAATTTTCAAAACTACAATACAGCACTTACCTACTACATTTTATAACAATGTAGATAAGGATTATTTTAAGCAATTAAATAATATAAATAAGTAAATTTTAGGTGATATTTGTTACGAAGAAATAATAGTTATTTCTTCGTTGGATATTTGGTATATTTTTCATGATGTTGAATGCTGAGGCACTTTTGAAAATTGTAAAATGTATATACAACTTATTGCAGGTGACTGTACCTCTGTCAACTCGGTTTAAACCATAAATATATGTACCTATATTATTATGTACAATAAATAACGCAAATGCGTGTACATGCTTCCCGAGTTTGAACCTCGACCAAGCGTCAAGGTTGGCCGCCGCAACATACAGTCCGCGCGCGTCTTTTGCAGCCGGATGGCCGCAAAAACTAAAAATTTGCATGATAATTAACCGCAATAGCCCAAAAATTTCGAGCCCCCAAAGGCCAGGACATATTTCATATCACAAGAAAGTTTTTTAAATTATGTTATTCGTAAATTCACGTAATTCAATTCATGAACAGGTTGGCACTCAAAGCGTGATTCTCGCGTTATCTATAGTATACCTACATATACCTATATCTGTGGTTTAACCCTTTGCCTCCCAGACGTACATATACGTCAGTTTCATTGATAAATCTTTTGTTTTAATTATCACGATATAGGAAGGATTAAACGAGATGCATGTAAGGAACTTCCTATTATTTAACTATTATTTACCGCCAAAACTCTCATGTCAAGGATCGATTAAGTATAGTCCGCGCGGAACTAGTGCGGCCAACTAGTAATCCTTATGTAATCCGTGGCAGCGAATACGCGGGCTAACCCCCGCACCTCACCGCTCAGATACCTAAGGCGCGGCCAACTTGTTCCGCGCGCACTGTAGACCCAAAGCATATCGCAGATTCAGGGCGAGTGGGTAGCGACGAGCTCTGGACGGAGACACAATAACAATTAACATATTGTGTCAAACTTTCGAGAATTTCAATACAAACAAACACTTACATTTCCAAAAAAATCTACAATATGATAACTCGATTGTCTTTAAAAAGTGTGGAAACATGATGAGTATGAACTTCCAATCGGTGGCAGCTTATTTCTGACGGAGTTCGCCTCTACATCTATCTACATCTACACTACATTTTAATATTATAAAGAGGAAAGATTCGTTTGTTAGAATTGAATAGGCTCCGAAATTTCTCGACCGATTAGAAAAATTATTTCACCAATAGAATCCTACATTGTCCCTGATGATCATAGGCATAATATTTTCAAAAAAGTTAGGGATCCGTTGAAAATTTCGATAATTTAACCCAAGGTGTGGAAAAAATACCAAAAAAGTCCTTATACGCGTACGCTGCGGGAACTATTGACAATACAATATTAGTCTATGCTATTGACAATAGAGCAAAGTAATGTAGTACAGTCTTATAGAAGACGTCAATATCTACAAAAAAGTCCACATTACCATGTTATGTCTAACTATTAAAGTTATGTCACAATAAATACTTTTTCATTCTGAAATACATACGCAATAGTAACGCCGCTGCCGGTACAAACCTGGCCAAATTATAAGTACCTTGGTATTAATCCTTATCTACTCTAATAATAAAGAGGACAGATATATGATTGTTTGTTTGTAATGGATACACGTTAAACTACTAAACCGATTCAAACAATTCTTTCACGAGTATAAAGCTACATTATGCTTGAGTAACATATTTGATTCGTCTTCATCATCATCCATCACCACGCGGGTGAAACCGTGGAGCGCAGCTAGTAGTGATTATGTGTTCATTCACTATTATATAATCATTAACCGATATAGATCTTAGAAATTGGAAGATAGATTCTCGAATGGCGACCAGGACCCGAAGAGACGTTCCGTATGATGAATGACAAAAGTGTAGGCATGTAAACTTGAGACTAATTGTCTTTCATCAGCTACAAACGAAAATTAACGCCAGGTATACATCCGGAAACAATGTTCTGTTACTGGCAGGGTGTAATTCGCGCCCCTTCGATGAATGTCTCCGACAGCTACCTTTGTGCACTAATAATAACACGCCCTGCACATCTCCACTCATTTTCAACCTTATCTCAACACAATAAAAGCTAAGAAAGCACAAGGATGGAACTGAATGTTGAAACCTGTCCTAAACACTCCTGTAAGGAGAAAACGCAATTTCTTTTTGACAGCGACATTAAAAGATCCGAATTGGGAGAGATGGTTTAGAAGTGATTATAAATTCGAAAATGTCAGTTTGCTACGTTGAAATATTTTTTTTTTGTTTGTCATGGTATCTTTAAAATTTATTTTAGAAACAACCTCAAAGTGCAATGCTCATAAAAGATAACCTATGCCCGTCATATTTAGACGACTATAATAGACATGAGTGAAGTCACAATATAGCTCTTTACCGACATACTTTCTGTATTATATACCTAGTATATATCTGTTCAATACAATTAATTACTCTACCAAAATTATTTTTATACCTTTTTTCATTGCACTCTTGACAAAGCGGTCGTGATCGTCATGTAGTTGTTGGTGGGGCCAGAAGTTATACGCCTCACGATGTCACGTCATTTTTGCCTGCTAGCGGTCATCCTGGTGCACTCATGCAAGGAGCCACCTACCGCACACTTGATTTGGTCGGTCCATTGCATCGGTGACCTACCGCGCGGTGCTTTCCACTCTGCCTTGGACGACTAGGCGCTCTGTGGAGTCGTTGTGGAACGAAGATAGTATTCGGGATTGGACAGTGGCCGATAAAGTATTGACACGTTTGTGCGAAACTCAGTCCACGATACTCCAAGCATTTTCCTCCAGCACCACGTTTTGAGAACGTCTATCTTTTTCTTTTCATCTTCTCGTATTGTCCATGTTTCTGCACCGTATAGAATAATAGGGAAGACTAATGTTCTGACGAGCCTGCTAACCCATTTCAACAATTATTTTATGATTATATTGCTATACGAGGGCGGGTCAATAAGTCCGTGACTTTTGGAATAAAACAGATTTTTTGATAAATAAATCATTTTATTTTTCAACGTAGTCTCCCTTGAGCTCTATACACTTTGTCCAACGCTTCTCCAATTTTTTTATCCCTTCCAAAAAATATGATTTGTCGAGGTCCTCAAAATAGGCCTTTGTTTACGAGATGACTTCATCATTGGAGTCAAATCTTTTTCCACCAAGCCATTTCTTCAGGTTTGGGAACAAGAAGTAGTCACTCGGAGCCAAATCTGGAGAATAGGGCGGATGAGGGAGCAATTCATAGCCCAATTCATGGATTTTTGCCATGGCAACTGCACATGTGTGCACCTTTGCATTGTCTTGGTGGAAGCTGAATATTGCCGTAATTACGATGATTTTCGCCGCATATTAAGCGTCGTAAACGTAAGGTGATTTTAACAGTATAGACTACTTATTTGACCGGACTATTCGGAAAGTGCCTTACGGTACGATACATTCAACAGTTTGTATCTGTTAAATCTAATAAACCGTTTGTACGTTTTCGCTTAAGAAAGCAAAAATAAACGTAAGCCGCACAAGCTCACCTTACGTAATTACAATTCAGCCGTGTACGAACGAATTCACATTAGCTCAGAATTCGATTTTTCTCAGTGTACTAGTGACTGCCCGCGACTTCGTTCACGTAGTAGGCTCGGCCTTCGGCCTCGCCATAACGGCCCATTTTTTCTCGCTTCGAAGAACCTTCTCCTGATTATAGAGATATATATATATAGATATTGTTGCAGCAGAATGAGTGTTGACTTCTAAGCTGCTGGTACCGATTTCGATCCCCGGACAGTTCAAACAATAATACGAGTATGTGTACGAACATGTATTTGACCTGTGTCTAGGAGTGTACATAAGTATGTATAGCACTCATCAGGTTACCATAGCACAGGCTCTGCCTAGCTTGGGATCTAAAGAGCTTGAGTGGATGTTGTAAAAACATTTTATCAGTCATGTTCTCCGCAGCAGAACGAGTGTGGGATTTACGGATGGCCGATAAATACAATAACAATAATATCCCCCACCTTGGGAGCCTTCACTAAAAGAGCCTATTCCTTCCTCAAAGGCCGACAACGCATCCTCGAGAACTCTGGCATTGTGGATGTCCGTGGGTGACGGTGATCACTTACCATCAGGTGAGCCGCCTGCTCGTTTGCCAACCTATCACATAAAAAATCTGAAACTGCTGCTATTCTAGAAAGAAAAAAAAACCCTATAAAATCTCTCCTTAATCCCCTACTGAATAAATAAACCAATATACGGTTTCAAGTTTTCATGCATTTTGGATAGTTTCTATAGTGACGTCGGTCTATGACATCTCTAATAACGCACCATTAACGTCAGTTACATTGTCTAGCCTTAGTTTAACTACTTTCTGTCTTTTTTATGTTCACCGTCGTAGAGCATTTATATATAGCACTTATACACAGCCATATTATTATATGTACATGCCTAAAGTTTATTTTTACAAAATTTTATAAAAGCTTTTTGACTTCTGCATTTTTTAGTCACTTACAGATTTTATGTCCTTTCCAATATTCCGATCGAGTTATATTGTATGCCTCTCCAATGATACTGGTGACAGCTGATTTCACGATGGAGATGAACGGTAAAAAATGGAACTATCATCAGTACCAGCTATCGTATTTTACGAAATATAGTTAACCTTATTCTTTTAATAAATAGACATTATGAACATCGAAATTGGGATGTTACCTATTGGTACACACATTATTTTTTTTATCTTTGTCATATTTGTCTGTCTGTGCGTATTAGCATACTCGCAGAAGACTTACAGAGAAGATTGGGAGTAATCAGCTACTTTAATAACCTGCTGAGAAGTTTGTAAAAGCTAGAACTTAATTCAGAGTTACCCGTTTTATTGGGTAGGTAACCTAAGAAGTAGTTATTATCACTACGTACTTACGTGATTTTTAAAGCACCAATGCCCGCTTAGGCATTGCAAGCAATGCGATAGACAGAGATCTATCCCCATATGACGGTCTTTGGGATATAGAGATAATTTCGATCCTTTAGACAGGTGCCTGGGTAGCCCAGGGGTCATGCTGTATGACTGACTGGTGTATGACTCCGTTAGTAGACGCGGGATCAAATCCGAAGACTTAATGGTTTGCTCTAAAATTGATTATTATATTTAATTTAGTTTCTTAGCACGTATAACGTTATAAATAAGTACACTTAATCCGCATCATTTATTCGGTACATGGGTACTTTTATCTTTCCTTTTAGATTTACATATAACTCACACTTGATCTAAACAAATCGGCGTACCCGTGCAATCTCACAAGACAGACGTCCTCCACGCGAGGGACAAGAGGGCCATCGGACATGAGGTGAGGAGGTGACCGGGTGATGAATCGATCCGCCCGCCACCGCCGCGCCGGGGCCCGCCTACCGTCGCCAGGCAACGGGAACGCCGCTGCCGCTGCCGCGCCGCCCGCCTTGAAGAAAACATCCTTTATCTTCGGTTTCTGAAACAAAGCCGTCCGTATAAAGACGGCGCAAAGACTAGAAAATGTAATGTATAGTAGGTACCCGAGGGTTAAAATCCTTCGTATGTATACAGATACTTATAGTGTTAGGGTTTGAAGCAATGCAGAGACTGGCCCGACTGTTATATTGAAATCATAAAATACCAGTGATCTCAAAATTGATGGCATCTTGGTTTAGTGATGTGGGAAGCTTGGTTTCTAGCATAGCCGTGCTAAACATGGCTGCGTATAAAAGTTCGTTCTTAATATGGATCTTTATCGGAAGGTCCCATGCTCCAATTCCGTGGGTAGGCCTTAATCATCCGATCAGATTTCAAAATAACACCTTCAGCACACGTACACTATAATCATCGATTGGTACAATAAAGCGTTTATAATACTTATGTGATTGACACTCCGCCAGACACGTAATGCGCTCGAGCAATGCTAAAGAAAAAACCACCCTCTTGGTAGAGAGTAGTATATTCTTTGACCACCACTTATTGGTGGTTTCGTTGAACCGTCGCTTGAAGCACACTAGCGCCCGGTGTTGTGTCAGAGTGGAGAAACATCAGCTGTCAGTTTCGTTCCTTGCCAGTCTGAAATAATCGAAGCGCCGTCACAGCCGGCCTGACACTCGCACGTCCTCGTTGTCAACCGTTAAATAACACTTCAACCTCAACCCTTCACGTCACTAAAGACTGGACCGGACCACTATGGCGTTCATTCGACTAGCAATTACCTCCTAAAATGATATTGTCCGCGGAGAACCCATTAGAGTCGCTATGACCAGGGGCCTACTACCAAAACGAACTACGAAGTTTCACGACGGATTCACGATTTCTACTGTGACAGTGATCAAGCAAATATACAGTCAATAACAGGTGATGAAATGCAATACCTAATACATAAAGTGATTAGTGCTTTATGTTAAAGTGATGATGATATATGAAATCTAAACATCATAATGTGTAATTTGATGAAGTTTAATTCGTGTGAAGTAAACCGTCATAAAAATTCAGCAAAACAAATTGAGCAAGCGGTTCACCTGATGGTAAGTGATACCGTCGCCCACTGACGTCCGCAATATCCGAGGTCTCGAGGATGCGTTGCCGACCTTTGAGGAAGGATGATAGGTAGGAAGAGATAAAAGGGGTGAGGGTGGAGGGGGAGAGGAAGAATGGGGAAGTGGGGAATCGGGCATCCGAAACCTCCCACGAACCGACGAAACGCAAAAGCAAGCCATGTTACTTCACATCGGTGTTGTGTGGGAGTGTGGTACTTCCCCGGTCGTGCCGGCCATTCGGCTGTGGGGTTAAAACATAGCACTACCACCGTTTTATTTACTAATAAATTGTCTATTATCTATTGTCTATTGACTCAGGGTCTCCTACCGTGAGGGCTTGGGCATTGTGAGCCTAATAATTAAATCATTATATGTAAGTAATGCCAGGCGTGTATTACCTATTGTAATTATTCATAATTAGAATTGTGAACCCACAGATCACAGAAAAAAGGAGCTAACCCTTTGAGTTTAATAAATATTATTAATATTTTATTTTGGTGACGCCGTACCCCCGAGATCACGCGAGCGACGCCGCGGTCTCTAATTTATCTCTCACTTTATTATACTTTTTATAAAAAAGTATTCAGGAGTATAGATTGTAATATCGTTTGTCTATTTAACACGTAGGTATACGGTTATTCGAATTCTATGCTCCAGTAGCGGAAGTAGATTTCGACTTTCAATAAAAAAAAAACTAAAAATATATTTTTTGCAAACTAAGATAATAAAAATATAATATACAAAATCTATGACAATCATTGGATTTATCATCTAAACTCTTTTCTAATAAGATCAATGCCCCTAAAACCAACACTTGTTTGTCCCTACTACAGCGTAGGCAATAAATCTTATTAGAATCTTTAAAATTAAATCAGCTGTGCGAAAACAACGCTAAAGTGAAAAGTGAAGCGTAGGGTGAGAAACTTAATTTAGAAACAGGCCGTAATGAATTCTAAGGAAGATTTAATAAACTCGCCCCGTGGGGCCCTCCGTCATAGGGGTAGGTACAACTACCACAATTTTGTCCAGCACTTTTTCACCCCTATCCAATAATGGCAGATAAACTCTATTTTTATTAGTTTGTTTATCTTGTAAGCTTGTTATACGGATGTTGTGATGATATTGATTATCGTGATCAAATTGGCAAATTCAAAATTATTTATGTGCATGAACATGGGTATAAATATAAGATGTTACATAAAAACACCGGCACCGCACTCGGACTAAAGTTTTATAAAGTTATAAACTAAGACTTAAGACTTGTCTTCTTTTTTTATGGCGCTTCTTCTTACTGCAATTGTGCCATTGTGCCAATGTCCGTTTCATGGTAGTTCCATAAACTTTTTGGAGGTTTTTTATACTAAGAATATGATCGATGAGTCAAAGTCTAAGTCAAAGTCAAAATCATTTATTCAATTTAGGCATCAAAGACGCACTTATGAACGTCAACTTTTCATTATAATGTACTTTAAAGACTCTACCGCCGCGTTCCAAAATATATAGAGCCCACCGAGAAGAAGCGGCAAGAAACTCGGGGCCATTCTTTTTATATAGATGTTTACAATGTTTCTACTTAGGTACTACAAATATTACATTTTATGGGTGGCAGAGAGACAACTTGCCAGAAGTGGAGTATTCCAAGCATCTTTATCTTCATATAATGTCATGGAGAGAATCCACCAGGTTTCTTAAGATTCAATATGATATATTAGTGTCCGCCCGAAACTGGTTTTTCAACCGAAACTGAAACTGAAACAGAACTTTCGGCCTTGCTCTCTGTTTCGCCCGTAACAGAAACTTATTTAAAATTACGATTATTTACTGAAATTTACTGTTTTTTAACATTTATTTGCATATATCTATATAAAGACAGTTGAATAGTGTTAAATAAAATTAAAGCGGTGAGCAGGCACGAGTTAGCTGCGAAGTTTACCGAATGACGCACGAAAACACTCTCGAGTTTTAGCGGGGCCGAAAGTTTCGAATATATTGTGGCCGAAACCGAAAATGAAATTTCGGTCGATCACTAATGATTATACTGAACTATATTATTTTTATAATTAACTTTTGACAAATCATATAAAGAGACTTCTGACACCTTAACTGTTACATAGTTGATCGGACTCTTGAGTTAGATATGCAAGAGCCCATCTTGAGGGGTACAGCCGCAGTAAAGCCTGGGTTTTGCCCCTAAGTAGAAATTGTGCAGGCACTCTATACTAAAAATATCTAAATTGTGACAGTTCTTATCCGGTTTAGGCTAAAATCCAAATTAGTATAACACTTCCGGTATACAGCTCTAAACTTATATATTTCTCTTCAATTGTGGGTATATTTTAGACAGATTAGTGGCCACGTACCTAACTTGGTGCTCGCTATTGGTGGACTCTATTTTTAGAAATGTAATTCTAAGTGGTACATGGATTTGGATTTTAGTGTTAAGAGAATAAGGACTAATTATCTCTAATTAAATAACGGCTGCACTATAAATATCCCACGCAGGCATGACACTATATATGACACACATAATATATAATATATTATTTTCCTTAGATACTGTTAGTTACTGACCTAATATAGTGAGTATGTATGCATATGTGTGTGCACGACGCTAAGCTGCGTGTGTGTATGTAGGTAAGTGCCATTTAAAATTGCACAATGTAATTTAAGGGTATAATTCTTGTATATAGTACCCGCTTACCAAAACCCAAAGAAGCTGGCTCGAATCGATGTTATAAGATGAATAGATAAATATCGGTATCTGATGTGCCCTAAGCTAACCCTTTGACGTATATTATATGTTTCGTTGTATTTCAAATGCGTGATGTAGAATGCAAGATTCGAAATTAAAATAATGTAATATAGCTAAAGCCTACTCATGTGCCAAAGTTTAATTAAATATTGACAAATGATACGTAGACACAGTTTTTATTGGAATCTTTTCCGTTGGCCCAAAAGCAATCTGAAAAAGTCATGGTGTTATTTATTGTTCATTTATCTATAAAGACGATCTTTGCGACTGTCTTTCCCGTCACCGACATTTTTTACGTCTTAAAAACACAGTCGTTCTATCCTTCAGTTCGATGGCTTGCTATGGTCGTTTAGTTTGAAAATCTCTGCTGATCTCTTGTAGATGTTAATCTTAATGGTCCATCTATGTTGATACATGCTCCGATAGTCTTTTGTCTTTCACCGCTAGTCCTTTTCGAAAAGTAAATTTTGAGTACTTAAGTGTAATACGTAGCTTACGACATTTGTCCACATCCGTATTCCATGTGGGAAGGCTAGGTGTTTATAGATAGATAGGAAACTCTATATTTGTACACTACAGTAAAACATAAAATTAAGAATATGAGATAACCAAAACACAGCATTACAAAAGGCAATCTTCCAGTAAAGATTTCTTCCAGTTAACCTTTGCGTGGTATCTAATAATATTCGATCTCTGGATAAGCTCAGTAAATGACTGCATTTCTTTAGTAGGTAGGTACCTAAATTAATGCTAAAAATCTTAGGTACTTGAATATACTGCAATAAATATTATGTATACATATTTACTTAGATGATAAAGACTGCATTTGAATGCAGTATATTTAATTACTACGCCGATGGCATTTTTCATTGTTTAATGGTTTACGATGAGGCACACAATTAAACATTTCAATCGATAACAATATGTTTTCTATGTTAATATTGTATGTGTTTGTGTTTGTTTTTTTTTCGGATCATATTTGTATCTGTAATTATTTTATTAAAAAAACAGTAACGTTTACTCCCATTATTATAATATAAAAACTAGCGTTTTTGGTAAAACACAACATTTATAATGTTTTAAGTCATCACCTTAGGAGCGACTATTAAGCACCGACCGGTCTCACTAACTCTTATACTAATAAAGAAAATTTTAATTGATATTAAATACTTTTTTAATCATCTATTGGATTGATAATCTAATGACAAATAATATTAATACTTACATATTCGGAATAATTAGATTATATATTGAGACAAGAACTTTAATTCGAGATCACCTAATCTTGAAACATTACATGAAGATCAAATTGATAAAGAACTTAAACCTGTGTGTGTAACTATGCGTGCATAATTCACCAAGCTTTGTGTGTATAAGTTCCAAATAGAAGAATCTCCTGACAGAACCTATACAGAAATCTAAAGAATTTACGGTTCCATTCTGAAATCACATACGTGTTTGTGACGTGATCGGAGAGCTAGATCAAATTTCACACGTCAGTCTTGTTATTGAATACGAATTCACTCAAATCTACAGTCAAGTCTAGATTAATTACTAAGCATTATCCTTCTGGAATAGGTACCTTACTCAGATCTTCTTAGAGGTGACTTTGGATCACAGATTTAGTAATAGTATACATTATGATACAAGTGTGACTTTACATGATACACATAAAAAACTCTTTGTGGATTAACAAGTCAAGCTAAATAAAGTAGTTTAAAAATAAAGTATTACCCGGGCAAATTAAGATTGCTTCATTTACATGCATATAACTTGCAACGAGATACAAAGTTAATTTATTCGGGACAATAATAATATATCATACTTGTGTGGTAATGGTAAAATAATCCAGTAGTGTTTAAAAACTTAGATTCCAACCCTAAAAACGACGTAATAAGAGCCACTTTATACGAGCATGTGTGATAAAAAGTTTATTAGTTAATCAAATAAAACTGTATCTCTGTAGCATTCTCTGGTAAATTAATAAATAATTCCTGCAATTGTGTGGGTAAAATGTGTACACTTACCTACCTACTTAGGTATCAACAATAGTTTACTTACTCGTAGGCACTTAATATATGCGAAACCTGTTCTTGCTGTTCCTGTTCAAACTGTTATTCTAATTAAAACAAACAAAAAAGGGATGGTTATACAATAACATAGCTCGGAATGTTATACTACACTACAAACTGATAAAAATCTCTGTTTCTCTGAAATATATTACACACCTATCATATTAAAATTATAACCTATAATTTAATTTTCAAAATGTCCATAAAAACTAACGTTGGGTGTTGTCAGGTGAAAAATACCGGTCGCACATTAGTTTGTTTCTTTTTTTCACGTTTTTAGTGGCCCCAAATCCCGAATAGAAATATGATGTGTATTCTAGGAACAAATACAATAATTTATCATGCGTTTTTGTAGGCGATCGACATTCATTATCTCTTTCTTTACTGGGAGTGGGGTGATGGATAAAGACAACTGCTGCTTATTAAATCATTTAAATTGTGGATGCTTGGTATATACGTTTGGTAAAATAGGTAGATAGTAAGTAGAGAGAGTGAGATAGTGTACAAGTATTAAGTTTATATGAACTCAATCGTTACGCTGAGGATATTAATTATAAATTATTTTAATATAAAAATTAATGGAGATACCTACATGAATATTGTTTGAGTTGTTATAAGGGAAGGACGCTTGAAGATTTTTGAGCTTGAAGATTTCATATGGTATTGAAAGTTGTAAAAACTATTTATAAAAAATCAGGCTACTTATAAAAAATCAGGCATAGGTGATCTTATTTCTTAAAGCGATCTCTTCCAGAAATCCTTTGGATCGATATCATTTATTAGGAATCTAAAAGGTTGGCGATGCAAGCAACATAACACGCAAACTAAAGTACAAGAAATAAAATAATATCATATACCTACGTAGTACATATAACAGCCTGTGCATATACCTATCTGTACAATTACTAACATATAGTCGTAAAGAGTATATTGCATCAAAGGTCGCACGGCCAGACACAATAGAAATTTCATTGTTATAATGACATCGACCCTTGAAGGGTTATATGAATAGTGTAAGATATTTTACACCTAATTATTAAAATAAAAAGAAGCATTGCAACGCCTGCCCGGTATCTATAGTTATAGTATGAAATAAAAATAAAATAAAAATTTCGTCTTAGTTATAGGTATAGCAGTTGTTTACACACATGC
This sequence comes from Selenia dentaria, assembly GCA_917880725.1. Classification (NCBI taxonomy): domain Eukaryota; kingdom Metazoa; phylum Arthropoda; class Insecta; order Lepidoptera; family Geometridae; genus Selenia; species Selenia dentaria. The sequence goes on from OU862879.1 coordinate 21,260,423, forward strand.
TTTGTTAAGGTTAATATGGCACTATATGTGTTAATATGAACCTATAATACTCATAAGTGTAATAATAACTGAGGAAAAGAAAGTTACGTAATATGCTGTGTCCTAGGTGACCTGCATTTGTCATAAGACAAAATAAGCGCTAATTACCATCAAGAAAACAAACTGCCTGTCTCATTGCTCAGTAGTAACTAGTAGGCTCGTGTTTTAATAGTTGTATTGTTTTGTAGGCCAGGCAGCCGATTCTATTTCCAAATAGAGTGGAGTTCAGGCCCCCTTCTATGGTTTCTCATAGTGGTAACGATGTGACGCGGGAGACGGACCAAGACGAGACACCCCCACAAGTAACACAAGGGGAACTAGGGGCTGCCGTTCTCAAACTTCGAGGCCGAAACAGGGCTCCAGGGCCTGATGGTATCCCGGGAAGGGCCTGGGTCTTGGCAATAGGGGCTCTGGGGAACCGATTCCGTAGGCTACTGGATGCCTGTCTGGAGACGGGTCGATTCCCTTCTATGTGGAAGACGGGCAGGCTCGTTCTTCTAAAGAAATACGGGCGCCCAGAAGACTCTCCGTCAGGCTACCGCCCTATAGTTATGTTGAACGAGGCCGACAAGCTATTTGAGCGTGTGGTAGCAGGTCGGCTGAATCGGCACCTTAGTGAGGTGGGCCCTGATTTGTCCGACAACCAATATGGTTTCCGCGTGGGTCGGTCGACGATTGATGCCATCAATCGCATTAAAGCCTACTCAGATGAGGTGGTGTCCCACCGCGGGATAATGGTGGCAGTATCATTAGATATCGCCAATGCATTTAACTCCATGCCGTGGGACTGTATAAGGGAGGCACTGAAGTACCACAACGTGCCTCCCTACCTTAGTCGGATTATCGGGTCCTACCTTTCTGAAAGGTATATTTCGTACCCAGTACGCGGCGGTGGGCTGCGGAACAGAGAAATGACGTGCGGTGTTCCACAGGGTTCGGTTCTCGGGCCACTCCTGTGGAACATCGGATACGATTGGGTGCTGCGAGGAAATCTCCCCCCGGGCACCAACGTAACCTGCTATGCAGACGACACGCTTGTAACTGCCCGGGGTGAGACATACGAGATGGCTGCTCGTCTTGTAGTGGAAGCCGTGGCACTCGTTGTTGGCAGAATAGGGATGTTGGGACTCCGGGTGGCGCTCAACAAGTCAGAAGCCATGTGCTTTCATGGCCCACGGCGGGCGCCACCGAGGGGTGCCCACATCACCATTGGTGAAACCCGTATTGAGGTCGAGTCCAATGTTAGATACCTTGGACTCGTCCTTGATAGCCGTTGGAACTTTCGGGAACACTTCACCCGCTTGGTCCCGCGTTTGATGGCTGCAGCCGCGCCGCTGAAACGGCTACTTCCTAATCTCGGAGGCCCCAGTGCGCTAATTCGTCGCTTATATATGGACGTGGTGCGATCCATGGCGCTCTACGGAGCGCCAGTGTGGGTGGAGACCCTGACCGAACAATCCATTGCCCTCCTGAGGAAACCTCAGAGGGTGATGGCCGTCGGAGTAATACGCGGTTATCGCACTATCTCGTACGATGCGGCGTGTCTGTTGGCGGGATCCCCTCCCTGGGACTTGGAGGCGCAGATCTTTGCCGCTATGTACAAGTGGCGCAAAGATCTCCACCTCCAAGGAATGTTTCCCCCACCAAGGGCAATAGAGACCTGGAAGTTCCAAGCTCGACGGGCTTTGGTTGAAAAGTGGAAGGAGCGACTCGCCCAACCAAGGGCCGGTAGCTGGACCGTCGAGGCTGTCCGGCCCGTTCTTAAGGACTGGCTGGATATAGGCCATGGATGTCTTACCTTCCGGCTGGTGCAGGTACTTTCAGGGCATGGTTGCTTTGGTAAGTACCTGTGCCGCATAGCTGGAAGGGAGCCAACAACGCAATGCCACCATTGCAGTTACGACGAGGATACCGCTCAACACACGTTGAAGGAGTGTAGTGCGTGGGCGGTGGAACGTAGTATCCCCGTCGCTGAGGTGGGAAACGACCTCTCCCTGCCAGGATTGATCAAGGCAATGCTGGACAGCGACAGGTCATGGGAGGCGGCTCTAGCCTTTTGCGAACAAGTGGTGTCACAGAAGGAGGCAGCGGAGCGTGAGCGAGAAATAACATCTACTCTGCCGATCCGCCGCCGGAGAGCAGGTGCTCGAGGCAGGCGCTTTCGAGCCCTTTTTCGACCACCATAAAAGGTGTCTAGGGTGGCGGACTGAGGGGAGTCCGCTGCTCATATAGCTACAGCCCCGAGATGGCGCGCGCGGTGTTCCCACGCGCCGCTCATAGAGAAGGAGATGGAGAATCTTCGACACTCGGGTGTGGTCTTCATGACTAACGCCGCCGGGACCACGGACGACTCCAAAACGTACCCGCTGACCCGGCATCAAGGCGCCCGTAGGAACACCGTGTGGGGTTTAGTCGGTATGGTCTGCTTGCTGCTATGGGTGCAGTTAGCGCGTAGATGACGAGTCCGACATACCCCGTTGAACCTCCCCAGGTTGGCGGGGATGCGTAAGAGCATTCCCCACACGAAAAAAAAAAAGGCCAGGCAGCCGAAAAACAAACGATGTCATTAATGCCCAGTTTTTCAATCATCTGATAAGAAGTCTCTGTTCCTATGAATAAATGTATACGCAACCAATATAAACAAGTGCAATTTGAAAAAAATTATACCGACTTCCATTCTATTACTCTGGTAAAAATCAGTTATTGGAGTGTAACTCAAAACCTACTGGACCGAATTTGATGAAATTTAAATGGGACCACACGGGAAGCTCCAGCTTTCAAAAAAAAAGAATTTTGAGAATCGCTTCACTCTATAGAAAGTTATGAGGTAACAAACATAAAAAAGAAATTAAAAAAAACAGTCTAATTGAGTACCTGCTCCTTTTTGGAAGTCGGTATAAAACTAATGTTGGTTGTTCAAAAAAATGTCCATTTATGCTTGATATTTTTTGTCTGATCATTGAAAAACCAGGCCTTAAAATCAACTTCAACTTTTTATTTTTATGGCTTGTGCGGGGTTGCGCTAATTCTCCAAATCCACACGTAGATAAAGATGGCACTCAACGATGGTGACTGAACGGACTGGTCGGTAGGGTTCTTTAACTTGTGTATATGTATAGATATTGACGTTTCATACGTGTATACCTACTGTATAAATCTTACCTATGAAGTTATTTGACATGGTTATAGTTACCAAACTATGCGTTGGTTAACCATTGACCGAACCATGTCTCCAAAAAAACCAATTGCAAACATATAAGGCACATAAATCCTAACCTGTACGGGTTTCCCACGCGTCGCTGCGCCTACGCCGACCGTGACGGATCGGCGCACGACAGACGTACCATCACCCGTCAGGCGTGCAGGATTGATCGTTCGCAGGTACTCGATGACGCACTATCCTGAATAGCAAGATTGGCAAGCAATCGTTTTGTTAAATTGATTCAGTTTTATTGATGTTCAATTTGCTATTGATTTATCCATTCGTAACTCTTTTAGTTTTCTTTGTACAGTAACTTATATTTGCCTTAAATTATAGTTATCAGTAATCGCCTTCTGTGATGTGGCCAGCTAAGGTACAAAAGATCATGTTAGATTGACTGATACAAAGCTGATATATTTGTAAAACTTGACGATAATAAAATAAAACTTTGCCTCTACCTATAATACATTTTCTAATACTTGCTACTAGACAGCCCAATGCGTACTTCTTGCTTATTGCTCTATGTTTTACAGAGTACCAAAATAGTAAGGAGACGTATATATTACTTCACCAATCAAACTTTTAAAGTTCGTAAAGTAAAGTGTGAGATTGTATAGTCCTCTATTGCTCATGAGATGTCCTTTCCAAGTAGTTGCGATTCCGACGGCACTTTCTGCCTCATGCTACCACTATTGGATCCAGCTGAAATTTGAGGGATTTCCGAACCGATACGGCTTGGGAACCTTCAAGAAGAGAGCCTATTAGAGCCTAGACTCTAGACCTCTGACGTTGCGGAAGTCCGTCGGCGACAGTGATCACTTACCATCAGACGAGCCACTGCTCGTTTGCCATTGCCAACCTATCTCATAATATAAAAAATAAGAAGAAAAATGGTCTCATTCGCCCATCAAGTTAATTTGCTGTAGGTACTGCCCGTCTAAAAACAATAAAAATGGAACAGGCATCTATAAACGCATGTAAGATTTCTGACACTTTTGTCGTCTTAACAGGTGCTGCATCGAAAGTATCTCCTAAAATTTGCCCTTAAACACTCCTCTCCTTCGTCGTCCCTCGTTTCTCTGCTCCATCCAGACCTTGACTAATATAATGCAAAACTATGGATTTATCTAGACATGTGCCCGAATAATTTTAACATACTTACCTACCTAAATTAATCCATCAAAGGTCGTTGGTCATCATAGGGCCAGACACAATAGAAATTGCATTGTTATAATATAACGACTCTTGAAGGGTTAAGATTAATTTATGAATACTGTATAATATGAAGACTGTTGATGTCTCGCGATTGTTAAACATTAAAATTAACAACGTATTTCGCTGTGAAGGGACGGAGTAGAATATTTCTTCCGTCGTCGGAATGAAGAGACAGATCAGAGGTGCGGAAACCCGGCCTACTAAGTGATAGGTCTCTAGTGCATGAGGCTGTCTTGGTTGGTACCGCATATTCTGCGGCGAAGCAGTAGTGCGCAAGCTGATGCTTAGCTGACTATATTAGATCTGGACGAAAGAGTCTCAACATTCAATGTCTCGTAAACTCGTAAACGTATGGTTTAATTAATTTAATAATAATATTAGTATATATTCCTATTATTCCTATTATATATTTATACATGTAACTGGAATTAAATTAATAAAGAATAAAATTAAGATAAAGTGGGCTTTTCTAATTTTGCAACTTTGACTACGAATTTAATACAGCTTAGTTAAATATAACTAAATATACTAATATTATAAATAGGAAAGATTTGATGGTTTGTTACTTTGAATTGAATAGGCTCCGAAACTACAGGACCGATTTCAAAAATCTCACCATTAGAATACTACATGTCATTATCCCAGATAATAATAACATAGGCTATGAAAGGTGATGTTGATGTTTTTTTTAGTTTTTACCTCCCTTGCATAGGGCGATCTAAATAAAAAATATTTTACTAATTGGTCTAGCCGTTTTTGAGTTTTAGCGAGACTAACGAACGGCAATTGATTTTTATTCATATAATATAAGTATAGGAAGAAAAAGAAGATTAGGTACATGATAACACTTAATTGAGTTAGAAGGTCTCATTTCAAATGGAATGGACTTTTGTTAGGTTAAGTTAGGTATACTACCAATGGAATCAAACCGTTACTCCAGTCACAGGTGGCGCGTCGTTTTTTGCAGTGATCAAAAAGCATAGAGGTCCACCACCAACAATAGCGACCACTCCAGAAGTACAAGCCGCTGCGACAGATGCAACAATACACCCACTCAATGATTAATGTTCCCTATTCTATACTAGTTTTATATGCACAGATAAAAAATATACAAAAAATTAAACAAAACTTTTCGCCTTTTGTTTAATGCGTCGACGCCAACATGTCTGCACCAGACCGATTCGAATTTCGAAGGACGATCATTAATTATATTTTTGTCTTACTCACGCATTCCATTTTCAAAGTCGATATGATCTATAGATCCGATCTACGAGTCTATCGATCACGCGCATAGGAATCTAAATTTATTCATTTAGTGGCATCTTTTTGCAGACGATATTTGACGTATGGACCTTTTGATAAATTGTTTGTGCTCACGTCTTCAATTGTAATTTTAATCAGCGTGTCTAATTATTTTATTTTGATGCCCAGAGATCAAGAAGAAATGCATTAATATATTTCATGGTATAGAAACAATGTATTTGATTAATTAAAATTTCTATTGGCTGGTTGGTACAGTTGGTAGCAAACCTGCCTTCTGGGCCGCTGGACCCGGGTTCGATCCCGGGATTGGTCAAATATTTGTGTGCATTAACATTTCTGTTTGATCTGGTAATCACACTCGGACACTGTCTGGGTGTGTATTTGTATATCTGTCATCAGGTTACCATAGTAGTACTTTGGGACCTGGAGACCTCGTGTGGATATTGACCCATGTCCTCCTCCTCAGTCGTTCCCTCAGTGTTGAGGATCGTGACTCTTCTGAAGTCTCCTAACTGCTTCCCTCCACCTTTTCCAGTCTGTGGCTTCATGGAGAGCTACGTTAACCGGCATATCAATCTGCTGCAAAACCTGATCAGACCATCGTTTTGGGCTTCTGCCTCTTGGCCTTTTGCCCTATTTTACCAGTGACAATTAATCTTTCCAGGTCGTGCTACATGACCGAAATACTGCAGGACCCGTTAAAGACAAATAGTAGATAGCCTTCTGTTGTTTTCGATCAAGCTCTATTAGGATCGATTCGTTGGTTCGAAACGCTGTCCAGGGGATTTTTAACATTCGGCGCCAACACCACATCTCAAAAGCGTCTATTTTCTGCCTGTCAGTGGCTTTAAGAGTCCAAGCTTCCGAGCCATAAAGGAAAATTGAAAAGACGAGTGTTCCAACTACCATTTGATCATTGACCCATATAATATCATAATAATAAATGTTGTTACTATTCGATAAAACTGCCTACCTAATATTTGATTTATACCAACTGCCTAAGGTCTAATACTTGAACAGTTTAGAATGTTATTGTTTGAATTTTGTTTAGATGACATTTACCTGTTTCGTAATTATCAGTTCTTGTCTCAACAAATACATAGCCCAGTCGAATTATCGAATTATGACAGGCCGGTTGGCGCAGTTGGTAGCACCCCTGCCTTCTGAGCCGCTGGTCCCGGGTTCGATCCCCGGACAGCTCAAACATTTGTGTGCATGAACATGTCTGTTTGATCTGTGTCTGGGTGTTTATATGTATATAAGTATCTAATATCATATATATGTAAGTATATCAGTCATCAAGTTACCATAGTACAGGCTCTGCCTAATTTGGGACCTGAAGACCTTTGTGTGGATGTTGTCTAAAAAACAAAAAAGAATTAGCTCAAAAAGGGTACATACTTTCGTAGTATCAAATTTCAATGTAACATTTAAAATAAACGACATAAGGCAATGATAAGATTTTACCCCCATCTATTTTCGGGAATAAATTGAAAACTATCTATCCAACGGAAAAAAAATTTAGAGCCAAAGTTGTAGAAAAATTGATTCTAAGCAACATTATTTTTAACAATTTTTCATGTAAAATAAAAAAAAAAGTTGCTAATCAAACAAAAATTCGCCCCCTCTATTGGATATAAATCGGAAAATATCGATCTTAGGAAAAAAATATTGGGTTCAAAATTGTAAAAAATTTAATTCTAAACAAATTTTTAAAACCATTTTCGTGTGAATGTATAAACGAGTTATTCAATAAACAAAAACTTACACATAAAATCAAGATGACGGATGACGCAACGGATCGATTATGACGCAAAACCAAATTTAGACTGCCCAACGAACGAACAAGTGAGTTTCCCCAACGAATTCCGATGGAAAATTTGCTACGTATAATTTTTTCCGGGTAAAATTTTGATTCGACTGGGCTAACTGTTTACTTAGTTAGTCCATATCAGTAGCTCTTATAGGCGATCTCAAAACTCATCCAAACACGTATGTCCGTCTTCCAGAAATACGCTCCAGAAGCCCACTGTTGGGACACGGGCTTTTCTGAGTGAAACATATACATAGTGGATTACATAAACAGTGGCGGATTATACTTATATAGAATCTACGCTTGAGTACAGATCTGAGTAAATTGTGGCATTTACTGTCAAATTACTAAAGTCGAAATTCACAACTAATCTATTTTCTCGAATACCGGCCTAAGGCTTGCTATGTGACTGCTCGCCAAGCCACACTAAGCCCGCGTGTTCAATTATAATCCGCCACTGTTTATGTAATCCACTATGTATATGTTTCACTCAGAAAAGCCCGTGTCCCAACAGTGGGCAGGTAATGCACATACTATATTGATTTATTAATATAGAATCTACAAGCAACATTAGCAAGCTAACTTGACTAGGTGGTAGGACACTTCTGCTAATGTTCGTCTTGGTAGATACCACCGCAGTGTCAGATATTGTTCCTCGAAACTGTTTTGTGAAAACACTACTGAGTTTAGGTTGAAGGGGTAGTTAGGCAGTAAAATTACTGGGCTAATGAGACTGAGCTGTATCTCAGTCGGACAACCGCACAGTGCAGTGCTGCGAAGAACTTTGAAGCAGACCTGGGTCGCACTGCCACTGTCATGGCCAGGCGCGACGCTTACCGTCAGGTGAACGACTAGATTTTTTTTTTTATTTTTTTTTTTTTAGAACGGACTAATGCTGTTTGCCTCTACCGGCATTTACAGCGTCACCGGACGGTTGGCGAGCGCAGATGGCACTCAGCCAGATGCGGGCGCAGAGGGCGCACCGCCTAAGGCGAGCGTTGAAGACGCTTCGCCGCAAGGAGAGGAGTAGGCAACTTGCTCAAGGGCACCACTAGGGTACGGACCTCGGCTTGGGCCGTCACCAGGAGAGAGGGGAGTAGGAGAGAATCGCCCCGGTACATAAGTGTACCGTTGAAAGTGGGCCCTATGAATTTTAACTCTACGACTATTTGGAGAGAATCTAACCAAGACATAACTTTTGCCTCGAGCTCGCCGGCGAGCTCGGTGTTTGACTGTGTTTACCACTAAATCATAACCTTGTGTACCTCGCCTCCTCCCATTTCCGCGACATGGGTCCACACCGCGACCAGGATCGTCGCGTTGTGCACTCATGACTGTACTTTGGGTGGGGCTACAATAAGAATGTGTAATACCTCGCCCACAGCCATGGTGGCTGGGACTACATAGAAAACCAGTGTTACCTCGTCCGCAGCCACTTGCTGGGCCGGAGGATACATCGCGACCGGGGCCGCGGTGTATACTCCCACCCGCACCGTGGCTGGGACTACAATCGTGTGTGTGTGAATTACCTCGACTGCGACTGGGGCTGCGAAGAAGATCTCGGCCGGAGCCTACAATGCGATCGGGATCACAGCCCTGGTCGGGTCTACAACCATTACCGGGGTTACCTTGGGACGACCCTAAAGCTGCCGAAGTAACGGCTGCGATGGGGTCGTCCGGGTTACCCAAAATATGCCTTGGACGGCGACGGGGGGGAAGGAAGTGGGGATCGGTTATGTCAGTGGAGTAGTTCGCCGCTTCGACCACGAGGGGATTCGAGTGGTGGGGAGCTTTGTCGAAGTGGCGGCGGGAGCAGTCTTTCATATACTGCGTAATAGAGGGGAGGGTGAAATCGCAGTGCAGTTCGGCGTTCCGCAAGTACCACGGAGCGCCCACTGCCCTGCGCATAAAGCGATTCTGAATCACTTGAAGTTTGTGGAGGTCGTGTTTCTGAGCATGGGCGAACGCTACAGATGCGTAAGTCATGATTGGGCGGATGCAAAGTTTGTAAAGAGTCGTCTTATTTCTAAGAGACATTTTACTGTTTTTGCCTATGAGGGGATTAAGACGACCCATAATGAAGGCCGCCCTATTGCGAACAATCTGGATGTGTTTCGCGAAAGTGAGTTGGCGATCAAGGGTGACGCCCAGGTATTTGGCAGATTTAGCCCAAGGGATGGGTTCGCCGAATAGGACTATGGGTGACGGCATGAGATTCCGCCGGGTCTCAGTGAAGTACACTGCTGCACTTTTGCTAGGATTTACTGCAATCCGCCATTTACGAAACCATGCACCGATAACGGTGATGGCTCGTTGGATGGCGCATCTCTGCCTGACCTTGAACCAGCCAGTAGAGTAGATTGCAGTATCATCCGCAAACTGAGCGATCTGAACATTAGGTGCAGATCGTGGGATGTCGCTGGTGTACAGCGAGAAGAGAATGGGTGAGAGTACAGAGCCCTGAGGGACACCTGCGTGAATGGGATGCGGGGAGGAGAGCGTTCCCTCGGTGCGATAGCTAAACGTTCGATCCCTGAGAAAGTCTTGTAAGATGAGTACAAGACGGTCTGGCACACCCAGTTGGTACAGCTTGAATATCAAGCCGTTGTGCCAGACTTTGTCGAACGCTGGTGAACGACTAGACCGTCTCGTCACTTTTATAAACACTGAGTCAAAGTCAAAGTCAAAGTCAAAACCATTTTTTTTAATTTAGGCATCAAAGACGCACTTGTGAACGTCAATTATTCATTATACCTAATGTACATTAAAGACTCTACCGCTGCGTTCCAAATTTTATAGAGCCTAACCAGAAGAAGCGGCAAGAAACTCGGCGCCATAATTTTATATAGATTTTTAAAATTTGTCTACTTAGGTACTATTATTACATTTTATGGGTGGCAGAAGACAACTTGCCCGAGGTGGAGTATTCCAAGCATTCTTTGTCTTCTATGTAATATGCTTTTTTTATTTACAGTCAACTTTCCTTATCGTAGTAGTTTGAGTAGTAGAGTACTTTGGTAATATGTTCTTTAGTACAATAAAACTAGCCACTGACATTGAGTATTGACGTAATATCAAAGAATACATAATAGGTTATACTCGTAGCTAAGGTACTTATTGTGTGGTTATAGCTTTATAGTAAAATTACCTATAGTGCTGAATTATTACATCAAATGTTTCTTCTTTCAGATTTCTTGAAAGTCTGCTGATGAGTAGGAAAAAGTTAAGTTGCTTGAAGTGTTGTAAACAGCCACAATTTAGACTTATTACACAGTATAGAGTTAGGCGTATTACTTCTACATGTCAACGATTGAGGGTCTACTAAGACCTTAAAAGCGAACGATGTCACAAAATTAATTCAACTAACGTTGCTCTATTTTACACTGAAATTGGCACAATACGCAAGCCGCGTCATGGCCATTTGAAAAAAAAAAGTTGCTCTGAGGCATGGCATCCCGTAGGCCATGCGACCATAGCCGCGGATGTGTTGTAAATACATAACATAATATAATCTAAATAATATTCATAATATAACCATGTGATATTAAAATTATATAATTATTTATTACGTAAGCACCTATATATGATAAAAAGTTCAGAGTCATCGTGGTTCACATCAAGTTTGCACCTGATTAGAAGATATTATCTCGATCCCTTTTAATCCGAATCGTAAACGTAATTTTCTGAAATGAGTAAGTACTTACTTATCTCTAACGTTAGTAACATTATTAAGATCACTAAAATCGTTTTACTCTTGATGTTTTTATCAAAATGCTAGCGTGTTACCCATGGGTCGTCTTGCAAGACGAAATAAATACGTTGTGCATAGAGCCTTCGTAGGTAGTGTAAATGAATATTAAAATAGTGATGTACAATTATATTTGTATATGTGCATTGCTATAGATTACATATAAAATATATATGACAATTAGTACTCATGAGATGTACACAGGCAGGTTTTGGAGTTCCCGATATTTCGGCGCAGTTATATCCACCATGTACTCGTAATGTATGTAGTTAACAACTGCGAAAGTCTAAAACAGTGTGTTAAAATATATAGTTGTTTTTATTTGTTATATTAATAAATTACAGTATATTCTATAGACATATAAATGAGTACAAATTGAGTAGCTTACGTTCTATATAGATTCTTCTATGTTATTCTATTACGAGTACTAAGTAGTAACGCCCCTTGTCTATTCTAACTACTAGTTTTAACAACATCGTATAATGATTTAATACACCGCTAACAAATATGTAGAGTTTATATTATAGGAATAAAAAGGAACATTTCTTGAACTCAAGTGATAAACAAAATAAACGATTGAGTAGTTTCATAGCAAAATACAATTTAAGAGCATAACTAATTATCTCTAAACAATATTTCATCTTCTGAGATTGCATGACACGCGGCAAAAAAACTAAAGGTCGGAATGACCGCGCCAAAACCAAAATGCTCTTGCCCAAAACAAATAAAACTTAAACAAAAAATGAAGCCAGTTAATAAGCTGGATGACATTTGGGAATTCGAAAAATTCATTCAAAGCATTATTAATAGCGTTCTTGAAGCGGGTCTCTCCTTGATTATTAAAATGAGAAGACAGCACTTATCCTTAGACAAAATCCTCTTCGAATATTAATTCATCCGATGTTTCGGATACATACAGTGAGTTATTGTTTTATTGCAGGACATCTCTCGTAAATGTACATCGACTTGAACTCTTGTTTCGTTTAAAGATTGCTTCTTCGTAGCAACGGCGACGTCTCGGATGGCGTGATAGCAAATAATTTTATAAGGACCCTTAACAATATGTCAAACCGTTTCGTATTCGTTTTTTTCTCATTTTCAATAAATAATACGTTCTCTCATAAGTTTACATTGTTCGATTTTGGTCGAGAGGCAACCTCATGACGATATTTCTTTAAATTATTTTGACAAAAAAGGTTACAAAGCGGATTCTTTATGCATTTTGGGCCTACATTTGTTATTATGGGAGAATGATAATGTGATTATTGTTTTGCGAGCTTTTGGATGATTGATAGTCGATTGTCACGGTTAATGAAGTGCTTTCATGGCGATTAATTTTGAGAACATTCAGTTTCTCACTTTGAGATAAAGTAATACAGAACTTATTGAATTTTATTTAAAATTTACGTTTGTATAGAATTGTACGTAAATGTACAAATTTGTTTTTACAAATATAATTAAGGACATAAAAAGGCCAACTAATAAAAATACCAATAAGTATAAATAGGAGGCAAACAACCACACTGCGAGATTTTAGATCTTCTGCCACGAATCAGTGATGCACAAGCATTACTGTGTTGTTTGAGGGACACTGTCGACAAACGCAGTGCTGAGTTATGCGAATGGATAGCAGTGTAACTGTCATGGGCAGGCATATTGCTTTTATACGATCAGCCATGCGAACATGGATTTCACGATTAACTTGTCGAGTCGATAAACTGACTTTTATCAGCTATCTTACCTTGTCTCTAGTACGGATCTAGCTGCGATGCTATATCGCATGGTGACTTTTACCTATAATTTTTGGTTATTTTATTCTATCGGCAAGCCATGCTCGCACCGCAGGTGTACGAGTCGCATGTCTCGTCATGCTCGTACTAAAACTAATCGTAATTTTGTAGTTAATACGAATTTTATATCCCACTACCGTTCTCACCTTAAGGTTCACTCTTAAGTTCATTCACTGGTTGCTATGATGATGTATACAATACCTACACACGCACACAACAAAAGATCCAGCGAATGGTTAAATTTTATGATCTTCATACAAATATTTTCTCCTGCCAGGATTCGCTTACTCCGTATAGGCAACTCAATAGCAAATTATTACCTGCTATCAAGGATGATTTTATAATCCTTGCTGCTATTGACTTGCTCAACATGCGATGCGATGTCCTATGTAATTATTTTGTATCGTAAAGTTTTTATACATACTTATCTAAGAATTTGCATCAATTTGGAACTGCAATCATTTTAACTCTTAAACGATTTTCTATACTTGCCTAATTACGATACAATCAGCCTTTTATTCAATCACAATCACAATGCATTGCTGATGGCTGAACAATGCCGCACAAATTAATAATTCACGGTTACAATACTTTGTATATAATTTTAATTTCGTCTGATACGCTCTCGTCTATGTTTAAAGCATTTCGTCTATATCCATTCTTGTTAATAGAGATGTGACTGTAAAAATAGTTATTATAAAACATATCGACTTTTTTAAAAACAACACGCTTATATGCTACTTTAATTAATTATAATTCAACTATGAAATACTTGCTGCCCTAAAAGTGTATTTGTGTTAATTTTAAATTAAACTGTCTCCATTCTAATTTAATTTAAATACATCTACCTATTTCAGTTCAGCGTGAAGAAGTATAAACATGTCAAACACACACTCACAATAGTAGATTATGCACCGAGGGAGTAAAGCAGTGTCGTACGTCACGGGCGGCATATTATACACTGAGCGTAACTGGCACTCGAGAGTTAATTCCTGAGCAGCGAGGGGATTTAAATTTAACTTCTGAGCAAAGCGAGAGAGAGTTATGTAGAGTCCTGAGTGGAAGGCTTTATCCTCGAGGTGAACATTCTACTTTTCATACCTACTGCGGGATAATAAAAACTCACGGCTACATAAGAAGCATTTAGGTATTTAGTTAGAAGTAAAATAAAGTAAAAGTTAATACTAATATTAGGCACAATTGTCCAGTTATGCTTAAAGTAATATTTTTGAGTCAACGTGTACATGATAAAATACTAAACAGTGAAGAGAGAAGATCACCATCTTTTGTTTCGCTTTCATTACAATCGCGCCTCTTTTATATTTTTTTTGTGCTCTTTTTACAATGTATCTATGCTAAGAGTTTTGCTATAAATTTTAAAGTTCCAAATCACTTTAATCCCTTGAGAGTTACCCACATTACATCCCTGGGGATGTAATGCGGTGCTTTACGTCGTGATTGGGTGATATGTGGACATTGTCGAGCATGTGGTATGAAAAACACTTTACCGTATCAGCAGCATCAGCATAACAGAAGAACAGTAGCACTCCTTGTTAATGGGTTCGTCCGGGTTACCTAGTACTGCCACCATAACATACCTTTATCTACCGTGAAACAGTAATATTCGCAACACTGCGTTTTGGCTTGAAGGTATGGTTGTCGGCAAAATTACAGGCACATGACGCTAACAACTTCATTTCTCAGGGTTACGAGCGCAGAGCAGTGCAGTTCATCGCTTGGGAGGAAAATCATCTATTCTCTGCAGAGGTAACCACTTAGCATCCGGTGAGCATCATGCTTGTACCGTTTCCTAATAATATAAAAAAAATATATAAATAGATTTCCTACATGCAATAGAAGTATGTAAGTGGTATAGATTTTTCGGTTAATGTCGAATAATATATCTACCATCGATATTTTAATTATGGTTCACAATTTCACATCCCTAGCGTCCGCGCACAATGATCGTTCTATGGATAGTGTTCGCCCGACTGGCGACCGGTGATATTGTACAATCAATTCGACCATCGTTTTTCTGGCGCCGATCTTCTAGTGTATCGGTCGAAGTGATGTGATGACCGATATTATCTATGTGTTTGGAATTTAATAACACTACGGCTTTTGACCTAATCGACTTGGACTTGCGAAACGAGTTAGGTGAATTAGGTACAATATGGGCTGAAGTTACACGCCACTATATTTCAAAGTATGATTCCAAAGTTATATTAGATTAGACTATAACGAAAAGAGTACGTTAAAAGTAGTGAAAGTACCGTTAAAATCGGTCCAGCCGTTTCTGATATAAGCTGGAACAAACAGACAGACAACATTTTTAATAATAGATTTTTGATATACCTAAGCACTGTATACACATTGTGCATTTAGTGAAAAGCTGTTAATTTTGAATTACAAATAGACGCTTCAATTTTACTGTATATTTATATGCCTTGAGATATATTTTTGGAGCATTAAATAGCCATTTTATAGTCTGTGACAACGCGACGCAGAAAAAGTATGCACGATGCGTTTTGTACTTAGCAATGTTGTAGAATTATAGTGTGGGATTTTATGTTTGTATTTAGTAATTTCAGATTATGAATCATGTTGTATTAAAACTTTCTATTCTAAAATTAACACAGAGATTCAAAAATTAAAATTTGTTGTTAAATTTTCTTGCATTTTTGAGAAATGCATTATCCTAGCCTCAGCCAGTAAGAAAGCCATCCCGGCCTGGCCTCGTATATAACCGGCCATACTCAACATAAAACAAAAAAAATACTCAACTTGGCCAGGAACGCTTACTTACTCTGCAGTAATGTACTATTTATTATTATATAGTCACACCCTAGTACCATACGCCATGCCTGAGATTCTATTAAAATAATCATATCTTTATATTACCATATGAATTATGATATGCATTATTAGGTTGTCCCATTTAAGTTTAATGTGTCGCCTAAATTAGAAATGTATGTCTGTACTGGTGTTGTTCATACGGATCACACATTGCATATCATCTTCAGTTTTATTATAGTAGGTACATTGTCTTTCTAGTCCACTTATCGTGGAAACACATTATTTTTCATAATAATTAATTACCTACAGAACAGTTTATTTAGGAAGGCACCCTGGATGAATTGTTATGACGAATCTGTATGTATACTTTTATGATACAAAAACGAATGCTCGTCCGAAGGCGGGGCAGACCCGCCTCGGATTGCCAACCCACTTATTATCCACTTATACACATCACTTCTGTGTAAAATATCTTGTCTCCATAAAGTATACAGACTTGTACAAAGGAATTCTTTTGTTTCTGAGCAGTCTGGCTATTATTATAATCCCACTAATATTATAAATGTGAAAGTTTGGATGGATGGGTGGATGTTCGTTACTCTTTCACGCTCAAACAGCTGGGCCAATTTTAATTGGTATGGAGGTAGATGAGGCGGTGGTGCAACACAGATACTATTCATCATCATCATCATCATATTCAATAAAGATGATAGTTAGTGATGCAATTATTGTTTAACAACAAGGATTTTACTACTTTAAGTAGATATTATTATGGTAATTTTGTAAGAACTTGAAGAAGAGAATAAAAAAAGAGCGTTAAGGAGTTTATAGGTATTAAGAGATTTTTGAAGCGAGAACTTCTTAGGCCGACTTCAACTTAATAGTTTTTGATAGGGGGTAAAAGTTATGTATCGCGTCACCAACACTTGAAATGAAAACTTCTTAGATCGCCTAAGCGATTTGATAGGGGTAAAACTTAGGATTTGGCGTCACTATGTTTGCATGTCACCGAACATGTATATACATGTATACACTCACAGAATTCGCCCTATTTACATAGGTCCAGAAGGATAGTTTTCATACAAATGACATTTAAAAGTGAAGCAATAAATATTTTTTTGAGGTTGGCCATCCTGTCAAATCTGACAATATTACAAAACAATACTTATGGTTGTATCTTGCCGTAGGAAATACTTTACCCGAATCATCGGGTAATTAAAATATGAACGGTATGAGTGGGTTTCTCAACAAAACTATTGAATTTAATGTTAATACATTTGAGTGTTGTGTGGCGTTAGTGAACATTAAAATTGCATAGCTGTAGCTTCTGTATCAGCGCCTTAATGCGAAATCTTGTATATGTGTCGGTATGTCTGTGTATTTGTTATGCCTTCACGCTGGAGGGATTTGTACATTCTTAACATTTTCACATTATTACCGATACTTCAACTTGAAGATATGGGGGTTCGCAGTGGTGAATACAGATACCATAGATAAACACTAATGCTCCTTTTTTCATCATCATTATAATTACCACTCATTACACTATCGCAGGGTATATAATATTCTATTAAAACCACTCTGTTATTTACTAGCTGCGCCCCGCGGTTACACCCGCTTAGTGATGGAAGATGATGATGACGAAAAGCATCCTATGTGCTAATCTAACGCCTCATCTACCTCCATACCAAATTTCATGCCGAGTATCACAAGAATCAATCTTAGTCCTGTTTTGTATTTGACTTGATCTTGTCAACTCATTGAGAAACTGAGTGGATAAACGTTGGTTTTACAACCATCTGTAAACAAACTTTTATCCCAGTATTGGTCTCTTTACCCAGTCAAAAGTCTAGTAAAATCCAATTTTGATTCGATTTTTTTTTTTAAAAGTATCACGGCTGAGTGTTTTAAGGCTGATCAGAAAAGGTCGAAATAGCCTTAATGATACACAACAGACTATACAATATTTAAATCTGAAATTGATATATTTTGTCATTCACGTAGAAAAAATTGCTAGTGGAAACTATACTTTATTAAAACTTGTTTTAGATAATAATCCGAAATAATATCTGTTTATAGTGCCTACGTGAAAATAAAAAACTAGTAGTACCAAATAATAGATAAGCCAAAATTCAAAAATAAAGACGGCCATCTAGGATATTATTAATGTACAATAAATTGTCTCTAAGAGTTACCAATCTAAATTATAACTTGTTTTTTGATCTAAACTAATAGCATAGCAAAAGTATTTAATAAGTTAAAATCAAAATGTTGATATGTACCTAAGTGTATCTATAACCACAGACAATTATACTATAACTGGATCTTTTGGAAACCTAAATAACACCAATCGGGAAATTAAACGAGTAAAGTGGTAACACTGATTGAGTTCTGCTTACTGATAGAAAAATCTCTTGTAAAACACTTAAAAAGAAGTGTTGGAGACTGCTTTTGCGTGAAGGGAGACCGTGGTCTCCTTTATTTTACATATCCAATAATTTTTGCCATCTAATCGCACAAAATGGTATTTTTGATTTTTCGTCATACTCAGTATCCACAGCGAGTGACACTTGTCGACAGATTTTGAATTTGACAAGTGAAAACCAAGTATCCCTGCTAGGGTTACATTTTTTTGCTTCATGAATTTTAACGTATTAGGCATCTGGAGACTATATATATATATATAATATGTATACACTAATACAGAGGTGTTCAACGTAATTCAATGGTGGGCCAGTTTAATAGTTTTGAACATTGCGGCGGGCCAAAGCAAATTACATTAGAGATGACAGGTGTTCTGATGTAGTTAAAACGCTAGTGTTATGTAGGTACTTACTTATAAAGGTTTGCCAATGAATGTTTTTATCCCATTATTGTTTCTTAAGCATAATTAACTTTTTTATGAATATATGTTCATAGAGTTGAGTGCAAAGTCCATGGAATTATTGATTTAAATCGGCGAGATATTTAGTAGTATCAACCAAAAATGCTTGAAACGTGTAATACATAAATTATTCCAAGTACGAAAGAACTGTTTTTGCAAATAAGTACTTATTTTTTTATATTTCTAGTATTGATATAAAATTATAATTGCGTTAAAAAATTTGAGTTAGGTATTTCTTAGAATCTTATTTTAGAGTTATTTATTTTTCTTATTTATTTGATATCAGCAATACATCGTGCAGTGAGTATTTCATAGTATTTCACTCTATAATTAATTTAAAAATTGTTCTAAAAAGAACACTTAATATATAACAAAGTTTTTTGAAGTGAAATCTTTCGGCGGGTTGAGCACTTTTGGGTGAAGAAAACCCGCATAATCGTCACCGAACGTAACGCTTCTTGAGTGAAGAGAAGTCAAGGAAGTCGCGTCATCGTCACCGTCGCCGAGCGCTTTGACATTGATAATGTTGTTTTGAAATGAACAATGGTTGCCATGTCTAGATACCTATTGTTGTTGATTGTGTCTTAAAAATAATTTGAATAGTTCACTTCTATCGGCAGTCCTCAAAGACTGCCCCGCATGTTTATTTTTTGAAGCGAAAACTTCTTTAGGCGCGTTGAGCACTTTTGGGTGAACAAATATCATGGAACTCGCGTCATCGTCATCGGCTTTATGGGTCAAGAAAAATCAAGAAATCCGCGTCATCATCACCGAACGTAACGCTTTTTGGGTGAAGAATAATCAAGGAACTCGCGTCATCGTCATCGGCTTTTTGGGTGAAGAAAAATCAAAGAATCCGCATCATCATCACCGAACGTAACGCTTTTTGGGTGAAGAATAATCAAGGAACTCGCGTCATCGTCATCGGCTTTTTGGGTGAAGAAAAATCAAAGAATCCGCGTCATCATCACCGAACGTAACGCTTTTTGGGTGAAGAATAATCAAGGAACTCGCGTCATCGTCATCGGCTGTTTGGGTGAAGAAAAATCAAAGAATCCGCGTCATCATCACCGAACGTAACGCTTTTTGGGTGAAGAATAATCAAGGAACTCGCGTTATTGTCACCGTCACCGAACGCTTTGACATAGATAATGTTGTTTTGAAGTGAAAAATGGTTGCCATGTCTAGATACCTATTGTTGTTGATTGTGTCTTAAAAATAATTTGAATAGTTCACTTCTATCGGCAGTCCTCAAAGACTGCCCCTCATGTTTATTTTGTGAAGCGAAAACTTCTTTTGGCGCGTTAAGCACTTTTGGGTGAACAAATATCATGGAACTCGCGTCATCATCATCGGTGTTTTGGGTCAAGAAAAATCAAGTAATCCACGTCATCATCACCGAACGTAACGCTTTTTGGGGGAAGAATATTTTTTTTTTTTTAGTTTACCCTCCTTAGAGGGTTATGGTCCCGCACTTCTCGTGCATTTGCCAGTGTCAAGTTATTTGTATTACAAAGTTATAATAGAATATTCTGGTGATATTAGTCGTAGTCAGTCAGAGTCCAAAATGTCAGTCAGTCATGGTCCAGTCAGTCTAAGTCATGCTTTAGTAAAGTGGTGGCAACTTTACCATCAGCTTCTATGGAGTTTTGGAAACAACACGGAACAATACGTTTCACCACATTATATCATTTGCCCACACTCATGCACGTAAAACAGCACTTAATGAGTAAAACGCCACCAATTTTAAACATTAACACTGAAAAAAAGCATAAGTTTTGATAAATAATACAATGCAAAAACTTTGACTTTTCCGCGTTCGCGCCAAAAAAAACGGAAGAATAATTAAGGAACTCGCGTCATCGTCACCGTCACCGAACGCTTTGTCATAGTGTAGTAGTTGAAGTGAATACTTCTTTAGGCGGGATAATGGTTTTCATGACTACCTATTTTCGTTGATTGTGTGTCTTAATAATAATAATTCGAATAGTTTTCACTTCTATCGAGTCCCAAAAGACTGCCGCGCATTATTTTTTTTTATTTTTTACTTCGGTCGGCAACCCCGACGAGACTGCCTTTATTTGAGAGCGATTAAAACTTTTGAACACGTTTTCTTTATATTAGCGTAATATTGTCTTCTACTGCTATATAATTGACATGCACACTAGATGATAGGTCACACGAGACATTTTTATTTTAGATAGAATAACATATTTAAGTAAAGCCGTCTTAAGTGCAAAATGCGACAGTTGTTTACAGAGGGAAGAAATTTTGGTTCGCAGGTCGCCATAGCGAAGTCGGAGATTAGGCAGTATGGTGATACAGCGGTAACCGTGAGTATTCCCTTCTCTATACCTACTCATAAAAAAAATTACAGCTCCGCAATGGCAATATGCCGTAGAACCAGTAGGTATCTGTTGCCGACTGGAGAGAGATTAGCAAACTGACAACTCTACTCAAGAAACGTAACAAATTTTATCTCTCTCTATACCTACCTATTGCGATAAAAAATTGTCACGCAAATCTAAGACCACTACAGAATGTGCACAAAATACCTACTTAAATAAAAAAAATGTCATGAGATCTCTATCTCTAGAGTGAAATGATAAGTTTATTGCCATAACCAATTTAATTATCAAATCAAGTCGCAATACAGGAATGTTGTTCGGTTTATGTTAAAGAAGTTATTTAAAAATGTTAATTAAGGAACTACGGTCATTCAACAAGCTTTCTTCCGCCCTCTCGTTTACACCTTTTTAGACGATTCCGTACTATAATACAATACTGTATTTCGATATATATTACAAGATCATTCTAATCTGCTTCTATTTGTCCGTTTGTCCGGCTGTTATTTGTGGTGTCTGTCTGTCTGTTACATGTAATGTTTCAGACAAAACTTTTTATCAGGTGTCACGTTTACGAGCTATAGACCGCCAAAGTGGCATGCAATGGGGGACACAGATCTTCTGTATCATTTCTAAACTATGTGACGTAGAAATTGAAAATCTTACGTACCTATGGCAAAGTACATAGACCGCGCGGCCCTGAGTAAGTAGAACGTCATCGCGATAAATAGGCGATAAAAGTGTATTTTAGAGGTGGTGGGTGGGGGCGGAGGACGCTTGCCGGCAATGATTACGTCGGTATGCTACTCGTACCAACGAAACGTAGATGCGACGTGTACCTACTTATTATGTGGCGATGTTGACATCCCTACATGCGTCTCGCGCCTAACCTGCGTGAATCAACGCTAGTACGAGTAGAAAAACGTTCTACTTTTAGATATTTTACTCACTTTACTTACGGATTGCCTGTAGTAAAAACTCTCTTAAAACTACGAGTAGTTTGGTAATGTGATCATAAAATTTCTATTGTATATGGTGAAAACCATAGTAATCGTATAGTGCTTTAGTTTAAAATATATAGTAGTTAAGCCTAATCAAGCATGGTCCTACACTATTGGTCAGATATTTAATCCTTTTGCACATGGGCATCACATGGTTGAATACTAACATTTATTATAATTATACAAAACGCCAAAATATATTATGTACCTACAAAGCCAAGTTTAACTAAGAAAATAAAAACAAACTAGCAATAAATCGTCTACTTCTCACCAGTACCAAATCTTCAAACCTAATAAAGTCAGCTTACTATTCACCCTTGCAGTAATCAGTGTCTAATACCATATTCTCAGATCACGATAATGATTAACGACACTGTTTTAATTCGATCTGCAGGATTAGAGCATCCACTGCGGCGAAGGGTGAGAAAAAACAAACGAATTCTGCAAGGGATGCTTTACCCTGTAGGTTGATACTATGTGTAGGGGTGTCAGATCTCAAGGCTGCACCACTAACGCAAATAAATAGATAGATAGAAAACTCTTTATCGCACAAAACTAAAAGTACATACGAACTTAATGCTAATTAGTATTTTCTTCACCTTTGTGTGATATGGAAGTGTGTTTGGTAGTGCTTTATTTAGAACTTGAGATTTTCTATAGAACAGACATTGAAGATAGAATATTATTAAATAATAAGAAGAAAATACAGTTTTTTACTATCGGGTGTATAAATTTTGTACTAAAGTACTCTCTTTTATTGCAGGATCGTCGTGTACCGCCGGGGGTGCAACTAACGACGTAAGTATCAATTGTGAAGCTGAGGGCAGAACTAAGAATGTTATAAGTTTCGAACTAGGTTATACAGTAATTTTACTTATACATATACACATATATAAATTGCATACATATTTATATTTAAACTTAAAAATAGCTCAATTAGTTTTATTATTTTGTAAGGAAAGGTAATGTTGATTAACTTTTGATTTGATTGTTTCCAAGGAAGATACTTGGCGAATTTCCACAGGAAGAGAATTCCACAACGACTTGCAGTAATTGTAAAAGAGTAAGGGTAATAAGTGGAATAATGTTGTGGAAACCCAAGTAGAAGGTGATTGGAAGAGCGCATAGAGCGTCCATGGCAGGAGAACAGAGAGAAACTTCTCTTAGGTAATTTGGGGAAAAGGGATTGTTAAGAATGTTATAGATAAGACAAAGTATGTGTACAAATAACAGAATAAAACATTTTTACAAAAAACCGAGTAAAAATATCATCATCATCATCATCATCATCATCATAATCTCAGCCGTAGGACGTCCACTGCTGAACATATGCCTCCCCCATGATTTTCCAAAAGGACCGGTTGGAAGCGCTGCATCCAACGTAGTCCTGCGACCTTTATCAGGTCGTCTATCCACCATGTCAGTGGACGACCTACGCTGCGCTTGCTGGTCCGTGGTCTCCATTCCAGAACCTTCCGGCCCCATCGGCCATCTGTTCTGCGTGCTATCTGCTCTGCCCATTGACACTTTAACTGGCTAATCTTTTGGGCTATATCGGTGACTTTCGTTCTTCTACGGATCTCCTCATTTCAGTTATGATCACGTAGAGAAACCCCGAGCATAGCCCTCTCCATAGCTCGTTGTGCGACTTTGAGCTTACTTATAAGGCCCATAGTAAGAGACCACGTTTCAGTGCCATTAGTCATCACTGGTAACACACATTGGTCTAACGGCCGGTCCCAATAATCTATCTATCGCCGGTTTACCTTACTAGAGTTAGATATTTGACACTATTTGTATGGAAGTTATGTCAAATTTCTATCGGTAGTAAGGAAAACCGTGGATAGATAGATTAATGGGATCCTCCATAAGACTCTTGTCTTGAGGCACTGTATTTTTAACGAGAAGAGTTCGCGAATTAAAAATATAAAACTGTTTTATTTCTAATGCGTGTCAATTTAAGCGCGATTAATGAACAAGTATATAGTGGAACAGTGATTCTGCAGACAGAATATCTACTCTGTGTACGCTTTGATCACTGATACACTTTAGATTTTTATCTTTTGTTTTATTACGTCTCTAATCACACGTCATATCCTCAATATTAAATAGGCGTAAAAGAAACTGACTGGACGAGTTGGGGTGATGAGCGATAGTGCTGCCGTTTCGAACTTAAAACATTAAAGAACGCACTACAACTGTCTACAAGTTTGTTTCTGGGTTTTTTCTTGCCCATAGACCAAGCGAGCGAAGCCGCTGGCGTGTCAGCTATAGTCTCATTATATTTGTGTGTTACTCGTATCAAAGTGACGTTATCTAGATACGAGTCCACCACACCCACTGCACGCATTAATATAATGGTGTTTTAGAGATCACACGCAGTCGGAATACTGTTGTCACTACCAACTGTGGCTGATAGCATTAGATACTGATCCTATCTTATCACGGTCTTAAACAGGCATTGTTACTAGTAAAGATACCGGTTTCAAAATCTGTTTACGAAAATATATTTATTTGTGTAGTTACTATTGTAATTATCTGTGTTTTCTTAATTATTTGAAAACATTATGTTTGACCTACGAAGAAATAATATCAGGAAGAGTAACTGCCTTAAAAAAATGACCCAATAAAAGTTGTGGTAAATCAATAATATCGTTCACGCCGCTATGACTCAGCTGTCATAGTAGACGTTGCAGCACGCAATTTAATTTAATGAAATTTCAACCAATCACCGAACATGTCAATTTGTAATCTCAGAAGTAATTCGTATTTGGAATTATACGTAGTTTTGGTTTGAAGGACCACTTTTTGTGTGGAATTTGTTCTGAGTTATGCTTCCTGACATTATTTCTTCGTAGTGTTTGACTACTTACTTAAGAGAAGGTCCATTTAGATGTGACTTTGTCCGTTATATTTATTTGCAAACTATCATCGTGCGATCGTTCACGTGGAATAAGGTTATCGCGATCAGTCGCAGAATTATAATAACCATTTATCGGAATTGAAAGTAGCTTTTATGTGTTAAAGCAAGGTATCAGCTATCTTCATTAAAAATTCGTCCGATTGGCTAAAGCAGTTTTTGCATGAAGAACACACAAACACACTCGCATACATCCTCACTCACTTACTCACAAAAATCTCAATAGCGTGTATAAAAGCAATAGTGATATTTAAGCAACACGTTTGAAGAAAATATGATTTCCGCGTACCAATATAAAAAACTAGTAGAGCCGGAAAATACTAGCTTGTATTTGTTAAATAATTTACGACTACATAACGTGTGACAGCCCTAGAGCAAAGTAAACGTTATGTCAACAGGAAGGGGCGCGAAATGCACCAAGGGATCTGTTTTTATTAAATTTCTTTATTCAAATGTAATATACCTAGTTAATTAAATTGTATCAATCGTACTACGAAACGACCTATATAGTTTGTTTCTTTATTCATAATTTTACCAAACCAGTGGTGCGAGCATGGTTTGTCGATAGGATAAAATTACAAGAGAGAACAGGCAAGGTAAGAGAGCTGATAAAAGTTGGCTTATCGACTTGACGAGTTTATCATGAGATCCATAGAAAATGAAATTAATAGACTCAGCTTTTCTGTGATGAGATGCTCGAAAAGCGTAGTAGGTAGTAGGATGTATAGGTTTGTACAGGACAGGGACTTAAAAATACAACTTTCACATTGTCAATTAACTAGAGGAGTAAAATTTGCGCAAGTTATCTTTTAGAGTGTATGATATGCGGATTAGACAGTCTATAATATGAGATATTAGTCGAGAGCACACAAAAGTACTCGTAGTATTCCTGTTATTTCCTGGGTTTTCACTATCTCTTTCCAAATTTCATATATATCAATTGAACCATTCCAGCTTGCAGAAATAACACACACACGCACATACTCACACCCCCACTTGCTTACATCCTTACTCACTCATAAGCTGTCGCATTAATATTAGTGTGACTAACAATGTAGGTACTAGTAATGCAAATAATAAAATCCTCCATCAAAGAAAACGGTAAAGGTAAGCAAAGTCTTCTCGCGGCCAGTACCGTACAGTACCAGTGCGATAAGACCAGTTCTTAAGATGCTGTAATGACGTCACCTGTAATTATACGTAAGGATCGTTGCACCGCCGCTATTAATGATAATGATGGCTAAATTAGAAAAATAATTCAAGAGTGCGGTGAGTTTAGATGCGGTATCAGATCGTGAACTGCTAATAGCTGGCAATGCTAGTTGGCAAAATCATTTTATACAATAACTCGTAGACTCGCCAGTCGCCATATTTGGCCAATAATACAATAGTTTTTTTATTTTTTTATTTATTTATTTACTTGTATTATATACATGCTCTTGGGTATGCATGACATTTACCCAATTCACTTACCCAAGGCTCAAAATAATTACACAAAACTTACTATCTATTCTATAAGTACCCATTTAAATACTAATTAAGAACTTAAAGATAACTAAAAAAAAGATTAAACTAGATAAGTACTTTAGTAAAATATTTATACAGAAAACAATTACTACTATACTACATACATACATTTATATTTCCAATCCATGATAAACAACTAATTTACAAAAACTACATTAAAATAAGGTCCTGTTAATTAATTTCTCGGAAAACATACCACTTTTCTTGGAATTGTGATATGTATGGTTAAGTACTTGTAACCAAGATGGTTGCAGGGCCTTTTGTGTCTCTTTCGTCCCAGCCAGAGTCCCAGCAATTTCTCTTGCTACAGTGCCCTTCATACCCTAACGCAGTAACCAAGATAGCCTCTTGCACAACAGACCTACAACCTGTTAAGTAGCCTCTTGAGATTCACATCCCAAAAGCAGAGGGAATAACCTTGAACTCCGTCCCCGCACAGAGTAGATTCAGTAGTAGATATATGGTATCAATAGAAACCGTTGAAATATCAGGGCAAATCTGGTACCTATAGCGAATGCTGTGGAGTTCATGTTTAAGGTGATGGCAGATTGATAAGCTCTCGTATTTATCCCAAATGTCGACAATGACACTATACGAACGTTGACGATATTGTTAAATACATACAAGTACAATTTGAAATTTTTTATACCGACTTCCATTCTGGAGTTCCATTGGAGTGATACACTCCAATAACTGAATACAAAAACTACTGGAAACAAATTTGATGAAATTTAAATGGGGATGGTTCACCCAGCCGACAGTTATGAGGTAATAAACATTAAAAAAATACAGTCTTATTGAGTACCTTCCTCCTTTTTTTGGAAGTCGGTAGAAAACACATGAGACCGCGTGTTAGACAAAAGATAAATGCTGAAAAGTTTAAATATGCGTATAATACATTCTTCGCATCAGAATCAAAGCTATCGACGGATCTCGACGAGAAACTTCAGCCTGCGGGTGTTTTATACATATTCGCAGTGAATTTGTACAAAACGATACGAAAAGAATACGAGAAAATAAGTATACTAGAAGATAGCTCAAATTTTAAATACGTTAATCGCTCCTGCGAAATGATCACTCTGCAAGAGACATTACTTTTACAGGATGACATCCCATACCTATAAGCACGGTTGATTATGCGAAGAGAACGTACAGGAACATCAGCGGTGTATACTGCGCACCTGCACAGTGGTGGGATTCTCGAATGATTCGTCGTTGCGCTCGTCGACGAGCTCACCGATGTCAAATACTTTATGAGATATCGCCCTTGTACACCAGGTTGTTTTTCCAACGTTTTTGTCATCTCGTCATTTGTTTCACGGATGTTGTCAAAAATGCAACGATGTTTGCTCTTAGAGAATCGCACGGCAGGAGGCCTTATGACGGCGTCGTTCTATAAACGCGAATATAATGGCTATTAAAAAATACCTGGGTTACTGTGTTATAAAGCCCGTATATGTGCAATTGAATATGAGCGAGATGTGATTGTAAATAGTATTGACATGCCTACGAATGCAATAGATAATTTCCCGGAATTTACTAATACTGATGGCCTCGATACGATGAGTCCTGTTATGGAGAAATACCGTGTTGAATCGGTTATTATGTTGGATGATTCTCAGATTTCACTTCATTTTAAAGTTCTTATTAGTTTTATAAAGAATTTATGATCTTTTTTGTGGAAGCCAATACTAAATGTGTATGTACTGATTCTGATATTTAATAACTTCATGATTTTATAAATGAATTGTATGGTTATGCTCGTGTGGTCAGATATCTGTATTGTAAGTAAGCCAGCCGATCATTCTTTTGTTAACGCTTTTGTGAAATATCACCCAATTTAGTTATTGAACGTTCTCTGCATTATTGAATGTAAACTACCTATGAAATCTGTTCATTTAATTTTAAAGTTCTTATAGTTTTATAAAGAACTGATGTTCTTTTTTGTGGAACCCAATACTGAACGTTTATTTACTGATTCTGATATTTAATAACTTCATGATTTTATAAATGAATTGTATAGTTCTGCTCGTGTGGTCAGATATCTGTATTGTAAGTAAGCCAGCTGATCATTCTTTTGTTAACGCTTTTGTGAAATATCACCCAATTTAGTTATTGAACGTTCTCTGCATTATTGAATGTAAACTACCTATGAAATCTGTTCATTTAATTTTAAAGGTCTTATAGTTTTATAAAGAACTGATGTTCTTTTTTGTGGAACCCAATACTGAACGTTTATGTACTGATTCTGATATTTAATAACTTCATGATTTTATAAATGAATTGTATGGTTCTGCTCGTGTGGTCAGATATCTGTATTGTAAGTAAGCCAGCCGATCATTCTTTTGTTAACGCTTTTGTGAAATATCACCCAATTTAGTTATTGAACGTCCTCTGCATTATTGAATGTAAACTACCTATGAAATCTGTTCATTTAATTTTGAAGTTCTTATAGTTTTATAAAGAACTGATGTTCATTTTTGTGGAACCCAATACTGAACGTTTATGTACTGATTCTGATATTTAATAACTTCATGATTTTATAAATGAATTGTATGGTTCTGCTCGTGTGGTCAGATATTTGTATTGTAAGTAAGCCAGCCGATCATTCTTTTGTTAACGCTTTTGTGAAATATCACCCAATTTAGTTATTGAACGTTCTCTGCATTATTGAATGTAAACTACCTATGAAATCTGTTCATTTAATTTTAAAGTTCTTATAGTTTTATAAAGAACTGATGTTCATTTTTGTGGAACCCAATACTGAACGTTTATGTACTGATTCTGATATTTAATAACTTCATGATTTTATAAATGAATTGTATGGTTCTGCTCGTGTGGTCAGATATCTGTATTGTAAGTAAGCCAGCCGATCATTCTTTTGTTAACGCTTTTGTGAAATATCACCCAATTTAGTTATTGAACGTTCTCTGCATTTGTCAGCGACGCATCTACTGAAATAAACACTTAAAACTTGTAAGCAAGGCGCGAGCGAGACAAAGCATTACGAGTGAGTGAAATAGCGATATGGCCCTCGCTCGCCCCTTGAAAATGTTAACTTGAAATTTAATTGTTATATCTTGAAATATCTTAAGTGCAATTCGATAGTATAGGTTACGAGGAGTTTAGAACTCCAAACTATGTTAATCTAGGTCTCTTAGTAACGATAGTATGACGTTTTTAAGATTGTTAAGAATTTTTATGAATATTGGTTTTTTACGGGAAATATATGAGACCTAGATATAGGGAAAAATAGCCAAAAGATAGGTAATTAGGTAGGGAATAATATAAAATAAAAACATTTTGCATAGACTCGAAAACATAGGCAGGGGAAAATGTTTTCCATTGTTTTATTACCCGAAAAATAGGTTTTTAAAGAGATAATGGCTTGTATCTCTACGGTTTAGGCAGGATATAGCTTAAGTTATATGTTGTAAGATAGGGCGCATCACGCCGAATCTAACTATATAAGACACTTTGTGATCTAAGAAGGAATAATAAAGTTATGGGGTAAAAACCAGACAATCCAAAGTAAACGTTAGGCGAAAAACGATCAAGTTTCACGGCGCGCTTAGGGGCTCTCTGTAAGGTAATTCACCGAGGTAGCTAAGCGATTAAGAAATTAAGCGATTTATGCAGTGAAAATCGGATACCTACTCGCAAATAGGAAGCTCTCTCTCAACTCATGACTCGAGGAATACTAGGAAGCTAAGAAGCCAGGAATACTTGGAAGCTAGGAAGCTAGGAATACTAGGAAGCATTATAGGAAGAGCCGGGGAAATTTCGTTGTTTCTTTGGACGGTCTGGGCCCCTTCAATTCGAAGAGAAGGCAGCCGTATTATTTAACCCCCCCGGCATCCTCGGACCCCGCAGGTCCAGGCATCACTCTTCGACACTACAACACGCACACCACGAGACGGGTGCACCAGCGCGCGCATAGGGCGAGACAGAGACGGAGCAATCACCTCTCTCCCTCGCACTCTTGATCTCGCTCAGCGCAACTACCGCCCGTCAAACAGCGGTTAGCACACGGCTACGCCGGGAGCGCGGAGGCGTGGGGCGCCGCAACAGCTGGTCCTTCGAGCCGGATATACCAGTGCGTGAACTACGCGGCGTTTCGAAGAGTGAAAAGGACGCATACACATCGGAAGTATGCCGGTTACAAGGAGTAACAAAGGAAGCGGTCGGCGGGAACCAACGCCGACAACAGAAGAGTCGAGTGGTGCTACGGGTGAATCGGGAGGAACGTCGGGTACCACAACGGAGGGAACATATCCGTCGGGGACGTCGTACGAGACCACGACGACCGGTACTGTCATCAAGGAAGGCGCTCCTGCTGAGTACAAGGAAGACCCGAAGCACAAGAGCGTTGAGAGGAGGTCAAAGGATCCGCATAGGCCTGCATCGATAGTTTCTGAAAGCAGAAACAGGAAGAAGGAATTGGAAGCTCGTGCCGAGTTGGCTGAACTGGAACTAAAGGAGGCACGAGCAGCAGCTGCATTGGCGAGGACCCGCCTGGAATTACTGCAGCTGGAAGACAATGATTCCGTAATACAGGAACCAGTGGATCGGGAAGTGAACGTCCAGAAGTGGGTGGCTGACACCGTGGAAAGGATGTCCGGGGAGGGGCGTCCAACGGAAGGCAAGTCCGGGGAGGGGCTTACCAAGGGTGAAACAGTCAAGCACGAAGATCGTTCGAATACGACCACTGGAGAGACGAGAGAACTGGCCGAAGCTATCATGAAGGCAATAAGTGCGTCATCGAGAAGCGCAACAGTTCCGGGATACATGAGTGAACTACCCTTCTACGATGGAAGCAACGGTGAATGGCTCGCCTTCAAAACGGTGTACGAGGATAGTGCAGCCAGTTTCTCTTCAGTGCAAAATATGGCGAGGCTGAGAAAATCCATTAAGGGAACAGCACGGGAGGCGGTGAAGAGCCTCTTGTATTCGGAGTGTGCGCCGGAGGAAGTGATGGAAGCACTTCGACGACGCTTTGGAAGACCGGATGCATTGGTGTTGGCCGAAATGGAGAAGCTCAGGGGCCTGCCGAAAATGAGCGAAAGTGCGCGGGACGTGTGCGTGTTTGCTAGCCAAGTAAACAATGTGGTGGCAACCGTGAAGGGTTTGAAGAAACCGCAATATCTTCAGTCGCCCGAAATGTTGAAGATCATTGTGGATAAAATGCCAGCAGTACTTCGATACAGGTGGTTCGACTACACTGCTGCGGTGGAAGACGTGGATCTGATACATCTGGGAAAATTTCTGAATCGTGAAGCGGACCGATGCGGACCATACGCAATGCAAGAAAGTGCAACTAAGAAACAATACACGAGGAGGGAAACCGCACACGCCGCGAGTGAGCAGGAAAGAGGATCCTGCCCACACTGTCAAGGGAGTCACAGACTCATTGAATGTAAGAAGTTCCTGGACGCATCGACGAAGCAGCGGTGGGATATCGCATTGAAAACAAAAGTGTGTTTCAAGTTCTCACTTCAAGGTCGTCACAGGAAAGAAGAGTGCAAGAAACCAGCTTGCAAGGAATGTAAGAGGTGGCATCATCACCTGTTACACGAAACGAAGCACGTAGAACAGTCATCTAAAATGGAAAGTGAAGTGACAAATAACGTTCTTCAAGTGAACACTACGAGAGCCAAGAAGGCGTATTTGAAGATGGTACCCGTGGAATTATACGGGCCGAAAGGAAGTGCCAGGGTCTTGGCGCTATTGGATGAAGGGTCAACGGTCACCATGCTGAACTCGTCAGTGGCTGACCAAATTGGATTAAAAGGACCCAAGGAAGCCCTCACTCTGGAAACGGTGGGAGGAAAAACCATCACAACGAGGGATTCAATGAAAGTGGATTTGAGGATTAAAGGGATCCATCAAGACAGGAAGAGGCTCATCACTGGGGCACGCACAATCGACAATCTACACCTTACGCCTCAGATGGTGGACAAAAGGAAGATCGAGGAGCTACCACATCTCAGTAAAATGGCCGACCAGTTGTATTACGAAGAAGAATCGCCGGAGCTTTTGATTGGCCAAGACAATTGAGAGTTGATCGTATCACGAGGAACACGCAAAGGGAGGAAGAATCAGCCCGTCGCATCACTCACGTACCTAGGGTGGGTACTCCATGGATCCGACTCGGGGGCAAACAAACCGGTCAACTTCCTCACCTGCGCGCACATCTCCACTCGAGAAGACGACTTGGACAAGCTCATCAGGGAACACTTTTCCGTAGAATCATTGGGAGTGCAACCACGCCGGCCAAGCACGGATGCTGAGGGGAAAGCAATCGAAATACTGAAGAAAACCACTCGAAGGCTGGATAACGGGCGCTTCGAGGTTGGACTACTTTGGAAGAATGAAAAGGAAACGATGCCAGAGAATTACAAGTCTGCAGAGTGCCGACTGAGGGGCATCGAAAAGAAGCTGGATAAAGACGTGGGCTTCAAAGAAGAATATAAGAAACAAGTCGAAAATTTGTTGGAAAATGGTTACGCAGAGGAAGCGCCACAAGAATCACTGTCGTCGAGGAAATGGTATCTGCCTCACTTTGCCGTCACGCATCCTACGAAGAAGAAGAGGAGATTGGTGTTCGACGCAGCCGCAAAGTTCGCGGGGAAGAGCTTGAACGACGCACTCCTATCAGGGCCAGACCTACTTCAGTCCCTGTTTGGAGTATTACTACGGTTCCGGCAACATCCCGTGGCATTGGTGGCGGACATCAAAGAAATGTTTCTCCAAGTTAAAATAAAAGAAGAGGATCGTGACAGCCTAAGGTTCCTATGGAGAGGAGATCGACGTACAGGAAAACCGAAAGAGTATCGAATGACGTCAGTGATATTCGGTGCAGCTTGTTCTCCAAGCGCTGCGATCTACGTGAAGAACCGAAACGCGGAAGACTTCAGAGAGCAACACCCTGAAGCGGTTCAAGCCATAGAAAGGAACCATTATATGGACGACTACTTACACAGTTTCCAAACGGAGAAAGAAGCCACGAAAATCGCCAGCGAAGTGGATACCATCCATAGAAAAGCAGGCTTCGAGCTCAGAGGATGGGCATCCAACCGATCGACGGTATTGAAGAAAATAGCTCATGAAAATGAAATGAACAAGGAAGTTGAGCTAGGATCGAAAGAAGAAAAGACATTGGGCCTAAGGTGGTTCACTCAAGAGGACGAAATGGGATTTCGCACCACTCTGAGAAATGTTCAAGAAGTAGTTGAGCAAGGCAAGACGCCAACGAAGAGGGAAGTCACGAGTGCCGTGATGTCAACCTTTGACCCTATGGGGCTGGCATCACCCGTGCTCATACAGGGAAAAAGACTTCTGCAAAATATATGGAGGAGCGGGGTCGGATGGGACGATGAAGTTACGCCAGAAAATGAAGAACAATGGAGAAGATACCTGACGAACCTGCAATTGTTGAAGGACCTTCGAATTCCAAGGTGCATCGGACACTCCAGGCACGAGGGGGAGATACACGTCTTCACGGATTCGAGCGAGACGGCTTATTCCTGTGCCGTGTACTGGAGACAAAGGAACGACGAAGGCCCCTACGACGTCACGTTACTAGCAGGAAAGGCGAGGGTCACTCCATTGAAGCCGGTGTCCATGCCGCGGCTAGAACTCCAAGCCGCGCTACTGGGGACTCGGATGGCGCACTCTATCAAGGAAGAATTGGATGTCAAAGTGACTAAGAAGACATACTGGACGGATTCGAGCACAGTATTGTCATGGATCAAGTCGGATCCAAGGACATTCAAGCCTTTCGTAGCCCACCGACTTGCCGAGATTGAAGATACCTCCAAACCACACGAATGGAGATGGATATCGACGAAGGACAACCCTGCTGACGACGCGACGAGAGACGTCCCTAACGAGTTCAATGGAAAACATAGATGGTTCACTGGTCCAACGTTCCTGAAGGAAGATGAAGGATGCTGGCCCAAACCTCGCAATTTCAAGGCGGAACCAACAGGGGAAGAGAAAGAAACGTCAATCGTCACAGTAACGAAGGTCGTCAACCGGTTCAGCACTCCAGATCCAACGAGGTATTCTAGTTGGAATCGTTTGCTGCGGGCCACGGCGAGGGTACTTCAATTCATCGACATGTGTAAACGGAAAACTCAACGAGTGAACATTTCAAGACGACACGAGAGGGCGGATCCGACGTGGGGAAAATATAAGAAAAAGGAAAAGGAGAAGTCAATACGATACGAAGTGAAAGAGACAAGAAGACTTCTACCTATCGAAGACAGCCACATGAAGATGGCAGAGAAAATTCTGCTCAGAAGGAGCCAAGAGGAGAGCTTCAAGGAGGAAATTTCATCATTAGAGAAGATGAAACCGATGAACAGATCCAGCAAATTAAGTAAAATCGACGTAACCATGGAAGACGGTTTAATACGCGTCAGGGGAAGAATCGACGCTGTGAAAGGACTGGTCTCGACTTTCAAACGTCCAGTCGTGCTAGACAGCAAACATCAGGTTACGAGACTTCTCATCGCGCACTACCACACTGTCTTCAACCACGGAAATCACGCGACGGTCATGAACGAAGTGAGGCAGCGGTACTGGGTCCTGGGGCTTCGATCTGCAGTACGAGCGACAGCACATCAATGCCAGTGGTGCAAGTTACACAGGAGTGCACCACAACGACCACCAGTGGGAGACCTGCCGGAAGAAAGACTACGCTACGGGGAGCCAGCCTTTACAAGCTCCGCCGTAGACTACTTCGGTCCCATGATCGTCACGGTAGGACGACGTCACGAGAAGAGGTGGGGAGCCTTATTCACGTGTCTAACGACCAGGGCTGTCCACATAGAACTTGCTGCATCTCTTTCCTCGAGCTCGATGATCCTGGCGTTGAGAAGAATGGCTGCAAGAAGAGGAATGCCGAAATCAATGTTTAGCGACAACGGCACAAACTTCGTGGGGGCCAACAAAGAGTTGAAAGAAGCCCTAGAAGAATTGAAGAAAGAAGAGGTCGTTACGGAAGCGGAGAAGATGGGGGTGCGTTGGAAATTCACGGCACCGGGCGGACCTAACATGGGCGGGGCCTGGGAACGCTTGGTGAGGTCGATCAAGACGGCGCTTGGGGTGACGCTCAAGGAGAAGTTCCCGAAGGAAGAGGTTCTACACACCTTACTGCTGGAGGCCGAACACATCGTCAACTCCAGGCCTTTAGTCGACGTGGCGGAAGACCAAGATGAAGAAGCCATTACGCCCAACCATTTTCTCATTGGAAGATCAAGTGGCATGCCAAGACTGGGGGCATTCACTAACGAAGACTTCGGTGAACGACGAGACTGGAAGGTGGCTCAAAGGCTCATCGACCACTTCTGGGCAAGATGGGTGAAAGAGTACCTACCAACTCTGATCCCGAGAAAAGTCGACGGAAAGATCACCACCCGTGATCTGCAGTGTGGAGACACAGTCCTCATAGTGGACTCCACACTACCACGAGGAACATGGCCACGAGGAGAAGTCGTCCGTGTCTACCCTGGACCGGACGGCCACACGAGAGTCATAGACGTTCGCACTACCGGAGGAGTCCTGAGGCGCCCAAGCACCAAGGTGGTGCTACTGGTTCCAGCTCGAGACGATGGAGGACGAGACAACGAGTCACCCGCCAACGGAGCGTCGAGCAACGGCGTCGCCAAGCCAGGAGTCGGTGCTGCGCACGAGGGGGAGGATGTCAGCGACGCATCTACTGAAATAAACACTTAAAACTTGTAAGCAAGGCGCGAGCGAGACAAAGCATTACGAGTGAGTGAAATAGCGATATGGCCCTCGCTCGCCCCTTGAAAATGTTAACTTGAAATTTAATTGTTATATCTTGAAATATCTTAAGTGCAATTCGATAGTATAGGTTACGAGGAGTTTAGAACTCCAAACTATGTTAATCTAGGTCTCTTAGTAACGATAGTATGACGTTTTTAAGATTGTTAAGAATTTTTATGAATATTGGTTTTTTACGGGAAATATATGAGACCTAGATATAGGGAAAAATAGCCAAAAGATAGGTAATTAGGTAGGGAATAATATAAAATAAAAACATTTTGCATAGACTCGAAAACATAGGCAGGGGAAAATGTTTTCCATTGTTTTATTACCCGAAAAATAGGTTTTTAAAGAGATAATGGCTTGTATCTCTACGGTTTAGGCAGGATATAGCTTAAGTTATATGTTGTAAGATAGGGCGCATCACGCCGAATCTAACTATATAAGACACTTTGTGATCTAAGAAGGAATAATAAAGTTATGGGGTAAAAACCTGACAATCCAAAGTAAACGTTAGGCGAAAAACGATCAAGTTTCACGGCGCGCTTAGGGGCTCTCTGTAAGGTAATTCACCGAGGTAGCTAAGCGATTAAGAAATTAGGCGATTTATGCAGTGAAAATCGGATACCTACTCGCAAATAGGAAGCTCTCTCTCAACTCAAGACTCAAAGAATACTAGGAAGCTAAGAAGCCAGGAATACTTGGAAGCTAGGAAGCTAGGAATACTAGGAAGCATTATAGGAAGAGCCGGGGAAATTTCGTTGTTTCTTTGGACGGTCTGGGCCCCTTCAATTCGAAGAGAAGGCAGCCGTATTATTTAACCCCCCCGGCATCCTCGGACCCCGCAGGTCCAGGCATCACTCTTCGACACTACAACACGCACACCACGAGACGGGTGCACCAGCGCGCGCATAGGGCGAGACAGAGACGGAGCAATCACCTCTCTCCCTCGCACTCTTGATCTCGCTCAGCGCAACTACCGCCCGTCAAACAGCGGTTAGCACACGGCTTCGCCGGGAGCGCGGAGGCGTGGGGCGCCGCAACAGCATTATTGAATGTAAACTACCTATGAAATCTGTTCATTTAATTTTAAAGTTCTTATAGTTTTATAAAGAACTGATGTTCTTTTTTGTGGAACCCAATACTGAAAGTTTATGTACTGATTCAGATATTTAATAACTTCATGATTTTATAAATGAATTGTATGGTTCTGCTCGTGTGGTCAGATATCTGTATTGTAAGTAAGCCAGCCGATCATTCTTTTGTTAACGCTTTTGTGAAATATCACCCAATTTAGTTATTGAACGTTCTCTGCATTATTGAATGTAAACTACCTATGAAATCTGTTCATTTAATTTTAAAGTTCTTATAGTTTTATAAAGAACTGATGTTCCTTTTTTGTGGAACCCAATACTGAAAGTTTATGTACTGATTCAGATATTTAATAACTTCATGATTTTATAAATGAATTGTATGGTTCCGCTCGTGTGGACAGATATCTGTATTTCTAAGTCAGCCAGCCGATCATTATTTTGTTAACGCTATTGTGAAGTATCACTCAAGTTAGTTATTGAATGTTCACTGCATTAGTAAACCGTACCTTATATCAGTTTTAATTGATTGAATTGACTAAAAAAAATTCCCGAATGATTTCTTAATGAAACAGTGGAGTATAATGGGGGAAAGTGCTTAACGGCTTGCTTAAATACACAGATGAAAAAGTACCTAAATTTAAACGATTACTACTAACCCAAATGGTTTCGTCTTTAACTATCCACTGCATATTGTCAGATACTACGGGAGTCGTAAGACTAGTAATCGCACGATTTTATGACCTTACCAAAGATTTCGACCTAGTCTCTTACAACATCAAAACAATTCCAATTTGCATATTTTCAAGAGTGATGTTTAGTTTAGTAGTTAATATTAAACGATTCTTTGAGCGCACTGCGACATGATACTCTGAAATGCAACAATTTTAGTTTGCCTTTAGATGATTCAGTTTTTCCATTGTAGTACTTGACGCAGAACTTTGCTTGAATTAAAGTCGTGACGTCGTGGCGTCATCGGAGTTATGAACATAAAAGGTATGCAGTATCGTTCGCAAATGCAACCAATCAAATTTGATTCAGTGCAATGTTGCATAAGTCATTTAAATAAGCTAAAAACAATGAAAGGCCGAGCACACTACCTTGTGGAATACCAAAAATTACTATTGTAATTTTTGGTATTACAAATTAACATATTTGTTAATTTGTTTATTTCATGCAATATGGTGGACTCATAGCTCAAAACAATAACAAAACTTACAATAGAATAATAGATCGCTAGGTAATACAGTTACAGTACATTTGCATGTCTGTATAAGTTTCGTGGACACTGACGGCTCGAATGGTCCACAAGCTCAAAGTCGCTCAGCGGGCTATGGAAAGGGCTATGCTCGGTGTTTCTCTGAGGGATCGCATCAGAAATGAAGTGATCCGTCAGAGAACCAAGGTCATCGACATAACCCACCGGATCAGCAAGCTGAAGTGGCAGTGGGCTGGCCATATTAGCCGTAGAACCGACAACCGTTGGGGTAAACGAGTTCTAGAGTGGAGACCGCGTCTCGGCAAACGTAGTGTAGGACGTCCTGAGGCACGGTGGAGTGACGATCTGCGCATGACGGCTGGCAAAAACTGGATGCGAGAAGCCCAAGATAGACCTAAGTGGCGTGCAATTGGAGAGGCCTATGTCCAGCAGTGGACTGCTACAGGCTGATGATGATGATGATAAGTTTCATGTGCCCATATACCGCGGCGCTCAGCAGCACTATATCATCTGCATAGGTCAGATTATTGACGCACTCTATCTCCATCCATTCATTCTAACTCCATCATATAGCTGGTATGCTGGCTAATGAGCGCGAAGATCGGAGCATTTATACCGAAATATAACTGATAAGTGTAGGACATTCACAGACCAATATATGGTCTGTGCTGTGAGGACATTGCCCGTGGGCATCTGACGCTGTTAAGATCAAGATGTTGTGTGTATCAATAGCACACAAAGGTAAACTCGAAATGAGTGTCTTGTTTCATCAAGATAACGCCCGAGGTGTTATCGCTTAAGTATGTGGTTGCGATGGCTGCATTCAGACACGCTGGCTTTGACCTAGCCCTAGCCTCGATCTAATTTAGAGGTTGAAACTGTATATGATGAGATAGCGATTTGAAGGTGAAGTGGTCGCTGCAGCAGGGCCGGAAGATCGTTAGGCACTCTGAAAGAATTAGTTTTAGAAGTTAATTTGAAGCTAAGAGAATGTTTTCATTGCACTAAAAGCTAGAAAGCTAAAAACTAAAAGCTATCTAAAAATAAAATAATATAGGTAAATATTAAAAATTGCCTGTAATATTATTTTTCACATTTTGTTTAATGCTTCTGATGGCATGTGTGTGTGTATTAATTGTTTTGAAGAACACTGATGGAACGAAATGGAACTACTTTGATGCATTTGGAGGATTGTGAATATTCTGTACAAATGTTATACTTCATGGAGTTATACTTGAAATTGACAAGGCATACATTTTGTGGGCTCTAAAATCGACTCCATTACAATGAGTCTTTATCTACACTACCTACTACTACAATTTACCTACTATAGACTATATATCTCCTAAATATACCATACGTATTTAATATTATAAACGCGAAAGTTTGTATGGATGTTTGTTACTATTTGGCGCAAAAACGAATACTGAATGGTATCTAATAATATTAGGTATGTAGAGTAGATAGATAAGGCACTGGAATAACATATAGGATACATTTTCATCATCATTATTCATCACCCCCGGGTGTAATCGCGTGGCGCACCTAGTTACTAATTAGAAATGCGAATGTTGAGATGGATAGATGTGTGGCGTGTGTTACCCGGCGTGAAGAAACAGGGTAACACACGTCTACGTTTGGATCTATTATTTCTATATATATTTATTATAACTATTTAGTATCTAGGATATATAGGGCGCTGGAATAACACATAGGATACTTTTATTTTATTTTATTTATTTATTTGAGGAACACCAACAGCTTACATTGAACATTATAACTACTTTGTATAGCACCTGTAAGCCAATTAAAGGTCCTCGCGATTATATAATAGTTTATACAACATAACATAAACATTCATACATATATAAGATTATTGGAATATAATATACCAAATAAAAGTACTCCGTAACACTTTATCACCTATTCTAATAAATGGTCAAAAAAAAATTTTTACATCTTAAATGGCAACTTATTCCTAAATAATTTCTACATTTTTCATAATCATCCATCATCACGTGGGTAAAACCGCGGGGCGCAGCTCAGCTGGTATAGTATAAAATCGTTATCTGGAAGACTTGGTTCTGCTGCATATGTTCGTAACATGTTCAACGACTTGGCTTCATATACTTTCACCTCGATCACCTGACCTTAACCCTCTCGACTTTTTTACTGGGGATAATTGAAAAGGCGTTCAAGGATCCCATCACCTCAATTAACCAACTACAGGAGCGTGTGCAAATGGCTGAACTGATCACTAAATTGAGAATAAAGCGATAATTTATAAGAAGGTGCACATGTGCACAGCATGTCTGCTGCCTGCCTGCTCGAGGTCGCTACTTTGAACACCTTTTATAAAATGTAATTTCATCATCATCATGTCAGCCATAAGACGTCTACTGCTGAACGTAAGCCTCCCTATAATTTTCCAAAAGGACCGGATTGGGAACGACTTGCATCCGACGTCCTTTGTTTTAACTTTAATTTTATGATTTAATTAAACATAATTAATTTAACATAAATATATTTTAAAATTGACATTTTCACTCGTTTTCTTTAATTATTGAATCCCACAGTTATTACATCATATTTTTAAGAGAATTTCATGGATTTTAGGAAATTATAGCGTTTTCGTAAATTAAAAGCAATTATGTATACTATTTCAGAACCTCAATTAATGAACTAAAATGAATTTTTTGAAGGCAAGAATGAAAGGATTTTTTGAATGAAAGGCATTTTTTTCTTACTTTGGTATTCAGGTGACCATTTTTTACACCAGATAAGATTAAACTTACGAAAAACCAAAACATGAAATTAGAAAAACATGAGATAAACCTTTGTTTTAAAGAACTGTTTATGCGCTGAACTCCGTTTCGCCTTAAAAATATTTTTGTCTCTGTCCGTCTATCTTCAGGGATAATACTATCAATAATAAATGAACAGTAAAAAAAAAAAATTAAAAAATATAGCTATACTCCGGAATAATGTAGCTTTCGATTGGTGAAAGAATTAATAACCAATCAAATATTTCCTCGTTATAGACCGAGCGGACACAATGGACAAAACTTGGATAAAATGCATTCGTATGTCTGTCTGTCCCGATGTTCTCATGCACAGGTCGCATTTCTTAACCGATAATCCGTGTAATTTTGTGAGCAGTAATTATATTGATTTTTTGTCGATGCAGCGATGAGTTTCGATAGGATACAAGTACAATTTGAAAAATTTGAAACCGACTTCTAGGCTTTTTAGTTATTGGAGTGTAACTCAAACACAACTTGACCGAATTGATGAAATTTAGATGGGACCTCACGGGAAGCACCAGTTTTCAAACAAAAAAAATATTTTGAGAATCGGTTCACCCAGTCGAAAGTTATGAGGAAACAAACACAAAAAACAGTCGAATTGAGTACCTCCTCTTTTTTGGAAGTCAATCGCAGCTAGATCCATACTAGAGACGGTAAGATTTAACAAGATTATCGTGAGATCCATGCTCGCACGGCAGTTTTTGGAAACTTGATAAAAAAATCATAACTTTTTAGTATCATAAAATGAAATTTTAAGGCTTTGGCAATCCATAAAACACGCAGGTGTTTGTCGCACGAGTTTTACTATCCTAAAATAGAACTAGTAAACAAGTCGAGATTCTTTTATGAACCTTAAACTTATAGTTTATTATTTAGTAGATATAATGTAATGAAAATAATACATTAAAACTAAGTTATTAAACTGACATGATCACTAATGCAAGAATTAACTTTAGAAACTAGATATTTACCATGTATCATTCACGAGTAAACATTGCGCATGCAGCTGTGCCGAAATATTGAGTGCTCAAATTAAATACAATACATGGTATATATCCCGTTTCTAAAGTTTATTCTTGCATTAAAATCTAATTGAAAAGCATGGTTTTGAGTTTCTAAAATCGTTGTTCTTGGTTGGCTCTATTTATTTTCTAACGTGGCGGATGGAAGAGTCCTACATTTATAAGTGCGTCTTTGATTATTTATTTATTTTGATTATATAATAAGCCTTAATTGAATAAATGATTTTCATTTTAGTTGTGATTTCATCAGGATATTGGCAAATTTAACCCGTAAGTGGGCACGGGCACGGGTCCAAGTGAGTGAAGCCGCTGGCGAGTTTTTCACGGGTTGGGCGACAAGTTGCCCCACTTTCAACTATTTATCATTTCTCTTACCCAAATTCGCGTTGAAGTCCCCCATAACGAGGAAGTGCGTCTTAGGTAGTATGGCCTGACTAATGTCCTTATCCTCTACCTCATCATCTGGGTGCCAGTTTGTTGGTGCGTATACTTAGACCTTCAGCGAATATCGTTTGCATACTCTGAGTATTAGGTATACGACCCTGTTGGAAACGCTATTGATTGTAACAATGTTTTAGTAAGGGATTTATGGGCAAGTAATCCGACACCATCTTTGGAATGTTGGTTGCCCTCCCGGTAGTAGAGTAGGTTACCTTATTTCAGGGTTATCGTGTCCTCACCCGCTCTACGAACTTCAGATAACTCCACGATGTCCAAGCGTAACCTACTCATTTCTTCTTCCAGAGCCAATCTTCTCTTCTGTCCTCATAGTGCCTACATTATGTGTACCAGGCCAGCCGTCGTCGTTGGGCCGTGGTCCCTTACTATGGGCCACATATAAGCAAGCTCAAAGTCGCACAACGATTTATGGACAGGGATATGCTCGGGTTTCTCTACGTGATCGAATCAGAAATGAGGAGATCCGTAGACGAACTAAAGTCACCGACATAGCCCGGAAGATTAGCCATTTACAGTGGTAGTGGGCAGGCCAGATAACACGCAGAGCTGATGGCCGAGGTACGTACAGTCCCTTCAACTTGATAATGCTATACATACATACTTATTAGCATTTATTGCATTCAATAAGCGGGTGATGATATCGATGATTTCTACTTCTACTTTTTCTTTCTATATATAAACTACAGAAGTCTTTGATGATAATAATGTGTTATGTTAATGTAATGATAATGACTTAGACGTTTTACATATACATATACTAAGTATAATAGACCCGTAAATAAATAAATTGTTATCGTAGATAGTTAATCCCGGGTATTATTTTATTAACTTTTGCGATTGGAATTCGTATTCAAATTATGTTTTTATTCAGTGTTGTTCGTTACCTTTAAGAGACAAGAGCAAATAGTTAAAAACACTTGTAAGTACAGTCAGAACTGTTTCTATAAGTACTTAAAATGTTATCCTTTGTTCTGTTTCAACTTCAATTTCTAGATTATCTGCGTATTGTCGCAATTCCGTCAGTGTCGCGTGGAAAAGAGGTTTCTGCGACTCAATAGAGTAACGTGGGTATTCTATTTGAGTTGGCAAAAGTGATAATGCATTCAAGTAACGAAACGAGCAAATGTATGGTGGTAAATTTTGCGGCTGTGTATAGCCTTAACAGTGCCACGTGCCACCCACTGGGCACCACAGTTTAACTAATCATGTCGTTTACGTAAAACAATATAATTCAATTTAAACTATTATTTAACTAGTACATTTTTAGTCAAAGTTTGTACGACAATTGCGTTTTTAAATTGTTTACGTTGGCGATATGAATGTTTTAAAGCAATCACACGTTGTGGTACGACCCCTGAGCTTTGTAATATAATTTTACTATGTAAATTGAAGTAAGCAGCCAAATCTGTTGTGTCTAAAAATATGTGTTGTTTTTGTATAGTGACCTATTTGGGATCATACT
Source organism: Selenia dentaria (assembly GCA_917880725.1). Taxonomy (NCBI): domain Eukaryota; kingdom Metazoa; phylum Arthropoda; class Insecta; order Lepidoptera; family Geometridae; genus Selenia; species Selenia dentaria. Next base: position 21,304,821 of record OU862879.1, read on the forward strand.
GATTAACTTAGTATTGTGCTATAACATCTTAGTATTAGATATAATATGTACTAGCTGCTCTCCGCGGTTTCACCCGCGCAGTGATGGATAATGATGATGATGAATCTTATATAGCTTATGTTACTCAAGGTGAATGTAACTTTCCAATGGTGAAAGATGTTTTGAAATCGGTCTAGTACTTTTCGGACGAGCCAATTCGTTACAAACATACCTACATACAAATCTTTCCTATTTATAATATTATTATATTATATATAGTATAGACTAAATCAGTAAATGATATTGTAATAGGTATATCAAAATCCGCCATGGTGAAAAGTACTCTATATGTATATCGGGTGTCCCGAAACTCAACGATAACCTGGTACCGGGCGAGAGGCCAAGGTATACCAGTTATGAAGCGTAGTAAACAATAAAAATATTCGTTTCGGTAAGCGCCTTTTCTTAGAAATAGTTCTTAGTTTTTGATAGAAAGTATTAATAATATATTTTTAAATCATTTCCATTTACAGGTGACCATCGGGCGTTGCCATGAAGAACACTTATATAGGGCTGCTGGTGCTCCTTGGACTCGGATGTGCGGGCGGCCTCAGTGCTGTCATCGCATTTGCCGTCATGCGGGATTCGGGCACCGGGTCCCCCACTATAGATTACGACGCAGACTTTTGCCATCCACTCGTCATCGCCCACAGAGGCTCCAGTGGATACGTCCCGGAGCATACTCTTGGGGCCTATGCACTAGCAGTGACCATGGGCTCTGACTACATAGAACCCGACATAGTCATGACCAAAGACGGGCAAATAATTGCAAGACATGACAACGAGCTCGGACTCACAACAGACGTTGCTCAGCGCCCGGAATTCGCATCACGCTATCGAACACAGACAGTCGACGGTGTACAAATATCCGGATGGTTTACTGAAGATTTCACTTTAGAAGAAATTAAAACCTTGCGTGCGATTGAACGTATTCCTCTAATCAGGCCGGGAAACTCTCGTATGGATGGTAGTTTCGAGGTACCAACACTACAAGAAATAATAAATTTGGCTAAAGGCATGGAAATCAGTGAAGGTCGACGCATCGGTATCTATCCAGAAATTAAACATGGCACTCACTTTCAACGCCTCGGCCTAGCGATGGAACAACCATTAGTGGAGATTCTCCATCGTAACGGATACGTTGGACCTCAAGCCCCGATTTATATTCAGTCTTTCGAGATAAGTAACTTAAAGGAACTTAATAGTTTAACTGATCTTCGATTGATACAACTGTTCTCAGTCAGGCAAAATATTCAACCGTTCGACCAAGCAGTTTTAGGTACTGGAGTCACTTACGCTCAAATGGCTACAGTTGAAGGTCTGCGGGAAATTGCAACTTATGCATACGCTGTGGGTCCAGATAAAAGCTACATCATACCCAGGGATGCGAACAACCAACTGGGTACCCCGACAAGTTTCGTTGTTGATGCACATGCGGCAGGTTTGAAAGTTCACCCATATACCTTCCGTTCTGAGAATCCATTCTTACCAGCAGAATTCCAAAGCAACGACACTTCACCAGCTGCTATTGGTGACACCGCAGGGGAGATTAAAGCGTTTTATGATGCAGGCATAGATGGTCTTTTTGCAGATCAACCAGATGTGGCAGTGCGTGTCAGAGCGACGTGTCGATAGTATCTACTACGTGTCTATATTTATGCTGTGAAAAATATTAATAGATTTACTAAATTAGATTAGGTACCTAGTAAAATAACGTTACATTACTTAATAATTAAATTAATTAGGTAGTTAAGAAAATTCTGTATTTGTATAAAAACAAAAACAAAAAAATATATTGATATTATACTTGCATGTCCTACATTAACTTGTGATTAATTCTGCAACGCTTTTTATGTGAAACTTCTAGATATGATCTCTTGACTTGGTTGGCTAGATCTCTGGATGGAAACGGCCTGAGGCGCAGAGTTTTAATTTTGTGGTCATGTGTTGTGAAGATGCTTGAACTCTTGAAGAGTCTTCTGATGAGCAGACGAAAATCAGCTGTATCTCAGTGATAGAAACCGTCAGACGCGTCGAGTTTAAACTGTATAGTAACATGTTGAACAATTATTACCTACACAAAGAGTATTTACGTTTGGAATTGTTCAGTTTCACGGCAAGGCCACAATCTAGCTCTTAAGGTGGGTACTGACCGAGACGTTACGGGGCGTAATGTTACGTAACATGCTCGTTGCTCGCCCGTGCTCCAAAATCTTTGCCACTCTTAGTCAAGATTTCGGACGACGATGCTGTGTTGGGATCTTTGATTTTATTGAATTACTGCTTAATCCAAATTAAGAAGAAAATATAACGTTATTGGATATTTTATGCCACTTTTATAAAGAGAGAAACGCATCTGGTGGTTTGTCGTAAACAAGAATATTAAAAAAACAAATGATTACTGGGCAATATAAAAACTTTGAACGCATGTCTCCGAGCGATTTTGAAGATATTGTTAATTTAATTGGCCAAAAATATAAAAAAAATATAATCTTAAAGAAAATCAATCAGTTTCACGGAAGGATGACTCGCAACTCGCGACGACTCGCTGCGACGTACAGACTAAGGATTCGCCAAAAAACCGACAGCAGGGCGGAGCACTCGTTGCGAGCGCCATGTTTTCCCGTACTGACTGCATGAACGCTCGCTGTGTAACACGTTACATTACGCCCTGTAACACCACGCGCCGGTCAGTACCCACCTTTATATTTACATTGCATGGGCACAGCATATGATTAAGCTTCACTTGATATCAATAGGTATGTATATCTATATGATGTAAGCAGTGTTTTCTAGTTTGGCAATGCAAATATTGGGAAAAGGGAATAGATAGTATCTCCAATTGGCACCACATGGGCCCGCGTACGTTAGGTTTTTAGTTTATTTATATTCACGAAAAGAAAAATGGTCATAGAGGATACTCCTGTAACGACGGTAGTCTCACAATAAACACGACGTGTGAATAAGGTCGTGAATAACAAAGAAACAAATGAAGTAACAATCTGAGTATATTTACTAAGTATAAAACATTTAAAAAAATAAGTGCTCATCTCTTATAGGTGGCTGTTATCAATACGTAGTCACACGTCAGTAAATTTATGTCATGCCACTATATGCTACTTTTATCGAAATGGTTGACCTAGTGTACAATATTATCTTGAATGTACTGTTACGAAGAAAATATTTTGAGGCAGTTACCTACGCCCGTACGAGGTACTCGCGTACGAACCTTATACGTGGTCCCCGCGAATGGTGTCAATAAAGTTACGTCTTTGGAGAACAATATCTCCATTGTAACGTAAAGATCTTATACACAGATAAAAAAATCTAAAAAAGGAGCAGCAAAGTGTCTGTGACTTGAATTTCTATATAAACTAAAACAACTAAAAGTGACGTAATACCAGGTGGTAGGACACGTCTGCGAGGTTGGTTCTGATCTGTCGTCTTGGTTCTTGAGGTGCCTGTTTGTATTTGCAAATAAATATAATGTATGTTTGTAAAAACTTACCTAAATATAAGTTAAATAGTGATCACCACCCTTTTAATACCAGGAATAAGAATTAGATAGCTGTAAACATTCAAGTTGACTGTAAAAATTATTTAATAAACAAGTGTAGTAAGTATTATAAAGTCCGCCATTGTATAGAAGACAAAGATGCTTGGAATACTCCACTTTTGGCAAACTGTCATCTGCCACCCAGAAAATGTAATAATATAGTAGTACCTAAGTAGAAACATTGTAAAAATCTGTATGAAAAGAATGGCCCGGAATGTCTTGCTGCATCTTCTCGGTAGGCACTATAAGTATATTTTGGAACATGGCGGTATAGTCGTTAGAGTACATTATAATAAAATGATTTTGACTTTGACTTATACCACTTTATATTCTTCCACGAAGCTATACCTAGTGTGATATCACTGGTGCGTGATAAGGTTAAGGACACTGTCGCAATTGATTGCAAGGCTATACCTCGAGGAAAAGAGCACAGTGCAGGGGCCTTATTCGGTCTGACCAGTGAAACATGTAACGCACTGCGTTAAGATATCATCAAGGAATGATCGAAAAGCCAATACAATTTACTATCATTCCTTGAAGATATCGTAGGGTACCGCGTTAGGAGCATGTATGGTCATAGTGAGTTTGTGATGCGCAGAAATTTAAATCTTTTAAGGTCAGCGTCGCATTGTACTTGCCTTGTGCAGGTGTGACCCCTTACCATAAAAGTGCATGTAGCGTCACTATTAAAAAAGGTGATCAAAAAACTTCACGCCATTTCGCCTTTTGGTTGGCTAAGAGTGCATTAAGTAGGTACGAATTTATACTGTTGAAACGTCATTTATTAGGCTGTTGTGTGTCGAAATGTCTCAAACAAAAACCATGCGAGCATGTAAAACTGCAAACGGATAGAACGATACGAATACATTTTCATAATTTATTCCATTAGAAGCACCTACATTCACTTCATTTGATATTCTTACAACGGATCCATCACTACTATGATGTACTTACATAAAGTAAGTGAAGTGCATTATTACCAGCAGTTTTTTGCATCGTGTATAACCACGACTTAGTCTAGACTGTTCATTTTCCTGTTAGCGCCTTTGAACATTTTCCTCAGTGACTGTACTAGGGGTTTAGACGAACCGTTCACTCTCGAGATTCGTTGATACACTGTAGTATACAAAGAAGTTCGTTAGAGTATTACGGTACCTAGTGGAGTGCAATACACATTGTTTTACTTCTGGGATCTATCAATTCTTAAGGTAAGGTCAGTGTTGTTATTATTGTAGATTTATGTAGATAACGAACTAATTTTTGTTTTAAATATTTTATCAAAGCAAATGTTTATACACTGGGCCTTGAAAAAAGCGGGTCGGATATAATAAAAGAGTTATAATGAATGTTTTATTTGAGCTGTCAAACATGCCAATACGTATTACAGCTGTACAGCTCGGTGGCAATACAAATGTGTAAAAAATACTTATTTGCTACCCTTGTGTATTTTTCTAAATATAGTAAAAAATGTAATTTTAAACGGATATAAAAAGGTTTTACATCCTGATATATTATTACCTATCTTAATTATATATTAACTTGAATTTGGTTGTTATTTTAAACGGATTGTTAAAATATTTTATACTTAACTATCGCTTTTTATAAAATCGACCCGCTTAACCGACACGCACCGACAATCTGTCTTTGTAGCGCAATGACCAATGTATTAACGATTATGAAGCTGGCTAGTACAATGTTTTCATCACTAGCTTGACAATGTCACATTATATTCTACAATACAACATCCCTAGGGATCATATGACTTTAATTTGGAACCTCCACAGGCTGGAAAGCTTAAAGTCCGATATTCCAGAAAGACGAGCAGTTGGGAATCCCGACTTGAGTGGAGATTTAACAGTAAATGCCTTACAAAACTTACTTAGCCCTGTACTCAGGCCTAAGCTTAGAATAACTACCTATGTAGTTATTCCAAGTTTTTCGTGAAGATCTGCACAAAAAGAACATTGCCGTTCCACAATTTGAATAATGTATAATATTAATGTATTAATCTTCAAAAATGAGTACTCGTAGCGTAGACCCATCGTGTACTCATGAGCTAATGTTATGTATCCAACATCAAAATACACTTCTAATTTATTCATTTAGTTTTAAATAACTACATATAATAAAATATTTTTATAGATATATAAAGTATAAATAAAAAATAATAAAATTAAGTATATACATATATATCATTAATTAATAAATTAATATTTTTATATATATATATACATACTAAGTATATATACTTCATATATCTATAAAGAATAAATAAAACTATATATAAACATATTTTATCATTGTATTTTTAAGTATATCATTATCATATATCACTTAATGGTAAATTATGATGCAGTCCGTGGTGGTATCGCACTTCTAGAATGGAGACTAGTAGGTGTACCATGAGTTTACAACATTGAAACCAATCGATGTATCGACTGCTGCGAAAAAATGTATGAGAAAAAGAACAGTGCCACCTTGCGGTCAATTGTAGAACTAAAATTGATAGCGAGTACGCTAATCACAAGCAATAGGTAAGCGAGATCGAGTATCGACTATAGGTGACATTTATATGTTGCCAACTCATGGTAGAGCTACAGCTCTCAAGCACTACCCTTTTGGTGGATAATTCAATGTTAATAGGTACCCAGCTTAGATATGCATTACCATTTTTACACCAAAAATAATATCAACTTTTTGTTAATATATGGCAGTATTTCAAAAATAAACAACATGGACTTATAAAAATTGCACTGAAAATTATATATTAAACTAAATTATGCGTTTTTATTTTTTCAGCCATAATAACCATGGCCTCTGCCACAATAGCTCTAGTACTGATCTTCACTTTCGTGGAGCTCTTGTCAGCAAATCAAACTAAGGACTTGGAAAGCATCCAGTCTTGGATTACGGGTAGCGATGAGGATTTCTGCAGTCAATTAGTCATTGCCCACCGTGGTGCCAGTGGCTACGTCCCTGAGCACACCCTCGGTTCATACGCACTTGCTGTCACAATGGGTGCCGATTACGTAGAACCTGATCTCGTCATGACTAGAGATGGACAACTAGTAGCACGACACGACAACGACCTCAGCAAGACCACAGATGTAGCAGACCATCCTGAATTCGCAACACGTCGCCGTAACCAAACTGTTGACGGAGTCGAGATGGACGGGTGGTTCACTGAGGACTTCACCCTTGCCGAATTAAAAACCCTTCGCGCTATTGAGCGTATTCCGGAAATTAGACCAGGAAACGCACGAATGGATGGCACATTCACAATTCCTACTTTCCAAGAAATCATTGATCTCGTAAAAAGTTTGCAAAAAAGTCAAAGGCGAGTGATCGGCCTTTACCCAGAAATAAAACACAGCACACACTTCCAGCGCTTGGGATTGTCCATGGAGTTGCCACTAGTTAAAATTTTAATTAAGAACGGTTATTGGAGCTCCAACGCTCCCATTTACATCCAATCTTTTGAAGTGGGCAATTTAAAACGACTTAGTAAAATGACCAATGTAAAATTGATTCAATTGATGGAGAGCGACAAGTCTCTACAGCCTGCGGATCAAGCGGAACTAGGCACTGGTCTGACTTACGGCGATATGGCCACGGCGCAGGGACTCCAAGAAGTGGCTAAGTACGCTTCCGCAGTAGGACCGGACAAGAGCTATATTTTCCTTCGGGATGAAAACAATCGGTTAGGCGCCCCAACGAGCTTCGTTGCAGACGCACACGCGGCTGGTCTCAAGGTTCACCCATATACATTCCGCGCTGAGAACAATTTTTTACCAGCAGAATTTCAAAGCCAAGACCGTTCCCCTGCCGCCATAGGGCACTTGGCAAAAGAACTGCAGGCGTACTTTGACGCCGGAGTCGATGGAGTGTTTTCTGATCAACCAGATATAGCATTCCATGTGCGGGGACCATGCCAAAAGCTTTCTAATTTATTACAGTAGATAATTACTATTTATGTAGGCTCTTTCTTATACTTACATCTATTTGCGCAGGTATATACTTATTTAAAGCGAAGTCATAAATGGATACTATATGAATTTGAGTAAAACTGCGCTGTTGGTTTTATACTTTGTTTTGGTATACGAGTAAACATATATACAGGGTTACAGGTTAAATCGACCTAGATCCGTTAAGAGGTTGTTGTATTCATAACTCCCGACTGATTTGACTGTAAAATACCGTACCCCAAACTTAACCTTTTTCAATATATTGGACAATAAAGTGTTTTTATTTAAATTGCCGATTTTTTGTTTATTAGCCTATTTTTGTTGCTTCAATTTATTTGTATTTGCATATTTTTGTGTAGTACCAAGATAAGTTTTATTCTCAATTCTAAAACTGCAGTTAACTGAACCAACTGAGTCGTAACGTAACAGACGACTGATAGTTATAAAATGAAACGAATTCGCATAAAATATTTTTTTCTATCAAAAAAAATCTATGATAGTTATGCTGCAGATGTGCTTAAAAATATCTATGTTTCATTAGGTCAGCAATTTTAATTTTTTTTAAATCCAATATCTTGAAAACAGTTAAATTTGGGGTACGGTATTTTTTAGTCAAATCTGTCGGGGACTATGAAAACTACAACCTCTTAACGGATCTAGGTCAACTTAACCTGTAACCCTTTATATGCCACACCACGTAAGACTGTAACTATTTCACTGTCAGGTAAGTACAACGAACGTCGGCACTGTAATATTATCTATCCAGTATCTATCCACTCGGTCCTGTTCTTGATTTTAAATACCTATTACCTACAGCCGCGCGGTACGTAAACACGCGGTAGGGCTGCCCGCGTACAATATTTTGATTTCATTTACCTACTTGAGTTTCTTTCTAGTTTTCAGATTGTAAATAATTTATTTATTATTTAAAAAAAGACTAGTTGTGAATGATTAGGAAAAGTCCAATAAAAATACATGTTGTGTTTTTTGACTACTTAGTAGATATAATAAAAAAACCACCCATATAAATTTGAGACTGAAAAATATTTGCGCCTCAACTGCGGCGTAAGAAAAGTTTTACTCGGGCGTAGTTGGGCATGGTACTCGTACGTCACATTTTTTAATAGTAAATATACCTACCTATCCACATTTTTTTATTGGTCCGCGCCTAGTTTAGTATATGGGTTCTAAAACCCATTGCTTAAACATGCAATTGTATTTAGGATACTTTTTATAATTATTACCATTTATCATGTAACGTATCAACTAGTGTTTTCAGTATTTATAGTCAATAAACAGTTTATTAATCCAGATATTTTACTCGGTGGAATAAGCGAAATACCTACCTATGAAAAAGAAACAAATTACGTATATATTAGGATGTAGGTACCTATATAAAAATATTGTATGTAGGTAATATAAAATAAGCCCTGGGTACGTTATTGAAGAATCAAAAAAATCAAGCAACCAATAAAACCATAATGTATTAGTGCATTAAGTTTTGTACTTATTTCAATCATATAATCACAAATCGCACGCTTACCTACTGCTTACAAAACCGTTTGTTCGTCACAGCGGCGCATTCGCGACTGGCTGCACGCTAAAGGCACGTCCCAATAATCTATCTATCCACGGTTTACCTTACTACCGATAGCAATTTGACATAACGTCCATACAAATAGTGTCAAATATATATCTCTAGTAAGGTAAACCGGCGATAGATAGATTATTGGGACCGGCCGTTAGTGCACACCAATATCACAGATTACTGAATAAGCCAATATCGAGGCGCGTAGTAGGTACCTATAACTCGCGTTACGGCTGCTTCTACGAAGACATAATACTGTGGGCCGAGCAAGATTATCTGCTTAAGTATAACGTTATCGTATCGTTTACATATTCAGCACGAACTATGAATTATCTGTGCCACTGTTGTACTAGATAAGTGACAGTTTGTACATACGTTAACGATGCGATTGAATTACACTTAAACAGATATTTAGACGTCGGTGTCAGTCATATTCAATACCAATTACTTAGCTAATAATAAAATGAATTAGGATATTGTTGTTATTGATATTGATATTGTGTTGGCCACAGCCCCACATGCCTTACTAAAGGACCGAACGTAATCCGTGAAATAAATGAAATGAATTACATACATGTATATAATACAATTTGCACGCAGTAATTAAAACGTATTAAAAGTAATTATTTATAATAATTTTTGGATTGGGTTGTTTTTGTGTGTGGTTTATTCTGTATACTTCCTGTTCGCAGTTTGTGCGGGAGGGAGGGTGGTTCACACCACAACTCGGCCATAAGCATAGTTTTTAGCGGAAGTGTCACTAAATATTTCTTCTAATATCGTCTTTGATAATAGATTTCGCGAATGTAACGCCTGAATAAATAAATTATTTTGTAATGACTTTTTAAATTACATCTCAGACAAAATAAAAAAGTCAAGACAGAATGTTGTGAACAGAAAAGTGAAGCCGGTAAAACTACGCCTCGCCGTGTACATACACAATTACACACACACACGCACAACGAAACTACGCCTTGACTCGTCAGTCGAACTATCGCTGCGCGTGGAAGCAACACGTAAAGTAAATCAACAAATTTACCAGTCAAAATGCCGAATTGTGTCGTGAAAGGGTGTATAAAACAAACATCAACATATAAAAAGAAGGATGGAATCACGTTTCACACGTAAGTAACTTGGAAACCAATATTTTAAATAAATAAAAACAAAAATATAGGTTATTGTTTGGAACATAGAAAGTGTTGCCATGGAAAAGCCTATAAGGTTTACCGTATTATTGTGTAATCTTCATATTTAGTATATATGTTACGTTAATACGAGTACGTTTTTATAATAGTTTATCAACGTGTTTTAACCGACTTCAGGTAGACCGAGTAGGTTCGCAATTAGGTTCTTTTGTTTTAAATATTTGTTACCTTATAAGTCCGTTATCTATAAACCGATTTGAACAATTCTTTTTTGTTGGAATCCTGATACCTTTAATATAGACTCGCATTAATTTCACACTGGATTTTCAATTTCGTACATATTGAAGGCGGTTATGTATTTTTGTAAAAATAAACCATATTTCTATTGAAGTCTTTTGTTTTTAGAGTGTATCTATATTAAATGTTGTTGTGTGTAGAGTGAAATTATAACCATATTATAAAAGCAAACTTCAGTCGTCTGTTATCGCTTGATTGTGTTTAATTTTTTTTTCAGATTTCCGAATCAAGATCAGAAAATAAAACAGAAATGGATCGAAATCATTCGGCAAAGCAGCACATTTTAAAATCGGCGACTTATACTACACAAACAAAGGGTTACGTCGAGTGGTAAAAACTGGATATCCAAAGGTTACTTTCTAATAATTAACATGCTCGACACTTGCATAAGACATTGTGATGATATTCATACAAAACTGTCTTGTTTTGTCTATTAGGTTTTACCAAATATAACAGATTGATTTTTTGACACAATTTAGATGTGGACCTAAGCCATCCTCCAAATGTTGTAAGTATTAACACAAAACAAATAAACCTCAAATAAGTTCTCCCATTTTGACTTCATCCAGTTTTTCTGTTTTGCAGCAGGAAGATCCTGCTGCACCAGATATATCAAATGATTTAAACCTAATTCCGCAGTCTACTTCATGTGCTGTAAGTAAAAATTTACATACTTTCCGGGGTATTCTCAAACAAATATCAATCTGTCTAAAGGGCTTTATCGAACCGCCGCCATTTTTTTTAAATCGCGGCCCATGATGGAAATTGTATATGTATGGGTAGAGGACACATATGCGAACAAAAAATTTCAAACAACAGTATCGCAGTAAAGTGTTACTTTACTGAGATATTTGGACGTAAAGATTGACATAAGAGTACAACGACAATCATTAAAAATAGAGGTATTGCCTGTCTATATGCGGCAGATTGTATTTAAATAATCGTTCCCAGGTTGATTATTATTATTACTATTTATTGGATGGGAGTAAGTAGGTACATTACATACTACTTACTACTCTCAGACAATCAGATTTTTATCAATTTAGAGTCAAAACATGAATATGTTGGGCAGGAACATAAACTGAATTTAATACGGTGTGTAATTGAGAAATACTTAAACATTAGATTCCACCATATTGCTAAATTAGAAAGTATTTCTAAAACAGTGCTAAGTAAACGACAAGCGTACAAAAAATTGATTCAGCATAAAGGTTTTTAAATAAAACTAGCAGTTACACCGAGTAATTTTATTTCTGAAACTCTTTGTCTTTTCTCTTTCACCACCCAATGCCACTACTTTTTACCGACACCTAATGTAAGAACCCTATTATTATATTAAAACTAATAACGTTATAACTTAATTAAATTTATAACTTTATAACGTTAATAATTTGATAACGTTATTTTTATGGGGTAATTTAAATTATCATGGCAGCACCGATTCACGCACTACATGCATAGAAAACCGACCTCACTGCTCTGTTCACAACATTTTGTCTTGACTTTTTTATTTTGTCTGAGAATTACATATGAAAATAAAAATGTAATGATTCCGCTATAATAAAAATTACAATAGCACCTACAAAACTACCGCAAATATAAAATTACAATATTACTAAGTACTAGCTGTGGTACTAGGTAGGTATGCTACAAATAATAAATAGTCTATTAAAGCTAATTGCATTATTGCATGTCAAATTACCTTGTTCTTTAAGGTCAAATCGAACTCACTACACGCGAAGAAAAGCGAATCGGGCAGAAATGTTAGGTTACTGGTGACTACAAAATAACGAGCAAAACATGGCTATACTAATACCTACTACTGACAATGATGTAGGTACCTACTTACTTGTCACAATACTTTTCATTGACGCATGCAATATATTATGCAGAGTATGGTTTATTTTGCGGTGCATATTATGATGTGCAATAATTATGTAGTATATTTGATAGGTATAACCTATTATATTTCTTTTCATACCACCTGCTCGAAAATGTTCTATTACATGTCACGCAATCTCTACGTAAAGCAAGATATAGCAACATACGCGGGGCTGTAAAGTAGTATAAAACTCCCTGGGGAGTAAAGTGATTTGGATTTGGAACGTTAGTTGTAGGAATACTCTTAGTACGGAGACAGCATACAGAAATAAAATAAAAAGGCGCGAATAGGTTTTACTACAAGTAGTGCGTTCGAATAGCTCTAAGTTGGCGAAAATAACGCTGAAAATGCTTACAAGGGCGTTCGAATTGGGAATCTATGGATGAAATTGTCGTTTAAGGATCCTTTTGTTCAGTGTTTGAAAAGCTAAAACAGAGTTATTTTTGCCACCAAAACTGAGCTTGACGAACGCTTTAACAAAAGAGCCAACAATAGCAACGCCACCAATGAATGCCCTTATTGCTAAACGAACGCACGACTGTTGTGCGCCGCGGTTGCTATGGGTTACGCACGCCCCGTCTCTGCGCATGCGTTAGCATTTATACTAGTTTGTGATTCAAGGTCATAGTTGAAGTCATAGATAATACTATATATTGGTTGAAGTTAAAATATATTATTATTTTCAACGTGGTGCATGTAACTGTACCGAAATGTCGGGAGCTCCAAAAGCAACTAAATCGTGGACTACATCTCGTGAGTACTAATTATAACTTAGTTAACAACCGCGAAAGTCTAAAACAGTGTTTTCCATAAAATTTTCCTTCCAAAAATATTACTCTGTCCATCTATCTCGCCTCACTCAGGACTCTACATAACTCCCTCGCTAAGCTCGGGAATTAAATTTTAACCCAAGAGACCTTGTTTTTTTTTTTGTTTTTTTTTGTTTTTAGAACGGACTAATGCTGTTTGCCTCTACCGGCATTTACAGCGACACCGGACGGTTGGCGAGCGCAGATGGCACTCAGCCAGATGCGGGCGCAGACGGCGCACCGCCTAAGGCGAGCGTTGAAGACGCTTCGCCGCAAGGAGAGGAGTAGGCGACTTGCTCAAGGGCACCACTAAGGTACGGACCTCGGCTTGGGCCGTCGCCAGGAGAGAGGGGAGTAGGAGAGAATCGCCCCGGTACATAAGTGTACCGTTGAAAGTGGGCCCTATGAATTTTAACTCTACGACTATTTGGAGAGAATCTAACCAAGACATAATTTTTGCCTCCAGCTCGCCGGCGAGCTCGGTGTTTGACTGTGTTTACCACTAAATCATAACCTTGTGTACCTCGCCCACAGTCATTACCTCGGCCGGAGCCTACACCGTGATCGGAATCACTACCTTGACTGGGGCTACAAACGGAAATACCTCGCCTCCCCCATTTCCGCGACATGTGGACCCCCACACCGCGACCAGGATCGTCGCGTTGTGCACTCATGACTGTACTTTGGGTGGGGCTACAATAAGAATGTGTAGTACCTCGCCCACAGCCGTGGTGGCTGGGGCTACATAGAAAACCAGTGTTACCTCGTCCACAGCTATTTGCTGGGCCGGAGGATACATCGCGACCGGGGCCGCGGTGTATACTCCCACCCGCACCGTGGCTGGGACTACAATCGTGTGTGTGTGGATTACCTCGACTGCGACTGGGGCTGCGAAGAAGATCTCGGCCGGAGCCTACAATGCGATCGGGATCACAGCCCTGGTCGGGTCTACAACCATTACCGGGGTTCCCTTGGGACGACGCTAAAGCTGCCGAAGTAACGGCTGCAATGGGGTCGTCCGGGTCACCCAAAATATGCCTTGGATGGCGACGGGGGGGAAGGAAGTGAGGATCGGTTATGTCAGTGGAGTAGTTCGCCGCTTCGACCACGAGGGGATTCGAGTGGTGGGGAGCTTTGTCGAAGTGGCGGCGGGAGCAGTCTTTCATATACTGCGTAATAGAGGGGAGGGTGAAATCACAGTGCAGTTCGGCGTTCCGCAAGTACCACGGAGCGCCCACTGCCCTGCGCATAAAGCGATTCTGAATCACTTGAAGTTTGTGGAGGTCGTGTTTCTGAGCATGGGCGAACGCTACAGATGCGTAAGTCATGACTGGGCGGATGCAAAGTTTGTAAAGAGTCATCTTATTTCTAAGAGACATTTTACTGTTTTTGCCTATGAGGGGATTAAGACGACCCATAATGAAGGCCGCCCTATTGCGAACAATCTGGATGTGTTTCGCGAAAGTGAGTTGGCGATCAAGGGTGACGCCCAGGTATTTGGCAGATTTAGCCCAAGGGATGGGTTCGCCGAATAGGACTATGGGTGACGGCATGAGATTCCGCCGGGTCTCAGTGAAGTACACTGCTGCAGTTTTGCAAGATTTACTGCAATCCGCCATTTACGAAACCATGCACCGATTTCGGTGATGGCTCGTTGGATGGCGCATCTCTGCCTGACCTTGAACCAGCCAGTAGAGTAGATTGCAGTATCATCCGCAAACTGAGCGATCTGAACATTAGGTTCAGATCGTGGGATGTCGCTGGTGTACAGCGAGAAGAGAATGGGTGAGAGTACAGAGCCCTGAGGGACACCTGCGTGAATGGGATGCGGGGAGGAGAGCGTTCCCTCGGTGCGATAGCTAAACGTTCGATCCCTGAGAAAGTCTTGTAAGATGAGTACAAGCCGGTCTGGCACACCCAGTTGGTACAGCTTGAATATCAAGCCGTTGTGCCAGACTTTGTCGAACGCTTTCGCTACATCGAGGAAGACAGCTATGGTCCCTTGGGGCTTTGGTTTCTTATTGAAACCGCCTAGGATGTGCTCCGTTACGCGGTGCACTTGTTGGACGCAAGAGTGTTTGGCTCTAAAACCAAATTGCTCATCGGGAAGGAGGTTATTGGACCTAACGTGGGACCAGAGTCGGTTCACAATGAGCCGCTCGTAAATCTTCCCCAGAGAGCTGAGGAGACTTATGGGACGGTAGCTGGAGGGCTCGGCTGCCGGTTTGCCTGGTTTGTGAATACCAATGACAATGGCATGCTTCCAAGTGTCTGGGAAGGAGCAGTTGCTCATAGCCGCATTGAAGATGCTAACTAAGAGATGGACTAGTGGGACTGAGAAGTGTTTAATCGCCTTGTTGCTGATACCATCAGCACCAGGGGATTTACGGGTCTTGAGGCTCTTGATCAGAGACACTACCTCGGATGATTTTACCGGTGGGAGGAGTGGGAGGTCAGAGATGGACATAGAGGATTTAAGTTCGACTTTAGATTCCACCGAATCGAGGTGTTTCTGGTCGACGTGATCTACATTTAGAGTAAACTGAGCCTCAAGGCTATCAGCTAAACACTCGGCTTTGTCTTCGTCAAGGAACGCTATGGAGAGGGGAGGTGGCCTAATGAGTGGAGGCATTGTCTGTTGTCCGTCAGATTTCAGAGCTCGAGCCAACTGCCAGTATGCCTGGTGAGTTGGCTCAATCTCTGACAGTTTGTCGTCCCACCTTTGATCACGCAGCTCACTCATGCGTTTCCTTACAGCACGCTGTAAATAGCGCATGGTGGCTTTGTTCTCTGGGGTTGGCATCGAGTCATACGCCCTAGTGGCGGCGATCTTAGCTGTCAGTAACCTCCTCGCACCCTCGGGCAGTTCGAAGCGGCGACCATCCGCCACTTGGACCTGCTTTGAGGATTCACCTACTGCGGTGCGGAGGTGGTCACTGAGAGCCTCGATCGCAATTGATACGTCTTCTACTGTCTGTATGTCATCGGGGATTCTATCGAGAGCGGGTGAACTGATAGCTTGGAGGGATTCCTCCAGTTGCTTCCAGTTCACTACCGTTCTAGTGATAGGGGTGATGTCCGTCGGGTCGGGGCCTAATTTCAACAATACAGGGCGGTGGTCTGAAGTCAGTTCGTGTAACACTTCTATAGAGCGCAACCGGAGGGTAACGTTCTTGAGAAGTGCTATGTCAAGTATGTCTGGTCGTTGGTTGTCAACATAGGGATATCTTGTGGGCTCCAGAGGGGAGAGAATATCAAAGTTTAAGTGGCTGACCAAGCCTTCAAGGATTTTACCATTACTATTGTTACTAGTACAGTTCCATATGACATGTTTACTGTTGAAGTCATCAGAAGGACGGAGCTTCCTGGAGAGAAGAGGGCTTCCAAGTCTGTCTGTAATAGTTCTTTACCAGAGGGGAGGTAACATGAGGCTATGATGACAGGTTGATGACCTGACATCGCTAGAAAGCAAACAGAGGCTTCTAGTATTCAAGTGGTGGAGTAACAATTGGGATACAGTGCAGAGCTCTTTTGTAATAGATGAGAGTACCACCTTTTGGGGTGGCCACTCTATCATTACGAACCAAACGGTAGTTTGCAAACCTAGGGTTCGCTGTACCTGGTTTCAGAAAGGTCTCCTGCACGCATAGGATATCGACCTGATGGGTCTTACAAAACTCATGAACTTCGTCCTTTTGACTAGAGAGGCCGTCAGCGTTGAAAGTCGCTACGGTGACTGAGTGGGGCTTAATACGTTTCGGTGTACTATCCATATTGGATGATACCTAAGAAACGTTGGGGAGGGCGTAGCGCCTTACTGCGCTGATTAAACCCGCGTGTGTGAGCGTGGCTCGCAAGCGGTCTTGGTCGTTTGTGGCAGTACGAAGTTTGTGCGCGAATGCACGTACTTCGTCCACGTCTATGACCATCGCGTAGTCCATGACAAGGGCTATGTCGGCCGCCAGGTCAGATTGACCTGGGGCGTCCATGAGCCCAGCCATTGGAGGCCTAGAGAGCGGCGGTTTGGGCTTAAGAGCCGGCGCGCTGGCAGAGGCCTGCGGGCGGGCGGGGGTGAGGGGGGCGCTTGTTTGTACCATGCTCAAGGGCTTGGACCAAGCGTTGCGCGCGGGCGCGGGCGCGGGTAAAACAGGTGTTGCCTGCGGTGCGGGTGTAGGGTTAGGCTTAGGGCCGTTCCCTTGAGAGCGGGTAGTGACCGGGCGGGGAGGGGGATTAGGCCTCCTAGCCGGCCCTCTGGATACGGAAACGCGGGGTGCCTTAGGGCAACCGCGGTAATTGGCGGTATGTCCCTGTGTGCCGCAGAGGACACAACTAGGCGGGTCCGCCGAGTCCCTAGTGCGAGAACACTGGGCTGTCCCGTGATCCCCTAGGCACTTGACGCACCTCGGGCGGGCGAAGCAGAAACGGGCGGCATGACCGTACAGTTGGTAGTTGTGACACTGGCCAGGTGTACTGTTTCGGTATGGGGGTTGAACGGTGATCCCCGAGAGGTTCACGACCGTTTTGATTTTAAATATCGCTTTGCCTTCAGGCGTGCGATTAAGAATGACCAAAAGTAGGTCGTAGGTTTTGCGGTCCTTGCCACTGTACATGCGGTAGCATTCGCGGACGGGGTAGCCTTGCGCCTGTAAGTCGGCGAGGACACTGTCGGTCTGCACCTCTTTAGGTACGCCGCGTATGACTACGCGTAGGACCTTCTCTTCCTCGAGAGCATAGGTGTGAAAACTTATGCTCTCGTTTTTGAGTAGTCTAGTGAGCGCCCTATGGTCGCTTGGGGTAGGGACTTGTACTTTGATACCCAGTTGGGTTGAACGGGCGCTGGTATATTGGATCTTACGATCCGTCAAGAGTCGTGAGACCATGTCCCACTTCGCCTTGTCCTGAAGGAACAAGGGCGGTGGCGGTTTCTCGCGCCTAACTGACGCTCCTTGAGAGGAGGCGTCGCGTTGAGACGCGGCGATGCTTGCAGGAGCATCGGAGTGAGCGAGAGGGTCGAGGGAGGTGGGAGCGAGAGAGCCTGATGGCTTCGCTCCCGGGGCGGTGCAGGCCGATTTGGGTGGCGGGGAGGGAGCCTCTGAGGCGGCTTTGGGGACGCGCTTTCTCTTTCCGACGGTAGTGAACCTGTCGTTGGAGATGTTGCCAACAGAGTTAGCGCGGGAGCGGGAGAACTCTACATCCATCTCATTCTCCGAGTTGGATGCCGAGTCGTAGGCGCGTTCGTACTCAGTCCGAGGGACTGGAGAACGATCGCGGGGTGGTAGAGGTGCGCGGGGAGCGCGGGGCGCATAGGGCGCAGGGTCGGGAGAAAGAGGGCTTTCTAAGGGCTTGAACGCCGAATAAACGAAGGGCCCCCTCGGAGGGAGGGAGCCGGAGGAAGGAATTTGAGAGTCCGTGAAGCGGGGTCTCTCCTTAAAGTCCCTATTGGACTGGAGATACTCGGAGAGCATGTCCGGGTAGCAATTTGAGACCCACGAGGCGAACGCCTGAGGCGAAACGCCTTGCGGGAGGCTCATAGCGGGGGAGAGAGATAGAAGAGACATCTCGAGGGGAATACTCGAGATGCGAGTGAGGGATGAGTGACACTCCCGCCGGGTACAGGCGGGAGAGTGAGTGCCTAGGTGTCCCTACTGTGTGCCCTCTGCCAGTCTTATTGTGCAGAGGGATGTGTGCCTAAACGCGAGGCCCTAGCTGCTCCGGGGGCGAGGAGAGAAGACCGAGTAAAACCCGGCTTCCAACCAAACACTTGCCCAGAGAATAGGAGAGTAGGATAGGGTAGGGTGGGAAGGAGATACCTGCCGTCGGCGAGGGGAGACCCCAAGGCCGGTTAAGGCAGGCCCGTCCGGTTTTAGCCGTTCCCTCCCACGCTCAGGAGGGAAAGGCTTGACGCACCGGGTCCACGCCCAACTGGATTGCGTTAACACCGCAAGGATCGTCCAGAAGACCACGTGAAGCGTGGATTTGTTTGACTCGAACTTGAAAATTGAAAAATTAAAAAATCGAAACTAGAGATTGCTCTGAGAAGAGCGGTTTTGATTTGACTATGTACGTGATTGACGTGTCGAAGCGCTCTTACAAGAGCGCGCTTCTTTCGCGACGCGAGCCGAGCCGAGCCGAACGCCTCCGTGCGCCGAACGGTACACGAAGCGGTGGCTTGACGTCGAATCTGCACACAGAAAATCCACTATTAGCGAAGTACAACACTGAATCCTCTTCAATCGAAACGATACAGGTAACCGGCACTTAAAGCGCAAGCACTTTTAGGCCGATCGGAATATTCTTGGAGAGCTCTTGAGCGTACGTCCGTCCCGCTCGAGCGCGCTGACCGGAATGAGAGTCCCCGTTACACTCAGGGTTCAATATACCGCCCATGACGTAAGACACTGCTTTACTCCCTTGGTGCATAATCTACTATTATTATTGAAGAAGAAATGAACCAGAATATTTTGGCATGTGATTATCGTACCCGATTTCTAAGGTTATATACTTATAATAAAATTATTATATATGTACCTTGACATGTACGGTTATATGTTACGTGATGATAAACAAGATTGGAGCTATATTGTGTCATATCAATATGTCTGTACTGACTATACACCGACCACGCAGTGCTTAGTGCTAAACTGCAGCACTTTGGCGTCAGAGGCGCGTCGCATGCCTTAGTGACGGATCTCATGCAGAACAGATCCCAAACGGTTGTAGCATGTGGAGGAACGGAGAAATCTGATCCGCTAAACTCGGTGATGGGGGTAGCCCAGGGGTCTTCGGTCTCTAACATACTCTTCGCCCTGCTTCTGAATGATCTGCCGGCCGCTGTGATTGCAGCCGAAATATTTATGTACGCCGATGATGTAGGCGCAGTAGTCACGGCACCCACAGTTGATTGTCTGGAGCAGAAGTTGAACGAGACGACCGGTCAACTGGCAAGGTGGTTTAAGTTAAATGGGCTTGCGCTCAACCTAACGAAAACCCATTACCTCCATTTTAGCCTGTCGGGGCACCAAACACGGCCAATGAACGTTTTCGTGGATGGGAACAGAATAGACCAAGCCAACAGAACAACCTTCCTTGGCTTTGAAATTGACCGGAGTCTAACATGGGAAAGTCACATCGACAAACTCTGCGGCAAACTAGGAAGCGCATGCTTTGCATTAAGCAGAGTCGCCAAGGTAGTACCTGCTGAGGTGGTGAGGTCATGCTACTTTGCAACCGTACACTCCCTCCTACAATACGGTGCGGAGTTGTACGGTAGGGCCGCTGATTGGCACCGAGTTTTTAGGTTACAAAAGCGCGCTGTCCGTGCCATAGCGAAGATTCCGCAGGACGACTCCGCACGTACGCATTTTAAGAGGCTTGGGATCTTGACATTGCCAGCACTGGTAATATTCCAAGTTGCGGTATATGTCAGATTAAACCAAGCCTCTTATAAGACATTAAACAGCGTCCGCAATAAGGCTAGACTCAGAGAAGTAGCTCGCACGCTGGAGAGGTCGGCCAAGTCGACGTATGTCATGGGTCCAACAGTTTATAACAAGCTTCCAGAACATATCACCGCTGCACCTACCATGGGTAGTTTTAAGTCACGGTTAAAACGCTGGCTTGTCGAGCAGACGTTCTACAGCTATGACGAATTTATTAAATTTAAATTATAAGTATGTAGGTACTTAACTATTATTATTTTTGTATTGTGTACTATAGTATTCCAATACTTGACTTGACTTCTTTTTTTGTATATTTTTGAAATTATTTTTAGTTTAATTCTTTATAATTTGACATTGTGAATGATTTTATATTTTTAATTATGTAAATGTACTATATAGTGGAAATTCAAATACTATATGTAATATAGCATAGTACTAAATTAGAAATATGTGACGTGTAACGAAAGTTATTAATAAATTGATTATGATTATGATTATGATTATGATTATACCTATTTATCTTTAATCCGACTCGAACATGGTATTTCTGTAAATAGGTAAATAAAAAGTCACTGGTAACTACTTTAACTTTTTATGTAGTATAAGTACATAAAAATAGTCAAACCGACGACGCTGTAGGTATATAAGGCTGAGTTGCACCATCTAACGTCAAATCAATAGTTACGCCTCAGTTTTGACGTAATTATTGATTTAACGATAACTTTAACGTTAGATGGCGAACCTCATCCTAAGATTATCTGAGCATACTAAGTATATAATATTTTTTTCCTATCTTACACACTATAAGTGCGTTCGTTTAGCTTATGAGGGCAATGGTGGCGTTGTCATTGATGACTCTTTTGATAAAGCGTTCGTAAAGCTCAAAAACGTTATTTTTGCCACTTTTGCCTCTTTTGTACACACCTCTCGACCGCTCAACCGAGCATAAGACCTAAATTCGTATGATTATGCTGTCAAACACATAGCTGTCAAAAAACGATCACAAACAACCATGCTCCGGACGTGGGTCAAAAATTGCATCATTCCTCTTTTTAGCTTTCCGAACGCTGAACAAAATGAGACATGAATTACATTTTTACCCACAGATTCCCAATTCGAACGCCCCTTGTGAGCGTTTTTAGCGTTATTTTCGCTAAAAAGGCTCAGAAGTGATCTATTCGAACGCACATTGTGTACAGCTTCGAGGCAGAATATCTGGCACGTTTTAAGAGTGATAAAGATAAGACTGACACTAGCAGAATGAAATTGTTACTGTGTACTGGAGTTTTCCGTATTAGTAAATGAGAGGGGATAGATTACAAAATTATCTGCTCTGCGACAGTTAAATAACAATTGCTTACCTATACTACCTACTACTTACCTAGCTCTACCAAGCTGTGAGATGTAGGTAAGTTTAATTTTTACCGAATTAGTACTTAACTCATGTGTACAGTATGTTGAGAACCTATCTGTCTGGACTAATCTAACTTACACACATCAAAAAAGTCTAAGCGACATGCATCATGTCACAAATTTTACTAATTGTATTAATCAATTTTTAAGTCTTTACTTACTCACTGACAAGGTGCGTAGGTATGTAAACTTTTTTGTTTTTGTTAACATACTGGCTGGTTGTAAAAAAAAACTCTTCGCTTATGTTTTGTTTTTTCATAAAATTGAAACGAATGCAAATTTTTTTTAATTTAAGTGCGTTTTATTGCTACGTTTAGTCTTGATTTTATAATTTTACCAACAATATGAATAAAGTTAGCGACAAAATTGGATTGTGAGAAATGCTTTACATCATGGAGCGACATCATTTGACGGCAGATCAAATGCAAAGAGCAGTAGGGATGTTGCAAGCGAGAGAAATCAATCATTTTGGTATTCATCAAAGCGTTATTTGTCGTCTTTGGCAGCGCTACAATAATACAGGAGACCCCGAACAGCATTCAGGCCGTGGAAGGAGTACAACCACTCGGCAAGACCGGTACATACAACAAACTGCAAGACGCCACCCGATGTTAACCGCTCGAGAGATAAGTTTGAGGCTACAGAATTCAAATGGTGTTGTTGTAACTGACCACCTATATACGAGTAGGTACATAAATATAAGTTAAATATTGGTCACCACCCTTTTAATACTAGAAATACAAATTGGATAGCTGTACCTAGTTTTAGATTTGCAAAGACTAATAAGTCATTCCTAGGAAATTGTGTGCGCTTTTACAATAAAATCCCAAAACACATAACTGAGCTCACAGAGTGCAACTTCAAGTTGACTGTAAAAAACGTTTTAATAAAAAAAGCTTTTTATAAAGTCCAACATTATATAGAAGATAAAGATGCTTGGAATACTCCACTTCTGGCAAGCTGTCACTCTGCCACCCATAACATGTTATATTTGTAGTACCTATAAGTAGAAACGTTGTAAACATCTATATAAAAAGAATGGCTCCGAGTTTCTTGCCGCTTCTTCACGGTAGGCTCTATATATTTTGGAACGCGGCCGTAGAGTTTTAAAATACATTATAATGAAAAATTACGTTCATAAGTGCGTCTTTGATGCCTAAATTGAATAAATGATTTTGACTTTGACTTTGACTTCCCCAAACCGTGCGAAATCGACTGCATGAGTACGGGCTACGAGCTTGACGCCCAATCAGGTGCCCGCCGATACGTCACGGAAATCGCGCTCGTCGAATTGAATGGTGTAGAGAACGCAGACCATGGACCCAGGAGCAATGGGATAAAATTATGTTTTCCGATGAGTCGCGATTCGGGTTTAGGCCTGATACAAGAAGGGTGAGAGTGTACCGTCGGCCCGGAAATACTGAAAGGCTCAGGTGCGTTCAGGAAGTTCATCCATACAGCGGCTCAACAGTTATGGTATGGTCCGGTATTATGAAGAACAGGCGAACTGAGCTCGTTTTTGTAAATGGAAACATGAACGCTGAAAATTACGTTGAGGATATTCTTAGACCTTATACAAATACAAATAGCTTTATTGCAAAGTTAAAGAAAGTAGATTTATGGTGTTAGTACTCTGCCTTTTGTTTTAGTTATAACTGTGGTACAAAAGGCAGGGTCTTCCCTGAAAAGCACGGTTTTACAATAATAAGTTATAGTTATTACATAGCTTTGCAAATCGAATTTACATACAGTATAACTTTTTATTTTAGTGTTTGTATGTAAGTGTGTGTGTGTGTGTGTGTGTGTGTGTGTGCATGTGTGGGTGGTTTGTATCTGTGTTTGCCTATAAAAACATAAAAGGTATGTTAATGTACAGTTTCTAATAATTTTTCAATTCCATCATAATCGAGAGTTTTACTTAAGCCATTTCTTATGTCCATCTATTTGCACAAACCTTTGGCTCCGATTTTACGTTAATGCATGACAATGCGCGTTTGCATACACCTCGACGAACCAGTGAATACTTGGCAACGGAGAACATCCGGGTATTGGCCTGGCCTGCACAATCGCCAGACCTCAACCCCATCGAGCACGCATGGGACATGCTCCAGAGACGTGTTTTGAAGGACTTGGACGGAGTGACAACAACCCAACAGCTGAAGGATTTGCTACAATCCATTGGGAGCGATTGATACAAGATGACATAAACAGTCTCATTAACTCTATGAATAATCGTTGCCAATAAGTTCTGAATAGTAGAGGAGGCCATACTTTGTATTAAATTATCCAATTCTTCTACAATAAATGTATTTTCTTTAGATAGGTATATCATTTTGTTAAAAAAATTAGTTTCATATGTAGGTAGGTACCTTAGTTTGTAGAGTACATTATAATATTGTTAATTTATGTTAAAAGAAATATTGAAGACAAGAGCTGTTATTTTTACATCATTAAGACCCTAAAAAATATTTAAATAATAAAATACAAACGCTATAATGTGAAGAACCATCCTAAAATTTAAATAAGTACATGTTGCTTAGACTTTTTTGATGTGTGTATATTTTACGTAGTATAATTAACTGATGTGTATTTGTATTTTCTTTGTGATGTCAATTAAAATTAAAACTTAAAGTACTTGTCGTAACTAAGTAGTTAGGTAGGTAATCTAATATGTCTAAGTACCTACGCTAAGTACCTAATTATGTTAGCATTACGTTTAAAATTCCATCTCGAAACGGAGACTAGTGGGAGACATTGTTAGCACCAAGGATGATACTATTACTATAGGATTGCCAATGCCCACACATTTTAGCGTAGACGCTTTCAGTAGTTCCTAATGGTTGTTAAGATGTCGTTAGGAGTATCGATATTGAAATAAAACACAGAATAGGGTAATAGCGAGTCCTACGGCACCAGTTACCTGACATTCTAAAATAATAATGTCTATTTTGTTCTGATTTCCACTTACTATCGAACGTCATCTATCATCCTTATTAGCACCTAGGTAAATGTATGTATATATTGTTAACAATATATAATTATTTCACTATAAAAAAAACATACATTATAGACAAATTAATTTCAGTAGGTTGAAATTAGCAAAATTGTTGTATTATTAGATAAATGGAATGTATTTGACTCGCAGATGTTTTCTAAATTCACCGCAAGGTGGCATTGTTGACGATCACGGTAGGAGAGTTGTTCTACCGCTAAAATATTGTTATAAAAGTAGTAAGCGTGGCGGAAAGCGGGCACACAAGATATCCCTATGTTGACAACCAACGACCAGACATACTTGACATAGCACTTCTCAAGAACGTCACCCTCCGGTTGCGCTCTATAGAAGTGTTACACGAACTGACTTCAGACCACCGCCCTGTATTGTTGAAATTAGGCCCCGACCCGACGGACATAACCCCTATCACTAGAACGGTAGTGAACTGGAAGCAACTGGGGGAATCCCTCCAAGCTATCAGTTCACCCGCTCTCGATAGAATCCCCGATGACATACAGACAGTAGAAGACGTGTCAATTGCGATCGAGGCTCTCAGTGACCACCTCCGCACCGCAGTAGGTGAATCCTCAAAGCAGGTCCAAGTGGCGGATGGTCGCCGCTTCGAACTGCCCGAGGGTGCGAGGAGATTACTGACAGCTAAGAACGCCGCCACTAGGGCGTATGACTCGATGCCAACCCCAGAGAACAAAGCCACCATGCGCTATTTACAGCGTGCTGTAAGGAAACGCATGAGTGAGCTGCGTGATCAAAGGTGGGACGACAAACTGTCAGAGATTGAGCCAACTCACCAGGCATACTGGCAGTTGGCTCGAACTCTGAAATCTGACGGACAACAGACAATGCCCCCACTCATTAGGCCACCTCCCCTCTCCATAGCGTTCCTTGACGAAGACAAAGCCGAGTGTTTAGCTGATAGCCTTGAGGCTCAGTGTACTCTAAATGTAGATCACGTCGACCAGAAACACCTCGATTCGGTGGAATCTGAAGTCGAACGTAAAAGCTCTATGTCCATCTCTGACCTCCCACTCCTCCCACCGGTAAAATCATCCGAGGTTGTGTCTCTGATCAAGAGCCTCAAGACCCGTAAATCCCCTGGTGCTGATGGTATCAGCAACAAGGTGATTAAACACTTCTCAGTCCCACTAGTCCATCTCTTAGTTAGCATCTTCAATGCGGCTATGAGCAACTGCTCCTTCCCAGACACTTGGAAGCATGCCATTGTCATTGGTATTCACAAACCAGGCAAACCGGCAGCCGAGCCCTCCAGCTACCGTCCCATAAGTCTCCTCAGCTCTCTGGGGAAGATTTACGAGCGGCTCATTGTGAACCGACTCTGGTCCCACGTTAGGTCCAATAACCTCCTTCCCGATGAGCAATTTGGTTTTAGAGCCAAACACTCTTGCGTCCAACAAGTGCACCGCGTAACGGAGCACATCCTAGGCGGTTTCAATAAGAAACCAAAGCCCCAAGGGACCATAGCTGTCTTCCTCGACGTAGCGAAAGCGTTCGACAAAGTCTGGCACAACGGCTTGATATTCAAGCTGTACCAACTGGGTGTGCCAGACCGTCTTGTACTCATCTTACAAGACTTTCTCAGGGATCGAACGTTTAGCTATCGCACCGAGGGAACGCTCTCCTCCCCGCATCCCATTCACGCAGGTGTCCCTCAGGGCTCTGTACTCTCACCCATTCTCTTCTCGCTGTACACCAGCGACATCCCACGATCTGAACCTAATGTTCAGATCGCTCAGTTTGCGGATGATACTGCAATCTACTCTACTGGCTGGTTCAAGGTCAGGCAGAGATGCGCCATCCAACGAGCCATCACCGTAATCGGTGCATGGTTTCGTAAATGGCGGATTGCAGTAAATCCTAGCAAAAGTGCAGCAGTGTACTTCACTGAGACCCGGCGAAATCTCATGCCGTCACCCATAGTCCTATTCGGCGAACCCATCCCTTGGGCTAAATCTGCCAAATACCTGGGCGTCACCCTTGATTGCCAACTCACTTTCGCGAAACACATCCAGATTGTTCGCAATAGGGCGGCCTTCATTATGGGTCGTCTTAATCCCCTCATAGGCAAAAACAGTAAAATGTCTCTTAGAAATAAGACGACTCTTTACAAACTTTGCATCCGCCCAATCATGACTTACGCATCTGTAGCGTTCGCCCATGCTCAGAAACACGACCTCCACAAACTTCAAGTGATTCAGAATCGCTTTATGCGCAGGGCAGTGGGCGCTCCGTGGTACTTGCGGAACGCCGAACTGCACTGCGATTTCACCCTCCCCTCTATTACGCAGTATATGAAAGACTGCTCCCGCCGCCACTTCGACAAAGCTCCCCACCACTCGAATCCCCTCGTGGTCGAAGCGGCGAACTACTCCACTGACATAACCGATCCCCACTTCCTTCCCCCCCGTCGCCGTCCAAGGCATATTTTGGGTGACCCGGACGACCCCATCGCAGCCGTTACTTCGGCAGCTTTAGCGTCGTCCCAAGGGAACCCCGGTAATGGTTGTAGACCCGACCAGGGCTGTGATCCCGATCGCATTGTAGGCTCCGGCCGAGATCTTCTTCGCAGCCCCAGTCGCAGTCGAGGTAATTCACACACACACGATTGTAGTCCCAGCCACGGTGCGGGTGGGAGTATACACCGCGGCCCCGGTTGCGATGTATCCTCCGGCCCAGCAAATGGCTGCGGACGAGGTATTACTCTTTCTTATTGTAGCCCCACCCAAAGTACAGTCATGAGTGCACAACGCGACGATCCTGGTCGCGGTGTGGACCCATGTCGCGGAAATGGGAGGAGGCGAGGTACACAAGGTTATGATTTAGTGGTAAACACAGTCAAACACCGAGCTCGCCGGCGAGCTCGAGGCAAAAGTTATGTCTTGGTTAGATTCTCTCCAAATAGTCGTAGAGTTAAAATTCATAGGGCCCACTTTCAACGGTACACTTATGTACCGGGGCGATACTCTCCTACTCCCCTCTCTCCTGGCGACGGCCCAAGCCGAGGTCCGTACCCTAGTGGTGCCCTTGAGCAAGTCGCCTACTCCTCTCCTTGCGGCGAAGCGTCTTCAACGCTCGCCTTAGGCGGTGCGCCCTCTGCGCCCGCATCTGGCTGAGTGCCATCTGCGCTCGCCAACCGTCCGGTGACGCTGTAAATGCCGGTAGAGGCAAACAGCATTAGTCCGTTCTAAAAAAAAAAAAAAAAAAAAAAAAAAAAAAAAAAAAAAAAAAAGGAAAGCGGGCATTCCGGTCAGCGCGCTCGAGTGGGACGGACGTGCGCTCAAGTGCTCCCCGAGAATATTCCGATCGGCCTAAAAGTGCTTGCGCTTTTAGTGCCGGTT
The DNA here is from genome assembly GCA_917880725.1 of Selenia dentaria. Lineage (NCBI taxonomy): Eukaryota > Metazoa > Arthropoda > Insecta > Lepidoptera > Geometridae > Selenia > Selenia dentaria. The sequence continues at coordinate 21,333,323 of OU862879.1, forward strand.
ACCTGTATCGTTTCGATTGAAGAGGATTCAGTGTTGGACTTCGCTAATAGTGGATTTTCTGTGTGCAGATTCGACGTCAAGCCACCGCTTCGTGTACCGTTCGGCGCACGGAGGCGTTCGGCTCGGCTCGGCTCGCGTCGCGAAAGAAGCGCGCTCTTGTAAGAGCGCTTCGACACATCAATCAACTACATTGTTCATTGTCTAATCAAAACCGCTCTTCTCAGAGCGACCTCTTGTTTCGATTTTTTAATTTTTCAATTTTCAATTTTCAAAGTCGAGTCAAACAAATCCACGCTTCACGTGGTCTTCTGGACGATCCTTGCGGTGTTAACGCCACCCAGTTGGGCGCGGACCCGGTGCGTCAAGCCTTTCCCTCCTGAGCGTGGGAGGGAACGGCTAAAACCGGACGGGCCTGCCTTCACCGGCCTTGGGGTCTCCCCTCGCCGACGGCAGGTATCTCCTTCCCACCCTACCCTATCCTACTCTCCTATTCTCTGGGCAAGTGTTTGGTTGGAAGCCGGGTTTTACTCGGTCTTCTCTCCTCGCCCCCGGAGCAGCTAGGGCCTCGCGTTTAGGCACACATCCCTCTGCACAATAAGACTGGCAGAGGGCACACAGTAGGGACACCTAGGCACTCACTCTCCCGCCTGTACCCGGCGGGAGTGGCATTCACCCCTCACTCGCAGATGTCTTTACTCTCTCCCTCCCCCGCTATGAGCCTCCCACAAGGCGCTTCGCCTCAGGCGTTCGTCTCGTGGGTCTCGAACTGTTACCCGGAAATGCTTTCCGAATATCTCCAGTCCAATCGGGACATTGTTCGGGACTCTCAAATTCCCTCCTCCGGCTCCCTCCCTCCGAGGGCGCCCTTCGGTTCTTCGGCGTTCAAGCCGTTAGATAGCCCTCTCTCCCCCGACCCTGCGCCCTATGCGCCCCGCGCTCCCCGCGCACCTCTACCACCCCGCGATCGTTCCCCAGTCCTTCGGACTGAGTACGAACGCGCCTACGACTCGGCATCCAACTCGGAGAATGAGATGGATGTAGAGTTCTTCCGCTCCCGCGCAAACTCTGTTGGCAACATCTCCAACGACGGGTTCACTACCGTCGGAAAGAGAAAGCGCGTCCCCAAAGCCGCCTCAGAGGCTCCCTCCCCGCCACCCAAAGCGGCCTGCACCGCCCCGGGAGCGAAGCCATCAGGCTCTCTCGCTCCCACCTCCCGCGACCCTCTCGCTCACTCCGATGCTCCCGCAAGCATCGCCGCGTCTCAACGGGACGTCTCCTCTCAAGGAGCGTCAGTTAGACGCGAGAAACCGCCGCCGCCTCTGTTCCTTCAGGACAAGGCGAAGTGGGACATGGTCTCACGACTTTTGACGGATCGTAAGATCCAATATACCAGCGCCCGCTCAACCCAACTGGGTATTAAAGTCCAGGTGCCTACCCCAAGCGACCATAGGGCGCTTACTCGACTTCTCAAAAACGAGAGCATAAGTTTTCACACTTATGCTCTCGAGGAAGAGAAGGTATTACGAGTAGTCATACGCGGCGTACCTAAAGAGGTACAGACCGATAGTGTCCTCGCCGACTTGAAGGCGCAAGGCTACCCCGTCCGCGAATGCCACCGCATGTACAGTGGCAAGGACCGCAAACCCTATGACCTACTTTTGGTCATCCTCAGTCGCACGCCAGAGGGCAAAGCGATTTTTAATATTAAAACGGTTGTGAACCTCTCGGGGATCACCGTTCAACCCCCATTCCGAAACCGAGCGCCTGGCCAGTGTCATAACTGCCAATTGTACGGGCATGCCGCCCGATTCTGTTTCGCCCGCCCGAGGTGCGTCAAGTGCCTAGGGGATCACGGGACAGCCCAGTGTTCTCGCACAAGGGACTCGGCAGACCCACCTAGTTGTGTCCTCTGCGGCACACAGGGACATACCGCCAACTACCGCGGTTGCCCTAAGGCACCCCGCGTATCAAGTGGGCCGGCCAGGAGGCCTATTCCCCCTCCTCGCCCGGTCACTACCCGCTCACAAGGGAACGGCCCTAAGCCTAACCTTACCCCCGCACCGCAGGCAACACCTGTTGTACCCGCGCCCGCGCCCGCGCGCAACGCTTGGTCCAAGCCCTTGAGCATGGTACAAGCAAGCGCCCCCCTCACCCCCGCCCGCCCGCAGGCCTCTGTCAGCGCGCCGGCTCCTAAGCCCAAACCGCCGCTCGCTAGGCCTCCAATGGCTGGGCTCATGGACGCCCCAGGTCAATCTGACCTGGCAGCCGTCATAGCCCTTGTCATGGACTACGCGATGGTCATAGACGTGGACGAAGTACGTGCATTCGCGCACAAACTTCGTACTGCCACAAACGACCAAGACCGCTTGCGAGCCACGCTCACACACGCGGGTCTAATCAGCGCAGTGAGGCGCTACGCCCTCCCCAGCGTTTCTTAGGTATCATCCAATATGGATAGTACACCGAAACGAATTAAACCCCACTCAGTCACCGTAGCGACTTTCAACGCTGACGGCCTCTCTAGTCAAAAGGACGAAGTTCACGAATTTTGTAAGACCCATCAGGTCGATATTCTATGCGTGCAGGAGACCTTTCTGAAACCAGGTACAGCGAACCCTAGGTTTGCAAATTACCATTTGGTTCGTAATGATAGAGTGGCCACCCCAAAAGGTGGCACTCTCATCTATTACAAAAGAGCTCTGCACTGTATCCCAATTGTTACTCCACCACTTAGAATACTAGAAGCCTCTGTTTGCTTTCTAGCGATGTCAGGTCATCAACCAGTCATCATAGCCTCATGTTACCTCCCCTCTGGTAAAGAACTATTACAGACAGACTTGGAAGCCCTCTTCTCTCTAGGAAGCTCCGTCCTTCTGATCGGTGACTTCAACAGTAAACATGTCATATGGAACTGTACTAGTAACAATAGTAATGGTAAAATCCTTGAAGGCTTGGTCAGCCACTTAAACTTTGATATTCTCTCCCCTCTGGAGCCCACAAGATATCCCTATGTTGACAACCAACGACCAGACATACTTGACATAGCACTTCTCAAGAACGTCACCCTCCGGTTGCGCTCTATAGAAGTGTTACACGAACTGACTTCAGACCACCGCCCTGTATTGTTGAAATTAGGCCCCGACCCGACGGACATAACCCCTATCACTAGAACGGTAGTGAACTGGAAGCAACTGGGGGAATCCCTCCAAGCTATCAGTTCACCCGCTCTCGATAGAATCCCCGATGACATACAGACAGTAGAAGACGTGTCAATTGCGATCGAGGCTCTCAGTGACCACCTCCGCACCGCAGAAGGTGAATCCTCAAAGCAGGTCCAAGTGGCGGATGGTCGCCGCTTCGAACTGCCCGAGGGTGCGAGGAGATTACTGACAGCTAAGAACGCCGCCACTAGGGCGTATGACTCGATGCCAACCCCAGAGAACAAAGCCACCATGCGCTATTTACAGCGTGCTGTAAGGAAACGCATGAGTGAGCTGCGTGATCAAAGGTGGGACGACAAACTGTCAGAGATTGAGCCAACTCACCAGGCATACTGGCAGTTGGGTCGAACTCTGAAATCTGACGGACAACAGACAATGCCCCCACTCATTAGGCCACCTCCCCTCTCCATAGCGTTCCTTGACGAAGACAAAGCCGAGTGTTTAGCTGATAGCCTTGAGGCTCAGTGTACTCTAAATGTAGATCACGTCGACCAGAAACACCTCGATTCGGTGGAATCTGAAGTCGAACGTAAAAGCTCTATGTCCATCTCTGACCTCCCACTCCTCCCACCGGTAAAATCATCCGAGGTTGTGTCTCTGATCAAGAGCCTCAAGACCCGTAAATCCCCTGGTGCTGATGGTATCAGCAACAAGGTGATTAAACACTTCTCAGTCCCACTAGTCCATCTCTTAGTTAGCATCTTCAATGCGGCTATGAGCAACTGCTCCTTCCCAGACACTTGGAAGCATGCCATTGTCATTGGTATTCACAAACCAGGCAAACCGGCAGCCGAGCCCTCCAGCTACCGTCCCATAAGTCTCCTCAGCTCTCTGGGGAAGATTTACGAGCGGCTCATTGTGAACCGACTCTGGTCCCACGTTAGGTCCAATAACCTCCTTCCCGATGAGCAATTTGGTTTTAGAGCCAAACACTCTTGCGTCCAACAAGTGCACCGCGTAACGGAGCACATCCTAGGCGGTTTCAATAAGAAACCAAAGCCCCAAGGGACCATAGCTGTCTTCCTCGACGTAGCGAAAGCGTTCGACAAAGTCTGGCACAACGGCTTGATATTCAAGCTGTACCAACTGGGTGTGCCAGACCGTCTTGTACTCATCTTACAAGACTTTCTCAGGGATCGAACGTTTAGCTATCGCACCGAGGGAACGCTCTCCTCCCCGCATCCCATTCACGCAGGTGTCCCTCAGGGCTCTGTACTCTCACCCATTCTCTTCTCGCTGTACACCAGCGACATCCCACGATCTGAACCTAATGTTCAGATCGCTCAGTTTGCGGATGATACTGCAATCTACTCTACTGGCTGGTTCAAGGTCAGGCAGAGATGCGCCATCCAACGGGCCATCACCGTAATCGGTGCATGGTTTCGTAAATGGCGGATTGCAGTAAATCCTAGCAAAAGTGCAGCAGTGTACTTCACTGAGACCCGGCGGAATCTCATGCCGTCACCCATAGTCCTATTCGGCGAACCCATCCCATGGGCTAAATTTGCCAAATACCTGGGCGTCACTCTTGATCGCCAACTCACTTTCGCGAAACACATTCAGATTGTTCGCAATAGGGCGGCCTTCATTATGGGTCGTCTTAATCCCCTCATAGGCAAAAACAGTAAAATGTCTCTTAGAAATAAGACGACTCTTTACAAACTTTGCATCCGCCCAATCATGACTTACGCATCTGTAGCGTTCGCCCATGCTCAGAAACACGACCTCCACAAACTTCAAGTGATTCAAAATCGCTTTATGCGCAGGGCAGTGGGCGCTCCGTGGTACTTGCGGAACGCCGAACTGCACTGCGATTTCACCCTCCCCTCTATTACGCAGTATATGAAAGACTGCTCCCGCCGCCACTTCGACAAAGCTCCCCACCACTCGAATCCCCTCGTGGTCGAAGCGGCGAACTACTCCACTGACATAACCGATCCCCACTTCCTTCCCCCCCGTCGCCGTCCAAGGCATATTTTGGGTGACCCGGACGACCCCATCGCAGCCGTTACTTCGGCAGCTTTAGCGTCGTCCCAAGGGAACCCCGGTAATGGTTGTAGACCCGACCAGGGCTGTGATCCCGATCGCATTGTAGGCTCCGGCCGAGATCTTCTTCGCAGCCCCAGTCGCAGTCGAGGTAATTCACACACACACGATTGTAGTCCCAGCCACGGTGCGGGTCGCGATGTATCCTCCGGCCCAGCAAATGGCTGCGGACGAGGTAACACTGGTTTTCTATGTAGTCCCAGCCACCATGGCTGTGGGCGAGGTATTACACATTCTTATTGTAGCCCCACCCAAAGTACAGTCATGAGTGCACAACGCGACGATCCTGGTAGCGGTGTGGACCCATGTCGCGGAAATGGGAGGAGGCGAGGTACACAAGGTTATGATTTAGTGGTAAACACAGTCAAACACCGAGCTCGCCGGCGAGCTCGAGGCAAAAGTTATGTCTTGGTTAGATTCTCTCCAAATAGTCGTAGAGTTAAAATTCATAGGGCCCACTTTCAACGGTACACTTATGTACCGGGGCGATTCTCTCCTACGCCCCTCTCTCCTGGCGACGGCCCAAGTTGAGGTCCGTACCCTAGTGGTGCCCTTGAGCAAGTCGCCTACTCCTCTCCTTGCGGCGAAGCGTCTTCAACGCTCGCCTTAGGCGGTGCGCCCTCTGCGCCCGCATCTGGCTGAGTGCCATCTGCGCTCGCCAACCGTCCGGTGACGCTGTAAATGCCGGTAGAGGCAAACAGCATTAGTCAGTTCTAAAAAAAAAAAAAAAAAAGGAAAGCGGGCAGTCTGTTGTCGTTAGCCGAGGTGAACACTAGGAAGCGTTGAGCGTCGAATTTATGTCGGAACAACTATAAAATCTGAGCACAAGTTGACTAAAATCTTTATTTAAAGGGATATGTTGTTATACTTTAAATAAATAATTAGAATAGTTTATACTTGTGGATTAACATTGTTGAACAGAGAGAAATGGTATTAGATGCGAGGTATAGTGATTAGTAAATTGTTAAATAAAGTGTAAAATAATGAGTGAATGCTCTGTCTTATTTACAATACCTTATTGAGGAATACATTCCTTATCAAGTATGCTTATTACAGCGATAATGTTAAATGAAATGTTACAAATCAGAATTGGGATTACTCACGTAAAGCTGTTTAAATTTAAACATTGTTTAATTGTTCCCAAACTGTATTTCATCAAGATGTTAGTTGCGGTCTGAATTTTTGTTATAGAAAACAGATATATCGCCCAATTGGCATTGAAAGCGTGCCATCACATGGATCTTGGGGGCTCGGATGTGCAACGTACGAGCAGCGAGGGATTCGCCGTGCGAGGTACGAGACGCGAGGCTCCGCTGTGCGACGTACGAGACGTGAGGGCTCCGTTGACCAAAGTACGAGACGTGAAGGCTCCGTCATGCGATGTAAGAGCCGCGATGGCTCTGGCATGCCACGTACGAGCAGCGAGGGCTTCGCTGTGCCACGTACGAGACGCGAGAAATCTGTTGTTCGACGTACGAGACGCGAGGCTCCGCTGTACGATGTACAAGACGCGAGGGCTCTGGCATGCAACGTAAGAGCCGCGAGGGCTCTGGCATGCGACGTACGAGAAGCGAGAGCTCCTCCATGAGACGTACGAGATATGAGGGCTCCGCCCTGCGACGTACGAGACGCGAGAGATTTGTTGTGCAACGTACGAGACATGAGGGCTCCGTTGTGCGACGTACGAGACACGAGAGATCTGTTGTGCAACGTGCGAGACGCGAGGCTCCGCTATGCGACGTGCGATACGTGATGGCTCCGTTGTGCGACGTGCGAGACGCGAGAGATCTGTTGTGCAACAAGCGAGATGCGGGGCTCCGCTGTGCAACGTGCGAGACATGATGGCTCCGTTGTGCGACGTGCGAGACACGGGGATCTGTTGTGCAACGTACGAGACGCGAGGCTCCGCTGTGCGACGTGCGAGGCATGAGGGCTCTGCCATGCGACGTGCAAGACGTGAGAGCTTCGACGTGCGACGTGGGTGTGCAGTAAGTGCAATCCCGAGCGTTCTGAGGTGAGTCACCGCAGACGCGAGCGCTCTGTCGTGGATTGAGAAGAGACTACTCCAGAAGTGAGTTGTTGTTTAATATAACTGATGTTTTAAGTGGGGCCAGTTCTTATAATTATCATGGAAACTTGCTAATACTCGTAACAACATTGTGCCAGAGTTTATTCCGTCCTACAAAAACCAAAGTATAGCACATGGGTGCATAAAGTCAATGAAGTTCGTCTGCTTTATAAATGGTCAGACAGACAAATCGTTCAAAATGCTCTATAGTCCAATGCACTATGATTTATTTTTGTATATTGTTGACAATAATTCCTCAAACTGCCTACTGTGCAAAGCTTTGCGAAAACCGCTTCTAGCTTTTGGTGGAAGGTTCTTCCGTCCGACATTCTTTCGCTATATCGTGGTAATTTATATATCTATTTATGGGTGTGGGGCGGAATCCGGAAATATTTGCGTGCCGAAAAGGCAGAAACTAAAAAGAAACTATTTTGTGTCATGGCTTGTTCGGGAAACATTCCTGCGTATTTTTTATGATTATTGATTTCTTTTCTACACACGTTGCAGTTCCTGGAAAAGTGGGTTGATTTCGGCGAAGTCTATTGTATTATTGGCCAAATATGGCGATTCGCGAGTTGGCGGGTTAAACGTACAGCTTTGTACAATTATCAAAACGGTAATGTGACTATCATGCTATTATCCACTCGATACATTGCATGAAATTGTGTTTGTGAGATGCAATGTGTTTATATACATCGGTTAAATATGTGCTTTCAAGGGTCATCGCAAGCTTTATCAATGTGAGTTTGATGAGGTCCAGCCTCCGAAACGGGCTAGTTGGGTATAAGACACATACAGGACTGTGTTATCATTGGTCGCATTCACACGCCACGGGTTATGGGTTTTTTTTGCCAACAACTTACTTACGGAACTTACTGATTGTTGGTCTTCTCCAATTTGATAATTGAATGCTTGCAGTACCCGCAGATGGGTCTTTTTTTTGTATATATCATATAGTTATTATTTTTTGAATGATATAAAAAAACCATACCACATGCACTTTGGTAAACAAAGGTTATTTTTGAATAAACATGCCTATATGTTTGGGGTGAATCTCAAAATGATGATTTTGGTAAGGGAGAAGAGAGCACAAACTCATGTTTGGTTCGTCATTTGATTTTGTCAAGAGTCTGAATAGTACGGTGATATGGCGTCTGACTCGTGGCCCCCTCAAACATCCGATGGAGTGAAGAGTTCGAATCTCTTTAGAGTATATTTTTGTATTTATTATTGTTTTGTAAACTTGCGACTGTATTTGTCGCGGGTGTCGCTTCACTGGTGCTGGTCGCCTGGGTGCCGTCAGCTGTGTGTGGTCGCGTGACGCTGTGACGTGCAGTGACCGGTACGGATGGTTTTTTCTTAGGTTGAGGGTGTATTAACATTTATGTGTTAAAAACGAGTGGAGTACATCGCGGTCGATTGCAAGATGGTTAATGTAAAAACGTTTTAACTGTATTTTCATTGTGAGTGTGAGTGCGTACATCGCGGTCGAGTGCTTTAATATAAATGTGCGCCGATATATTTGTGTTATTATTGTGAAACTAAGTGAATTTGGTTATCGCGGACGGACACGGTATCGGAGGGCTACGTATTTCTGTGTTTAGGTTAAGGACGGCCGTCTGGGGTAGGATAATTCTACGGTTGGCTGGATCAGCTAGGTACTTGCCACTGCGACACGACCCACGGATGGATCGGGAAGGTCGCTGGAGCGAACACTGCTTCCCCGCCTTGACGGACCGAGGAGCCGCCTGGATGTTCCAGGCATTGTGAGTTTTACCCTTAATTTAATTGTCTATGTACTGTATTGTTTGTTACTTTTGATTAATTAGCGCTACGTATCGTAGCCGATGTTCGCTGGAGGCGCTTATGGGCCCCGCCTCCCGAAGACCCGAGTAGGCTCTTCGACAAAACCTATTGGCCCACGGTTGGGCTAAGGTTGGTTGTTAACAATTATGTTTGCATTTCAGTTTTGTGTGATGTTCTCGAAACTGAACATGGCTGATAAATATATGGGAGAGGAACAGAGATACTTTCTGGAAATTTGACTAATAAAGTAATTTATGAGAGGTCTGCCTGCCTGGTCTTGCCCATTTCAATATACATATGAATAAATGGGGTGTTACTAGACTTGAGCATAATTAGATACGACCGAAGAGATAGAAAATTTAAATACACAGGATAATTGAAGTTATATTAAAATTATAGCTCTTTTTTTTAATAAAAACTTAGCATCACAGGTAATTTCGCAAGATAAAACCTACGTACAGGGGCTGCGAATTGAGGCGGACTCGCCCTGCGCATTGGCGCCCTTATTGATAAACGCTGCTTGGATCGTGAATCGTACAAACGGACCTGTGCACGTAGTTCTCGCCGAGTTGCTGTCAGGCTTGTACGTCACACGGTCGTAATACAAAGAATGGGAAAGTATTACATATTATATTATTTATGTTCAATACGTTGATAATATGTATACCTAACTTAAAATTGTAATCCTGTATTATTAGTTCTCAACCGACTGGCAAAAAAAGAGGTTCACAATTTGTAGTAAAATTATTATGTTTATTTGTGTCAACGCATAACTTTTTGTGAAACTGAGTAGTTGTTTTCAAATTATATTCAGCACCGGGTATAATAGAATGGACTTCCATTATCTAACGGTTGCGCCCTGCAGTATTACTTGCAAATATGCACATACTATCCACTACATGTGGGCTTTTATGGCGGAATCTATATAGTGAAATTATCATTTTAAAACTCCACCATGTAGCACACGTCAAGTGGAACTGCTGCCTTAATTAGTTACCGAATCACTAATAAAGGTCCGAAGTGGCTTGTAGCAAAGAGGCATGGCGGGTGTAGGGTTTTTGTTATGATGACATTGGTCACATTTCTCAAAAAAAAACGTTGGCGCAGTATCACATTCGATGACTGGTTTCCCAAAATTAGTAGTCATACAAAAGCTCTCGGTAGAGAGTGAGATATTCATTGTACAAAAGACATTGTCAAGCCTGGATTCGGTGTGCTCCTGGTATGGCTCCAGACTTAATTCGGTTCTAAGAGTGCCCCAGCCTATTCATACTACACGCACACACTTACCATTTTGGTCAATTTAATGATGGTAAAAAGGGGACTAAATATATATACTATTGGATAACATAGACGGGTTCACAGGTTTAGTTGTTGCCTGTGCGGTCCAGAAGTACAATAAGTAACACCACTATAAATGTGTATGTTGCTGTTTTTAGTGTGCCATATAGAGTTCTAGAGAACTCTATATGGCACACTAAACTGAAGCTACTAAAGCTGAACTAAGTCTACTAGAGTAGACTTAGTTCAGCGGCTTCTTTAGGCTGTTGAAAAGAAATAGTGCATTGACTGATGTAGACACAGCCGGTGTGGTTTGTTTTGATTGTTTCCATATCGTTGTGACTTATGGCAAACTGCTCTGGGGATTTTATGCAGGATGCAGATCTTAATTATATTATCATTCTGCAAAAGAGGGCTATACGAGCTATCTACAGTTTAGCTCCCAGAGTTTCCCTTAGACAGAAGTTTAAATATATAAACATTCTGATTGGTTTCTCAGTTTATCTATGAAAATTTCATATATTTCAAGAAAAGTGTTAACAGTTTTGATAAAAGGGGTGATGCTCATTCCATCAACACGCGGAATAGGCACAAGCTATCCGAACATGTGGCGCATCTCCACAGAGTGGGTCGTTTTTGTATGGGACAATATATACGATGCTATAAATAAACTTCCCAATATTATCTGAGATTTGCCTATTAATAAGTTTAAAATTACTGTTAAAAGTAAGCTCTGTCAAAATGGTTATTACAAGATTTCGGATTGCTTGGAGGATGGGGATCTATGTACTTGTTTATTGCGATGTCAAAGTGTAGCGTGTCTGCACTACTGATACTATTATTATGGTCTCTTTATAAGGCAAAAATAAACGGACAATTGGTAAATACATTAGTTAATTGGCATAAAATTTAAATATATAAAGGACAAGCTCGCCGAGTTTCTTGCCCGATCTTCTCAGTCGTGGTCGCGTTCCGATACAGTTGTGAATTTGAGCAGAAAAGAATAAAATAGGATTACAATAAGTAAGTGCCCTCGTAGGGCTTTACAGAATAAATGATTTATTTTGATTTTGAGAAAAGTATCATGATATAAAAACATGTAAAGAAAGAAAGAAATATGTTGTATTCCGGATAAATGTTCTCAACGCTGTTGCCACACCACTGTCAAGTAAAAAGATTTAATCGCAAGAAGTCGGCTGAGAAGTTCAGGGTTGCATTGAAAGGAATGGAGAGAGCTATTCTAGTGTTCGCGTTGCGCGACCGGAAACGAAATGAATGGATAAGAAGCATAACTAGAGTGGGTGACATGATGGCGAAGAAACAGTGGACGTGACACGTTATGGTGAGAACGGGTGCGAGTCGATGGGTGTGAGTTTTTGAGACACTGTACTGACACAAGAGGGCAAGGCTACCCACCGCAGCGCTGGGTTGACGAGATCAGGAGACACGCAGACCGGGACTGGATGCCCAGACTGGAAGCCGGGATCGGACGAAACAAGATCGACAGGAATGGAAAAAAAGGAAGAGGTTTACGTCCAGGAATAGAGTACAACGAAGCCTTTATGAAGATCAAGATGACTAAATTATAGGTATAAAGTAGGAGATACACTTATAACATGGAAAAGGACTAGCATTATGTGTCTTTCTTTATGAACGTAGATAAAACTCATCCGTGACTTGTTTTTAGATCTACAAGGTACTGACATTGAAAGTTCCTCTGATAATAATTTTAATGAAATTGGATAAATGGCTTAAGATATGGTGTCATTATTTAAAATTATGTCTACTCGTTGAATAATGATCGTTAAAATATATTAACACAATTATTATAACACATAATTCAATTATGATTGTTTATGTATGGCTGATTAGGGTTAGTGTTGTTTTCGTCCATTACTTAGCACGAGGACGTGCTGGTTATGTCAGGATGGACGAATGTTAACAATATATAATTATTTCACTATAAAAAAACATACATTATAGACAAATTAATTTCAGTAGGTTATTAGCAAAATTGTTGTATTATTAGATAAATGGAATGTATTTGACTCGCAGATGTTTTCTAAATTCACCGCAAGGTGGCATTGTTGACGATCACGGTAGGAGAGTTGTTCTACCGCTAAAATATTGTTATAAAAGTAGTAAGCGTGGCGGAAAGCGGGCAGTCTGTTGTCGTTAGCCGAGGTGAACACTAGGAAGCGTTGAGCGTCGAATTTATGTCGGAACAACTATAAAATCTTACGTCTATATATAACAACTTTAAAGTCTCCGTTACTGCGGGCATGGATTCGGGTGGCCAAGTAGACGCTGTATATACTGGCTACCGCAAGGAATTTGATCGAATTGACCATATTATCCTACTATCTAAAAGAAACTGTAATACGAGGTGACCTGCTAAGATGGTTTATGTCTTACGTCAAAGATCGATGCCAAAGTGTAGTACTGGGTGGATATGCGTTGGCTTCGTCACCTATTACATCGGGTGTGCCGCAAGGATCTATACTCGGTCCACATCCCTAGATCATTTTTATCAACTACATCTTTTCGTGCTTTAAATACTCTGATTTTCTTTTATTTGCCGATGATATGAAGGTATTTAAGTCGATCAATAGGTACTAGTCGAGATGTAAATCTGTTACAAAGCGATCTGGATAGTCTTCATGACTACTGTATTGTATGACCATGACCAAATGCTTTTGCATATTTTTCAGTCGGTCTAGTAAAACTTTAGCCTTTGACTATAAAATTAATGGGCAGTCTCTAATGAGATGTCATAGTGTAGTTGACCTTGGAGTCGCTCTCGAATCTAAACTCTTATTTGACGAGCATATAGAAAACATATCTTCTAAAGCTATCAAAACTCTCGGCTTCTTATTAAGAGTAACAAGAGATTTCCAAACAATCAAAACATTAAAAAAAAATATTGTTCTTTAGTAAGAAGTCAACTTGAATATGCTTCACAAGTGTGGAATCCTCAATATGCTAAATATATATGCTAGAAAAACCACAAAATAAATTCTTAAAGATCATTAACTATAAACTCAAAGTCTACAACTGTCCACATAATCAGGACTTTGGTCCTGATTATGTGGACAGTTGTAGACGTCACCACATATTACCTCACTATTAAAGAAGGAAAGCAGCAGATCTTACTTTCTTGCACAATATAATACTGAATATAATTGAGTCTTTGAGACTACTATCGGAAATTAAAATAATAACACCATACAGGACGTTTAGTCATTGAAATTATTTACATCTATATGCTCTGTCAGCGACGCCTCTACTGAAATAAACACTTAAAACTTGTAAGCAAGGCGCGAGCGAGACAAAGCATTACGAGTGAGTGAAATAGCGATATGGCCCTCGCTCGCCCCTTGAAAATGTTAACTTGAAATTTAATTGTTATATCTTGAAATATCTTAAGTGCAATTCGATAGTATAGGTTACGAGGAGTTTAGAACTCCAAACTATGTTAATCTAGGTCTCTTAGTAACGATAGTATGACGTTTTTAAGATTGTTAAGAATTTTTATGAATATTGGTTTTTTACGGGAAATATATGAGACCTAGATATAGGGAAAAATAGCCAAAAGATAGGTAATTAGGTAGGGAATAATATAAAATAAAAACATTTTGCATAGACTCGAAAACATAGGCAGGGAAAAATGTTTTCCATTGTTTTATTACCCGAAAAATAGGTTTTTAAAGAGATAATGGCTTGTATCTCTACGGTTTAGGCAGGATATAGCTTAAGTTATATGTTATAAGATAGGGCGCATCACGCCGAATCCAACTATGTAAGAAACTTTGTAATCTAAGAAGGAATAATAAAGTTATGGGGTAAAAACCAGACAATCCAAAGTAAACGTTAGGCGAAAAACGATCAAGTTTCACGGCGCGCTTAGGGGCTCTCTGTAAGGTAATTCACCGAGGTAGCTAAGCGATTAAGAAATTAGGCGATTTATCAACTTCGTGTGAACTCGATTACCCTTCGTGTTCAACCAGGTTCCTCGGGAAATTCCCGAGTTAAGTGTTCGGCAGGCGCTCGGTTGGGTGGGACATCGTTCTCCGCAGTAGCGTTGAGACGCCCCCCACACTTCCGACGCCCCTCCCCTTGGCTTGGAGGTTTCCCACGACACCGTTGTTCGGGAGTGTTCGGCTTTGTACGGTGGTTGTAGGTCCGCGTAGGCGTGATCTCCCACTGTACCGTTCCCCGCGCACCACGAACTTCGTGCCTGGAATAGAGCGCTTACCATCAGCCGTAAGATCAGCGCTTGATAGCAGGGCAGATTCTGACTAGGGGTTTTGTAATAAAACCTCAGCTCAGAATCATTCTTGACTGCAAGTTGAAGATAATAGTCACTAGTGCACGAGTACGCTAGTTGCGAGACCCACCGTGAGCGGTCACCTTGCTGGGCTTTCCTCAACAGATTCAACCTGGTTGGGGAAGCACCGCCTCTAGGGGGGTCCGTAACTAGTACTACGGAAGACACGGAACTAATTCCACCACTATCGCCACCATCATCACCACATGTGAAGTGACTGTAGAAGTATGGAGAAAGATGGGCAGCCGCCTCGTAAAGGGCTAAACCCCAATATTCGGAAATCGAAAACTCCATTCGATAAATGCATAGCGGAGCGCAACATTTTCGATATGAGTCAGACCTTCTTGTCGTCCGAGGATACCCGGACTAACCCGAAGCCCACGACGAGGAAGTTTAAAGACGACAAACCGGCGTCGGGAACCGAAGGACTCGCCGCGATGGGGGATGTACCCCCCACTCGGGGTGAAACCGTTGTACCCGCGCAAGGTACCACAGAAAGGCCAGGTAGTAGTGGTACCACTACCGAGCCAAAACGTATATCTACATCGCTACCGAGCCTCACGGGGGCGTCCGACCAAGGACTCGCACCTGGCGGATCTGAGCATCCATCGCAGGGCGAAACCACACGGAGGCCTCCGGGCAGATGCGCCCGAAAAAAGAGGCGCGACTCGTCGGAGGAGGACCAGGGGGGGGACGAAAAGAGGTTGAGGCAGAAGGCCTCCACCACCCCTGAGAAGCCAACAGCAACAGAACCACGGCCGTCAACCTCAGGCCGTTCACGCAGAACTCGTAGGAGCAGCCGCAGCACGTCGTCAAGCTCGGCTGCCTCCTCTAGAATTCATTCAGACGACTCTGACATTGTAGAAATGAACCATCAGCAGACGCAGACAAGTGCAAAAAATACATACACCAATTCGACATCATATGCGGCGTTGGAGTCTGTACCGATGGATGCAGCTCCAATGCCATCACCACCAACACCGACGCCAGAGGCAGCGCGATCATACGCAGCAGCCCTGGCGTCGCCGCCAACCACAAGGCCGGGCACACCGGCACCGGCGCGCCGAGCAGCAGGAACTACCCCAGCCGCCACGACCGCCGCGCAAGCCACAACAGCAACGACAACCAAAGGCTACCCACCCATCATCATAGAAGCTCTTCCGGACTGGGTAGCTATATTTGCTAATTTAAAAAGCACACTAGGCCACGCACTCAGCGTCAAGCCCCTAGGCACGGGGTTTCGGTTTGCGTGTCGGTCTGTGGAAGAGTTTAGGGCAGTACAGAGAGCCCTAACAGAAGCCGCCACTAAGGACCGCAGAGTATCTTGGCACTGTTATGCCATGACTGAGGACCTGCCCTTAAAGGTCGCGATCAAAGGGCTCGCGTATGGTATCAACCCAGCCGAAATTAAAATCGAACTAGAGGCAAAAGGGTTTAGCCCATTATATATCAAAGAGATTCTTCCACGCAGAGGTAGCAAGGGGGGGCCGACGTACTACGCCCTCCTTGAGAAACTGAGCGATGAGGAGAAGAAGGAATTATACTCAGTGAACGAGCTACTAAATATACCTAATGTACGCATAAAGGGATGGGCACCGAGGTCAGGCACAGTGCCACAGTGCCACCGCTGCCAGATGTTTGGCCACGCCTCTGGTGGCTGCCATCGACCCCCTCGATGCGTAAAATGTGCAGAAGAGCACTTTGCGCCAGACTGCCAGAGAAACCCAGACGTCCCACCTAAGTGTGCGAACTGCAAGGGGAACCACGTGGCTAGCAGTCGGAAGTGCCCTCACTATTTACGAGAGGCCAGGAAGAGAGGGATAAGGGTACAGGGACCCTATCCAAGAACCGCCCCACACAACCAGTACCATCAACAACAACAACAACAGTTGCAACAACAGCAAGGGGCGGACCAACATATCAACCGATTACAACAAGGCGCCCAAAGACAACAGAGAACGGCCAGGAGCAAGTCGCGACAGCCCAAAGCGACTGTGCTACAACAACAACAAGCCCAACAACAACAACAGCAACAACAGCAGGCACAACCAGGTAGAGCCCAGTCGCGCTATGAATGTGAGCCACCTGCACCAGAAAGGGAGACACATCGCATACCTCAGAGTGCGATGTGGCCTGCCCAACAACACCAACCAACACAGCCTTCAACCCTGGCGCCGGAAGCCAACATGCCCGTGACCAGAGGAGAGCCTCTACCTCAGAGGAAGAGGAGGCGAAGACGTAGGAGGCGCGCCAGAACGCAATCAGCAAAGAGAAGTGAAGGCCTGCCAACCGCGGCCTCTACACCCTTACCGTCTGCACTACCTATCCACCTGAGGGGGGAAGAGCGCCGGCATCTCACACCCGCGTTCATACCCATCCAGGTGGAGCGAAGAGGTGCGTTCGTCAGTACTGGCACCGCAGCACACCCTGAACCGCGCAGAGCTGCCAGTACCACAAGAATACCGACAGGGCAACAAGCACCTTCCCAGCAACCGCAACAACACCAGCAACAACAGAGGCAACAACAAGAGCCGAGACACGACCCTCGAGCTCAACAACAATATTACACACAGAGGGGCGGGACCTATCAACCCCGCCCCATAGTACAAGAAGGACCACCACCTCCTCCTCAAGCATTCACACCAGCGGGCAGCGGCGGGAACCCCATGTTCCTTTTACTGGGGATCCTGACGGAGCTGCTCGTCTCCATCGCCGCCGGGGGAGACCTCCAGGAAGCGGCCAGGAGAGGACTCGCATTCTTGTCCCGGTTCCAGTATGGATGTTAACTTACGCATCTTATACTGGAACCCGGACGGGATAACCGGGAAGATACGGGAGCTACGCGCACTCGCCCAGTCGCAGGATGTCCACATCATCCTCCTGGGCGAGACGAAGTTGAAGCCTAACAAAGACCTGAAAGTGTCTAACTACGCCACCTACCGACGCGACTGTATCTCTCCCAGAGGCCAGGCGTATAGAGGCACAGCAGCACTGGTCCGGAGGGATGTAGTCCACGACGAGTTGACACATCCACAGCTACGACATCTAATCGCGAACGGGGTAGTAGTAAAGACGAACCATGGCGAGGTGAACGTCTTTGCTGCTTACCGACCACCATCAGACGACTTAATACCTGAAGATTTTACCACCATACTTGGAAGTGACACAGCGACATTGCTCGTTGGCGACCTCAATGCCAAACACCGATCATGGGGGTCGCACACCAACAACATAGCCGGACGTACACTATACAGAACCGCAGAGAGGGCAGACTTTGAGGTGATAGGGCCGGAAGAGCCAACCCACGTGCCGTCCAACCCCAACAACAGACCTGACGTCCTCGATATTGTGGCCTATCGAGGAATAAGAGGAGCAATTGAAATTGAGGTACTCTATGACCTAGACCAACAACACCTGCCTATTTTGGTCACAGTGAATTCAACAATTTGCCCCATCAGCCGTACACCACTGACGAAGGTAGATTGGGGCAAATACTCAGCCCTACTTGAAAACCTCGCGGTGGGACCAGTGGGAACAGCTGAGGAGGTAGAAGCAGAAACTAAGAAAGTCACTGAAGCCCTGGTAAACGCAAAAGAAGCTGCTTCCTCAAGTAGACCTGCACCGCGTAGGCGTGATGAGATGCCTCTCACCCTACAGCGCGACATACAACAGAAGAGATACTTGAGGAAGTGCTGGGCCCGAACCAGATGTCCAACTATCAAGTTAAGACTAAATCAAATAACAGCTAAGGTTGCCCAGAATGTGGAGGTCTGGAGAGGCTTTAGTTGGGAAAAAGTCATAGACAAAGCGGGGGAAAATATGACCAACTTACATCATCTCAACAAAGTACTTACAAGAACCCCACAGCCCATTTACCCCCTATGGGATGCGAGCGGTGTGAGAAGATACGGACCAAAGGACCGAGCTAACATACTGGCCGAACATCTGGAGGCACAGTTTACACCCCACCCAGTAAGGCAAGAGGCTTCCAGCGTTACCCGCGCTCACCACGACACAGTGATGGCGAGCGTGAGAGAGTACCTGGAACAGCCGGCAATACCCCTGAGGGGGGATGAATTCATCTCGCCAGCAGAGGTCGCAAGGGCTATAAGACACCTACCGAGAAGAAAAGCAGCAGGGTATGACGGGTTGCCCATTGCAGCTATACATCAAGTGCCTAGAAGAGGCATAACGGCGATCACCAAACTCTTCAACGGGATTCTGCGGACTGGCCACTTCCCGGAGTCCTGGAAGAGAGCGAAGATGATCGTCCTGCCTAAACCGGGGAAGGACAGACGAAGAGCAGATGCATACCGTCCAATATCGCTCCTCCCCCACATGGCCAAACTGTTCGAGCGGATGTTGCTACGAAGGCTGAAACAGCACATCACGCCGAGAGACGAACAGTTTGGCTTCAGAACTAAGCATTCGACTACGCTTCAACTGACAAGAATACTACATAAGCTATCTATGGAAATGAACAACAAGAGGCACACGGTGGCTGTGTTTCTGGATATAGAGAAGGCCTTTGATAGAGTATGGCACGAGGGCCTTCTCTATAAACTCATGAGTACAGAAATGCCTAGACAATACAACAGCTTATTGGCTTCTTTCCTGCGTGATCGTACATATTACGTCGCAGTAGAAGGGCATGATTCAGACATCAGGAAGATTGAAGCAGGTGTCCCACAGGGCAGTTGCCTGTCGCCAATCCTATACGCGCTGTACACCAATGACATTCCGACCCTGGCCGACTGTATCCGAGAAGGGGAAAAGGATGTCATGTTGGCCCTATTCGCAGACGACAGCGCGTATATGGCTACATCATCAAACCCGAAAGGCGCAGCAAAGAAAATGCAAAGGATGCTAAATATACTCCCGGATTGGCTAGACAAGTGGAAGATGGCGGTCAATGTGGGAAAGACCGCCGCTCTACTTGTCAGCAGAGGTAGAAAGAACCCGCAGCAACTCCAGCTCCAAGGACAAGGCATCGAATGGAGGAGTTCTGTCAAGTACCTTGGAGTGGAAATCGACAACCATCTCACAATGAAAGAACAGGTGAAGCACGCGGTTCGTACGGCTAGAGCAGCCAGAGCGATGCTCCGACCCGTGCTAGCCTCAAAGCTGCAGACGAGAACCAAGCTGGGTATATACAAGACGTATATAAGGACTCGCCTAACCTACGCCGCCCCAGCTTGGTATCAGCTATGTTCATCCACAAACAAGAAGGCGCTACAGACACAACAAAACATCGCCTTGCGTATCGCCGTTGGGGCCGGTAGGTACGTAAGGAATGATGTAATAGCCAGCAATACAAAGATGGAAACCGTGAAGGCGTTCGTAGTCCGACTGTCGCGCAAGATGTTCGATAGGGCGGACAAAGGACCGCACACGCATCTCCACGGCCTTGCGCTACTACACGCGAGACCCCCGGACGTGACCAGGAACTGGCGCGCACTGCCCCGTGAGCTCCTGATATCCGATGATACGGAGACTCCGGTGGTAAGTGGCGCACAGCCAATAACATGAGACGAGACAGACAAGAAACAAGAATAGAAAGCACGAAGTGCATTACATACCCTGCGCAGAGAGTTGCCCATTGCAACCTGCGCAGGGGAGAGTTACCTAGAGGTAGTTGCTTCTAGAGTTTAAGCAGGAGTAAGGAGCATGAGCTCGACACTCCGACCAGCCCAAGGGCTGAAGGCATGCTTGATGAGGCGATTTATGTCATCCACCGTTTGGTATAAGTGAAGTTCTACATTGTGAGTGTGCGCCATTGTGTCCAGTTGGGTGGAGGAGTCGTTCTCCGCAGTAGCGTCGAGTCGCCCCCCACACTTCTGTACATAACACCCCCTCCCCTGTCTAACTCCACGAGAACTCGACGTCGTTGAAGAGCATTGTGTTGGTCGCAAGGTCACCCATCTTCTTCGGACGCCGTACCCGAAATTGAAGCGTACTACGTCACGAACCGTAAAGACTACGCTAAGAGCTAAGGGTAAGACACTGGCTAGGGATTTTATGAGAAAATCTCAGATCCAGTGTCGAATTTGTCAGCAAGTACAAATAAAAACTATCTTGTGAAGTCCACCACTAGTTGCGAGGGCTACCGTGTGCGGTCTCCTAACTGGGCCTTCCACAAGAGGATCTCACCTGGTTTGGGATGAACCGCCTCTAGGTACGTTCGCGCAGCTGGAGTACGGACATTATCACCATCATTCCATCATCATTAACATAATCACGAAAAGTGATTCAATAGAATGGCGGATACTGGCCAGCCGCCGCCTCGGAAGGGGCCTGGCCGGTGCAAAACCCGCATTGCAACGGATATCAGAGATGGCATCCTTCGCAGAAACCTGTCCAACCCTGAACTAAACGTGATCGAATCAGTATCGTTTCACGGCGTGCTCGCAAGGCCAACCACGCGAAAGTTCAAGGAGCAACCCGCGACAACCGGCGAAGGACTCGGCCCGGCAGGGATTGTATCTTCTGCTCGGGAGAAAACCAAACCCGGTACCCGGGGTTCATCGGCAGCATCAGCAAGTAGACCACAAAAGAAGTTGGAGCTCCAAGCTGAAGAAACAGTAAAAGTGAGCCAAAAGAAGGCCGACGAACAAGGACTCGAAGTGAGTGGTCCTGAGCGACCACAAAGCTCCGAAACCGCACGGAGGCCTCTTGGTACGAAAGTCAAGCCCAGGCGGCGTGACTCCTCTGATGAGGAAACGGGAGGTGATGAGAAGAGGACCAAAATCAAGAAGTCTCTCACCCCACCACAACAAGCATCAATGTCACAGCCTTCAACCTCAGGCGTGATAAAAGCTACACGTAGCAAACACAGCAGCCGTAGATCTTCGGTCGAGTCAACATCATGCCCACCAAGCGAAAACTCGTCGAATAGCACTCACAATAGTAGTGACGAGGGTGACGAGCAACCCGCCAAGTATGGGGCACTGGACAATTTGACGAAACAAAGTCGAACAGACCATCTTAACTCGGACTCCACATCGTATGCAGCCTTGGAGTCGGTGCCAATGGACGCGGCACCCATGCCGTCACCACCCTCACCACCCGCAGACGCAGCCCAATCATATGCAGCGACACTGGCTTCACCGCCAGTTACAAGGCCTGGATCACCGCAGACAGGACCGACAACAGACGCAAACACGGCAACAGGTGCTGTTCCCGCACTCACTAACACTGCAAAGGTACTCAAGGGGTACCCACCCATCATAGCCGAATCCCTCCCAGACTGGATTCCGCTGCTCGCAGTACTTAAATGTCAGCTGGGTCACGCACCGAACGCAAAGCCAGTAGGAAGCGGATTCCGGTTTACTTGCAAATCGTCCGAGGAATTTCGAGCCGTGCAACGCGTGCTGACCGAAGCCGCAGAGAAAGACAAACGAGTGTCCTGGCACTGCTACGCAGTGGCCGAAGATTTACCCACAAAAGTAGCGATAAAAGGGCTACCATTTAATACAAACCCGGCCGAGATCATGACGGAGTTAAAGGCAAAGGGTTATCCTATAAAATATGTGAAGGAGATACAGCCCCGCAGAGGAGCAAAGGGCGGCCCAACTTATTACGCTCTAATGGATAGACTCCAAAATGAAGAGAAAAGCAAACTCTATGGAATGGTAGAACTGCTGAATGTACCCAACATTACCATAGAGGGCTGGGCACCTAAAGGTGGTGTCGTACCGCAGTGCCACCGCTGCCAAATGTTTGGGCATGCGTCAGGGGGATGCCACCGACCAATGCGCTGCGTCAAATGTGCCGGTGAGCATGCAGCAAAAGACTGTAACAGAGATCCCACCCAACCCCTGAAATGCGCTAACTGCAAAGGAAAACATGTAGCCTGCAGCAGAAAGTGCCCCCACTATTTGAGGGAAGCAAGGAAGAGGGGCGTTAGAGTGCAGGGCCCGTATCCCCGAGAGGCACGTCAAGGTTCGCAACAAAGAGCCCAGATGCAAAACCAACTACCACAGCAGCAGCCACAACAGCGGTCACAAGAAAAACGCCAGCAACACCAACAGCAACAGCCACAACAAGGGCCAACAATAGTGCCCGCCAGATATGCATGTGACCCACCTACTCACGGGTGGGGCAATAACCCACGATTGCCACAACTAGACATGTGGCCAATGCTGCCTCAAACAGCCACCCTAGCACCAGTGGCCAACCCACCAACAGAAAGAGGCGCCCCATTGCCTCAAATGAAGAAGAGGAGGAGGTACAGAAAGCGCTCCAAATCCTCCAAGCCAGCACCATCAGCAGCATCCACGCCACTGCCAACAAGGCCCACGGCACCTATACAACGGCCAACGGCAACTTCACGGCCCTCCCCAGTAGCCATGCAGAGGCCTCCAGCTTCGGGATTTACCCCTATACAGCCCGAAGCTAGGAACCCACCCAGCACTGATGACCGGATATACCCGATACCGAAGAAGGCAACCAAGGCACCAGAGCCCCAGTTCCTCAGAGAGAGGCCAACACCAGTAGAAGACCTCAGATCACGGGAGGAAACCATACAACCCCCGCCGCAATGCTGGGATAGAAGACCCGACCCCAGAGCCCAGCAACAATCAGTGCCACAGCACCCGATGTATGGAGGCTACGTCCCGCCTCCACCCATGTCAACATTTACACCAGCGAGCAGCGGTGGGAACCCTTTGACTCTAATCATTGGGATCCTGACGGATCTACTCGTTGCACTGGCAGCAGGTGCGAACCTTCAAGAAGCTGCCAGACGAGGCCTTCATCATCTTTCGCGGTTCCAGTATGGATACAGAACTTAGAATAATATACTGGAACCCGGACGGCATTAGAGGGAAGATTACACAACTGAGAATTCTCGCCCAGTCACAGGACGCCCATATTGTTCTCCTGGGTGAGACCAAACTGAAGCCAGACATAGAACTCAGGATGGCCAACTACTTCCCATATAGAAAAGACTGCATTTCCCCCAGAGGCCAACCGTACAGAGGCACCGCGGCCTTGGTTCGGAGGGATGTGGTCCACGAGGAACTGGACATCCCAATCCTGCTAGACCTGATCGCCAATAGCGTGAAAATAAATACAGCACAAGGGGAGATGAAAATATATGCTGCGTACAGACCGCCAGCCCCCACACTACAAGCCACTGATTTCGGCGTAGTTTTCGACGGATCAACACCTACAATGTTGATAGGAGACCTCAATGCCAAGCACACGGCTTGGGGATCTCACTCAGTGAACCCAGCGGGAAGAACGTTGTACCAGACAGCGGAAACGCAAAACTTTGAGGTGGTGGGACCAGAAGAACCCACCAATGTACCGACGCAACCTAGCCAAAGACCC
Source organism: Selenia dentaria (assembly GCA_917880725.1). Lineage (NCBI taxonomy): Eukaryota > Metazoa > Arthropoda > Insecta > Lepidoptera > Geometridae > Selenia > Selenia dentaria. The sequence goes on from OU862879.1 coordinate 21,357,405, forward strand.
GATGTCCTGGACATAGTAACCTTCCAGGGCATTCAAGGTGTGATAAAGGTGGAGGTGCTGTACGATCTAGACTCACAGCACCTGCCTATCTTAGTTACGGTTGGAACCGCTATGTGCCCGATCTCACGCCCACTCAGACAGAGGACAGACTGGGCTGCATACACTAGGAAACTAGAAGATCTATCAGTGGGGCCATGTGGGACATCTGAGGAGATAGAAAATGAGACAAAGTCACTAGGTCAGAAAATGAAGGAGGCTATAACAGCAGTTACTACAGATGCACCAACACCACGCAAAAGATCCGAACTGCCACTGGCGTTACAAAGAAAAATACAGCAGAAACGCTATCTCCGAAGGTGTTGGGCCCAAACGAGATGCCCGATTATCAAGAGGAGACTGAATACACTCACGGAAAAGATCTCCAGAGAGGTAGATATCTGGAGAGGAAGCAGCTGGGAGGCTACGATTGACAGGGCCAGCGAACATATGACAAGCCTCCATCACCTGGCTAGACGCCTGACTAACAGGCCAGAACCAATCTGTCCCCTGATTGACAGCTCAGGGACAAGAAGATACAGTCCGAAGGATAGAGCGGAGATTCTGGCATCCCATCTGGAACTGCAATTTCAGCCCCATCCAGTCAGACAAGAAGTATCCCAAGAGATTCTCACACACCACGAAGACGTGATGGTGCGAGTGAGGCAATTCCTGGCAGAACCGACCCAACAGCTAGATGGGGACGAATTCATGTCCCCAGCTGAAGTCGCAATAGCAATCAAAAGACTCCCCAGAAAGAAGGCGGCGGGAAAAGATGGTCTTCCAATCATCGCCATACATCAACTGCCAAGAAGAGGAGTGACGGCCATCACAAGGCTATTTAATGGCATCCTGAGGACTGGGCACTTCCCGGATGCCTGGAAAGACGCCAAGGTGGTGATGATACCGAAAGCAGGGAAGGATAGAAGGCAAGCCTCCTCCTATCGCCCCATCTCACTACTCTCTCACATTGCGAAGTTATTTGAAAGACTGTTGCTGAGGAGAATGAGACGATACATGACCCCAAGACCCGAGCAGTATGGATTTAGAAGTCAACATTCAACGACACTCCAACTGACTCGGGTATTACACTACATGGCTCACGAAATGAACCAAGGTCGGAGCACAGTGGCCGTGTTCCTTGACGTAGAGAAGGCCTTCGACAGAGTGTGGCACGAGGGCCTTCTCTTCAAGCTAATGAAGACAGAAATGCCGAAACAATACATACATATCACAGCGGCATTTCTGTCAAACAGAAGATTCCACGTCACAGTAGAAAACATGGAATCGCAACACAGGAGGATTAAAGCTGGTGTTCCACAGGGCAGCTGCCTGTCCCCAGGACTATACGCGCTGTACGCCAACGACATACCGACCCTGGCTGACCATCTTAGAGAAGGAGAGCGGGATGTCGAATTGGCATTATATGCGGATGACAGCGCGTATCTCTCTACATCTACATCACCGAAGATAGCTGCCCTGCGTATGCAGAGAATGCTAGAACTACTCCCCGAATGGCTGGATAGGTGGCGCATGGCGATCAATGTTGGAAAGACTTTCACGGCGCGCTTAGGGGCTCTCTGTAAGGTAATTCACCGAGGTAGCTAAGCGATTAAGAAATTAGGCGATTTATGCAGTGAAAATCGGATACCTACTCGCAAATAGGAAGCTCTCTCTCAACTCAAGACTCAAGGAATACTAGGAAGCTAAGAAGCCAGGAATACTTGGAAGCTAGGAAGCTAGGAATACTAGGAAGCATTATAGGAAGAGCCGGGGAAATTTCGTTGTTTCTTTGGACGGTCTGGGCCCCTTCAATTCGAAGAGAAGGCAGCCGTATTATTTAACCCCCCCGGCATCCTCGGACCCCGCAGGTCCAGGCATCACTCTTCGACACTACAACACGCACACCACGAGACGGGTGCACCAGCGCGCGCATAGGGCGAGACAGAGACGGAGCAATCACCTCTCTCCCTCGCACTCTTGATCTCGCTCAGCGCAACTACCGCCCGTCAAACAGCGGTTAGCACACGGCTTCGCCGGGAGCGCGGAGGCGTGGGGTGCCGCAACATGCTCCTCGCTGTGACTCCAACTATCGTTATAATTCTTTTTTTACCCTCGCACTATTGATAATTTTAATTCTTAATATTACAAATTAGTTGATCACTGTTGATCTCTTTGTGATGAAGCAAAATACATTCAAACTCTTGATAAGCAAGCTGTTTTACACTGACTGATGTAAATGTGCTTGTTTTTTTTCTCTCCTAACTATCTGCGTTTTGGTAAATCAGGTTTTATATGGCTTTATGCCTTGTACAAGAGTATTTTGTCTTTGACAGATAGCTGAGACTTTCGCCCTATGAGCCAGTTAAGTTTTCGTATTTGGATACAAAGTTGCGTCCTCTTAGTGAAAATATATTTTTGCCAGGTAAGTATTTTGCCTAAATGCAATCCAAGATATCTTACATGATCTGCTTGTGGGACTTTAGTTAGACTAAAGTTTAGTGTGACTGGAGGACAGCATTCTCTTCTTAAAGTAAACGTAGCATTGACTGATTTGGTTTCGTTGGCTTTTATTCGCCACTTTTAAAGCCAGTCTGATATGTCAATTAGTCCTTCTTGGAGTATTTGTGAGGCAATTTTGGGTCATTATGTGTGCAGCTAGTATGGCGGTATCGTCAGCAAAGATCCCAGTAATTAGTGATTCGGATCTCGGCAAGTCTGCGGTGAAGTAGAGTATGGAACCTAGTACGCTACCCTGTGGCACTCCTGCCTGTATGGGACAAAGATCAAACAGTGCTTCCCCAGTTTGTACAATGAAGTGGCGCTGTTGTATAAATGATTTTAGTAGTCATAGTCATAGTAGTCATAGTATTTTATTCATAACAATAAGTAACATGTCAAATTAAAATAGAATTTATAACTAAAATACACATATTCAAAATAAGACTAGAGAATTCTAGTAGTTAAAGTTAATTATAAATATACATTTTCATATTATGTCATCCATAAAATAAAAATATACGAGCCGATCATCGGAGCTCCGTTGGACACTTGGCTCGAGTTAATCTCGTCCATTGAGGAAGTCAATAAGATTGCCTTGCCTCCCGGCCGGGTCTCCCTCGTACTTTTAGTAGCCAAGAGCAAAGTCGCTCCTATCCGAACAAAAGTGACAATACCCAAGTTAGAACTGAGTGGAGCTCATCTTTTGGCGCGGCTACTAAGCCACGTCGTACGGGAATTGGCGTCTACCGTAGATATATAGCATGTCTACGCGTGGTCAGACAGCCAAGTTACTCTCGCGTGGATTCGAGCAGCCCCGCATACCTTAGACACATTTGTGGGAAGCCGGGTTTCCCAAATACAGAACATTGGGGTTCATATCAATTGGAGACACGTCCCAGGCGAATTGAACCCGGCAGACGTGGCGTCTCGGGGCTGCATCGCTCCGGAGCTTGTACAGCATACCCTCTGGTGGGGTCCAGCATGGCTGCTCGAACCAGAGTCATCCTGGCCTGTTCAGGGAGTTGACTGGACAGGACAAGTGCTGCCCGGGTTGCGTGTGAACGCCGTAACGGCCAAGTTGGAACTGAACCCGAACTGGTTGGCTGATCGTTACAGCAGTTTAGAGAAGCTTCTGGGGGTAACCAGCTGGATCAAACGCTTCATTCATAACTGCCAACACCCACATAAAAAACAGCTAGCGCCTGTAACAACGCCAGAGGAGAGGCGAAGGTCTTTATCACACTGGGTCCGCGTTACTCAAGCCGACTGCTGTCAGTCTGAGCTGATAGTATTGCGACAGGGTCGTGTCAAGTTGAAAGGAGCGGTAGCCCGGCTGAATCCTTTTTTTTGATTTTTCGGATTGATTCGGAGGGACTTCTGCGTGTTGGCGGGCGTCTTAGGAAGGCTAGCTTACCATACAGAAGTCGCCATCCACTTTTGTTGCCTAAGTCTGGGACCTTCGTGGAGCTCTTGGTATCAGATCGGCATATTCGAAACGCACATGCAGGATGCAATGTGATGCCATTCTACAACGGGAATTTTGGATTTTGTCGGCGAGAAGGTTGGTTCGCAGTGTGTTGTTTCACTGCGTACCATGCTACCGGGTCAAGGCTTCTACAATGCAGCCGCAAATGGGGGATCTGCCCTCAGACAGGGTCAATCAATCAAGGCCGTTCAACGGGGTCGCTACGGATTTTGCAGGGCCATTCTATGTCAAAGCAACAACTCTTCGTAACGCCAATGTTACGAAAGCTTATTTGTGCGTATTTGTCTGTTTAGCCACTAAAGCTGTTCACCTGGAGGTGGTTTCAGCCTTGACAACAGAGGCCTTCGTTGCCACATTGGATCGTTTCGTGTCGCGTAGAGGCTTACCCTCATTGATTCGTTCCGATAATGGTACAAACTACAAGGGCCCGAGTACCCTTGGAGGGAAGAACACACGGCACGGTTGTCGCGTTTTAAAATGTTACAGCAAATGGGCCAAGACTTTTGGCGTCGTTGGTCATTGGAATACTTGCATCTTTTACAACAACGGGTTAAATGGACAGACCGGACGGATCCTCCCAAGGAGGGAGACTTGGTATTGCTTAAGGAGGCGAACTCGCCTTCTTTACTATGGCGCAGGGGGCGCATTATAAAGCTATTCCTTGGGGCTGATGGGACTCGTGGTCGGAGGGTCGATTTTACAGCGAGCTCTAGCGACGCTCTCTCGCCTCCCGGTTGACTAAGCTAGCGGGCTGCTTCTCAGCCCGGGGGATTGTTTTGTAAACTCGCGACTGTATTTGTCGCGGGTCTCGCTTCACTGGTACTAGTCGCCTAGGTGCCGTCAGCTGTGTGTGGTCACGTGACGCTGTGACGTGCAATGACCGGTACGGATGATTTTTTCTTAGGTTGAGGGTGTATTAACATTGTATGTGTTAAAAACGAGTGCAGTACATCGCGGTCGATTGCAAGATGTTTAATGTTAAAACGATCATTTAATTGTATTTTTCATTGTGAATACGAGTACATCGCGGTCGAGTGCTTTATTATAAATGTGCGCCGATATATTTGTGTTATTATTGTGAAACTAAGTGAATTTGGTTATTGCGGACGGACACAATATCAGAGGGCTACTTATTTCTGTGTTTAGGTTAAGGACGGCCGTCTGGGGTAGGATAATTCTACGGTTAGCTAGATCAGCTAGGTATTTGTAATTACGACACGACCCACGGATGGATCGGGAAGGTCGCTGGAGCAAACACTGCTTCCCCGCCTTGACAGACCGAAGAGCCGCCTGGATGTTCCAGGCATTGTGAGTTTTACCCTTAATTTAATTGTCTATGTACTGTATTGTTTGTTACTTTTAATTAATTAGCGCTACATATCGTTGCCGATGTTCGCTGGGGGCGCTTATGGGCCCCGCCTCCCGAAGACCCGAGTAGGCTCTTCGACAAAACCATTTGGCCCACAGTTGGGCCAAGTTTGGTTGTTAACACAATGCTTTATGGCACAGAAATCCACCCGACGACGCGGACGCAGGTAAACGTGTAGCGCGCGCTTCGCTTTCAACTGCCATCACGCATGCGTTAAGGGCATGCCTCACGTGCGCTGTTGACTGCGCTATGACGCATGCCCTTGATGAACAAAAAAGGCACAGTGTGGACATACATGGCGTTGCGGTCGTTAACGCATTCAATAATTGAAAGCGCCAAACGAAATTTGAATAGAAAGATGAAGACGAAATTGCATTGTGCAGCCGTGACATGACACCGCGCTTAGAATAGCGATCACAAGCCACTGCCGACCAAGCCACTGCAGTCGACTGCAGCTGCAAGCCGCCGCGCTGTGTCACCGGGGGCGTTCCGTACCTCAGAGCGCGGTTGTTTAGTTGTTTTCTAACTCGCTCTGAGGTACGGAACGGCGCGGTTATTTTCTAACCTCAAATAGACTTTGACAAATTCGACATTGACAGATCACTTGATCCTTACCTAATTTTCTTTGAGAAGAGAGAAGAAGAAGAAGTTTGTTGTAGTCTGATTGGTCAAAGTTATGTCAGATGCGGGTTGCAACCTTTACTGATCGGTTTTGATGGTTGGAAGTGGTTTACCCTGAGGTTCGGAATGGCGCAGTGCGAAAAGTTGCACTGTGCATTCCGAGTGCGCTCTCACCGAGGTTCTGAAAGCGGCCCTGCAGTCGTTGTCTGCTGTCCGCAGTCCGTCTCGGACTTGCACCTTCACCGCTTTACAAGAAAATGATTTAGACAGAACAGATACTTTCTAAAAGACTACTGTGTGGCTGTGACTTCGATTACCTACTTGAATGTTTATATCTAACTTGATAAAACTATTTTATTGTTGGTACGTGTACATAGCTTAACTTCACAGACAATAATTATATGTACTGCCTTAACTTGACATATGGCAAACGTATAAGTCATATGAGTCCAGCTCATATAAAAAATGGTACATTGACGCAAACGAAAAAAAATGTTGACACTTGACAGATCCTTTTATTTATTTTACTAGGTATGAGCGACATGAATAAATATCGATATTCATATCGACAGCTCGTTATCGATTTCATGTTATAGACTGAAATTTATCGGTATTTTGGTTTCTTAATACTTTGACGTATATCAATGTGTAATTTGAATACTAAATTCGGGTTGATATCCCACAAATCTTAGCTATAAATTTGAAGTAGAAACGAAAGGCAATTGTAATTTTAAAATATCCGATTTGATAAGAATAATGCTTTAGTTAATGCTACGAGTATTAAGTGTTGTAAGCATACATTAAGAAAGGAGTTTTTTAATTTCACTCCTGCGGGGATAAAGACGCCCTCTTCACACTGGTGGGTCAGCTAGTAACCTAATAAATCTCAAAGTCTGCACAATAGGTACCTACTGCAAGACCTCAGACACCGAACCGAAAGTGACTACTATGCATCGGCAATATTTTGATTAAAAAGGGACAGTCTTTGGGGACTGCTGATAGAGGTGAAAACTAAGTAACTTGTGAATAAATAATATATACACAGTATAGATATAGCTACTGAGAAGCATCCCGTAACGATGACGCGAGTTCCAGGCATTTTGTTCACCCTAAAAGTACATCTCATATACACAATATACATATAGCTCATGAAAAGCGTTCGGTGACGATGACGCGAGTTCCATGATTTTTGTTCACATAAAAAGTGCTCAACGCGCCTAAAGAAGTAATCACTGCAAAAACATAGGCGATAGAAGAGTATTTAAAATAATTATTTTTCTTAACACTGTAGCAGAACACTGCCATCTATTCCAACCATAACTGTGATCGCAGAAAAGTGTTTCAAACTTCAGGATATAAGTAATCCTACTAATATTATAAACGAGAAAAAGGAAAGAGAGTAGAGAGAAACGTTCTCTTAGGTAATTTGGGGAAAAGGGATTGTTAAGAATGTTATAAAGAAGACAAAGTATGTGTGTAAGGCCGACGATACCGGATTTCTAGCCAGTGCAGCTGTGTACGGTAAAATGAGATATGGTCAAACTTTCATAGTCCATATAATGTATCTAATGCATTGATTCAACATCCGTTCCAGTCTGGTAAGCCTATCCTCAGTAACATGAGGATGGAACATATCTCCATAGTTCAAGGATAGGTATAAGGATAGGGAGTGTAAGGAGTTTACAAGAGTAACCTTTGCAGAGAAGGGGAGAAAGTTTTGCAGACATTTTAGTGCGTGCATTGTATGATACATTATCTTATTTAATTCAGTAATATGCTGCTCCCAAGACAAGTTACTGGTGATGAGACCTATTTTTTTTTTATTTGAGAGCAATATTAAAGGGGAACATCATTATATTTTACAGAGAGGAGAGAGTTTGGATCTAGTCTGGATATAAATGTTACTCCCAGTTATCATTACTTGAGTTTTACTAGTATTAATTTGCAAACCGAACTATTGTGTCCAGGAGAAAACAGCATATAGGTCCTGCGTCAGTTGGGGCGCATCATCACGCGGGTGAAAAAACGTAATATTCTTGGGCACACCGTAGACAAAATAACGAGATGTCCGCCTACGTCAAGATCGTAAATATGACATTTCTGTCAAAGTTTGTGTCAGTTTCTAGTAGCTTAGTAAAAAGCATGCTATCATTTTGACAGACGTGCTCGGCGACCGTCAAGGGTGATGAAATGTAATGACTTTTTTTTTCCATAGTGTATGTAGTACGTTATTTGTAGGTAAGTACTAAATTTTCCTATTAATGTTTACTGATTTGCTTAGTATTTTAATTAACTCATATAAGACTATTATAGCATTTATTGCGTTTGACACTGTAAATATTTTATGACATTTTGGTATAAGGATATATATAGCCTTGGAGAAGATATTAAGCTACTCGAAGCACTAATCCTGCGCAAACCAAGTCGCGGGCACCAGCTAGCTAGTATGAAATATACGCATTTTTGTTTAAAGTTTTGGCTGGTAATAGTTACATATCAAAACCCTTGTATTTAAATAATTATTCTGAAAACGTTTTGAATGGTTATACCAGACACTGATTTTTAAGTAATGTATTTATGTTTTATAGAAATAGATAACTTTATATATAATCAGTAGAGCAAGTCTTTATCAATACTAAATAATCGATGTTTTAGATTTCATTCATCTAGTCATCAATAACAATAGGCCATCCCTACTTCCAATATCTTTCTATTTATTTGTGTTTTCTGTCTGTGTTCTGTGTTGCGCGGAAGGAAAGAAGAGGAACAAGGAAGGATTGTTTAATTTCTACAATTAAAATAATCTAGTACCTGACATAAATCTAAAGCAATGTGAACAGAAATCAATGAGTCTAGCAATGATAAGACAACCTCTAAAATTCCGCAAGACATTAACAGTCGTTAGTATATTATTTTTATGTAAGTAGCTGTGATTACTAGTTTTTTAGCCTACTGATATTTCTGATCGGATCTTCGGTAAACTTCCGATTCTTATCATAATTGATAACGATTACAGAGCATACCTCAATCCCTGCCGGTAACAAGTGTCGCTCATGCTTTAAACCTTCAAATTGAACCTATGACACAGATTCTGTAGTTTACCTTTATGCTCATTTGTTAAGACTAACTGTTATTTATTTGTTGTGTGGATGCGGGAACCCCCAAGCAATAAATGTGTGGGTTCATTACTTTTTATCATTTGGCCTCATACCAAAACCATCATAAAAACACCCAGTAACAGAAGCCACCAAAAGATAATTTTGATATAAATGATTATTTCTAGACATACACAATGTGTGCGTTCGAAAAAAAGACCAGATTGGACTGACACTATACACCATGTATGGAGCATCATTGCTGATATAGAGTTGTTCAATATATGTTACTAAAAGGTATTTTTCAGGTTAAACCTATCTTTCAGCAAGCAGGCTGGTTCACTAAAGAGGTTACTGTTAGTTTTCTTAAAACTAAACTACTGGTACTGATCTAAAAATCTTACTGAGCATCTTCTTGAAAATGCTTCCACATTTTTACTCTCAATTTAGAAGAATATATGTTTTACTGAACCCTTAGTCCTTATCACACTCTATAGATAGGTTTACCAAAATATAGTCTACTTATCTTTACAGTAATTATAATATTTTTAATTCTGACGAGAGAGAGCAGTGAAGAATTGAGTAAATCTCACCAAAGAATAGCTGATGACTTTCGGGACTTGACATATAACGATATCCCAAAAGAACAATACATGCATGTTAACAAAATGGAAAAGCATGAAGACAACACTAAGTGGGAATTGCAAGAGGCAAAATCCAGAATAGAAGAATTGGAAAAGAAAATTGCTATTTTAGAAGGGCGAATGCCACAAAAGTATCCTGATGTAAAATTCTTGGGTTACAAAGAAAGAAGGAGAATATTGGTTAGTATACCTACATTTTTTAATATGTTATATTTTGTTATTAACATTTCATTCACAAGAGTGGCTGTATTCCATATACACTTATCCAAAAAGTTTAATTATAAATGATTTCTGCAAATTTGTTGTTTGATCAATTAAAATACATAGCTGCTGAGTATTAATTTAGTAGCAAAAGACTCTAAATTAGTTCCGTGGTATAATTCATATTTTATTCAGATTGTGGGTTATAATTCCTCTCTCATCCGTCTTGGGGTGAATTGTGCGTTTTCACTTGCAAATCTTCACACAAGCTGTCCCAAAACCCTAATTGACATAATGCGAAATAGAAGAGTCCGGTACAGTAATATACCATTACCATAACCCTGGGGTCATACAAATGCTCCAGTTCTTAAGAGCTATAGTTTCTATGGCCCTTGGGCCGTCTGGCCTGTGAAAGAAAATAATTCCTTGACACGCAAGCCTACTGGTTAAATGCTTACATTGTTTGATTTACAATGTTTTAAAATTAAAGCAAGGAGAAATGTTTTGAATCTGAAATTAAACAACTTTAAACCAATTAAATTGTGTAAGTTTTATATAATTTTAAACTCGACTATTTGTATGTATACCTACTTTACGATTTTTATCTTACAATTGATTTTAACACATATTTTTACTAATAACCACACGCATAGCAGTTCCTGGAAAAGTAGGTAGATTTCTGCGAGCTCTGTTGTATCATTGGCCAAATATGGTGAATCGCCATTCAATGGGTTAATGGGGCTTAATCACGTTAAAAGATAAACAAAATGTTAGAAATATCTGGATTAATAGTTATTCAGGCAACTGTTGCATAATTAGGGGTAGCAAAACACCAATGTGGGTTTATCACATTCATCATATGGTATGATAATAGTATCACATGAGTATTTTAATACCTAATAATAACTTTATTTACGCGCATGGTATGAATCCTCTATCTATAGGTATAAGGTTCTGAAACGATAGGGCATAGTGTTGTACAGGTTGCAAGAACTCTATAAATTCATGGAAAGTTTGATTGCTGAGTATAGGTATAATACAAACATCATACAATAATAGAATCGTTTAATGTAATAATTATTTACATTGTGGATACAAATACATAAATGACAATAATTGTCAGTCAATTCAAAATCATTGGCAGTTGCTAGTTAATACTCGTATATAATGATTATATATTAACTAGCGACTGCCCGCTACTTTGTTCGCGTAGTAGGCTCGGCCTTCGGCCTCGCCATAACCTCCCATCTTTTCTTATTTTTTTTAAATTTAAGAACCTTTTACTAAATATCAGATAACATTTTAAAAAATTAATGAAATCGATAAAGTTGTTCTCAAGTTATAGCGTGACCAGGAGAAATAGGCCTACATTTTTATATAGATTAATGATTAGTTATATGACTTTGTGATGTATTATGACTTAATCACTAATTATATATTAATTAATGATTACTTATTATATTATTCTTTGATAGATGCTGTGGTAGTGCACATAGTGAAACGCGCATGCAAGACAATGTTCTTTTTTGTAATTCATTATGATACCGCTAATTGAGTAGTGAGAATGTGGCTATTTGATGAGTAAACCCCATAGCGCGGAAGGGATCGAAAAAGCGAAGGAGTTTATATAAAGAAATTTAGTACATTATAATGCTTGTTTTAATGTTGGCAATAAGCTAACTGTTTCAGATATAATTATAAATATTGAAATTTATAGAGAGATAAATTCCATCCTCGGACGGGATTCGAACCCGCGTCTTCTGACTCTCCGTGTCAGACGCCATTGACCAACTAGGCCACCGAGGTTCTGGTCCGAGCATCGAATTTTAACTCTCTATTTGACTAACCGTCTTGCGGGGACGGAGCGACATCTATTGGACAGTTTAACAGTACCATCCAACCGAAAGAAGCATAATTTAGAAACACTTAAACTTTCGTATTGACATCGCACCCCTCGCAATTTTTATAGTATTACTTTTTAAAGCACTAACGCCTGCTTTAGCGATCTCAAATTTTTCTCTCTATAAATTTCAATGTTTGAGATCGCTAAATTAGGTGTTAGTGCTTTAAAAAGTAATACTATATAATTATAAATGTTTTATAGCATGAGGGTGGGTATTATATATTATGCGAAAATTATTTAATTTATAATATTTGCGCCCCGCGCCTCTCCCACGCTGACAAATAGTTTGCCACTGAATATTTTGTAGGCATGGATAAATAGTTTTATATATATATATATATAAATAGAGGCTTAACGATTTGTTTTGTTGTATTTAAAAACTATTCTGAAATCTCAAACAAAACCGAAAAACTTTAAAATTATTTTTTTGTTTTTAAATCTACCTTGAGAAACTTTTTTTACCCTACTCTTTATTTATACACCTCTACCCCCCTACCCTTAGTAATACACGCATCGGTGTGTTAGTTTTTTTTTTGTAAGACATAGTGTAGATTTTCAGCAGTGGAACTTGTAGCATAGACACATCAATTTGGGAGCTCCAGGCTCTATTCTATCCATATACGAGGAAATCTTTGCCGTAGTTTTTTATTAATGCGTGCATACTGACAGACATTTTTTTCAATAACGTCATTCTTATTCAGTAGGTAATTTTACGTCTTCTGACTCACATTTTTTTTATTTTTCTTCCAAGTACAGACTTTGGCCTCTACTCCTTTATTATAAGGAGGTATAGATAATAATCATTTATTTGAGAAAATGTCATTGACCTATACGGCAAGATAAAAGTCTCGAGAAGTTAATTTCATAGCCACAACTCAGATGTATGTAGATCACTTAATAATATTATGGAACCCAACCAAAGGACTTGCATTAGTTGTTATGTTAATATCGTTTAAAATGTTATAAAATCACACACATAAATACATACATACAATAAGGAAATAAAATAAACAGGTAACTCTAAATATATGCAGCTAAGAAGTCTAACCAGTTTATTTATATTTAATAATAAGTGGCTTAGAGGATTTGTATCGGTCTTTGACATTAATTTTGTACATCAGTACACTAGATAACTAAACAAAACTATATATTCTTAGAAAACACAAATCTGACTGCAAACATAACTGAAAAGAGGTCTGATTTTGTAGTTCTTAGAAAACACAAATCCGACTGCAAACATAACTGAAAAGGGGTCTGAATTTGTAGTTCTTAGAAAAGACAAATCCGACTGCAACCATAACTTAAAAGGGGTTTAATTTTGTACTTCTTAGAAACCACAAATCCGACTGCAAACAAAATTGAAAAGGGGTCTGATTTTGTAGTTTTTAGAAAATACAAATCCGAATGCAAACATAACTGAAATGGGTCTGATTTTGTAGTTTTTAGAAAATACAAATCCGACTGCTAGCATAACTGAAAAGGGGTCTGAATTTTGTAGTTTTTAGAAAATACAAAATCTGACTGCAAGCATAACTGAAAAGGGGTCTGATTTTGTAGTTCTTAGAAAACACAAATCCGACTGCAAACATAACTGAAAAGGGGTCTGATTTTGTAGTTTAAAAAAAATACAAATCCGACTGCAAGCCTTACTCAAAAAGGGTTCTGATTTTGTAGTTTTAAGAAAATACAAATCCGAATGTGAACATAACTGAAAAGGGGTCTGATTTTGTAGTTCTTAGAAAACACAAACCCGACTGCAAACATAACTGGAAAGGTTTCTGATTTTGTAGTTTAAAAAAAATACAAATCCGACTGCAAGCCTAACTCAAAAAGGGTTCTGATTTTATAGTTTTTAGAAAATACAAATCCGAATGCGAACATAACTGAAAAGGGGTCTGATTTTGTAGTTCTTAGAAAACACAAATCCGACTGCAAACATAACTGAAAAGGGGTCTGATTTTGTAGTTTTAAGAAAATACAAATCCGACTGCAAGCATAACTGAAAAGGGGTCTGATTTTGTTGTTCTAAGAAAAGAAAAGTCCGACTGCAGACATAACTGAAAAGGGGTCTGATTTTGTAGTTTTTAGAAAACACAAATCCGACTGCAAACATAACTGAAAAGGGGTCGAATTTTGTAGTTCTTAGAAAACACAAATCTTACTGCAAACATAACTGTAAAGTGACATTTGATTTAAATGTGATGTCCAAAATAATAATATGTATAATCAAGAAATGTATGAGGGCGTCTGTTGTAAAAATATTGCATGTTCTTGTATTGGGCCCTAATATTATAGTGAACTAGCGACTATCCGCGACTTTGTTCGGCCTCGACCGAACTCCCATCTTTTCTTAATGTAAAAAAACCTTCTACGAAGCATTAGAAAACATTATAAAAAAATATGAATGAAATCGGTAAAGCCGTTCCCAAGTTATAGCGTGACCAGGATAATAGGAGTTAATTTTTCATATTTATAATACTTAGAAATATCTCCGTAAGTTCCACATATTTTAACCCCCTCAGCTGTCGTTAGCCAGGACAACAATAGATTTGCTATTGTGTCTGGTGTCCGATACAGCTGAAGGCTACTTATTTACAGGATATTTCGTTTTGTTAGCGATGTAATTTTTCATCTTAGTTGCTAAAGCGACAGAACAGTATTTACGAAATATGTGTTAAAATCCCGCTAAAAGACAATTTTTGTTGTCCTCGCTTGCATGCTGCGTTTAAAATTAAATATTGAATTAGCAATATTGGACATAGATATCTCCATTGTTTAATTTGAAATCGAATACTTACTGTTCTTCTTTTTTATCCGTTTGCGGCGAAACCCAAAAGGAGGCTTATGTGTTAGATTTGTATGTATCTATGTACCTATTATATGTATGTAAGTTCATATGTCCGATCGTTCCTACTCAACGACTTCATTCGGTTCGTCTTGATGACACGATCGTCACTGAGTACATAGTTACCCGACTGCGGCGAAGCTCAAAAGAAGGTTGGATTTTATGTGCTTTAATGTGCTAATAATAACTGTATCGGATTATTAAGCTTTTAGTCTGCTTTCTTGTTTATCATACTAATATTATAAATGTGAAAGTTTGGATGGATGTTTGTTAATATAGGGCAATAAGTCTGTAATAGGGGGCGAGCCTATTGCCATCTACGAGGCACTGTTTCAGTCTCCGGACTGAATATCTTTCTTTCTCAGAAAAAACACAATAACTGTCAAACCCGGCCGTGGATCGAACCCACGACCTCGAGCTCCTAAAACGGCACTTCCACCACAATACCAAGACCAAGCGAGCGAAGCTGCTGGTGGGTCCGCTATATAAACTAAACTAGCGAAGTAAAACTACTAATCTGTCTAAAATATACCCACAATTGAAGAGAAATGACGCAAAAAAGTGCCGTCATTCGGAAGTGTTATACAAATTACGTATATTAGTTATAATACGGATTTTAGTCTAAACAGAATACGAACTGCTTTTAAGATTTTTACTGGACCATTATATATTATCTGAAAATGATGTCTAGATGTTCAGTTCTGTGAGTAATTATTCACACGGTAGATACAGCTAGGCATGTTATAATAAACGGTTCATTAATGTTATAGGTAACAGGAGGTGCAGGATTCGTTGGTTCACACCTCGTTGACATCCTGATGATACAAGGTCACGAAGTGATCGTTGTGGATAACTTCTTCACTGGCCGCAAGCGGAATGTGGAACATTGGTTTGGCCATCGTAACTTCGAGATGATCCATCATGATATAGTCAACCCGCTGTATGTTGAGGTCTGTATTATTCATACTACCGTCACTTTTCGCATATATAATCTGAACCTGTAATGTGTTTATATAATTTATTATGCATTACGTTTACTGATCCATATTAAGACCTTAAGACTAGAGCAAATATTTTAGGTGATAAGCAGAAATGTTTGTACTCGGCTTTTGTATGTTTGTAATTGGTCCATGCCTCCCACGATACCTCGAAATCTTACTATGAAGGTAGAGCTTACTCTACCCTCATAGTAGTAATAGTATCTCTTTCTTTAGAATCTTGGTTGTCTGGAAGAGATTGCTCTGAGCGAAGATGCCCATTGTGACATTTAATATGAAGCTTTTAATTTTTTTCTATAATATTGTTCTATTTTTTTGTTTGTTATATTTTGTACTGTGGTGTTGCAATAAAGAGTTTTTCTGTTTATCTTTATCTATATAGAATCAGTAGAGTAACTATACCCATGCAATGTAGGTACTAAATTTCTTTATAAAGCCGAAAACGTTATGATTGTTAAATGGACCTCGCTTTTTGTCTATTTTATAAACCTTATCAATGAATGTTTAACGCTGGTGAACACGCGGAATTTTCCGAATACCAACCAAGCACTCTAGCTTCTGGCGGTACTTAACTCTCTTTTTTGGAGTGCCTCTTGTCAAAAATTGGGTAGTGCGAAACAACAATCTTTTAGACCATATAGACGTTGTACTTAGGCGGCCCGTGCCAGACCATTTAAATGTATTTTACCAAAAAGTTCAGAATGAATTCTCCACTATCTACTACTATATATACACTGTACTATACTGTACTATCAAACAGTAGGTACACATAATATGTACCTACTGTTTGATTTTCACAAAAGCAATAGTTCTGACTATAGTTTCGACCACATCCACATCCACATCACAGGTGGTATTTTTCAAGGAATGTTCGGGACGCCCGCGTCGATGACGTCTGGCTTAGCTCTCCGTGAAAAAGACCACGGGATGTGGTCGAAACTAAAGTCGGATTTATCCAATAAGTGTTACGATAGTAATCAGTAAAAATGAGTGAAAACCACGTTCCTTTTTATAACAAAAAGCAATAGTTGCTTTCATTGCC
Organism: Selenia dentaria; assembly: GCA_917880725.1. Taxonomy (NCBI): domain Eukaryota; kingdom Metazoa; phylum Arthropoda; class Insecta; order Lepidoptera; family Geometridae; genus Selenia; species Selenia dentaria. The sequence continues at coordinate 21,374,147 of OU862879.1, forward strand.
TTGTATTTTTATTTCCATGCACGGCACGACGACTTGATAAAACTAGCAATGACACCGCGCTTGTGACTATTGGTGTTGTTAGGTAGGTATATTAAAAAAGGGAAACATTAAGACGCGGTCCAACCCCATTTTTTTTTAAATAATTTACGATGCTTTACGTTGCTTAAGGTTGCAAATCGCTTGTTAGATTGGACGATGTAATGCGAAAATGCGTTAATTTTGTACGTTTTCTTTATATCTTTCAATATATACTAACACAATTAAAAAAAAACTGCTGGTTACTACTTTAGTACTATATGTTGGCTATATGTATTACCAAAAAAATAATATAGTGTTATCGCTGAAAGTTCTGAGAGTTTGGACGTGAAAGATTATTTTTATGCACCTATTTAGGATTTTTTTCTGCAGAGAGCGAGTAATATTTATGAATTCTGTTCGGTTATTTCTCTTTGCCTGTTCCTTTTCTAACCCAAGTTTTTTTTTCATAGATTATTATCGAACTGTTTCGTTACACTCGATGTTTAAAGATTCTGCTTTTTACTATTATCAGGGTACGAGCGCGTCTTAAGTACAAAAGTTAGAAATATTAGGCACTTTGTAAATAAAAACTTTTGTTTGTCTTTGATAGCTCTTATTAAAATGCTTTAAACACCTTATAGCATTATAACAAAAGCTCTTTATCACATATAATATATATATGTATATATAAAATGAACCCCTATTTCTCCTGATCACGGTATAACTTGAGAACGGATGCAGTATTCCCGCGAATTCTTTTTTGTTGTGTTAATTATTGCCAGGAGAAGGTTCTAATGAAAGAAAACCCAAGAAAAGGTAAGAGGTTATGGCAAGGCCGAGGGCCGAGCCTATTAGTATAGAATAGTTTTTAATATATATATATATATATATATATACACAAAATAGTTGCATAGATTTGTTGTTCTTAATAATATCAATCCATGTAAAATAATTTTGTGTTATTGAAGAACACAATGTCACATACATAACTCTTTTACACAAATGACTATGTCACATACATTACTTATTTGTGTAAGTTAAATGCAGTCTTATCTCAAATTCCGAAGGTTAAAACTGCACTAAATTGTTATTGTTATAACACAAGTCAAAATACTTTTTAAAGCCATTACGTATTCTTTTTTACATACTTATCAGCATAAGCATCTAGGCACTAAAATCCACTTCTACAATAAAACTTTTATTTTTTGTGACGGCCTTGTAGTATCCTAGTTTGTAGTAGCCCTGCCTTCGAATCGAAGTACTGAAACCCTTCTGGACCACAATTTTGAATTTGCAAAATGTTGGTTTCTTATGATGTAGAATTTGCAAAATGTTGGATTCTTATGATGTAGAATTTGCTAAATGCTGGATTCTTATGATGTTGAATTCGCAAAATGTTGAATCCCAAAATGTTGAAGTACATAACGGGTTCCTGGTTCAATTCCTGGTTTGGTCTTAAATTTTTGTGGTGTGTTATTTGTGTGTACATGCCTTCCACGGCACAGATAAAACTAGTGCGGAGGTATGAGTGTGTAACGTTTTTTATTTATTTTCAGGCGGATGAAATATACCATTTAGCTAGTCCAGCGAGCCCACCGCATTATATGCAGAACCCTGTAAAGACTATCAAAACAAATACTCTAGGAACTATTAATATGTTAGGTATGTATTTATCGCTGATCGCACATTTAATCGAGAGCAATAACACTAATAACTAACTTGGTGTTAGGCAATAATTACTGATTAAACAGATTATATAACCTTTACCAATACAATCTTCAGCCATAGGGTTTGGATTTTGTTTTATTTTTGTTTCAGGTATATGATAAGGCAATCGTTCTTAGTATCAATATAGACTGTAAAGTTTTGAGTTATTAATACTTAAAAAAAAATTAATATCAAGTTTTCTTCAGTATAGTACAAAGTACTTCTCTGTCTTAGTATACCTTTTAATTCATAATTTGTTAGCTATAAGTTCTATTGTTTTACTTCTACATTTATCATGCCATCCGTTAAGTCTTTGCCTGAGTCTGTGTTGCGAGAGAGGTACAATTTAAGACTCCCAAATTGTAGAAGACTAAGCAAGTGCGACACATCGTTGACCGCATCTTCGCTTAATGTCAGAATGCTAAGTGTAAAAAATACTTAATTCCCGATATTTAAGAGTTAGGTTTCCAAATACTTGACGGTAGATATTGGTAGCTGTCCGAGGTAGCTCACACTGGTATTTGAGGATTTAACAGACAGCTGTGATATTATATTCACGCGCCCTAGTTCTAAGAGTACTAAGATGAACTTAATAAAATAATCAATGAGTTATATGGACTACCATCGCGACTACAATCTAAGATTAACGAGCGAGTGAGACATCACGCTTCGATATGCAATATCGCAGAACGCAAACAATTGTTATTATGTGACTTTAAAAATACATTGCTTTGAATAACTCTTTAAGAGCACGTTCTCAAAATGTACTATGATAGGAGATCGCACGCGCGTTTAAGAACCGCTGTATGTAGGATCCAGCTCGTATTCATACAAAATGTACTGCAGATATTGCAATAGGTAATATCGCGTGCATTAGAGATCTAACTACACTGAGAGTTGCCCAAGGCACTTGAACCGCATGAAAACAATTTAGTCTACTAGTAGTCCTATATTATGGTTGTTATTTTTATTCTTGAAATTTCAGGTCTCGCTCGAAGAGTAGGAGCGAAAATTTTAATAGCTAGCACATCAGAAGTGTACGGAGATCCAATGGTGCACCCACAACCCGAGTCTTACTGGGGCCATGTGAACCCAATAGGTAAAAATTAATTATAGATACTTACGTAACTATAAGTCCTTGGTTAACCACACACGTGGCATTTCTTGTTCTTCCCATAAGAGGCTTCATAACATATTATGTTTTCCACGTGTTAGACCTTTCAAAAGAATCTGATGGATGATGACGATGGATACATCAGCTACATATTCTACGTCCAAAGTGTCCAAAGTATCCAAAGTGTAGATTAGAGCCATGGCTGTGTGTTTTTAATTTTTAAGGTTCTGCACTTACCAAAAATTGATGTTTCTAAGCGAACGAGATAAAATATAAAAGATCGATAAATATTCCTTATGTTTAACTTATCACCAAATATAGCAAAATATACTTACTAATGAACACCAAAATTAAAACACCAATTTAATTAGCCTGACTCGGCTCGCGTGTTGTAGTCACCAGTAACCGCTCCTCGCTTCGGTTTGTCGTCATACACATACATGTTATTACTCTGACGTTACTCCGGGAAAAAAAATCGTTTACATAAAAGATTATAATATTAGGATTTGGTGGTAGTTTAATAAATATGGTGGTTAGTATATTTGTTCCTATGAAAAAATAGCGATGTTTTACCTGCAATTAAAACATTTATTAAACATACTTACCTAATTCGAAACCTAATTATACATGAGAGTAGCGTACTCGACTTCCGTTCCGAACAAGTCATGCTGTGATTGGTCCGCCCGATCTCCTCGCCCAATCAGCGTCGACTCCGCCCCTTCCGCTCCCCTCAAATGTCAACCATCACCCCAGGTAGTGCGCCTAGCGCAACTTGGCTTCATTGGTTTTCTCGTGTTATGCCACCAGGCAGGTATAGAAAGTGTTAGGTTTCGAATTATGTAAGTATGTTTAATAAATGTTTTAATTGCAGGTAAAACATCGCTATTAAACAACTGTACCGTAATTCGAAACCTAATTATACATGAGAGATGTGTTTGTTATCTCCTGGTGGTGATGGTGACGCCAGTGTGATAAATCTTTAATAGGTATTGAATGTTCTGACGCCCAGCGGTCCAGGTTTCATTCACAAAACTTTTGTTGTCTGCGTAAGCATGAATTCTAGGTGTAGGAAAATTAGACTACTCATTTTAGTACATGAAACGTCCATTATTTGATTTGTCTGCCAAATCACTGCGAACAAAGAGTAAATAAGGAAGGTACGCCCAATTTCTCAATGGAACTGCTTGCAGACTTGAGGCAAGGTCAATTCATCCACTAATTATGAGTTTTACCAAATTAGTAACCTTGGCACGTGTTGCTGTTCAAGGTTTATTTATGTGCTGATTGCAACCCATCTTTTAACTCTCGTAGTCACTCATGATGTTCTGAATGTGGGGCGGAGCCCCGAGCATTCTTGAATGAGTGTAGTATATATATATATATATATATATATATATATATATATATATATATTTAAATGCCGAGTGCAGTCAGTGTGATGGACACATTACAATCTGTTTTAAGACCATAGCAGTGCTAAAGTAGTTTGCAGTTCCGTAATTTAATTCTGGAAAAAAGCTTATAAACTATTGTGACAGAAATAACGATGGCTACTATGTCCCTTGAATTAGGCAGATAAAAACTATTTTCTTCACAAATGTTCTAAATAAAATTATTGATTTATTAAGGTATCGACTTCCAGGTTAGGGGTCGCGGTCGCCTTGGCTAAAATAGTGATTTTAGCTTTAAATATTTATATTAAGTATTTTTATAATTTCGACTTAAAAATGCATGAGGTAAGTATTCCAGATTTGTGAATTAAGAATATACTAAGGGTCGTTTTAATAAGATTGGTTAAGAATCTTGCAAGATTAGACCACTTGGGTTTATGTTGGTTTCCTGGGTAATTATCTCACGAAGAGTGCTATTTTATCCAAGCTAAACTTTCTCCAAGGAGCAGATAAGCCTAAACATTTTCTTGCATTATAGTCGGTTAGATTTTGATACATTCGTACATCTACGAGTACAAACTTTTTGTATCATTTCTATCGCACGCGACAATGGTTAGTCACCCATACAGGAAGCCGACCAGTCAGTCGGCATTGTTGGGACTCTGGATAGATTTGTAATCGTGAACGGGTAATCCAACGATCTATTTAACAGCGCCTTCATAAAAAAAAAACGATAACTAGCGGTACCAATGTTTGAAAAACATTGAATCGTTTAGAATAAAACATACCTAATAGCATCGGTAACTGAGTAATCGTGAGGTCTAAATCGGGTTGCTAATGCGACGACTGTTTCTCACTGTAATTCAGCGATCAGGAAAATTCCTGTTGATTTGTTTTAATTCGGCTAGTATTTCTTATGGTATGCCGGGGGATAAACCCAACCCTACTCTGAAGTTCCAAGTCAGCCGGTGGAGCGTAACAGTGACCTTAGGAATCTAATCTGTCGATTGTGCAGAAATTGTGGGCACTCGTAATCTGGGCGAAAGGCAAAAAGATAGGTTTCTTGTTTGCCCCACTTTACAAAAATTGTGTCTGTTAGTTTTGTAGTAGATCACTGTTTGGCAATACCACTCGGAACAGAGCTTCCAAAATAAATAGCTTTTCCATGAGCTGTGAGCTTTGATCTTACTCTAGTTCGTAGTAGGTTTTTAAGAATAACTAATCATTTCTGTGTATATTTTGCAACGAATACGAGGATGCGTAAACGAGGTACTCGCATATATTCACGGTTAATACAATAAGGTTTTGCAGTATTAGGAGTATCTGATGCGTCAGAAGGAATTCAAATTATTATTACAATTATCCCCAGCCTTGCTCAGTGTCAGGATTTTGTGATGCTCGCAAGCGCACATGTTTTTGGGGCACTGATCTAAAGACAGATTGCAAGCAGATATTTTTGAGTCATTCGTATATAAACTAAAATAGTCTAGAAATAGTCATTGTAAATGAACTGAAGGAATCGGTGATTGTTTGAATCGACCGACAAGTGGTCCAGAGGAAGATTGACCTTGGCCATCCAGTCTACTCTTAGAGAAAGTAGCACGCAATGCTCGATCCAGTCTTTTCTTGGAGAAACTAGCACGCAATTATGGTTAATCAATCTGAATTTTAAGCGAGCACCGTAGGTACTTCTTCAAGTTTTTCTGATCCCAAAAACGGTCTTGGTGTGCCGTTTCCTTTAAGTCTGAGAATATTGCTAACAGCTTGGAAAAGACTGGCTTCTCATTTTTATGACACCTCGAGTGTGCATTTCGTCAACCACTTTCATTTCAATTTAGTTAGATATTTTGATGTAACGGTCGCTCGACAAAAGCAATGACAATTTCGTGTATAATGGTAAATAGTAGTTACTTATTATGTTTAGAATGTCGAGCGGAGCTCCGAGCATTCTTCGATGCGTTCGGTAGCTCGACAAAAGCAATGACTGTTTCTTTTTGCACGGTATACAGTAATTTATTATGCTTAGAATGAAGAGCGGAGCTCCGAGCATTCTTCGATGCGTTCGGTAGCTCGACAAAAGCAATGACCGTTTCTTTGTGAACGGTATACAGTCAATTATTATGCTTAGAATGCAGAGCGGAGCTCTTAGCATTCTTCGATGCGTTTAGCTTTGTTACGGTAGCTCGACAAAAGCAATGACGTTTTCTTTTTGAACGGTACACAGTAGTCACTTATTATGCTTAGAATGTAGAGCGGAGCTCCGAGCATTCTTCGATGCGCTTAACTTTTGTTACGGTCGCTCGACAAATGCAATGATGTTTTTGAATGGTACACATTATAGTCACTTATTATGCTTAGAATGTAGAGCGGAGCTCCGAGCATACTTCGATGAGTTTAACTTTGTTATGGTCGCTGGATAAAAGCAGTGACGTTTTCTTTTTGAATGGTACATAGTAGTCCCTTATTATGCTTAGAATGTGAAGCGGAGCTCCAAGCATTCTTCGATGAGTTTAACTTTGCTTAATGACCCTCACGGAGGGCTGCTTGTATGGATATTTTATTATTATGCTATCCTCTACTACCTACCTATACCTATAATCTACCTATCTCGATGCAAACTAAGCCTCTTGAGCTTTTTGAATGGTGTACGGAAGCCATTTATTACGTTTAGAATATAGAGCGGAGCCCCAAGACTTATTCAACGAGTAATTTTTCTTGTGAACCAGTGATTGCAACCTTTTTTGGTAGCTGCCTGGCACGGAAGGGTTTCGAGTCAGAATCTTTTCGTTTTATTTCGTTGCTTCCATATTATGATTTCCTGACCTATCCCGATGGGATGAGGAGGAATGCCTCTTGTCGGGCTGTAAAATTTGTTAGTTACACCGGCAACGCCCTCATGTTAGGGATCGAATATGTCGACCCGGGTTTCAAGCAAAACAAACTCATCTTTGGGTGTGCAGCAGCGACTGCGAGCTACAGTTGGCCATTGCAGATATTGGCGTGTGTTGTGTCACTTTCTAGACTGACCTACTTTGACGTAGCAATGTGGTATCTAGGGTAGTGGCAGTTAGCCCGTGGTGTTCAGAGACTTATCTTGTGATGCATAGTTTTTAGATGTGTTTCTTTGCGTTTTGTTTCACCAGAGGTCCAGGCCAATATTTCGTATGTAGGTTGTTTAACAACTACATATAATCCAGGGACTTTACGAAGATAAGCCAAAACGCGACCTGATAATATATGTTATTCTACCAGCTCTGCCTAAATAACATTGAATTTTTTAGTTTTGCTACTTTACCTGGTGTGAAAGTGCATGAATATATGTAGAAGTTTTCTTTGTACATTTTCGTATTAGAATGTGCTTTAACAGATTTTAGCCAATCTGGTACATTAATCAGTCGATTGCATGTCATCTAAGAAACCATTTAAACTGTTTTAAGTCTGGTTTTGTGGAACTCTTTCACTAACGAGTAAACGACTTCGACTGGTTAAGCAAAGCGTAAAGTAAGCGTAGCGTTTGATTTCATTATGGGGATCACACCATAGCTAATGAACTCATAACATTGGAGATAGAAGTGTTTGAGTTTTATAGTATTGGACATTATTACAATATTGTTCAAAAGGTTGTGGTTCTATGATCTGTTCTACATAACCTTTATTTTTCTGAAGCGTAAACTAAGATTATTACACGCTTTAACCATTTGAAAGTTCAGTGGTTTTAATTTGAGGTGCTCAGTAGGGCTTATCCTCGTTTGATTACCCACACATGTTTGGGTCTGCTCAAATCGCAGTACAAGTCAGAATGACTGTAGCTTGGATTGTAATTTACCACGGTTATATTATAGTTGATGAAAAATAGTAAGTGTTACTTACGGTTTGGTGATGAGCCGGAGCTAAACTACGAACAAACACTTGAATCCGATACCTTTGGTAGGTTATAATCTTCTTTTTCCTGTTTTTATTCCGCGTCTTCCATCGTTGGGGCTGGACCAGTATAACTATCAATTTGAAGAATCTAAAATTCAACTGAAACAGTTAAAATATTTCATTTATATCTAGAACCAGCGGTAGCGCTGGCTATAAACAAAAAATAATTAGTATTGAAGCGAACGGTAACACCGTTAAAATATTTTTAGTAAGTATATATAATTGCACATGAGGTACGACTTTCCATTGACTGCCGCCGAATTAAGGGGGGAGGGGGGAGGGGGAGGGGTTTCCCTCCCCCCTCTTCTAATAATAAGCACGGGAACCCCCCCTTTTTTACTTTTTTTTTAATTTTCCTAATTTTATGGATTAAAATTAAGATAATATTTTTTAATAGATTGGCATGAAATAGGGGGTTGAAGGGGGGAAGGATAGGGTCCTCCCCTCCCTTTTTCACCATTTTTATTACAAGGTAATGCATAGTTTTTGAGTTATGCTTATTTTTGTAAAATCATGACCTCACGTTATTTAACACTTCGCTGATCTAATTTATTGTTTTGTTGGATGTGTAACTGACTTTTTAGCGCTTCGCCGGCCGCTGCCGCGGCACGCTCGCTTCGCTCGCTCGGCTCGCGCGTTGGTTGTCGCAGTTTCAACCTAACCTAATTTTTTTTCGTGTGGTGTTCTTATTTATAATGTCGTTAGATTTCTGTATATTGTTTTCTTGTAAAATATGCATAAGAGGGTTATTGTTACCATCAGAGACCAAACCCTTACCCATCCCCACAACATTTAATATCAATCTTGTGCCAGTCAATTCATAATTCAACCCAAAATTAATAATAATTGTAAAAAACAAGGTAAGACCATCACCTCCGCAGCTTCAGCTTGTTGGTCACCTTTGACAACCAGCCTCAGCGACTCTGGCTCGTCTGATGCCTACAATTATAACAAACAGCAGGCAGAGGCAGCTAAGCGCTTCAGACTTTATAAAAACACTAGAGGTAGGACATTCTCGTACCAAGTAGAGTGAGAGTCAATCAATTCAGTTCTTTGATTTAAGTTGAACCTAACCTTTATTTGATATCTGCCCTAATAGGTACTGTTAAAATAAAACATATTAAATACTAATTAATAATTTATTAATCAATTTTATACACATATTGTATTTGAAATAACTTCAAAATATAATTATTTACGTAAATTTATATAAAATAAAATGTTACCGAATGTACCACAACTTAACTGTAGTTAAAACGAAACGTTCAATTGCGAGAATTCTACATAATCTGTGGTATGGATTCACGTAAATATTGCAAAAATAATTGATTTTCAATAATTTTTTTCTCAAAAACTACGCGTTTTCTGGTATTGAAACTTGGCGTGTGTTCATATAATAACGTGACCTTTCTGTGAAAAAAATATCAACCCTCAAACCGACGTCAGGCAATGGAAAACTGAGCCGCACATGAACTTACTAGTTGGTTCAGGGCTTTACCTGAACTTTCACCAGCATGACGCAGTCAGTAAAGTAAATATTTCGTACTTACGACCGCTCCGGATGAAAATCCAAACGCCAATGAAGCCAAGTTGCGCTAGGCGCACTACCTGGGGTGATGGTTGACATTTGAGGGGAGCGGAAGGGGCGGAGTCGACGCTGATTGGGCGAGGAGATCGGGCGGACCAATCACAGAATGACTTGTTCGGAACGGAAGTCGAGTACGCTACTCTCATGTATAATTATACATGTTTCGAATTACGGTACATTTGTTTAATACTTTTTATCCAATCGATACCTACAACTCGCTTTAACGTGCATGTTGGTTAAGCTGTAGACTGTCTTTTACGTCAGGGTTGTATAATCTCACCGTTGCTTTTTAACGTATACACCGAACTTGTAATAAGAATAGCACTAGAAGATTGGGAGGACGGCATGTCTATTGGGGGGTCAAAGATATCAAATCTGCGTTATGCTGACGACACCACCTTGTTTGCGACTAGTAGTCACCACATTGAAGACCTACTTCGCAAGATTGAAGAAGTCAGCCTACGATTTGGCCTAAAAATTAATCGCACTAAGACAAGGATGATGATTGTAGACCGTGCCAACAACAACTCGCCAGAAGTCACACAAATTGCGAACTGTGATGTGGCCCAATCATACATCTACTTAGGCGCGTTGATAACGAATAATGGAGGTTGCGCTGACGAAATCAAAAGGCGAATGGCCATTACTAGATCAGCCATGGATAGACTCAGAAAGATATGGAGGAACCGCGACATAACAAAAGCCACAAAAATCCGGCTCGTGAAAGCTTTAGTGTTTCCTATATTTCTATATGGTGCTGAAACGTGGACCTTACGAGAGAGTGAGAAGAAGAAGATTGATGCGCTCGAGATGTGGTGCTGCAGGAAAATGTTAGGAGTGTCATGGACCGAGTTCCGCACTAATGTATCAATATTACAAGAACTGGGCATCAAGCAGCGTCTTTCTTCCATCGTACAGGCTCGTATTCTCACTTTCTTTGGGCACGTGGCACGGCGCAGTGACGAGTCGATTGAACGACTAGTTGTCCAGGGCAGAGTGGAAGGCACTAGATCGCGAGGGAGATCACCAATGCGATGGACCGACCAGATACGAGCAGGCATAAACGTACCTCTACACGAGTGCACGAGAAAGGCTGCAGGCAGGGAGGAATGGCGACGCATTGTAAGGCGCGTTACACAACCTGAAGTGACGACCACGACCGCTCTGTCAAGAGCGTAGCGATGAAGAAGAGAAGTCTTTTACGTAGTGTTGCATTCTCTTAGGATGCGTCCTAACATCACTTACGTTGAATCCCAATATCCAAAATATACTGATTCCTAGATTTTTAATTAAAGCATCACATTTTTTTTAATTAAAGCATCACAAAAAATGAAAAAAACTGTTCATACGAGTACATTAAACATTAAATTCCGTCGTACTTACTACCCATACACAGTGGTTCAACAGCAGGTCTATTATGTATCTCAGTTACAATCAAATGTTGATAGAAATATAATAAAATTGAGGGTCTATGTCACTTTTGCCAGCTCCAGTCATTAATTTACTAATATATTTGCTTACTGGAGTTATCAAAACCGACATAGACCTGCCATTTTTCAAGATTTTAATTAACATTTGATTGTAAGTGAGATAAGTAACTGCCCTGCTAGTGGTCCTTGAAAGTATTTGAAGTGTTTCGCGAAGTTCCATTCCATTTTTCCATTGTTCCATTATTCTACACGATCGGAACAACATCGCGACTCTACCACGGTCTCTTTGGCCTTGGTTAAGTTAAAGTACAAATTGACCGCGTGGAAGCTGATTAGATAACAAAGTTGAGTTGACTTCAACAGTCTTGGTTGCCAGCGCTGCACTTCGAAAAACATAATAGTCGGTGCGTTCATTTAGCTTTGAGGGCATTGGTGGCGTTGTCTTTGATGGCTCTTTTGTTAAAGCGTTCGTAAAACTCAAAAACAATATTTTTGCCACTTTCGCCACTTTTGCCCTCACCCTACTCTCAACGGAGCATAAGACCTAAAATCGCATGATTATGCTGTCAAATACATAGTTGTCAAAAACGATCACAAACAACCATGCTGCGGCGGTGGGTAAAAAATTGCACTTTTTGGTGGCAAAAGTAACTCTTTTTCTACCGACTTCCAACAAGGAGGTGGGTACGCAATTCAACTGTGTTTTGTTTGTTTGTTACCTCATAACTTTCGACTGTGTGAACCGATTCTCAAAATTGTTCTGTTCAAAATTCAAAATGCTGGTGAAGCACCATGTGTATGATCCCATTCAAATTTTATCAAATTCGGTCCAGTAGTTTTTGAGTTACACTCCAATAACTGAATAGAATGGAAGTCGGTATAAAATTTTTCAAATTGTACTTGTTAGCTTTCCGAACGCTGAACAAAAAGAGACATAAACGACATTTTCACCCACAGATTCCCAATTCGAACGACCTTCTGAGCGTTAGTAGCATTATTTTCGCTAAAAACGCTCACAAGGGATTTATTCGAACGCACCAAGTATAAATAGTTTATATTAACGCCAAATAGATGGTGGCCGTGGCATGACAAAATTTTGTGTTATGTCCCTCATAGCTAAAAGTTTAAGTACCAGAACGAAATTTTATGATATGATACCTAATCGCTAAAAGGTTAAGTAGGTACTTGAACGAAATTTCGTGATATATCCCTCTTCGCTATATAAAAGGTTAAATAGTACCAAAAAAAGTTTTGTGATACATTCCCTCATCGCATAAATGGTTAGGACCAACCGACCTAACATATATACCAAAACCAATGACAGTAGACCTACACACATTTCACAAAACGTTGAATACAATATTATTGTTTTGCAACTATTACTATTCAAATATCAATTGTACGTTTCAGGGCCTCGAGCGTGCTACGACGAAGGCAAAAGAGTTGCTGAAACACTAGCGTATTCTTATGCAAAGCAGGAGAACGTCTCGGTGCGAGTTGCAAGGATATTCAACACGTACGGCCCGAGAATGCACGTGTCGGACGGACGCGTCGTCTCCAACTTTGTTATGCAAGCACTACAAAACTTGACTATTACTGTAAGTTTTTTTATCCTTTGTTAGGGCACTCGTACGTTTTTACATTTGCTATTCGTCAACTTACTTAAGTGATTAGGTACTCCTATCTGCATGGAGTTACGGCATTCAACTATGGGGATCGTTACGTACAACTCAAATATCTATCATACAAAGAGCACAGAATAACATCTTACCCGTCCAGTGTCTACTTCTTTCGGTGTCTTTCCGAACTACGCATACGAGGGTGGTCCGATAAGTACTTAGCCTCATCGCCAGATAGCGCCACTATCGCAAGATAAATTTACTATCGTGTAGTACATTCTTAAAGACAACTACCGTCAAAATTTCAGTCGGATCAGACTCGTAGTTTTGTTTTGACCGTGTGTGGAAGCAGGCGTGTCCGCGGATTTTAGAAAAATGAAAAAGAGCAAAATCGGTCGGTGATTCGATTCTTGTTTTTGGAAGGGAAATCGCGCAGCGAAATCAAAGAGTGCTTGGATGCTGTGTACTGTGACTTTCCTTCGAGGGCGACCGTCAAAAATTGGTTTAACGAGTTTCAACGTGGTCGTACGTCTGTTTTTGCTGAGCCACGCCCAGGTGCCCCGAAAATGGTTACCATGAAGGATAACGTGACAAAAATCCACGATCTCGTATTGGCAGACCGCCGATTGAAGGTGTGCGAGATAGCTGAGACAATAGGTATCTCAAAAGACCGCGTCGGTCATATCCAGTATGAAATATTGGGTTTGAGAAATTTGTCGGCGCTATGGCTGCCGCGTTTACTCACTCCGGACAACAAGCGCAACCGTGAGAGCATTTCAAAGCAGTGTTTGACGCTGTTTAAGCGCAATCCGAATGAGGTTCGGCGTCGGTTATGTGGCCGTCGACGAAACATGAATCCACTGGTACACACCAGAGACCAAGGAACAGTCTAAACAGTGGCCGGCACCTGGCGAACGTGCCCCGAGCGGGCGAAAACTGTACCATCGGCCGGAAAGGTGATGGCCACCGTTTTCTGGAATTCACAGGGTGTGATCCACATCGACTACCTGGAGAAGGGCAAAACAATCACAGGGCTCTACTATGCCGAATTTTTGGGCCGATTCGACATCGAATTGCAGAAAAAACGGCCCAATTTGGCGAAGAAAAAAGGGCACTTCCACTATGACAACGCACCGGCTCACAACTCCTCGCCGTACGTTACGTACTGCTGCCCCATCCACCGTATTCTCCAGATTTGGCCGGGTGCTACTTTTTTTGTTTCCAATCTTGAAAAAGTCACTTGCCGGGCGGAAATTTGAGTCGAATACGGAGGTTATCGCCGCCACGGAAGCCTACTTTGCAGATCTCCAGAAAACGTATTTTTCAGACTGGTTAAAGAAGTTGGAGAATCGCTGGGTCAAGTGTATCGAGCTAAAAGGAGACTATGTTGAGAAATACATTGCCACTTTTCCAAAATTTTCGTTTTCCTTTTGAAGGCTAAGTACTTATCGGACCACCCTCGTAAGAGTTCAGATAAAAAATACTACACTTGAATTGTTTGACCAACTAAAAGCAAGTTCATACCGATGGAGTTCATTTGATCTGATAAAATTAGTGACAAACCAGAGGTATAAAAATGTGTATACATTAGGTGTACGCGCAACTTGGCTAGCACTTTTTTGTACGTACACATGGTGTACGCGCAACACGCGACGGGTTAAGAAACATCGAATGTTCCATGGTGTCCGTCCCCATGCGACGGTTAAAATCAGATTGAGAGTTAAAATTCAATGCTCTCACGTCGTGCCTCGGTGGCCTGGTGGTCATGGCGTCTGACACGGATTGTCGGAAGACGCGGGTTCGAATCCCGTCCGAGGATGTGTTTTCTCTATAAATTGCAATGTTTGGTATCGCTAAGCAGGCATTAGTGTTTTAAAAATCGTACAAAAACTCCCTTAATTTTGTTTTTCAATTAGAAGTTATTAATATTTTTTATACAGGTTTCACTAAGAGATACCAATAAAGTGCTTGTTTGTGGAAATCAATCTGACACAGATTGAACCGGCACAAACAAATAGATAACGCAAGTTATTAGCCAACTAACAAGTGATTATCAGCATTATCGTATGACAAGTTTACAACTATAATTTGAAATCAATGTTGTAGTTACATGAAAGACTTATTTTTATTAGTTTCGATACCATTATCTAGTCTAGTTCACAATTGACATTATAAGTATTTAGATATTTCTGTAGATATTGTATGTAGGTAGGTACTCGTAGGTACTACATTATATTTTAAAAAATGAAGTAAATTGTACTGTAGGCGAGTTGATGTCGTATGACGGACTTTCGTCACCCTTGTGAATTGATTTGGAATGTATAAGCCAAGTTAGTTTAATGGTTTGGAGAACGGGAATTCTGGTCGCAATTTTATTCTAGTAAATCTATAATACGCTCGCGGCAGAGCTTGACTTGGCGATCTTAACCGATCATCAAGGCAACACTTGCCGCGGCCAGGAGTTGGATGGGTGATCGCTAGTGGCATTATGCAACTGAGCGCTTCGTTAAGCCGTCTCGGTCCCGGTTGTTTGTCTTAGGACAACAGTCGTTAGGCTATGTCGAAGGCCTTCGGGCGGCCCCATAACTTCGACATGGGTCGCACTAGGCCCGCGTGGTGGATTATGGCCCAACTCCTCTCTCTGAGAAAGTCCCAGTAGTGGGATCGTAATGGGCTGCTTCTGTAAGTCTATAAACATTGATTATATACGTTTTTTTTATTAAATCATCTGGATAAAGAAACCGGGAGAGATACGACATAAACTGATACCGCTGCATTATAAATCGTTAGTGCCGAGTTTAAACCATGATTTCATATATGTAAGTGCCCTAAAGCATGGTTTAAACTTCGGACTATCTTTAGTCCACGTTTTATAATAAGGTGGATAATGGCATAGTGTCCTTACCTTATACAATATGCACCATATACAAAAAAGGACAGCAAACAGTTTTTCACAAAAAAATATTGACGAAATTGTACTCGGAAATAAATTATTTCCTAGTAAAAATCGCGTTATGGACGCCCATGACGCATAA
The DNA here is from genome assembly GCA_917880725.1 of Selenia dentaria. NCBI lineage: Eukaryota > Metazoa > Arthropoda > Insecta > Lepidoptera > Geometridae > Selenia > Selenia dentaria. The sequence goes on from OU862879.1 coordinate 21,389,973, forward strand.
CTTGCATTGATGATTTCATAATTACCGTTGTAGTAATTGAAAAACTAAATATATAGGTACATTTTGTCTCAAATTAAGTTAAGTCGGGCCACAAGTCGGTATTTTTCTTAATTGGCTACTTTCTCTTGTTCTACACTTTAAAAATTCATCCCTATCTCTCAACTCTCATCTCTTGATGAGGAACTCAATCGTTCGACTATCACTCCTAAGTGCAGCTCATTTCCAACCAGGCGGCCCTTCCGGGCCGTGGGATAAATCGCACCCCGTTATTTTCTATATGTGCTCACTATGAACGGCTGGTTTATTTAAATTCTAAAAAATAAATTTAGCCCACATAAACAGACCGCTAAAGTACACATCTTTTAGATGTTTCGGGTTGGATACGGGCCTGTCTTCTTATTGACCGCTTTATTACCTGGCGACTCGTTTACAGTGAAGGCACCCTCACTCAGTTGTTAGTGAGCCTGCATTTGAAGAGTTGGATCCCAGGTTCCATCTCTGTCCGAAGCAAATATTTGTGTGACATAATTTGTTGTCGTGTCTTGAATGTTGTGAAGAGTTATTGTGCGTGTCCGTGTCTCCCACGGCACAGGCTATCCTATTGCGGAGGTATGAATGTGTAAACGGTATTTAAACGTTACGTTATACAGCGTGTAACAAAAAGATGTAGTAATACTGAAAACCACACACGCACAAACATGCATACAGTTGGGACCTAACTACTGCGTCCCAATAAGTAGTAAACATTCCGAGTTATGAGTAACCAAAGATTTTTTAATAGACTAGAGATAGACAGAAATTACCTTTAGAACTTAGACAAAGTAAACAAGGGACCTAAGCGGAGCCTGAGATAGGTTGCAGAGTGGGGAAAGGGTGCATGCAGGGTGAGAGGACGGGGAGGTAATATTTTATTTTTTTATTTCACTAAAAAGATACATAATACAATTATATATACAGAAACAAAATAATTAAGTACATTATGTTTATTTGGTTAGGTGTTAGGTGAATGAATAGGTGGCGTGGGGATTGCAGAGTGCATTGACCCCAACGAACTCCAAGAATATGCATGTCTAACAGGGATTTCCAAAACAATATTTTTTAACGTCGTATGACAAATTCTGACTGGGTACGTATGCACACCTTTTAGTATTACACCTTTTTGTAACATGCTGTATAATCTACCCGTAGGCGGCGCTGTGCCCACCTAAGCAACGCTACAGAAACGTGATTATCCCTTAGCATGTAGCTTGACTCTGGCACGCCATTCGATGGACCCACTAGAGTGACATGCCGGAAATATATAGAGTACAACTATATGTCGTCATTTGATGAACATCATAATGCTCTTGCTTATTTACAAATTTATATTTACTTATTTATAAATGGAATTCAAAATAGGCGAAGTCATTTCTGAGGGCACGTACGTAGTTATGAAGGAATAAAATAAGATATCCTCATCGAATACATTTTATGGAATAAAAAAGAAACTTATTTATAGATACTCGAAAAATTGAGCCCTTATTTACTTGAACAGTATAGACCAGATTTAGGAACCAGGAATAAAGGAATAAATTTTATATTAAATGGTTGATCTTCCTTCATTTTACTAACAAGTAACTACATGTTTCATGTCACGCGTCACTTTATTGCGTTACTAGTAGCACGCTGAGTGGCACGTCAGGTCGTGGTACGCTGCGCCACTTGAATGGGCGCTACTCCATACAATTGCTTTTAATGTTGGTGCTAGTGGCAAGTTACATGTCAGGTCGCGTACCAGATCACGTTGCTTAGGTGGGCACAGCAACTGAGTCACGTTGAAAACATTCGTGCATTTTTTACTTATGTAGGTACTACGAGTACTAATATGTTTAATGTTTTAGAGAAATTTTCACAGTCATCTATAAGGTCTTATGTCTAGATGCAGTGCCTATAAACTTCTTTAATGTTTTACAGTTGTATGGAAATGGTCAGCAGACGCGTTCCTTCTGTTACGTGTCAGATCTCGTCGATGGACTTTTAGCTCTAATGTCATCTAGTTACACGTTACCTGTTAACATTGGGAATCCTGTAGAACATACTATAGAAGGTAAATTATAATTATTAACTCGCTTTACTATCCGCAGCTTCGCTTTACGTATATGTAAGCCATTTCAACTGAACACTTCGATGTGAATCGTAGTTGAACTCTGCTTTTATGATATGCCTTGAGCACAGAAACATAAAATTCACTTTCACTACTTTAAAACTAACTACTATAAAAGTGGAACGCTCGAAACTATACCATCAAAATTAGATGTGTACACTTGTTTCTATAAGCAAACTCCAAAACTTATCAATATCGGTGACGAAATGAAAATAGGGCCAATTTGGAGCCATTACCTTTCTAAAAACAATCATACAAGGAGATAATGGAATAAAAAGTTACGCGCTAAATTTGAGTTAAAGGTCATACATAAAATAATGCGTAGATTTGAGGACCACCTTTTCTGAAACACGGTTAAAAATCCCGAATACATATAGGATGTGGACTATGAAGTCTTGCCTCAATCGGCGATTCGTAGCGATTTGTTTTTTACTCATCACTCAATTAACTCAAGACTATCAACGTACTGAGAGCCCTCCAACACGTGAGAACTGTTCATCTCTGTCTAACAAAAGTATATACTCGTTTTTCGTCTACATAATAATATGTTACCACCTCCGGACACTATACTCCAAAGCGGGTTAAATTAAGGGTGCCCAAAGGTATGAAATACTTAAATACTGGTAATAACAAGTTGTAACTATCTAAACTGGACTTTTATTTTATTTTGAATGACTTTATGTGTGTGTGAAAACAACTCAAAACTACATCTAATGAAAAAATATGAAACAAAAAAAGCAAATACATGGGTTAAATCCAATATTTTTGTTCCCAAAGATTAGGGAAACTGGAATCGGGGTATGGCATTACTATTCCCCAATGTTTACAAGATGGCGGCATTTACGGATTGCCATATTAACATTTTTTGAATTTGTTTTTCAGTATCTAATTTAATTGGACAGACTCTACATAAATAACATAACCATGATTGTGCTGGACAAAAGTTGAGCAATTCCGACGTAAAGTACTCTCTCACCTATTGCAATGATGAACAGCTTCTTGGCTTTTGACTGAGCCTTACCTTACACTTGTAGTAGGAAGTAGACAGATTTCACCAGGCAATGGGCGGTGGCCGATACATACATAGTGAAATTTGGATTAAATATCATCATCGTGATTACATTTTGTATGGCTATATACTGCAAAATCTTCAGTCAAATCTTAATTCAAAATTGACCGTCTTTCTAGAATACCATCTTCTTATTCTTATTCGTTTTGGGGGCGATGAGGCCTGCATTGACGTCCCGCTTGGGGTGTTTTGTGCATTCCCCCCTGCCAGCATTTACTCAAGCCAACCTAACTCCTTCACATAGCGGAGTATGGCCTTGGGTCGCTGGCACAACTGCTCCAGTGTAGTTTGAGGTGTTGTATGAACAAACGTCGACGATGCTGATGCATCTTGCGTTCTGGAGTAGACCTCCAGTAATCCTGTTTTTGCTCTAATGTCTTCCGTAGCCCTGCAGTGCAGCAACACATGCTCCACAGTCTCGTCTTTCAGCAGACAGCCTCTACATAGTGGGCTGTCCGTAGCTCCAATCTTGTGCAACTGGTAATTTCGATTACAGTGGCCAGTGATGATGCCCACCATTAGGCGAAGGTCTTGACGTTGTAATCCTAGTAATTTGTTCGTAGTATTTTTGTTTAGGATTGGAAACATGGATTTCGCATGTTTACAGTCCTTCCTGTCATCCCAATAGTTTTGGTGTTTTCTTTCTGTGTAGCGACTCAGGAGATTCCGCACTTCCATTGCTGAGGGTCTGCAGAGTTCCATTTCCTCAGTGCTACCCTGCTTTTTGGCTCCTTCTTTGGCTAGTATGTCTGCCCTTTTGTTACCAGCACAAAGGCCATGTCCCTTTGTCCATGATATAATTATTTTGTACTTCTCTGAAAGTCCTTGGAGTGCAGTATGACACTCCGTTAGGACTCTTGATCTTGTTACCGGTCTTTTCAGTGCGTGAACGACTGCTGCACTATCCGTGATGAATGCCAGCAGCTTGTCTTCCTGTTCACTTTGTGATTCCAGGCGTAATATTGCCCTAGCAGCAAGTAGCAGGGCCATAGCCTCTGCTTGGCGGCATTTACGGATTGCCATATTAACATTTTTTGAATTTGTTTTTCACTATCTAATTTAATTGGACAGACTCTACATAAATAACATAACCATGATTGTGCTGGACAAAAGTTGAGCAGTTCCGACGTAAAGTACTCTACCTATTGCAATGATGAACAGCTTCTTGGCTTTTGACTGAGCCTTACCTTACACTTGTAGTAGGAAGTAGACAGATTTCACCAGGCAATGGGCGGTGGCCGATACATACATAGTGAAATTTGGATTAAATATCATCATCGTGATTACATTTTGTATGGCTATATACTGCAAAATCTTCAGTCAAATCTTAATTCAAAATTGACCGTCTTTCTAGAATACCATCCTAAGTATTAGCGGTCAGGAACTTTTTTCTGTCACCAGCAGAAGTTAACTGGAGATTAGCTAGTTTATCCTCTACAATGTTTAATTTGTATTTTTTCAGAATTCGCAATGATTATAAAGAATCTAGTCCCCGGTTGTCGTAGCATGGTCGCGACTGGCGCTGCGGTTGAAGACGACCCTCAGCGGAGACGACCGGACATCGCGATTGCTGAGAAGCACTTAAATTGGAAGCCTAAGGTATGCTTATCAAATACAGGGTGGCCTTCCCATACCCAACTATATAATATAATAACCAACTTATCAACTGGTCAGAACGGTACCAACTGTATGTGAACGTTTTTGATAATTTCCCACAAAATACACAAGCATTTTATGCCTCATATTTTGACACTCTCCGGTAAATCAAATAAGGGGGAATATGATTAAAGTGTAATTTAATATATTTTCAATTGAATGATTTTTGAAGCACATACTTAGCAAAACCTTATATATCCACGGGCGGGATTCGAACCCATGTCAGACGCCATGACCGCTAAGCCATTAAGGGACACATATAGAGCGTTGATTTTAACCGTCACTAGCGCCACCTATCGACTATCTTGAACAGCTTAATCCGACCAAAATAACAATGGGTTATAAATCTATTTCAACCCTTCTCTAAATTGACAGAAATAGACAAGGGTCGTCGATTCTGAAGTATACTTATGACGCGTTTATATAGGTACTAGTTTATGCGTGCGACTTCGTTCGGGTGGAATTTGCATTATGCGATCCCTATGGAACTACCCGTTCAATCGGGACAAATTCTTCGATTTCATTGACCCCGTTCACCCATTTGTACAAATATACAAACTTTCACGTTTATAGTTGATGGTATTTTACATTATTGTGATGGTAAGTTTTATACATATTGAGGTTAATTGACACACTAGGTATAGGCGAAGGTAATAGATTTAAAACAGTGGGCCTAGCACGAAAATATGCAGAAATGTAATGTATATGAAATGTAATTATAATATATTTTATCGTATCGTCGAGTATACATTGCAAACTATCATATATCTTGTACAGCTGTGCCACAGATAACTACGACGCGGTTACGTTAAACTTACGCAAATTTTCGTGCTAGGCCCACAACTCTAATCATGGCTCTACACTTCAAGGTAGAAGAATATCTGGCACGACAATGGTCTTCATTTTCCAAAGCTTCTGTCGCAGTTACATATATTTTGCTACAAAGTGGAAGTTTCAAAAGCAAGTGATCAACGTAAGTTAATGGGCTGCAACCAATGAGACTTAATAACAAATAGGCCTCGAGATGACGAGCGCAGAGCTATTCCAAACAACACAGGGCTTCAGCTTGTCACTAAAGGTTCCAGTGCAATGTCTATACCACCTAACAGTCAAAGAAATAAGGACACAGCTTGTTTCTTATTGACGTGTAAGGTACAGTGTATAACATAATTTAAAATATTTTGTTTATTTCAGATATCACTGCAAGACGGGCTTCAGAGAACTATTAAATATTTTCGAGAAGAACTAGCAAGGACTACATTTTCAAACAATCAAACATATATTGATGAAAAAAGTAAACATCATAATTAATTAGTAGTAAATTTAAAATTAATGCATTGTATTGTGATAGTAGGTACCAGACTTTCTGGAGTATTTATAATACTTAATTTGTACCTTTTGATGATAATAATTATGATAAGCTAAAAGGTGTTATGTTTTTCTGCAATTGAAAAATACTACTGTTATTAGAGACTCAAAGCTGCGACCTGTGCCTTGCCGTGGCATCAATTTAATGTTAAGTTTCTCTAAGCAAAAGTAAAAGCTACAAACTTAAACAGAGTATATATATTATATGTTTTCTAATTTGAGTTCAAAGTTTATAAATAAATAAGCGGTTTTCTTGCACTGTTGACAATGTTTTATTCTCTGTAAACATTTGAAGTAAAGTTCTCACTGAATGTGTATATGTGATTTTATATAATAGCAGCACTGAGAGCACGGATTATAGAGAGGATAAAATTTGACAGTCATTATTGATAAAAATACAGCCCGCTATATAGCTACCGCGGCTAGATCCATGATTCAAACCTATTGACAGTTCTTACTATTATAAAGTCAATAACTTTACTTTATAATACCTAACCCAGGAACAAACTGATAGCTAGAATTAACTTTAGAAACGGTATATTTACTATGTATTGTATTTATTTAGCTCTATCTTTTATAATAATATTACCAAATATATGAATTTCAATAGAGAATGGGTTGCAACTGTCGAGAACCTGGAATTCAGTGGTCTATCTTTGAAAAACTGACAGTTCCTAAAAAAGCTCGCGAGCAGATACCGTGAGTTATGCGTGTTGATACCCAGATCGAGTTCTAAGTTTCTTTTGTGCCAGTAGTAATAAAACGGAACGTAAGAAACGTGAAAGGAAGAGGGTAGACAGTGTCGTCTGCTCATACCAACACCTACTTCAGTTTACTCGTGAACATGGTGCACGCAACTGTGCCGAATCATCGAGAACTCAAAATAAATACAGTAATGGTAAATATCCCGCTTCTAATTAATTCTTGTATTAGTGACAATGTCAGTTTTAAAACTTATACAGTGATAGCTCACATCTAAATGGCATCCTTAATTAAACACGAGAGTTCTTCGGATGATGTCAATAAAATAGAACACAAAAGGTGCTCCGGCTCATCAATATCGCCTGATAGTGTGGTGTGTCACACACGTACTGACTATATATCATACATATATACAGTAGTAGTACTATATAACATACTAGTATATATAGAGGTCAGTGGATGCATCACAATGACAGCCATTATGATGTGATGGACACAAGGCACAGTGACTGTATGGGCTACACCCTAGAGCAACAAATGCATAAATGTGGTTCACATAATATCTTGTAATTATTATGGTACATTTACCAATGCCTTGTTGATCACTCTAAACTGAAAATTAAATTAATTTGGTTAATTGAAAAATTTGCCATCCTCATGTGTCAACTGCGGAAAGTTGGATGCATACAGTAATTCATTTCATCTTAAGTTACGATACACAAGATATGATAGAAATTGATTTATTTAATCTAAGTATTATTGTAAATACAAAATTAAGTATGTGTTATTTCTTACTAATACAGGACGACTGTCTTAAAAATATTTATTTACAACAGCTACTTGGTAAAACATTCCATTTATACATATAAGATTGTCTGTCAGACATTTCAGTCTTGCAAAGTTTCTCCCCACGGGAATGTACTAAATTCTTATATAATTGGAACATGTCAGTAGGACTTTGTTTATGTCGGACGAGCATGTTCTTCAAGCAGCCTCTGGACTTCCATTCTGTGTCAAATCTGATGTCATGAACTCTATTAATGCCATCAAGTGCTGCTGTCCATACACCTATTGATACATCCTCAGAGTTATAGTGACTGAAATGAAGAAAAAATATTTTTAGTTATGGTTATACATGTTTGGGTGCTAAGACTTTCTTTTATCATAACCACCTGAAATCTTAATTTCCTGGCTGTTTCTGCATTTTTACTGTTAGAAAGTTTTCATAATAACGCTACTATAATATACACTTGTACTTTTAATTTGATTCAGTAAACCGGAAGTAGTAGATTGGCACTATTTTAACAGACTTCCAAATATGAAGTTTCTTGCCACTTCTTGGTAGGTTCTATATATTTTGGAACGCAGCGGTAGAGTCTTTAAAGTACATTATAATGAAAAATTTACGTTCATAAGTGCGTCTTTGATGCCTAAATTGAATAAATGAATTTGACTTTGACTTTGAAGGAGTTTCTCAATTTGACTTAATTTTTTTAAATATTATGTTACCAGTGACCAGATTTTTATGATTATTTTTATATGAAAGCTGGTGATTATTGTGTGGTTCCATTTTAATTTGATCAAGATCTGAAGAATAGATTTTTTTGACAATAATTTATCATCAACATTCATTTTAATTTGATCAAGATCTTAATTAAAATTAAACACCATAGGGTCTTAAATTTTAGAGTAGATATCATCTATAATACAATGGAAGTTATTTTTTTTTTTCATATATTGAATGTTTTATTACCAAAGAAGGTTCACTATCTTCCTACCCTTATCCCACTTATGTGGCATGACATTCCTAATATTTTCAAGTATTTCAGCCATTGACAGCAGCTTAAATTGAGAAAGGCATTCCAGTTTAAACATGAGAAAGAGAAATCGAGCGTGCCGCGCGCGACATTTATTTAGATTAGGTCCCGTATATATAGTATTATCTATGGATTAGGTCGTAGCGGCGTTACTTATTATAAATGATACTTAAATTTTAATTATGTTGGCGTCTACAAGCAAGGCCTTATGTTTATTGCTAATTTTAAGAAAAGGGTAATGAATATTTGTAAACTAAGCTTGTACATGATGTATTTCAATACATTAAAATAGATTGATGTGTGTTAGAGAGATTTTTTCTATTCAGGAAAAATGCGAGAAAGACAATGACATGTCTGCTGGTAGACCTTGGAATACTGTTATGAATAAAGATGTGTGATGTGTATTAAATAGTACAGGTAAGGTTTGTATGGTTTGGATTGCAAAATGCCTATGTGAGTAAAATGTCTGGGTGGAAAAGAGTCTATGTATTCACAGCGCCTAGGTATTATTTGGTATTATTTTTATAATGCCATGGTTGTAAAAGGCTTTGGTGGTTATAGTTACTGATGGTCTAGGTAGGAAAAACTTTTTGATTGCAAGTCTTTAACCCGTCCGCATCAGCGCAAAAAATAACAATAGATTTATGAATGAAACTTAACTCGAATGAGTCTTGCTGATTCGGACAGATTAAACAAACATGGTTGAAAAAGGTTGAAATCTGTGGATGAATTAATTAATTTAATATTCTTTTGAAACAACCTAATAATTAAATTAATTAATTAATTTTAATTTCATGTTGATGTGTCATACTACTTTGGACATACAAATGTATGGTACTTATAACATCAATGTGTTGTTAATCATTCGATTTAGCTGCAAATAATACAAACAAGCAAAATTAACCTATATTTACTATACCCACCTGGTAGTTATGAGGAAGATAAATAATGGAAGGTGCGGTCAGTGTCCTGAATTGATTCATAACTAAAGAGTATTTAAACATTTTAATCTTAGGATAATGTATTATATCAACAATAAAAGATTGATTACTAACACCTTGACAGGTAGGCCTTCTAACCAAATATTTACTTACCTCAATAAATCAACATTTCTAGCAATATAGTCCACAATACTGCGAGATAAAACATATCCTCCCCCCAAGGCATATGGGAGGTAGTTATCACAGAGAAACCAGTCTGCCTCTTCCCATTTACCACTAAGGTATACCTTTGCTCGGCCATTGAAGTAGCCCCAGTAGAGTCCTTTGTAAGATGGAAGATTTTTCTGAAATAAATTTTACAGAACAATGATATAGGTACAATGTTTTAATGAGCAAGAATATTATTTTAAATACATATTACTAAATTGTGTGAATTCTATGCTTAATACACAAAATTGGCAGAAGTTCAATGGCATATCATCTAAACATTTATTTATAACCTCTGTTCCCTGAAAGATCAGTATGAAAGATGTTAGCATGACATAATTATGCCAATTTGACCTATCTTGCTATGTTACACTTTTTGTATGTTATGAAGTGACATTATCACACTTAAATGGGTGACTGGTGGCTATTTCAAGGGCAAGTTAAATTGCCAGTCTTAGTTGTTTGTTTTAGCATAACAGTGATTATAATCTTGTCAGATATCTACAGACAGGTAGTTTGAAAACTCTGGCACTAGGGCTGGCCACTACTTAATCTATCCACCTGATCTGGACCCACATTGTTGATTATGTCCTGTAACTATGTTCCAATAGTGAGACAATAGTAGGTTGATCAGACATGCTATAAAAATGAATTACACTGATTTGTCCATGGATATTGTTGAAACTAAGAGCCCTGATACCACACTAATGTAGCATAGATCTGTTATTATCAATAATTGCTCTTTTACACATAGGATTCTAAAATCAAATATACCAATTACAAGCTATTGTACAAAAAATACATAACATATTGTATAAAAAAATACAAAAATACATCAAAACATCAGCAAAACTATAAACTGAAACTTATTCTAAGACATAATCACCTTGAAGCTAATCTATTTGCGATTTCAGGGTTCAAAATTCCATCAATTAATACAAGCTATAGTACCAAAAATACCATGGCATATGGAAAATTATAAATTGAAAGTTTTTATGTTGATATAATCACCTTGAAGCTAATATATTCGCTAAGAGCCGGATCATTCATATTTGGAGCATATGCTTCAAGGTCTCTAACAATCAAATCAACTCTCACAAAAGAGTCATCATCACACTTGATGAGGTACTTCAGGCCTCTCATCTTAGCACTAATCCATTGCAAGGAATAGAGCATTTTTAATGCTAAGTTCCTATAGCTATCTTCAAAACTGTCCAAAAGCAGCAAATCTTTGCTCCTTTTACTTTCAATTTTTAACTTCGACAATATTGAATCACTCAATCCCTCTGTTCCAACTACAAAGTAGAATTTTATAAGATCTTCATGTGTATGCTGCCCAACCCAGGTGTGATTCCATTTATACAATATCTCTTCATTTTCTAAGAATATGTTATTAGTGAACTTGCCCCAAGTAGCTCTAATTGCATCTCTTTTAGCCTCATTGTCTGGTCCACTAATAACCAATACTGCATACTCATATTTGTTCAAGGAATCGGATAGATCGTTCTGGTTGCTTGTCGTCAGTGCAGTGGTACACTCGAGTCTCGTAAAATTTATAGTAACGAGACAACCGAAGTAAAAGAACAGAACACTAACAATCACCATTGTTCGGTTACGTCTTAAAAGTAAGAAAACCATTCTAATATATTAATAGCTAGTCAATTTGGCTCGGCATCCTTCTAAGCACCTGTGATTTAATTGTCAATACTCTAGTTCACATGTTTCCCTTCAACACGTATAAATCTTTCTTTAATTCACATCAAAACATACCGCTGCATTTTACACGTCATTATGTAGGTACTTAATTCATCGATTGGCAGATTAGATAAAAATAACTTATTTCGGCAATTTTTCCAGAACTTATGTTGGCTTGACATACTTTAGAAAAAGCAAAATTATCAAATATCGAAATCTCGAATCTGTGATCGAAATATCTATCTCATAATCTCATATCCACCAAATATCCACAGGCTCAAATCCATAGATTAATCAGACTATATCTACATCTCAAATCATGCCAGAACCATAGATTAATCAGACTCGCATACTCAGGCTATGGAATCTTAATAATAAAAAATATGACGCTATGATTTGACAGGTCGATACACTAGAATTCGTAGTATTCTTGCTAGAAACTCTCGGCGATAGAGTCCGCATGTCATCCGTCTTTGTTGTTCAGCCGACTTTAATGGAGTTTTTCCGACCCCATCGGAAGATGTCATATTGTCATATCTACCTATTTTAGCTTGATTCTACCTATCGACTACCTTAAGGCCATAATTATAAGTCTCCAGATGCCTAATACGTCAAAATCTATGAAGCAAAAAAATGTAACCTTAGCAGGGATACTTGGATTTCACTTGTCAAATTGAAAATCTCGCTGTGGATACTAGTATAATAAAAAATACCGTTTTGTGCGATTAGATTGCGTAAACATTCGAGTATATGTAAAATAAAGGAGACCACGGTCTCCCTACACGCATATTAAGTAGTCACCAACAGTTCTTTTTAAGTGTTTTCAAGAGATTTTTCGAATATATGCAAATCAGAATTAGGGTTACCACTCGACTCGACTCTTTTAATTTCCCGATTGATGTTATTTAGGTTTCCAAAAAATCGATTTATAGATACAGGTTGGATCATATCAATAAACTGTTTTAACTGATCATATAAAAAATTCTTTCCGCCATTATCTTAAATTTATTATATATTTACTTATGTCTCCGGGAGTTAATAAGGCATGTTGACATCCCATCCTTCCACTCATGTTCCTTGTCTCCTTCGCACACGCTTACTAGAACAATCGCCGTTGCATGCGCAGACTTCAGAGATAACGCCACGACGGCAGGCTGACAGATGCTAAATCAGCGCTCAACGAACCGCTCGCATTTTCTTAACGTAACTTTGGGTAGCTCAAGTCGAAAGTCGACAAAATGTTTATTTGATTGTTTTATTCGTTAACCGACACACAGTATTATACAACTCAAAATCAATACTCATTAGTAGTATATTGAAGAAATAAGTAATAATATAATAGTCATAATGAAAAAAAAACATTGATCCAAATATGCCATTTTGATAAAGTTAACCTGGCGAGTGCGAAGCACGACCGAAGCGTCTCTGCTTGGACAAAAATACTTTCGTGTTTCCGGATGTCCCGTTGTACTCCTCAACAGGTCTGATTTCTCAACATACCCTGAAATTTTGTGAGCAGGTTCGATACTTATATATTGCCTGTTTTTTTTTGGATTTTTTACAAGTAGGTACAATTTGAATAATGAATAATTTAATAATTTATTTATTGACACACAGATTTAACAAGTACTGTTCTTAAATACAAACTTAACTACTAAAGTAGGTAGGGATACAATTGAATTATTTTTTTTAATAGGTATCTACAATATTGTTTTAATTATATTCCTAGACCATTGTAGAGAAATTATCATTACCCGTGGGCCCCAAACTAGGCTAGGCCTGTATCTTGGGCGCCCGAAAATGTTCTCTGAAATCATTTGACGTAGACCGTTACAAGATGTACTACCTACGGACTCGATAATACATTGGTGCAAATACTAGTAGGTAGTAGCTAACATCACATGCTTGTGTTTTGGTGACGGAACTTTAACATGGAAGGAGTAGTAGGTAATGAATAACGTAACAATACATTATCATAGTGAATCGTCTGATTTTTTAATTAAAGTTACGTAGAATAACTGTAGGTATGTCGATGAGTTAATAATTACCCACGCTAAATAATTCTTAATAATGTTTCAGAGCATCAAATTTAGGTAAAGGACTTTGAAGTAGTACCCGTAGTCACTCAATATCTGAACATTCGATTATTCTCCTGTTCTCAGCGTATGCAAACTCAGATTCTATTTTCACTTACTTACAATCACAAAAATGATATTATAATTTTAAACTTACAAATTTAAAAATTAGTAGGTATTGATACCATAATTAACGACACAGTAGCATTGCAATATGAAGTTACGTCATACCAACGCGGCCCCCCCACCGCATCGCGTGGCTCGCTCCGTGCTCCGGGAACTGGTTTTGCCCGAGCTACCGCTTACGTGCGAGATGCCTGAAGATAAAGCTACTAGATGTGGCCTGTAAGTAAGTGCGCTCCAATACACTGAGACATTCTCTAAACATATCAATAACTGTTAAAAGCATATAAATTACAGGTTCTGTTGTGATTTAACTAATACACGTATAAATACTTATAATTATAATAGTAATGCTAAAGTAAGCTGTGCACTCACCACGTTCAGTTTAAACCGATGTAAACGGTTATCTATTTCCGCTGTATTCTCACCAATGCCAAGGGCTCAGTGACAGTTTATGATGATATGTACATAAGTGATTAATGCAGTGCTCAGACATACAGCCGCGATAGGCTCGTGAATTTAAGCTACCACGATTGCACGCGGTGCGGCCATTTTATAGCCGTCGCTGTATCACTACCAACTTCCAAAAAGGAGGGCGTACTCAATTCGACTGTATTTTCTACGGACATCCAAAAAGGAGGAGGTACTCAATTCGACTGTATTTTTTAATGTTTGTTACCTCATAACTTTCGATAGGGTGAACCGATTCTCAAAATTATTTTTTTGTTTGAAAGCTGGTGCTCTCAGTGTGATACCATTTATTTCACATCAATTTTATTAATTTCAGGCAAGTAGTTTTTGAGTTACACTCCAATAACTGAATAAAATGGAAGTCGGTATTACATTTTTCAAATTGTAGTTGTATAAAAAATTTAAACAATTTTCTTTCAGAACAAGAAACTTATAATGTACATTAGTAACTCTTACAGACAATTTATTGCACATTAATAATATTTTAGATTGCCGTCTTTATTTTCAAACTTTGGCTATTGTTTGTACAACTCGATTTTTATTTTCACGTAGGCAACAGATATTTTTCGGATTATTATCTAAAAAGGCTAAAGTTTTAACAAAGCATAGTTTAAGTTTTATCATATTCAGTACTGTAATATTGTAATGCCTGTTTAATTTAATATCTTATCTGTTTTTTTTTCTGATCCGATAATCTTAAAACATCTAGCCACTTTACTTAATTAATTATAGATTTTAGACTCTAAATTGGATTTTATTAGACTTTTGATTGGGTTAAGATACCAAAACTGGGATAAAAGTTTGTTTGCAAATGATTGTAGAACAAACTTTTATCCACTCAGTTTATCAATGAGCTGACAAGATCAAGTCAAATACAAAACAGGACTAAGATTTAACTTTGTGGTACTTCGCATGAAATTCTGTATGAAGGTAGATGAGGCGCTGGATTAACACATAGGATACTTGTCATCATCATCATACATCACTATGGGGGTGTAACCGCGGGGCTCGGCTAGTACTTAATAAAGTGGTTTTAATAGAATACCCACACCCCAAGATTGTGTAATGAGTGGTTATTATAATGTTAATGAAAAAAGGAGCATGGGTTCAAAATGTGCAAGTCCCACCAGCGTGATGAAATAACAAACACACAGGCATACCAACACGCATTACGAGAATTCGCGTTAAAGTGATGATACGGGAGCTACCAGCTATGTAATGTTAATGTTCCTTACCTGTGTTAATGCGCCAAACACACATTTTAATAACATCAAATTCGATCCTATGGTTGGAAAACCCAAATAGTGTTTTCCCTTCAAATATTTATTACCCGATAATTCGGATAAAAGTATTCTTATGGCAAGATGGAACTTTGAGGTTGTTTTGTAATATTGTCAGAGAAAATAATGTTGACATTAAACTTTAGTTATGCTGTTAGAGTATACTGCAGAGCTTTCTATAATAATAATTACTGGAATGGTAACATAAAATAACAATTTACAATCATGGAGACTACACCAGATATATATATATATATATATATATATATATATATATATATATATATATATATATATATATATATATATATATATATCTACTCTTTGGACTACACGAATTTATTTGAAGTCAAGCTGTGACAAAACCACGGAGCTGATACAAAGAGGAGGTGTGGTAATTAAATTTCCATATAAAACGACGCGTGATAATTTGCGGGATGAGGGGGCACTGAGGGTATGTTAAGCTCCGCCCACTTCTCAATATTCCATCTATCGGCCAATAGCAAAACTACTTGCTTAGGTTGATGTTGATGTTACTACATAGTTCAGCTACCTTACACTAGATGTCAAAAGTTTTAATGAGATGGGACGTACTGAGAACTTATATCTTCAAAAAAATTTTATAGGTAAATAAATAAAATTAAAAGACATTTAAAAAAACATGCTTTTATTACTTGTTAATAAAATGAACTAAAATTTTTAAAATAATTTAAACATGATAATAAATGTATAGGCACTTACATTGCCACCTTTAACGATAAATTAAGCTTCTTCGTCTACGTCACAATAATCATATATCGTAGATACCTAATTATACATATATATTTATTATCAAACCCCAAATCTTTTACACCTTGTATTAAATCTTTGCGTTTTTATCACAGATCCAATTTTTTATAAATAAAAGCGTGTTACATTTTTTTTTGCAATCGCGATCGCGAATATAAATAATCAAAAAAATATACACCGACATTTTGTTACGGCGGCCATTTTGTATGAATAACAATACCGCCTACATGTAATTGCATTGTCATCAGAAGCAAAGATGTGTTTCAAATTTCAGCTCAATCGGTAACCGGGAAGTGGATCAAATTTAACTTGAAAGATTTTATTACACACAAACATCGGGACAGGTGAAACTAAATAAAAGCTTGTAATAAAATAAGAGCCATTGATAAGTGAATGATAAATGATAATTATATAATAAGGGATAACATGCTGACGACGCGTACGCGCGTTGACGGTCCTTGTAAAAAACGTGCAAAGGCTCTAAGGGAGATTTTGATCGATTTAAGTTAATGTAATTTTATTTAAGGTATATTAAAAACAATGATGTTATTACAAACACAATTTTATTCAAAAAATTCAATTACCTGTAAAAATAATAGTTTTGGTTAGTTGTTGTCGGTTGGTTGCCCTATTGTTTTGTATTTTTGCAAAATGCTTAAAACGAATATCAATATATTTTTCTGCAATCGATTTCATCAGAAGTACAATATGATTAACATGGTGATTGGTCAAACATATGGTTGGTCGATTGTTTGAAACAATCTTGTCCAATAAGGGATTTTAATGTATTCGATACAATTGTATGTTTACGGAAAATAGAAGTATTCAAAGATTGCGATTTAGCACAACGAATACTGCATTCTGTCCGTATACATATTTTTATAGATGGGAAAGTAAGACCACTCTTATTTTTAGATTTTATCAAATCAAGATCACTATCGTCGTAGTTATCAGCATATAATTCGTTGAGACAGCTCTCACACTTGATCTTGGAATGTAAATATTTGACCACATACCCAGAAATATATGCTACTATTTGACGGCGGAAATAGTCACCTACAGTTATATTTAATTGTACATCAAATTCCAACAACATATCGTCAGGCATAGGCTCGACATCCGTGCTATCGGAAGATTCGAAACTCATATCATTTAAAATCCGATAACGTTCTGATGTAATATTAATTTTTTGCACAGAAGACACATTTAAAATGGAAATATCTTCGAAAGGTATGCAATTTCCTCTAAAACCTTCTTTTAGTTCTGTATTTATGAGGGTTTTTTGTAAGCAGCTTTAAATTGACGGGAGGTTGGGTTATTATTAGTTCTTCCATGTGCCCTTATTACTCCAAAAATAGCTCCAAGTGATCTTGTGAAAATTTGTAAATAGTCAGATACTTCAGTGCCTTTTCCTCTTCAATTAGGCTATTGTACAAAAAAGAGTACTGTTTATGCATGTTAAAAGGCCTATAAAGCCAGTTTTTCGATTTGTAGCGATAACAGGCTTATCTTCATCGGGAGCTACTAAATAGGTCAAGAAATATTTAGCAAATTCTAAATACTCTTTTGTTTTAGAAATATTTTTTTCAAATAACGGTTTTTTGTACTCCATCTGACACATGTTTCTCGAATTAAGAATGTCAAAGACATTGTTAATTAAGCGTATAAAACTTATTGTTGCGGCTGCATTTTTGAATGTTTCATCACTTTTCTCACAAAGCTGGAGTGCATCGGCTACGCTATTGCTGAAAAGTTGACTAGCTAATTTTACCTTCATTTTTTGGCGCTGAAAGTCTATATGTTTGTCTTTTAGCTTGTTTCCGAGATGCAGACCTTGCGACTTTTGCAGGTTATTAAGCTTGATGAGATAGGACCATTCAATGTTATTACCCTGGTAATCAAAAAATCTCTTTTTGTTCTCAAAGGCGTTGCGTACAAGTTTCAGCATATGGCACGCGTCGAGGAAGACTGCTACTTCGTATCCTGCACTTGGATGTGGAAAAGTAGTTTTCGTTTCTTGAGGTTCTAACGAACATCCTAATTTTTTGAGCATTGCAATATTTGCAGCACAGCCATCCAGCGTCAGTGAAACTACTTCAACACCATTTTCTTCGCATTTGTAAAGACACTGTTTCATTATTAAAGCCCGTTGTTCCCCGGTCATAGAATGAATTAAAAAGAACCCCACTGGTAATTTCCACCTCTCAGTTTGAGAAACAAGTAACAGTACTAAAGCCTGAGACGCTTGTTCTGAGTTGTCCTTTTGGACGTCGTTAAGTCCGAGGTCAACATAGCCATGATATTTATTGCCATCCCATTCAACGTGCTTTTTTATAGAAATCTCGTCCATCATCAGACTGCACAGAGCGCGTTTGCCGGAGACATTCTTTAGTGGTTTAATATTTTAAAAGCTTCAGCTGTAAATCCAGCTTCACCGTCGACAGTCTCATACCATTTAGCAATTGTTCTCGGATGCGGTAAGCAGGTGTCAAATGTTTTTCTCACATACGAGTACGCATTTGGCGAATAATAATGAAGTGATAAGGCGAATGATCGGAGGGCTGGAGAATATTTCTTCTTTAAGGGAAGTTTTTTGATTTTTGAAACTTGTCGCCCAACCAAGTCTCTCATCTTAACGTTTATCGTTGATAAAATTTCTGCGTCCTCTCCCTGCAGAAGGTGTTTGCTTTCTAATTCTTTAATTATTGCAGTTAAATTTAGAACCTGAAACAAAAGCGAAAACGAAGTTAGGTCATGATTTGGAAAACAATCTTTGGTGGTATGTAAAGTAAAAGTAGTAGTGGGATTAGCTAAGTAATTACCTTCTTTTTCAAGCGCTTAACTTTCATTTGTAGTCTTCTGATTTTTAATCCGGATTTTTTTTCTTTATATCGAAGTTGTTCTATTTATTGCTTAAGCTTCTTTTTTCTAGGCGAAACATTTAGTATCAGAAATTCATTTCAATCACTTGTGGTAGGGTCTACAGATGATTTTACAGGCTCTGGTAATTTCCTTTTAAGCTGTAATATAAAAATAATATCAAACAAGTCATTTCCAAAATAAATAAAACTCGGTTACGCAAATAACATCCAAACAAACCGAAAAATCCAGTTTTAAACTAGGTAAAGTGCCCTTCTTTAATTTTTTAAGGCCTTTTTTGTCAATGTGAAGTCCGCATCATTGAAATGGCAAGAACAAATCTTTGTGTATTTTGTTGGTGTCCAATCTGGTCTATTAAGTTTTGTAATCCATTGCAGTTTTAAATTATGATCGGATGGAAATCTAAAACGAACATATAAAAATAATTAAAATTACTTTTGATTAAATTAGTTGGTAAAATAGTTTAATTCTGAATACGGCCCTGGATATTTGTTACGTTTGAAATAGTCATTCTACTTGACGATAGGTGGCGGCCCGTTCATAATGTAATAATAAAAGCTATATAAGTACAGTTTTAGCCACTAAAAGGTATTTAAGACTAAGTGTATAACAGTTTTTAGTATTTACGTATTGTTATTACAATATAATACTGCAAAATTATACGTAAACTTATGTATTTTCTTCCCAAAAGTGTCGCCATCTAGTGTCAAGTAGTAGAATTTTAACACGGAAAGCTGAGAATGTTCTAGAACTTTTATATTTAATTACGTATAAAATTACTTACAAATGAAATGTGATACCATCCATATTATCAGAACGTCTGTCTGAGTAACTTTGACATAGTAAAACACAACACTTCATCTCTTTCTTGTTAAAAACTCAAAAAATCACACTTATAATGTGAGTCTCGTCACATGTGCACCTGACGAACGCTGATAGCATACTAACTTAGGCCCCGCCCACCACGATGACGTCAGGACCTAGTAGAAAATCACAGTGCACAGTTGCTTAGCCCCGCTCCTCTTTGTATCAGCTCCGTGATGACACCACACAAGGTAATCTTTGGTGTCGATTACTCCGGACTTGACTTCCAGCAGACAACTGCTCAGCGCAGAAGCACGGGCAGTTGCTCAGCGCAGCAGCCCAGCGCAGCAGTTTGGGCAGCCGCTCAAGATACCTGCTCGGGACAGCTGAAAAACAAATGAATGTGTTAATATCTGTCGACGTACTACGATAAAATTCTGGACTTCCATCACCCGCACCACACAATGCAATGAAAACAAAGAAAAACATTCCATGCCTTACATACTTTACCAAAATCTCACTCGCACAGTTTAGTGATATTTTTCTTTATTCATGCATACCAAAGACAACTAGCGCGTGATATCAATTTGTGAAGATTAATTGTCGAATGTCTCAAAAAACTCACGATACCACCTTTGCATGACACCACACAAGGTAATCTTTGGTGTCGATTACTCCGGACTTGACTTCCAGCAGACAACTGTTCGGGACAGCGGCTTGGGCGGCCGCTCAGCGCAAAAGCACGGGCAGTTGCTCAGCGCAGCAGCCCAGCGCAGCAGTTTGGGCAGCCGCTCAAGATACCTGTTGGGACAGCTGAAAAACAAATGAATGTGATAATATCTGTCTACGTACTACGACAAAATTCTGGACTTCCATCACCCGCACCACACAATGCAATGAAAACAAAGAAAAACATTCCATGCCTTACATACTTTACCAAGATCTCACTCGCACAGTTTAGTAATATTTTTCTTTATTCATGCATACCATAGACAACTAGCGCGTGATATCAATTTGTGAAGATTTACTGTCGAATGTCTCAACAAACTTACGATACCACCTTTGCATACACCACACAAGGTAATCTTTGGTGTCGATTACTCCGGACTTGACTTCCAGCAGACAACTGCTCGGGACAGCGGCTTGGGCGACCGCTCAGCGCAGAAGCACGGGCAGTTGCTCAGCGCAGCAGCCCAGCGCAGCAGTTTGGGCAGCCGCTCAGGATACCTGCTCGGGACAGCTGAAAAACAAATGAATGTGTTAATATCTGTCGACGTACTACGATAAAATTCTGGACTTCCATCACCCGCACCACACAATGCAATGAAAACAAAGAAAAACATTCCATGATTTACCAAGATCTCACTCGCACAGTTTAGTGATATATTTTTTTTATAATGCATACCAAAGACAACTAGCGCGAAATATCATTTTGTGAAGATTAACTGTCGAATGTCTCAACAATATCTTTGGTGTCGATTACTCCGGACTTGACTTCCAGCAGACAACTGCTCGGGACAGCGGCTTGGGCGACCGCTCAGCGCATATACAAAATCACGACAAGGATTGACGTCACCACAATAACGAACTCTGAGATGTTGACTCGTCGATGGTTGAAGGCAGAGTGAGCCACGACCGCTCTGCGCGCCGCCTTTTATACTTTTCGGTTTACTAGGTTATTTTCGTCTCTAACAATTAGCCAATAATAATTAGTTTATAACAATTAGATTTGTTAAATTGATTTATTTGAATTGATTTATAAAACAGATTCATACTTTTGAAATTGTTTACAGTAAATTATTCCAATTAAAATTAATAATATAATTGTTCTCAAAATGATTTAAGTTTATTACGATGTTCAATTAATTATAAAACATGCCATCACTTTGTATTGCAATCTTAATGTTTAAAACGACCACGTGCAAAAATAGGATTTCATCCGGTCCTTTACAAAGGCATAAGTGGGGCTGTAGCCAACACTTCGAGGCCTGTTTGGTATTAAAAAAACAAAGTAGTTTAATAACAGAAACATTTTGGATGGATAGTTACATGGTAACCTACGAGTATATTACAAGTAAAATTTGAAAAATTTAATATCGACTTCCATTCTATTCAGTTATTGGAGTATATCTCTCTAAAACTACTAGACCAAATTCGTAGAAATTTAAATGGGACCACACGGGAAGGACCAGCTTTCAAACAAAAAATTGAGAATTGGTTAACCCAGTCGAAAGTAATGAGGTAACAAACATAAAAATAATAATACAGTCTCACTGACTACCTCCTCCTTTTTTTGGAAGTCTGTAGAAAATGGTTAAATGGTAAGGCTATTGATATGAAATCTAATGATTAGTGATAAGGGAGATAATGGGCTATAGACGAGACTACGGCACCTGTCAATTTCAGTCTCATCTTAAAATATTTAGGTGACTTGCCACCCACTAAATGGGCCCCCCATAAGAGCCATCATCAATGGTAACAAAAGGGGCAACGTTGGCGTGGATGGCAAAAGGGTGTCTAGAGGTTTGCTGCGGTTTCACTAGAACGCTACTACCGGAGTCATGCCCTGTAACATTTCCATCCTTGGAACTTTTTGTTACTTGCTCTTGCGTCTCCACCCCCAGACAGCCAATTAAAGCAAGCCGGGGTCAAGCGTCTCATTTAGCCCCAGGGAGAATCAGGGTCTACGGTGTCACAGTATAAAGATGCAACAGTATGGAAACTAAGCCTAGTTGATCAAATAATTATCTATGCCCCATTGAAGCCATAGGTTTCTCACTTTTAATGTTTTAAAGTATTGTTTTTTTTTAAATAAAACATTCGTTGTTCTGCTGTAGACATTAAATCTAGTTGATTCTAGTGTACTAATAAAATGTATGTAGGCGTATCCTGGCGTCGGTTAATCGTGATAGTTTAAAATACAGAAAACTGTTTAGTCTGTAGAGGAGGACACACAACTACTTGTAGATCTTAGGATTTTTTGTAGGTTTACTACACTAACTTATCATTATGGCATAACCTTTTACAAGTTTTGGCGGGAGCGTACGTGAGCTTCGGTTGGGCGCGTGGTAGGCGCTGTAGGTGGCGCGGGTGCAGTGATCATGAACTCTGTTTTCGGGTGTTTGTCACGCATTTTCGGACTGAACCGTACTGCGTTTCAACCTCAAAAATGCGTTTGATACCTTGTAATTAAAAAAAACATTACATAAAAATACTATTCTTCATAAATTACAAATTATTGACTCCAAAAAAAGTTGATAATTTCGCCCAGCCGCCATCTTTGATTTCAGTTTTCTTAGCACTATCGGCATCAACGCCCTCGAAAATCATAAAAACGACACCCAGTACGATATAGTTCACAATAATATATTAACAATAAGAACACTGAACGTTTGATACTAGTAAATATATTCGATAACTACTGGTAATTACAAATTCAAGGATGGTGCCGTCTCAAGATATCGATACAAAAAGGTGTCGCTCCGCTCGTTGCATTCGTTTATAAAGCCGTTACTTTATCCCCTCCAAAACGCCTTCTCGAGTTGTCCGCGTAGGCCGCCAGGTGGCGCTTTTAGTTCGCAACTCGTCCACCAACGGCAGCACTAGTAACTTCCTTTGAAAAATCAGCAATGTTGCCAACACGGCCATTCTGCGCGGTGCCGGTCCCTGGCACCTCACAAATTCTAATTAATTATCTAAAAATAGAAAAATGAATTGTTAGTCATGTAATGTCAAATAATAAAAAGAACATTAAGTGATTATTGCAGCCAGATACAATTGAGTTCACTTTCATTTTGATCTAGACTAACCCGCGCTTATAGGGAGTTTACCGCACATAAGTGTCCAGGTTAGTCCTACATGTCGAAACTAGTTGGGTCTAAAGGGCATTTCGCCACACTTAAACACAACACATTCGGCTTTTTCTTTGGAACCACTTTCATTTAAAGGGCGTTTCGCCACACTTAAATGTACCAAGTTTGTTCCAAAATCTCATGAACTCAACTTTTATTTGGCTACAATAAATTCAGGGTATCTCATGCACATAATCTCTTTAAAACATTTCTACAAAATAAAATATCCAATTTAGCAGTGCAAAAGTAGCAATAATATGTGAAACTTTCATACCTCACCAATTTTTATTGCCAACACGTAAATTTATGTGTAGATTATGTAGTTAGTTACAATCCCAGTCATCAATCCTTATCCATGGCTTCATGTTCTCAGCAGAACTTATACCCGTATATGCTTTAGTGCTTCTTTGGCTTCCTTTTATGTCTATGATTTTATATCTGTCGTTTCCGAGAACTTTTTTAACTCTAAAAGGTCCTTTAAAGGTAGGTAGCAGTTTTCTACTCTGGCCGTCGTTACTTTGACTTTGTATTTTAACCAAAATTAAGTCCCCTTCAGCGCACGTTCGTGCCTTGGTTCGAGATTTATCAAACCTCTCCTTTTGTGTTATTGCATTGGCCTTAATATTCATGTCTACTTTTTCTCGCAACTTTGTTACGTCAACGAACTCTTCATTATCAAACCCTGGGGCCAAAATGTCACTGTCTGTACGAATCCTATACCCCAGAAAAACCTCACAAGTAGCCTGAGTAGTTTTATGTATGGTACTATTTATCCCTTGCTGTAAAATTTTTATACATTGGTCCCACCTATCGTCAGTTGTGTTAGCGCCGGTAGTCTTTAATGCTTCTAAAATAGTTTTATTAAAGCGTTCTACTTGGCCGTTTGAGCGGGGCATGCCCGTTGCTACTATGTGCAAACGAATGTTTTTAGTAGTACAATATTGCGTAAATTCTAATGACTTAAAGCATGAACCTGCATCACATATGATACGCCTTGGGTTGCCGAATGTTTTTGATACGCATTCTAATTCTTTAATTACTTCAGAGCATTTAGTTGTCCGGACAGCCGAAATAAAAACGAATTTCGTAAACGCGTCTACAAAGACCAACAAATATTTGTTTTTATTTTGAGTTTTTATAAATGGGCCCAAATGGTCTATGTGAAGAGTATGGAAAGGTTGTGCGTATTTAGGCAACGAGAACAACTATCCTTCCTTAGGCCCACCCTTATTTTTGAAATATATACAATTGAGGCAGTTTTTTATGTACTTTTTCACAATATTTCTCATACGAGGGAACCAGTACAAATGAGCTATTCTCTCGATCGTTTTGTCAACAGAGAAGTGCCCCAGGTCATCGTGGTTGCATTTAATAATTTGCCAAATGCATTTTTTTTGGTACAACCCAACGCCTACTTGGAGTACTCTTGTATACCTTGCCACCTAGGAGCTGATAGTTATCAAACACGTTTTTATTAGAACTGTCGGCCTCCCCTGACTCTAAAATTTCTCTAATTCGTTGCAACTCCGGATCTTGTATTTGCACGGAGAGCAACCAGTCAGCTTCTGTTATAGACATTATCAACTCAGATTCAGACTTTTCTCCGGAAGGCACGGGGTTTCGACTCAGAGCATCCACGTGTTGCATACGGGTCCCTTCTCTATGCGCAATCTCATATGAAAACTCTTGAGTCGATAGCACCCACCGTGCTATCCGGGGAATAATCTCTTTCTTTGTCAAAGCGTACCTGACGGCGTTACAATCAGTCACTATTTTGAAGGGCGACCCTAGCAAGTACAGACGAAACCTTTGAAGGGAGCAGATAATTGCGAGTAACTCTAATTCAAACGAGTGGTACTTTTTCTCGTCTTCAGTAGTTTGTCTGCTATAATAGTGTACAGGTTTTTCACCTTCGTTAGTGACTTGCATAAGAATACCATCAATACCGTCTCTACTAGCGTCTGTATATAGAACACTTTCTTTGTTTGGGTCGTAAATAGACAAAACTCTTTCAGAGGTGAGTTTACCCTTTAGAACTGAAAACGCTTTACCATGTGTCGCTTCCCATACCCACACGGTATCCTTCCTCAACAGTTTCGTCAATGGTGCCGATAAAATTGCACAGTTTTTAATAAATTTCCGAAAATAGCTAATAAGACCCAAAAACTGTCGAAGTTGGTGTACAGTTTTAGGCACTGGGAAGCTTTTAACTGCTTCTACTTTTGATTCATTTGGCATTACACAATTTGGCTTTATTCTATATCCCAAAAACTCAATCTCCGCTTTGAAGAAATGACACTTCTTTAAGTTGAGTGTTAACCCATTATTACGAAAAATATTTAATACGGTCTCTAGTAATATTAAATTTTCTTCAACAGTTTCTGTAACCAAATATATATCATCAAGATACAGGATTACATTGTCAAATCTTAAATTTCCAAGCACGTTATTCATCATTTGTTGAAAACTGGAAGGGGCGTTGGACAAACTAAACGGTAAACGTAGAAACTCGTAATGACCGTCCTCTGTTATAAAAGCCGTTAATGGTATTGATTCGGGATGCATCATTGTTTGGTAATAACCACTTTTGAGGTCAAGCTAGTAAAACACTTATAACCTTGAAGCCTATCGACTAGGTCCTCGATACGTGGCATAGGATATTTGTCCTTGACGGTTATTTTATTTAAAGCTCGGTAATCAATACAGAGCCTTTTTTCCCCGTTCTTTTTGTTGACAAGTAGGGCTGGACTTGCGTAAGGTGAAGAGCTTTCACGTATTATGCCATTTTCCAGCAATTCACTGACCATGTCACGAATAATTATTCTATCAGCATGCGAAGATCTAAACGGTCTGCATTGAATAGGCACCGGGCTTGTCAGATTTATTTTCATTTCGTGATTTTTAACCCTACCTAATTCTTTAGTACTCGTAGCAACACAATTTCTATACTTTTGGGATAAAATGATTAGTTCATTTTGATGTGTATCAGCGTCCAATTTTAATTCTTTCACGTTGTTGCAAAATTCATTTAATTTATTAACGTAATCAAACCTAAGCTGGTCACCAATGCGCGAGTACATTATATCGTTGCGTTCAGTAACATTTCTGCCAATTAATATGTCACAGTCAACCAGGTCATCTATGACGTAAACGTCTACATCAGGCAGTTCCACAGAGTCAATTTTCAAATTAACTGTTATCTTTTGTGTTACATATTTCGAATTCTGTTTGGAAAAACCTTGTAACAAAACCGGTGTGGATAAAAGAGTAAAATGCAAAGAATGCTTCTTTACAAGTGCTTCCGATATAAGCGAGCAGCTACTACCGGTATCAATAAATGCATCATTTTCAAGTTCATTAACGAATATTCTTTTTACAAATTTACTTCTCGGATCGGAGGTAGACACAAACTTTGTTTCTTCCTTTTCTGCTTTAGTTGCATTCTTTTTAAAATAACACATGGATTCTAAATGACCTCTTTTACCACAGTAGTTGCATTTATTTGAGTCACATTGAACTTTCCTATGATTTCCGCCACAAAGATAACACTTAATTATCCTTCGACCCTGAGTTTGACCTTCCTGGCTATTACTAGACTAAGTGACTACTTTACTAGACTAACTAGTAAGACTAGATTAAGTGGGTTTAACATATTGGCAGACGTGTCTACTGGCACAATTGAGGGATTCATCTGGGAAACTAGCGGTTGATTGGAATTTCCTAATCTAAGCGGATTGACACGTGTCATGGTTGAATTTGTTTGTTTTGTACTCTTTAGCTTGTAGGTGCGACCATGAAGAAAACTAGCTAAACTATCGCATGAAGTAAAATTACTGGCCTCTATAGAAGCTGCGATACTGCTGTCGCCTATATTTCCTATAATGATCGAGATAACGTCTTGTTCCGTAAAATTTAACGACAAACGATCGATTTTACATTTTTGCTCAAAGTAAAATTCATAAAGCGACTGATTTTCATTCGGTTTTTTATCGATTACCTCTTTCAACACATCAAACATATTCCTCTGTATTTGAAAACTACCCGATAATTTCTGCTTCCATTCTAACCATTTCCACGCAGGCCATTTATTGTCTGTACGTAAAAGTGAGTCGTACCACACTTTAGCAGACCCTTTCAATTTATTAAGGGCTTGATAGCGTATCATTTCGTCAGACCATGCAAAAGTTTGAGAATAAGAATGTATGATACTAAGCCAAGCATTAACGTCGTCTTTTAGAGGGTCGAACTCAGGAATAATACTGTTCAAAGTGAATTGGTTTGATGTACTCACAGTTCCACTTTTAGTTCCTTTCGATACCTTATTCGTCCGTTTAGCTGGAGGTGATGGTGTCCTGGTACTGCTGGAGCTGCGAGAGCTAGAGGACGAGCTTGTACGCGCTCGCTTTCTTTTCCTGTACTTGCGTTTACCCATTGTACGAAGGTTCTTTGTCACTTCTGATATTAACAATAAGAACACTGAACGTTTGATACTAGTAAATATATTCGATAACTACTGGTAATTACAAATTCAAGGATGGTGCCGTCTCAGAATATCGATACAAAAAGGTGTCGCTCCGCTCGTTGCATTCGTTTATAAAGCCGTTACTTTATCCCCTCCAAAACGCCTTCTCGAGTTGTCCGCGTAGGCCGCCAGGTGGCGCTTTTAGTTCGCAACTCGTCCACCAACGGCAGCACTAGTAACTTCCTTTGAAAAATCAGCAATGTTGCCAACAAATATAATAATCTATTGCAGCCGCCATCTGAGATTTGTATTTTGTGTTATGTTTTACGAATTTATTAAGTTTTATGATCGATCATATACAAACACTATTACGATTTTAAAACACATAGCAGTCAGTCAAGTGTGACATTTCATATTTTAGATCATATAAAAAAGGTTATGATGTAAAAATAGTTTGTAACACTCACTACTGACTGCACCGCGAGAACCGCTTAGGGGGTGTCGTCGATGCGCATGTTTATGTCACTGGGCCGTTTCAAACGATTGAAGGTAGTTTCCGTACTGTTCAATATATCTACTGTGACGGTGTCGCCACTCACCGACGGCTCGCCACAAAGCCGCCCCTGCGGTATTATTATTTCTTTTTTTTCCCGTATTTTATCCAGAAGGTAGTTTCCGTACTGTTCTATATATCTACTGTGACGGTGTCGCCACTCACCGACGGCTCGCCACAAAGCCGCCTCTGCGGTATTATTATTTCTTTTTTTTCTCGTATTTTATCCAGTTTTTACAAAGACATAAGTGGGGTCAATGTAGTACCTACATAAACAGCATTTGAAAAGAAGGTGAAATGGTATAGCAATTGCTAAAATTTGTAACATAGTAAGGCTATAGATATGAACTCTTAAATCATAAAAGAAATAGCTATTGACGAGACTACGGTACCTGCCAGTTTCAGTCTCATTTTTAAATAATATTATATGTATATATATATATATATATATATATATATATATATATACATATATATAATATTGAATGCTACATATAACGAAAATAAACAATACATTATACTATTACCTACGCAGTCTATCTCTCACCTATGGCTATTGACGAGACTACGGTACCTGCCAGTTTCAGTCTCATTTTAAAATATTAATATACATATATATATATATATATATATATATATATATAATATTGAATGCTACATTTAACGAAAATAAACAATACATTATACAATTACCTACGCAGTCTATCTCTCACCTAACTACACAACTTTATTTTATTTTAATCACACCTATCCTCGCATACACTATTTTTCACAGATATACCTGATATATGTTATATTATTTATGTATTGCTTCAGATTTTTTTAATTATTGTTTAGTATTTAAGTATTATTCCTTTTGTACAAAGTCAGCATACATTCTATAATTATTATAACCTTCTTTTAAAAAAAATATAAAATCCATGTAAAGATCATTGGAGTAATTATAAAGGAAGGGACTGAATCTCACGATACAGGCCATCCTAGTGTGGTGGGATTCAGTGATCATCACCCAACTTACGAGTACTATATTATAATATATAAGCCAAAAGATGTAATCTATTTTGTAAGTAATAAGCATAAGTTTTATTTCCTAATAAACGTTTCCTAGTTTCCTAATTAATTTCCTAATATATATTTAGGGGGCCACTAAACGGGCCCCCACAAGGGCCACCATCAATGGTGACAAAAGGGGCAACATTAGTGTGGATGGCTTAAGGGTGTCGAGAGGTGTGCTGCGGTTTCACTAGAGCACTACTACCGGCGTTATGCCCTTTAACACTTCCACCCTTGGAGCTTTTCGTTACTTACTTTAGTATTATTATCCTTTCTTAACCAAAACAACTTTACCTGCGTGGGTACAGGTAAAAGATGGATCACCAATAGACATTTAGATCACCACATGTCAACCTTTTTAGGTATGCAAAAATAATTATGCTTACCTATTGTGAAACAACCAATAGTAATTATAAAGACTCAAACTTTAGATTTAGTTTACTATGAAAGTTATTCGAGGTATAATTGACAATCTTTATTGTGTTATCCTCTAGCAATAACGATGTTTCATCTTCTTAGCATATGCTGAGTCATTCCACTCGTACCTGTATAGTATATATATAGTATATAGTATGTATACCATATTCCCGCTCTCCGCTTGCATAAAGATGCGTTCTAAGCGGCCTGTAAGGAAGAATCCGCCGATTGGAACACATTGAATTATAAATAAAAGTTATATCTATTGTATGTACTGTTAGTACTTTCCTTTTTCAATGGTTCTCATAGAAAATGCTTGGCAGCACACGGCTCTTGTTTTGTACATAAAAAAAAAAAAATTGCTAAATGTGGTCTTTGTACAAATTTTTAGTCTGTGCGAACACAGACAATATATCTTGGTATTCATACAAATATACAAAAAATATGTTGTCTTAAAATTCGGTACGTGATATCGTCATAAGACAAGCCGAATGCTTAGGCTGATCGTGCCTCTCTATTGCTTGTTCCGCGCTCTCGCTTGCACGCTCGGCTCAGGCGGAACGTGACAATGAGGCATACTTTTACGTGCGTTTTGGCACAAACGTAACGGCGGTTTTATTCGAGATAAAAAAGTTGTTGCGACTAGCTGCCCTCCGCGGTTCCACCCGCTGAAGATCAGGGTTAATGTAGGATTGTAAAGGTGTGGCCTGCGTTCTCGCTGGTTCCCTTCCATGGGACCTGGAGGCCGAGGTTCTTTCCTCGGTCTTCTGGCGTAGAACGTGGGCCCGACAGGAGGGTCTCAATCCTGCCCTCCAAGAGAAGAGACAATGGCGAACGGACGCCAGGAAGGTAGCGTTGGCATCCTGGAGTAGACGGCTGGCCGTGGGCCCGCGGAGAGGAGCCGGAGCCACCCGGTTTCTCGAGGCCGTCTGGCCAATACTGGAGGAGTGGGTTCAGCGGGGGCACGGGTCACTTACCTTCCGAATGACTCAGGTCCTCTCGGGGCATGGATGCTTTGGGAGGTACCTGTGTAACGTGGCCCGGAGAGAAGCGACCCCTGCGTGCCACCAGTGCGGCTGCGTAGAGGAAACCGCGCAGCACGTATTGGAGGCGTGCCCAGGGGCAGAGGAACCGCGGCAGACCCTTGTCTCGGTAGTAGGGGCGGACCTCTCTTTACCGACCATCATAGCCAGGATGGTCGATGACGAGAGGTCATGGGAGGCGATGGTCTCTTTCTGTGAGGACGTGATGTCGCAGAGAGAGACCGAAGAGCGCGAGAGAGAGATAAATCCCCTCTCTCTCCCGCTCCGGAGGGCGCGGACACGGAGGCGAGCTATTCGAGCCCGCACTCCGTCTCCGCTAGCAGGGCCTGGGTTGTCGGACGTGGGGACGTTCGGCACCCCTCATCCATGAGGTCCTTCTTAGGTGGCGACGCGCTGTATGTCCCAGCGCGTGGCTGGAGCAGTACGAGGGGGGGCAATCTGTCCGTCCTCCGAGGTGGGTCTGCCCTGAAACATCGAGGGGCAGACGTCGGCAAGACAGGGCTGCGGAGAATGCGCAAACGGCCCCGTAACCCTGTTTGAAGTCGTTGCCGAAGGACATCTAGGTATTTTTAGTCGGTAGTGAGAGTCCGACATAACCCGTTCGTTATCCCCGACGAGCGGGTATGCGTAAATGCATTTTCCCCACGAAAAAAAAAAAAAAAAAAAAAAAGGATTGTAAAGGTGACATTATATTTCAATCCGGTCTAGTAGTTCCGGAGTTTATTCAATTCAAACAAACAAATCTTTCCTGTTTATAATATTAGTATAGACGAGGATGGATGTTTTAAGATAATGTATTCAGTAAACACGTTGTTTCGCATAAACGTATGGTTAGGTGCCGCATTGACATTAATGCAAACATGCAGTCACTGAAATAAATAAATCAATTATGAGTGTGTAAAAATAAAGACGCTGATGTATTCGGATACATATAATTGTTCACAGGCGATGCACTACACCAATAAATGTTACAACGCGTGATATCAATTTGTGAAGATTAATTGTCGAATGTCTCAAAAAACTCACGAAACCACCTTTGCATGACACCACACAAGGTAATCTTTGGTGTTGATTACTCCGGACTTGACTTCCAGCAGACAACTGTTCGGGACAGCGGCTTGGGCGGCCGCTCAGCGCAGAAGCACGGGCAGTTGCTCAGCGCAGCAGCCCAGCGCAGCAGTTTGGGCAGCCGCTCAAGATACCTGCTCGGGACAGCTGAAAAACAAATGAATGTGTTAATATCTGTCGACGTACTACGATAAAATTCTGGACTTCCATCACCCGCACCACACAATGCAATGAAAACAAAGAAAAACATTCCATGCCTTACATACTTTACCAAGATCTCACTCGCACAGTTTAGTGATATTTTTCTTTATTCATGCATACCAAAGACAACTAGCGCGTGATATCAATTTGTGAAGATTAACTGTTGAATGTCTCAACAAACTTACGATACCACCTTTGCATACACCACACAAGGTTATCTTTGGTGTCGATTACTCCGGACTTGACTTCCAGCAGACAACTGTTCGGGACAGCGGCTTGGGCGACCGCTCAGCGCAGAAGCACGGGCAGTTGCTCAGCGCAGCAGCCCAGCGCAGCAGTTTGGGCAGCCGCTCAAGATACCTGCTCGGGACAGCTGAAAAACAAATGAATGTGTTAATATCTGTCGACGTACTACGATAAAATTCTGGACTTCCATCACCCGCACCACACAATGCAATGAAAACAAAGAAAAACATTCCATGCCTTACCAAGATCTCACTCGCACAGTTTAGTGATATTTTTCTTTATTCATGCATACCAAAGACAACTAGCGCGTGATATCAATTTGTGAAGATTAACTGTCGAATGTCTCAAGAAACTTACGATACCACCTTTGCATACACCACACAAGGTAATCTTTGGTGTCGATTAATCCGGACTTGACTTCCAGCAGACAACTGCTCGGGACAGCGGCTTGGGCGACCGTTCAGCGCAGAAGCACGGGCAGTTGCTCAGCGCAGCAGCCCAGCGCAGCAGTTTGGGCAGCCGCTCAGGATACCTGCTCGGGACAGCCGAAAAACAAATGAATGTGTTAATATCTGTCGACGTACTACGATAAAATTCTGGACTTCCATCACCCACACCACACAATGCAATGAAAACAAAGAAAAACATTCCATGCCTTACATACTTTACCAAGATCTCACTCGCACAGTTTAGTGATATTTTTCTTTATTAATGCATACCAAAGACAACTAGCGCAAAATATCAATTTGTGAAGATTAACTGTCGAAGGTCTTAAAAAACTCACGATACCACCTTTGCATGACACCACACAAGGTAATCTTTGGTGTCGATTACTCCAGACATGACTTCCAGCAGACAACCGTTCGGGACAGCAGCTTGGGCGGCCGCTCAGCGCAGAAGCACGGGCAGTTGCTCAGCGCAGAAGCCCAGCGCAGCAGTTTGGGCAGCCGCTCAGGATACCTGCTCGGGACAGCTGAAAAACAAATGAATGTGTTAATATCTGTCTACGTACTACGACAAAATTCTGGACTTCCATCACCCGCACCTCACAATGCAATGAAAACAAAGAAAAACATTCCATGCCTTACATACTTTACCAAGATCTCACTCGCACAGTTTAGTGATATTTTTCTTTATTAATGCATAGCAAAGACAACTAGCGCGTGATATCAATTTGTAAAGATTAATTGTCGAATGTCTCAAAAAACTCACGAAACCACCTTTGCATGACACCACACAAGGTAATCTTTGGTGTCGATTACTCCGGACTTGACTTCCAGCAGACAACTGTTCGGGACAGCGGCTTAGGCGGCCGCTCAGCGCAGAAGCACGGGCAGTTGCTCAGCGCAGCAACCCAACGCAGCAGTTTGGGCAGCCACTCAGGATACCTGCTCGGGAAAGCTGAAAAACAAATGAATGTGTTAATATCTGTCAACGTACTACGATAAAATTCTGGACTTCCATCACCCGCACCACACAATGCAATGAAAACAAAGAAAAACATTCCATGCCTTACATACTTTACCAAGATCTCACTCGCACAGTTTAGTGATATTTTTCTTTATTCATGCATACCAAAGACAACTAGCGCGTGATATCAATTTGTGAAGATTAACTGTTGAATGTCTCAACAAACTTACGATACCACCTTTGCATACACCACACAAGGTTATCTTTGGTGTCGATTACTCCGGACTTGACTTCCAGCAGACAACTGTTCGGGACAGCGGCTTGGGCGACCGCTCAGCGCAGAAGCACGGGCAGTTGCTCAGCGCAGCAGCCCAGCGCAGCAGTTTGGGCAGCCGCTCAAGATACCTGCTCGGGACAGCTGAAAAACAAATGAATGTGTTAATATCTGTCGACGTACTACGATAAAATTCTGGACTTCCATCACCCGCACCACACAATGCAATGAAAACAAAGAAAAACATTCCATGCCTTACCAAGATCTCACTCGCACAGTTTAGTGATATTTTTCTTTATTCATGCATACCAAAGACAACTAGCGCGTGATATCAATTTGTGAAGATTAACTGTCGAATGTCTCAAGAAACTTACGATACCACCTTTGCATACACCACACAAGGTAATCTTTGGTGTCGATTAATCCGGACTTGACTTCCAGCAGACAACTGCTCGGGACAGCGGCTTGGGCGACCGTTCAGCGCAGAAGCACGGGCAGTTGCTCAGCGCAGCAGCCCAGCGCAGCAGTTTGGGCAGCCGCTCAGGATACCTGCTCGGGACAGCCGAAAAACAAATGAATGTGTTAATATCTGTCGACGTACTACGATAAAATTCTGGACTTCCATCACCCACACCACACAATGCAATGAAAACAAAGAAAAACATTCCATGCCTTACATACTTTACCAAGATCTCACTCGCACAGTTTAGTGATATTTTTCTTTATTAATGCATACCAAAGACAACTAGCGCAAAATAT
This sequence comes from Selenia dentaria, assembly GCA_917880725.1. Classification (NCBI taxonomy): domain Eukaryota; kingdom Metazoa; phylum Arthropoda; class Insecta; order Lepidoptera; family Geometridae; genus Selenia; species Selenia dentaria. Next base: position 21,425,330 of record OU862879.1, read on the forward strand.
CAATTTGTGAAGATTAACTGTCGAAGGTCTTAAAAAACTCACGATACCACCTTTGCATGACACCACACAAGGTAATCTTTGGTGTCGATTACTCCAGACATGACTTCCAGCAGACAACCGTTCGGGACAGCAGCTTGGGCGGCCGCTCAGCGCAGAAGCACGGGCAGTTGCTCAGCGCAGAAGCCCAGCGCAGCAGTTTGGGCAGCCGCTCAGGATACCTGCTCGGGACAGCTGAAAAACAAATGAATGTGTTAATATCTGTCTACGTACTACGACAAAATTCTGGACTTCCATCACCCGCACCTCACAATGCAATGAAAACAAAGAAAAACATTCCATGCCTTACATACTTTACCAAGATCTCACTCGCACAGTTTAGTGATATTTTTCTTTATTAATGCATAGCAAAGACAACTAGCGCGTGATATCAATTTGTAAAGATTAATTGTCGAATGTCTCAAAAAACTCACGAAACCACCTTTGCATGACACCACACAAGGTAATCTTTGGTGTCGATTACTCCGGACTTGACTTCCAGCAGACAACTGTTCGGGACAGCGGCTTAGGCGGCCGCTCAGCGCAGAAGCACGGGCAGTTGCTCAGCGCAGCAACCCAACGCAGCAGTTTGGGCAGCCACTCAGGATACCTGCTCGGGAAAGCTGAAAAACAAATGAATGTGTTAATATCTGTCAACGTACTACGATAAAATTCTGGACTTCCATCACCCGCACCACACAATGCAATGAAAACAAAGAAAAACATTCCATGCCTTACATACTTTACCAAGATCTCACTCGCACAGTTTAGTGATATTTTTCTTTATTCATGCATACCAAAGACAACTAGCGCGTGATATCAATTTGTGAAGATTTACTGTCGAATGTCTCAACAAACTTACGATACCACCTTTGCATACAACACACAAGGTAATCTTTGGTGTCGATTACTCCGGACTTGACTTCCAGCAGACAACTGCTCGGGACAGCGGCTTGGGCGACCGCTCAGCGCAGCAGCCCAGCGCAGCAGTTTGGGCAGCCGCTCAGGATACCTGATCGGGACAGCTGAAGAACAAATGAATGTGTTAATATCTGTCGACGTACAACGATAAAATTCTGGACTTCCATCACCCGCACCACACAATGCAATGAAAACAAAGAAAAACATTCCATGCCTTACATACTTTACCAAGATCTCACTCGCACAGTTTAGTGATATTTTTCTTTATTCATGCATACCAAAGACAACTAGCGCGTGATATCAATTTGTGAAGATTTACTGTCGAATGTCTCAACAAACTTACGATACCACCTTTGCATACACCACACAAGGTCATCTTTGGTGTCGATTACTCCGGACTTGACTTCCAGCAGACAACTGCTCGGGACAGCGGCTTGGGCGGCCGCTCAGCGCAGAAGCACGGGCAGTTGCTCAGCGCAGCAGCCCAGCAGCCCAGCGCAGCAGTTTGGGCAGCCACTCAGGATACCTGCTCGGGAAAGCTGAAAAAAAATGAATGTGTTAATATCTGTCAACGTACTACGGTAAAATTCTGGACTTCCATCACCCGCACCACACAATGCAATGAAAACAAAGAAAAACATTCCATGCCTTACATACTTTACCAAGATCTCACTTGCACAGTTTAATGATATTTTTCTTTATTAATTCATAGCAAAGACAACTAGCGCGTGATATCAATTTGAAAAGATTAATTGTCGAATGTCTCAAAAAACTCACGAAACCACCTTTGCATGACACCACACAAGGTAATCTTTGGTGTCGATTACTTCGGACTTGACTTCCAGCAGACAACTGTTCGGGACAGCGGCTTGGGCGGCCGCTCAGCGCAGAAGCACGGGCAGTTGCTCAGCGCAGCAGCCCAGCGCAGCAGTTTGGGCAGCCACTCAGGATACCTGCTCGGGAAAGCTGAAAAACAAATGAATGTGTTAATATCTGTCAACGTACTACGATAAAATTCTTGACTTCCATCACCCGCACCACACAATGCAATGAAAACAAAGAAAAACATTCCATGCCTTACATACTTTATCCAAGATCTCACTCGCACAGTTTAGTTATATTTTTCTTTATTAATGCATACCAAAGACAACTAGCGCGTGATACCAATTTGTGAAGATTAACTGTCGAATGTCTCAAAAAACTCACGATACCACCTTTGCATGACACCACACAAGGTAATCTTTGGTGTCGATTACTCTGGACTTGACTTCCAGCAGACAACTGTTCGGGACAGCGGCTTGGGCGGCCGCTCAGCGCAGAAGCACGGGCAGTTGCTCAGCGCAGCAGCCCAGCGCAGCAGTTTGGGCAGCCGCTCAGGATACCTGCTCGGGACAGCTGAAAAACAAATGAATGTGTTAATATCTGTCGAAACATCGATAAAATTCTGGACTTCCATCACCCGCACCACACAATGCAATGAAAACAAAGAAAAACATTCCATGCCTTACATACTTTACCAAGATCTCACTCGCACAGTTTAGTGATATTTTTCTTTATTCATGCATACCAAAGACAACTAGCGCGTGATATCAATTTGTGAAGATTTACTGTCGAATGTCTCAACAAACTTACGATACCACCTTTGCATACACCACACAAGGTAATCTTTGGTGTCGATTACTCCGGACTTGACTTCCAGCAGACAACTGCTCGAAACAGCGGCTTGGGCGACCGCTCAGCGCAGAAGCACGGGCAGTTGCTCAGCGCAGCAGCCCAGCGCAGCAGTTTGGGCAGCCGCTCAGGATACCTGCTCGGGACAGCTGAAAAACAAATGAATGTGTTAATATCTGTCGAAACATCGATAAAATTCTGGACTTCCATCACCCGCACCACACTATGCAATGAAAACAAAGAAAAACATTCCATTCCTTACATACTTAACCAAGATCTCACTCGCACAGTTTAGTGATATTTTTCTTTATTCATGCATACCAAAGACAATTAGCGCGTGATATCAATTTGTGAAGATTAACTGTCGAATGTCTCAACAAACTTACGATACCACCTTTGCATACACCACACAAGGTAATCTTTGGTGTCGATTACTCCGGACTTGACTTCCAGCAGACAACTGCTCGGGACAGCGGCTTGGGCGGCCGCTCAGCGCAGAAGCACGGGCAGTTGCTCAGCGCAGCAGCCCAGCGCAGCAGTTTGGGCAGCCGCTCAGGATACCTCCTCGGGAAAGCTGAAAAACAAATGAATGTGTTAATATCTGTCAACGTACTACGATAAAATTCTGGACTTCCATCACCCGCACCACACAATGCAATGAAAACAAAGAAAAACATTCCATGCCTTACATACTTTACCAAGATCTTACTCGCACAGTTTAGTGATATTTTTCTTTATTCATGCATACCAAAGACAACTAGCGCGTGATATCAATTTGTGAAGATTTACTGTCGAATGTCTCAACAAAGTTACGATACCACCTTTGCATACACCACACAAGGTCATCTTTGGTGTCGATTACTCCGGACTTGACTTCCAGCAGACAACTGCTCGGGACAGCGGCTTGGGCGGCCGCTCAGCGCAGAAGCACGGGCAGTTGCTCAGCGCAGCAGCCCAGCGCAGCAAATCGGGCAGCCACTCAGGATACCTGCTCGGGAAAGCTGAAAAACAAATGAATGTGTTAATATCTGTCAACGTACTACGATAAAATTCTGGACTTCCATCACCCGCACCACACAATGCAATGAAAACAAAGAAAAACATTCCATGCCTTACATACTTTACCAAGATCTCACTCGCACAGTTTCATGATATTTTTCTTTATTAATTCATAGCAAAGACAACTAGCGCGTGATATCAATTTGAAAAGATTAATTGTCGAATGTCTCAAAAAACTCACGAAACCACCTTTGCATGACACCACACAAGGTAATCTTTGGTGTCGATTACTTCGGACTTGACTTCCAGCAGACAACTGTTCGGGACAGCGGCTTGGGCGGCCGCTCAGCGCAGAAGCACGGGCAGTTGCTCAGCGCAGCAGCCCAGCGCAGCAGTTTGGGCAGCCACTCAGGATACCTGCTCGGGAAAGCTGAAAAACAAATGAATGTGTTAATATCTGTCGACGTACTACGATAAAATTCTGGACTTCCATCACCCGCACCACACAATGCAATGAAAACAAAGAAAAACATTCCCTGCCTTACATACTTTACCAAGTTCTCACTCGCACAGTTTAGTGATATTTTCTTTATTCATGCATACCAAAGACAACTAGCGCGTGATATCCATTTGTGAAGATTTACTGTCGAATGTCTCAACAAACTTACGATACCACCTTTGCATACACCACACAAGGTCATCTTTGGTGTCGATTACTCCGGACTTGACTTCCAGCAGACAACTGCTCGGGACAGCGGCTTGGGCGGCCGCTCAGCGCAGAAGCACGGGCAGTTGCTCAGCGCAGCAGCCCAGCGCAGCAGTTTGGGCAGCCACTCAGGATACCTGCTCGGGAAAGCTGAAAAACAAATGAATGTGTTAATATCTGTCAACGTACTACGATAAAATTCTGGACTTCCATCACCCGCACCACACAATGCAATGAAAACAAAGAAAAACATTCCATGCCTTACATACTTTACCAAGATCTCACTCGCACAGTTTCATGATATTTTTCTTTATTAATTCATAGCAAAGACAACTAGCGCGTGATATCAATTTGAAAAGATTAATTGTCGAATGTCTCAAAAAACTCACGAAACCACCTTTGCATGACACCACACAAGGTAATCTTTGGTGTCGATTACTTCGGACTTGACTTCCAGCAGACAACTGTTCGGGACAGCGGCTTGGGCGGCCGCTCAGCACAGAAGCACGGGCAGTTGCTCAGCGCAGCAGCCCAGCGCAGCAGTTTGGGCAGCCGCTCAGGATACCTGCTCGGGACAGCTGAAGAACAAATGAATGTGTTAATATCTGTCGACGTACAACGATAAAATTCTGGACTTCCATCACCCGCACCACACAATGCAATGAAAACAAAGAAAAACATTCCATGCCTTACATACTTTACCAAGATCTCACTCGCACAGTTTAGTGATATTTTTCTTTATTCATGCATACCAAAGACAACTAGCGCGTGATATCAATTTGTGAAGATTTACTGTCGAATGTCTCAACAAACTTACGATACCACCTTTGCATACACCACACAAGGTCATCTTTGGTGTCGATTACTCCGGACTTGACTTCCAGCAGACAACTGCTCGGGACAGCGGCTTGGGCGGCCGCTCAGCGCAGAAGCACGGGCAGTTGCTCAGCGCAGCAGCGCAGCAGCCCAGCGCAGCAGTTTGGGCAGCCACTCAGGATACCTGCTCGGGAAAGCTGAAAAAAAATGAATGTGTTAATATCTGTCAACGTACTACGGTAAAATTCTGGACTTCCATCACCCGCACCACACAATGCGATGAAAACAAAGAAAAACATTCCATGCCTTACATACTTTATCCAAGATCTCACTCGCACAGTTTAGTTATATTTTTCTTTATAAATGCATACCAAAGACAACTAGCGCGTGATACCAATTTGTGAAGATTAACTGTCGAATGTCTCAAAAAACTCACGATACCACCTTTGCATGACACCACACAAGGTAATCTTTGGTGTCGATTACTCTGGACTTGACTTCCAGCAGACAACTGTTCGGGACAGCGGCTTGGGCGGCCGCTCAGCGCAGAAGCACGGGCAGTTGCTCAGCGCAGCAGCCCAGCGCAGCAGTTTGGGCAGCCACTCAGGATACCTGCTCGGGACAGCTGAAAAACAAATGAATGTGTTAATATCTGTCGAAAAATCGATAAAATTCTGGACTTCCATCACCCGCACCACACAATGCAATGAAAACAAAGAAAAACATTCCATGCCTTACATACTTTACCAAGATCTCACTCGCACAGTTTAGTGATATTTTTCTTTATTCATGCATACCAAAGACAACTAGCGCGTGATATCAATTTGTGAAGATTTACTGTCGAATGTCTCAACAAACTTACGATACCACCTTTGCATACACCACACAAGGTAATCTTTGGTGTCGATTACTCCGGACTTGACTTCCAGCAGACAACTGCTCGGGACAGCGGCTTGGGCGACCGCTCAGCGCAGAAGCACGGGCAGTTGCTCAGCGCAGAAGCCCAGCGCAGCAGTTTGGGCAGCCGCTCAGGATACCTGCTCGGGACAGCTGAAAAACAAATGAATGTGTTAATATCTGTCGAAACATCGATAAAATTCTGGACTTCCATCACCCGCACCACACTATGCAATGAAAACAAAGAAAAACATTCCATTCCTTACATACTTAACCAAGATCTCACTCGCACAGTTTAGTGATATTTTTCTTTATTCATGCATACCAAAGACAACTAGCGCGTGATATCAATTTGTGAAGGTTAATTGTCGAATGTCTCAACAAACTTACGATACCACCTTTGCATACACCACACAAGGTAATCTTTGGTGTCGATTACTCCGGACTTGACTTCCAGCAGACAACTGCTCGGGACAGCGGCTTGGGCGACCGCTCAGCGCAGAAGCACGGGCAGTTGCTCAGCGCAGCAGCCCAGCGCAGCAGTTTGGGCAGCCACTCAGGATACCTGCTCGTGAAAGCTGAAAAACAAATGAATGTGTTAATATCCGTCGACGTACTACGATAAAATTCTGGACTTCCATCACCCGCACCACACAATGCAATGAAAACAAAGAAAAACATTCCATGCCTTACATACTTTACCAAGATCTCACTCGCACAGTTTAGTGATATTTTTCTTTATTAATGCATAGCAAAGACAACTAGCGCGTGATATCAATTTGTGAAGATTAATTGACGAATGTCTCAAAAAACTCACGATACCACCTTTGCATACACCGCACAAGGTAATCTTTTGTGTCGATTACTCCGGACTTGACTTCCAGCAGACAACTACTCGGGACAGCGGCTTGGGCGGCCGCTCAGCGCAGAAGCACGGGCAGTTGCTCAGCGCAGCAGCCCAGCGCAGCAGTTTCGGCAGCCGCTCAAGATACCTGCTCGGCACAGCTGAAAAACAAATGAATGTGTTAATATCTGTCGAAACATCGATAAAATTCTGGACTTCCATCACCCGCACCACACAATGCAATGAAAACAAAGAAAAACATTCCATGCCTTACATACTTTACCAAGATCTTACTCGCACAGTTTAGTGATATTTTTCTTTATTCATGCATACCAAAGACAACTAGCGCGTGATATCAATTTGTGAAGATTTACTGTCGAATGTCTCAACAAAGTTACGATACCACCTTTGCATACACCACACAAGGTCATCTTTGGTGTCGATTACTCCGGACTTGACTTCCAGCAGACAACTGCTCGGGACAGCAGCTTGGGCGGCCGCTCAGCGCAGAAGCACGGGCAGTTGCTCAGCGCAGCAGCCCAGCGCAGCAAATTGGGCAGCCACTCAGGATACCTGCTCGGGAAAGCTGAAAAACAAATGAATGTGTTAATATCTGTCAACGTACTACGAATAAATTCTGGACTTCCATCACCCGCACCACACAATGCAATGAAAACAAAGAAAAACATTCCATGCCTTACATACTTTACCAAGATCTCACTCGCACAGTTTCATGATATTTTTCTTTATTAATTCATAGCAAAGACAACTAGCGCGTGATATCAATTTGAAAAGATTAATTGTCGAATGTCTCAAAAAACTCACGAAACCACCTTTGCATGACACCACACAAGGTAATCTTTGGTGTCGATTACTTCGGACTTGACTTCCAGCAGACAACTGTTCGGGACAGCGGCTTGGGCGGCCGCTCAGCGCAGAAGCACGGGCAGTTGCTCAGCGCAGCAGCCCAGCGCAGCAGTTTGGGCAGCCACTCAGGATACCTGCTCGGGAAAGCTGAAAAACAAATGAATGTGTTAATATCTGTCGACGTACTACGATAAAATTCTGGACTTCCATCACCCGCACCACACAATGCAATGAAAACAAAGAAAAACATTCCATGCCTTACATACTTTACCAAGTTCTCACTCGCACAGTTTAGTGATATTTTTCTTTATTCATGCATACCAAAGACAACTAGCGCGTGATATCAATTTGTGAAGATTTACTGTCGAATGTCTCAACAAACTTACGATACCACCTTTGCATACACCACACAAGGTAATCTTTGGTGTCGATTACTCCGGACTTGACTTCCAGCAGACAACTGCTCGGGACAGCGGCTTAGGCGGCCGCTCAGCGCAGAAGCACGGGCAGTTGCTCAGCGCAGAAGCCCAGCGCAGCAGTTTGGGCAGCCGCTCAGGATACCTGCTCGGGACAGCTGAAAAACAAATGAATGTGTTAATATCTGTCTACGTACTACGACAAAATTCTGGACTTCCATCACCCGCACCTCACAATGCAATGAAAACAAAGAAAAACATTCCATGCCTTACATACTTTACCAAGATCTCACTCGCACAGTTTAGTGATATTTTTCTTTATTCATGCATACCAAAGACAACTAGCGCGTGATATCAATTTGTGAAGATTAATTGACGAATGTCTCAAAAAACTCACGATACCACCTTTGCATACACCGCACAAGGTAATCTTTTGTGTCGATTACTCCGGACTTGACTTCCAGCAGACAACTGTTCGAGACAGCGGCTTGGGCGGCCGCTCAGCGCAGAAGCACGGGCAGTTGCTCAGCGCAGCAGCCCAGCGCAGCAGTTTGGGCAGCCGCTCAGGATACCTGCTCGGGACAGCTGAAAAACAAATGAATGTGTTAATATCTGTCGACGTACTACGATAAAGTTCTGGACTTCCATCACCCACACCACACAATGCAATGAAAACAAAGAAAAACATTCCATGCCTTACATACTTTACCAAGATCTCACTCGCACAGTTTAGTGATATTTTTCTTTATTCATGCATACCAAAGACAACTAGCGCGTGATATCAATTTGTGAAGATTAACTGTCGAAGGTCTCAAAAAACTCACGGTACCACCTTTGCTTGACACCACACAAGGTAATCTTTGGTGTCGATTACTCCGGACTTGACTTCCAGCAGACAACTGCTCGGGATAGCGGCTTGGGGGGCCGCTCAGAGCAGAAGCACGGGCAGTTGCTCAGCGCAGCAGCCCAGCGCAGCAGTTTGGGCAGCCACTCAGGATACCTGCTCGTGAAAGCTGAAAAACAAATGAAGTTGTTAATATCCGTCGACGTACTACGATAAAATTCTGGACTTCCATCACCCGCACCACACAATGCAATGAAAACAAAGAAAAACATTCCATGCCTTACATACTTTACCAAGATCTCACTCGCACAGTTTAGTGATATTTTTCTTTATTAATGCATAGCAAAGACAACTAGCGCGTGATATCAATTTGTGAAGATTAATTGACGAATGTCTCAAAAAACTCACGATACCACCTTTGCATACACCGCACAAGGTAATCTTTTGTGTCGATTACTCCGGACTTGACTTCCAGCAGACAACTACTCGGGACAGCGGCTTGGGCGGCCGCTCAGCGCAGAAGCACGGGCAGTTGCTCAGCGCAGCAGCCCAGCGCAGCAGTTTCGGCAGCCGCTCAAGATACCTGCTCGGGACAGCTGAAAAACAAATGAATGTGTTAATATCTGTCGAAACATCGATAAAATTCTGGACTTCCATCACCCGCACCACACAATGCAATGAAAACAAAGAAAAACATTCCATGCCTTACATACTTTACCAAGATTTCACTCGCACAGTTTAGTGATATTTTTCTTTATTCATGCATACCAAAGACAACTAGCGCGTGATATCAATTTGTGAAGATTAACTGTCGAATGTCTCAACAAACTTACGATACCACCTTTGCATACACCACACAAGGTAATCTTTGGTGTCGATTACTCCGGACTTGACTTCCAGCAGACAACTGCTCGGGACAGCAACTTGGGCGACCGCTCAGCGCAGAAGCACGAGCAGTTACTCAGTGCAGAAGCCCAGCGTAGCAGTTTGGGCACCCGCTCAGGATACCTGCTCGGGACAGCTGAAAAACAAATGAATGTGTTAATATCTGTCGACGTACTACGATAAAATTCTGGACTTCCATCACCCGCACCACACAATGCAATGAAAACAAAGAAAAACATTCCATGCCTTACATACTTTACCAAGATCTCACTCGCACAGTTTAGTGATATTTTTCTTTATTCATGCATACCAAAGACAACTAGCGCGTGATATCAATTTGTGAAGATTTACTGTCGAATGTCTCAACAAACTTACGATACCACCTTTGCATACACCACACAAGGTAATCTTTGGTGTCGATTACTCCGGACTTGACTTCCAGCAGACAACTGCTCGGGACAGCGGCTTGGGCGACCGCTCAGCGCAGAAGCACGGGCAGTTGCTCAGCGCAGAAGCCCAGCGCAGCAGTTTGGGCAGCCGCTCAGGATACCTGCTCGGGACAGCTGAAAAACAAATGAATGTGTTAATATCTGTCGAAACATCGATAAAATTCTGGACTTCCATCACCCGCACCACACTATGCAATGAAAACAAAGAAAAACATTCCATTCCTTACATACTTAACCAAGATCTCACTCGCACAGTTTAGTGATATTTTTCTTTATTCATGCATACCAAAGACAACTAGCGCGTGATATCAATTTGTGAAGGTTAATTGTCGAATGTCTCAACAAACTTACGATACCACCTTTGCATACACCACACAAGGTAATCTTTGGTGTCGATTACTCCGGACTTGACTTCCAGCAGACAACTGCTCGGGACAGCGGCTTGGGCGACCGCTCAGCGCAGAAGCACGGGCAGTTGCTCAGCGCAGCAGCCCAGCGCAGCAGTTTGGGCAGCCACTCAGGATACCTGCTCGTGAAAGCTGAAAAACAAATGAATGTGTTAATATCCGTCGACGTACTACGATAAAATTCTGGACTTCCATCACCCGCACCACACAATGCAATGAAAACAAAGAAAAACATTCCATGCCTTACATACTTTACCAAGATCTCACTCGCACAGTTTAGTGATATTTTTCTTTATTAATGCATAGCAAAGACAACTAGCGCGTGATATCAATTTGTGAAGATTAATTGACGAATGTCTCAAAAAACTCACGATACCACCTTTGCATACACCGCACAAGGTAATCTTTTGTGTCGATTACTCCGGACTTGACTTCCAGCAGACAACTACTCGGGACAGCGGCTTGGGCGGCCGCTCAGCGCAGAAGCACGGGCAGTTGCTCAGCGCAGCAGCCCAGCGCAGCAGTTTCGGCAGCCGCTCAAGATACCTGCTCGGCACAGCTGAAAAACAAATGAATGTGTTAATATCTGTCGAAACATCGATAAAATTCTGGACTTCCATCACCCGCACCACACAATGCAATGAAAACAAAGAAAAACATTCCATGCCTTACATACTTTACCAAGATCTTACTCGCACAGTTTAGTGATATTTTTCTTTATTCATGCATACCAAAGACAACTAGCGCGTGATATCAATTTGTGAAGATTTACTGTCGAATGTCTCAACAAAGTTACGATACCACCTTTGCATACACCACACAAGGTCATCTTTGGTGTCGATTACTCCGGACTTGACTTCCAGCAGACAACTGCTCGGGACAGCAGCTTGGGCGGCCGCTCAGCGCAGAAGCACGGGCAGTTGCTCAGCGCAGCAGCCCAGCGCAGCAAATTGGGCAGCCACTCAGGATACCTGCTCGGGAAAGCTGAAAAACAAATGAATGTGTTAATATCTGTCAACGTACTACGAATAAATTCTGGACTTCCATCACCCGCACCACACAATGCAATGAAAACAAAGAAAAACATTCCATGCCTTACATACTTTACCAAGATCTCACTCGCACAGTTTCATGATATTTTTCTTTATTAATTCATAGCAAAGACAACTAGCGCGTGATATCAATTTGAAAAGATTAATTGTCGAATGTCTCAAAAAACTCACGAAACCACCTTTGCATGACACCACACAAGGTAATCTTTGGTGTCGATTACTTCGGACTTGACTTCCAGCAGACAACTGTTCGGGACAGCGGCTTGGGCGGCCGCTCAGCGCAGAAGCACGGGCAGTTGCTCAGCGCAGCAGCCCAGCGCAGCAGTTTGGGCAGCCACTCAGGATACCTGCTCGGGAAAGCTGAAAAACAAATGAATGTGTTAATATCTGTCGACGTACTACGATAAAATTCTGGACTTCCATCACCCGCACCACACAATGCAATGAAAACAAAGAAAAACATTCCATGCCTTACATACTTTACCAAGTTCTCACTCGCACAGTTTAGTGATATTTTTCTTTATTCATGCATACCAAAGACAACTAGCGCGTGATATCAATTTGTGAAGATTTACTGTCGAATGTCTCAACAAACTTACGATACCACCTTTGCATACACCACACAAGGTAATCTTTGGTGTCGATTACTCCGGACTTGACTTCCAGCAGACAACTGCTCGGGACAGCGGCTTAGGCGGCCGCTCAGCGCAGAAGCACGGGCAGTTGCTCAGCGCAGAAGCCCAGCGCAGCAGTTTGGGCAGCCGCTCAGGATACCTGCTCGGGACAGCTGAAAAACAAATGAATGTGTTAATATCTGTCTACGTACTACGACAAAATTCTGGACTTCCATCACCCGCACCTCACAATGCAATGAAAACAAAGAAAAACATTCCATGCCTTACATACTTTACCAAGATCTCACTCGCACAGTTTAGTGATATTTTTCTTTATTCATGCATACCAAAGACAACTAGCGCGTGATATCAATTTGTGAAGATTAATTGACGAATGTCTCAAAAAACTCACGATACCACCTTTGCATACACCGCACAAGGTAATCTTTTGTGTCGATTACTCCGGACTTGACTTCCAGCAGACAACTGTTCGAGACAGCGGCTTGGGCGGCCGCTCAGCGCAGAAGCACGGGCAGTTGCTCAGCGCAGCAGCCCAGCGCAGCAGTTTGGGCAGCCGCTCAGGATACCTGCTCGGGACAGCTGAAAAACAAATGAATGTGTTAATATCTGTCGACGTACTACGATAAAGTTCTGGACTTCCATCACCCACACCACACAATGCAATGAAAACAAAGAAAAACATTCCATGCCTTACATACTTTACCAAGATCTCACTCGCACAGTTTAGTGATATTTTTCTTTATTCATGCATACCAAAGACAACTAGCGCGTGATATCAATTTGTGAAGATTAACTGTCGAAGGTCTCAAAAAACTCACGGTACCACCTTTGCTTGACACCACACAAGGTAATCTTTGGTGTCGATTACTCCGGACTTGACTTCCAGCAGACAACTGCTCGGGATAGCGGCTTGGGGGGCCGCTCAGAGCAGAAGCACGGGCAGTTGCTCAGCGCAGCAGCCCAGCGCAGCAGTTTGGGCAGCCACTCAGGATACCTGCTCGTGAAAGCTGAAAAACAAATGAAGTTGTTAATATCCGTCGACGTACTACGATAAAATTCTGGACTTCCATCACCCGCACCACACAATGCAATGAAAACAAAGAAAAACATTCCATGCCTTACATACTTTACCAAGATCTCACTCGCACAGTTTAGTGATATTTTTCTTTATTAATGCATAGCAAAGACAACTAGCGCGTGATATCAATTTGTGAAGATTAATTGACGAATGTCTCAAAAAACTCACGATACCACCTTTGCATACACCGCACAAGGTAATCTTTTGTGTCGATTACTCCGGACTTGACTTCCAGCAGACAACTACTCGGGACAGCGGCTTGGGCGGCCGCTCAGCGCAGAAGCACGGGCAGTTGCTCAGCGCAGCAGCCCAGCGCAGCAGTTTCGGCAGCCGCTCAAGATACCTGCTCGGGACAGCTGAAAAACAAATGAATGTGTTAATATCTGTCGAAACATCGATAAAATTCTGGACTTCCATCACCCGCACCACACAATGCAATGAAAACAAAGAAAAACATTCCATGCCTTACATACTTTACCAAGATTTCACTCGCACAGTTTAGTGATATTTTTCTTTATTCATGCATACCAAAGACAACTAGCGCGTGATATCAATTTGTGAAGATTAACTGTCGAATGTCTCAACAAACTTACGATACCACCTTTGCATACACCACACAAGGTAATCTTTGGTGTCGATTACTCCGGACTTGACTTCCAGCAGACAACTGCTCGGGACAGCAACTTGGGCGACCGCTCAGCGCAGAAGCACGAGCAGTTACTCAGTGCAGAAGCCCAGCGTAGCAGTTTGGGCACCCGCTCAGGATACCTGCTCGGGACAGCTGAAAAACAAATGAATGTGTTAATATCTGTCGACGTACTACGATAAAATTCTGGACTTCCATCACCCGCACCACACAATGCAATGAAAACAAAGAAAAACATTCCATGCCTTACATACTTTACCAAGATCTCACTCGCACAGTTTAGTGATATTTTTCTTTATTCATGCATACCAAAGACAACTAGCGCGTGATATCAATTTGTGAAGATTAATTGACGAATGTCTCAAAAAACTCACGATACCACCTTTGCACACACCGCACAAGGTAATCTTTTGTGTCGATTACTCCGGACTTGACTTCCAGCAGACAACTGTTCGGGACAGCGGCTTGGGCGGCCGCTCAGCGCAGAAGCACGGGCAGTTGCTCAGCGCAGCAGCCCAGCGCAGCAGTTTGGGCAGCCGCTCAGGATACCTGCTCGGGACAGCTGAAAAACAAATGAATGTGTTAATATCTGTCGAAACATCGATAAAATTCTGGACTTCCATCACCCGCACCACACAATGCAATGAAAACAAAGAAAAACATTCCATGCCTTACATACTTTACCAAGATTTCACTCGCACAGTTTAGTGATATTTTTCTTTATTCATGCATACCAAAGACAACTAGCGCGTGATATCAATTTGTGAAGATTAACTGTCGAATGTCTCAACAAACTTACGATACCACCTTTGCATACACCACACAAGGTAATCTTTGGTGTCGATTACTCCGGACTTGACTTCCAGCAGACAACTGCTCGGGACAGCAACTTGGGCGACCGCTCAGCGCAGAAGCACGAGCAGTTACTCAGTGCAGAAGCCCAGCGTAGCAGTTTGGGCACCCGCTCAGGATACCTGCTCGGGACAGCTGAAAAACAAATGAATGTGTTAATATCTGTCGACGTACTACGATAAAATTCTGGACTTCCATCACCCGCACCACACAATGCAATGAAAACAAAGAAAAACATTCCATGCCTTACATACTTTACCAAGATCTCACTCGCACAGTTTAGTGATATTTTTCTTTATTCATGCATACCAAAGACAACTAGCGCGTGATATCAATTTGTGAAGATTAATTGACGAATGTCTCAAAAAACTCACGATACCACCTTTGCATACACCGCACAAGGTAATCTTTTGTGTCGATTACTCCGGACTTGACTTCCAGCAAACAACTGTTCGGGACAGCGGCTTGGGTGGCCGCTCAGCGCAGAAGCACGGGCAGTTGCTCAGCGCAGCAGCCCAGCGCAGCAGTTTGGGCAGCCGCTCAGGATACCTGCTCGGGACAGCTGAAAAACAAATGAATGTGTTAATATCTGTCGACGTACTACGATAAAGTTCTGGACTTCCATCACCCACACCACACAATGCAATGAAAACAAAGAAAAACATTCCATGCCTTACATACTTTACCAAGATCTCACTCGCACAGTTTAGTGATATTTTTCTTTATTCATGCATACCAAAGACAACTAGCGCGTGATATCAATTTGTGAAGATTAACTGTCGAAGGTCTCAAAAAACTCACGGTACCACCTTTGCTTGACACCACACAAGGTAATCTTTTGTGTCGATTACTCCGGACTTGACTTCCAGCAGACAACTGTTCGGGACAGCGGCTTGGGCGGCCGCTCAGCGCAGAAGCACGGGCAGTTGCTCAGCGCAGCAGCCCAGCGCAGCAGTTTGGGCAGCCGCTCAGGATACCTGCTCGGGACAGCTGAAAAACAAATGAATGTGTTAATATCTGTCGACGTACTACGATAAAGTTCTGGACTTCCATCACCCACACCACACAATGCAATGAAAACAAAGAAAAACATTCCATGCCTTACATACTTTACCAAGATCTCACTCGCACAGTTTAGTGATATTTTTCTTTATTCATGCATACCAAAGACAACTAGCGCGTGATATCAATTTGTGAAGATTTACTGTCGAATGTCTCAACAAACTTACGATACCACCTTTGCATACACCACACAAGGTAATCTTTGGTGTCGATTACTCCGGACTTGACTTCCAGCAGACAACTGCTCGGGACAGCGGCTTGGGCGGCCGCTCAGCGCAGAAGCACGGGCAGTTTCTCAGCGCAGCAGCCTAACGCAGCAGTTTGGGCAGCCACTCAGGATACCTCTGCGGGAAAGCTGAAAAACAAATGAATGTGTTAATATCTGTCAACGTACTACGATAAAATTCTGGACTTCCATCACCCGCACCACACAATGCAATGAAAACAAAGAAAAACATTCCATGCCTTACATACTTTACCAAGATCTCACTCGCACAGTTTAGTGATATTTTTCTTTATTCATGCATACCAAAGACAACTAGCGCGTGATATCAATTTGTGAAGATTAACTGTCGAAGGTCTCAAAAAACTCACGGTACCACCTTTGCTTGACACCACACAAGGTAATCTTTTGTGTCGATTACTCCGGACTTGACTTCCAGCAGACAACTGTTCGGGACAGCGGCTTGGGCGGCCGCTCAGCGCAGAAGCACGGGCAGTTGCTCAGCGCAGCAGCCCAGCGCAGCAGTTTGGGCAGCCGCTCAGGATACCTGCTCGGGACAGCTGAAAAACAAATGAATGTGTTAATATCTGTCGACGTACTACGATAAAGTTCTGGACTTCCATCACCCACACCACACAATGCAATGAAAACAAAGAAAAACATTCCATGCCTTACATACTTTACCAAGATCTCACTCGCACAGTTTAGTGATATTTTTCTTTATTCATGCATACCAAAGACAACTAGCGCGTGATATCAATTTGTGAAGATTTACTGTCGAATGTCTCAACAAACTTACGATACCACCTTTGCATACACCACACAAGGTAATCTTTGGTGTCGATTACTCCGGACTTGACTTCCAGCAGACAACTGCTCGGGACAGCGGCTTGGGCGGCCGCTCAGCGCAGAAGCACGGGCAGTTTCTCAGCGCAGCAGCCTAACGCAGCAGTTTGGGCAGCCACTCAGGATACCTCCTCGGGAAAGCTGAAAAACAAATGAATGTGTTAATATCTGTCAACGTACTACGATAAAATTCTGGACTTCCATCACCCGCACCACACAATGCAATGAAAACAAAAACATTCCATGCCTTACATACTTTACCAAGATCTCACTCGCACAGTTTAGTGATATTTTTCTTTATTCATGCATACCAAAGACAACTAGCGCGTGATATCAATTTGTGAAGATTTACTGTCGAATGTCTCAACAAACTTACGATACCACCTTTGCATACACCACACAAGGTAATCTTTGGTGTCGATTACTCCGGACTTGACTTCCAGCAGACAACTGCTCGGGACAGCGGCTTGGGCGGCCGCTCAGCGCAGAAGCACGGGCAGTTTCTCAGCGCAGCAGCCTAACGCAGCAGTTTGGGCAGCCACTCAGGATACCTCCTCGGGAAAGCTGAAAAACAAATGAATGTGTTAATATCTGTCAACGTATTACGATAAAATTCTGGACTTCCATCACCCGCACCACACAATGCAATGAAAACAAAAACATTCCATGCCTTACATACTTTACCAAGATCTCACTCGCAGTTTAGTGATATTTTTCTTTATTCATGCATACCAAAGACAACTAGCGCGTGATATCAATTTGTGAAGATTTACTGTCGAATGTCTCAACAAACTTACGATACCACCTTTGCATACACCACACAAGGTAATCTCTGGTGTCGATTACTCCGGACTTGACTTCCAGCAGACAACTGCTCGGGACAGCGGCTTGGGCGGCCGCTCAGCGCAGAAGCACGGGCAGTTGCTCAGCGCAGAAGCCCAGCGCAGCAGTTTGGGCAGCCGCTCAGGATACCTGCTCGGGACAGCTGAAAAACAAATGAATGTGTTAATATCTGTCGAAACATCGATAAAATTCTGGACTTCCATCACCCGCACCACACAATGCAATGAAAACAAAGAAAAACATTCCATGCCTTACATACTTTACCAAGATCTCACTCGCACAGTTTAGTGATATTTTTCTTTATTCATGCATACCAAAGACAACTAGCGCGTGATATCAATTTGTGAAGATTAATTGACGAATGTCTCAAAAAACTCACGATACCACCTTTGCATACACCGCACAAGGTAATCTTTTGTGTCGATTACTCCGGACTTGACTTCCAGCAGACAACTGTTCGAGACAGCGGCTTGGGCGGCCGCTCAGCGCAGAAGCACGGGCAGTTGCTCAGCGCAGCAGCCCAGCGCAGCAGTTTGGGCAGCCGCTCAGGATACCTGCTCAGGACAGCTGAAAAACAAATAAATGTGTTAATATCTGTCGACGTACTACGATAAAGTTCTGGACTTCCATCACCCACACCACACAATGCAATGAAAACAAAGAAAAACATTCCATGCCTTACATACTTTACCAAGATCTCACTCGCACAGTTTAGTGATATTTTTCTTTATTCATGCATACCAAAGACAACTAGCGCGTGATATCAATTTGTGAAGATTAACTGTCGAAGGTCTCAAAAAACTCACGGTACCACCTTTGCTTGACACCACACAAGGTAATCTTTGGTGTCGATTACTCCGGACTTGACTTCCAGCAGACAACTGCTCGGGATAGCGGCTTGGGCGGCCGCTCAGCGCAGAAGCACGGGCAGTTGCTCAGCGCAGCAGCCCAGCGCAGCAGTTTGGGCAGCCGCTCAGGATACCTGCTCGGGACAGCTGAAAAACAAATGAATGTGTTAATATCTGTCGACGTACTACGACAAAGTTCTGGACTTCCATCACCCACACCACACAATGCAATGAAAACAAAGAAAAACATTCCATGCCTTACATACTTTACCAAGATCTCACTCGCACAGTTTAGTGATATTTTTCTTTATTCATGCATACCAAAGACAACTAGCGCGTGATATCAATTTGTGAAGATTAACTGTCGAAGGTCTCAAAAAACTCACGGTACCACCTTTGCTTGACACCACACAAGGTAATCTTTTGTGTCGATTACTCCGGACTTGACTTCCAGCAGACAACAGTTCGGGACAGCGGCTTGGGCGGCCGCTCAGCGCAGAAGCACGGGCAGTTGCTCAGCGCAGCAGCCCAGCGCAGCAGTTTGGGCAGCCGCTCAGGATACCTGCTCGGGACAGCTGAAAAACAAATGAATGTGTTAATATCTGTCGACGTACTACGATAAAGTTCTGGACTTCCATCACCCACACCACACAATGCAATGAAAACAAAGAAAAACATTCCATGCCTTACATACTTTACCAAGATCTCACTCGCACAGTTTAGTGATATTTTTCTTTATTCATGCATACCAAAGACAACTAGCGCGTGATATCAATTTGTGAAGATTAACTGTCGAAGGTCTCAAAAAACTCACGGTACCACCTTTGCTTGACACCACACAAGGTAATCTTTGGTGTCGATTACTCCGGACTTGACTTCCAGCAGACAACTGCTCGGGATAGCGGCTTGGGGGGCCGCTCAGCGCAGAAGCACGGGCAGTTGCTCAGCGCAGCAGCCCAGCGCAGCAGTTTGGGCAGCCGCTCAGGATACCTGCTCGTGAAAGCTGAAAAACAAATGAATGTGTTAATATCCGTCGACGTACTACGATAAAATTCTGGACTTCCATCACCCGCACCACACAATGCAATGAAAACAAAGAAAAACATTCCATGATTTACCAAGATCTCACTCGCACAGTTTAGTGATATATTTTTTTTATAATGCATACCAAAGACAACTAGCGCGAAATATCATTTTGTGAAGATTAACTGTCGAATGTCTCAACAATATCTTTGGTGTCGATTACTCCGGACTTGACTTCCAGCAGACAACTGCTCGGGACAGCGGCTTGGGCGACCGCTCAGCGCATATACAAAATCACGACAAGGATTGACGTCACCACAATAACGAACTCTGAGATGTTGACTCGTCGATGGTTGAAGGCAGAGTGAGCCACGACCGCTCTGCACGCCGCCTTTTATACTTTTCGGTCTACTAGGTTATTTTCGTCTCTAACAATTAGCCAATAATAATTAGTTTATAACAATTAGATTTTTTAAATTGATTTATTTGAATTGATTTATAAAACAGATTCATACTTTTGAAATTGTTTACAGTAAATTATTCCAATTAAAATTAATAATATAATTGTTCTCAAAATGATTTAAGTTTATTACGATGTTCAATTAATTATAAAACATGCCATCACTTTGTATTGCAATCTTAATGTTTAAAACGACCACGTGCAAAAATAGGATTTCATCCGGTCCTTTACAAAGGCATAAGTGGGGCTGTAGCCAACACTTCGAGGCCTGTTTGGTATTAAAAAAAACAAAGTAGTTTAATAACAGAAACATTTTGGATGGATAGTTACATGGTAACCTACGAGTATATTACAAGTAAAATTTGAAAAATTTCATATCGACTTCCATTCTATTCAGTTATTGGAGTATATCTCTCTAAAACTACTAGACCAAATTCGTAGAAATTTAAATGGGACCACACGGGAAGGACCAGCTTTCAAACAAAAAATTGAGAATTGGTTAACCCAGTCGAAAGTCATGAGGTAACAAACATAAAAATAATAATACAGTCTCACTGACTACCTCCTCCTTTTTTTGGAAGTCTGTAGAAAATGGTTAAATGGTAAGGCTATTGATATGAAATCTAATGATTAGTGATAAGGGAGATAATGGGCTATAGAAGAGACTACGGCACCTGTCAATTTCAGTCTCATCTTAAAATATTTAGGTGACTTGCCACCCACTAAATGGGCCCCCCATAAAAGCCATCATCAATGGTAACAAAAGGGGCAACGTTGGCGTGGATGGCAAAAGGGTGTCTAGAGGTTTGCTGCGGTTTCACTAGAACGCTACTACCGGAGTCATGCCCTGTAACATTTCCATCCTTGGAACTTTTTGTTACTTGCTCTTGCGTCTCCACCCCCAGACAGCCAATTAAAGCAAGCCGGGGTCAGGCGTCTCATTTAGCCCCAGGGAGAATCAGGGTCTACGGTGTCACAGTATAAAGATGCAACAGTATGGAAACTAAGCCTAGTTGATCAAATAATTATCTATGCCCCATTGAAGCCATAGGTTTCTCACTTAATGTTTTAAAGTATTGTTTTTTTTTAAATAAAACATTCGTTGTTCTGCTGTAGACATTAAATCTAGTTAATTCTAGTGTACTAATAAAATGTATGTAGGCGTATCATGGCGTCGGTTAATCTTGATAGTTTAAAATACAGAAAACTGTTTAGTATTGACACACAACTACTTGTAGATCTTAGGATTTTTTGTAGGTTTACTACACTAACTTATCATTATGGCATAACCTTTTACAAGTTTTGGCGGGAGCGTACGTGAGCCTCGGTTGGGCGCGTGGTAGGCGCTGTAGGTGGCGCGGGTGCAGTGATCATGAACTCTGTTTTCGGGTGTTTGTCACGCATTTTCGGACTGAACCGTACTGCGTTTCAACCTCAAAAATGCGTTTGATACCTTGTAATTAAAAAAAACATTACATAAAAAATACTATTCTTCATAAATTACAAATTATTGACTCCAAAAAAAGTTGATAATTTCGCCCAGCCGCCATCTTTGATTTCAGTTTTGTTAGCACTATCGGCATCAACGCCCTCGAAAATCATAAAAACGACACCCAGTACGATATAGTTCACAATAATATAATAATCTATTGCAGCCGCCATCTGAGATTTGTATTTTGTGTTATGTTTTACGAATTTATTAAGTTTTATGATCGATCATATACAAACACTATTACGATTTTAAAACACATAGCAGTCAGTCAAGTGTGAAATTTCATATTCAATTTTTTTATAACACTCACTACTGACTGCACCGCGAGAACCGCTTAGGGGGTCTCGTCGATGCGCATGTTTATGTCACTGGGCCGTTTCAAACGATTGAAGGTAGTTTGCGTACTGTTCTATATATCTACTGTGACGGTGTCGCCACTCACCGACGGCTCGCCACAAAGCCGCCCCTGCGGTATTATTATTTCTTTTTTTTCTCGTATTTTATCCAGTTTTTACAAAGACATAAGTGGGGTCAATGTAGTACCTACATAAACAGCTTTTGAAATGAAGGTGAAATGGTTGACGAGACTACGGTACCTGCCAGTTTCAGTCTCATTTTAAAATAATAATATATATATATATAATATTGAATGCTACATATAACGAAAATAAACAATACATTATACTATTACCTACGCAGTCTATCTCTCACCTAACTACACAACTTTATTTTATTTTTATCACACCTATCCTCGCATACACTATTTTTCACAGATATACCTGAGATATGTTATATTATTTATGTATTGCTTCAGATTTTTTTAATTATTGTTTAGTATTTAAGTATTATTCCTTTTGTACAAAGTCAGCATACATTCTATAATTATTATAACATTCTTTTAAAAAAATTATAAAATCCATGTAAAGATCATTGGAGTAATTATAAAGGAAGGGACTGAATCTCACGACACAGGCCATCCTAGTGTGGTGGGATTCAGTGATCATCACCCAACTTACGAGTACTATATTATAATATATAAGCCAAAAGATGTAATCTATTTTGTAAGTAATAAGCATAAGTTTTATTTCCTAATAAACGTTTCCTAGTTTCCTAATTAATTTCCTAATTTATATTTAGGGGGCCACTAAACGGGCCCCCACAAGGACCACCATCAATGGTGACAAAAGGGGCAACATTAGTGTGGCTGGCTTAAGGGTGTCGAGAGGTGTGCTGCGGTTTCACTAGAGCACTACTACCGGCGTTATGCCCTTTAACACTTCCACCCTTGGAGCTTTTCGTTACTTACTTTAGTATTATTATCCTTTCTAAACCAAAACAACTTTACCTGCGTGGGTACGGGTAAGAGATGGATCACCAATAGACATTTAGATCACCACATGTCAACCTTTTTAGGTATGCAAAAATAATTATGCTTACCTATTGTGAAACAACCAATAGTAATTATAAAGACTCAAACTTTAGATTTGGTTTACTATGAATGTTATTCGAGGTATAATTGACAATCTTTATTGTGTTATCCTCTAGCAATAACAATGTTTCATCTTCTTAGCATATGCTGAGTCATTCCACTCGTACCTGTATAGTATATATATAGTATATAGTATGTATAGTATGTATACCATATTCCCGCTCTCCGCTTGCATAAAGATGCGTTCTAAGCGGCCTGTAAGGAAGAATCCGCCGATTGGAACACATTGAATTATAAATAAAAATTATATCTATTGTATGTACTGTTAGTACTTTCCTTTTTCAATGGTTCTCATAGAAAATGCTTGGCAGCACACGGCTCTTGTTTTGTACATAAAAAACATACATTGCAAAATGTGGTCTTTGTACAAATTGTTAGTCTGTGCGAACACAGACGACAATATATCTTGGTATTCGTACAAATATACAAAAAAAATGTTGTCCTAAAATTCGGTACGTGATAACGTCATAAGACAAGCCGAATGCTTAGACTGATCGTGCCTCTCTATTGCTTGTTCAGCTGAACAATAGATTATTATATTATTGTGAACTATAGCGTACTGGGTGTCGTTTTTATGATTTTCGAGGGCTCTGATGCCGATAGTGCTAACAAAACTGAAATCTAAGATGGCGGCTGGGCGAAATTATCAACTTTTTTTGAAGTCAATAATTTGTAATTTATGAAGAATAGTATTTTTTATGTAATGTTTTTTTTAATTACAAGGTATCAAACGCATTTTTGAGGTTGAAACGCAGTACGGTTCAGTCCGAAAATGCGTGACAAACACCCGAAAACAAGTTCATGAGCACTGCACCCGCGCCACCTGCAGCGCCTACCACGCGCCCAACCGAGGCTCAAGTACGCTCCCGCCGAAACTTGTAAAAGGTTATGCCATAATGATAAGTTAGTGTAGTAAACCTACAAAAAATCCTAAGATCTACAAGTAGTTATGTCAATACTAAACAGTTTTCCGTATTTTAAACTATCAAGATTAACCGACGCCATGATACACCTACATAAATTTTATTAGTAAACTAGAATTTACTAGATTTAATGTCTACAGCAGAACAACGAATGTTTTATTAAAAAAACAATACTTTAAAACATTAAAAGTGAGAACCCTATGGCTTCAATGGGGCATAGATAATTATTTGATCAACTAGGCTTAGTTTCCATACTGTTGCATCTTTATACTGTGACACCGTAGACCCTGATTCTCCCTGGGGCTAAATGAGACGCTTGACC
Source organism: Selenia dentaria (assembly GCA_917880725.1). Taxonomy (NCBI): domain Eukaryota; kingdom Metazoa; phylum Arthropoda; class Insecta; order Lepidoptera; family Geometridae; genus Selenia; species Selenia dentaria. Next base: position 21,449,882 of record OU862879.1, read on the forward strand.
CCGGCTTGCTTTAATTGGCTGTCTGGGGGTGGAGACGCAAGAGCAAGTAACAAAAAGTTCCAAGGATGGAAATGTTACAGGGCATGACTCCGGTAGTAGCGTTCTAGTGAAACCGCAGCAAACCTCTAGACACCCTTTTGCCATCCACGCCAACGTTGCCCCTTTTGTTACCATTGATGATGGCTCTTATGGGGGGCCCATTTAGTGGGTGGCAAGTCACCTAAATATTTTAAGATGAGACTGAAATTGACAGGTGCCGTAGTCTCTTCTATAGCCCATTATCTCCCTTATCACTAATCATTAGATTTCATATCAATAGCCTTACCATTTAACCATTTTCTACAGACTTCCAAAAAAGGAGGAGGTAGTCAATGAGACTTAGTTTTCATACTTTTGGCATTTTGTTGGACCATTCGAGCCCTTCATACTTATTAAAACATTTCATTCAATAATTCAAATTAACCTTATTGATTCATTCATCCCCAAGTAAATTACTAATTATTACTCCTAACATTCTAGTCCCCTTTGTTATCATTCTTCTTCAATCGCTGATTCACGCAACTAACAATTCAACAAACCCATCAAGTATGAAATTTTAACATTGAAACCAATAATTCTTAACTTATTGATCCATATTTCAAATTCAAATATAGTTTAACTCAATAACTTTAAGGTTTGTCACGAAATCGAATATTTTATCATGACGGTAATAAACTAACAATGCTGTTTTAAACCTCGTCTAAGACTGTCTAATTCATATCTATCTCTAAATGTCTTATTTTGCAAGTTTTTCATTGTATATGAAATTACCGTACATAACCAATGTACCCTATTGATAGGAGGTGAGCGTTATAACATTTATTGTCCCTTATTTTTATTTTAAAGAACTTCCTCAGGACGAAACTACTTTCTACTTACCAAAACCAACAGAGGTGGCAGTATGCTTAAACATGGATGGACCTCTGATGCAACGCCCTCCTTTGATGCAATATTGTACGAATGGGATCGCATATATATATATATATATATATATATATATATATATGCATACGTTTTTTGTACGTAACAGCAAACATAAATCTAGGGAACAATTTTTATAAAAATCCACCTGTATAAATCTATATTATACCTGTACAAATATTATGTAACACAACACCGCGCGAACGCAACTGTAGAGCGTAGCTAGTATTAGGTAATTGGGATTCTAAGTATAATTTTGTTGCATATTCCCTATAGTTCTACTAGCCAACTACTATGAATTTCTTTTTCATGTTTTATTCTTCTTACCTGCCAATTTTAACTCTGCTTATTTACACTATAATATCATTAGTAGGGAAGATTTATTTGTTTGTTTCTTTGTATTAAACAGACCCCAAAACTACTGGACCGATCAGAGATTTTTTTTTCGCCATTCGGATCCTACTTGTTTCCCTTTGACCATAGGCTATATAATATTATCAATAAGGTTAGAATTCCGTATGAAAACTTCGATAACGTAACCGGAAGTGTGGAAAAGAATAACAATTAGTCCATATATCGCGTATGCTGCGAAACGGAATCTATTGAACATATTATATACAACTAATATAAGTCTACGCTATTTGGCATTAGAGCATAGTGATGACAGGGGCCAATTCCACTAACTTAATTTGTTGCTACTAGATTCGAACCGTAGCCGATTTACACACATTCTTAAGCTGCTATAAGAAAACAGTCACAACTACAGTTTCGCTTCTATTGACGCCAGCGATCGAATAGTATTTTATATTACGATTACTCAATAGACCAGGTACACCACGCTAACTCCTATTAGTGTTTACTATTTATCTATTAAATAATGCCGTAGCGTTTACGATACAATTACGTGACGTCACGTCCCAATGTCGGCAGGAATAGGATGGCATTGCGGGTAATTATCGAACTACAACCGGAGTCGAACCGCAGCTGCAGCCGAGTGGATTGGTGAACTTGTGAAATAGTTGAATCACCCCCAGTTCCATAGAGAGGACGTCAACATAACTATTACTACTCTGATAGTAAAAGGAAAGATATATGAGGGTTTATTTCATTTTAGATTATGGGTAGGTACACGTGAATCTACTTTTCCGATTTAAACAATCATTTCACGAGTATAATAATATGTAAAGCTACATTATATCTCAGTAACATACCTACGCTATATTTGATCCATTCTCAATAACATACATCACCACGCGGGTGAAACCGCGAACCGCAGCTAGTAATTTATGTTCTCGCCAAAATTATTTTAATGTTAATACACTTATCCTACTTTATTTTTTCAATCCCACCTCAATTGCCATCGTCTAACAAATCTTAATCCAGTATACTTAATACATTTATTGATTTATTCCCGTCAGCGCACTAAGTCCTCTGGAAGCAATTTATTTTAGTGCTAACCCCCGCCTATACAGACCTTGTACCTACTTGTTTTAATTGCTAGATTTTACCTTCTCATATTAATTTTGTGTACCAATAACGCGTTTTCTATGTATTTAACTAAACAACCCCTTAAATCTCATATCCATTTATTTCATTGATACCTATCAAGCAATTTAAGTAAACCAGAATTGTGCGTTTTACAATAACTTATGACTTCTTAAATGACTAATCCCTAACTTCCGACTAAATACTTATTTCACGATTGCAGACTATTTTTAAGGTTTCATGGAACGCGCGCGCAATTGACGTAAACTTCAATTTTAACCGAGCTAGTTTTTTCTATATATATGTATCCTAAGAATTTTTGACTTGAACCTCAAATACTAACTTCGCCGACACGTAATTACTCTTTTTGAAATAATCTGTTATAGAATAAAATAAACAATTTAGGTTTGATTACAATATTTAGATATTTATTCTGTTTTTTTTTTTATTTTTTATTTAGGTAATTTCCTAGGTATTCAATTTTGATTTAAGATCTTATTTGTCATTATCTTATATGAATACCTACTACTATATCTAACAATTGATTTGTCATTTATAATGCTAACCCCGCGTTAATTTCAATTTACCATAAACATATTTCAATTTCAATAATAATTTATAACTATCCTATGACCCATTCTAGATATGTACCACACTCACATATACCTTCATACGAATATAATCCAATATGAACCTACCTTATTCGTTTATCACGGCAAAATGGAATTAGTACTAGTTGTGAATGCTTTAAGAAAGGTTCATTAAAATTACATTTTAGTTTATTAATCCAGGTATTTTACTCAGTAGAATAAAATAAACACAGTTACTTATTGAAAACGATGCATGTACTTGTACTTGTTCTAATCAAATATTCACAAAATATATCACGAATACTGAATATAGGAATATAGTAAGCTATACGTAAACGTTACTATATAGCGGATGCGATATATACTTTCGCGTAGGTACCTAATAGACGATCGTGTCAAGTAATAGTACGATAAAACGAGAGCGATAACCTTTACAACTGTTTATTTCAGATTGGCATATTATTCGGCTGATATCATCAAAGTGAAACAATTTTCATTTAAACTAAATTATATATGATTTATGTAAGTAAGATATATTAAGTCTGTTAAACTTTAAAACCTAATAAACCCCGAAATCACAGAACATTATCATGATAGATTTATTATATCTCGCTCTATTTTCACACCGCATGTATTCGATATGTCATGACGCGTATTCACTAGTATATATTTTGAATTGAATATCCTAAATCAGAGGTCATTGCATAATTTCGCTAAGATAAGATACGTACTATAAAACGCTATATCGATTGCCCTTTCCTATTTTCTTATTCAACAAAAATCCTTGATTTACTGAAATAAATTAACAGGTATTTGATTTAATTTAAATGTATTATTAATATAATGAGTGATTTAATTCATGTCAACAAAACAAGTACATTATTAGATCCCTTTTCCCTCTAAATATATACTTCACGCAAGCCTACAATTTTCTACATACTCTTGACACCGTTTACTAATATTTGAACTATGGCGGTTGGCTTCCGTTCACTTGGCAACCACTTTCATGTTATAAAAAGCCACACCGCCATCTGTGAGCCGCCTAGGTAACTTCTACTCCAAGTTAACTTTTATAAAACCACTACATACTATATTTAGTTTGATACCATTCAACATTATATATATCTCGTTCTAATTTTGAATTGATATTTTGTTTTAAGATTACATACACTAAGAACGCGTTTCATTCAGTAGCAGTAAATAAGTAGGTACAAAGTAATTTATTTTATGTATAAAATGAGATATCACCCCCAGACCTTTTAACCTCGCTAGTTTTATACAATAACCTCTCGTATACTATTGTTTTAATCCTTTAATTAAATATGGCCGGTGTAGTTGACTTATTTATTTATTAGTTGTCTACAAATACGTATGTTTTATAATGATTTAATGCCAAGTTTCTTCTCACAGCGCTACCTATCCAAAACCCATGTTCCTCACTTTCTCAATTACAGCCCCCAGCAATTAAAGATATTTTTCGCGCCATCTATCTAATGCTTATAAAACTAACATCAAAAGGCATGGTAATGCTAGTTTACCTAACTGAAGATCACGTCATCCATTCGATACTGCTAGCCGCGCCATCTATCTAACCCACACAGTACTAACACATATATTCGCCGATTGTTGATATTTCACCTGATGAGGCTAGCTATCTTAGTTCCGTTGTTTTTCGTAAGAAGTCGTTTTTTGACAGTAGTTTAAAATCTAATCATTTTCTATTCCAAAACGGCCATTTCATATCCGATGAAATTGGTCACAGAATAAATAACAGCACTTTATTTCCGCATTTAATCAATCGTTAATACATGTTATGTTTACGAGCGACATGGCCTAGCACTGGTTCGTATGTATAAGTACCTACATGGTGTATACTCGACGCGCGACGGGTTAGATATTTCACACAATGCCTTTTTTCCATTTCACGTCAACAAATTGTACCGACTCAGATTCTCGTAACTAGCTTTTTAACCAACTTATTACTTACTTACATACTTCCTAAATAAGACATAATCATTAATTACAATTTAGAAGAATCTCTCTCTACTTTCGAACTTTTGTACGGCAGTGCCTATCAGTTGTAATGAGTACCTAATGTGTCAATAATTAATTTACCTAAACATCTCTAAACGACTAATTCTTGTCAGGGCACTACCAAAATGTAACCCCCCTTTTTTTCTTCTTTTTTCTTAAATCTTAAACTATCTATGTATATGTTGTACTCTATAATAACTACTTGTAATGACCCACCTCTGATACCTACCTACTAACTATCGCTGACCTAACTTAATCACCTGAACCCTGAGCGTAGCAACCACTTCATTCATATGTTAACTAACTGTAATTTTCTAACTCAATTCGAGTCAACGCGGTACCTACATCATATGAATAGGTTTTAACCTCCCTCCACCTACCTGACGCCTAAACTCTTGGATGTTCATAACTTACTGCTTTACCGGAATTACTGAGCTTGTTCCATTAGTTTTATTGGCATTTAAAGATTTTGATAATAGATATTAACGGAGTTACATTAAATAAATTGATTCTAATAATAGTCAGCTGGCTAAAGTAATTCCAAATGTTGATTAAATACTAGCTTAAGAATCTGTGAGTCGGTATTCTGATTTGGCTATGATTTCGTCTAGTGGCTACCTACAGAGACCCTGCGTATAGACGTAGTCCGTAACCCTGGAACGTTAAAGGCTGTGTGAGATATTAACAAATCGAACTCGTCACTGATCGGTACTTACCTATAATTACGCATCTATATCTACCTACCATTAACGCGGTACTAATATAATTAATCAGAGTTAATATTGTGGATTTGAAATATCAAAATATCTTTGATGGTACATCTATTGATTTTATATACCTATAGCGGTTCCTTATAAATTTTTGTTTGCTTTTACTACAAATTGCGATAAAAATTTCGATATATTCAATTTTAGCTTATCTGTTGTTTCCTAGTACTGGTTATAATAAGATATGTCGACGTCATAAGTTAAATCCGTGAAAAATGTATATACATTAGATAGTTGTTACGCGAGTTTAGCATATCGCCTCCCTTTTAGACAATTTATTTTGTATAACTATATTATTTCCTAAAACCTAGTAATTTGTTTGGACAGATAATTTCCTTAGAAATATCAGATTAGTTTTATTAAGATATTTTTATTTTTTTATTTTTTATTTATACTTCGGAATGTGAAGTCTATTATTCCTAAAGAAAAGGAACTTTGATACCCCCGGTCTGACGACCGGCTTGGGCTGGCTTAAGAGTACTCTTTGCGGTTACCAACATTCACCAATTATACCAAAGTCCCCTTCTAAAAGTGAGTTATAATATGGCCATATTATCCCCCTTATTCATATACCTACTTCCTCATACATTTTATGTTTCTTTCCCTAAGTCCGTAGCTTTTAGCACGAAACTCCTAAATACTATCCTAGCTCTGCATATATTTATTTTAATGTTTGGTTGTTTGTTGTTGTTTTTTTTTAAATTTTTACTTCCGTTACATAGTATGTATTCATAATTTTTCTCTTATTTGCTACTCTCTTATGCGGATACGTTTAAGATTTAATTCAGGTATTTTTACCTATTCAAGTATTTTGCGTAATATAAATTACTTGTTTTGCTCTTAGAATTTCGTAAGAACCAAATTGTCCGAAAAGCCTAATCTAGCTCAAATATAACTACAATGAAATTAATAGTAAAATATCAGTATCTCTTGATATTAATGTAGGTATTTAATTAGATGTCTGCTGTATGCAGAATTTCCACCTTTCTCTGAAATGGAAACCCACACACCATGGAACTGCTTTTGCTCGTCCAATTTAATACATAATGATTTATTTACTGGTTACGATAGTTTATGTTAGGTATGAGCTGATCAAACCTCCGGAACTATTTTGTCCTATCTAGTAGTTTGTTACTTTATTTTAGTTCCTAGTAGTTACTTATTTAGTTTTTCCCTAGTAAGTAGGTATTTATGTATGGTTTTAATTCCCGTTTAGTCTTTCTTCGCGCCTAATTTAACTTTTTAAAGTGTGTACCTTCTACCTAGTCCCTAATATCTCCTAGGTATTTCCAAACTAGGGGCCCGCGTCTTCTCCACATTTACTTTTAAGCGTGTGGTGTGTAAGGCAAATCTTCTCTTAGGAAAGACAAGATTGAGAGCACAGAGAGTTTCCACAGGTAGCTCCCTGTCTAACAGCGAAGCTCATAATTAGTGGAGGAGCAACCTCCCGTGTACCTACTGCTAATGTGTACCTAAGCCAGGCTAAGCCTAATCAGGCTGTGAGCGGGGTACGGGGTAAATACCTAATAGTGTAATTTTTAATGTCACCGAGTACGGTGCCGTTTTTATCAATGAACTTTTTCGACGCGGTCTCTCTCTGCCCTAAATGTTGCCACTGCTATAAAACTGTATTAAAAGTCTCATTTCACCCCGAATTTCCATCATGCATTTCTTTCTTTGACCGCTGGTATCCCTATTTACTTTTTTTTGTTCGCTTTTGTGAAGAATCTAGACTAGGCATAACGAATTAATTTATTTGTTCGAAAGAAACTTTTTCCTTGTTGTTTATTTAAAAGTTCCAATTACTTCAATTATTTATTCCGCTTAATTTATTAGTTAGTTTTACGAATCGATATTGTAACTAAATACTATACTTTATGACTTTAGGGTGATGTTAAGGTGAATATGGAGATTCATCCCCTAAAACAACAAGTTTCTGTTACTAATGTTTAAATAGGTTAGATATTATGTTTGGTTTTTATTTAAATTCTTTATTATGATACTTATAAAGTTTCTTGTATTTATTAATGCGTCAATGAGCGGAATTCTCATACTCTTACAAAAATCGGTCCCGACTCGCCAACCGACCCGTCGTCTGTCTAATTTAAATATTTGTTGTACATCTAAGCAACTTGTTATGTTTTCTTAGCTTTACATAACTAGATATCTAAACGCATTTATAGATAGTTGACGCCTAATACGTAAATCTATCATTTCCTCCTACCGACATTATCCTACTTCTCTCAAAATCTAGAATACCCCATTATCCGAATATTGTGGGCAAAATCTTATATTGTTGTGTAACGTTATTTATTATTACATATAGTGGGTATAACTAATAGATTCGATACCTTTACTTTGAAGCTTTCCTTCATTTCGAGGCGCAAATATAACGTATTGGCGGAAAAACTTAAAAATGGTTGACAGTTGATTCATTTTGTATGGAATTTTCTCTACTTCGTTTCTATTTTACAATAATTTACAAGATTCCTTTAATAATTATTCTCATATTTAGCCGTACGGATTTATTTGTGAATGTGCGGAATACCTATTCAAGGTTGGTTCCGTCACACTGGCCCATAAATATATGAAAGGCGTCAGCTATAACAAAACAACGTCCTCAGGAAGCCTATTATACACCTCCAGACCCATGCCGCGAGTCAATCCACTAACTTGCGATCGATATAAATATGGCACCTAACTTTCCTTTTCGTGGTGTTTAGTAGCTGTGACAATCACTAACGTAAACAAGTCTCCATATTAGTACGTACATATACAGCCACTTTAAAGATAACTATCGCGGGTAGCGTTAATATTTTTAGCTATTCGAAGAGAGTTCTTATTTTCCACAGCTCATTAAGTGTCTAAAGCACTGCATAGTCGTACGATGTAAAGGCAGTCGCTCTATGATACAAGACACGATTCCTCATCAGATCAGATATCGTATCTCATACCTATGTATCTCATACTTAAAACAGAGTGGTAAAATTAAATTAACAATGCACACCTAGAATAGAAACAGTGCGTTACGTTACAAAAATATGGATTGCACCTACCAGATTCATCCCAAGCTGCTCGCTGTACACGACTCCAAGGTCCCGGCGGTTTCGATGTCGACGGCTGCCACGGTGCCAGAGCTGCACTCAGAATCTTGGCCCCCGAGACCGGCCGCGGGGATCCATTAGTGATTCCAATTCGGTAGACCAGGGGATCGGTTGCGACGGGTAAATCCCACTTCTGAAAATGTAACACCCATTACAATAAAACAATAAAACCAGATTATGCACATGTATTCCATAACTTGAAACTCAAATCTATACCAATTACATTCAACTGAATTAACAAGATGTTAAGTAACAATTAGCCTACTACACTATACAAAATCACGACAAGGATTGACTCACCGCAATAACGAACTCGGAGATGTTGACTCGTTGACGGTTGAAGGCAGAGTGAGCCACGACCGCTCTGCGCGCCGCCTTTTATAAACTCATAGCGATGTCTTCCGCTGGGATTTTCCTTCACCGCCGCCATTTTCTTGGCGGGACAATACCACGCTCTTCATTGGCTGTTGGAGGCTACGTCTAACCACGTGATGCCCTCCATTTTGGACTCGCGGAAGTACTTCAGTTCACGTGGTTACCGCCATGTTTTACTTGCGGAAATGGTGGTGTATTCTTTTATTTGTTCTTGGACTCGCGGAAGTACTTCAGTTCACGTGGTTGCCGCCATGTTTGACTAGCGGAAATGGTGGTGTATTCTTTTATTTGTCACACAAATCTATGAATAAAAAATTGTTGTTACATTTATAAAGTAGACTCCTATAGTTTGTATATTTGCCTAAATATATGACTGAAAAAAGAGCCATTTTTTGATTTGTTATGCAATAATAATAGGATCTATACTTTTCTTCTAAATGATAACACCATGATCACAGAACAATATTACCGGGAGGAAGAACGCCGACTTCATTAAAAAAAGTGGGGTGTAGATTTCAAGTTTTAGTAAAAAGTTTAGGGGGTACGACATAGATGTCGTGATTCAAAATCTCACATGCGGGATACTCAAATCCGTTTCTACTTTTAATTTAGGCTCTAATATTATATTTTATAAGCTATAAATAAGTGAAAGCTGGTACAGATCGCGCGGCGAGAGTTTGGCTTTGACCTTCGTGTGGAGGGGATTACTGCGCATGGGTACTGTCGCGCCATGTGACAGAGAGAGATAAGAGTCCCTCGTCTTCGATGTGCCAGAGAGAGACAAGAGTCCTTCGTCCCTCTAGCCACCCTGTGATACCTAATTTTTGACTTCTGCGCAATAACGGTCAAAGCCAAACTCTCGCCGCGCGATCTGTAGGTACATTAAATGAAAAGCAAGTATGGTACTAAGACTTTATTGATGAATATGCTCTCGGAAACAATCTTGTAAACAGTGTTTATTACAAACGAATCAGTTATGAAATTGAATTAAATCTTTTTATTCTAGGTACGTAAATAATATAAAATGATTTAGGTGCTTATTTTAACAAGTGGTTAAAGTCTGGGTTTGTTTTTATTATAAAACAATTAATTAATATAGAAATTCTTAAACTTATTCATAAACGTAGATGTGTTCGAATGTTGCACAAAATAATTTAGTGCATGGTCATACCTGTGGCGGGAAGTTATAAGCTTTTCGCAGCAATCGCAAATTTGACTGCTCATTGTCTTGTTTTATCACTAACTAACTTTTGCCCGGGACTTCATCCGCGTAATTTTTTATAGATTTGAATTATTTTAACAATATAGAGCTATGTTCATGGCTATCGGCATACTACTATGTGTTAAATTAAGGAACACCTTTTTTATTTTAAATTAACTATTTGAATACAAAGTTCAAAAACAAATTACTTTCATACAAACGTCTTCACCCATTATTATTAGGGCTTATATCGAAATACTCTTTCTTAATACACCACCTATATCCACCAAGACAAAAACATTCTCCAAAATTTCAAGTTTCTACTATCAGCGGTTTAGGTTACGTGTTGTCTGTCAGTCAATCATTCAGGACTTTTGATTCTTATATAATATATAGATAGACCCCATTACTTGTATTGGTTCCTAAGCCGTTGGAAATATGAAAACTAGTTTAGGAACCAATATGAGAAATGAAGTCCACCTCCCAATGATTGTACTGAATTCCATACAAAAGCTTTCTTTTTATTCTTTAACTTAAGATGTTTAAACAACTTTAACAGTCTTAATAAAGCTACAACATTATTATTAAAATTGCGAAATAAGAAAAAATATAAAAATAAAAGTATTAAGCTAACAATGTTTGTATTTATCACCTTAGCCGAAATGCTTTGCTATAGAATATAGTACTAGCTGTTACTACATGGTATTACATGGTAATGTGTACCTTGACAACATTTATTTGTGTTGAAGAATATCTATTTTTCTTCTGAGAGCAGATTTAGTAGACTCTTCTGTGAACTGCCGATTTCTCAAGATGCAAAACCTTTTAATACAGATAAAAAATATACTGTTTATCATATAATTTATATTACACTCATAGTAGTCTGCACAATTGCTGAGGAAACTGAAATCTATTGATTCTGTTAGGATGTATTTAACATTTTTCTTTATATTTTTATATGCGTCGTTTTCTAAATATGTATTCATGATTGTTGCACCACTTTCTACACACGCAATCAATTGCTTAGAGGAATACATTTGCGACTTTTTTATATCGTCATACTCTTTAAAGTCAATAAAAATGTGTTCATCCAATTGCGTCTCAGACACAAATATTTTTTTACATTGTTGGCACTTATTATTTGGGTTGTTTTTAATAATAAAGACACAGACACATGCACATGCCTGCGTTTCACCACTATTTTCTTTAATTACCTCTTCAAACGTGTAGTGAATGTTACATTCTATAGCAGGTTCTGCCTCGATGGCATTTTTATTGCAAACGTCTGTGGTTGGTGTCAACAATGTTTTATAGTTTGATATGAAAACATCATTTTCATCGTTTTTGCAGTTTCCTACAACAATGTGGGACAAGTTGCTCAAGATTGCAGTTTTAAGCCCTGCAACGAACTGTCCAGCAGTTGGGTTTGCGTTGGCTCCACAGTTGCCTCTAATGCACCCGAATAAATTTTCTAGTTGAAATCTTCTAGTTGCTAAACTTTTAATGTCCTTATACTTATTATGTCTCCAAACCCGTTCCAGCCCGTTCAATGTCCAAACCCATCCTTCCTGAGATGGGGGTGTTCTTCTGCATCCAAGGAATTACATTTTTTTGAAAAAATCTTTTATTTCTTTATAGTATTCTATGTGCATACTATTATTCTGCATGTTGGTGGCGAGCGGTTTCCCTCTTCTCAGATCTGGAGTGTAGGCATTCACCTGTCAAACAGTTTGTCTATTTTTGCAATGACATTTGCAGTTGTTGTTGCTTCTGTTGATAACTCTCCTGAAAATATAAAATATTTATTATTTCTCACAATAAAATAAAATCTTAAATCTTAAAAATTACAAAAAAGAAAATGCTTTAACTAACTGCTTACAAAGTTTACATATAATTTTGAAAAATTCAAAAAAAGCGATACACCCAGTGACCGTATCAGGTGATTTTTATACAAATCTCTACAACCTATTTCATCTAGTATTCTAGACTCTATACTTCTGGCTCTAGAATCTAAGGTTAGTGTCCGTCTACCGTCCGGTACCACTGCAGTTATAGATATTACGCCTCAGAGCTGTAGTCTGTGTAAACATCTTGGGGTGACGAACACTGGAGTGCAGGCCAGCGCATAATTATGAACTTTGAGAATTATCATCTGGGTAGCCCTGCAACTGTCATAGGCAGACGAGATGTTTAACAAGAGGCAAACTACTGACACAGTATCAACTAGGCCAAATATCTACATATTATTAACAAATAAATAGTTATTCGGGAATTAACGAATTTCGTTTCAAAAACCATTAAATAAAAAACATTTATAGATACTTAACATCACAATCACTGAAAATAGGATATCCATTACTAAATAGAAAAATATTTAATTCATCTGGGTAAATTGAAAATCTTTATCATAATTACTTAATGTATACAGGGCCCTTTCCATGTGTCAATATTGGAAAGTCTGAAACTACAAGACATACAAAGATATTTTCTTAGAAACCGTGTCATTGATTTTAGTGAAATTAAATTTATTTTATTCCAAATGATACCAAAGAATAATCATTAATAACCTTGTGATATTTTTGCCTACATCCCTGCAGCAACAGAGTGGCTCAAAACTTGAGCAGCAAGTTTTACCTTCATCTTCTGTTTTGTATTTGGCTCCAAATGTTCTTGTTTTAAGCTTGGGGCAAATACAAAATTAGGATTATTATTGTCAAGCTCATAGAACTTTTTAATGTGGCTCCATTTTGCTATACCTGTAAAAAGTGACATGTGCTTAGATTATTTATATTTAATATTTAATCAGTTCATCAATAGTAGATTGTTGTATCAAGCAGAAAGTAAGTTATGATATATGATCAAACGAACTTCGTCTCGTACAATAATGATCGAACTTCACATCGCTGAAGTTCGTTTGATCATATATTGTACATTCGCCGCTTCATTCTTCAGATATGATTTGATTTCCGACTGTAGATGTTAAGAGCAGAAAGTTTTGGAAATAAAAGCACTATAAAATAGTGTTTTTTCTTGGTTTTATTATCTTAATTCTAACAACAAATTAAAGCTACTTTATGTAGTAATGTTTATGAATAACATACACTTCTTGATCATTACGGATACAATTTTACTTATGAACTTATCAAATAAAAATAACCCTTGTTTTACTATTATTATATAATCAGCTACAATGATTCATTGAACTACATTATCTTACAGTTGATTATAATTTTCTGTTAGATAGTAGAATGCCTCGACTCCGACGGTAGGCACACGGATCGGGCAAATTCCCCCTCGTTAAGAATGGCCCGGTGGTAAAAGCGGGCAAATGAATTAGAGGCGCTAGTCCAACCGGCGTTTTTGCGTATGATTTTTATGCTGACCCCGGCAGAGCTTGCCGCCGAGGTGGATGCGTGCCGCGTGCTGTGTCCGTGGAACACGTTTATGTCGACACCGCTCTCAGACAACACCTGCTTCAGCCATCGACTGATGGACTGTGTTGTTGCAGGTTTGTGTGGTCGTTTGTATGTTAACAAAAGTCGACCTGTACTCTCGGTTCGTATGTTTCTAGTCATAGAAATGTAGTCCGAAAGGGCGGTGGCTGGGCAAACGTTCGTATTTTCTCTGAAGTAAGGAAGGAATAGCATCGGTTGCTCTCTACCGGGTGCAGACGTTTTTATAATATCAGTAATAATGATTTTTGCACCTCTATCAGACAATGATATATTCTCTAGTTTAATAACAGAAAGCGTTTGGACTCTGTGAGCAGTGCAAATTGCTAATAGGATGGCCAGTTTCTTAGTTATCTTTTCTAAAGATAAGTCATTGTTAGGAAACCATGTCGAAATGTGGTTTAGAACTAACTGGGGGTCCCAGGTATTAGAGTACTTGGGTCTCGTTGGTTTCGATTTGTAGGCACCCTTAAGGAGGCGCTTCACGCATTCATCTGAACCTATATTGTTACCTATTATAGCGGACAAAGCGGAACGGTGTGAATTTAAACTGCCGTATGAACAACCGCTATTCAACTGTGCCGTCAGAAAGGTAAGTACTGATGTCTTCATTGGTTTGAATACATCTTCGTTATTAATTTTACAAAACGCCCACCATAGCTTAAGTGAAGTATTGTATTGTTTAATGGTGGCCTCTGAGAAGGATGACAACATTAATGTCGTGGAGCCTGTGCAGGCGCCTCGCCGGATGAATGACTGCCGCAGAGTCTCGCGGCACCCAGGGTAAGACTCTTGTGCAAGGGATGATGATCCCTGAAATGAGATTGTAAAAGATACTTCTCAGGGTTGAAATAAATTACGTCAGAAACTATTAGGTTCTGCAACAATGGAAACCATGGCTGCGTTGGCCAGTAAGGGTAAACTAGAATACCGTTCGCTTAATCATCAACAATTTTCCTAAGACATTTTAATATTAGAGAAAATGGCGGGAAAGCGTAGAAATAGGTCGACTGCCAGTTCAAAGTGAATGCGTCTACGTATTCTGCGTCAGGGTCCTGCTTCCATTAGACGAATCTGTTACATTTCGCGTTATCTCGTGAAGCGAATAAATCTATGTCTGGTTGACCGAATTGGCAAACGATATTTTGAAACGCCTTATCAGAAAGGGTCCATTCGGTATCCGGATTTACAATTCTAGATGAGTCATCTGCGCGGTTGTCTTTGGTATTTACGTATGACGCAAATATCCAAAGACTGCGCTTTTCACACCATTGCCAGATGGTCCTGGCCAAGTCGTTTAAATGAGGGTATTTTATGCCACCCATGCTATTCACATAACTGATTGCAGTGGTGTTATCGATACGAAGCAATATAGCGCAGTTGGTTACCTCGTTAGCAAATGACTTCAGTCCTAGAAAAGCAGCCATCAATTCTAAGTAGTTGATGTGTCTAGCCTTTTCTATGTCTTTCCATTTGCTGTTGACCTTTTTGCTATTGCAGACTGCGCCCCAGCCAGTCCTGCAAGCATCTGTATATATCTCCAGGTCAAAAGGTGGTTGTGTCATAAAGTTGAACGTGGTTTTGATATGTGACGACCACCAGTTCAAATCATGTAATATTATGCTTGAAAGGGTAATTTTGGCTTCATAATTATCTGTATTCATAAAAGCAAGGTACTTTTGTCGCTCTAAGATCTTGGTGTAGATCCACCCATATTTAGCGGCTGGGCAAGCGGCAACCAAAACTCCAATAAGCTGTGAAAAATTTCGTATAGAGTAAGACGGTAGTTTTGCAAACTTGGTTACCAATTGTGCTATTTTGCTTCTTTTATCTGGGGGTAGACTGATAGTAAGACTCCCCGAATGAAACTCGAATCCTAGATATCTGCAGGATTGTTGCGGCTTTAAATTACTTTTATTGTAGTTGACTACGAAACCGAGGTAATTAAGTAAATTTAACGTTTCGTTAACGTTGTTCTCGCACTCTCGGTAACTATCGCCTATACATAATATGTCATCCAAATAAAAGACGGATTTGTGGCCGCGGGCTCTTAAGTAGCCCATGACTTCTCTCATTACCTTTGTGAACACTCGTGGAGCGACGGATAAACCGAACGGCAATACATTGAATTCAAATGTCGTTGTTTCGGTTGAGTTATTTAGATCAAACTGAAATCTTAAGTACTTCCGGTCTGAAGGTCGGATAGGCAGAAGAAAAAAAGCATCTTTTAAATCGATGGTCGCTAGGTATCCATCGCGTGATATTAATTTGCATGCCGTTCGATAGTCGTCCATCTTAAAATGTTCATTCAACAAACTTATTTAGTGGTTTTAAATTAAGTATGAACCGCTTGCCTCCGTTAGGTTTCAGCGTAAGAAATATCCTAGATATAAACTGATCGTAAGTAGGCTTGCACTTAGAAACAGCCCCTATGGTTACTAATTCAGTGATGGATTCTAACATATCTTGTTTTTCAGACCTCGAAAAACTATTATGTGGTATATATGATTGGTTAACCGACTGTTTAAATGGTATAGTAAATCCATTTTTAATCCAGTCAAGTATTACATTATTGTTGGTTATTGTCAACCAATGATCATAAAAGTGGGTAAGTCTACCCGCGTGTACCTGTGCTAGTGACGAGTCTGTGCTGGTGGCCGGGATTTGTCCTGGTAGGCGGGGCGCGGCGGTTGCTGCGCTGGCACCGAGTACGGGTGGCGGGCTCCCGACGGTGCTGGCTTCCTGTACGTTCCCCGCCCCCTGTTCGTTTGGTATCGAGGGGGCGCAGGCCAGTTTCCCTGGTTCGACGTGGAAGGCCTAGAGATAGGCTGAGAAGCGGCAGGCTTTGGATTTCTGTTCGGCTTTTTTATCAGCAAACCTTGCTTTTCGATGGCTTTTGCCGCCTTAATTTTGTCGGACAGCGACGAACCGAACAATGTTTCATCTCTTTCGACGTCGTTTATCATGTGTAAGACAGATTTATCCAGACTGGGTGTGACAAGCTTTACGCGGTTTTGCGTAACTAAGTGATGGGAGTCACAAAGTATTCTGCAACCGTTGCTGAGATGCTTCATGGCTTGGACCTTGTCGTCGGTTTTCAAGAGCGTGTCTATACCTCTATTTATGGCTGTGATTCCCGCACCGAGCTGTTGTTGTGATGTTGCGATAATCTTATCTCGATTACGTACCATGTCCGGCACCGCTGCAGAGATTTCCGCGTTCAATGTTGGCGCTTGTAAGAGCCTACAATTTTCGGGAATTGGATAATCTTTGAGGATCATGTCCTTTCCTTTAGTTATACCTTTCTTTAGTAAAGGTAGCCACAATTTGGCTAAATTGTCATGTACTTATCTTGTCGCCATAGTCAGGGGTTTCGGACATAGATTCTCCGAGAGCAGACAAAATTTCTGGATCCAAAACCAGATCAGAAGTTACTGGATTTTCGATTTGAAGGGCGGGCCCTGGCCTGTCTTTAACTTGAGGCAACAGGTCGATTGACTCCGAACCAGCTTCTTGTATGGAGTCAGGCGGAGTTGGTTCCGGGGTCGTAATGTCTGGTCCCGCAGGTGGTCCGTTATCTTCGTTACCTATAATTACAAATTTGCAATTTAGGTCAAGAAGTTTTTTTTTTTTTTTTTTTGACGGTATTCTATAAATAAATAAAATTCTTTTATCGTCTTTATGAGTGTATGAAGTGCATAGGAACGTTACACCTATTTCAGGCTGTACGTATTTTATGCTTATAGTCATCGTTGAAAACTCGCAGTCAACTCCGATGCTAAACATTTATAATGTTGATATTTGAAAGTTTAGTTTTGAAAAACGTCTATGTTATTGACTCGCAGTCGATCCCATGCGTATCAAAACTATAATTATCACTGTTAAAAATCACTTTTTCACCAAATGAAGTGTATTTAGCTTACCCTCATCGTCCGATGATGAATATGGAATTCTCCGACATTTTTCTTGAATCTTTCTAATTTTCCTTTCGTATCGTTCGATTTTTGATTGTGCGCTTCTTTTCGGCATGGTGAAGTATGAGACGTGCGAAAGTCACCGCGCACAGTAAAGGAATGAGCCAGCCACAGGAGGGCCGGTAGTAGGAGCGATTGAGCGGAAATACGTTTAAAAGTCACTAAATCGTTTTTAGTCTTTAAAATATGTGCGGAAGTTGCCTAGTAAGTAGAGGTACTACAGTCGGAAATCAAATCATATCTGAAGAATGAAGCGGCGAATGTACAATTGCACCAAGTGCTTATTTAACAAGCAGTTAGACATAAAGAATATCATAAAAATGTGAAATCTATTATCTTACCAGTTCCACATCCGCTTCCAATAGACATTGGACATTCTATATCATACTTCAAGAATAAATTCCTGAAGCATTTTAACAAATGTGGAGTGTCAAAAAGTGTTACTAGTTCTTGCTTTTCAATATCTATGTATGGTCGGTCCACAGATGCACCTAATATACTTAATGCCTTTTTGTTTACTCCATCTAAATCACAGACTGTGGCAGAGATCTTCAACCCAGCGTTGAAACAGTGATGCAAAACCTGAAATTAATATAAAATTACTTTGGATTTTTTTTTTACTCAGTCTATTCTTTACTCAGTCACCCGCACGCAGCGGTCAAGGTCGGCTGTGTTTACGTTGTGTTCTCGAGCGTTGTGATTGAAAAGAAATGGCGAATACAATAAAATGTGTCGCTTGTAATATTGTCATCGTTGAACTACTTGCGTATGTTCATAATAAATTATCCGTTGTAGACGAGGAATCGTTAAAACGAATATGTGTGTCTGCGTTTACTAGCAGTGAAATCAGTAAATCAAAGTCTTTATTGTTTGAATCGCTACCCACGGATCAGCGCAAAATTATAAGAAAAAGGAAGGGAAAAGAAGAAAGAGACCTAGATGACATCATTTGTGTGCTTAAAAGTGTAGATCCAGATAAAATTCCAATTTTTGTGGCGAGGGAACTGGAAAAACTACCTCCTATTTTATTTGACCATCTTGACTGCACGAAATTGTTAAAAGATTTGACGCGACTAAAGGCGGAGATTGAAGAGGTCAAAAACTCCTACGCCACTGTAAGGCAAGTTGAAGAACTGCGATCTTATGTGCATAATATGAAGTATGCATCGCTACCTCCGTCATTAACTCCTGCTGCATGTATAAATATGAGACGCGGTGGTGCTTGGAATATCGATAGTGGCCCAATCGGTTTAACTTTGAGCCATAATGACTCATCGGACGGGTATGACTTGCAAAAGTCGTCTAATAATGTGCAAAACAGCAGTGAAACCGATGTTGGTGTGATGAATCGTAACAATGACGTCATCACTCCGTTATCTCGAGCGGTGTGTAATAAATATTCATCGAGTATAGGGGTGCCTGCGTCGTCAATGCTGGCGCCGGGCTCGGCGGAGCGGCCGGAGGTGCCTGTGCCAGCCACGACGGACGGGGAGACGATCAGCTGTGAGCACAACGAGGAGGTGCAAGTTGCTCCGCGATCTACTGATGGCCCAAGTACGTGCACACAAATATCATTTGTACCTGCACCCGCACCCGTACCTAACCAAGTGCATGAAGACCAGGCGACGTCGAATATTCAATCCTGTCACGAAAACAAAGTGAATAATGACTGGCAAACAGTGAATAAGCGGAAGAAACCACTGAGATATAGATATTTGGGAGAAAGAGGTAAAGCAGAAGCGTCTGTTTCATCTTTTAAGGCTGCCGATAAGAAAATGCCTATTTTTATTACCAATGTGCACCTTGATACCGTGGAGTCTGACATCGTCGACTATATAAGGGTGAAAACACACGAAAGAGTGACATTGGAGAAAATAAATATGAAGAAAGTCATTAACCACAAAGCCTACAAATTCCTGGTGCCGGAGTCGAAAGTTGCTATATTTTTAGACGAGAAAATATGGCCGGTGGGGATAATATTTAGGCGATTTGTGCATTATAAAAATAAAAATAAAGGAGCTGGCGCAGTGACGTCAGCAAGCGGCCGTTTGCTTTCCAGTTATGGGTAGTACGACCTACAAGTTTGCTACCTATAATTGTAAAAACGTCAAAAGGGCGGTCGGCGATGTCCGTCGACTATGTGACGAGTGCGTGGTGATAGCACTACAGGAGACGTGGCTGCTCCCTGATGATCTGGGTTTTCTGAGCGGTATAGACAGCAGGTTCAGCAGCACCGGGACGTCGGCTGTTGACACGGCGGTAGGATTGTTACGCGGGAGAGCTCATGGTGGTACAGCTCTGCTGTGGGACGCCAGTGTGTTTCCCAGTGTCACTGTGATTAATTGTGATAATCCGCGAGTGTGTGCTATTCGTGTCGTTACGCCTGAGCGGCCTTTTATTGTGGTGTGTGTGTACATGCCAGTTAATAAATCGGCCAACCTGCTGGTTTTCACGGACTGCATAGGAACTGTAAGTGCTATCAGTAATGAATATAGTAACGAACCTATTTATGTATTAGGAGATTTTAATGCTCACCCTAATGAATTATTTTTTAATGAATTGAATAGTATATGTAATGAGTTTGACTGGGTACCTGTTGATATAAAACTATTGGGTATTACCTCTGATACTTTTACGTACATAGATGCAGCGAGCGGGTCTAAGCGTTGGTTGGATCATTGTGTGTTGTCGCAATCGGCTGATGCTTCTATGTGCAGTGTGTATGTCAAGTATGACATAATATGGTCGGATCATTTTCCTGTTATATGTGAGTGTAATTTGGGATGTCTGACTCCTGTGAAAATTATTCCTGTTGATACTATTAATATAGTTGGTTGGGGAGAACGGACATCAGACCAGATTGCATCATATAGAAATGAATGTCATAAACGACTCCGCTTAATAGATTTTCCGGCTGAATTTGTAAAGTGTGCTGATCATTACTGCAATGACCCGAATCACTTAGTTATCATTGATAAAATGTACTTTGACATCGTGTGCGCCCTATCACTAGCCGCCGCAGAGGGGCGGGGGAGCGAGCGTAAGCAGAGTAAGCGTCGCCGGTCTAAACATCTTGTTGGCTGGAATAAACACGTCAGGGACAGTCACGGTAAGGCTAGGGCGAGTCTTCAAGAGTGGTTATTATGTGGGCGTCCTACGAATGGAGTTGTCTACAATAAGATGAGTGAGTGTAAGAAAATATTTAAATCACGTCTGAAGTGGTGTCAAAACCACCAAGACCAAATAAACAATGGACATACTTGCCTCTAAACATAATAAGAAGGACTTCAAAGGCTTTTGGAAAAATACTAATCATCTGAAGAGTCGACCTAGTCTTCCGGTGACTGTGGATGGCACAAATGACCTTAAGGGTATTGCTAATAAATTTAAAACAAATTTCGTTGTTGAATCGCCTTTGGGACCGTCACTGTCACAAGCCACAGGGGGGGTGAGTGGGGAATGTGTAAATACCCGAATAAGAGCCAGAGATGTACTGAAGGCAATCACATCTATCTCAAAAGGTAAATCACCCGGCCATGATGGGTTGAGTGTTGAACACATACAGTATGCCGGGCCTCATATATCTAGGGTGTTATCCATGCTGTATAATTTCTGCATATCTCACTCCTACCTGCCGGCTGATATGATGAATACTGTTGTGGTGCCAGTGGTGAAAAATAAGACGGGGGATTTATCAGACATAGCTAACTATAGGCCTATTTCCCTGGCTACTATTATTGCAAAAGTGTTTGACGGCATTCTCAACACACATATAAATCAATACCTACAGCTAAAAGACAGTCAGTTTGGTTTTCGAAAGGGGCTGTCCACCGAATCAGCTATATTGTGCTTGAAGGGTGCTGTCAAGTACTATACTGCAAGAAAAACATCTGTTTACGCTTGTTTCCTTGACCTTTCGAGGGCATTTGACCTTGTGTCGTATGACATTCTATGGAGGAAGATGCAGGAATCTCATATACCGGATGAACTAGTGAATATTTTCAAATATTGGTATGGGAATCAAACAAATTGTGTGAAGTGGGCGGGCACTATGTCAGACCCGTACAGGCTGAAATGTGGAGTGAGACAGGGGGGGTTGAGCTCTCCCTCAATTTTCAACCTGTATATTAACGGACTCATCGAGGCGCTCAGTGAGCAACATGTCGGTTGTCACATAGATGGCGTGTGTTTTAATAACATTAGTTACGCGGACGACATGGTGCTGCTGAGCGCTTCAGTCTGTGGGCTCAGAAAGCTTCTGAGAATATGTGAGGGGTACGCAGCTGATCATGGGCTGAATTATAATTGTAAAAAGAGCCAGTGTATGGTTTTTCAGGGTGGTCCTAGAAAGGTGACAGGGATGCCACCTCTTTTACTCAATGGATTACAGTTAGAGCGAGTAGATGAGTTTAAGTACTTAGGCCATCTTGTCACCCCCACCCTGAAAGACGACGCTGACATTGAACGGGAGCGGAGGGCGCTGTCGGTAAGAGCTAACATGGTGGTCCGGAGGTTTGCACGGTGTTCGGAGGAGGTGAAAATAACTCTCTTTAGAGCTTATTGCACTTCCTTCTATGCTTGCAGCCTGTGGGCTGACTATACGCAAAAATCGTACAGCGTCCTGCGCGTCCAGTTTAATAACGCGTTCAGGATGTTGGTGGGGCTCCCCCGCTATTGTAGTGCGTCGACAAAGTTCGCGTGCGCACGCGTGGATTGCTTCTACAGCACAATGCGTAAGCGAGCGACGTCACTGGTGCGGCGCGTGCGGGGGAGCCACAACAGCATGCTGGCCGCGATAGCAGGTAGGCTAGATTGCCCTTACATAAATCATTGTTGCAGCCTACACGTTGCAGACTGCACACAGTAAGACCTAGTTAATTAATGTAAGGGTAGGTACTGATATGCATGACTATTACTTTGACATAATTAATTTATTGTATAATGTTGACATTTTTAGTTTGATTATTTTAAATTTCAATTCGTAATAATTATTATTAATGTAATGTGACTAGCTACTATTATTATTATTTTCCATTGATATTGTTCTTGTATGAGTCTATGTTACTTGAAATAAATGATTATTATTATTATTTGGACAATCTAAAATACAAAATAACTGGTACGGGTCTGAAATTGACAAATCTATAATGACCTATGGAAGTAATCTGGATCCAGTGCTTCCTTCGGGCCAACTTACGCAGCTTGTGCTTCAAACTTACTAATCCACTGTCATCAATTTTTCACCTATGGATTTGTTCATTTCTTATTCGATATTGCAGAACACT
The DNA here is from genome assembly GCA_917880725.1 of Selenia dentaria. Lineage (NCBI taxonomy): Eukaryota > Metazoa > Arthropoda > Insecta > Lepidoptera > Geometridae > Selenia > Selenia dentaria. Next base: position 21,473,109 of record OU862879.1, read on the forward strand.
GAGTATGGTGAGAGCACTACATTGCGACACAGTACCATATCATTATCAGAGCATACCATATCGTTATCAGACGATGCCATATGGTTATAAGAGGATAACCGTGATTGCATGCTACCTACTGTAACAAAACAATAGATTCTGCAAAGTAGCATACCACAGTTTTTGTACTAAAAATATGATGTAAGCAGGTTATATTTTATGTGATATACTTTCGTTACAAGGGTGGCATATTCTTAAAGAATAATACCCTGTTTAAAAAACAAAAGATAACCCTACCTTTATTTTAACATCTCCTGTTTAATGATACCACACATAATGGGGAATTAAAAAATATTTTTGTTATTCCTAGAGGCCACCATATTCAATTTAATGTGATGTAATTTAGCCTGTAACCAGCAGACACACAAGACGCTTCTAAGTTGATGAGATGATAATACATACACACATACTGGTCAAAACATAACCTTGCCTTTGCTTCGCCATAGTCGGGTAAACATTGATTGAGAAAGACTAAGAACTTTGCTCACCTCCTTTACTATAACTGCCAGTCTATCAGCAGTCACAGATCTACCAGAGAAGTAAAATGCAAGTGGTTGTTTTACTCTCTTTCTAATGCCAGCAACCATAAAGGCAACTGATGAAATTGTGGTGTTCTACCCTGAGCTGCATGGTCTTGGAAACCTTCAATTAAGTCTTATTTTTCATTGTAATACAAGTGTTTTTTTATTGACATTTCGTCAAACATTAATACATGCTCATTTTCAAACTGCTCCTCATTTTCTTTTACTTTTTTCTTCAAAACTTTGAAGATCTGCTCATTTATTCCAACAGTGAGTTGAAATTTGTTTAACAGACATTTTAATGTGCTTGGAGCTGGCAGGCATACCATTCTTTTTAATAATTTATAACATGTTTAGACCTTTTGAAGAGTCTCAGTACTACAATTTTTGAATTTGTATCCCATTTGCGGCCTTTACCTGCTTTCTTAAAGTTTCTCATTTCCCCTTGCAATAATAATGCAAAAGTTGGTGATATCTGACTTTTCATGAGAGAGTTTACAGAATTACTTTTAAAAATCTTGTTGATAAATGATTTGTTGTTCAATTTCTTTATCTTTCTTTGCAGTCTATAAACTTTTTTCATGTGTTTTCTGCACTTTTCAAATAGGTACTTATTTTTCCTGCTTAAGTCCGATTGCTTGGTAGATTTTTGCATGGCAGAAGGTTCCAATTGATTCTCAATATTTATTGGAGGAACAATTTCACAGTCCTTTAGTAAACCACCTTGTGGTACCGGCACCTCAGTAAATATCCTTGCTTTTGGCTGGTTTATATTAAGGAGACCCACATTTTCTAATAGAGGCTTGACTTGACTTGACTTCTTTGTTAATGGCGTGTCTGCTTATTGCAATTCTGCCAGTGTCTGTTCCATGGTAGTTTCATAAACTTTTGGAGGTTGTTTATCCAAGCGTATGATCGGTGAGTCAAAGGGAGAGTCCACTAGACTTCATAACATCCAATATGATTATACTAAATCATAAAAGGGGGGGGGGAGACAACACAAGTTAGTACCAAACTATGTTAGATTACAATTTAAAACTATATACAAATTTACAGTGATATTAGTTGGTAATTAGAATTTCATATTATTTGTACATATAAATTTACATAAAATATTAAAAATTAGTGGGAAAAAGGAAAGTGATAAAATACATTTGGAGGAAATGGGACGAGGGATGCTAGGAGGGAGGATATCATATAGGGAGTATTGTAATTTTGGGCACTCAAAGAAAATGTGGTTCACGTCTCCTTCGTCCAAACCACATTCGCATATTGAGTTATCCCGGATCCTGAGTTTCGCCAAATGAACTGGTGTGCATGCATGGCCTAAGCGAAGGCGGCATATGGAGGAGGTCGTGCGTTTATTCGCCGTTCGATATTTAAAGAACCATGGGATCTTAGGGATATCCGGTTGTATATCACCATAGTATTTGCCTTTGTGTTTTTGAGATGACTCCCAGTACTTTAACCAATGATCGAGGAGTTGGGACTTTGGGAGTAGGCAAAGGTCATGAGAGTATATGTTGTAGTGTTCAAGAGATCCAATACGAGAGGCCATTTTTGCACAAGAATCAACAGTTTCATTGCCGGGTATTCCAGAGTGACCTGGAATCCAGGCAAGGACAATGTTGAGACCAAGGTTATGGCATTCAAAGAGGGATTGTTTAATACTGAGAATTACTGGGAACCGGGCAATGGAATGACAATGGGGTTAGAAAGAAGAGCTTGAAGACAACTTTTGGAATCAGTAAAGATTATAGAATTATGAAGGTTATGTGATTTGATGAAAAGTATGGCTTCTAGAAGAGCAATTGATTCTCCTGTAAATACTGAAGAGTATGGTGGGCTTTTGAAGGTCAAGCTTATCCTAGCTGCAGGGATCCATACTGCTGATCCAACATCACTATCGGATGATAGTTTCGATGCGTCAGTAAATATAAAATGCCATCCCTCAGTCGCTCGCTTACCGTTGCGCGAATCACTCGCATGCACCGCGTGCACCATGCAGATGGTACGATCGCCGACTGTTGACGTAGGTCGGGCGAACAACGAAACCGGTACAAACTGTGACAATAATATATCGTGTAGTGGATGCAATTTGGTGATAAATGAGTTACTGGCGTTTGCGAGTAACAAAGTGGATACTTTGCCGGAGCCAGCTATTGTTCAGATATGCTTAAGTGCCTATTCGGCTGAAGAGATTGAGGCCGCGAGATCTTTGGCATATAAATTATTAGCACCGACGAAAAAGTTCATGCGACGCAAAGAAGGGTCAGAACAAAAAAGTTTGCTCGATATCATTAAGTTAATAAAGGAGTTTGAACCTGACTGCCTCCCTGTGTTTGTGGCTAAAAATTTAAATAAGCTACCGCCTGTCTCTTTCGATCATGTAGACGTGACGTCGTTCCTGAAGGAAATGGCTCTGTTAAGAAATGACGTGGCTTCCATTAAATCCAATAATCTGGAGACTAGGTCCTCGTCAGTCGACATAGAATTTCTGAGATCAGAAATGAACCAGATGAAATCCATGTTAGTGGAGCTAAAAACGCAGGTAGGCAGTTATAAAACAATGCAAGTATCGACTACTACAGGCTGTGAAGCGCGGTCGCCTTCGTCCGCGCAATCGCATGCGCGCTCCCTCACTCCTGAAAAAGTTGACGGCAATGAGCGAGACAGTAGAACCTCTACACGACACGATAGTAAACAGCTGAAGATAATGAAAACTCCAACGAAGCCCTTATCGGACTACACAGGTGATCATGTGCATGTCCCGTTATACCGAGATATGTTACTCAATACAGAGCGTGCGGTGCAGTCAACAACGTTATCGGCTGTGGACTGCAGTGATAGGCTTCCTAACGATGATACCTTTATTTTGGTTGAAAAAAAGAAAAGGAAGAATCATGTGAATATGAACGGTACACGGCAGTGTTCGACTTCGAGTAAATTGCAGGCTGCTCAGCTTACCGTAAATGTTTATGTTTCGCGTCTAAATAAAACCACCACCTCTGAAGACGTGCGGGCTTATGTTGCTGAAATGGGCGAGGAATGTGTTAAGGTGGAACAGATAACGCAAAAACACGAGACTGATTTTTTATCATTTAAGTTAACTGTATATAAAAGTAAATTAGACAAGTTTTTACACTCTGACTTCTGGCCAACGGGTATTAGATATAGACTTTTCCGTGAGTACACGGCGAGAGGAATTACTATAAATAAATAATATGGATAATAGGTACTTTATAAATATAATCTCCTACAACTGTAAATCATTAAAGCGATGTGAGCAGGGTGTACGCGATCTAACTAGATCCAATGATATTATTTGTTTACAGGAGACTTGGTTACTTCCACACGATCTTAATTTCGTGAATGAAATAAGCCAGGATTTTGGGTGCGTGGCCAAGTCTTCGGTCGACACATCTGTAGGTATATTAAGATGGAGACCTTACGGCGGATTAGCCATAATGTGGAACAGAACGAAGTTTCCTTGCGTAGAACCTATCGACTGTTCTAGCGATCGTTTAGCAGCTGTGCGTATATCTACTGATAATGGAGATGTAGTTGTTGTCAATGTATACATGCCAGTAGACAACGCTGAAAACTTGAGCGAGTTTATTGATTGCTTGGGCTCTATCCATGCTATCATAGAAGAGAGTGACGTACAATGCGCCTTTGTAATGGGGGACTTTAACTCGCACCCGTCGGCTAGATTTGGCTTAGAATTGTCTAGGTTTTGTACAGATGTGGAGTGGGAATGTGCGGATATAAACATAATAGGTAGTCATTCGGACACGTTCACGTTTCTCAGCGATTCCAATGGCAGTAGGCGATGGTTGGATCACTGCGTTACTACCAAGGCCGCGTGGGATACTGTGGCCGCTGCGGACGGCTTGTATGACGTCACGTGGTCGGATCACTATCCCTTGCGTATTGTTTGCGAGTTATCCAGTCTAACAGTAGAAAAGGCCATCGCTGGCGGCCGGGACCCACTGAGACAAGTCAGGTGGGGGGAGAGGTCTGTTAATCAAATAAACCGTTACGCTAAATATTGTTTTGAAAATTTAGACGGCATCTGTGATATTTTTAATTGTAATTGTTTAGTGTTAAATGTGTCATGTTTACACCGCGACGAATATTGTAGATTTATTGATAGTTACTATACGCATATTGTTAATATTTTACAAAAGGCTTCAATACTAAGTTCACATTCAGGTGAACAGAAAACTTATAAAAAGGTAACGGGGTGGAACTATCATGTGAGAGACAGCCATCAGAGAGCTAGACTACATTTTCGTTGCTGGATTAACGCGGGTAGGCCTTCGCATGGTAATTTGTACGAAAATATGCGTAGTAGCCGAGCTCAATTTAAGAATAAATTAAAATGGTGTCAGAACAATGAAGAGAGGATAAAAATGAATATTTTAGCATTACATAAAAAAGAAAATAACTTTGTCAAATTTTGGAAGTCTACAAATAAATTAAACTACAAACAAAGATTACCTGTCTCTGAAGATGGCCTTCAAGAACCGTTAAGTGTCGCTGAACTTTTTGTTAATAAATTTAAAGTTGATCCACTGCCTGCGGAGTACATGCCTTGCACTGAAGCCGCTGCGACCGAGCAACTACCACCTTTTACAGTAGAAGGCATAGCAACTGCTGTCAAAAATATAAAACGTGGTAAGTCGCCTGGTCATGACGGCCTCAGTGTGGAACATCTGCTATGGGGTAGTGAGAAGTTGTATACCCATTTATGTAGTTTATTTAATCTTTGTGTAAAGTACGGGTACCTGCCTAGCCCACTAATGAAGACTGTTGTGGTACCAATAGTAAAAAATAAAACTGGCGATCTGAGCTCGTCTGCTAACTACAGGCCGATATCTCTAGGTACTATAGGTATACGGTAGGTAAGTTGCTGGAACGTCTCTTGCAGCCTGAACTGGTAAAGTATATAAAAGTAGATGACGCACAGTTTGGCTTCCGGGCGGGACTCTCCACAGACTCGGCGATCATCAGCCTCAAAAGCACTGTTAAGTATTATACTGACAGAAATACAGCTGTTTATGCCTGTTTCTTGGATCTGAGCAAAGCATTTGACCTGGTGAATTATAAAATTCTCTGGGGTAAATTAAAGAACTCTCGGGTGCCAGGACAAATCATAAGTCTGTTGGAGTTCTGGTACGGGGGCCAAACGAATAACGTTAGATGGGGCGACACACATTCTAGCGATTATAGGCTAAAATGTGGTGTTCGCCAAGGAGGGTTGACGTCTCCCGACCTGTTTAACTTGTATATCAACGGTTTGATTGAGGAACTCAGGGAAACTGGAATCGGCTGTCACTTAGGAAGTTTGTGTGTGAACAGCCTGAGCTACGCTGATGATATGGTTCTCCTGAGTCCCTCAATCAAAGGTCTAAGAAAACTTCTCTCAGTCTGTGAGCATTATGCTAATGCGCACGGACTGAAATACAACGTGAGTAAGACGGAGGTTATGGTGTTCAAGTCAAGGGCAGGTCCGGGGCAGATACCGGAAGTGTTTTTGAATGGACAGTTGATAAAGTATGTGACGCAATTTAAATACTTAGGGCATATCTTAACGGAGCGATTGCAGGATGATTGCGACATAGAACGGGAACGAAGGGCCCTGGCAGTCAGAAGCAATATGCTCGCACGCAGATTTGTGAAGTGCACCGACGATGTCAAGAACACCCTCTTTCGAGCCTACTGTTTGTCCATGTACACCTGCCAGCTTTGGTGCAACTACACAAAAAAGACTCTTGGCTCCATGAGAGTCCAGTATAACGACGCTTACCGGACTCTCATGAAGCTGCCGAGATACTGTAGTGCGTCGAACATGTTTGCAGAAGCGAGGGTACCGGACTTCTTCGCAATCATCCGGTCAAGAATCGCTTCGTTATGGTATCGCTTGAGACGTTCTAGCAATAGCATACTAAGGGCTGTCTCTGACAATGTTGACAGTGCAATATTTAGGCACTGGATTTCTGTTCACCTGGACGGAAACTATAAAAATGACAAAAATAAATAATGACTTGTAACAGTATTATGTTATTTAATAAGCTGACCTGACCGAAGTAGGTACCTATACATACCTACTTCACATATTTTATTATTAATAGTTTTAGTGTTAGTTTATAATTTGTTTATAATGTCTTTTGTTTTGCCGTATTGTGAAATTATGGGATTTAAGCCTGCAATAAAGATTATTATTATTATTATAATGATTCCCTATTCTCTCATTAAATAGTTCACGAGCATTAGGAGAGTCTTTATCAATTCCAAAGTGTAACAGTATGTTGGGTTGGAAGATGAGAGCTTCATAAGCTATTTGAAAAAGTGGATTTAGGGGAAACTGGATGAGAGGATTAGGAAGTTTGGTAAATTTAATGAAACTCTGTAGAATGCAGAGAATAGAATCAGGAGTGATTGGATTACATAAGTCCAAGAGACGGTTTAATTTAGGAATAATAGGGTGGCTAGAATTCTGAATTAATTTGAAAATGAATCTATCAGCAAGAAATTGTCTGCGAATATTCAATGGAGGCTCCCCACACTCGACCTGCATGGCATTGATAGGTGAAGACTTCATAGCTCCAAGGATTATACGCAGGCATTTAGATTAAATTTTGAATAATTTGTCTTGTCCAGACTTGTTGCACAAATTTAAAAGAAATGAACCATAATCAAAGTGACTTCGAATTATTGCATTATAGAGTAGCTTTTGAGAGTATGGGTGGGAACCCCACCACACTCCTGAAAGAGAACGAAGAATATTAACATGCTTTTCACATTTTTGTGAGATGTAATCAAAATGAGGAGTACCAGTCATTCTTGAGTCCAACTTAATGCCTAAAAATTTTACGTGATTTGCCTGAGGAATTATTTCTTGGTCTATACGTAATTCAATCGAAGGGATGATTATCTTCTTGGTAAAAACTACAACACTACTTTTAGATGCGGATAAGGATAGGCCATGTTCAAACAACCAATCATTGAGATACGATAAGGCTGAGTTTAACCGGCATTCTGCTTCCTCTATGGTGTAGGATTCAACATAAAGAGCCAAATCATCAGCATATTGCAGTACTTCGCAGAGTGAATTTACCGAAGTCTCCAAGTCAAAAGTGTAAAGGCTGTAGAGTAATGGGCTTAAGACTGATCCTTGGGGTAAGCCTCTCCAGGTAGTTTTTGGGGCAAGGAATTGATGGGAGGATTTTACTGTAACATAACGTTCCATCAACATGTTGCAAATGAAGCGGACAAGCTTCTCAGGTATACTCAGCTGGGTGAGTTTACTCCTGAGCACTGGAAGCAGGACGTTATCATATGCTAAAGCAATGTCAAGGAACACTCCAACAAGATATTTCTTCTCTTTTAACGCTATGTAGATGTCAGTAGTGAGCAGACTCAGGCTATCCATGGTAGAAAATCCTTTTCTGAAACCAAATTGAGACTTGGCCAGAGAAGACCTGCTTTCCACTAACCATTCAAGTCTCTGCTTGATTAGGCGCTCCACTATCTTGGCTAAAGTGGAAGACAGTGCTATGGGCCTTCGACTGTTTACATCAGAGGGGTCTTTGCCAGGTTTCAGAATAGGAATAATGATCTGAGATTTCCATTGCTTTGGGATTATACCATACTCGAAGAATTTATTTATAAGGGAAAGATAGGTCTGTTTACATTTAGGAGAAGATTTAACAATAAAGGAGTAAGGAATACCGTCAATACCTGGGAAAGTGTCAGTCAGTCCGTCTAGTGCTAAGTTCAACTCGTTGACAGAGAAGGGATTGTCAAAACAGTCATGTGATGGTAGAAAGGAAGGGAGTGTAGGCAAAGAGTCCACGGAGGGAACGTACGGGGGGGCTATTTTATCCGAAAAGGCATCTAACCATGAAGAAGGGTCATTGGTTGAAACATTTTCCGAGTTACACGAACCCCTGAATCTCTTTATTTGTTTCCAGACCAGAGATGAAGGGGTTTTGGGAGACAAGAGTTCACAAAAGCCAATCCAACCATTCTTTTTCTTTTCTGAGGTTAAATTTTTAAGACTAGCTGCGGCTTGTTGATAGTTATAAAAGTTTTGCATAGTCATAGCAGAATTATATATATGTTCAGTTGCCTTTCTTTCCAATGTTGCTGCTGTACATTCAGAGTCCCACCATGGTGTTGATACTATACAATCTTTAGCGGGCTTTTTAAGAGGTATATGTAGATCAGCAGAGGCAGTGATACATTCTAAAAATATGTTATATGAAGTAAGGGGGTCAATATCTAAAGGAAGTATAAGAGATGCATCTAGTTTGAGGTCAAGAGTGGATGAATAAGAAGGCCAGTCGGCGGATGAAAGTTTGTATTTTAGAGAAGGGATTGCATTGCTATGAGGTGTTACCTTATTAGGGATGGATATGATGATAGGGAAGTGATCACTTCCATATGTAGAAGAGAGAACTTTCCAGGAAAATAATGAAGCAAGTGATGGGGAGCATAATGAAATGTCAACAGCACTTTTCGGATTTTGGGAAGGGCGTACTCTACGAGTAGGAGAGCCATCATTGACTACACATAGGTTAACATCATTAAAAATATCTAGTAGAGAAAGACCAAACAAATCAGAATGACTTGAACCCCAAAGTATGTGATGGGCGTTAAAGTCACCCATTACCAGCAGGGGAGAAGGAATAGATGAAAGTAATAATAGTAAGTCAGGGATTAATGAAGAATTGGGATGTGGGATATAAATAGAGATGAAAGAGATATCCAAGGATCTGACACCGACAATGTTGATGTCAGGGGGGTGGGAGGGGAGAGGAATTTGAGTAAAAGGCAGGGAGCGCTTTATTAATATAGCACATCCTGCGTACCCGTCAGCCCTGTCATCCCGCAGACAGGAGTATCCTGACACTCTAAAGTGAGAGCCAGGGACTAACCATGTCTCAGAGATGGCAATGACTGACGGGTGGAATCTTGCAATTAAGTGAACCAGTTCATGCTTCTTTCGTCGCATGCTCTGGGTGTTCCACTGCATTATGGACACTGGATCCATGTTGTAAGCTGGATAGAGAGACTAATTGTGTAAGTTTATTAGCAACGTTGGACGGTAAGGGGAGGGGATTTGTCGTAATTAAGTTTATGATCAATGAGATCAGTATTTCCAACATGTTTTCGCTAGGTGGAGATGATTTTAAGATATGGTTGTTGGCTAATGCACAACCATTTTGCATCTGCGAAATTGGTTCAGCAATGATTTCATTGTGGGCAGCCTTATCATAAGACTTCCCGAGGGGGGCTTTTGGTCATTGTCGTTGTGTGGCATACACGGTTTTCGCATAAGTCTGCCTGGGTTGAGACTGGGGGGAATTTGAGGGTTCAGAGGTTCGACGGGAAACAAGTGGAAGAGAAGGGTCTTTTTGAGCTACTTCAGCATATGATTGCACTACCTTAGGTATCTGAGATGCCGCTTCCTCATAGGATACGCTAGATTGGGCCATGACAGCTTTAATTGACTTTTGCCTTTCCAATTCAGGGCAGTTTTTGTCGGTAGCAAAATGCCTACCAGAGCAATGAAGGCATGTTGACTCATTTTCTTTGATCTCACAACTGTCACCAAAATGTTCTTTAGAGCAACGGAAACATCTGGGTTTAGACCTACATTGCAGTTTGGTATGGCCAAATTTGCAACATGCGTGGCATTGGATGGTTGGGTAGGTGTATAGTTCTACAGGTAGGGAAGTGTAGTAGGAGAATACCCTGGAAGGAAGAACTTGACCTTGGAAGGTAACTACTACTGTTTGAGTTGGCACCCAGGTTGTCTTGTCATCCAATATATTTTTCCTACTGAGGCGCCTTGCCTTTAACACCTTTCCACATCCTGAGGGGAGTTCAAGGGACTCTACAAATTCTGTCATGGACATGTCTGTAGGTACTTGACGCACAATACCTATGCGGGTAACATTGTATGTAGGGATAAATGCTGTGTATTTGCACATGGCCAGGATTGGAAGGGTTACAAATTTGTTCGCATCATCGGCTGAAGTAAATTCGACCGAGATTTTGTTTCTGCCTACTTTCTTAACGCCATCATAACATACATTCGATATCTTATTTTGTTTCAGGAACTGACCAAATCTAATGGGTTTAATTGTAGTGCCTGCAGCAGGATCGGTTTCCGTACGAGAAACGTGAACCACGTAGGGTCCCTTATCCAGAGTAGTGTACGATAACCTGCCAATAACTAATATCGAGTCTGTGTAAACAGTCTCGATTGAAGGCGTAGCTTGGTCTACGGAAGTAATTGTTTTTTTAGCCGGTGGTTGATTATCCGCATCTAGACGTCTTTTGGATGACGATGGGGTATTAGACGTGGGATCGGGAGGGTCAGGAGGTCGAGGGGGATCGACCTCCATGATGGAGGTTTGAGGTTATAAAAACCTCAAGCACTAAAATGTATACAATACAATAACTAAACTACAAATAATACTTTACCCACACCAACACAGAACAACACAACACTTAGTTTAATCAATTTGGATATTTAAATTCAAATTATGGGTTTTAAAAACAAAAATCCCTCCGTAGGATTTACTCGCTATCACTTCCAAACGCAGAATCCTAATAGAGGCTGTGACATCCCGGATGTACTTGCTATAGGTTCAAGTATAGAACTTGATCCAGATATGTCCAGAACTGGGATTGTAAGCATCATGAAATATTATAAAAAGCCATACTTTAGGTAGGTACTTCTATAGTATACTCTAGGAAGATACGTAGGTAATTGGTTTATTCAAATAGGACTATTCTCAGCATAATGCTAAATGCTTTGACATTCCATAGAGGTTTACAGATAGTGATGAAACAATTCAAAAATAAAACAATATATGATCGAATAAAACTTGTAATCTCGAGGGGATTGTACTATTCCAGTTTTATTGAGTAAAACCAATATAAATAGAGCTCTACTTGCTATCCCCACGTATTCCTAACAAGAAGGCTCTAGAGGGACAGACAGACAGACAACGAAAGCAAGGATTCCTAGAATTCTAAACTAAAATATCATCCGATAATGGCCATGTTATCAATTAACATAGGTATATATAATATACTTGTAAACATTTTTGCTTATTTCTGATTTAATCTTACAGGTAAATTGTGATACTAAAGAAAATGGGTAGAAACAAAGAAATTTTAAAGTAGGTATGAAATAAAATTATTCATTAACCTCATCAGATTCCTCATTTGGTGTTGCAGATTTAAATAACCTTCTGTGGTCATTATCAACGAATGATGTTTTCTTAAAATGCCTATTACAGAGCATTCTATGTTCTGCATGCAACTTCGCTTGAAATTAGTGTTGGGTTAGGGTGTAGCCCTAATATATTATTAATAATAATAATAATTTTCGTAGTATATATTTTAGTCTATGCTTGGGGGCGCTGGCTGAGGACGCAAATCAGTGTTGCCATATCTTAAACCTCGAAATTTGAATCGCTAAACAGTGTTGTCAACCCACATTTTGGAAAATTGGTAGACTAAGTCCTAAAATTTGGTAGAAGTTGGTAGAATGTCATGGGAAAAACGGTAGATCTACCTCTCAAGTTTTATTTATAATTAATATAGTTATATATATATAACAATATAAAACAAAAGATTTATCAAAATTAAACAAAATGTTATTTAATTTTTATACATGCTTTTATAAAATGTTCAAGTGTTCCGAGCTGGGTTCTCCGTTCTTGGTTGATCGAACACTTTGACTCCGTGTTTTGTCTCCGCCATTATCATGTAATTCGCCTCTATTTAGTTATTACTGTTTAGTATATTCAAATTAAAGTTCTAAAATATATATTTTTATTGAAAGTCACAACACAAAAAAAAAACAAAATAAAATCACACGTTAAAGTAGTAGATTCAACTTTAACATTTTCAAATAAATTACCTCTGTGGGATTGCCGCAATGCCGCCAGTACCACGTATACAGACTGACTGGTTGAACACTTTACATAAACAAGGACATGATAATTCATGGTCACATGAAACGTTTAAAAAAATAAAATTAAAAAAATACCGTTAAACTACAGAGGAAACCTTCATTCTATGAATGTGCTATAACTCGAAAATTATGGACACCGTCCGAACGGGGTTAATGACCCAAAGCGCCGCGCCGCGTTCAAAAGAATCAAGCTGCGTCCGAACGGGGTTAATGACCCAAAGGGCCGCGCCGCCCGCGCCGCGTTCACAGGAATCAAAGGATGCCGCGATCGTCGGCCGCCCGCCCTTGCCGCGCTAAGGCAAATTTTATTACTACACGCGCGCCGTGAGTGACCATGTTTATTGTTTTGAGTAGACAATTAAAGTTAAATTAGGTAAATATTAGGCACCTATTTTTTTTCTTAATTAGAACGAGAATCGAGTACTGAGCACTATATATCAATATGTAAATTGTTCAACCAGTCAGCCTGTATAGATTAGAAAATACCTAAGCTAAGATTGGTCGGTTATGAAACAATGATCAGCATCATTATCAACGAATGACATACACAGAATCAAGTAAACCAACGAAATTGTAGTCAAATTTCCATGCACATACCATGAGCAGTTGACAATGTTGACAGTGACACCTTCGTTTTGTGAGATTTACCTGTGGGTCTAGCACGAAAATCTGCATAAGTGTAACATAATTGTACTGTCAACATTATCAACTGTCACGCGCTGTTAATGTTCTTTATTTTTAGTGAATGCTCACGTCCACGGCTTTGGTTTTTACTTTGCTCGCATCCTGCGCAGAAAGTAGAAACCAAAGACGTGGACGTCACTGGTTCTGTTACACGCATAACTAAGTTTCATGTCAAAATTATTTTCAATAAGACGTGGTATCGAAAATAGGTAGATTTAGGGCTTCGGGTGGTAGATAGGTAGACTCAAGCTAAAATAGGTAGATCTACCTATAAGTATTTAGATATGACAACACTGTCGCTAAGTCTGAAAATCTGTATTATATTTGTATACGACGAAAAAGCTAAAATCTGTATAAAACTTGTATTAATTAAACTTTTTATAAAGTAGTAGACAAGTGAAAAACATATTTATTGTTGATACATACTTTTATTCATTTTATTAATCATATTTTTACTAACATTTAGCTTGAAACATGGCTCGTTTTTTAATAATTGTTTGGTCAAGAGTAATCATTCCATAGTGTTTGTACCTAAATGGTTGCGAGTTTTCGTTTTTATCAAATTAATTGAAGAAAATATTCTTTCTACTGTTGCACTGGAGTGGGGTAGGCATAATAAGGCTGAAACTATCTCTTTGAGAGTCGTATAATGTAATTTTCCATCACAGTCTTGTGCGCGAAATACTTCTTGCCAAAAAACTTCAGGATCTTCTTCCTTAGTAGCAAGTATAGTATCGTTCATTTTCAAATGTCGCCACTCGTTATCTAATGTTTGTAAATGTTCTTGTTGAATTACATTAGGAAAACTACGTGCAATGTGACTCAATGATTGTATACTGCGACGTTTAATGATAGTCGGATTAAGGAATTCCAGGCTTCTTGTAATAGGACTTCCGAAATCGAAACTTGTCTTTATTTGCTTGGCTCCTTCTATATAGAATTCAAGACATCGTAATTTGAAAAGTTTTATGACATAAGGACTCAAATTGGAAGAAGATAAAGATGAGGCAACATTTACGCCCAAATAAATTTCTTCGATTGGTTTATAGTGTCGAGGGTTGTCATGTTGTACGTTCTGGAGTTCAGTTCTCATCAGATATGCACTGTCCAAGTAGCAGTCCAAAAAGGTTTTATAAGTATTGCTCAAGTTTTCATGTAACTTGTGTATTCAGTAATCTGTGCTTGTGTATTTGCGGCTTTTCTGACTGCATTATTTTATTCAGTTTGGTAAAAAAATCCAAATCCAAATTCCAGAAATTGCAAATATATTTTGTTGTATGGATTATTGAGCATTTGTAAAATTGATTCCGCTGAATTCAATCGATCACTGAAAGCTGCCTCAGTAAAATATAATTTGTTAATGCTTCGTATTGCTCTAAAACACGCATTACAGCAGCACGCAGTGAGAGCCATCTAGTTTGGCACGGGTGCAACATTTTGTGTGGCTTTAACGAAATAAACTCTTGAAATTGTTTCATAACACCCGTGCGTTTTGGACTCGTACTGATATACTTAGTTAAAAACATCTCTCACCAGGCCTTCAGGTTCACGCGGGAGCTTTGTGCAGGCATACGACGCACATAACGCAAACGAATGGCAAATGCATTTCAAAACATAGAGATTGGGTATATCTATTAGTAATCTACTTGCCACCGAATTGTGCTGACCCATCATTGCATTTGCTCCGTCTGCGGCAAAACCAACCATATTATTTTTGTAGGGAATGCCATTATCGTTGAATAACTTCACAAGATGTTCATAAAGTTTTTCAGGTAGCATCTTGCACGGGTACCAATCCAAGAAGCGCATCTCTTATTTCCCCGTTCTTGTAATATCTTACGACGACAGCTAAAAGTTTCACACATCCTCTATCTGTACTTTCATCTATTAAAAGGGAGAATTTGCTGGTTTTTAAATCAGCTACCAGTTGTTCTTTTTCTGAAGCGCCTGTTACACATTTTATTATAGCTGTGGTTTTTGTTCGACTACAAGAAATTTCCTTTGCTATTGTGGAATCTTTGCATACAGCTTTTACCAACTGGGGGAGGTGTTCCATAACATTCATGGAGAGGTTGTGCTCAGCAATTAAAGACGCCAATAGGATGTCACCTCTTTTAACATCGTCAGTAATATTGGATTTCATAAAAAAATCGGTGACTGGTTTTTGTGTTGCACTTGTACCAGGAACTGATGCTTGGTGTTTGGTAGTTTTCATGTGGCGCGCAAGATCGTTTTTACCACCTCCTCCGATAGCAAGGTCGGTTAAACAATATTTACAGTATGCGTAATCTTCACCCCTTTGACTCCTTTTTAACCATGGCGAGAAATAACTTTCCTCCAACCAACTTTGATTAAAACTTTGCGAGTTCCGTTTCTTTTTAGCTAACATTATAGTGGATTTACGAGATATGAAAATCTAGACAAGATGTTTGGATAATGAATGATATAAATTATGAGTAATGATAACCTAACAAAACTAAATACACGAACATACAATAGGTATTCTTCCGCGCAATCAATCTTCCGAAATTGGTCGAGTAATATTCTAATACACGTTTCGGTAAATCCCCGGTCAACAACACTCGGCTATCATTGGGTTGCCATAGCAAAAGTAATTTTAACATCCAGTTTAAGGGACAAATAAATATTTAGGACCAAAATGTATTAAAGTTTGAACCATTTACTTATATTATTTTTTGTATTCACAATTTCACACATGAAAATTTAAATTTAAAAAGTCTGCATAAACATAAAGTGAAATCTGGCATCTGTATCAGGAGCCAAAAATCTGTACCAATACAGATAAATCTGTATATATGGCAACACTGACGCAAATATTCCTTGAAAGTCTTGAAACTTAAAAATTACTAGCTAGCATTATTACATCATTCTTATTATATTGTTCGGTAGTGGTACACTACTGAACAATATGATAAAAAAATGTTTTACACAATTGTGCTCAACAAATTATATTTATGATAAAATAATTATTGCTAATTGTCTGAGTTTTTATCATATGGCATTATTAATTTCATTTTTCTTTCATTGGTAGAAGTGCGTATACAATTTCCATACATTCCTAAAATTATAGTTTCAGAGGACTGGACCAAAAATAATACTAGTTAGAGTCCCAACTTCCATAGATTCATTTTTAGAGATATTGTATACAATGTTTAGACAACTGTAGCAAACTTTCTTTTTCTTTAGCGCTGACAGTCAATAGTACCAACATAGAAGAAAAACCTTCTAAATGTTAACATTAGTGATGTGCATGCTGTATGGGGCATAATATCGATGCTAGTGGTGTGCCTACGATACTATTTATCGATATTGACCCATACCACTATAAATAATGGAATGATTAAATTCAGAATTTTATTATATTTTTATTAATAAAAATGCATCTTCATGTACTCATATTATGATTTATTTAGTTTATTAGTACTATACTTCTATTGGCCTTACATTATTTTAAAAGAATTCTAATGATTCATTAGGAGCCTTAGAAAGTAGGTAGACGTATAGCGTAGGCTTGTAATATCGTTGCTCCTACGAAACCTGTATGAGACAACGGGTCCCTATTATTAGTCTAAAAATAATAAATTATAATTTTTTTATTTCATGTAATACATTTTTAAAACGGCATTAGTCTATATTTATTGTTTTTAGTTACCTCACATTTTTCATGCATCATTCAATTAAGTATAAAGGGTGTTTGGTAGAGGGACCGACAAACCAAATGAGCGTGTTCGGGGGACCACTTGGAGAATACAAGTTGGCTAAAAAAAACCCCGACCCCCGAAATATTAGGATTTGAATCTAATTCATGAGCTAAGGCAAAGAGTAATAGTTGAGTGTCGCACAACTGGTGAGAAGGTATCATGATAATCTATATTATATTGTTGAGTAAAACCATGTGCAACTAACCTAGCCTTATACCTATCAAAATTGCCAGTTGCACTATGCTTTAAATACCCATTTACATTTTATAAACCAGTCAGGACCATTAAATAATACCAGAATGTTTTGAATCTAGATATACCCCCAAAAACCTAACTTGTGTTTTCATGGGTATTAAGTTATTATCAAAGTGTATTGATATTGGTGGAGGTAACCGTTGGCGCGTGAATACAACAGCAGAACTTTTATGAGCAGAGATATTTAAGCCATTTTTGTCTAACCAGTCTTTAACAAGATTCAAAGAATTTGATAAATGAGTACTTGCTGTAATAATGGATCTGTTTGAGGAGTACAACACTATGTCATCAGCATATTGTAATATTTCAGCTGAGCCTTGAAGGGAAGATTCCAAATCGTGAGTATATATGTTAAACAGTAAAGGACTCAATACTGAACCCTGCGGAAGCCCTTTCCACACAAGTCTGCACTGATCCCTTGCTTGGTCTAATTTTATCGATCTTCCGGACATGAGATTAAAAATGAAACATGAGAGGATTTCTGGAATATCAAGTTTATGTAGCTTTGATTTGAGAACATTGAGAAGAACATTATCGTACGCGGACTCTAGATCTAAAAATGTTGCGACAACTGATTCATTGCGTGAAAATGCTAATCTAATGGTAGTTACAAAAGTACCCACACTATCCAAAGTACTCCTACCCTTTCGAAAACCGAATTGCGACTCAGGCAATATATTTCTATTTTCAATAATCCACTCGAGTCGATTTTTAACTAAGTTTTCCGCCACTTTTACTAATACAGATGATAATGCTATCGGACGATATGACGATATTTCAGTTGGAGCTTTACCTGGTTTGAGAATGGGAATAACTAACTGTGATTTCCAAGATTTGGGTATATTTCCTGATAACATAGTGGTGTTTATCAAATTTAAGTAATACAAAAGAGATGGTTCACTCAATTTGGCTAAAAATGAATAAGGAATACCGTCTTCGCCAGGAGCTGTGTCTTTCACTGTGGACAACACTCCTAATAATTCCTGTAGTACAAAGGGAGAATACAAGATGGTCGAATTATTGTGAATTATAGGAGGAACAGAATTACAGAAGAAATCCTGCTCTGGAACTGTGGGTGGTGCTAGGTTATTAAGGAATTCGTCGTACAGGTTTGGCGGAAGTACTGAGTTGGTAGACTCACTAATACCGTTTCTAAATCTTCTTATATTACGCCATACTACCGAAGGGTTTATAGAAGGAGAAATTGACCGGTAATAATTTCTCCATCCTTCAAATTTCTTCTCTTTGAGTAATTTACGCGTCTGAGTAAGTGAATCAGATAAGTTATTAAAGTTTTCGTCAGACATATTGAGATTGTATTGTAATTCAGATTATTTTCTTTTATTTACAGCATCAGTGCACTCTTTGTCCTACCAGGGAGGAGAAGGAATTAAACCAGATGCAGAGTTTTTCAAGGGAAATATTTCATCAGCAGTTTGAGTTAATATATTAGAAAAAACCTCTGTGCAATTCGTAAACATATGAGGGAAATTTGCAATATTATTTAACTTTTCTTCTACACAAGTCTTAAACCTATCCCAAAGATTATCATTATTAAGAACATACTTCAAGCGAGGCGTACGAGTTATACCACGGGCTCTAATAGTAGGCAAAGAGATAACAATTGGAAAATGATCACTTCCAAAGGTGGAAGATAATGTGCGCCATGTTATTAAAGAAGTTAAGTTTGGAGTACAAATCGATAAGTCTACTGCACTAGTGTTTTCATGCGGAGCTGTTCGTCGAGTTGGTGAGCCAGAGTTTATTATACAAAGATTATGAGTATCAGTTACGTCCAATAGCAGTTGACCGCAAGATTTTGTAACTGAGCATCCCCAAGAAATATGGTGTGAATTAAAATTACCTAGGACTATAAAAGGTCTAGGGAGGAGATTAAATAGATCATTAAGTTTTTGGAAAACGAAAGAAGAAGGAGAAGGAATGTATATGGAAACAACACAAATGCTGCCGATTTGCGCTGCTACCACGGAAAACTCATTAAAACTAGGGAGAGATAGAGGAGAGAAAGAGATGGCCTGCCTGATGAGTATAGCGACACCGCCATACCCATCAGGCCTATCATCCCTTATACAAGAAAATCCATGGATTTTGAAAATAGAGCCTGGCTTTAGCCAGGTCTCTGAAAGTGTGAATAAACATACATTATGTTTGTTTATTAAATAAATAATATCACTTTTTTAGGAACTGCACTTCTGCAGTTCCACTGTATTACCTTCTTGAAGGCCGCCATTGTTAAAGGTTTTATTTTTAAACTTACTTACTATAGGGGCGACGTTGGACGGTAATGCAATATTCGACTTGATTAATGTATCAATAAGAATTTGAATTATATCTGATGTTGACATTATCAACGAGTTACTTGAATTATTTAAGGCGCAACCATTTTGAGGATTAGGAATACGATAATCATCAATAATTGCTTGATGTGCAGATTGATCATAGCCCTTTGTAGGCTTGGAAGCCGGTCGGCGATTAATATACACTGTTTTTTTGTATGACGTATGAGATGATGGTTGCTGGTTAGTTTATGTAGGAGCAGAATTGGGATGAGCTGAAACTACACTAGGGACGGAGCTGGCAATTGCCGCATACGATTTGTTTACAGGAGGAAACAATTTAGCTGCTTCGCCATAAGAAATGTTACTTTTAGCCTTAATATCTTTATTTGTTTTTGTCGCGAAAATTCAGGGCATGATTTACTAATTGCAAAATGACCTCCCAAGCATAGACAACACGATACTATTTCTTCCTCTACGTCACAGGTATCACCCGAATGGTCATTTCCACACTTAAAACATCTGGGCTTAGCACGGCATTGAACCTTTGTATGTCCGAAACGGCAACAGTTGTAACATTGGATAGTAGGGTAAGAATAAAGCTCAACGGGCAGTGCATTATAGCACATAAATAGTCTTTTAGGTAATACCTGTCCATCAAAAGAGATTACTATACTCTGTGTAGGTTTCCACACAGGGGATCCGTCTATGATTGTTTTATAATTTATTCTCCTAACCTTTAGAATTTCGCCACATCCATCAGGAACAGAAATATTCTCAATTACTTCTTCTGGTGACCACTCTGACGGTACCCCGCGAACCAGACCCATTCGAGTTATGTTGAAAGCAGGTATAAACGCTCTTAAGTTATTCGTTTCCAGGCTTTTACTACATAAGAATGAATTGGCATCGCTAAAGTCAGAAAATTCAAGTGAAATTCGGTTTCTACCTATTCTTTTCACTGAACCATTTACTATACTTTGAAAGGCATTCCTTTTTAAGAACTTACCAATTGTAACTGGATGCAGAATGGAACCGACATCTGGTGTTTTCATTTCACGTTGTACATGAACAATGAAGGGAGCAATATCGGTCGACTCGTACTTTGTTCTTGCAACTGAAGTATAACTTTGGGGACTAGGGCCAGTGTTGGATGAAGAAGGAATAAGAACAGTAGGGTTTTCAATACATTGTGTAGGGATGTTGTTATTACTATTACTTATGTTGTCACTAGCTTCGCTACCTGAACAGCGGCAGCCAGTTTTACCATCAATAGCCTGCGCATGCTTCCTCTTTTTCATGTTACAATTTTTGCAAATTTTACTCAAACGGCTCCTTTTACGGGCAGCGCGCTGAGTTACCGATCCATCCGTGTCCATGCCAGACTCATTAGATAATACTTTGTTAGTAGAAATCGTCACAAAATTAGCTGCCGGGGGGACTGAGCCCCCCGGTGCGCCCGGGTCGGGCGGTTCATTCATGTAGAATAAGCTAAAAACTTACCGAGTCCGTTGAATATAAACTAATACACTTAATAAAGATAAATAAACTAAATACTGAAAATATATACACTATTATTACTACTAATCCTATAAAAGAAACCAAAAAAATATTTTTTTTGAAACATTACGTCCGCTTATTTCGACGTTTCCCGCGCTTTTTCGTCAAAAGAGTTATTGAAAAAAATAAAATAAAATAAAATAATTTTAAATCAGTGAAATAAATTTAGTATTACTCTAGTCTATGGATATTTTTTTGTCCTTCCTTTGAGGACTATGGCGTCGCACGTCATAAGCATTTGCCAGCGTCTTGTTTTCTTTAAAATGTTTAGTTTTCAACTTCGTTTCATCTCTCTGACTAAATAGCGGGTTTCATTTTCAGACTCGACGTAAGAGCGGCAAGGTTTGGAGTAGGATTTATAGGAAGTTTTACTAAGAAATTGATTCTTACATATAAACGGATATCTATATAATAATAATGAACCCCTATTTCTCCTTCTCACGATATAACTTGAAAACGGCTTTACCGATTTTATTCATCTTTTTTTAAATGTTTTCTAATACTTCGTAAGGTTGCCTTCGTTTACCTTTGAGGGCATTGGTGGCTGTTTGTTATTGATGGATCTTTTATTAAAGCGTTCGTCTATACTGGCAAAAATAACGTTTATGAGCTCATTAACGTTATTTTTGCCAGTGAAATCTTGAAACCTGACTTTAGGCTGAGTAATCATACTAAAATTGGGCAATAACAGTCTTTAACACCGTTGGGCAGGAATAAGTTTGATTATTATATTTGAGTCTGGTTTCTATGTTTAATTTGTGTTTAATATTCGCGCAATTCGACTTTGATGTTACCATTTCAAAACCTATGTAAGCCGCTTTGACAATTTCAAAAACTAGCAAGGGACATGCCTTTACTAGGTTTTAAAATTGACGTTGTGCTATAAGTAATATGTTTCTAAATTGTTTACATATCTTATTTTGGAATTAATGCGCACATACCAGGTAAAAAATATTTTCGTTTTATAGTGTTTAATTGGACAGTGTCATTCTATAAGAAAATACCTAGCAAGATGATACAAAAACACGTTTTTTCAAAATATGCCCTTTGTTACATAGGTTTTAAAGTTGCACAGCTGAAGTGTCCAATAGTTTCTGTGAAAAGGTCAAGGTGGCGGGAAAAGATACGCCCACGATTCATGGCTATCTTTGATTTTGTTTAATTTTCTAGATGTGTATTTCTTCGAATTTTTACGTGTAATAAGTACCTACCTAAACTCCACCAATAGTAAAGTAATACCAAGTCAAGGCTTAAGGTAGGTAGTGGCGATTACTAACCGATAGGTATTGGTTAGGATGCACGAGTGTGGGGTAATGTACAAAATAATGTTTTGTTTTATTCTTAAATCGCCTTAGATCGTTTTAGTACTGCATCCAGCGCTTTATTACAACGTGACTTAGACAGGACAGTAACTTAATTAAAAAATTTAAATATTCTTGAATACTGTACAAACAATTGTCTAATAGCTACTTAGTAAGTCTTTAGATCTAGACAAAAAAGCAGAGTTTCACAAAAATTGTGACTTGATCAACTAATACGCCGATTTTGATTATATTCTCTATTGTACTGTTCATTTGACGACACTCAAGCAGAATCATCAGAAGAATTACTCAACTGGCCAAATCTCGGTTATCTTCCTTCAAAAGTGCAGTTACTACATTATGTGCTAGAATAGGACCTTTTTATGTATCAAAAACTTGTAACCTATTTATATGTACCTATCATCGACAATGTGTTACCTAGCAACGGTTTGTTGTGATTAGCTGCCTTGTATTGAATGTCTATGCAAATTAAACGAATTTCTGTTACTATATAAATTACCGTAATGTTTTCTTTCAAAATATAACCACTGCCTGTTACCTGAATATATTATGTAGTATTACGAGTAGATAACAATTCAATTCACTTTAACTACCACATATCCGGTGTCCACCTGGATCGCGTCACACAAATCCGCGACTTGGGAGTGTCCTTAGATATGGAACTAACATTTAATCAGCACATAATCAACGTATGCAACAAAGCCTCGAAATCTCTAGGATTCGTTATGCGCCAAACATCCAGATTTCATGATAGAAATGCTATAATTACGTTGTACTATGCATTTGTTCGTAGTAAACTAGAATACAATTCGCTTGTGTGGGATCCCCACGAGAAAAAATATACAGCTATGCTAGAACGGGTGCAAAAGAAATTTATGCGTTATCTGTACAAAAAAATGTACGGATATTATCCTTACTTATATCCGTCTTTGTTCGTCACCGGTATGGTAGGTGAGCACACGTTACAGTTGAGACGTAAGTGCGCATTATTGACGCACTACTATTTACTATTCAACGGTAAAATAGACAACTCGAGTGCACTGGCTCGCTGTTCACTGTTCACGTCGAACCGGTTGGCACCTCTCCGGCGCGTACGACGTTTACTCGCACCACCACTAGTGCGTACGCGGACCGGTCAATACGCTCCCACGTCTCATGCTCTCAATTTGCTGAACTCTCTGATTGCTCAGGAACCTGATGTTGATTTGTTTTTTACAAGACTAAGTACGTTTGTAAGCTTATCCATAAATTTTTTAAGCATTTATGTGTCTTTGTAGCTTAACTAAATTTAAGGTAAATATGTAAAACGGGCTTGCTGCATGCTTTGGTTTCATACTGTAAATGCAGCAAGCAACGAATTAAGAATAAAATAAATAAAAATAAATAAATAACCTAAATATTATGGCTTATGGGTCGCAAACATGATCTGGCTCACAGAATTCGCCCTATTTACATAGGTCCAGAAGGAAGGATAGTTTTCATACAAATGACATTTAAAACTTTTAAATGTCATTTGTATATATAACTATCCCCAAAAAAAATATTATGGTAAATCTTAAGGGGGATGTGTTTGCCATGGGCCGTTCTATAAGGTTTGAAGATGCGTTGAGTGTACCAGGTTTAATGACTAATTTACTATCAAACTAATCAAACTAAAATACTATATTATATTCAAAGGGTTGACATAAATGGTAAAAAATCGCCCGGCTCTATAATCTCAATGGGCGTTCCACTAGGTTTAATACTAGGGCCGTTCTTGTTTTTAATCTATATTAATGACTTACCTTATTATGTAGAGAAGAATCATGAGATTGTATTGTTTGCAGATAACACTTCACTGTTATTTAAAATGCAAAATTTAAAAGGCAGTTATTAACCTATGACGATGTAAACAATGCATTAGCTAAAGTTGTGAATTGGTTCAATACAAATAATTTTCTCCTCAATAAGAAGAAAACTACACAAACATGTACACAAACAAAAAACTGTACTACCTACATCTTTATTTGTCACAACATTTACACCTTGATCTATGTCAAGTACTTGACGGCATGTCGTATAATAGAACAACATGGATTGAGAATGATACATCCCAGAGGCATTATAAAAAGTTGACCAATCTCATAATTAAACAACGACAACATAACACTGCCGTAAAATACGACCCATTTGATATGAAAATCGTTAGGGATGAGACACATAGCACTGATTATAATAATGTCGTGAATTTATCCGTTTGCGATTTAAGTGAAGATGCCTCTCGTGCTCTGTCCAAGCGTCTGAACTATGCGCCTGCACCCCGTAAAATTCCGTATGAAAATATTATAACCAGTGTTGAGGATGCAATAATCCGGAATAAAGTTCCGTATCGGGAAGCAGAATGCCTGAGGCAGGATATAGCGTCTATGTTGCGGAGGATGAAACCGCCCCCGAGCAATATGACCAAGGGTGAGATTGAAGCCCTAAGAATCTTACGGAGTAATGAGGACATCTTAGTTCTGCCAGCCGATAAAGGCAATGCGACGGTTGTGGTTAATACTACTGAATACGAGCAGAAACTAACGGCGTTAGTCAGTGACCCCACGGTTTACAAGAAGGTCAACTACAACCCGACCGCCCGAGTCACTGCAAAGGTACTGAAGTTGTTGCAGCAGTCATCTGATGAAGATCTAGTTGCCCGACTTCGTCCTGCTAACCCTGTCCTACCAAAGATTTATGGTCTGCCAAAAATCCATAAGACAGACTGGCCCTTACGTCCCATTGTGAGCCAAATCGACGGCCCTACATATAAGTTATCAAGACATCTAACAGCAATACTTCAACCCTTAGTTGGTAAAACAAGTAGCCACGTAAAGGACTCCAGGCATTTTGTCTGCTTGTTAGAGGATGTATGCGTGCAACCGGACGAACTAATGGTGAGTTTCGACGTCACTTTGTTATTCACAAATGTACCAGTAGAAGATACTATGAAGGTATTAATTACTGATTTAATACACGGGGCGAATTTACCTACTGAGTATGTTCAATGGACGGAGTACTGTCTTAAAAGCGGGTTCTTCGTTTGGCGCGGTGACTACTATCTACAGGTGGACGGTGTGGCCATGGGTTCGCCGATAGCTCCAGTGGTAGCCAACATCTTTATGGAGTGGTTTGAGGCTCCTGCGTTGACTAATGCTTCTATCAAACCTAGATTCTGGTGGAGATACATCGATGATGTGTTTGCCATTATTAGTACGGATGTACTTCATGGATTTAGTGCGTACTTAAACACAATACACCAGAAAATTCAGTTCACAGTTGAGATAGAACAAAACGGTAGTCTACCTTTTCTAGACGTCCGTGTTATCAGGAAACCAAATGGTAGGTTATCGCACTCCGTATATCGGAAACCGACACACACAGACAGGTACCTGCGAGCAGAGTCACACCACCATCAGTCACAACTGGCGTCCGTGGCGCGGTCTCTTATTAATAGAGCGTTACAGATCTGTGACCCTCAGCACGTCGACGCTGAACTTAAACATGTTAGGAGCGTCCTGGAGATAAACGGTTTTGTCTGGAAGCAATGTACTCAATGGGCCAATAAAAGTAATCGACAACGACCACTTACAGCGGAACGGTCTCCAGTCTATCTGCCTTTTGTGAAGGGAGTGACGTACAAAGTTGGGCATGAGAACGATTTTTCGTCCACCTGGGAAGCTGCGACAGCTTCTTAGATCACCCAAGGACAAAGATGCCCTTAACAGTCCTGGTGTTTACAAGATCCCATGCGATTGCGGAAAGTCGTATATAGGTGAGACCCGACGCAATGTTTCTACCAGAGTAGTAGTTTTTGACGCTTCTTATATGTTCGGTACATATAAGAAGCGTCAAAAACTTGGATACCGTAAGGTCGGCGGTGGCAGAGCACTCTCAGATCGCAGGTGCCAGACATTATATTCGGTTTGATAAGGCGACTATATTAGCGCGGGAGAAATTCTTCGTCCCGCGTAAAGTACGAGAAGCCATCGAAATAAGACGTCACCCTAATTTCAATCAGGATCGTGGGTGGAATATACCGCCGGCCTGGATACCAGTGTTGAACATTGACAAGATGACCTCGGAGCTCTGGAACCGTGAGGTCGACTCAACAAGTGTGGTGTGTCAACAGCCCTATATACTAAAAAACGTTAGTGACAGTGACGCTGAAAGTGACATTGACGTAAGTGACAGTTCGGACGGAAAAAATCTGACAGACACAGCGCGACCGTCGCAGCGCCAGTTACGTGCTGTGGCTCGCGCTCGCAGCTGTGCACAAGAGTGACTCCCAGAAGAAGAACTTCAAATAAGTTCGAAACTGGTCGGAGAATATTTCCGGTAAATATTACGCGAGTCCTAGCCGGTTTTAAGCGTAGTTAAGAAGAAAACTAATTGTATAAAGTTCTCGACCCCAAATGTGAGACAAGTAAAATCCAAAATACAATTGAATGGAACAGGGTTGGACCTTGTGGAGTCAACGGTCTTTTTAGGAATTACTATAGACGCTAAATTGCAATGGGGTCCCCACATTAAAAAATGTCTAGTAGGCTCAGTTAAGCGGCTTATGTTGTTAAACAAATATATTATTAACTGATGTAGACGCAGCTAGAATAGTTTATTTTAGTTATTTCCATAGCGTTATGACTTATGGTATACTGCTCTGGGGATGTTCTGCAGACATTAATTCTATTTTTATACTGCAAAAAAGGGCTATACGAGCGATCTACAGTTTAGCTCCCAGAGCTTCCCTAAGACAGAAGTTTAAAGACATAAACATTTTAACTATTGTCTCTCAGTTTATCTACGAAAATCTAATGTATGTAAGGAAAAACATTAGCAGTTTTGATAAAAGGAGTAATGCTCATTCCATCAACACGCAAAATAAGCACAAGCTATCCGTACATGTAACGCGTCTCCACATAATAAGTCATTCTTTTATGGGACAATGTATACGATTCTATAATAAAGTTTCCAATGTTATCCGAGATTTGGCTATTAATAAGTTTAAAATTACTATTAAAACTAAAATCTGTCAAAAAGGTTATTATAAAATTTCGGATTACTTGCAGGATAAAACAGCTTGGGACTGATCACTCCAGGATTTATCTACTCGTGTACTAAGATTCCAAAGTGTAGCGTGTCATGCTCTACTGATACCATTATTATGTTCTCTTTTGTAAGGCAACACACTGGAGCACATACATTTGTAGTACCTAAGTAAAAACATTGTTATTAAAACATCTATATAAAAATAATGGCCCCGAATTTCTTGCCGCTTCTTCTCGGTAGTCTCTATATATTTTGGAACGCGGCGGTAGTCTTTAAAGTACATTATAATGAAAAATTGACGTTCATAAGTACGTCTTTGATGCCTAAATTGAATAAATTATTTTGACTTTGACTTTGCGAAAAATATAAAATCTTTGATGAATGCCAGAACGGATTTCGTAAAAACAGCTCAACAGTTCTAGCAGCATTTAAATACACTCAGGAGGTTCTAAAAATATTAAATAATAAAAATTACGCAGTTGGCATATTAATTGATCTGACGAAAGCATATGATAAAATACAATATAAAATATTATTATATAAAATGTATGGAATTGATATCCGCGGTACTGCTCATGAATGGTTTGCGTCGTATCTTAAATACCGACAACAATACGTGGTAATCGAGCACTTTAACCACTGCACAATAACAATAGAATAAGTACGGTCAGAGTCTAAGACTACCAACGCCTCGATTCCCCAAGGAAGTGTCACTGGTTGTCTCCTATTTTTGATCTACATCAATGACCTTCCCAAAATAATGAACGAGCCATGTGTATTGTTTGCGGACGAAATTTACAACCCGGTCACAATATCTGTGCACCTGACCTCGTGACGTCATATCGGCGGTCTGGGTACGGTGTGAAAAAAAGTTTTTTCGAGAAATGTGGAGGTAAAAAAGAATTACTAACCTTTTCAAATCAATTTATTATTGATGAAGGGTTTGTTATTAAAAAACGAAGATGCTAACCGTACTGTCGCACCGGGGAGTGCGCGGAGAGGTGACAAGGGAAGCGGGAGAGGCGCCGCATTCCAGCGAAGTGCACAGATATTCTGACCAGGTTGTACTTGTTAACTTCGTGTCAAAATAATAATAATTATAACCTCCATAACTGTGAGGTGTCCAGTCTCAGAGAGTATTTTCGTAACACCGAATGTGGGATACATCGCGATGTAATAGCAGTTGATAGGAGCCTCACGCCTCTCTCCTTGGCAAACGAGAATTTGCGTAAACCAGTGGTGCTAAGCATCGAAGACCGAAGAGACGTATGGAAGGGCAAAGAGCTGCACGTACGATTCTACAAGGCCATAACAGGACCTGATGTAGACCAGCTCGCGTCAGTGAACTGGCTACGTTTCGGTGATCTGTTTGGTGAAACCGAGGGTTTTGTGTGTGCAATTGCTGACGAAGTTATCAAGACGAATAACTACCGGAAATATATTCTGAAAGACGGTACGGTCGACATTTGTCGGGCATGCCGCCGTCCTGGAGAGTCACTCAGACATATTATTTCCGGTTGTTCTCATCTTGCTAATGGAGAGTACTTGCACAGACATAACCAAGTAGCCAGGATTATTCACCAGCAACTTGCACTTAAATACGGCCTTATTGAGTCTGAGGTGCCGTACTATAAGTACGCACCTACGTCTGTTCTTGAAAACGGTCGTGCTACGCTCTATTGGGATCGATCTATAATCACGGACAGGACTGTTGTTGCCAATAAGCCTGACTTCGTGGTAATCGATCGATCTCAGCGCCGGGTAATGCTTGTAGATGTCACCATTCCTCATGATGAGAACCTCGTGAAGGCCGAGAAGGACAAGCTCAGGAAGTACCTTGACTTAGCTGACGAGGTGACCGCCATGTGGGATGTTGACGGGACGATCATTGTTCCAATAGTGGTTTCAGCAAACGGCCATATAGCAAAAAGCTTTGACCAACATCTTAAGAGGCTCTCGCTAGACGGTTGGATCAAGGGCCAGTAACAGAAGGCGGTACTCCTTGATACGGCACGTATTGTCAGGAGGTTCCTCAGTCTGCAGCCCTAACCACCGGTAGTTTGGGCCATGCCCCACTGCCATCTAGGATTTCTGATGGCCATCTAGGATTAGGTTTTTTATAGTGTTTTTATTTTATAAAGAAATATTGTAAAAAATGTAAATATAAGAAAAAGAAATAAATGATGTGAATAATAATAATAATAATAAAACCGCAGGGGCGGCTTTGTGGCGAGCCGTCGGTGAGTGGCGACACCGTGGACTCTGATTCTCCCTGGGGCTAAATGAGACCCCTGACCCCCGGCTTGCCTTAATTGGCCGTCTGGGGGTGGAGACGCAAGAGCAAGTAACAAAAAGCTCCAAGGGTGGAAGTGTTAAAGGGCATAACGCCGGTAGTAGCGCTTTAGTGAAACCGCAGCACACCTCTCGACACCCTTTAGCCAGCCACACCAACGTTGCCCCTTCTGTCACCATTCATGGTGGCCTTTATGGGGGGCCCGTTTAGTGGGTGGCAAGTCACCACCTGCCCAAAAATTTTAAAATGAGACTGAATTTGGCAGGTGCCGTAGTCTCTTCCATAGACCACTATCTTTTTATCACTAATAAAATCATTTCAATAGCCTTGTCATTTTACCCATTTTTATAATAGATATACCATGTCACCATCCATCCAAAAGTTTCTGTTTTTTATACTACTTTGTATTTTTATACCAAACAGGCCTCTAAGTGTTGGCTACAGCCCCACTTATGCCTTTGTAAAGGACCGGATGAAATCCGTGATATATTTTGAATAAAATGAATAATAATAATAATAAACCCGCAGGGGCGGCCTTGTGGCGAGCCGTCGGTGAGTGGCGACACCGTGGACCCTGATTCTCCCTGGGGCTAAATGAGACCCCTGACCCCCGGCTTGCCTTAATTGGCCGTCCGGGGGTGGAGACGCAAGAGCAAGTAACAAAAAGCTCCAAGGGTGGAAGTGTTAAAGGGCATAACGCCGGTAGTAGCGCTCGAGTGAAACCGCAGCACACCTCTCGACACCCTTTAGCCATCCAAACCAACGTTGCCCCTTTTGTCACCACTCATGGTGGCCTTTATGGGGGGCCCGTTTAGTGGATGGCAAGTCACCACCTGCCTAAATATTTTAACATGAGACTAAAATTGGCAGGTGCCGTAGTCTCTTCCATAGCCCACTATCTTCCTTATCACTAGTAAGTTCATATCAATAGCCTGGCCATTTTACCCATATTTGTTATAGTTATGAGTACCATGTTACCCTTCATCCAACATTTTTTCTGTTTTTATACTCCTTTGTATTTTTATACCAAACAGGCCTCTAAGTATTGGCTACAGCCCCACTTATGCCTTTGTAAAGGACCGGATGAAATCCGAGATTTTGTTTTGAATTAAAGAAATAATAATAATAATAATATTTTTTTTTTTTTAATAATAATAATAATTTTTTTATTACCGGAAAGTTAATTAACAATCACAGTACACTACTACATACATTGAAATTGCAACATCAAGCATTTTAAGGTTACTGGTAAGCCTCAAACTAGGCGGGAGCCTGTGTCTTGAGACTCAGAGTGCGAATGAACTGAAAGTGATCACGTTTGTTAGAGCATCATTGTAGGTACTTACATTACATAAGTGGTTAAATAAACAGAAAGAATACATGGCAATAAACAAATGAAAATCCACTTATTCTATATTATTATGATAATTAAAGGTATATCAAGGATTAGATTTATTAAAATTATTATGGAAGTAAAGTAGTTGTTCAAATTATGAGTAGAAATATAATACCATTCATGTCTAAATAAAAATACTGATAAAATATTTACGATCTCTAGTATAAGTAGCTAATATAACCTAAGGACTTTCTAGAGTTAATTAAGTGTGCGTGTTCGTAAAATGAATTCAGAGGGTTAAACGGTTTCAAAAGATTTCAGTAGAGAGAGCCAGTTAATATGTATGTGAAAGAATAGATTATTATGTATGATGTTGTTTTGATTGACAGTAGTAGTGAATATAAGAGATTTATGAGTATGTGAGAGTGTATGTTGTGTGTTAGATTTTCAGTTTCATCATACGAAAGGTTTAACAGGAATTCTCTGACCAGTTTTTTACATGTGAATGCAGAACAATGTTTTATGTTACAAAGCTTAGACACTTTATTATATGTGTGGAGAAGGGCAAAATTTGAACTCCTACGTACTATATAGAAATGCAGGGTCTGTATACCACAACTTACAACATGTTGGCCAGTGCATTTTAGTTGCTTCATCAGCTGGATTTTCAGCGGAAGGAACCCAGCGCCAGTAAGCAGTGTTCGATTTACTATCAATTTCAGCGAATCTGTGAGAAACAAATTTCTGAAAATCTCGTGGATCAGAATGAATCCATTTCAACACGGTTTTAGAATCAGACCACAAATACTTGCGGCATATAGTTAAGCCTTGTTCTTTTTCTACAGTGCAAGCTAGTCTACAAGCTAACACTGCTGCTTGGAGTTCCAATCGAGGCACAGATATGACCCGTAACGGTGCGACACGAGCTTTACCAGCAACCATAGCAACGGCAGGAACACCGTGAGCATTCTGACCAACTAAAAATGCTACCGAAGAATAAGCTAGTTCACTTGCATCTCCAAATACGTGAAGGTCATAGCTAGTTGACACCAATCCGTACCACCGCGGCACACAAATATTAGCCAATTGTTTTATATCCTGTAACCATCTTTCCCACTCTTTAAATTCGCATTCCTTTAGTTGCTCATCCCATCCTATCCCAGACCTCCATACCTTCTGTAGTAATATTTTAGATTTGATTGTGTATGGGCACAAGAAACCTAACGGATCAAATATACTCATGATAAATTTCAAGAAATCTCGTTTGGTAGGGATAACATTTCCAGCAACAACATTAGGTGATAACCCCTTAAATGACAAATCAAATGCAAGATCATCAGACTCTGGTTTCCAAATCATACCTAAAGTACGTTCACTGCTATTTGAGACTTATCAAAATTTACAGTACCCGGGACGACAGAAGGTAACTCCTGTCGCAGCTCAGTTGAGTTTGTGACCCACCCCCTAATTGTGAAACCACCTGCAGTATGTATTTTAGAGACATCATTGATGAGATGGCGTGCCTTATCTATTGACTCTACACTATCCAAATAATCATCCATGTAGTGCTTTTCATGAATAGCTTTCACAGCTTCCGGGTATAAGGTTTGGTACTCACTGGCATTTTTATTTAATATATAAATAGCAGAAGTCGGTGATGATTTAGCTCCAAAAACCATAGAATCCAACACATACATTTCAGGGTCACGCACTCTATCTGAGCCTCTCCAAAGGAAAAGCTGCACTCCCTGATCCTCTTTCCGTATTTTCACTCGTAGCAACATATCGGCTATGTCCGCAGTAAATGCTATTGGCCCTGAACGAAACTTGAATAATACCCCCAGTAGTGAGTTCAATAAGTCCGGCCCTGTCAGTAAAACATCATTGAGACAAACTCCCTGACACCTCGCAGCCGCATCAAAAATCAACCTAAGCTTTCCA
Organism: Selenia dentaria; assembly: GCA_917880725.1. Classification (NCBI taxonomy): domain Eukaryota; kingdom Metazoa; phylum Arthropoda; class Insecta; order Lepidoptera; family Geometridae; genus Selenia; species Selenia dentaria. The sequence goes on from OU862879.1 coordinate 21,506,150, forward strand.
GGTTTGTTCGGGTTTGTCACACCAAAAGTGGGGTAACCACCATACAGGATGGACGTTCATTGGAGCATTTACCTTCTTAGCATAATTTTCAGAAATTAATCTTTCTATTTGACGTGTGTATGCAGATGCATATTCTGGATTTTTATCCATCCTACTTTCTACACCATGTAACCGTTTACAAGCATATTCAAAATTGTCAGGTAAATGTACTTCATCACGTTTCCAGAGCAACCCTACCTCCCAACCACCCTCAACTCGGTAACTGGTATTATCAAGAATATTATTTGCACGATCAGTTTCAGTATTTTTCCGGGATATTTCTGATATACCAATAGACTCTAGGTCAAACTGTTGTTTAACAAGGTCATATAGGTCATCAGTAACAAAGTTCACAAACTCAGATACAGACTCGGAAGACACACCCATCGGACCATGCACTACCCACCCTAACTTGGTAAGTGATGCTACTGGTTGACCAGATTTACCTCTTCGTATCTCCTGATTGACAATAAATTCCCAATTATCATGTCCTAATAAAATTAATGGCTTAGCACACATTAACTCGCTAAAACCTAAATCTTTCAGGTGGGCATTTTGGGCTATGATTTTGGCAGGCATATTTTGTGGTGGTAAATCTAGCTTATTTATAGTACGCAATACAATCTCATGACATAAGCCATTAGGTCCTCGAATTAGCGCAGTTACCTTACATGATGTGTTATCTGTTACAATATTACCACAGGCACTAATTATTTTCAAAGGAAATATCGGCCGACTAACATATGGGCATAAGCTACTATCAAGTAGGGATATAGTAGCCCAATCATCAAGGAGACAATAACATGATTGTTCTATATTATCTATAGTTAAAGTCACAGGCATAATTTTTAATAAAGTTTTTCTACAACGCTCACCTAAACTCGTTACTGACTCACTCAATACGGCGGTTGCGCCCACGGCATGGCCAGGCACAGTTCCGAGGGCGGGCGTAAAGCTGCCATCCCCGCTACCAGCACCGCCGTTAAGCTGCCACACACCGGTGCCGCTCGCGGGTGGATGTGCCGCGCCTCGCGTTTGGGCGGACGCGACTCGCGCTTGGGCGGCTGTAACTCGCGTTTGGGCGGGCGCGCCTCGTCCTTGGGCGGTAGCGACTCCGCTGCCGCCATTGTCTGGCTTCACGTAGTGAAGAAGCGTGTGATGTGGAGCTCGACACTTCGCACATCGTTTAGCGTCGCATTGATAACGTGAATGTTCTTTTATGACGCATTTAAACACTTCTTTTTTGATTTAACAAAGTTCCACCGTTCGTTTATGGGATATTTATTAAACACTTCACAGTTTGGCAATAAGTGATTTTGATTACACAACACACACTTATCACACGAACTCGACATTGACGGCTGCTCCGTTATCTCGACGCTAGTGTGAACTCGATGTGTATCTCGACTACGGCGATTCGATGAAGTGTCGGTACTATTGGTGCCGATGTTTCGTGGCAAGTAGTACGCCGACTCTCGTGATATATGACTTAGAAATTCTAGTACTATCATTAAATTCGGTGATATTCTCAAGTCTTCATGTTATTCAGCTTTCATAGCGTATTGTCCATAACGTGCCCTCTGCACTGGTGTTAATTTTCTCAGAATCTCTTGAGTTAGTTGTGGATTATTCAAATATCCGGACGCTTTGATATTCTTTAATACATAAACACAGTTTCGCACGACGGACGTCATATGTTTTAATTCCTTCCCACTTTCGGTGACCTGTGGCAAACTTCTTTACTTTTGAAGTGCAGATTCTAGAAGCAGATTTGGTTAACCGAATTCGTCATCCAATGCGTTAATCACATCAACGGGATCCGACCGTACAGTACGTAGCAAGTCTTCGACGGCGTATCTAGCCGCGCCACGCAACGACGTCTGTATGTGTGAAATATTTTCAAATTCGTTGTATGATGATGCTGTGGCTTCGTATGCCCTTCTAAATGAGAGCCAGTCCACCGGGTTGCCTTCAAACACAGGTAGATCGCAACTCTGTCTAGGTTTTTGCTTGATGTTCGATATTATCGCGTCGGCGAGATGCATAATAGACGACGCGACGACGGGATCACCAGGCGCCGCCGGGGGCGCCAGCGGCATGGGACGCTGGTTTGGACCTGTCATGACTCGATGTGAGCGGGGCTCCGGCGGCATATCATATTTTGCTTGATCATCAAGCCACTTCTCCACAATTTCACCTTCAGCAGCACTGAGCGGTTTTCATCGTCTTCCAGCTCGGCAATATCTAATGCCAACTTCTTCATAATTAGTTCTTCTTTGACTTTAGCTAACTCTTTCTCGGCTTCATATTCGGCGCGCAGACGCATCGATTCACGGCTTGAGCGAACTGATCGGGACTGTTTCTCCGCTAGGCGTAATTATCGGTCGCGTAGCGGCACACGTTGTTTCAAGTTTCATTTCATTATTTTCACTCACTGAAGCTTTGCTCCTCGTGGCGTATCCGGCTTTTTCCATTGTTATTACGATCCGGCGAGCTCAAAAGACCATTATGTAGTAATTTCAGGGCGGGGTTCAATAGCGTAATAACTTAATCTCGTCGAGAAAGTAAACACTGCATAATTTCCAATTCGAATCTTTTATTTCGTTTTTCACATTGTCCCAAAAAATGGCTGACTTAAGGGCCGAGTCTTCTAGGGCACAATATAAGAATCGCGGGCGGCCAGTACACGCGCCGAGCGTCTGTACTCGGGCTCCCCGCAGTCCCCGCAGTCCCCGCTAGCGTAGTATTGAAGGAAGGAAGGTTGCTCTACTAAGTATTAAATATTAGTAGTTTATGAAATTGTTGCATAATGAGGGGTATTCATAGGGCTCGGTTTTTAATAGTATCACACAAGTGTTTTAATACCGTTATGTGCAGTAACTAACCTATGTAAATAAAAAACTTTTTTGAAATATATAATCGTATAACCGTGACTTTGTTTTTTATATCATTAACTTTTTCGCCACCGACTTTCGAAAGAAAAGTTTTAAAATTAAAATTTTACACTTTTTTGGAGTTATATTAGAAGTCGGTTATATATTTTTATTGAAAAAGTTTTTATTTTACCCTTTTTAGCTGGTACAGGCGTGATGTTATGTTGTTTGATTGCACATTCAATGTAAAAATGTGCGATAGTAGCAATCGCGGTTGATTCGCTATTATTTATTGAAGAGTTTCCTCGATTTCTCCAGGATCCCATCATCAGATCCGGACCTAATGATCATGGGACCACCTCTGAAGACAAAAGAAGAATTTTCTGAATCGGTCCAGGCATCATCTGGATAGTTGTTTGGCAGATATTAGAGAGAGCGAGTGTGGATTAAAGATGAATGAGTTTCCTGTCAAGTGTCTTCTGTATGCAGATTTTCAAGTTCTTCTTGCATCGTTAGCGGAACAGTTGCAAGACATGATAACGTTAATAAATGTAGCGTTCAAGAGAAAAGGGATGAATATAAATGTGAACAAGACGAAAGCTATGGTTTTTGAAAGAAAAGATGATGTATCGTTGTGTGATGTGAAAATAAATGATGTGAGTGTGGAGCAAGTGAATGATTTTGTATATTTGGGCAGCATGTTTACAAGAGATGGAAAGATTTTGTTTGTGTTTTGTGTGTTCTGTCGGGGTTACCCCTGACATAGAAAACTTTTTATGTAAAGCAATTTTATTATAATGCTTTATGCAGTAGTGACTAAACACAAAATAATTGTTTCTGTTTTCTTTAAAAGCAAAATATACAAAACTCTGTGATAACTCTGCAGGAATTACTTTTCCGGAATGGCAGCATCTGCGACAGTAGACGTAGATGCGTTCTTATTACGTTTAACTTTTTTCTCAATAGCTTCAATGATATATGGCGGGTCTATTATTGGCATAGAGCGTTCAAGGCGGGAATCAATTAGCTCAGGAAGCAGACAATGCAAATAAAATTTTGTCAATGGGCCCACTATTTTGTCGTGCCAGAACGTAGGGTCTCTTTCTATATATTCAACTTTCATCAAGTACTCCTCTCCAGTCCATACAGCAAATAAGCACATATTCATCTCCGTAATATTTAATTGGCCCTGAATTTGGAAATAATAATCGTGATTTTTGTCAATTATAAACGCATTTTTCCTAGTGTTATATTTCCAAAATTTTTTTTTTTGCCTTTATAGCTTCTTCGGCTTGCATATTTTTTGCTGTAAATGGGCATTTTACTTCTACTAGTCCTGTTTTTCCATCTTTGTCTTTATAAATACCATCGGGACTGGCTCCTAAATATTGGAGTGTTTTATGAATATAAAGACCGCAGCGGGCAATTGTGACGTTTTCCTGCAAAAATAACTGAGTTAGTGCTGTATGTTCATTATCTCTGCCATATGTGATCGACGGGACATTTGACAGGTTTTGCGGTGTCACAATAGCTTTCACTAAAGGAGCGCAGCTAATATTTTCTTTCCGTTTACAAATTTTTCCAAAGATAGACGCGGTTAACCTATTTTTTCTATTTTCTAACCGTTCTTGACTGGAACTTTGGTTTATCGTCTGTCTCTGTAGTTCCTCTCTTTGTTGGTCAGAAAGTTCAATTTGTTTAAGAAATTCATCTTTTGTCATCTGAAAATCTTCTTCGGTCATATCTGGTCTTTGAGCTTTCTGGCCATAATCTGGATCATTCAAGTTTCTACGGATTTTTTTTCGAAATAATCTTTTGTAAATTTTTCTTTTAGCTTTTTGTGCCTCATATAAATTTATGTATTTACCAGGAGGTTTTTTAAATACACATTCCTGAATAGCGTTTATTGGTCGTTTGGTGTTAAAGGAAATAACTGAAGCGGAATACCTTACTGGTATGAATTTTTAAGTGTGTAATTAATTCGTTTTCCCCCCACATATTTGGTAATCACTGAATTGAATGTCTCAGCAAGATTGCTATCTACGTCATAAATAAGACTTTTAGCGTTTGCAGCTAAAAATAAGATGATTTGACTCATTTTCCTCCACAAAATTGTGTTAGCTACATCAAGTGTCGTATTTTGGTCAGTTTTGTCAGTTGCTGAGCATATAGCATCATCGCAATCAGAGTGGCTACCAAAGGAATGGTGTAATGCATTCAAAATATCTGTACGAAGTTTAACCATTTTTTGACTGTCAGTTAGGTCTCCGTGTTTCCTTAGCTTTATAGCCCGCACTGTGTATCTGCGTAACTTCATGATTTTGAAGTCAGTTAAAAGTTTTCTTAATTGAATAGGGATATGAGTATCTTTAGTAAGTGCTCTCAGTTTGTTACAAAGATTTCTCAGCAGGTGGTTTCTGCACTCGATCTTCTGAGCCTTGCAGTTTTTATATGGATTGCTTTCTAATATTTTTTTATGAGTACTTGAATCACCATCTGATATTAGTCTAGCATATATAAGACCATGAGTTTCAAGAGAGTTACTAAATCTTTCAACAAGCGACTCTGACTCCATACTAGAAGAGCTACCAGAAAAGTTCTTATAGCATATGTGATTTGCAGTTTCAATTTTTTTATTTTCAGCTTTTGCACAAACTATGCAGTATTTATTTTTTACACCAAGATATAAAATTTTACCCGTGTATGCGCCAATTATTGCTGCTGCACCTGATGATGCTGAATAGTTATTCCGGAAAGATCGTTTGGACCAACACCCGTCAGCTATAACATCAATCATTGGTGTACCTTCACAGTCAACTCTGCCAATTTCTTTAGCATGTTCTGCCTCTTCGATACCTGCCTTGGCCATTTCTTCTAATGCCGTCTTATGGTACCATTCGTAAACTTTTTTTACTTGTTTCAGCGTATAAATTTTTTGACATACCAGGCATATCAGTATTACCTGCTAACTCATTTAAATTTCCCAACCCACAGCCAATACTAATAATACCTGCGACTATACCGTGATTTACATCACAAGTGTTAGACGGATTTTCAGTATTTATGTCAAATTCGGAATTACAGAGTTCACACTTGAAACGAAGTTTTGATATAAAACCTTTACGTCGCTCACTGACACATTTCAGATTGCTATATCTGCCTTTTTTCGTTTTCAGTTCTGGCAGTATTTTCAATCATCACTGATACTTCCGTAGTAGAAGAGGTAGGCTTAGAATTTTGAGCTTCTGATAGATTGCTGACATCTGACAACGGTTGACGAGAGCCAGCAGCAGTCCTGTGAAATTAATTAAATAAGTCATATTTTGAACAGGGTTCAGAAGTATTATTAAAAAATCGTCATAATACTGATATTATTAAAAGCACCCTGCGATTTATTCTGTTGCAAAACGTAGCCAGTGTTATTCAAGTTTTAGCCTACGTTCATACAAAATAATTATTATCTGTATTGATTCAGCCGTAATGGAGTTTAGAGGAAACAAAAATACATGCAGACACACAAATCGCATTTAGAACATAAATGTGACTAAAGTATGTTATACTAGTGACCCATACATACATAAACACTAAACACACACACACACCCTCACCCTACACTCCCCCACAAACACCCTCAAACACAACCACACTCATCACACACACACCCACCCCATACACACACACCTACTGACAGCATGATGACCTTCTGACAGCATGCAGTTGAACTAATTAATGGAGACATGCAAACGACGTCACGGGGTATCCATTTGTTGTATACCAAAACCTTCTCCAGAATGTAAAAAATACTTTTATGAAAATCGCATCAAAATCGGTTCAGCCAAACGGACAAACATACATACATACAAAAAACAAACATACGGGTTAAGCTAAAAAGCTGCTTTTTTAAGTCGGTTAAAAAAAAGTGTCAAAAGTGAGTAGTTTTTGGTCCTCATCTCCTCAAGTGGAATCACGAACACTATCGATAGTATCGATAATTTTGCTTAAATATAATCTTTATCATGTTTAGATAATAACACTCAAAATCCATCACATAGGTGGAGCTTCGCTAGGGAATTTAATTTGACCCTGTAGTTACGCTCTTGACATGAATGCGTAATGAAAACAATTCTACTTACCTTTGGATTCTATTTTTCTTCATCACTTCTACGTTTGATATCAATTTTTTTTTTCGTACATGCATATTTCTTATGTTTACGATCCATAATTAAATCAAATCTTTAGAGAACTATGATGTATTAATACACGAATATTTACAAAAACTATTACTAAAACACAAATATTTACAAGGCACTCGAAAAATTATACACATAAAATAATAAAGTAGAGATGATGACAACCTTAGATACATAACGGTGCGCAACCTACGTTAGAGCAAGAGCAAAGTTAGAGCGAGAGGGAACAATCTAAATTCGTCGTGGACCACACGTCTGAACACTCCGGCCGTGGAGTGGTGGAGTGGGCACTGAAGAATTTCCCTTGCTGTTTTTGTTTATAAACTCTTTTTTTGTAGGTCTTTTGAGATCAATATTATTGTTAGAGTAGGGTGATTTAGATATAATTTTTTTTTTAATTTGCTTCATTGAACTCTTGGCATCAAAATAATATAATTATTAGATACCTACGATGCATAGTTATTATGAAACAAACCATTTATTAAGAGATAAAGACAGAGAATTTTGATGAAATTGGGGCGTCTGAATTAAGAAAATGAAAAATAATTAGAAAAAACTAATCAGCGCATTTTGAAGACGAGAATGTTGAGCTCATTATGCGCTGAACAGATTTATAAAATAATTCTTTATTGCCATAAACCAAGCGCGCAAACATAACTCAAAATGACGTTGGGCACGAAAGAGCTGTATTTAACCCTTGATTTACCTTACATAATCCACTTAAATGAACTTAAAAAAACAACTAGCTTTTACTTATATTATGGTTATTTATGTGCAAAAATAATATTTCATGTTATTTCATTATTTTGCTTAAAATTAATATACGAAGTTGCGCAAATATTTCGCCGCGAGTGATTTTTGCAAGACTCCAGCCTTAACACACACTAAAAAACCAAAACAGGAAGTAAAACATACAGATTTAGTTCTACCAAACATCACGCGACACTAGCGACACGGAGCTCCTTCCGCTAGTCTTTCCGAGAGATTTCGGCCAATTAGAGCCAAGGTCGCAATCGCGCGTGTAATTCAAATTTATAACTAATATTATCATGTATACAAACTAAAGAGTGCTTAAAATTATTGCGTTGCCTACACTAACCGTTGGTAAGTTTCTATCTATCATTAAAAACTGTCCCAATTTCGACGATAGCTATCTGTAAACTGTGGTTATTAGTAGATAAGCAAGCCCTCTTTTATGTTCCGGTTATACGTATATTGCCAGAGGGCCTGTCAAATAAGTTTTAACATCATATTTTTTTTTTATAACTTTGAAATGAATTTTATAAAACAAATATAGTTTAAAATATATTTCTTTAGATTTTTGCAGTTTCAGCACGGAAAATGCTAAAGAACTTGAATTGATGTTAATCAACAACAACATTTTTCTTCACAAGATAGGAACAGAATGTTACTGTCAAAATGAAAGAGTGACTTGAATGTCATTGCACTACTCTAGGATGTGTTTTCTTTGATTTATGTTCAATGGTACTCGCATAATTTTCGCCATTTCATCTAAATTTTAAATAAAACGGTTAGTGAGTGTAGAGCACATTTTATTCTATAGTGATAGGACCTATCTACTATTAAAATGAGTGAAGTAAGTCTGAAAGTACTTCAATATTAACAAAATCTAAACATATCATACTTCAACAGTAATATCTTAATATTCATGCTATTTTTTGCAGCAATAAGGTGTCCCAATTACGAAGGAAGAAATGATGGTCCTGGTGCAATTAGTGGACAGGTCATTTTCAGCAAGGCAAACGCTAGTAATAACCAGTTGAAAGAATTGGCTTGGAACAAAATCACGGATGCATTTAATGCCACTGTTGCTACACACCCTCGAAAGTTAGAGCAGTTATCTCCTCTATACTACTAGTACGCGTACTAGTAGTATAGAGGTCAGTGAGTTAAGAGGAAAGTGGGAAAATTTAAAAAGGCTGCTCGCAAGAGAAATACCAAAATTAGAATGAATAATCTCAAGGTAGAAATACATATCAACCAAAAAATAAAGATAAGTGGAGGATGTTATCATTATTCTTATTGTTTGACTGCTTATTTATTTTTAGACTGGAGGAGGAAAACCAGATTTTATACCACCAGATGAGGTGCTCAAAAAGGTGGCTGGTTTACGCAATGAAACGCCCACATCTTGCTATGAAATAAAACGTTCGTTGCCCGTGCCACTACCGCGTGGCACTACTATTCCTATTGGCTGATTAAACATGTGTCATAAAATCTCCCGTGCATTACCTCATTACATATGGCACTACTAATTATATGATTTATTTTATGCTAATACTAAGTATGTACCTACATCAAACAAAGCTTATTAAATGTGTTCAAAATATTTATTTGTTTAAATTTTTTTTAAACCAAAACCTAACAAGCTCAAGCTCACACAGGTGGTAGGATTCTTGGTGAGGAATAGACTGTGGATGGGCAGAGAAATTTAATAAAAGTTAACTCTGCACAAATAGTCCCTTAAGTAGATTTGAAGACGAATGACAGAAATTCATATGGCTGGTCTACACAATGAAACGCCACATCTTGCTATGAATCAAACTATATATGTATATGTTTTGTAATAAGTATGCAATACTTTTAACTTATGTATTACTTTTCACAATAAGTATATTTCCGTGTAAGTTACATTTATGGATAGAGATTTTCTTACTATTTAACAGGGAACAGACGAGTTTGGCTCTTATTATTTTCGGGTATCCCATGTTTTAAAATACGGGTTCGAATACATACGATTTCTCATACAATACAATAGAGTACACAAAAGATTTTGGAGTTAAAGCCAGCTTAACAAAGAAATACTATCTAAAATAGTAATCGATCAAATATTGGCGTTCTTGAAAATGATTAACAGTATGAGACTCTGGAATATTTTCTGATCTAAAAGATATGTTATGATTTGGTATATCGATTTCAGGCTCCACTTCCGCCAAATTAATAAAACTTCTCACCGTTGACTCCTTTAAACTATTATTATTGACCGGCAAAACGCTCACGTTAGCGTCACTCCAAAGAGTATATGAGACGTCACTCTACGGCTGCGAAAACAAAATATAATGACATGTTAAATTATAAGATGTAACTTTTTTCAAATATGGCCTCAGCGGGATTGCCGCAATGCCACCAGTACCACGTGGATAGATAGAAAATAAGCTTAGATTGGTCGGTTATGGAACACTGATCAGCGTCATTATCAACGAATGCGAAACACAGAATCAAGTAAACCAACGAAATTGTTGTCAAATTTCTATGCACATACCATGCACAGTTGACAATGTTGACAGTGACACCTTCGTTTCGTGGGATTTACCTGTGGGCCTAGCACGAAAATCTGCGTAATCGTATTGTCAACATTGGCAACTGTCACGCGTTGTTAGTGTTTTTTTTATTTTTAGTGAATGCTCATGTCCACGTCTTTGGTTTCTACATTCCTCACAGTTCTGTTAGATACGTATGTTGAAGTAAAGAGTACATAGAAAAGAGTTCATCATCATCATGTATAAAAATACATGATGATGATGAACTCTTTTCTATGTATCTCATTGCATGACATATGTAATTTGTTTATGACAGAGAATGTTTTGTCACAGCTTGACTCGAAATAAATTCGTGTAGTCACAATCATAGACTAAAATATATACTAGGAAAGTCACAATGTTTGTAAATTGTTGTTTTATGTTAGGTACCATTCCACCCAAGGAATATTTAACTCTCTACCGAGAGATTCCACCATAGAGAATATTTGTACACTGGAGCATTCATATTTGCATTCCACTCTAACAGCATAACTGAAGTTTAATGTCAACATTATTTTCAATATGACGTGGTATCAAAACAGGTTGATTCAGGGCTTAAGGTAGTCGATAGGTAGAATTAAGCTAAAATAGGTAGATCTGCCTATAAGCTGGTAGATATGACAATATGATGCTAAGGAATACATTCTCCGAATAATGTTCCGATTATAACTTTTGTATATGACACCTTCCGATGGGGTCGGAAAAACTCGACTAAAGTCGGCTGAACAACAAAGACGGATGACATGCGGACTCTATCGCCGAGAGTTTCTAGCACAGAAAAGGATACTACGAAATCCAGTGTGTCGAGCTGTCAAAATCATAGCGTTATATTTTTTTTCCTATGATGATTCCATAGCGTGTCTTTGATCCTAGTATATATTTTAGTCTATGGTGTATGTCTTTGATTCGAGAACGATATTTGACTGGTTGTGGACGTTCTGGATCTATTTTATTTTTACGGATTTAACTGTACGCGCGGTTAATTTATCATTTAGAGGTAACCATATCGTATTCTCAAGTAAAAAAAACAGGTTTGATACTGGTGTTCCCTAAATAAGGGGTCTATTCTATTCGAACGCACGCACTATTTGTAAAGAAGTGAAACAAGTGAAGTGGGTATTTCTAAATTCTGTTCTGGCAAAAAATCAGCTAAGTAGTCACGGCAAGATTGAAGGGGTGTACTGTATTAATATTTAGTTGTATGCCAGTAAATTAACTGTGATTATGTTTGAGCTACTGGACATTTAATTGTAAGCCGGCGGTGTTTTTGGCATGTGGTAATTATAAGCCTTGCTAATATTTGGGAAAGAAACCGTCCATATAAGCTCCAGACTGTTACGGTACGTACATTAAACTAATTATCTATACTAATTATATATACGGCCCTGAACATCTCTGTAGACGAACCTCAATGGAGTCAGGCAGCTCTACCGATCCGGAATGGAGGTCTCGGAATACGTTGCGCACGGGATGTTGTCCTGCCAGCTTTTCTGGCGTCGGCGCATGGGGTTGCGAACCTTGTCACTGTCTTACTAAGTTCCAATGGTGATGAACTCATCACCATTGGAACTTAGTAGTGGAGTATACAGTGTCAGACGCTGTATCAGCTTGGTTGGCCCTCAACCTCAAGTACCCAAGGTTGTACGCTGCCTTGGACATGCTTTACCATTTTGTGCCTGTGGCTGTGGAGACCATGGGTAGTTGGGGGGCTGAGGCTAAGAGCTTTGTTAAGAGTTAGGTTGTAGGCTTGGTAAGTCCTGCTCAGTTTCATTCCTGGTGCAAAGGCTGGCCATAGCTATTCATATGGCCATAGTAATGGGCACCTTTCCACCGGGAGCGGACAGGGCGGGTTATTTAATATTAACTAGAAGATCAATTTAGTCTATGTAATTTATTATCTATATGTATTGGTGTTTTTTAAATAAATATTTTCAACTTTGAATTGTCTACACGTAATTGCAAATAAGCACACTCTAGTTTTGATTCACAGGTGTTGCCATGGAGTCGCTTAAGAAGAAAGGTCGCCCTCCAAACCCAAGGGCCTCTGCAAATCCCTTGTCTGCCCTGACATTTTCGTAAGTACCTACTTACTTAACCTTGATTATATTATTAGCGTCTACATGGGAACTTCTAAAATTAAAAATGCCAATTTACACCTTAAACACTATAGTAGTAGTGGATTGAATAATTATATTTTTGTTCATTTAATATTACTTACTTAAACATTGGGATAGTTACTAATAATTAAATTGAAGGCCACATTGATGTTATAATAACTTGAGGCATACCAGTCCAGCCTTCATTAATAAATCTTTAGTTTATGTGTAAACATATGTACTGTAAGGATTAACCCACTGCATTGCATTTCTTGGAATTCTGTTATGTTCTTGGTAAAATATGATAATGAGTCTACATGTTATTTAAGTAAAGTAGCCTTAATTTATGTAGGTGAAGATGTATATTAAACATAAAACAATTCTTTGGTATATACGGACGTTGAAAAAAGAGTAACCTTCGTGCAAAAGTATTTTTTATTTTTTACAATATTCATTGTAGGTTGGCTCACTGGAAATTGCAAACTTTAAGTATGCATATGCATATCTCATTTAGGAATTCCATTGGTTAGAGCTACTCAACAAAAGTGTTCCTATAAATGGAAGCAGATTGGTTAGCAGCTCAATTATGTATGTAAGTAATTCTAACGACCCACTTTATGAGCTATATGTTTTTTTAAACAGATGGACATTGCCAATATTTTGGAGCGGTTTGAAGAGTGAAATGGAAGAACAAGATCTCTATGAGCCACTAGAAGAACATGCATCTGGTGAGAAGTGTTTTTAAAAAACAACTATTACACTCTATTTTGTAACTCTTAGGCTATATATCTCGTATACTTTGCTATAGGGTTGCATGTAAGTGCAAAACGTTATATCTAATTACAAACATTTTTTAGCAATTTTAGCAGTCATGATAGATATTCAGTGTATACTAATGCACTCCTCACATTGATTTCTCACAAAATAATATAGGTATTTCTAAAATTTGTCATCTATCTGCCTAATGAAATTGCTTGCTCGCTGTGACTGCACATGATCACATATTATGGAAAAGAAACGGAAATACAGCAATTGATACTCTAACATATAACGTACATACATACCATAATATTCGTTTATATTTGCATATATGCAGTCTTGTAAATGCACTATACAACAAACAAATACTAATATGTTAATTTGCTCCAAATAAATGCATGTTACAATTTTGTGTGTCTCTGACTCTTAAAGTTGGCTTGTGGCCTTGGCTAGTATAACAAGAGCCAGTGTAACAATATAACTATAATCTTTCATGAAAAAGTTGAGTGCACACATGATATTTTATACTAGGCAGTTGTACAAGTATATTGTCAAACCAAATACCAGCCCACATGGTTGACAGTAGGTACTCAACACATAAAATGTATCAAATGAAAGCCCCTTCAGTTCTTATTGCTCTAAAACAAAGAACCTATGTATATTGTAATATATGAGATAAACATAAAGTGAAGATAAGAATTTTTATTATAAAAATTTTATAATTTATAAATAATAATAATATTATAAATGCGTAAGTTTGTTTGTATGGATGTTTGTTCCTCTTTCACGCACAAACGGCTAGGCAAATTTTTATGAAATTTGATATGGGGTAGATGAGGCGCTGTATTAACACAATACTTTTCATCATCCTCAGCATCCACCGCCACGCGGGCGGGTGTAACCGCGGGGCGCCACTGGTGTTAAATATAACTTGTTTTTGTGACTCCCAATTTTACTCGAAATATAGTAAATTACCAACATCTTCTATTAGATTTAACCTGAGATTGTGACTGATACACTTGTGCTAATTAATGGTGCAAAATTCTGAACATAACTGTAATATATTCTCAGATTTTTAAAAGTCTTTAAAGTAAAGAAAAATGTAATAAAAAGGAAAAAGGCGAAAAGGCTGGTATTAGGGACCGGGTTGGTATTTGGGACATCTACCTTACAAGATGAATTTTTCGTGAGTATTTTTAGTAATTAAATCGTTCGTATGTTTGCGAAGATTGGGTTCCCATATACCTACAAGACTTTCTTGAACTTGGTTCGCCTTTAAATTATGTTTTGTTTCAGGTCCACTCGGAGACAAATTTGCAAGGCTATGGGATGAAGAGGTGGCTCTTGCCGCCGGGGGCAAGCGGAAGCCAAGCCTACTCCGCGTCATAATGAGAGCATACGCATGGCGTTGTATGCTCTACGGATTCGTCCTGTTCGTCATGGAATGTGGGATCCGGTAAGTCTTTACTTCAACCATAGGAACTGAGGCCGTAGCACAAACAATTTGCGCAAAAGTATTCGTATCGTAAGCGTCAAAACGTCACGCTTCAGTGTACAAACTATGAGTTATTTATGTCACCGTTGCCCTAGATAAATAATAGTTTGTACTGTTTGATGTGAACGACACGACAGGTTACACTTACGCAGTTATTTGTGCTAGGCCCACTGTTATGTTTTATGTGTCTCATTCAACATTCTCATTTCAAGTAACACGGATTAGCGTCGGCCTATAACAGTTTCCATATTGGACACTGATTATATCTTTGAAATGTAATACCTACTATATGTACATAATTTCGCGAGCATTTCATTTTATTATATTTATTACACATAAACCATAGCCCTTATTAAGTAACAAATATTTATTTCCTTAGTTTATCATACCGCCAATAGTGGATTTATATTTTACTAGCTGCGCCCCGTAGTTACACCCACGTGGTGATGGATGATGATGATGATTAATAGCATTATTTGTGTTAATCTAGCGCTTCATCTACCTCCATACCAAATTTCTTCAAAATTGGTCTAGCCGTTTGATCGTGGAGAAATATCAAACACTCGCAAACTTTCGCTGTTACATAAGTGTGATTCAATTGATTATTTTTGCAATCTTGGAAGTTATGGCAAATAACACGCCCTATGGCAGAGTTATGCTAGCCGGGTGGCGAATATGTCGAAGTATGATTAACCCGTCCGCATCAGCGCAAAAAATAACAATAGATTTATGAATGAAACTTAACTCGAATGAGTCTTGCTGATTCGGACAGATTAATATACAATCCTAATCACGTGCGGCCCACAGCCACAGACCCAATAAAGACTATTTAGTATTTTTTTCCATTTGACGCTACAAGCTTCAGCGCGATGTCTCGGCTCGTATAACGCGTATTTCATATCCAATTATTTTACTGCTGTTTTACTCGCACGCGCCCTATTTAAAACAGTTATTTATTTAGATATACTCTTTAGGAAGTTATTAGGAAGATGTATAAAATATTTTTATAGATTTATTACAGATGATATAAAGTCTTGTTATTTGAACTGTGTTTCTGTGTCACATGGTGAGTTTACCAGTTAAATCTGAGGGCGTGTTTATATATATTATATGTTTATTATAGGGCTATAGCTGACGTAGGCATGGGGTCACGCAGTCCTTTTTTCAGTAATTTATGAGCTTTGTTGTTCTGATGTTACTAAATACGTAAAGTAGTAGTAGATAACGATCGAGTATCACAAGTTACGAAGGCAATATCACATACATCTCGATCTCATCACTTGTCCTTCCATTCCAAATAAAGGATGGCCCACGAAAATGTAGCATTTTAAAATTGCTATAAAAAATTACAGGTGGATACTTTTCAATAAATTTGTTTCTATTGAATAGCCCCAACATTGCGGTTTAATAGTGGAAGACCACTTCATTCATATGGATTCCCCGGCTGGCTTTGCAGTAGTAGCCCATTCTGTCGACCCAATTTTTCACGATAAATGAATGATAAAAAAAAAAAAATCGATGGTGTGGTCTTCAATGACTGCAATAGCGACTTCAATCTCGTGCTTTAGGTCGTTAATCGTCTCTGGATGGTTGGCGTAGCATTTATCCTTGACGGCTCTCCACAAAAAATAGTCCAATATATAAGTATACCCACCAAAAACCCGGGGTGTTCCTCCGAGCGCCTTCATGTCGGGACTACAGGAACGTTTTTACAATCGTCTGCAGTCCCGGCGACGCTGATCCCCCAGCAGAGAATCCGAACTCAGTAGGTTAAGAGGAGACTACTCTCTAACCCCGCCTTCGTGACGGGGCGCCGTCTTGCTGGAACAAAATGCCGCCGATGTCTTCCTCTTCCACTCGGGAAAAGAAAAAATCTTCCAACACGCCCCGATAGCGCTCACGTTGACGGTTACGGCGGTTCCTCCTTCGAAGAAAAGCGGACCACATACCGCACCAGTCACTCGTTGGGTGCATTGGCATTTCCGTGATTACGTGTAGATTTTCTGAGCCCCAAATGCGGCAGTTTTCCTTATTGACATAACCTCCGAGGTGGAATTGAGCTTCATCTGAAAAGATGAAATGATGAAACCATTTTTCTTGCAGTTTCGGTTGCAGACTCACCAAATTCCAAAATGAAGTAACTTTTCAATATATTCCAATATTCTTCGAGCGTAAACTTAACCATTTCGTAAACCGCAAACCTATTACTAAATATTTGACACAATGGGAAAGTCATTCGAGCTGTCAAAGCCGAAATAATCGATAGTTCAAAAAGCAATCGATAGATGGGCCGTCCCTTACATAAATATTGCGTAAGTACCTATCGTATTTACCTACTCTAAGTGACTTGTAGTTTATTTTTGGTTCTATCAATCTATTTGCAAACGTCCAATACTGCTGTTTAGGATTCTATGTCATCTAATATACAGTAGAAGCTATAGTAATCAACAAAAACTTGTAAAGCCACTAAAATCGGTTTGATAAAACAAGAGAAACACTTGACGAGGGCGATCACTTCTATATGTAGCTATGAAGACGTTAGGAAACCTTAAAACCACCCTTAGAAGACGTAGGTATTTTCGTAGAAAACATAATATTTACTGGAACTATATAATAGAAACTGGGCTGCTAGGTCTCACGGCATTCAATGGTACTATATGGGTCCTTACCCACGATACGTATACTTATTGAACTTACTCGTGGAGTGTAGCCCTCGAGCATAGCCGCACACATCCTCGTTTATAATCGACTAGCTTGCTTCGCGGTTTCACCCACTTAACGGCTGATGATTATGATGAAAACTATCCTATGTCCTTCCCAAAGATATAATAGATCTTATTGGCAGATTTCATCCGTTCAGTCGTTTAGTCGTGAAAAGGTAACATACAAATCTATACTAATATTATAAAGAGGAAAGATTTGTATGTATGTTTGTAACGAATTGGATCAAAGTACTAGACCGATTTCAAAAGTTCTTTCACCATCGGAAAGCTACATTCACCCTGAGTAACATAGGCTATATAAGATTCATCATCATCCATCACCGCGCGAGTGAAACCGCGGAGAGCAGCTAGTTATTAATAAGCAGAGTTGCTATCGCATTTATCTATATTGTTAAATATAATAATCACAATGAAATATAGATTATGTCACTCAAGAATATTCAAAGAGATATAATTTTAGAAATCGTTTCAGTAGTTCAAGAGAGGACTGCCTACAAACAAACTCACATACTTTAACCTCTTTATAATATATGTGTGGATAAAACAATTACTATATTGATAAGATAAGACGATCAATAAAACGCGTGGCTTGTGCTCAGCCTTACCGGTGATTATATTTATGAGGAATTGTGATTTTGCGTCGATATCTCGGACGAGGAAATCCGAGCCTTATCGCACATTTGTATGTCGGTCATGAGATGACTACGCGCTATCGGTAAACGTCTATGAATAGATAAAGCACGTGCAAGCAAGTTTCAACAAGGTCACCAGTAACATAAACGCACGTGAAAGATCGTCTCTTCACATTTTGACAATGGAAAAGTACACTAACTGGGCCTCATAGTTACATTAAACCATGATAAAGAAAAGGTTGAAATGATTTCGTAAACAAAATGAAACTCATATCAGGTGGAAAAAACAATTTTATTACCAAAAAATTAAACTAACACACTAAAAGTGTGAAATAACTTGTTCATGACAATTTTTGGTATAAAAGAAATTGACGCTTTTTAGTGACCCTTGCTATTTACGGTATCGATTGTCATTCACCGTCAATTACGATATGAAGATAGCCGAAACACTTTTCAGCTATTGGAGTGTAACTCAAAAACCACATAGCCGAATTAGATGAAGTTTAAACCTCGGAAGTATATTCTTTCCAATAAAAAAAATATTTTGAGAATCGGCCCACAAATGAGGGAGAAATCGGTGAAATACAAAAAAAAATACATGTACAGTCGAACACAGAACCTCAAAAATTGCCCTAAATGTTAGAGATCCATGACTCACACATAATATATATGAAAGTTGCTACGTTACTTGACACTAAAACAGCGCTACGGACTTGGATTAAATTTCGTATGAAGACTCAGGAATGCCCAGGATTACCACGTATGGGATCAACCAAGGGATCGCTAGAACCTTATTCGTATGTAGCTCCGCGTTGAATGACTGTTCTACAAGATCACTTTTCTAAAAAAGTAGCGTAAGTATGAATCTTGCGAAGATAAGACTATTTCCATTCCAAATTTCACTCCAGTGGGCCTAGGTTGCTACGTAGTTAGTAGTAGTACGCGTAAGTGTAACCTACGTTCACGATCATTCCATGAAGATATGGCAAACGCAGCGCGTAACGTGTTTGACTGGTCATAGCGAATAAGGGCCTGTGGCCGTAGGATAGACAATTTGTGAAAAAGTATTCTTATCGTAAGTGTCAACACGTCACGCTTCGTCGTACTATAAGTTATCTGTGTCATGAGTTGCCTAGATAATTGATAGTTTGTATTGTTTCATCAGAACGACGTTACGTTATACACTTACGCAGTTATTCGTGTTAGGCCCACTGCTGAAGTTGATCCAATAGTTCACTACACCTATACTATAAATAGGTATTATGTGCAAACTGAAATGCGTTTCCTTGTCCTCAATGGTGAAGAATGACTTCATAGTTAACAGATGCTCTCGGAAAACCCTAGATCTGGGAAATACCCGCAAGCAAATATGGGCGGCCCGTTTTTAGATCAATAATTGTTTTGCGTAATATGTGTATTTGCCAAAACTGCTTGTTTACGTGTGTGTATGCTACATGTCACAATTCATATAATAATGTCTATTAATGAGAGATATTTTGAAATACCGGCCTAAGTGTAACACATTTTTAGTTATCTCCTACTATTGTACTTAGTTCTACTATTTATTCTGTACTATTGCATAATTATTATATATAATGGTGCAATTCTTATATACCTACATTATATTGTGTTGAACAAATCGTTTCAAATTAAAACATACATCAGTTAACCCATATCTGACGAGACGAGGCGAGGATGGCTTATTGTGCCAACTTAGGCGATCCTGACACGGCAAATACCTATAAAGTCCTTGGTAATTATTTTTTCTTACATTGAAGATCATCAGAATGCTCATTATATATATCCCATCTCTAACCTATTACTCCAGGTTAAACTACTAAAATAACATGCTGCGCCTTCATTATAATTAAACCACTTTAATCATTTACATTGTACATCATTTTAATCTAGACGTTTCTACGAGTAATTTAGCTTCTAGTAGATAATTGAAAACATACGCGATCAAATCCATTAATTTTTTGATTAAGTATAACTTTCGCAAACGTAAGTTTAAATCGGTTACTAATCGCTTAAAAATCCATTAAAATTTGTTTAATTTCAAAGTATAATCATCGCAAAAAACGTCGAAAGAAATCATTAAGTTGCCAATGTGCCATACATACTCAATATATTACTTGTTCTAACTTAAAAGTGACATTGTACAGAAGGCTGACTCAATCAGTTCGATATAAAAGTCACAGATGTTGACTCTTGACCTAGACCAACAAGTTCGCGGTCACACATCTATAATAATACGTCATACTAAAAGATGACCGCCTTAGACTGAAACCGGTCGTTCATCCTTGACCGTTCTCTCTCAATGGTCAATAACAGACATCGGTTTGTTGAACTTTCTCCATCATGGCCATTTGTTTTCACTTGCGAAATCTTGCGCAATTAATAAGCAATGCAATAACAAATACTATTTTGATGTTTACGTTCGATATTACCTACTTCGCCGGTCAGCAACCTTACTGTGATTATTTAATGATTTTTTATTCAAATTAGCACCGTTACCACGACTAACACTAATGATATTGATAGTAATTATAACTAGTACGACGAAAATTAACAATACATATATGATATTTAAACAATCAAATGAACTAGTTTATCAAACTCAAAATCAGATGTCAATATAAAATACAAATTACAATGAAAGTCTTTGTCAAAATAAATTAATTAAATGAATGTCACATAATAAAAGATCAATGTCAAAATAAAAATAAAAAAGTCACGACTAATGGAAAATGTCATTATTTAAAAATGCTTGACAGTTTTGTGATGCTATCACTTCAGAGTAAGACAAGCATTGTATCATAACATCTCTCCATGCTCCCGCCAATATATCACACTCTGGATGAGCGGCCAAGAGGGAATTTAGAGCAGCAAGCAATCGCGGTATCGGTGATGTCTGGTGTGCGACTGTTCTACATTTCGGAACAGCAAACAGTTTAAGCTTCCTGTACCGAAGGTAGTTGTCGGGACATAAAGACGACACAACTGGCTTACACATTAGTAAAATGCATGTGTTTTGGCATAAGTTTCATACTTATCGGTAGCTGCGAGCATCACTGTCACGGTCACTGAGTCACGATGATGGTAATTAACGTAATTGACAATGTGAGAAGTTAATAGGAGTTGCGAAGCGAATAAGTATACGCGAGTAATTAATGAACCTGCGTCAGTCATCATGGCGACAGTACTTAATTATTCTTTTCCTGTAGATGTCGCAACAACTTGTGGACCCGTTCCTTTCACAGCTTAATAAGGCCCGTAGTTCGACGAAAAGCAAAATCATACGTTATTGTACAGTCTGTTTCTGTTTGAGTTCTGACTAGCAATATTTGAACGGCATATAAAAAAGTCAGATTCATCGACAGATCAAGGTTCTTATATTTAAAAATAAAATTAAAATAAAATTTTGTACGTAATGGCCGTCATTTCAATTTGTTTAAAGTGTAAGTTTTCTGACACATCGGTAATAAAAAGCTGTCACTTTTTATGTACACGCTCGACACTCATGAAAAAATACTTAATAGAAGGGCAATATTATTATCTATTCATGAAAAATAAGGATCAGCATTAAATTTTGACCCAATAATGTTAAATCAAACATAAATTAAACCTAAAAAATACACAAACTATTTGCATAATTAAATTTTTCGTAGAAACTAGCTGCTTAATGTTCATTTTTCATTATTGTTATTGAAATTACTTTAAATTACCTGGAGAATGACGCTAAGATGACTAAGCCCCATAACAAAAAAGGTTAGACACCCTGATATGGGAGGAATATAGCTAGTCGGAACTCGAACAGACTGTATACCTAACCGTTTTTCCCGCCTTTAGTTCTTTATTGTAGAGACAATATCTTATTGTAAAACTGCATCCTCAAAAATTATGAAATCACTACATATAATAAAACTGTAGAGGTCGAATTTCTGTACAATAAAAAAAATGCTAAAAACCGACTAAGGGGCATCCCTCTTCTTCTTAAGGAGTGAAATCGAACTAATTTAGATTTTTTTCAAATGTTTTGTTTCTCTGTCTGTTTGTACGATCTAATCTCAGAAATGACTGGACCGATTTTAATGAAGTTTTGTATGGTGGTAGCTTATATTCCTGATCAACATATAGGATACTTTTGAACCCAATAAATTAAAGAGTTCCTGTGGGATAGTTAAAAAACTATAATTAACCGTATCCCGCAAGGTCACGCGAGCGAAGCCGCTGACGGGTCAGCTAGTTCAATAATATCAAAGTAAACTTCCGTCATCATCATAAAATTTCCACCTCACGGCTCAAATTTGTTAATTATTTCATGTACCTACATAAGTAAACACGGTACTACTAATATAATACTCGTAGTTTGGTATGAACGGATGAAGGGGTTAATGGGGTGAAGTTCTAAACAAGTCTCGGGTCATATTTACACGTATTGGGGCTCCGTACGGAAGTATGGGACCCAATGCTATACTTATTCTGTCCATCTGTATGTTATATACCTTTAAAAGACTGTATAACCGTTATAAATAGGCAGTTTATGATTTCTATGGGCTAAAATCGTCAGAAGGTATCAGTTGTAGCCCTTACCGCCTTCCGTTTTACCACTGGCACTGCGCGCGCGAATGTGAAAGGCATTTCAAAGAAATGTTCTTTTTAATTTCAATGGCCCTCATAAAGCTGCTCGGTTAACCTATATTCATGCGCCTTAAGTACAGCATAAGATAAGCTGTGCCCTAAGTGTGCAGAGATGGTTGAATTGCGAAAACTTGTTCGGTGCAACCGTAGTAAAATTAGAATAGTGTGCAAGGCAACACAGATTCTTCACCGCTATAGGTAGGTGAGACGGCTTGGTGCACTGTGCCATGTCGTTCGCCCGACGATTAGTAAAAAATAATTTTGGACTTACTGTTACTGTTGTTGTTAGTACTTAATGTTTCGCACGTTAAAAATCCAAAGAAGAAAATTAAAAGTGATAGTTTTTAATTAAAATTTAAAGTGAGATAGCATCACAAAAGCTGTCAAGCATTTTTAAATAATGTCATTTTCCATTAGTGTTGACTTTTTTATTTTTATTTTGACATGTATCTTTTATTATTTGACATTCATTTAATTTATTTATTTTCTCACATAGACTTTCATTGTAATTTGTATTTTATATTGACATCTGATTTTGATTTTGATAAACGAATTCATTTGATTGTGTAAATAATTGTCATATATTGTTAATTTAAGTACTTGTTATAAGTATTATCAATATCATTAGTGTAAGGCGTCGTAACTTAAATAAAAAAAAATAGATGATTAGTATCAGATTGTTCCTCAAAATCTTACATGATGGCGTTAATGTAAATAATAAATCTATACATATAATAAAATTGTAACGGATCGCTGTCTGTACATGGAAGATATATTAGAAAAAGTATTATTGTGACTATATAAACGAAAATAGAATGAAAAATATATTATATAATATATGGCGACACGGTTCACTTAACATTTAGTGTTTTTTTCATATCAATCGGTTCATAAATAAAAAAGTTAATGCAATTTAAATAATAACTCTGTCGCCTCCACACCAAGACCAAGCGAGCGAAGCCGCTGGCGGGTCAACTAGTAAATAATAAACGTTCACATACACATACCAAGGGAATCCAATCTCTGTATTCGGAGATCTCGAAATATCGAAAACACGCATTATTTTCCAGTCCTGCAAGGAGCGCGTCCTGTTATTTGTGCGGGATACGCAGAATTGCGGGATTAGCAGGTAGAATACAAACATCCTCCCGCAGGTGCTGACGCGCCATATAGTTTAGTTGCAAGTGTTACAAAATAATGAACTGTAAGTGTTGTTCATGTCAATGCAAGAAGAATAAGAGATCACGCTGGTTTCAGTTGCTAACGTAAGTCTTTCTGTAGTCTCGCATAAATTTCGTCGACTCGATCATTAAAAACGAAATGACTTTGTTTGAATCGGGGGGTTCGATGGGCAAGTATTTGTCATTTGCCTTTATATATCAATACCCTTAAATCGATTCCACCCACTAGTGTGGAAGCAGAAAGAGCTTTCTTTGTACATTCGAAGCAGTCCGGCAAACGAGACATCAGACACTTCATTTTTCCTTCGTAAGCATATTCAACAACATAAACAGAAGTAGAAGTCTTATCTTAATGAACATAATTAAAATATTTCAATGTCTAGGTATTCTAATGAAAAGTAATAAATGCATACGATCAGATTATAGAGGTATGGAGTCATTCCCCAGCACTATGATTACCTGTGTTGGAGGTATGGTATGGACACGCACATTACCCTGGCATTACTAAATGTAGTTTTATTAACCGTCGCAGTATAATAAAAAAATATATCGAGTGACTAGACGACGGGCAATCCGGCTCGAAGGAAATGTACGGGAGGCGTACTGTGTTTGTGGACGTGAAGGATAAAGATAGTTTGCTGCTAATTATATTTATTGGCACTAAATTATGACACATACTTAAATTAACTAAGTATAGAGCATATGGCCAAAATATTACTTGTTGCTTAAAGGGTACTGCCACGGGTCGCGATAGTCGCAAACCACGTGCTATTGGGTTAACGCTATGTCAGCTAGAAATGCTAGAGTGATGCAATGTTCCGAACAGCGTGACCGACTTTTATTGGCACTTCCCATGTTGCAGTGCCACTAAAAGTTTAAAACCATAGTTGTGTGCCCTTGTGTGTCACCCCGAAACATTAGTGCGTGCAAGTTATTGTGCATTAGAAGAACGAAGTACACAGAACACAAACAACCATGTCGCATTTGTTTGCCACGAATCATTCAGTCTGAATTAATTTGAACTTTACACTCTGATATGCCATCCAATTGATGGTAGGTTAAGATTGCCATGCGTTCTAGTATTTCCAGATAAATTTAATATGTGGCCATTGCAACTGCGAGTGGTACATGGCTGAAGTACAAATAGTATTAGTACATGCAGTATTTTGTCTACTGTTATCATGGGTACCACCACGGAAAAGAACTCATTAGGCCTTATTCGCTATGCCCATCCGAACACGTAACGCGGTGCAGTACGATATCTGCAGGGAATGATCATAAAATCTGTGTTTCCCGAGAGGTACAAACATGGCATTCTTCAGGTACAAAACGTGAATAGCAACTAGATAGGCGATACGCGTAGCATTGGCATAAAAATAGTAATCACAGCAAGTTCCGTATTTTACAGTAAAAATGTGAGTAAAGTCGGTTTTAATATTAAATAAGTAAAAAATTACTTTTTTCCGTTGCATTTGGACTCGTATTTCAGTACATTTGCCATTACTCAAGTTATTTAGAAATGTATTTAAAGTTGCATCAAGTTAGATTTTATTTCGAGTAGTCAGCATCAGGTCGCAGTCACATACTGAGGCCGTTTCTCTTAAAGTGGCCAATTTGTTAACTGAAAGCAAATTTTAGTTTGAACAATACTTTGGAAATAATTGTTTTAGCATATTTATATGCAATGCAATGTATCTTTCTTATATAGATCATTTTTAATGAGCGATATTATGTTGGGTTAACTTTTGAATACCAAAAATATAACAGACTGCGAAAAGTCTTTTTTTTTTTTCACAATCTTACCAAACGCAAACCACACAGTGTTAAGATAGTGGATAGATAACAAAATCTTCTACCAAAGTTCACGAAGGCAAAGGACAGAGACTTGTAATGGCTCATGCTCAAACTCTTTCCGCCTTATTATAAAACTTGGACTAAAGATAGTCTCGGGTTTAACCAGGGTTTACGCAAATTTCATATATGAAATTCCCTTAAACCTTGGCTTAAACTCGAAATTATCTTTATTTCACGTTTTATAATAAGGCGGTTTTGGTTTTGTACTCGATTGCCTTTTAGCATTCACCTCGTTGAAGACTTATCTAATACGTAAGTATCATAAAGGAATTAATTTTGAATTAAATTATATTTAAACGAACTGCATTATGGTCAAAGCTCCGTGCCTATCGGTTAAAAAACAAATTGGCATCGTCCTGAGGCTTTGAGTTTCTTTAACGGATTTCCATGTCTATGTCACCAAACAAAACCTGAGGCCGTAGCACAAACAATTTGCGAAAAAGTATTCGTATCGCAAACGTCAACGTGTCACGCTTCGGCGCACAAACTATGAGTTGTCTGTGTCACAGTTACCCTAGATAAATGACAGTTTGTATTGTTTCACGTGAACGACACGTTACGTTACACTTATGCAGGTATTCGTGCTAGGCCCACTGCGCTATTCATGTTTAAATGAAAAACGAGAAATAAACTTAGACAGAGGCACAATTTGCGAAAAAGTATTCGTGTCGTAACCGTCAATGCTTCAACTTACAAACTAAGAATTATCTGTGTCACAATGGCCCTAGATAAATGACAGTTTGTACTGTTTTACGTGAACGACACGTTACTTTACACTTACGTATTTATTCGTGCTATAAGCCCATAGAGGCCCAGCAACCGAATAATGTAATTAATAGCATACTTATCTGCAGAGAAATGGTAAAGAAAACAACGAAATGATGCTAAAGAATGAATTTGTGACATCCACATCCACAGAACCCGCGGCCTTATTGTCTATCTTTACGGAAAATGGGAATGGGCTTAATTTAGACATTTGAATCCCATTCTAGGCGAAATCTTGCAAGCCCATTGGCTGGAACCATCAATGAGAATGAAGTGACATTTCATTCTTATTCAAGTTAGACAATAAGGCGGATGAACTAATTTACATTATAGATGAAAGTGCAAAGGAATTGGGCTATACAATCGTCGGTTTTGCAGCATATCACTGCCAATATAACGCCATTGTATTAATGCGGGTCCATCCATGTAAAAGATAACGCAGCTAGCAAAAATAGAAAAGCTCTTTTCACGGCAAATAAAATCCTCACAACACCACATAATGCCTGCAAGCATGTCTCATTACACGATTAGAAGAAAGTAATCAACTAATGCCAAATTCCAAAAAGTCATAAAATATAATCTATACTAATATTATAAAGAGGAAAGATTTGTATGTATGTTTGTAACGAATTGGCCCAACAAGTACTGGACCGATTTCAAAAGTTCTTTCACCATTGGAAAGCTACATTCACCCTGAGTAACATAGGCTAAATAAGAAAAAAACGATATTAAAAAATATTTAGTGACACTTCCGCTGAAAAGAAAACAATGATTTTGGCCTATTTGGGGGCGTGCACCACCCTCCCTCCCGCATAAAATGCTAATAGGAAGAATACAAAATAAAAAACACAAGAAACCTCAAATCAACCAAAGCCGATTCAACACGTGTTTCGCCTCTACACGAGGCATCCTCAGGAGATGTTGACTCGTCGAGCGCTAGACCGACAGATACGCCCCCAAATAGGCCAAAATCATTGTTTTCTTTTCAGCGGAAGTGTCACTAAATATTTTTTAATATCGTTTTTTTGATAATGGATTTCCGCAAAGTAACGCCTAAATCAATAAATTGGCTAAATAAGATTCATCATCATCATCGTCCATCACCACGCGGGTGAAATCGCTGAGAGCAGCTAGTAGGTACTATATAATCAAATAGCAACTCAAAGCGATGTTCGTTTCGACAATTTATTTGTCTCGTGCCAAATCAATTATCATGCAGAATTGCTCGAGTCAGTCTACGACGACAATAATTAGGTCTGCACCACTTATATGATGAAGTATCAAAAAACCGTTTAACTCGCATATTCTTGTTTTATTTCACTATGATGAATTTAAATCCACTGGAAAGTCACAATACTCTTTATAATTAGAATACAGAACTTTGGATAGTACATTTTTCCATCACTACATCAACCTTACAAATGTCACTCTTGTATGCCAATGTCAATGCCCCAGTGTTATCTATAACCTATAAATAACACACTATAGGTATTTTTTAGGTGAGCGTGTTACATCATCGACTGCATTGTCAATTAACTTTAGTTGAAGTGTTCAATAAAACTAAATTACAAAGGTTAATAATAATAAGTAAGTTTAATATTGATTTTGAGATTGAAGCGCTCGTAGCGGAGCTCGACTTGGCGATCTCAACAAGTTAAGCAACACTTGCTGCGGTCAAGACTTGGATGGGTGACCACGAGTGGCATTATTCTACTGAGCGCTTCCGTGCTTCGGAGGGCACGTTAAGCCGTCGGTCCCGGTTGTTAGTCTTAGGACAACAGTTGTTACGCTATGTCGAGAGGGCCTTCGGACGGCCTGAAAACTTCGACATGGGTTGGCCACTAACCTAATCCGCACTGGGCCCGCGTGGTGGATCATGGCCCAACTCCTCTCTCTGAGAGGACGGCTCAAGTCCCAGCAGTGGGAACTATTGATATAGGGATATTGATTTTTGTTTCAAGATTTACCTTTTTAGAACTAGAACCATGGAATCGGTGTTGATACTAAAGACAAGAGAAGACATGACAGTTCAGTTGGTAATTTCACATGTTTTGCCTTACTTGTAATATATTCATAACTTAAACGTGTGACGTTGTTCAGATACCTTAAATTAGATTGTATTATGGCTTCGACTCTTTTCGGTCACGACGAGTGCGACGACCTTATTATGGGACGTCCTTGCAAACTTACCTGTAACGAATTCCATATGGTCGCCCTAGGAAATATTTTCTTACAGAAACTCTTTATTTGTTTAAGTCATTTGTGTTGCAAACGTAATGTTTAAATACTAACCCACGACGATGTAACACGTATTTTTATTTAAATAACTACTACGTAAGTTATGGTTTTAGCCGTTGATTACTAACATAATATTATGAAACTACATTTAGAACTTAGAGTTTCACTTAGAATTAAACTTCCCACATCACTAAACGTTGTCGATTGCCCCTATTCCAAATGTTGGGTCCACAAGTTTGTACGAGTACTCTAAGCTGCACACAGATTACCATCTCACTAATATTATAAAATTGAAAGTGTAGATGGATGGATGGATAGATTATATAGTATGTAGATTGATGAGAGGCTGAAACATATAGGATACTAATAATACTGTCCACACTGTAAAGCTGGTAATTGATTATTTGGTTACCTATTTATTTGTATCAACTTATTTTACTACTACGAGTATTATGTATCATGGTAGCACAATAAACATTAATTTCTAACACTTAATTAATAGAATGTATTAGTGCCTACTGCACATAACATATCCATGATAACCTTAATTCTAAGTATATTTTTTGTAAACAGTGCTTTATATTTGTTCAAAAAATAAATTATTATACTTTTTCATCATCATCATCATCCATCACCACGCGGGTGAAACTGCGTAGCGCAGCTAGTAATAATTTATATCTACTAGCGGCTCCACCCGTGCAGAAAATTACTAAGCATCACATCTTTAATGGGGATAAAAAGTATCCTATGTCCTTTTTCTGGTTTCTGGTGTACTCAGTACCAAATAAAAATTACTAATAATTCACTTAAAACTAATCATTTAAATACAAATTAATTAAATAGTTTAGGTGTGAAAAAAGGGTTTACCAACTAACAAATCAATAGACACATACTTTAAAATTTCTAACTAACTAACTAACAAATCAATAGACACATACTTTAATCTGCTGTCGCACACCTACTGTCGTTATGCGATGATGATAATCTAGATTCTCGATATGCTGGATTGGGGATGCTCGCGGGCTGGAAATGCCTCTAGTATGGATACCCCTGATCTAGAAGGATGTACATCTTACAAATATTATGAATGCGAATGTTCGTATGGATGGAGGTCTGTTACTCAATCACGCCAGAGAAACTGAATGAATTTTTGATTGAATGAAATTTTGTATGTAGATAGATAAGCACTGAAATAACACATATGATACTTTTCATCATTATCACTATGTGCCTTACTTATAAACGCTGCTTAACTTTAAATGACGTTATTTAGTATTGCGCAAAGGAAAAATGTTCTGCGCCGTACTAAGTGACGTTATTTAAATTTAAGCAGCGTTTATAAGTAAGACCGTAAATCACTATCATCCATCATCATGCGGTTGAAACCGCGGGGCGCAGCTGTATAATATTATATAGGTATACTATAATGTTATAAATGTAAACTAAACTCAGCTCGGCATTGGCAGCAGAAAAATTAAACTGAGTTTGAAAACTATTCCTGTGGGTACTCAATATCGGCACAGACTAACGACCGGTTTTGAATAACCTATCCATTGTCGGTATACCCCAGTATAATATCTATCTACACTAATATTATAAAGAGGAAAGATTTGTTTGTTTGATATGAATAGGCTCCGAAAGTACTGGACTAATTAGAAAAATTCTTTCACCATTACAATCCTACATTATCCTTGATGATCATAGGGCATAGGAGATTTGCACAAATTATGAGAAACGTTTGAAAACTTCAATAATGTAACACATGGTGTGAAAAATCCTTATATCACGTACTGTTATACCCCGTCAATGCACCCTCTAATGCAGTGACATCCCATATATGGCTGAACATGCTATATAATAGTAACTCAGAATATAGAAAAAACAGTAAGTAGGAACTTTCCTTGTTATAGATATATAGATATTTAACACTAACGGCCTTACTTATAAACGCTGCAATTTAAATAACGTCATTTAGTACGGCGCAGAATAATTTTACTGTGCGCACTTCAAAGTAAAGTCTGAAAAAGTTATCATTAAGCAGCGTTTAATAAGTAAGGCCCTATATGTATAAAAGTTTCGTCAAATTTCATCTGTGATAAACTGTGGCTAGATAGATTATTGAACCCAACCGTAAGCCGTGTGGCGTCTAGCGCTACTGACAGTTTAACCATATTACGAGTAACTTTGGACGATCTGGTATTGAACATAGTATACACATTTTCCTATTTTTAGTATTGATGGCAACCATACAATAACCCGACCTTCCTGCCTGTATCTTGTGCACGTCTCAGCGGACGGATAGGTTGTACGTATGACAATAGGCATCGCTACGTAAACATTCCTTATCAATTCTTGTAGTATTCCAATATTACGATTTCTTCGAAAGAGGTATACACGACGCGCGCAACTGTTGCTAATGCCTGTAGGCGATCCGCGATAGTGTACACTTACCATCAGGCGTCGAATATAGGTATATATTTTAGATGTGTCTGTGAACCATGGAAAATTTGTAATTATTATGTGACTAAGCGTTTGTCAGATGAGGTGGAGAAGGACCTACGCAAGCTTCACGTGCCTAACTGGCAAGAAACTGCACAATGCAGGGAGTAATGGCGTCTTGTGCTGTCGGAGGCCAACACCCACTTTGGGGCCACCGCGCCCTCTTAGTAGTAGTAGTAGTAGTATGTGACTAAGCGTAACCAGAATGACCTATCCCAATACACCGTCTTTATAATTCAGAAGCCTTTGTTATTATTTATTTTATATATCGTAATGTTTTAATAACCACCATTTATTGCACATATAATCCTCTTTTAATAATATCGTTACAACATAATGCTTGTGATATCACGGTTATCTAAAATATACATATTTACATACATTATTGTTGTGTGTTGCTCAGACATTTTTGTTCTGTGTACCTACGAATAAACATAAGCGACCTGCCACATAAAATTTCGGGTCTGATTTGTAGCTAGACAGCGGAGAGGTTCTGTTACTCATTCCCTCACGAAGTATACTAATTATAATTACCTTCAATCCTATTTATCCTTTCCGCCTATCCAGGATCCACCAGCCTCGAATGTTGGGTTTGTTCATCGGCTACTTCAGTCAATCCGAGCATTCGTACTTGCACGATCGCTTGAGCGAGCTCTACCAGCAAGTCACCAGCAACACAACAAGGAAGATGTGAGCGGATGGTCACCTAGCATTCGTTCGTTGTAGAAAAATATAGAATCCGTAGATAGAGCCATAGGTATCCAAGTAGTTATACATAGATTATACTTTCATCTTGGGACTTATTCCAATTTATTTTACTGAGGCCGTAGCACAAACAACTTGCGAAAAAGTATTCGTATCGTAAATGTTAACGCGTCACGGCGTACAAACTCTGAGTTATCTGCGTCACAGTTGTCCTAGATAAATGACAGTTTGTACTGCTTCACGTGAACGACACGTTACGTTACACTCACGCAGTTATTCGTGCTAGGCCCAGTGATATTTTTAGTTTTGCACGAACTATTTTCGATATTGTCGCAATGTTAACCGGTATGACCGTTGAAATTTATAGTTATGGCTATCAACGCCAAAAACCTAACCAATACTATCTTCGTATTTCTTCTTTTTTATTATATGTGTATACATATTTCATATGAATCCTGACCTATCCCCATACCTACTAATAGACATATTATTTTTATCATTATCACAGATTATACTCGTATGTAAACAAACTTTTTATGAACATATTGAAATAGTCTCGTAAGGTTTAGTTTGAATTTCTTATCAGCATGCATTTGTTTGGTTTAGTATTATAAATTTCCATGTAACTGTTAGTTTTAGTAATATAACAAGTCAACATATTGCAATTCAGTTGTCGTAATTTAGTCGTTCTGTAATTGAGTGGAATGCAAAGGCAGCAGTTGAATTCATAACTTGGAAATTATTTAAGAATGCAATTTTTTTTAAAAACAAGCAAGGCCGAATATAGAAAATACATTTCTATATTTTCAATCTCCATCTGTCTAACTAAGTATTCGATTTACCACCCTGTTTACGCTTCTAGAAAGATTTCACGTAAAGAAGAAAAATACTTATTGAACTTATATTTACGTTTCGAGTGGTAAAAAGAAATCTGCTAAATATTTAAGACGTCCTAGTTAAGAGGTCATTGACCTCTGATTTTAGAAAACAATACTTACTCGTTGAATATCATTAATTTGATTACCCCATAAGAAGTACACACACACCAAAAAAAATTGTGATCTCTAGCATAAACTAATATATCCTTTTAAAATGAACTTAATCAACAATTTATTCATAAAAGCTTTATATTAAATAAAATATAACACCTCCCCTGGCTCGAATACGTCCGGTGATCCTCCTGGGCATGCTGAGAATAAAGATATCCAGCATTTCTTGGGATAGCCTGTCCCATTCTTGAAAAGAGGCTTCCCTGAGCTCTGGCACTGTCTGTGGACGTGGTGACGGTTCCAAACAGCTCGCTTAAGAGCATCCCACGAGTGCTTTGGCGAACCGGCCAGTCTAACCTTATGATTGTGATGTCGTATTCTCGGAGAGCTGCATTGACTCGTTGAGCTCGATGGGCGGGCGCATTGTCATCAACCAGTACAAATTGGTGCCCATGGTTTAATCGGAATAGTCTGACAATTCCATCAATGAAGAAGTCAAGCAACTGAAAAGACGAAGAAATCATATTGTAATCTAACGTAACAAAAATATTTAGATTTTGCAAAGTGATCGCAAACTTTTTTTGATGTGTGTATGTGCTATGTTGGCATGGCACACTTCTGAATTTGGCAACGCGTCTCGTAAAACCGCTTGCCCGTAGACTCGAAGTACCCCTCTCTATATAAATATATGCTATTGCGGTGATATTCACCAATACCACAGATTACAGATGTGTCCTGTGTAGTCTGTCACCCGATTGGTACCACCCGGGACCAACACGTGTACCTAACTTTTTATTTCTTATTTATCTCAGGCTACTATTTAATAGTCTTAAGTCTAGAGTTATTTATGTTCGCTGAGGTTTTGCATGCCACTACAATCTATGCAGTAATGCTAATATTGTATTGAAACGGCCACTGCAATTCACAGTTATTCCTTGTTCGTTCTTAATGAGGAAATACTACGGTAAATATAGTATCCATAATAATAGTAGCTACTTACTGATAAACTATGTATGTTACCGTAAATATCCGAAATCAGTGAGAACCCGTCCCTACTAACAATACGTGATTTATCTAAGACCAACAGAAACAACGCGTTTTTACTAGTAAGAATCCGTTCTTACTAAGGCTTTTACGTAAATGGGGAATAACAGGATTACATCGGCATTTTACTTCAGTTTGTCTGAATTTGTAATAACAAAATAAAAATAAGTAAAATTAAAAAAGGTTGTTACAAATTACAATTGTTACAATTAGTGTTACAACGTTTACCTTCATAGTTATATAAGTATGTAGGTAAGTTGAAATTATTTATGATGTCTTCTCAGATACCCAATTGGTACATGTTTCGGTTTTCAACAAAGCCACCGCATTCATGTTTTGGAACGAACCCTTGGGTTAATTTACATCCTGAATTGGCAGTTACATTATCTCCTGCTCATCACCTGCTATATCAGCTGGAGGGTGTACTATATCAAATGTAGACTTAATTTTTTTCGCTTGTTTAATAAGGCTTGCTTCCGATCTTGCTGATTTGATGTTTTCGGTAGTGCAGTTCTTACAACAATTTATCTGTTTCCTTTCCTGGCGCCGCATTTATGACATATTATAGACTGATTCGGAGTCACTCTCCATAATATCTTCGTGCATGCTGATTTGGTTTCCTTCGGCTGTTTTTCTCTATATCCTCTTCTTTTTCTAAAGTGGCAATTATTTCTGAAGGCAAAGAATAAATAGCTAACCCAAATTAATGTTCTGATTCGCTCTTTCGACAAGAGTTCAAAAAGAGAAGGGATCTAGTGTCAATACATGAAGTGTCACGTATTTACTAGTATAACGGGTTCTTACTGTGTTCGGATTTTTAAGGTAACATTACACTTGCTATAAAAACTAACGTTTGGTTTTCACTCATTTTTAATTAGAAATACGGCATTACTCATGTAATATTTATCGGATAGGTCCGACTATAGTTTCGACCACATTCTGTGGTCTTTTTCAAGGAGTGTTCGGGACGCCCGCGTCGATGACGTCTCGCTTAGCGCTGCGGGCGTCAACTCGTAGCGCTCGTGATGTCAAGGTTGGTGCACCAAC
The DNA here is from genome assembly GCA_917880725.1 of Selenia dentaria. Classification (NCBI taxonomy): domain Eukaryota; kingdom Metazoa; phylum Arthropoda; class Insecta; order Lepidoptera; family Geometridae; genus Selenia; species Selenia dentaria. Next base: position 21,541,243 of record OU862879.1, read on the forward strand.
GTCATCGACGGCTACTGCAACTTTTTGCCTTGTCCATACAAACGTGTTCCTCGATTTTCTCTCATAGATCTGGCATATCCCATAGTTAATAGTTAGTAGTATCCCATCTCAGCTTTATAGGGTTCCTCAAGCTAGTGAATGTTTTAGGAACCTTTTACCTACTTACAGCCGTTTTCAATAACCTATCTATCGTCGGTTTACCTTACTAGAGATAGATATTTGACACTATTTGTATTGACGTTATATCACATTTCTATCGGTAGTAAGGAAAACTATGCATAGATAGAATATTGAAAACGGCCGTAAGTCTACGTTTTCAGTCTGCCTGTCCTACCTTTAATAGTAACTTTCTTTTGAACTATAATAGCTATCCAGCTGTAACTTTCACAGAGTATAGGTATTCGTATCTATGTATTATGACGGATATTCTAATAACTGATTAAAACATATATTAAAAAAAATTGTTTAATAGTTTTTTTTATTTCTGCTTTATAGCGCAAAACGGTGTATACATTCCACAAACTTGGTGCAGTTAGACTAGCACCTGGCCATTTACATTTGAGTTTCCACTATAAAATATCCTGCCTCCTATTCTCTGTCTATCGTATGTCCTAACATTGCCATTTGTTCACCAGGATAGCCCAGCCCGTATTTCTTGGCAAGCTGGTGGACTACTACACGCCCGGCCACAGTAACATAAAGGAGTCTGATGCGTACATGTACGCAGGCGCCGTGATACTCTGCTCTGCTCTCAACGTCTTCGTGGTCCATCCGTACATGCAGGCCATATTGCACATGGGCATGAAGTTCCGAGTCGCTTGCTGTTCACTTATTTATAGGAAAGTAAGTGGTATTTTTAATAAAAATAAACATATGAATAATATCGTTGCTGTCTGTGGTGCGAAAGTTGATTTTTGTCACCATTTATCTTCATGTTTGTTACCAATCAGGGCTCAAACTGAAGCGCTCGCAGCGGAGCGTGACTTGGCAATCTTATCCAGTCAACAAATTAAGCAACGCTTGCTGCGGTCAGGAGTTGGATGGGTAACCACTAGTGGCATTATGTAACTAAGCGCTTCCGTGCTTCGGAGGGCACGTTAAGCGGTCGGGAACGGTTGATTGTTTTAGGAAAACAATCGTTAGACTATGTCAAAAGCCTTCAGGCGGCTTGAAAACTTCGATATGGGTTGGCCACTAGCCTATCCACCAAGCCGCACTGGGCCCGCGTAGTGGATTATGGCCCAACTCCTCTCTCTGAAAGGAAAGCTCCAGTGGATTTGGATGAAGTTTGAAGTAGAGAGAGAGTACACAAAGACTGCTTTCCAGTGTTTGAGTAATTCCCGCCGTACCTACCTTGATTTCATATACTTGCCAGATTGGGATAGTTGGAGACGGAAAATTCAACATGTTCTAGATTGATGGTTATAGCTGGTATTTGGTTATCCAGTATTATGTACGTATCTATTGAATCTAGTGGAATCTAAGTATTTGGTAGTATACAGGGATGTGAGGTGCGAGTAGTTCTGTACTTGGATATTTCTGGGGAGGTTGACCAGTAGGGCTGTTATGTATCTCAGTTGCTAACAAATGTTGATTGCAATCGAAAAAAAATGGCGGCTTTATGTCACTTGTGTCAGCTCTAGTCTTCAACTTACTAACATGTTTGCATATTGGAGTTGTCAAAACTGACATAGAGTCGCCACTTTTCAAGATTTCAATCAACATTTGTCAGCAACTTAGATACATAATAACCGTGCAGAACACCAATAAATATCAATGATCCATTCTGAAATACAAAGGTTGTTTGATATCTATTTCACATTCAATGCATACGGTATTGATTTATTAATTATGTCATCTCGCTGTACTAGCTGAAGCGTAATGTAATATACATACATAAATTGATTGCAATATGACATTATTGAGTAATAAGTTTCCTATCTTCCATTCCACTCTCGCATCTCATGCATTCTGTATTTGTTTATTCGTGACTAGATTTTCGTTATTCAGTTTTTTTTAATACATAATTTATAGCAACATCGGCGATGGGAATTTCGTATTAAATAAATGCATGCTCTCTCGCTGCGGTCTGCCCCGATCCGATTTGTGTTTATGGTTACTTTTTGTACAGATCATTTCTACAATAATGACCTTTAAAATATCACTTATCAGTAATATGAAAAAAATATTTATGAACTGTTTTTTAATCTGCACAACTGACGAAACGGTCACATCATTCGCCTGATGGTAAGCACCACGCCTGCACATGACTGTTGCAGTGCGACCCCAGATTTCATAGCGTCAAAGTTCTCCACTGCACTGAATAAACGGAATCTTGAATGAGTTATGAATTCAACGCTATTCAAAACATTTATGAAACAAAACGTATAGGTACTTATGCCTTTAAACATTGGTGCTGTTCTACATCACAAAAAATCATAAAACACAGTTTGTGTTTAGGCGGTAAAAAGTTTGTGAATTTAGTATGAAAAACTGGAGCTTCCCGTCCGCTATCGGCCTATAAAAATGGCCGGTACTTAGATACGAATATATGTGTTACCGTAAATATCTGAAATCAGTAAGAACCCGTTTATACTAGCAAATATGCGATGTATCTAAGACCAAAAGAAACAGCGCGTTTTTACTAGTAATACCCCGCTCTTACCAAAGCTGTTCCGTAAATGACGAACATTACATCGGCATTTTACAGTCAGAGTTACATTTTTCAGTTAGAACTCGTTCTTACTAAGTAATAGGCAGTCAAAATTAAATTAAAACCCTTCATATACCGTGATAATTAAAACAAAAGATTTATGAATGAAACGCACGTAAATTTACGTCAATGGTACTCAAAGGGTTAATTAGCATTACAAACTATTATTATTCCATCCTATGTGGTTTACGTGAATATATTTTTGGATATAATATAAATTTCAAACGAATCGACTGCATTCTTAAGTCAGTATTCTATGTTTATAACCGATTTTAAAAAGGGGGAGGTTCTCAATGGTATGTTTTTTTTATTATGATTTGATTTTGATGATTATTTTTTGTTTGGTAGATCAACTTCAAAGGTGGTCTATTAAAAAAAAAATCGATATGATTAAGCGTTTTAACTGAAAACATTTTATTTGGTGTTTTTCATGTGGTCCCATTTAAATTTGATCAAGATCAGACCTGTAGTTTTTGGGTAACAATTTATCATCAACATTGGCACGGCTATTATGTATTTCAGTTGCTCATAAATATTGATTGTAATCTTAACAAATGGCGGCTCTGTCATTTTTGTCAGCTCCTGTCATCAACTTACTAACATTTTTGCTTAATTTTCATTCAACATTTTGTTATAACTGAGATAGTTGCTAGTCTTAACATTTAGAGTGGGTATATACAGTAATAGAATTAAAGTATGTTAAAGTCGGACAAATTGTTCAAATTGTATATTATATATTCCAAGTTGCGTTTCCCGTTGCCGATGTTTAGTGCCCAAACCTATATATATATTATAATATATATATTATATATTCCAAGTTGCGTTTCCCGTTGCCGATGTTATATAATGCAATCTTGTCGTAATATAATCCATCGTTTTTATTATATGATTTTTAAAGCACTGACGCCTGCTTAACGAGACCTAACTTTGCAATTTTAGAGAGAATACTCGGACGAGATTAAAGCCGCGTCTTCTGACAATCCGTGTCTGACACGTGTCAGATAATACACCGTGTTGTAGTTAATTATTTGTGTTCACATTCAATACGACGAGACTATTGTAGATTCACGTGTACTAAAAAAGATGACAATGGACAATTCTGTTAACATTCACTTAACTAAAAATCTCTAAATTATGGCAGTTTTTATTCTGTTGGACTAAAGCGCAAACTGTTATAACACTTGAATGACAACACTAAAATTAGATATTTCTGGTTAATTGTTGGTATACCTTAGACAGATACGTCACGTAACTTAGCGCTCCTATTTTAAAAAATGACATTCTACGTGTTACATTAATTTGAATTTTGGTGTTAATAGAATAAGGACTAATAACGAAATTTTAGTTCCCTTGTTTAATTTAGTTTTTTGACCTAGTGGATGGCTACCAATGTGCTTTTACGTTTTAAATTCAATACAATTCTGCCAGTTTTCAACATTAATTATAAAATGTAAATCAACCACAGATTGAACGAAAAATCCGAAACAGAACTTGAATGATAATGAAATGTCACTGCATTCTCATTCCCATTGATGGTTCCAGCCAATAGGTTTGCAGGATTTCGCCCAGAATGGGATTCAAATGCCAAAATGAAGCATATTCCCATTATATGTAAAGATAGACAATAAAGCCGCTGTTCCAAGACTAAATCCGACGTTCATCTAAATTGTATAAATATACTAACATACAACATGTAAGCGGTTAAAACGAAATTGTTCGCTAAAATAAATATACCAAAAAGTTGTGTTCTCTACGAGGGTGAATCAAAAAAATCTTGGAATCAATATTAAAAAATGCAAAGATTTAAATAATAATATTTTATTTTTCTACATAATCTCCCTCCAATGCAATGCATTTAGAATAACGCGTTTCTAACTTCCTTATTCCTTGTGAAAAAAAATTATTTTCTTGACTCTCGAAAAAGTCCTCTACGGCAGCTATAACCGCGTCATTATCGTGAAATTTTGTTCCACGAATTTCCTCTTTTAATTTTGGAAATAAGTGAAAACCACTTGGGGCTAAGTCCGGAGAATATGGTGGGTGGTCAAGGAGATTGAAGCCAGCACAGCGGATTGCGTTGAGCGCAACTTCCGATCGATGAGCAGGAGCGTTATCTTGAAGGAACAACACGCCCAACGACAGTTTTCCACGACGTTTTTCTTTAATCGCTTCACGCACTTTCGGGATTAAATTTGCATAATAGGGTCCAGTAATCGTCTGGCCTTTTGGCATGTAATCAATAAAAAGGATTCCTTCACTATCCCAGAACACAGAGGCCATAACTTTGCCAGCGGTAGGAGCAACTCGAAATTTCTTAATGGATGGAGAGGATGGTCGTTTCCAAGACATGCTTTGTCTTTTAGTTTCAGGATCAAAATGGTGGACCCACGTTTCATCCATGGTGACAAGACGACGGCAAAAATTATCCGAATCACGCTGGAACATTTCGAGATTACGCTTGGAAATTTCCAAATGTCGCTTTTTGTTTTCGTCGGTTAACATTCGTGGCACCCATCTTGCAGACACTTTTTTGAACCCCAGTGAATCAATTAAAATGGATTGAACGCTACCAAAAGATATCTTTAGGATCTCAGCTATATGTTTTATAGTCATTCTTCTGTCTTCCAAAACCAGATTCTCAAGCTTATTGACATTTTCTTCTGTAACGGAGGTTGAAGGCCGCCCAGAACGCGGGTCATCTTTACAGCTTGATCTACCTCTTTTAAATTCAGCCACCCAGTACGCAACCGTAGAATAGGGTACAGCATCACCCCCTAATGTCTGCTGAATGTCCAAAAAAATTTCCTTCCTAGACATTTTTTTCAAACTGAGATATTTTATCACCGCACGTAACTCACTTTTATCCATAATTTTGACGTTTTAGCAACTCGTTGCACAAAAAAATTTATTACATGCGAACGAACTGACAAAAACAAGTGACAGTCTGCATAAATATAGTGTGATAGACACTCTTTAATTTGAATACCCGATATCATTGAGTCACAGTTGTTCAAATAAGAAACAGCGTCCTGTATATGCGTTGTTGTGGCTTATCTACTGGAACCGGTTCCAAGTCTGCGCTGCGGCCGTTTCCGAGCGATTTGTACGTAACTTAACTTCACTTTGTGTGTATTTTATTTTTCGTGAAATGGGATAGTTCATAGGTTGGTAACATATTATGCTTATCACAGATTTAAATAAATAATGTTACCGGGATGAACAGGTGCTTGCTTGTGAAATTGTAATACAGGTACCTAAGTACTTATTTGTAAACATTAGGTGTATTTTGTATTTTTTCTTTCAATATTCAATATTTAAATTTATTTAAGGTTGCGCTATTATATATAGTTGCGTATAGTGAATCTTAGTATCGATACAAACAGCTTAGTTTTTCGATACTAACTTAGACTAATTATTTGTATATATATGAAATAAATAAATTAAAAAAAAAAAATATCGAACTTGATCCAAAAAGGTTTCATATACAGTGGTGGTCATATAATTAAGAACGCTAATTTAAAGGGAAGATTTTTTCAAACTAACAAGTATAACCAATTGCATGTATTTTTTTGTATTTCTCTTGGTATCGCAAAACTTTTCCATACTAGCGGTACATTCATTGATACACATGATTGGCTAAAAAATTCATATATAAACTTTATACATTAGATCTGAGCCTAGTATTACTACTTACTGGCTGGTCACATAATTAAGAACGCTGAATAGTTTATTTTTTTATTCAAATTTAAATAGAGAACACTCTGTTGCTCTGTGGTTCTTGGGCACTATTCGTATAATTTTGGCGCCATTTAGTGCTGTAAACGTCTTAAAGGTGATTGCTTCATATAAAAACAATGGGGAAAAATAAAAGTTGTGATAAATCTAAAAGGGAAGTAATAATAAAACTTCGCGACAAGAATTGGTCATATAAAAAGATAGCCGACCATCTGCAATGCTCAAAAACTATGGTTTTCCACGCTGTGAAGCATTTTGCCATGTATCAAACTACTTCAACAGTTCCCCGTGTACCTAAACAGAGAAAGTCATCTCGTCGAGATGATCGCAATATCGTTCGTTTGGCAAAACAAAATCCTTTTAAAGGGTCTAATGAGCTGAGAAAAGAATATTTTGGTGAAAACAACCCTTCAGCAATCTCGGCACGCACTATTCGAAGGCGTTTGGTAGAAGAAAAGTTGCACGGAAGGATAGCAAGGAAGGTGCCCATGTTGAAACGGTGCCATAGGCAAGCCCGGCTTGCATTTTCAAGAAGGTATGAAAACTGGACAGTTAGTCAGTGGAAAAATGTTCTTTTTTCTGACGAAACAAAAATAAATAGGGTATGTTCTGACGGAAAACGATATGTACGACGCCCTCCGAATAAAGCATTTGACCCAAAATACACAAAAGTGACATTAAAGCATGGTGGGGGAAATGTGAAAATTTGGGGGTGCTTTTCTGGGTATGGTGTTGGACCTGTTAAGTTGATAGAAGGAAACATGGATCAATTCCAATACAAAAATATACTGGAAGAAACAATGTTACCTTATGCTGAAGACGTGCTTCCGGTTATCTGGACATTCCAGCATGACAATGATCCAAAGCATACTGCACGCACAGTTAAGGAATTTCTCACATCGCAATCAGTTTCTGTCTTAGATTGGCCAGCTAACAGCCCAGATTTAAATCCAATAGAGCATCTTTGGTGCGAAGTCAAGAAAAAGGTTTCAGATCGACAGTGTGGCAATTTAAGAGAACTGTACGACGTTTTCTTAGAAGAATGGAACTCTATATCTCTTGCGAAATGTCAAAAATTGATAGAGTCAATGCCTCGCCGGTGTAAAGCAGTAATTAAAAGCCGTGGACATGCTACTAACTATTAATTTTAGTTTAAATGTAATAAATTGTTCTTTTTTTCCTTTACGCACTTCATATTAATGTGATTTATTTAATCTAAGTTTCATATAAAACAACTCTTGAACAGTTTAATAATTCGTTCTTAATTATTTGTCCAGCTTCATTACTATATGAATTTGTTATTATAGAGTATAATTAAATAAAAAATGTTAGCAATTTTATTTTATATTTGTATTCCCCTTTGCTCTATCCATGTGGCTATTTCATAACATACCTAGTTATTTCTAAGAAGGAACACATAAATATACGTGACATGATTTATATTTTAAAAAACATGAACTTTAAATCGTTCTTAATTATATGTCCACCACTGTATATGCACTTCTAAGAACTTTTTGATTCACTCGTATTATTAGTCTACCATACAAAATTTTCCACTATCATGGTGATTAGATGGTCAATCTGGCATCAGCTTAAGCTGTCGATCAAGGTTTGAATTGCAATTGATCAATTGACGTAATTTTTTCTATATATTTAGTTTTTATCGTCATGCCCGTATAACCTCATTTGACGTTAGAACTGAATACTCATGATTGCATAATAGACTCATTTTATCTGTTAAATAGTAGGAAAACGTACCTAAGTATAATAATATTTTCTTGTAACTAAAAGATCAATTTTAATGCGAAATACTTTTCTTGCATGCACAATGCAAAATGCATCACAAATATCATGTAGGTAGCTCTCACGTGATATTTGGAATGCATTTTGGTGTGTTTATACCCAAAAACGTTCATGAGGTGTCGTCATCTCATTTTTGGAGGTGACTGTCTGAAATTATAAACATATTAGCTGCTGCCCCCGCCTCCATCCACGCTGAAAATTACTAGTCACACTAGAATATTTCTACGGGATAAATAGTAATTAAGAGGATTGCATAGCTAGTACTTTCCATACTAAAAGAGAAAACTCTTTTCTACCTCTTTACATTGTCCGATTTCCATTTTTTCAGTTTTTTTAAGTTCTAAATAAGGAAATTTATATTACTTTGAAATACTGAAAACGTACGGGCATAGTAAACAATGTGACGATTCCATGAAAAAAAAAAACACTGAAATCGGACAATGTTACTCGTAAGAGGTAGAAAAAAAGAGTTTTCTCTTTTAGTACGGAAAGTATGCAATCATCTTAATAAATTAAAATACGTTTACACACTCATACTCCCGCAATAGAAGGTGATAGCACGTCGCGGGAGGGATGGACATAGGTACACAAAAACGCGTCACGACATCAAAGACCCAAGAACAAATATTTCTGCTCATCGAGGGGATGGGGGGGATCAGGGATCGAAGCGAGGACCCGTCGCTTCGAAGGCAGGGTTGCTACCAACTGAGGTAACAGAGCCTTTATGGTATCCGTTATGCTGATGACCTTTGTGTTATTCAAGTTCAATATTCAATTAGTTTAACCAAAATAATGGTTCTCTGTAAAGTTGATTTACGGACGATAATTTTACGTAATAACGTCTTAAGACAAGCCGAACACCGCGGTCTCGCTTGCTCCACTCAGGCATAACGTGACTCAAACCCGTGCTTCTCGTTGGTGCAGCCGGTTTTCATCGATTTATAAAATGTTATCATGTCCAAAAAGAATAAAATTTCAGCCAAACAGGCTTTTTTCGCAGTTAATATGAATTTGATTCGCGAAATTCCGTCTTCACGGAATTCTAATGCCGTTTGTAAAATACGAGCAGAATACCCATGAATAATTCTGTTGTGATTATTTCCGTTTGTTGTTACGACCTTCGTTCGGTTACACGTCGCTGAATTTGTATAAGAAAATGTTTGGTTTGCATGCCGCTCTTACGTAAAAGTAAACAACTAGATAAACTACACTTTTTCAATTTAATTTTGCTGCTCCGTAGGCGTGCTCATCGTATTGGTTTCCGCCTTTTGCGCACGGTTTGATCCGACGCTAAATACTTGCAAACAATTCCATTTAAATACATGCATAGTTATAAATTAAAGCGATATTCCCTTTCGATATTTATGCATAATTTCTCATCCTATAGAATAGATAAATATTTTTTGGTCTGTTGCTTTACCCTTATAAACATTTTTTTGTCTTAGGTTTAAACCCAAACCGTGTCCATTGTCATTATAACAATGAAATTTCTATTGAGTCTGGGTCATTCGACTGTTGAAGTATAAAAAGTTACGGCAATCGCATGTTTAAATAATTTTAAAGGAACTAGATTACATAGAAAAAATCCCTTTAGATAATTATGGTTCTAGCGGTCGCACGCTGTTTCACCGCTGTTGTACTCCCGGAACTTTACGGAATTTCGTAGTGATGGATAATGATGAAAAGTATCCCATGTATGTGCCTCTATGTATCAAATTTAGTCTACGTTCTGGCGTGATTGAATAACAAACCACCATCCATCTAAACATTCCCATTTATAATTATTAATAAGAAGTAAGATTTCACTGAGCTCAATTCAGCAGTTTCAACGTGATTGAAATCAAGTATCACCAACTTCTTAACTTTCACATTTACAATATTAACGGGATTTAGTATCTATTTAATCGACCATAACATTACACCTTATACTCAGTTCCTGAAGTAACTTTTTTGGGGCGTTTCTTATTACGTGATTCAGTATTTTTAGTTTCTACAAGATAGTCAGGTTCCTTAATCTCCAGTTGTCGATCAAACCTCGAGTAATTAATAACTCTGGAAGCCAGTAATCAAATATAATTTTAATAACATGTCCTTCAGTCAGTTGCATGTTTCAGAAATTGTCATCGCTTTGCATATTTTTTTTTTATGTTAACATCGGTTCAAATTGTGAGAACATAGTCACATTTTCTAGTAATATGCAGTTGTTCTTAGGCTCGATAGTACCAGCAAACGCCATCATAACTGGTACTACTAATTAGCTAAAACTCGTTATTTTTGTTTAATTCCTTATTTATGAAGGAGTAATATAAATATTATTCCTTCATAAATGAGTAAAATTTGTCTTAATGATTTTGTCGTCTTCGTATAGTCCATCTGGACTCTCACCTAAGATAATATCGGATCTACAAACAATCCAAATATTTGATAGGATTTAATTTTTCAGTATCGATATTTTCCAACGTGCGTCTAATTGAAATAAAAAGTTACTTGTTTTTGGTCGAACTTAACGATTTCACATTGTTAATATTACCCATAAGACTGACATGGCTGTTCAAAAGAACTGAACGCATGTGAAGATGCGGTGAGACACAGCGTGTTCAATAGAGCTAGCTAAAGTTATTGAATAGAGTATGAATCATGTAAAATATTCTTCTTTTCCAGCTAGTCCCGTTGTACCACACAGAGCACTGTAATGCTTATTGTTATTGTCGCTATCCGCAGACAAAAAAAAAGGTCTGTGGTTATATATATCTGGTCTTTGAAAATTATCGCCATAGTTCGAATCCGGAGGATTATTAGTGACACACTGTTTCATTATTTTAAATAAACTTTTGTCCTACTTTATACGAACACAATTGTATAGTTTCAATTGTATACTACACATTTTACAAACAAAGAAACATTGTGAGATGAGTCCTTCTTTAATATTCTTTGTTAAGGACAAAGTATTAAAATTGCAACCCAAGAGTCATTATGTGAATTTTATTTTTTCTGTTCAAACATGTATGATTCTGTTTTCTTCGATTGTTGTTTTTGTTATATGTTCGTCAGGGATTATCGAATTACAATCCGATTTTTCTATAAAATTGGTCGTACACACTATAAAAAAATTGCTCAGTCTCAATTTTATACCACACAATTTACAAGCAAGGAAAAATTGTGAAAAAAGTCCTTTTTTAACATTCTTCGTTAAGGGCAAAGTATTCAAATTGCAACCCAAGAGTCATTATGTGAATTATTATTATACTCGTATCTGTTCGCACATGTATGATTCTCATTGTTATTTCCTGTTCAATATTTTGTTTAAGCAGCGAGATCGAATTACAATCGGATTCCTATAAATAAAAAAAATAAATTGCTCCATGAATGGCTTTTGAAAAACCTACTTGTTTCACAAAAGTTACGCGTTAGAAAAACTTCTAAAACAATAATTGTTCTCACAAATATATTTTTATCGTTCATTCAGAGGAAACATGATTTTGCATATTCTCTATTTCTTAGAAAGGCACTCTGAAATTAAAAAAAAATCGTTAATTGTATGTGTTTTTTCCGTCTTGGGAAGTACCACACCTTTGTCAGTTGTAGTGGTAGGAATTTGCAGAGTCCGTCTGGGAAAGAAGGTACCTTAATCTGATATTTAACCGCCAAGCAGTAGTGAAAACATTACTGTGTTTCGGATTGAAGGACAATGTTTCCAGTGAAATTACATGGCAAGAGATTTAAAAAATCTTATATTTCAAAGTGAAAGGCACAATGCATTGCCATGCCTAGTTTTGAACTACTTTTGAACTGTAATTTTAAAATTCTGGATGGCACTGATCTGTTAACATCATGATAGCTGCTTGCTCGATTTGTCACTGAGTTACGTAAAATAGTTTTGTTTTCTAGGTATTATAATTAAAAATCTAAAACTTATAACTAGTTTAATTAACTCCCGATTTTTTTTCTGGAAATATGTACTGTGGTTTACTTCGAGATTGTGTTATGATCCTGATACTTATATTGTTATTCGGGTTTTCTTTGAGATATATGTACACAAAATAAACAAAATTAATATATTCTACCTACATTTATAATTAAACGAGACGATCCGGATACAAGTTCCAAACAGGGGACAATGTACCGGGATGGACGGCAAGCCTACTTTGGGTACTACACCCATTACTATTAGTTTATTTCAAGTACAAGTTAGTAGTAGTAGTTAGTATTTTTACTTGAAAATTAATTGAGTTGGGGAAATTCAGCGAGAAATTGATTATAAAAATGTCAACACTATTATTGAATAAAAAAAACATTATATAACGAGTATGTAGTATTGACAATGTTTTACAGAGCTTATCACACCTAATTTGAATTAAGTATTCGATTTAATTACATTTTTGCATCGTCATTACCTTTTAAATGGGACTATTAGAAATGTCGAGGAATTTGGTCTGTCACACGTACGAGTACATACTGTCACGTACATGCGGTTATTTTGTTATCCCCACCATCTGCAACATACATATTACGCATGGTGGAGAGATGTGCGTTACCTCATAACCCTAACCCCTTTTTACCCACCAAACCGATTTGCTTGATTATATTTTTATTTGAAACTTGGTGCTTCTCATTTGATCCCATTTACATATGATCACGATCTGACCAGTATTTTTTTAAATAACAATCTGCGTGTTGCGTGCGGGGTGTTGAACTCTTGTAGTTTAAAATTCTGAATGGGACTGAACAGTTATGGGCAAGCGTGTTGCTTATCATCAGACTAACGACTTACTCGTCTCGTCACTGCTTTTTACTCTGAAGAAAGAAAAAAAATTATAATATGAAAAAAATATTAAAATTTTACGCTATCACAGTAGACAAAGTATATAACGTAACTGGCAAATATGTATAGTACAGCTAATCAACGGCTACATAGTAAGTACCTTAAATAAGTTCCTATTGTTTAAGACAATACTTTTATTCTATTGAATAAAATTACTTTAAGGATTTGACTCGGCTTTGACCGAAGACGCAGAATTTCGCACGGAGCGTATTATGCCTTTTGTTACACAAATTGCGTTCAAAACTCGCTAACACAATGTAAAGATCCACTGTACTTTTATCGATATCGACGAGCATTCAGAGGCCGTAGCACAAACAATTAGCGAAATAGTATTCGTATCGTAAGCGTCAACGCGTCACACTTTGGCGTGGTTAGCGTGTCTGTATATGTGTCACAGTTGCCCTAGATACACGACAGTTTGTACTGTATCACGTGAATGACACGTTACGTTACACTTACACCAGTTATTCGTGCTAGGCCCACGGGTGCCTCTCTCGATTGTTTATAGTATTACTTGTACAGTTGTAACTAAGTCTAGTTAGAACTCTTATGTTTGCAATAGTTGACTCATTTGGGAGCAATACGGACTCAGTGTTCTACTTAAAAAGGCAAGTTTATCCAACTAGGGATGCATCGATACGCTTTTTTACCGATACTCTTATAAAAATATCGGCGATATCGATACGCACATTGATTGCAAAAATAAAGGTTAATTAAATAATACACAATTTATATTTTTAATAATACTAAAATATAGACAGGTTGAGAATAGTTAATAGTTCTAGTAAGTTATTAAAATTTACATAAGATACAAGTTTTAATTTAAAATAAAAAAATTAAATAAAAAGAAATATAAAAATATCAACAAATTATGTATTGTTAAGTTTTATGGACACAGCGATTTCGCAATTCCCTGAGCATAGTTAGTTCTTACTTCGTTTGTGACGAAATAGACGAGACAATACGCGCGTATACATTACTTTTATGACACTGTTTTAAACTATCACGGTTGTTCTCTAAAATTATATGATTACTAGCTGCGCCCCGCGGTTTCACCCGCGTGGTGATGGATGATGATGATGATGATGATGAAAAGTATCCTATGTGTTAATCCAGCGCCTCATCTACCCCCATACCAAATTTCATCAACATTAGCCCCCCCGTTTGTGCGTGAAAGAGTAACAAACATCCATACATCCATACATACAAACTTTCACGTTTATAATATTAATAGGATTAACGGGATATTTACCGTGGTAAGGTTGTGGAATGAGCTCCCGATATTTCGGCGCAGTTACATGCACCATGTTCACGGGAAGACTGAAGAATGCGGGTGGTTGGTCAAAAAGTTTAAAAGTTAGGTGCAGACATAACGATCTACCCTCTTTCTTAGTCTTTTGCTACGGTTATCACTGGAACTCGAACTCGATCCTAAGTCCCGACAAACATGTGCATGTAACTGCGCCGAAATATCGGGAGCTCATTCCACAACCTTACCACGGTAAATATCCCGTTAATAATCATATAATTTTATTACTTTTATGGTGCGCAAAATTTGAAAAGTATCCTTGTTCGACCATAAAAATATCGCCGATGCCGATATGTTGGCAAACCCGAAGTAGCGCTGATATATCGGTATCGGATACAACCCTAATTCTAAGGTAATATGAATAAGTTAATAACACATAATGGTAACCAAGTTTTCTTTTTCAGAGTGATATATATACTAACCAAATTTTCTTTTTCAGAGTCTACGTCTGTCAAAAACTGCCCTCGGCGAGACCACAGTCGGGCAAGTTGTGAATTTGTTGTCGAACGACGTGAACCGCTTCGATGTTGCCGTTATATTTATGCACTACCTATGGATCGGGCCGGTGGCGACCGTCATCATAACTTACTTCATGTGGATCGAGATCAACTGGGCGGCAGTGGTCGGAGTTGGATTCATGCTTGCATTTATACCGCTACAAGGTAACATTTTTTTTAATGTCATTAGGAGACGGTATACGCACGAGGCCCGTCCAACTGGTGTTAGTGGTACCCTCTAACTGCACTGCACTTAGGTTGTTGAGTCATATATATGTCTTTAATTTCACTGGCAACCATACCCTGCAACTAGAATATTACAACAACAAACGATAATGATACGAAACTGCGATATTGTGATCTCTCTCCTTGTAAGCAGTATATACGGATCTTATGTGTAAACGTCCATGTGCATTACTGCACTCGATCAATATAGACGCTTTAAATTTTGTTAAGAAAGGAAAAATAACAATAAAAAATCGGGACTCTGATGTAATAATATTTTTATATACATAAACTAATGGCAAATATTTTGATTTGAGTTTTATGGCCGATATGAGCTCTATCTCTGAAATTGAGCCGTGTGCTCTCGCGAAGACTCGCGCTTCCAGGAATTGTATTGTTGGAACTCGCGGCTTCTTAGAAACTGTGATTAATTAATTTAGACTCCGTAGCAGCTTCAATAATAAATATACATAAAATAAATAAATTCTCATACATACATGACATCGCACTAAGATTCGAGAGGCGTCACACAAATATTTGTGAAGGGAGGGTCACTACCTAACAGGCAATTAAAGAGCTGTCAATTCATGACGACGATAAAAATGAGGGTTTTTGAAGCAGTTTATCACATAAGCAGCGATTTACTTAAAATTATAAAAAATAATATGACGTTTCTAGGACTTTTAAGTAGACATTGACAGACTTAAAACATACTTTAATATATAAAACATACCACTTGATTTCACCTTTTAAGTGTTTTCGTTTTGATCAAAATTCACAATTGTATTTAATATGAAACACATCATAAAATAGGATTTTTAATACGTATATGTATTAAAAATGGATAGTGTTTTTGTTGAATAGTTAACATTATTTTTTATTGAATTTTTGTACGTTTTTACAAGATACGCTTGCTTGATTTCAAGTGAAAGAAATTGAAAGAATTCAAGCTCTGAGCTGACAGCGCCTTAATATGCGATAGCGGCCATTTTATCTTGAATTGTGCAAAAGGAACAAACAGGTCTCGTGGAGAAAGATCTGCGAACTTTGCCTGGTGCTGAGGAAAACAACATGAAAATTAAAGATATAAGTCAACCCAATTGTACAGGATCAATTTGTGCGTGCTAGCTTTGCCGACATACGTTATTTTGTTGAATTGAAAGTAAAGCAGTTTCTAAACAAAATATTTTTCCAAATTTTCCAACATTTTGCGCAATCTTCCAATTTACTTTGCCTAATAATTCGGTCTACTGCATAAATTAAAAACAAACTTTATCCAAATAAACCATTCTCACGTTATGCGCCTACCAGCTAAACATTTAGTTTTTTATTTATACGGATTATATAGTAAGTTAAATTTTTATGTTGGTTTTCTCAGCTTATCTCGGCAAGCGTACATCGGTGTTGCGGTTGAAGACTGCTTTAAGGACTGACGAGCGTGTGCGCCTCATGAACGAAATCCTATCCGGCATACAAGTCATCAAAATGTACACCTGGGAGAAACCATTCGCAGATCTCGTCGCGAAGGCTAGGAAGTAAGTTCATTTGATTTTCATATTTTTTGTTCCTTCCAGAAGTTTCTTTTAACAATTCGCTTTGGTAGCTGTTCGACGTATGTCTGCAGTCTAGCTCTAAAAGCTTATTATACCAAAAAGGAAGGGACGTATGTATGGGTCTCCACAATAAATAACAGATTTAACTTGTAAACGTTATTTTTTCCAGTCACCGGTACTAACCTAAAAAGTACGTGACACCTTTGACAACAAGTGTTGTCCCATGGCATTAGAGATGTACCCACTACCGATTCTAAAATGTACTTGTGGTCTTTATTTATCAACCATAACTATATAGTTATGGTTGATAAATCGGTCCCTTTCGCGTATGAAAAGTTCTCCTTGCATCTATGGTTTGTGTTGGAAGTTGAGGTCAAGAATCATAGGTTAGTTAGGGTTCTAGTCTTGTATTTGGATATCTGGTAATTCTGTAATCTGTATCAACAAATTCCTCTTTCGAAACATTGGTCACAAACTCTAATGTGTCAGTTCTTCATCAAGCTCTCATGCGCTCGTGAAGAAATAGGGAACATACACACACAAACTTAAAAATTTTCGCATTGAAAATGTATGTATGTATGATTGTGTTTTGTGTATAAATTATCGACTCCTTGCAACTGAACATACATACATATTCTTTTGTTTGACGTTTTGATGTGACGTGTATTTGGGATGTGTGATGTGTAGTTTTAAAGACAAGAGAGAGGTCATTGTTATTTACTTTCACCGTCTGGAGTTGCGGATTAACCAAGGATTAGACTTGATTCAAGCCTTATCTTGTTGCAAAGGCAACTAGCATATTACAATTCCATGGAAAGTGTGATACAATAGATAGCATATCTATATACTATATTTATATAACTTATTTGTCGTATATAAATTAAGAATTTCATACTGCTTGCGGTTGTAATCAACCACTTATTATTAGACATATACTTTAATTACACTAAATTACTGTAATTTATTGTCTATTCCGTTCATTCATAAAAAAACACGCGTCAACTTGAGAACCTCCGCCTTTTTTATTTGGAAGTCTGTTGAAAATCAGGTACTTTTCACTGTCATAAATTCCCTTCAAGATTGTTACTGCGAGGCGCATCTGTTCTAAAATATCTAGTCTAATTTCATTCATAAAAAAAACACGCGTTGACTTGAGAACCTCCGCCTTTTTTATTTGGAAGTCTGTTGAAAATCAGGTACTTTTCACTGTCATAAATTCCCTTCAAGCTTGTTACTGCGAGGCGCATCTGTTCTAAAATATCTAGTCTAATTTCATTCATAAAAAAAAACACGCGTCGACTTGAGAACCTCCGCCTTTTTTATTTGGAAGTCTGTTGAAAATCAAGTACTTTTCACTGTCATAAATTCCCTTCAAGCTTGTTACTGCGAGGCGCATCTGTTCTAAAATATCTAGTCTAATTTCATTCATAAAAAAAAACACGCGTCGACTTGAGAACCTCCGCCTTTTTTATTTGGAAGTCTGTTGAAAATCAGGTACTTTTCACTGTCATAAATTCCCTTCAAGCTTGTTACTGCCAGGCGCATCTGTTCTAAAATATCTAGTCTAATTTCATTCATAAAAAAAACACGCGTCGACTTGAGAACCTCCGCCTTTTTTATTTGGAAGTCTGTTGAAAATCAGGTACTTTTCACTGTCATAAATTCCCTTCAAGCTTGTTACTGCGAGGCGCATCTGTTCTAAAATATCTAGTATAATTTCAGTTAAAACTATAGTTATATGCTATGGGTGCCACTGTTATGGGCAAGCGTAGAGCTTACAATCAAGCGCACAACTTGCCTAACTCGTTTATTTTAAAAATAACATAATGTTCCTTTTATCAAAATGTTTTATCAAAACAACTATGTTTTTTGTCTTACTTTATCTGAACAATAACCTAAGAAACCCGATAACTTGAAACAAATTCAATGTCGGTACAGGCGATAAAGGGGCGATGAGCTATGCTAAGAACATAGCAGACGTAAATACGTGTGCTTAAAGTACGTAACTGTTACGAACAAAAGATAGAAAGAAGTCATAATAATGAAACCTTACTGAGTCACGCAAGGTTGACTAATATCTAATTGCGTCATTCTCATAAGTTAGTTTGTGAAGAGCTTTTTGTTATCACAACACGTGGCTTTTAAATGCATATATCCTTATCGATAACGATATCGATTAGTATGGAAAATATAAGTGACATATATTTAGGGTTACATACCAAAGGGGAAATGGGAAACCTACGCTGTCAGTCTGAGTATATTTCAATAGGCGTGAGACAGACCAAAAAATAATGATGATATCCCGTGGATGGTTCTCATACAAGAGTTATAGATAAATTGGTTGATTTGGTATCGGCTGTGGCACTGAAAATTTATGACTCGCTAAATACAAGAAACTATATCTAGCGGAGGTGACACTAAATATGTCTTAACAAGAAACATGGCCAAAGGCGAGTCGGCTCTTGCTGTATTAAGGTTCTTCATTTTCATCACAAGTGAAGAAATTGCTTGCGGCAATAATAAACTACTATGTTACAGGTTAGGATCTCATACTAGCTAATAAACGCTCAAAATCGCCGAAAAGCCAATTATTTTATCATTTTTGTTGGTACGGAACCATTCAGCTCAAACATCGCTCTAAAGTAAGAGACCGGTTTTTTATAAATACTTTGAATGTGTTTCACGGTCAAATCTAAAAATAAATATCATCGATACATTTTATTGTTATTAGATTTTATTATGCAATAAGTATTACCCATGTATACTTTATGGTCAAGGTGAAGGACGTTTGAAATTCTTATATTGCCTTTATTAGACGTGTCTGTCCGCATAACGGCGAATTATAAAGGCTTCATCACCTACAATTCTACAACCATTAAGCATTTTAAGTCCTACGTGTGGTTTGCTAGTATCAGTATTAATAGGTAATAATAGCTACACTACTAGCGTAGTATAGTAGCGCTATAGGTACTATGCTATAGTTACTCGACGTATAGGACTAAATAAAACGCAGTGCAGTGTCGAGTATCTAAAGCTTAAATATCTAGATCGCAATGCAACTGCCACAGGCTCCCTGGCGCTTACCATCAGACAAACGACTTATCCGTCACTTAATAGGTTAATAGTGTAAATAATAAAAATATTGACACAAACTTCATAAAAATACTGTATGAAAAATATTGAATAAATAAATTACATGTAGCATACGATTGTTTATCAACAGAAATGCAAAAAATACTGGTTTCGGACGAGTTAAGACAATATTTAGAATTGTTTACTGCCAAGATCTTAGATTGATTGCTTTCAAAACCCATATTGGAACCACAAGAGGTGACGCCTCCGTTAGCTCAGATGGTAGCACCCATCTCCTTTTTTATGGGATAGATTGGCAAACGAGCAAGCGTCTCACCTGATGGTAAGTGATACCGTCGCCCACGGACTACCGCAATACCAGAGGTCTCGAGGATGCGTTGTTTGTATATTGCCACGTATGTCAAATCAATTATTATAATATTTATTTATATAAATGCTAGGCCTCACGCGATGATCAGTGGTAGTTGATACCACCACACTGCATCAGTAGAACGGAGGATAACCTGGAATGTAGAATGACGCCAAAGAACAGCTGCCGAAACACACTGTTAGGTCTTTGTATGACAGGTTTTCAATATTGTAGCTGGTAGCTTGCCAAGCGCATACAAGAAAGTAAAAGATGTTACCTTCACCAAGCCCAAGCCCCTCATTACCGCTGCCTCATTACCATTATCCTCTGAGCTGCAATCAATTGCTAATTCTACTGATACGCTTCTAGGCACGAAGTCAAGCAGATCCGCGCGACGTCGTACATCCGAGGCATACTGACGTCCTTCATCATGTTCACGACGCGTATCTGTCTGTTCTGCTCAATATTGGCATATGTGCTGGTCAACAACGAGATCTCAGCCAAACAAGTGTTCGTGGTCACCAGCTTCTACAATATACTGCGACAGACTATGACTGTATTCTTCCCACAGGGTAAGTTTTGCTATTCTTGACTGATTTAAATTAATAACAAGTACAATTTGAAAATTTCAATACCGACTTCCATTATATTCAGTTATTGGAGTGTAACTCAAAAACTACTGAACCGAATTTATATACATCTTACTCAACCAATAACTCATCGCAACGTGATTTGTCGAAGAGTGCACACGTTTGTCGAAGAATCTTCCATTCAAAATTCAAATTCAAAATTCAACAATTATTTATTCAGTTTAGGCATCATAGACACTCTTATGAACGTCAAAATTTTTAAATGATTCTACCGCTGTCTTCGGAAAAGAACCACCGCCGAGAAGAAGCAGCAAGAAACTCGTGGGCCATTATTTTTTCAAGTCATTCAGATAGTATACTCTAGAAAGAGAATTCCATTCAGATATATGATAAAAATTGCAGGCCTTCGATTATCCAACGTTCTTTATTAGGTGCGTAAATACTCGTATGTCATTCGAACCCTATCCCGAATATAAGGCATATTATGGTGCCATTTATTTATATTACATTTTTATTAGTATTTTTGAGCTTTCCATATTGTCCCCATTTATTTTTGCCTGGGGGTGTAGAAAAAGAATACTATATTAGGTATTTTTTTCTTCCGCTTTGCACAGAACAATTTGCACGATCAAATTGTTCACTACCAAAACTATGAATCGTGTCTTGTAATTTTGCAGAACTTCATATTGATTAATGTTATTGTTTGTTTATATCTTTCCTCGTATAAACAGCAGAACACAAGAGGAGTGGAATGTTGACCATTAAAATCATGCATTTGACCCATTTTACCAGACTGAATTGCATAAATAAAATGGACAGACACCCTGTTCTGTCATATTAAGAGGATTGCATAGCTAGAAAAGAGTTATTTCTTTTACTGTGGAAAGTACTAGCTATGCAATCCGCTTATTTACAATAGCTCACTTTTTATACACAACGCTATTTCGAAAAAGGATATCTTCTACCTGAACCAGGTGTACAATATACTTACCGATACATAAAATAATATAGGACAAAAAATCCTCTTGCAAAATCTACAAAAAATATGAGGCAGCTGATGTACAGAACAATAATACGCATTCATGATGTATAAAGTAAAGCGGTGATCACCGTCGGTTTAGTTTATACAAACCTATATTTTTTTGGGCCTTCTTTATATGTACAAGAATACGTTCGGTATAAGATCACAACACAAAATTATCTCACAAATATTTGCTTAGATTATTTCCTATTTGAAAATAAAGGTTTACCAGCTACTTATAATACAGTATTTATTTTGTATATATCTGTATTGTGATTCTCATGAGTTTGACATTATGTTACGGGTAGTGCTTGAAGAACGAGTACGCCTAAGTTATTATCCAAGCTCATTGGGCAATGTTTGAATTATAACTAAATTGAGTTTTTATTTTGCGGGTGTACTACTGCTATAGGGTAAAACTAAGTGCATATGGGTATACACCTAATTTTTACGCAACACTGTGTAAATAATGTTCAGTAGGTTACATATTTCACAAATTCACAATCGAATGGCCAATTTCCGAATATTATGATAATAACGATTTTATATGTATTGTATGTGTGAATGTTGGTGCCAGTGTGTCCCACGACAAGAGTCCGCAACAGTCGTTGTGTTGGTGCTACGTTCGCTCGGTTTGCGCGTTGTTCTAATCACCAGTGACCTAACGGTTCTTCTCGCTTCGCTCATCATCATCATCATCATCTCAGCCGCAGGACGTCCACTACTGAACATATGCCTCCCCCATGATTTTCCAAAAGGACCAGTTGGAAGCGGCCTGCATCCAACGTCGTCCTGCGACCTTCATCAGGTCGTCTGTCCACCGTGTCGGTGGACGACCTACGCTGCGCTTGCCGGTCCGTGGTCTCCACTCCAGAACCTTTCGCCCCCATCGGCCATCTGTTCCGCGTGCTATGTTCCCTGCCCACTGCTACTTCAACTGGCTAATCTTCTGGGCTATGTCGGTGACTTTCGTTGTTCTACGGATCTCCTCATTTCTGATTCGATCACGTAGAGAAACCCCGAGCACAGCCCTCTCCATAGTTCGTTGTGCGACTTTGAGCTTATCTATGAGGCCCATAGTAAGAGACCACGTTTCAGTGCCATAAGTCATCACTGGTAACACACATTGGTCGAAGACTCTTGTCTTGAGGCACTGAGGTATTTTTGACGAGAAGACTTCGCGAAGTTTCCGGAACGCTGCCCAGCCGAGTTAGTTGGATTCGACGATTGACCTCTTTCTCGAAGTTGGACCTGCCTAGTTTGACTGTCTGTCTCAGGCACTGTTGTTGTCGCTTCGCTCGTCGTGACTTAATGTGACTTTTCCCCTGATCAGATTCTCCGGGAGAAAGTATGTTTTTAGCACCTAATTGTTTTTGTGAGGCTGGTCGTGTACTACATTTGGTGTTCTAAAATGAACTTAACTTAAATTAACATTATTATGTACGGACAGCATCACCACATCTGACCAACACCACTCTAACCAGATATATAACAAAACACAAGTTAGGAGCAAAACATTACTACTAAACCCGCATTCGACACATAGGTGCAAACAAAATTATTTATAGATCCATAGTCCTGTCGAGTTATTCATCCATCAAAATAACTTATCTATTAAATCTAAATTAATGCATATAACAAAATAAGCAGCTTGAAGGCCGTTATGTAATTTCCTCAACGTTTTTCATACCTTACGTCTTTTTATAGCTTGATGTTATGATAGATCATAATCTATATATTAATCTATGAAAATTAAATCGATATAAAGACAAGTTTTCAATAATTAGCACATAAATAAATGCATAATTAAGATAGCATCCTTAATATATTCATTTATAATATATTTAATTCGATTAAATAACTCATTGGAATACTGGTGCATTATAGACCTTGCGTGCAATAACCTATCGACTATGATTCCTTTTCTTGGGGCGATTTTTTCATAGATGTTGAACGACCCCAATATCAATAGAGATGATGGTTTGCAAGTATCATCTGCTTGGGATCCAGTGATCAATACAACAATACAA
Source organism: Selenia dentaria (assembly GCA_917880725.1). Taxonomy (NCBI): domain Eukaryota; kingdom Metazoa; phylum Arthropoda; class Insecta; order Lepidoptera; family Geometridae; genus Selenia; species Selenia dentaria. The sequence continues at coordinate 21,564,983 of OU862879.1, forward strand.
TGCCAAACCCAGCACAATACTGACGAACTTCTTGACACTGTGAGTGACTAATGGGTGCATAGGGAACGTTTTGATCGTATATGATAGGCGGTACATAAAAATAATTTCCTTAACTTTATAACAGACAACTGTCATTCAGTCTAACCGTGACCATGTTCACTTAAAAGATGTACGAAATGTCGGGATATATAATGAATAATGTAAAATTATACGCGACTTGACAAAACCCTTAAAACGCTATGTTTTTCGTCACACAGTTTAGACATACTAGTTACAGATACAAACTTGAAAAGAATACATTGCATAGTTTAAATTTTTTTAAAACACTAACATAATATTGCACAATATCTAACTGGCATTAAAATTAAGAAAAAAAATTACTAATAAAAAGACAGCAAAAAATCTGGCGTATCGAATTTCTCAATATTTTGAGCGATAACTGCTAGGTATATTTTTCACATTGCACATTACAGCATAAAATTAATCTCAATGCTTATACATCTTCCTTACGCAAAGAATAGCCGACATACAAACTCTTTGTGCAAGTAACTCCTCGAGATTTGATTGGTCGATATTTGCGACAAGGAGTTTAGCATTAGAATCAAAACTGTATTGTGTTCTTTGCTGCGATTATAGAAAAAAATATATAATAATAATAAATAAATTACTCTTATGTTTAGTAATTATTAAAATTTTAATGTGCATTTAAATTAAATTAACCTTCCTTTTTTCAAATTCTCAACGGGATAATTACCATATATATTTTCTATGAGTGTATTTGAATACCTCTCATGTTCTCTACCTCTTATGTTTGTGACCATGATAGTTTAAAAACTTTTATCTACACTAATGTAACATTCTACTTATGTTTCCAATACTTGACTTATAATTACTACTGTTATAGAACAGACAACAAAACACTCAATTTAAGCAATTTCACATGATGGTATAATATCCACATCGATATCGTAAAATCTCATTATAACATCAATAAAACGCGACCAATTAACATGGCGAGCCTTATGTCAAAATCCTCATACAAGTTGTATAAAATTTTGATATTAGGCTGGCTTTTGAAAACAGTTGGGTTATACGTGAAAACTTCGTCGAAACTACTAAACTTACATACACAAAACTCTTTGGTAAGATCTTGTGCCAATTAAATAAAAAAAGAACAGCGCGCGCTCGCTCCTGATTGGCCCTGCGCGCGCAGCTGCATTTTAATGGCGGCAAGTTCACTGTGACAATAAATACGCGTGAATTTAATGTTTGTTTTGTTTTTAAAATACAAATTTAAAGTTTAAAATGGAAAGCGACGATGATATTTGTACGCCTCCGGATATTCTAGAATTGGCAACAAAAGTAACTCACAATCTTTTGCCAGAAAAATCTAGAAAATTATATGAAAAAGAATATAATAACTTTTTGGCATGGAAGACCGAAAAGAAAACTACATCATTTTCTGAAAATGTCATTCTTGCGTATCTCAAAGACCTCTCCGACAAATTCAAACCATCTTCTATGTGGGCTAAATATTCTATGCTCAAGTCCACACTGAGTATCTACAACAATATTGATATCACGAAGTATTCAAAGGTCATAGCGTTCCTGAAACGCAGTTCAGAAGGACACAAGGAAAAAAGTCCTTGACGTTTACATCAGGTCAAATAAAGATGTTCCTGGAAGATTCACCAGATATTTTGTATCTTTTTGAAAAGGTAAGTGTATTTTAGTTCTGTTATTTAATCTACCTAGTACTTACGTACTACACACGCAAGTTATCTAGACACTCCGTTTAAGCGCTTTGTGTATAAATTTGGTAGTAGGTACCTACACTTTACTACTTCATAAATCATAGTTTTTGCCTTGGCTATGTACCTCAAGCTTATTATATCGTTTATTGTTACAGGTTGCACTAATCTTCGGCATAATGGGGGCATGCCGAAGGCAAGAGCTATACAACATCCAGTTCGATGAAGTCTCTAACATAGACGACAGTACAATCATGGTGAAAGTTTCGAAAACAAAAACGAAAATAGATCGTTCTTTCGTTGTGACGGGCAACTGCTATGCCGTATGTAAAAAATACATGGAACTTCGACCCACCCCCTGTCGAAACCCTGCCTTTTTCTTGAGCTATAGATCGGGGAAGTGCGTCGATCAAAGAATTGGTATTAATAAATTTGGTGGTCTGGGAAAAACTATCGCAAGTTTTTTGAATCTGCCTAACCCAGCGTTGTACACGGGGCATTGCTTCCGGCGCACCTCGGCGACCCTTCTAGATAGCGGTGGTGATTTGACCGCACTGAAACGACACGGGGGGTGGAAGTCTTCTACTGTGGCTGAAAGCTACATTGATGAGTCTTTAATGAATAAAATTCAAGTCTCAAATACGATCTTGAACAGTATAGAAAACAAGACGAATGAAGTAATTATAAATATTCCGACTCCGTCTACGAGCTCTACTGCTTGCCCCGCGACCGCTACAGCTGCTGGATCAATAATTAACATTAACTTTCAAAATTGTACCATCCAAAATTTGAACAATTATTATAAATAAACTATTGTCAGCTTTTACTCTTGTTGTTTGATTAATTGCATTAGTGAAGATAAAGTAGTAACTGCATATAACACGGGTATTAAAACACTCGTTACTATTATGAAACTCGCTGCGCTCGTTTCATAAACTCACACTCGTGTTTTAATACCCTTCATTATATGACAGTTGCATAAACTACTAATATCTTCCTTTTTTCGTCATTAAATGTCTATTTTCTATTTAAGTCTTTTTCTCGTAGTCATGGTATAAAGTATAGTATGCAACTCTTGAATAAAACGGATTTATATCGAGATCCATGAATCACTCGCATCGCTCAGGATTCTAATACTTGAATAACGCGCTACGCTCGTGATTTCATCACGAATCACTCCCCGCGGTCGTGATTCAGACGTTAGAATCCTTCACTTACTCGTGATTTATCTATGGCGCTCCCTTTAAATCCGTCCTATATTCCCTAATTGCTAATATATTTAAAGATGTATTAACCTACTAGTTATACTAAAGGCACGTCCCAATAATCTATCTATCCACGGTTTACCTTACTACCGATAGCAATTTGACATAACGTCCATACAAATAGTGTCAAATATCTATCTCTAGTAAGGTAAACCGGCGATAGATAGATTATTGGGACCGGCCGTTACTGAGATACATACTGATAAGTAATAATAAATAATAATAAAAAGATTCTCTTTGACATACGAGGGTGAATCAAAAAATTCTTGGAATCAATATTAAAAAATGCAAAGATTTTATAATAATATTTTATTTTTCTACATAATCTCCCTCCAATGCAATGCATTTAGAATAACGCGTTTCTAACTTCCTTATTCCTTGTGAAAAAAAAATATTTTCTTGACTCTCGAAAAATTCCTCTACGGCAGCTATAACCGCGTCATTATCGTGAAATTTTGTTCCACGAATTTCCTCTTTTAATTTTGGAAATAAGTGAAAATCACTTGGGGCTAAGTCCGGAGAATATGGTGGGTTGGTCAAGGAGATTGAAGCCAGCACAGCGGATTGCGTTGAGCGCAACTTCCGATCGATGAGCAGGAGCGTTATCTTGAAGGAACAACACGCCCAACGACAGTTTTCCACGACGTTTTTCTTTAATCGCTTCACGCACTTTCGGGATTAAATTTGCATAATAGGGTCCAGTAATCGTCTGGCCTTTTGGCATGTAATCAATAAAAAGGATTCCTTCACTATCCCAGAACACAGAGGCCATAACTTTGCCAGCGGTAGGAGCAACTCGAAATTTCTTAATGGATGGAGAGGATGGTCGTTTCCAAGACATGCTTTGTCTTTTAGTTTCAGGATCAAAATGGTGGACACACGTTTCATCCATGGTGACAAGACGACGGCAAAAATTATCCGAATCACGCTGGAACATTTCGAGATTACGCTTGGAAATTTCCAAACGTCGCTTTTTGTTTTCGTCGGTTAACATTCGTGGCACCCATCTTGCAGACACTTTTTTGAACCCCAGTGAATCAATTAAAATGGATTGAACGCTACCAAAAGATATCTTTAGGATCTCAGCTATATGTTTTATAGTCATTCTTCTGTCTTCCAAAACCAGATTCTCAACCTTTTTGACATTTTCTTCTGTAACGGAGGTTGAAGGCCGCCTAGAACGCGGGTCATCTTTACAGCTTGATCTACCTCTTTTAAATTCAGCCACCCAGTACGCAACCGTAGAATAGGGTACAGCATCACCCCCTAATGTCTGCTGAATGTCCAAAAAAATTTCCTTCGTAGACATTTTTTTCAAACTGAGATATTTTATCACCGCACGTAACTCACTTTTATCCATAATTTTGACTTTTTAGCAACTCGTTGCACAAAAAAATTTATTACATGCGAACGAACTGACAAACACAAGTGACAGTCTGCATAAATATAGTGTGATAGACACTCTTTAATTTGAATATCGAACTTGATCCAAAAAGGTTTCATATATATGCACTTCTAAGAACTTTTTGATTCACCCTCGTACTTACGTTATTACGTACTGCTAAATTTAATTATTAAATTTGATATAAACTACATCGCGTCGAAGCTTTTTTTAGCTCGTTGAATAGGTACCTACACAGATATGAGGATTTTGAAACAGTCACTTTTAATAAAAAAGTGAAATGTATTGCATGCGTAAGCGTCCATCGCGATTGCGCAAAAATCATCAGTTTATAAGAACTACCCGTTGTTCAGTTCCACCAGAACTTTATATTTATGTTTGCGTTTGTTACTATGAAAATGAGCAGAGCTCATGAGTTTCCATTGTTTACCAACACGTTTGCGAAGAAAAAACAAATTTAAATTGCTTATACCACACAGCGACAAATACGATAAAAACAAAATATGAAAATAATAGAAAATGACGCGCAAGTTATTTTTCACGTGTCAACTGCAAAGTGATACAACTTACTTTAAAATATAATTATACGTGATAATATGCAAATATTCTAATATTTTATAACAAACTAAAGTGAAATATCAATAATTTTATAATAATTAATTTGTATGTACACATTGATTTATCCCAAAAATGTAAATTGATTTCCAGCGGCATAAAACCTCTTCGTTGCAACTAAACATAACTGTATATCATGGCTTAAATTGACGATGTTCTGTTAACTCGCCTATAACTTGTAGTAAGGTACGAATTTAAATTTGGAGGGATAAGTATATTATGCACTAGGTTATAATTTTATTATGCACGTTTGTGTTATATCTCGGTTTATGACCCTAGCGATGTAACTCACAGCAATGGGTAACTCAGCAGCTAAATCAGTGTGATCACTTTACGAGCAAGTGTGTGAAATTATTAATTTTCATCACACATGCTCGTAAGAAGCTTTTATTACATTGTTTTAGGCTCGGAATGCAAGATTTTAAACACATGTGCAATTCATTTTACCATTACATCACAAGTACGTTATAGAATTATCCCGAATAAATTAAATTTGTATCTCGTTGCAAGTTATACGCATGTAAATGAAGCAATCTTAATATACCCGGGTAATACTTTATTTTTATGTGTACCTACAGCTAAAAATAGTACACATTACCAATAAATAAATAAAATTGTAATATGTATGAATATTTTTTTATTATCAAAATGTTCATAACTCACAATAAATGTTGTAATAAATATGAAAATATTTGCTTTATTGTATTATTTAATTAAAAAATTGCGATAATAATACAAGTCTGTTAATTCCTCGCATGTGTGATGAAAACGTCAATGAAAAAAAAATGATGATACTCGGCTCCCTTATCGCCTGGTGTGTAATGATCAACATCACACACTTGTATCATGATGTACTATTATGGTACACATTTATGTATAATATCATAGACTAACGTTAGTCTATGATAATATGAATCCGTTATTTAATGTTTTATATGTTTTACAACTTAATGAGGTGTAATTCTAAATATCTATTTATAATTTAGAGAAAAAAAATAACAACTGAATCGCAAAACCGCAGTATAATAATTGATCATTATCGCGAATCTACTGACCTTTTAAGTGTTTATTTTAGTCACTATTTTATCATACGTTAGTTTCTACGCATGACTTCCACCACGCGAAATAATTTATCGCTATCACTCAATAACTAACAGTGATTCGGGAAAAAGAGTAGCCTTATTGTACAGGAAGGCTAAGATGTATGTCGGTTTTAAACAAATATTGGTTGAAATAAAAAAATGGCGGCTCTATGTCACTCTTGTCAGCTCCAGTCATCAACTCACTAACTTGTTTGCTTATTGGAGTTGTCAAAACTGACATAGAGCCGCGATTTTTCAATCAACAATTGAATTGATTGCAACAGAGATACCTAAATTTTAACTCTGCAGCAGCTGGGCTATTATGTATCTTCATTGCAATCAAATGTTGATTGGAATCGAAAAACATGGCGGCTTCATGTCTTTTTTGTCAGCTTCAGTCATCAATTTTTGATTTGATTGCCACTGAAATATATAATAGCCCTGCAGGTATCCGTTTAGCCGTCTTAGCGTGAAGAAGTGACAATCAGCCATTCACTCACTCACTCATTCAGAAACTTTTTCTATAATATTTGTTCTCTGTATACAGAGTAAAATTTTCCAGAGGCACATACCTATAGCCAGACCTGAAACTATGAGAAATGCGATAAAAGCTTAAAATAGTATTAGGTCTGATTATACATTTTCATAAATCATCATTAAATTATTAAATAGTGAATTTCACTAGTTGTAAATTCAACGTATATGTGTTTATTATTAATCCAGAGATACTTTTCTTTTCACATTTTTTAAACCCCAGTAGTTGCGTATTTCGCAATCCACGCTTAGCTTAAGATGGTCTGGGGCGTTATTCGCTATGACCATTCAAATACGTAACGCGCTGCGTAACGATATCTTTGAGGAATGATCGTGAAGTCAATTACAATGTTAGCGCGCCACGTTACATGCATGAATGGTCATATCGAATAGGGCACCAGCTTTGTATTTTGATCATAATCACAATCAGCCCGTTATGTTCCCACTGCTGGAATAGAGCCTTCTCGGAGATGGGTCATAATCCACCACGCGGGCCCAGTGCGGCTTGGTGGATAGGCTAATGGCCAACCCATGTCGAAGTTTTCAGGCTGCCCGAATGCCATCGACATAGACCAACCGGGACCGACTGTTTAACGTTGGACACGTTCCGAAGCACGGAATATATTTTGATAGTGTATTATAAACATTAAACCACATACGAATAACTCGTTATATGCCACAGGTATCGCCCAAATAGCCGAAGCTGTGATTTCAATCAAGCGACTCCAGAGCTTCATGCTATATGAAGACACCAGCAAACCAGTCCCGGGCCTTGCAGAGATACAGACATCAACAAAACCTAAAAAGAAATCGGGCTCACTGCTAAAGGAGGACGAATCTAAAGAGGATTTGAAAGAGCCTGTGCTGTCGGAAACCTCCCTCAATGGCCAGAAGATAGAGGTGGCTAAGGGAAATGGTAATATTTACACACATCCTTTTTTATTTTATTTAGAAATACGGGATTACTCATGTAATATTTATCGGATAGGTTCGACTATAGTTTTATTTTTTTTACTTATATATATATATATTACCGATTTTAACGGTACTTTTACTGGCAGATAGCTGATGTTATAAGGAGTAACATTGCTACTTTTATTTTAGAAAAAAATATTTAAAAGGCTACCTCTTTGTTTGTTACCTTTTCACGCCTAAACGGCTTAATGGTTCGTAATCAAACTGGGCAAGGTTATAGATAATATGCCCGGGAAGCCCTTCTGATACTTTTCATCATCATTTTCGTCCATCACCATGCGAGTGAAACCGCAGTGTAATATCGATAAATCCGTCGAAGATGTTTAAAAGTGCGGTCTTAAAAAACAAAAATCTCCGCGACTGCACTTTAGCAAATAGTGTTCGACGGCTTCGTTAACTTATTTGGTAATGTTACTTACGCAGTGCAGGATCGCAGGTTCAACACCTGGCCTGGACAAACAGTTGTGTGATTAGCAGAAATGTTTATCCTCGATTTAAGCCAGTAAATTCAATTTCCGATCCATTTTTTTATAAGGTTTACCTGGCCATAAATCGTAAGTTTTACAAAAAAGTATACACGCAATAAAAGATGCGGAATTTATTATAATGATTTCAATAACTTTTGCCCTAAAGTGTATAGTTTCCAAGATATCAGCCAAAAACTTATTTTCAAGATGGCGCATGAGCTCCACCTGGATCTGTCAGGATTTTGTGATTTTATGCTCAGTAAGTGACCCTAAAAACCAAATACATTTTTTATCGGAAATTAAAGGCGAGGTTTATAATAAAAAACCGGTTATTTTTACTGGCCTGTTATTGTATGTTGTGGTGTTATTGTGTGTCAATGCAACAAACGAGAACAAAGTGCGGTATGAGTGTGCGTGTATAAACGTTACATATGAATCTTAACAATATACAACGTATACGCGATTTAATCCGTTTAAAGTTGTTTAATTTCAAAATATACAACATCCTTTTGACAGGTAACACATCACCACCAGTCGCCACCACAGAGGCAGGTGAAGAGGATGAGCAGGAACTCTCAACGCGCGTGGAAGAAGACTCTAGAGGAGTGCGATTAAAACACGCTACTGCTAAATGGATTATAGCGAATCATGAAAACACGCTGACCGATCTCTCGCTCACTATCAAACCTGGAAAGTGAGTATGACTATCGATATTATCAAAATTCACTTGAGAACATTATTCCTTGCACAGAGTAAGTAGTTAAGACCTTATAGCATACACATAGCTAGAAAGAATAGAAGTTGAAACATTCCACTAGTGCCACGTGGGATTGCAGTGCATTTTGAAACTTATTGATGGATATCTCTTGTGCATAAAACTTTACATTTGTATATTACCTCAGTAATATTTTCAACCTTATCACAATGAATGTAGAATATTTATTGTATAATTAGAATTAAAAGTGTAGAATTAAGTACTCGTACGAAAAGAAAGATTCAAGGGTTTGCAATATAGCAAACCACGAAAACATGTTAACGAACCAAACAATTCAAACATTTGACAATTTAGGATAACACGGAGAAGGACCAATATGCCGTTATTTGTTTTTGGATTTACGAGAGATATGTATGTAGGTAGACATTCTCGCCACCGGGGTGGGATGAGACATGAGACCTCATGAGGTCCTCACGAAAGGGCCAACGCCGCCGGGGCCGCGGACGAGTGCGAAAGCGTTCCCCCGACACTGGGCGCCCGGAGAAACACCGTGTGGTGGTTTAGTCGGTATGGTCTGCTTGCTGCTATGGGTGCAGTTGGAGCGTAGATGACGAGTCCGACATACTCCGTCGAATCCCCCGGGTTTCGCGTTTTGTATCTTCCGCACGTTAACAGATAACTGTCATACAGTCTAACCGTGACCACGTTCACTGAAAAGTGTTCGAAACGTCGCAATAAAATAATATAAAATTATTTTATTTTTCATTTTTATTTTACTAGGAAAACAAACGGCTGCTTAGATTATAATAAAGTAAACAATGAATGGATACGCAAAAGCCTAACAGTTTCCGCTTTTGGGAACAGTTAAATGTGTCATAGGAGAAAAAATCTTAAGTTAAAGTAACATTATTTATGCTCTAACTTAAAAAAAAATTATAAGAGTTTAAATGTATATACAAAAGATTAATCCGAAGATAATAAATTGCTACAAGCCATATAAAATAAAACAATAACATATTAATGATTTAGTCTGCATAGAATTGTTCTTTAATTATAAGTTTAAAAGTATTTTGCTTCATCGAAAAGAGATAAACATATTTTGAGTATTTCGAATTGAAAATATTGACAGTTCGCGGGAAGAAAGAATTTTGACGATAATTTGAGATGAAGGGAGGAGTATACAACTGTAAATAGTTCCTACGACTGAGTGATCTGTAGGGTGCTATTAGTTTAACCTCTGACAGTAATGTCGACGAATCAATTATGTTAAGGGTTATATTATGAAGTAAAGTCAGATCTGCTGCTTCTCTTCTTACGGAGAGTGGTGGCGTCTACAGCTGTCCACATTATACGCGAATTAACCCGTTTATAGTTGTTTAATTTCAAGGAAATAAATATGTTTTTGATTTGATTCTTTTCAGATTAATAGCAGTCATAGGACCAGTGGGCGCCGGCAAATCATCACTACTGCACGTATTGTTGAAGGAACTACCGCTGCAATCTGGAAGCGTACATATCGGCGGCACAGTCTCGTATGCCAGCCAAGAGCCGTGGCTATTCGCTGGTAAATAGATACTTGATCAATTCATTTATTTTGTTATGAAAACTAACGCGGTTTATACACATATTGAGATATAAAAATCTGGCTTATTTACGTGAGTGATTCCCGTTTTTCATATTAAATAAATTAATTTATTTGTTTTTTGATAAATCATAACTGTATTTATTTAGGGTTTCGTACCCAAAGAATAAAACGGGACCCTATCACTAAAACTCCGCTGTCCGTCTGTCTGTCTGTATGTCTGTCACCAGGCTGTATCTCTGAACCGTGATAGTTAGACAGTTGAAATTTTCACAGATGATGTATTTCTATTGCCGCTATAACAACAAATGCTAAAAACCGGCTAATGTGTAGGTATGATAATTGACAATAGTTACTGTAATTTGGCATATTTCCACAGCGTAATGTCATATGGGATATTGCTATGGGGTTCAGCGGCTGATATAGATACCATCTTTATCCTACAAAAACGTGCTATTCGAGCTATATACGAAATGGGTCCCCGTAAATCTTTGAAAAATTTATTAAAAGAAATCAATTTATTAACTTTGCCTTCCTTATATGTATTTGAAAATATTATGTATGTTCGTAAAAAATTACATAAATATAAGTTACGTAGTGAGCACCACCCTTTTAATACTATAAATACAAATATAGGATAGCTGTACCTAGTTTTAGACTATTTGTTTGTTTTGGGATTCTATTGTAAAACGCACACAATTTCCTAGGAATGACTTATTAGTCTTCGCAACTAATAAGTCATTCCTAGGAAATTGTATGCGTTTTACAATAGAATCCCAAAACACATAACTGAGCTCACAGATGACAAATTCAAGTTGACTGTAAAAAAACGTTTTAATAAAAAAAAGATTATTATAAAGTCCGACATTATATAGAATACAAAGATGCTTGGAATACTCCACTTCTCTCTCCAACCATAAAATGTAATATTTGTAGTAGGTACCTAAGTAGAAACATAGTAAACATCTATATAAAAAGAATGGCCCCGAGTTTCTTCTCGGTAGGCTCTATATATTTTGGAACGCGGTGGTAGAGTCTTTAAAGTACATTATAATGAAAAATTGACGTTCATAAGTGCGTCTTTGATGCCTAAATTGAATAAATGACTTTGACTTTGGTGTAAATAGTTTTAATTAAATGAATAAACATTGACTGGCTCTCAAGGACTGCCGGAACTATTACTTTCGTGTATTACGCAGAGGAATTTGTTAAGATTTTTCGAGTTTATATAATTTGGTATAGAAACTATGATCTAAACGTTAATGAGGTCGATGGTGAAAGCAAAGTTGTTATGGACTATAATATCAAGAGGAATACATGACAAGGGTGCCCTTTTTTTATATATAATATGGGACAACACTCACACAAAGGTCTTCAGGTCCCAAACTAGGCATAGCCTGTACTATGGTAACCTGATGACTGATATTACATACTTATATATGTATTAAATACTTATATAAATATAAACACCCAGACACAGATCAAACAGACATGTTCATGCACACAAATGTTTGACCTGTCCGGGGATCGAACCCGGGACCAGCGGCTCAGAAGGCAGGGTGCGACCAACTGCGCCAACCGGCCTGTCTCCAACCTAAAACTAACTCACCTTAAAACTAACTTGCTTAGAACTCGTGTAGAGAGGAGAACCTATTATAATGAAATCAATCAGATCATAATCCGCCACGCGGGCCCAGTGCGGCTTGGTGGATAGGCTTGTGGCCAACCCATGTCGAAGTTTTCAGGCCGCCCGAAGGCCTTCGACATAGTCCAACGACTGTTGTCCTAAGACAAACAACTGGGACCGCCGTGCCCTCCGAAGCACGGAAGCGCTCAGTGACTAATGCTACTAGCGGTCACCCATCCAACTTAGGACCGCAGCGAGCGTTGCTTAACATTGTTGATCGGTTAAGAGATAAGATCGCCAAGTGAAGCTGCGCTGCGAGCGCTACGTATAATTAATAATGAATGCGGTTATAATGCACATCTGGTCGAAATTATTAAACTATTAGTTGGATATAGTAGTTGAGTAATTAAATCTGTCTTTTTTATGTTTGACCTCATCAAATCTTTTTTGTTATTCCCAGGAAGTGTTAGACAAAATATTCTATTCGGGCAAGCGATGGACCGTCCGCGCTACAACGCCGTCGTGCGCCGCTGCGCGCTCGATCGTGACTTCACGCTGTTTCCGCATGGAGACAAGACCATCGTCGGGGAGAGGGGAGTCAGTCTCAGTGGAGGTAAACTTAACACCAGCAAGCGTTACGAATATTCATAATCATAATATAATTAGTAAAACCTATAGACTGTGGAAGCTGTGACGTCACAAAATGACGGTTTGAGACAAAGAAGAAAACGTATGTGGTTTTAGCATTTTAAATGATTACGCACTTATTTGTTGTGAAAAATAAATAATTTGTATTGTTTTACCTCCGGTTGCGACCATGTCTCAAGAAGAGAAACCGACTAGTTTCTTCTCACTTTAGTTTTTTTAACCTTTCTTAAACACAGAAGTTTCCTCTTTGAATTGCCCTACAATTATTGTGCTTAAGCTAACAATCGAAGACATTTTGGAAACTTGGATATAGCAAATCCAAAAAAAAACTATTCAAATTCCTTGTTACAGAAGTTTGCTTTTACCCAAAATGTCAAATATGTACTGCCATTATGTGACGTCACACTTCTGCTGTCTAGTACACGTCATAGTTGATAAACGATATTCTTCATTGGACCAATCGTCATCCTACTAACGTTATAAACGCGAAAGTTTGTGAGTATGAATGTATGAATGTATGGATGTGTGGATCTTTGTTACTCATTAACACACAAAGGGCGGGGGCAATTTGGATGAAATTTGAGTATGGAGGTAGATGAGACACTGGTTTATCATATAGGATAATTTTCATCATCATCCATCACCAAGTGGGTGAATAAGCGTAATAAGCTTGGGCACAGCAAAGACAAAATAATAATGATCGTAATGATGACAGTTCTGTCAAAGTTTGTGTCAGTTTCTGATAGCTTGGTCAAAAGCCAAGTCAATTTGACAGCTCGATACACTAGACGTGCTCGGCAACCGTCAAGGGTGATGAAATGTAACACAAATACCGCCAAGTATGATGAAATGTAATGACAGTTTTTTTCCATGGTGATCAATCTTATTTTATGATTATTGTTTACTTGATATACTAAGTATATAAATGTACTAAAATAATACTATTATAGCAATTGCGTTTGATCATGTACATATTTTTTGACATTTTTGTATAAAAGTAGATATGCACTTGGAGAAGATAATAAGCTACTCGAAGTACTAATCCTGCGCAGACGTAGTCGCGGGCACCAGCTAGTAATTTATAATTGGTACAATTTTTAGTGAAGTTATTATAATTCAGGATCACATACTCGTACAAATACAGCACATTGCAGTAATTATTGCGACCTAAATAAAGAGTATCTGTTCCGAAATACTATTCTTTATGTAGAGCGAGATTGAGTAAGTAGTTATATAGAGCGTTTCTGATTAAATAGGCAAAGCTAAAAAGTAAAATTAGTAACGACGTTATCACCGCTGACCTCAAAACCAGTTAAAAATAACAAGACACACTCCTAAATAAATGAAATGATGATCATATTTCAGATGTCACATCTTAGGTGATAAGACTCAATTCTAACATTGACTAGTCGTGATCAATATATCAAGAAATAGCTAAAGTAATTTCTAATTAAAACGCCAAGTCATCCAAAGGCCAGCGTGCTCTATTGTCTATTAACCCTTCCTATACCGTGATAATTAAAAAACAAAAGATATCATACGCACGTACATTTACGTTAATGTTACGCAAAGGGTTAAGGTTTCAAAATACTTTAACATCTCAGTTAGGTCAATTGGTAGCGTGTCTGACTTCGAAGCACGGGGTCTCGGTTTCGATCACTGACTGCGGAAAATATTTATGTGATAAGCAGAGATATTTGAATCCAATCAAATCAAATAGTTTATTTGTGATACACAGATTATTACCAAAAATCTGAATTATTAGGTAGTTATATGGTTCATGCTGTGATCAGCCTTGTGAGCATACAAATATACATTCTAAATTAATATCAATTCTAAATTAATATTAATATATCATTCTAAATTAATATCAATATAATTCAATAAACATAATAATTATAATTGAATTGTAGCACGTCAACTGGGCATCAATAAACATTTCACGTACGATTTTACTACTGAAATGACATAAAGTAGCTCACTGAATAAAAGGTATGGTCAATTAAAAATTTAAAAAGTTTGGATTTAAATAAGTTAGTCATTGCACTCTTTTATATAGTTTGGAATCCTATTGTAAATCTTTGGCGCCATTACAAAAACATTCTTGGCGTTCAGAGCAGTTTTGTGTTGAATATTATTGAGGGTGTATAGTTGTTTTCGGCTACGAGATCTTAACATAGTTTTAAATAGTTTTGGATGTTGCCTGATGAATAGAGCCATCTCGAAGCGAGGGCATAGTCAATTTTTTTTTATTTGTTTGATCTCGTGTCCATTGTGGTGTGTTATTGTGTTTGCCCATAACCTCCGAGACACAGGGCATTCTAGTGCGGAGGTTTGAGTGTGTAAACATTATTGTAACGTTAATAAATCCACTTTGGATTCTATCTGGCAACAGAAATGTTATCACCATTTCCCAGTCAACTGACTACTGCATAGAACAAAGTACCTAGCTATTAAGTTTACAGACTTGCTACAGTCTCCCATGCTCCCAATAGTAATAATTACAACTCTTGTTATTATTACAACAAATAGACTTACACAAACACTGGTTTCACTAGAAAGCAGCTTCGGATCTTGGGAGAGGGCAAACCGCCCCGGGCGGCAGGTTCAGGAGGCGCGAAAATCATAATATAGTACGATACAATGCGCCTAGCATACCGAGGCATAGTTGACACACCGTTCACTTGTAAGAAAAAAGTAGGTAATAGATACTAAAGAGTACAAATTGTGAGTTATTTTTAAGTTTACCTCAAACGCTGGAGAGTGGGGTCATGTTATTTTCCCGGTTCGAAAAATCGTAGATCCTGCTAGCAAGCTAAGACTGCAAAAATCTAAATCAAAATCATTTATTCTGTATAGGCCTACGGGGGCACTTACAAATTGTGAATTATACATTTCTTATTTCTTAAATCTACAACCGGATCGGAACGCGACCACGACTGAGAAGATCCGGCAAGAAACTTAGCAGGCTTGACATTTTACATATTTTTTTATATATCACTTACTTAATATATTTAGCAAATGTTCATTTATCTTTAGCTCAAATGTTTTACCTTATAAAAGAGACCATAATAATGGTATCAGTAGGGCAAGACACGCTACACTTTGACATCGCAATACACGAGTAGGTAAATCCTGTAGTGATCACACTCACAAGGTGTTTTATCCTCCAAGAATGCCTGACGTTTCTTTCCATTAACGCATAAGAGTTCATCGAGAAATGCCGTCGGTTTGTCAATGGATAGGAAGTTACTTGTAATTATTCTGAAAAATCCAACCTGAAATTAATCTTGATTATAAAAAGCAAATCGCCGCAACTTATATGTTGGTTTACAAACTTTTTGTTATAACCGTAGGACAACGTGCCCGTATATCGCTCGCACGCGCCGTCTACAAACGTGCTGACATCTACCTACTGGACGATCCTCTCTCGGCCGTCGACGCACACG
Organism: Selenia dentaria; assembly: GCA_917880725.1. Classification (NCBI taxonomy): domain Eukaryota; kingdom Metazoa; phylum Arthropoda; class Insecta; order Lepidoptera; family Geometridae; genus Selenia; species Selenia dentaria. The sequence continues at coordinate 21,581,095 of OU862879.1, forward strand.
TCGGCCGGCATCTCTTCGAATCGTGCATCGTCGGCTATCTCCGTAACGCCACGAGAATACTCGTCACCCATCAATTGCAGTTCCTTCGCGACGTCGACCAGGTAAAGGAATTTGACCCTTATAAGGTGCGTTCGTTTAGCTTTGAGGGCATTGGAGGCGTTGTCACCGATCCTGACTATCGATCCCGTAATTAGCAAGAGTCACTAAAAAGGATGAAAAATTTATCCGCTTTTTGGTAAAAAAAGATTTCTTCCATATTGTGATTTACATTCTCAAAGTATGGTATTTAGTTAAACGCAAAATATGTCCTAAACTTCATTCACAGACCGTCATGTGAAAATTTTACGGCCCGTGCATAATTCAGTCATGCGAAATGCTGTTTATATGTATGTATATTGATTTCAATGTGGCGTCGTAATAGCGTTAGTTGGGACACTACAGTGTTTCCAGTTTCGCAATGATAGCATAATTTTTTTAACTCCTTGATTATAACGGCCAAAATCGAAGGCAAGAGCAAAAGGACGAATCCCGAAACGTTGGTTTGACTGGCAGGGGTTTCATGTATCTTGCTAACAAATGTTGATTGAAATCTTGAAAAATGGCGGTTTTTTTGTTACTTTTAACAACTCCAGTAAGCCAAAATGTTAGTAAGTTGATGACTGGGAGCTATCAAAAGTGACATAGAGCTGCCATTTTTTTTTAAATATTAATCAACATTTGTTACATACTGAGATACATAATAGCCCTACAGGTGTCACAGCAACTAGAAATGCGTTACTAGTAAAGAAAAAAAGATTGGGATAGGTGGAGAAAAAATCCAGAACATTGAGGGTACTATTGAGGATATTTTTTAACCAATCTCTTTATTATTTCAGATTATAACATTACGCAACGGAGCTATCGCTGCCGCCGGTAACTTCGACACACTTTGCGCGTCAGGCCTCGACTTCACTTCGATCTTAGCTCGAGAAATGGAAGAGGAGAAACGCACTGCGGAATCCGCCTCTTTAATTGACGCCGAGGAATCGGGAATTGGTCTGCAAGGCAGCTTCAGGAAACGTCAAATGAGCATTCACTCTGTGAGTAATAAGTTTTTATGCGCGTAAATTCTGCCCCGCTGAAAACTTCTTTTTTCTCGGTAAAACACAAAAAATCGTAGAATATATGATTTTTTATAGAATATTTGATTTTTTACGCAATCAATGTAGCGGTAAGTAGTTATTCTAATAAAATTCTTGTAAATGTCAAATAGCATAACTAGTCTTCACACAAAAAAAAACTGTCTAAGAAAAGAGCTTCTATTCCTCCCTGAGCGCCGCCCATTGTGTAATAGAAACACGAAAATAGCCACCCAATATTAATATTTTTAAAATTAGTTGTAATTCCACAAAAGCTATGTCTGGATCTTCAATTCTGAGCTATGCGTAGAATTAAAGACTTGCGCCAACTTATTACATTAAATATATTATCTATATTACATTAAACAAATTCGTGTTAGGTACACCATTTATAATTCGAGAACGCCCGGACTTATTTAAATGATTTTTGTGTTTTTCCTTTCGTCATATCTCGAGGCAGGACATATGTTACTTTTCATCATCACCATCCTCATCCAATCATCCATCAACACGCGGGCGAAACCGCGGGGCCCAGCTAGTAATAATATACCAGCTGCACTCACTTGTTATTATTATAATGTGTGATTCTCGCGATAGTTTCTAATTTAATATATTGTAAACATACCCTGTTTAATAATTTATAAACATAATAGATGCGCCTTGCGGATACACCCGCGTGATGATGGATGATGATGATGAAAAGTACCCTATTTGTTAATCCAGTGCCTCATCTACCTCCATACCAAATTGCATCAAAATTGATCCAGCCGTTTGAGCGTGAAAGAGTAACAAACATTTATTCTATTCATCCACCCATCCATCCAAACTTTCACATTTATAATTTTAGTGGGATAAAGAACAACATTACGAGCATGAGAAGTGAAAAAGAAATGGTTGTATTTTCAGGTGAGTTCGGTAGACAACTTGACAGGCGTCGCGATGCCCGAAGGAGGTAGAGAAGAGGCAGAAATACGTTCGTCTGGATCCGTGTCTTCTAAAGTATACGGCGCTTACTTCAAAGCGAGTGGCCATTGGCTCACAGTGACCCTGATGGTTTTCGTGGCTGTGGTAGCGCAACTGCTGGGATCGGGGTCAGACTGGTGGACCAGTTACTGGTAAGTAACTTTGAGTAACTTCTAGTTTTGCACTTTAATGGGTGAGATGCAAATTACATCATCAAATAGGGGTGTGACTTGTCCTTATATTTTATTTAATTTTTGATATTATAAAATATTGATAAGCTAAGTAAAAGTAAGTGCTTTAAAAATCTTGTATTAACAAGAACAATAGACGTCTTGATTTATATTAAAAGTGTTATTTTTTTAACAACTGTAAAATAATCCATCAAAGGCCACATGGCCAGACACAAGAGAAATGTCATTATTATAATGACATCGACTCTTGAGGTAGAACTGTAGTATTACTAAAGTCTGCAAACATAGTATCCACTTATAAGCAATGTTTGTTGCAGATACTTTTATGCTAATCGGAACCTTGCTCTCAGTTTATATTACGGCGTTGTGGCGTAATAACTAGCTGAAACTTGTGCTCTATTTTTCTAACTGAAGACATGACACATATCAATATCGGACATGCTTCTAATAAGTTACTTATTATAAGTTTATATCATAGTGATTTTTCTCCAATTAAATAAATGAAATGTTGTTCAGAATAAAGGTATATTCTACCCCCAATGGTGTGCAAAATTTTAATATACCAGTGTACTGTTCTATATTATTAAATAATTGGCAATGAATACTATATGGCAGCAATTAAAATTACCAGTATACCTAATATTATATTATTAATCTAATTGCAAATCAAACATAATTTGCGTAACCCATTAGTAGATGTGATGTGGCTGTGCTGGGTAGGTGCTGATATCGGGTTCTAAATGTTTTGACTGATAGATGAAACTCCTTGTTTTACTTTCGGGGGTCATCTGCAGGCCTGAAAAGGCGGCGGCAGGTTATGTGGTGCATTTGAGACTGGCAGCCACACTTCCAATCCAGTTAAGGGGTGGCATACCGGTATTTTCTCAAACTGCTCGACGCCATGATGGAAAAGTACTGTTTCTATCCGCAAATTATAAAATTAAGTTATATAGTAATGCTGAAGTGGCATTATCTTTCTGGTCGAATAAGATATATGATATGGCTTCCTATTGACCACTTCATTTATACAATAATTTAACTTTGAGTTCTCTGACACCTTTTTGTGCAAACGACCCTTGGACTTAGCGCGAAACATAGACGCACTACAAAACTGTTCTAAGTAAGATTGTAGTCATTACTCCGCACAGGAGGTTTTCACTAGTTATTTGTGTAGTGTGGCGATCATACATACCCTGATAATTCATAACAAAGTATTCTTATTTCAGGGTAAATCAAGAAGAAGCCAGAACAATGGTCGAGACGAATATGACCGATCCCAATTATTTAGCCGGCAATTACACAGAATTACTAATAGATAATACAATATTCACCAATGGGCTCAGCAGATACGACTGCATTTATATATATTCTGGTAAGATATTGCACATTTAATTACTACTAGATGAGTGTCTATAAGCTTTACTAGCTAAGCCGTGGAATATATTTGTGTGATGAGCAGAAATATTTGGTCTCAGTTTGGGTGTTTGTATTAATATTTGGTCTCGGTTTGGGTGTTTGTGTTAATGTCTGGGTATTAGTGTGTGAACGTTATTTTTATTTTTAACTAAGTGAAGATAGATAGATGATTATGAAAAACATCATCCAGTTGTTTCCCCTTGATGCATGGACAGACTAACAAAAATTGGCGAGTAAATCGCGTGTAATGTTTGATTGAATTAAAAACGACACAAATTAGATAAAAATATTAAAAGCAAGTAAAAATAATAAGTACAATTTGAAAAATTTAATACCGTCTTCCATTTTATTCAGTTTTTGGAGCGTAACTCAAAAACTACTCGACCGAATTTGATGAAATTTAAATGGGACCACACAAGTAGCACCAGCTTTCAAACAAAAAAAAGTTTTGAGAATTGGTTTACCATATCGAAAGTTATGAGGTAACAAACATTAAAAAAACACTGTCGAATTGAGTACCGCCTCCTTTTTGGAAGCTGCGGTAGAAAACTAATCCATAAGCTCCATGGTGGGGCGAAAAGTGGGCAAAAAACTGGCAACATTGCTGGATGGCAATGCTAACTTGTTGTCCATAGTAGGCGCCGTCATTTCGGTCACCAATCGCCTCAACCAAACGTTTCGCCAGATCTCTAAACAAGTCGCGAGCAGACGACCCCCACGGGCCTAAAGATTCCACCCCAAATGGCGCAAAATTAATAATAATAATTAATTGTTCTAATAAATAAACTAACTTGTTTGTCAGGTTATGTAGATTGAAGTTGGATATCCATTAGTAAAATAAATAAAAAAGGCTAAATATAACCTTTTAACATAACCTTATATAATTTGTTTATTTATAGCAATGGTCATCGCTCTGGTGGTAATATCCCTTCTCCGTTCCTGTCTATTCTTCTTCATGGCGATGCAAGCGTCGACGAATCTTCACAATAACATGTTTGGTGCCATCACGCGGGCGCCGATGCGTTTCTTCCACGTCAACCCGTCGGGCCGAATCCTCAACAGATTCTCTAAAGATATGGGTGCGGTCGACGAAATACTGCCATCGGCTTTGCTTGATGTACTACAGGTATGACAGCGTTTGATGTTCTTTAAATTAATGTCCATCACATCAATGATATATACCCATGTCTATACATATAAAATACTACCTGCCATCCGCGATTTCACCCGCGTGGTGTTGGATGATGATGATGAAAAGTATCCTATGTGTCAATCCAAAGCCTCATCTACCGCCATACCAACTTTCATCCAAATTGGCCTAGCCGTTTGGGCGTGAAAGAGCAACAAACATCCATTCATCTTAACTTTCACATTTATAATATTAGTAGGATTAGTAGGATATAACAAATTAAACATCGAACGTTCCTTTGCGGGAACTACCCGCAAAAATAAATTATTCTTAATTTTATTATTGTATACAAATTAAGAAAATATTTGTTTTTTTAAACATGTGCTAATTTAAAAGTGACAATGTGATGCGTGATAACATAGGTATTAACTATTATGGTATATGATTGTGCCTTTAGAATGTATGTTTATATGGTTTAAACCTGCAGTATGTTGGCGGAGGCCAATTGTGTATTTCTTTCTATTTGTATGAAGATCCATGAAAGTCCCCATGAAAACGTCAAAGCCAGTGTGCATAAGATTACTTAAACATTCGAAGTATGTATGTTTAATTATATGATTTTTAATGCTTAGTGCTTTCAAAATAAGCCTTAGCGAAACCAACTTTTCCTATCCTCCAAACAAAATTACATAATCGGGATGGGATGGGATTTGAAGCTATGTGCTGTCCAAAGATATGTAATAGTATGTCTTTAAAAAAAAAAGCAATGATGATTGAAAAAGAATATGATTCCAAGCCCAAACAAAATATGCTTATATGTTTTTTGTGTTCTTTTTGTAGATTGGCCTGTCCCTTATCGGTATAGTGGTAGTGGTGGCCATAGTGAACTACTGGCTTCTCCTGCCGACACTGCTTATCGGCGCCATATTCTACGGGTTGCGGATCTTCTACTTAGCTTCCTCGCGCAGTATCAAGCGGCTCGAGGGTGTGAGTGAGTTATCTGTTTGGCTTTGTTACCCACACTACTGACTACACCATAACACGCTGGCAGTATTTGTGTGAAATAATTTATTGACAGCATAATCAGCCTATTATTTTCCTATTGCTGGAACTCTGCCTTCCTCTCAGTGGGCCTAGCATGAATAACTGCGTAAGTGTAACGTAACGTATCGTTCACGTTAAACAGGTCAAACTGTCATTTATCTAGGGCAACTTTGACACAGGTAACTCATAGTTTGTACGCCGGAACGTGACGCGTTGACTCGGTTTGGGTGTTTGTGTTAATGTCTGGGTATTAGTGTATGAACGTTATTTTTATTTTTAACTGAGTGAAGATAGATAGATGATTATGAAAAACATCATCCAGTTGTTTCCCCTTGATGCATGGACAGACTAACAAAAATTGGCGTGTAAATCGCGTGTAATGTTTGATTGAATTAAAAACGACACAAATTAGATAAAAATATTAAAAGCAAGTAAAAATAATATTAAGTACAATTTGAAAAATTTAATTCTCTGCAACTCTGCCTTCCTCTCAGTGGGCCTAGCATGAATAACTGCGTAAGTGTAACGTAACGTATCGTTCACGTTAAACAGGTCAAACTGTCATTTATCTAGGGCAACTTTGACACAGGTAACTCATAGTTTGTACGCCGGAACGTGACGCGTTGACACTTACGATAAGAATACTTTTCAATTGTTTGTGCTACGGCCTCAGGCCAACCTCACCACTTGAGCGCAATGCAGACTGTTGAATATTATTAATATGACTTGTGACTATATCAGTCACAATGCCGGCAGATCACCTGCTGGAACTTTTTTCTGGAATGAAATGTATTATTTCTAGTATAGTATAAGTAATACTATACATAAATGACGAGGTTTTCACGATGACAAGTTAACCGTAAAAAAAGGAATTATAGACGAGCCAACAGATATACTTTCGGCTTTTATTGTTACTGATTACTTATTAATGATACAGAACGGTAACACGTTTTATATCGGCATTTTAAACACTATTTTTCGCAGCGAATAATATTTTGAGAAATACGGTGTGTGCTTCCAAACAGTTATAAACTAAGCAATATTACTTTTTTATAACAAATGATATTATCTGTTTGGATTTGACTCCCTAATTAAACGCGCTGCTTCTTATTTTGCAAATATAACATCTATATTTTTTCCTTATATTACTAGCTGTGTAATATTTTTAATTATATCATTCAATGTTTTTAATTATAGCTTTTGTCCTCTATGTTTTGTTTGTTTAGTATTTATGTTTATGTATAGGTTGGTGGTGTCCATTATCGAAGAGGGTCTTCATAACATAAATATTATGTACACGTATTACAGTACTTTCGCTCTTCGATTTTCTTCGAATTAAGAGAATTAAAATTGATTATTTACACGTCTTTTACCTAAATTCTATCGTGTTCGGTTGTGAGAGGAACCGGCTGAAGAAATTTTGATATTTGGGTTATTAATAATTAATAGGGGGTTGAAAACTATGCCGTAAATAAAACATATCTAATATTAGTGCACAAGGCAGTTTTAAAACTTATACGTACATTAAAATCAGCATTATGTAGTGACACGCCCTGAGTTAAGACTTTGCTATGTACCTGTTTTTTCAATATTTTGTGTTGTATCTTGCAGTATTGCTCTTACACCCAGATTTACATAAGTACTAACAATACAACTATAAGTATAACAATCTATTTTGCAATGGGCTAGAGAAACCTTTCATTTGATATAGATCGCGGCGCGTAAGTTGAACCAAAATGGTGGTCTTCTGCGCAGGTACAGTTAAGAACAAATGTGATAGACGAATACTTACTCTGCGGTGGTAAAAAATGAAACGCAAGTTAAACCAAATATCAAATTTCATAAAAATAATCTCGGATTTCCATTCAAATCTCATTCATTCAAAATATTTCTCGAACAAAGTGTTGTGGGAAGGAATTGTTAGGTATTATTAAATAGAACAGTTATAGGAATACTAATCTTAATCACTATTATCCATGGGTGTACCACCTTCTACACAATTATTAAGTGATATTCTAGAAATTGGACAATTAGTTGCGATTTCATCTGCTGTGTCAGTTGAAGAATCGAATTCAGAATCACTGCTATCAGAATCTCCGACTGGGTTATAAATTCTTCCGTCATATTATTGATGACGTGGTCTCTTTTGACGTAAGCTTCTTCGATTGTATTGACGCTATAATATAACTAGTATAATCATTTATGTTGTTTAGTCTTAAAAAATAATTATATAGTTCAAAAACAATTTCACTCGACTGTTTTTTGTTGTTTCTTTTCATTTTCTTGAAATTAAATTTAATGAATACACATATGACAGATAAGAGTATATAAATCGAAGAACTGAAACCTTTTTGCCCGATCATATCATATGATGCTCCATGGTCACGCGAAGCGTGCTCGGGCAGCGAGGGGCGGAGTGTGATTGTTTGTCGCTGCGTTGCTATGGTTACGCATGGCCCCTCGCCCCGCACTTCGATTGAGACCCGAAAATGTGTTCTGCGCGTAGTACAACTTACGTGCCACGATCTACACCACACTTGACCTTATTGCTAATTTAAATTTTTGAACCCTGATATTTACAACCACTGAACTAATTTGGTTAATATACCAACATACAAATTCTATTAAACCTTGATTCTGCCAAATTGTCCAAATATCCGATCAATCGTTGAAATAAAGGCCAAACATTGCTGCAGTTGACTCTGAAATGCTTATTTTTGTGTACTCGGTAAAGTTACAAAATGATGACAAATATGACATCCACTAAATATCCACCGTAGTACCACAGTATAAACATAGAGAAACAGTATGGAAAGTACCTACAAACGTTCGAAACGGCTCACTCACGCAAGCATGCGCATCGACGAGACCCCTAAGCGGTTGTCGCGGTGCTGTCAGTAGTGACGCCGCGTCAAGACGAGTGCTCACGAATAAGTTTATTTCCGCCTAATGTATCTAGTATGCTTAGTTTCCATACTGTTGCATCTTTATACTATGGTAGTACCACCAAAATATCCAACAGAAAGGTTATTGAGAGCAACTGTGAGCAAGTCTAGCATCGATTAACTTCAGATATCATGAAGAGTACAGTGTGTGTTTCACACCCACAGCTCGCAGTCCTGTGTTCTCGCATCTGAACGCGTCCCTTCAAGGTATCACGACAATCCGCGCCTTCGGGGCACAGGAAGCACTCATCAGAGAGTTTGATAACCATCAGGACCTGCATAGCTCTGCGTGGTGAGTCTATATTTAACGCTAAATAGTGCACCTGTGTAAGATGGAAGTGAGTTTTGAACCACAGGATACATATGTACATAGATAACACAAAGAGCCCACATACACGAGCAGCTTGGAGCAGTCAGCATGGACTGCTTCAAGCTGCGACTGCACATTGAACTACAGTGTTCTACGTACACACAAACACGATACCGCTCGAGCAGTTGCAAATGCATTTGGGCGGTTGGCTGTCAAGCAGTCGCCAGGCCTACACTGACAAATGTGGGTTTAAGTTGAACTTGTTTGACTTTTGTTTCAGGTACCTATTCATAGCTAGTTCTCGTGCGTTCGGTTTCTGGCTGGATCTGGTGTGTGTCATATACATCGCAGTGGTCACGCTCAGCTTCCTCGTTTTCGGTCGAGGTCAGTTATTGTCACTACCAGTGGGGCTAGCACGAAAATTTGCGTAAGTGTAACGTAATTAAAAATATACAAACTATGAGTTATCTCTGCCGCAGTTGTACTACGAGTAGATACATTATAGTTTGTAAAGTATAATACTACGAAGCGAATACGCAAATTTTCGTGCTAGGCCCACTGTTTCAGTTCTTTTACTAACTCTAGAACATCGAGGAATCTGCAATAATCTCCTTAGTAAATAAGCGAGAATCAAGGGGATTTCTGGTAATGGATTTTTGCGTATGTAGACGACATTTGACATTTCGATCGGAGTTTTATTGTACTATAGATTTATTTATTATCAAAAACTTACAACGATTTTACATGGATAGCCCTAATACAATAGTGTAGTACCTACCAACTAAATAACGATTACAAATAATGATTAATTAAATTCTATTATTATTCTTCTATTACATCTCATCAAATCATTCTGTCATTTTGTAATTCCTTTTATTAAATTAAATTGTAACATGTCACGTTAAAATGTCAAAGATTTACATATATTATATATTAGTTTCATAACATAAATAGAACAATAGCTCCCTTTTAAAATCTGCTACAGAATATACAAACAGGTCTATTTTGTCTGCAACCTGATTTAGCGCTTGCAACGTCCGCATTAGTGGGTTCTTAGCGAGTAAGTTAGTCCTGGTGTGGTGGATGGAGAACATATCTATTATATGTTCTTATGTATTATACAGTGTATATAGAGAAAATATCCCCGAGAGTAACAATGCTGAATAAGAGTACTCCGGTTACGGGGTTATGTTTATTTCTAGTAATGAACATAGTCACTGTATTATCAGTGCAATCATATTTTTTACTTATTTATAAATGCAACTGGTTTTTTATTTTATTTTATTTGGAATTTGTTCAAGCACGAGGCCTATGATGTTAAGTGGTAACCTCCGCCTAGAACAGATTCATTTCGTCGCAAGTGACGAACTGCACTGCGCCCGTAACCCTGAGAAAATGAGTTGTTAAGTCTTATGTGCCTGTAATTTCGCCGGCAACCATACCTTCAAACCAGAACACAGTGTTGAGAACATTACTGATTCACGGTAGAAAAAGGGGATGGTGATAGTACTACCCCGGACAAAACCATTCACTCATTCAAAGAGTTCTACTGCTCTTAGAATAGATGGATGTTTGTTACTCAACCACGCAAGAATGGCTGAACGGATTTGGATGAAATTTTGTATGTACTTAGATAAATGAGGGCTGGAATAACACATATACTTTTCACCATCACCATCCATTACTACGCGGGTGAAACCACAGCGTGCAGGTAGTAATTCACTAAAACAACAAATGACAATAATTATATATATAGGGTGTTTGGTAGAGGGACCGACAAACCAAATGAGCGTGTTCGGGGGACCACTTAGAGAATACAAGTTGGCCAAAAAAAATCCCCGGCCCCCCAATATGTATAACTTTTTTTTGTGATTTTTCCCTTTTTCTCCGAAATTGTACCTATTTACCACCATAACATTTGTAAAATTTGTAAAAACTACAAACATCCGGTCTAAAACATACTTTACAAATGTTATGGTGATAAATAGGTACAATATTGGAGAAAACGAGAAAATTCACAAAAAAAAGTTAAAAAAAATTGGGGTGCGGGAATTTTTTTTGGCCAACTTGTATTCTCCAAGTGGGCCCCCGAACACGCTCATTTGGTTTGTCGGTCCCTCTACCAAACACCCTGTATGTATTTACTTGTAAAAGTGACTTGTTATCTTGCACTGTAAGTTTCATATCTTGTTTATTTTTTATAATGAATCTTCTGGCGATTTTTTTGCAACCAAAATAAATGATACTGAACCTCTAAGACTTATTTTATCTATGTGTATATAGTATATCCCATACATATATATAAATGAGACCCGTTTCACTTTACAGAGGAATACGGCGGTAATGTTGGCCTGGCCATCACGCAGGCGATGGGCCTCACCGGCATGTTCCAATGGGGGATGCGACAATCGACCGAATTGGAAAACCAAATGACCAGTGTTGAAAGGTAAGCTTTCAGTTACACCGCTTTACGATCGATATACCTAAGCAGCAATACGTCCAATATCGTGAATCGTCCTAGTTGGCAAAGCGTCGTGCTATTAATAATAATAGTATAATATTTGATCAGAACCCAAAATATGTATTCATAGTGATTTCGCTCCACCGCTATTAATCTGTCCGAATTAGCAAGCCTCATTCGAGGCAAGTTTCATTCATACATCTATTGTTATTTTTTGTCCTGATGCGGACAGATTAAGGGCACACTACAAAGTTATTTTATACCTTTTTTAATACAATATTAAATGACAAACAATTCAAACACTACACCTGCCCATGACAGTTTTGATGCCAATTTAATGTCGATCCCGTAATTAGCAAAAATCACTAAAAAGGGTGAAAAACATTTACCAAAAAATGTAACCGACTACTACACTAAAAAGTGTGAAATAACTTACTTAAGTCGGTACTATGCACACAATATTGTAATAATAGGTACTTTATGAACTATCATGGTACCGACTTCAACAAGTTATATCATACTTTTTTATCTGTACAGAATCCAAGAATACTCGAATATTGAATCCGAGCCGCCGCTCCAATCGGAGCCGGACAAGAAGCCGCCTCCCTCGTGGCCGGAAGCCGGACGCATAGAGTTCCGACACGTGTTCCTGTACTACACGCCGGACGAACCCGCCGTCTTGAAGGACCTCACTCTGCTGATTCTGCCCAAGGAAAAAGTAGGCATCGTTGGGAGAACGGGCGCCGGGAAGTCTTCGCTCATCAATGCTTTGTTCAGGTAAATATACACCGCATACAATACCATCGGTTTAATTTGTTGTTTGTGAATTTCATGCTGGTGGTGACTAGAACGAAATTCGGAAGCGCAGGTAACCAAATGTCATAATCTTAGGCCTACTGTTCACTGAGGCGTCATTTTTGGCAAATGCATGCAAACAACAAATGACAGGCATAATTTGCATCTTTGATATGTATTTGAGTATGTAATCTTTGGAAATAGGATTTTTGATTCGATAAATTATACCTTCATTTTACCATTATTTTGACCCGATAAATTAAAATAAATATTTTTCTATATTATTCTTTGTAGTAGTTCTTTATACTATTATGAATCAAGTCTTTTCTCGAAATAATGGAATTTTGTACATTTTTCTTTTCCCTATAAGACTCCTAAACCTTATGAAACTCTTTTGATAATAATAAATATGTCAGTATTGGAAACTTGCGACAAAATGTATACTAACTACATATAGGATTATTTATAGATAATAATAGAAGAGAATATAGGCAGAGTTTAGTTGAAATACAACAGAAAAAAATGGTTGTCTGTAAAGTCGGTTTACGAACGATCATTTTATGTGATTACGTCATAAGACAAGACGATCGCTTGTTCCGCGCTCTCGTAGGCGTAACGTGACAATGTGACATGACCACGTAACGTGACAATGAGTCATGCTTTTTCGTGGGTGCAGGGGGGCGTTCCGTACCTCAGGGCGCGGTTGTTTAGTTGTTTTCTAACTCACTCTGAGGTATGGAACGGCACGGTTGTTTTCTAACCTCAAACAGACTGACAAATTCGACATTGACTGATCACTTGATCCTTACCTAATTTTCTTTGAGAAGAGTGAAGAAGAAGAAGTTTGTTGTAGTCTGATTGGTCAAAGTTATGTCAGATGCGGGTTGCAACCTTTTACTGGAGGCCAATTCTGTTATTTGACAACGTTCAACAATCTATACCGCTGCAACTGCAGTTCAACTCCGGTTGTCGTTCGATACTTTGGCAAAAAGCCATTCTACTATTTCTATAGACAAATTGGATTGTAGCGTCACATAAACATAACATAAACGCTACTTTTTGATAAACATATTCTTGACACTACTATATACGAATATGAATTAACAACGCGTACATGATTTATCGAGTTAACAGAACATAAAGTTTTGATCGATCGCTGACGTCAATCGAAACGTAACTGCAGCTGGACCTTTTTTTCGATAGCAGAATAAGAAAACGCATAAAAGTCGCCGTTCAGCTACCGTTAGATTGCAATTTAATTAGTGGAATCCACCCCCTGATCGATTTTGATGGTTAAAAAGTTGCGACACTCCGAGGTTCGGAACGCTCGAGTTAGAACAACCGAGTGCTTTATCATGTCAAAAAAGGCATATATGTAACTTGTATTTTCAGGCTAGCAACTATAGAAGGGGAAATCGTAATCGACGGGCGTGAGACTTCGGGCCTCGGTTTGCATGAGCTCCGTAGTCAAATATCCATCATTCCACAAGAACCGGTGCTGTTTTCCGGAACTATGAGGCACAACTTGGATCCCTTCGACGAGTACCCGGACCAAGTGCTCTGGCGGGCTTTGGAGGAGGTACTATTGAATAGTAAACAGTAAAGCCTACCAACTATATGCTAATATCTATACATATAATAAAAATGTAAAAGATCGCTGTCTGTACATGGAAGATATATGGGAAAAATATTAGGACTTTTATAAACGAATATAGAAAAAAAAGTTAGAATTTTTGTATGTTTGTGTGTGCGTTTGTGCACGCTAATCTCAGAAACGGCTTATCCGATTTAGATGCGACTCTCGCCGCTACACCAAGACCAAGCGAGCGAAGCCGTTGGCGGTTTAACTAGTAGCTAATATTTATTTTATGTATTCAAAAACAGCTGAACGGATTTAAAGTAAATTTGGTAGGTAGGTAGGTAGATGAAGTACTTGATTAACACATAGGACACTTACCTCATCATCATCGTCTACCACAACGCGGATAAAACCGCGGGGTGCAGCTGCTGCTAGTGTCAGTATATATTGTAACTACCAAATATATACGTGGCTCTCGGTATACCAGTTTCAGAGCCAGTTATCCATAATTCCTCATGTACTGTTGCTGTTTTCGGACACTCAGAAGTGCTCAGGTCACAATTGGAATTGAGTAATATCTATATCTATACTAATATTATAAAGAGGAAATATTTGTATGTAAGTATGTTTGTAACGAATTGGCTCTAAAAGTACTGGCCCGATTTCTAAAATTCATTCACCATTGGAAAGCTATTTTCACCCTGAGTAACATAGGCTATATAAGATCCATCATCATCACCATCCATCACCGCACGGGTGAAACCGCGGAGAGCAGCTAGTTATAAATAAAATAAGTAATCTTGAACATTGTATAGCAATATCTAATATTATTATTAGACTAGCTGCGCCTCGCGGTTAGACCCGCGTGGTGTAGGATGATGATGATGATAAACAAGTATATATTATGTTATTCCAGCGCGTCATCCATCTTCATATCAAATTTCATTAAAGTCCATGCAGTAGTTTTTTCGAGAAAGATTAACGAACATCCGCACACACAAAGTTACGCGTTTATAATATTAGTAGCATTATCACCAAGACGCACTCTGCCTACATAGTTAATTTTTGCACATAATCCACTGAGATTAGGTCTGACTCCCCCAGATCCAGCTGTGGAAACAGTATGGGCTTGTTATATTGAATGAAATGAAATTTATTAATTGCAGAAACCGTGTATAGTCTGTTCATCCTTACCTAACAAAAAAGGTAAACAAACAAAATCATAGACAAGATTTATGACGATTTAGTGATGCGGTTCCAAGGAATGAACGACAAGTAGAAATAGAGTGAATGAACATGTGAATCCATTCTTTTACCCACATGCCGAAAACGATACAAACACAAAAGCAAACCGCCAACTATAAGTGCATATTTCAAAGAATATTCCAAGCCAGGTGTTTAATGTTACCGGCAAATATCCATTTATTACCCCCTTTATCTACGTTTTACCAGAAAGAGAGGAAACTTCTAGGTGAATATAAGTGTAGGTAATAATTAGCGCTGAGCGACTTGAATTGCACTTTATTATGTTGCAGCAAGAGACGCTATTTGTTTGTGATTTTACGGAGTGAGTTTATGTCTTACTATTATTTATGTGGTTTAACTGCGCTGTGATGGATAAGGTTCTCAAGAACAGACAAGTGAGTTTTTATGATACATGTATGAGTTAGATTTATAAGATAGTTAGGTTGGCGCTGAACAGTTTTGATGAAGACAAAACTGTTCAGTCAGTATAACAGTATATATATACATCCAAGCAAGTATATTGTGGACATTTTTGAAATTAAAATTACTTACTTTAAAATAACTTTAAACACAATATGCAAAACAACCAACAGTGGCACTCCGGGAGTGCCGACGGAAGTGAAAACATACACTTATATACAGAGTTGTCGGTAACGGTAACAGTCATAAATGTCGTGACTTCAATTAATTTTTCTCACCTCAAAACATGCTCAACGACCAAAACAGCCTTAAGAAGTTGTCACTTAAAAAATCTTGTGCTTTCTTTATTTTTATTACAGGTTGATAAAAAAACATACCAATGAACACATTCATTCCCAAAGCTCACAATCGTTCATTCTTGAATTACCTTTCCCCTCACTAAAATCCATAGAGTATAGAAAGTCTACCTCAAAATAATTCAGTGTCGTTCGTTGTAATTTCCGTATTTTAATGAAAATAAGTGTAATAGTGATATATTTTGTTAATATCCCTGTGTAAATAGTAGCGTTAATGTTTCTAACACGATAGTCCCTTCATATAGTAGAAACATTAACGCTACTATTTACACAGGGATATTAACAAAATATATCACTATTACACTTATTTTCATTAAAATACGGAAATTACAACGAACGACACTGAATTATTTTGAGGTAGACTTTCTATAATTTCTATAATTGTGATTTTTCTGTGGACATTCGACAATTTTGTGGATGAAAGTGGTTTGTTTACCTTTTTTGTCAAGTAAGGATGAACAGACTTTACATAATAGATCTTATTAAAAGCACAAGTGCTTGTAGAACCACAGTTTGTCCATGACAGACGTACAATATTTAGTAAGTATTGAATTATTACTAAAACATGTAAAAAAAATATGTCAATATTACTAAATTATAATATGATATAAAGCTTATTATTGAATAAGCAAATAGTTAATAATGATCATCATCCTTCGAGAGCCGGATCTGTACTGCAATTCAAAACGATTGATTCGGCTTGTGTCATATAATTCCTGTTTAGTGAATTATGAATACAAATTTATTTCGCAAATACAGCAGAACATTTCAATGAATAGTGATCATGAAATCTCATATTATTATCAAATGTTGTGAAAAGCTTGATAAAAAACTTATGAAATGGGAATATCTAACCAAAACGATTCGCTTGCCCTCCGAAGCACTGAAGGGCTCAGTTGAACAATGCTAGCGGTTACCCATCCAAGTCCTGACCGCAGCAAGCGTTGCTTAACTTGATCGGTTAAGATCGTCAAGTCAAGCTGTGCTGCGAGCGCTTCGCTTCTATTACTATGTGGTTACCACGAATAACCTTCACGAACACGTTCGTGAGTCTTCCTGCTCTTCTTTATTTCATCTTGTACTTTATTAAGGTGGAGCTAAAGGAAGCAGTTATGGAACTTGCTGCCGGCCTCAACTCGCGGATGTCGGAAGGCGGCAGTAACTTCTCCGTGGGACAGAGACAGCTGGTGTGTCTCGCTCGCGCTATTGTACGGCGGAACCGCTTACTCGTGTTAGATGAAGCCACCGCTAATGTGGACCCACAGTAAGTACTTTACTTGTTTTCAATGTAAAATTAACATATATATCTAGAAGAGATGGGTTGTCTAGAAAAGATCGCTCTGAGCGATAAACCGCCCATTGTTGCACCTAGTTTATGCATGTTTTTGGTGGTGGTGTCTCAATAAAGTGTTATCTAACTATCTATCTATATTCGGTAATACATTACTTAATTAATTAATTATTAATTAATTAATTAACTTACATTAATTCATTACTCGTAGATTTATTATATATCTACGAGTAATGAATGTTTGTATTAGCCTACGAAAAAATAATAGTCAGGAACTGTAACTGCGTTAAAAAAATGACCCAACAAAAGTCGTGTTCAAGTAGGCGGGGCTTAAAAGTCGTGTTCAGTACGTCATCAGTCGGACATTTTACTTGCAAGCGAGCACACTTCAAATCTTCGCGTACATTTTCAATTTTATCATTGTGAACTTCAATTGTGGATCATCATGCCAGCATTCGTTGTGAAGTGGTGCAGAAACAATACACGATTTAAATGTCCAGGGATCACTTTTACTAGTAAATAATAGCAAAATTATAATTATTCAAAGATATTCAAATACGTTAACAAATCGAGATGGTCAATACTATGCAAAATAAAGTCAGTCAATTTTTTTTCATTTAGGATGTATTTTTTTCTTCATGACTAAATATTGAAATGTATGTAATGTGCAATGGTTTTGCTTCTTATATTTTATTCTCGCTTGCTTGCCGATTCAATGCGGCAAAATAAATGCCAAGCTGCACTTAAGCTTGAAACACAAGAGTATGACTGCCTGTGAAAACCAGCATAGTTATACTAGGTACGTTATTTTTTCTGAAAACAATAAAATTATAGATAATAAAAAAATTATGGACCATGTTACACAAAACTGCAGTACTTACAAATAGACGTAGGTCAAAAAGGTGAAATAAAATATCATGCAGGACACATTTTATTTTTAATGTCGACATTAATTAACATAAAATGATAATTATTAATCAAGTACATGTTACCTACAAGAGCATAGACTAGAAGATTTAACTCATGTACCTACCAAAAAGAGATGAGAATAGCAAATAAAACAACCATCAAATAGTTCCTTCTACCAGTTTCTGGATCCAGCATCAGGTTCTGGTCACCAGCTAGAAAAAAGGTATCGCGAAGACGGTTCATACGATCCCAAACACGGTGTGTCTACTATTAACCATCACATAGTTCCTGCTACCAGTTTCCGGCTCTAGCATGGATTCCTGGATACCAAGTATAAGCATAAGAAATTTGGTTAATAGCAAAATACTAGCCCCTCAAGGGTCGATGTCATTATAACAATGAAATTTCTATTGTTGATGCACTAGATGTCATATAAAATTGTTTGTTAGAATCCCACTTAGAAATGTTACCTCAATAAGTATCAGGAAGTTTTCAGCGCACTAATATTTAGTTGTGTAAGCGCGGGCGTCAGAGCGATACGTCCTCTGACCTCTCTCTAAGAGGCGTCTGACGATTCGTGACTGTCGCGACCGGTTATGATTGATTTTAAAAACGTGTGTGTGTAGAAACCGCTCGGCAATAACAAACTAATAACCAATTTCTAAATGTAGTCTGTGGAACTTGAACTTGTTAATCAAATAATGTTCTATTACATCAGGTAAGAATAATTGACATAATATACTATATCAGTCATTATTATGTGACCCTTCAAATACTCAGCACAAACGCGAATTGGCGCTTCCAATATGTAATATAGGTAACTATATAGCATTAAAAAAAAGTTCATTGTTTGGTCAAATTAAATGCTAATGAAAATTCACCCTCTGCAAATTTTAAAGTGGTTTAGCTGAGTTGCTAATTAATTTGTCAGTAATAACAACACAGTTCCTTTTCTAAAGTAATTCTATAGTTTGATTGAATTTTCTAAATTGATAATGAAGGTATTCTGTGACCACTGAAAAATATCCAGCTGGCAAATAACGACTTATTTTTTTTTGTAAAATGTATAGCCTAAAATGTTTCATAATCTTTCTTTACTACATTGCGAAGAATCTCTTCTAATGTCTTCTAGACAAAACCTTAATAAATTAAATATAATTCGCGAGACATACGAGATTTACGATATATTTATTATTGAGTTGGTCCAGTCCACTTGTTGCATAACATCGTCCACGCCGCTATGACTCTGCTGTCATTGTAGACGTTGCAGCACGCGCGTAAACCAATCCCTGCTTTCCTTCTGAATTTAAACCAATCACCGAACATGTCTATTTGTAACCTCAGAAGTCATTTGTATTTGGAATCATACTTTGTTTTGATTTGAAGGGCCACTTTTTGTGTGGAATTTGTTCCGAATTATGCTTCCTGAGTATTATTTCTTCGTAGGTATTAGCGAACATTTTATGCTCAACTTGTTGGGTAGAAGTCATCCTGTGCATCAAGTTGTCAACTACTCATAGTTGAGCAGTGCACAGTTATATTTATAGGTTGGAAACAAAAACTTCTGACCACGTAATTAATATACTTCATAAAGAACTTTAAAATCTTTACGAACTTTTACTTCGGTGATACAAACTGTCCTACTGCTCAATGCTCAATGCTCAAGAGCAATCTAGTTGAACAGTAGAGAAGGAGGGAGTTGATCAGCGGGTATTACTCATTGCTCAACTTGCAGTTGAGCAATCTAGTTGAGCAGTAGGGAAGAAGTGGTAAAGAATATTAAAGTTGACGAAAGGAATAGAAGAAAGTAGATCATAGAAAAAAAATACTTATCATGTGTGGTGACAGATCAATAAACACCTTGGCTATGCATACTGGTTTCCCTCAGCTGCTAACGGAAGTTTTCTGCTAGTTTAAATCACATACCTTATTTTACTTTTCAGCACTGATTCTTTGATTCAGAAGACAATTAGAGACAAATTTGCGGATTGCACTGTACTCACAATAGCGCATCGTCTGCACACTGTCATGGACTCTGATAAGGTAATAATTTATTTTTATTAAATACCTAAATAAGGTGGGACTTTATCTTCTGCACCCTATTTCTTAAATAAATACATTATAAATGTATATCATATAGTATATTTTACATAAATGTTTGCGAGAAGCGCAGTCAAACAAAGCAACTCAAGAAAACTTACCTTTACAGCCAGTATCTAAAACCTATCTATCGTCGGTATGGCCCTACAAGAGATAGATATTTGACGCTGTTTTGTATGAACTTTATGTCAAATTTCTGTATCTATATAGTAGAGTAAACCATTAATAGATGTGCTAAAGAATTGAAATGATTTTGAAATTATTTATTAATGTATTTTACAAACTTAAATAACTACACTTTTACATAAAATGTCATAGCTAAGAGACGGTAACAAACTATGTGTTATCAGTGTCCCTGTTGCCCTAGATAAATGCCAGTTTGTACTGTTTTACGTGAATGACACGTTACGTTACCCAGTTATTCGTTCTAGTCCTACTGAACTCTAGTCTGAGTTATTGGTTTTTGAGTCCCATTTCAACTTTATTTCCAACTTAAGTAGTACTAGCATTAGTACGATTCCAAGATATGCGACGTGTGTAGTTAATCACATACCGCCTTATTATTAAACGGGGACAAAAGATATTTCTGAGTTTAAACCTTGGTTTAAGTTAGTGTGATGCAATTAGTTGTGATGTGAATGAAGATGTAGTGACTCAAATTGAAAAGGGTATGTTAAGATGGTTTGGTCATCTAGAAACAATGAATGAAAGGAGACTAACTAAACGGGTGTATGTGGGTGGAGTGAATGGAATCGTTGGAAGGGTAAGGCCTAGGCGAACGTTCCAGAATCAGATTCAAGACGTTCTGAAGAAGGGCCAACTCAAGAGTATCCTAAACCGACGCTCATGTATGAAAGTATGTATGAAAGAGTTGATGAATGTGGATGAATCGAAAGAGGTGTGTCTGGATCTTAGTGGAAGTGGAAAACTGTGATCTTTGCCTACCCCTATGAAATAGGCTTGATTTTTATGTATAGTGACACAAGTTGCAATAATGGATTTTCGTAGAGCGACTGCCGAGCGTCCCTCTCCGCCGTCAGTCGTCTCCCGTATCTCAGAGCAGTTACACTGCACACTAAAATTTTATTGTAACTAAGTGTTCGGACAATACAAATCATATATATTATGCAATGATTGTCATTTCATTAGTGATAGAGTTGGGACAAATCATATGGATATGATAAGAGAATATCCCATACAAAATAAGTCACATGAGTGAGATGTTAATTTCTTGCTAGGAAATACTTTTTAAACCGATATTTTCTTAAACCGTGCTGTAAACTAGGGATTATCTTTAGGCCACGTTTTATAAGGCGGATAATGTTTTAACGAGTGTGTAATTTCGTCAGGTGATGGTAATGGACGCGGGCCAGATGGTAGAGTTCGACCACCCGCACAACTTGCTGTTGAAGCCGGCAGGCGTTCTCAAGGACATGGTGGAACAGACCGGACGTAACATGGCCGATAACTTGGCGAGAGTAGCTCAGCAGGTATTATGGCATTTCATAACTGTATAATCTGAATGTTATAAACGCTGCTTAAATTTAAATAAAGTCACTTAATACGGCGCAGAACTATTTTGCTGTGCGCTGTACTAAATAACGTGATTTAAAGTTAAGCAGCGTTTAATAAGCAAGGCCCTCAGTTCTTATTTTATACTATCAAATGTTCTGTTTATATTATTTTTATGTCTTAGTGCAAACCTGTCTGCTTAACTTGAGCCCTGAATATTTGTGGAAGTTTTTATTCACAAATAAGTAAAGAAGAAACTTTATCGTTCTGGGTTGCTCTAACTATCCTAGCCATCTCCCAACACTTTATATACATCAGAGCATGACTTTTCGTCATTACATAAGCTTTACTTGTATGTATAAAACAAGTATGTTCTGGATCGATCAGTGCTAGTTGTTTTCTTGGTTAGTTGGTTTTGAATAAGATTACTTAATACTCTCAGCCTTACGTATTTAAAAATAGGATATAACAAGTACAATTTGAAATTTTTTATACCGACTTCTCCATCTCTTCCATTCTATTCTATTGGAGTATATCTCAAAAAGTACTGGACCGAATTTGATGAAATTTAAATGGGACCACCCATTTAAATTTCATCTAATTTTGAGTATCGCTTCCCCCTCTCAAAAGCTATGAGGTAACAAGCATAAAAAATACAGTCGAATTGAGTACCTTTTTTCGGAAGTCGGTAGAAAATTTATAAAACTAGAAGATATATGTAACAAGCATTCAAAATGTATCATCGCTAAGAGTTTGAAGTGACATATAATTCAAACCAACTGGCCACAGTAATCATTGAAACCAACATATTATATGTACTAGCTAAACCGCTTTCACCCGCGTGGTGATGGATGGTGATGATGAAAAGTATCCTGTGTCCTTCTCCGGGATGTAATTTATCCTAATCAAATTTCATTAAGATCCGTTCAGGCGTTTAGTCGTGAAAGTGTAACAAACAAACAAACTCGCGTTCGCATTATTAATATTAAGTCAGGATAGTAAAAGATGAAAAATTTAAAGCACTCCTCTGTGATTTGCGTAACAAAGAGGAATTATCGGTTGAATACTAGCCTAACAGAACATGTTCAGAGTGAAAAGATAAATCCGAGTGATATTTAAGAAAATGCAATATCTATATAATATAAAACAAAGTCGTGTTAGTTTTTATGATTTTTGTGTTTTTCAATTTGTCATACGGCAAGAACATAGGATACTTTTCATCATCATCATCATCAACCTGGTGAAACGCGGGGCGCCCCTATTTTTTATATTTGCTTTTAAGTCCTGTTCAGTTTGAAAAAAAAAAACTTATTCTTGCAGGCATATGAGAAAAAGTACGGAGTTTCTACGAGCACCGTCACTCCAGCAGAGTCTGGGACTACAGAAACTCAGGCGGCTGCGGACGAGGCCGGACCGTCGGGCAGTCCTGCACGCAGGCCCCCTACACCTCCCAAATAGGACAGTAGTAAGATAGCTCACAATAGTTGTACGAGCCGTTCCTAAAATCTCAAACGTACAAAGGATCTGAAATTATGTTCAATTATGTAATAATGCATGGAGGGTGCACGTATTTTTAGCATCACGATTTATTCAAATAAGTGGAATACTTTTACGAGTATCACAGTGAATTATTATTTATATCACAAACGCCTTAGTATAATTTGATTAACTATTTATAAGTGTAGGTTATCGTATACTGTATATGAACATTTGAAATGTGCGTACGAGCGTCTGGTACCAAAATGAGAGTGAAATCTAAACGTTATGCCAAAAATCTACTCGAATATTTTCATGATTACATCGAATAATTATTATTTGTACAGTGTACTTATACAAAATGAAACCACGAAGTTCGTGGGCTAAGAATATGAACGAGCTTTAATATTTAAATGTGTTACATGGTGCCTAATAAATAAATAAATACCTTTTGTACTTAATGATAAGTAAATTACAGGTAAACAATTAGTTCCAACTGTGTTATGTACTTAAATGCGTATCTCAAAATCTCAATGTAATTTAAACTTAATTTTTCTCACGTGCACTATGAGTGCTCAATTTTTCGAATATTTGTATTGAATTTTGTATAATTTTCGTCGTATTTATTTAATAGTCATTTATCAATGTCATTGTGATAAAGAATTATTGAAATGTTTTTCATTGCTGCCATTTATTAAACTGATGTAGCGGTAAGTGTTTGTTACAACAATAATAAAAAGTTGTCAATGATTTCCTTTGTTTCATTTTAAAACGGAAAGTTCACGAAGAATCGTTTTATCTCAATCGCACTGCATAAAAGTATGCGTTTGGGTTATTTTTTCGTGGACACACAATACTTACAATATTGTGTGTCCGTGTGTGCGTGTATAAGGAAGAATGATTTTAAAGCGATTAATTGCCGTTTTGCGCCGAGGATTTTTCAGTAATTTGCGAGAAAACAATGTAATTCATTCTTCACATCATTCGACCTCGTGCGGTGTGCATTAGTTTTTAACCGACTTTTAAAAAAAGGAGCTGGTTTATCAATTCGATAGTATGTATATTTTCATGTGTGTTCACGGGTAACTTCGTCTGTGAAGATCTCGCTGATATTTAACATTTCTATATCGTTCTTGTCTAAATATCCATAAAACACAGTTTTTTTAAATCTTGCAGCACTGCCAGCTATACATAATCTTCGCATTCTCCCGCCATTATATAAACTGATTGTGTGCGCACTTTTTCCGTTTGTGTGTAAGTATTACGTGAGTAATCCCGTATTTTAAAATAAACACTTGTTTATCCAGTACATCTCCTCAAAACACATGCCTTGTACGTAAACCTAACAGAGAATACGAAGCAGCCTCTTATGTAAACAACAACAATCTATAGTGCCATCTAACGCAAATTTTGAAGGAAACTTACAATAATGAAATTTGAGCCTAATAAAAACAATGTTTATAACATTAAAATGAAAAGAATTATATTATGTTAATTTAAATTTCACCTCTGTATAGATACCTGTACTAACTAATCAAGTTTATGTATACTACTTAGACCAAACCCAAATAAAGACTAAATAAATTATATCGAAATCGCTTAGAATCGGATATTGTAGTAACCGATTTTTTTGTTCCTATCCCTATTTTACAATCGGTCTAAACTGATACTAAAAAAAATCATTTTGCTAAGCCGAAGCATCTAAAATCTATATAAAAGTTAACCCTTATTTCTCCTGGTCACGGTATAACTTGAGAATGGATGGAACAATCTCGCTAATTCTTTTTTTGTTGTATTGATTATTATCAGAAGAAGGTTCTTATGACAGAAAAACCAAGAAAAGATGAGGTAATGATAGGCGAGGCCGATGGCTGAGCCTAATATGTGAATGTAGTTGCGGGCAGTCGCTAGTCATTTATATTTTTTTTTGCGTGCATCCACATTTTGCAACCGAATAAGTTTTTTGTGAATAAATATAGAGATACCCACTAGTTACTACCAGCAGCTTATCAGCATGGAGAGATCCCTCGCAAACTACCTGTTAAATTGTGACAAACAAATAAATCAAAACAATAATGTTCATCAATGTTTCTGTGTGTATATTTGAATTTGTTACTTTTGATAATGTTACTGTTAATTTCAGTTAAATATGAAATTTATAGCTTATACCCTATATCCTCAATTTCAATACATGTCATAACACTATTCAAGCCTGAAAAACGTCACTGTGATATTCACCTGGGATAGTCACTTTTAGGGTATGGGACTAAACTATGTTTGACTTTGTTACTTTTAATAATGTTACTGTTGATTTTAGTTAAATTTGAAATTTATAGCTTGTACCTTATACCCTCAATTACAATACATGTCATACACTATATAATCCTGGAAAATGTCCCTGTAGGATAGTCAGTTTTAGGGTTTTATATATAACTATAGGAACCTAGTACTAACGCCTACGCAGTTCATCTGTATTTCTGTTTGTCCTAACATAAAAGGGCATTTTTCAAACAGTAAAGAGAAGCCGGAAAATTTTCCCAGTATATATTGTTTGAGTTAGTTCATGCAGAAACTTTCTTTTCCGCTCATGATTTGCGTTTTTAGTATATAATGGACGTATACCTACATGCCAAATGTAATGCAAGCAATCACATATATAATCTTACTTCTTACTAATATCAAAAATAATGTTTGGATCGAAGATTGTTATTCAATCACACCAGAACGGCTGAACAGATTTGGAAAAAAAATTGTATATAGGTAAAGCAGGTGCTGGAATAACACATTTATTCATTTATTGTATATATATGTATGATAAACTGTACGATATTTCTTAGATTTGGAGGACTAAGTATAGAATGAAATAAGCAGGGCAGTGCAAACTGTAGGGCTATTATGTATCTTAGTTATTAACAAATGTTAATAGAATCTTAAAAAATGTCGGCTCTATGATAGTTTGATGGCTCCAGTAAGCAATAATGTTAGTAAGTTGATGACTGGACGTGACATAGATTCGCCATTTTTTCGATTTCAATAAACATTTGTTAGCAACTGAAATACATAATAGCCCTACTGAATACTGATGCACCCATAGAGTATACATAGCTTGCTTATGTTTTACTATAAAGGATCCATCCCAGTAATGGTTTAAAGTGGAACAAAATGCAAAATAAAATTTAGAAATGGATTTATTCAGTGGATTACAGTAAAATAGGGCGAAAATAATGGCGCGTTAGGGCCAGCGTTGACTGACGTCGCACATGGCAAGGCCTGTTTCGGCAACAACGAAAATAGTGGTCTCCTTGTATCGAATTAAAATGAATTTTAATCTTATTAAAGTAAGGTTAAGTGACTTGATCAGAAATTAAACCCTTTGCCGTGTCGCGACGTCAGTCAGCGCCGGGCCTTACTTCGTTACGTACCGAAAAGAGTCGATAGTAGTTTGAAATTAGCGAAGAGTTTCTGAGAACAGATGAAATAAATAAAAAATAAAAGTATTGTAAAGGAGAAATCGTGTATATCTAGGCACATAAAATTAAAGAAGTTCGTTTCGTATTCAATTTATTTTATTTCGCACTTTTCACAATGAACTTAAATCGTATTCATACTAACATTTTTATGGAATGTAACGCGAACAGATAATACTAGAGACGTTTAACATAAAAAACAACTATCAACTGCTTAGCTTCTTCAAGTCTTAAATTAATACGTTACGTTGCGAAAAATATTTTAATAATCATAATTGATAATATTTACATCAATACTTTTTATAGTATTTTAGTACTGTAACATGCTAGTTATTATTACAGGGTAAAAAAATACGATATAAACAGTCAGCAGTACATAAAATCTTATAGCGGACCTTAATGTTAAAAAAGAAACTAATGGAAGTCGGTTTACGTATAATACAAGTTATAGAACCTTTATGTACTGCTGCACGTTTTAACAATATGCACACTTCGATTATCACAGAACCCATCAATCACTTCAACATTTCTACACACACCGCTGTTTACACACAACATAAATTAATCAACACAATAATGAGAACATAAATAGAATCACTAACATAGAAAAAATAGTCACACAATATGTTTTATATTTATTACACATAAGGCCAGCGCATACGAGATATAATCATTCGCACACAGTCTTCGATGTTTAAACGTAATAAAGTTGACGTTAGCCACAGAAATACCGCACAACTTGAGCGTACTTTCCATACACTTTGAAAATAAATTCAACTTCACGACGCTGAAATAAGATTTGACTAAAAGTACGCAGTTTGTCGTCTGCGTTGGACCTTAGAGTGCAATTTTATACGCAGGAAAACTAAATCGTAATTAGCTACAACTAAAGTACGCATTTAATCACACCAAGTTCTAATCAAATTATAAAACGATATGCGCCTAAAGCTAACACAGTCAGAAAAGAAGATAAATAAAATAAATAGACGTAGAACCGTTAAACATAAGCTTAAGAATAAAATTGTCATGATAGAACCTCTCGTTGTTTGGCACAAGAGAAATGGGAAAAAAAGACGTCAGAAAAAGGAGAGATACTGAGATCTTAGAAAACTGTATACAGATTCCGTATCGTCCTAAATCTAATATATCGTTACGTGACAATTGGGTATTACAAAATAGATTACAACTACTCACAGTCTTGCAAACAGATTGGCAGCACAGGCGCGTCGTAGCGTCCTCACTCACTCATCAGTACTGGCGCCGGTGTCTCACACTTACTACCACTATAACTATTGACATACGTGTAAATTCGATCGCAGCCTAACCTATCCGAAATACTGACATAACTAGATAACCCATGGCAACATTTTGGTACACAAAATTTGAAAGTTACATACAAACTGTTCCGGTCGAGCAGCCGATGACTTTCCATAAAAAAATAATACTTTCTGTGCTTCAAAAGTTGAACAAGTTATTCAGGTATGTCCGCGGGAACTGAATCCTAGGGGCCGTTTACACATTGGGTACACTTGCGTAGCTGCCGTGTCGTCGTATCGTGCGCACTCGGTTTATACGAGCGCCGTTAGACTCCCAGAGCGAGAGTTCTTGTTTTCGTCCGTTTCAGTCGTTGGCGTGTTTGTTTTCTCCTGCAATAAGAGGGAAACAATTTAATTGAGCGTCACTTACGTTTCACTAATATTTCATTGTGAATATTGTTTGTGATTGTAATTTTCCTACAGGCAACGTTTTTATTAGCAACTCCCATACGCACACTTAGTGCTACTTTACGTTAATATATAAAAGCCTCAGGAATTCGTATCATATAAGATCGGCCTAGTGTAACTGTGTAAAACACACTGATTTACACAGTATGCAACAGATAAAGAATCAGAAATTTATGAGCACCGATTTCTATAAAACACAAAGAAGTATAGACAACCAAAGTAAGAAGCAAAAAACACCAAAGCAAGATGCAGAGAAAACTGAAGAAAGAGGCAGAGAAAGCCGAAGTGAGACTTATAGAAAACCGAAGAAAGAAGTATAGAAAACCGAATAAATTTGTATGGAAAACTACTATACTAAGAAGTATAGAAAACTACTATACTAAGAAAGAAAATAGTAACCTGTGCGGTGTTGGGTCGTGCGGCTTGTTGCGGCGGCAGCGGCAGCGCGAGTCGCAGCTGCGTCCAGAACGCGCGTTCGTGCACGTGTCGCCATGCGACCAGTCGCGTGCCTCGCAGGGTGCTCACTAGTCGCGACCCGCACTCTTTGGCTTCACGTTTCAGTTTCGGTAGGTCCTGCAAAGGAAACAATAAAAAAAATTAACAAAAAGAAGAAAAAAGTATGCATGTCTGTGTATTTATGCAATGTCTTGCATGAAACTTGTGAGGGGAAGTAAGACAATCTTACTTCAGCTCAGCAATCAGGGGAAATTAGAGAGTAGCAAAGGCATGGTAGCAATACTTAGGTTAGGTAGTAAAGATGGTATTAGGTTTTAATTATTCAATAAAGTAGTTATGAATGGTACCCCAAAAGTAATATAGTTCAATTTAAGCGGGCCGGGTCGATAGAGGCCTGATTTAAAAAAAAAAAAACCGGAAAAGATCAGTCGATGCACGCCACACTTTCGTCCACACATAGATAAGGTACTACGAAGACGTCTTATAATCTAACGGTTAGACAGGTCCGGTATTTATTTTACGACACAGAGTGTGGATTCAAGATAAATTTGTCACGTCGATAAACTGTTACTCGTATATAGCTATCGTATCTTGTCCTTTGCATGGGTAAGCCGCGACAGCTATATCGCGGGCTGTCTTTTACCTACCGATAATTAATGTCAAATTTTATTCTACCGACAATCCATAGTCACAGTCAGTTAGACTTGTTATTAATTATCTAACGGTATACCAGACATATATCGCGGTGGTGGGACTAGGTTTAATGTTCATATTCAAACTTTAGTCTGGGGGCATATTGACATCGCCCTATTCAAAGACTGTTTTAAGAAGTGCATGAATATATTTGACAAGCGCAGTATACCGGCTCTCGAAAAATGCCGTGGCATACAATTGTATTTAAAGAGAGTTCTAACGTCACACAGGTGCGACATCAATAATGAATCTTTTTTTAATAGTAGACTACATTAATTATTTTAATAAATATCTCAGAACTGACTTAATCAGAAATTACATCAATTCTGACTTATAAAAGTTAAGGTAATCTAAAATAATTGACTAAATTTAAGGTTCACTCATGCTTTTTATTTTATATATTTTACAGGTTTAATAATACTTGTATGTAGACAGCCAGCAAATGCGGGCTGATGGGTTATTAATGACTGAATAAATTTGATAAAAGTTTACTGTTGCGTTAATAACAAATTAAGCTTGCATCTAAAGAGAAAAAACACCACGACACTACAGGGCCAATATAAAAAACAAACTGTGTGTTGTATAGACATAACAACTTCGCAGAAGTAGTTTCCCAAACTCCTTGACATTCTCAATGACAATGGTAACTATTCAATAGTGATTCTTAGCAGGGACATTGGTTTCACCTCTGGCAGGGACATTAGTTTCACCTCTAGCAAGAATATTAGTTTCTCCTTGAACCTGCTAAAGTCCCGCATTTAGACGAACTAATATCAACTCGTCATACACTCTCATAACGATAGAGAGATAGTATAAATAGAAAGGAATTCGGACGAGAAAATAATATGTTTTAAAATAATATAGCTAATTAACATTAACGCAGCAAGACCGAACTCAAACATTGAAGTTAATATTAAAATTCAAAATCAGTCAATCAATTTATACATCACAGACGCACTTATGAGCATCAATTATTTATTAGCGTCCTCTATTAAGTAAATATCTATAACGTCTTCCCTACTAGCGTTGATTCACGCAGGTTCAGCGCGAAACCCGTGTAAGGATGTCAACATCGCATCTTCGATCGATCTTATATGTTGGTAGCCTACCTACACAACAGACAATGATATTTAAAAACTGCCAACCCCGACCGCTCTGCCGGCACTTTTGTCGTCTATTTGTTGCGAACATGTTCTGCTTACTGAGGGCCGCGCGCTCCAGTAGCTCTACCATGAGTTGGCGACATGTCATCTATAGTCGATACTCGATCTCGCCTACCTATAAAGCTTGTGATTGGCGTACTCTCTACCAATTTTAGTTCTACAATTGACCGTAAGTTGGCACCGTTCTTTTTTTCATACATTTTTCGCGAGAGTCTATACCGAGCATCGATTGGTGTCAATGTTGTAAACTCATGGTACTTGGCCTCTACGTCCGCATTTCGATATAAATACAGCAAGTCTTCTGAACTTGGGTGTGACCCTTCCGGTGGCTCTGTAAATGCCGATAGAGGCAAACAGCCTTTAGTCCGTTCGAAAAAAAGGACTTGTGTGGGTACCTGCAGTAAGACGACGACGGGCGGCAGCGGCAGCGCGCGCAACTCGCGCAGCGCTGTCAGTAGCTGTTGCGGCGAGTGCTGCGCCGGCGACAGCACCGCCACCAGCGATCGGCAGCGCGCCGCTACACCCACCAGCTCGCTGTACCCTGCACCAACAATCATAACATAACTAGTTGTTCACCTCAACCAAACACCTCTCTACTGACGGCCTTTTATTAAGCATTTAACTGTAAGATATGTCATATGCCTCACTTGACGAAATCAAAAATATCTTCAAAAAAGAAGGAGGTCCTATGTTCGAATGTTGTGTTATGCAGTAAAAAAAATTAGACTATTAACTGATGTAGACACATCTAGAAAAGTTTATTTTAGTTATTTCCATAGCGTTATGACTTATGGCATAATGCTCTGGGAATGTTCTGCAGGTCTACATTATATTTTCATACTGCAAAAATACAATACGAATTATCTACAGTTTAGCTCTCAGAGATTCCCTTAGACAGAATTTTAAAGATATAAACATTCAAACTGTTGTCTCTCATTTTATCTATGAAAATCTAATGTATGTCAAGAAAAACAGTTTTGAAAAAAGGAGTGATGCTCAATCCATCAACACGCGCAATAAGCACAAGCTATCCGTACATGTAACGCTTCTCCACAGAATAAGTCACTCTTTTATGGGACAATGAATACGATTCTACGAGTTCCAATGTTATCCGAGATTTGTCTATTAATAAGTTTAAAATTACTATTAAAACTAAACTCTGTCAAAAAGGTTATTACAAAATTTAGGATTATTTGGAGGAAAATAGCTTGGGACTAATCACTCCAGGTAGATCCTGATGTGATCAGTCCCAAGCTATTTTATCCAGTAAGTAAGTAGATAACTAATAATAAAAAAGGTGATGCATAAGCGGAGGATATATAGTTTCACGCGTAGAACTACTCGTAGCATGTCAGTAGTGAAGACTTAATTTTTTGTAGAATGTTAATTTATATTAAAGAAGCTTTAATTTTTTAAAATAATGATCTGCTTATTTTCCGAATTGATATAAGACAAAACAAAAATGAGCGTAAACAAGAAATTAAAGTATGCGAGTGTGAACAGAAAAATTCAAAAGTATAATAGCCAAGAATGCAATTCACTCCAATCCAAGCAGGACATCAGAGTGAGTGTTCTTCTTTTGCCCTTATCTGCATAAGAATAAGAGGTACTCACATGTATCAGGTTGCGTGGAGACGGTCACCGAATGCACTCGGTATTTGTACTTGAGCGTGAGGGTCGGCAACAGCGCGCCGCGAACCAGCTCCCCGTCCACTGCCGTGAAGCAAACCAGCACGTCGAACTCCTTTTCTAGCACTGAGAAACACATGTTATCATTACTTATCGCTGGCGTAATTTTTAAACTTCGTATCTCCTTTCGGTCAAATTTTACAGGAGAAAGAAAAACTGCTTATATTTAAATAAGACGGTTAAAATCAGATTATTAGAAGAGTAAAAATTCGAGCCTCGGTGGCCTAGATGGTCATGGCGTCTGACACGGATTGCCGGAAGACGCGGGTTCGAATCACGTCCGAAGTTTGTATTTTTCTCTCTATAAATTTCAATGTTTTGTATCACGAAGCAGGCGTTAGTGATTTAAAAGTAATACTATAAAAATTATAAAGTGTTGTGACGTCAATACGAAAGTTTAACTATTTTATGCGTAAAAATAATGGATACAATGATAAAATGCTACAATGACTATATGTGTCTATGAAATCTAAGTATACATAATAGGTGACAATTTAATGGTAAAGTAGGCAGTACTTAATTACGTAATATAAGGTGTGTGTATGACTGTTTTACCGGGATAAATAAATAAATTAAATAAATATATCTGTGTGTGTAGTGAGTACCTCGTGCTCTGTGCGCGGGCGTGGCGTGTCGTGCGCGCGCGTGGCGTGCGGCGAGCAGCAGTCGCGGCACGCAGCGACGCCGCAGCGCGGCCGCAGTGGCGAGCAACAGCGCGCCGCCCGCCGCGCCTAGCGCCAGCGCCCGCCACGGCACCGCCTCGCCGCCGCACCAAGCGCTCTCGCCGCCGCTGCCACCATCTACATACACGACGACACAATACGGTTAGATACGAGTACATATATTTCTCAAGAAATAATTAAATTCCCTACATAGAGATACATGATACTTAATGAACTGTAAGTCTTAGCAAATAAGTATTAGCTAATATGCACTGAACGGACATACGTGCTATTCTATTCAAGCTACAGTTGGTACCGAAGCTTTTTTGGTCATTTCAAATACGTACAGTCGCGTGCAATAAAATGTATAAATTTCACAATTTTCAAGTGCCTCAAGCAATCCGGTTCATAAAAATGGACATCAAAATTATTCTAAAATGAAGCTATTTATATTATTTTTACTGTTTAAAATAATACTTATCTATATTGTTATAAAATGTGGTACTGTTTAGCAGTTTTTAAAATTACAGAATGTATACATCTTATTGCAGGCGACTGTACACATGGTATAATAGTTTTATATACGAATTACTTAAAATTAAACCTACTACATCATACATATTCCTTTTTTCAATAAAGGTAGATGAAAAACTAAAAAGCATACCGCTACTTGTTCAACAAAACAACACTACCACTCTGACGAACTGGTTGCATCAATTACGTATTAGCTTTGCAATTGCTACCAACGTGAAACATGATAGCAATAATATTTGTTTTGGTGTACAAGTAAAAAATATAATTACAAATTCAAATTATTCATAGTTACATAAAGTAAAGTTTCAAAGCGCGATTTTACCTCACTTGAACCGGATATTGTTCTACCTATCTATACTGATAAATGTAATTGAGGTGTCTGTTTGTAACTCCAATTTACCAGCTTTTCACTATATGCATATACAAGTATAATATACATTAAATATTATAAAGTACCGTATACCGTACACTCAATTCTTATTATGTTTGTCTGTCTGTCTGTTTGTTCATTTCGGCTAATCTCTGAATCGGCTGGACCGGTATTAACGGGACTTTCACTGGCAGATAGCTGATGTTATAAGGAGTAACTTATGCTAATTTTATTTCCCCATCATCATCCATCCATCATATCAATTTGTGATATTATAAATCGCTAAAATACACAATTAGACAAAAATGTACTTTGAAAATGTTTCGGCTTCCTGTAACCTTTCCGCCTTACGCCATAACAAAGGTAACACGACAAACATTAGAAGAGCTACTCAAAATACAAGAGACAAATTAATAAAAATATCATAAGGTTGCATTTTCTACCGACTTCCAAAAAAGGAAGAGGGACTTCATCATCATCATCATCATCTCAGCCGTAGGACGTCCACTGCTGAACATAGGCCTGATGAAGGTCACAGGACAACGTTGGATGCAGGCCGCTTCCAACCGGTCCTTTTGGAAAATCATGGGGGAAGAGGGACTTAGTTCGACTGTATTTGTTTTATGTTTTTACACTGAACTGATTCTCAAAATTCTTTTTTGTTTGAAAGCTGGTGCTTTTCGTGTGGTCCTATTTAAATTTCATCAAATTAGGTCCAGTAGTTTTTGAGATACATTCCTATAACTGAATAGAATGGAAGTCGGTATTAAATTTTTCAGATACTCGTTAACAACAGAATAGACTGGCACACTAAATTTATGTATCGTTTTAATTTTGTAAATCACATTGATACCTCTTATTCATCGCACACCTCCATAAAACTTTTTTTAATAAAATTACCACAGTCGAGAAACTTAATTATTTTGGAAGAAATCTCCTTTGTCAATGATAATTATGTAAAGAATAAAGTAAGAAAATATGTAAAATACACACCACACCTGTCTTTGCATAATGTCACTAAAAGTAAACAAAAATTAGAAAATATGTAACTGAAAATATGGTATTATACTGGTCTGATCATACTTTTTGCTAAGACGTGTACCAGTAAAACCCGTGCTTAAATAGTATGAAACCATCACTTAGAGACCATAACAACACTATTACGAAACCATGCTCTCCTAATTGTTCTGACATTCAAACTAGCGACGGCAAAAAAGAAATTAATCGGTAGTGGTAGCCGACGGGGTAATGGCGATCTATGGACCGCCATTATCCCGTCAGTTACCTACGTTTTATTTATAATATTAGAACGCGCGTTCGTTGGCAATATAAAACATATTTCAAAACTAAGTAATTCTAACAAAAACTGTCAGTAATGTTTGATCAAAATTCTGTATTATGACTTTTATTATAAAGCAGTACGTAGCATAATTGATTACAGGGTATCCGGGTAAAAAGTGGTTGCTTAAATTGCTTATCCTAAAAGCACTACGAGCAGACAGATTCCTGGAAAATCGATCTGGCATACACACGTCATCACTGGAGATGCCCGTAGGCGTAACTGGGGCGGAGTCTAATTCGCTTTGGCCCACCTTTGAGTATTATCTGCTTCCCACCCAGAGTAATTTTTTACCTAATTCTTACTAATTCAATCTGAACATTTATTGATCTTGTATTTCGTGGAAGTGCCACGTGGAATAATTTGTGAAAATGTATAAGCATCGTACGCGTAAACAATAGCAGAACGCAATGCGCTTCGTCGCACAAACTATGAGTTTTATGTATGTGTCTAGTAGAACACTACAGTTGTATCTAAATTTTCTTTGAAGTCAAAAATAATATTACGAGTATTTTTAAACTACTTCAAAAAAGGAGGAGATTCTATGATCGAATGTATGTATTTTTTATTAAGTTCACGATTTCTTCCCCATTAGTGGACCGATGCTCAAATTTTTTAGAGTACCTATACTCCCCAGCGACCACCCATTTAAATTTCATCAAATTCGGTCAAACAGTTTTTTAGTTACACTGTATCAACTGAAAAGAGTTTGCCTATATTGATGATATCGTTATTGACGGTGAATGACATAAACATTTTAACTGTTGTCTCTCCAGTTTATCTATGAAAATCTAATGTATGTCAAGAAAAACATGAACTGTGTTGAAAAAAGGAGTGATGCTCATTTCATCAACACGCGGAATAAGCACAAGCAATCCGTACATGTAACGCGTCTCCACAGAATAAGTTATTATTTTATGGGACAATGTATACGATTCTATTATAAACTTCCCAATGTTGTCCAAGATTGGCCTATTAATAAGTTTAAAATTACTATTAAAACTAAACTCTGTCAAAAAGGTTATTACAATATTTCGGATTACTTGGAGGATAAAACAGCTTGTGACTGATCACTCCAGGATCTATCTACTCGTGTATTACGATGTCAAAGTGTAGCGTGTATTGCCCGACTGATACCATTATTATGGTCTCTTTAATAAGGCAACACACTGGAGCTAAAAAAAATTTAAGCAAGCTCTACAAGCCCGCTGAGTTTCTTGCCGGATCTTCTCAGTCATGGTTGCGTTCCGATCCGGTTGTAGATATAAGAAATAATAAATGTAATGTGACAATCTGTAAGTGCCCCCGTAGGCCTATATAGAATAAATGATTTGATTTTGGTAAAAAATGTTTTCATACTAGGTTCACTGTTGTAAGACATTGATCTAAGATCTAACTGTCCAAAGGGAATTATTTCTTAGAATTAATCAGGACTCTTGTCTGCGGACCTATTTGGTCCCAGTAAGTACGTAATTTGAAAGTTTGCATGATGGAAAAGTTTCGGTTCTGAATAGAACCTGATTGCCATAGAAGGACGTCGATGGGTGG
The DNA here is from genome assembly GCA_917880725.1 of Selenia dentaria. NCBI lineage: Eukaryota > Metazoa > Arthropoda > Insecta > Lepidoptera > Geometridae > Selenia > Selenia dentaria. The sequence continues at coordinate 21,618,000 of OU862879.1, forward strand.
AAAACGTTTTATTTGAATGTGTGTTTACGTATATAGTATAATGCAGGTTAATTTGTCTACTCATTTTATCGAGCAAGCAAGTTCTGGACGTTCCGAACTCATAATTATAATATGTAAAGAAATAAAAAAATATCTCCTAATGGTAAGTAGGTAATTATTACGGTTTGAGAGTTTGTTATTGAGATTCAGGAGATATTGATTATAAATTCTGATACATGTGGTGCCACTAGACTGCGATAATGACTCAATCACCATAGATAAACAAAAGTTGTACAATAATCCATTAACACAAAGTATTTTAAAATTTATTTTAACATTGTTAATAACAACTTCGTGGCATATATTATGTATATAGTTTGTAATTTATTTCTTAACTGATGGAGATTTTATTTTAAATTGATATAGTATGTGGATTGTTTTCCACAAATCCCCATTACACGCTTCATGAGACGTTAATGGGGATTTGTTTGGGGATTTAGAAAAGTTCACAAATCCCCATTGATGGGGAATGTCAATGGGGATTTGTGGAACAACCCAATCCAGACTCTCAGAGGCCGTATCACAAACATACAAACTATGAGTTATCTGCGTCACAGTTGCCCTAGATACATGACAGTTTGTGCTGTTTTACGTGAACGATACGTTAGGGTACACTGACGCAGTTATTTGTGCAAGACTCTCAGTTGTAAATCTCGACTTGAGTGGAGATTTGACAGTAAATGCCACACAAAATGTACCCAGAGCCTCGGAGAGCCTCAGAGATGACAGTTTGTACTGTTTCACGTGAACGACGCGTTACGTTACGCGTCACACAGCCGTGTGGGTCTAGCACGAATAACTGCGTAAGTGTAACGTAACGTGTCGTTCAGGTGCAACAGTACCAACTGTAATTTATCTAGGGCAACTGTGGCACAGATAACTCATAGTTTGTACGCCGAAGCGTGATGCCTTAACGCTTACGATTCGAATACTTTTTCGCAATTTGTTTGTCTGTTGCCTCAGATCTGCATTTAAGCCTAGACTTGCAAGTTGCAAGCTACGCTGACGATGTATATAACTATATGTCAGCTTTACTAGATAACGGTTGTACCGGCAGGTGCCTTTAGGTCTGAGCAAGACTAATTTCATCTTTCTCATTTATTTGTTTGTAACATCGTCCTCGGAACCTTAACTAAGCTGTTGCTCTCCGAGAACTTATGCCTTATGTCTAAAGCTGTAGAGTTTAAACTGAATAATTTCAAGGCATCCCACCTATAAAGTTAGATACGAGATGCAGTTAAATGCGAACTCGTCTAAATTTTATCTACGGTAAAATGAATAATTAATTAAATGACACCATATTAAGAATGTTAACGCGAAAATTATACACCTTTAAATTACATTTACATTTAAACTAAGTGTTTACGAAAGTACATTTGAAGAATTAAAAAAAATATTGAAATACCTTAAAGGAAAAAGTTGTAATTAACTTATCTTGTTTTCTATAGTAGGTAATATTGTGTTATTTATCTTTTATCTTAAAATCATCATACATATAAGTACTTTAAAACGTTTTAGAAATACATATAGGTAGGTAAGGTTTTAAGGTATGTAACTATAATATTATAGTTATACTTAACTTAATTTATATTACTATGTAAGTAATATTATATCATCATATTAGACCTTCATAATGTAGATATTTTGCAAATTGCACGAGTGAAAATAAAGTGTGTAAAAAAAGGATAAGTCGTGGCGTTAAGGTGAGCTAACATTCAGATTTTTATATGGCAGCCCGCCGCCTTATTGTCTAACTTGAATGATAATGAAATGTCACTTCATTCTCATTCCCATTGATGGTTCCAGCCAATAGGTTTGCAGGATTTCGCCCAGAATGGGATTCAAATGTCAGAATGAAGCTCATTCCCATTCTTCCGTATGCAACTTTTAAGTGTGAACTTCGCCTCAAAACTATATATTAGCAGCAATTTTATTCACTAGCTTTAACACAGTAAACTATCACACGCGTAGAAATACCAGATGAAAAAATCTGAATTACAGAGATAAGGCTTGGTTTCTTAAAAATCTTGAGATTTAGTTGCACTTTGAGAATTTTCTCTCAAAAGTCATATTATAGGGATTTACGCTGCGGACCTCGGGGATCTCGCTCACGCGTCGCACATCGCACTCAGCGGGGTGGCAGTGGTACACCCCTCCCACGTACCATCCCTTGTCGCTTTATGTTTGTTTAACTTTTTATTAAAGAGATCTATAAAATGTTTAATGTACTGTATTTTATTTAAAATTCTAAAAATTCTGAGTTCTCCTAATTTCGGCCGCAATCCTGAGACAGTCTAAGAGTCCAAAAATCTTCTAAACTCAGGACAAATCCTAAGATGGTAACCCTACACACGCGCGTCCTCAACTCCTAGGACGCTTCTTTTTTGCTCAGACTCCTGAACCCAACACAATCTTTTATAAACTAATATCAATTTAAAACTTGCAATGTTGTGAATAGATTAATAGTGTGCCTAGAACTGTCAAATAGTTTGACGACAAGCTGATGTATATCAGCATATATCACAAATGTTCAAAACTACATAACGAATATCTCTGCTGATCCCACAAATTTTGCATCGGCCTCCTGATTCTGATCCTGGGTATCGCATTACATCATTACCAAGGATCTTGGTTTACAGCGTCCATAGTAAAGTGACAGAGTCGAATTATCTCAAAAAAGGGGCAAACAAAAATAAGTACTAATTCAAGTAAAATTGAAATTGAACTGAGTGAGTTGTTAATCAAACAAAAATTTCAGAAGAACCAAAATTTAAGGAAATTTAATTCTAAACAACTTTTGTAATTACCATTTTCATATTTAATTTTAAATTAACCGGGTTATACAATAAACAATAGATGACCCTTAAATTCAAGATAGCGGATGTCGCAACGGATCGAGTACCACGCAAAACAAAATGTATACTGCCAGGGACAAAACGAATTCCGAAGGAAATTTGTTACTATTACCGGATCAAATCGTAATTCGAGTGGGCTAGTAAGTAAAATGAGAAATGTATACTCACGTGTGTAATGGACGGTGACATAGCTGCGTGAAACGACCTCGTTGCTGTGCACGAGGCATACATAGGTGCCGTAGTCCTGAGCCGAGACTCGGTCCACCGTCAGGTACGAGCCGATAATGTCTTCCACGTCCTCGCTGCGACAAAACAGATCTAGCGTTATTATGTTATAAAAACTAACGTGGTTTTCACTCATGTTTGCTGAGATATACGGGATTACTCGCGTAATACTTATCGGATAGGTCCGATTATAGTTTCGACCACATCCGGTGGTCTTTTTCATAGTGTTCGGGACGCCCGCTTCGATGACGTCTCGCACGTCGTCTTAGCACTCCCCGATCACTCCGTAAAAAGGACCAGCGGACGTGGTCTTATTCGGATCTATCCGATAAGTATCAAGTTAGTAATCCCGTATTTCTGAGTGAAAATGAGTTCTACCATTAGTTGACTATACAAATATCCTGTACACCCCCGAAAGAGTAGGCACAGCTGTATAAATTATTTCATTTAACCTTTGTTAGTAGTTAGGTATGTTTTCAGTTCCATGTGGGCTTTAATTAAACTTATGTGAGAGTATAATACAAAAACGAAAGGATTCACATTACACATTGATAACAATTGGATTCAGGTGATATATTTTATTAATATTATTTTATTATTATACAGGGTGTTTGGTAGAGGAACCGACATACCAAATGAGCGTGTTCGGGGTACTTGGAGAATACAAGTTGGCCAAAAAAAATCCCAGACCCCCCAATTTTGTAAAACTTTTTGTTGTGAATTTTCCCTTTTTCTCCGAAATCGTACTTTTTTTTGGCCAACTTGTATTCTCTAAGTGGGCTCCCGAACACGCTCATTTGGTATGTCGGTCCCTCTACCAAACACCCTATATATATATATATATATATATATATTATTAAAGGTTATTAATTATTATTAATGCATTAGGTTATCCTGTAATGGTAGATGTAAGTATTTAATTCAATTACTTAAATAAATAAATAAGTTCGTTGTAACAACGCTGTGTAATCCGATCGTCCCACATTTGTAGCAACCGCATCAATCTGTTTATTTGTATGTGCAGAACTCCAGCCCAACTCCAGAAAGTCCTGTGACCAGCAATAATGAACGATTGTGGTATCATGATGATAACCACATGTAAGACAAAACTATATTTATATATATCCTACATACTACACATATGACACGCGCAATGCGTGAACCTGATGATTATAGTGCCACCCAAACCTAAACGAATCATCTTGAGGGCGCTGTGTTCCAGAGACTCCTCAATGATCACTCACCTATAGTAGCATTCAGTATCAGCTGTCGTCAACATAATATTTGTAAAATTAGCACCTTAGAGGCGCGGCGGCGGCGATGAGTTTTAATTATTTCCTTCCCCCACAAAAAAACATATCACAAAACCTTAAGTCAAGAGCTCGGGTAGAGGAAAATCCTTGGTTAAAAACAACTAACATGACATAATCTCGATACGAAATGATAAAAATAACGAAACGTTTTCTAAAGTTTTCCGAGTTCACGAATAGGGGCGGCTTCAACAAAGCAAAGTAGTCGATAAACAAGTAAATAGAGTGAAACATACAATTTTCAAATATGATTATTATCAAGGCTCGCACGTTTTTGGTTCTAATCTCTGAATATGGCGTAATAGTGAGGTGGTAAGATACAAATAATAAAAGTTTATCAATAGGAAGTAAAATCATGGTAGCTTAACCGGTACAATACCGTTTAGTTATATTTTCGGTTTTGTAGAGGATTATAAACAATATCGTTAACTGCAAGCATGAACCTATTCTCCTACGCAGTAATTCAGATCTAACAGAATTAATCGCTTTGAAATTGTACGGGGTTATATTATTTTTGTCGTCTATTAATTAAATATCTATGTTATGACTATAACTATAGTACATAAAAAGTAAACAAGCCTTGCACGTTTAAGGGTAATATTGAAATCATTAGTATATTTAGTAATGTTATGTGCATAGCTTTATATTTACTTGTATTACCAAGATATAAATGCAAATCAGATTAAAGAAAAAAATAGATTTACATCATATATTATTATATTATCGCAGAATATGTGCCGGTTTATTTGTATTCGAATGTGTAAACAGTGCATATATGCTTAGTGATTTCCAGTTAAATTGGTTGGGAGGATATACCCCTTATCCAAATAATGGAGAGTATGAATGTAAGTGTGTATGCGTTTCTGCTTCACGCAATCTCGGTTCAAAAGAAATATGATTTAAAAAATTAATGTATATGTGTATATATTTAAATAATAATATATATAAATAAATAAATATAATAAATAGATATATAATCAATATATGAATCTGTGGGTATAGTTATTCTCGCACATACTTTATATCCGGATTGAACAGATGGTGGTCACGATAACCTTATTCCACGAGAACCATTTAGCGATTCATATAATAGATGAAGAAATGAAATAAAGAAGAAAGAATGAAGAGCATATCCTGATAATTTATGAATATTATGAATACTCAAATAAAAATCGGTACTCGTGTGCTAGTGTTAGTTACACCATTTATAACTCAACAACGACTGGACCAATATTTAATGACTTTTGAGTGTCTCTTTTTGTGATATTGAGTTTGTGATTTTTTTAATTGTGTGCACTTATATCTGAAATTAATGATTAGAATTGAAAAATAATATCTCGGGGAACATCTCTAAGGACATATAATACTTTTCATCATCATCATTCATCACCACGCGGATAAAACCGCGGGGCGCAGCTATTTACAATTAAAAAATTGAAATGTACAATGTACCTCCGTACGTAAGCCCCTTAATTTATTACCCCACGGGACCTAATTCAAAATAGCAACCGCCTTTGTTCAACCCCATTTTCAAAAAATCCCCACTTGATTTGGCTTATAGACGAACTTAAATATTCTATTGATATGACCTATCGATTCAAATTACAATCAACCGTTAGAATATTATCGTCGAACAAACATACACGGCTATTTGTCTCAGTGGACTCGGAGAACTAGTCCCATCTTAATTTAATAAACAGCTGTTGTGTTAATAACAACCTGCCGTAAACAATACTATCAACATTACCACAGGAACATAAATGTTTCAGTGATGAAAAGTATTAATAATTCCATACAGGAGATAAAGTGCAATATCATCAGAATCCGTTCAGCCGTTACGGAGCTATATTCGATTTTTTTTCAGATCAAAAATGTAAACAAGGGATAGTAACAGCACAAAATATTTGCTGGGTCTTCGTAGGTTTATCGATTTTGCTATAATTGTAAATTTTTAACCTTTTAAAGTACTTATAACCCGCGGCACGTAACTCTAGCGCTGAGCGAAATGTGGAGGGGATATCTGCGCATGGGTACAGTCACGCACATGTGACAGAGAGAGACAAGAGTCCCTCGTCTTCGATGTGCCAGAGAGAGACAAGAGTCCTTCGTCCCTCTAGCCTCCCTGTGATACCCAATTTTTTACTTCTGCGCAATAACGGTCAGCGCTAGAGTTACGTGCCGCGGGTTATACCTATGTTACTTATTATTATTATGTTACCTTAAGGCGCGGTCCAATCCTAATTTTGAATTTTAGATTGGACGATGTAATGCGAAGATTCAATTGAATACGTGCTAATACTCTTTATATTTATTTCGTACAATCGAATGATTAAATTTTAATGATAAAAGATTCCATGGTTTAGTTAACATACATTCATTGAAATATATTTGCCCATAATTGAATAAAAATGCTTTTTCCCACGAAGCACGCAAGAAAAATTGCAAAATTTAGGGAGTGTTGCCTATTTTTTTCTATCGAGCTAAGTTTGCTCGTGTATTCGCTCCCATACTTCATAAGAACGTATATTCAATTAACACTAAGTTTTTTTTCGAACTTCGGTTATTAGGTTTAAGCGTCGAAAAGCTAAGTTTTCGCGATGTTAAATCATGAAATTTGGTCGTAATCTACACTCATTTCTCCTTAATATTAAATAAATACAGAGGGATAGGATATACTACATTATTAGTAAGAGAAACGAGGATGTTTTTTCATCACACAAAAATTACGTAGTACCTGTGATATATATTCTAGACTCTACACTTATATATCTTAATCTACATAGTTTCGTGAGAATAAACCTAAACATTCTTTCGTAGCGCGTAAAGTAATTCTACAGTGGCCCCAAACAATTCCAAAATCTATACTAATAATATAAAGAGGAAAGATTTGTATGTAAGTATGTTTGCAACGAATTGGCTCAAAAAGTACTCGACCGATTTCAAAAATTCTTTCACAATTGGAAAGCTACATTCACCCTGAGTAACATAGGCTATATAAGATTCATCATCATCCATCACCGCGCGGGTGAAACCGCGGAGAGCAGCTAATCATAAATAAATCTTAACTAGTAAATCATTCAAAGGAACCCGTATAGAATGACTTTGTTGTCCGTCTGCCTGTCGGTCAAGACCCTTTTTTAGAGGAATCAAGTTGAAATTTATATTAAATAGTCGGGTCTAGTTACTTTCAGCGGTGTAAAAATTAAACATGTAAGTCAACGCAATCTAAAGATGACCGCTTATGACTCAAATTTAGCGATTTCACAAGGGTATCAAGATCTATGTATAACTTCCCGTTGACCTATAACTATAACCATGAAATTTCGCAAGACACAATGTAAGTTAAGTAAAAAAAAGTAAGTTTGTAATAGTAGGTTAATATTATTTACAGCTGGTGCAGTAATCGTGTCTAGGGATTGTACCGCAAAGTTAAGTTTGTCCTTTAACCTAGTTTGTCTTTAGTTAGAGCAATAATGTTAGATGCTTTTCTAATGTGCGGAACCCATGGTGCACGAATCCGACTCCCATTTAGTCGGGTTTTCTACCGACTTCCAAAACGGAGGAGGTACTCAATACGACTATTTTTTTATGTTTGTACTCATAAATCAGCTTCATTTGTAGGGATACCATGCAACACGGGCGCGTGAGCACCTTGACCTTAAAAATGTTGGAATAATAGATTAAAGACTAGAAAAGAAGAATTAATAATCGTAACTATTGCCGACTTCCAAAAAAAGGAGGAGGTACTCAACTCGACTGTATTTTTTTTAATATTTGTTACATCATAACTTTCGATAGGGTGAACCGATTCTTAAAATTATTTTTTTGCTTGAAAGCTTCTTCTGATGACTCCCGTGTGATCCCATTAAATTTTTATCAAATTCGGCCCAGTAGTTTTTGAGTTACACTCAAATAACTGAATAGAATGGAAGTCAGGATGAATTTTTTCAAATTGTACTTTTTGTAAATAATGTGTTAACTCAATGTTATAAAAATATATTGATAAAACTGTTGGCAAAATAAAAAAGGTAGAAGACAAAAATCAAGCAAGTATTTTTAGCAATGCCGGAAAATGTACTCGAGTAGTGATTCTAAAAAACATGATTTTGATATCGCATCGTTTTTGTCATTTTCTTCATGTTATTTGCGCCTCAATTTTCTTTTATCTAGAATTGCCATTATTATACACTCTGAGAAGTTGTACACGTTCTGAGAAGTCGTAAAAGCCTGACGAAATCGTTATTCAAACATTTTGCTTATAATACAAGGCATAATTAGTTTTCAGAAATGGATTCTTTGTTGTCTCTTACTCACCGTTACTGTTATAATTACAACGACGGCCGATCTTTATATTAATCACAGACAAAATGGTTTCTAAGATTATTTTTCACTAGAATTCAGCGGTAGGTAATGTTTTAATAAAATAATATTTCATATTTAATCGCTCGCAGCGGAGCTTGTCTTGGCGATCTTAACCGATCAACAATGTTAAGCAATGCTTGCTGCGGGAGGGAGTTGGATGGGTGACCGCTATGGGCATTATTCGACTGAGCGCTTCCATGCTTTCGGGAGGGACGTTAAGTCGTCGGTCTCGGTTGATTGTCTTAGGATAACAGCCGTTAGGTTATGTCAAATGCATTCGGGCGGCCTGAAAACTTCGACATGGGTTGGCCACTAGCCTATCCACCAAGCCGCATTGGGCCCGCATGGTGGATTATGGCCCAACATATCTCTCTCTGAGAGGAAGGCTCGAGCCCCAGCAGTGGGGAGATAATAGACTGATTATGTTATGTAAATATTTGAATAAACCAGATGAGAGATATTACGATTGATTAAACCCCTGAAGGGCGTGTTTAGGTAGAAACGAAACGTTTGTAATTGAAACGTGGGCCGGTGTATTGATTACTTCGATTTACTTCAAGTTGTCATGCAAAGGTCAGGAAGCTACTTACCGAGCCGTCTTGATCTCTGTTTGCGTGGGGAGCAGGTCACCCTCCGTCCCGTTGGGCCAAAACTTCCGCCATCGGAGCTCGCTGCGAGCGTCCGCCAGGTACGACCGACCTGTGGGTGGGATCATTCTTAGAAACATACAAATATAATAATACCATAAGTGAATAAGAGGAAATCTTTTGGTCACAGACTCATATAGGTACTAGCAAGTATGTCTATAAGACGCCATAGAAACATCTTGCTCGATTTCCTCGTTGGAACTTGAGACTAGTGCCAATATCTTTTGATTGACGGAGCAAGCGAAGCGTCTCTGCTTTATCTGCATTTAACTGTCCAAACTAACTTTCATGTATGTACGTCTCCCTGTACAGGTCGCATTTTTCAATCAATCTTGACGAAACTTGGTGTATGCATGTTCTACTATTTAAATTTAATTAATTTCCTGTTGTTATCGGCGATTTTGAACTTTACTTTGCCTAAAAAGGGGAGAAGTGTCCTGCAACGCTATTTACCGATCGTTATTGATAAAATTTGGTACATACTTTAGACACCTGACTTTGTGACTTGTTTGACGTTTTAAGTGGAATTTCGCATATGAACTTATTTGTTATTGTTTCTTATAGGAGACAGGTATCCAAGAAGGACCCAAGCAGCGCTGAGCATTTTCGGAGGGTTTCCCGTTTATATATAAGCGAGTAATGTACCCAAACACTATCGACGAGGAAACTAGGTTATTAGAAAACTATAATTATGATTAATTGCGGTTTATTCCATTATATTCTATGAACTAAATCAGGCGTCAGGAATTTCAGGTAAATGGTGTAGTATAAGGCTGCGTTGTTTCCACCTTTCAACTTTACTATGTATTTCCACATAATATGGCTGTACTGTAAAATGTGTCAAATGTATTCGAAAATTGTTGGAAAAACCCGCAAAAGAAGTTATTAGAAAAAAATAAGCGTGGAAGGTGAGCGAATTATTTGTATTAATTGTATTGTTATTATATATTATTTGTAAGTATAATATCCTGTTAGGTGTATGTAGGTAGATACCTATATGTATATAATTTTAGATTATCCGTTAATTACTTATGTTTTAACTTTGAATGTTGATGAAACGTAAGTAGCCTAAGTAACTCCTTATAACATTCGCTATCTTCCAGTGAAAGTCTTGTTAAAATCGGTTCAGCCATTTCAGAGATTAGCCGGAACAAACAGACAGAGAGACAAAAATTTTAGTATTTTTTAGTAAGTACACGTAGCGATTAATTTGGAGTTACAAACAGACACTTCAATTTTATTTATCTGTATGGATTAAAGTGAGTGGTAATCCATCTTTATATAATGAGATAAGATCTGCATTTAACTATTACATTTTTATCTAAAATTAAATGACAACTTATTGTAAGACCTTAAAATGGTAAATCTGTTTGTTACAAAGAGGCGTAATACTTACCAATGAGTGCTTCGCAGTAGAGCCTCACCTCGCCCCCTTCCTCAACCCACTGATCTTTCGATATGAACATTGTTCTCGGAGACTCAGTCGGCTTTTCTGTGAAATGATGAGAACATAATGTTGTAACAATAATCCGTTTTCCTCGAAACCGTATTTCATTGAAAGAAACCGTATTAAAAGTATGGAAGAGGAAAACAAGAACTCTTAATAGGTCACACAAGGCTTTGTCGAAAGCCGTCTTCTGTAGCCACCGTGTTTTCTTTGTAAAGTTATACCTACTACTTAAATAGTCTATAAATACATCTACATCAGTGTTATTGTATTCAATGACGCGTGTACTTAAATAAGACGATAAAGTTAGTTTTAAATTTCTTCTGTGAACAATGTTGAAACTCGCAATTAAAAACTTTTAGCTGCGAGCGTGCGGCACTCACAAGCAATTCGGACACCCCCTTTTGGAATAGGATAGCGATGAAAAAAATAAACGAGGCGATATGGTGCGTTCAAATGTGGATTTTGACTAAGCAATTTAACTCAGAGGCACAAAATGTTGTGTTATTAACCGATATTTAATTTTATTAATAGTATTTTTAGCTCTTCAGAGATGTATTGTTGAAAATAAATAAATGTAAAAATAATACTAATATGGCTTACTTGCAAATATCAGGTTTGGGTTTCATAAATATGTCAAAAGCAATTCAGTTTCCGAGCGCAACATCCAAATCAAAATAGCGGGAATCAATTTTTCCATTTCAGCTACTAACGGTTTATTATAAAAAAGTAAATAAATATAATGTTTATAATGTGTGTGAATAGTCAGTGCTGAATTTAGCTTTTTACCATAAAAGTCACATGAAAAATATATTTTAAGGCGTATCAATGACTTTCTATACACAAAAGTCATTGAGGCGTACGAATTAATTAACAACTGGCGACTTACAAAAGGCTCTAAAACTTATTCTGAGACTGTGTTATTGTCATGTTTTATGGAATTATCAAATACAAAGTAACCGAGTACTCTTTGTCTTAATTGTTTGTTTTACCTGTAACTTATAACGCTTTTCTCGCGTAGAGGTGAAAAATGTATGTTTCACATTTTTTTATGTCCCAACAAAAAAAAACAGACAAAAATGTCCCGTCCCGTGCCTTTAAATCACTCACTTTGCTCAGTAGACGTATTAAAATCGATTAAAGACTACTTCGTGATTTAAAGTTAGCACTCGAAGCATAAACTTTGTTTACTTGTTAAACAAATAACTATTTCAATGTGTAATGAAACGACACAAAGTCGGCGTAGACTTACTTTGCTTGCACTTTCAATATTTATTGACTGCTATCATTTTGAATTTTATCGTTATCGTTTTGTAAATTCGACATATTAAAAATAATTAGTTTAGTAGGTGGCAAGTCACCACCTGCCTAAACATTTTAGGAGGAGACTGAAATTGGCAGGTGCCGTAGTCTCATCCATAGCCATCTATCTTCATTACATGTATTTACAAGTTCATATCAATAGCCTTGCCATTTAACCCATTTTTGTAATAGATAATCCATGTCACCGTCATCCCAAATTCTGTTTTTATACACTTTTGTATATTTTATACCAAACAGGCCTCTACGTAAGTGTTGGTCTATTTTAAAGGACCGGATAACAAAGCCGTAAATACAATAATAATAATAAATCATTTATTTCAACAAACAGTTACAAGTTACGTAAACATGATATCAAAGATGAGTGTAATACAGTTTCGAACGATATAATGTATACTCTTGTGATAATGAGTGGAAAATTGGAATTCAAACTAGGTTTCACCGTGCTATCAAGATCAGTCCTCGCCCTCCTGTTACAGATGGTGCAGGTTACAGGTAATAAAAAAGACAACGAGGCAAGTCAAAAAATAAATAAAATTAACATACAAAAAAAAATTAATATACGCTATCATTCACACGAAAACGTCAACCCAAGAGATAAGACTAATTCTTGTTTATATAAGTAGGTATGTGTTTCATTAAGGTAATTTATATTCGCAATCGTGTAACTACATATTATAATACATTTAATTTTTTTTTAAATGTAAGTAATTAAAATATAAATTTCTTAACTAGCGGGATCTAATTAAAATAGAATTAGAACGGTTTCAAATTGTATTCGTCAATTTCAATATATGCATTGATACTGATTTCAGTCAAACAATTTCCTTTTAATGTTACATGTGTATCTTTAAATTTTAATTTTAAATATGCATGGTACTCCGTACGCGCCTGGCATGAGTTCTTTCAAAATCGACACTACGAATATTTGAGTATACTTAAGTACTTAACTCCACAAAAGGTATAGGACATATGATGTGAAAATCACAAGTACAAAAGTAGCATTCCTGTGAGCCTAGCATGAATAACTGCGTAAGTGTAACGTAACGTGTCGTTCACGTAAAACAGTACATTAAAGCGCTGTCAGATCAGTGCTTGGCTACGTTCAATTTCCTTTACTTGAAATCAAGCAAGCTCATCTCGTAAAAACGTACAAATTCATTAAAAAAAATATGTGCACTCTATAATAAAAAAAACTCTTTATAAACCCTCATTTTTATCGACATCATGAATTGACAGCACCTTGAAGTTTGTACGCCGAAGCGTGAGGCGTTGACATTTCCGATACGAAAACTTTTTCGCAAATTGTTTGTGCTACGGCCTCTGGTGTGTACCTAATCGTAGTATATTATGTCTTAGTGCCTGTACATTATAATTGACTATCCCTCATAAACACTTTTGTGCCTGATATTCTGCCGCGCAACGCAATAGGGCGCAAACATTAAGGTGGTAGGATGCGAAGGGCACTGTAGCATGTGAAATTACTAGGCTGCCGAGACTTAAACGAATGTCTCGGGGATACAAGCGCCAGTACAGTGCCACGGAAAATTTTAGTTCAAATCTCTGGGTTTCACTGTAAGGAGCAAGTGTAGTGGTTGCCAGCAGATGCATGAGTCGCCCGTGGTCAGTTCATGGTATAAAAGAAGAAAAAATACACAGCGTGTATCAAAAAGGTGTAAAAAACTAAAATACTAAAACCACGCACACGCAGAAGCTTGCATACAGTTGGGACCTAACTACGTCCCATGAAGTAGTGAATAATACTCAAGCATGTTCGTTCATCCCTGAAAAACTAAGCCAAGGACGGTTATGACCTCCAGAATGTAGAGTAGGTAAACAAGGGGCCTAAGCGGAGCATAGGGTGCGGCGCGGGCAGAGGGCTCATGCAGTAGGGGGACGCAGATAGATTACAGAGCGCAGAGAACCCAACGTACTCTAAGAATAAGGATGTTGGATGGCAAAAAAAAATCTGATAATATTTTGTTAGCTTTGTATAAATAAAATTATAAGCGATTAAAATTTTGATACTTTGACATGTGATTCCTAACTAGTTACATATGCACATCTTTCTGTATTACTACACTTTTTTGTTACATGATGTATATCTAAAGAATCACTCCCTTTTAGTAGGTATATAAGTAGTTAGTTACATATCAATGTTTTCTAAATCGTTTTTAAATGACCATTACCGTTTACGACGAACCAAAAGCGAATCGCTCGTATGTGCGATCGATGTTTGATGTGGCTTAAGCATTTCTCGGAAAATAGAAACCAACATCGGACATTGTATACATTCCGCATACTAGAAAACTGCATATTCCAACCAGTCTGGTGAAACAGCACCTTATACTTATGAAAAGCTCGTGCTAAAAGAGGAAATTCGTAGACGAGTTTGTAATTTAAGTAAGCAAATGTACGCAAAACGGTTTTATCAGAATTTAATTAAGCACTTACATTTTAAAACTAATATTAATATATGCGATAATATTTGTTTTTTGAATGGATGTTACATACTTTTACATAATTACTGGATACACTAGCCAGCAGGGTTATTACATATTTCAGTTGCAATCAAATGTTGATAGAAATCTTATAAAATGGGGGCTTTGTGTCACTTTTACCAGCTCCAATCATCAACTTACTAACAGTTTTGCTTACTGGAGTTGTCAAAACTGACATAAATCCGCCATTTTTCATCAAAATTCGATTGCAACTAAGATACGTAATTGCACTGATTGTAAATACCCGTATATAGGATTCATTTGATTCGAAAAAAATATGTCTGAGGGGTAATTAATACACGCGCGAGCGAAGATATCATTTTTGCGGTAAGCAAGGTATTTGAAATATATTCATTATTGATTAACGGTGCACGTTGGTAGCCGGCTACACGTAGCAGCAGCTGCAGAAGACGTGTCGTCGCTTCATGTCGCTGCAGTCATGATTTCGAACCCGACTGCAGACGGCAACTGCAGATGGCATCAACCATTTGAAAAGCGATACAAAAGGTTAGTTTAAAAGCGTTTCAGTTGTTTTACTAGGTAGATTGGTACCCGCGAGCGGCACCACTGATCTGCGGTCGGACGACAGTGCCGCTCGACGATGCGACGCTAGCTTCGTGACGCTAACTACGCATGGTATTCATAGAAATACATGGAACCCAGTAGTGTTGCTGCGACATGTCGTTTCCTGCGGCTTCATGTAGCCGGCTTCCAACTTACACCTTAACACTTTATTAAAACTACACATTGAAAACTAGAAAGAACAAACATATGTTTGAACGTTGTGAAATAGAAGAATTGCCCAACTGGTGTTCAGCGGTAACATCTGCATTTTCGTCACAAGTGCTGCAAGTGAGCAAACTGCACTGTGCCCTGAGATATTAAGTTGTTTAAGTCTCATTGTGCATGTACTTTCACCGGTACCGCAACACAGTAATGCGAACATTTTTGCTTTGCGGTAGAAATACGTATGGTGGCAGTACTTCCCCGAACAAGCTCGTTGACAAAGAGTTATAGTGGTTGTGTTACTAATACTATAAGAATTACTGAACTATAACGTTGGCGATAAGAACTATTTATTTTCATTATTAAACTATAAATACATAGTCTGAAGATCACACTTGTAAGGATTTATTTCGCCAGATTCATTCGCAAAATTTGATTCCTTTAAGGCTATGGACGAAGCCTTGTGAACTGCCTCCCAAATATCTACAGGTTTTTCAAATTAAAACAAAAACGCATCACCGTCGAGTCACTCCCTCGTAAAATACTATGAGAAGATGCTGCCATAATTAAGCCAGGGATAGGCTTTTAGCTTCTGTTTCCTCGCGGGCTACAACGTTCTTATCTTGACCAGAATTTCGATAAGGTTAATTAGTTATTGCGAGCTTAACTAAAACATGGATGAACAACTTGCCTAGAATTTCCAGCCTGACAGTATGAGTTTCCGTGTGGGTTTCGTTGCTTAGCCGACAAGTGTAGTTGCCGGAGTCGGCACGACCTGCTCTCCTGGTGTACAAGGTTTGGTTGGCCGCTTCAGGATACAGTATGAAGTTCGACACTCCTGCAGACCACGGGTAAGACACGCCATCTTTGAACCTGGAACAATCGTAGCATGCTTAGTACATCTTGGATATGATGCAATGCAGGTAATATTGAATTAGACTTAGACTTCAAATTTTGGTGGAAAGCTTATCATAATCCGTGAAAGAATATGGAGCTAGCCACTATACGTGTGACTTCGTCAACATGGGATAAGATTGTTGCGATGTCTTGGGAACCAGCCCGTTTAATCAGAGTATGTCTATGTACGTGTCAATCCTGGGATAAAGAGGATTGCATAGCTAGTACTTTCCATACTAAAAGAAAAAACTCTTTTCTACCTCTTAACATTGACCGATTTCAGTGATTTTTTTTCATGGAATCATTACATTGTTTACTATGCCCGTACGTTTTGATATGTTCAGTTTTTTTAAGTTTTAAAAAAGGAAATTTATAGTACTTTGAAATATTAAAAGTACACAATGTGATGATTACATGAAAAAAAAATCACTGAAATCGGTCAATGTTAAGAGGTAGAAAAGAGTTTTTTCTTTTAGTATGGAAAGTACTAGCTATGCAATCCTCTTAAGCTTCATATGTCCGTTTCAAAGGTGTCCACTTGATGCGTTGAAGAAGTAATAAACATGAACAATCGCTCATTATCTTGCTCATTCGCTCTAGCACATACTTTCAAATCATATAATATGCTTTTGAAGTCGTATAGACACAAATGCATGAGTGCAATAATTTTGGGGTTTAGCTATACATTTATAGATTACTCGATTCATTCAGCAGTAATGTTTAAACAATTATCTGTGATAGGTTTGAAAGGCGACCTTCGAAAGCCACAGCTTAATAAATATGCCCCACTTGCAGGAATCATTTTATGTAAAGGGGTGCGCGACCTATAGGACATAACGCCTATAGAAACTGTAGTCAAGTAATCCAGTTATAAGCAATGTAGCATTTCAACTGGCATGGCAAGAGCGGTGCTTAAATATTAGATAGGTACACTAAACGCACGTATCGTCACTTGATATAATAAAGAAAAGGTAAGAGAAGATACACAAATAAGGGTTTATGAAATGTGCCCCCGGAGTAGTACATGAATAATATCGAAGTTACTCACACACCATAACTCAAACGACAAACCATAAATTATTCGCTTTAATGGGCAAAAATTGTAGATCATTCGTGAGATTATCATGTCCTTTGTTGAGGCTGGTGTCATTATAAACCGAGATCGACAGCCATGCCTGTCTATGTACAGGATATTATTCCCGGTAACGAGTAATGAAACGTCATTCCAGTATGGCGGCGGCAGCGCGTTATAATGCAGCTGCTGATCACAGCCGGTGTTCTCGGAACTCTCCGGATTGCAATCTCCTTTCAATGAGGAAATCGTCATACGCGAGCTAAATTCGAAACGCAATGATATATCGCACGCGCAATCCCTTCATGCGTCACGCACGATGAAAGAGTTCATCTCTAATATTTAGATACAGCACCATTCGGGCGCGCCGAAATCTAACAGCTGTAATTCCTTCAGCGAATCGGGCTTATGCAAACAAATCGTCGCGAGAAGTAACCGATTCCGGGGAACAGTAAAATTTTGCGCGAGCCGTTTTTGAATCGTACGTAAGGAAAACAAACATGTGAACGATGTTTCATCGCAAGGCCGCCCTGGAATTGTTTCCCAGAAGCAGCGGCAGAACGTGCTAGTATCTGGTGAATATCCCCCGTTGGGCGAGGGTTTGCTTTTTTATTCAATACGCAATTGCTCGGTATAGTCTCGTTTTTTTTTAAATAAGGTACTTCTTTTACCAAAGTAAAATATAAAATTGTGGTCCATTTTGACTGATTGATATGATCCATAGTGTCATTTTCATGAAAATAAATCATGAAAAGTAATTTTGTTGTATTAAAAGAGACAAACATAAGTTGAACACTAAACGCAGCCCAATATATTAACTACATATCTTTAGCGCACACATTGAAGATCGCAAAGATGTAATAATGTTTATTACAGAATAAACAAACCTACAAGTTATACAAAATTATAATACCTAACCTACCAACTAATACTCTGCAAAAATAAAATGCCGGAAAGTCGTAGATTGTAAACCTCTGTTAGAACAAAATATTTAAAAAGATTTATAACGTTTAAGTACATATTTATGTAAATAGATACTTGTATAAGATGAAACAAGTATCTTTTTGCATAAACAACATTTGGAAAATAAAATTACTTTGTACAAAAATAAATATTCTGTTTACAAAAGAATTTTATCTTCCAAAGATCGACGAAGCAAGAATCTCTCCTTTCCTTGAAAACGATGAGAAATTTTCATCCAATAAAACATTAACACGCTGCTGTTAAAAAAATACGTGAGTTTATTTTTCCAGCATCTAGTCAAAACGATCCTACATTACAAGACATCCACCGTAATAACAAAGCCTGCAGGGCATTTATGAGAAAAGCATTATACAAGCCTCAACCAGTAAGAAAGCCATCATGGCTTTCTGCAGTAATGTACTATTATTTAATTCTTTATAAACTATATATATTGACTGTTTACTCGTAATCGAGGTTTCTGTGGGGGTCACATAAAATGGCTTCAATATTCAATAGTCTGCCCTCCTTGCGTCTGTTATCCCGAGACATAGTTACATACGAAAGATCACAGTCATCTCTTCATTTCACATCTATAGTGCCTTTCAAACTTAAACATGTGAGCAGTAGCTAAACACGGTAACGCTGTCATTCTACTGGTGTTGCATTGCAGTGGAACAAGGCATTGCTCTGGTTCTTTCGCACACTACCATGTATATCAGTTCCACCCTGAGTGGTAGAAAACCACCCAGGGTGCGCTTGTCATCATAAGCGCCTTGTAGGGTCGCTGAATTTGTTATCATCGTACGAATGTTGGCGACCCGACCTCCAAAACGAACAAAGCGCGTAACTAAGCAACCCGTACGTAATTTTCGTAGCAGCACAAAAAAGCGCTTATTTACGAGTATCTTACAAGATCCATTATTTGCGCTAATGGTCTCATGTACATTTCTGAGAATATGTTTCGTACGCGCGTGTTTACTACTTTATTCCTCCACGCAATGTCCCTGGGAGAACGATACGTGAATATTTTTAGCTTTTCCACAGGAATGATTCACTCCACGGGAATCAATCAGATATTGAAGACGTGGAACTTGCGACGGTTCTTACTTATACTCGAATAATCGACTATTTCGCAGGGCAATTCTTATATACTCACGTACGAAATGGGAATATGAGATTCGTGTTGAACGTACTTGTCAATTAAAAATCTCATGTGTTGATTTCAAAATATTTTTGTTGTTGAAGAGAAACGGGTAGCGCGGAAAATATATACTGAGTACTGGAAATCCATCGACTGAAGTGCCTTGTTGGTCGGGTCAAACGCATGCCGATTAAAGGAAGCGATATTTATATGTTACTAACACAGATGTCGCTATTACTGAGAAAACTGTAGTATCTACAATGTATTAATATTGATGTCGATGTTATGGTCACATATTGAATTCTTACAATATCTGGAATAATTCTCATGAAGTTCTCATGCGTGCGAATGCATCGGCCCGCACACTAATCGCTGCACACGGGCCGACCATCGCGACTGCCCGCAATTTGCGCTCTTCTTATTGCAATTGTCAGCACTAAATAGAGCCTGACATTACGATCTCAATGCTACATCATGCTTAATATAATTGTCTTCAGAATGTATGGAAAAAGTGGTAACAAATGTTAAATGATCCGACTGTGACATGGCAAAATAAAAACGCATAGATAGGGAGATAAGTAATTTAATTAGGCTCATGCATTACATACAAGAAGGGTTTTTATTTTGTTTTAAACTATCACGGTTGTTCACTAAAGTTATATGATTATTAACGGGATATTTACCGTGGTAAGGTTGTGGAATGTACTCCCGATATGTCTTCCCTTGAACATGGTGCATGTAACTGCGCCGAAATATCGGGAGCTCATTCCACAACCTTACTATTATATAACTTTGGTTTTTATTTTTTTTCAGAAGGATACTGCACATTTAATACTAACGAGATGCTGCGTATTACTGACGTTTAAATCTATTTATTTTGTTGTATAAGCAGGCGAAAATTCGTATTATAAATACATATAATAACTTAATTATAATTTGTTTCATTTAAGAAGTCGGACGTCTTCGGGTTTCCTGAAAGCTTCGTCACTGAGCTAAGCTATACGAGGCAGATTATGGCTAATAATATCCTCTCTCCCAACAAACGGGGAAAACCAGAGTTCCA
The DNA here is from genome assembly GCA_917880725.1 of Selenia dentaria. NCBI lineage: Eukaryota > Metazoa > Arthropoda > Insecta > Lepidoptera > Geometridae > Selenia > Selenia dentaria. Next base: position 21,638,568 of record OU862879.1, read on the forward strand.
GCTTTGCAGGAGCTAACCTGATGAGCACCAGAAAGTGCTTTCCATGCTCAATTTTTTCATGATATTGGAATCTCAAGTCTGAGGCAGGATTCAAACCTGCTGACTATTTACCACCCCAATCAACTCTTGCTACCAATGAGCCGTCATCACGATATCGCTATAAATATACAAACATAGGCAGCCCATTATTTTCGCAGTGCTGGGACTCGAGCCTTCCTCTCAGAGAGGAGAGGAGTTGGGCTATGATCCACAACGCGGGCCCAGTGCGGCTTCGTAGATAGGCTAGTGGCCAACACATGTCAATGTTTTCTGGCCGCGACATAGCGTAACGACTGTTATCCTAAGACAAAGAACCAACGGCTTCACGTGCCCTCCGAAGTAAGGAGGCGCTAAGTTGAAAAACCACTAGCGGTCACCCATCCAACTCCTGACCGTTACTTGTAGACTTGTTGATAGGTTAAGTTCGCCAAGTCAAGCTCTGCTGCAAGCGATTCTTAGTGAGCGCTATAAATGTAATATAAGTCTAATATTTCCGTTAGAGATGATATAGATTATAAGCGGTGTACATTAGGGAGATACATAATTCATGTTTAAAAAGAAGAGTTTTGCGATGAGGTCATGCATCTCCAGAGAGCGGCCGCGTCTCGCCGAGGCCGAGCCCTCCTGGCAAAAACCGGCGAATATTTCCCAAATAACCTAAACCGGTCTGTAGCCGTCTCGGGTTGCACTCCCTCCGCGTTCGCCACAAATCATACGCGTGCAGCCTCCGCTCTGACGCGAAGAGAAATAAACACGCCGAGATATATGAAATTATCTCATTATACCTTATGAAGTTGTACCTTGCTCGGAAATACTGAGAATGGTTATGCGTGTAATATCCTTTAATATAATAATTTATATGCCTGAGAGACAGTTCTTAAAACATAAGCATATGAATATAATAAATAAATCCCGATATAAATGACTGCGCGATGCTAAACTCGTCATCAAAAGAGACTCAACATTACGGTTCGAGACTTGCACAGGAAAGTTATAATTTTAGCACTAGGTACAAATACTAACCAACTTAATAGTGAAAACAAACAAGTGCAATTTGTGAAATTTAATACCAACTTTCCACCACCGACCATTCTATTACTTTGGTAAAAATCAGTTATTGGAGAGTAACTCAAAAACTACTGGACCGAATTTGATCAAATTTCATTTGACCACACAGGAAGCAACCAGCTTTCAAACATAAAAAGCATTTTGAGAATCGGTTCACCCTATCGAAAGTTATGAGGAAACAAACACAAAAAAAACAATAGAATTGAGTACCTCCTCTTTTTCACCTTTTTTGAGAAAAAATTGTTTTCTCACATAAAAAAATATATTCACGATTATTTTTGGAACATGCAGCAAACAACAAACGATAAAAAGAAAACTGGTTTCCAAGTTCCATAAAACTACGAGCATAATTATCATCGCACAAAATGGCACTACTAGACATGATCAAAGATCTTCGAGATGCCTGAACCAATTATATAACAATAGAAACCCGACCGCGAACGAAAGTGAAAATAAAATCTTAATTACGAAAAGTGACATGCAAATGGATTCATTTGAAATTAAATTAATGAATCAGGAATGAAGCGAAGGAACTATTTGAGACATACAATGTATGCACATAATATATACTTTAAAGTTACCTATACTCACATTTCGAAGCAGATTATATTTTTAATAGTGACCGACCGAAATTCGGTTTCGGTTTCAGTTTCGGCTTTACTTTCGGTTTCGGCCACAATATAGCCGAAATTCGAGTGCTCGTGAATTTTAGTGCGTCGTTCGGCAAACTTCGTATCTAACTCGTGCCTGCTCGCCGGCGCGGCCCCGGCTCAGTTCGCTGCCGTCCATTTAATCGTGAATTAAGGTTGTTTTAATCGTGCATTAAGGTTGTTTTTTGCGATTGAATGCAAATAAATGTTAAATAAACATTAAATTTCAGTAAATTATCGTCATTTTAAATATATTTTTATAATACTTTTCGGTTTTGGCCGAAATAGAGAGCAAGGCCGAAAGTTCGATTTCGGTTTCGGCTGAATAACCAGTTTCGGTCGTAATTTTTTGTACTGTATTCCAAAATAAGGCGAAGGAAGATACACCACAATCAACTAGATAAGCTGGTTAATTAACGTAAAGTTTTACTAACCGAACACGACTAACCGTAACGTTAGAAAATCGCTCGCAAGTCCAGCTTGTATATACAGTTGATTTCTTCCGGCAATAACTGATATGTAACTGTTCATCGAGATATATTTTACATTACAAGTGGGTCAAATGGTTTGAATAATGACCGTGTGCATCGACGCGTGCACCTTTGTACGCCAATACAAGCTCAATTGTTTCCACATCAACATATTATGAAAATATAGCTATGAAAGCTTATTCTACAAAACTATTCGAGCCATATATCATCATCATCATCTCAGCCGTAGGACGTCCACTTCTGAACATATGCCTCCACATAATTTTTCAAAAAGTCCAGTTGGAAGCGGCCTGCATCCAACGTCGTCCTGGGATCTTTATCAGGTCTTCTGTCCACCGTGTCGGTGGACGACCTACGCTGCGCTTGTCGGTCCGTGGTCCCCACTCTAGAACTTTCCGGCCCCATCGGCCATCTGTTCTGCGTGTTATGTGCCCTGCCCACTGCCACTGTAACTGGTTAAATTTCTGGGCTATGTCAGTGACTTTGGTTCATCTACGGATCTCCTCATTTCTGATTCGACCACGTAGAGAAACCCCGAGCATAGCCCTCTCCATAGTGTTTGTTCTCTCCATTGTGCGACTTTGAGCTTACTTATGCAGCCCATAGCGATAAGTAGAGTGAGAAGAGCTACTAGAACCACAATCACTGGTAACACACTGGTCAAAGACTTTAGTCTTGAGCCATATATCGGCCCCGCGTATCCATACGAGATTTATTATAAGAAAATAAACATTGTTTTTCGCCTTACCTTAATAGGTACATTCTTTTTATTTGCTCAATATGTTTGCGATTAACAATATAACGTAACACGTATTCTATAGGAAATTATTAATTGTAATGTGTCTATTACTAATATGATAAAGAAGAAAGATTTGTTTGTTAGAATTGAATAGGCTCCGAAACTACAAGCCCGATTTGAACAATTCTTTCACCATTAGAATCCTACATTATCCCTGAAGAATATAGGCTAGATATTTTGATTAATCATCATCATTAATTACCGCGCTGTTGTAACCGGGGTGCGCAGCTAGTTTCTAATAATTTTATGGCATTTATAAAATGTTGTACATTATATTCTGCTCGAGGAGGTATACAATAGCCGAATGGAGTTTGAATACGCCTAAAACATATCAAAACGACATTGGTCATGTCCCAGACATACCACTTTCGCTCGACCATCACACGTGTAGCCGCGTCACAGAGTACCTACCTATTTCCTTGTAAATAAATCTCGTCTCTACTCCACGTCCGCGTCCCGTTGCTGACGCGCTGTCATCGTCGCTTATGAATCGCGTTCAGTGGACCTAGCACAAATAACTGTGGGCCTAGCATGAATAACTGCGTTAGTGTAACGTAACGTGTCGTTCACGTGAAACAGTACAAACTGTCATGTATCTAGAGCAACTGTGATACGGATAACTCATAGTTTCCACGCCGAAGCGTGACGCGTTGACGCTTACGATACGAATACAAGAAAAAATACTTTTTTGCAAATTGGGCTACGGCCTCTAAACTAACTCGTACGTCCATTACCATATTTCCTTATTTTTAATCGTACAAGTGTACATTTTTTTACTTGAGCAGCCTTACAAAGTAACGTTTTACTCGCCAACATTGATTCATGATTCCCTACAATAAACATTATTCTAACTGCTTTAATTAACGCTTAAGATTTCACCGAGACAATTCCCGAAATTTGATTAAGTAAATTTCCAGTTCTTGTTATTGTTAATTTTCAAGGAGGCAATGGAGGTGAATTCAGAAATCCTTCAAAAAGAAACTTAATTAACCCTTAGAGGTCGTGTTTACGTAAACAACAAAAGATTTACAAATGAGACCTGGTAACGGCCTCAAGGCATTAATAGGAATTGATGAACGTAAATAGGACTGCTGGTTTAATGTAAGCTTTATAAATTAATGATATATACCGTTGAGGACTGTTTAGAGGTAATTGCAAAGTTTTTATTAATCTTAAAAGTATTTCGAACAGTAAGACTAAAGTTTGCCTTAAGCATAATTGAAACGAAAACGATGCATGGAGTTCCGAGAACCCCGTGTTAAGAGAATTACATATCGGTAGAAATACGTAACAGCTTTTAATTAGATATACTGTATAAAACACACCCATTCTCTTTGTTAGTTTAGTATGCAACGTGTCCGGGTTTTTGCGGACACTGATCACGTCATTTCAGTGGAAGTTTGGCCGAGCAAAAAACTTGCAATTATAGCAAATCGTCTAAAAAAGTTAACTACTTATCTACCTGTTTATGCAGTGCCTTATTTTTGCTGAGGTTAATGGACTTGTTTTTGATGACAGGTGTCTGATTTTTTTTGCTTAGCAAAATTAGGTTGTATACATATTAAATTATTTATTATATTTTATAACTGGAATGGTTTGTGTTCGTTTATCAATACACCATTCGTTGCTTACTGCATTTACAGTATGAAACCAAAGCATGCAGCAAGCCCGTTTTACATATTTACCTTAAATTTAGTTAAGCTACAAGACACATAATTGCTTTAAAAAATTATTGCATAAGCTTACAAACGTACTTAGTCTTGTAAAAAACAAATCAACATCTGGTTCCTGAGCAATCAGAGAGTTCAGCAAATTGAAAGCATGAGACGTGTTCTTATTCAAAAAATGATCATCATCATCATCATCTCAGCCGTAGGACTTTCGCTGCTGCCTACTGCCACTTCAATTGGCTTATCTTCTGGGCTATGTCTGTGACTTTAGTTTGTCAAAGGATCTCCTCATTTCTGATTTGATCACGTTTAGAAACCCGGAGCATAGTCAAACAACACTTAGTCAAACTCTTTTCTCAATTTGCCTTTTTAAAAGATTCATTTTAAAAAGACCAGATTGTTGCGACACAGTTCAAAGATGGTCGATGATGAGAAGAAGCTGTACGTAAGTTCCGAAAACGGATTAGGTACATCCGGTGTAAGAGTGAAACATCCCGAAGGCTGTTGTAGAGGGCCGACCGCGGTTCGTGATACCCCTTTGTTGCAGTCGGATCGTTTCCGTGAATCAGACACAATTATGGCACTTGTCACACACGCAGTAATGACCCCTCATATTACACTTAATCGCCGTCACGCACCGTCCACAATAAAATAATTATTTAGTATGTTGTGGGAAATGAAAAACCTAGTATACAAATTGCACAGACGTCAGCTCAAAACGGTACAGAAATAAAGACAGTAGTATAATTATGCAACTAGATTTGAAAATGAACAACTACCGTGACCGGGTAGCTATACCGTACATACACGTACTCATATACATTCGTCAGTGTTGTATTGAAATTCAAAAAACACCGGTATTTTCGTATTGGATAGGAAAATTAAAACATTACAGCTTAATGTAAGCTATTTAACCCTTTGCATCCCAGAGACGTACATATACGTCAGTTTCATTCATAAAACTTTTGTTTTAATTATCACGGTATAGGAAGGATTAAGCGATAAGAATAACTTTCAGACATAAAACAATATGCGCCATAAATAAACATATCTGATGAACCTAAACCTAACCTAACCTAAGAGAAACCTAAACGGGGTTTATTTTTACAAATTTACCTTGATACATATTAAATAACTATTTCGTTTTATATCACCACCAAGAGTCATCAGCGCCTCTAAAATGCGCAAAAGGAATATCACAACGACGATAGCAAGAACGTGTCCAGGGGGCCGATTCCACTACCAGATTGCAATTGAACCGCAGCTGAAGAGTGCTTTTACAAATGTTTTCTTAATCTGCTATTGAAAACAGTCCAGCTACCTTTACGTTCCTGTTGGCGTCAGCGAGTCATCAAAACTTTGAAGTTCTGCTAACTTGATAAATCATAAAAGCGACGCTAACTCATATCCGCATAAAATAACGTTTAAATGTATATTTAATATAATACTGGTGTTTAAGAAGACGTTGCGGTCCAAATTGTCTATACTATAGAGAAAGTAGAATGGCGTTTGGGTAATGTATGAACGACAGCCGAAGTCGCAATGCAATTGTTGCGGGACAGATTATCGAACGTTGTGAAATAGCAGAATTGGCTCCAGCTCGGCACGCCATACTTTGAGCATGTCTCAGTGTTCGCGATAAACGGATGATATACGACGATTTCTGGCGAATATTACGGTTACACTTTCGGAATGTCATTGAATATGTTCGGATACGATACGTGCTAAATGTGAATATACGATCGGTTTCCGCCGTAGCGGGACTTGCCGTGCCAAGTTAATACGAGGATGTAACGTTCAAGCATAGCGTGAAATTATATATTATGTACACATGTAACTAGTATACTGTGTACTAGTAAGTACAGTGCGCGTTGAAATTCTTATGTAGTAATGAAAGAGTAGCGCCTAGCGATGATAAGTACCGTCCCCGGGGCAACAACTGTAGCCATTTCATACAGTTAGCGGTTTAGGGATGTGCGTTGGGAATCGAACGGTGATCTTAGAAAAACCGCAAACAACCGAGTGTTCTCAGAAAAAACGCAATGTATAACAGAACAGGTGAGCGGGAAACCGCAGGGGCGGGACATGCCGTCCTGTTTCAAGCGATGCCGACCGCTCGTTTCTCGTATGTCGTGTGACATGTGCTTGATCCTCCGTTACATATGTCGGATACGATTCTTGGGATCAACCACTGAATTATATCCAAGCAAATTATTATGAAAGAGCAGACTTCAATTATTTTAACTTTTATACAAAGCTAAATTTAGTTTTGTATCCTACATGAATTCCTCTGCAATACACTATTAAAAAGTGTATAAAACCCAATATACGATACGAGGCGAAAACATATAAATCCTAATTCCAATTTTGAAGAAAAGGTTAGGTGCATTATTGGATTCATGAAAAAATAATTTTCGTAATGGGATATTGAACTCACTAGTTTTGATAAACGGTAAATTATTCCGTATTATTGCACCAGTTAATATAATCGTTAATGAGGAACTGACTCTGGGATGCATTACATCATTTACATTACAGGATGTATTTCTGTTCACATTTAGCAACGTGTTTTTTAGCGTTTTATCTTGGAAGTTTTTCTAACGAGTTCTTTTTCTGTTTTCATGGAAAGGGGCTCAAGACTCGTTTATTTTTTTTTGCTAGTACAGTATTTCGGATCCACTCCCTTTTGACAATTATCACTTCGTTTATTAGATCGTTACGTCACAACGGTGAAATTACGCACCCGAACCTCGATTCTCAGATGATCTCATTATGTTGCGCAGCAAATACTGAGAACCGCATTACAAGATGAAACAAACAAAGAAACAAAAGGCGTGGTAGAATAGACTGAATTAATTCGACTTACCTCGCCCTAAATTTTAGAATTCATTCCGGATGCAGTTCATGTTTGGCCAAATCGGCGAGGGCTGCGTCACACGTCTACCCAGCAAGGTTAATTCTTGGAGATCTAATTACTATTAAAACTATGCACGTAGCTACAACACTATATGTGTCACTCAAGCATAACTTTACTCTCTTGTGTAACGAACTGTAGGTACTCGTATATGTTAATACTTATCACACCTGCATGATTTCATATTATACTAGCTGACCCGCCAGCGGCTTCGCTCGCGGGGGCCTCGCGGGATACGGTAATTACAGATTTCAATGGATCAGATTTCAATTAGGCGTCGAATTTCACAAAATCCCGTCTTAGTGAGTACATAGGTCCAAAAACGAACCACCATGGAAAATTTTAAACTTTTAGAACTCGTAGTAACGAAGTTTCATATAAACTACCCATCCCAAAAAAAAACATTTAAGGGTTGAATTTCATAAAATCCCGTCTTAGTGAGCACCTACGTCCTAAAAAAACCCGCATGCAAAATTTGAAACTCCTAGCACTTGTAGTTTCTGAGATTTCGTGATGAATGAGTGACCTTTCGCTTTTATATAGATTTGAGTGTTAAAGCAACTGTAATAAGTAGCTAATATATTTATTAATAGTATAGTTTAATGATGTGCGTATGAGTGTATTAGGAACCTTACCAGTTCAGCTCTTAGACGAAGAAAAAACCTTAAATCAGATGCAAGAAATCGTTGAACCTTAATGCACGTTTGCATCAAAACTTGGTTGATTGATGTTACTTTACTATGGATAAAACCGGAATAAATTTACAAGGGACATAACAAGAACTGAGATCTAATGAGTTTAGCGCCTTAAACTGATTAGACCTCAGCAATCACAGCATTCAACTGAATACCGCATGAAAAAGTGACTCTGAACATAATTCTATAATAATTACAGCGCAAGTTAACATTTGTCATACCTGCACGGTCTTGGTATTGCAGTGAAAAAGCACAGAGAGGAAGGCGGCAGTTCGTATTTGCGTTCCCGGTGTCCCGGGAATGTAGTCTCGAGCTGTACTCGTAATGACACATCCGGGAACAACCAGCAACGCCTCCTGTCGCTTACACGGGTAAGGGCACGGAATGTACTCCTCGGGCTGCTGAACCGAGCATGGGAACAGCGCATCAGTGCCGTCCGACCTATCAAGTATGAGTAGTATTTGTCATACAACACACAGAGCGCTAATTTACTATTAATTTACCATAATAGCTTATAAATAAATATTATTTGTGAGAAGAAACTTACATGTGCAGTGTAACAATTGACCATGACGTAAGTGTATCGGTGTATGGGAGAACTTTTTTCACTAAATTAAGTTGTCTTTAATCCGACTTATACTAATTTTATATTTTTGTTGTTTGTACGGAACTTCGATGGACGAGTGTTCGCACCACTTTTTTGTTTGGTCCAATTATAATTTCTTGAAGGTCGTCAAATTAAAAAGATTTTATAAGTTACACTCATTAATACAAAAAAGTATTTGCCAGTATTCAGCATTGATAATTAACGCATATTGATGTTAGAATTTCATACTTTTCTACGGTGAAAGTATGTTTTGTTTTTTTAAATTAAATACGAACTAACTCGTTTTAAATGTATAAAAAAACAGATAAAATCTAGCACTCCGATTTGCTATAACTAATACACATTATAAATTATTTAAAGCACAACGTTCTGAAATATAATGTACCATACAGAGATTTGCGATTAAACTATATCAGCGACGGGCACGACACGGCGACACGGCGACGCGACGGCTCACATTTTAGAGAAGCGTCTTCGGAATATTCATATTCATTACATATTTTTTACCTTCCAAAATGCTTGTAGCTTTCACCATGGAAGAAATATGCGTACTTACGTATGTTTCACTAAGCTAACTAAGGGGTTCTTATAATATATAAGATCGGTTTACACATAGGTACCTTTAATTGTATTGAAAATTGTATTCTTTCAAAGTACCTATTTATAGGTACCTAAGTAAACTTCTTATGGAAAGCTGAACTTTTTATAGTAAGTAATGTCTTATCTATTCCATACCTTTGAGGAATTTATGGACGCGGCCTGTTGATATTAGACGATTAAAAAGAACTTGGTAATAAATTATATTAATATTTTAATTAACATTGTATCTACATACATACATCTATATAGATAGATAGATAGATAGATAATACTTTATTGTTCACAAAACATAACAATATGAAAACTTAAATATAAAAATTACATAAATTATGTCACAATGAGCGGCCTTATTACTAAAAGTAATCTCTTCCAGGTAACCTTAGGATGGAATGTATATTTAAAACGTGTATATATATATATATATATATATATATATATATATGTATAGATGTAGATATAATAATCTATTAATATGTATAGATACATGTATCGATGATTTTATGTAGTGTGTTTATGTACGAGTGTACGAGTATTAAAAATTAACTATATCCATTGAGTTTGACACCATGATAAATTATCCAACGAGCAGAACTTTCTACATAGGTAAATGCATAATACTCGTATGTGATTTGCTACCCGAAGACCACAGATCACAATCTATATGATCTGTGCAATAACAGCTTAAGAAAACAACAATTGATAATAAATAAATAACAATTGATGGAATGGAAACAGGTGTTAAAGAATAGGGGGGACATAGGGACAAGTTTTTCTAATATTGTTATTTTTTTACTACATTTACGGTTGTTTGCGATGGATGCTAGGTGAGTGGGATTGCTCTACGAGTCTACGCGAATGGCAAACTAATATTTATTTTACTGTGATCCATGTGTCGGTGAGTGGCGACGGCTAACCGTGCGATTCTCTAATGATTCGTTAATGCGCTCGTCGACGAGCTCACTGATGCTCCTGCGATTGAGCTGTCTTTCATGTCAAATTCTGTAGTCTGTTAGATCTATTTCTCAATCGCAGTTGCATAGCAATCGCATCGCTGTATATGGCTGTGTTACGAATGTTGACGCTGAAATAAGATTGAAAACAGTCTGTCTATCTTGTGCCAGTCAAAACAGTACAGTGGATTTCTAACTTCGTTCAAGTTAGAGTCATAAAAATACTTTTTTGATAATTTTGCTCCCTTATAACCTCCAAAATATCACGGAAACTTAATTCATGAATCAGACTACCAATGCACGCTACTGTAGCAACGCAACCGCAACACAATAGTTTAGTCGCAACAGAATACCAATTAAACTATCGATAGCAAGCCGCCGGCCTGCGATTGAACCTAAATAGCGAGCAGACTACGAAAACTGTCAAAAACGAAAATAGTATATTTCATTTCAAGTGGGGAAAGGCTGTCATTGCAAAGAGTCCCGACAAATGTCTACCCGAGCCGAGGCGCAGCCGAAGGCGAGGATTGACAGTCGGAACAAGTTGCAATGACGGTTTCGCACATGTACTGAACGACTATTTTTAATACAGTTGCGAAAAAATGAAGCAATTTAATAAAATAAACTCACCAAGAAAATTTCTGGAAAATGGCGCCAACCATAGAATATAAGCAGAGATTTTTTTCTTCACCCATTCTGGTAGGCAAAGGGAACTATGCCCATACAGCCAAGTCTTCAGTAGATTTTTTTTATTGATATGATATGAAAATGAAATTTAATGAGATGAAATGAAATGAAACCTAACCTAACTCATTCAATCAAATCATTAAATCTGACATTGAAACAAATTAGTAGATTTTTTTTAGAAATATACGTATTTGCATGAATCATAAAAACTTCTATGATTTTTTTTAGTAAAAACTTCATGGTTGGTTTTTCTTTTTAATAGACATTATTTTGACAGTTGGGAAAGAGAACGCACGAGTACGGGAAAGGTAAAAAAAAGCACGAGTATGTAATAGCCCACATCCCGAACGCTATACGTCCCTGCAATACGCCACTTTTTGAGCAACTGTATTAAATTTTTTATACAATTGAGTTGCAATAACGCGGTTCCATAGCTTAGAGACTGGGGCCCCAGCTTTTGGACGGACGTCGAACGTGAAGCGGAAGCTTATGGTGTTCGATTATAGACAATGCCTTTGTATTTAAATTCAGTGAATGTGTCGCGTCCGTAATCGGAAACAGGAACTGTCCACCGATATAGTTATGGCAAACCTATCACATTGAGAAACAATAGCCAACTACTTTTTTATTTAAAAAATAAGTCTCAATACACAATTTGAAAGCTCACAATGGGATAATGATTGCGCAAAGTTAGCAGCAGTATACTTCAACAGCGATGCTTTTACAGGTAGACGCAACTAGGCGCCACTTAGACATGCCGACCATCTTGTGCCCTTATTAATAGACGATAATTCCCAAAGAGGGTTGACGACCATTACATTTTTTATCAATATTTTCATCAAACCGATAGCTGTGATGTAGGTAATAAGGGTAGGCAGAAGATTAAGAAAATGCGGTGCTTATTAGTTAACTATTTATAGGTAGGTATTATAGATGTTGTTGAATCAATTCATGTATGTAATGTAAATGTATAAAGTATGTAATTATAAATCCGTTAATGGTTTACTTAACTAAGGAGGTGGAGTGTAATCTAGAGTAACTATCGAAGTGTAATCGGAAAAGTAGGTAAGATACACAACAGGTACCCGACCTTAGGTGTCCGATGAAATCCGATCGAACCATACAATACAGATTTAACATTCGGTAGCCAGTGGAGGTTTCTTGGCACTACGTAAAACTGCAAGTGCACAAGAATTTATTATTGGTTGTTGTCACGCGACGAATACTGATCAGGGCTGGTCGTGGTGCGTGCTCCGACGTCCAGGCGCGATGGGTCTCGATCGCGCGAAATATTAAATATTGGATTCGGCGAATCCGCCGGAAATGACTGTTTCATTATGCGCGGCGGGTGCGTGAAATGAGCGATTTGGATGGCACGCCGCCGCCACGGCCCCCGGTCAGATGGCGCTCCTTTTCTCATAATTGGACGATAAGGATCGTTCTTAGACCGGCGGACGGTCTCTAGTCATGACCGAAGGCTTTGTGGTATAGACCAAATTTTTATGACGCCTTAGAGTAGCACACTTTGCTGCCAAAAGTGTATCATAAAATATAGCATAATCAGCCCATTAGACGTTCCCACTGCTGAGATCTGGGCATTACGAGAAGAAGCTCAGAAAAGTAGTATGGATTATAATCCACCATAGAGACCGAAGAAATTTCATAGCAAAAAACGAAATAAAACATAACTTGCGAAATTACATGGCGAACCTTCGTAATTCAATGTGACATAATGAGAGCGGTGCGTGGTAATAGGTACGTAATACATGGTGGCCACCGCGGTGGATGGAGCGGCCGACGGACGCGCAACACGTCGACGGCATAATAAGTCCCGACGGGCTCGGGCTGCCAAGATGCACGTGTGATAACGTTAACTCGGTTTACGATATCATTTCTGTAATAATGACTTTAAAAGCCTATTGAAATGTACACGTTTCTAGTGTCAGTAAGTTACAAGACCAAAGGTTTAGCCACAGGGCAGAAAGTGGCGTCACGATCTTCACCGAAAGCTCAACACTCTACGTAGGGATCGATCTAGAGGCCTCATTAACTTTTTGCGTACCAAAGACGTACATTCACGTCCGTTGTATCCATAAATCTTTTGTTTTAATTATCACAGTATATGAAGTATTAACCCGTTGATTCGCGATTCGTCATATTTGGCCAATAATACAATAGATTTCACAGAAATCAACCTACTTTTCCAGGAACTGCAACGTGTGTGGTTAATGGTGACCGATTCTAATTACGCCCCAGTGATCAAAGCTTCAAATTTATATAATATAAAGAAGCCACAGACAATGTGATTTAAGATTGGCAGTGCGCCTTTTCAACGTATCTAAACGTTGTGAAAGTAAGTAGGTAAACATTGCAGGGAAATACGCAAAACTATGTGTCTACCTATTTTCACAACACTGCTAAAAGCCTTTCAATGTAATGATACATGACATTCTAAGTCGTCTAATCTCAGTGCAAATGCACTCTTTCATCATGTCAGTGAACATTTTTTTAATGATTTCTATACCCGTACCAGTATCGTCGCTTAGCTATCGAAGTTAGTAAGTGCCTAACTAACTTCGATGGCTACTATGGCGATAATAGTGTGTCTTGGTCTCGGAAAGGAGAAAGCGATATTACTTTTAATATTTAGCTAGCTTTGTTGGCAGCATGAAGTTCACACAGTTCAGGTCTATAACCACTGCACTTTTCCACGGATATTTCCACTGGCCATAGTCCAACTGGACATCTCCTAGAGCATAGAAAATCAGTATAACGTCAGAGGCACACGCTGAACGGATGGATGCAGATCAAGCAGATAAACAAGCTAATTTGGGACGACCAACTGGAGTAAGGCCAGTTAGACGTCGAAGATATCACTGAAAGGTTGTCTCTACAAACCAACAGATTAAAACTTGAATGTATCGTGCAGTAGAAAGCACACATGCGTGCTTGCGTGAGCTGGCCAGCGACGCTGGCACCCGCAGGCCTCTGTCGGTGCGGATCTTAGACACACGCAACCACGTTCTGGCTAATCGGGCCATGTATCGACAGACTCACTAGTGCAATTAGCCTTCTCGGTAGCAAACCTTGCCTGCTAATCTTTACACACTCCAATTCACACAGTGTGTGCGACAGAACTCGCCGATTTAGATAAAACGAGAACACAGAATAATAATAATACACAGAGAAACACTTCGTATACTATTATTTGTAATCAACATCTTAATAACTGAATAATAACTCCTGCACAACCTACATAAAATATGACATCAGCAGCCGTGGATTGAAACAGGTTTCCGATGGAAAATCCTAATTAACATTCAGTTTGTTAAACTACCTTTTAGTTTTTCTACTTAGATCAAAAACAAGGTTTTTGTTTAACTTGCGTAAATTACCTAAGACCTTTTTTTAAATAATTATATTTATAATAAATATTTTATGGATTTCTGAAAAAAAAATGGCGCATTTTTTCTGTATACATGCGTGTAGGCCGATATTTTCAATATTGCAATTATAAAAATGGAATGAAAATATTAGTAGTTAGAATTATTTAAAAATATAATAATATTATACTGAGCTCAGTCCACAGTAAACTAGTCTCCATTCGTTTATTCTGATTTTCAATTGTAGCTACATTTTACGAGAATGCCAGCGTCATCTTTTGAAAATGATTTTTTAAACCTACCCAATTGACTTACACATATTGTCATTGACAGGGCTTTAACTTGATGACGTGTCGCATTATTTATAGAAATGCATTTACGCATGGTAACCTTGTGCCTAGCACGATTATGATTGGCCTGCAGTGAGGTAGTTTGATTTTACTGGAAAGGTTTGACTTTTATAAAAGACCGAAATTTTTCATAAAAAATCCATGATATATTTGATTATGAGGTTCATATACTATCACCATAATTAAACATGTATTACATGAACTAATGTATCATACTCGCTGAAAGCTGCAGTTACTAGTTATGTTTTGTGATTTTGGAACAATTATGGGCAGAACGTAGGTACTTGATAAGGCGAAATGTAGCATGCAATGAGAAGCCAAGCATATTGATAGAGATAAATAAGGACGTGCTCCAACTGTTATTATAATCAACAGTAATTACATTCTGCCAAAAGTTTATTTAAATTACTACACGACATTGTTTGTAATTTTTATTAAACAACTGGTCTGTGGTCAAGATGCTAAGCGGTCTTCGTCACCTGTACGCGATTGTATAACATAAAATTAGTAAAACATTAATAGAATGACCAATATTTAAAAGTTGAATAATGTTTAATTGATGCTGTTTAAGATATAAAGGCGAACCTACTATGACGGCACAATGTGAGTCATGTGTGTTTTGGTGCGACTCGTAAAACTGTTAGTTGTGCGATCTCAGATCAGACAAGATTTGAGGTTGTAATGGACCGGGCCTGTCTTCCGATCCGTTATTGCCGACATCATACTTTATTTTTGAATCTTTGTTTATTGTAATCATAATTATTATTTACCACAGGATTCCGTTGATTCACTTTTTTTTCTACGATGCGTATCTCTACATTGCATACATAGTTTTGTAAGCGCAATCAGAGGCTGTAGCACGAATATACTGCTATTAAGTACAATTTGAAAATGTTTATACCGACATCCATTCTATTCAGTTATTGGAGTGTATCTCAAAAACTACTGGACCGAATTGATGAAATTTAAATGGGACCACACGGGAAGCAACAGCTTGCAAACAAAAAAAAATTTTGAGAATCGGTTTACCAAGTTAAAAGTTATGAGGTAACAAACATAAAAAATACAGTCGTATTGAGTCCTTTTTTTGGAAGTCGGTAGAAAAGAATTCTATCGAAAACTGAAAAAATATATATTTTTAGTTAAAGATTTTATGTATATATACTTATGTACGCTATCCATTACGTTGCTTTCATTTGCTTCGGGAACTAGGTGTTTAAACCTGAGAAAACTATCCCATGTCTTTCTTCATGCAAGCTTCACGTTATATATGAAACAGGATTTGTCACAACTGATCAAGAGTCGCGGAGAAGTAACAAACGAGCCGATAATAAAACCAACTCTCTCTCTCGCATGTATAATGTGGCTGTTCTTGGAGTACATATCTAATTAAAACCCCTGCTGTACCAGATCCATTCAACGTTGAAATAACTAATGCAGTGTTTTTACGCTTTAGCCAGTCAACTGAATCCTTTAAAAGAAGCTCTGTGAATGAATGAATCTCAAATTAGACATTCCCCAGAAAAAAAGCCATGAACGAACATGATTATTTACTTAGTGGGAATGCGACAGCACACCACAGCGGAGGTCCCAAGATTCAATATTTGCTCGAGGTGTTGGGCGCGGGTGGGTGCGACCGTGAGGAGAGTTCACTAGCGACGAGAGATGCTGGCCGAATGTTAATTTTCCCAATGAAGCCATTTTGATGGACGTGCGCCGGCGTCATAACGAACCCGCGCCGCATTTCTCGAAACCCATCGACCACTGTGCAATGTCTATTGTTGCATGAATTATGCGAATCAGAACCGAGTGTTCCAACGTCAGCTTGACACGATCAATTTATACATTCTGTATGCGCGCCGGTGCCCTGCTGCACAAAAAATAACATTCCACATTTCGATACACGCAGATATAATACTGGACACATCAATATGTAGACATTTGAATATCATGACACGATGTTCATAATAAAACAGATTAACATGCATGTCCCCGTCGCTCCCGAAGTGAGGGTGTCGGGTTTCCATGCGACATTCCGCGCTAACGTCTGACCCGGTGGTCTCCAAATGTATTAGATCACTCTAGACATCATGTCAAGTGCTGTGGCACAAAATGTTATTACGAGTACATTATTAATTCAGTAAAACATTGTCTATCTTTCAGTATTCACTAATGTTTACAAAGTTTGTAACAAAAACTTGTGTCTACGCTCAACTTTATCGTATTAGATAGATTCCTTTCATTCTTTACTAATAAACTTACTGAATATTATAACGAAGGTGCTGTAGTGAAATAGGTTAAAAATTTTGGTAACTACCTCCGTAAGTATACTACAGGTGCTTGAACTTATTTGAGCCTTATTTTAACAAAATACATTCACTTGGAAACCTATACTCAAGTGACTGTCTCACTTAACGATCCATGTCGTGTAAATATTATCTATTCCAATAGAAAACTACGAGTATTTGAGAAGTAAAGACACCAGCGTGTGAACGGCGGCAGTCACTGGGCAGCAGAGGCCTTCCGATCTCAGCAAGCTGACATATCCGTCCGGAATCACATGACACGAATCCACGGACTTTCCGAAGGGCTTGTATTACGCATACCTACACTTCCAAGTCACGCGTTTCTGTTTTACACATGGACGACGAACTCGGTGAATATTTGTTCCGATATAATAGACACACTCTAGCTATAGTGCTTAAAACATGAGCGAGCACACGAATTTTAACCTGATCATATTACAATTTGTGATTCAGCGAATATCAATATCATTAAATCTGAAAAGGATGTGGTAAAAAAGGGTGCCTAACAACTAAAAGACAACAATGTCAGTCACAGAAAACTGTCACAATAGACAAGAGGAGACGTTTATTGATCGTGAGATATGTGAAGACGAGACGTCCAGGTAGCGAGATGCATATGAAAACTAATTTGTGTGGTATTCGGCGACTGCTTCGGAATGTGAACATTCCATTTGCCGCCTGGCTACTCCATATACGGAAAAATTATGAATGGAGCTTTGGATCCTATTACACGTTGTCTAGAATACTAGTGCCAACACGCGGATCATTTAATTAAACTGACATTACGGTAGCTGCATGTATACAATAGTTTAATTAATACATAGATACACCTTTATATGCATTGTCACCGGAGATGGGCGAACACCTATATTTTGCCTGTCGTGTTATCATCGTAGTATCATCTCAGAAGATTAGTATGAATAAAATATTAATATTTTTAAATTAGAAAATAAAATAGGCCAGCCTGAGTCGAATTGAATATTTTGGTATAATTTGAATAACAGTAATATTTAATTTCACTATGATATTGAAGCATGATTCGTGACAATGTTAATTTCTTAATTTCAATTTTCAAATTTGGAAAAACATCACGTATTGCTGTTCTGTAATCTCGCAAAGATAAATGGTGTGGTAACTCTTCAAAATGAAAAGAAACACACAGTGATAAATTGTTACATAAGCAGGTCTTCTATCTTGCTGTGTGCGTTAGAAATTGTGGAAACTGCTTATGCTAGGGCAACACAAAATAATCAACATCTTATTCATCCAGGAAGATTTTGCTCTTGCTTTTATAACTGCAGTGATATATATGTACAAAAAAACGTTTATAAAAGAATTGTATAGATACACTCGAATCGAGGAAAAAAGATCAATAGATACTAGTAAGAGGGAGATCAAAAATGATTGATAAATGGGAACCGTTGTGCTAGTATCGCCGCCACCGGCCTGGTGTGCGCGCCAAACCTTATCGACCTGTCAACTGAGCTACAACTGGATATATATTTGGAGATTGCATACAATATAATTAAACAGAGATTTTTCAACATACAAATATTGATGGCCTTCCTGTTATTCAACGCTTGGACCTCTTACTCTGAAAAATATCGTACACTTTTACCCCAGAATTAAGCAAAAGTATCGTCGAGCAGGCGCAAAAACATTTGGCACTTCCTTTACTGTAGTTAATGGAAAGAAATGTTTGAAAACCACCATCAAGAATTATTTTGCAAAACTTTGAGAGCTAGTTGCCAATCTAAGTCTAGTCTACTAGATTCGATCGTATCATCACTGACCAAGTTAAATAGTTGTCAAACGGTCGCCTAACACTTATTTTAAAAAAATTACTACGGACAAAGTATTACGGGGATAAATGAAAAAATCATTAAAATATTAAGTAATTTGCCGATCACTGGTGTTACATTAACGGACCTAGTACTGTTTGCCTCTACCGACATTTCACAGGTGAACATTAGAATTCCATATTAATATGAAACATATTCCTCCTAGATTGTTTTTCGATAAACCAATCAACGATTTGTAAAACAAAGTGGACTTTCCTACCTGCTCACGGGCTGTTTTAAATAGGGGCCTTAAAAATAATCGGTTCAACAAATCGAGTCGTTTAAACGTGTCAGGACAAGCTGTCGGTTTTTATTTGGGCACAGTGGGATGTCTATGGTTGTTTTGTGTGTTTTATGGCCACTTCATTAGGAGTACCGAACCGAACCGGACACTTCGGATACCTCTATTGACACATCAACGAATCTCGAGAACAATGTGTGAGCTACCTCATTTGCATAATTTTGAAATCGGGTATTTGAAACATAATTCTTTGAATTAAAGCTTTGTTTATGAATGATGCATAAACATTAATACGAGCTTGCAAACTTGCAGTAATTTTAGTTCCAAATACAAAATGTAAGCTCTTACCAGATACGCGTCACAATTACGTGTACAATAGTGCTTGAAGTATTTGCAAATGTTCACCACTCCACTTCAAGGATACGAGTAGTTATATTATATGGGAACAGTGCTTTACGGCTCGTTGACCTCATAAGATTAGCGGCTTATCGTACAGCTGTATAAGCAATTTGATACCAAACTGATTCGTCTTACAAAATAGCAAAGTTTACGTTGTTCTTATTGAAGATGGGAATTTAAAATTTATTTGAGATTTGAAATGATAGATAAACTAAACGTCCTAAACGAGAACCTCTTAATGCTTAGTAGCCTTCATCTCTCTACTGCTGTCGACGTAAACGAGACGTTTTGCTTACGTGATGTTATGATTTGTACCTTTTGTACCACTTTATTGTGCTAATTTCAAAAAAGCATTTGTGTACTCGTAGTTTCTAGTTCCCAATAGTTATCGAACTTTTCGCGAGAGAAAACTTTAAATTCTAAACGATGATTAAGTATGTCAGTATATCACCCTCATCTCTGATGATTAGAGCGGGTTATACCTCTTAACAAAATCTACATAAAACGGTAGACGATTGATGGAGCGGAGCAGCTAGCTCCGAGAATGAGGAGAGATCGTTCCCACAGCATTCATAGCAGCAACGCAGTATGACAGCGGGCGATGCAGGGCGCGCAGGCAAGGGGGGACCGCGGCGAGCAACAAAGAGCCTTCCGGGAAACCGCCACAATACAGGTTTGCGCCGACGTGCGATACCTTCGCAGATACCGGCCGCGACTGGCCAGGTACGCCCGCATCCCGCGACCATCCATGCACCGCTAGTCGCTACCAGCCAGGCCCTTTGTCAACCAAACAAGAATGAAACACCAACGGTACACCCGTATCGACCCATCAAGCCCCATTGCTGTTTTTAATAACATCAAAGTTCATTTAGTGGGCAAATATAATTTTAGTCTGATGAATACACAGGCAGGGCAGTCGTTTTTCCTTTTACAATGAATATTAAAAATAATATAAGCATAGTTAATGAGACAAACCCAAAACTCGGTATTTAAAAAAAAGATTTTATTAAAATTTAGTATGCAATACTCCCGTATATAGGTGCAATACGAGATCGGCATCTTTCCAAAAAAGATATTTGGCAACAATTACGCTTCGTATAGCCATGAAACAAGTTCCAATACGGATTTGAACATGTGATTTAAGTAAAATTACGAGGCCTCTGTTGGAGATAACTACCACATTACAAAATTAAAGCGCCCCAACCATAACATCAACGGCATGAGAAGATATTATATTGTGGTTCAATATGTATAATCGATTAATTTTAATTGATGTGATGGAGCAATTCGGCGGCTGGTTTCCAAGATATACATCGGAGAAGCGATCAAATCAGTTGAATTATTTCATCCGCAATTCTTGCTAATCGTTATCTACCTAGGTAAGTACATATCAACCTACGTCCCGATAGCAATCAAACGTGACAAAAAATCGCAAGCACCGAGTTCGCACGAAAGGCGTACCAGGAATTTTAAGACGTACGTATGACACGAATATTGATAAGATTTTTACATCAAGCAATTGTCACTTATTGAAAAAACATTTTTTTTATCGACAGAACGATCACATCGCAAATATAAATTCGAAGAGTGTTAATCGACGCGGTTCGTATGTAAAAGGCTAAAAGTCGGAACTCGTAAGATTGGAAATAATTGCAAGACGAATAACATAAAAGTAAAAGTGGGGTAATAAAACAAAGTTCTCAGGCGGCCGCAACACGTTCCGGCGCACTGGATTTATTACAGACCAGTGAGATGCTCAGTCTTGCTCCTACATATTTGAGTGACGGACAACATACACGCCCTTATAAAACCTTCAAGAGCTTTAAAACAGAATCGTAAAGAAATAAATGTTTAATAAGGGCGGGAACCGGCGAAGGACCGTTTCGGTCTCGGAATTAACAAACGAGGCGCGTTTAAAAGGGGCTAGTAAACTTAAAATCATGATAAGCTGACGATCAATTTCATTGGAACTCTTATGAAATTCCAACGACCCAAATTTTCTTCGAAATGCTTGCTATACGCACTTACGCTTTGTACAGCTTGCAAATGTTTTACGCAATAATTTACCTTTAAGTTTCTAGGAATTGTCACCGGCAAGAACCACGTGAGCAGTTGAAGTAATGGCAAATGGCAATATGATAATGACGCGGGTAATGACACCTAGCCACGAATAGAATTACATTTTGTGAACATGTACTCATATGTATGCATACGGTAAGTATTATGAATGATAGTTCATATAACTATATTCATAAACCAGGATTTATATACTAGCTACTAAAAATGTGGTTTCTTGATAAAATAATTGAAACAGTAATTTCAACATGAAATAAATGTAAGTACTAAGTATCACACGTGGGTATTAAGATATGTAGATAAATGATAAATATATTATCTGATGTGAATCACTATATCAAAATTGAAAATATATTAAATAAATGTATGGTCATGTAATACATATAAATATTAACTCCTAAATTTAAAGTCCCAAAAATCCAAGATATGTTACGATGAACCAAAGCGCCGACACAGGATGGACAGGGAGTAGACAGACACTATCGAGACCATTTCATAGGGCATTGACTGCGTTCAAGGTTCGCAACAATTCGCCACCGAAACACGTTCACGTGAACAAAAATCGATAAATGCATTGGCTAAATGTTTCTCAGAAATTTTGCGTACTGCGTGATGATGTTATGGCAATATAACAAGTTGAAACAAGTGGATAATGACATAATCCTTAGGCTCTAGAGCCTAGAGCTCCATATCACAGGCGGTGTGAGTCACGCAAATAAATTTCGTCGATTCAGAGAGCTCTAAGCTTATATCAACAAAGATATGTACAACGATACTGTCTACAAGTATTTACTAGTTTAATTAGTATGCTTTGCAGTGATAACGGACTCAAGTATACTCGGTTTTGTAGAGATAGGTGAGATATTTATAGGAATGAACTAGGTACATTATTTTTATATATTATCTACAAAAGTTGGGTTCAAAGCAAAGCGGTTAATGCACAAAGGTATTAGAACTGACGTGACCGTGACGTCGGCGCACTTAGGGTTACCAGATGAAAAAGTAAAAGTTCGGAGAAGAAGCCTGCATTTCCATTGAAAAATCCTGAGATTTTGATGCAGTTTGAGAATTTTCTCTCAAACGTAGCATTTTGTAAAACAATTATTGTTAAAGAAACTACTTTGCTTTAAAAGGTAAGGTCTTCACACGCTTAATATGATAAAACTAACTAAGTATGCTGGAATAAGTGTTGATTTTCATTGTGCAATTATTACCGAAGTTGATTACCAAATACTAAGGAAGGTTACTTTTAGCTTGGTCAACATTTTTATTAAAGAGTTAAGCATTTAAAATGTACTGTATTTTATTTAATATATCTAATAATCCTGAGATTTGCAAAATCCGGCCTCAATCCTGAGAAGAGACCAAAAATCTTGAAATCTCAGCACAAATCCTGGGATATGGCAGCCCTAGGATCGGCGGATGGAATACCGACTTGCAATCATCGTTTCTGAGAATAGTATTTGTTTTCGCACCAGGTGCAATCGTCTGTATTGATAAACTTTGTACCTACTCGTACAGAGGCTAAGTAACCGTTCTTGTAAATCAAATACCAGTAATTATATATTGGATCGCAAACAAAGGTCGGTTAATTTTACAATAATCATTTTTCACTAGATTCGAAAAATGTGCTACGTATAAAATATTTTACACGTTTTTGTAGTTTGAATTGCCACCAGCCATACCGTATATCAGTTGCATTAACAGCTTAGTGACAATAAAAAATGCTAAAATGTGTAACATTTACATAATTATATGATACCGGACCGTTCTTACAAAGGATTTTACAGATATTCACTACACAAATTATTTTGTAACTTAGTGTAGGTTCTATGAAAATGATGTATGTAAAATAATCCAATATAACAGCAATGAAATTGTAATTAGAATACTATATTTAGTTCCCGACTAATACATTGGACTGTTTTATATCTTCCCGCATGGATATCCTAAGATTCGATTAAGGGATAAGATGGCAATAGGTGCTCCTCACAAAAATTAAATAAAAATGTGGCGATTTGTTCAGACACGTACATGCGTGATGTTCTATTACGCGTATTATTGGACCAATTGTCATTATCATCTCAACCATCTTTATAGCATTGATATGGTTCAGATAAACTGTATGCGGTGTTATATCCATCGGGATCGATTTAATCCCTCGCAGTAGATTCTACGTAAATACCTCAACTGTTAACTAAATGGATTTCCCACATCCTTCATAATATTGCATCGTTGAATCTCAAAGAGGGCTGTTAATGTTATACCTAATCGGAAAAGCTTTTCAGCTGCCCCTTTTATGACTCGCTTATACCAATGGATTAGGAGTAGAAGCGAATTGGAAAACTAATTTCGTTTCACTGCTTTGGCACAGAACGTGCAATAGATTTCATCAGAACCACATAGCGTACATCGTAGTACACAGAGTATTATAATCAGATAAAAAAATTGCGCTGACAATTGATTGTAATTTTCCCGGAAACAGCTGTAGCTGGAAAAACCATTCGAAGGTTTACATTATGACTAGTGCCAAGAATATTGAGCATTGTGTAGGTAGTTTAGATACGTGCATTACAAAGCAATATGCAAAAACATACTAAGACATTTAAAAGGACAAACTGAATTGTATAAGGTATAATATAGCGTAATAGGAATAATAGACAAGTACAATTTGAAAAATTTAATACCGACTTCCATTCTATTCAGTTATTGGACTGTAACTCAAAAACTACTGAACCGAATTTGATGAAATTGGGGGAAATTAAATTGGACCACATGGTAAGCACCAGCTTTCAAACAAAAACAAGAATTTTGAGAATCGGTTCACTCACCCAGTCGAAAGTTATGAGGTAACAAATATAAGAAAAAAACTACAGACGAATTGAGTATCTCCTCCTTTTTTTGGAAGTCGGTAGATAATCATTATGATTATTAATACGTCTTTTCTAGTCTTTAATCTATTATGCCAAAAAATTTAAGGTCAAGGTGCTCACTCGCTACGTGTTGCATGGTGCCCCTACATATGAAGCAAATTTTTGTTTTCGAACGGGTTAATTGCTGTTTGCACCGGCAATTACAGCGTCACCGTATGGACTGATGCTGATGATTTTTACGGTGTTCGTACATTATAGGCGGCATCAATGCCCTTATCGTAATGTGGTTAATGACATTTGTCTATATAGTTTTCGATTTAGTCTAGTCTAGATAGCGCTTTAACCCGTTGACTCGGGATTCGCCATATTTGGCCAATAATACAATAGATTTCACAGAAATCAACCAACTTGTCCAGGAACTGAAAGGTGTGTGGTTAACCGTTTGTAATAATAGCTATTTGATTTTATCCTCAAAGTGTTGGAGTTTATCATGAATATTCATCTATTCATACATAACATAATATAATTTTATTTTTTATAACTTTTGTAGCACATGTCCATCCAAAAAGGAATAACTCTTTTATACCTCTTAACATTGCCCGATTTCAGTGATTTCTTTTTCATGGAATCAACACTTTGTTTACTATGCCCTTACTATGGGAATGAGAATGAAGTGAAATTTCATTCTCATTCAAGTTAGGCAATAAGGCGGCTGGTCCACCAAACACTACCAGTACCTTTTCCTGAGTCAACTTTCGCTTGGGACAGGATTTATATTCAGTAATGAACATTTCCGATAGTCGTACACGATCCATTTTTCTTCTCAAGTAACAATACAATTCAAAATTTCCTCGTTATTGTGACGGGTGAGCAATGTAACGCAGCACTCAATGCGTGTTTGTTGGTATGCTTCACTCAATTTATGCGGTACCCATTACTCAAAAGCTTTTAAAGCTTTTTCACTTTTCCAATTTGTTTAAAGGGAATTGTTTCGTCACTAACACCGAATCCTGCCGCTAACGCTGACCTGGTTCGCTATGGATCTGCTTCCACGATCACATTTATTTATTCCTTAGTTTACAAACTAGGGTATCCAGTCGTAGACGAGATTTGTTCTATTGGTCAAATTTTTCCAAGCGAAGACGTTGGAACAAAAGATGTACCGTGTTTTCTTTTACAGTAGTTTCCCCATACAACTCATTAATTGTTCGAGTTTTTTCTGCAGCGTTGGTGCCACGGTAAAAAATGTGAACAGACAGAGAGATGTGAAAGAAAAATCAAAGTGCGTGAAAACAAATGATTAACTTAATTCGAAACACAAATCTAAATTTGAAATAAGTAAATTTTGTAATTTGGGAATCCAAGCCAAACGCGAAAAAAGTCTAAGCAACATTTTTTTGGATTTTTAAAATCATCTTTCTATTTCAACGAATGTTTATTCTTTGTTTTAGTTTATGAACTCAAATTGTTTATAAAATAGAGCCAAAACTTACATGCGACTTTCGGTACAAATAAACAACAAAGGACTTTAAAGTAATATACAGGGTGAATTTTTGAGACAGGTTAGTAAGAGCAGATACCTTAACCGTTATAGTTACAGGAAAACGTTTAAGGAGACTATCCATACATTTTTAAGATATTCTGAAATGCATCTACAGAAATTACAGTCAGCAATAAAATAGTCATTTTACACAAAATCTTTTTTGATGCCAACCGATCCTGTTTCTTATAAGGATCAAAATTTTCTTCTGGACCAACAGAGGTTTGAGTACTAGAAATGTCAGAAATCCGCGAATTATAATACCTGCTCTACCTAGAACAAAATGATGTGTTGCTTAGACTCGTGTGACGTGTGTATATCAATTTTATACTGAAGTATCTCTATAGTCAGCGCGGAGCAACATCCTTTGTCATACCTATATTCAGTTAATCATTATTTTTGCGCACACAATAAGCACGGTTTCCGAGAAGCTCGACGCTTATCTCGAACACCTGTCCATCGACCGCCATACGTCGCACAACGGAAAGCTTTGCTTACTTCACTGGATACCATTTTTTGTTCGTGCCGTAAATACATATACTATATTATTTAATTCAGTTTGAACAGAATCATATATTGAAATCGATTTGTTTGCGTACCGTCCCGGATCCAAGAAAGTGTGTGCATGTTTGCGTTAATGTTATACTCGAGTGATATTTACGATTATGTTCACTTAGCACATCATCGGCAAACATAACCAACTGCCTGGGGGATTTACGAATACTACTCGTATTTTTATCAGAGCAGTTGCTGTGATGGAAAGGGTATATGTAACATTAGTCTTTCTTCCTTTCGCTTTTCATGGTTGTCTGGAATAGATTGCTCTGAGCGATAAGACCGCCCATTGTGTCACTTAACTTCAAGTAATTAATTGTGAAATATTTTTTTTCATATTTCTTTATTTGTAACATTTTTTTGTTGTTTTTTGTTTCAATAAAGAGTTAATCTGTCTATCTATCTTGTCGTAGTAAATAACTTGCAGGATATTTTTAATCAATTCGATTCGTTACATGTTCCCATTTATTAAGCAGTTGCCATTTGCCTTGACTACCATTGTCCCGTGGACTGTGCGACTCACGGAACAATCGAGTTCCAGGAAACACGACTCAATCGGTTAAGGAAAAATAATCAAGAATGAAATGAGGAACGTGATAAAAAGTAATAATTTTATAAGAAGCTGCTTGGTAAAAATGGTTCTACAAGAAATAGTCTTTATCTTCGTACTTCATAGGAAACTAAGTAACTCACTTAGTCGGCATTTTCAAATTGGTTCAATTGTTTAGATCTTCCAGCGATTAACTAGTTTGAAGAAAAATAATCAAAATATAATTACTAAAATAGTTAGCCAAATCCACCGTACAATCAGGCGTATGAACTTACCATTCAATGCTCCGATATCCCTTGACGCAGCAGTGGATGCTCTTGAACTTGTCTTCGAAACCGTACTCTAAAGGGACAGGTTCCTTGGTGAACTGCATGTACGTAGAGTTGGTGTTGAAGGTGTGCATGGAACAGTAGCCGGCTGAAAGGGCACAGCCAGCCCACGAGAGCAGCAGAGCCGCTTTAAACCACATCTTCATCAACAGAGCATTCTGGTGACAAACAACATTTCGTATTAGATGAATGAGAAAAATAAACGTAAAACCTATTTGAAAAGTGTGAACTAAAATACTTGTTTACTCCAGTTTCTGTTGTAATCAATTTTAAATATTGAGAGATTGATAATTCACAGTTGAGATTAGTAAATGAATTGACGAACGATTGTACTAATATTAGAAATATATGCAGATAAAATTATTTTCTTTCCAAACATACAAAATGTTGACTAGTCAGACGAGTAGGTAATCGTATTGTAACCTCAAAGGAGATCGTATTTCTTATTTTTTCTGTAGTATTTTCTGTTTTTATTTGCGATTGTAAGACCGGGAGAGCCTCTTTCATAGCCGTTTGAATCAATTTTTTATACCTTTACTATCCCGCTTTTGTGAATTAAGTACTTACAGACTACAGTATATAGGTATCAATATGTATATATATAAGAATCAAAGTCCTGACTGACTGACAGAAAACTCATAGCCAAAACCGCTGGTGTAGAGACTTGTCATTTGGAGGGTGCCTTTGTCTTGGTGGGGAGAGCTGTACGAGTACTAAGCAAGTAACTTCCGAAATGTAACCCCTAAGGGGTTAAAAATTGGTGAAAACTTTTGTATATCCTTTGTTTTTGAACTTATATGTGGTGAAAATTTGTATTTTGACAGTTCATTTAAAATAAAAAATGTTCTATAATATTTTTACAAGAATGACTTAGGAGATGAAATAGAGGATGAAACGTTGCATGGTAAATTATTTGTTTTTTTTACTTACCGGTTTGATAATTATAATTTAGATAGTCAATTCAAAAAGAAAAGAAAAAAGAAAAAAAAAGAAACTACGCGAAGTCGTTGGCGAAAGCAAGTAGTTCATAAAACGTTCCGCATATGAATTTGCTTTGAGCTTACACACTTATTATATCTATTTATAAAAATGAATTCAGTCAAACCAAATGTTCTATCGGAATGTTTAATTCAACTTTAAATGTGAAAGTAAATAACAATAACATAACAATAACATATCGCGGCCATACGACAAGACAATATAATTAAATGTTAATTAAATACTGTCTCTTAGCGGGAATTCGCAGAAGCGTTTAAAATGCCCCTGTAAAACTTTTAACTGGGGTTTAGTCATTTTCCGAGTAACGGCTTACGCATCAAACAGAAAATTGCTTTCATGAAGTCGTAATACGAAGTAAACAATAATACTATTGCAAAAAGGAAGTATTTTATGATAAAAAGAAGCTAATTGTTGTTTAACATCGCGGTTTACATTGAAATACCATTGGACTGTGAATGTTTCCACGGAGTACCCAGGAAGTTATTCGCATATTATATAATTCTACAAGAGGTTCTAAGTATCCTGTCCATACATTACGATACAATGGTGGGATATCATGGCTGCACGATTTTAATTAGTTCCACTGAAAATCCGGGAATTGTAACAAAAAGTATACTGGTTTTATTCCATACATACGACTCCAGCTTGAGCAATATTGATTAAATGGAAACCAAAACTGATTGAATTTCTACCGACTTCTAAAAAGGAGGAGGTACTCAATCCGACTGATTTATTTAAATGTTTGTTACCTCATAACTTTCGACTGGGTGAACCGATACCCAACATTTTTTTTTGTTTAAAAGCTGGTGCTTCTCGTGTGATTCCATTAAATTTTATCAAATACGGTTCAGTAGTTTTGAGTTACACTCCAATAATTGAATAGAATTGAAGTCGGTTTCAAATTTTTCAACTTGTACTTGTTATTTTTTTAATTCAAGTGGCACACATTCATGTGTTACAATTAATGAAAAAAAGGTTGTAAACTTACCAAGAAAAACACAGGCGTGATTAGTGTTGAATCAGCATACTTGCAGAGGTTAGTGTATTCTAGGCCTACTATATTTGCTATATAATTATATTTTTAGCGAAATAAGTGAAACTACCTACAATGCATTGCAATTTCAAATAAACTGATAAAACACGCGTATTTGGAGACTATTCCAAGAATTTTAACCGAAACCGCAATACCACAAGCCACTGTAGAAGCGGAATTTATCATACAATACCTATAAAGTGTAAACTATTCGCCTAAGCAATTACACTGCTGATCGTGACAGTTGAGTACTTAGTGCAGAGTCACCGACCTGCAGTCCTTGGTCTATTGTTTTAGTTCAAATTCCTGGTACAATGCGAAGTAACCAGTTCGATAACAAGAAGACAATAATCGGAATGACGTTATAAGAAAGTCCAAGGATCACGATAAAATGATGTATACTTAATACAATCGCAGTTTGTTTATAGTTCTCGATAACTGTAAAGGTAAAACGGTTTGCGATGGATTTAACAGAATAGCCAGCCACCAACGGAATATAGCCGGCAATCATTGTTGAGTGAAACTCATAAACACGGAATCGGTCTGGTTTATTTGGTGTGCTGTATTTACTGATATACGTATTTGAAGCTAAATTCAAGTTTAGCGGACTAGAACATTATTGAAGCTTGCGATTAGAGAAATAGTCTTACGTACGGGTCATTCCAGTTATTCCCATTGAAAATCGCCATCAATGGGGATTTGTGAACTTTGCGTATACCTACCTACTTATCAACAGCTTTGTGCCCTGGACCTGGACATTCTAGTCGTTGTCGGAACACTAATAAATGCGGTATTGAGGTCACGTCTATTTTTTGTCACGATTAGCATACTTGAACTCTTACAATTGATTTTTAATCTAGTCCATACGACCATAATAATATAGATAATACCAGTAAAATTAGGTGATGTTTTGCTCTTATTATTTGAAGTAATTAGGTAGATATACTTAGATATTGACGTGATATTTTTTCGTCTTAGTTATTCTGACACTTATTACGTAGTTTTTAACCGACTTCAAAAAAGGTGGAGGTTATATATACGATTGTATGTATTTTTTTGTGTATGTTAGCCGATTTCTCACAAATTCGTAGGACGATTCTCAATTTTTTGTTTGTTTAATAGAGTATATTTCCAAGGTGGCCCCATTTAAATTTTATCATATTCGTTCATGCAGTTTATGAGTTACACTCCAAAAACTTAAAAGTGTTAAGCCTATCTTGAAGGTATCATTATTGACGGTGAATGACAATCGATCCCGTAAGTAGCAAGGGGGTCAATAAAATGTTTTTTTTTAAATGAAAATGTGGAATATACTCTGTTACTCTCTCTGTCACTCTAACTGTCAGGTAACAAACAGACAGAGTGACCGAAAGAGTAACAGAGTTAACAACGTTTTTATAATTGTTATACCTACTTAGATATAACTAGGTATTCCCGGGGAGGAAACATGATACGTTTTATCCACTTCGGCCGTATCATAATCAGTGAAACCGCGGGGCGCAGCTAGTTGTTATATATGTTTATATAGCTAACACTTCAACTAAAATTTTAAAATATTTGAATAAACATCAAACTGCAAAACACAAAGATTACGCGCGGAATACTGCGAAACTAATCTTGTCTCGCAAAAAAGCGGGGATTTTCGTCCAGTCAAAATAGACGACAGCAATATTATTAGCTATCTGCTGTCAGTAGACACTATTAGCGGCCGTTTTCAATATTCTATCTATCCACGGTTTTCCTTACTACCGATAGAAATTTGACAAAACGTCCATACAAATAGCGTCAAATATCTATCTCTAGTAGGGTAAACCGGTGATAGATAGGTTATTGAAAACGGCCGTAAGACGATTGCCCACCACCTACTAAACTAAGTTAGTTTAACTTAACTCACATATTTCAGCCAGTTTTTCATACATGTGTGTCCACCGTAAACTAGGCCAGCCAAGCTACGTATAATGGTTAATACTCTGAAATATGTAAGCTAAGCTAAACAAACTTTGTTTAGTTGGCGGTTGACGATCGGCTTTATATTATAAAAACTAAGTGCTCTCCGCGATGACTCTTATATAGCCTATGTTACTCAGGGTGAATGCAGCTTTCCAATGGTGAAATACTTTTTGAAATCGGTCCAGTAATTATTGAGCTAATTCGTTACAAACATACATACAAACCTTTCCTCTTTATAATATTAATAGAATAGATATCTTACTATTTATTCAATGATCTAAACCCTTCGAAGTAATTAAAATATTCAAGATAAATAACAGATAGGGATCGTAAGAGATTAAAGACACGCTAGAAACAAATGATATGCAAACTACTCAATTAATCGATATACTTAACTTGTGTTTGAGTCGATTCTTACTAGAAGGGGAAACGTATTCTATACAAGAAACAGGCAAATTTCCTGCTACGTAACAAGTCGATTGAATCCAATCTCTAGGTCCGAGAGCTGTCAAACAAGTATGATATAGTTTATTAAATCGGCGGCGTTGGTACCGGGCAGGCGGCTTGGGTCCCACATAAGCCGTACATGTATACAAGAAGCTCAAGCTTGTTTCGCGGCAGAACGAGTGATTTTTGCAATTACGGACCGACGGCACACATATCTGCCGGCAATTTGCCGCTCCTCGCGAGCTCCGGTGATCGGTTTCTGGGAAACACAGTTGCATCAACCGTCTGCAGAGTTGCCGAGTGCCAAGTACCTAGTTAGTGCGATTAACGTACTAATTGCCAAACGGCCCTGCGCGCAGGGATGTCATACGTGCCATAACTCAGGGCACGTAAGACATCGTATCATTTTCTTCCATTACGGTATGGAAAAAAACCATCAATGAAGAATTATTTTCTTAATTACTTAGCCTTTGCCCACGATTTCGTCCACGTAGGGATTTTTCTACCGATTTCCAAAAAGGAGGAGGTACTCAATTCGACTGTTTTTTATGTTTGTTACCTCATAGCTTTCGATAGGGTGGACCGATTCTCAAAATTCTTTTTTTTGTTTGAAAGCTGGTGCTTCCCGTGTGGTCCCATTTAAATTTCATCAATTTCGGTCCAGCAGTTTTTGAGTTACACTCCAAAACTGAATAGAATGGAAATCTGTATTAAATTTTTCAAATAGTACTTATCAATTTTTAGTTAAATATCTAAATACAAATTTTCACAATATAATATACCAAGTTTATCCCTATCAACAAATGTTAAGAACATCATGTTTTAAACTAAATGTATTCACTAAATATTATTTTTCACCTATAAATTCATAAGCAAAGCATTTTCCATACTAAGTTTCCCCCTTTAGGGTGGGTAGCCCCCTAAGTCATCCCGGTAAAAAATACTAAAGAACATTATTTTTTATTTTAAATGAACTAAGTATCTAAATACAAATTTTCACACCTATAAGCTCAAAAACAAAGGACGTTCTTACTAAAGTTTTCTCCTATTTTTACCCCCTTATGCGTAGAATTTCGTAAACCTCTTTCTTAGTAGTACACAATACGCACCAAGACAAAAACACCCTCCAAATTTGTGCGTTGTATGTCAGTCAGTCAGTCGATCAGAGCTTTGATTCTTATATATATTGATTGATACAAAGTAAATCGTTGTTATTTTTTAAACGGCTTGTACTACGAGTACGTAATAGTAAAATTTACCCGTTACTATCGGTGTATGTACTGGGGTTGTAATAGTACAACGCTTAAGAGGATTGCATAGCTAGTACGAGAAATAACTCTTTTCTCCTCTTAACATTGTCCGATTTCAATGATTTTTTTCATGTAATCCTCAAGTCATTTACTATGTCCGTACGTTTAGATTTATTCTATTTTTTAATTTCTAGATAAGGATGAGTATACACTCTTGACAGAAAGTGCCTTAAGGTTTCGAGTATAAATTTAGCATCTCTTAACACTCACAAGAGCGAGAGACGACCCGCGAAGTATGAATTATCATTATTTTCGATCATTATATACCAGAGAATTTATCTACAGTTTTAATTTCTTATATTAGTAAGTCAGTATTAATTTCTTAGATTTAAGGTTAAGTTTATTGTAAGTTATGCTTTTAAGTTACCGTTACCAAAGTACGAAACTTTATCCCCGAACGAAATATACCCGCAAATAGTCCTGTTCAGCTTCTGATTTTCTGTGGTCGACGTATCAAAGACTATGGCAGGTATTCTCCATACATGTGCATTATACATTCATATACATAATTCGAAATGCACATGTATTCAAAATAAATGAGTTTTTTTTTTTTTTTTATTAAATACAAATACAATTTGAAACATTTGAAACCGACATCCATTCTATTCAGTTATTGGAGAGTAACTCAAAAACGAACTTACCGAATTTGATGAAATTTAAACCACACGGGAAGCACCAGCTTTCAAACAAAAACAGAATTTTGAGAATCGGTTCACCTAGTCCAAAGTTGAGGTAACAAACATAAAAAAATATAGTACAACTGATATAAACTTGAAAAAATTCAGTGCATAGTTAAGAGTGTACGGAAGACTTATATAATCCCACTAATATTATAAATGTGAAAGTTTGGATGGATGGATGGATAAATGTCTCTCTACTCTTTCACGCTCAAACGGCTGGACTACTTTAGATTAAATTTGGTAGGGAGGTAGCTGAGGTACTGGATTAACACATATGATACTTTTTATCATCATCATCATCATCCATCACCACGCGGGTGTAACCGCAGGGCGCAGCTGGTAATTTATAATATTAGTGGGATATTGCACAATATCTATGTGGCATCTTGAAGAAAAAATCACGTACAATACGATACGATAGAAAAATTTGATATCGCACTTCTCAATATTTTCAGCGTCAAATAATATAATATTGGAATCAGAAAAAAGGTAATTTATGAAATTAAAGAACTATCTATATTTTTTACCATTGTAGCTTCTTTAAACAAATCAAAGCTGCGAAATGTTATCGTATTTACAGACGCACGTTTGTTCTTGTCACGGCCAGCGCTTCACTCCCTCAAATACCTTAAAAGTTTGCTCTGACAGCGCCTTAAGTTTCAAATGTCAATCACGGTAATTGGGATGTTTCAGGAACTTTATCAAGTTCAGTATAAAATGGGTGTACCCATGGCCCCGCGGACTATCGATTGAAATATTATTATTTATAGTTGAATAAAAACAAAAGCGAAATAATTGATAAACACCATGTAGAGCAGTACCTGCTCATGGAAAGGTACCCTTTAACCAACTGCTCGAAGAAGGTTTATATTTTAAGGTGTTTGTAATAATACAATTCATTATGATTCTTCTCTTTTTGCAGACACTATGCATGCATTTCCTTATAGAACCTACAACCACAACGGTTTGAAAAAATTAGCCAGCATGTTCTTTGCTATATGTATTTAGGGACAAACGTCATGTCATATTGTTTCACAGCTACCATTTACTTTGTTTTTTTTATATTGGTTCATCAAAGTGACTCCCTCTAGCCTGATGGAAAGCAGAGATGGAATCAAGAAGCGATGACCATTAATGCAGCCGTAAGCTGCGTTAATCGCCACCCCTATTGTGACCTGAGAGATGATTTTTTACGCCCCGCTTGAAAGACCCAGGGTCATAGGTGAAAGGAAATACGTAGTTACGCCGGCAGAGCAATTAACAATTTACTTGCACGACAGAGGTAGGAACTGCAAAACTTTTTGGTTCGCGGTAAGAAATTTTTAACAGTATATGGATTGCATGTTAGGCCGGGACGTGTAGTTGGATCGGATTGGTGAGGAATAAAATATAAAGAACTCTTCAGAACATTCGCCATTAAACAAACGAACACCTCACGACATCCATATAGATGATATATAACAGCATAATTCGTCTCATCGAAAAAAACCTCTTTACTTTTGAAATTGGTGAAATATTATAATCACTCCATTGTCAGTCCTCAGCTAAGATTAATTAATAGTTACTACGTACTCTGTGTAACCTTACCTGTACACATACACGTTCTCGGTAATTTGTTCTTCAGATAGAATTTCATGGAAATGCGTGGGTATAAAGTGAGGGTAAGCTTTAACTTTATGTTAATTATTCGAAACTCACCCTTTAACTACAGCTGGGCCAAACTCCCTGCTTTTATAATAAATAATCTTTAAAGGTAAAATAATTTTGCGTATAATGTAAATATTACACGTTTGAATTATATTATTTAGATTTATTAATATTTATACTTCTTCTAGCTCTTTGGACTAAATAATTAAAGACAATTAAATACTAGAACTTAGATTACGTAGGACTTGAATAATTATGTAGTTACTTGTTTATCTCACCTTCAATGTAAGTTGTCTGTATTTATTTAGTTTGTGTAGTTGTTTCCACGAATACGCGATAAAATTATTACCTTCTACCTCTGAGTAGGTATATATCTAATGAAAGCAAAACCTGAGTGGAACAATATTCATATTCGTAAATGAAATTTTATGAATAACTTGAAGAATTAATTTATAACATGTACTATTGTAATAAAGTACCTACCAATGTACATACAAAACTATATTAATCAAATTTGTCGATTTTAACATGCATAAGTCATGTTTTATTTATTTTTGGTGTGTATTATCAATGCGTAAAAGTACACACTAAACTACTTAGTCACCTGCTGAAATTTAGAAAAGACTAATAAACATGTATTGAACTAGCTGCGCCTTGCTGTTTCACCATCGTGGTGATGATAATGATGATAAGTGTCATATGTGTTAATCCAGTGCCTCGCCTATCTACATACCAAATCCAAATCTGTTCAGCCGATCTGGTGTGGTTGTAACAAACCTACATACATCCAAACAATAGTATTTATACGTAATATTAAGTAAGATAAGATGAATGAGACCCCGTTATAAAAGTAATTAAGTATTGTTAATGGGTAAGAAATTTCCACAGCTTATTCTATATATAACTAAGTTTATTAAATCGGGTATCTCGAAACTCAATGATAACCTGGTACCTAGCGGTGAGTCTAGGCCATGGTATAGGTACCAGTTATGAAATTAGCTATACACTGGACACTGGAAAGTGCAAACGAGGCTTTGTCTGTGCCATGTCTATGTAGTCTGATGTACACAGATTATTCGCAGTACATTATCGCCATGACTCCGACCAGTATTTCACAGCCAATAATGCACAGCCTAATATTTCATGTACATGGAATGGTTTCCTTTTATTTGCTGTATATTATTTTCCGTGCAATATCAGCATGTGCTGATAAAACGCAGCCAAAAATGCCCAGCCTATATTGTACAGCCAATAATTCGAAGCCATTCCACAGAATATTGGATGTGTTTTATTGCCTGACCATTATTAGGTAACAATTTATTGGCTGTACATTAATGGGACTCTATATTTCGGCACAGTTGCATGCACCATGTTGATGAGTAAACTGAAGTATCTGTGGGTAGGTATTTTTATGAGCAGATGAAACGGTCTACCCTCTTCCTTTCACGTTTCTTGCGTTCCGGCAGTCACAATATCAAGAGCTCAAAATAAATACAATACATGGTAAATGTCCTGTTTAAGTTACATTCATAAATTGTGTGGTAGAACATTTTAGTGTCTACAATTATATTGAAAAGTTTGGAATCGATAACTGAATATGAAAATAAAAAATATGTACTAAAATAAGCACTAGATGAACTTGCCTTAAACCAAAAATTTAATTGCAGAATCTCATAATCATAACTATAATTCCATCAATCAGACAGTGTTAGAGATCGTTTTTTAATTTAATTATTTCTACCTTTGTAGTATATCAATTCCTACATTACATTTGTAGCCATACCCCACAACTCTAACCCATATTATTTAAGG
This sequence comes from Selenia dentaria, assembly GCA_917880725.1. Lineage (NCBI taxonomy): Eukaryota > Metazoa > Arthropoda > Insecta > Lepidoptera > Geometridae > Selenia > Selenia dentaria. The sequence continues at coordinate 21,676,059 of OU862879.1, forward strand.
ATCATTTCAGCATGGTCATTGTACATATAACTTTCTTGTTTAGTGACAGTCACCATTGTCTTCCCATAAGGCACATGGTCAGTGTCTAAGATTAGGCTTATCTTGTTTTCTTTGTGAATAGGTTTTCCTTTGATATCACTGAACCACACATGTCCAGATACTGAACTTCAGCTAACATGACAATGTAAATGCGATGGTTAAATTTCCGTGCTTGCTTTAACTTTTCACCACTTACTTCATCCATCCCTTAACTTTGATGAGGATGTGACTGTCGCTATTAGGCATTCAGGATTTGCTGGACTTTATTGCTATGGAAGTGTTGCCTACAGAGGTAGTAGACAGTGAGTATATTTCCTGTTTATGACATCAGAATAAAATGTGTGTAACTACCATACTCGCATGTTATCTGACTGCACTTACACATGGGTAAAAGATTTTTCAACCAGCCTACTGATGGGCAAAATATGCAATGCAAGGCAACATCTTATAGTTATGCTACAATTAGTGCTTTTTACTTTGCTTTTGTCAGATCTTTCACCATTTCAATGGGAGCCTTTTTTTATCAAAGTTAACACCTAGAACCTGGACATACTATCAAGTTTTGTGTTTATCGTTATTATCACCTGTAGACTCGAGAAACTAAGAGTATATATAAAATAAAGCAAAAATGAGAGTTTAGGGCCAGTAAACAGCTGTCTCATGGAGACTAGAGTCAATTTTATATTTAAAGATTAGGGTTGCACTGAAACTGTCATTGCCAGGTGTGATGCTTATCAACAGACAAATAACATGTCCATCCTGCCACTTTATAGTACAAAAAATATAAGATAAACATAAGCACATGTAGTTTCCTGTCTGTGTCCTGAGAGAATCGTCGAATCAAAAATCTGAAATTGAAATTAGTTTTTCTAGAAAACTAGACATTTCCTCGCTCTAAAATTGATACCAAAGCGTAGAGAAAATTATTATCTATAAGATCCAACTCTTAAAATCACCAAATTCGTGTTGGGCTATTCTAATGCCAACCCTCAAGTACTCATAAAAACACTATTGCCGGTAGGTAAGTAAGTAATACTTAATAATACTTATGTACCTACTAGACTTATGAGAGAACTTTCATGTGAAGAAAATATAACTTTCTAGAAAAAAGGGTCGGCGAGTACCAATCCCTATACTTATATTTTTGCTTTGCTCTAAATGTTTACAAATATTTAAAACAGCAATGTATTACTCACCGAAGCTCGTGAGCGGCAATCCAACTTTCCAAGAATTGAGAATTTCAAGAAACGAAGACCTTACTCGATACTCTCCCACAGTTCGTTTATTAACACTACACCTTACGAAATGTTCAGTTAAACTTGTAATAATTTATGTCTTATATTACAGCAAGAACTTTATTTAAGACCATTTTATTAAACTTTCTAATTATTCTGATTTGAATCGCGGACGAAACACGTAACGTACACCTACCAAGCTTACCAAGGAAAAGCATGCGACTGACTGACAGAAAAATAAATAAAAGTAAGTTGACAGACGTCAGACAACAAAATGACATTGACAGCGATGTCTGTGTTACCAGTTAAATACTGCTCAATTTCTCAATATTTTCAATTCCTCGTTACTACTTGTTAAAATTTCACGTGAATTTTTAATAACATAAATATTTTCCTTTTATGTTATAGTATATTCCCTTCCACAGAGAAAGAATATTTTTCCTTAACCTAAAAATCCAAAATCATTCATCTTCCAAAATATTTATGAATAAAACTTACCTACGTCTACGGGCGAATATGGATTAAACCTTGGCATAAGTTAGGCATTACTAGGACTTCTTGACAACTGCCCGGTTTATTCGTACCACACAACTTTAAAGCAGGCCTGCCCAGGCCTACTATTCAAGAACCGCAAAAAAACCATTCAAATTGTTTTTTTTAAAGGACTCATGTTAACATGTCGCTCTCAATCAACACAGTTTATTAGCTTACAAACGTCTAGGCGTCTGCAATGTTGGTTATAGTAAATTATCCATTTACTTTTGAGAAAACAATTTTCAAACAGTTCACCTAAATGAGCGTCATGGTATGATTTCATTCAAAACTGTTTATATCAGGTTTAAGAACTGGGGCCTTACTATGAGCTCTTAAAGCAGGACTTTTAGACAACTGCCCGGTTTGTTCGTATCATGACAACTTTAAAGCAGGCCTGCCCAGGCCTACTGTTCAAGAACCGCAGAAAAACCGTTCACCGGTTTTTTTTTGTATAACTCTCGTTAACATGTCGCTCTAAATCCACTCAGTTTATTAGCTTACAAACGTCTAGATGTCTACCACGTCGGTATATATAGTAAATTGTTAGAATGCCAGAGACAATTTTATACGATCACCTTTGAGAAAACCATATTCAAACAATTAACCTAAATGAGCGTCATGGTATGATTTCATTCAAAACTGTTTAAGTCAGGTTTAACAACTGCACGGAACTTGCATGGTTTTTTACGAAGCTGATAGTAAGACCCCAGGGATATAAGCTACCACCATATGAAATTTCATTTAAATTGGTCTAGTCGTTTCCAAGATTAGCCCGTACAAACACACAGACAAACAGATAAATAGAGAAACAAAAAAAAAAAATAGTTTGATTTCGCTCCTTATCTCTTGTTCCTCTGACTCGGTTATTAGCATTTTTTTCATTGTACAGAAATTTGATCTGAACAGTTTTATTATATGTAGTGATTATGATCCTTGTAGTGAATGTATTATTTGATACAACTATTTTTTTATCATGTACGCGTAATAAACAGATATAAGTAAATAACTTGTTATTTAATGTTGGTCTAAATTTGAATAATGCATAGTTATAATTATTAGACATTTTGCCCCATAAAAAATAAACAAATTATATAATTTGACTTTTGATTGGGTTAAGAGAGTTTGTTTGCTGATGATTCTGCAAACAAATTGTATATCCACCCAATTTCATCAGATGACAAAAGTTATAAATGAAACAGAACTAAGATTAAACTTTGTGCTACATTTACAAACAACCCAATAAAGAAGTTTACTAATTTACAGAAAAAATAAAGTACAATAGTTATTTTAAATAATTTTCATTATTTTGAGTGCGGTACCATGAAAGTTTAGAAGTTTAGGAAGCTTATAGCCTACACTATTTAAAGCTGTTAAGTCTAATAACGCTGACTACCACACCGAAATGGACGGCGAAACATATATGGCTTGAAAAAACGATATAAAAAATATTTAGTGACACTTCCGCTGAAAAGAAAACAATGATTTTGGCCTATTTGGGGGCGTGCACCACCCTCCCTCCCGCATAAAATGCTAATAGGAAGAATACAAAATAAAAAACACAAGAAACCCCAAATAAACCAAAACCAAAATCGATTCGACACGTGTATTCGCCTCTACACGAGGCATCCTCAGGAGATGTTGACTCGTCGAGCGCTAGACCGACAGTCTAATCATTGTTTTCTTTTCAGCGGAAGTGTCACAATTTTTTTTTTTATCGTTTTTTGATAATGTATTTCCGCAAAGTAACGCCTTAATCAATAAAATATATATGGCTTGGTTCTCTGACCTATTAAACGCTCTCGAGGAGCCTTCAGTTATCGTCATCGATAACTGAAGATGATATTTTCTTTATAATCTTTTGTAGTGGGTGTATTATAATCGTAATTTAATAAAGTTTTAATCATAATATAATTAAGTTTGTTTTGTGCAGTCTGTAATATTTTTAGATTGATTTTGACCACCGTTCCCCAAACCTCAATAATATATTCAATATACGGTTTTACCATTGAGTTATAAATTGTGTATTTTAAGCGTTTTGTGAGGCAACAAATCACCCCATACAGAGCACCTGTAAGTGAAAAAAAATATCGTATATTTTCTAAATGAGGTTTCGACGTGAGCTGTCTAGGGTAACGCCAAGGTATTTTTCTTTTCCTATGATATTATTTTTACACCATTTATGGTTAGGGGATTATAAGTTTCTATATTATTGTTTTTTAGCTTTGAAAATTATATAATTTGTTGTAAAAGTGTTAATAGTAAGTAGGTTAGATTGTAGCCAAACATGTAATAAATCTAAATCGTGCTGTGCGTCATCAATAATTTTAATTATTGAATTTGCTGTATAGAATAGGCTTGTGTCATCGGCATATTGTAATGTTCCCTTTAATGCTTTACATAATCCCCTCTAAGCTTTAAGCATTTTCGTCAATGGTACTCACCGTTGACGTATATGTACGTGCGTTTCATTCATAAATCTTTAAATGTAATTATCACGGTATATGAAGGGTTAAGGCCTATTTCATGAATACTATTAATATAGACTAAAAATAATAACGGTGCTAGTATCGATCCTTGTGAAATGCCGTAAGTTATTAATTGAGGGTCGCTTTTGTACCCTTCTATTTTAACTGTTTGATGCCTATTTGCAAGATAAGATTCAAAGATATCATAGGCAGAGTTAGACATACCATATTTTTAAGCTTCAATAAGTACAAATCGTGACTGACGGTATCGAATGCCTTTTTTAAATCTATGAATATTCCTGGTGTATGTCAATGTTCAGTTTTATAGATGTTACCAAGTTTATTGTCGCTCCAAGAGTATTCGACTTCGGTCTAAAACCATCATCATCATCTCAGCCGTACGATGCCACTCCACTGCTGAACATAGGCCCCCCTCCCATAATTTTCTAAAAGGACCGGTTGGAAGCGGTCTGCATCCAACGTCGTCCTGCGACCTTTATCAGGCCGTCTGTCCACCGTGTCGCTGGACGACCTACGCTGCGCTTGCCGGTTCGTGAGAACCTTCCGGCCCCATCGGCCATCTGTTCTGCGTGCTATGTGCCCTGCCCACTGCCACTTTAACTGGCTAATCTTCTGGGCTATGTCGGTGACTTTCGTTCTTCTACGGATCTCCTCACTTCTGATTCGATCACCCCGAAATGAGAGAAACCCCGAGAATAGCCCTGTCCATAGCTCGTTGTGCGACTTTGAGCTTATTTATGAGGCCCCTAGTAAGAGACTACGTTTCAGTGCCATAAGTCATCACTGGTAACACACATTCACAGACCATATAACCACTTGACTGCGTGTAGGTCAATTTCTTCTAAGAACACAAGTCACCACTGCGGGTCGGGGGGCTACGTACAAAAAAGGATTTTGATTGGCCGGCTCAAAATGTAGCTCTACTCATAGTACCTAAATAGTGTTGTGGTACAGCATTATGTAATCACCTTAATTGTCGATAAAGTTCATTACAAATTATCGTTTACCTTAACTGTACAAAGACCTGAAATATGTATGTAAGTATTAAGCAAATAAGGTTATGTAAACAAAACTTCAATTAATGAAATTATCTTAATAATTCATTCGATGTTTAACGGTGAAACAGAACACATTGATCTGAGTATGTTTATTTTGCGTTTTAAAATAACTATCACTGTCTGTTTATTGTATTCTTATTGATTATTCAGTATGTAAGTACTTAATTACTTACCGCTTTAAAATAATTATATATTGTTCACCATAGTAAAACAACATCGTTATAATTTTAAAATAGTTGTAATTGTACAAATTATCTAAAGCTTTTATACAAAATGTGATTAAATAATTATTGTAAACAAACAATTCGATTATATTTATATACTTTTTGGGCACTGTATATTATACAGTCATTAGGATACAAGGATACAACACCTCATTCTATACAATACTGGATTTGTACTACCGTAAAATTTGTCAATGTATGGACGACACCTACAAATTATACATATTTTTGACTGACTCACACTTTTTACTTTTAGAAGCCGGTTCCATGTTATTGTTAAAAAAACTATGTGTGTATGTCTAAATCATATAAAGAAGATGCCAGCTGATCAGAGAAGAAGTAGTATAATCATCCAATTAGTCAAACTAAATAGTCACTTACAGAGGCACACACAGAGTAGGTGCTAAGTATTGTGATTATATTAAAAAAAATGAAGTATATTATATTTTAAGACCATTATTAATTATATTTCACATTACACTCGGGTTATTTCGCGTGTATATTTACATTATTATTAGATAAGATATTATATAAATGTTACTACATAATTGATGATAACGTGAAAGTACATCTAAATATAAATAAAACACCGAATATTTATTTGTATTTTTATGCACTCTTAAAATAATAAATGATTGTATAGAAGAATTATTTTCCTCACAGTCGATGTATACAATCGATAAGTTGCCCGTTAATATGGGAGTACCGCACTAATTTACACGTGCCAGTGGGTAAAAGAGACGGCGTTATCTACAACTGCAAAGAACAGTACGGGATGGCAAAAGACATCAACGCGTTCCCATTTATTTTTATTTTTGAGTCGCTGTTTAATTACTTCATTTGTGTATTTTGTTTTCTTCCAATAATTAATAAACTAAAATTATCTGTGAAATGTAATTCCACCCTTTGCATACCTGGATGTATGCCTGTTTTTTCCGTACCACTTTACTGAACAATAAGGCATAATTTGATTTGTTTTAATTATTTTTCATCCGCTTGTTCTCCACGCGAAGTCAAACTGGTACTGACGTGTTGGTGCGATATGTTAGCCTTTTATTGTCATAGTCTTGGCAGCTGAGGGGAAGCCGTATGAGCAGTCAAGTGGTTATATGGTCTGTGCACACATTGGTCGAAGACTCTAGTCTTGAGGCACTAAGGTATTTTTGACGAGAAGATTTTCCGGAGTTTCCGGAACGCTGCCCAGCCGAGTTGGATTCGCCGACTGATCTCTTTCTCGAAGTTGGACCTGCCTAGTTTAACTGTCTGCCCCAGGTAGATGTATTCGTCAACAATTTCGAGAACTGAGTTCCCAACTGATATTGGGGTAGGCACAACATGGGAATTTGACATAATTTTCGTCATGTCTATGTTCATTCTAAGGTCTACCCGTTGGGAAACTCGATGGAGGCCTTCGAGCATTGTACTGAGGTCTTCCATGGATTCTGCCATGACTACAATATCGTCGGCAAATCGAAGGTGAGTGATGTACTCGCCATTGATATTGATGCCAAGTCCTTGCAATTCCAAGAGCTTGTAGGCGTCTTCCAATGCCGCGGTGAACAGTTTCGGAGATATAACGTCTCCCTGTCTCACGCCTCTTTGCAATGGAATTGCCTTCGAACTCTGCTCCTGTACTCGGACTGACATGCTGGCGTTTTTGTACAAATACTTCAATATACCGTTCAATACGGCACCGCTGGAGAGACTCAAGCACTGCCCACGTCTCGATCGAATCAAAGACCTTCGCATAGTCCACAAACGCTGAACAAAGAGGCAAGTTATACTCTTCGGTCTTCTGTATAACTTGCCGTAGCGTGTGGATGTGGTCTATGGTACCATAGCCTTTTCGGAAACCGGCTTGTTCCGGAGGCTGGAATTCATCAAACCTGCGACTGAGATGGTTCGTAATGACCTTCGAAAACAGCTTATAAATATGGCTCAAAGCAAGATGGGTCTGTAATTTTAAGTAAAGTGTTGTCTCAGGACCGTGTCAATCATGGGTGACATAAATATAGATATTAAGACAGGCACATTAAATAGATTTGCAGACGAATACTTGTTGCTATTAGCTTCACATGGTCTTATTCCTGCTCACCTCTTTCCTACACGACATGAAAACTGCATTGATCACGCCATACTTAAAACTCCTTACTCGGCAACTTCTCTGGTTGTAAGCAGCTCTCCTACTGACCATTCGTCAGTAATTCTTTTTTAAATTTAGCTACCTGTATTAAACGTCACCCGAAAACTAATAATAAAATTGATTTTTCCGCAATATCTCAGAAAATTAATGATACTGATTTTTTCCATATCTTTATGTCACAAAATTCTGAATATGCCACTTATTATTTGTTATCCACGATCTCTCTTCTCCTGAAAGAACATACTTTAGCAATAACAATATCTCGTAAATTTGCCCCCATAAAACCATGGATGACTCAAGGTCTAACACGCTGCATCAGAAATCGTGATCATATGCATAAAAAATTGCGAAAAACTTCAGATAACGCCTTTCTTAATTTAACATAGAATTTTTTGTAAATCTATTACTAAAAGCTAAAGCGAGAATATGAAAGGATATACAGAGAATATACAACTCCTAAAAGCAAAATCGAATATCAAAAAAACTTGGCAAGTAATAAACGAAATTACCAACTTTAAAAGTCCGAAATCGTCTTGTAATGAAATCCTGTCGTTAAATAAAGATAATCCTGTTGCAATCTTAGACAAGATGAATATTTTTTTTTCAGTATTGGAAAGAGTCTAGCTGAAACGAGTACCTCTAACGAACCGTCCTCCTTTTCGAATTTACCACGAAATGATTACAGTGCTGCAAACTCTTTTGTTCTGTTAGATACGGATGCAACAGAAGTATTTCATGTCTTAACTACCCTGAAATCTGATAGCTCCCCTGGATGGGATGGTATACCTTCATCTATTTTAAAGCAAAATGCCCATATAATTGCACCTGTTGTCGCTTACATCTGCAATTTATCTTTCAACTCGCAAAAAGCTATTGTTCATCCTATCTATAAAAATGGTGATAAATCTGCTTTTACAAATTATAGACCTATTTCAGTGTTACCAGCTCTATCACGTGCGCCTTGTATCATATTTAGAAAAATATAAAATACTTAGTTCAAATCAGTTTGGTTTCCGAAGAGGTACCTATACGTCAAATGCAGTTTCTAAATTAACCGAGTTTGTAGCTGAAGGTCTTGATAATGGCGACAAATGCCTTGCTATATTTCTAGACCTAAAAAGGCATTTGACACTGTACCAATTTCTGGCCTACTAAACAAGATGAACAGTCTTGGAATCCGTGATCTTCAACTTCAACTCCTTAGTGATTATCTTACAGACAGAACACAGCTCGTAAAAATCTGAAAAGTCATCAGTGAAACTCTGCCTATCAGCCATGGTGTTCCTCAAGGCAGCATACTGGGTCCGACGCTTTTTTTATGCCTTATTAATGGTCTATGTAGTCTTAATATTGAAAACACTAAAATACTTACGTATGCAGATGATACAGTTTTGGTTTTTCGACATAAATCGTGGCCTCTTGTATTCCAGGCTGCACAGCATTGTTTTGATGTCGTAAATAAGTGGTTGTATGCTAACACATTAAGTCTTAATATTGATAAAAAAATATATCACCTTTTCTTTACTAAACTTAGGTACTCAAACTTCACAATTAGCTACACTAAATATATATGTTAGCAACCGTAACTGCCCGCATACTAACTGTTCATGTCCAAAACTGTCACGTACAGACTCAATTCAATGTTTGGGCATCACGATAGATAAGAACCTCTCTTTTAGACAACATATTACTGCACTTGTCGCACGTGTAAGGAAATTAATTCCCATTTTTAAAATCTTAAGACATGTTGCCGAAATGGACGTAATTAAGCTAGTTTATTTTTCTCTTTGTCAATCACTACTAACGTACTGTATTTCAAGCTGGGGAGGTATCTGCAAAACTACTCTTCTTCCTGTGGAAAAAGCACAAAGGGTCATTTTGAAAGTAGCTACACATAAACCCTTTCTATATTCTACCACTCAATTATATAAATATTGTAAACTCTTAAATGTACGCAAACTGTTTATTCTCAAAATTTTGCTTGATAGACACGGAACCCTTTCTTTGAATGATATCAATATAAAGTCTAAACGAAGAAAAGATAAAATCTGCCAAGTGAAGAGTACAAACTCAGTGTTCGCGAAACGATATGCCTCGTATTTAAGCTCGTATCTCTACAATAAGATCAGTAAAGATGAAATAATATACTCACTGACCTATGAGGAATGCAAAGCTACAATAAAAACCTGGCTAAATAAATTGGATTACAACGAAACCGAAAATCTGCTCATAATACCAAGATGAGGGTGTTAATATATAATACACACACACACACACACGCAAACCTCACATACACATACACATACACACCAGTTCTTTATTCGCTAATCAATTAAGGTTGCCTAACTGAATCAGAATTATCTGATAAGATTTTTTTAGTCACTACACTCTACGAAAAAATTATTTCTTCGTAGACTACACTACTTACTACGATACATACATGCTACATCAAACCTTGTAGTAATTAACTATCATTGTTTAAGCACGTGAAATTTATAGGGGGGGGGGTGAAGGCTGGTACTCATCACACGGGGAAACCTAGTTTGAGTGCCAACTTACACTCATGTGTCCATTATTATTGTGAAGTCAAATTTTTCACTAGATTTAACTAAATTTACTCTGATGTGAATTAACGATATCAGCTTACGGATTACTATGATGGTAATATTTATGTAATTCTATAACTATGTGTAATTGTGTACCTATTTTAGCTTGACTAAATAATGGACAACATGTTTACTTTATTCATAATCTAAGTTTTAAATGAATAAATATTATTTCTTTTATTATCTTATCTTATCTTTCTTGAAGAACAGCACCACCACGATTTTGTTCCATGCTTCTGGCGTTGAACCTTCGATTAAGACGGTATTATGTCGGGTCAGCCTGGCTCTTGGTTCTTTGGCCGAGCTGCTAACAGGTTTAGCGACCGAAGAGTATAACTGTCCGTAGAAACTCTCTACCTCTCCTAACACTTCTGCTTTGGTCGACGCTACACTGCAGTCTTCTCTCTTCAGCTTCGTCAACTGGCTTTGCCCATAACCATACTGTTTGTTAAAAAGAAAATTGATTGAGTCAAGGTATTCACTAAGGCGACAATGTAGTATATTTTCGAAAACTATTGATAATGTAGGCAATACTGATATAGGACGATAGTTTCCTGGATCCATTTTATTACCAGATTTAAAAACAGGACTAAATTTAGCTATTTTTAAAGAATCTGGAAATATCCCTTTTCTAAGGCATTTATTTATACACTCAGTTAAAGCTTCAATGATATAGTTTTTTATAAGTTTTATTATTCTGCTACGTATTCCGTCTACACCATAGCTTGTTTTAGTTCTAGATTATCTATTATTTTAGATACCTCGTCTACCTCGTAATTTGGAACGACTACATTTTTTTGTTTGTATCAGACAATGTGCTGTATAAATAATTGTTTAATTATTAAATAATAATTAGATATCACTATATCTAGGAATTTTATTTGCAAGTTCCGAACCTAATTTTGTGAGAAACGTGTTAAAATATTCGCAGATGTCATTAGTATTAGTTACTTGACCAGTTGGGCTGTTAAGTTTTGAGGGAATAGGTACACCTATGTTGAAATTTATTATTTGTTAAACTATTAATAAAATGCCACATTTTTTAAGGATTGTTCTTACACTTTTCGAAAGATTGGTAGTAATAATGTCTTTTGGCCTTTTGTATATCTTCATGTACTGAGTTTCGTTGTTATATAAATGTTTTATTTAATTTCATCTTTTGGTGTCTGTTTCCGGTCGTACCCTACAATATATATTTTATTTATTGAAACATAATCGTTTCAATAAACAAAATACATCTTGAAGGACTAATCAAAGTACCAAACGGTCCTCTTTAATCCAATCTTCTTTTGATTAATATGTTTTGTCTTCTACGTTTTGTTACGAGCAATTACTTGTAAAATAAGGTTCTCTAATTATTTGTAGTCGTCCTGTAATTCGATTGTGATAGTTTCTGTAAAGTTTTATGTAAATTGACGTAGTTGATAGATTCGTATTGAACTCGCATTGGTCGTTCTTGCTTCGCAAATTTTATTTCAAAGTAGATCTGATTGTGGTCTGATAAAGATCTATTAATAGTGGCCATGTGGTAGCTGTTGCCTCTTAAATTTGTACACACATGATCCAAAATGGTACTTGTTTCGTCAGTTTCACGTGTGCAATATTTTTTGTCTATTTTGTTTAAAATTTTATATCCACTTTCTTCCAATAACCGTGTATAGTCTATTATAAGTTTTTTTACTCAGTAGGTCTAGGTTTGAGTCTCCAAACACCACAGCTCTTTTTCTTTTTACTATAATTGACTTCCATACGTCTCTAGAAATTTTACTGTGGATTTCGGTGTCTTGTAAATTATCCCTACATCCAATGATAACTTTTTGGTATGGTACCCATATATAATGGTTGCCATTTTCAATTAATTATTCTATTAGTTCATGTTTTAAGTTTTTATGAATATACATTGATACTTTACAACCGCTTTATTTTTTCCTATAGTTATGAACGCTAACATAATTTGGTATAGTAAATGTCTGTGCTTGCTGATCGTGTTTTACCCAAGTCTCTAAGAGTACAATAACATATATGATGCTTAGAAAGCTTTGGATTATACATCTTAATTCGTTAAATTTTCGAGGTTTTCATACTTCGCATATTTGCATACATGAAACGTACTGATTTGGTAGTTGTTGTGATATTGTCATATGTTTTTACCCTTTCATATGTAATGTTATAGGGATTTTTCGTTTTATATGATATATTATCGGTTCCAATTAGTTCTTTTGCTGTTCCGTGACAAACTTTGGAATTCATTTAAAACATTTAATTGTAAGATTAGCTTCTCCTTTATCTTGACACTCCTTAAGTAGTTTTTTCAGATTGAGCATAAACTTATGTTGATAGGGGGTCAGATCAGAATAGATACGTATCGTACTCTCTTTGAGATTTATTTTGTTCCGTGTATTCACATGTTCTTAAGAAGTAAAGCACACTCTCATGGGACGATGTTTTTCAGACTTTCAATTTTGAATGTTTCTAAGAAATCAGATTCAAAAGTTTCTAAAAGATCCAATTACAGATGATATTATCACAATAGATATTAATTTTTGAAATGAACTGTTCTTTATTATACTCTATAGAAAAAAGAAGTAAAGGTAAAAAAGGTGTAGTGTTTATCCAGACTAATTTCATTCTAAATGACATCTCAATATCCCGCCAGCGTAACAAACACACAGATAAAATTTCGAATTTATAAATAATTTTATGACACAAAGGATATTGCTATGCAATTTTCACTAGCGCCACACACCACATAGTTTAATAAATATTAAATACGCTCGTTTGGTTGCTAAAACTAAATAGTGTTTTCGTGTCACTGAATCCGTTTATCTTTTATCTACCCGATAATTTGGGTAATTCTTTTTAAATTTTTTGGAATATTGATCTGACAGGAAAGCCTCAAAGAAGAGATGTCATTTGCCCAGACTCGAAAGGGTTAAGGTCTTATTCTTGCTAAGAAAAAAAGGCACAGGGGAAAATGATGTATTTCCTTTTTCCTCCCTCGCCCTCCTGCAGTCCCCTCTGCCGTCTGCGTAGATGGAAGAAGAAGATCCCAGTCTAGCTACTCTGCCGTAGTATTAATCTAAAGGTGCGTTCGGATAGCCCCAAGTTGGCAAAAATAACATTGATGTTATCTATAGAAAATAACGCTAAAAACTTGTACATATATATAATTTACTCTATGCTAAAAACGCTCAAAAGGGCGTTCGAATTGGGAATCTGTGAGTGAAAATGTTGTTTTCGACTCTTTTCGTTCAGCGTTCGCAAAGCTAATAAAAGAGTTATTTTAACCATCAAAAAGTGCAATTTTTTACCCACGTCCGTTGTATGATGATGATTATGAAAAGTATCCTATGTCCTTCCTGAGACTAGGTCTATTTCCTTGTCAAATTTCATAGAGATCCGTTTAGGCGTAAGAAACAAACTCACTTTGCATTAAGGTACTACCTAATATTGGTAGTACCATAGGATATGGGAAAACAATACATCCACCAAGTTAACTTTGTATGTGTATTCTTTTGTGTACCTATATTAATTTGTTGTTAGTTTTAAAGTTAGTTGTGTAGGTAAGTAATCTACACTAATAATAATATTATAAAGAGGTAAAATTAGTTTGAATTAAATATGCTCCGAAACTACTTGATCGATTTGATAAATTCTTTCAACATTAGAATCCTACATTATCCCTGTGATGAATATAGGCTAGAGGATATTATTAAAGTTTTAGGGATCCGTACGAAAACTTCGATAATGTAACCCAAAGAGTGAAAATAATACCAAAAAAATCCTTACATCTGCGGAAACTTTTGACAGTAGAGCAAAGTGATGTACTACCTTTTTATAGAAGACGTCATGTCATCTAAAATTGCTGCAATACCATAATGTCTGACTGTTAAATTTATGTCACAGTTATTCTTTTAAAGTATTTATTTTGACATAAATACTTTTACATGTTTAAAATTTAAATATGCAATTGTATCCCCGAAAAATTCTTAAATCGCGTACACTGCGGAAACTATTTACAATGGAGCTAAGTAGGTAATGTGCTACAGTTTTATAGAGGACATTAATATCTTACAAAAAAGTCTGCAGTGCCATAATTATGTGTAACAATTACGGTTATATCACAACAACTACTTTTTCACGTTAAAATATGCAATAGTAACACCGGTACAAACTAAGCCACATTAATCGTACCTTGGTATTAAGGCGCGGTCGTATCCTGATAATAGTAAAAAGCAGAATCTTTAAACATCTAGTGTAACGAAACAGATAGATTATAATCTATGAAAAAAATACTTAGGTTAGAAAAGAAAAAGGCAAAGAGTAATAAACGAACAGAATTCATAAATATTACTCGCTCTCTGCAGAAAAAAATCCTAAATAGGTCCATAAAAATAAACTTTCACGCCCAAACTCTCAGAGTTTTCAGCGATAACACTATATTATTTTTTAGGTAATACATAGCCAACATATAGTACTAAAGTAGTAACCAGCAGTTTTTTCAATTGTAATAGTATATCGAAAAATATAAAGAAAACGTACAAAATTAATGCATTTTCGCATTACATCCTCGAATCTAACACGCGATTTTCAACCTTACGTAAAGCATCGTAAATTATTTTAAAATTGGGGTTGGACTGCGTCTTAAATCATAATAATAAAGAAGAAAGATTTCATGGTTCGTTTGTTTGTAATGGAAACGCAAAAACTACTTAACCGATTCAAAAAAATATACATTATGCCTGAGTAACATACGCTATATTTGATTCATCATCATCCACCACCACGCGTGTGAAACCGCGGAGCGCAGCTAGTGTAAGTTATATTGATTGGTAGCAAAAACTGTATTTGTTGATGCACAGATATTCTGAATCATTGTTTTATCTGTAGGTACTCCAAATAGGTATATAAACAATAAAAATCATAGTATTCATTAAATAATAATAATCGAAGAAATGCTCATGTTTCATTCCGATAGGCATTGGAGTCACTTGTGATCTAGTAGTAACCGACTTCTAAAAAGAAGGAGGTTGTATTATGTTCGACTGTATGTATTTTTAAATTGTATGTTCACCGATTTCTTCCCCATTTGTGGATCGATTTTCTAAATTTCTTCCGAGTTGACCCATTTAAATTTCACCGAATTCGGTCTAGTAGTTTTTGAGTTACACTACAATAACTGAAAAGCGTTTCACCTATTTTGATGATTTGATGATATCGTCATTGACGGTGACCATATTTAGCAATTTTGTAAACACTGAACCCTTAAAATAAAATTATTTTAAGAGCAGAATCTTTTATTTTTGTTATTAGAAATTGGAATGATGTTTACTACTTTTAAACCTCCACATTTTTTTACAGAGACTGCAACTGTTCCATGACAGCTAGAAAGCAACAAAAAGAAAAATTTGGTATAGACCGGTGAAGCATTGACACCATAAATCAGATAGCTGTAGGTATAAAGAAAACCGAAAAAGTAAAATAATGCTAAATTTTTCAAGACGAGTGAAGAAAGCAATTAGGTTCTCCAATAAGAACTCTTGAGGACACCATTTCGCAGATGAACCCTTGCAAGGAATGTAACCTGTTTATTTTCTACGGCAGCTATAGCTAAAGTTGAACTAACTGGTGTTCCCTTGATTGAGTCAAAGAATGAACAGCCATTTAGGTATTTGTGCTTTTCACCAATGGCCGACCAATGATTAGTTTACTTTAGTCAAACAACTATTAGTATCTAGCTGACCCGCCAGCGGCTTCCCTCGCTTGGTCTTGGTATAGAGGTAAAAGTGCCGTTTTGAAACCTCGAGGTCCTGGGTGGATCCCCGGGTTGGACAGTTACTGGCTTTTTCTGCCTAATAAATTTTGAAAGAGTGCCCCGTAGTTTGCAATAGACTCGCCTCCTAGCTCCAAAAAGAACCACCATGCAAAATTTTAAACTTTTAGAACTCGCAGTAACGAAGTTTCATACAAACTATCAACCCCAAAAAAAACCCTTAGGGGTTGAATTTCATAATATCCCGTCTTAGTGAGCACCTATATATAGATGAGTACAGAATAAAAAAAAAACAAAATGTTAGGTAGGTATTTGTAACAATTTTATAACATTAAAGGAAAAAATCGGGTAATTTTTAAAATAATCAAAATTATCGGTATCTTGAAGTCCATGAGGATTCTTCAGCCATTTTTTTTGTGTGAAGTCTACTGTTTGCAGCATCATTAGTATAAAATATGTATAGTAGAAATCTTTCAAGGTATAATCATAGTGATGTAGTTTATTATTTTTTGTTTTTGTTAGCCGGTTTCTTGATGTTCCTCAAATACTTGAACTGCCCCAAAGCACGACGGACCATCAAGCCGCGCCACCACGACTGGATTCGCGTGGCGGAACCGCGCAGATGCTCTTCACGTGCAATGCGCGCCGCACGTTCCCGTTTGAAAGTCAACCACGAGCGTATTTCACCTTCGTGCAAGTCGAACTGAAATTAAATACAGCAACGTGTATAGAAATACTCTTTATTGCAACAGCACAGTACTAAACTATTACAGTAAAAGAAATACTTTACGATAATATTTTCAACAGGCACATTAAGACGCGGTCCAACCCCAATTTTAAAATAATTTACAATGCTTTACGTAAGGTTGAAAATCGCTTGTTAGATTGGACGATGTAATGCGAAAACGCGTAAATTTTGTACGTTTTCTTTATATTTTCGATATATACTTACACAATTGAAAAAACTGCTGGTTATTACTTTAGTACTATACGTTGGTTAAGTATTACGTAAAAAAATATAGTGTTATCGCTGAAAATTCTGAGAGTTTGGACGTGAAAGTTTATTTTTGATGATCTATTCAGGATTTATTTCTGCTGAAAGAGAGTTATATTTATGAATTCTATTCGGTTATTACTCTTTGACTGTTCCTTTTCTAACTTTTGTATTTTTTTCATTATATACTATCGATCTGTTTCGTTACACTAGGTGTTTAAAAATTCTGCTTTTTACCATTATCAGGGTACGAGCGCGCCTTAAACAACAATGAAAATAGTACGTGGTCTACTGAGCCCGCGGGCTGAACGGAGGGTAGTCTGAGTTGATTAATAAGCCGTAAGCGCGTAACGTAGGTACCTACTACAAATACAAAATGTATTTATATTAAATATTTCTTACAGTTCACACGTCATTACATAGGTTCCCGAACTGTGTTTCAGTTCTTGTTATTGACCGAGCGAGCGAAGCGTTTCTCCTTTAACTGGCCAAATTCACTTTCTATTCAAATTTAACAAACATACGGACACATGTCCGTATGTATGTTTGTTAGATTGTATGGGTACTTTTACTAACGGCCCTATTTAAGTTACGTCTCACTCATGAGTTTTTAAAATCTGTTACTGCTACAGACTGCTACTAAACAAAAGGGAGTTTTCTTCAAACGTAGTAATATTATTGTTCTTGTTATTTCATGGAATCAATCTTGACTGCATTGTTGTGCAAGTGCGAATGCTTAGTCAAGATTGTAATTTTATTAATTCATCTAGATATGTAAAATCGATTAGTTTTTTATAAGACTTTTTAATTACCTATAGTTTTGATTCAGCATTACATGCACAAATTTTTGTACATGCACATGTTTTTATGTCCTTCCTAGGTCATGTTCTCAAACTTAGAAAGGCGACATCGACTTAGGTATAGATTATAAAACATCGAGTTTGCGGGTTAGTTTTTTTGTGCCTTCTGCCTAATACAACCGATATTCGTTTTATAATTACTGAAAGTTAAGAAAGCAAGCGAAGCAGTACAGTTACCGCCTAGTAGTAGAAGTAGTAGTAGAAGTAGTAGTAGTAGTAGTAGTAGTTAAGCAAGTAGGAATGAAATGTATGAATGAGATCCCCTTGGATCCGCCCTTGGTCGTGTCACAATCATATAATGATTTAGAGAAACTTCCGCAGGAAAAAGATTTTCCAGCGGCAGTATCATTAAATATTTCTTTTAATATATTTATATGGATATTATGGATTTATACAAAGTAACATCAGAATAAATAAATTAAATTATTTCAAAAGTTCAAAATAAATCACTCACCAATTTTTTAAGTTCCGTATAACGATCAGTAGCCACGCGTAGCTGTTCGCATTTAGTAGCAAGCCTCACAGTCATCTTCTTGACATCAACGGCATAACGCTGCTCCCAGTGCTTCAGTGACTCCTCACGTTCCTAGAAAAATACAGTGTTAGTAAAAACCCACATCTCAGCACAGTAGACCTTAATATTTTTAGTAACATTCTAAGAATCTATAGTAATAGTAACTTACTAAGAATCAAAAACTTCTATATAATGATGTCTTTGCTTAGTAAGTATATGCTTGTATCATATTCCTATTCTACTTCATGACACCACTTTATAATTACTTAACATAACAAGTATCGCCAGGCGCGGATCCAAGCCTCAAAAAAGGTTGTGGTCATAGCCACCCGAAAATCGGCCAAGTGCGAGACAGAATATGAACTCGCTCATGATCGATTTAGTGTATTCCTAAAATGAATATATTTACATAATACTCGTATATGGCGCCTTGACAAAGATTTTATACAGTGTATAGTTTCACGTGGGCAAAGCCGTGGTGCTAACACTAGTCAATTAATAGAAAATTACAAAAGTAAATGTCTGAACCGATCTTGATGAAATATTAACATATTTTTCTAAATTTAGTTTTTATGTCAATCGGTGACGAGGCGAGCAAGTCTCTGAACTGATGTTGAGCGTAACGTTTACAGTTCAGTGCCAATCCGAATTTTAAACTACAACACATCAAACCCTGCATGGCAATGTAATGTAATTTCAGTAAGCACCTAAATAATTTTATTTAGGTGCACTCAATACGGTGATATTTTTTAGATATCCAGGTTTTTTTATATATGTATTAAGGCTTTGGCAAATCCAAAGACTTAATAAATCCAAATCAATCTATCTACCTCAGTAGACCGTGAAAATGTGAAGTGTGACGTCACAAGACTTAATAGACTTGTGACGTCACAGTGGGCATGCCCACATCCCTAATTGGTCGCTACCGTCACACACCACATCCCTAATCGTCCCTAAAGGGGACGATGGGCATGCCCACAACGGTGGATCCGCGCTTGTGTATCGCTTTACTGAGTGGCAGGCCTCTTGTGTGAGAGGCCGTCTTGGTTGTAGCCTCCGCAGTGCCCGATATTCTGTTGCGAAGCAATAGTGCGCAAGGATTACTATCCTAGGATGGTGAAGGACATAAAACATCTCAAATAGTTTTGTTATAGGCAAACATAGTGCCATCAGGCGCACACTTGATATAAATAAAAAAATTTAGTTACTTGAATCTGCATAGCATAAGCTTTCAGCACCTCCTGATGCACTCGCTGCTCATGGTCCAAGCGTGGAAGGGGATCTCTTGGCAGGTCGAATTGCATATCCAGGGATTCTGCTCTAGCAAAGATCCACTTCTCCGCATATGCTAGTCGGGCATTAGCGTTTAACTGGTCGTCCTGTCAACATGAAGGTCCTATGATACCTCTATCCAGGAGTTTGTCTATGTTATACTTTATACCTGCTAGTTAAGTCTAATATCCTATTAGTTTCTCTCTTTCGTAGGTTAAATGCTACTAAGTTTACGTAGGTTTCACCCGCGTGGTGATGAATGATGATATTGAAAAGTATAATATGTGATTCTCCGGGATACAACCCTGCGCAATTTTTGCAACAGTGTCGAAATATCGGGAGCTCATTAAAATAAATACCACGGTTTTCATCCCGTAATTAACAATATGTTTATACTCGTACTTACTTTTGATTGAGAACCTTCACTTAGAACTTGGTTTAGCCTAACTCTGGTGCTTCGCAGGCCACAGTCGCGGTACGCTCGCTTCGCTGAGCTCGTGTGTTGTGTGGTCAACATTAAACCTAACATTCCTCACTTCGCTCGTCGTCGCACAATAGATTTCGAACGATTTCAAGATACTCCGCGTGAACCATAACCTGCTAGTTCTAACCGGTATCAGGTATGACGAAGGCTAAACCTAGTTCTTACCGAAGATAAGTAGCTCTAACTGTTTAAAACTAGGTGTAACCGCACATCGGCTTTCAGCCGAATGATTTTCAAACAAAACTACTATTAGCTAACCTAGTTGGTTCAAAATAAAAAGAATATTTTTGCTTATTTCATTCAGTTAAAAGTACTTTTTACTACTTCAGAGTTTAGTTTCAGAGTTTACTACTTCAGTTTTCTACTTTACTACTTCAGTTTTGACTGCAAAATAATAACGTATAAGTACATAAGTACTTATATTAGGTAGGTACTTATATTACAAATAACTTTTAATATATTACAATCTTTTTGTTTTGTAATATAGAGGAGGTGGTGTCGGCTTTTACATTAGAAAAAGATTACGCGCACGGGTACGCGCTCACCCAGACTCGCAGCTAGAACAGCTATGGCTAGAACTCACGTTGCCCGGGGCGCGTATGTCAGTAGGTACAGCCTACAGACCTGAAAGCGTTAAGCTGACTACCGCTCTCGATGCACTTAGCGAATCGTTTAATGTTTGTGCTAGTTGTGAATACGTTTGTCTCCTCACCGATTTTAACGTAGACTTGCTTTCGAAGGAAAGTCACAAATCTAAGGAAATGACAACTTTTATCTCACATTTGAGTTTGGAACAGGTTGTAAAAGAACCGACGCGAATGACGGATGAGTCAGAAAGTTTAATTGATCTAATAATTACAAATGTCCCTGATAGGTGCAAAAAAGTAACTATAATACACAATAGGTGCTTAAGTGATCATGCCTTAGTACTAAGTGAGTTTAACATTAAAAAAGCTAAACCTATGGTTCGTTTTATAGAAACGCGCGCTATTAGGAACATAAGCATAGAGGTCTTTAATAAAGACTTAAAGTCCATTCCTTGGCAAGAGGTAATTGATATGGTAGAGCTTGATACAATGATAGAGGCATTTAATGAACTAATAGTCAATCTCTTCAATAAACATGCACCGCTTAGACGAGTAAAACTAAGAGAGACCCCTAAACCATGGATAACCGAGATGATAAGATTTATGATGAAACTAAGAGACAAAGCGCTTCTAAAGTCCTATAAAAAGAAAACAAGCTCATCCAAGGCGTATTACAAAAGCCTCAAAAGTTTGGTGGTAAATGCAATTGAGAGGGAAAAGACCGCATTTTTTACTCACTACATTAACAGAAATCTTCATCAACCGAAAGAACTGTGGAGTTATTTGAAGAAAATCAAAATGCTCAATGTTGTTAACACAGCGATTCCTAATCATTTGAACGATCCAAATTTAATTAATGATTATTTTTTAACAATTCCTGGTGACGGAAGGATTCACAATGATACACTACAATTCTTTAAGACAAACAAAGTCAGTAAAACTACGCTATCACTTGAACCTGTAACCTTAGAAACCATAAACAAAATTATTATTAATATTCACACTAATGCGGCAGGATTTGATCGTATTAATGCAGATATGCTTAAACTTACTCTCCCTGAAACCTTGCCAGTTATATTAGCTATAATAAATCGCTCGATTGAAACGAACGTCTTTCCTAACTCATGGAAACGAGCCCTTGTAAAGCCAATTCCGAAAACACAGTCAGTGGAACAACTTAAAGATTTGCGTCCGATCAGCATTCTCCCAGTTTTATCAAAGGTTTTAGAGAGGGTAGTCTTTATCCAGTTGGAAAAATTTATACGTTCAGAAAATATTATCCCACCATTCCAATCTGGCTTCAGGAAAGGCCATGGTACAGAAACTGCTCTCATAGCCGTGACTGATGATTTAATAACCGCGTCAGGTGCGGGGCTCAGTAGCGCGCTAATATTGCTCGATTTTTCACGTGCGTTCGATTGTCTAAACCCTGAGATGCTTATTGCGAAACTTTCCTACTATGGTTTTTCGAACGAAACCTGCAAATGGTTTCGAACGTTCTTGACGGGAAGGGAGCAATGTGTTGAGACGGAAGGATTTCATGGGATGAAGCTTATGTCTAGTGTAGGAAGAATAAGAAGAGGGGTCCCGCAAGGATCGATTTTAAGCCCTATCTTATTCTCAATTTTTGCAGCCGATTTGCCTTACAATATAGTAAACTGCAAATATCATTTGTACGCGGATGATACTCAACTATATTTTTCTTTTGATGCAAATTCTACCCTAGAAGCCATTTCACTAATAAATTACGACTTGAATAAGATCTTTGATTGGGCTAATCGTAACTCGCTTGTACTAAACCCTGAAAAATCAAAGATGCTAATTTTAGGTACAACACATCAAACTGAAAGTGTCCTCTCTTTTAATCCTAGAATATCAATAAATCAAATTGACATACCAATTGAGTCTGAGGCTAGAAATTTGGGTCTGGTCTACGATAGTGAGCTTAGATTCATCACACACGTAAACAAAAAAATTAAAGCCGCTTTCTACAAAATTAAAGTTCTCTATGGCATCAGGAAATATATCTCGGAAGAGATAAGAATGTTACTCTGCGATCTTCTAGTTCTCTCACCTTTCAACTACTGCAGCGCAGTCTATGGCCCAAGGTTGTATGTAAAAACAGAAAAAGCCATTCAGAGAGTACAGAATGCATGTGCTAGGTTCTGTTTTTGCATTCCCAGAAAGGAACACGTAACTCCTTATCTAGTTAAAAATAATGTTCTGAATATGAAAGCACGTAGAGAGCTTCACCTCGCCTGCATTACACAAAAAAATTTGTGGGGCAAAAATCCCGAATACCTGTTCCAAAAGTTAACGTGGATTAAGGATATCCACTCTCTTAACACCCGATCAAAATTATTTCATGCTCTCTCGACTCCTAAGCACAAGACCACCAGATTTAAAGGTAGTTTCAAATATAGCGCATCCAAAATTTGGAATACCATCCCACCTCCTATGAGGAAGAAAATGAGTTCAGTTGTTTTTAAACTAAAATACAAAGCCTTACTGTTAAATCGCCAAAAAAGTATTTTTGAAGCTACCTTTAAAACCAAATAGTGCCACTTAATACACATGCACACATCCCTACACACTCTACAATACACCTTTACACATAGGTATCCCCATGATCCTAGACTCTCATGAGTCTGTTGATACAAAGTGATACCATCACGCTTTGACATATCCTGACACACTGTCACACATATTCACACACCTACATAACGTACCCCGGTATGCCCTCGTACCCGGACTCGTTAGAGGGCTTGTGATACGAACGGTATACCGGTGATACATCCGTATCACCACACCCCCCACCATACACACATAAACTCACGCACACGCGTAAGCTCTAACTTACTAGTTGGTATTATATACAATCAAGCCCGCTTCTAACTTTATCCTCGACTAACATCACAATTCGAGCAAAGGGGTACACTGAAAACCAGCCCTGCGTAAACCGCGGTTCACGCAGCACAGTGCTGAGCGTATCCCTATTGCCAATCAATGAAGCATATTTAGTTTAGTTAACATCTATAATTTTGTCTTTGAACCTTTGTTGGTAATAAATGATTTGACTTTGACCTTGACTTTGACTTTAATATAAGTTATGCCGGGTTCTTCATCAAAGCTGTCCAATTGAATTTACAAATACATTAACTAGGTACTTACATTAATTTTATCACGCAGTAAAGCAGTTTTGTGGTCAGCATTCCGAAGCTCCACCGTCCACTGGCGTCGCTTTACATCGAGCACATCAACAACGGTAATTTTTGATCTAGAAGCAGAGTCAAGAGTAGGTAGGCAATTTTTTACATCTTGAATAACCTAATAACAACTACCTGTTTCTCAATTCAGCTGCTAAGTGTAGGTAATTAACAAATTTACAATTAAGATCAGATCAAATTAAGACCGTATTAGGATTGGATTAAGTATTTATCGAAATTACTGCCCTACACGTAAAAATCGAAACGTCGTCCAAACTGCCAAGTAATCAACAAATTTCTAATTAAGATGGACCATAACAGGATCGGATTATTTATCGAAATGACTGTCCTTCACGCAAATCCCTACACGTGACCTAAGCTGCTAAGTAATCGACGAATTTTCAAGTATGATGTGAAGTAAAGACAATCAGGTGCGTTTGAGTGAAATTTCAAGTGTGTATACTTATCATTTTTCATTACCTATTTCCCAAATTTTTTATAAAAGTTTTGGTAATTTTATAACATTTTATTTCATAAATATTTTAATTAATTATTTTAAGTTATTTTTTCAGTTATGTTCTATTTCTTAAATAAAGTTATAGTACATTTTTAATTTTATTTATTGAATAAACATTGCATTTCATTGAATAACTTCTGCAATATTTTTTTTATTATCTACCGCCTTTAAAAAAGGAGGAAGTACTCAATTCGGCTGTTTTTTATTTTTGTTACTTTATACATTTTGACTGGGTGAACCGATTCTCAAATTATTTTTTTGTTTCAAAGCTGGTGCTTCTCGTGTGGTCCCACTTATTTCATCAAATTCGGTACAGTAGTTTTTGAGTTACACTCCAATAACAGAATATAATGGAAGTCGGTATCAAATTTTTTAAATTGTACTTGTTTACTAAACTTTTGATATTTTATTTACATTGTCATTATTACCTTCATTTCGAATAACCTTCTTAGATGTTTCGAAAATCTTTAAATTTTTCATTATTGCCCAAATTTTTGATTAAGTTTTTTATAATGTTTATAGCATTTAAATTAACCATAGTGAAGATTTCAGATATTTAAGTGATCATAATGTAACGGATTTTTTTAAATATTTGAGTTGTTGAGTTTACCCTAACCCACTAGCACAAAAACCATTTGGGTTTTGTGCCAGCAGATCTACGAATGATGGCGTTACTTCCCTAGTTGACTACGTAACTGGTATGCTAGACATAAGACAGATATGTATTGGCGTATTCCTTAATCTAGCGAAGGCTTTTGATGCTGTCCCCCGACCCATACTTTTGAAAAAGCTAGAATGCATGGGAGTCCGCAGGTACTTTGCTGGAATGGTTTCGGTCATAACTTACAGGCCAAAGACAGCGTGTCAACGAGTAACTGATCGACAAAAAAAGTGCGTTTTGGAGTTCCTCAAGGTAGCGTGCTCGGTCCGTCACTCGTCCATATCGTAACGACCTGTGTAAGTTGATTATCACCCATGCAAAAATGATTGCCTTCGCTGACGACACGGCTATATTACATTTTACAAAAGTCTAAGGGTATAGGGTAAAGAGTTGCTACGATAGTATGAGTCTGGCATTGAATAACGTGATTACTAATACTATCCCGAAAAAAATATTTAAAATTGAGTTAGTTCTGACCTTAACAGCTCTTCATACTCCCGTCTCTTTGTAACAGCGAGTTCAGCATGATGCTCCAAAGTCTTCACTGCTTTCCGAAGAGTACAGAACTTTCCATTTTCGACAACTTCTATAAGACTTCTTCTCAACACATCTTTGACAGTTTTCCTTAAATAAAATAAATAGGTAACATAAATATTTATAAAGGCCTCCTAAAACCTAAAAGCCTGAATACGGACTTTTTCTATTATTGATGTTGATAATAAATCTATAAATTCTTTTTGCTTTTGCCATTTTGTGCAGGAAACTGTACAAATGTCATGGTGATGTTGGCTTGGTCAAAGAGTAGATTAATATATCTGGCCAACTTCTCTTCAAAATACTATAACCCCGACCCCGATTGAGGCTTATAAACCCATATTGCCTGCAATGTTGTACCTAAACAAAATTACAACGTTACGTTATAAAGTGTTTGGACAACTCCCCGTAATCTTATACCGGGGCCTAGACCGGGACCTGTGGCCCTAGCACGAAAATTTGAATACGGATAAATAAATGAGTTATGTAAAAAATTTTATTTATACCTATCAGCAGCTGTGGCACAGATTGCTTATAGTTTGTACGACGAAGGGCGGCGAGTGTTCACTGTTCAATTGTTTACGTATACAATACGAGTATATTTCACAAATTGTTCATGCGATGGCATTGAGTTAGGATTCTAACTCAATGTGCGATGGCCTCTGTTGTAACCACGTCGTCGTACCTTCGCTACTAAACGGTGAAGTTTTTGATGGATACAAGGCAAAATATGGCTACCTATATTTTTCGTCATAAAAATAACGTAAGTATACTTACCATCTTAAGCTTATTATATGAAATGAATATAAATGAATACGAAGGAGGATACCCGAATGGAATCAAGTCAACCTGTAAGTACTAAATATACGGTGGCAGCCCGTTCTATACAACAACAACAACAACCTTTACTATACTTTGGTAATTATAATTAATGTGTGTAAAATTTAGTAGAAGTATGTAATTTTGAAGATAGCCAAAATAATGTATAATATTTTAATTTTATTAATAACTAGCGGCTACCCGCGACTTCGTTAGTAGGCTCAGCCTTCGGGCTCGCCATAACCTATTATATTTTCTGTGTTTTTCTTTCATAAGAAACTTCTCCTCACAATAATTAACACAACAAAGGTTCTTAAGTTAAAGCGTGACCAGCAGGGCTATTATTATATAATAATAATAATAATATGAGACAACATCCACACAAAGGTCTTCAGGTCCCAAATTAGGCAGAGCCTGTACTATGGTAACCTGATGACTGATATACATACTTAAATACATATACACACCCAGACACAGATCAAACAGACATGTTCATGCACACAAATGTTTGACCTATCCGGGGATCGAACCCGGGACCAGCGGCTCAGAAGGCAGGGGTGATACCAACTGCGCCAACCGGCCTGTATTATGTAATTCAGTTGCTAACAAATGTTGATTAAAATCGAAAAAAATTACACTGAGATACATAATAGCCCTGCCGGAGAAATAAGGGTTCATTCTTATATCATAAGTTTATGAAAAGAAGATAGATTTTATTACTGACCACTAGCCTGTATTTTTTCATAACTTCATTTACTTTTGCATTAGCGCCACCTATAAAGATATATACGTAACTCACCGATCTCTGACGAGTTTCTCTTGCTGTTGCTGTTGGCTTTTGGTCACAATTTTCCACTGTTGAGCTCGAAGCTCGGTGCTGCCCTCTACAAATATACGGTAGGTGAAATAGTAAGCACAAAATAATGTAGATGGCAGTACACTCCTTCAAACACTTCGATGGTGAATAACAACTCTATTTCGCATGAGTATCGTCACTTAACTTTATTAACATTGAATACTATATTAGCCAAGGAATATAGTACTCTCTACCGAGAGCTATTAGCCAATCCACAAGTTATATAGTAATATGTTTGAGCCAATCCATCCTCGGCTGAGCACGCATGACCTACGCGTGTCGTGCCAATGTTATTTAACCCATTTAAAAAAGGAGGTTCTCAATTACTGTATATTTTTTATGTTGATACCTCAGAACTTTCGACTGGGTGAACCGATTTTAATTATTCTATTTTTTATTTGAAAGCTGGTACTGTGGTCCCATTTAAATTTAAATTAGGTCCAGCCGTTTTTGAGTTACACTCCAATAACTGAAAAGTGCTTCGCTTAGTTTGATGATAACCATCATTGACGGTGAATGACAATAGATCCTGAAATTAGCCAAAGGTCATTAAAAAGGGGTTTTTTTTTACTTTACCGACTTCAACACTACAAATTGTGTAATAACTTGTTAAAATCGGTACTTACCATGATAGTTCAAAAGTACCTATTATCGCAATATTGTGTGCATAGTACCGACCCCGACAAGTTAGTTCACACTTTTTAGTGTTGAAGTCAATTTTGTTTTTTTGGTATAGTTTATTTTTATATGTTGTACTGCGGATAAAGATTGGATCAATCTCCTATGTGTGATAAAAACACGTTTCAAGTTATTAATACTTCATTGTTAATTACAATCCAAGATTACTCACAAACTAAAAAAATTGTTTAATTTGTTAAGGTGCATTCGGCTTATTCCGAAAATCGGGTAATTCCAATAATTATAATTTTATACCAAGCGCGGCAACATTTCGTGCTATGGCTACATTCACCTAGCGGCCATCTTAATACGCTACCCCCCGTTAGTTGCCTCAGACTGCTACGAGCGAACGCGCGTCCTCACGTGACATTTTTGTAAACAACTGTGAACTCGCAATTATTTTCGACTATCGGATTTACCCGAAGATCTACAATTACTAAACTTGGTAAGTTATCAAAATGATTGTTCCTTTGTTCGCTGGTTTGACGTTTTTTACACTTGAGATTAGGCTACAAACTATCTAACTCATGTTTTTTTCTATTTTTCGGAATTAGCAGATGAGGGTAATTCCGAATCATCTGTCATTCGCATTTACCCGATGTTGATTTTTCATAGAGATAGTCAGTGGTTCCCAAAGTTCTTACTAAGGGAGGTGGATGGACTATGACTTTCACGTGGCCATAATAAAGCTGTGAGGAAACACGTGTCTAGCTGTGGGACGTATTTATTAGCTACAGATCATTGTGAATTTATTCTTTTTTTTTGTTGGCTTAAGAGTTTATCTGTGCAAGATGCAGTGCGTTTCTCGTAGTTCATCAGTTATATAGTTTTAGACAGATTTTTACACTCAAAATTTCGTGTAGTTTAATTTGTGATATGCTATGGCTACTTACTATGAAAATGAACAGTGATTGTTTTTGACTCCGTATTTATTTTTTCAGGTTTCTACTCTCCATTCCAAAAGGCGTCCATATTTAATGTACTTACGGATTTACTTTACTTAAATATGCCAAACACATATGTAAAAAAGAAAATATCAAAATATACAGAAGAAGACATAAAAAAATGCAGTTTTGGAAGTCAATGCAGTTTCAAATAGGTAGGATACACATCGATGTGGCGCAATTCATAACTATGTAGGTATAAAGTCTGTGATAAGATTGCCAGCATGGACTCACGAATACTTAGACCAAGCGTATATATACTCAAAGTTTTAGAATTTAAGTCTTCATATTTTTTTTTACGTTTTGTTAACTTCTTGTTGCTAAAAGAATATTGTTGATATTAATAATTAAGGATTTTTGTGCAATCGTATTTTAGGACACGTAAGTTTTACGCAATGTTCTGCAGTCTCACGTGATTATTTTTTGTTATTTTTACTTCTTAATGTCGTGTTTTAGGCCTTTGAGATTGTTTATATTGTACCTGTACCTTAACTTGTTAATAAAAAAATAATAATATTGATGTTGATAATGATAGTTTCATGTGTAATAAGAGCATAAAACATGTACCTATGCGATGTTCTACAGCCTCATTAATTCTATTTTGTGTTTTCGTAGCACCTTTGTAACGTCTTGTGGTCGAATCTGGATTAATTTTGAATAAACTTTAAACTTTCTCATTGTTTATTTTATTTAAAACACCTAAGATATTACTATTTATATCGCAAAAGATTGAGTACCGTAGGCTACATATCGGGTAATTCCGAAATACAAATATCACTCGTACAATGTTTAGACCATCCAGTGGCCAAAACCGATGCATAAATTTCGCGAGGGTAAAACTGAATGAAAAAGAAACATGTTCTTTAAGTCATAACTAGATAAAACCCTTTTTTTAGTGTCATTCAGAATTACCCGAACATAATTCGGAATTGCACTCTGACAAAAGAAAATTAGTATGTTTTTCAAACACTTCTAGTTATTGATACCAAAGATATATTCTTCATTATTGGTCATAGAACCATGCTCCATATATTCAAGCAGACTAAGTGATATAAGCAGGTAACAATAAATCTATCAATCTGCACTTATTGATGATAATACAAAGACCCTGTTAACTCTTCAAAAATCCATTCGTAATTACCCGAATGCACCTTATTCATTTTTAGAGCGACGGATATGGTACAAATTCGTTTTTAAATGGCGGATGATGAGCGTCACTCTGCTTAAAGCGATCGTCCGTAATCGGGAGATGAATAAAAACCCAGAACGTTATCCAAATTGGTCCAGGCTTTTCTGAGCGACGAAGTAATAAATACTCAATCATCATCACTCACTCCCTTACTAACCCACAAACTAAGACTACTAAGTCGCAGATTTATGCATTTATATAATTAGTGTGATACGTTTTTTTTATTTTTTTGACTAAAATATGTAACCCAAATGACATCTTGAACTCTTTGTGAATGAGTTCGTCCTGGGTAGTACCTATGCCACCATCCCTTTGACCTACCGTGAACCAGTAATGTTCACAATACTGTGTTTTGGATTGAAGGTATGGCTTCCGGCGAAATTACAGGCACATGATACTTAACAACTTAATGTCTCAGGTTTACGGGTGCAGTGCAGTTCGTCACTTGTGAGGAAATGCATCTGTTATAGGCAGAGATTAGCACAAATCAGGCTCTTGTTTGTGCCGTTTCTCGATGTTCCAATCCGTAGGTACATCCATTTTTGCGTGATTCAGTAACATACATACAATCTTTCCCATTTATAATATTAAATTAAGTGTGATAAGATAACTGTACCTACCTTATATTCTGAAGTAACGTTAAAAAGTGATCCTAATATAAAGTGGCGATGCTTACAATTACTAATGTGAATATAATATTATATGAAAGTATAATTAAAGAAAAATCCTTTTTTATTGAAAAACTGGTATCTACCTAAAATTCGTATTTGCATCAATCCCACTTCCAAGGTCAATGCAAACAATATAGCATCCATATTGCTGATCCTGAAAAAACACATTAGCATAGTTTTATACCTATATTCATTTATAATATGGCTTATTATATTATTCGCTACTGTTGATTTGTCCCAAAACTTACATAAGTATGTATTAAGATGTTGCCAACTTTGGAACCACCCCTTACTTTTACAACAGCTTGACAACATCAGGATAAGCTCACCACCATCTTAAACACTGCTTTTGACGAACGTACTTGGCACCAGGCTTCACTGTCAATCAAGTATGGAGGCCTTGATGTTTGTTTTACTGTGCCTTAGCATACGTAAAATTTCTAGTATATCGTTACCAACTTTCTTGTCTTCTGTCTACAGTACACAAAAACGGGTAAGTAATATATGTTCGATTATTAAAATATATATGGACATATAAAATAACAACTTATGATATACCATTCATTTCGTATACCATACGTATAATATAATAAACCTTTGATCGAAATTTAAAACAAATTAAATTTAAATGAAAACCATTCATAAACTATACATCCGTGTGATAAACTTAGGAAATGAAATAACTATGATAAAAAAATATAATCACTACATATACTTACGTTTTCGTCGAATTCTAATAAACATATACCTATACTGAAACGTCGAAACCTTTTAATATTTATAAGAGGTTTTATTTATAAATACTAACCTAAATCAGTATAGCTTATCTGCAATCTTCGCTTCGCTAGTCGTCGCACATATATAAGACTGCTGCGGGGTACCCCTGAATTTCGACAAAATCGCTTACTTGGAAAAAACATACTAAGTACATATATACCTACTAATACTTATACGTCATTGCTTCGACAGGACATATTATTATGTTCGACAAAAATTACATCCCAAAAGTGCTGCCATATATCTTTATCGAAGTGTAAGTTACCCT
This sequence comes from Selenia dentaria, assembly GCA_917880725.1. Classification (NCBI taxonomy): domain Eukaryota; kingdom Metazoa; phylum Arthropoda; class Insecta; order Lepidoptera; family Geometridae; genus Selenia; species Selenia dentaria. Next base: position 21,707,988 of record OU862879.1, read on the forward strand.
AATTCTGACGCTTCGCCGGCCGCTGCCTCGCCACGCTCGCTGCGCTCGCTCGGCTTGCGCGTCGTGTGGTTACCATTCAATCTAACGCTCCACATCGCTTCGCTCGTCGTCGCACCTATCGTGACTTCGCCTTAGACTAGCCATGAAAACTGTATACCATTAAACATACTTACATCACTTTATTAACGGAATTATACCAAAATGTATAGTATCTCATCATCGTTATATCGAAAAAAAAATGATACTTGAACAGTATGTAATATTAGCAGTATATAAAATTATAGTACTACAGTTGATCAATATACCAAGTGCTGGTTTCTAAATTATATAACAACTATAACGATATAACAAATTTATAAAAATAAAATTATATCAACTGTCCGTAATGGCCAAAGTCTTTTATATCCAGTAAAGGGTCTTAAAATAAAAATCTGTAAAATGAATTTCGAACAACAGTCACGCACCCCACAATAACTAATAAATTCAATTTTGTCAATTAGTTTGTCCAATTATGAAATAACTTATTTGAGAGAGGCGAGGGAAAGCTGGCAAAAAGCTTGTCCAAACCAAGCTCTGCCAAAATTCCTAGCATCCCAGAAGATTTGGGACGGGCCTCTCGGTGAGATACGAGTAGAACGAAATAAATTAATTGACTCGTCCAATTCTACTGCAGAACGTGCTCGTCTTTTGGGTTCTTCGCGATGGGAATCAAGTCAGTGGTTGCCTAAATTTAGTGGTGCTACCTACTAAGTTTAGGCAATATATTGGACAACAACACATTCAGGTTATAGCTGTATCTTTGCGTCTGGGTGCTATTTGCCAAGTCCCTCATCGTTGTATTTGTCGTGATTGGGTAGATCGCCTAGGCCACCACGGACTCTCATGTAGTAAGAGTGCAGGTCCAGACTTGCCAGCTTGAACGATGTCATCCGTCGGGCTTTCGTCAGTGCCGGCGTACCGCCAGTACTAGAACCTACGAAGAAATTATTATTTCTTCGTAGACCTAATAGACTGATACGGTGCGACGGTAAGAGGCCTGATGGATTGACTCTTGTTCAATGAAAAATGGGACGGCCTCTTGTATGGGATGCTACTTGTGTCGATTTTCTGGCATAGACATGTGCGCAGAGCCTGGAAATTCCGGCGGCGGTGGCGTACTTTTGGCGTGAAATCGGCGTCTTATTTTATGGAAGAAATAAAATAAATGATACTTTAAAAGTATCATTTATTTTAGTATTTAATTTTAAAGTATTACTTTTAGGCAAAATAACTAAAATAAAACAAGTTTCTAAATCTTCATCTTGTATATCAACTTAGGTAGGTCTTGGTACTTACTAGGGTTTGCATCCGGGAAATCCCGGGACTAGAATTCCCGGGATTTTCAATCTACGCCAGAACCGGGAAATCGTAATCTAATTCCCGGGACTTTCGGGAAATTCGGGGAAAAACAAAATTTATATACTTGTTATATACCACAACATGTTCTTAGTCATTTACACGTTATTAACAATTCATTTATTTTTCAAATTATTCAAAATTGTTTATTGTCAAGTAATTTAACTCATTAAAAATATTAACATAAAATCAATACATGTTATCATTATCAAATAAACTTAAATAAACGTAAGAAATTATGTACTTAACAGCACAAAATAAATATACAAGTAATAAATAAGTCTTGTCAAACCAAATCACAACATAATTTATAATATGTTAATCTAACTGATTTGGACCCGAGACTTGCATCCCGCAACCAACCCAGATACGGGCAGTCCAGTCTGCTGGCAATCATGACCAAGACTGCATTGGGACTGCTCCGCACCTTGCGCACCAGGGATGCCCAAAGCAGCCAGTTCGCGCATCCGCTGATGACCGTTGCGCTACACAAACGAGGCAGCCCCAACACCGGCCAGAACGCGTTGTTGTACTAGATGCGGAAGGCACTGTAGGCCGTAGGCCCTTTCCGTATAGTCGACCCACAAGCTGCACGTCTACAGAGGTGCAGTACACTTTAAAGAACTTGAATATTACTATGATTAGCTCCTGCGGTGTATTCGTGCTCTCCAGCTTTTTCCAGAGTATATCGTAGGACAAGAAATCAAGGAAGCGTATGCTAATGCAGAGTGTTTGGGTGGTAGTTCTTCACTATTCGTCACCAGCCTTTCTCGTGCACATAATCACGTACCATTGAATGCTGCCTTAATATGGTCGACCCTACGTAATGACTGTCTACCACGTAGTCTTATCCCTATTTTACCCTCCACTACAAGTCATTCCACGGATGCTTCACCGTCCGTTCAATATTCGCGCGCCTGAACGATGGAGAATAGATGCTGCTTGATGCAGAGTTCTTGCCGAATGGACTAAATTGTTCTTTACTCCGTTCACGAAATTATTAGCGTTATTCCCCAACACCATATTTGGAAAGCATCCATTTTCTCTATATGTTTTTTACTTTACCATTATTTTAGGGCATATACCAAACCAATATAAGTAACCATTAAAAGTACTTTTAATACTACAGTGGATAATGAACTTATTGAAGGTAACAATACATTGGATCGCGGAATACGGCCGCTGCTTGCGACACCAGGTTTTGTACTCAGCGCACGAATTGGCATCTTTATAGATCTCTATGGTCGCCACTAAAATGTTGACAATAATTACACAAACGACAAAATAATGGCGAGTTCCTGATACATCTAAACTGTCATATTTACAAAACCCTGATACATACTTCAGCAATGCACACAAGGAAAATTCTACAGTGTACGTGCGATCAGCAAATGAAGAATGTGCACTTTAATAGTATCTACTTAAACATACAAAAACCGAGTTTTATTCAAAAGCAAGTTTTTTACAGCCGCTGTTAACGGATTCAAATGCGTAATTTATCCAGTCTCCGAATACGGAGCAATATTCTCGTATAAATAAATCCAAACTTTTTGGACTTATCTATATCGAGATCTTTCGATTAAATTGAAATAAGTACACCTTATAGAATAATATACCTCTAAATTATTAAAATACTTTTTATTTTAAAAACTATTTCCTCGCTAGGGAAAATATGCACTTTTATACTCAGATTTCTAATGACGAACAGAATCTTTCAGAGGTTGTGAGGTCATAAAATAATTTTGTGTGCTGTCTTGCATTTTTTATAATTATGGTGGATTAAAGCCTATGTGCTCAGAGTCATCAAAACTAGTGTCAGCATGTTTTTGAGCTAAATAATTGTAAAATGTAGGAGTTTTCCCCACCTTCTTATGCTCATGACTGTTCAGTACTCGTTGATGTAAGCTGCCCCCCCCGGTCAGCACTGCTCTGCGCAATCGCATCCGACTTACGCCTATACCAGCCAGTGCACCACACACAACACATGTGTAACATATAAATCTATGCATGTGCGCTATGATTGTTTAGTACTTTTATGCGCAAGCCAATCGGCGGCGGCAGCGTGCCGGCGAGGCGCACACAGCTACTCTGGCACCGTCGCAATTTCCAGAAACTTACGCTCAGGCTGGTATGTCAATCTCGATGGAGGCTACATATTTGTGCCGTTTGGGGTATAAACTTTAAGAGTCTGAGGGGTCCAGGTGCATACGAAATATTCAGAAACTTGGCCAAACTGTTGGTTGAAGCGTCAGGTGACCAGAATGTTGGTTCATAATATGGCACAAAAAATTAGCATGCAACGTGGAAATGCAGCCAGCATTATGGACACATTATCAACAAATGGTTTAATAAACTTTTAAGTGTCCTATAATCTTTGTCCATTTTTAAATTAGTTGTCATTATTAGTTAAATTATTCATATCCAATAACAGTATATAGGTAGGTACCTCATATGCCTAGGCGCTGGCATTAGTGTTCACTGTTGTGTCTCTTGTGACTAGTCATGTGCCAACTAGTTAAGATTAGGTACTGTATATGGTCAATATACACTACCTTATTCTTTTCTTTAATTCCTTCATTCAATTACGGTGATTTTTTTTATAAAATTACAAAGGAAATCACGCTTCTAACCTTCAGTAGAAAATAATGATTCCAAATATCGTTTTTTATGTTATGATAGAAAAATGAACAAACACGACGCTCATGCCAACACACTGCAAGCATGGATTATTGATAGGATACAATTTGACTGTAATAATAACAAAAATCGTGCGCTTCAGAACGCCCCACAGAAGTGATAACTAAATCCTATTGGGCCATGAAGATACCGGCTCAGCCTAGTTTGGGGCCCGCTGTTAATTCGAGTCAGCACATATAGACAAATATTTGTTATAATTATGTAGTTAGTAAGACAAGTATACTAAATACATAACTTAAAATATAATCATAAAATATATGTATAAGAAATTATATATCTAAATAAATAATATAAATATAGAATTATAAATGTATACCTATTGAGTAGTAATAGTATATAAGTAGATCTAATGTAATAGTGGTGTTTCTCTTGTATTCATGTCTAAGAAAGCAGCTTATCAGACATAACACACTGAGTAGTTATAGTTAACTGGTTAATTACCTAGTAATAAAGAAAGAAATATGTCTATGTAATGATGAAATTAACTAATCCAACACTTTGGGTTAGAGTGAGACAAGATGCGTGAAAGAAAGGGAAGCCTGACAGACTGGCGCCGTAACGCGTTACGTCACGAATAGGTTTACCCACCCCATTAGAAGTTATCACTTCAAAAACAAACAAAATAATAATAATAATAATATCGTAAGTTTTCTTCAGTATGGTTCTTATCATGATGAATGATAATGATGAAGATGGCCAGTCTTTTATCGATAGTTACTGCCAAATTTTAAGCTATCGACAAGTTAAGCGGTAACCTCCGCCTATAACAGATACTCCTCATCACAAATTACTGCACTGCGATCTCATCCATCACCCCGAGATCCCAGAGGCATGGTCTCATGTCATACACCGGGTATTTTTAATTTTTATGAATAAATAGTTGATGTTGGGGTTGTAATTGTTAGCGGTAATTACGCTGATCATAATGTATCTCTATCATAATTTCTGAAAGATACTCTGCGTCAATCTACTAGGTTACTAGCTCCTCTCGAGGTTTCACCCGCGCGGTGTTAGATAGTGATGATGATGATGAATCTTATATAGCCTATGTTACTCAGGGTGAATGTAGCTTTCCAATGGTGAAAGAATTTTAGAAATCGGTCCAGATTTTTTTGAGCCAATTCGTTACAAACATACATACAATCTTTCCTCTTTATAATATTAGTATAGATGTCGAATCATCGATGTTAACTTTCAATACACATTAAAATTGTTTCCTCAGATAATCGATTTCGATTTCCGATGCTATAGTTTTAATGATGAAAACGCAATATCCGGACCAACTGGTTCTCAATCGGTAAGTAACAAAAGCCTGACAATTCATAGAGAGGGTGTAACGGAAGATAATTAATAGGTTAGCTTCTTTCGAGATCTCTGAAGTAAAAATCTAAAGTTAGAGTAAGCTATAGAAAATTTGAGATCAAGCTTGAAAAAAGATTTGCAAACTAATTGGATAAACTACGTTTTAATTATTATCTATTTTTGTTCTATTATTTACCTAGACATAATATTGATACCACTATGTAGAACAACTTGGAATGGCCATTAAAATGTTCTATGGACTAAATACCCAATGACAAAGACAATCGAATGGATAACAGATGGGTTATAGTTAATTTTGTAACACTATGTTATACGTGTTTACAAGAATTAACTTTAGAAACAGGATACGAATCAAAAAGTTCTTAGAAGTGCATATATATGAAACCTTTTTGGATCAAGTTCGATATTCAAATTAAAGAGTGTCTATCACACTATATTTATGCAGACTGTCACTTGTTTTTGTCAGTTCGTTCGCATGTAATAAATTTTTTTGTGCAACGAGTTGCTAAAAAGTCAAAATTATGGATAAAAGTGAGTTACGTGCGGTGATAAAATATCTCAGTTTGAAAAAAATGTCTACGAAGGAAATTTTTTTGGACATTCAGCAGACATTAGGGGGTGATGCTGTACCCTATTCTACGGTTGCGTACTGGGTGGCTGAATTTAAAAGAGGTAGATCAAGCTGTAAAGATGACCCGCGTTCTGGGCGGCCTTCAACCTCCGTTACAGAAGAAAATGTCAAAAAGGTTGAGAATCTGGTTTTGGAAGACAGAAGAATGACTATAAAACATATAGGTGAGATCCTAAAGATATCTTTTGGTAGCGTTCAATCCATTTTAATTGATTCACTGGGGTTCAAAAAAGTGACTGCAAGATGGGTGCCACGAATGTTAACCGACGAAAACAAAAAGCGACGTTTGGAAATTTCCAAGCGTAATCTCGAAATGTTCCAGCGTGATTCGGATAATTTTTGCCGTCGTCTTGTCACCATGGATGAAACGTGGGTCCACCATTTTGATCCTGAAACTAAAAGACAAAGCATGTCTTGGAAACGACCATCCTCTCCATCCATTAAGAAATTTCGAGTTGCTCCTACCGCTGGCAAAGTTATGGCCTCTGTGTTCTGGGATAGTGAAGGAATCCTTTTTATTGATTACATGCCAAAAGGCCAGACGATTACTGGACCCTATTATGCAAATTTAATCCCGAAAGTGCGTGAAGCGATTAAAGAAAAACGTCGTGGAAAACTGTCGTTGGGCGTGTTGTTCCTTCAAGATAACGCTCCTGCTCATCGATCGGAAGTTGCGCTCAACGCAATCCGCTGTGCTGGCTTCAATCTCCTTGACCACCCACCATATTCTCCGGACTTAGCCCCAAGTGATTTTCACTTATTTCCAAAATTAAAAGAGGAAATTCGTGGAACAAAATTTCACGATAATGACGCGGTTATAGCTGCCGTAGAGGACTTTTTCGAGAGTCAAGAAAATATTTTTTTTTCACAAGGAATAAGGAAGTTAGAAACGCGTTATTCTAAATGCATTGCATTGGAGGGAGATTATGTAGAAAAATAAAATATTATTATTTAAATCTTTGCATTTTTTAATATTGATTCCAAGAATTTTTTGATTCACCCTCGTATATACTATGTATTGTATTTATTTTGTGCTCTCGATCTCAGAACAAACGTTATTATTCTAAGCTCTCGATATTGTGTTTTCAAATCATGCATGTTTTTTACATATATTACCGATATACATTTGAACTACTCGCTGGGAGTGTGTGTACTCCAAGCTAATATAAAAACTTAAACAATCCATTTTGAGAAAACCCTTCCGTATCTCTCGAATTATTTCTCTACTCAATTGAATTACATTGTTTATCGTTCTCGTTTGAAGTTATAGTTGTAGCGTCGACTCCAAGAAACGTTCCCAAAGATAGAACATACTCGTATATTAAATAATGTTCCACAAGGGATCGTTTTGTACTGCTTTATTGATTTATTTGAGATTATTGAGCGAGCGAGTGAAGCGTCTCTGCTTTAACTGGCCAAATAGACTCAGTTGTCCGCATGTTTGTTATGGGTTTATCTTGGTCTTCCTGTACAGTTCGCATTTTTTAACCAATCTTGACGAAACTTGGTACCTATGCATGTATTACTATTTAATATATATTTTGTAGTCGGTGATTTTTGAGTGGACTTTTCCTAAAAAGGGAAAAAAATGGGCTGCGGCGCTGCAGCTTTACCGACCGATTTTGATAAAATTTCATACACTCATTAGGTATCTGATTTTTAAGAGGAATTTAATATTATGAGCATATTTGGTTGCTGAATAGATTGTAAAGTAAGACGGTTTTGGTAATATTCGGCAATAACATTTGGTACCAATAGCATACCTATAAAATTTTAGCAAAATTAGTTAGGTCTTGTCAAAATAAATACTATTCACTTTTTTCGAATTTATAGAGATTTTTTTCTTTTTACATTTAACATTTCGCGAGGTCATTGAGCCACTAGTTATTTGTAATAACAGATAATAGAGTGATTATCAGGGTGGCAGACCTGACAGATGCTGTATTCTACCCAGTCCCAAAAGGACCAAAAGAAAACTGCTTCAGCAACATGCCTCTGTGGATTAATTTCACTTTAAATAATTTATGAAACAAAACGTAGGTCAGGTGCGGAGTTAGCGCGTCGATTTTAACGTTAACTAAAAGAAAAAAATATCGTTACAGAGTATCGACGTTAACTGGAGGCGGTTTCAGTTGTCTGCATAGACTTGTATATTATTACTTTACATTTATGGTTGTGTCTCTATCTCTACCATTTACGGCTTCTATAATAGTATAAACAATTTTTTCTCTGTTTACGGTTTACGGCATGATGCGATGGTAAGTTTTTTGCTCCGGCTTACCTTTAACTAATTGTTACTCTTCGCTACTGATACATAGATACCTTACCTACAAGTTTAAGGTGAAAGTTGGAAGCCGGCTACATGAAGCCACAGCAAACGACGTGTCGCAGCGACACTACTGGTTTCTACTCGTATGAAATACCATTCGTAGTTAGCGACACGAAGCTAGCGACGCGTCGTCGAGCGGCAGACGTCACTGTTGCTCGACCGCAGATCAGTAGTGCCACTCGTGGGTAGCAATCTACCTAGTAAAACAACTGAAAAACTTTTAAACTAAACCTTTCGTATCGCTTTTCAAATACTTGATGCCATCTGCAGTTGCCGTCTGCAGTCGGGTTCGAAATCATGACTGCAGCGACATGAAGCGACGCCGTGTCGCGGCGACATGAAGCGACGACACGTCGTCTGCTGCTGCTACGTGTAGCCTGCTACCAACTTGCACCAGAGAGTCCAACTCGCACTTGGATGGTTTTCTTTTTTCAAATAACATATAAGGATCTGAACGCCATATAACATGTGACAGTTTAGATTCAAGCCTTAAAAATATCTCCATAATAATTATGTACTCCTGTTTAACGATGAACGCAAAAAAATATTTTTCTTAAATAGTATAACTTTGTTTGTATATCCGCAAACTTTTTCTAAACCACGCAATGAATTATGATGCGGTTTTCATCATGAGTTAGATAATTTTTCACAGAAGGTTTATTTATAGGTGGGGTTATAGTAAAACATTTTTTATGCAAGTAGAAAAAACCTCATTTTAGCTTCTTTTGTTTGTAAATTACACCCGTGTGAGGCAGGGGCGTGTCGCTAGTATACCTATATAAATTATGTAAGTAAGGGTCACAAAAATTTTACGTGTAGGTAATACATAGCTATCATGTACCTAAGTAGGTAAGCTAATTGAATTGTGTACAGCTATAGCTTCTAGAATACGTCCTTACTCCCAGACTAAACTCGTCGGGCCATTCTAATGAGCTCTAAGGCGGGTGTCAGGGCAGACTACAATTATTCAACATTGAAATTGATTTACTAATGAATGGGATAAGAATTGGAACATTTGCGGCAAGGCGAATTCAAGTATAGGTACTATTTTATTGACGTTGTTCAAACTGAAACTAAAACTCGTTTTTAAAAGCCGGTTTCATTCAAACCTATAGATAGATGACATATTTTTTTAATAATGAATAGGGGTTTAATATTAGGGGTTAATATATAAAATTGTCATTTCGTACTGAAAATTTTAATTAGTTTTTTTGTAGGATATATGTATATCAACAAGTACAATTTGAAAAAAAAATTACTGACTTCCATTCTATTCAGTTATTGGAGTGCAACTCAAAAACTACTGAGATGAAATTTTAAATGAGACCACACGGGAAGCACCAGCTTTCAAACAAAAAATAATTCCACCCAGTCTAAAGTTATGAAGTATCAAACAAAAAAACAGTCAAATTGAGTATCTCCTCCTTTTTGAAAGTCGGTAGAAAAACCTCGCAACGCAACTCGGTTCTCCTACCGTAATAAGTTCGTAAGATCCATGTAATACCAAGTCGGTGAATTTATTCAACCCTTCTAAAGTTATTACTTATTTAGCTAGCCTAACAACATCTTATAGTAATGTACTAGTAGTTATTTATTCAAATTATTTACCCTCGTTTACCATACATTTTATCGGATACTGGTATACTGTAACGTTTGTTCAAGAGCATCCAGCCGTGCGATTCTGTAATGATTCGTCGTCGACGAGCTCGTCGACGAGCTCACCGATGTCAAATATTATGAGATATCGCTCTTGTACATAAGGTTGATTTTCCAACGTTTCTTGTCATCTTTTCATTTTTTTCACGGATGTTGTCAACGATGTTTGCACTTACACTGGAATTCATAGTCGGGGGATGAACAGTACCCCAAAACTATCATTCAGCATTCACCTAGAGGCTGAATGTTGAATGATTCTTCTTTGTATTTCATAAACAATGATTGGAAGGCTGAACAGAACAGAATTTCACACGTGTTTTCTATGATCATTCACTCGCTTTGTGTCACTACTGTAACATTGATAAATCAGATTTGACGATACGTACTTTTATGCTGCCTATTTTACTGCAGATTATTGAAAAATAAAAAAAAATTGTGAAGGAAACCAAAGAGAATATAAACACTTCGTTAAGGAAACTTTATGTATTGACCCAGCAGACTGCATAGAATTTCTGATACACGTAAAACTATCGTGGTACAAACCAGTACGGCTATTATGTATCTCAGTTGCTAACAAATGTTGATTGAAATCGAAAAAAATGGCCGCTCCATGTACTTTTGTCAGCACCAGTCATCAACTTACTAAAATTTTTGCTTACTGGAGTTGTCCAAACTGACATAGCGCCGCCATTTTACAAGATTTCAATCAACATTTGTTAGCAACCGGGATACATAATAGCCCTGCTGGAAACATCCTGTTGCATAAAATCGAAGTGCTGTCAATAAAAACACCAGAGGTGGTATGGGTAGGCCTCTGTTAGAACTGCGCCTTAGCTCATTTCCAAAAAGAGGCAATATATTTCTGAGTATGGTACCCTTTGTAAATCTGTATCGTCGGCGAAACTCCAAATCACCGAAGAATTCAGTGGGGTTAAGGTGGTTCCAAATATATCGCTTGGGCACTGATATCCGAATATTCTGTAGTGCTTCATCGGCTATTAGATCGCCATGAAGCCTCAAATCATTCTCCACGTCCATTTTAATTTAAAAAAAACTCAGAAATACACTGATTTTACTACAATTTATACAAAACTTGGACTAGGGGATAGTTTGAAGATCGAAAATCGGTCATCCAGCATCCATCCCCTGACATCTATTAAAGTTGGCGTATTTTTTTTCTATGAAATGCATAGGTAGAGGTTGAATCCGTCACACAACGCCTGAACTGTCCCCCAGGGGAGCCCCTATCTTGACCATGAATTCCAGTGTTAGAGAATCGCACTCTGAACTAATCCAATGTCTAGGTGACATATTTGTCGTAACATACAAGACAATACGTAAAGCATGTAGGAGTGACCGTTCCTCTGATTGGTATAGGTATAAGTATTATTTCTTCGTTCATCGTCACAAAATGTATTAAGCGATTTCCGTATACTGTTTCCTGTTGGTAAGTAAATGATTGAATGGATATAAGACATTGCCACGGATACCGTATGCCTGCAGTTATGCAATTACAGATCCATGGTTGACGTGACCAAATGCTTGGGTCATATCGCAGTAAATGACTGTTGGCACACTGGTGTTCTAGGGTGCACGTTTATAATCACACCATGCACCATTGTTAATTGCCTGCAAAAATACGCCTATGCCGTGTGTTGTTTATCGCAACATTCTTAAATATGTTTTTCCCTAAGAACCTTCTACAAAGTATAAGAAAACTTTGAAATTGAGATGGATGTAATCGGTAAGTTCATTCTCAACTTATGGCGTGACCAAAGGAAATAAGGATCTATTTTATATAGTAGTAGGCTCGGCCTTCAGCCTCACCATAAACTCCCATCTTTTCTTGATTTTTCTCTGATAAGAACCTTCTAACAATAACTAACACAACAAAAAAAAATTGCCGTATTGTTCCTTCCGTTCTCAAGTTATAGTGTGACAGGCATATTCAGGCAGCATAACCAGGAGAAATAGGGGTTAATTTTTATATATATGTAGATATAGAAAATAGATAGAATACCAAACCAGTTTTAATTTATATAGTCATAATCAATATTAAAAAATAGTACCTATCACTTCGGTGTTGTGTATTAACACAACACCAAAGTGTCTATATCTAAAAACGGACCGTTTTTAGATATAGAAAACCAATATAGTATAATAATATAAAATAATAGGGGTACCTAAGTAATTGGATAAACATTTAACTTATACATTTACTAAATCACCAAAAATATTGTATTTACATAATTTGATTTTGTTTTACCTAGATCGCAACTGAAGCGTTTGCAGCGGAGCTTGACTTGGCGACCTTAACCGATCAATAAGTTAAGCAACGCTTGCTGCGGTCAGGAGTTAGATGGGTGACCGCTAGTGGCATTATTCAACTGAGCGATTTCGTGCTTCGGAGAGCACGGAGGGTCTTTAACTATTAGTAAGTTGTAAGCACTACTGAATGCATTTTTAGTAATATTTATTCAAACTTACGTGTATGTATGTAGGTATAATGGAACTGAATTTATTCAAATCTTAGTATTTAGTAGGTACTCACTTCTGTGTAGGTTCCATTCTATTTTTGGCTAGCAATAAAAAAGGTTCCAGACCATCAGTAATCTGTGTCCAGACTTTGTTTTATTAAAGGCACTTTTAAACATAGCTTTACGTGTCTTGATTATAACTTTTGATGTCATTTACACTACCTCACGTATTATTACTACTCCACTTAATAATACTCTAACTTAAACTGAGTTTTCGTTCTTGATGTAGACATTCGCCCTTATACCGAATGTTCGTTGTTTTGATCACTGTACAGAGGCCGTAGCAAAAACAATTTATTTATAATTTAGTATTCGTAACGTAAGCGTCAACGCGTTAAGTTTCGGCGTACAAACTATGAGTAATCTGTGTCACAGTTGCCCGAGATAAATGACAGTTTGTACTGTTTCACGTGAAAGACGTGAAAGCGTTACACTCACCCAGTTAGTCGTGCTAGACCTCTGGCCTACAATATGATCCAATCAAACCATACTTATATACCTATCTGATGTTCTTAACATTAAAAATGGCATGATATAACAATAGTAACAGCGAAGTTTCAGCTTAATTACGAGTAGATTGATCGAACAGGGTGTCATACTTAGCCAGTATCGATAATTATATAAAAAGCCAAATCGTATAGACGAGATGGAAACAGGTGTTCGTTACAGTCAGTCAAAACCCTGTTTAAGGTAACTATAGGAGACGTTTATCGTAGCAACGAAATCATCTGTTAAATCAATCGAGATCATATGATTACCTATGTAGTTAAGGCCACGGCACCGTTAAATTGCAAAAACCTTAGAGCGTAAAGTTTGATGAGTAGATACCTATCTAACGTAAGTATCTACTAGCTTCTGGTTATGAATTTCTAGTTATGACTGGATATGAACGGCTTAATCATATGCCTATTTTTATTTTTATTGTTTGTTTTTATGAGATATTTTTTCTAATTTATTTATTGATATATGGTATAAGTAAGTATATCACGATCCCTCGAGAACTGCCAGTTAGAACTCGGCGTACGACTTCGCATGGCCGAAGGCCGAGCCTACTATGCGACGAAGTCGCAGGCAGTCGCAGTCGCTAGAATTTTATACAATTGAATTTATATTCTTATTTATCCCTCTAACTTCTTTGTGGATAAAACTAGAAGCCTAAATTTTCATTAACCAAACAGGCATTGTATAAACACGGTATATTTCAAATTTCATTCAATAACGTTAACGAAGTTATAACTAGTGAAAGTTTTTTTAATTTTGTCGCTCACTGACAGACTGACCGATCATCAAGCCTCTAAGGCACTTCTAGCAAACATAGTAGCCTCAAATTTAGAATAAAATTAGTGTTAAGTGTATAAATTAAGGAAAAACTAATATATTTTGCAATTTCAGACAGCTTAAATAACTTTGTAATCCCATATAAATATATAGGTTTACAAAGTTACGTTTGCAGTGAATGAATCAGTGTACCTGTATATGTATAATAAGAAAGAAAGGAAAATAAATAAAACGCATTTATTCAAGGCACACACAACATCACACATATAGGCAGACATATGAAATAATAAAAAAAAAACAAAATACTTACTATGTGTAAGTATTCACGCTGTTTTAAAAAAACAAAATACTTACTATGTGTAATTATTTTGTTTTTTTTTTTTAAATTTCATATGTCTGCCTATATGTGTGATGTTGTGTGTGCCTTGAATAAATGCGTTTTATTTATTTTTTTGTTTGTGAACAACAAAACCCATACGTAAAACAGCGTGATGCTGTGCGCGTCATGAATATGGGTCCCGACTCAGCATATGACTAAAGACAGAATCCTTAGTCACTGATTTTCAGTCGCAAACCATAGCCATGATCTCACGAACCTCAGCAAATAATGGAGGATATAGGAATAGGTGGATGTAGATAGGTACCTAGATTACATATGTTCAAAGGTATCATATAAAATGGCCAACGGAATGAAAAAGCAAGAATGGGACCTGTCTTATGAATTTACTAGTTTTAAGAATGTTGTAGTCATTATTGGTGGTTGAAATAAATAAATAATAATAAATTAAATAAATAATAATAAATAAAAAAAATTATGAAGTTGTAGCGAAATCCCGCGTAGATAATTGCCAGAAATTGCCATGAAATAAAGAACACTAATAATCATGATTGCGGCCAACGAAGGGGACTTGCCCGCGCTGTAGCTATCACGGTTCTTTTTAATATATTTTATTAAATAAAAGCTTTTTAATATTGATATGGTCACTTTATAATGTTGTTAGGTCAGCTAATTACGTAATAACTTAAGACAGAAGGTCCCTTATGTAGGAACAGAATAAATTAATTGACTTGGTATTACATGGATCTCACAACTTTTTACGGTTGAAGAACTAATTTGCGTGACTTTGTTTTTTACAGGTTATGTTTTGGATGCATCTACAGTTTACTCTAACCAATATTTTTGATCATTTTAATTTGTGCTCAGTAAACCAATTCAATTTGTCTATAGATAAAATCTGTGCATTTGCGATGAATCGTTCAGAAAATAGATAAATTCATACCTTGCAAAGAATTTGACCCTTCACGTGCGTCTCACTGAGCAAAGCTAATTCAAGATACTTTTCATTTTCTCTTGTATCACTTTTGAAGGGGTCAGTATTTTGCGTCAACGAGAAAAGTTTTCGGTACAAAGCGGAAATCTTGGGACAGATTCTTGAATGTTTGTACTCACCAAAATGTCTGAACAAATATTTATTTCTTTAAGTTTTAGAAGCTTTATTTTGAGAAAAGTTGACGTCACATCTATACAGATAAATAAAATTGAAGTGTCTGTTTGTAATTGCAAATTAACACCTTTTCACTATTTAGTGAAAAACGGCGTATGAAAGTATAGTATAGTATATACTATAAGTACCGTATATACTTTCATAAAAAAATACTATTTTTACCATTTTTGTCTGTCTGTCTGTCTATTTATTCCAGCTAATCTCTGAAACGACTAACCGATTTTAACAAGACGTTCACTGGCAGATAGCTGATGTTATAAGGAGTAACCTGAGCATACTTTTATTTCATCATCATCATCATCATCATCCATCACCACACCGGTGAAATCGCGAGGCACAGCTAGTTGCAATATACAAGCAGTCATACTCACTTACGTCTCATGAAGACATTTCAGTGGACATAGCTTAGGTATAAAACTTTTCATCAAAATAAGTTAAATTACCGTTGTATGCCTCAAGACAAGAGTCTTCGACCAATGTGTGTTACCAGTGATGACTTATGGCACTGAAACGTGGTCTCTTACTATGGGCCTCATAGAAAAGCTCAAAGTCGCACAACGAGCTATGGAGAGGGCTATGCTCGGGGTTTCTCTACGTGATCGAATCAGAAATGAGGAGATCCGTAGAAGAACGAAAGTCACCGACATAGCCCAGAAGATTAGCCAGTTGAAGTGGCAGTGGGCAGGGCACATAGCATACAGAACAGATGGCCGATGGGGCCGAAAGGTTCTGGAGTGGAGACCACGGACCGGCAAGCGCAGCGTAGGTCGTCCACCGACACGGTGGACAGACGACCTGAGGAAGGTCGCAGGACGACGTTGGATGCAGGCCGCTTCCAACCGGTCCTTTTGGAAAATCATGGGGGAGGCCTATGTTCAGCAGTGGACGTCCTACGGCTGAGATGATGATGATGATGATGTATGTCTACTAAAAGTCTTATAGTAGTATATTCTCTGCATGGTTGTCTGGAAGAGATCGCTCTGAGCGATAAGACCGCCCATTGTGACACTATTAGTTTCAAGCATTTAATTGTCATAATATATTTTTGTGTACACAATTGTAACTGTAAAAAATACTATTTTTACTATTTTTGTCTGTCTGTCTGTCTATTTGTTCCAGCTAATCTCTGAAATGACTAACCGATTTTAACAAGACGTTCACTGGCAGATAGCTGATGTTATAAGGAGTAACCTGAGCTTACTTTTATTTAATCATCATCATCATCATCATCATCATCATCATCCATCACCACACCGGTGAAATCGCGAGGCACAGCTAGTTGCAATATACATGCAGTCATACTCACTTACGTCTCATGAAGACATTTCAGTGGACATAGCTTAGGTATAAAACTTTTCATCAAAATAAGTTAAATTACCGTTGTGTGTCTACTAAAAGTCTTATAGTAGTATATTCTCTGTATGGTTGTCTGGAAGAGATCGCTCTGAGCGATAAGACCGCCCATTGTGACACTATTAGTTTCAAGCATTTAATTGTCATAAGATATTTTTGTGTATACAATTGTATAGAAATGACTTGTGTATAATGTGGCGTTACAGTAAAGAGTTAATCTATCTATTCTCTTTGAGAGAAGTTTAGTTATTTTCAGTAACATGTTGTGGTGAAGCTTCTGATGTTAAAATTTAAGCTAATATTAACTAGAGGGCTACTGATGATAGACTGTCGTACAAAACTAGTTAATAAAACCGTTAATTTTCAACAGACTTCCAAAAAGGAGGAGGTTCTCCTCTGATGATTTTTTTTTATTTGGAAGGTCTTCTTTTGTGGTTTTTAGATTTAATCAAGATCTGACCAGTAGATTTTTTGGATAATAAGTTAATATCAACATCAGGGTATACGATTTTTAGTAGGTATCTTCGTAGCTAATAAGTCATTCCTAGGAAATTGCGTGCGTTTTTACAATAAATTTCCAAAACACATAACTGAGCTCACAGAGGGCAAATTCAATTTGACTGTAAAAAGTTTTAATAAAAAAAGCTTATTATAAAGTCCGACATGATATAGAAGATAAATATGCTTGGAATACTCCACTTCTGGCAAGCTGTCACTCTGCCACCCATAAAATGTAATATTTGTAGTACCTAAGTAGCATCATTGTAAACAGCTATATAAAAAGAATGGCCCCGATTTTGTTGCCGCTTCTTCTCGGTAGGTAGGCTCTATATATTTTGGAATGCGGCGGTAAAGTCTTTAAAGTACATTATAATGAAAAATGTATGTTCATAAGTGCTGCGTCTTTGATGCCTAAATTAAATAAATGATTTTGACTTTTACTTTGTAATAATAGAATTAATGTTTTTATAAAATATTAGTATAATTTTGATTGATAAAAAATAAATATTTTATAACAAATTATTGTGAATTATGAATAATTTGATAAGAACAAAGTTTAACTGAATTAAGGACGTATGCATTTACTTATTCAAAAAATTACTTATATAGATTATCAACGGCAAAAACCATCTTTATTATTACCAAAAAAATTGCAGTATTACCCGGTTAAATACAAAATGTTCTGTTTACGCCTATAACATGCAGTAAGGTACCAATTTAACTTAATACGAATAATTCAATTACGCAGTAGGTTATAATTTTATTATGCATGTGTGTTACAGCTCGGTTTATGGCCCTAAACGCGATGTGGTAAGGCTCACTTTAGCGTGTTGGAAAAAAAATGATCGAATAGCGTTATTTCGAGCTTTTAGAAATAATAAATATAACACCATTTGGCGACACCTACACATAGGCTAGGTAAATCTGAGAGGTCTTTGTAATGGGGCCTTCGGTGAGCAATAGACTACCTGCCATGGTACGAGATGCAGCCTCCATTGGGGTGCTTAAAAATATATTAATCAAGTGGTTTTTACAACGCGTTTTTACGTGATAACGTCTTATAAATCGATGAAGGCCAGATGCACGCACGAAAAAGTATTACACAATGTCACGCGTTACGCCTTGAGCTTTAGCCGATCCACTTGTCCACTTGTCGCTTGTTACGAGAGAGCGATAGAGGCACGAACGGCCTAAGCGTTCGGCTTGTCTTATGACGTTATCACGTAAGAGTATCTTCCGTAAACCGACTTTCATACAGACAATCATTTTTTTACTGCGTTAACGAACTTCGTAAATTACCAGAAATACTGTTATTATATAATTATATGAACAATGTTATTATTATGGTAATTTTAATCTATTAATTGACTGGACCTGTAACAATGGATTATTAATAAATAATTTGTATTTGTATTTGTGAACCAAATCATAGATAAATTAAATTTATCTAGCTATGACCAAATCCAACAAATACCATCACAGGTAGTTGAGCGTAGTAGTAACACGTCATCGGAAGTACGTAGTACTATTATTTATTCTGTGTCGGAGGGAAAGTTATTACTCGTCCCTTGACGAGCCAGAACATCACACCGTGAGCAAGCGGCACCGAAAATGTGTTGAAGAGTAATGAAATCACGTGGCTCGGCGTCGTCGTCGCATTAAATTGAATCACTTAATTATCGCATGTAGACGTCAAAGTCCCCCAGGCAAAACGCCGCGGCCACAGGAGTATAGGTATAACTATCTAGCTTCATGACGCTCACCTATATGCGAGTACAATATCTGCGTAGTAATGTCACTATAGGCATACTACGCAGACAAAAGAGATACCGGGGGGTAGTGGCCCCCCGAGGTACAGCAGAGGTAGGGAGCGGAAGCTCGAGGACTCCACCAGCCCTTAGTGGCTGATGAATACATTGACTGACATGACGCTCGCTGCAATTACTGTGAAGAATGACGAATCTACTATCATCGTACATTACTTTTCTGTGCTTTAGGGTGTGGCGCATGGATCGGCAGGATTTTTTATGGGGTCATGCGCTAGTTTTCCCCAATAGACCTATGTCCTAAGTGTCACGGTAGTTCCGCCGAAATCTTGCCTTTATCTATTATTAGAGTTTGAAAACTATCTTGAGTATCACGCATTATACTAATATAAAGATACCGGCTTCACTCACTTTGTATTATGTCGGTTTAAGTCGGACGACGTTTCGAACGTGTAAGACGTTCTTCTTCAGGAAGTGTTCACGCTTGGAAATCGCGTCGCGCACTGCGCGCCTCGGCTCTCAGCTGCCGGCGCGTCTATTGTCGGCGTTTATCTATTATGCCTAATTTTGGTTTCGGTTGTAATGTCACAAAATAATGTATGCTTCTATTCTCCAATATGTTGTTACTAATATTGTAAAGGCGAATGTTTGTGAGTGTGTTTGTATGTTTGTTACTTCTTCACGGCTAGACCAATTTTGATGAATTTGGAATGGAGGTAGATGAGGCACTTGATTCACACAATTCACACATAGGATAGTATTTCATCATTCTTCACCACGTGCGTGTATCCGCGGGCGCAACTAGTTCGAAATAAATCATTACTTGATACTATTCATATAAAAAAAAAACTTCTGACCCCTCAATGTGGTAAATATGTGTAATTGTTATGAAAAGAAACAACTTCTAATATAAAAAAAAAATTAAAATCCAATTTGAATTTAGCTTTTTATATAACGTTATTTAGTTATATACCTTTCCAACGATGCTACATAAAAGAAATCATATAATATCCTGTTCTTATAGTAGTTATGAACCTAGCACACACAATTTGTGAAATAGTATTTTTGACGTAAGTCAAGGAAAACAATTGAATGACGTACCGCCCACCGTCATACCATTGTAATATTCGTACTTTATTTATCTGTCTCACAGTTGTTATAAAAAAATTATAGTTACCTAGCCTTTGCTGTGATACAAGCGCACTGCTCGCTACTCAAACGATTTATTCGATTTTAAATAAATATCTGTTATTGAAAGTTCTTCATTCTTCAATTCTTCATAGAGCTTAAAGTGAAAATAATAAAACAGGCTACGAAAAAACTTTAAATTTTGTACTATAAACGTTCGTAATCTAGACGAGAAAATATCATAACAAAAATATTTTCGGTAATCGTTCTTACTACTTACGTTCAAAATAGAACAGTTTTTTAATGGTTTGTTTAAGTTAATAACATGTTATAGTGATATCTTATATACAGGTGGCGGTATGATAGCACACTTACTTAAAAAAGCCCACAGACCACAAATTGGAAAAGGACGTCTGATACACAAGTGGATCACTAATTCGTCTTTCTTTTCCACTCGTGGAATGAAAGAGCAGGATAGATTTACCGTCGGCTTATTGTCACTAGTGCAAGTAAGCGATATTTCTAGAATTATTATTCTCTACTAGAAGGGTCGTTTCCGTGAATTCGGTGGGCTATGAAGGACATTGTAGCAAAGAAATTTGAAAATCAAGTTTTACATTAAACTAGGCCTTGACTCATTGTAATAGGAATTTATTTTGTATTTAATGCTGGAAATACAGTGAATCATACCATTTCGGAATCTCAATGAAACATGCATTTTATTTTTAATTTGGCCCTCAGGTGACCTTATTATTTTTTTACACCACGTAAGGTTAAAATTTGGAAAAAATAAGCATATAATTAAGTTTGATCTTTGCTTAAAAACACTATTCATGCGCCCCAAAATCATAGCTTACATTCGATAGCGCATCTATCCAGGAATACTATCCTAAAAACAGATGGAAAAAATCCTTCATTTAAAGTCTTGCTCTTCTTCTTATCTTATTTGCTTGCTATCTTAAAGTCTAAGTCAAAAAAGAGTGGTTAAGGGTGTAATTTTTTAGCATTTTCGAAAATGTCGAATATCTCTAAAACCGAGGGACTTTTACTGAACATAAAACATATTTTTCTAACCGCCACAACGCCCTCTACCTGTAGGTACCATATTATCCATTCATTATGCCACACATTTGATGTTTAATTTTTTTTATATTTGTATTTTATTATAGACCGATATTTGACACTTTTCATCTCGGTTAACAAAAAAGGTCCCACGGTATATATGCGATGAAACAGTTTATTTTTAAAGTGTGTAAATGAGATGAGGCCTGTAGTACGTAGCACGTTGCTACATATGATTATCTGTTATATCAACCACACTGCTTGATAGAACAGATGTAATATACACTTTGTAATACATATAATAATAATGTAACAATTATAAAAAATAAAGTATAATTTTTAAAGCGGCGTTAGTGCCTGCTTAGCGATACCAAAAATTGTAATTTTTAGAGATAAAAATTCACATCCTCGGATGGGATTCGAACCCGCGTCTTCCGTCCCCGTAAGACAGTTAAAGTCAGATAGAGATTTAAAATTCGATGCTCGGACCTCGAGCCTTGGTGGCCTAGATGGTCATGGCGTCTGAAACGGATTATCGAAAGACGCGGGTTCGAATCCCGTCCGAGGATGTGAATTTTTCGCTTTAAAAATTACTAAATAAAAATGTTTACACTCATACTCCCGCACTTACATTTCCTGTGTTGCGGGAGATTGGGCTCACACAATTACACATCCAAGACCCGTGAACAAACATTTCTGCTCATCACACAAATATTTGCCCCATTCAGGGATCGAACCTGAGACACCGCGCTTGGAAGGGAGGGGTACTAGCAACTGCGCTAACCAAGCCGTCAAATGTTTGTTACTCTTTCACGCAAAAAATACAGAATGGATTTGGTATATAGATAGATGCGGAGCTGGCTGAATAACATATAGGAAGGATACTTTTCCATCATCATCATCATAATCCTTCACCACGCGGGTGTTACCGCAGGTTGCAGCTAGCTAATAATATTATAAATGCAAACGTTTGGACGGATCCAATACTCAATCACGCCAGGACGGCTGAATGGATTTGGATGGAATTTGGTATTTAGATATAGATGAAGCGCTAGAATAAAATTTAAGATAGTTTTCCTCAGCATCAGCATCAGCATCATCCAACACCACGCGGTTGAAACCGAGGGTTGCAGCTAGTAATTTTACATAATAATTTATATATATAAATATAGGTACATCACATCTCGAAATTAATAATTATTACATCATCTAATATTTTATTTTGAAGTATCAGAGTGATTGGCCCAACAAAAGTGACAGTACAAGTGGTTTCCTAATTTCGGTAGTAAAATAAAAACTAATTAATGCCAGTCAAAGGGTTGGGGCGGGCGTTGCGAAAGTTGATTGGACCTCTTTATTTGAGGCACTTTAGCTCCTCGAGAGAACCTCCAAAACAGAACCACGTTGTAATTGCCCCGTTATGCTACCTCTGGGCTCAGATAAAGGTAGGGCTGCTACACGGGGAAACCGAATAACCTGAGTAAAATTAACTTTAGAAACGGGATATTTACCATGTCTTGTATTTATTTTGAGCTTTTTATGTTTCGGCACAGTTGCATGCGCCATGTTCACGAGTATACTGAAGCATCTGCGGGTAGGTGTTGTTATGAGCAGACGAAACGGTCTACCCTCTTTCTGTCACTTTTTTTGCGTTCAGCCGTGCGATTCTCTAAGAGCAAACATCGTTTCATCTTTGACAACATCCGTGAAACAAATGACGAGATGACAAGAAACGTTGAAATAGTATCAACGTTTCTTGTCATAAGAGTCTCATAAAGTATTTGACATCTGTGAGCTCGTCGACGAGCGCAACGACGAATCATTAGAGAATCGCACGGCTGTTTTATCACCAATGACACAACAGTCACTTGGAACCAACTTGATCTGGGTCTCGAGACACTCACGGTATCGCACGCGAGCTTTTTGCGGAACTTCTTCGGTTTTTGAAAATATCCTGTTTCTAAAGTTAATTCTTACATTAGCGACCATGTCAGTTTAAGAACTTATAACCTGAATAAAATTCAAAAGGGCGGGATTTTGTGGTAAAACATTTTAGCGTTTTTCATGTATTAATTAGTTTAAGAAAATCTTGTAGAGGTCACTATTTGGATGGGTGAACGCTAATAGCATTATCAAATGAGTACTTCCGTCTTTCGGAGGACACGTTCAGCTGTCGGTAGTTCTTAAGACAACAATCGTCAGTCCACGTTGTAGTCGTTCGGGCCGTCCAAATACTCCGACGATATAGGGATGATATAGCTAGCCACTAGCCTTTTCTCCAACCCGCACCAAGCCCGTGCGTTTCATTACATACATAGAATTAGACATATCTTTAATATAAATAGAAATTAAACTCTATAGAAACTAAATAGCTCCTGGCTCTAGAAGAATGATCAATGTTTCTTGTTTTTTAAAATGTGAACAATATTTATGACTAATAGAAAAACACATTATATGTGTGACAAACATTGAATTTGATATATACGTTACCTGAGGAGGAACCTGATGAATCTCGGTTTGGATAAGCTTTGGGCAACCCTAAATAAGTATATTTATTTATTTCGCACCGGTACCATTGAAATGTCATCATTATTTTGAGTTATGTGTCGGTATTTAATATTTTAGGTTGCATTTATCCTATGATCGTTAAGGTTCGATGCATCTTTTTAAATTATACTACCGCACTATGAAAGTTATGAAATTACGTAATCGTTATATTGAGCTTGACCTGTTAAAACACCCTTTTTTCGCAGGGTAATCCTTCATAGATGCGAGTACCACTGACCCCGGGGGAAGCATGGTGGTTATGTGGGATTATCTGTCAGAAGGGCGGCATACTCACCAAATCTTTGTGGTGTTCCGTCACTGCCACTTTTGGCGGGAACGCAGGAAAGCTTGCGCACACGGCCGCGAACCTGTCCGGTTGAACGCGGAACCGCGGGTCCGCGAACCCGGCTGTCCGTTGCCGGATCCCGCTCCCTTGCGGCACGCCAGAACACATGGCGCGTCGCAACCGCTTCGGGGGACCAAACCCGCAAATGGACATGACTCGGGCGTCCAAGATCCCCCACGATAGATCAGGTGTGTAGCCCCACCGCCTGCTACTTCGACCGCAGAGGATAGGGACAGTGGCGCATCTCGATACCAACAGTCCTCTTCCCCTGCGGCCCCACCCACACACTCTCCGCCAATACAACACCGCAGCCCGCCTCAGTTGCGCCTATACACCATCGCAACCTACAGTGACTGCTCCCATGTGGACTTGGCGGACAAAGTCAAATACATTCATGTCTTGACACAATTATAAGTACACTGTGCACACTACTACGACGACAAAGTAACTAACATTGCAGTGGTACTCAACAAGACGGGTAACTATTCGGAAATTATTTGACTAGTTAAAATGTCTTCAAGCCTTAATACAATATACGTGCACAGCGCACACTATTACTTCGATTCAAAGTAACTGGCTTTGCGGTGGTACCCAACAAGACGGGTTACTATTCGGAATGGATTTCATTAGTTACGATGCCTTTACGCTTTAATGCAGTAAACGTGCACAGTGCACACTACTACTTCGATTCCAAATAACTGGCATTGCGGTGGTACTCAACAGTGCAATTTTATCGGTTTTAAGTGTACATAAAACTGCTTTGCTCTTAGCTAAAAAAGCGTTTGTGTGTATTTTGCTATCCATTACTGGTTATAATGTAGTTATTATTTGGTAGTTTTTTTTTGTTGGAATTTGTTTGAACCAATCTTCCTAAAAATATTTTTGTAGAATATCATTGTGAATATTTGAAGTACTCATAGATCGGCAAGAAGGAACGTGTGTGTGTAGAAACCGCTAGGCAATAACAAACTACGAGTAATAAACAATTCCTAAATGTCGTCTGTGGAACTTGTTCATTAATTAATAATTGACATAATATACAACATCAATCATTATTATGTGACCCTTTAAACATTTAGCAAAAACTCGAATTGGCGCTTCCAAAGCTTTTACGCTCTTAAGAGATACTACAGACAATGAACAATAAACGATTGCCTACAGTTGGTATGTAATATAGGTAACTATAGCATTAAAAAACAGTTCATTGTTTGGTCAAATTAAAGCACGTTTAATTTTTCAAGCGAATAAAAATTTACCTTCTGCAAATTTTAAAGTGGTTTAGCTGAGTTGCTAATTAATTTGTCAGTAATATCAACACAGTGCTTTTCTAAAGTAAGTCTATAAATTGATTGAATTTTCTAAATCGATAATGAAGGTATTCTGTGACCACTGAAATACATCCAGCTGGCAAATAACGATTTATTTTTTTGGTAATATGTATAAGCGTAAAATGTTTCATAATCTTTCTTCACTACATTGCGAAGAATCTCTTCTAATGTCTTCTAGACAAAAACTTAATAAATTAATCATATTTTGCGGGACATACGAGTTTCAAAAACATTGATTTATTAATGAGTTGGTCCAGTCCACTTGTTGCATAACATCGTCCACGCCGCTATGGCAGCACGTGCGTGAACCGATCCCTGCTTTCCTTCTGAATTTAACCAATCACCGAACATGTCTATTTGTAACCTCTGAAGTAATTTGTATTTGGAATCATAACTTTTTGTGTGGAATTTGTTCTGAATTATGCTTCCTGGCTTATTAGTTCTTCGTAGGTTATAATATTACCTTTTAAATAAAACCAATATCGTTTTTTTATTACATACAATATCACATTACCATTATTTTAATTTGTTTTATTTCACTTTGAATGTAACCTCTAAAAACATTCTTTATAAATGTGATATCTTTGATAAAAAAGTTTTTACAGATTTCTCCGTTAATATAGATTATACCGTACCGTATTTTTGTACCTTTTTTAGTATCGACGCCTATGGCGTGTTTTTAAATAATCCGTCTAGTCCAACATAGCACAATTTAGTTATAGTGATGGGATATCATGTAGTCGATACTTGAAATTCAAAAGTTGGGCGATCCTAAAGTATCGAGCGGCCGCTTAGTCCAGCGGTCGTAGAATACCTATATACTTACGTGGCCATAGACCATATGCAATTTTGCATAAGTTCATAGTGATTTTAAACATGTTAATAGTGTATAATGTAACACTGGCTGGTTGGTAGCAACCCTGCCTTCTGAGCCGCTAGTCCCGGGTTCGATCCCCGGACAGGCAAAACATATGTGTGCATGAACACGTCTGTTTATCCTGTATCTGGGTGTGTATATGTATATCGATCATCAGGTTACTAAAGTACAACAGGCTCTGCCTAGTTTGGGACCTGGAAGTCCTTGTGTTTGTAAATAAACATATTATCGCCCATGAGAAGTATTCTACTACCTATCTATGTTTACCAACAAACAACTATCAGTAATTGCCCTGGAATATCTTCTGCGTAGCAGCTGCTTCTGTGGCTAATTTAATTTATGGATTCCTTTACTACACCAATAGCGTCAAAGGCATACTTGTTCGCTTTACATAGTTTCCTAAATGTAAAACGCTGGCGTGGGTAGAGAGAAATTTAACGGTGCCGAGATTTGTGGTTACACTCATTTAGTCACAATGAGTACCCATTATTATTACGTCTACACACATGAAACATAGCCAACTAAGTGAAATATCAGCCTAATAAATCAGTAAAATCTTTATATAAGTTTTTAAACTACTCGTATCATGGTCACAATCATTAGAAATATTCAAATAATCAACGGGACAATTACCATGTATATTTCTATGAGTTTCCGATATTTCGGCACTGTTATATCATGGCGCTTGCAACAGTGCCGAAATATCGGAAACTCAGAGAAAATGTACATGGTAATTATCCCGTTGATAATTTGAATATTTCTAATGAACAATCATTAGAAATATTTTTATATTTTTAAACTATCATGGTCACAAGACCATGATAGTTTAAAAACTAATATAATTTTTTTATGGATTTATTAGGCTGATATTATTTCACTTAGTTGGTAATTTGAATATTTTTAACAGTAAAATCTTATATTAAAAAGAGGTAGATTCGTTATGTTAGAACTGACGCGAAGTCAATGTTGCTTGTCCCAGCTTTCACGCAAACAAGAACGTATTTTGCTGAGGTTTTTCAGACATCGTTCTTTGACAGATGGCATATATCGTTCACTCGTTCGTGGCTGTAGCCACATTTGTTGTTGCCGTATTTTTGCGCGAGTAGGTACCATATCTACCTCTTTTTATTATTAGATTATTAATAAAAGGGTATATGTTTTTCAATCTACAAAATACACACATTAAAACCTACAATTAATGATACAAAAATATACGTTAACGTTTTTATTGAACGTAATTATATGAACTATTACATCTGCTCTACCTTAATTCACTAAATACAAGAGATCAATCAGATTAAACATAAAACAACACAGTTATAATATATTATATACTTACGAATAAATCTAAACTGTACATCGAAATGTAGAAACTAATATTTATGACTAATAGGCGTGTAATTTATATAATACGAGAACGAAGGGAACATATATAATTTATCATTTAAGGACTTCTGAAGTGATAACATTATATAAGGCTTATTTATTTGGCACAAACATATAACATTACTCACGGTTAATAACTCCGTTATATATAACGTAGACAAGCTAATGTGTCTAGTATTTCATAATCTTCAATAAATGGCGACCTACGAGAACACGTACCAATAATTAACAAGCGTAGAAAAATATTAATTTGGAAATAAGGTATTAGGAGATAATCATGCTATTCATCACAAACAAGGAATTGCATCAACTTTTAGGAGAACGTTTGTCGAGCTGGCTGACATACGTTCATACATTCATGTTTATTATAGTCAGGTATTGTCGTAGTTACTTGTTTGAAGTAGTATTTTTATATGCTTTCTGTACACCATATTATTTTTCGCCTAAGAAATACTTTCTTATACCTGGACGGCAAAATATACGGATGTGAACAATATAATATACAATATCATGGATTAAATATTAAATAACCGTTATACTAATGATATTGATATTTTTTCTGGATGACGACTATTAACTGCATACTATAAAAGTACTTATATAATCCATAGTAGAGTGCGTAGTGTTGACGTAACTCCTTGCTTCCAGCCAGGTAGTGATGACAGCAGACAGAAAAAGAAAATCGTTCAGGTTCAGGAGATTCTAGTTGTCGTAGCGAGCGGAAGCGGAATTGGCCCAGAAACCTGCGGATTTTTTGCAAATGTAAATATTTCATACTGCCACGTCTCGCGGTCTTAACTTATAAACGCGAATTTTAATATCATTCTTAATTCCTACACGGTACAAAAACTATAGAGCAGATGCATATGTATAAGTATTAATATTGTTTACTCGTATACTCGTAGCAGAGGTACAAAATAACGTTATTTAAATATAAATATAAGTAGTGTATAAGTAATTGAGAGAGTCGGCCGGCAGGTCGTATTTTGACACCTGAGAAACATTTTTAAATAGTTGGTAGTTTTTTTATAGCAGTACAGTATGACCACAACTACTGTGATACCCCTTAGGTACGACAAGCGTGGTGCAGATAGAAAAAGAGCGCAGTTGAAGTAACTATATTGAGTATTCTGTGGTGCTACCCAAAGCGAAACACGTCGTGGTCGCAATATTTACGACGAGATCGGGAAGTCGCTCGCATGATAAACTGAAAGTTGCAGTAAAACCCAGAGCGACACTGTACCGTGTTCACCACTACGAGCTTTAGCCGATTACTTCCATAGTAATTTTACTTGCAATGGTGACCTTTAACCTTGACACAGTAGTTGTTTCACACTAGATTCAGGTAGAATATCTAGCAGTGCGGCATTCACTAAAACAGATACTTAGCAGATAAGTCAACTACCTAGTATATCACCTAACTGGAATCACCCGAATGTAAATCATAGTTACTTTACACGACACTCGTACATGAGCGGTTCAGTTTATGAAATACGACCAGTGGTAATATGAGTTATTAGTAATATGAAACTTACGTTCAACTTAAAGTCGCTAAAATGACTGTGGGTATTACATGCTTTAAGGCGCGCTCATATCCTGACAATAGTAAAAAGCAGAATTTTTAAACACCTAGTGTAACGAAATAAATCGATAATATATTATGAAAAAAATACAAAGGTTAGAAAAGGAATAGAAAAATAGTAATAACCGAATAGAATACATAAATATAACTCTCTTTTAGTAGAAAAAAATCCTGAATAGGTCCACAAAAATAAACTTTCACGTCCAATCTCTCAGAATTTTCACCGATAACACTATATTTTTTTTAGGTAATACATAATCAACGTATAGTACTAAAGTTTTTTAAAATTGTGTTAATATATATCGAAAAATATAAAGAAAACGTACAAAATTAACGCATTATCGCATTACATCGTCCAATCTAACAAACGATTTTCAACCGTAAAGCATTGTAAATTATTTTAAAATTGGGGTTGGACCGCGTCTTAAAATATGAAACCCACTTCCACTGCACTAATTGAATTGATTGATAATTGTCAATACCGAATTTGTAAGAGCAATATTTTCGTGGTTATTCTTTTTGACATATTATTATACTACATACTAAAAATGCTATTGTGATGTATACATTATGTAAACAATTTTTGAAACTACTACAATAGTTGTAGCACTTCGTAGACCTTGCATATCTTTCGTAGACGTAACGTACTCGTAGTTACTCGTATGTAGTTTTGTAAAGTCACGTACTCATGGTAAACTTTTTGTTTAAATAACAAAGTTGTATCTAACTGTGTGCCGACACTGCAGACACGTTCACGAAAATGTGTTGCCAAACTCACAGTTTTGAAAATGTATTGAAACGCGTTGGCATTTTTCACTTTGCTTATGTAAAATATATTTGATGTTTACCAGCTCATTCGGATGATTTTCAAAATATCCTGTCACAACAAGTGGGAGGAAATATATAGCGATATATATAGTCTATTTATGTGACTTTACTCTGATGATTTGAATAACAATGTTTTGGGCCCAAACATAGAACATAATGGGCTCACTATGTTATGTCACACCTTTTTGTTACCTACACCCTGTATGAAATTGTGTGTACGTTGCAGACGCGTCACGTCAGCACAATGTGAAGTTTAAATGTCTGACGTGCAACATGTACTTGTACAGTCTGCACAAGAAGTGGGACCACGCATGGGCCGAGCATAAGGAACGGAAGTTCGAGGCGGACTGTCCCATATGTGACCAGGTTCAGGTAAGCAACTAAATATTATTTAAGTTCAAATATATTTGTTTGATGAACAGAATTATTGTAATAAAAAAAGGTAGTGCGTCTCGGGACGCCCAACAGAAGTGATAACTTAAACTAATCTAGCGCTATGGGTTAGAGTGAGAGAGAGAGATGCGTGAGAGAAAGGGAAGCCAGACAGACTGGTGCCGTAACGCGTTGCGTAACGAATTGGTTTACCCTCCCGTAAGAAGTTATCATTTCAAACATTTTACTTGACGCTATTTATTATTATTTTATTTTGTTATAACTATTTAACTTGAGAAATTGTATATATGTCAGTAATAATAATAATATATAATAACATAATAAATAATAGCAAATTTATAAACGTACGAGTCCTCTTATAAAGGTTTTTTATGAAGGAATACAAAATAGACAAATTATAGACAGTTAAGCACTTTTATTTATGCATACACTTCCTAATCTGCTGTTACTGTAACAAGTAAGCATGGTTATGCCTATTTTTTAATAATACGTTTTAGATTCCGATTCTAGGAAGTAGGGACCAAAGTTACATAAATACTTAAAACGTACAAGGAACCTGGACATTATGTATACGGTATTCTATGAAATTACGGTAGTTGGTGTGGAACTTGACGTCATCGGTCTACGTCACGAGTTGACGTAACAAATTTTCGCTAGCGTAACCACCTAAGTTTGTATTTATTTGCATACAAGCACCTATTATGAACTCTAAACATATGTTGCGAGGCTATTGTGACTCTTAAAGGCACATTTGCACACACGACACATAGAACAAACATGATTGCAAGGTTGTTTGTATATATTTTATTTAACTTGCCATTAATCAATGTTACATAACAATTTTTTTTGTGAAAATGCTTGTGCTTTTGATGGTAATTCGGGTTCTTTAGAAGAAAATCTTATTCCTAATTACACTTTTCTACCGACTTCCAAAAAAGGGGGAGGTCCTCAATTCGACTGTATTTTTTTTATGTTTGTTACCTGATAACTTTCGACTGGGTGAACCGATTCTCAAAATTCTTCAAAAAATCTCACGACTTTTTACGGTAGGAAAACTGAGTTGCATTGCGAGGCTTGGTTTTTCTACTGACTTCCAAAAAAGAGGAGGTATTCAATTCGACTGTATTTTTTTATGTTTGTTACCTCATAACTTTCGATAGAGATGACCGATTCCCAAAATTTGTTGAAAGCTGGTGCTTCCCGTGTTATCCCATTTAAATTTCATTAAATTCGGTCCAGTACTTTTTGAGATACACTCCCATAACTGAATAGGATGGAAGTCAGTATTAAATTTTTCAAATTGTACTTGTTAACCTTATACCTGATGAGGTAGGTTCTCTGTTTTTACTTTAATAATTTATCTTAAATAATTTGATACAATAATAACTTTGATTGTGGATGTTCCTCATCATTGGCAACTTTTCTAAGTCCCCAAAATCATTTTCATTCTCTATCTATTGTACTGGTCATACTTTCAGTGGTTAACTGTAAAAGGAATAACTGTCTTGGCGTATTAATCTAACAGTACCTATAGATCGACTAGTATTTGATAATAATAGCCCTTAGCAACCAATGCGCAAAGTAAACCGATAAAGAACCTCTTCCTCGATAATTATTATGTCACCCAATAATAACCTTTCGCACTTTCCTGATGCTATTTTCCTTCCATTTCTAAATTATCCTTAAGTATCCCGTGTAATTTTATTTTGTAAATACCAAGTTTCCCAATTTTATTTAAAAGTATAAAATTGAGAAATACAAGATTCCGCCATGCTTTATCAACCGAATGAAAATTAAACTCGAAGAACTGGCACAATACGCTGGTCGCGTCATGGCCAAAGAAGAAAAGCAAAAGAACCCATAAAGAAAAAGATGATGATAAACAAGAAAAGAAAGAAGAAGCAGAATTAAGAATTTTATTTAATTAATAAGTTAATTTGGCGCATTGTTTTTCTATAAACCTACGTTGGTGATCGTTGATGTTATATTAAAGGTCCAATCAGTTGACTGAATTGGGATATTTCAACACTATTATTTTTATCGCTATATGTTTTCCTTTGAAGGATATATACGAGTACTTATGACTAAACGGAAGGCTTCAATTAAGAGAACTCACTCACGCTGTCATCATGAAAAATGTTGAGTGTTGTAAGTTTTTTGGGATAAATTCACATATCACTTTAGACATAGAGCACGAAGATGGTTAAATATGTAAGAAACGTTATCGAACAGACAAAACATTTCAAATGGACAGGAATAGGTACACTGTTGTATAATATATTACAAAAATATAATACAAAACACATAAAACACATTATCTTTGGTAAAAAAGGAATAATAAAAACTTTTAACAGCTTTGCATTGGACCCCAATATTCTAGACGCATACAATTATTTATTTATTGATCGCATACGTTTAGATTAATTTAGTTAACTAGATATTTTGATCACAGAACTGTTAACTACTGTAATGTATTTAATCTCCCACATCACTCATCGGCACCTTGCTCATTTTAGCGATAATTTTAATGCAATAATTAACTTTAGATACGGGATATTTGACATGTTTTGTATTTATTTTGAGCTTTTGATATTTCAGCACAGTACATTTGCAATGTTCACGAGTAAATTTAGTAAAAGATTTCAAGGCTTTTCCCATACAAAAATTGCTTAAAAGCCTTGCTTCATTCTCGAGATTATCATTAGTCCACGTTTTATAATGAGGTGGAGTAAATTCAATTGTAAGTTCAAGATAACTATGTCAGTTTAAAAACCTAACTACCATAATAATATTTTAAAACCATAGCATATCTGCTATTTTGCTATACGCATCGAGGCCGCATGCATAGTTCTATAAAATATAATTTCTTTCTATGCACTGTTGCTTAGAAAATGATTGCCTATCTTTACCTAAATATGTTGTTAAATTTTGAACTGCTTTGAAGAGTCACTGAAGCAATCGGAATAGTTTATCACGTTGAGAATCTAATCATATATAATACATACGCATTTGATAAAAAAATTACCACATTTATTCGAAAAGGGCTAGTTCTTTCCTCGTTAACAGGAAACAGAATAACTTTATAACCCATAGTGACTAAAAGTGATTTGAATTTGGAACGTGGCTGTTGTTCGAATCACCAAAGAAATCAATTACTGACATTGTATGAGTACGAGTAGGTAACAGGCAGAAAGGAAACCGCACCTATGACCGCAAGCCGAATTTAAAAAAAAAGTAAAAATACGCCGAATTAAAAAAATAGTACGCGATATTCATTTCGCCTTCGTTCGTATAGTAATTGCTTACTCAAATTCGAATTTTAGTTGTATTTAGTTTTATAAAATATGAGTGTGTTTTCCTCAAGTAATGAGAATGAAATAAAATTGTCACGATGCATTTCCATAATTGCTCAAATATAAACATTAGTCTCTAATTAATTATATTTCATGTCTCATTGTCACAAATTGTATGTAAATAAATAAACGTGCTATATTAATAAGTTGCACTTACTTATTTTCTCATGATGGGTGATAAAAAGTAGAGTTTCCACCTCGGGACCTACATTATTTTAAGCTCGATTGACGTTCTTTCGATTCCCTCGCTTCGCTCAGGACTCTATACTCTAGAATTCTGAGCTTCGCTCTGGATTCAAAGAAACACTCTCACCTTGAAAATAGTTATTTGCGCCCTTGGCAAAAATCTACTATTACTGACGAGCGTCCATGTAAATAAATACTACAGAAAAGTTGTTTTCTTTAAAATAATTGTTTTACCTCGTTTGCCAACGTTCTGCAGGAAGAGCCTGTTAGCCATTGCCTGGCGTTGATTCGCCTCGCGCATCTGTTTGCGGGCCACCTCGAGCAGGAGCCGTTGTCGAAGTACCTCCATGGGGTTGTTAATGGACAGCGACGGCATCTTGCGTTTGGGCCGGGCGCGTCCTTCGCGCAGCTCCGCCATTCTCTGCCAAACCCAATATATTTCTTGTGTCAAAGTACCTGCCTTTACATAATTAATTAATCATTTAATACATATGTTTGACAGTTGGTGCCTTTTATGTTGTAAGAATTAGTAAGGAACGGTTTTTGAAAATTTCACTCCAAAGGGGCGAAATAGCTGAATGAAGCTAGCGAAGCTGCTGGCGGATCAGTTGATATATGTATACGAATACGTATGACCCTATACTAAGTATCTCCTAATATGCTAATTGGTATAATATAGCTATATATATTATTGTGGAATATACCCAGAAATTTGTTTCTTAGATGTCCTAAGTATAGGCTGAAAAAATGCCACGTGAATGTTAGGAGATACTTAGTGTAACCTTCCATAGCTGATACCTGATAGCTAACTAAGCATACCTAACTCTAATAAGTATTGTATACCAACACGATATTAAAAATATTTAGTGACACTTCCGCTGAAAAAACAATGATTTTAGCCTATTTGGGGGTGTGCACCACCCTCCCTCCCGCATAAATTGCTAATAGGAAGAATACAAAAAAAATCACACAAGAAAACCCAAATAAACCAAAAACGATTCGACACGTGTTTCGCCTCTACACGAGGCATCCTCAGGAGATGTTGACTCGTCGAGCGCTAGACCGACAGTGAGTATTGTTTATTATTTTATTACTGGAATACGTTTATACGTAGAGGATCGTACATTTATATACAACATACTTTAATAATCGTTAGGTGGAGGCATGAAAGCTACTTTTACAAGCCTTATATTGTAAACTGTGTTCTGGTGTAAAAAAAGTCACGTAATCGATATAACTGTAATTTTAAAACCGTTAAGTAAGTAATTCAATAATTATCCTCATTCAAAGATAAGGAGAGACAGACGGACGGATGGGCAGAGGACAGACTGACAGATAAGAGTGTATTACTATAGATTCCCTAAAAATACCTGTGGATTACCTCGAACAGTAGTTATTTGTTCAACAAGTGAGCAAAGTTTGTTTTTGCTTCGAGTGCTAATTTTAAATCACGAACCAGCGACGTAGTTAATAATTGAGTCACGAGCGTAGAGAGTGATTCTTATATAGGGCTACTGAGCAAAATGAATGATTTAAAGGTACGAGCCAAAAAAAATTGCTCTCGTGTGACACATACAACTTTTCACCAGTGAGAACAGTGTTATAGGTTATAGTAGTATATGGGAGCCCAAGCAGGGATTTCGGGATTTATTCCAGCGCGTCAGAATAACATAGTTATACCATAGGGAGGTAACCTTGCACCTTGTGAAGTACTCCCACCGTACCTTAGCCCTGTACATAGGATCAAACGTCTAGGGCAGCCGATCAGATTAGGAAAAAAACGATCGTTAGAAATACTCGAGTGCGTCAGAGTAAGTAGGTAAGTTAGTTATGTACAGAAAAGCGTGTATATCAATAATCTGAAAATTTTAGCGTAACATAAGGAAACGGGAGTAACAAAAACACAAAGTTGCATAATAACATCACCTGAAAGTTATCAGTCGCGGTTATTTATTTTTTTGAAGGAAGTCATCACGGAAATAACATAATCTGCCGATTGCACTGCAATCATAAATAAAGTGTAGTGCATGCAGTCACTGAGAGCTATGTATTTCCGACTTCGCACCACTTTGCCCTTCTCACTCTTTCTCTATCTCCTACTCTCTCTTTAGTACGTTCCGCACGTGTCACCAATTTGGAGATTTTAGCCCTAAATTTAGGGAAAAACTAAGTGTTTCAGCCTAAAATGTTAAGTTTTTTTCGGAGGGACAGAAAATAAAAACAAATATTCTTTTTCAAACATAGAGATAAAGGAAATTCCTCCACATAATTGTCAGATTATACGAGTAAGTCAGTACTACAAGGACATCATCACATCAAGATGAAGCGTCATTTAACCTATTTCTCTAACCTATAGGTTAGATGCCGCTTCATCTTGATGATAATAATCTGACGCTCGAGTATTTCTATATGTGACTGTTTTTTTTACTATTTTGAAAATCTGTACACGCTCCCCCCACCAGTTAAAAGGTAAACCTACTTCTCATACACTTTTGAGCATCTAACCTTCAAAACCCAATAGGTCCCGACTACGCTCGAGTAAATCCCTATTTACCCTCTTGCGTTCCACTACTATAGGTAAAACAAACAAGTAAGACAAAGGGTACTCGGTTACCTTGTATTTGATAATTCTACAAAATATAACACAGTCTTAGAATAAGTTTTTACACCATTTGAAAGTCGTCAACTATTAAATAATTCGTACGCCTTAAGATATTTTTCACGTGACTTATCTGGTAAAAAGCTAAATTCAGCATAAGAAACTTGCTCTGTAAACTATTTTGGAGTTAGACATTTATCCTCATCGCTGGACGCGATAATCTTTCGTAATAAATTAGGTACCACAATACTACTTCAAACCTATGCTGAAAAAAATAGATTTATTGACTATTGAAATTTGCTTTTGACTTTTTTATGAAACCCAAACCGAATATGTTTAAGGAAGCGATATTAGTATTGGTGTTTAATAGTATTTATTTTAAATAATACATCTCTAAAAAGGCAATGTTACAATTAATAAAATTAAATATCAATATTACATACCAACATGTTGAGCTTAAGTTCAATTGCTAGGTCAACATTAGCATTTGAATGCACCACCGCCTACTGATTTATTTTTTCATCGCCATGCAATCGAAAAGGGAGTGTCCCGTAATTCGAATCACTTTGCCTCACGCCCGCATCAAAAAGCGATTTCGCTGCGGTATTTTACGAACCAAAGTGCCGGAGAGGTGAAGCAGATCTTTCTTTCCTCTGAGTGCATGAAGTCAGTATAAGTGATGACCGATGAGTCAACGCGGTTGGCGGCGAACATCAATATTCCCTGTCACTAATATTGTAGATGTAACTACATTTTTGATGACACAATGTACACGCTCCATATCCGGGTTCAGGATTAAATAAAGCTAATAATCCATATGCAATTCTCTATTAAACTCAACCATATTTTTTATATTGATGGACAATTGTACAATGTACCCTACAAACAGTTGCGAACCGGCACGCGAATCAAGGTGTGTATGATAGGAATAGAAAAGTATTGTATATTATGTGATTTGACCACCAAACAAAATCTTTGGTTCTGAGCACTACACTACCAACAGCAGAAGTGAATCAAGCAAGCACAAGAGTAAAAAAACCTGAATTGATACTGCTGGAGCAGTTTCTGTTACCATGATAACGCAAATCGCAATCCAGTAATTTCCTCAGAAATTGATAGCATCCCAATACAAACGTCCTAAGAAACGAGAAAGTTAAAAGAAAATAAACTTAAAACTAAACTAATTATTATTAATAAACTTTTGTAAAGCTAGATAGCTAAGGCCGTCTCCATAAAACGGTTAAAACAACATGAGATACCTACACATTTCTCGGTGGCTTTTAGCGTCTGACACTGTTAGTCAGAAGACGCGGGTTCGAACTCCGCCCAAGGTTGTAATTTTCTCACTATAACTGTATAGCTTGGTGTCGTTATGCAGACGTCTGCATAGCGACACCAAACTATGCAATTATTAGTGCTTTAAAGTTATTTAATAAACGAATAAATTATCTTATCACAAAAATGCAAATGAGCTGTAACTGATACAGCTAATTAAAGGAAAAGTGTGGGATAAGTCATATATCTGCCACTGTCAAGAGCTACAATTACCCCCCGTTTTGTATCTGACACTTGCACGAAAGCTATGCCATAGAAAACCAAAAATAAAAGGTGACTCAGCTACGTAGAGGCACTTCTCGAGCAGGGCCCATTATACTTATTGAATTACTCTACCCTCTTCGGGGAGTGATAGGAACGGGTAAGAGTCATCTCCCTATAAAGGGTGAGGGGGAACTTGATGTGAGGAACGCTGACTCTTTGGTGTCCCAACAGGGAACAGGTAGAGCGCCAAACCAATACCAACCTCTCGTTAGAAATATGTTTTAAGATTTGCAAATTTTTTTTTCAAATCCTTATATTATTGTAAGCTTTGTTTAATTTGGTAAATCCTCCTCAAATTTATAAAATAGAAAACTAGAGAGCGAAAAAGTGTCATTTCAAAAGATTAAATGTGTAGTTAGAACATTTAATCTTTTTATGTGACACTTTTTCGTTGTGTTCCATCTTAAGTTCGGTAAAGGAAACACTGTTCGATTAATTTTTAAAATTTAAAACTAGCCCACACAAAGACGAGTGGTTTTTTCTAGTACATTATTTTAGAAGAAAGTCAGTGGCACTATATATTGTATGTGATGTAGAGTCAATTTTTGCCTACAAAATAATTTGCTGTTCTTTATTGACTAATACCTTAAATAACCATATCAATTACCTGGGGCCCAAAATAGACACAGAAAAGTACGTGTAAATTGGTTCCTTTTAAAATTTTAATTCTATCCTAGTCGGTAGACTTTGGTAAATTAGGCATTGCAATGCCTTACACTCGTGTATCAGAATAGGTCTTATCAATTCTCAATTCTTACTTTGTAATATCTAATCCTTCTAATTAACTAAGTGGGTAGAGAAATGTAATCATTCAAACTGAATACAACAGTAAGTCATATTCAATTCTTGCCTACAAAATAACTTTCTGATATTTATTGACCTTAAACAACGTTATCAATTACCTGGAGGATGTACTGTTGTCCCAATAATAGAAACGGAAAAGATGCAAAAAGTAAATAGGGTGGGTCAATTTACTGTACACTTTTACGCACACTGCTTTAAACAGCCAAATTGACTTTCATCTGTCCGTATTTTTGTTAGGTTGTATGTAGGTACGTCTTCATGTAATGGTTGCATTTTTCAACCAGTCTTGATGAAACTTGGCATTGCATTATGTGTCTATTTAATAAACATATGTTTGATACACACATTAGATACCTACCTTACTTTAAATTAAACAGCAATTTCGAATGTGAGCATAATAATTGGTGTTTCCCGAGATAATAGGTTTTAGATATATGTAGGTTGTGAAGTTCTGCGAAAAATTGCCGTGGATAAGACTATGTGCTCGCGATGTCTACTGTTCGCAGAACTACTAGTAAACTAAGTAAGCAGGTAGATAAAAGACATTACGTTGACTGTTTTTAAATAAATATCTGAATGAATCTGAAATGTCGTAGTTCCTTATTGACTTTAATCGTTATGTATAAAACATTTTTCGTAAAAAGATTCACAGATATTATGAGCTGATTCTTTCTGCAATTTTTAACAATCGATACAAATTCTTCGATGCAAAATTTACCATTTCAAGTAGGAGTACTTCCACACCTAATCAGCGTATCCTAGGCAAATCAGCATTGAGTAGATTAAAGTGAAATATATCTGATTCACGCCTGTAAAGATATTATAGACTTGTTGTAACGATTTGTTAGCATTATATTATTTTGTTAATAATCTCTCATGATCTCAAATATTAAATCATATTTTCCTCCCCGCAAGTACTAATACATAAGTTTAATTTTCATAAAAATTTATGGGGAAATATTGAATGTAGGATAGTATAAAATCGAAATTTTAAAATATCAACGTAATTTGCTGCGAGAAAATAATGCAACCTTCACACATTAATTAAGTACCTACATTAATTTTCTAATGCATGCGTTAGTTAGTTTTATTTTAATAGTGTTTAAATATAGCGTATACCTTCTAGAGTTAGGAAATAAATAAAACTACCAGCTATGGTCTAAACCGCATTTATTGCCGCCACTTTATAATGCGTATAAGATTTTTGAGTTCTCTCTGGATTCTAATAAAATGTAATGGCTGACAATATATATTACACAATTATAAAGTTACTTCTAGTTAATAATACTCAACATCAAGCAATTTATATCTACTAACAACTACAAAATAAATAGGACTTTTATAATTCTATTCTAAATTGTATCAACAAACAATAATTTTATTTGAATTAAAATTAAACATAATCATTCATTTCTATGCAAATATATCTTATTCTATTAAACTAATACATATCAGATACTGAAATTGAGATCTAGAAATGTCATAAATTGTACTCTACATTAACTACTTTCTAACATGTTATATAACAATTTTGATAAGATATGAATAGTTTTATGTTGATGAAGGCGTTCTACGCTGGGTACCTATTTGTCAAGTTTTCTAGCACATCCAAGGGGTTTATGGTAAATTCTTTAGTAATATCTTGAGGGAATTGACCACTGCTGCACACCTGTAATTAAAATATATTATTAGAGGGCTATTAACATTACGCTGATGATATTCATACTAGACAAAAACAAGTTAAAAACAATGGTTATTCATGCAATTAGCATGAACAGAAAGGTCTCTTAACTGTTATTACGAGTGCATAAACCCCAATTAGCATTCAATTTAACATTCACTACTAGAATTCAACTTCAAAACTCCAATAACATAGTTCAAAAATTGTTATGTTGAGCAATTAACGACTTAGCGCCCCTATAATGCATTGAACTGTTAATTGGATTTTATGTAACGATTTCAGTATTCGTATTCATTCTATTTCTGTTTACTAATTTGAATAAGTTAATTTAAATTTGAATAAGTTCTTCATTATTTTCCCATTTAATTTCATAATTATAGCTACTGTTTACATTAACGTGTACTTTTAGTGATTTACTTTTATATTAATGCAAGGTCCTATGGATTTGAGATAATATAGAGAGAAACTATGTAATACGACTGCCACACGGAGACTCAGTCATTCGGGAAACACCGTTGTTCAGTTTCGTTATGTTGATTATAATTAGATATACATTATATTTATATATAGACGAGAAAAAAGAAGGACTCCATGTGGCGTAAAGGAAAAGACAAAAAATAACAATATATAACAGTAAAGCTCCGTCCTGAACAATTGCGTGTGCTTTACTTGTTGCGTAAAGCGTTCAATACCAGATTATAAAATAGTGACTCCATGTACGATTCTGTGTATTGGCATAATATTTATACATTTTAAAGTATGTGCATTGTGCGTGCAAATGTATATGTAAGCGGGTCGGCATACTTATGTTTTACATTTATGAGTACAATGTTATGTGTTGAAATTTCATTACTTCTCATTATACATCTTCGTCACAT
Source organism: Selenia dentaria (assembly GCA_917880725.1). Classification (NCBI taxonomy): domain Eukaryota; kingdom Metazoa; phylum Arthropoda; class Insecta; order Lepidoptera; family Geometridae; genus Selenia; species Selenia dentaria. The sequence goes on from OU862879.1 coordinate 21,749,536, forward strand.
TTTTAATTTGTTCTATTTCAGTCTATCGCAATATAAAAGTTATGTGTATAAGTAAGACAATTAGTAAATTTTTAAATTTATAATGCCTTATTATTTGTTAGTGATAATATTGTATAAATAAGTAGTGCAATGGACAAATCAAAGGGTTTACACATCACGTTTATAAAGAAGCCGGATAAGAGAAATGGGAACACATACTTTGACCACCAAATTTAGTACACCACCACCAAATCCTATCAGCCAAATTAGCCACAGTTTTCTCGGAGTATATTCTGTCAAAGCAGAGATATGTATAGGTGCAACGAAAGCAAAGCGAAGAGGAGCGTTAGGTTCAGATGACTACATCACGCTAGCCGAACGAAGAATTAAAACATCAATTTAATTGAATTTGTGTATTGATTTAGGTTTTTTTTTAATGTCTAGTTTTGAGATCGTTATAGTTGCTATATTTAGTGGTATGTTGCTATATTTGCTGATAAGTTGCTATATTTGGTGATAAGTTACTATATTTAGTGTTAAGTTGCTATATTTGGTCATAAGTTGCTATGTTTGGTGGTAAGTTGCTATATTTGGTGATAAGTTGCTATATTTGGTGATAAGTAAAAAAAATAGGATGCGAACCTCGTTTCCCGATGTTGTCCAGGAAGTTCCTATTGGCAGCAGCCCGGAGTGCGTGTTCTTTGCGCTCCTTGGCCAGGCTGAGCTTCTCCCGTAGCACGGACATCGGAAGGTCGATGGACAGCGAAGGCATTCGCCGCTTCACGCGTCCACTGTTGCTCTTCACGCCGTGCCCACGATATATACATTAGGATAGTTATAATACCGCTACCTTACTATTAATTTTCTAGAAACTTTTTTGTTAACTACTAACCTATGACTTCTATATACATACTTATAGATGTCTTTTCTATTAACTTTATAATGGGTTGGACACACTGAATAGGTATGTGTTACTAACTCCTTACGTTAACACGAAGTTTTATTCTTATAACCACTTCTTAATAGCTTGGTTACATTTAATACTTATGTTGAATACTGGAACCTTTTGGATTTGGTGGTATATTTTATGTTGTACCTACCTACACAATATGCTGTGTAAAATTTAGATACTTACGCCCATATTCCAGAATGATGTTCAGTAATAAATCTAGTTTTGAGTACAGATATGAGTAAATTTTGTTTGCGTTTTACTGTCAAATCCCCACTCAAGTCGCGATTCTAAACTAAGCATCCTTTCGGAACGATATAGACTGGGGAAAAGTTGATAAGTGTATAATTGTATGGGTGGTAACTTTAGTACGTATCATGTCTATTATAATGAATGTAACGATAATTTGATCTTGAATTTAACTTTGGAACTTGTAAAAATATTTATTAAGTTTTCTATAAATATTTGTAAAGTGCATTATTCCTGACTTACTGTCTATTCAACACATCGTGTCACTATTTATTTAAAGTGATTGCTTTAAATCTGTTTATTTAAGTTACTAAAGTTATTGCACTGTACACTGTTTTAGGTGGAGTAATATAAAAATACAAAAGTTATTAAGTAATATTTTATTACAACTTTTAATATAAACAACGGTTCCCGTAACATGTGAAACGTACGTAAACTATATAGATAGATAATACACTTGGAATACATAGCTGCTGCACATCGTTTTAACAACTTATTTAATATTTAATACATATAAAAGACGCAAATATATATTTAATAATGTGTGGTAATACAGGACGGCAATCAAGACAGAAGGTAGACTTGTGATCTTTAGTTAGCGTCAGCACTGCTCCATCGTTCTAGAAAGAAAAGAAAAGTTTTTAGGTTTATGTAGACAACCTTATTCATCATGTTTCAATTCATGCCGTGCTCATGCAACAAAAGTAACAATATATGTCTTTATTTACAAACTTAAATACAAATACATAGATTTCATTAAATCATGTATTTACTGTATTACAATTAGGGAATATTTTATTTTAAGCTATTATTAAAATAAACACGTTACTAATAATTATCAGCTAATTAGTTCATATAAAAATATTTTAAACAATAGTTAGTGAAACAGCGAAGGTAACAGTTTCATACAAGTTCAATTCGCAGAACGAATAACCGACCCATTAGAATAAAATTACAAATATAATGATGAGAATAGGGATTCTATATTTTCTCTTAATATCACTGTGAAATATAATTTGTTTAGAATCCTCGCTAACGGTTTTTGTTTACGTATAATTGAGAAATGTAAATAATGAGTTTAGTTCTGACCTCGTTTCCCGACCCGGTCGAGGATGCTCCGGTTATCCTGGGCCACCCTGCCGATATAGTTGAGTAACGCATTTCTCTGCAGCAGCTCGACAGCAGGGTTCACGGAGAATGAACGGCGCGAGCGCTTCGCCACGTCCTTACTTGCCACCTTTCGCACACACACACACGGAATAATCACACCAATATTATAACTAATGCGACATTACGTACATCAATATCGGAAAACTCGCAGCTTCATAATGGTAGAACAGATTTAGATGAAATTTGATATATACCCAGTTATAACTGAGATCTGTATTATTTCGATAATTAAACAGTTCATACGGAGTACTCTTTGTTCACACGCATGACACCGTGATCCCCGTTGTTATTATTATAAAGCTAAGACAAAAATACTAAGGTTAAGGTGGAACTGAAAAACTGTAATAATTACTCGTAGATGGTAATAAAAGGTATTCCAAGTTATATCGATTGGTAAGCTAAGCGGTATTGTATAGCTTATATAGATTTAAGAAATCGACTAAATATGCATACAAGTTAAACGTACTTAGGTATATAGTATACGTATTTTGTTTGCATCTTCAGTGTGCATTTTCAAAACTAATAGATATTTGGTCCAGCAGGGCAATTATTATGCATCTCAGTAGCAATCACATGTTGATTGTAATCTTTAAAAAATTGCGGCCATTTGTCACTTTGACAACTCCAGTAAGCAAAAATGTTGCTTACTGCTATTTTTTTAGATGTCAATCAACATTTGATTGCAACTGAAATACATAATAGTCTTGCAGAATCTCAAGTTTTTGTACTTAATTCCGAAAAGGTAGTTCATGTATACTGCAACGACTAATAGAAGAAATAACGTTCGGTTTTTAGTTGCTCGGCGGCTCTGTTAACTCCGTTGGTGACCATGCTTCGAAGCGTGGGTCCCGGGTTCGATCCCTGACATTGGGGTAAATGTGCTGAGCAGAAATGTTTGTTGTCAGGTCTTTAGATGTTGTAAACGTTATTTGTGTTTTAGGTAGGAAATGATGACACCTTCGGTAAGTACAACCCGGTCACATTATCTCGAGACCTCGCTGGAATGCAAACCTCTCACCCCGTTCTCCTTTTACCTCCCCGCGCTCGCCACGGCGCGTCAGTACGGTTAGCACTTTCGTTGCCGATACGCGTCGACTAGTTTTCGTGGTATATTTTTAAACATTTCATTGTTACGTTTAGACTTTTATTGTTATTGTTGTTAATATATTGTTTTTGTTGCAACGTAGGACATTTTTGTTAAGTTTGTATATTTTGGTTTAGTTTGGGCATTTGCGATTAATTCCATAACACCTTCCTACTGGAAAAAAGAAGTAAATCACGTTGAAATATTACAACAGGAGTATTGGGAAAAATACCACCTTGAAGAAGAAAATGTTCGTGAAATGATTATATCCCTAGGCGAGGAGAGTTCGGACAGTGAGATCAGCGATATCGATAATGACACAATGACTGGCATCGAGCCAATCATATATTCTGAAGAAGATTTTTAGTACCTATCTTATATGTAGTTTTGTGTAATAAACACTTCTTGTACCCACTTAACCAAGATTGTTTCATTTATTTTTCATCATTTTAATCATATCATTATAATAATATTACCTACATTAAATTAATTAACACAATATTTGTTTTGTTGGAAATCTTATTGTTTATAATAATATCCTACTAGAAGATGCCTGTTTTGCGCACCATATCAGAGCGCCGACGCGACGTGACGTCATCGACGCCAGGTCTCGAGATTATGTGACCGGGTTATATATGATTATTGATTATTATTTTGATGATCCCAATTCGAAGAATGTATTACTGTAACGTAAATGTCAAAGGTATGCCTTTTACGCTATCCAATAAGCTACTCTAAAGGTACCGGAAATGAAGGGACAAACATTTTTCGCGAATAGATCTCACGCTCCAATAACATGAGCTTTTCTACAAGAAGGGTCGTTACAACAAATAAATCATCGAACATAAACATTATTATCAGTATAACTTGCTTCCGTTATGCGTTATTCTATATAAATATAAATGAATCGCTATATATGTTGCCGAGAGCAAAAAGCAAGAATGGCCATTTTTGCTAAATGATTTTAAAATATTCCTTTGAGTTCGAGGAAGGTTTATCTATATATCCTCGAAGGGTTAGGCAGAGGTGTTTTAAACAACCACGTTTCGCCAGTCATCCATCACTGCGCGGATGCAATCGTGGGGCGCAGCTTGTAATACCACCATCAAAGAACATGTTGATGATTAAAAAACATCTTTTGCTTGGGTCGTATTATTTATAATAACCTTCCAAATGCCATTACAGAACTTCCACTTCACGTTTTTAAACAAAAACTTACGAGTATCCTACTTGAAAAGTGCTATTACAACATAAACGATATTCATTATCATTAATGATAATGAGGTTGTCTTTTTGAACTAATAGATATTGACATACTTCCTTTTATGTTTTTTTATATGATTAAATATTAATTTGTATAAATTACACACGAGTTATTTGACTACGATGTAAGTTTTGTCCAATATAATGTATTCATTGTTTTTTAAGATTTAAAAAAAATGTAAAATTGAATGACCTTAGCTATCTTACCAGCTTATCTTACTTCTACGTCCTTAGGGGAAAAACATGTTGACGTATAATTTTGTACTATTTTGACATCTAAGGCACACCGGTTATTTAACGGTATTGTGTATAATACATGTTTTCCTGACAAATAAATGTATCCTTATCTTAATCTGCGACAGTAATTAAAGAAAAGAGAGAGAGAGAGAGAGTATTATTAGTAATCTATCATAGTATTATTAGTAAAATAGAAATAAGTTTTCCTAATTGTGTGCAGTTAAAAAACGGCTTTTTGCGAGTAAACTGCGCATAATAACATGGGAAAGCTCTTTTTTATATGTTCCGGATTGTTGACCATGTTCAAAATACTCGTACTTTACTATACACCTTAAAATTATTATCAAATACGAGTAAATTTTCTTAAAATTATTATCCAAACCCAATGAAACAATATTATGTGATTGTATATTGTATATATACTATTGGGTATATGGATGAATAATATATTGAGATATTATTTCAGACGTAAAAAATAAACAACTGATAATGCACAGGTACCTATAGAACTATATTTTCTTAGAACTAATCATAATAATTACTATTTATTCCACCGGCAAGGTGGACAGATGACCTGCTAAAGGACGCAGGACGACGTTGGATGCAGACCACTTCCAACCCGTTTCTTTGAAAATGTATGGGGAGGCGTAAAGTAATAGTAAATTAGTAGCCAAGGGCTGTAAGGCATCAATTGCAGCCCTACCTATAGTTCGAGGGTGCAATTGATGCTTACACCCGAGCTAACTACTCTGCTTTACATCTCGATTGTGAGGTAAGTAGAAAAAAACCGGCATTACAAAAATAAAATTGATGACTATTATATTCATACGAAGACAAGGCTGAATAGCGAAGCGACCTCTTTTGTCATTGGGCATGCATGGTATCTATTGCCAGTATGATGGTTAGATGTACGCGAACTTTTTGAACGAGTGAAGTGTTTTTTTAATTACTTACCGCCCTTGGGCTTTTCTAGCTACATTATTACCCTAGAGCGCTAATTGGTCACCTAGCCCTATTTGGGGGTAATAAGGACCCACTTACCGAATATGAGAGATGTGAAAATACTGTACTATAACGAACTATACGTAACACGTACTCGTATAGCCATACCAACAGTTTTCATAATGGGGCAGGAAATCAGGCATTTTATAAACGTAAAGCCATCAAAAAAAATCAATCATAGTTTTAATTCATGCATAATATTAACAGCATACCTAGTTTAAAATATTTATCAAAAGTTTAATGAATGTGCCCTTTAAGTATGAAATTTACTGTATACGAGTACATTTATAAGTGTAAAAAAACAATCTGTAAAACAAACTTTCAGGTAACTAAATATCCACACCTTAACAACCGGTCTCGAGAACTCTCTTCTCGACTCGCCACCGTCGCTAATTGATTGTAATTTGTTTAACTAATTACAAGGAACGTTTTAACTTTACCTAACAAAAAGGACTCGAAAATCACAAGTAAATAATGGGCAAGTCAACTTCAGAGCTCTGTGAAATTAGGTCCAAGAACGGTTAATTAAATTGAAACGTAATTCGATCAACTGATACCAAAAATCAACTATTCTTTTTTAAACGTTAGAATATTCAATTCAAATTAAATTGTTAGTAATTAATTAAATTCACCAATATTATATATCTTAATTGTTTTCATTTATAAACTCAGTATAATAATAAAACACGTTTCAACTATAAACACTATTCTATTTTTAGGGGTTCCTTATTTAGATACATTTATCAACACATAAGAATACTACAAAGCCGAAGATTATGCTCAACATATAAATGATTGCCACAGCTAGAATTTGAACCTTACTATGTTTGTTACCTCATAACTTTCGACTGGATGAACCGATTCTCAACGTTCTTTTTTTGTATGAAAGCTAATACTTCTTGTGTGGTCATATTTAAATTTCATCAAGTTCGGGTTAGTAGTTTTTGAGATACACTCCAATAACTGAATAGAATGGAAGTCGGTATTAAATTTTTCAAATTGTACTTGTTTATTCTCTACTTTTCGACTTAAACACGATGACATCGATATTTTTAAGGGAAGGACATGTTTAGTATACCACAGTTCGATCAGTGATTGATATAAGCAAGGAAATACGTAACTCAGTTCCGATAAATTGCAGTTAAACTTTGATTTGATGTCAACCTTGAAGGGCACAAAACCTGAACTATTATCACATTTACACCAAGTTTACAAAAAAAATACAAAATCAATAAGGCACCTGTATAAACATGTTGATAAAAATAGTTAAATATCCATCAATCCAGATCACAAGTCCTTCTATCTACGTAAACAGAATCAATTAGGCATCAATCTGTTCACAATTACGGATTGAACTGATGCAACATGTAACATGTAATCATTGTCTAGTATTTGAGTATTTGTTATAAATCTGATCAGATTGACGTCAGTTTGAAAATTTAATCTATTTATCCATCAATTTCACGTTACTCATCAGTTATACAGCTATAAGCAGCGCGTGAGTTTCATTTTCATCAAAAAAATAAATTGCGACGGGAGTTGCTACGAATCGTAGCATCAGTTTGTAGAGGTCTACCTCTACAAATTTACTACGAGAGACCTCTACAAATTGACTACGATTCGTAGCTACTATCGTAACAATGTTGCCTACATATATTTGTATACTTGTTGGTTTTTATAAGCTGTTATATATCAATTCTGGTTGTAGATAGCAGTCTGCAATAGACGCAAAGGTCATGTTTCAATAAAATGTAAGTAAAAGTACCTGTGAGTCACGTGGCATATCCGCAAGCAGGTAGAGCCAGGGAGCGCCCGCCGCGTAGTGCCCGCCCATCTGTTGTACTGCATACCCAAGGCTTTCCTGTCGGATTTCAAATATTTTAATCACAATTTTGTTCACATTGCCTTATAAATTTGGGTTTAGGGGATGATTGTAAGAGTTTCCTTACTATATTATATTATCATACTATACGTTAACAGTCGATAGGACCTACTGAGTTTCATCGTTTCTCATTAATGATTCTTTTAAGTAATTAAACTGTTCCGTATATTCATGTCTCTATAGTAAGTACTTGTAGTGTAAGTAAAACTGACAAGGGGTTAAAAATATGCTTGTGCATCGAAAACTTAAAGTGAGCTGCTGCTGATGTAACAATTTTTATATTATGATGTGCTACAAGCTCGTGTTGCTATTGGCTGACTATTATGTATGGGTAAGGAGGTCGTTGATGTTTCGTGGATATATCCAAAAAGATTTTAGTGTCATAGTCAGACTCCAACCGTTTTCAGTGTCCATTTTCTTCGCTCATAAACATCCATATCAGTCGGTCGTTATGCTAAGATCCAACTATAAAGTAATCTTAACTTCACAGTGGTAGGTATCCAAAGTGCACCACGAGGCGGTTGTCTGACCTAGCATCCCTAATTAATAACCTTTATAATTTGAAAGGTCCCTAAGTACTCTCAAAAGGGCTTACCCTGTTAATTAAGGTAGTTAACCAAGCTCAAAACCGATGACTAGGAGTCCCATGTCCCGAGCCCAAATTATTATAAAACAAACCATATTTAGGTAATATTTGAGCGTCCACCGTGTACCCAATTTATCAATATGAAGGCGTAGTGAAGTATTCAACCTAATAAATAATAGTTCGTTGAACGAATGTTTCCCTGAATTCATCATTCTTTCTCGGTCCCAATAGGATTGTCAATTTTCCACCTTATGATCACGGAAAACATGTTTTTGTGGTATATATTATAATATATATAATATATATAACTACGAGTGTAGTTTGGCAAGTTATACGTTAAAAAGCGAATCATATTTTGCAATTTATCGTTATACAGTTTTGGTTAAAATTATGTATGCCAGTGTTTTCCATAGATAAGGGCGTGAAAGAATAATTAATGTACATGTACTCGTATATTCAATATATTTGTTACTTAACATCCGATAATAAAACTTTATACTTCTAAAACCATTGAATAAAATGTGACTTACGACTTTTATAGTTTTATCTACCGACTTCCAAAAAAAGGACGAGGTACTCAATTGGACTGTATTTTTTTTAATGTTTATTACCTCATAACTTTCGATTGGGTGGACCGATTCTCAAAATTTATTTTTTTAAAAGCTGGTGCTTCCCGTGTGGTCCCATTTAAATTTCATCAAATTCGGTCCATTTTTTTTTTGAGTTACACTCCAATAACTGATTTTTACCAAAGTAATGGAATGGAAGTCGGAATAATATTTTTCAAATTGCACTTGTGTACACAACAGTGGTATATAAGTGTTTCCATTAATTTAAGATTATATATTATACTCGTAGTATAACCGACATAATATAGACATAGGCAGCTACTCTCAAAAAGATCTTCACTTAGATTTATGACATAACAGACAAATTCAACCAACCATCAATGGAATCACATAGATGTAGAATAAAATACATAATTTTATTCTATAGGTATATAATAAAAGACTTATTAATACACTAATTGACCCGCCTGCGGCTTTGCTCGCTTGGTCCTGGTGTAGTAGCGAGAGAGTTATTCATTAAATTATATTAACTTTTTTATTTATGAATCGATTGACATAAAACAAACACTAAATGTTATGTGAAACTTCCCTTTTTTTATTCCATTTTTGTTTATAAAAGCCCCAATATTTTTTCTCATACATCTTCCATGTACAGACAGCGATCCGTTACATTGTTATTATATGTATAGATAATTGTTACAGTACACTAATAATATAAAATGCGAAGGTTCGTGAGAGGGCGTGAGATCTTTCCGATTCAATGAGTACTTCTTTAGGAATCCTGACAACCTTATTCCACGCGGATAAAGCAGTCAGAAGCTGCTCTGTCAAAACTTATTGTTTTGCAATGTACCAAACATTGCGAAACGTCTAAAAGGCAAATGGTCTCTTGGATACGGCAAGCTATCCAGTGTTTATGGAGGAATAACTTACATCATCGGGTGTTGAGGGGTCGATTTGGACGAGGTCGAGGGCTGCCAGGGAGTCGGGTGCAGGTGCTGCCGCTGCGAGGGAACTGCAGGTCACCATCACAGCGCAGCAAACAGCCAACCACATCTAGAACAACCAAATACCAGGTGAAATAACCATCATTGTTCGATTCAGACTACGTGGTCCGTTTGGCTGTCAAAGCAAATGGAAAAAAGTTCGCACAGTCTGATTGATCGGATTGGACCACGTGATCCGTAGTACTTCTAATAATGATTTGGGATCTTTGTGTATGGTGTTTTTAAGGATGAACATGTCAGTCACCTATTTGTATTGAGTTACTGTTGTCCAGTGACAGATGCTCACTGCGTGTGATTCTGAAGCATTTTGTACATCACCTCTGAGGCGTTGGTTATCTTTCTAGGGTTAAGGAACATATCAGTCACCTTTTGTAATGCGCCATGCCTGTTCAGTGAAAGTTGCCCTGCGTGTGATCCTCAAGCATTTTGTAAATCTTTTTATTCTAGTAGTTTTGTAATCGGCACTTTTAAACAAAATTAAAAAAAAAACACAACTTTTTAAAACATTTTTTGCAAGCTTTTGTACATGAATATTGAAAAGTTCGCTTAATCATAATCTATACTAGCGTAGTCGTACCTATAATACATGTAGGAGTGCGATCAATATGCTCTTTTGAGCCCGTTGATTGCGGCCACACGGAGCCAGTGGTGTGTGCATTTTGGAGGTATCCTCATAAATATTCACAAAGCTCATTTGTTATTTTCGTAATTCTGGATTTATGATTTGCATGGCAGCAAGACACTTTATCCCGTGTCCAGATATCTACTTCATTGAAGATTGAACATCTGCCGCTATCCAACCAAAGAAGTATTCTGCCAGTTGGTTTTGAGAACCAGTCGTCATTCTAGTGTGCTAACACTTTTAACTACATTTCATAAGTGAATCAGTAATATTAAGTAAAATCTTACGGCCTTATTAATAAACTTGGCTTACACCCGGAGTAGTTAAAACATCTATCTGTCAATTTTTCGCTTGCAGTAAATGTCACGCGTGAATGCAAGACAAAGCATGTTACGCCTAATATAGGTTTACGCAACGTTTATTAATAAAGGCCATAGAGTATACCATAACAAGAGAGCGCGCGTATCGCTCCGGCCCGTTTGTGCCGATCGTAAGCAGATGTTATATACAAACATGTCTATTGTGTAGCGCTTTATTAGATGATTACACTACTTACCGATGAAAATAAGTTACAATTCCTTTTATTTTGCTCTCAGGTATCGTGTTTATACCCTGGCGCCGCACTTTTCACCATCACATCTCAATATTACTCGTATTGTTGAGTGACTGTACAGTTCATACTTGTGCTGACGGTTCATGCTTACTAAGGCGCGCTCTGTAGTTATGTATATTCTAAGAGTAAGATATTGTTAAAACCATAAAATAGAAAAATTAAATAAAAATGAATTAAAGAGAAATTAAAATTAACTTAAATTAAATTAAATTGAAAATTATATTATCTACCACTGCAACAGCCAGTTACATATACAATTATAAACTACAGTCAACACTACACTTATATCTACATTCCTAAACAAGTTATACGCACGTTATGTGTTAAACATAACGGCATGTGTCTTTGTGTTTACGGCTGAATAGAATGTGAGATATTTATCTCAAAGACAAACGAAAGTGTCAAAACGTTCAATACAAAGAAAGTACTGTTCATATATCCACCATTCACTTTGCCCTTTCTATTATTAAATTAAATAAATGAACCAACATTATGAAATCACTTAGAATAAGGAGTAACTTTATTGCTAATTGAATGAACTTTCGTTTTATTACCTAAGCAAAGTTTAGTTCAGATCGTTCCCTGAAAATATACTTTATATTTGCACCTGTAACTTAAGATAATAATTCATAATGGTTTTAATGAGGGTTGTATTTAAATTTACATTTTCGTACACTTATATTAATTTCATTATACATATTATTTATTTTTGAATATATCTCGCCATACCGAAATCTATAAAGTTAAAAAATAAATTTGTAGAGGATATTAGAAGCTGCGCAGAACACGTTTGTAGTGATTATGTATAGAAATACATATTCGCTTTTTTTCGAACGGGTTGCTTGCTGTGGCATTTACAGAGTCACCGGATGGAAGTGCATATTCGCTCGTTTACCTCGTGTCTCGGTTCGATATGGTTGGGTGCTGACTTCGCTTCGGACATTGAAAGTATGGAGAGAGGGACATTTCTGTCCCTCTATATTGTAGTAGACGATATATTGTTATTGAAATTTACATTCCGTTCATTACAATCCTGTCCCTCTTTTCATACTTTCAATATTGTTTTTCTATAATGTAGTAGAAAAACAGTATATTGTTATTAAAATTTACAATGCGTTCTAATAAAATAATAATAGAGATAAGAGATAAATGTAAAAGAATCGAAGACAACAAAGAAAACAAGCGGCTGTAAACATTAGACTAGTTTGAGAATTGGGACAAATAGCACACTAACGAGCTACAGAGTCACTTTTCATCCCCATTAACTGAAGTTGTAGTTACAACAGAATATATTATGGTAAAACAACACGGCAACATGAGTAAGCCCGGGGTCCTACATCCAGAACAGCTTGTTTTGCTTTCTAGTCGTTACTTTTTTCTCATACAAATCAATAACAAGTTACAAGTGTCAACAAGATACTAGTCGTAAGCAAAACAATCCGTTTCTTTTGATAGGATCCAGCTTATGAAGCAAAAACAAAGAAACTCCTTTATGGTCAAAATCATTCAAAACGGACGAGTCACAATCCACACAAAGTGCATTATTGTAATAAGAAAAACGACTACAGTCATCAGGTAAACAAACTAGACTATAATATATAAATGTGCTACTCAACCTTTTGACTAGTTTTTGAAAAATTCCAACTTTGGTACACAATATTCAAAGCAACGATATAAACAGCTGGATCGCCCTACGATTTAAAAGTCGTGGATTCTTCTCCTATGTAATGCTATGTGGGTTAGTGTCAAAATCCCCATTAGATTTCACATTTAATGGGGAATTTGTGACTTTTATGCCCGTTTTCACTAACATTTTAGGTAACACCTAAGCCAAGTTAGGTGACACTTTTGTACTACTTATGTCTGTTTTCACAAACATTTTAGGTAGCACCTAAGCCAAGTTTGCCAAGCCATTTCTGTACTGCTAGGTGTTACCTAACTGGCTTAGGAGTTACCTAAAGTGTTGGTGAAAACGGGCATTAGTCTCATCATTTCACGGTGTGTTTTTATTTATAATATTTCTTATATTATCAAGTCACAAAATGGCTAAGTCGTGCACTTGATGTTAAGCACTACGGCTGCCCATGACAGTCGCAGTGCCACCAAGAGCTATTAACTGAAGTGTTACTTGGCTCTGCACTGCGCTTGCCGCCTAGAGTGTTCTTCCTAACACATAATAATGCTTGCGTCCTATTGCTTTGCAGCAGAATATCTGGCGATGCGGTGGTACCATCCAAGACAACCTCTAGCTAGTACAATGTCGCATCCCGATGGCAAAGGAAATATTCTTTAAACTCAAAAGTCAAAGTTTATTCAGCGATACATATAAATGCATTAAGTAAAATATCGAATTTAATGGGCCTACACGTTATCTTGGCAAAAGTCTAGTTTTGTTGAGTCACCTCCAGGCGAGCTCGTTTGTGCTTTACCAGAAAATACCTGTTTATTTATATTCCTTAACGTTTTTTATATGTAGTTTATAAATTATTTATTGGGATAAGTCCGCACTAAAGCACTCAACCAGCTACCTATAACAGTTCGATACTACCCTTTTAAGATAGAATAGCCAGACCAACTGTCTTACTTTTACCTTTAAATTAAAAGTTAGTTATTAACGTTTAGCTTTTTTGGCCTAAATGCTTCTCTTCTTTTGACAGTTAATCAGTTGGTGCCATTTACGTTAATGGTGATAATCAAATCGATTGTTAGATACAACTTATAACTTCATGACAGCCTTTCCATCATGCCATGATTTGTAGCGCAGTCCAAAGCGAAATACACAAAAAACTACGGATAAAAGCTGAAAACTCAATTTCGCATTTTTAAACATTCTGCAAATTCGAGACGAGCCATTAGCCGAACTCATTTATCCGCGTGTCCATCCGTTCAGCCGAAGCAAAGCTAATAACTATAGCCCGGCTGAGGTGGAATTGGGAATATCGACACACAAATTGTCAAGCGATTGAAGAAAAACGATTATCTACTTGCTTTCAGTTCTATTTACAGATGTATTATGATAAAGCTGAATTTCGAAACCTAATGCGGCTCCCAAATTGAGCGTGGGCAAGACAATTTTACGATCTAAATTACAAATACAATTATGTCTATAGGCGCATAAGGCATTTTAATATCTTTCGTAAATTATACTTGCTAGGAACTATTCAAAAACTCTAGTGGCTCGCCTGACTGAAAATTCTAATATTGAAATTTAGTTTCCAGCACCTACAACCACTACACCCATAAATTCGTAAAAAAACTTCTCAGTGATAAATATATCAGAAATTTTAATATACTGTCCTCGTAATTTTACACTTGACAAAAGAGATGACATTAAAACTCATTTAGTTCTAATACGCATATGAGATATAAATGAAAATGAAATAGATTCTTCGTATCCCATGGACTGCGCATAGCACCAACTAATCAAATCTCAATAAATTTAAACTACACAAGTACCCACTGTAGTGTAGTACTTACCTCTGGAGTATCCTTGTGTTCTTTGTTCACACGGCCCGTAAGTCCGGCGACAACAACCAAAAACTGATCGTAAGCAGGAAAATAGAAGGCAAGAGACCGAGAAAAAGGAGCCCCTTGTGCTGGACAAACCAGATCAGCACCACCTGCTGAAAGCCGGGACAGGTACAGTATAGTCTGAATATAGTATGAGAGAAGCTTAAGTACGACCTTGACGAGTCACGACGAGGTCGTTGCAAGGAGGTATATATTAGAGAAATTGTTTGAAAGGTATGATCAAATACTCAATGCTTTATGTATTCTATAGTAAATGAAAACTATTATGACTATGATTTAGAACCAATTATTCAATATATTAAAATTTATCGATAGGCCTGTTTTCAGAAATAATATCTCTATGTTGGAGGTAGGTACTTACTCGTGAAAAGTACTAATGTCAGTGATTACGTTTCCTGAAAATGTGTGCTTTATATGATGGAAGCAGGTAAAAGCTACTTATCGGCATTTCATCGCTTGTCGGATATTCGTCGCTCTTGAGATTAGGTTTATCCGATCGCATTTGACTGTTTACGTTCTGGATTCGAAAACTGAACTTTAACTGTTACATATCACTCATATCAAAGTCATAAGTAACTTATTTGCTTTGCACGCTGCCGACAAAGCAAGTAAATATCTATAAGTAGGACGTCTTCCTAACTAGCGCTGATTTACGCAGGTTTAGCGCGAGACGCGTGTAGGGATGTCAACATCGCATCTACGAACAAATCTTTGATTGATCTTTTTTGTTGGTAGCCTATCTACACAACAAAAAACAATGACATTTAAAAAAACTGCAATGCTAACCCCGACTGATCTGCCGGCGCTTACATAATAATAGCCGGCAAGCGACATCCGCCCCCACCGCGCCGTCTCTGCCCACTTTTCTCGCCTATTTATCGCGAAGACGTTCTACTTACTGGGGGACTCGCGCTCCACGTACTTTGCCGCCGATCTGATTAGCATAGTACCTAATGAGATTTGGACGACATTTGAAATGGACATAGATTATAGACACTGATAATGTTTCATTGCTCTTATAAATCGCCCATCCCTATTCCAAACAAACCTTCAGTTTTAGGTGTTACCTTATTTTCCAATTTCTCCTTCCTTTAATTTTATTTGAACTATTACTAATATCCAAAAAAATCCATATCGGTTGAACTAGTACTCTCAAGTTATGCGCTTACCAACGAACAGTATTTATTTTATATTTACAAACATTACTTATTTTATATTTATAAGCATTATTACTTACATGAAATTAATTTTATGTTCGAGCGAGCTCCACGAGCTTCACGAAAAATTCTTTGAACACTTTCAGAGAAATTATAGGCTGATTTAAGTATTTTTCTATATCTATATCTAGTTCCTCATATGTAACAGATACGCAATGGAGAATCTTGTTCGTAATGACAGCTGATATAATCATATACCAATGCATTTGCGTAAAAACTCAAAGAGTTAAAAGGCTATAGAATAAACATGCACTAAATAAAATCAATAACATCAACGTTTTTTATTTATTATTTTTATTATATATGCATGCGACATAATATTACATTATCAATTTTGGAAGATTAATCGACTATGTTTTCCCAATTGTCTAAATTCAGTTCTAGAAAGATTAAATTATAAGGAGAGGTCTCTTTACATTTTCAATTACGTGCGACGTTCGCCCTTATTGGGGGATTTTCAAAACTCACCTTTGAAAAATGTATTACCAAAAACTTTGCCATTCTAAAGCACAGACTCTATCGATCTATCAAAACTTAAGTCCACATAAGACAAGCCGCCGACGAGCGAAGGATAACAATTGCAATTTGTCAATGGCGTTGTCGCTTGTCACTTCGTTTGTCTCCAGAGCTAACCCTCAACCCTAAGTCCTCACTTTGTTTGCAGTGGCCCTCTCGACAACTTTGCAAACTTTCGTTGTTTATGGTAGACCACCTGTTCTCCCATGATACGAGTAAATACTTCAAGACAGACGACCTGAGAACTTAATTGCTATGTTGAATTTGCCAAGCTACGTTAATTTATTAGTTTTACTCTTGTTTGTTGATTAATATAGTAAAAAATAGTTAATTATGTTTGTGGAGAATTCACAAAATGCAAAAATATCATCAAGATGTTACCTCGAATATAATTCGTCATTCAAATAACATTCAGATAATCCTTTAGCCTGCAGTTTGGTCAGAAGTTTTTTTATTATTAAATAGCACGCGTGGTCCAAGACACAAAGAATTTCCTATAAAAAGAAGCTGACTGGTTAAATGATACACCAACCCTTCAATAAAACACTAACATATACTTAGTCAATTTGTACTTTTCGTATATTTTCATACTATAATTTTAGAAGTTGGTAAAGATCAAGAACCAACGTCACAAAAAATATAATTTAATATTGTACCAACTTTATCTTTTTTCATTTCCGCTCTGTTTGATCAAAAATTTCCTGCTGACATTTTTTTGTCAATCACCATAGGCACGAGTAAGTACATATTTATAAAAAGTACCAGTATTATAAAAAGAAAAAAAAATGTTTGTAAATAATAAACTCAAAACTAAACTGGACCGATTTCAATAGTAGATTATGCACCGAGGGAGTACAGCAGTGTCTTACGTCATGGATGGTATATTGAACCCTGAGTGTAATGGAGACTCTTGGGCGAATCCCTGAGTACAGTGTGGGGATTAAGATTTAATTCCCGGGCGAAGCGAGGGAGTTATGTAGAGTCCTAAGTAAAGCGAGGGGTTAACGTCGCCCAAGACGAAGACAGGCTTTATCCTCGAGGTGCATACTCTACTTTTCATACCTACTGCGAGAAAATTAAAACTCAGAGCTTTAAAATAGAAATTATTTCGTTATAAGTAAAATCCATTAATAGTTAGTATTCAAATTAGACACATTTGCCCCGTTATAGAGGGACAGAGCACCCGATATTTCGGTACAGTTACATGCACCACGTTTAAAATAATAATATTTTATTAAAGTTGAATAACACCAAACACCAGATCGCGGCACGTAACTTCAACTACCTAATGCGCAGAGAGGGGCCGTGAGTAACCCACAGCAACGCGGCGCACAACAATCACACTCCTTAGGTGCGTTCGCTTAGCAATGAGGGCATTGGTGGCGTTGATTCTTTTGTTAAAGCGGTCGTAAAGCTCAATTTTGGAGGTAAAATAACTCTTTTTTAACTTTTCGAGCGCTGAACAAAAAGAGCCATAAACGAAATTTTTCACCCATAGATTTCCAATTCGAACGCCCCTGTGAGTGTTTGTAGTGTTCGAATAGCCCTAAGTTGGCGAAAATAATCGCCAACTTAGGGCTATTCGAACTCACTATTTTAAGCACAATCGCGCCTTTTTAATTTTTATTTTCTGTATGCTGTCTCCGTACTAATTTTTCCTACAACTAACGTTGCAAATCCAAATCACTTTGCACCCAATAGTTTCATACAAAATTACATCCCCGGGGTTGTAATGCCTTGCTTTATGTTGATATAATTGGACTATTTTTGAGCGTAAAATATGAAATAATAATTTCGTCATGGGCGGCATATTGAACCCTGAGCGTAACGGGGACTACGGACTCAAAACCCCTGAGCGCAGCGACGAAATGTAAATTTAATATCAAAAAGATAAGTAGATTCCTGAATAAAGCGAGGGAGCTACTGGGAGAGCCGCCCAAGACGAAGACACTGCGTATCCTCAAGGTGAATACTCTACTTTCCATACCTACTGCGAGACAATAAAAACTTAGGGCTTTATAAAAATATATTATTTCAAAGTAAAAGAAATGGTCAATAATAATATTGGACACTTTTTTCCAGTTATGGAGGGACAGAGGAACATTAGGAACATTTTATGGAAGTTAAAATAACACTACTACTAACTTTTGTTTTAAATTCATTTCAATCGCGCCTTTTTTCTTTTGTTTTTCTGCGTGCTGTCTGAGGTGACCAGTTTGATTTTCCAATAAACTATAGAGTTTATATGTGAATAGTCACAATGCCCGTATCTACTCCGTACTAAGAGTTTTCCTACAAATAACGTTCCAAATTCAAATCACTAATCCCTTGGGCGTTTCATACAACATTAACTTATTGGGGATGTAATGCCTTGCTTTTCGTCAAGATTGCGTGATATGTTTGCAATTGGACATTGTAGAGAGGTATGATAAAGATGTGCACGTGGTCAGATTAAGCAAGGGAGAGCTACTGAGCTACAAAATATTCCAATAACGTGTAGCTTCCGTAGCTCGATAGTCGGGAAACAATGAGAGCTTCGTATTACGGCTCCGCTGCGCATCCACCGCTCACGGCTATTGTACCCCGAACTACACCCGTGAAGATGACTGCCCATATTGAAAGTATTCATGTTGAAACCGCAAGGTAAACTTTCCACAGCTTTGGATCTACAGAACTTCTACGCTCAATTATTTAGAGGTATGAATTTGAGTTAAATTCAGTACAATAAAACTATTAACTTCGCTTGTATTGTGTTCGCTAAGTATTGGACTTGAAATTGTATGAAGTTGTTAGCTTGTTTTGTTTTTGCAATGGATAAAATGATTTATTAAGTTTATTACTACGATTATCTACTTCAATCCATGGATGTAATCGTAGGTTTAAGCTACGAATGATCTTGAATACAAATTATACAGATTGGAATCCTTATTGCAAGCAAATACGAAAGTATATTGTTTTCTTTCAATCATTTTTATATAGGTACCTAATTTAAAGCGTATTTCTAAGTATGAGAAATGAAAAATATATTTTCTTTACAATGAATCGTGGTAAACAACTTTCGAGTCGTCGTGTATGGTAGTTTTTATGTCACAACTGTAAAAATTTGTTTAGGTAAACAAGTAATTTTAGCGTTTGCCGTGCCGTGCGTGCCCTAAGTATATCTGCCGTGTTACTCAGATCGGTTGACTAGAAAAACGAAGTAAACGGTTCTACGCTATAAGTCTATCCATTTAGTACATACACTAATATACTATAAATATATATATTTATATTGGATTCTATGTTAAACGAAAACGTAATAACGATAATTTATTTGTCTTAAAATATCCCATAAACTATTTATTATTATATTTGAAACGGTTTGGGTCACTATCGAATCTATGATAAAATAATTTATATAATAGGTAATATAGTTGTCAAAGAACGACCTAAATGTCGTCATAGATGACAAATACAACGCATACAAATAACTAATGTAACTTCAGATTTCTACATTTTTATCTCGTATAATAGTTTGTGAATATTTACCAGAAGTAGGTATGAAAACATATAAGAGATTGACAATGTCTGACTTAATCACGGTTCTTGAAAAGGTACCCTCCTGAATGTAATAAATTTCGGCGATAAGCTATCTACGACTAACTTGGGACGAATGTCATCTTGGCTCTGAGTATCTTTACCGTTTTCGAACATAAAAGTATTTATAGTCCTACGCAATTACTTTCGAGATTTTAACCTTATCAAGCAAAAATCTTCAAAACACAATAATAATTATAGAAGGTACGTGAATCCCAGTTAGTTCATCTATAAAAAAGTCAAGGTAGTACTCGGTAGGTCGATCCAATCAATCATTGTGCTTGACGGAAAATATATTTCGATTTTCTTGTTCATTACAGTCGTAACAATGAACAAATTAATATTTGCGAATGTATCAATAAAAATCATACTCCTATAGTCACCGCGTTACCAACTGAGTCGTAGGGTCATAAACGTCAATAGGGATAGGAATGTGCAACGCGTCTTAACATGTCATCGATAATCCGCTACCTGCATTCGACCCTCATTAGCGCTCGCTTATCGCTAGTTTCTGATTGGTCGTAACATCATGCCGCCGCGCTGCCGTCGTCACAAAGTTGTTGTTTTGCTATAAGTATTTGTGACTTGTGATTACATTCATGTGACAACTCTCGTCAAGTCTCGTCGCCCACAATGAATAATTTATTTTCTAACGTAGACCTCAAGAAGTTACAAGGTGATGTTAGCCCTCAAACTCAGACAGTGATTCATAACGTATTTCTGTTTTTAAATGAACTTAAAAGTGACCCTAAAAACTAGATTCAATGAATTTCAATAAGCCACGTGAAATGGCAGTGGCGCTTCTTGTGGTGTCAGTAGGGTGACAGGCAGACGCTGCAAACCATGAACATATTATAAGAAACCAGTTAGTGTAACTAACATTGACGTCTTTAATAAAAGTGTATTGAAGCGCACGATTGCTTCATTTTATGACAACGGAGAGTATCCACCGGTGGATAGAATAATAGAAAAATACCGAGAGCTAATGCCGGATTTTAAGTGCGGAAATACTTCAATGAGATAATGAATGAATAATTTTTAAAGAGTTCGGATTCATTACAAACGGTCCTTTTCAGGTCCACAATACTATCTACTATGTTTCTCTCTGATTTTATTCTTATCGATATGCGCCTATATCTTACGCACATCACTATCCGGCTCCATAAGACCCACAAGTGCGAGGGAGATTGACATAGTGAAATGATGTATGGCCGCACGACTCAGTAACGCAGTGACTATAGTGGTAAGTATTATAATTTATCATTGTAAAATTTAAATTCATGTCCATGTTATTGAGAATAAGTGACAACATAATACTGGCGACAAATGAAATGAATGATGTGATTAGTTATATAGGTCGAAAAAAATTTAAAAGAACTAACTCAAAAGATTGCTTTACTGTCAATTAGAATATAAAACCCAATTCGTTCTTACACTTATAATACAAGCTCTATGCACTAGATTTATATTAATATTTTATAAGATAGGTACTTGTTGCTCTCCACGATTTCACGTGCATGGGGATGGATGTTGTTGATTTTTTTAAGTCTTGATCCACTCATGTATTAGAGCGAACAAAAAAACTATTGAAACCTTTCGTAACGCCGTTTTTGAGTTTTATTAAGATGAGAAAATGTTATAATGTAATAATTGTGACAATTAGTAACACAAGCTAAACTTAAGTTTGGATCCATATAACTTCTGTAATATCCATATAATTATATTAGGTATTCAAATTTATAAAATAAGTGAATGATACATCTATTTACACAACAGGGATGTCCGCGAACTGACCTTTCCGGTTCGATAATATGAGTTTCCAATACCTCAATTATTTGTCAACCCTATTTGCAGTTACAAGTTAAATATGTTGCATTGGTTTGTACTGCAAAGGTCGAAATAATGGGCGTTTAAATTTAATAAAAACTCTAATATTATTATATTTTTTAATTATTATTCTACTCTTACCATAGGTATTTAGATATAGTTATTATAAAAATAAAAATGTATGACCACTACCACAGAATTCGCTCTATTTACGAGACTCTATATCTATGACCTCTACTTATAAGTGATACCAAGTACCATATATACTATCTTCCTTGGTGATACCGTTTCTATTAAACATTAGTGGCATTTACAAAGAGTAAAGTTCAATAATGCCAAACTATTTCTTGTCTTTTCTTTAGATTAATGCTAAAGTTAAAGAGAATATAAATACTACGTTTCCCTTGATTTATAAGTAAAGCAGGTTTTTATTGCTCTGAAAATATAAAATGACCGACAAAACGTCGCGCATTTTTAAATATTAGAGTATCAAGTACATACATTTCATTTTGCGCGAATATTCAGATTTTAAGCGTAAGCGAACAATAACCATTACAAACGTAGGAAGGTCTTAATTTATTTCACGTGCAAACAATATAAGCTGTATACACAAAAGAATGGAGATCGCATTCATCAAAATAATATCTTTTACAAAACTTACTGAGAGCCTCTCTTACAATGAACATTAATGAGCATTATTTACCGATATGCTTGTGTTTATTAGAACTTTTAATCTACTGTCATAAATTAACTTATTTTGTTATGGGTTTGGTATCTTAGAATACATTTGGTGGGTTAGGAAATTAATTTTTAACCGATTTCAAAAAAGGAGGAGGTTAGATGTTCGTGTATGTTTTTTTTTTATGTGTATGTTAGCCGATTTCTCACCCAGTTGTGAACCGATTCTCAAATCTCTCTTTTTGTTTCGTAGAGTATAATTCTGAGGTGGTCCCATTTAAGTTTCATCAAAATCGGTCAAGCAGTTTTTGAGTTACACTCCAAAAACTGTAAAATGTTATGCCTATCTTGATGATATCATTATTGACGGTAAATGACAATCGATCCCGCAAGGGTCACTAAAACGGCGAATTTATTTACCGCCTTCAATACCAAAAAGTGCGAAATAATTTGCTGAAGTCGGTACCATGCGCATAATATTGTGATAATCTAGGTACCTGCTTTTAAACTATCATGGTACCGACTTCAGCAAATTATTTCACACTTTTTGGTATTGAAGGCGGTAGTTTTCCTAGGCAATGTTTTTATTATTTTATAAAGTATTAATTTACTGAATATTAATCGTATAAATAAAAACTATTGTATAAGCCCCATGGTAGGGGTAAAATTGGTCAAAATGCTGGCCATCTAGCGTGGCAATGCTAACTTTTTGCCCAAAGTAGGCGCCAGCATTTCGGTCACCCGGCACCTCAAGCAACCTCGCCTCACCCACCAACCATTTGGTAGGTATGTTACATGATTTATGTTTCACATCAGATTAATGATAAATTAGTAAGTATTCTTCAAGTGAATATAATAAATACTATGTATGAATTGCAACTGCTTTTCCAAGTAGCTTAGACATTGGTGGTTGACTTACCATTTTTAATAAGGGAGTATTGTAACTTGAAAATAAATCTGAAACAAATAAAACCATATAATTAGTATAATTGATTCTACAACACAAAATATAATGTTCACGTCTATCTTAGTGTAATTTGATTGAACCTTTCGTACGTATAACACATTTAGCGCGGACGCAACCGGGTGTGCACATGTTTATAAAGAAGTGGCCCGGACGTTCACGAAACCGTTCGAGATACTCGACTGTACATACCACGTAAGTTAAAATAATATTAATTATATCTTAGTATAATTTTCATTCTAGAAATGGAAACATACGAATGAAATTTATCTGTAATATATTGAAAATTTAACCTTAATATAGCGTCCTAGTTATATAAAGACCAATTTGTGAATATTATTTATATCTGTTTGACCCGGCAAACGCACATTTGCAGAATCTACACATGAATTCAAGAACAGTAGGTTCTGCATGTCAATACTAGTATATACACACCTATTGCATTATTTACTTCTATTGCATGTACGAGTATATTAATAATAAGGCTTAAATTATTTGTACAACTTGTTCATCATCATCATCATCATCTCAGCCGTAGGACGTCCACTGCTGAACATAAGCCTCCCCCACAAATTTCGGAAAGGACTGGTTGGAAGCGGCCTGCATCCAACGTCGTCCTGCTACCTTTATCAGGTCGTTAATCCACTTCGTCAGTGGACCTGTACAACTTGTTAGTGACATAAATATTACTAGTAATAGTTCTGCAAACAGTAGATCTCGCGAGCACATAATCTGATATTAACGGCAATTTTTCGCCGTAATTCACAACCTATTGTCCCGGAAACCAATTGACTAATTATTATTATGCTCATATTCGAAATGCCTCTTTAAAGTTCTAATTTGTTTACTTAATTTCTGTACAAAATTTCATCAAAATCGGTCGATAAATAGCGCCGCAGCAAACTTCCATCCTTTAGGAAGTTTAACGACCTGCCGTGCGATTCTCTTCTCGAGCAAACATCATTGCATCTTTGACAACATCCGTGAAACAAATGAAGAGATGACAAGAAACGTTGGAAAAGCAACCTTATGTACAAGGGCAAAGTATTTGACATCGGTGAGCTCGTCGACGAATCGTTACAGAATCGCACTGCTGTTACGGAAGACAAACGAACAACCTAACAAACAAACGGACAGTTGAAAGTTAATTTGGCCAGTTAAAGCAGAGACGCTTCGCTCGCTCTCTCAATTACGTTGTCATTTTCAATAGAGAAAAATACTTTTAGTTATACAAGATATGTTAAGATATTTTAAAATAACTTCACCAAATCGTCCCAGTTTTACTCAAGTGATGTGTTTACCAATAGGTACTTACCATTTTATTTTTATTTTGATTTTTTTATCAACTTCAAATAATAAATAGATACTTCAGTAGAAATAAAAATGGATAATAAAGATAAATAAAAACCTATATTTAAAGAATAACCATGGAATAAATATAGTAAAAAAGTAAGTACTTGAAACGTAACCTTAAATTAATTTGACAATTTGCGCAACTCACAAAACATTTTCATTTTCGTATCATGGAGTGCTTAGAGTCCTTTAATGAAACATTATTGGAAAATGAATTTCATAATAAAATTAATAAAAGCTATCTGACGTGGAGGTAATTTCGTTGAAGTGAAGTGGCGATGCATTCAGGACCGTAATGTAATAATCGATATTCATTCCCACTCCCGTGGACATGGATCGGCATGACCCAATTGATGCTCACAGTTATAGGTAACTAATGAAGGTCTAACTTTTTGGGTTTTCACGCGCAGGTGGCACACAAATGTAGACAAAATGTACGGGAGGTGTACTACTTACAACTGTTAAGAGGGTTGCATAGCTAGTACTTTCCGCACTAAAAGAAAAAAACTCTTTTCTACCTCTTAACATTGTCCGATTTTAGTGATTTTTTTTAATTAGAATCATCACATTGTTTACTATGCCCGTACGTTTTGATTTTTTCAGTATTTCAAAGTACTGTACCTACATTACCTTTTTTAGAACTTAAAAAACTTAAAAATTACATTAAATTGGACAATGTCAAGATGTAGAAAAGAGTTTTCTCTTTTAGTATGGAAAGTACTAGCTATGCAACCGTCTTAATGTTACTATCGTTAGTGTATTATGTTGAATGTGCGAAACAAAGTATTTTTAACAGACTTCAATAATGGAGGAGGTTCAATGTTTGACTGCATGTATTTTTTAATGTATATTCATATTTCTTCCCTATTTGTGAACCGATTCTTAAAACCCTTTTAATTTGAAAGAGTATACTCCTGTGGTGGCTCCATTTAAATTTCACCAAATTCGGTCAAGCGGTTTTTGAGTTACACTCCAATAACTGAAAAGTGTTTCACCTATCTTGATGAATATTGACGGTGAATGACAATCGATCCGTAAGTAGCAAGGGTCACTAAAAAGGGAGAATAAAATAGAATTGTGTGCCGAAAAATAGAACCGACTTCAACACTAAAAAGTGTGAATTGACTTGTCGAAGGCAAGTACCCTGCGACAATATTGTTATAACGGGCACTTTTGAACTATTATGGTACCGACTGTATTATATTATACTTATATATCTCTATTCAACAAGACATTGACTGTATTATACTTGTATATATCTATACAATAAGACAGTTTAAGATCTGCATTTTGATTGAAAGCGAAATTATTACATTACCTATTATGTAACTTCTTCAGAGAACCTTGCAAAATATAATAAAGAAAAATACAATGTCAAAGCTACATTATTATGGTAAATCATAAAAACTCCTCCGAATTCGTCTTAGTTTTCCAGCAGGTTTCTGAGGTTTCCATCAGTCTTCATCACAAAAACATGAACTAGCTATATAACACATACATTAAATTTTGTCAACTTTAATTGCAGTTGATTAATACTTCATCTCCGCGCTACTTTAGCGTCGACTAAGGAAGTACCCGTTGAATCGATATAAAAATTACATAGTCCAGTAATGTTAATCCTATGTTAAGCTATATTTATTCAAATGCTACCCATATCGGTTGATTCAGCGTAGAGAAGGAACACACATACACACTCACTCACATCCTCACCGATACACAAAAATTAGCTGCATATTTAAAATACATTGTATATATGTATTTTATAAATGCTAAAGTGTGATGTGCCTAACTTTGCTATGCACTGCATTTTGCGTGCCGTAACAGCCCTATTGAAGTGCGCGTGAATCTGAATTTGATTTCATTGAAACTGCCTTAGATTTTTGCATTAGCCTGCATAAAGCTATGCGGACGGCGATACCATTATGTATAAAAAGGTATTTCTAATAGTTATAGACGAAGTTATTTGTGTATTGAAACAATAGTTCCTTAACGGCAGTACAGATTTTAGTGCTTACATATTTACTTTAGCCAGAGGACACTTTTATACTGAAAAAATATGATCATTTTCCAACACGCGGGTGAATTCCCGTATATATAGTATTACGTATCTATGCCGGTGAAAGCGGGTGAGCCTATCCGCCAACCCAAACACGCGGGTCCGCGTGTTTGATTGAAGCCCTGCATACTTTGGTACTAGCTGAGTACATTACACGTTATTGCAACAACAGAACAACAGATATATTGACAACTGCTGAATGTCCAAACAACCAGGTTCAAGGTATAAAAGATTGTACTTGTACTTACAGGAACAAATCTACAGTATCCTTCGTAACTTAAGTTTAAAACTGAGAGTAACACTTTTATACAAAAATCTTTCCATGTGTACGAAATTATACCGCAACACTGGCTACAGTTCCAATGAGTCAATCTTTTATATCCAGTTTTCGGTTTATTTAATTTTTATGACTTCTCATATGAGATGAAATAATTTGTATTACTTCGTCATCTATGTGTGCAAGAAATGACTAATTTGACGGTTTTGAGATATAACAGCGTCGAACAATACCTATAGATAAGGTTAGATAAGTGTAGGTAACGTTTTATAGTAGAGTAATAAAAAATGTGGGAATATAGGCATATTAAAATATTATGTTTTAAATATTCTTTTATACGACTACAGTTACAAAGAGTCTATCATTTATATCTAGTTTTCGGTTTATTTAATTATTATGATTGCTCATAATAATAGGAGATGATATAATTAATTGTTATTGAAGTGAAAACTGTTTTAGGCGCGTTCTTGAGGCTGCACTATTTAGGTGATCAAAAATCATGGAAGCCGCGTCATCGTCATCGAACGTTTAGGCGCGTTGAGCAGTTTTTTGAGCATTGAGCATCGTCACCGAACACTTCAAGTTACATAGTTTTCACCTTTATCGGCAGTCCTCAAAGACTGTCCCGCATGTTTTTTCTTTGGAGACTGTACGAGGCCCACTTGATATAGAACTGATGCATTTCGTCAAATGTGACGAACTGTGCCCTGAGACATAAAGTTGTTAAGTCTTATGTGCTTAGGTATATAATTGCACCGATACAACTAACCTTCAAACCAGAACATAGAATTACGCACATTACTTCTTCACGGTAGACATAGCTGTAGTGGTAGTACTTCCCCCTTAGAGTATTGATACTTATTCTGAGACTTCCCCGCATGAACTCATTCACAAAGAGGTCTACTGATAGTAAAATATGTGCAAGTAATAGCGTCCAACAATACCTATATTTAAGTGTAGATACTTGAATATAGTAGTGAAACATAAAATAAGGAATATAGGCATATTAAAATATTATGTTATAAATTTTCTTATCAAACGGATGCTGGGTATTCCCTAAGCATATTTCTACTTAGTTCACGTTTGGGAAGAAACAGACATAGTTTGACGAAGTTGGCCGAGTAAATTGTTTTACAAACAATCTTTGAAAAGGACGCAAGGGAAGTTGAAATATTAAAACAAAACTGACTGTAAAAATGATACCTCTTTCATTATTTTCTCTTACACTTTATATTGTTTTGAGAATAAATATGCATGAATAATTGAAAATAATATAATTTATAAATAGGCTTAGTTTGAACATACGGATTTGCCCGTGTCTTCTTTCCAGAAATAAGAAATAAACTTATTTAGTTTTTCTTTTTCTGCTTTTATTTAGAAGCTTTTAGTCGTCCAACGACTATGTCAGTCTCATATGTTCTACTCGTAGATCTACACTTAGCAACTTTATTCTTCTTAAGTGATCCTGTGTACGGATTTTAATTTAAGGGCCTACATTTTTATTTTAAGGACGTGAAAGTAACACATCCTTGCAGTAAAGACATGTGTTTATTAATTGATTCAAATTAAAGCTTAGAGCTACAGGTTCACGCTTATCAGTGACGACATTCGGAGAAATAATGCAGCGTTGCATATTGCTGCTTACTTCGTTATAACTCGTTCTACAGACGGGCACATAACTACCTTTCAATTATTAATCAATGTGATGTAATTATGTCTCTTCGAATGTATGGATGGATGTCACCCCAGAACTGAACCAATTTGACTGTAATTTTAAACATAGGTAGGTAATGATCTGGATCAACTTAGAATGTGTTCCTGTATTATATTAACTTTAACAGTTAGTGAGCTATAAATGGACAGAAAGTTAATATTTCCATACTATATATTATTATACATAGGTAATAATAACTATTAGAAATATAATTGTAGTGTTGTTAATAGTTATTGATTTTATCGATGGTACTTTAATGAATGTTGTTGTGGTAATATAATGTATGTTTAAAAAAAATGGTACACTGAAAACATCCTACAGTACCGTTTTTTGATTTTATATATTCTCATAATGTATCGTACACGTGTGAAAACATATCTACTGAATATTATATTGTTTAGTAAACTTCCTATACAAAGGTGTAAACCCCATAAATATGGAACATAATAATCATAGAGTTTTGTGGTTTGTGATAATTATATAAAGTTTAAAACACAGATTACAAGGGTTTAAAAAATGTAACCCGACGAAGGAAATGAACATTAATCTAGAAAGTAAACATTCAATACTCGGGAAAATGTATATAGACTAATATGTCACCCGCAGGGCTATTATTATCTCAGTTGCTAACAAATGTTGATTGAAATCTTGAAAAATAGCGGCTCTATGTCACTTTTGTCAGCTCCAATCACCAACTTACTAAAATTTTTGCTTACTGGAGTTGCCAAAACTGAGACAGGGCCGCCATTTTTCAAGATTTCAATCAACATTTGTTAGCAACTGACATACATAATAGCCCTGCCGGACCATTATTAGGAATCTATTAATACATCATTATACAAACCGGTTCAGAAGCTTAGGCGCTATAGTGAAGCACACGTAATTACAAACATAATTTAATACATATATAAACTGCAAAGATAATCAACCTTTATTTTAGATTTTTCCGTAGTGGTGTAAAAAAGGGAAGTTCATTTATAAGCGATTATACCTACAGACAAAAACAGACATATCACGTGGACGTTACATATTTATCTAAATATCACAGAGAACTCATCAGGCAGGTGGATTATGTTTGCTCTTAGTTTACCGGAGTTGAATCATCTATTATGAAAATTATAATGTTATCATATTTGTAGGCTGTTTAGAAGTGAAACATGTTAGAATAGGTAATAGTAAGGATTGGTTTTTAGATGTATATGTGAATATGTTAAAGCGAAATAATCTATGTATATAAAAGTTAACCCCGATTTCTCTTGGCCACGCAATAACTTGAGAACGGATGGAAAAATTTCGATATTTTTTTTGTTGTTAGTTATTGTCAGGAGAAGGTCCATTTCAAAAAAACTAAGAAATGATGGGATTACACTAAGAGTCCTGCCGTGTGATTCTCTAATAATTCGTCGTTGCGCTCGTCGACGAGCTCGCCAATGTCAAATACTTTCTGATATATCGCCCTTGTAGATAAGGTTGTTCTTGCAACGTTTCTTGTCATCTCGTCTTTTGTTTCACGGATGTTGTCAACGATGCAACGATGTTTGCTCTTAGAGAATCGCACGGCTGTGCTGCCATACTAACAAGATATGTCAATTTATTTGTCGTTAAACGCGGCATTGTACATGTTGATTAGTTTATAGTTTGCACTTTAATCACACCAACATTTTATGTTTTACTGTTTTTACATGAGCAAGAAGAAAAGATATTTTATACCATTCCCACTCTAAATAGTTTATTTTATTCACTGAAAACTGGAAATAAAAAGGCCTTTTAATCACTATTTTGGTGTTTGAATTAAGAGCACACCAATATACTCGTATTTGATCGCCATCCCAAAGCTTATACGACCTCCTTGCGCAAAGAATACTCGGCAAACAAATTTGTGTAAATAACTCGATATTTATTTAGTCGATATTTCTGACAAGGAGTTTAGCGTTTAGAGTAAAAACTGCATTGTGTTCTTTGCTGCCATTACAGAAAAAAATATTTAATACAAATTAGAAAATTACTCTTATGTTTAGTAATTGTTCCAATTTTAATGTGCATTTTAAATAATTTAACCTTCCTTTTTTCGTCATCAAATGTTTGATTTCGTCTAAATTATTTCTTTTTATCGTAGTCATTGTATAAAGATGTATAGTATGCAATTCTTGAATAAAACGGATTTATATCGAGGGCCATGAAAAACTCGCATCGCTCAGGATTTTACACTTTAATAACTCGCTACGCTCCTAATTCATTCGTTAGAATCCTTCACTTACTCGTGATTCATCTATAGCCCTCGCTTTAAATCCGTCCTTTATTCACTAATTGCATAATATACTATTATGTGATGTGTGATAATTAACACAAAATTATATTTTTTTCGGATTGTTTTCCTTTGCTTATGTTAAGAGAACTTGCTTCTTGCCACATTTGTAATTGGAACGTTCCTAAGAAACGGGATTCGCAGACAGATA
Organism: Selenia dentaria; assembly: GCA_917880725.1. Taxonomy (NCBI): domain Eukaryota; kingdom Metazoa; phylum Arthropoda; class Insecta; order Lepidoptera; family Geometridae; genus Selenia; species Selenia dentaria. The sequence continues at coordinate 21,780,913 of OU862879.1, forward strand.
GCGGTCGACGTGATCCTAAGAATAAGTGATGCTTTTTCTTCTTCATGTAGGGAACACAAAAAAAATGCGAGTATGGAACTTCGAGGTAACTGAGATTTGAAGCACAGCCATATCGAAGTCCCGTCAGTAAGTCATTGTCGTCACATTGAGTCAAGTTTTAAGAAAGACATATCGCAACAACGACGAGACCACAAAAACCTTGTTCCTTGAGTTTGTATACAAAATCATGCAAATCCAAAGAACGCTATTTAGATAACGGTAGCTAGAGGTTCATAAATTCTTAACATAATCAAGGGCTCTCACATGGTACTTACTGTAGGATTGCCTATAGGTACATAAAGATATGTGACGTGTAGAGGTGTACTCCACACCTACATCACTGGTTGCTAATTGGAGGTGTCATGGCTGAATGCAATCAATGCTGTGAGGGTAGGCCATAGCAATCTGATTTAATGGAATAATAGCATTCACGCCAAAACGTGTTTATAGATGACGCTGTCTGTAATGTTCTACGCACTTGATCTAATAGATCTTAACTCATGTGAAATCTCGTTATCGCTGTACCGGTTTGAAACTCTTGAACATATGGACACTGATTGGTTTGCAGACATCTATTTTTTAAATTTGACGATTGTTAAATGACTCTGGGATCAAATACTATACGAAAAAGGTAGCCTAAAGGAAGTGACTTTCAGGATGTAAACTTAAAACTAATGATAAAGAAAAATTTTGTATCCATCCACGTTGATTTCGCAGAAGAATTTTCATGTAATAGAGGCGAGCTTATTGCCATCTTATCACTTGTTTTATTCCAATTAGGCCGGAACTAAAAATGCACTCGTTGGTATCTTGGGCTGTGACTCAGATAATACAGAAATTTACAAAAAATAAACACAGGCGCACAGAATTCGCCCTATTTACATAGGTATGTATCTACGCACAGGCGTGCCAAATAACCTAATAACAAACGTTTCCAAATTAACTGTGAGAGTCTATAATGCTTATATTTATTTTGATGTATTTTAATATATAATCATTACTGAATTAATCGATACTAATATTATAAAGAGGAAAGATTTGTATGTAATTATGTTTGTAACGAATTGGCTCAAAAAGTACTGGACCGATTTCAAAAACTCTTTCACCATTGGAAAGCTACATTCACCCTGAGTAACATAGGCTATATAAGATTCATCATTATCATCATCATCCATCACCGCGCGGGTGAAACCGCGGAGAGAAGCGAGTATTATATATTTATTTAAATATATAATATATATTTAAATTAATTAAGAATTCAAATGATATCTAATATAACCATTACAGTTAATAATGAATCTAGTTAACAGGTATTACAATATAATACAATACAAAAACTCTTTATTTGCACCAAAGTAAATAATACATAAGGAAACAACTTAAATAGTAGGCACAAATGGGCGGTCTTATCGCTAAAAGCGATCTCTTCCAGACAACCTTTGGATGGATAGCGATTACATGATTGACATGGACGGTGGTGCAACATCACGAAGAAATATATTATTACCTAGTATTACATGAAACAGATTTAACACTAGATAATACTAGATAAAAGGGTAAAATTCAAATTAATAAAAATACACTTAAATATAACAATACTTACACTTACTATATTATGTTAAAGAAAGTTAACTAATAATAATGATTGTTTACCTTTAGAGTATTCATTTTAGTTTTCATTAAATTAGAAATATTCACATATAATCGGGATACTTGCAATGTATATTTTGTTTGAGATTCCCATATTTCCGAAATAATCATGTCGCTTGTAACAGTAACTCAAACAAAATATACAAACATGTAGGTAATAGTCACGATAACAATGAGAATAATTACTATGTTTAATGTTTTTACTGTGTTGATGTCAAAATATGATGTGTCTACTTACCGTATAAGCCTCGGTAAGTAGACACATCATATTTTGACATCTATGAGAAACGGGACGGTATTTTTTTTATTTATTGTTCAAAATTTTTATAAAAGAACATAAATTGTACTTAACATTAAAGACTTCGGAAGCCTGAAGGGCTTATATATGAGCAGTTAACTATTAAAAGAAAAAGTTTAATAGTAAAAGAAAGTTAGTTATATAATATATTAGTTTCAAACAACCAAAACTATATGGGATGACCCATATAGTTTTGGTGGTAGTGCCCCACAGCCAAATGGGCCGGAACGACCGGGGAAGTACCACACTCCAACACCGAGGTAAAGTAACATAGCTTGCTATTGCTTTTCAATCGGTCTGTGGGAGTTTCCGGAGGCCCGATTCCCCCCTCCCCCCGTCCCCCTATCCTTCCGTGCAGTTATTGAACCTGGCGTTAACAGTTTTGAATGAAATCATACCATGACGCTCATTTAGGTAAACTGTTTGAATATTGTTTTCGCAAAGGTGAACGGATGATATTTTCTCTGAAATTCTAACAATACTATAACCAATATTGCAGAAGTCTATACGTTTGTAAGCTGATAAACTGAGCGGATTTAGAGCGTCATGTCAACGACAGTCGATACAAAAAAAACAGGTGAACAGTTTTTCTGCGGTTTTTGTAGGTATAGTAGATCTGGGCAGGCTGTAACGTTGTCATGGTGCGAATAAGCCGTGCAGTTTTCTAGAAGTCCTGCTTTAAGAGCTCATAGTAAGGGTTATCTAAATGTATGCTATATCTTAATGTGTGCTTGTTTTGAGCTGTATTAATTGATTAAATCTTAATTAATTGTTATATTACCTGTTCGTATTCAAGAGTGCATTGTACGCCTGTCACTTACTGTATACTTATCCAGACATAATGGAAACTTATTACCAGTTCATATTTTTCTGTTCTAGAAACATTCTTTTCTGTATTTCTTTTAATTGTACTGTCGGTTTTTATGGTCATAAAATACTGGGTCTACTTAAACTGTTAGAGAAACTGTTGTAACTATAATATATCCCCGTGACGTCATAAACCGGCCCCAACGGAAGACCAGCGCTGGCTTAGAACTATAGCAACGCTGAGTTGGGACCGATTTGTAACATTTGACGTTGTTATTTTTCTTGGTTACTTTGTCAATTACTTTGTTTTATATTTAGCAATGTTGTTATTACAATTAAATATATTTTCATTTCATATTTCATTCATTTCATATAAATAATTTGGTATTTAATATGTACTGGCATATATTACGTTTCAATATTTTGGAATCCGTGAGCGGAAGATAACGTGTTACATTGCTAAGACTCATAATCCATATTATTTAAGTAAGCGCTTCAAAGCTAAAGCTATTTATACAACGTAAAAAAATATAATGTATTAATATATAATTTAATAACACTAGTAAAACAATCTCTGTAAGAAATGTGTTTAACGCCGGTTCATGAATTGCGTGCAGGCACGATCTAATGTCGATTGCGTTAATAATAAATAACGCAATGACGCGTCAACATTCCCGTGACGTGCTCTTATATGACCTCCTTTCTACTCTGGCTAGAAATATTTGGCTTTATGAACTAACAATGGTTCCTGCTATTAATAGCATTGTTATTTTCTGCTTCCTGAAATTAATTAGATATCTACCTACATTATTACTAATCAAATGTATACGATTTTCATGCTCGTAATGTTTTCGTTTAATACTCAGTGAAAGTAGGTATTAGGTACATACTGTTAGGTACTTACTGTCTTTTTTTGTCTAATGCATAATTGGTAAATGTTAGCTTTTTAAAATTGTTCTAAGAGGTTCCTTTTGCAATGTGTTTCTAGTAGGAAGTGTGTTAATTACATTCGTGCTATTCAATTAAAATAAATCATTATCAAAGAAAAGAATCGAACTCTGCTGGGCAGCGTTCCGGAAACTTCGCGAAGTCTTCTCGACAAAAATACCTCAGTGCCGCAAGACAAGAGTCTTCGACCAATGTGTGTTACCAGTGATGACTTATGGCACCGAAACGTGGTCTCTTACTATGGGCCTCATAGATAAGCTCAAAGTCGCACAACGAGATATGGAAAGGGCTATGCTCGGGGTTTTTCTACGAGATCAAATTAGAAATGAGGAGATCCGTAGAAGAACGAAAGTCACCGACATAGCCCAGAAGATTAGCCAGTTGAAGTGGCAGTGGGCAGGGCACATAGCACGCAGAACAGATGGCCGATGGGGCCGAAAGGTTCTGGAGTGGAGACCACGGACCGGCAAGCGCAGCGTAGGTTGTCCACTGACACGGTGGACAGACGACCTGATGAAGGTCGCAAGACGACGATGGATGCAGGCCGCTTCCAACCGGTCCTTTTGAAAAATCATGGGGGAGGCGTATGTTCAGCAGTGGACGTCCTACGGCTGAGATGATGATGATGATGAAAGAAAAGAAAAAAAACCTAAATATTTTCGAATTTTTAATCTTTTAAATTACGCGAGACGTAATTTTTTTTATTAAATACCGGGGCAGAAAATAAGGGGTAAGTAATATATGTTTGATTATTAAAATATATATAGACATAAAAAATAACAACTTATGATACATATACCATTCATTTCGTATTCCATACATATAATATAGTAAACTTTTGATCGAAATTCAAATCAAATAACTTTAAATGAAAAGCATTCATAAACTATATATGTGATATACTTTGCAAATGAAATAACAATTATAAAAAAATATAGTGACGTTTTAGTCGAATTTTAATAAACATATATACCTACTGAAATCGAAATCTATTAATATATTACAAAAGTAAAAAAAATGCCTGATTCAGACAAAAGAGCAATACTCTCATCCACCAATTGCAATACGCCGATCAGTATTTCGTCGATCTTACTATTGAAGGTAGGGAAGCTATTATTTAATATGGGGGTACAAAGGCAAAGCGTAAACAAGTCCTTAGGTTTTATTTATAAATACTAACCTAAATAGTATAACTTATCTGCGATCCTCGCTTCGCTAGTCGTCGCACCTATATAAGACTGGGCTGGGTGTAGCCCTGAATTTCGACAAGATCAATACTTCGACAAGTCGCTTACTTCGTAAAAACATACTAAGACAAGTCATTGCTTCGACAGGACATATTGTTATGTTTGACAAGAATTTTATCCTAAAACTACCTCGATATATCTTTATCGAAGTGTAGGTTATTCGAATTCTGGCGCTTCGCCGGCCGCTGCCGCGACACGCTCGCTTCGCTCGTCGTCACACATATCGTGACTTCGCCTTAGACTAGTCATGAAAAGTGAATACCATTACACATACTTACATCATTTTGTTAACGGAATTATACCAAAATGTATGTACGTCAAATCATCGTTATATAATATATATAAAATTTTATCAACTGTCTATAATGACAAAAGTCTTTTATATCCAATGAAGGGTATTAAAATAAAAATCTGTAAAATGAATTTCGAACAACAGTCACGCACCCGAAAATAAGCTCTGGTCGTCTAGCAGTATTAAAATAATACTTAAGGATTTAATTTTGCATATTTACCTGGCAGTTCAATATCTCATCAGGTATCAAGCATAAAAAGTTATTCCGCAGACAAATCATTCTCATCTCATCATCATCTATTATCAGGGCAGTTTGTGTTTTTATACTTTAAAAAAGTAAATTAGATATTTGCTTTTGCTTTATTGTAAAACTCGTAGATAAAAAATGGGTATAAAAAGAAAAAAGAATATCAACAAATAGAACCGACTTCTATACTAAAAACTGTGAAATAACTTGACGTGAATTCGGTACTATGACAGTTCGAAAGTACCTATTATCACAATATTGCGTGCATGGTACCGAACTCGGAGTTATTTCACACGTTTTAGTGTAGAAGTCGGTTCTATTTTTTGATAAAACAACCTTCCTACTTACGGGCTAAGCGTCAATGATGATATCATCAAGATAAATGAACACTTCAGTTTTTGAAGTGTAACTGAAGTAACGGAAGTATGTTCTATCAAACAAAAAATAATCACCAAAATCGGTTCATAAATGACGAAGTTATTCGCGAACACAGATAAAAAAATATGCGGTCGAATTGAGAAACCTCCTCCTTTTTTGTAGTCGGTTAATAATACAAATACAAAAAAGATGAGAGAGCCGACTTAAACATGGCCGGTTTTATTTATTTGTTCTTGCGTCTGGCAAATCGATCCATCATCGAGACACAAGAGATTTATCTCAAGAGATAAATCTCTTGAGTTCTCTAGGTTCTTGGACTACTTTTGTTTTGCGTGGTAGTCTGACAAAAATATCGATAAAAACAGAGGCCAAGGAAATAATGAGCATATAGTCAAATAGTTCACTCAATATGACTACGTTAATGAAGGCAAACTTATATAGGTAAGTACAACGTGCAACTCTACCTAAAAATGAAAGACGAACGGTACGAGATGGAACTATATTTTTCTGGGTCTTAAATCTAATAGGCAGCTTATTTTCGTCCAAACATTGAAGTTTATATACAATATTGTCAAGGAGTGAGTGAATACCCTTTTCCATCGTATTTGATTGCATGATTAACTACTTACCTACAAAGATGAAATATCATACCACCACTGTATTGTGCTTCATCATAAGTGCTTTTTAATCCACTGAAGCAACAATAAAGTAATTCTAAAGACATATTCTATCTCAAAATAACTGAAAAATAAAACAGAGTTTTATGTTAAGAATAAGCGATGTGTAAACATTTATTGCACATACAAAATGCTATGGAACTGTCTGGGACAAGTATTTAACGGTTATCCTACCCTCATTTGTCTAAACTGTACCATATTGTTACCGCAACAAGGTAACGAAAAGTTAAATTGTATATGTAAATGTGAGAGAAACCGCTTTGGAAGTGGAAACTAATCTAACTCTCATCGCGACAAAGGAAAGAGTAACTTTAAACATTGACAGATTTTTTCGGACTAAACTTACTTAATTTAGGTAGAAATATTGTGTAGAAAATGATAAAAATCTCTGAGGGACAGAATGTCAAAAGATTACGATACGAATGAAGAGAAAAGAAAAGTTTTAATCGATGCAATATAATTTTTAGAAGAATTGCCAGTTTTCTGTTGGTTTTCTGTGATTATTTCATGGTATATTATAAGGTGCACGTAACAGTTTTGAATATTTCAGAACATATTTATTTAGTTTTTTAGTTTGTAGACTTTATTGTTTTAATATACTATATGCCATTGTATGTGATAGTAATTATTATAAAAATAAGCAACATCCTAGCCATAAACTTTCCTTTATGTAATCTTTGTATGTTAGTTATTAAGTAATCTATTTTCAATAGGTCGAAATTTTTGACACATGACTGTCTATCACTTCTAAGAATTTTCAGTATACATCTTTATGGAGTTTGTACAGACTAAGGTTTGCATTATTTACCTCAAGTATGCGACTACTATTAATGCGTTCCCTAAACTTATTACATGTCAAAAAAACTGTAACTAACTACTATACACTTAGACATTAGCATTCCAGAAACACGCTCAGTTGTAAATCTGACTTGAGCAGAGATTTGCCATACAAAAACTACTTGAATGTGACACAGCTGAGCATAGGCTCAACTGTGTAACATTCGAGTAGTTTTTGGAATAGTTCTGGCATACCGGCCTCAGTCTTCTTATAATCTAATGGTGAAACTACATAATCATTATCTAATTATTTGGAATGCAACTCAGAGCATTAATGGTTATTTGAACTTTTATTTAATTAAACAATACCAGATTATGCATATGTATTCCTTCAGTTATACATTGTATTAACATAAAATAAAGCTAGTTGATATTACAATAAAACTAATAACTGAAATATCTGAAAACTAAAAATATATTTTAAGAAGAACATTTAATTGTTATTTCTAAAAACACAAAATAAAAGACAAAGATTAAAACACTCAAAAGTTTTGTTAAAAAGGAAAAGTGCCCCGAATGCTGCATTTACACGTTAAATAGCTATGCTAAATTTTTGCGCAAAATATGAGTCAGCATTTTGGTCACCTGGCGCCTCAACTAAACATTTTATTAAATTAAACGTTAAATTACATTTTAATTATACTATTTGTCAGTATAATAGAAATATTTGAATATTAACTCAATGAGAGGACAAGTGACATCAGCTTTGTGTATCTGTAACATCATTACTAAGGCCAATACAAATTATCGGATGAAATACGTGATCAGATTGTTGTAGTGTATTGGGGCCGTAAACGTACGTGACCACTCTGCAAAACGTACTCTAATGAGGATAACTGCAAGATCATTGTAATCTGTAATCCATTTGAACACTATAACATTGGTGGGTTAGCTGTGTGTGTTTCATAGAATGCTACTAAAAACTAAATAACTATGGCTGAGGGTTACGGGCGAATTGCAAGCCTACGTAGAAATATAATAACTATAAGTTCTAGGTGATTTAACCCTTCATATACCGTGATAATTAAAACAAAAGATTTATGAATGAAGCGCACGAACATTTACGTCAATGGTACTCAACGGATTCAATACGCGCAGGCTTGGCGCTTAACACCAGGCGAACAATATCGGCTCAGTACTAATGGAATATAAATAAACCATAAATTCGATGTGTGTTGGAATAGACTTACGGTATATAATACCGTATTATACGGTAGTTATGAGCGTGCATTGCCTGCGACTTCGTTCGCGTAGTATACATAACGTAGCATAATAACTACCGTATAACTTTTTCTTGCTCCGCAGGCAACTTCTTACCTGTATTTACATCATAACATTTGATTAACTACAAATCGACAAATGAAGATCATACGTGTTACTCTACTAAATAATTATATTTCCAACACACGTACTAGAAAAGGGACTCTTATTGAATGGTAATTAGAATCAAAATGCAGCGTATTTCGAACGCGTGCTTTTTACTTTTCATTCCCGCACGAATGCGGAAATGAGACAGATTTTGAGATAGAAAAGAGTGACAGACTTTTTCAAAACTATCAAAAGGTAAATGTACAAGTCATTGGAATAAATAAATTGCAAAGTTTCTTGGTTTACCAGATGCAGAATCATATACAGGACATAGCTTTAGGCGAACGTCAACCACATTATTGGCTGACTCAGGAGCTGATTTGCTTACATTAAAGCGCCATGGTGGGTGACGCTCCAATACAGAGGCAGAATCGTATGTAGAAAACTCTATACAAAATAAAGCCAACATAAGCGCCAGGATAACCCAGGATATCAGTTTAGAACCAAAACCAAAAAAATATGCCCAGAACCGCTTCCTTCAACGTCCTTCGATGTTAAGACCGATTTAGTATTTGCTACTCATAATAATGATGAAACACTTTTTCTTACTCCCTACGCACTATCAGAACTCATCACCTAGAACTATCCGCAATCTCCAACATTTACTCAAGTCACCCAAGAGCAAAATAATGATGTTTTAATAGCAAAGCGATAACCTATAATTTTACCAATTGTACTTTCAATAATTGTTTTAATAAACAAAAATACTATGAACTGAAGTTTTTTCAAGCAAGTAAGTGTGTTGAAAAACGTCGTATGAAACTCGTGCGCGTTGTTTATTACAATCTCTACTCCATCTAAAATCCGTCTCGATTGTAATAAACAACTTCGCGCACTTGTTGCATAATATATACTATAATAGTATATATTATGCAACATATTCTTACATCGCTTAAGAGAGTTAAGACAAGACTAATGGGGGATCCCAATACTCTATCTATCCACAGTTTTCAAACTACCGATAGAAATTAGACATAACGTCCATACAAATAGTGTCAAACCTCTAGTAGGTAAACCGGCGATAGATAGATTATTGGCCGTAAATCGTTGTAATATGGAATTTATAAATTATATTGTTGTAAAATAAATGTATGACCCATCATACAATACAAATCCAAAAGTCTATACAATCATACATAATAGCTACGTACACGTATATTGTAAATATACTCGTTCATTACTAATACGTCAGTGGTTGCGATTTAGTATCATACTCAAAGAAAAAAACTCATAAATGGTAAATACCTAAATGATAAGATTAACAAAGATTACCTCACCTATCCATAAGTAACAAGACTATGCAAACTTTGACTTGGTTTATAATATCAACTTTACGCTAACGTAGATCGCACGTACCTATCAAAATAGCTGGTACCTGAAATAGATATTAAATTCTGTATCCTGACTGTTTCAAAGGTGCTCTACATGTTGTTGCCTTTTGCACGGCTTTGACATGATACAGCTATGATGACATGAGGCTTGTGGAATTGGGAAAGGTATGCTCGTAATATCAGCTACCGATACCTAACAAACTCTTGATAAAATTATAGTATTATACACTTACGATGTGTGAACCCTAAAGACAGAAAGAAATATCCGATTTTTTGTTTTAATCCCGCTTGTGATACCTTGTATAAACGAAAACGTGCCTCTCATTGTACTTTTATAAATTTCTCAAGGGCTTACACAGATTACTAGCGATATTTACCAGAAATCTCATAACATAAGACATCTAGTTAACGATATTTTCAGAATAAATAATCATGATTACGCTCGCAATGAGATTGAAATAAAGGTTGTATTGCACACAATCTGTGAGTTGCTCGACGTACTCCTACGTAGCAGCTACGAGTATAAACGTCGCTCGCTTTTCATATCGTATTTTTTTGTCATATCACTTTATGTGCATCCGTCGTCCGATTCCGCTGTGTTGCTCATCACATTCATAAGCACACATGCGTCGCTTTCCGCTACGAGCATCAAATGCATCGTATAAAATCGCATATTATGAAAAACTTGCTCGTTTTCCCTTCACAATATATTTCAGACTTTAATTTAGGAGACTCATTGCTTGAGCTGCGTTTATACAAAAAACTCCTCTCTGTCATGAGCTTTTCAATTTGAAAACATATGCACACTTCAGCTTTACTTTTAAATTACTCGTATGTTTGATCGTCGGACTTAGCATGGGTGTTCCTTTTTGTTGTGTAATGAATCCCTTGAGTAATTATATTGCCAACTACTAATCTTGGCTGTAAATTTAATCTTTCTTTCTAATTTGTATATGAATATTTTGTCTCAAAATCTGAATTAGTATGTTGAACAAGGTTTATAGTGGGTTTTTTCAATCAAGTTATACAACTTGATTGAATCTTTCGTAAGTATTAGATAATGTTAACATTATTATCTCAAACGGTTTCATGACCTTCAAGCACTTCTTTATATAGCACTCGCGCACCCGGCTGTGTCCGCGCTTGTACTTGTTCATGCATGTCATCCGAAACACAAACTTTTGGGAGACCGCTTTACATTACAATATAACAACGTAATTTAAAATTCATTACATTACAATATAAATTTAATGAAAATGAAATTTATATTCGAAACTTTATTACTTCATCAGTCGAACGACTCAGACACTATAGAAATTTCATTGTTATATTGACAATTGACTGGTAAGGGGTTATGTAGTGCTTACAAATGCATAAAAGTAAACGATGGTTTGTTATTTTTTTTCCTCAAACAAAAGAGTTCCCACCATAAATAAAGAGAAAGTACAATAAATACTTTTTTAACAAAAATTTGAAGCCGACTATATTTTTATGCCCGATGAAGATGATAAATTATTATAAAAACAAGACTCTGATCAGAAGAGAAGATTTTGATCAAATTTAGCTGGGACCACATGAGAAGCACCAGATTTTTTCGAATAAAAAAAAATATCATTAAAATTAGTTCACCAGGTAACAAAAAAAAAATTGTCCGATGTTGAGAATAAATTATTATAAAAAAAAAACTACTGATAAGATCTTGATCTTGAATGTAGAAGGGATCACATGAGAAGCATTGGCTTATGAATTTAAAAAAATAATTATTAAAATTGGTTCACTAGGTAACACACATAAAAATACAGACAAATTGGGAACATCCTTTTTTCGAAATAGGTTGAAAAAGTTAATTTCATCTAAGAAGTTCATCTATTTAACTAGCTGATGATTAGTCTAATAGCGATAGTGAACAGAACCACTGTTTAGAAACTGCGTGTACAATTATTTACTTATGTACCAAATATATATAAGATAAACAATATATAACGTGTCTAAGATTTATTTTGGTCTAAATCTATGTGCCTATTGTAGCACTGTTCTCCAAAGTTACGAGATAACTGTTTACGTTGATAATGTAATTCACGAAGTGCAAACAAACCTCAAGTAGCACACGTATGACGTAATTTTCCTAATGTGTATGTTACAGCCTGTGTTTATATTAGTATGTATGCCATGGAATAGTTTGCGTCACATGGCTAACGAAAGACGTACATCTACGCGAAACTATTGTGTAATACACCCACCATCCTACAAATAATAAGGTCCCAGCTCTACTGCTTATTCGGATCAGTCCTTTTTCCATTCGTATGTAGGTAATAAAAGCCGTAACGATGATAGAAGAAGAAAAAATACGGTACGGCATTCATATAACAAATTTCCGGTTTCATTAAGTTCTGAATGAATATTTTATTCATGCATTCATTTTATGAAAAAAAAATTCGAATGTTAAGAGGAATACCATCTTAGACCGCGCCATGCAGTGTTTGTACCGCACAGATAAGGAAGTTTGTACCGTGAAATGGTTTAATATGATCGCCTATTGATTATGAAAAAGTAAAACATTTGAAATAAAAAGTTTTGGATTGTGAGTTTCCAAATCATCGTTTTTTAACTTTAATATTTTTAGGTATCGCTAAGCGGGGGTTAGTGCTTTAAAAATCACATTATACAAATTTAGATATCTGTTTCAGGCGCCAACATTTTAATATTAGTCAATGGAACCTAAAAATATACGTTACCCCGTAGACCCCAATCGTTTCATTTTTATTATAAGGAAGTGCGAATATTAACAGATCAATCATCAAACAATCTACTTCAATTCTGTATCTATGTAGGCTATAACTATTTCATTTAATCAATATTTATCGCAAGAACATATTCGCCTTAACGTCATCTACATATATATGTATCTTCAATAGCAATCAGCAAAACCTCTATAATATTTCATAAGTACTTACTTATACTACTATATACTACTTAGTATATAAGTCAGTACATAAGTCTTATAATCTATCATCAATTAATTTTATATTTTAAATAGCGACTGCCCGAGACTTCGATCGCGTAATAGGCTCGGCCTTTGGCCTTGCCATAACCTCTCATCTTTTCTTTTTCTTTTATTTTTCTTTCATAAAATCCTCTCCTGACAATAATAAACACAACAAAAAAGTAATTTGCAAGATTGTTCCATCCGTTCTCAAAATATAGCGTGACCAGGAGAAACAGGGGTTCATTTTTATATATATATAGATAGATTAACGTTGAAATCATTACATTTTTAAAACAGTAAAATCCGTGGTTCTTGATTTTTCAGTATGTGTAGAAGATCGATTGTATTTCATCATTATATTTCAATACCAGTTATACTTCAAAAATCTGTCTAGTAAGTATTTACTACTCTAATACGTGTATGTGAAGGATTGTTAATATCTCTGCTACGTATTATGATAAGGGTTATATATTAACTATGACGAGGGCCAAGATTTCAAATTAACTATTTCGATTACAAAACCCTATCAATTTGTGTCACGTAGTAGTACACCTATATAATAATTATACCTTTAATAAAATTAATAACAAAACAAGAAAGGCAGACTTTTATTACGAGTAATAGAAATTTATGCCAGTTTCTAATATAACGAAAAAAATAACTTATCTGGCATATCCACTCAAAGGTAAAATTGGAATATAAATGACTGCACATTACTACTTTAAATCAGACTACATTGCTCAGATCATATTGCCATAAATACCTTATTAATATTTTGTTGAACCTAATAAGATACGGAGCCGTATAAATCTTGTTTGAGACTTACCTACTGAAACAAAACAGCTAGATTATCCTCGAATTTCTCACATCACAAGAGTTCGGTCTTATTAAACAAGTTTCAAGTTCTTTGAAGCCATTTGAAATTTTATTAAAACCGACGTTACCGAAACACAAGTGCGAATTTCGGAGACACAATAATAACCTACCTACTTCACTTCAAAAGTAAAATTATTTTACGCTGAAGGTATTATTCCACTTGTTCGCTAAATTTAACTTTATCGTACGTGAAATCCGACATGAAAACATGAAATGTTTTATACATTACATTTTACATTATACATGTTTTATAACTAGGAATATTCATGCTAGCTAAACGAATTTCATATCGTAGCTGTCTCGTAGCAAAGTCGTAGCTCAAGTCATCGTAGCAACTACGTTATCTTTTAACAAAACTAACTTCGTAGCTCTCCAAAGACAATTTTCTCGCATAGAGAAAACATAAATGTAGTCTTAGAGTATACATACTTCAGCCGCTGGTGACGCCCGGCAATATCCACACACATTAAAACAACTTATTAAATAAAATATTAAGTGACACTTTCCCTGGAAAATGTTCATATTAATATGTGTACGTAATCTACATACTACGAAATAAACAAATATATATTCAATAAAAAAATACAAATACGTCTATACAAACAGAGAATTAGTCGCTAGTGCTCATAAAATGTTCAACTTGATTACTTATAATCGTGAAAGAGTATAAGTGAATTTATAAGGACTATTTGCACGTCACATAGTCTTAGTATGTGATAAAAATGTATTTATGATGGGTTGTCTGGAAGAGATCGCTCTGAGCGATAAGACCGCCCATTGTTGCACCTAGTTTTAAGCATTGTTTTTTTTATTTTATTGTCTAATCTTAAGTCATAAATGTGGTGTCTCAATAAAGTGTTATCTATCTATCTATGTATTGTCATATTTGAGTCTATTCAGGCTGGCCCAACCCCAGTGCAAATGCAGTGTACGCTTTGTGAACGGTTCCTTAAAATGTTTTTTAAAGAGGGTGTTAAAAAAGTTCTCAACCCAGCTATACTAGTAATAAATGTACCGATACAATTCTGCTGCTAAGGATCAAGTTGTCATAGGTACCGGTGTGCGTGAGATATAAACTAACTTATATTCTCCTTATATGATTTTCTATATGGTGAAAGCATGGTCACCACTAACGTTCATGACATTTCAACAAACGTCATACAAATTTAGTTCACATAGGAATAATTTAAATCATGAAAGCATATCTACCAGATAATCATTGCAATTATGTTGTTTACATTGATGGAAACCTGTCTTTAAATTTTTTTATATATTTTTAGAGTAATTTTATATATTCTGTGTAATACTCGCTACATACTAAGAAATATTGTGTTCGTCAAGTTAATGGTCATGCTCGATACTAAACAGTTAGTAATGAAGTGAGTACCTGTATTTCAGGCTAAATTAACCAGAAGTTTGGCGTTAAACGTTTTCGTAATTAATATTCAATTAATCACTCTATAAGCAATTTGTCCAATAACTTGGAACGAGTCCTGTCCAGCTAAGAAAGGGTGAGTTGGAGATATTGACTTCATTATCTGACGTCAGTAGAGTCGAGAGAAGTTTCAGTATCTACCTGTATAAATATATCAATGGCTAGAACCACTGCAGATTACGATTACTTATTATTTTAAGCGTGTTGATAATCACATTATTTAAGGAAATGTAGTATTTCAAATATATAACAATATTTATATAACGGAAACTTTAGAACTGCCTAACAGTACCAGGCAACATTTTAACTTTTATAAATAGACTAGTTGTATACGCGATTTCACCTGCGTGATTATGAGTGATGTTGATGATGTTATTTTTTACCCCTGTATTGAGGCGAATAAAACAAACAAATACAAATAATATTATTAAAAAGGGAAGCCGTTTTCAAGTGTTACGAGACTAACGAACATAGCTATATAGTTATTGATTTGTATCGGTATATAAGAAATAATAAATAACTTGGAAATTAGTAGAGTAGAGATTACTCTAATATATACTTCAAGTATTAACTTGAAGTATATATTTGATATTAAAGTAATCTTCACAACTCCACCATAAAAGGTGAATGGCGCATGTGAGCTTTTCAAATCACGATACGTGTTCTACTCATAAGTTAAGGTATATACTCGTATTTATGCACTGAAGTATTAGGGTGGATGGTTATAAATCAGCATTCGACTGGGATTGATTAAGCAGTGATGACTACGCGCGAGCAAAGATTGATTGAGGCCCGTGAGCTCAACTTCTGGAGGCACTATGCACAGCGGCTGTTTCTGAAACGGAATTAATAAACTGAAGTAAGATTGCGTACTCTAGGCGGGTTAGCATAATACTCGCAACACTACTTTACGTTAATTAATCTGTTTCTATACGCATTCGAAAAGAAGACAAAAAATAACAACAACTCGTCGAAAATAACACATAATAACAACGGAAAGATTTGACTTAATAACTTGAGTGATTGCCCGCGGTTCTCGTGTTCAAAATGAGAAAATATTCACTGTTATAAACTAATACATTGAACTCTGCTAAATAATTAACGGTCGTTTTCAATATTCAATCTATCCACGGTTTTCTTTACTACCGATATAAATATGACATAACGTCCACACAAATAGTGTCAAATATAGGGTAGGGTAGCTCTAGTAAGGTAAACCAGCTATAGATAGGTTATTGAAAACGGCCGTAAATGTTAATACGTCTATAGATTATGAAACAATATATGCAACCTTATGTCAAAATACTATTTTCAATACACCTACTAGAAAAGGGACTTTTATTGAACGGTGATTCTCGTAGAATCAAAATGCAGCGTATTTCGAACGCGTGCTTTTTACTTTTCACCCCCACACGAATGCTAAAATGAAATTTAAGTTTTGAGCCTTCGAGACATTTTTATCTAATCGATACAACCAGTTGAGCCTACGGCAAAATAAAGTCCGAACGGCTCAACCGGTTGAGCTTCGCAGTTGAGCCTAGGGCCCTAAACGAATTTTTATTCCCATTCAACTTGTTCCTGATAGATCGCGATTATCTCCATTCCCTATTTACTTGGTAGTATAACACTCACTATAATAGTATTATATATGCAAAACTTTGTGAGTCAGTCAGTCACGTTTGTTACTTCTTCACGCTTAAGCGGCTTCGCTTAACAGATTTCCTTGAAATATGGAATGGAGAATAATAAATGGATACGACAAGTTTCTAACACTCACATATTTTATCTAATTTCAAAGGAAATCCGAGATATTTCCATAAGTCAATTCCGCGGGGGCGAAGTAACGGGCCAATTCTAGATTTATATATGACTGTTCAAAAAAGATTAATAAGCTGTCCGTTATTGGATTGCACACGTACCTACATCTACTTATATTAAAAATAAAACCATTAGCAACACATACAAAAATAACGTTTTTTTACCTAAACCAACGTCTAAAAATAATACGCTTAACTTTTTCCAATGTTTTTCTGCTCAAACTGGCAACGTTGCCCGCTTGTTAGAGCTTAGATAAAGCTTAACTTCATTGCAATGCGGGGGAGGTAACCATAACGAGCTATCCTTGTCTTTCAGCCATTTTCACATGTTTACATACGCTCCTGTCACACCAACGGCGTTTCTATGTTAATTTTATAGTTACTCCTTCTAAATGTCAAGGGGTAAAAGTGCAAATTATCTGGGCTAGGGACTCAATGATGATGGCGATACATTTTTATTTAGCCACAAAAAGCACATTTGTATAATTTTAGCGTCTCGTACGAATTAACTACGTGATACATTTGATGTTGTAGGATAAAATCACTTGTTGCTTTGGATGTGCCTACATTATATATTACAGTCTATATATGCTATATATTACATTATATAGTAGCAATTATTGTTATTCAAGAGTGCCTCGAAAAATCTATCGGCCTCCTACTGGGCAGCATAGACCAGCGTAGTCGTGGCCGACATTTTCACAGACACAAAAGAAAGTACAATTTCCTTAGATTTAGATGGATTAAGTGCCTGAGTGTATTTCTAGCAGAGTAGAGCACACGACCGTGATAAGCTAAAGCATGTTCCAGACGGATGTAATCCAGTGTCCGCAGTGATGACCTTGTTGAGAGCTTGGTTTCCATCCGCGGATTGTGTTTAGCTACACTGGATTACATTCGTCTGGAACATGCATAAGCGCCGTTATGTCGGTCAAATTGAAAACAAACAGCCGGTTATCCTAAACGTGTAACAAAGGATAACTTTAATCTGACCTATATTTATCACATAATGTGCTCTTGTAAGCTTTAGTTTTATATATTGCGAGACAATATGAGCAAGTTAAACCAATTTGCACAGAGCTCATGATAGATTTGAGCTGGCTGTCGGCATGAGCCGGGATAGCGGGAAGTGTCGCACTGAATGCTCAATACGGCTGTAAATGGATAGTTGTACTTCATCTCTTTTTTTATTTTTATGTAGTTTTGTATATAGTTATTTTGGAAGGCGTTATAATGTTAAGGTTTCTTCTGTAGTATTCTACTAGCCAAGCCCTTTCATGTGTTACCCATATTGAAAAAGTTGTGAAAAATTATGTAATCCGTCATTTTGTGGCGGCGGCCAATGCGGACTGATTTTCATCAAACATAGTTACGAGTAAGAACACGTTCGACTTCACCTTTCAAAAAAAAAAAAAATCAAAATTGGTTCATCCGTTCGGGAGCTACAATGCCACAGACAGACTCACACACAGACACGTCAAGCTTATAATACCCCGTCGCTTTTGCCGTCGGTGGTTAAAAAACTACATATTATCTACTAGCTGCTCTCCGCGGTTTCACCCGCACGGTGATGGATGATGATGATGATGATGATGATGATGAATCTTATATAACCTATGTTACTCAGGGTGAATGTAGCTTTCCAATGGTGAAATAATTTTTGAAATCGGTCCAGTACCTTTTGAGCCAATTTTTTACAAACATACATACCTACATACAAATCTTTCCTCTTTAAAATATTAGTATAGTTATAGATGAAATTCTTGTTTTTGCTTGCGTTTTGTTTACGTGGTGATGGTCTCATGTTACACCCTTTTACTTTAATTCGAACCTTTAATTCTTAACCCATGTTCAACCAAGCCTATCGGCAATAATTGCTCCGTTGCTGCGAGAACTAGAAATGACAAAGGAATAAACCATTAACCCTAGCTGTGCCCCGCGGCCACCCCTGCACCGACAACTACTTTCTTACAGAAAACTTTTTTCGTGACAAATGTATTGGTGTGTATTTGTGTTAATCGAGGGCATGCGAAATATCCATTCCAAACTTCTTTCAAAGTCTGTTTTTAAAGTATATCTATTCCAAATTTCAGATCCAGCCACTGTGTTGTTTATACTTGCAAACTTTCACAAAATGTCAGTGTAACAGTGTGATTTGTTATTTATAATGGCAGCTTCCATGCAGAACTAGTTTATTTTTTTTACATCGTGGAAAACTATATAATAAATATTAAATCCATAAATTAGTGAGCCTAATGGACAGTGCGATCCATACTTTAAGTCGTAGAGTTGTACGTGGCACTATACTACACTATACCCCGAAGAAGTGTTCCTAAGTTTCGATAGATTCTAATTTACAATATAGTACAGTTACACAGAAGCGCTTGCAACGCAAAATGGTGTTAATGGACAGAATATCTAGTACTGCCGGTGGAACGGTTTTTCCACAAAAGCCCAACCAACTTTTACATCAGTTGAACTAGTAGTCGGTACAATGTATAGGTACAATCAAGTGAAGTTTAAATTCTCTCAGCTTGCAGCTTCACATTCAACTATTTCATGTTTTAATTTATATACCCGTGTACGTAAAATTATGGTTGTACTCGTAGCATAATATATGTCTATTTTTTAACGCATAGTGCAGAGTGCTCTATCAAACTCTACCGAAAATATATTTAAAACTGCAGAAACGTGCTCATTAATAAATAAGTAACTAGCAATTATGTTAATTCAAAATACCACAATTTTATAAACTTCTGAATGAGTGATACACAAGGTTCAAATCAAACCCGAGGTTCCGAGTTTCTTATATAATTTTCAAAGACGTTCGAAATCCGAACAGCACCAGTTTCATATATTGGTCGTGTTCCTTTATGAGCCGAAATCGATTGCGCCGTTCGCACACCCATAACATTTACATATTCACACAAGCCCACGATCATCGTGACCGAGCTCGATACGTCATTGATGACGTCACCGATAACGCTCACGTCGCGATCACAACATTTGCGGATGGAAGGTGGAATTATTCAGTCGTTGCGAGCTGTCATTGTCAAAACATCAAATATCTATTCTTGACAGAAAACTGGCATACATTTCGTGACCGCGTTAGTGTTCCATTCGGGTTGGGCATTAAAAGCATTGGAATCAAAGGGAACGGCAAACCGGGGCGCGACAGTTGTGAGCGTTGACGGCGCTTACTGGAATTCACCCATGGTTTCACGGAAAGCGGGTGTTTTTTTGAATCTTTCTTGACACTTTACTAAAACCTGCGTTATTTGAAATTCGAAGCTCACGGAAAATTGTGAAATAAACTCGGACTAGATTTAATACCGAATAAAAATAGTACTCGTACTACGCTGAATTATTTCAGTATATCCCGTCGGTGTTACCCGCATTAAAAGTTTTGCTATTGTACTAGACTACCAATAAGTTCTAATGGTTTTTCTAATGTTCTAATTGAAGGAAATGATCTATTTCGGGTAATAGACTACCAGAATTTACGTTTTCTGCGCAAAATTGTACCATAAAATTGTAATATCTCAATAAAACAAGACCTAAAAATTTTACCTTTGCTCGTAGCAGGTTTTATCACGAGACGTGATGGTTTAACATTATGCTTAGGACGCGCCTATTAAACATTATCCGATATTTAATTTACGTTACGTAAACTAGTTATCATTATATGAAATGTCTACCTGTCACACTAATATAAATATAATTTTAGGAACAATTATGTAATGACAAGACTAAATTAAGACAGGAAAATAATAAGTATGGTTTGATCACATTATAAGTAAAACAAATAAGTCTATATTATTAACCACACTCATTTTTTTTGGTATATTTTTTATTTTATAGTTAATTTTACACTTAATTTTTTCTCTACAATCGGTTTCGGGACGAGTAAGTCGCTCGCCTAATTTAACGCTTGCCCATAACAGTTCAGGTACCATTTAGAATTTTAAACTATGATTAAAACAATGCAATTTTAGAGAGAAAAAATCACATCCTTGGACGGGATTTGAACCCGCGTCTTCTGACAATCTGTGTCAGACGCCATGACCAACTATAGGCCACCGAAGCACGAAGTCCGAGCATCGAATTTTAACTCTCTATTTGATTTTACCCGTCGTATGGGGATGGAGCGACAAATTCTATTGGACAGCTGGACAGCATTAAAATAAAAGAAAAACCAAGAAAGACGGGAGGTTATGGCGAGGCCGAAGGCTGAGCCTACTACGTGAACGAAGTCGCGGGTAGACGCTAGTACTACATAAAAATAAGAAGAGTATTTTCTATGTTTGAGTTTCAATTTGTACAAATAGCTATAGTCTAACGTGGTTTTCACTCATTATTAATTAGAAATACGGGATTATATATCGACTAGCTGCTAGGCGAGACGTCATCTTAATAATGAGCTATAGTCTAGTTTAGCTATATCTAGTGTCAGCGCCAAAGATAGAATTTAGCGTGACATGAACTTATATAATAGAAGTTTTATTATATTTGCTATATTTACCATGTGATATATTATTCACACAAGTTATTGTCCTAAAACGGCATTATCCACCGACTTCAAAGCCATTTATCACGCTTCTCAAAGACAATCCTTTAATACAGTGTAAGGACCGTTGTAAGAAGAATGATGTTTATAACGTTTAACTTGGCAACATCTAATGGCAGTCGTGTCTACGGAAAAATTAATGGACAGAGTAATGGCTGCTCGGCAATTTCACAAGCTAATTGCGACGACAACCTGTGATTAAGTCACCTGTAACGCTTGAGCACCTAGTAGTATGTACATCTGGCAAAAAACGTTGATATAACTATATACAGATTGGAATTTAGTTATGCCACCTGAAGGGAATGTACTCTTAATACTGCATATAGAAATTTTTACTCCAAGGAAACATTATATTATTATTTAAAAGAAAGAATGGTTTCCCTTTCATTTAATTGATCAAGTTTGTTAAAAGAGATTGCATCCTTATAATTGACCCTAACCACAGATGCCCTAACGATCGATGTAATAGAAGTATAGGGTGTAATTTTTACAGATTTTCTTGCTATTTCCGAAATTTCGAAAATCTTTGAATGCAGTTTTCTTTCTTCTAAAAAATAAAGAAATGTTTTCTTTGAGTAACATTTTCTATCTACAGTATTAAGAGTACTTTCCGTTCAGGTGGCATTACAAAATTCCACCCTGTATACACTTTTTTAAGTGGTAAGACATACGGTTGGTGCCAATAATCTATCTATCGCCGGTTACCTTACTATAGATAGATATTTTACACTATTCGTATAGACGTTATGTCAATTTTTTATCGGTAGTGAGGAAAACGGTGGATAGATAGATTATTGGGATCCCCATAAATGTCTCGGTGGCTGACGCAATTGGTACCCACCATGATTACTGATATACTGTCCCGGTGTTGGTCAAACATTTGTGTGCATGAACATGTCAGTTGCTGTGTGTGGGTGTGTATATGTATATAAGTATGTATATCAGTCATCAGGTTATCATAGAACAGGCTTTGCCTAGTTTGGAACCTGCAGCCCCTGTAGACGTTGTAAAGTTTATAAAATAAATAATACCGATAATTTGTGAAGAGCTACAATGATACCAACTTTCGGACTAACGGTGCACATTGCTTTTCTTTACCTTTTGCCAAGCTTTTTATGTAGTTAGAAAATTTTTGTAGTTTA
Organism: Selenia dentaria; assembly: GCA_917880725.1. Lineage (NCBI taxonomy): Eukaryota > Metazoa > Arthropoda > Insecta > Lepidoptera > Geometridae > Selenia > Selenia dentaria. The sequence continues at coordinate 21,803,855 of OU862879.1, forward strand.
CAATACTCTATTCAAAACTCATTATTACAAAAATAATAAACAGAAACCTTATAAAATACTAGCTGCGCATCTCAGTGTGGTGATGGATGACGATGATAAGTATCATAGGTGTTAATCCAGCGCCTCAAGTAACAAATTTCAATAAAATTGGCCCCGTTTGAGCATGAATAAATACAAACATACAAAAATACTCTCAAAATTTTGCCTTTATAATATTAGTATAAGTGTGAATACTTTTAAAAGGTGTGTATATAGGTACTACGAGTAGATATGGTAGCAAAGTAGTAGGAGCGCGCGGCCCTATCGGTGGTGAGACTAACATTTCTTTTCTTAGATTTTCACTCATTTAAGTAAAGGACACAGGTAAAAAATACAGTGAAGAGGCCAAAACGTAGCACATAGTTAATTAAGAATATTTTTTTTTGTACAATATAAGCCCTTCCAGTCTCAATATTCGTATCTCTAGTACGCCCAGAGGAGACAACAACAAGTCATTCAATTAACATCATTTAACATAACAGTCTCAAGTTGATTGAAGCGTGATATTGTTTCAAAGGAACCAGATCAATATCAGTAGATCTGAGGCTTTTGAATATTATTTCGGTTGGTTAGCGTCACAAATATAAGGCAACACAAACAATATTTTAAATCTAAAAATTTAATAGAGCTGTCGAAATCCCTACATACGTTCGCCTATTGTTACAGCGAAGACGTAAAGTCCCACATGTGTTTTTTTTCCTTTAAGGACATGGAAATTCCTCAAGTTAATTATTCTTATCAAGTCATATTGTCATATGAAGTCACTGAACACCTAGAACCCCTACAAATGCGTAGAACTATAGCTTCTCTAAGCGTTTTTTACCGGTTGTTTCATGGCGAATGCCTAATAGTCTTTGGTCTGCACTAATGGTCATTGCTTCTTGATTCCATTTTAAACTACTATAAAAAAAATTTAGTGACAGAATGAAAACCACGGTCACATAAATATGTCATTGAGTCACTATTCTATGTTTCATTGTATCCAATCTTAAGCCTTCAGCTGTATCAGGAACCCACAGTAGAAAATCTATTGTTATCTTGGGTAACGATAGCTGGGGGACAGAAATACAACCACTAATTTGATGGAACTACGATAGGACCTACGCCTGCTAGTAGGTCTTATCACAGATCACTGCAACCTCAATCACTATCTGTACAAAAGTAGTGCATCAGATAGTCCACTGTGCAGAGGATGCTTGCAGAAGGGCGAGATAGTGAGGCTGGCGGCCTACTAGAGGATCACTATAGTTCTAAATCATCATCGGTCTAGACACCACATATATCACTGCAGCCAGCCACTGTGCCAGCGACCCAGCGTCACACTTCGTTATATTAAGGAGTTGGGATGGCTTGAGTGTCACTCCCGTGGCGGAAGAAAAGTACACAAGACTCTCAAATAAAAATAAAAAAAAGCTAGCGGGGGAAATGCATCCCCAATGGGACGTCAGTGCAGGACTTATCGCTCCCAATCAGAATAAGAAAGAAGAAGTCACTGACCCGTTTAAGTCACGTTCTATTATTAAAACGGAGGAAACACAAAAACAATGTGTCATGATTTCGTTCACTATGCCTACACTCGTGCACCATTGCGAACACTTAACGGCTTAATAATCCACCACTATTACATGTCAAAACTCGAAGAAACAAAATGAAATAAAATCAACGATATATCTATTGTTGGGGTTTTCCCGCCATCCCACATGTGTGTTAGTAAAACTTATAACTACTCGAACTATATTGCTTATATATATTGTCAAATTACAATCCTCCGCTTCCAATGTCCAAGTCGACTCAAACCCAGTAAACAATTCTGTGTCGGCGCCATTTTCATGAGACAGTCATGTTCCTGCACTTGACAGAAATTATTGTTTGGATGATTGCATACTTCGAGAAGTGCGTGAAAGGACGAGTTGGTAAGGACATTTTGAAAGGAACACGTTGAGTAAGTATAAACTGGAACAAACAACATTGAGAAAATAATTTACAGTGTCGTTCCATTTTAAAACAAAAAATGCGATTTTAAAATTTTAAGACCCGATGTTCGTGATAATGATAAATCCAACAAAAATATATTTTTTGTAAATCGGTTGACGACCGACGAAATTGAGTACTTAACTAACATACAAAAATAATGTTTAAAAAACAATACAGTCGTGATTATTGTCAAAACTTGATGCCCTAACAAAAAACATCAAAATCAATTCATAAAAACAGGAGGGTACACGCGAAACATACTACAACAAAACACAGACATATTTGAGAAACTTCCTTTTTGAAATAGGTTAAAATATTTGCTAACGGTGGCAGATAATTGCTTGGGAACGTTTAAACCTTTCTACTTTTAGACCTAAATAATAATAATAAATAAATAATAAATAATACCTAAACACATCTCATTCATAGATGCTCAAAATCCTACGATTACTATTCGTATTGTGACCGTAATTACATTCAAACACTAAAATGACAGAAAAACAAGTTTGTGAGTGAGTATATTTAATTGTTATTTCTTCACGCTAAAACGAATTAACGGTATTGGGTGAAATTTGGAAATGAGACAGCCAAGATTATTAGACATAAGAATAATGTATGTATTCTTACTTATATTAATACTTCCTATACCGTGATAGTTAAAACAAAAGGTTTATGAATGAGACGGACGTATATGTACGTCTCTTGGACGCAAAGGGTTAAAAGTGATTGTAATTATTTTCCCGTTAAAATTTTTCTGTTGGATAGCAATATTCTACTTGGGTGGACCCACAGACGAATGTTATTATATGATATGGGACAATATCCACACAAAGGTCTTCAGGTCCCTAACTAGGCAGAGCCTGTACCATGGTAACCTGATGACTGATATACATACTTATATACATACACACCCAGACACGGATCAAACAGACATGTTCATGCACACAAATGTTTGACCTGTCCGGGGATCGAACCCGGGGCCAGCGGCTCAGAAAGCAGGGGTGCTACCAACTGCGCCAACCGGCCTGTCAATGTATAGTATAGTAACTCAAATGTATTCCCACAAGGATTAATTGGCACAACAATTAATAGGTATGCTATGGATCATCATCGTCCCAGAGGTAAAATAATAATAATGTTTATTTTTAAAATGAATACATACTTCCATAATAATATAAGCACTGGCCGCTTAAACTAGTTGTATAGCTGTGTGGTAAGCGCCAGATAGGATTTGTAGTTGACGGTTTATATTTTAACTATGCTCTAGTACATAATATCCTTTAGATTTTCTTTAAAGTGACACGCGTACAGTATATTTGCGTCTGAAATGCAATCTTGCATTCTGTTGAAACCTCCTCCAGTAGTTCAAAGAAACCGTTTAACGTCGACCTTATTGGAAACATCCTGAAAAATGTTCGGAGCTAACGCAAATGCACATCCGGGTATGCCACGAGCAGTCTGTCAGAATTTGCCTGATAATTTTTCACTGGCTTTTACAGCTAAAAATGTTAGCAACTTTTGTTTGCTACAACAGTACAAAAGATTATTTATGTATTATAAAAGATATTAAAAGAAATATTAAGTGACACTTCTGATGGAAAAATGCGTATGGCACAGATCGACCAAAATAGTCAACCAAAATCGATCTGACACGTGTTTCACCTCTTCACGAGGCATTCTCGGCAGATGTTGAATTGTCAAGCGCTAGACCGACAGCTGTCAATTGCTTATTCAGTTTCCTTCCTCTTTGCATTTTATGCGGGAGAAAGCAAACTGCATCTCTGCCGTAAGCGTTTACCAAATATTACCATATTCATACCACCAAATATTACCATATTCATACCACCAAATTTCACCTAAATTGGTACGGTTGAGCGTGAAGAACTAACAAACACTCAAACACGCACACTCACAAATTTTCACTTACTTTTATAATTTTAGTGTGATTAGTTTGGAATGTAATAATTACAGTTTATATATATAGGTATTTTACAGTACGATGCGAGTAAAAAAATATTCGCAAGCGATAGTAGTGCTTTTCCATTCGAAGCAATTTGCTGCGAAGCACTAGTTGAGTGACCACTAATGGCATTTTATCTGTATGAACGTAGAAGGCATATTTAAGCGTCTTTCTTGTAATCAATAAATTGTTAGGCTACGTAAGAAGCCTTCGAACGTTTTGAAAAGTCCGACACTAGGAATGTCCACCCTTAACCCGTCCGAATCAGCAACTCTCATTCCAGGCAAGTTTCATTCATAAATCTATTGTTATTTTTTGTCCTGATGCGGACGAGTTAAAACGCCACATAGAAGTAGTCTTGTGTCCATGAGACAAAACCCATGTTCCGCAGTAGGCACGTAATGGTTGAATTGGTATAGCTTGTAATATAATTTCATGATCATATTTCATTACATTAAATCCTTATTTTGTGTATTTAAAAACTATTTCTTGATTAACATAAAATGTGACAAACTTTAAAAAAGGAGAACCATGATGGAATGACAGAATAGAGACGTCAGGGATTTTTCATTAATTTTGATTTGGATTTTGACAGAGAGAGTATTGGATTACGTCCGATTAAAAAAGATTATAGGAAGATTCCAATTTGATGAGCCGAGATACGAAATAATTATATTCCCTGGAAACCTTAGTTGACGGTGAGGTGTTGAAGTTGGTGACATAGTGATTTGCACCCGACGAGTCACTCTAGATATCGTCAATTACATTCCTGAAGTCAAGACTTGGAAAGATATTTTCATATGTATTAATTAATAACAAATCGAGGGTGTTGGTTTGATAAATACTCTCGCCCTGATATATAAAACAAGTTATTGGGGGTATCCTGTGTTCTCTGAGCTCAGAACTGAAGCCTTCAATAAAGCAAGAAGCTAACTGGAACCTTTGATGGAACGTGTGTGTGTGGACTTGTGGTGAAGTGTTATCCGCCAGGTCATGTAATACTTATTATTATAATTTTATTTATATTTCTGATGTTCCTTTTTATTTTTTAGTTAGCTAGCTAGGCCTACAGCTAGGTATTCTACCAATGTAATGTAATGGTTACTTACATTGTTTTGTGTGTTTCTGTAAGACATTAAACAAATTAATATATATTAGAAACAAAAACGAACATATGAGACTCTTAGCCAAATTAAAAACCAAAATTAGGAAGACGAGTATGTCTTATTTTAGAATTTACGGGAAAAAAAAATCTTCAGGGTCGTGATCCGTGGTTCGTTGAAGGCGCCACGTTGGGCGCCAAAATGTAATGTAATGGTTACTTACATTATTAGTATTGGATTACGTCCGATTAAAAAAGATTATAGGAAGATTCCAATTTGATGAGCCGAGATACGAAATAATTATATTCCCTGGAAACCTTAGTTGACGGTGAGGTGTTGAAGTTGGTGAAATAGTGATTTGTAACCGACGAGTCACTCTCGATATTGTCAATTACATTCCTGAAGTCAAGACTTGGAAAGATATTTTCATATGTATTAATTAATAACAAATCGAGAGTGTTGATTTGATAAATACTCTCGCCTTGATATATAAAACAAGCTATTTGGGGTATCCCGTGTTCTCTGAGCTCAGAACTGAAGCCTTGGATAAAGCAAGAAGCTAACTGAAACCTTTGATGGAACGTGTGTGTGGACTTGTGGTGAAGTGTTATCCGCCAGGTCATGTAATACTTATTATTATAACTTTATTTATATTTCTGATGTTCCTTTTTATTTTTTAGATAGCTAGCTAGGCCTTCAGCTAGGTATTCTAACCATTTCATTACATTACATTTTAATTAGTATTTTTAATTAGTTTTAATTAGTATTTATTTTTACGTAATTTTTGTCATTTGGCTCGAATTTATGATTATGTTTTTCATTTTGCTTGTTGGCGCTAAAATATTTTGTTTTTCTAATAAATCAATAGGTATGGTTCCATATTATATTTTTTTATGAATATTTTATTGTTTTAGTATTCATCTTTAATTATTATTGTTCAATATCACGTTTCAAAATATTTTTTTAAATTATCTATGTTATTTGGTTTTCAATTCAAAATTTATAATGCTATTTAACAATTTTTTATGCTGCTAGTTAAGGTTTTAGACTATTTTAGTACAGGATAATATTGTATATCATTCACCTCATTCGCCTCATTTATTTCAAACTTGGGTTCTTTAGGCATTTTTTTTTAAAACATGTTAGCTTTTATTTTAATTTCATCTTGTTAATAGTCATTATTACGTTAATTTCATTAGGATAGATTAGGTTTAGGTTTGACGAGAATGTCTGCCTAATATATGCCTATACTGTATAATTTGACTCATTTCTGGGGATGGTGTACCCAGAAATGCATTGTAAATAATTGATGCTTCGTCTTATGTGTCAAGTGATGTACTTTGGCATATACTATATTTTTTTTGAATAAATATGGTTCAATATGCCTGAATAGGGCAAAGTTCTTTAAAATAGAATAATTAAATAAGGCCGACTCTTTAAATAAGGTTTAAAGTCATGTAAAGTTGTAAATATATAATTTTTTTTTAATTATGAAGATTTTGAATCTCTTTGAAAAAGGTTTAAGGTTGTATACTTTTTAAATAGAAAAGTTACGCCGACTCTTTGAAAAGGTTTAAGGTTGTATACTTTCAATTAGAGCAGTTGGCCGACTCTTTAAATAAGCTCATAAGGTCATGTAAAGTTGTAAATATATATATATTTTTTTAATTATGAAGATATACCGACTCTTTGAAAAAGGTTTAAGGTTGTATACTTTTTAAATAGAAAAGTTACGCCGACTCTTTGAAAAGGTTTAAGGTTGTATACTTTCAATTAGAGCAGTTGACCGACTCTTTAAATAAGCTCATAAGGTCGTATAAAATTGTACATAATATATTTATGAGGTTTTAATTTGTGGTGCAGTTGACCAACACCCTATAAAAATAAGCTCACAAGGTCATTCTGGAACATGATCTTATTTTGAGTTTGGACCATTGAATTATAATAGCCGTGAGTCCAAATTCATACTTTTGACTGGGGTGTGAATCTTGTGATTGGTGGTATGAGTGATGATTGAGTTTGAGGGGTGAGATATGTTCCATAACCTCAAAATTTTTCACTGCGTTAAAAATTTTTCTTTGGTTAGGGGGATAATGTAATATAATTTCATGATCATATTTCATTACATTAAATCCTTATTTTGTGTATTTAAAAACTATTTCTTGATTAACATAAAATGTGACAAACTTTAAAAAAGGAGAACCATGATGGAATGACAGAATAGAGACGTCAGGAATTTTTCATTAATTTTGATTTGGATTTTGGGAGAGAGAGTATTGGATTACGTCCGATTAAAAAAGATTATAGGAAGATTCCAATTTGATGAGCCGAGATACGAAATAATTATATTCCCTGGAAACCTTAGTTGACGGTGAGGTGTTGAAGTTGGTGAAATAGTGATTTGTAACCGACGAGTCACTCTCGATATTGTCAATTACATTCCTGAAGTCAAGACTTGGAAAGATATTTTCATATGTATTAATTAATAACAAATCGAGAGTGTTGATTTGATAAATACTCTCGCCTTGATATATAAAACAAGCTATTTGGGGTATCCCGTGTTCTCTGAGCTCAGAACTGAAGCCTTGGATAAAGCAAGAAGCTAACTGGAATCTTTGATGGAACGTGTGTGTGGACTTGTGGTGAAGTGTTATACGCCAGGTCATGTAATACTTATTATTATAACTTTATTTATATTTCTGATTTTCCTTTTTATTTTTTAGATAGCTAGCTTGGCCTTCAGCTAGGTATTCTAACCATTTCATTACATTACAAGCTAAATCGGTGAAATAAATGCGATTATGAGACATGAACTTCTACTTAAATAAGCTTCAACTTTTTAATTTAAATTTGCTAATTCTGTGCTATGGTAGCCCTTTATGTAAACACACATAAATACACCTTTTAGTATTTGAGGAACAAGAATTATCAAACATATCTAATTGAATGAATATGTCTGAAAGGAAAGTATTCGTCATTGATTAGACTATGCTAGATTTAAATAAAAAGGGCTTGCATGTCATGTATGTAAACTGCTGTGCGATCCTCTAATGATTCGTCGATGCGTTCGTTGGCGAGCTCACCAATGTCAAATACTTTATGAGTTATCACCCTTGTTTACAATTATTTTTCCAACGTTTCTTGTCATCTCGTCATTTGTTTCACGGATGTTGTCAAAGATGCAACGATGTTTGCTCTTAGAGAATCACACGGCAGACCGTTTATCCAAGAATGATATGCTCAGCTCTCGAATTAAAATTTAAAAAAATATACCAGTACAACATACTGTCCCCGATGTGGATTTTCCACTCCTAATTGGTTTTATACTGTCATATTATAAGTCTAAGTGCATAAAAAAAAATGAGCGCAAGCATATTGCGACCTCAGACCTGATTCATTTGAACAATAAATTCCCTAACCAGAAAAAATAATAAAATAATAGTTTATTAATAATTCATTAACTAACCATTACGACGAAACGATAAAGGCTCAATTTAATTCACCTTTGTAAAAAGATATGCACAAAATTTCTTGTATTTTAATATTTTTAATAATAAGAAATAAATGATGAACAAAAGACCGTTTTATTACAATACAAAATAACTTGATAGGAAGTCTTGTACTTACTAAAGAAAGCTTTCACTTGTAAAAACTAACCAAATGAAAAAAGAAAAACCAACTAACCGGGCAAAGGAAACACTTGAGGAAATACTGAGAGCTGAGCTAACCTCAATGAGCAGCTGCACAAAGAAACTTCGCCGATACCGACTTTTCTACTCCATTAAAATATTCAAAACTAATTACTTGAGTAAGTCTGTCAAAGAGAAAAAAAAATACTTTACAAAAATACACACACTTATTGGTACTGCTGTCGGGACTGCAACAAGTCATGTTAAACTAAAGTTTAAAATATTTAACCACAGACACACAAGTACTTAAAATACGAGTACTCTGTTTTACTATGAGTCCGCTTATTTTCAATATTTTAATATGTTTGTATATAGTTGCTAACTACCGGTACTTGTATAAAGTAACGAAATTGTTACGATTCCTCTAAAGTACCGGTTCGATGAAATTAGAATATAAAAAGCATAAATATGTAGGATATATCTTCGCTTGCATGACTAACTGTCCTAACTAAATTATTGTCAATTGTTCAGTACAAGCGTTTTTCGCTTCCGGCATTTCTAAATTTCAAAATTCTACGTAATCCGGCAATTCTGCATATTTCATGATTGTAATTATAATAGAGTATTCCTTATACTTTATTTCATGTTCAAATTTATTTTCTACTTGTATTCTAAATAACCATTTTGTTAATCAAAACAGATAGGTCACTTTGTGGTAACTTTTTAAAATAGCTGTCTGTTTCCAGTTAAGACCTTTTTGTATAGACTAAGTATGGAAATAAATCACAAAATGAATATTTTAATGCTATACCTATTAGAAAAAATAATTATTAAAACTTAAGTTTCCTTTTAACTAATCAGCATAAACAAGAAATCAGTAGGTAATCAAACAGACACATTCTTACTAAAATGAGTATACTAATATTGCAAATATTATACCGATTTAGCAGGGATTTTACATTCACAGAAATGGAAAATGTCAAAACAGCTGAAAAATGAGTTAGGACAGTTAGTCATGCGAGCGACTATATGTTATATTATATGCTTATATCCAGGATGTAAGCTACCATGCCAAATTTCACTCATATCTGCTCAGTCGTTTTCAGCGTGATGTAGTAAACAACTTGTGTGATGTGATACTTGTAGGTATTAATAGTAAGATTTTACCTGCTCGTGATTTTATCCACGTTGAATCTGGTTATCGCCTCGGGAAATATTCCACGAATCGAGATGAAAAGTGCTAATGTGTTAATCGTAGATATAAAACTATCTATCTGCATTCGAATTTCGTCCAAATTCGTTTAGCCGTTTTGGCTCAGAAGTTTGTTACTTCTTCTTACACACAGTCACTTACATTATATACATATTTATTATATTAATATTCTCACTCACATTCTCACTAAATTCCCTCACACTGCCGCATTTAATTTTTTTATTAGTGTGAAGTGATAGTTAATAAACATTCTGGAAAGATTCTTCTTTCTTAGAAAAGAATTTTATATCTTCGACGACATCATCGCTTTTCATTATAAAAATATCTCGTCGCAATTTGATCATTTATCAAGTCTAGTCTAAAACTAAAGTATGTAAAAATAACCTCTGCAAGGTTATTTTTACACACTATACTCAATATTTTTATAGTTATAGACATTAATAAGTTTTTTTTTGTTATTATAAAACTGAATTACCGTACTCGCGTTGTCGATATCACGATCGACAATTGTTTCAGCATCGTCCGGAAGCCTTCTTCGTGCGTTGAGTGCGAGGCGGGACGCAATGACGAGCGCACCGCACTCAAGATCCTGAAGACGGTTTCCGGACGAAGCCGAAACAATTGTTGATCGTGATATCGACAAGTTTCACGTTAATGCCGTTTTATTATTACAAAAACTATAATGAACGTGAGTTTCAATAAGATACGTTGTTTTTTAAATTATTCACGAGACGAGTTGTTTTAGTTGCTCTCCTGCCGCGCGATTCTCTAAGAGCAAACATCGTTGCATCTTTGACAACATCTGTGAAACAAATGACGAGATGACAAGAAACGTTGGAAAACAACCTTGTGTACAAGAGCGATATCTCAAAGTATCTGACATCGGTGAGGTCGTCGACGAGCGCAACAACGAATAATTATAGAATCGCACGGCTGATGTTAAGCGTCACACTTGCCTTTAACAGTTCAGTGACATTCAAATTTCATCAAATTGCCCCCGCCGTTTGAGCGTGAAAGAGTAACTAAGATGCACACATCCATACATCCATACTCACAAGCTTTCTCGTTTATAATATTAGTAGGAAGTAGGATAGGATTTAACTAATAGTAAATAATAACAAATTAAATAGTAAGCAACATCTACAAATGACAACCTAAAAAAAAAACTTCGTAAAGATAATTTAACAAACAAATAGGAAGGGGAAAGGACAAGAGGGTCACAGGTCACAGAGATAACACCGGATTTGAGAATACCTAACGCCCACGTCGAAGGAATTTAAATAAATCCCTGAGAAAGACAAATAATTCATTTCCTTTTTATATCCGCAGCATTCGTGATATGATAATAAACGGGTTTCTTACAAAGAATATAGTTTATCATTGTATTATGCACCTTATGAGTTTTTTTATTTGTTTCCTTTATTTTATTTATTAGCTTTATATGTAACCCTTCATTTTGATTGGCAACACCACAATACAGCAACTCAAGCAAATGTTCAGGAAGTTACTGAGTCAATTAAGACTCCAAAACACCGGCCAAGGGCGAGTTGGACCTTAACCTACAAGTTCGCACCGAGGGTTCCGTGCGAACTAGTATAGGTAAGGTCCGTATTCCAGAAGTACGCTCAGTAGCGGAACTTAGTTTGAGTAAAGATCTGAGTAAATTTTGTATGGAATTTATTATTGAATCTCCGCTCAAGTCGACATTAACAAATGAGCGTCTTTCTGGAATACTGGCCTATAGATAAATTAAATATCCTCTTCGAAGACTTCTCCGACTTTTTAATTTTTGCCGTTCGATCCCAATGTCACGGTTATTGCAACAACTGCAACTAAGAAATATATATATATACGTTTTGTTTTTAAATTTCGAACTACATATTTACGGTTTCAATTTTATTTGCATTGGCATTACTTCTTGCCAAATTTCATGATTCTATGTCAACGGAAAGTACCCATAGGTTTTGATATCCTTTAAAATCTCAAAATATGCGACATAAACATAGGTTATTGATATACTTGCTTGAATGAGGTTGTAGACCTGAGGATTTCATATAAATTTAAGCTTGATGTATTTACGCATTCCTGAAAAAAGGGTTTTTGTCAGATAGACTTGGACAACAAAACTTTTCCTTTTGCGGTACGGACACGGAACCCAAAAATCTAATGGTGAGTACATGCAAACTTTTAGCTTTAAGATGACTTTAGGCACTGATACTGGTATCAGCAAATGCGTATTATGAATGAAAATAGGCAGAGCAATATTGGTCTGCTTATTTTGCTCCACCCAATCCCAATCATCAACTATACAGAGCCTGTATTAGTACCTGAAGATGTATGGTATAAGTATGTATACCAGTCATCAGATTACCATAGTACCAGGCTCTGCCTAGTTAGGGACTTGAGTATCTACCTTGAGTCCCATATTGTTATTATTATTAGTATGCGTTTTATTCGTAAAGGCCTGGATAACATATCCATGAAATAAATGCAATATATCTAATAATGGTCAAGAAACTATAAATTTCTATAAAAAATACAGATTTATCTCTCATCCAACCTACTTCGATATGCAAATGTACATGTAAATAAACAGTTATGTATACGAGAGTTGGCCGAGAAGGAGAACTAAAATAAATCAGTGTTATATATAGAGTCAACCAGTGAGCGATAGCGCGATGTCCTGCAATCCACTTTCACAGTAACCCCGATCCAAGTGCAGGTTTATAGCTGAGTACATATTTAACAAGTGAGAAGAAACATTTCCGAAATATTACATTTATGACTAAAGACAGTTCTTAATAAGTTTGATAGTTATAAGGCAATAAATTACCTAGGTGTGTAATTATGTAAAACGTTAAAAAACCAGCCAAGTGTGAGTTGGCATCGCATATTGAAGGATCCGTATAACCATACCACAAAATTGATTTTTTACAGTATTGTGGGACCGTACACAGTATTTGAGGCCCACGTACAACGAAGCGGTACCCTCAAAGAGGTCTAATCAGAACTTTCTTTAATGTACTTCAAGCATTAATCTGGAGTAGATGAGAAGGATGGAAATATTTGGCTAATTGTACATTACTGACGCATGGCTTCCATCATAGATAGCCTAATTTAGTTGTAGTTACAAACTACTTACATCATGGCATCAAACATACATCCATACATCGAATATAGTACTTCTATAATATTTTTTTGATTAGTGACAAATCATACCACAAATAAACGATTTATTTACTGACTGTTGACGTCAGGACTGTCCACGCCAGTTGCAGTGCTATCCAGATCTTTAAGCATCAAGCTTATTTCTTACATATCTATTTATGCATACACTAGTAGTTCTGCGATTAGTACATCTCGCGAACACATAGCCTTATCAGCGGCATTGTTTTCAGTACTACACAACCTATTATCTCGGACCCACTTGACCAATTATGTTCATATCATATTCGAAATTCCTCTTTAAAGTTAGATACCTAATACGTGCACCAAATTTTATCAATATCCGTTGGTAAATAGCGCCGTAGCAAACTTCCCCTCTTTGAGGAACAGTACCGCCTCCCTCCCAGTCAAAATCGCCGAAGACAAAAAAAAAATAGTACTCGTAGATCAATGCATACCAATTTTCGTCAAGCTTAGTTAAAAATGCGTCTTGTAAAAGAAGACCTACATACAACACCTAAATACAACCTAACAAACATTCGGACAGATGAAAGTCAATTTGGCCAGTTAAAGCAGAGACGCTTGCTAGGGCAAGTAATTATTAAATTAATAATAATATAGACCCGGTCCTGACTGAGTAACTGAAACATCAATGCAGAGCCTAAGCCGCTGAGACAATCTTGAAATTTTGCTAGTTGATGCCTTTTATGTACTAATAAAAGATTTGTAAAAAATGTCAACCCTAAGAGGGTAAATGTATATTATTTGTATGACTTCTTTATCCCATTGACTAAGCGAGAAAAGCTGCTGGCGGGTCAGCTCGTTGTGTACAATTATCACATTCATTGTGTTGAAGTTCAACTCGGAAATAATAAATCGTGTTCCCTGTACTTACAAGCCGTGGAAACGTTTAAAAATCCCAAAGACAAAAGCAACCTACGTTCATAAACCATTAATCACAAAGGCCTTTTCACAGTCATGAACGGTTGAAAACCAACAATGGACCTTTTTAAATACTTTGTCTCTCCGCCAAATAAAATTTGTAGGAGAGTGTGCCAAACTCTACGTAGACCACGGAGGTGATATCAGCCAAATAGGCTTACCGTGCCCAATATTCTTTGTAATGGCTTCAAATACGGCCTATAAGATATTACTCTAGTTAAAGACATAGACATAACTTTATTTACGTACGTATAGGGCAATTTACGTACGTATAGGGCAAAGTAAGTAAAAATATACGCGCTTCAGTACTTTGCGTAGGTTAAGAAATACCTAGGTTTGGTGCTTTTGACTACATAAGAGCGGCATTTTGGTTCAGGCAAATTAATAATTAATTCACTTTACTATCTCGTTCGTATCGCAAGTAAAGCGATAAAATGAATAGTGATAATTACGACGATGTGGAAAGGAAATCTGCGTTATGAAAGTATACACATGACTTAATTACATAATTGTAAAAAAGTATATATTTCTTTGGTTGTAGTGTGCTTCTATTTCCAGCCTAAGTTATTAAATGTGTGACTTAATACTTTTAATTGAAACTGATACACTACAACAAACATAATTTAACTTTTTGTTCCTAAACGTTACTTTTCAGTGGCAGTCAAATATCAGACATTTATGGGTCTTTACTAAAATAACTTTGATTAAAACTAGTTTTTTATCTGACGAAAACACGTGAATCTTAAAGGCCTATTCAGACCTGAGCATTATTCGCTAACGCTGTGGGTAGAGAAAAATACCACGCGGAACTCGATGGGTATCTAAATAGTATGAGGTTCCATAACTGCGGCGAAACTTGTACCGCCTAGTGAGGCGGTATTTTCTCTTGTTTGGCGAAACTAGTTCCGCCGCCCCGCTAACCGTTGCCAACGAATATCTTTACCGCGCGCGGTAGAGATATCCGCTTTGGTGTGAACAGTGAAATTAAAGCATACCCTTTCAGATTTCTCTATCGCTTGCGGTAGCGAATAACGCCCAGGTTTGAATAGGCCTTTATGAAAGTATAAACATGACTTTAGTAATTACATAATTGTAAAAAAAGTATATATATATTTTTTGGTTGTAGTGTGCTTCTATTTCCAACCTAAGTATATTAAATGTGTGACTTTTAATTGAAACTGATACACCACAACAAACATAAATTTTGGGATTTCAACATTTTGCAAAACAATAATAAGTGCACATTCTAGGAAATTATACTTTTTGGGGTTTTAATATTATGAGCATTCAACTTTTTGTTCCTAAGCGTTACTTTTCAGTGGCTGTCAAATATCAGACATTTATGGGTCTTTACTAAAATAACTTTGATTAAAACTAGTTTTTATCTGACAAAAATACGTAAATCTTAAGTTAAGTGTTTATTTTATGAGATAGCGGTATATATTGTTGATTCAACAATCCATCAAAAACTAATCACGCAAAGGGATTACCCTTAATAATACCTACGTTTGTACATGGGATATTCGTTATCCACTTAAATTAATATTTTACACTGAGATTATTATGATTGTTTCTGTTAACAGACGTCTGAAAGAATTGTATAAGGATACATAGATGTTAATCGTTTTAATCCTGTAGCAGATGAATCTAAAAACTGAACAATCTTGCTATCTTACTCGTACCTTTAGGTATGTCAAAACCACAGACCATATAACCACTTGACTGCTCATACGGCTTCCCCTCAGCTGCCAAGACTATGACAATAAAAGGCTAACATATCGCACCAACACGTCAGTACCAGTTTGACTTCGCGTGGAGAACAAGCGGATGAAAAATAATTAAAACAAATCAAATTATGCCTTATTGTTCAGTAAAGTGGTACGGAAAAAACAGGCATACATCCAGGTATGCAAAGGATGGAATTACATTTCACTGATAATTTTAGTTTATTAATTATTGGAAGAAAACAAAATACACAAATTAAGTAATTAAACAACGACTCAAAAATAAAATAATATGGGAACGCGTTGATGTCTTTTGCCATCCCGTACTGTTCTTTGCAGTTGTAGATAACGCCGTCTCTTTTACCCACTGGCACTTGTAAATTAGTGCGGTACTCCCATATTAACGGGCAACTTATCGATTGTATATATCGACTGTGAGAAAAATAATTCTTCTATACAATACATTTATTATTTTAAGAGTGCATAAAATACAAAGAAATATTCGGTGTTTTATTTATATTTAGATGTACTTTCGCGTTATCATAAATTATGTAGTAACATTTATATAATATCTTATCTAATAATAATGTAAATATACACGCGAAATAACCCGAGTGTGATGTGAAATATAATTAATAATGGTCTTAAAACTTTACACAACAAAACAACAACTTTTACGGTCGTACAAATCCAGTATTGTATAGAATGAGGTGTTGTATCCTTGTATCCTAATGACTGTATAATATACAGTGCCCAAAAAGTATATAAATATAATCTAATTGTTTGTTTACAACAGTTATTTAATCACATTTTGTGTAAAGGCTTTGGATAATTTGTACAATTAAAAGTATTTTAAAATTATAACGATGTTGTTTTACTATGGGGAATAATATATAATTATTTTATGGTGGTATTAAGTACTTACATACTGAATACATTATTTAATCACATATTGTGTAAAAGCTTTAGATACTTTGTACAATTACAACTATTTTAAAATTATAATGATGTTGTTTTACTATGGTGAACAATATATAATTATTTTATGGTGGTATTAAGTACTTACATAATGAATACATTATTTAATCACATATTGTATAAAGGCTTTAGATACTTTGTACAATTACAACTATTTTAAAATTATAACGATGTTGTTTTACTATGGTGAACAATTTATAATTATTTTATAGTGGTAAGTAATTAAGTACTCACATGCTGAATATCAATAAGAATACAATAAACAGACAGTGATAACTATTTTTAAAACGCAAAATATACATACTCAGATCAATGTGTCCTGTTTCACCGTGAAACATCGAATGAATTATTAAGATAATTTCGTTAATTGAAGTTTTGTTTACATAACCTTATTTGCTTAATACTTACATACATATTTCAGGTCTTTGTACAGTTAAGGTAAACGATAATTTGTAATGAACTTTATCGACAATTAAGGTGATTACATAATGCTGTACCACAACACTATTTAGGTACTACCCGCAGTGGTGACTTGTGTTCTTAGAAGAAATTGACCTACACGCAGTCAATGGTTATATGGTCTGTGGTCAAAACGGTTCACAAAATATTATAAAAGTTTGTTAACAAGGCATTATTTTGTGAAAATTACGGGAATCACTCTTAAGGTTCGTTAAGGCTTTAAAGTTTTAATTATAATTTTCACAAGTAATACGAGCACGTTGGGTTAAAAAATCCCATCACTAGTATATGTTACACTCTAAAGCAAAAAGATTTACCTAATTAAAACCTACACCTGGTCACCAAAACTAAATTAATTATTGGTAATAAATTACGTACAAGTTAAAATGCCCATTTTAAAATTAGGAATTGTAGAAAAAACGTATCACTAAAAATAAATAAGCAAATTCCCAAATAAAAATAAACAAAACTAAAAACGCGAGAACGCAGTAGAAAACTGCCTACAGCAGAGACGCCCACGAGCACTCCACTGTTATCTGACAGCCCAGTGTCATTCTTTGTTAGAAAAAAAATACTGGTCACATTACATGAATAAAGGAAGTTAATGTGTACATTTTTAAGGCTTAGAACAAAATTAATATACGTATAAGACTACTACGTCGGATAGTACATCTTTTAGGTATGCCTAGAGTAATGGGAAACTAATACAGAAATCAACTTATATACATCGTCCTGTGGCTCCTTATTTATTAGTTATATTACATTTATAGTACATATGTATGTACATCGTTAATCAACAAAAAAAATATTTTGAAGGTCTATGAAGATTTACTAGATAAATATTATGTTATTAGATTTAAAGTCCAGAAGAAATCAACTAGATGTTATGTTTTTACGTGATATATGTAATAACCGATACGATTGTACTGAATTAGTCAACAACCTTCCACGACGTGGAAATAATTTATTTGCTACTACATTTTGTCGTACTAATGCTGGTAAACTATCTCCATTGTACCGTATTCCTAAAAGTTATAATGAAAATTTTAATAACATTGACATAATATATAATGAGACTGTAGGTAGTTTTAGGAAGTCAGTGTTTACGCAACTGAGAAAAAAAGAAAAAAAAGTTTGATACTTTGTAAAATATATCGCATCTTTGTAATCAATTGTAATTTTTACTTTCAGTGACCTAAAAATGTGCACTAAAATATTTAAGATGTTATGTTGTTAGCATGTAAACTGTAGTCTTAAGGCGAAATGAGTGTAGATTACGACCAAATTTCATGATTTGACTTCGCGAAAACTTAGTTTTTCGACGCTTAAACCTAATAACCGAAGTTCGAAAAAGAAACGTAGTGTAAATTGAATATACGTTCTTATGAACTATGGGAGCGAATACACGATGGAGCAAGCTTGGCTCGATAGAAAAAAATCGGCAATTTTTCTTACGTGCTTCTTGGGAAAAAGCATGTTTATTCAATTATGGGCAAATATATTTCAATGAATCATATTCGAATACCCAATGAAATTTACTAGTGAACTACTAGTGAACTCTTTTATCAATAAAATTTAATCATTTGATTGTACGAACTAAATATAAAAAAGTATTAGCACGTATTCAATTGCATCTTCACATTACATCGTCCAATCCGAGAAGCAATTCTTAACCTTATGTAAAGCATCGTAAATTGTTTTAAAATTAGGATTGGACCGCATCTTAATTCTCAGCAATCGTGTATAAATTAGGAATTTGTGGTTAACGTCGTTGATGCAGCAATAGCCAATGTGTAATTTTTTTGTTCGTTTTTTTTATTATATACCTAATAATAATAATTACCGCAACGGCTTTGTGGCGAGCCGTCGGTGAGTGGCGACACCGTGAGCTTTGCAAAACAGATTCAAAACCTAGTAATAAAAGTATTTTATTATTTTTATATGTAAATAGTATATGTAGATACGTAGAGGAATTAAAAAACCCCTAAGTAATTAAAATACTGTGTACAAACACTCCTAAATCAAAAAGATATTCAATAAATAGTAAAAAAAAATATGCTTTTACCAATTAGCTGAACAAATGGGGGAAAAATACTGCGACTACTAATTACTCAGTTTGTTAACTCGTAGCAGTTGAAGCTTGGACAACTTGACTCTTTAAATTAAACTCGTTTGACTCAGAACAGAGGTTAGATCCATCAATATAGTATTATTTGTCGAGCAACACAAACAGTCGTTAATCATAGGGCGCAGCGCTTCAACTACCTATAGTATTTAGTTTGCCAGGTTAGTAGTTAAGAAGCTCTTGTACAATTTGATTACGAAGAAGGTTCCTTCACATGGATGTTGTAAAGCGAGTAAGGGATAATTTACGTGAACTGAGTAAGCAGGCATACCTAACAGTGTGATACTTTGGAGTATTTCGAACGGAATTTCAATTTATGCTCAGGCAACTGACGGCGATTATAAAACCAACGACAACGATAATTTCTAAGAAGGGCTGGCGTCAGACAGGTTGGGCTAAAAAATACTAGCACGGCTATTATGAATTTCATTTGCAATTAAATGTTGATTTAAATCTAAAAAAGGGCTTTTATGTGTCACTTTTATCAGCTCTAGTCGTAGCTTACTAACATTTTTGCTTACTGGAGTTGTCAAAACTGATATAGAGCCGCCATTTTTCAAGATTTCAATCATCATTTGATTGTATGTGAGATACATAATTGCCCTGCGGAGCATCATTTAATTTTAACAAAATGGTAAAGAGAACTATATATTGTCCTAATGACAAAGCTCGTATACCTAAAGATTGAGTCATGAGAATCTGCAGAATACATTTTTCAAAAAACACACTTTCCGCTTTATTTTTCAGGGACATTTCATATAAGTTTCAAATCGTGAAAAATCTGGTCGTTAGATCCATAACTATAGTCATAATGTCAAGAGGGAGATAGTGGCTTCTGTTTGACATAACAATACAAATGTGTATTTACGAAGCGATTTGAATCTGAAGCGAAGTTTTGAACTTGGGAAACTCCCTTGAGATAAAATATTATGATCATTCATCAAATTCATAGGTATGATGGCTGCTGTAAGGGTATATGGTACTGGATATATGATTGCATAAAAAAATCCACACACAAACTCAGTGTCAGTAACAAATATATTATTTATTGATGAGCGCTCCATGGGAGAAACAGTAACAAATTATATAATCTATATCTTTTGTGAATACAGGTATAGAATCCTTAATTATCATCATTATCTTACTGGGATGTTTTCAGGTTAAATAACTTTTAATTTCATTTGTTATACGTATTAGCTACTAATAAAAAAACATAGTTCAAACAGCAGACAAAAACATAGTGGAGAATCCGATATCAAAACTCTTTTTGGTCTAGTGTAGTTAGAAATAGAAACTGCAGCTTGTGTTCCAATACCAGACTTCAACACCGGTGACGAGAAAAATAAAGATGGTTCACTGCATACCAAATGACATGTTAATACTCTTTTATATTGTTTCAGCAATGATAAATTGTATCAAGGTAGAGAAAATTGCAAAAAAGTGTCAAGATGCGAATAAACTGACACCTTATATACTTGTATCAACTAGGATTATCTTTTCTCCGTTCAACACAAAATGAAACAATGTTTAATATTTCATTTTAACTGTTGCGAAGTGTTTATTATAAAAATGCTTATATTCGTTTTTGATAAGCGTATATAAATGTAGTTTTTATTTAGCTTTATACACAGGTAAGGAGTTTTTATTTCTCAAGCTCCATACAAATGTATCAGTACAGTAGTACCCTCCATAAAAATGTGTGTTACAAACTACTCATGCATGTGTGCTGCGCTATGGCAGCTAGTGGTAGTACGTAGTTCTATTACTTATTTTGTGGTGGTAGTAGGTACAGGAAAAGTACGCTGCTATAGCTAAATATATTTCAGCAGTAAAAATATTCCTCAAAATATTTCATTCAGTTCACTTACGACACTTTCTCAAATATGATTACAAAATCAACCACGTTTTGCTCTTAGCGGAAAATGCTATTACTTACTCTAAGACCTACGCAAGAAGGTGGAATCGTTAGTAATTGAATTTTAGGTAATAAGTATCTTCGAGTATCAGAGGTATACCTACTGCACTGAGGTAATTGCGACCAGGATCAAACCTTAACTTCGTTCTGGTAATGCTATAAACTGGCGGGCTTAACCTCCACTGGACGCTGCCTCATTCTTAAACTTTTATTTTTCAAACTTGTTTTCCAATTTGGCACTACTTAAGTAATATTTAATAAGCTGAAGATTCAGACATAAATCTTCATTCAAAGTTTCGACTAAAAGCCGAAAGCGTGTTAAATCTAAGAATTAGATTAAAAATCCTGCGGGCTCTTAAGCTGAAATATTTTGGTTCGATGACTTCCACCTAACCTCTACTCGTTTTTCATATTTTACTCAAAATTGAAATTTTAAAATTGATCTGCGGGGCTATTATGTATCTCAGTTCCTAACAAATGTTGATAGGTTGATTGAAATCTTGAAAAATGGCGGCTCTATGTCTCTCAGTATTAACAACTCTCCAGTAAGCAAAAATGTTAGTGCAAGTGCCACCAACTTATCTGTTCAGGTCGACAAAATTAGAACTAAAATATACATCCATCCAAACAACAAGCTTTCGCGTTTATAACATTAGTAGGATTATAGTTGCAGAATTTGCACATTAAAGAGTGGCTTGAAAGGCTGCCCTATGTTTTGATTCTCTTTTTTCTTGGTGAATTTCTGAGGTTGCAATACCCAAATTCTCCACTAGCTACGCTGTGACCTGATAAGATGGTGGGACTGTAAGATGATAATTGGAGCGGATAAAAGTGACATAGAGCCTCGATTTTATTCGATTTCAACCAACACTTGTTAGCAACTGAGATACATTGGCCGTGCTGGACTGAAAAAGCCCCACTGATAACAATATTGATGTCTCTATCGGTTGGTTGACAAAGCCGCGTGCACTGTTACAGAGTTACAGGCACCAAAAAATTGCAATCAAAATATTGCACAAAGGTGATGTATAGACGTAAATCTATATTTTTAATCATAATAATATTATTTAATTAATGTTGAATCCTTGAATACTAAATTGTTGAATACTGATATGAATATCACTTCCTATGTATAAGTAGTAGGGGTAGGCAACTATGACACTCACTTAAAATTACTTATCTAGACCGAGGTTTTCCAAAAATATATTTGCAGTAGTAATCTGAAATATGGAACGGTCCTAACTAGTTAGTTAGAGAGTTAGAGTACAAAAGAAATAACACATAACTGGTAAAATGTGGGTAGGTGGTTGAAACCTCTCTGCAAACCCCATCAGGGATATACAGCCGTTATACGATCGTTATACATCAGTTTATTAATGTGTTTGCATCCTTGAATAAAAGTAAAGTTAAAATATTACCGTGCTCGACAACATTAGACTACTTATTTTTGGAGGTGGGGTAACCTGCATTAATAGTATTTATATATTGTTTCCTGATTAACTAACTAGGTACCAAAATAGTGTATTAAAAAATTCTCGTGTGGTAAAAAATTTAAAGGTGAAATTGAATTAATAGAGCGTTACTTTGATGTTCCGTTTCATAACCTGACTACTGAAACAAACTTAATCTGGAATTTAATTAATCAGGAGCCAATTCTATACACCTAATTTGTATTTTGTTTCCGTGTACGTAATTTCGATGTTCGATGATGTACTTACAAAAATATAATTTATTATGCACAGTTATTACACTCTTCACGGTGTTTGTTTAGCGTGTTATTATGTACCTATATAGGTATATTTGTTAAGGAAACTTAATTTGATGAAATGCCCGTCAGACTGGTTCCCCATTTTTTTTTAATCATATTATGTTGTTAATACGAGAGGATGAGACCAGATGACCGCGTCCTTCAATAATCCTCATTCTAATGATTTTGCGGTCATCTTACTTAGTTCTTATATATTCTTAGTTACAGTTACGGTACATATATTCTAATTGATTCATTACGTTCCCGTCACTGGTTCCCATAACCTGCCGATTCCGCAATCGTGCCAGTGAGATTTAAACACTATTCTTATTCGATACCGGTCGATACGGATTCGTTTAGGTGCTGTTTTTTTCTTGATTTCGAAAAAGTTAGGGTTTTTAAGCAGTTTATCTCATTAGCAGCGATTATAATTATATGATTATATTACAAAATATAATGTCATTTCTAAGACTTCTAAGTACACATTGACGGAATTAAAAACATATATTAACATACAACAATAGGTACATGAAAAAAACTTCAAACAAACCACTTAATTTCACCTTTAAAACAGTTTTTCTCTTTATTCACTATTGTATTTATCATGTAAATACATACAATACATAAATACTCCATTAGCCGATCTTCAGGTTGCTTGCCTAAGTAGGTACTAAACAGCCTATGGTGCGCCTCATACCACGATATCAGCGCTCCTACTAAAATGGAGAGACAAAGCATGTGAGCCATTCCTTTGGCCTAAATAGTGCGTATACCTATACTTGATCATGCTTTGAATAATACTTATTGAGCACGGATCCCAGTCTTGTTAGAGGCAGGATCGGGCCTTTAGCTTCATGCTCTGGGTAGAGTCTAATAACCTAGCCACTATGTCCGTGGTCGTTCGATACTCAAAGTTTTGTAAAAACATCAAAAAGATCTTTGTTCAGATTCTGAAAACTGCGGTCCTCGCCTCGGAGGATTTCACAGCGGCTGCTTACTTCGCCCAAAAGTTGAGCCACGCTGTTCAAAGCAATGATGCAAATGTTCTGGCAACCCTTCCGGTTGGCATTGAGATGTTGTTTATATTGTAAACTAGCGACTACCCGCGACCTCGATCGCATAGTAGGATCGGCCTTCGGCCTCACCATAACCTCCGAACTTTTCTTGTTTTTTTTTTATTCCAGAACTTTCTACGAAGTATAAGAAAACTATTATAAAAAAGGTGAACCACGAGGTGAAAGGTGATTCACGCCATAGCGTGACCTGGAGATATAGGGGTTCATTTTTATATTATGTACTAGTGACTGCCCGCGAATTCGTTCGTCTAGTACGATCGGCCTTCAACCTCGCCTTAACCTCTCATCTTTTCTTAATTTTTTTAATGTAAGAATATTCTACAAAGTATTAGAAAAAATTTAAAAAAAAACGAATAAAATTGGTAAGTAAAGCCGTTCTCAAGTTATATCGTGATCAGGAGAAATTATTTTTATATATATAGATATATATAATCTTACACTAAATTTACATTCCATTTTTTATTGGTACATTCAAGTTATGCAATATTTTTTACTCTCACACCCCCGCACTAGGTCACCCTGTATCGTGGGAAGCATGGGCACACACAATGTTTCTGCTCTCCACATAAATTTTAGCCGTGGCCAGGGATCGAACCAACTGAGCTACCGGCGCCGTCAAACTGTGTGTTTAACTATCATATACCTACATATCATTCTTTGGTTTACGAAAATTACTCGTGAGCCATTTCCTTTGTCAATGGAAACTAATCAGAGAGGGAAAGTTAGGTTGAAAAGCCTGGCGTAATAGGAAATCATACAATATCGTTTCGGTACGAAATGCCATGATTAAAAAAGTCCGTATATTTTTGGTACATGACAATAGTATATTGTTCCATGATTTGGGTGATTTCAAATAAAATTGATGGGTAAAACGAAGAAATTGTTCAATTAACTAATTAATGAAAAGGAAGTTACTGTACCGATGAAGATGGCGACTTTACTCGGCTGAATTGCCAAACTTGTTCATTGACCGGAGTACTCATCAGCTCTTTGTTCACCTAAAACGTCAATTAAACGTCTGGGACCGTCACTCATCCTGCCCCACGGACGGCCAACTCGAGGCTTCATCCATAAACTGAAGGAAAATTACGTACCTACCAAAAGCTACATACTTCTGCTATTTCAACGCAACTATTAAGTACTCAGTGACCTTCGCGTAGTTTAAAATACAGTCGACAGATCAATGTTTTACAAGCGTTATTATATATGAACAGTTGAAGGAATGTGTTAGTCCTAAAATGTAAATTTCTACAATAGCTTGTTTTCAATTAAGTTTCAGTAAAAATGGTGATGAATTTATGCGACTGTCACAACCTCGCAGTGAAACGCAACAGCTGTGTTCGTGCATCGCTCTTTACGACCGTGTGTAAACCGGAACCAATTACTACTACATCCTGAGGCCCATTTGCTGAGGTTCAACCATGGATATACTTATTGCGCTTCATACCGTAATTTGGCATAGTTAATTACATTTAATAAAAAAACGTCTATGATGATTCTATGTCGTGTGTCAAACAGTGCGTTGGCTTAAATATCTTATAAAAGTTAAGAAGAAATATCATTGACCACAGATTAGCGTGTTTTATTATAATATTTTTAGACTAGCTGACCCTCTGACTCGCTTGCTTGGTCTTGGTGTAGTGATGGAAGAGCTGTTTTGAATTTTGAGGTCCTGGGTTCAAAATGCCGTATTTAAGTTGACCTTTCTGCTACTGAACAGAAAAAAATGCATGAAAATCTCGTCAATTAAGTAGATTACTTATTTTTTCCCCTATTTCAGAAGAAACCTTACGTTTTATGGGATAAAAAATATGCTACCATATAAACCATAATTTTAATATATAAATATATATATATATATACCATAATATTAGTTATCACTGTGTCAAGCTCTTTATGTCAAAATTAACTATAGAAAGGGGAGGGTAGAAAACTTTACTATAGCTAGATGTTATCGATAATATCTTGGTAATTCACATCTGGGCTATGGTAGAGACTACGGCACCTGTAAATTTTAGTCAAAATGGAAATATTTATAAGCAAGTTACATTTATTCCAAAAAATTGGTAAAATCGAAGGGCTATTGACATAAACTCTTAAATGATAAGAGAAAGCCTCATATAGGAGGTATGACCCTCCGAAAATCCTTTAATCTGCGTGGTTTATTCCCCGGTAATATACATGTCACATAAAACAATATTGTCATTAATATCAAGATTCTGAGCAGTATCAGAATCAGAAGAAAGATCAGAAATCAGGGAAAACATATGCATATATAATAAGACATCCAAAGACGTAATAACTATATACTATTCTGTAGTCGTAGTATATTTCGTAGTATATTTTCTCATAAAGAACAGTTCAATTACGAGCTGGAATCAGTAGGCCGTCAAATATAGACCTTCACTGAATTTAATTAAATTGTTGATTGTTCCTTCGTCTAATTTGCAATTATTATATTCTGTATAGCTGTAAAAACTAATAAAAATATTGTTTGTTAATATCTTTTGAATCATAAACAGATCCACACGAGTTCCAGCAGTGGGTTTAAAGATCATTAATTGACTACTAAAGCAGGTACTAAAACATACAACACAACCGTAACCTTATTGTATATACCTTCTCAAAACTAAGGGTAACCATTTCCTTACAGGCAAAACCACAACAGACGGTACTGTAAATGGTTGCATAATTTGTATGTCATTGAGGTTTTGTGATAGAAATTGGACCATTAGAAATGTTTGCCGGATATTGAACCAACTAGCGTGGTTGATTAGTTTACGCACCGGTTCAAATACCAACAGGTGGACCCAAATCACAATACCCACTCAATTAATTTATTTCAGTAGGTACCTCTACTCTACCATGAGTTGGCATCATAAATGTCATCTATAGTCGATACTCGATCTCGCCTATCTTATTAAGCTCGTGTTTGGCGTACTCGCCGTTAATTTTTGTTTACAATATATATATATATATATATATATATATATATATTGTAAACAAATATATATAATATAATTTAGAGAACAGAGGGGTTTTACTAATATTTACTAACGTGGAATTAACTTTTCACGTTGCATCGTTTAAAAATAGCACTACCACAGACGTATACTCGTATTTAGATCTACTTAAGAGCGCTCTCCTCTAGAAATTGGGTGCATTGTCAGCTATACTTTAGTGTGCTTATTATTCTACAAACTCAGACAAAATAATCTTGTTAAGTTAAAAAAGTAAAAAGTCCATGTTGTGAACAGAGAAAACCGGTAAAATTACGCCTCACCGTGCATACATAATTACACACAACACGTACAACAAAACTACGCCTTGAGTCGTCAGTCGAACTATAGTGGCGCGTGGAAGCAACACGTAAATTTTCAATTGTAATTTAATTAATACATCGCGTAGAAAAGCGATGTAGGAAACATCATCGTTTCTATAGTCCAAATACTTATAGTATATAAGATAGTCAACATATGTAAAATAATATCACGATGCCCAACACAACAATGTCCAGCGAATGAAAATTGTATGTATGGACTCCATCCAAACAATGAATCATAATCATCACAATCAGCAACCGTAGGACGTCCATTGCTAAACATACGTCTCCCCCAGAAATTTCCAAAAGGACCAGTTGGAAGCGGCCTGCATCCAACGTCGTCCTGCTACCTTTATCAGGTCGCCTGTCCACCTTGTCGGTGGACGAGCTACGCTGCGCTTGCCGGTCCGTGGTCTCTAAACAATGAATACGAATATTGTATTGTTTGAACATTACGATATAACTATTCGAATACAATTTTAATGCACATATTTTTATTAACTATACTATAGGAATAATTAAGATGTAAAAGATAGACGTATGGACAGAATGCTTTGTATAAGATTGCTTGTACCTTAAACATTCTAACTCTAAGTTCTTACCTAAGTGAGGTATAAATTTTATATTTCTAATTATGAAATTTTCCTAAGGCACATAAATAAATAATTTTAATTCATCCCTTTCACCGTGTCACCAGTAACTCTTGCTTCAGACATTGTTGGCTCATCACGAACTTGTATCATTATAAAAGTTAACTAGATACTTACATCGCGCGTTCGCTACCTACTTTAATTTGTATTTAGTGGTATTACACAGTAATATCATGCAGATTAGAAATAAGAAAAAGTTTTGAAGTTAATTAAACACTCTTTCTATTACAATTATAATCACAGAATAGCTGCTCTTCGCGGCACACTGCCTGGAAACATTTTCCAGGACCTAAGTTAAACAAATTAACGAATCTATCTTAATTTGTCAGGAGCAGTAGAGAGAAAACTGAGGAATACTACGGAATCATTTACTACTATATGTAACAATTAGTTATTAATAAATATGAATAATCACAGACTAGCTGATCTCCGCAGCATTGACTGGAAACAATTTCCGGAATATATTATGCTAAACAAATTTACGAAGTAAACCGATGTTAAATTATTTGGAGCCATAGAGAGAAAACTGGGGGTACGGAATCATTTACTAGAATTTGTAACAATTAGTGATTAATAAAAATGAATAGGTGTGTGCATAAACTTGATGCGGTATGCTCTTGGCAAGCTATTCAAATTGTGATTTTAATTGAATATGAATAAATTAAGTTGTTTCAAATAAATAATTATATATTTGTAAGATTGAAATAATTCAACAAAATTTTAAATTAGTCGATTTATAAATCATTACTCTGTATACTGTTTCAAGCTGTACACGCTTAGGTATATAATTAGGTAAGTATACGCCACGGAAAATTACGATAGCTTTATCGGTGTGTCCAAAAAATGTTAAGCAAGAAATTGAACAGACTTCAATAACAAAAAGTGTGGAATAACTTGTAATAGTCGGTTTAATTTTTGGAAAAAAAAATCACCATATTTAGTGACCTGCTGCCTGCTACTTACGGGTTGTCATTCACCGTCGATGATGATATCATCAAGAACGGCGAAACATTTTTCAGTTTTTAGAGTTTAATTGCTTGACCTAAATTGATGAAATTTAAATGGGACCACCTCGAAAGTATGCTCTACCAAACAAAAAAAGAATTTTGAGAATCGGTCCACAGATGGGGGAGAAATCGGCTAACATACACACAAAAAACATACACACGAACAAATAGCCTCCTCCTTTTTTTAAGTCGGTTAATGAAAAAGGACAAAGTAGGTAAATACAGATATGAGCAAAATAATAAATCCATATTTAGTAAATATTAGGGTTAATAGAAGTCATTCCGCAGAATCGTTGAGTTAAAGATAGTCGTCCCACAGCTACGTTTGCTAAAATATAAACCCAAGTTATCCAGAGGAAATCTCGCGAGTCGCGACACGAAGTAGCAATCCAGTAATCCTACGGATGACAAATAAAAAGTTCCTAGTAGCTCACCACAGAGATACATGGCCATTGCTTGGTTTTAAAGATTTTCTTAGAGTTAAACTCGCTGACAATTACCAGGTATACCCATTACCACCAGGAGAGCAGAGGTTTCTTAATTCTGTGAAAATATGTTAATTGATTAAGGTTTCAATAACTATTGAATGTATTTAAAGTAACAGTACTTGCCAAGATTTAGACTTGAGGCAGTATATGGTAGCTAAATATTTTCTTCGCAGAAAAAGAGGACGTATACACAATTCGCTTTTCATAATGTGCATAGGTTCTGTTTTAATAAAACCTCCTTATACGTAACGCGACATTTTGTACTCTGTCTAAATTCAAGAGAAATGAAGTTATACGCGTACAATTATAGAAACCTACAGAAATCTCGCAAGCCATTCATGTAATCCATGTAAGACAAAATAAGAAGTTCTAATAACTCTCACGACAGTCTGACGCAAAGCCAAACGCCGTATATGTGTCGTGTGGAACCAGTAAATATTACCGACACATTTTGTGACTGTACACTAATATAATTGCAATACTGAAGTCTGGGATGAGATCGTAAACTTGTTGAAGTACGTTTTTGTAGATTAACTTGAAGACTTTCCTATACTGACATGTGAGCGAGAAAAACAATGCAATCCGACGCAGTCACCAATTTCGACGTTTAGTCTACTAGTTTCATATTCAGCCGTGCGATTCTCTAATAATTCGTCGATGCGTTCGTGGACGAGCTCACCGATGTCAAATACTTTATGAGATATCGCCTTATGCATAAGGTTGTTTTTCCAACGTTCCTTGCCATCTCGTCATTTGTTTCACGGATGTTGTCAAAGAGGCAACGATGTTTGCTCTTAGAGAAAAGCACGGCAGATGCTTTAACCCATACAATATATGGTCATCGGACATAACTGAAATTATACACTTGGACATTCTTTGTACATATGGCATGTTCCTATTAGGTTCAACGTTTTGTGAGTTGCTGAATTTGATATTCCATACAAGTACGTTAATCTATGTATATAAAAATCAATCCTTATTTCTCCAGATCACGCTAAACCTTGAGAACTGCTGTAAAGCAGCACAATTTCATTCTACTTTTTTTAAATGTTGTGTAATACTTATTTCCTGGTCACTCTATAGCTTGAGAGCGGTTTTACCGATTTCATTCATCTGTTTTTTCAATCTTTTCTAATACTTCGTAGAAAGTTCTCTCATTAAAAAAAATTAAGTAAAGACAGGAAGTTATGGCTAGGCTGAAAGCCGAGCCTTCTGCCCGAACGAAGTCGCGGGCAGTCGCTGTTATGTAATAAGTAGTACCTTGTTAATAAGTACCTAGTAATAAGTAGCTCAGTGATGCGATGATGCTGTTCAGGGCGTAACTCATTGGCCTGTATATGTGTATATATATTTTAAATACACTTAACACTTCCAGAAATTGCTTAAAGGAAAATCCACCTTCTTAGGGCGTTTGTACAATAAAAGTAGTTAGTGGTTGTACAATGAAGAAATATCATCGATTACACGGGATTATGTACTTAGATAGTTTTATGAAAGGCACATGAAACAAATGCTCAAGTTCTAGACATGTGTTGAGACGAAAGTTGCGCTCCAGTTGATTACGCATTTTTATTTGGGTTCGACCACGGGCAATTGCTGTAAGTAATTATCTACTGCAATTACTCAGAGACCACGAAAAAGTCTGCATAGTTGTGAACTTCATATTGTTTGGCATTCACACGCCAGTTAGACCAAGAGTTTCAAGCCGTCAAATCGTTTAGACTTATCGGATCCAGAATTTCAAAAATTCTTATGTGTACTTACTATAAATAAAATACTTTTACCTAGAAGGAAAATTTCTAGCGAGACTAAAATTTCAAAACCAAATAATAGGGCGGCTAATAATTAACGATAACAAATTTCTCTAAAACCACTACATCCAATTGTTCTCCTGTTCTTTGTTCAATTATAAGTCAATCAGATAACTCGTCTTGATATCAAGTTGGTTCCTCTTTAGCAAGAGATCCTGATAAACGAGAGAATAGCCACGTCCCGCCTGCAGTAATTATTCAGACCTCGTCAGAAGTCCAGCTATTGTTCTATTTGAACCCACTTAGCGACCGCTTGTTTCGTAGCATTTGTACTTCTAAGTTTACACTGTGTTTTTGTCTCACAATTTAGGAGCACGCATTTCCTTTGCCTCATTTGAGATAACCGCCTAAACAAACATTCAGAATGGTCGCAGAATTTCTGAGCATGCCAGCATAAACTACTTGATTATTATCAAACACTGAATACTTCAAATTATTTTACGAAGGATTTTTCATTGTGTGATTAAAATAGATACAAAGTTCTGTGGTGCTTGAACAGCCTTAATTGCAGATTAGGAGTAACTAATGGGTAATGAAGCAAAACTTTATCTTTTGATGTACTGAAATAAAAAAACTAACCCTCTCTTCATAATACATGTTTATGCAAACCTAGTAATTTGTAAGTCGTGTATATTGACAAACCTCATTGAAGTTGTACAAACTCATTTAAGTTTCTTGCTTCACGCGTTACCCTTAATTATACACAATATGAAGAACATTTTGAAAGTTTAAACATATAGGAATTCTCTTGATAAGTATAAAAGTTCATATTAAAACAAAAAGAAATATCATAACTTATTTGACAGACTGCTATTATATAATATACCTACCGACGTATGTGTAGGTATATTATTTACTAGCTGCGGCCAGCGGCTTCGCTCGCTTGGTCTTGGTGTAGTGGTGGGAGCTCCGCTTTGGAATTTTGAGAGTTCAATACGCGGATCGAACCGGATATCGGGTCGCATCCTATTACATGGGATCCAAAAAAGATTGTCCCTCTGGCGAAACGTAGGTGTTTCAAACACCGCTGCCTACCCCTTTGAGGATGTAGGCGTGGCGATTTGTAATGTTGGATTTAAACATTTATCATGTATTTCATTATGTATAAAGTACTCTATATATTGGTAGTATTGCAAAAATAAAATACGTGTTACATTCTTGAGACGAAAGTTGCGCTCCAGTTGATTACGCATTTTTATTTGGGTTCGACCACGGGCAATTTCTGTAAGTAATTATCTACTGCAATTACTCAGAGACCACGAAAAAGTCTGCATAGTTGTGAACTTCATATTGTTTGGCATTCACACGCCATTTAGACCAAGAGTTTCAAGCCGTCAAATCGTTTAGACTTATCGGATCCAGAATTTCAAAAATTCTTATGTGTACTTACTATAAATAAAATACTTTTACCTAGAAGGAAAATTTCTAGCGAGACTAAAATTTCAAAACCAAATAATAGGGCGGCTAATAATTAACGATAACAAATTTCTCTAGAACCACTACATCCAATTGTTCTCCTGTTCTTTGTTCAATTATAAGTCAATCAGATAACTCGTCTTGATAGCAAGTTGGTTCCTCTTTAGCAAGAGATCCTGATAAACGAGAGAATAGCCACGTCCCGCCTGCAGTAATTATTCAGACCTCGTCAGAAGTCCAGCTATTGTTCTATTTGAACCCACTTAGCGACCGCTTGTTTCGTAGCATTTGTACTTCTAAGTTTACACTGTGTTTTTGTCTCACAATTTAGGAGCACGCATTTCCTTTGCCTCATTTGAGATAACCGCCTAAACAAACATTCAGAATGGTCGCAGAATTTCTGAGCATGCCAGCATAAACTACTTGATTATTATCAAACACTGAATACTTCAAATTATTTTACGAAGGATTTTTCATTGTGTGATTAAAATAGATACAAAGTTCTGTGGTGCTTGAACAGCCTTAATTGCAGATTAGGAGTAACTAATGGGTAATGAAGCAAAACTTTATCTTTTGATGTACAGAAATAAGAAAACTAACCCTCTCTTCATAATACATGTTTATGCAAACCTAGTAATTTGTAAGTCGTGTATATTGACAAACCTCATTGAAGTTGTACAAACTCATTTAAGTTTCTTGCTTCACGCGTTACCCTTAATTATACACAATATGAAAAACATTTTGAAAGTTTAAACATATAGGAATTCTCTTGATAAGTATAAAAGTTCATATTAAAACAAAAAGAAATATCATAACTTATTTGACAGACTGCTATTATATAATATACCTACCGACGTATGTGTAGGTATATTATTTACTAGCTGCGGCCAGCGGCTTCGCTCGCTTGGTCTTGGTGTAGTGGTGGGAGCTCCGCTTTGGAATTTTGAGAGTTCAATACGCGGATCGAACCGGATATCGGGTCGCATCCTATTACATGGGATCCAAAAAAGATTGTCCCTCTGGCGAAACGTAGGTGTTTCAAACACCGCTGCCTACCCCTTTGAGGATGTAGGCGTGGCGATTTGTAATGTTGGATTTAAACATTTATCATGTATTTCATTATGTATAAAGTACTCTATATATTGGTAGTATTGCAAAAATAAAATACGTGTTACATTCTTAATTATAACTAGCTGACCCGCCAGCGGCTTCGCTCGCGTGGCTTCGCGGGATACGGTTAATTAGAGTTTTTTAATACACCTCTTACCCCCCACCCCCAGTAATACACGCAACGGTGTGATGGTTTTATTTTATTGTTATAACGTAGGTATTTAACCGTACCATAGAAGTTCATGCGCGCCGGCCAGCTAATCGAGACCCTAGTTTTATATAAGGCCGTGCAGCATTGTGAGATCAAGCTGCCATCTTGGATTTATGTGCCAAATCAATATAATAAATTTATAGTTTCCCAACCATACATTTTTTATCTTTTTTTTTATATTCTACACCGAGCTCTAATTCTATCCATGTACCAAATTTCATTAAAATCTGTGCGATAGTTTTTAAGTTATGCGTGAGCCTGCAGACAGTTTCTGTTTTCAAAAACTTCATACTTATTCTTGTTTATTAGGTAATTTTATGTCTTCTGTCACATTTTTTTCATTTATCTTCCAAGTACAGGCTTTTTGGCCTCTACTCCTTTATTATAAGTAAACATATAGATAGAAGATGTCAATAAACTATGTACCAAAGGGAATAATTATATATGTAAACGTTAAAGTAACGAGTATATAGGTATGTAGGTTTTTCTACCGACTTCCAAAAAAAGCAGGAGGTACTCAATTCGACTGTATGTTTTTTTTTTAGTTTGTTACATCCTTACTTTCGACTGGTTGAATCGATTCGCAAAATTATTTTTTTGTTTGAAAGCTGGTGCTTCTCGTGTGGTCCCATTTAAATTTCATCAAATTCGGTTTAGTAGTTTTTGATATACTTTCCAATAGCTGAATAGAATGGAAGTCGGTATTAAATTTTTTAAATTGTATTTGTTTAAAATAGTAATCTTAGAGCCAAAAATATTTCAGTATACATATTATTTGTTCGCGATATGTATTATGAATTGTTTATTATTATTTGTGTATACTTATTGTGAAAACAAGATGTCTAGACTAGGTGAAATATGGTTGCACAAATACCTCTCTACCGCCGCCCTCTTAGCAAATATTTATTTATATTATATATTATATTATTTATATTTATATAAATATACCTATGTATATTTCTGTACTACTTATCTTTTTTTTATATATTGTAATGTTGACTTTGACTTTGACATTACCAATAAGATATTACGAATTCTTTTTTTTGACCAGGACTGCAAAATATGTTTTTTTACTAAATATGGTTTCGTGAATAACAGTTCATATTATTTATAATGATATTTACCAGTATAACTTGCTCTTATACTTTTCGTTTAATAGCAACAAAGTAACGTATACTTATCTACGAGGCAATTTCATAAGCCGTTAAGCAAGTGAACTTAATGCCACTGAAAACAATTTCTATTATAAATATCTGTAAAGTTAAGTGTCAGTTTTTTACTTTCCTCAATTGTTAGTACTAGAGCCTTCCACTCAGAGAGGGGTGTATAGGACGTCATCCACCATGCGGGCCCAGTGCGGTTTATTGGACGGGCTAGTGGCTAGGGGTGTCAAAGTTTTCAAGTCGCCCGAATGCTTCCAACATAGCTTAACTGTGTCTGGGGCCGACCGCTTAATGTGCCCACCGAAGAACAGAAGCGCTCAGGTGAAAATGCCATTAGCGGTCGCCCATCCTAGTTGTGACTGCAGAAAGTGTTGCTTAACCTTGTTGATCTGTTGAGAACGACAAGCTCCAATGAGCGCTCTCATTGGAGCTTGGCCTTGTTCATTCAATCTGTAACCTAAATGGAATTACAGATTGAATGGTAACATGGTTGTCTGGAAGAGATCGCTCTGAGCGATCTTCTTCTTCTTCTTCGTTGCGCTCTTGACAGAGCGGTCGTGATCGTCATGTAGTAGTGTTGGTGGGGCCAGAAGTTATACGCCTCACGATGTCACGCCATTTTTGCCTGTTAGCGGTTATCCTGGTGCACTCATGCAAAGAACCATCTTCCACTCTGCCTTGGACGACTAAGCACTCTATGGAGTCGTTGACTCGCCTGGAAACGTGTCCAAAGAACGATAGTATACGGGATTGGACAGTGGCCGATAGACGTTGCTTAATACCGAGTTCTTGGACTATTGACTACGAATCTTATTATTATTCGTAGACTATTGACACTTTTTTGCGAAACTCAGTGCACGATAAACCAAGCATTTTCCTCCAGCACCTCTAAGCGATAAGACCAACTACTGTGACAGTTAATTTTAAGCTTTTCATTGTTGTGTATTTTGTTTTCTCTGTAATATTATCCTATTTCTTTGTTTGTTTAAATATTTTGTGCTGTGGTATTGCAATAAAGAGTTTATCTATCTAAACAATATCTATCACAAAATATTTGATAGAATCCACAAGGTATGCTGAATCGACTGTTTCAGGCAGGCCGTAGGTACCTGCATATCGATTTACATTCTGGTCGTTGTCTAATGGTAAGTACATACTTGTTTGACGTGGTGTATAGTTTAAACAGTTTACGAGTATTTAAAGATGATCTTTACATATCTTTACTTAGGGCTTGTAGTGTATAGGTACTTTGGGGAAGGTACTGATGTGACTGATGTTACTGTTAGATACTGTATGGTTGTTTAGAAAAGTGTAAATTTATATAAGAACATGAACAGTTTCTTACTATAAGTATATCTATTATATATATCTATTTAATTGAATGTAGATATTTACCTCTTATAATTTTATTATAACATTCCTAATTTAGATTTTGTTATTTATACATATGTTTATAAGTATATAATTATTTTATTATATTACTTATCTTTTTGTATATAATACTCTACCTACTTAATAATCAGTTACAGATTATTAAGTAGGTAGATTTTATTATTTGTGTACGTACCTACAAGTTGGACAAGCAAAAGAGATCTTACCTACCAGAAGACAGATGATTGTATTGTTTTCATTGTTTGACAATTATTCAAATAATTTGGTAAGTAATAAGCTATTTCATTTAAATTTAGTTTATTATAAAAAGGTCGATAGTTTTGCTTGTCGATGGTTTGTTCAGTATTAAAATTGTAAATTGAACCATAGACAACACAAGCGTGAGCGCATATAATTTTTGGACAGAATATTGAATTATAATATAGAAATGTTATGTCACTTTTCATACCTTTACTTGAAAAGTTCAGTGTCATGTCATTAAGTTGTTTTACAAAAAATCCGTAATTTTGTTGAATAAATTATATATTGTAAAACCATCACAAATTTTTATTTCATTTGTGAAGAGTTAACGATTATTACAGAAATCCCAAAATGTAGCAACTAAAAGTAAGTAAGTAAGTAATAGTACGTAATTTAAAGAAGTAAACCAACTGAAATGTTAAGTAGATATTTACTTTGAACGTTATTTAATCACGGTTCGTTTTAATTGCAGATATTTAAAAAACTCGGCCCCTTCTTGTTAAATTAGTAGGCGCCTTCATCATTTCTTGCGGCGTATCCTAAACAAATTAAACTTCAATTTTAAACGCGACTGCTTGTACTTTTAATTATTTTTCGACTGGTTTACATATTTTTGGATAACCCTTATAAATACTTATAAAGAAAACGATAGAAAAATTATAATACATATTCATTATTTAAGTAACCATACTTTATGTTTTTATATTACTTTCATATAAAATGAAGTAAATATGATGCAAAAAATATGATGTGCTTTGAACATTTTGAATTTTACAATTTTTGTCTTAATTCCTGGGAATTTTCCGTTTGACAATGATAACAAGGAAAGCTATCAGATTACCCATAATACGTCCCAGAATCCAAGAGTGGTTTCGGAACGGATTTACCCCAATTAATTTTAAAATGCTGGAAAAAACTCGGGAAAAAATATAAAGTACTTACATACAGGAATCGGTAACTGTAAATTACGAGTATATGCTTACTACTTTTATCAGGACAGTGTAAACGAGCAATTAATTATGACGGTTTGTGTAATTACTTTTCAAATTATTTAATTAATTAAATGTTTCTTTAACTTTTCCTGGGTCTTATTTTGTTACATTATAATGCAGATCATTAATTATTGATAGAATAAAATTTGCTGTAACGACCGGCTCTTTTACCTTCCTCTCTTTTTTTCTCTGTACTTAAATGACAATACATTAAAATAACTTTACTATCGAACAACTTTCGATTTGTTTGCGACGCTGCTACTATCGTGTCTATAGTAATAAATTAGAATATAATGAGACACTCACCTTTTGAAGCACGAAGTTGTGCGACGCCGCCAAAAACTTTGGAACAACTAAATAAAAGTTCGCGGTTAGTGTACAGGGCTCGCGGATGAGTTTGCACTTTACCGAACACACTGACAAATCACTGGAGTGCAATGTTTAATATATTTATGTAATGGAAATAAATATTGCTTGCAGTCGGTGTGGTGTAGGGCTCGATCGCCAAGTCCTCTGGTGGAACGTTTGGGCGCGCCAAAGTTGTGTGGCAGGCAGCTTGAGCCCGCGTGCTTATATCTCTCAGTGAGCTGTGCTCGCGCGCATGCGCCACCACTGCCATTCATGTCACTCTTTGAATGACCGCCTCCGCAACCATCATCATCTTCAGTTTTTCCATCACACATTCCATGGAAAAATTAACACATACATCCACGCACACATGGCCGCAGTTAGCCGCAGCAACTTACAGAAATTATTGTGAGTGAAGAAACTTAATCTCAGTGAGAAACAGGGTGTAATTATCAACCCTATTCCGTCTACAATAGTGGATATCAATCACAGGGTAAGTGCTGAAGTTTATCACTCTAAGCAAGCGTTTTGTAAATAGGTGGTTATCTTCAATGGAAGCTCCAAGGCCATACAATATAACTATTGGTTCGTTAGTAGGTTTTTTAAGTTAATAAATTACTTAACCCATTATTTTTCTATAGAATTAGATTTATATAGAGATTAAATAAATGTTTATACTCATACTGACTGATACAATTAACGTAAGATAAATAAAACGTGGTTTGTGTGTGCGATATCACAGTAAGACCCAAAGGTTGCCTGGAAGAAAGTGGCCGCCTTTCTGTGACGGACGGGAAGCATGGAAGCCGCGGCTCGGGCAAGCCACCTCTGCCGGCCGCGGTTATGATTGTTAGTGTTCTTTCTTTCATGGCAATTTCGGCCAATTATCTATACTTAATACTTTTCGGGATTTTGGTACAACTTCATAAGACATGTCTCATTCTTGCTTTTTCATTCCGTTGGCCATTTTACAAGTTACCTTTGAACAAATTTAATCTAGGTACCTAGCTACATACATTTTAGTGTTTCCTTGATTTATACACTAAACACTAATTGTGTTCTAAATTTGAAGTTTCTATGTCTGCTAGAACCCACTCGGGAGCTATCGTAGATTAACCTATAGCAGCATGAGTTTAGTTTTAATGATTTATATATGCAAAATTGGCCTTGAAACGAGGACTGGAAATAAATCGTCTATTAACCGCTTCAGGAACTTTGGAGTAAGCTTTAACTGTTGAAGTTAGTTTGACAAAGTTTGTTATAAATCACTTTTATTTAAACTGTTCTCGATCTTACACGAACATGCTTATAATAGTAGATTATGCACCGAGGGAGGAAAGCAGTGTCTTACGTCACGGGCTGCATATTGAACCCGAGTGTAACGGGGAATCTAGAGTTACGAGTATATGAGAGGGGAGTTATAAGAGAGGGGATTGTAATATAATTCCCGAGCGAAGCGAGGTAGTTATGTAGAGTCCTGAGTGAAGCGAACGTTTCAAGCCGCCCAAGACGAAGACAGGCTTTAAACTCGAAGTGCATACTCTACTTTTCATACCTACTGCGAAATAATAAAAAAGTTAAAGCTACATAAAAAAAATAAAAGCAGTTATTTAGTTAAAAGTTAAATAAATTAATAGTTAATATTCAAATTGGACACATTTGTCCAGTTCTGAAGGGTCAGAGTAAAATTTTTGGAAGGATCATTTTGTGGAAAACACTGTTTTAGACGGGATTTCACGCGATGTTAACTACAATTTAGTTGCTTTTGGAGCTCCCGATATTTTGACACAGTTACATGCATCATGTTCAAAATTATAACATTTTATGGAAGTCGTTTAAATAACACCAAATTTATTTTAATGTACTTATGTGCAATTCTTGTGTTTATAATTTCCATTTATTTTATCAGATGTCTTTTAATATATCAATAATATCAAACACAATTTTCAGAGTGGCATAAGTTCACAAGCAACATCTCACAGCGAGTTTAATGTTAAAGTAAGTAAATACAGTTATTAACTTTACAGGTCCTTATAGAAGACTCCGCTCTACGCTCCCTCGAATGAAAAGGTTCATAAACGTAAACATGGAAATAGCGCGCGCTTGTTTAGCTTAATTATTATTACACTTTTAACTACAAGCATACAAGGCTCTGCGCATTGAAATTGTTGGTATAATTATAGTGAACCTATATAAACATGCCCTAAGTTTGGTCTATTTTCGTAGATTATCTTGGTATACGAGTGGCGTAGGAAAGCACGTATGTTTTCATTGCTTTAATGTGACTAGGCAAAGTATTGATCATCGACATTGGCAATGACCCTTCAAGGCCCGCCGTCGGAATACGTGATCCGATGACGAAATACGGGATTCCTTCCGGTGGTCGACATGCCTTCAAAACATTATAGTGGTAACTATTTTTCAACTTTTAACAAAAGGAGGTTCACGATTCAGCTGTTTTTAACCGAATACAATAAAGGAGGAAATTATAAGTTCGATTGTATGTATTCTTTTGTGTGGGATTTCTACCCCATTTGTGGACCGATTTTCAAAAAAATTTTTTTTTGTTTTGTAGAGTATACTTCCGAGGTGGTCCCATTTAAATATCATCAAATTCTGTCAAGCAGTTATTGAGTTAAACTCTAAAAATTGAGTTACGCCTATATTGATGATATCATCATTGACGGTGAATGACAATCGATCGGGTAAGTAGCAAGAGTCACTAAAAATGGTGAAAAATATTTTTTTACCAAAAAATGGAACCGAATCCAGTACCAAAAAGTTTAAAATTACTTGTGTAAGTCGGTACCATGCGCACAATATTGTAATAATAAGTACCTTTTTTTGAACTATCATGGTACCGACAAATAAATTATAAGTAAATTGTGGAATGCTCTGCCGGCGTACGTATTTCCTTCAGCTATGACCTTGTATCGAATATATGACTTTCAAGCGGGTCGTGAAAAAGCATCTGTCAGGTCATTATAGGAGTGGCGATTAACGCAGCTTAGGCTGTATTAATGATCATCGTTCTTGATTCCATATCCGCTTTCCATCAGGCGAGAGGGAGTCACTTTGACGAAACAATATAAAACAAGTACCTACAATCTAAAAAATTTAATACCGGCTTCCATTCTATTCAGTTATTGGAGTTTAACTCAAAAACTACTGGACCGAATTTGATTAAATTTAAATGGGACTACACGAGAAGCACTAGCTTCATAACAAAAAAGAATTTTGATAATCGGTTCACCCTAGCGAAAGTTAAGAGGTAATAAACATTTTAAAAAAACAGTCGAATTGAGTACTTCCTCCTTTTTGGAAGTCGGTAGAAAAACGTTCTATTTTAAGCTTGCTAACTCGAAAAACTAGAGAAATTTGAACCCTTGAGGACTATCGACCCAGGTGATATATATAGGTGGATACATTATTTGGATTATATTTAAAAAATTTTTTAACTAATACACTCGAGAAGCATCAGTCATAATATATATTTTTTTTGGTTTTAAAAATTATCGACCCTGGTCTATAATATGTAACATTATGATTAAAAAGGCTGTCATTCTACAAATTAAGCATTTACTTCTTCGGTTAGCAAGGTATGAAATATACGTGAAACCAGCACCTACAGTGCCTTGTCTTGTATCGCTAATTTCTACAAATTGTATAGGTGACAACTGATAGGTAAGGTTTAAAGACATTTATTCTCAATAAGACACATACAGAGTCACTTACTTGAGAACTTAACTATTTATAGATATTATACTTCCCCATATCATTTCTAAAAATACATTACAATAAATTATATTTTGTAATACATATCCAATAAATATTTATAGCCAACTTCACACATTTGATTTGTTTACTCATTTCACTTTACATCACTTGTAACATTATTCTAAAAGCTTGATGTCCGATATCAAATAATCAGCGAGGTGCTTTTTAAATGCGCTGAATGAGTGCATGTTTATTATGCGTGACGGTAGCTTATTATACAATTGTGCTCCTTCAAACGTAACAGTTTTCTTACCATAATTAATTTTGTCCTAGCTCGGGGCAAAACTAAATAACTAGCTCGACGATGACTACGCTTACTATAATGCTTGGCTTTAGTAAAATTGATGTTCGTATGTAAGGTTTTGTTTAAACATTTCCTAATAAAAATATATGTGCAATATATATATATATAACTGTTTAATGTTCATGATTCTAGTATTCTTGTAATTTTCGTTGTAGCAGTCCGAAAAGGATAATTAAAGATTAGCTTAATCAATTTATTTTGTTTTGATTGAAGAGCACTTAGATTAGTCTTAGCTGCACTACCCCAAATTTCAATTAGGTATAATAAATGTGGTTTTACCAAAGCATTATATATATATTGTGTAGCGTAATCGATGAGGAACACATTGGACAATATTGCGAAGTGAGCCAAGTAACAAAGTAAGCTTATTTTTAATATGTTCTATGTAAGTGTTCCAAGTCAAGCGGCTGTCAAATTATAGGTACCTACATAAACCTTAAAAACGCTTCTTCATTAACGTCATTTAGTAACGGTTTTCATTGCACTACGTTCTGTACTGTACTGTACGCGCAACTGTTCTGCGCCGTATTAAATTATGATATTTAAATTTAAACCTTTTTAAGTAGGTAAGGCCGATAATTTTTAAGTCTAGACATAATTCTATGGTATCATTTCCTACGTCTGTTCTTACGTCATCAATACCTACAGAGGTAAAAGTAAAACACATTTCTACAAATGTAATCAAGTAGGTATTTACGTAATTCAAGAAGAGTGAGGAGGTTGATTTTAGGGCGACAGATAAATAAGTGCTAAATATTTTCATATCTCACTGAATTGTTTATGAGCCAAGACGGCAATTAATATTTTTATTGAGGGCCGCCAACTCATCAATATTAAAATACCCTCGAAATTGATCTTGCTTTATGTCATTATCTCTGGCAATCACTTTTAATCCCTCGCGGAAATTTCCGTTTTATTTGAACGGTGCGCAAAGCATTTTAAAAGTCAAAGAATAATTCTCAAAGAGATCAGAAATTTGGGTAGATGTAGGCAAAATTGGATTAGGCCTGATTACGCATTCATTCATCTTTTTTAAGAAGGTAAAAGCAGGATATAATATAATATGTATTTATCTTCTTCGTTTTGTGCTGATATTACTCAATACACACATAATTATACCTACACACATAACTTAATACTTACGTCATTTCATACACAGTACCTGGATGACCGCTCGCTCGGTTTTTTTAGATAGCTGATCTGTTTTTTGCTTAGTGTGGCTTAACAACGCCATCTATTGTCAAGTAGCTTTAGTGTTGCTGTGTCGGTAAAATGGTTTGTTGTAGCAGTTTTTCATTGCCTGAAAGCACGGATAAAACAGCGCTTTCCGAACAGCGAAATATTTTATCATATCAGTATTTTGATTGTTCTCTTGATTCCCTAACAAAGAAACAAGCTCACCAGCTTTTCTTCTTTGTCATTATTGTATACTAAGAGATTATTTTCCGTACAGTCACTTGTATTTTAAATTTTTATTTGTATATTGACACTTTGAGAGGCTTCGTGGTTGGAATGGGAATCCATAACGGCAACGACATAACTGAAATCAATGAACGGATTTTATCGGCAATCACTGTTTGAATGCTTGGGGTATCTTCTCTACACAATTAAATACCGGTAAAGGTAATAGGAAAACGTAATATAATAAATTTAATTATTGAAAGCAATATCACAGAATTATATGAGCTAAAAATTAAGTAAGAGGTTAAGTAAGAGTAATATAGCTATTGCTATTGCGTTTTAGTCTGTTTGTGGGAGGTTCCGGAGACCCAATAAAGGAGAGGGGAATGGGAGCTTTCCCCTCTCCTTCTCCCCTTCCTTCCCCCTTCCATCCTTACCCTTAGAGGTTCTTTTAGTGGTTGGCAGCGCGTTGGCAACGCCCTTGGTGTTGCAAACGGCTATAGGTGACGGTGACCACTTTCCTTCAGGTGGGCCGCCTGCCTGTCTGCCAACTTTTGGCAATGAAAAAGTAGGTAGGTATAAAGTGCTTTTGCCTTTAGGTATGTATGAAAAATATTGATAGGAATGAATTATCTAACATGAACTGTAGTAAATTGAGGTGTCAGTTTAGGAGGTTGATGCGAGCCTAGTGTCATTTGCGTAGGCGTCCAATTTAACGCACTCGTTACTGGTCTACGGAAAATTATAATAACCCATTAAGTCCTCGTCATACGCGCGATTGGATGTCACGCGTCATACAGGACTTTCCGGAGGCTGGAGGCTGTCACCATGTAGGTATGTGTTCTGGCCGGGCGTTGCACATACTAAAATGGTTGTGGCTTATACAATTAAAATGCTAATTTGTCGTTAGTTGCTCCACTCGCGCGTCACTACGCGCGGCTTTTATCTCCCTACGAGATTTGCTTGACTACCTATTCCAAT
Source organism: Selenia dentaria (assembly GCA_917880725.1). Taxonomy (NCBI): domain Eukaryota; kingdom Metazoa; phylum Arthropoda; class Insecta; order Lepidoptera; family Geometridae; genus Selenia; species Selenia dentaria. The sequence continues at coordinate 21,848,517 of OU862879.1, forward strand.
TAAGCAGTAGGTATACATTACTATACATATTAGGTGCTAATGGATTGAAAAGGCACTTAAAGACGTGGCTATTCTCCTTTTCTTACTTAGTAATACAAAGTAGGTAAACGCATTGTTTTTACTATAGGCACATCATGTTTTAAGCAATTATGCCTGCTTAGCATAATCAAACTTTCCAAATTTATGGAGAACTTTTAATGTATCTGATGGGATGCAAACCCGCAACGTCAGCAAATTTCTCGACCACTAGGGCACAGAAGTACCATTCTGATCTCTGTAAAAATTGCAAAGTTTGGTTTTGCTAAGCAGGCGTAGGTAAATATGCTTTCATAAATACCTACCTATAGTAAAATTGAGAAGGTTGCGAACTTTGCGGTATTCAATTGGAAGTCAAGTTGTGAAAAATCTCCTTGCAGTCGGATAAAGCTTTTCAAGCTATTCAATAGATGGCGTTCCGTTTTCATTTGATAACAAAAAGAATAGTTATATACCGGAAAAAGAGAGCCCTCTAGAGGATTTTTTAAGTACACTTATAGTCTTGAAGTACGTAATGTTTTGATTTCCAATGTAGTTGTGAAAACGTTGATCGCTGAGTAGGTTCTCAGCAATAATATGGAGAAGGTGTAGCTCAGCTCAACTCAACAAAACACGTAGAACTCAATAGAAATTACAAAAATTACAAACAATCGCGATCACGCAATACAAAACAGTTGTGATTAGTGCACTGTCGTCTTTTTTTATCACACCCTAGAGCGACATCTAGGATATTATTTTCTTAAGACTGATAGATGGCGACGCTATCTTTTCAAATCGTTGGTTAACGGTAAGTGTCAACTCCAGATTTTGGTGGGTTAAACCACTGTATGAATTTGATTCTCATGACGGCTACTACCCATGGTACTCGTAGTTGATAGTTCATGGAGTCTGATTTGCTCTAGTATTCCCTGTGTCGCGGGAGGCATACACAAACACATCACAACTACCAAGACCAATGAATAAACATTTCTCCTCATCATCAAAAAAAAAATATAACAGATACAAGCCAGCATCGGAATACTTGGCGTTGACATATCGAGGGTTGTTCAATTTCGCTGTCACTTTGAAGAGAAGCATGTTTTAAACTAACATGACATCACTAATGCAAGTATTAACTTTAGAAACGGGATATTTACCATGTATTGTATTTATTTTCAACTCTCGATATTTCCGCATAGTTACCTATATGCGCACATGTTCACGAGTTAACCGAAAGCAAAATAAATACATTCTTGGAAGGGGAGGCTAAATTAGCATCTAAGAAGCTTATGGTGTGCTCGGAAAGGCGAAATAGTACTTCACGTCAGCCCAACACCTGCAACTTTATAAGTCCAGTTCGGCCTATCATGGAATAGGTACTGTTGGGCGGGGGCTGCCCAGTACCAGCTCCATCCATTTGACCGCATTATACGGAAATTACACCACAGTTCAGTGATAATGCATCTTGCACGCGTTCCTATCACAGGGACTCTAGATTGCTCCATATATTGTAAAGCTCGCAGAGCAGCACGAATCGTCGACGATCAATCTTTCTCCAATCGGCTCGACTCTTTGGCACTGCGTAATGATGTTGGATCACGGGGAGTGTTTCGAGGAACTGTTCAGTTTAATACCTGCCGCCGAGTTCCATCATCGGACGTTCCGGCAGAGAATGATGTTCTACCCATTTCATGTCCACGTCTGGCAGTCCACCTACTGTCCGTTTCTTACGGCATTTTCAGCCTCACGCTGCCACTTAGGGAACCAGCTGCCATCACAAGTATTCCCGAACCGACACGAACTAGGGACTTTCAAAAAATAGCATAATTATTCCCTTTTTAAGGGCCGGCAACGCATCCTCGAGACCTCTGGTGTTGTGGATGTCCGTGGGCGACAGTGATCAGTTACCACCAAGTGTTCCGGTTTGCCAACCTAACCCATAAAAAAAACAAGAGTAAAATAATAAAAAACAATTAAACGGTGTTCACTTTTTGACGTCGAGACTAAAGTTAAGTATCTGTTAAGTTTTTCAGTAGGTACTTGTAAACATTATTTTAGGGGTAGCATCCATAATATATAATTTATGTGTTTTTTATTGCATTCCCTAATTTATAATGTGGTATCATTGAATAGGGCTGACCAATACAGGTAAGTTTTCATACATTACTTTTTTATAAGGAGTGGATTCCCAAGACTCCCCCAAATTTATGTAACGTAGGGTAAGAAAGATATATAGTTATAATCATAAATTAAATCGTATTTCTATATATCTTTCTTACTCATATGTTTTGTAATTTATTTCATATATATATAAGAATAAATAAAAATAAATTCTAACTTATTGTCTGTTAGATAGGTTTGCAATTGCTCTAAATCTAAACATTATTTATTAGTTCTTAAGTGTGTGATATTTTTGTACACGGTACTATGTCATATTTTTAAAATAACAATTTATAATTAAAATTTAAATAAGTACTACATATTTTCTCAGTATTTCCTAATAATTCATATGTCTTCTGTTTGATTTCACCATAACACGCGTCTATTATGTTACGTTGGCATGACCACCTTCTGAAATTCTAGTTCAATAGTTTCCTGTATTCGCCTGTAGCACTCGTAGAGCTTCTAGTTGTCGTTTGTAGTTGCGGAACCTTATTTTAAGCGTGGCCTCACTACTCTTGCCAAGTTATTTGACTTTATACTATAGCGCCAAGGTATGGTAAAGCCGTTTCTTACGTCACGGTGCAGTTACTAAAAAGAATACTTACCTAAGTATACCTTCTTTTTTTTCTTTATCTCTTACTTAAGTAGATACATTTTGCCCTCCCTAAAGTTATTTAGTAAATAATAAAATTGTGTTTGCATCAAGTGTGATTTTATTTAAATAGTCAAAGTGAAGTCATAGTCACTTAAATATGTCTGTAAGTGCGATTCTCTAAGAGCAAAAATCGTTGCATCTTTGACAACATCCGTGTTGCGAAAGCGATTCTAAAATATTGAAAAGGCATAAGTTGTTTGAATAATTAAAACTACCGTTACAATTTGGAATGTCAAAAGAAGGTAGTTAGCTATGGGCGGGGGTAACAAGATGGCGGAAGCCAGTCCTCTTACAGCCCTCAACAGAGACCGTCGAAGTGTGGATACCGGGTAAAACGTGCAAAGCTTCGGATCTCTTGTAAGACAGTTTTATAATTTTATATTGTATTTTTGGAATATGTCAAACGTTATTCTAAGTTATTTAAACGAGCCTGTTAAGAAATAAGATCAAAAATTCTGTTAATAAAATAAAAATGACGTGGAACATTATAAACAGTGAAACTGGTAGAAATACAGTGCGTAATCGAGACTTTCATTTAAATATTAATAATCAAGATGTAAGAGCAGATTTGGAGGTAGCGGCCGAGTTTGAGAATTTCTTCACTAATATTCCTTCTTTAACATCAAAATTTTTAAATTTTCAGTAGTTACTTGCAAAGATATAGTAAGCAGTTTCAAAAGTCTTGATGCAAAAAAAACGGCAGACCTATGGGGTCTTTCTGTGAAGACTGTTTCTTCAATTATAGATATCATTGCACCCAATCTAGCAGCTGTGTTTAATAGTTGTGTTGCAAGTGGTGTATTTGACCTAATGAACCATAGTAAAGTGGTTCCTTTATTCAAATCTGGTAGTACTACTGATCCAACAAATTTTCGGCCTATTTCTGTACTAACTACGCTAAGTAAGATTTTCGAAAAAATTATATTACCTACATCAATTAGAAACTCATTTTAGAGCTAACAGAATTTTCCATAAAATCAATTTGGGTTTACAAGGAATCGCTCTACTATAGACGCAGGTATAGAACTTATAAAAGATGTGTTTGATGCCTGGGAGAACTCTCAGGATGCCTTAGGTGTTTTTTGTGACTTATCTAAGGCATTTGACTGCGTCCGACATGATATACATGTCAGAAAATTACAACACTACGGTATTAGGAACATGGCTCTCAACCTTTTGACTTCATATTTTAAACGATAGAATTCAAAGGATTGACATAAATGGAAAAAAATCACCCGGCTCTATAATCTCAATGGGCGTTCCACAAGGGAATTCATCAAGGGAAGCGTTCCACATACTAGGGCCGTTCTTGTTTTTAATCTATATTAATGACTTACCTTATTTTGTAGAGAAGAATCATGAGATTGTATTGTTTGCAGATGACACTTCACTGTTATTTAAAATTAAAATGCAGTTATTAAACTATGACGATGTTAACAATGCATTAGCTAAAGTTATGAATTGGTTCAATACAAATAATCTTCTCCTCAATGAGAAGAAAACTAATTGTATAAAGTTCTCTACACCAAATGTGAGACAAGTAGAATCCAATATACAATTGAATGGAACAGGGTTGGACCTTGTAGAGTCAACGGTCTTTTTAGGAATTACTATAGACGCTAAATTGCAATACCCCACATAAAAAAAATGTCTAGTAGGCTCAGTTCAGCGGCTTATGCTGTTAAAAAAATTATACTATTAACTGACGTAGACACAGCTAGAATAGTTTATTTTAGTTATTTCCATAGCGTTATGACTTATGGCATACTGCTCTGGGGATGTTCTGCAGATATTAATTCTATTTTTATACTGCAAATACGAGCGATCTACAGTTTAACTCCCAGAGTTTCCCTTAGACAGAAGTTTAAAGACATAAACATTCTAACTGTTGTCTCTCAGTTTATCTATGAACATCTAATGTATGTAAAGAAAAATATTAACAGTTTTGATAAAATGAGTGATACTCATTCCATCAACACGCGAAATAAGCACAAGCTATCCGTACATGTAACGCGTCTCCACAGAATAAGTCACAGTTTCTTTTATGGGACAATGTATATTGTTTTATGGGATTCTATAATAAAGTTCCCAATGTTATCCGAGATTTGCCTATTAATAAGTATAAAATTACTATTAAAACTAAACTCTGCCAAAAAGGTTATTACAAAATTTCGGATTACTTGGAGGATAAAACAGCTTGGGACTGATCATTCCAGGATCTATCTACTCGTCCCCCCCGAAGGGTTCTCGCATTGACGTGGCGGGGGGGGCTCAGTAGCCGTGGCTTGGACCACCACGGTGAAGCTAAGAGGAACCCAGGGGCCGCGCCGGCGTTGGGGTGCGCTGGCCGGCTCAGGCGGGGCCGCTCCTATGGGCTTTGGCCACCAAGTCCACATAGGAGTGGCGGGGTCCGGGCGCTTTGGCGCAGACTCGACGAGGTGGGGTCCGGGCGCTTTGGCGCAGGCTCGAGGAGGGGGGCCCGGGCACTTTGGTGCAGGCTCGAGGAGGTGGGGTCCGGGCGCTCGGCGCAGACTCGAGAAGGTGGGGTCGCGGGGGGGCTATCCCCTGTGGCTGACGTAGCAGGCGGTGGGGCTACGTATCCGACCCACCGCAGGGAGACCACGGGCGTCCAGACACGGGGAAGTCTGGCACCCATTGTTGGCGGGTTTGGTCTCCGAGGCAGTTGCGGCGCGCCATGTGTTCTGGCGTGCCGCGAAGAGAAGGGTCTGGCAACGGACAGCCGCGGCGGGTTCGCGGTCGTGTGCAAAATCTGTCCTGCGTTCCCGCCAAAAGCGGCAGTGACAGAACACCCCGGGGTTTTGGTGGGTATACGGACTCCCATATAACCACCTACCTCCCCGTGGTGGGGGGTATCCATAAAGGATTTCCCCGGGACAAAAAAAAAGGATCTATCTACTCGTGTACTAAGACGTCAAAGTGTAGCGTGTCTTGCCCTACTGATACCTACCATTATTATGTTCCCTTTTGTAAGGCAACACACTGGAGCTAATATTTGTAGTACTTAAGTAAAAACATCTATAGGTATAAAAATAATGGTCCCGAGTTTCTTGCCGCTTCTTCTCGGTAGGCTCTATATATTTTGGAACGTGGCGGTAGTCTTTAAAGTACATTATAATGAAAAATTGACGTTCATAAGTGCGTCTTTGATGCCTAAATTGAATAAATGATTTTGACTTTGACTTTGACTTTAGTCATATAGTTTTGTGATAAATATGCAATTATCGGTGCAAAGGTGATATTAAATGGTCCTGGTGGTCAGGGGCGGCTATATGGGGAAGATGAGGAGGCCGTTTAAGGGCAATAGCCCATATATTTTTACATTTCAAATCAGCTTGGCATATATATACATATTGTGTACATTCCCTCCTATTAATAATGCAACGAAGCAAAATAGTTAGATTTATATTATTTGACCTTTGGGAACAATCCGTGAAACAAATGAAGAGGTGACAAGAAACGTTGAAAAAGCAACCTTATGTACAAGGGCGATATCTTATAAAGTATTTGACATCCGTGAGCTCGTCGACGAGTCATTACAAAATCGCACGGCTGTCTAAAGTGACGTTTTAGTAAAGCGGTGATCTTGCGAGACTTTAGAATGCGATTTAGCAGGAACACACAAAAAAACGCTCCATGATTTTTTTAGACTTTTGTACAGGTAAACATACACCTAATAAATTACCTAATAAGGTATTGATCAAATAAAATTTCATTAATTGGATAAAATTTATTTCCTTGAGATTTTTTATTGCAGGTAAAGGTAAAGGTAATATACTCGTATGTAATATAATAAAAATTAAAATATATATTACTAAATTGTCTATGAGGAGTAAGTACGGTTAATAATTACACGTCAAAAGTCGAAGAAACACAGGGTTTTTAGTTTTGACTCTTCGATTTTAGGTCAATTATACAAAATCAATGTTGCCGTTGTTGGGTTTTTTTAATAAAGTAATAAATAAATATACTGTCCCAAAAATACACGTGATATATATTGTTACGTTAAAGTAAAAAAATAATAATATGTGTTTCAGTAACAAAAGTATTGCATCCTTAAAGCTACTAAGTAGGTACTATTTAATTAGTAATGACACGAAGTACGTGATTTTATTGTATGATTATGATATGATTTTTCTGCAATATAAGAAAAGTGAAAAAAACATTACTGCTTACATCACAGAAAAGTGTTTTATATTGCTTATTGCAATGTAATCAATATAGACGCTTAATTGTTGTTGGCTACAATATTATCAATTATATTGCTATCAGACACAATAGGAGCCACTATAGAGCTATTGGCTATAAGATAAGCAAATTTGTAGCAAAATAAATGGCACTGAACTGTTATATGCAAGCGTGATACTTAAACATCAGTCGAGCGACCGACTCGTCCCGTCAGACATACTTAGACATTATAATCTCTCTCTATATATATAAATGAACCCCTATTTATCCTGGTCATTCTTTTTTGTAGTGTTAATTATTGTCAGGAGAAGATTCCTATGAAAAAAAAACAACGAATATGGGATATTATGGCGAGGCCGAAGGCAGAGCCTACTACGCGAAAGAAGTCGCGGGCAGTCGCTAGTATATTTATAAAACGTACAAGTGTGTTATTGAATTAGTGAACAATTTATATTTATGTTTTTTTTAAAGCTGGAGCAGAGCTTCTTTTATGGTAAATTTTTGATCAAGTTCTGATCTGTTTTTTTTATTATAATTTGTCCTCAACATCGGGTCAGAAAATGTTAAGTAGCTATATTCAACAGTAGAGTGGAAATCGGTTTAAAAACTTTCTAATAGTTTATTATAAGCACTATAAGCCACTTACTACACCAGAATTATAAAGCAAACAACTAGTTAATAGCTTCATAAGTAGCTCTTGTTTAACCTGTTATACTCAGCGCAAATCGATCGAGTCAAAACGCGCGTCTCCGTCAGGATCAGCGCGCCTCGATCGAGGCAGCTGTCATCGGTCGGACATTTATCGTTATATCTACTGAACTATGGTGTATTTTCGTATAGCTATTTTTTTAGTTATTACCTTTTAAACCATACTATTATTTAGACTCATAATATCGACTATTTCCAATGAAAATATATTTTTAACCACTTAACAAAGAAGCGGGCGCGCGGGGCGTGCAGCGGTTGCTTTTTTGTTGTTGAGTGGTTGCGTACAAAAATTAATTGTGAAGTGATTTGCGACTACATCGGTACGAATCTATGTAATATTCAATATTTATTGTTTTTACGACCGATATACACAACAAAAAGAGTGTTATTTTTCTATTTTGTTTTTCAAAACCAGATTTTTGTAGGTACCTAACAACGCGGCGGGTGGTGCAGGCACTATTACCTTATTCTGTGTGTTTTGTGCCGTTTATTACTATAAAAGTTACCTAGTTGACGATCGTACGATATCGGGTGGCGTCAATGACCGCTTACACGTGCTGGCCTATATTACGTAATAGTTACTATGGCACGATCCGATCTGCTTGATATATTCGAGCAGTTTTACCGATTTCATATCTGTTTTGTGATGGGTTTTTGTACTGATAGGTTATGAGTGTTGCATATTTTTGAAAACCAGATTTCATCGTCTGCACGTAAATAATATTATTGTTACTATAAAGATTATAGGTAGGTGTATAAACCGATCGAAACAAAACGTCTTCTTTTCTACTGTGAATTTTATGACTGTTGCTATATTTGATCTTTTGGAGAAACGTTGTTTAGATAATAGGTTTATTAGGTCACAAATAGAATTTAGAATGTTATACCTCAACGACATCGTAAAATAATAGAACAAAATGGCTTTACGCGATTTATAAATAAACTTTCAAACCGCGGTTCACATTTGCGCGGGAAAAACATGCCGCCAATTCTGGGCCAATCTTCGGAGGCCGAAATGTAGAAATAATACTATGAACGTATATGTAGTGTTATATCATTTTGAAAAGGAAATATTATGCAGAATTTAGAATAGTAAATGATGAATTAAAAAAATACACTTCATAACACAAAAAGGTCATTTATTTCAAATGTAAACAACTATTTTACTATCCCTTTTTCTCAACGGGCTGTATCAACTAAAACAAAGAAATAAAACAAATCATTCGAATACAATGTCAAAGCACAGTTCAAGAGCAAACAAAAAATGTAAACAGAACGATTCAACTCGTAAGTTTATGGTTGCTAGAGCCATAAATGTCACTCAAGTACTTGGCGCGCGGCCACTTGAAATGAAATTCGACTCCCCGCTGATTTTGCCGCCAAAACGCTCGCGCGCGGGCTGAGTAGGACATTTTGGCTGTGTTACCATAAGACATGAGATCGTCTACATGGTTAATTTCAAACTTATTTTTATGACGGCAATTTAAATACGCAGGTTTGACTTTTACACGTTTTATAAAGCTAAAAATGAGAAAAGCTAACCTACTATAGTATATGCCTATAACTATGTAGGTACTTATTATAAAAATTGCGTCTACATACCCCATAAAATGATTTTATGATATGGGTATAAGAGAATCATACACAAAGTTTGTGCTACTTGGGCAAGTAGTTCTAATTCAGTAAGAAGTTTTCAATCAAAAATATGTCGGTACCTTTTTATAACGGGTTAGCACCTATAATTTTCACCGTATTTCTACGTCCAACTCCTTCATGTCATTTCGTACAGTACTGAAGTCCGCGAAACAGGCTATATTATCTTCATCTGTGCGGTGAACACTGGTCGAAGAAATTCCGTAGATCTGTCCGTTCTGCACCAATAAGTCACCAGCTCTAACCGGGCATCGAGCTAAATCCTTCACGCATATCAAGCTATCAACCTTTAAATGCTTGAAATGAAAACCTTTAGGCAAAGACTCTTTCTTGATCAATGTTACTTGTTGTTTTGTTAGAAATCTTTCGATGTTCAAAGGTCTTCCGATAATGTGAGCTTGACTGTTCCAATCTAAGCCTTTGCCAATTTTTATATCACTGGAACATCTTGCTATATTGTCGTAACTCGATAAAAGAGCCAATTTCTTCGAAATTATACCTTCGTGGTAAATCGTCTCAATGACATCAACTGTGAAGCCTTTTTTGCATTGAGGCCTGTAACGATAATTAATATTATTTACCCTATTTATTACCTACACATTGCTAAACGAGATATATCGATCTACGCTTATGCATCTACCTAATCTTTTGTAAGTAGGTATAAATAATGTAGAGTGATCCTAACTCCCAGTGGGAGGACATTTGGCAAAACAAACTGCTTATAAAATATATACATAAAATAGGAGTTGATTGGTTGCGATGGATGGATAGGATGGATCAATCAGTCGGAATTCCGAATTTGATGGGCTTAAGCTTCCAGTGAACATCGGAAGAAAGTCCGCAGCATGGTGGTAGGCCAGTTTGTTTTCCTTGGCTGGCTAGCGCTACCCTCAAGATGTGCCAAACACATAAAAGTGTGTTCGGGCAGCTGTCTTGAAGAGCCAGTTCTAGGTCTAGAGTGTGGCGATCTGCCGTTATATCATCATTAACCATCAAGTAAGATAGTGATCAAACAATAGAGATCGACATTGAGAGGCGGATCAGCGGCACACAGCAGCCAAACTATGTAGAAAAAATTAGATGCACTATGATAGTCCGTTCCAGCAGTAAGCTCGGTATAGTACAAATCTGAGTAGGTAAATTTTAAAGTCTAATAACTGTCAAATCTCCACCTCAAGTCGAAATTAACAATTAGACGTCTTTTTGGAATAGATACTAACCTAAGAGCCTAAGACCTTATAAAGTTGCCTAGGGCAGTACATATCACTACCTACCTGCTTTATATAAGTACATGGTTGTGTATTTTACCTATACTTAATTAACATTATATTGGCCACATTAAGCCATCATTACTGAAATACATAATACAGGGTGTCTGCTACCAGACTTTACACTTTGAACTGAGCTCACGGCGCGTAGGATGGAGGCTGGGGGTTACCCCACAGATATTGATATCCCACTGGGGTGTCACTTGACGCGGGAGTATTGCGGGTTTTTAAGTAGCCATGAGTCCGCGGACGGGTGCGCACCGTGCTTTTGCGGCTGAGGCGTATTTCGCGAACAATAATTCGATCACTGTGGCGAGGCGTCGGTTTGTTCTCAATTTGATATCTGGCGATAGAAGGATGGCCCGTCAGAAACAACTAATTAAGGGCGTAGGTACAGAAGTTTAGAAAAACTGGATCAGTCGGAAATGAAACTCGACCTGGATCTTCAACGACTGTAACTACTATTGAAAACGCAGAACTTGTAAGAAAGGAAATTTTACACTATATAATATATATTGTAAATATATATATCCGCGTAAGTCTGTCCGGAAGATTAAAGCTTCAAAGGGTGTGAAAAACACGTCAGTTCACAAAATTATTCGAAAACAATTAAAGTTCCAACCATACACGCTTCAAATCGTCCAGCAGTTGAAAGAAGATGAGTGGGTACTTAAAAAGGCAGAATTATACTAAGGTCGTTCTGGAGCGATTTTCTACGCCAACGCCTTTATGTAACAACTTTTAATAATGTGGCGCATTTTCACATTGATTGGTACGTTAATAAACAGAATAAACAGAATATGCGTTATTGGAGTGGAAGAAATCTAGAAGAAGTCCATGAAAAATTTCTATACAGCCCGAAGACCACTATTTGGTGTGCCATTTCTGGAAAAGGCATAATTGGACCTTATTTTTTCAGAAGAGACGAAAGTACAGCACGATGCTGTACATTTTTTTCATACCGGAACTGCATCGTCATGTTGGTTACATAAAATCCAAACATAATCCATTTTCAGCAGGTTGGGGCCACAGCACGCACCGGACACAGTTACTAAAATATATAATATACCAAGGGCAGTTATTTCTTCAAGTCACCTCAAGATAACTGGGTGTACCAGGGGCTTTTCTTTTTTCCCGTGGTTCACCCTAGTTCACCTTTATTTTTTTTGTCGCAGTGAAATCTTTTATAGATACCACCGGCCCCGGAGGAAGCACGGTGATTATGTGGGAGTCTAGCATACCCACTAATACGCTGGGTGTCTATCACTGCCGCTTATGGCGCAGGAACGCGGGAAAGCTTTCGCACACTGCCGCGAACCCGCCGCGGCTGTCCGTTGCCGGACCCCTCTCCCTTGCAGCATGCTAGGACCAAAGCCGCAAATGGACACCAGAGTAACAAGTACTAACTCCCCCGAGTCTGGGCGCCCAAGGTACCCCTACGAGGGGTCAGGAGGTGAGTAGCCCCACCGCCTGCTATACTTCAGCCGCAGAGGATAGGGACAGCGGCGCCTCTCAATACCGACACTCCTCTTCCCCTGCGGCCTCACCGCGTCCGCCATCTAACGGTGGCGGCCCCGTCAAGACCGCGAATGGTAGGGTGAGTGGCTTACCGTAACACCGGCACTCATTTCCCGCCGCGGCCTTCAACTCTCAGCCGCAGTGCCGCCCATAAGACACCGCATCCCGCCTCAGTTGCGGTGGCGCCCATACACATTGACCGCTGAATCGCAACCGTGACAACATTGACCGCTCCCATGTGGACTTGGACATGGAGGACAAAGCCCATAGGAGCGGTCCCTCCTCGGGCCCACCAGCTATCTCCTCCAGGTAGGTTAGGTAAGTTATTTTCAAATTACTTTCTGCGTAAAATCACGTATTTAGTTCAAATTGAAAAGTCGGCACGCTTGGATTCAATACAAATCGTGATACTTGTGGTACATATTGTACCTACATATATATCTGTGGGTTTGACTCTACTGTATTATTCGGTACCTATTTAGTATAATAAAAAAGGTATAAACACACTTACAGGGCAGGATTTCCTAAGTGCACGCGAATAGGTCCTGACTTGACACACACGCCGCTAGCTATGATTGACGTCGGGCTTACGACTGCCCCTACGCATAACAACTCTTTGGATGATACAGAATGTATTCTAGCCACGTAGGGGAAATCTTCTATTTTCACCCTTAAGCAGTTTATTTCATTGCTGCTTGTCTTAATCACTCCAAAGTCTTTAAAATGCATTATGAAGTTGTTGATAACACAGGCCATCGTTACGGCAAATATTATGACTAGTAATGCAACGATACCGATTTTGCTTTTATTGGATCGGTCGTCCCACGGTTGATTTATAAAATTATATTTGAACTCAAATACTTCCGGATCATTATTGTCTTCAATTATTTTATTGTTGTCAATATTTTCTTCCATTGTTTTATTGGATGTTATAACAGCTACTTCGTACAAAATCTAGTTGGATCATAGAGACAGATCATACAGGTAGAATGTTTACATGACGTGTAGTTACTACTATATATGTTACTAGCTATTAGCATGATGAGCACTACACGTGGTGATGATAAAACTGGTGAAAGAATTTATTCAATCGGTTCAGTAATTTGTGAGTTTATCCATTACAAACAAACAATTTAATATTTCATCTTTATTATTAGATTAGATAGAGAGAAGGTGTGAAAATGGTTCCTATAATACTATATTACTAGAGACTGCCCGCGACTTCGTTCGGGTAGTGAGCTCGGCCTTTGATCTGGCCATAACCTTCAATCTTTTCTTGGTTTTTTTTTCAGAACCTTCTCCAGACAATAATTAACACAACAAAAAAAAGAATTAGCAAGATTTTTCCATCCGTTCTCAAGATATAGCGTGACCAGGAGAAATAAGGGTTAATTTTTATATAAATAGATAAATATAGTGTAGATAGTGTAGATGTAAGTATTTCAATATTATAAAGAGGTACTACTTATTTATTTGGAAAATTTAAGTTTAGTTGTAAGCGGTAATCTCCGGCACTGCTAATTTAAGTAGGTTGCCAAGCCGATTCTGAAAATTCTTTTAATAATAGGAGCTTTCTACGAGTATATTCCCGAGTGCTTATCTTACTGATAAAGATGAGTTTTTACTAAGAAATCATCGAATTTATATTTCAATAAGAAGGTTTATAATATGTCTAGTAGTTAGAGGAGCCAAAATATATTATTTATCTACCGATTTCCAAAAAGGAGGAGATACTCAATTTGACTGTAGGTTTTTTTATGTTTGTTACACCATAACTTTCGATAGGGTGAACCGATCCTCAAATTTCATCTAATTAGGTCTAGTAGTTTTTGAGTTACACTTCAATAACTGAATAGAATGGAAGTCGGTATTAATTTTTACAAATTGTACTTGTATTTTTTGTCTGTCTGTCTATCTATTTTACGCACATAACTCTGAAACTAAGAGACAGATTATGATGAAACTTGACACGTCATTGATAATATTATGGTGTATTTTTACATTATTATACGTTATTTATTAGGATAAATACCTATTTTTATCCCATAAAACGAAAAGATCCTTCTTCAGAAGAATAACTAATCTACTGGTAAAAGAGTTTTTTTTAAATCAGTTAAGTATAGTTTTTAGTTTATCGATTACAAACAAACAACCAACTACATCCTTCCTTTCTATATTACTAGTGTAGAAGTTTAGATAGATAAATGTCTGCGATTAAAAACAATAAAACTGTTACAAAAACCCATCGTTAAGAAACTAGAAACTGGCTGAATGAAAAAACCATGCGAATAAAAAAGGGAAAAACCTCTTTAATCCTTTTTAAGACTAATACTTGCTTCTTGCATATATTATTGACTCGTTTACCAAAAATCGCATGATTATGCTAAATAATAATAATAATAATCATTTATTTGACAAAAATGGCATTCACAAGAATAGGGTTATAATTGAGCACCTGGTTCCCAAACTAGGCTCTTGACCCGTGGTATAGGACTCAGGCCTCTTTCGTCGGATATTACACAAATTATTGCCTATTTAATATTTTTACATGAAATAGGTAGTTATTGCTTATTTATTTACAACATTTTTCGTTACAACGATATAATGATTAATCATTTTATGAACACACATGTACCACAATTCAAAGTTAATTAAAAATTAGAATCGTATACATTAATGATAAGTTATTAATTTACATTGTCATTGTCGTAGTACTACATATAGGAATTCCTCTATTTCAATTTCATTACTATCAAAATGTGTGTGTGTGTGTGTGTGTGTGTGTGTGTGTGTGTGTGTGTGTGTGTGTGTGTGTGTGTGTGTGTGTGTGTGTGCGTGTGTGTGTGTGTGTGTGTGTGTGCGTGTGTGTGAACGCGTATGTGTGTGTGCATAAATATCGACACTAACCACGAGATTGGGTATATATTTGTATTAGTTGAGTATATTATTCATGATATAGTATATAATTATAGTTTATTTATTTTAATTTCATTAGCAGGTCTTCCGTATTAGCATAGTCTAAATTGTTTAGTGTTTAAACAATTTTTTTTTAACTGAAAACTATGTTGATTTATATAGTTATATGCTTGTCTTTATTTATTTTATTATAGAGGTAGGGGCCTATGACATTGATGAACTTACGCGCAAACGCAGTATTTGCTATTGGTTGGGTGGCTATGTAGTGACTCGTTTTCTATTAAGAGTTGGTTCAAATGATGTAAGTGAATGTTGATGGAGAACCACTTGCTGTATGAACAGTTGTCGAACAGATAACACTTGACACTCTTTATACAGGTCAGATGTGGGATACCTAAATGGTCTATTTGTACTACACTTTAGCACACCTCTCTGTGCTCTTTCTAGAGGGAGCATGAGAGATGTACTAGCACCTCCCCATGATGTAATGCAGTAGGTGATAATAGATTGGAACAAAGAAAAGTATATAAGTTGTACAATCTGCCAGTCAGCACTGTCCCTAATCGATCTGAATACTGTCATGAGTCTACGGACACGTTGTGTCAGTTGGTTTATGTGAGGGGCAAATGTAAGTTTAGCATCTATTATAACTCCTAAATATTTTATTTCGTTTACTCTTTCTAATACGATGCAGTTACAAATAGGTGATGACGGGATCATACATGAGACAGATTTATGATAAACGAGAGCTAGTGAGTTACTTATATCTAGTGAACCTCGTATGGTAAATGCCATATATTTCGATTTATTCAGATTAAGGGTCAAGAGATTTTTTCGCAACCAAATTGAGACTTTATTAAAAGCAATCTGTGCTATTTGAAACACCTCTCCCCAGCTATTTCCATAGACAAGTATAACCGTATCATCTGCATATGTTATAATAGAGCCCCAATCAATTGACATTTCACATAAATCATTGATTTATGCCAGGAAGAGTGTTGGGCCAAGAATGCTACCCTGTGGAACGCCAAAATTCACTGGCAGTGGGTTATGATTGGTGCAAATATTGCCATGTCTTGAGGAAGAACCTTCGCCGAAATCTTGTCCCATCCCACAGCGCAATCAGATTTAAGGGAGCTAATTACAGACAACACTTCTGTCTCGTCAGTATCCAGCACAACCATGGAGTTTTTTGGAGATAGCCGCGCATTTGTTTTTGGGTATTCGTCGTCCGGGATGATATCTTGTGCCAAAAGTTTGCCAACGTTAGCGAAAAAGTTATTGACAGCGTCTATTGACTTTTCAGGAGATTCATGAGCTTTGAGAAGCTCCTGTGATTGCTTCGGTATTGTTTTATATTGTGTTATTTCGTTAATAACTTGCCATGTCTTTTTCAGATTGTGACTTCTGAACTTCTTCTGCTGGCTATCTGAAGTTGTTCTCTTTCGTAGTTTGATCTAGACTTCTTAAGAACCGATTTGCAGAAATTTCTATATTGTTTATAAGTAATTTGTAAAACAATGTTGTTTGGCTGCAATCGTAATCGTTTATGCATACGATCGCGATTTCTCAAACATCTAATAATGCCATAGTAATCCAGGGTTTCCTAGCAGTTCTACATTTGGGAATAAGTGTGGTAATTGTATTAGACAAGATTATTTGCGTAACTATTTTTATAAACAAGTCAGTGGCTAGATTACAGTCACTACTTGAGAAAATATTCGAGAAATCAGTATTGTGAATGGAATTGCTTATTTCAGCATAGTTCGTTTTAGTAGTTACTTTTGAAGTTTAGAGTTCAGTTGGCTTCACATCTAAACTTAGAAGTATCGTATAATGGTCTGTTACCGTGTTCTCAATTACTAAATTTAAGCATTTGAATGAGGAGCGTAGCATAATATGGTCCAAACAATTATCCCCTCTAGTGGGAAATAAATGAGCAGGTAGAATTCCATGCATTGCTGTTATATCAAGGTAGGCAGATGCATAGTGATTTATAGGATCGGCAGTTATATTTATGTTTAGGTCTCCGACAATTATAACATTTTTGTATTTATCATATTTGTTTAATATATTATCTTGGGACTGAAGAAAAGGTGTTACGTTATTAAAAGATGGTGATCGGTAAATAGCTATTAGAATAGTAGAATTGCTTAGTTTAGTAATGAGACAAGAAGCCTCTGAGATGGTGGGTTCCCAAACTTCATGATATATCCCATTTCTGCAGTAAGTTATAATACCATAATTTTGGTTGTTAAGCACTTTTGTGCTGTAAGCATCATAGCCTGATATTTGTGGAACATTGGGGTTAAGAGCAAGCCAGCACTCCGTAAAAACAATTATGTCAGGTAGAACATCAATTCTAAATAAAAACACCATAAAATCTGCAAAATTACTAGATGCGCTTCTGATATTTTGACATATTATTTTTAATTTATGTTCTGGTTGTTTAATTAGTGATTTACATTCCTCTGGTAGACACGTTTGCGAGAGTGAACAGCTTATGTTGTATTTATTACTATTACGCTATAAATATTCCACAACTATCACACAACGCCATCTAGTCCCAAGCTAAGCAGAGCTTGTGTTATGGGTACTAGACAACTGATAAAAATACTTATATATTTCTAAATACATACATATTATAGATAAATTACACCCAGACACAGAACAAATGATCGTGCTCATTACACAAACATTTGCCCTGGGTGGGAATCGAACCCACGACCTCCGGCATAGCAGTCAGGGTCAACCACTAGACCAACAGGCCTGTCAAATCCATGATTTTTATATATAATATTTAAGTGACACCGTTTTTCTTGGAATACGGTTAAGGTACTATTTTTGAACTCAAAGACTGCAACCAGTATGATATATATATACTTGTAACTTAATTTATTAATGAAATGAGTTGTGATTTTATAATGTATTTTATATACACATTTTGTTTTGATTACGTTTCTCTTTTTAATTGGGAAGTCGTTATATCCATTCAATAGATGCTCCACAGCATAGTTATTTCACATAGACAGTCCGAAAATAATGTTGTATAGTATAATATAAAATGTATAATGCAAAATACTGACGACGTAGAAACATGATAATATGTTGGTTTACCGAAATACCTATTAGATGAGCATAAAAACAATTTTGCAGTAATAGTTGTGTTGCGACGTTGCTCATTAAAATTGTAATGTTTATTCAATAACATAGACATAACTATATGTAATTTGTTTGTGCCTATATTGCACAATAATATCTGTACACAGTTTATCTGGACCCCAAAAGTCATAAAACTTAATCTACACATAGCTGTTATTAAGATATACATCACATAGTTTTTTATTGTCTGGTAAAAGTAGCAGATAAAACGTGTTTGAGTATTTATATAACCATGATATGTTCTGGATGCTACAAGTACATATTTTACTTATCTTCCTTTTATGCTATCAAATACATAGCTGTCAAAAAACGATCACAAACAACCATGTTCCGGACGTGGGTCAAAAATTGCACCTCTATTTTAGCTATCCGAACGCTGAACAAAAAGAGACATGAAAGACATTTTTTCACAGATTCCCAATTCGAACGCCCCTTGTGAGCGTTTTTAGCATTATTTGCGCCAAAAACGCTCACAAGGGGTCTATTCGAACGCACTATCAGAATACCTGAAAAAAATGTCAATGATGCATCTTAAGAATGGCAAATGTATAAACTTACGAATCCACTCATAAATGCAAAAAAACATCACTGTCACTGTCATAAAAACTTGGGCTTAGAGATTACGAAATATTCTATTGTATCGATACATATCGCGGGTCGTTGTTGCAATGATACTATCCTGAGAGCGTTCTCGGTAAACCGGCCGTCCGTGTTGTGACTATCGTATAAGTATATCGGGTATCTTGAAACATGACAACCTGGAACCGGACGAGAGATCAAGGTATACCAGCTATGATAAAAATGAAAATAAAAACTTAATGAACCATAATAGCCAAGCGATAATAGACATTTTCCGAAAATTTGATTTATTTCATAATTTAATCTCAAAATAACAGTGCAATCGCAACCATCATAATCAAAATCATCAAGTAATAAGCAATAAGTAAAGTAAATTAAGTTTACAAGTAATGGTTTATAAAATTGTTTGACACTCCATGTTGGGGAAAAAATTGAATTGTTTTGTTCTCTCGCCCGGTACGAGGTTATAATTGGGTTTCGGGATACTGTAAATGAATAGAAAACCATAAACTAATAAGTTTTTTGTCAAACTGTGATTTACTTCTTACTGTTTCAAAACCATTAATGCCATTTGGGTATGGATTGTATCATATCTAGGTACCTAAAATCTAAATCATTAAATTAATTTATAAGTCGAAATTGTCGTGAAGGGACTTGTGGTGTATTTTCTACATTGACACCGAATACATAATCTGATCACATCACTGCGCTTATATCTACATACAAACAATTATCACTAAATACGCATAATAATATACACTCTCATTCTCACACACTCACACTCATACAAACACGCACATAAATATACACCTAAATTCGCACCTTAATAAACAGTGTACTTACAATTACTACCTTATAAAATAAAAATCCTGCCAATATCGGCTGAGAAATAATTGTACATAACGTTCTCAGCCATATTATGCTAACACTTACGAGATAATTTGTTTGTTTGATTGTCTTGAATAGGCTCCGAAACTACTGAAACGATTAGAAAATTCTTTCTCAATTAGATTCATACATTATCCCTGATGAACATAGGCTATAGGATATTTTCAAAAATGTAGGGATCTGTATGAAAACTTTGAAAATGTAACTCAAGGTGAGGAAATCATACCCAAAAAATCCTTATATCGCAACTGGCATTATAATAATTATATATTAAATTATAGCATATATTAATCCTTGTATTGCAGCTTACGGCTGCACTTATGGTTATTGCTTCTTGATTCCATCTTTGGGTAAACATTTAGAATCGTGGCGCCTGAATTCGGGGGGGAGGGGGGGGGGGGTTCGGGTAGTGCCCCCCGCAAACCCCACCCGCCGGAGACCATTAGTTTACCATAGAGTTATGTTTGTTTAAGTATTTTGAGGTTAAGTACTGCATTTCGATCTACTACCACCCCCGCGTCGGCTCTGCAATCCGACAAGACTGCTTGAAATCGGGGTGCTATGATTCGGTTCTGTCACTGACTTCGACCTATTCTAACTAACTATAACTAACCTATAGGTATGTCACAGACAAGTGACTTTGCCAATTCATTAGATAGCTACTGATATACTATTGTGCACAAATTTGGAACAAAAGTAGTTTGATGAAGCGCTCGCCGGCCGCTCCCGCGGCACTAACCTAACCTAACCTATAGGTTTGTCACAGACAAGTGACATTGCCAATTCATTAGGTACTAATATACTATTGTGCACATATTCCTACTAGTATGGGTCTGATAATTAAAATTGAAAAACAATTTGTTATTTTTAGAACTTATATTTTATAGACATAATTTATTCGTAGCAAAGTCGTTGAGATATCAAAAGAAAGCGCAGAAAAACAGGAGAAAACATTCACGTACACTCGGAAGTAACGGAATGACGCGAGTATTCCGACAGTGACATTACGCTATCTTCGATGTTTGCGTTCCGTTTCAAGAACTTACATACAACGTACATGTCAAAAAAGGCTAAAAGTTACCTAGAAACGTTTCGTTTTACGCATTAATGTCATTTATGTCACCTGTCACTATCAAAATTACGGTGTTTTATTGAAACTTTAAAAAACTATTTAGACTATTTTGGCGTGTCTCCGGCAGCTAAAATGTTGTAAATACGCTTTATACAAACCCCTTCAACCCACCCACAGTTTTTGTTTCACCAAATTCAGAGGTCACGATTCTAAAGCCAACCCAAAATGTCTGCAATACCATGGGTGACTTCCGATTGAAGCCATAATCGATTTTAGCACTGTGATTGCCATTCCGAATCAACAAAAGTGAGACAACGTAGACCCATGTGACGTCATGGATAACGTCATCAAGGACGCCATTTTGCAATTACAACGACCACGCTGCAAACGGAAATCACCGTGAGCAGTCCGTTAAAAATGACAGTTCTTTGATTGTACTGTAAAATGTACCATCAAATGTACCACAAACTGTATCATCTGTCTGTGTGTACGTGTATTCCATTCTGTGAGCAACGGAAGCGTGGTTTCTGAAACTGAACTGAAACTATCGATAGCAGAACAAGTCATGTAGGTACTACAGTTTTATAGAGGACATTAATATCTACAAAAAAGTCTACAGTGCCATAAATCTTACTATTACAGTTATGTCGTAATAACTACTTTTTCACGTTAAAATATGTAGTTTGTTTTTAATCCTAATAACAAAGAAGAAAGATTTCATTCAACATCACGTTTGTTTCTAATAGAAACGCAAAATGTACTTAACTGATTCAAACAATTCCTTCAGCAGTAGAAATCTACATTATGTCTGAGTAATATACGCTATATTTGATTCAACATCATCATCATCATCCATCACCGCGCGGTTGAAACCGCGGAGCGCAGCTACTTTTGATAAAATTGTACTCAGACTCCAAGATATAGGCCTGCTTTATAGTGTTGGGCTCACTGATAATATGTTTATAGTCCGTGCGCCACCGTTTTACGGGCTAACAGATGGTGGCGGAAACCTACGTATACCTACTTACAATAATTATTAGGTTATTTCGCATTTAAGCTGAAATGCTTTATGACACAATGATTTTGGCAATAAATACATCTTGTATCGCTTGTATAAATCTTAAATTTAAGTTTAAAGTAAAATTTGGAATGGTTTTTTTAGGGGTTTGATAATTTTCCTAGGAAAATGAACTTCTTGAGTAAACAAATTTCACAGCTTTACTGAAACGTTAGTGAAAATTACGCTGCTTCTTCCTCATATCATCACAGTCACTTGTCCGCAACACTACTTTGACTAATAGATACAGTGATAGCTTTTCTTAAATTGTACCAATATATCCATGCACTGATTGACAATATCAAATTGAATATATGCTCGATAATAATAAGCACCCCATTCCATCTCTAATTTGCCATGTTTTCATACCCTTTCAATTTGCCTTTGTTATCTGTGATCTGTAATGCTTTCTTAGTGATGCCAGATTGGGGTGTTTTTTTCTGATTATGGAAACCAATATTTTTATGCCTATATTTCTATGCCTTTCCGCGAGCTCATCGGTTAAACTATTCAGGCGAAAATGTATGTTTATGGCGAGATTTTCCTGTACTAAATTCCTTGGAGAAACACTTGGCGGGAATAAATGTAAACGGGCGAAAATATGGCGATAATGATAGTTAATGAAATATCACATCCTCAAATGGAGTATGTTGATATGATACACGTTAAGTCATGTGATACGTTCGCGCTAACATTCCGAAATCACTCCATATCAGATAAAAAGGAATAGTTTTTTACTTGTGCATGACACCCTCATTGGTTTATTAATTTCATCTTTCATTTCTTATATCTACCTACTGTTCGGTACACCTACAATATTTTTGAAGTAGAGTGCTTCTTTAGGCGCGATGAGTAGGTACTTTTTGATATGAGCTACATGTGCAAACTGTATATATATTAATATTATGGATACACAAGTTACTTATTTTTCACTTTTATCGACAGTTCCTTAAGACTGCCCCGCTTTTTGGCTAATTGTATCGGAGACGAGACATCATAGTTATACGTATATTCAAATAATATACCTTTTAACCTTGAGCTCAATGCTGAAATGTTAAATTCAATTGTGTTGTTTTACCCAACAAAGTTAAATGAAGACGAACGTTAAGTTAATGACGTTTTAAATAGTTTCATAGTTGAGTAGATTGTTAGTGTCTTTACACTTATCATTTGTTAATTGTTTCGGGAAATACAGTATTAACAGAATGCTAGCCATTCGCTTGTAACAAACAACAACAAACAACAACCCAAATACATACACGTCACACTGACAGCGTCGCGGAAGTTTAGCGGGCGGGTGGGTGCTAGTGTTTGTAAATTATTAGAAAATCGTGTTATTTAAAATGGATTCTACGGAGAATATAATTGAATTTGTGCGAAAACATAAGTGTTTATATGACTGCAGAGACAAATACTATAAAAACATAACTTATAAGCTAAGGTTGTGTGAGAAAATTGGTCTGGAATTAAACAGTATAAAAAATTAAGATACGTAATTACTTACTTACCTAGGTAATTATCTACACAGACAAAAATATCCTTGTTTCATATTTTTTGTAAAGTTATTGACATGGGTAAGTCGATTAGTTCTTTACCTTAAAACACTACCTCGACACTGTTTCACCTTAATTTTGCGCGCGCTACCCGTCCTACTGGACGCGTTTTAAACGCGGGCCCGTCGTGTACACGCCACGCCGCCCAATAATCTTGTGGTGTGCCGTGTACCGCGCTGCTTACGCCCCGCGCCGTGCACGCACCGCGTTTGGTGTGCTGAAGCCTTAGCCGTCACGTAACTCCGTGCTCTCTAAACTGATCTAAAACTACCCACTATTTAATATAATAATCATATTTTTAGAATTGTTATTCGAAGTGTTACATAAATGTCAATTTAAGTACAAACATAAGAAGCACTAAAATATTTTATAGAATTGTATTGTATTGTAGTTTTCTGCACAAACGAATTACTACCATTTTATCATGTTAGGGATAAAAGTTATTATAAAAATATTCTTTAATTATTTTACAGTTTTTATGACCATAGCAAAGAATTAAATACGTTTATACAAGGTGCCTTAATACTATTGTTAAATAAAGTTTGGCGATTTTTTTTTTTAAATGTGTCTAGATAGCAAAAAATATTTTGTTATTTGGCGAAAAATTGGAAAATCACATCTGGCAACCCTGTGCTTTATTTAGTTTTAGCATCTATTAGTCTGTGATGTTTTGTTTGTTGATTGAAAATTTGAAAATTAATGGAAAATAAAATAACAATCTAAGAGAATAATCATTAATCCTACGTTAAAATGCCTACCGTTTTGTTGCTCGACGTTTCCTTGTCGATGTTACGGCCTGTGGTGTTGTCGGACTCTACAGAGAGCCATACAAGACACACAATAGCAAGTACCGCAATTAACACCTTTTTGGATTATTTGAGTGTACATGCAAAGCTGGAATATGTTGCCCTTGTTACTTTCTCATCGTCTCATGAAGGTACTTATATTCTGAAATCAATGGTTGGAAATAATTGTAGATTAGCAGTTAGTACCTACCCACACAATTCGACACCTACCCCGCTATTTAGTTCTCTTTCTAGAGGTTTAGGCTATAAAATTCTTCATGACACTGCGCGGTGCTCATCACCTTGAGATAGCATTGCAGCGATTATTTTTTCTTACTACATATAAACTATTACAACTATGGTGCCACCCGTCTGTATGTCTTGGAAGCAAAATATCTAGCATTGCAATTCTATGTGGACCTAGCAATCTATAAAAGTATACATATCTGTACCTATGCTGCTCTTGCAATATCACTCTAATAGGTACATGTGCATTCTCTCTTCTCTTCTCCTCGTTCCCTCACTGCTGAGGATCACAACCATATATATTATTTAACGTTATATAACGTATAATCAGTCTCCATTGGGTGTGGTCATAGGCTGTGTGAACCGCACGGTGTATGCTACAGTACTACAGTACAGTACTACATGTGCATTACAGTTTAATAATTACTATATTTCAATGTGAGTTTTACTAGAAATAGGAGAACTGATTTTACCTGTATTAATTAATAATTGTAATAATTACTAATGCTAATTGTATTGAAAACTGTCACTATCTTGGGTTTTTTTTACTACACACACCTTCCTCATACTTTCAGATCTACCTACCCATCTAGAGGCAATTAATATTTTACCTGCACCTATATCAATTCAAAATATTGTGTTCTTAGATAGACTGAACTCACTACATAATGCAGCTGTAGTATTAACTCTGAAATCAAAGTATTTTTAGTTTTTAAATACAACTGCTATTTACAATACTAGCACCAACTTCAGAGCTCTGCACTTTAAAGTTATGTTTGGCACTGCACTTTTCTCTCCTAGTCCCATTAAGGGTTGAAATAATTTAAATTGAGTAAATGGGTTAGTTCAATATTAATGTTTGTTTACTCACTGATTTAAATTAATATCATCACAATTCAAAAGTGAACCTTTCACTGGAATACATAGTCACTGAACAACAATTTTTAAAAAAACTGTGCTGTTGAGTGGTTGTTAGAATAGAAAATAGAAAGTGTTAAAGAAGACTTATAATTTGCAGAACTGTGACAAATATTTTCAGGAAATAATTAGTTCTTATTAAAACAATAAACAGATTTGGCACAGAATGCTGCCAATTTCGTATTTTTTCTGAAAGAATAAAGATATCTACTCATACTATATAATTTAAATAAATATAAATTCAATCCTGTTACTTGGTAAGCACACTTCAAAATGGCCAGACCTGCAATTGCTTTTCTCCATGGTGCAGGAGATGTCCTTTGGTCCTGTTATGAAAAATTAAAAATTGCATCTACTGCAGTAAATCTGAAACATTTCAGCATTATTTTCTTTCACATTTGATTTTCTATTTATTGTTTTCAAATAGTTAATGGAAAATCGAAAATATTTATAGATATTTTTTTATTAACAATACATGTAAAAACTATATACCAAATTTCAATTATAGTACACTAGCTGCTCTTTGCGGTTTCACCTGCGCGGTGATGGATGATGTTGATGATGAATCTTATATAGCCTATGTTACTCAAGGTGAATGTAGCTTTCCAATGGTGAAAGAATTTTTGAAATCTTAGAGTAATTTTAGAGCCAATTTGTTACAAACATACTTACATACAAATCTTTCTTCTTTGTATTATTAGTATAGATAAAAGTCCAATGAAATAAAAAATATTCTATTATTTTGATCCCATTATTGCTCTTCAAACATATATTTACAAACTAATGCAAGCATACTACTCCTTGGAGGCAGTATATCTGCCACTGCCATTACTGTACTAAATAAACTTTTACGTAAATTATGAGGGGCCTACCATCTACTAGAAACGAAAGTAGTTTTTGTATAGTTTTATGTTATAAGAAAATAGAAATAGATATGTGTTGTTGGTTTTCCAGTGGTTGTTCCGTTCACTCGTGACTTTGACAGTATCAAAAACAAGCTTTCATCATTAGAAGAAGGTGACAAGACAAGTATCGAGGCAGCATTGCTGGGTGTTAATCAAGTGGTACTTGGTGAGTGGGGATACCAGACTGCCGTGCAAATTATTTTGGTATGTATTCATCCGTAATGTTTTTAATTAAAATATGGTTGCCTAGTTAAAAAGTATAAGTAAAGGATTTATTGACATAATTTATTTGTAGTGAATCCATAGGCTACCGCACTAGTAAAAACTGTGTTTCAGCAGCCAGTGGCTTCTCCCATCGGGTAAACTCTTGTTATTATGTCAAACATTCTGGAAAACTTATTCTAATGTACAATATAATTATTTTTACCAAAAAATAGAACCGTCATCAACACCAAAAACTGTGAAATAACTTCGCGAACATACACATAAAAAATACATACACATACACACGAACATAAAACCTCCTCTTATTTGAAGTAAGTTAAAAAAAATTAAAAATCTATGTAAACATACTAATGAAGCAAGGGATATGACGTTTGCGTGCTTGTGTGTGTATGTGTGAGTGAGTGTTTGTGTTGTGGGTGTGGGTGTGTCTGTTACTGTTGTTCATATACTGTGAAAATCAAACATTTTTTTATATCATTTTTCAATATCATCGTGGTCAAAGGATTTCAGCCATGTAAGTATAATTCTTGTGAACTCATTAATGCTATACTTCTTAAAACTACATTCCTTTACATTATAATAATAATAATAATAAGTAAACCAGTGGTGCTAAGCATCAAAGACCGTAGAGACGTATGGAAGGGCAAAGAGCTACACGGACGGTTCTACAAGGCCCTAACAAGGCCTGACGTGGACCCGCTCGCCTCAGTGAACTGGCTGCGTTTCGGTGATCTCTTTGGTGAAACTGAGGGTTTTGTTTGTGCTATTGCTGACGAAGTTATCAAGACGAATAACTACCGGAAATATATTCTGAAAGACGGTACGGTCGACATTTGTCGAGCATGCCGCCGTCCCGGAGAGTCACTCAGACATATTATTTCCGGTTGTTCTCATCTTGCTAATGGAGAGTACTTGCACAGACATAACCAAGTAGCCAGGATTATTCACCAGCAACTTGCCCTTCAATATGACCTTATTGAGTCTGAGGTGCCGTACTATAAGTACGCACCTACGCCTGTTCTTGAAAACGGTCGTGCTACGCTCTATTGGGATCGATCTATAATCACGGACAGGACTATTGTTGCCAATAAGCCTGACATCGTGGTGATCGATCGATCTCAGCGCCGGGTAATGCTTGTTGACGTCACCATTCCTCATGATGAGAACCTCGTGAAGGCTGAGAAGGACAAGCTTAGCAAGTACCTTGACTTAGCTCATGAGGTGACCGCCATGTGGGATGTTGATTCGAAAATAATTGTTCAGATAGTAGTTTCAGCAAACGGCCTTATAGCAAAAAGCCTCGACCGACATCTTAAGAGGCTTTCGCTAGACGGTTGGATCAAGGGACAGATACAGAAGGCAGTACTTCTTGACACGGCACGTATTGTCAGGAGGTTCCTCAGTCTGCAGCCCTAACCACTGGTAGTTTGGGTCATGCCCCGCTGCCGATGGCAATCTAGGATTAGGTTTTTTACAATGTTTTTTATTTATTATTTTTTATTGTATATAGAAATATTGTAAAAAATGTAATTTTAAGAAAAGGAAATAAATAATGTGAATAATAATAATAATAAGCCTTTTATTGTTTCCTTTTTTTTTACATTTAACATAATATGTGTATATTAGGTTTCTTAGTTTAAGCTAAGGACCCCTTTCGGGTATAGGCCTCCTCCCATTCTTGCCAATTTTTTCTGTCTTTGGCTCGGTTGAACCAATTTGGTCCTGCTGTATTCCGGATATCATCAACCCATCTCGTTTTAGGTCTTCCTACTTTTCTTTTTCCTCGTGGGCCTAACCATTTGGTGACTCTGTTAGTCCATCTATTGTCGGTCATTCGTGCTATGTGGCCATCCCATCTCCATTTTTGTTTAAGACTGAAGTCGAGTGCATCTGCAATATTCGTTATAGACCTGATAGTTTTACTGTTAATTTTGTCTTTTTTCTTTATTTTCAGTATGCTTCTCTCCATCGCCCTTTGGCAGGTTCAGATGCTTAGTTTGGTTTTGTTGGTGTGAACCCATGTTTGGCAACCATAGGTTAAGCTTGGTAAAATGCAGGTGTCCATTACAGTTTTCTTTAGACTAGAGTGAAACTTTCCCTTAAGTATTTCTTTTAGGCTCCAGTACTTTTTCCAGCTTAAGTTTATTCTGCGGTCTATTTCATCGATATTATTGTTAGCGCTGAAAGTTACAAGTTTACCAAGATATATATAGTGATCTACATATTCTATTTCTTCCTTATCAATTGAAACTTTATATAGAGTGCTGTTAGTCATTATTTTTGTTTTACTGTAATTCATCATTAGCCCGACTTTCTTGCTTTCGTTATTTAGGGCATTTAACATTTCTTTTAGGCCTTCTACAT
This sequence comes from Selenia dentaria, assembly GCA_917880725.1. NCBI lineage: Eukaryota > Metazoa > Arthropoda > Insecta > Lepidoptera > Geometridae > Selenia > Selenia dentaria. The sequence goes on from OU862879.1 coordinate 21,877,373, forward strand.
GTTCAGAGAAAATAGCGATGTCATCAGCAAATCTCAGGTGACTTAAATATCTATCATATACTCTAATGCCTTTGCTGTGCCAATCCAACTTAGAGAATATGTTCTGGAGTACCGCAATAAAAAGTTTTGGGGATATTGGATCCCCTTGTCTCACGCCTCTGCATATAGAAAATTCCTTTCCTCTTTTTTCCAGTTTAACTTGGCTAGTGCTATGGTTATAGATATTTTTTAGGATGTTGATATACTTAATGTTTATGTTGCATTCATTGAGAGCGTTCCAGATGGCATTATGTGAAATGCTGTCAAATGCCTTTGTGTAGTCGATGAACGCTATGTAGAGACGTTTGTTGAATTCTTTGTATTGTTCTATAACCTGTTCCATCATGTGAATATGGTCTATTGTTGAAAATCCTGTGCGAAAGCCAGCTTGTTCTGTGGGTTGGTAGGCATCTATTTGTTTTGTGATTCTACTTAGAAGCAGTGAAGTAAAGAGCTTATATATACTAAACAGCAAGCTTATTGGTCTATAATTTGCAATGTTTTTAGAGTCTCCCTTCTTGTATATAAGGATAATGTCTGATGAGTACCAGTTTTTTGGTACTGTTTCGTTATCTATAATCATGTTGAATAGTTTGGCTAGAGGTGTACAGAGCAGTTTAGCACCTATTACTAGTAGCTCATTGCTAATGCCATCGGACCCTGGGCTTTTCTCAGGTTTGAGCTTCTTTATGTGCCTCAGTATGTCTCTTTCCTCTATTATGTCAACAACGGTATTTATGTGCTCTTTATTTAACTGATTATTGCTTTGTGATTCGTCTTTATCTTTGTCGGTAGGTGATGTTGCATATAGATGTTTGTAATAGTTAGTAGCAGTGTCTAAAATGTCGTTTCTTGTTCTAGCTTTCTTTTTGTTGTTTTTGAGTTCTTGTATCCAATTCTTTTTTGAATCAAGTTCTTGAAAAGCCTTTTTTGTACTTCTGTGTAGTCGTAACTTATTTTCTATTATTTGATTTCTGTAAATTTTGTAGTCTTTTCTTATAGCCTTGTTGGTTGTTTTGAATAAAATACTTAATTCCTTTTTTTCTTCTGTTGTCCGATTAGGGTTGTTTAGTAGTTTAGTCCTTTTATGTATTAAGTGTTTCGTGTGCTCTTGTAGAATATTGTTCCTGGATCGAATTTGGTTTGCTGTAGATTTTGCTGCTAATATAATACTTTCTTGTAGCTTATTGTAATAGTCTTGTACCGTCTCAGGAGGGTCAAGTGAAAGTTTAGTCAAGGTTTCATCTAATTTTTTGGTGTAACATTTAATATCTTCTTCTGTTTTAGGTGTCTGTGGGATAGGTCTAAATGTATTTCTGCTTTTCTTTTTATTGCGGGATGTGAAAGTTGCTCTTATCATTTTGTGGTCCGATGGAAAGGATGTTTTTAGGAACTCTATATTTGTAACATTGCCTGGTTTGTTAGTTAATATGAAGTCGATTTCATTTTTTGTTTTCTGGTCTGGTGAAATCCATGTCCACCTGTGCTTGTTCTTTATGTAGAAAAGAGTATTCATAATTTTCATTCGATGTTCCATAGCGAATTGTATCAGTCGCTGTCCTCTTTCATTTCTAACACCTATTCCATGTATTCCTGCAATCAAATTTTCTTTACATTATAGCCCTTTATAAATGTATTGTAGAGACGTGGAACAAGAAAGTTAAATCATTTTTGTGCAAGTTGTTTTAAACTGTTTGACTAGATTAATCCTTCCTACACCGTGATGATTAAAACAAAAGATTTATGAATGAAACTGACGTATATATACGTCTCTGGGACGTTATTGCTATAGCCACTATAGTATAGATCATATTCAAACTAGTGTTTTGTGCTTCAAAAAAATAAGTAGAATATCAAAGACCTGTTACTGAATATAAATTGCTGCATCACCAGGCACATTTCGCTGATTAACTGGTGAGGCGCGATCAGTTAGGTCAACAATATTCGACCAAATACGCATCGCAATAGCATTCAGTATTGGTCTAGGTCACTCTAGGTAGTGCAGAACACAGCACAGAATAAATGATAGGAGCAATAACGCTGCAAATATCTATGTGATGCTTCATCGCCTAATAGTAAGAGTCGCCTGCCTAAGACAGTTACCACAACCCAGATCGAAATGTTGAAGTTGTACAGTACAGTCTACAACCTTGAAGATGTAGCACCTAGTATACTCTGATTAACATCACCCAGAGACCAACCATGTATGGATTTGCTGAAGTGCACCTTCCAATGGACAGTCATAGGGACTGTTCATTGGAAGTTGAATTTGCTCCCATTTTTAACCGACTTCAAATAACGAGCAGGTTCTCAATTAGACGTACTTATATTTTTCATGTTTGTCACCTCAGAAATTTCGAACCGATATTAATGATTCTTTTTTTTATTTGAGATCTGGTGGCTTCTTGTCTGATCCCATTTAAATTGCATGAGATTCGGTCCAGCCATTTTTTAGTTACACTCCACTAACCGAAAAGTGTTTCGTCTATTTTGATGATTTGATGATATCATCATTAACGGTAAATGACAGACAATCAATCCCGTAATTAGCAAGTCGTTAAAAAAGGTGAAAAATTTTCGAAATCGATACCATGCGCACAATATTGTGATAATAGGTACCAACTTCATCAAGTTATAAAAAACATCGCTAATGCATGGCATGCTTTTCATATTAATCTTAAACTTTCAGATAACAGATGGCAGCAGTGGTGTGGGTCCAATCGGCAGGAATCGTATCATTCAAGCTCTGCCATTGCCACCACCATACCCAGCTAAAATTCACATACTGCCAATTGTGTCGCCCCACGATTCTTGCTTACAACAAGGTAAGAAAATGAATTGCATAAAATGCCTTTTTAATGTGTAATATTAGATTAGAGTAAAGTTATAACTTGAAAAAGAGAAATCTTCAAATTGTCCACTGTATACAGGTGTCTGTGTAAAAAATGGATAACTTCGCAGGTACTTGTGGGGTGGTTCTGCAGCCACTCAGAAAAAAATAAATATAAAAATAATCTGCAGCATCTACTTTTTGATGAATTACGAATTTTGCTACTTTCTCTGATAGCTTGTATTGGAAACTGCGTAAAGTAGGTAAGTTTTTAAGCTATTGGCCATCCAAGTTGCCATATTTTTTATACCACAGGTGCTCTGTGTCATTGAAAACTCCAGTATTCATTTTAAAGTATTTCAAATAAAAATAAATGTACAGCTACAAATATTTTGTAATGCGTAAAAGCAAGGCCAACATTTACGATTATTTCCAGATATCCAGATCAGTTGGTTATTAATCAATTTGTATTTGTAGTACAATGTTTCAACAATGTGAATTAATGTATCAAACATACTCTTCAAAAAGTAGTTTTTTTCTCGACTGCTGCAGATATATTTTCTACCGACAAAAAAAGGAGGAGGTACTCAATTCGACTGTACTTATTTATGTTTGTTACCTGATAACTTTCGACTGGGGGAACCGAACTCACAAATTCTTTTTGTTTGAAAGCTGATGCTTCCCGTGTGGTCCCATTTAAATTTTGTAAAATAATTATTGAAAAGGAAGGAAATACTGAGTTACATTTTTAGCACAAAAAACTTTTAACCGATATAGATGAGTTTGACAAAGTGATAAAAAGATGTATTCACAACTTCCATGTTACGGACAAGGAATTGCCATCATAAGAATAAGAATTTTACAATTATATATACCCGGTAAATATTGCTATATGCAATTCTATATGTCATAAAAAATATCTGAATAGATACGCAAATTATGGATAACTGTTTTGTACACGAATGTACCTGTGCAGGCTCCCCACTACTTACGCTCGTCAAGTCTCATCTTTCGTGGCGCGGATTTTACCAATTCTATTTTAATAATAATAATGACGTCGTTTTTATTTTAGCTATGCCACTGTACCAGAAGATAGTAGACTTGGCGACCAATCCAAACGTTACTACAAATGGCACTATCTCGCGTGGGACTATCTACTGTCCTGATCAACTTTCTGTGCCGGGTGTAAGTCAATTATTTTAATTCTCACATAGATATTGTCTGCGCCGCCAGCGCGGACAATGACTCACACAGTAACTTTTTTGTTTATTTTTTAGTGTAGTATAGTTATACGTTTGATATTTCTCAAGTTAAATAGTTATTCGAGTAATCAGAGTCAAGTCACAGTCACATAACAAAGTCTTATCATTAAAGTCACTGTCCTGTCTAAGACACGTTCTTGTAACGAGGTGGCTCCATTACTACAATTTTGTAAGGGGGTGACAAGGAAAACACACAATGTTTTATGATTCACTTTGTCTACACTAAGCACTATTACTAACCGTCGCGGATTATTATCCATATAGTACATAGTTACAAACTGGATTACAAATCTAGAAAAATTTAATAAAATCAACGACTAACATTGTTGGGTCTTTTTCTCGCCATCTCCATAGTAACATTTTTCCAAAAACTAGCTAATGTTTTATAATCCGGGTTATACGCACTTTTGCATAGAAACAGTCTTATTCTGATAGATATTACTCGTATGTAAAAACTTTTTACATATATCTATCAGAATAAGACTAAAAATTATCCAAGATTTTCACCAGTGGGCATAGCACGAATAACTGCGTAAGTGTAGCGTAACGTGTCATTCACGTAAAAGAGTACAAACTGTTATTAATCTAGGGCAACTGTGACACATATAACTCATAGTTTGTGCGCCGAAGCGTGACGCGTTGATGCTTGCGATACGGCCATATAATTTATCTCAGTAAAATTATAATGGTCCAAAAACGTTATGATTTACTGTGAATTTGGCGCCTTAATTTTCCAGGCCATAACATCAATGACGAGACTCTGTGAGCAACATTACCAGGAGTTCTGGTGTTCCCTCAAATGTGGGCAGCTGGAGGCTCGAGTGCAGCTGTTCCCAGCACCGCAGACCATCTCGGATGAAAACCTGGCGGGCACTTACACCTTGGCTAACCAGATACATGTCGTTGGATTTGTTCAACAACAGGATTTAGGTAAGATGACAGCAGTTTTTTTATTTAAAAGTTGTGTGAGAAATACAACTAGTATCAGAAGATAAGCCACTTCAACGGGCTATTTCGATGACTTTAGTTCCTCTATGGATCTCCTCATTTCTGATTCCATCACGTAGAGAAACCCCGAGAATAGACCTCTCCATAGCTTGTTGTGCGACTTTGATGAGCTTGCTTATGAGGCCCAATGTAAGAGACCACGTTTCGGTGCCATATTTCATCACTGGTAACACACATTGGTCAAATATTTTTGTCTTGAGGCACCGACAAAACTTCGCGAAGTTTCCGGAACTCTGTCCAGCCGATTTGGATTCGACGATTGACTTGTGTGCTTAAGATGAATTCAATCTTATTTCTCGTGGAACCATCGGGACTTAGCCATTTCCTGTGCGGTGGCTTCTGAAAGACAGAGTTCATCATAAAGACTCCCTCTTTCTCCAGGAAGTCGGCCAACCTGCCCCATACGGTTCCGTTATCCATAACCGAATTGTTCCACTTTCAACATCATCAATTCTTTTACCAAACTTCGCGTTGAATTCCTCATAACTAGAAACTAACTCCCATCTCTGAGAAGAAAGCCCGAGTCCCAGCAGTGGGAACAAAATGTGCTGATTATGATGATGATGTAGTAATAGAACTATTAAGCATTTTCAGTTTCTCTATTTACAGGTACACCAATATCAATAAGTAAACACGTAGTTATACCACAAGCCCAATTAGGCGGCAACTCGGCAAATAGAGAAAATTATGGATCCAAGACCCCGACAAAGGTAAATATAGCTAAGGCTAAGGTAAGGTATTTGTTTGTTTTAGTATTTGTGTGTGTTAGTTACACACAAATACTGAGTTAGATAAAAGTCGTGAAAGGAGAAAACAAAAACTGCATTTTTAGTTTTTTATATTTTACTTTTGACGAAAAGCTCCCATGTTGTTTTATAATACATTCTGTGTTATGGAACCAACATACTGTTGCTGATAATGATCAATTTTTTAAGGAATGTATTACTAAGAATTAAAAGAAACAGCTAATTGTCAGTCTTTTCACTATTTTATTACTTTTACACTGAAGAAAACTCACCTCCTATTCAAACTTTTTGGTTGTCATGTGTGAAACTTCTCTTCATCATCATCTTCGTTATTTCCATCTCCATCCATCCATCTTTCTCTCTCAAACTTATCATGATGATGATGATGATGAAGATAACTGCGCCTATTACAAGAGCTGTTTATATGCACAGAATTTCAGGACTGATTAGAAATCAATCCTGAAATAACATGTGTAACAAAAATTAAACTAAATTGATAATTTTTACTATATTACATATTTATTTTTACTGTTTAGTTCGTTTTGAATGGAACCGATGTGCAGGGCTCACTAAAGTTCAGTGGTCCAAGCACGAAAATCTGCTTAAGTGTAACGTTATCGTATCGTTTACGTATTCAGTACAAACTATGAGTTATCTGTGCCACTATTGTACTAGATAAATGACAGTTTGTACTAAATACGTTAACTATGCGATTACGGTACACTTATGGGGGATCCCAATAATCTATCTATCCACCCTTTTCCTTACTACCGATAGAAATTTTACATAACGTCAATACAAATAGTGTCAAATATCTATCTCTAGTACGGTAAACCGGCGATAGATAGAATATGGGGACCGGCCGTTAGCAGATTTTCCCATAGTTAAGAATGGCGCTGCGCGTAGGTCGTGTATTTGTTAGTGGTTAACTCATGATTATTATTGTTTTCAGGAGGGGTCTAGCACCGACAGCCCTACAGTAATTGAAGAAGATATATCAGATCCAAGTAAAGTGCCAAATTTTTGTGTGCTACTCCACGGGGCTCTCAAGGTAATTCCACGAGTTTACTGTACGATTTTATAACTCAAATGTTATTTTTATAATATGATTTTTAAGCACTAACGCCTATCAACAATTTTGTAATTATATAGAGAAAAATTCTATCCTTGGACGGGATTCGAACCCGCGTCTTCCGACAATCCGTGTCAGACGCCATGACCATTAGGCCACCGTGACACGAGGTCTGATCATCGAATTTTAACTTTATCTGATTTAACCGTCGTATGGGGATGGAGCGACATCTATTGAACAGCTTGACAGCATTATCCAACCGAAAGAAGAAGACGGAAGACGCGGGTTCGAATCGCGTCCGAGGATGGAATGCTACTCTGTATAATTGCAATGTCAAATATTATTTAATATTATTATTATTTTCGTAATATTATTACTACGTTAAAATACAACGGTACAATTGAAGCTCGCGATGGAGATGCTGAATCGATTGGGCACTCAAAACATACGATACCAAACAATATTTGTATATCAATCACTTCGGCGATCTGTGATTTTTTTGAATTAAAATAAGAAAAAATAAATTTAAAAATTAAAAATCCTTATCACATGATAATAAAAATTGTATGAAATACCCATATTAAAGGAATTGTGAAAAAAAATTCGCCATTTTTCTGGTGGCGGCCATCTTGAATTTGAGTTTTATCATAGTGTATAGTATTTCATTAGTCAAGCTCGTTCATTTGATACCCACATTGAGGGAGTTGTGAAAAAATATGTAATCCGCCGTTTTGTGGAGGCGGTCATCTTGCGATTTGCATCAAACATAGCTAAGAACACTCCCGACTTCCCGACTCTTTGTTTGAAAGGTGAATTAGACCTTTCAAACAAAGAATACAAAATCAAAATTGGTTCATCCGTTCGGGAGCTACGATGCCTCAGACAGACACACACACACATACGTCGTTTTTGCCGTCGTTAATAAAGGTGAACACTAAGACCTTAGATTGTTTAAGATGTCAACCCTAATCGGCCATTAAATAAACGTTGGTGTTTAGGTGGAAGGCATGGCTGCCGTCGTCCTCCTGGGCGCGGAATGGTGGGGCACGTTGTCAGCGTGGTGCGAAGTGACCCGAGCGAGGCGATCGTGCTTACTGCTAAACGTGTTGCGGCCAGACGCTTCTGCCGTGCCTTGGTTCGGCCCGCTCGACCAGTTGGGGCCCGCTGACGAAAGCAATGCTACAGGTACCTATGTGCTTACTTCATCTATAGGGCGCTTTGTCAGCGTGATAATTTTTGCCGCGCTCTGACTCGGGCCGGTCAACCAGTTGAGACCCGCTGATGAAAGCAACGCAGCAGGTATGTGCTTACAGCTTGCCTCATTTATAGAGTGCATTGTCAGCATGAAAAATTTTGCTGCGCTTTGACTCGGCTGGTCAATCACTTGCGCTGACGAAAGCAATGCTACAGACATATGTGTATGATGTATGATATGTGCTTTATTCTATAAGGCGCGTTGTCAGCGTTAAGAAGTCGTCGTTACATTAGTGAAAATGGCGTCCAAAAAAACGGTAATCTTTTCGAAGATGCGTGTTCCTCGAGTTTTAACGTGCAATTATGATAGATTATTTACCAACATGTTCGTAATGTTGGACAAGAAGGCCTGCTGACGAGACCAACTGCATGTATCTGCATACTGCATATATCCCCGAGGCATTTGGTTTTGAGTCTGGCTCGCCCAGTAATTTTACTACTTATCCTAGGGTGCCCCTCAAAACCTTAACACAGTAGCATACCTGGCACTGCGGTGATATCTGCCAAGACAATAAAATTGCGCCACTCTCTATAGCATACATTCCAATGATTCTTCTAACGGCCCCGCTAGCTCATTTAGTCAACCCTACCTTCAAAGCACCCAGGGTCCCAGGTTTGATTCCTGACCGGGACAAATATATGTGTGATGAGCAGGAATGTTTGTTGCTGGGTCTGTCTGTGTTTTATTGTGCGTGTTCATGTCACCCGCGACACGGGGATCCTAATACTGGGGTATTAGTGTGTAAACGGTATTTTTTTCTTAGAATACAACATGACCACTGTTTGCTTAAATATGTTAAATTAAAATGTTAGCCGGTAATAGCTTTAAAACCAAGCCAATGAAACCTCTTTCCCTGCCTACCTAGAAGGCTTAGAGAATTTCATAAAAGACAGGTAAAGTTCTAGACGTTTATTAGCCTCTAGAAAGCCCAGAGCTGGGTCGTGAGTACAGACAGATGATGCAATAGCCTCCATTGTTACGGGGACTTATCTCAGAATAGCAGTGAAGTCCTCGACGCGATGGTGTGGGTAGTGCAGTAACCGGCAGAAGTCAGTAGCAGGAAAAACGGAAAACGGGCAGCCGCAGTTGTCGTGTTAGCCCAGACGCCCAGCAGGATTCAGGGTCCTGTGGTAGCTGGTAGCCGCTCCGGCGATGTGCACAGTACTGGCCCCGCCGTCTAGCCTGCGAGGGTTCCAGTCAGCGGCAAGTTGGGCCAGCAGAAGGTTTAGCCCGCCGTAAGGTGTGTGAAGTGAAGAATATAAAGTAAAGATTCATTATATTGAAGATTTTTAGGATTTCTCTTAACTAATCCAATTATTTAGAAATCTATTGTGACATAAGTATAAGTAAGTTGAGTTATCTAATTTAGAAATAAACATGAATACGAGTACGCCTGCTTGCAGGTTTAACTCGTCCGCATCAGGACAAAAAATAACAATAAATTTATGAATGAAACTTGCCTCGAATGAGGGTTGCTGATCCCAACAGATTAATACATTGAAAATTATACATAACATCTGAAAATGTATTATGTGTATTCTGACAAATAAATATGTTTTGTGTAGTAGGAGCGGAGTCGTTTCTCTTACGTTCGAGTCGGTCGTATAGCAGCGGCGGGTCGAACTGCGCGTGGGCGCGGCCGCACGCGTTGCTCGCGGACGTGCAGAAAGTGCTGCGACACGCGCGCAAGTTGCCTGACAAGACGCAGCATTTGTACAAGGTTGGTAACTCACTCAGTAATAACTCATTAGTTTTTAGGGTTCCGTACCCTAAAGGTAAAACGGGACTCTTATTACTAACACTCTGCTGTCCCTCTGTCTTTCTGTCTGTCCGTCTGTCACCAGGCTGTATCTCATGAACCGTGATAGTTAGACAGTTGTAATTTGCACAGATGATTTACATCTTTGCCGCTATAACAACTAATACTAAAAACCGGCCAGTTGGCCTTTTTCATACTTATACTAGACGAGATTGACAAGTCGCCAGATTCTAAGCATCATGCCTGTCCATGCTGGAGGCCTACTAACAAAAACTAACTACGAAGTTTCGATTGACGGATTTCAAAATGTCTACTGTGAAAGTGAAACAGCACAAATACAGTCAAGGGTGTGGTAATGATAGATTAAAGTGATTAATACTATATTAATGTGATGATGATATATTACATTAGTACAAATTCGTTAATGACGTATTAAACTTCCTGGACCAAAAAACTTACGCGATCAGCATCTTATTGGACATGACCAAAGCTTATGAAAAAGTCCAATACAATATACTATTCAATAAAATTCTCTGAATACGTAGAATAACTAAGATAATAAAACCGGCATGAATAATACAATCAAATCTAAATCAATCTAAATTAACAATTCTATACCTCAAGGAAGTGTTCTTGGGTGTATCCTTTATTTAATTTATATTAATAATCTCCCAAAACCAATACAGGAATCCTGTGTACAATTTGCCGACGATATCTCTCTTTTGACTCCATTTAGAAATGATTAAAACCTAAATGTTAAACTCACTGACATGCTAACCAGTGTAATGAATTGGATGACGGACCATAACCTTCACATAAACTATTCAAAATCAAAATAATACAATTCAGACCTTATCAAAAAAGACCCCTTGACATCAATTTTTCATTCAATAATATATAAATCTAATGTGTTGATACGTGTACATTGCTAGGCATAGAAACAGACACAGAAACGTAAACTGGAAACACCATATCTAAAAGATAAAGGGCAAACTGTCAAGCTTCACATACGCGCTGCACGAACTTAGAAGAGCAACCGACCTCAACTCCGCATTATCCGCGTCTATGCGTACGGCACTCTCGGCTCCAGTACGGCGTCATCCTGTGGGGCAAAACAGTGTTGACGCGCCGGACCTCTTTATCTTACAAAAAAAATGCATCCGCATCATAATTTAATTTAAAAAAACGCACAAAAGTTGCAAACCATTATTCAAAAATAATAAGATATTGACATTAACATCAATTTATATATTTGAAATGTGTAATTTTGTTCGTAAATTATTTTTTTAATAAATCCACTTTTTTAATAAACAAGTACAATTTAAAAAAATGAATACCGACTTCCCTATTCAGTTATTGGAGTGTAACTCAAAAACTACTGGAATTTGATGAAATTTAAATTGGACCACACGGCTTTGTTTGAAAGCACCAACTTTCAAACAAAAAAGAATTTTAAGAATCGATTTACCCAGTCGAAAGTTATGAGGTAACAAACAAATAAAATCTCCTTTTTTTGTAGTTGGTAGAAAAGCCGACCAACCTAGACCCTTCGTGACTAGACACAGATATAATGTTGCGCTGCCAGCTTCAAAATTAAAATACACAGCTCAAGTACCAATATAATGGCTGTAAAAATATACAATAGAATACCCAAAACAAAAAAGAAGAAATATAATAATATACTAATTTTCATAACAATCTTAGGATATTTTAGTCAACAAATGTTACTATACAATGAACGAGTTGTTCAATGACACAGATATTTAAATTATAGTACCTATCTAATTTTCTAATTTACCTACACTACATATTTCATTGAGTTCAGAATGATTCTGTCTTATATCCACGTCCTTTAATATCTTACTTTCTACCACTATAATAATTATATTGCTATACCCTAATAGGGTCATATGTTTACTTTGCACAATAACACCTGAGTCTTTCTAAGATTTATATATATGTGTATAATAAATGAATGATTGATTAAATGATATGAAGTCTAAACACCATAATGTGTAATTTGTTGCAGTTTAATTTTATGTAAGTGCGTAAACCGTCTTTTATTATATATCTATTGTTATATATTTTTTGTTATATATCCTCATCAGTCAGTGACCTGTCAGTATCATAGTCATAGTTGTATGACAAACTATTATGATCACGCTCTGCACATTCATTCACATTATAATGTATTATCGATGCGTTACAGGAGCTGAACCGGCTAAGGCGGGCGGCAATCTCGCTCGGATTCACCGAGCTGTTGACGTGTGTAGGCACAGCGTTAGAACGCGAGTGCGCATCGCTGGGCGCGGGGGCGCCTGCAGAGTGTGCGTTACAATTGTCGCACGCGGCCGCAGCGCTGCGCGACCCGCGGACGCAGCTCGACATCAAACACACGCTGACTCCGCTCGCCGCCACGTTCACAGTGACGCACTGACCCCCGCCTGAGTGCGCGCGCTTCGACAATCCCATCCTAAAGTCGCTGCTGGCGCGGCGGCCCGCGCGCGACCGCTCACCGCACTCTCCACGCCGCCAAGAACAATAATACTAGCAGTAGGTAATAACATTACAAGCTGATATCGTTTGCAACACTCGCGACCCACTTTAGCGTCCGCACAAGGTCCCAAACTATTATATTCTGTCGCCAGCAAAGTGCTGCTTGTTAGACGTCTCAGAAGGCAGAGGTTGCAACCACCTTTTTTTTTTTTTTTTTTTTATCCCGGGAAAATCTTTTATAGATACCACCGCCCCCGGGTGGTTATGTGGGAGTCCGTATACCCACTAAAAACCCGGGGTGTTCCTCCAAGCGCCTTTATGTCGAGACTGCAGGAACGTTTTGGCAATCGTCAGCGGTCACGACAACGCTAATCCCCCTAATCTAGCTAATCGGATTAGAGTTGACTAAGCTCTAGCCCCGTCTTCTTAAGGGGCGCACGGAACCACCGCGCGCGCCGCCTCGGGGAAGGTTGCAACCACCTGCGCCAACCGGCCAGTCAATATTTGGGTTGTTATAATTGTGTAGTATGTTAGATTATATTCATCATAAGTAATGAAGTGGTTAATAAGAAGTTAGGTCCTATAGATATTGTATAGAGTACTTTTAGAAACCATAACTGGCTCATTACCGACATTTCCTCAATGATAATATGTCAATGGCAGGAATATTAATCCTGTGTGGCGGCGCTAGTGTAGATTGAAATTTGGCAAACGACGTGTTTAACTCAAGCAGTATGAAATACTCCATGCTAGACGATTAACTTCTTGGTTTAATTGTTTTGTGGGAGGATTTTCATCTTATCTCATGATTTTGAAAAAGGAAAAGTTTTGATAGTCTACGTTTACCGTAGCGCCAACTGTGAGCCGAGCACGAAAATCTGCAAAATAATCACGTCGTCATCGTTAATGTATTTAGTACAAATTGTCATTTATCTAGTATCATAGTGGCACAGATAACTCATAGTTTGTACTGAATATGTTACACAGATTTTCGTGCTCGGCCCACAGGTGACAGATTTAGGAACTACTCAAATTACCATGCCATTTAAGCGGTCTTTTCAAACGAACTGAAAACGTGCCAAATGTACATTTGTAGTAGGTATATACAGGTTGGATTTTTGTGACTGGGCAGTAAATGCAGGTACAGTCACGAGCACCAATATGTATACACGTTCCTAAATTTAGAAGCAATTTTCTCGAGAAATAACCATTGTATTGTAACACGAAGATAGGATCTTTTTAATAAAATTATAAGTTCCAGAATACTATGTGCGTAAAGACATGAAATTATAATCAGCAAAGTAGGAGAAAACAGTTGTAAAGTTGTTGTGTTTACATTTTGGTGCTCGTCCTGAACCGTTATAGTTACAGAAAAACGTTCCTAGGAGACATTCCATAACTTTTTGAGATATGTTTACATTTACATATTTTTTGGGTACAGTGTCAGCGAAAAAAAAGTTAAAACAACAAATTTTTTTTTGCTATATATATTAATGCTAGCCTATTTCATTTAGGGATCATGCTCTATGGGATCAACTGAGGTTAACAACTAGAAATGTTAAAAATAGTCAAAAAAATCTCGCAAATTTTGTACCGAAAAAAGATTAATCAACTCGAAGTTTTTGTCGGCAATCGATCCTATTTAAAAATATTTCGGGTTGTTTCTTGTCACAAGTATACTACAAGACTACTGTTATCTATTAGGATAAGATTTAAAAAAAACTAATAATGCAGTTATTGTTTTCTTACTAATGGAGTACATGACTCCTTTCACGACTTTTCTCTAACTGTCGGTGTTTCGGACATGGCCATAACCGCCCTTCTCAAAAAACTACCCTTTAAATGCGACTGTCCGCGACTTCGTTCGCGAAGTAGGTTGGTCCTTCGGCCTCGCCATAATCTCCTATATTTTTTCTATTTTTTGAAAGTAAGAACCTTCTACGAAGTTTAAGAAAACATTTTAAAATAGGTGAATGAAATCAGTAATAAAGCCGTTCAAAGCCAAGTCGTAGCGTGACCAGCCGGGCTATTATGTATTTCAGTTGCTAACAAATGTTGATTGAAATCTTGAAAAATGGCCGCTCTATGTCAGTTTTGGCAACTCCAGTAAGCAAAAATGTTAGTAAATTGATGACTGCCGCTGACAAAAGTGACATAGAGCCGCCATTTTTTTCGATTTCAATCAATATTTGTTAGCAACTGAGATACATATTAGCCCTACAGGACAAAAAGGGGTTCATTTTAATTTATTAGATATACCTATTTATATGATATCGTAATTGATATCATCGAGATAGGCGAAACCTTTTCAATTATTACATTGTAACTCAAAAATAGATTGACCTAATTTGATAAAATGTACCTACACTACCTCATACTTTACCGACAAAAGAATTATTAAAATCGGACTACTCTGCAAAAAGTTTTTCGTGATTATATAAAATATACACCTCGACTTGATAAACTACTCCTGTTTTTGAATGTTTTTGAAAAATACTTAGTAAGAAGGTAGATTATAATACTTTAAGTATAGTATAAAATATAGCGATCGTTACTCTTTCCTGAATGAAGTTATGCAATTTCAAAGTTTTTACTCGATTTTACCCTCTTCCGGAGGTTATGTTTCGCAAGGATTGAGCTAGGCATGATAAAACATATTAAACCATAATAAAATAAACCAACTGTCGCGAATTATTTTCACTCTTTTGCAAAATATCGCATACTTTGACTGTACTCACGGTTCTGCGAGTGTTGGAAGCGATTGCGGCTTTAATATGACTAATGCCTATCGTGTAGAGCCTCACTGATCGGCTGCCTGTCAATCGACCTTTACATCTAAAATCAAACAGTGACTAATCTGGACTTTCCATTATGAAATATGTCAAATCATTACATTGGTCTAGTATAAGATTTTATTATAAGTAAAGATAAGGTTGTAATAGGTTTGTATGTTACTTGAATAAAACATATGAATATGTTGACTTTAAACAATTATTATTATCTACGCATTGTAATATACGATGAAAAATCAGTCACCTAAATATAGTTTCCTATATTAAGAGTCTAATAATTATGTCAAGGGTCAGGAAGGTGTACAAGGAAGGCACATACAAGAATATAGACCAAAAAAAAAACTGTATAATACTAATATTTTTGAGTATTTCATCATGTTATTAAGCAGTAAAAAATTTAGAACAGAACGTTCTTATAGGGGTTTCTTGTAGTATTTCAGAACCCTAACAAATGCCAATAGTCATTCATTTATGAATTAAAGAGTTCAGCATTAATATTGTAATCTTAAGGACGCGACCGTGTCATGCGATGACAGTCGACCGTGCGACTGGTTCGATAATCTAAATATGGTAATCATTTAAAATCTACGCAGGCTTTAGACGCTTTTGCGACTGATTGAATGAATAAAGAACTATACAAAATGTATTAGAATGAAAAGACTCAATTTAATTTTTTATTCCGCCTGAAAAAATATGTTCTTTGTTTGTAAAAGAATTCAACTACCTAGGCGGTGGATTGTAGGCGATATGATAAATCAATTACTACCGTTTATTTTTTAAGTTGTTTTAATAAGCTCTGGAGATTCCTAGACGCACTTTTGAACTGAGGATCTATATGTAAAGATTGTTCGTACATTTTCTGTGCCAAACTGTATTTTTTCCAGCGGTGGTAGAGTACACCTGAAATAAGAAATAAACACTGATTCAAACTAAGTACAGGTAAATACTAAAACTAAGGTAAATACTTCATGATGATGAATGTATAGTGTTATATGGACCCCATTAGGCACAGCAACGGTAATAATAATCAAATTGGTTGCTTATTGTTAATATGTCACACTAAAATAAAATGTATAATTTATTGATGTGGGAAGATAGAGATATAAATTCAATTACTTATTAAATTAATCTGTAGTTAATTAGTGTTTAATGTATTACCCTGTAATATATATGTATTAGAAACTGTTTAAATTTTGTAATAAATTTGTGTCATTTTCTTCTTAGTTTTTACACTTGCCACTTAACAAACCAAAAACAGCTTTAAACAACTCGGTGACTAGTTGATGCTAGTTACCATAATGGCCGACGATGACGTAATAGTTGCAATGCTACTAGTAGGGGTCGAAAATGGTCAGTCAAGTCAGTTTTTTTGACTCAGGTCAGTTAAAATCAGTTTTTACAAGAAATGGTCAGTAAAGTCAGTATTTCAAGGCGACGTTTCCATAAAAGTGGTGTTTTTGTAGATTGAAGTGTTGAAGTTGTGTTGTGTCTAAAGAAAAAGTAAGGACTCATTTAATTGAACATTTTTAGGAGGCCTCTACTCATCCAACATTTTTTTGTGTCAGTTTAACTCTGCTATCCGTGGCTACGGTAGCGGCCATTGTAACGGTGAAGCAGGGGGTGCGAAGAATCTCCGACAGAGATCCGGCTACCAATCCCAAAAACGACCCCTGGCCCTGGCAACATACAATACACGCACGCTCAGGACCGACGAAAAGATGGTCGAATTGGAGGAAGAGAGAGAGATGCTCAAGTTACGCTGGGATGTCATGGGATTATCTGAAGTCCGAAGACAGGGACAGGACACGATAATTCTAAATTCCATATATACCAACAATCCCAGGGTGGTGTCGAGTTCCTCGTCCGCAAGTCTCTCGTTAACAACGTAGTGAAAGTCGATAGTGTGTCGACTAGGGTAGCGTTCCTTATACTCAGAAAAACCAAACGGTATTCGCTGAAGGTCATACAGGTATACGCACCGACCTCGGCACACTCAGACGATGAAGTAGAAAGTATGTACGAGGATATATCCAGGGCCATGCATACTTTTGAAACCTACTTCACTGTTGTAATGGGAGACTTAAACGCAAAGCTAGGCACAAGGAAACGTGATGAGTTAAGAGTAGGGCCATTTAGATACGGGCAGCGGAACCCGCGGGGACAGAGGCTGGCTGACTTCATGGAGAAGGAGGGACTCTTTATGATGAACTCCTTCTACATGAAGCCGCCATCCAGGAAGTATGTGGATGAGTCCCGACGGTTCCACTACGAACGAGATAGACTTCATCATGACGACCAATAATGAATATTTAATATAAAATATTCAATGACGTCTCTGTGATCAGCAAGGTAAAAACCGGCAGCGATCACCGCATCGTAAGAGGCGCATTGAATATCAATTTCAAGCTTGAGAGGTCACGTCTGGTGAAGCCTACGCTCCGTCCAAATCCTGCCCAAATCCAAAACCCCGAAAAGTTTCAACTGGAACTTCAAAACCGTTTTCAGTGCCTAGCTGAATGCGACACAGTGGATGAGTTGAACAACGGGTTTGTGGAAACTGTCCAAGCGGTTGGGTCCGAATTCTGTGACCGGGACCAAACGCCGCAGGAAAGCTCAAAACTCTCAAAAGAATCTCTGAAACTAATGGCAGAACGGAGCGAAATGAGACTGCAGTCTGCAGTTCATATACCGACTACGGTAAACTCAATAGACGAATTTGGAAGTCCATGCGACACGACTTGCGTGCTTATAATACTGCGCGTATTACGGCAGCAATTGAGCGGAACCAGGGCTCTAAAGTGTTTGCAAAGGATTCGTCTATTGGGCAAAGCCAAATGACAAAACCGAAGACCGAAAATGGCAGTAACGTTTCATCCAAGCTTGAGATTCTGAGAGAGATTGAGAGCTTCTATCGACAGTTATATACATCGACGCGCGAACCCGTTACTGAAGCAGCTCGAGACACCAGCCTGTACGAGATTAGAATGGCTCTCAAACAGCTTAAGAACAACAAGGCGCCAGGAGAGGACGGAATTACGACTGAACTTCTGAGAGCGGGTGGTAGACCGATACTTTTAGTCCTCCAGAAGTTATTCAATTCTGTCATATTTGAAGACAAAACGCCGGAAACGTGGCACAAGAGCGTGGTGGTGCTCTTCTTCAAAAAAGGTGATAAAACCTTATTGAAGAATTATAGGCCCATATCGCTCTTGAGCCACGTGTACAAGCTGTTTTCGAGAGTCATCACGAACAGTCTCGCACGCAGGTTTGATGAGTTCCAGCCTCCCGAACAAGCCGGTTTCCAAAGAGGCTTTAGCACCGTAGACCACATTCATACACTACGGCAGATTATACAGAAGACCGAAGAGTATAATCAGCCACTGTGTCTAGCGTTTGTCGATTACGAGAAAGCCTTCGATTCTATCGAGAAGTGGGCCATACTGCAGACCTTGCAGCGATGCCAAATTGACTATAGGTATATCGAAGCGTTGAAGTGTTTATACAGCAAGGCCACTATGTCAGTCCGATTACAGGACCAGAGTACGGAACAAATTCCATTGCAGAGAGGTGTGAGACAGGGAGACGTCATCTCTCCGAAACTGTTCACTAACGCATTGTAGGATGTTTTCAAACTTTTGGACTGGAAAGGATCTGGCATCAACATTAATGGCGAATACATCATTAACCTTCGTTTTGCCGATGATATAGTTATAATGGCGGAGTCGCTCGAGGATATCGGCACCATGCTCAACGACCTCAGTAGAGTTTCCCAACAGGTTGGTCTTAAGATGAACATGGATAAGCCGAAAATCATGTCCAATGTCCATGTTCCACCTATACCGGTAATTGTTGGAAACGATACACTCGAAGTTGTAGACGAGTACGTCTACCTGGGACAAACTGTCTAATTAGGTAGGTCCAACTTCAACAAGGAGGTCGCACGAAGAATCCTGCTGGGATGGGCAGCGTTCGGGAAGCTTCGATCCATCTTTTCGTCTCCAATACCTCAGAGCCTGAAAACCAAGGTTTTCAACAGTGTGTGTTGCCAGTGATGACTTATGGCACTGAGACGTGGTCCCTTACTGTGGGCCTCATTAACAAGCTTGAAGTCGCTCAACGAGCAATGGAGAGGGCTATGCTTGGGGTTTCCCTGCGTGATAAGATCCGAAATGAGGAGATCCGTAGGAGAACCAAGGTCTCCGACATAGCTCTCAAAATTAGCAAGTTGAAGTGGCAATGGGCAGGCCACATCGCTCGCAGAACTGATAACCGATGGGGAAGAAAGGATCTCGAGTGGCGGCCACGCACCGGAAGGCGTAGTGTAGGCCGGCCCCCCGTTAGGTGGACCGACGACCTCAAAAAAACCGCGGGGAATCGCTGGATGCAGGAAGCGAGTAGCCGGTCCAAGTGGCGTTGTATGGGGGAGGCATATGTTCAGCAGTGGACGTCTTCCGGCTGATAATGATGATGAATGATGATATATATCTAACAGCAACTAACACATGCATATTTCAATGGTAAATTGGTCAACGAAGGTTCAGTTACCTCTCGAGATTTGGTCAGTAAATGGTCAGTATTTTAGGTGCCTGCAGTCGGTAAAATCAGTATTTTTCACCATGGATTCAGTTTCGACCCTTGTACTAGTAATTCCGCGTCTTTGTTTTAACCGGCTTCCAAAATACGAGGTTCGAAGCCGTCAATATGCGACGTTATAAAATAAAACAGTACGGCCGTTTGTCCACCGCCACCGTCTCCGGGACGTCAACGACAACGAGATGACGGCGCCGATTTAGCGATACGTACATTTACTATGGCCGTGTGTCCACCGCACGCCCGTCACCCGAGCGCCGTCATCTCGTCCGCCGAAATATCGCTAGCTCGGCGCTACCGCTAGAACTCAGCCCGGGATTGTGACGGGCCGAAGTGGCGGCGATACAAAACACGTTTAAACGTGAGATCGTCCCGGTGGCGGTGGACAAACGAGCGCTGTCACGTCAACGTGATCTCGGCCAGAAATAATCTCGTTCTCGGTGACGGTTGCGGTGGACAAACGGCCTACGTGTTTTATTTTATAACGTCGCATATCTACTAGATCATCAGATTTATTTCTTTTTTTTTATGGTATATCTTCATTGCTGTCATCGATTGAAAACTCTTTCAGTGATGCTCGACAACATAAAGAATAGTCGCATATTTGGATTACCATACAGTTTCAGACATAAATGTAGCCTGTCTATAGTGCGGAAGTTAGTTACACATTTTAAAATAATTTACTAATGAGGTTTATTCGTCCAATAATTTTACATGGCACAGTGCATACACCTCAAGACAGTAATAAAACACAGTAATTTGGAGGAAGAACATATAGCACTAGGTTGGTAGTCATTAAAAACACACTTGTACATAGCAATCCCACGAAAACTTACCCAAATTAGCATAATGTATAGCTTGAACCTTCTTATTGAACAATTCGATAGCTTTAAGGAAATGCCGTTCTGCATCTTCGTACCGATCTATTTTGCCGTACACATTGGCAATGGCAAAGTTTACTGATGGTGAATTTGGCAATTCTTTCAATGCTGTCGGCATTATTTTTAAGGCTTCTTGGAATTGTCCTAAAAATATAAAATGTTATTTATTACTGAGGCGGCGACCATTCTGCCTAGTGTCTGAAACTATATGTCATTGCTGGGACACCTAAACTAGTTGCGCTTAATGAGTTCAGCATCAGTCAAAATGTATAATACAACTCTTTCATATGTGTCCCGCTAACCGATAACAGTTAAAGGCTCACTCTGAGAGCCAAGTGAAGTGTGTTTACGTCCGCGGTATACATACTCCGTAATGTTCCTTAATTCCTGGTAGTTTCAGATTAAGCCACCACGATCACTTATTAAAATACCCTTCTACTTACTTCCCATTAGGGGCTTCAAATAATTTTAACAATGAGTGTAACATAACATTATTTAACTTACCTGTATTGTCTAACAGTGCCAACAGATTAGTCCATGCAAGATTATGTCTTGGACTTAATCTTATTGCTTCCAACCAAGAGTCCATTGCCGATTGAGTGTTATTCATTTCTAAATGCTGTAATAAAACAGTACGCGTTTAAAGTTTTGCCTTGAGCTGCGACGCACCGTAACTTACACGCTGGTTCAACTGTTCAACTAGTTACTTTTTGGTCGGTAGCCAAATCGCCTATATTCGAACAGTGAAATGATTTAAGATATCAATTACAATTAAATAACATAATATCATATCTCTACAGTAGACATCACCGACAAAAAGCCATTGGCCCAAAATACCTAGCGTTAATTAATACGAGTTATATATAAGGTGATGACATAAATTGTACGGAGTAAGTATTATAAAAAAAAAACCCACTGCTAGCACTATGAATGAACCGTCTGACGAATGGACATACTCGTAGGCATGTGTAACGCTTAACAAATGGCATCTTATTTTCAATAGGTGATATTTTTACCGACATTGACATAATATATTATACATTTTAAGTTTTCAATATTGTACTCGTAGCTACATTTTTAGTAATTAATGTTACAAATTTATTATATTTTGTGGTATGTTTAAGTGACATGTAATTGATGTTTAGAGACTTCTTTTGATATGAATCTATACATTTAATAAAAATGTAACGGATCGCTGTCTGTACATAGAATATGTATAAGAAAAAATATTAATAGATTTTTTTTCTGGTTATGTGTTTTTTTGTGTCTGTGTTTTTTGCGTTTGTGCACGCTAATTTCAGAAACGGCTTATTCTATTTTAATTTGGTTAAGCTTCACTTAACATTTAGTGTTTGTTTCGTGTCAATCGGTTCATAAATAAAAAAGTTATTGTAATTTAAAGAATAACTCTCGCCACTACACCAAGACGTGAAGCGAACGAAGCCGCTGGCGGGTCAACTAGTACAATACTATGAGTATGAACCAAGCGACTGCGCACACTCGATTTAGTGGTTGCGCTGGCTTTGAAAACACATTTGTCATTCGGTTACGGAACAAGCACGAGGCCCACCGGGTGTTAAGCGGTAACCTCTACCTACAGATGCATTTCGTCATAAGGGACGAACTGCACTGCGCCCATCACACTGACATATTAAGTTGTTAAATCTCATGTGCTATTTTCACCGGCGGCCAATCTAACCGAAACACAATACTGCTTCAAAATACATGTGTGGATAGAGTTATACTCGCGTGCAATAAATCACAATTCTTATGGTGAATTTGCAATTCAGACAGCTATACACTTGATCCTCATTCAATGCACAAATAAAGGAATAGATGGTAGAACGATAATAGGAACGGGGTTCACTTACCAAGTTCCCCAAGTTATAATAGCAGTCTGGATAGTTGTAGCGATATTTCAACGCCACATTATAAGCTTCCTGAGATTCCTTGTACCGCCGCGTGTTTGCTAATACAATTCCTAAATTCATCCAAGCCGCCGGGAAATCGAGCCTGCGTAAAAATATTCAGTTTATAAACCCAGACTTTGCCAAAACTCGTTCTAGGTGTGTATTCGTAAAGTAATGGTATTATGCAACAATTATCAATCTACGTACATATACAAAAATATAGGTATGAGACCTTTCGCCCTTGATAGGGCGAAATGTAACATCCTATTCCTCTTCTGCTGGGATTGGCCCCGAGACGGGTCATATAGTGTATTACTATTAGGCATACAGACCCTTCGGCTCTTCGTATGGAATACGAATTGGTCGTATGGGATACCAATTGTTGAAGTATATTTGTAAATTATTAACCTAAGAAACGTACCTACTGTAGGTTTCTTGAGCGAGTTAGTTGCTTCCTCGCCGGCGGTGGGACAACTGCCTTATGTCTCATATGCATTCAAACCTGATCACATCCTACTAGAACAGTCTGTTTTACGGCCGTTTTCAATAACTTATCTATCGTCGGTTTCCCCTACTAGAGATAGACATTGGACACTATTTGTATGGACGTTATGTCAAATTTCTATCCGTAGTAAGGAAAACTGTGGATAGATCGATTATTGTAAACGGCCGTTAATCGTATATTAGTTTCTACTAAACTTACTTGTAACTGATTGCTTTTCTCAAGTACAACTCGGCCTCTTCATATTTTTTTTGATTTTTAAGTAAATTTGCCAAGTTGTTCATTGCTTGATAATAATCTGGATACAACCTGAAATTCACATTTTAGTTTGCAATGACATAACTTGTACTTTATTAATTACAATTATGCAAGTAAAATAATTTAGGTATGCAGCACTCGTAATTAGAATAAACATGTTTCTAATAAATAGGTATGAATAAGTCATGCGGGGAATCAATCAAAACAAAATGGAAATATTAAAAAAGGAGTGCGTCTCGGGACGGCCGACAGAAGTGATAATTTAAACTAATCTAGCGCTACGGGTTAGTGAGAGAGAATGCGTGATAGATAGGGAAGCCAAGACTCTATTTTTGAAGTGGTAACTTCTGATTCTTTCAATACTTGTTCAATGGTATCTGAAGTGATATTATTACGAGAGGCAGTAATGTGCAACCACTGGAATCATCATCATCATCATCATCTCAGCCGTAGGACGTCCACTGCTAAACATATGCCTCCCCCATGATTTTCCAAAAGGACCGGTTGGAAGCGGCCTGCATCCAACGTCGTCCTGCGACCTTCCTCAGGTCGTCTGTCCACCGTGTCGGTGGACGACCTACGCTGCGCTTGCCGGTCCGTGGTCTCCACTCTAGAACCTTTCGGCCCCATTGGCCATCTGTTCTGCCCTGCCCACTGCCACTTCAACTGGCTAATCTTCTGAGCTATGTCGGTGACTTTCGTTCTTCTACGGATCTCCTCATTTCTGATTCGATCACGTAGAGAAACCCCGAGCATAGCCCTCTCCATAGCTCGTTGTGCGACTTTGAGCTTATCTATAAGGCCCATAGTAAGAGACCACGTATCAGTGCCATAAGTCATCACTGGTAACACACATTGGTCGAAGACTCTTGTCTTGAGGCACTGAGGTATTTTTGACGAGAAGACTTCGCGAAGTTTCCGGAACGCTGCCCAGCCGAGTTGGATTCGACGATTGACCTCTTTCTCGAAGTTGGACCTGCCTAGTTTGACTGTCTGTCCCAGGTAGATGTACTCGTCAACAACTTCGAGAACTGAGTTCCCAACTGATATTGGGGTAGGTACAACATGGGCATTAGACATAATTTTCGTATTGTCCATGTTCATCTTAAGACCTACCCGTTGGGAAACTCGATGGAGGCCTTCAAGCATTGTACTGAGGTCTTCCATGGATTCTGCCATGACTACAATATCGTCGGCAAATCGAAGGTGAGTGATGTATTCGCCGTTAATATTGATGCCAAGTCCTTGCCATTCCAGAAGCTTGAAGGCGTCTTCCAATGTAGCGGTGAACAGTTTCGGAGATATAACGTCTCCCTGTCTCACGCCTCTTTGCACTGGAATTGCCTTCGGACTCAGCTCCTGTACTCGAACTGACATGTAGGCGTTTTGGTACAAACACTTCAGCACTTCAATATACCGATAGTCAATACGGCACCACTGGAGAGACTCAAGCACTGCCCACATCTCGATCGAATCAAAGGCTTTCTCATAGTCCACAAACGCTAAACAAAGAGGCAAGTTATACTCTTCGGTCTTCTGTATAACTTGCCGTAGCGTGTGGATGTGGTCTATGGTACTATAGCCTTTTCGGAACCCGGCTTGTTCCGGAGGCTGGAATTCATCAAACTTGCGACTGAGACGGTTCGTTATGACCTTCGAAAACAGCTTATAAACATGGCTCAAAAGCGAGATGGGTTTGTAATTTCAAAGTAAAGTGCTGTCACCTTTCTTGAAGAACAGCACCACCACGCTTTTGTTGCATGCTTCTGGCGTTGAACCTTCAAGTAAGACGGTATTAAAGAGCTTCTGAAGAACTTTAAGTACCGGTGTTCTACCCGCTTTCAGAAGCTCAGATGTGATACCGTCGTCACCAGGTGCCTTGTTGTTCTTAAGCTGTTTCAAGGCCATTCTAATCTCGTACAGGCTGATGTCCGGGATATCTTCGGTATAATGTCGAGTCAGCTTGGCTCTTGGGTCTTTGACCGAGCTGCTAACAGGTTTAGCGACCGAGGTGTATAGCTGTCCGTAGAAACTCTCTACCTCTCCTAATACTTCTGCTTTGGTCGACGCTACACTGCCGTCTTCTCTCTTCAGCTTCGTCAACTGGCTTTGCGCAATAGACATGTCTCTCGCAAACACTTTGGAGCCTTTTTTCCGCTCTATCGTCTCTTTAATACGGTTTGTATTAAAGATCCGGATGTCGTGTCGCAAGGACTTCCATATTCGTCTATTGAGCAGCCTATATGCTTCAGCATCATCCGAAGACTGCAGGTTTAGTGAGCGTCGTTCAGCCATGAGGTTAAGAGTATCGTTGGAGAGTTTCTGTGGCCTATCTGTACGGTGGGGTACCTTGGGACTGTTGGTCGGGTAATAGAGTAGGTTACCTGATTTTAGGGTTATCGTGTCCTCACCCGCTCTACGGACTTCAGATAACCCCACAATGTCCCAGTGTAACTTACTCATTTCTTCTTCCAGCTCATAAATCTTCTCGTCTGTTCTCATCGTGCGTATGTTGTGTGTTACCAGGGCCAGTCGTCGTCGTTGGGGGTGGTAGCCGGGCGTCTGCCGGGGATTCTTAGCACCCCCTGCTCCACCATAACCGTGGCCGCTACCGTAGCCAGGAATAGCGGGGCTGCCGGGGACTGGGGGCCTGGTTCCTATTGTGTCCGTCATTTGGGGGGATTTTGCTAACACTCGCCACGCTTGGCGGGCAGGTTGGCGAGCGCGGTTTTGGGGTTTTAATATTGGGAAGGTGCTGCTTCCGATTGTTATCCCTTAGCAGATTTCTACGCACCCACGGGTAGAGTTGGGGGGGGTACTATTCTAAGCCGGTACCCCACGGCATGGAACATCATGGAATGCACAACCCGTATTGTACAGCCCGTTTTCCGTGTACATGGTCTCGGATATCAGGCGGTGCAATCATCATCATCATGGAGGTCTCGTTGTGTTCCATTCTTGGATGTAGGCCTCTTCCCTTTTTTTCCATTCCTGGCGATCTTGTGTCCGGTCCATCCAGTCGCTGCCTGTGTGTCGCCTGATGTCGTCTACCCAGGGCTGCGGCGGGCGGCCTCGCCCTCTTGTGTCGGCCCTGGGTCTCCACTCAAGAACTCGCCTCACCCATCGACTCGCATCCATTCTCGCAATGTGTCCTGCCCATGTCCACTTTTTCTTCGCTATTGCGACCATTATGTCAATACGGGGAGGGCTGTGCAATACGGGTCGTACATTATTTGGTTGTGGTATACTGGCCGTACAATATAGTGACTCATTGTTACGATATAATCCAGGGATGCGCACGCTGCTCCAGAGATTGGCAACCTACTGTCATCAGCAAGTTAATTGCTTGAGGCGCCGCGGATCTTGCTAAATTTAGTCATAACGTGAATAGGAAAACTTATAAATAACTAACTGCGCCCCGCAGTTTCACCCGCGTGCTAATGTTTATCGCAACTATTTATTTCGTAAGAACCTTCTAAAAAGTATTAGAAAAGCTTTAAAAAAAAATGGATGAATACGTTAACATTTTTCGACAATTATATAGATTTTTTTGACTATTCAGTTATTGGATTTTTTTATAATATAATTTACTTTCATAGGTTTTTAGTATTCTAATATTAAACTAGATGGCGTTTTGTTTTAAGGTGCGCGGTGCAAATTTATTCAGTTTAAGCCATGCAAAGACAACTCGCGAGGTCTACAGCTCACAGAGTTACAAATTCAAGTATTATATAATACCTTATCGCCGTTCTATATTCTTCAAGGGCCCATGCTGTGTCTAGATTAGCATCGGCGACTTTAGCAACGTTGTAGCGTACTTTAGCGTTTAACGGACACACAGAGAGACCGCTAGTGAAGAGGCGGTACTCATTTTGCCATTCTGATGACCGCTGCCAAGTTCTTAATGCGAATGTTAACAGCAGTACACAGAATAATAACAGGCCAATCTGAAAATAACATACGCATTGCAAAAATATTGTACAGACGCATGTTCGAGTCTATCAAGACATAATCAGATAAAAAAAGTTTTTTTAGAAATCACGACTAGCGCCTCACACTTATATAATCAATTGGGTAGTACTCTGCTGCGCCTCTTATACCTCTTCTCTCTCCTTATCCTCTATTCTCCTCCTCCTCTTCTTCTTATTCTAATTGGGGGCGCTAAGTCCTACACTGACGTCCCTCTTGGGGTGTATTGTGCATTTTGGGGTGTATTGTGCATTGCTACGCCTCACCCTTTTAATATTAATATTATTATTAATTATTATTATAAATAAATCGTTATAGTCTCTATTGCAGGCGTCTACAGTAATGTATTATTGCTATGTAGCATATCAACGATGGAAAACGGCCTAAATCTTAACTCTGTGACCTCGTTGGCGTAGCGCTGCGCTGCTATTCTTCGAAACCAAGCCATTGCAATATTTATTCTATTTCGAGAAGATAAGTATTAAAATACATTGATAAATTTAATATATTATTTGGGCTATCCGTCGGTTTTTACTGACCCATAAGATCTGTTTGTCGACTAAAAATGATCGATCATATGGAACAAACCTTACTGTAAGTTTTTTTTCTTATAATTTTGCCAAGTCCGATCCCTACAAGCAAGCAGTACCCAGCAGACGGTATGTACAACACTCTCTCGGCGATGACAAAGCCAACTGGATAGAAGATGTTCGCTGCCGGGAGGAATGGCATCACTGCAAGTCCAATAGCCAATGCTATGCGTCTGAAAAATAACAAGAAAATTCAATAATAAAGTACATACATCGTGTAGTTATATTTTAAAGTTAAAAGTTGTTAGTTAAAAGTTTGCATAAATATCTCCCTTTGTTGTACCCGTCCATTTTGAGGATACTTCCCTAACTTCCTCAGCTAGTATCGGAATTCTTGGCGTTGACATTTTGTTCAGTTTCGCCGTCAATTGGAATGAAAGGCTAAATTAGCCTCTAAAAAGCTTGGTGTGCTTGGAAAAGCGAGACGGTACTTCACGTCGGCACATCGCCTGCAACTCTATAAGGCTCAAGTTCGGCCTCACATGGAGTACTGTTCTCACCTCTGGGTGGGGGTTCCTCAGTACCAGCCCCTTCCATTTGACCGCATTCAACGCAGAGCGGCTCGAATCGTCGACGACCATGCTCTATCCGATCGGCTAGACTCTTTGGCACTGCGTAGAGATGTTGGATCACTCTGCATCTTCTACCGCATATATCATGGGGAGTGTTCCGAGGAACTGTTCGATCTAATACCTGCAGCTGAATTTCACCATCGGACATCACGACGGAAATTTCATAGAGATCATATTCACGTCTGGGAGTCTACAACCGTGCGTCCGACGGCACTTTCTGCTTCACACTCCTACTATGTGGAACCAGCTGCCACTAGAACGTATTTCCGAACAGATACGACTTGGACATCAAGAAAAGAACCTAGTATTCCTTCCTCAAAGGCCGGCAACGCATCTTCGAGACCTCTGGTATTGTGGATGTCCACGAGCGACGGTGATCACTTACCATCAGGTGAGCCGCCTGCTCGTTTGCCAACCCATCCCATAAAAAAAATACTACTAGTACTCTGTAAGCAAACATACATACACACACATATACGCACTAACTACATGAAAGTCATTAGCTAAATATTTAAAAAAAATAAGATATTATTCAAAATCAAATAATTTCCGACGCACGCGGTATGGTGTAAAATCTATTTTGGTGTTTAGCAAGAAAACTATTGCATTAAACGAATGAACAACATCTACCTGTAGATTGTTAAAGGTGCAGTGACGTGGTTATAAATATATTCTTTTCTAATTAATGTACATACCTATTACCTTTATGTTACTATACCACAAAAAATGCAGGTCAGTTACAAAATGCAATAACTTTAAAAATATTTATGAATCATTTTAATATAAAATAACTATATTAAAGTTTATTTGGGGAAATAAAATATTTTTAATACTTATTTAATTCGATAACATGCGTATTAAATATGCAATTTTTACACGCTTTAGTATTTTGTATTGCAGCCGAGCTGTTAATACAGATGCTATATGGTTGGGTTACATGTTCAACAGCTTGTGCTCAACCTAGAACTGTAGTTTTGTATGTACTGCGCTGGTCACTCTGAGGAATTTATTTTTGAGTCTCGCCCAGTTATTTAACTTGCTAAAGAGCCCTTCAAACCCAAAGACAGTGATGTGGTGCAATATCGCTTCGCGGCAGTGCCACACCCCGGTGGTATAAATATAAAACGCGCATTTTCGATTTTTCTATGGTCACGAAAACAACATCATTAAATGAAAGTCCCATGGAGGGAAAATATATGACCACAGTTTTTATTTCTTGACACTTATAAAAACAATTTGTACTATAAATTCTAAGTAGTACGATCTTCACACTAGCCAGTATAAGAAATCGGATATATCGTAGGTAAAGACCTAACAATACGTAATAACGTAATGGTACTGATTATTATGTGTGCAACCCTATCAGGCCCTGCAGTGCGTGCTCCATAACTATTATTTAATCCATTGCAGTCTCCTTTGTACTGGGTTATCTTTCCCTAAGCAATCCCACAATTTTTTATAATACTTGTATGTGCAAATGAGATTTTAGTATACTTACAATATTTTTCGAAACTTTATTTCATGTCAGGTGAATTTATTTTTCTACAATTTATATCAGACTACCACAATTTTGAAAATATTATGTGAATAGAGTACAAAATTAATGAGGTTGGTAGGAAAATTCGTTAACCCGTCCAGTGTCTACTTCTTTCGGTGTCTTTCCGAACAACGCATAAAATTTTAGATTAAAAATACTATACTTGAATATTTTGACCAACTAAAAGCAAGTTTATACCGATAGAGTGCATTTGATCTGATAAAATTAGTTGCAAACCAGAGGTATAAAAATGTGGTTGTTACATTAGGTGAACCCGCAGCATACACTTTTTTGTACGTACACATGGTGTACGCGCGACATGTGACGGGTTAAATGTCAAAATCGTACCAGGGAGCAGTCTGAATTGGGAACATATATTTTTTTCACGTAGGAAAATTACTTTTTAAATAAACTACCTAACGCCTTTTTTTGAGGAAGCACCAGCACAAACAATTTGCGAAAACGTATCGTAACCGTCAACGCGTCACGCTTCGGCAACAAACTGTGAGTTATCTGTGTCACAGCTGTCCTAGATAAATTACAGTTTGTATATTTCACGTGAACAACATGTTACGTTACACTAACGCAGTTATTCATGATAGGCTCACTGTACTAGCATTGTAACACTGCACTGTACTAGCATTGTAACACTGTAGCTCTCCCTCCCTAATTTAGAAGAATAGCTGATACAATTTAATACATTTAAACTTACAATACAAATATTACCTTCTTGTTTCTTCACTATTTTTTGTTTTTATTAATGCTCTTAACAGTAGTATTCCATACAAATATAACAGAGCAACAAAAAATATTCTATAATCATTGATACTTCCAATAAGAGGCACGCACCCCATGGCCCAATCATAACATAACCACTGAGGCCACACAAGGAGGAGAATATTGAGAAAGTAGACATAATTGTATGTTGTTATCTGAAAACATAGACATAAATAATTACACTGTTGTTTGTAATAAAAGTGGCATTAAACACACCATAAGTACCGCCAAGTTAGTTAATTTTACTCTGCAGGCATCTGTATAAGTTAGAGTTAGCCCCATAGATCCCAATATGTGGGATTTTGTGGTTGTTGTGGAAAACTGACTCTGAAAGTAATGTATGCTGATTAGGGGCGCTAAGTCATGCACTGAGGTCCCGTTTGCGGTGTATTATGCATCTTGGGGTATATTGTGCATGTATCCTGGAAATTAGTGTTGCTATCTCAGCCGATACCGGGATGTAGCTTTGGGTGGCACTGCAATCTTGAATGGACTTGGTACTTACACAATGTCAAAACAATTTCAACTTGCCTTTGTAAATGTATTGTTAGCAAAAGCAGCTGGATTATCAATTGCTTTAAACATAGGTCTCTCACCACCCATCACAACCCATCTTCCATACAGCAGTAATAATGTTACTATCGTGATGAAAATTATTCGGGCAATGTTGTTGATTCCAAACTTGAATGAAACCTTACTGGGTTGATTATGTCTTTTGATACTCACATGTGTATCCATCTCATAAAGTATACAAAATCCCTGTGAATAAAATGAAATTTATAAACCAGTATTTTAGACTAGACACTTTGTTGAATTTATATTTTATTTTTATGAGTATTTGGCTAGTCATGGGAGCTTCAAAGACAGATAATACATACCAAAACTGTGACACCACTCTCTTTGAACAACATGGACAATCCAGACAAAAATATTGCTAGTATCAAATACATCCACTTCAGTTTTGTAGCTGGCATTACAGCTTTATCAAAAACGAAGAAAGTAAGAATAAATGTTATTCCTGCCAAAATGTCTGCTCTTCCTACTATACCTGAGACTGGTTCGACATGTATTGGATGTACAGAAAATAATAATGATGCTAAATAAGCTTCATCCAGCCACCATCTTTGTTTAGCATTTGTTTTTAATAATTTATAAAATGATCGCCAAACCAGTATACTGCATAGGGCATGGCAAATAAGATTTGTGATTTTGAAATGGTGTGCTGATAACTGTTGTCCACTTATTAAATAATTAAGCCTGAAAAGAAACAGGTAACTATTATATTACAGATTACTGTACATACCTATCTTTTGAAATAATAGAAATATATAAAGTAATAATTATTATTGAATCAATGTTGCTAATACCAAACTTTTTTATATGATGACTTGATAAGCTCTAAAAGTTGCAAAATAAATTGAAATACCTACCTACAAAGTTGTACAAGTTTGTAGGTAGGTATTTCAATTTCTTATAAGAAATTCATTGTTCAAAATGTTCCTGAGGTTTGGTACTTCTAATTAAATAACTTTTAAACATCCTGTCCACTAGTAGATAAATCCAGTTAATAAATTAACTCCTACCTGCATCTTACACAACATTCAGACTGATCCCGGCAGGTTTTAACCGCCAGGGATGTTATATGACAACTCATAAATTATGACAGCAGCTTGTAAAAATTATGGTACTTTAGAAAAAACTATGGTACGGTCTTAATGAGTGCCGATATTGATCTGGCTGGAACAATAAGCACTCTGTGAAGTGTACCAAGATTTTATTTCACAACCTTTATCTCATTTTGTAGCATCAACAAAGGCAGCAAGTGTTGCCTTTTGCCACTAAACTTCATACTTACTTCCCTTAATCTGTCCGAATCAGCAAGCCTCATTCGAGGCAAGTTTCATTCATAAATCTATTGTTATTTTTTGTCCTGATGCGGACAGATTAATGACAAAACATATAAACAAACTTTTAAAAAATGAGTGAGTGGCAGTCCACTCACTTTAACTTTTAATGTGCCTGACAGCCTACTACCAGCATTCACACAGAAGAAAGTAGTATTTTGGGTTGAATTGAATACCTAACATGATAAATTATTTTATTGTGATTATGAATGTCCCCACATTCATGATGCAAAAACAAAGATCCTGCAATAAGTATTCAAAACTGTAGTTTTTTATTTCAGTCTCTATATATCGTCTCTATGTAGGTATTGATGATAGATGAGAAAATAATGGTACATTTACGTACCATAATGAACGTACTAGGGTACATGGTACGGATATCTGGATAATGCTATTTGTAGTTTAATTATGGTATGTAGTTTCTAAATTTAATTATTGTTACATATTTTCTAAATTTAATTATGGTACGTAGTTCATATAAGGACGGTTTTAGGAACTAAAGTAAGTTGTAAGTAACTTTATGTAAGCTATACAGTGTAATACTAGTGTAGACATCCACTTCTGCAGTATGAAAGTACTTACCGAAAGGATAATATAGTCAATGGTCGATACGATTTATGGCTCAAATTTGACTTTATATTAGTTCCCCAAAAGTCGTTATAGAAAGAATCTAGCCAAAGGCCACTATAAACATTTTTATTTTTCACTACTGCTTCAGCATCATCGAACACAAATTCGCCATGTAAACTAAATAAATATGGAATAGTCGAAAGACATATAATACTTATTAGCTTGTACATTATCTGATTTCTATAGAATTAAAGTTTCATGGCATATAATTTTTAGAAACGTAAAAAAACTACAACAAATGATAACGAATAAAATTAGACTGCCGCGGCCGGGCCGCGTTCAGCATAGAGTATCACTGCGGTCCCAACTGGCCATAATCGATATTAGCGCGATAAAAGTCGGTCCCTTTCACCGTGAGCGTGATTACGATGGCCCACGCTACGTCATCGATGACGTCTTAACTGCCGCCATATTGACGATTACATGAACCATGCTCTACACCATAATCGTCGTGAGCGTTCTGTCAAAAGTGACAGGTGTTTGTTTATTTCTACAATGTATTTACTGGTGTCCCTTCTTTTTGATGTAAAAGTTGTAAAAGTCGGTCCATCCATTCCATTATTTATTTTTAATCCACACACTATATAGTTAACCTTCACACTATGCACGATATTTTTGAGAATTTGTTTTTCGCGCGCAAATGGTTCGCTATTGCTACAACTTTGGTCCGAATTAACAACACGCTTACAGTGCCACGAGCTGTCAAAATCGCGATATTTGTCTCGGACCAGCTTTGGTAGACGATAGCACCGTGAGCAAAATTATCGCTAAACGGACCACGGCATATATCATTATATATATTAGTCTATGCATTATATATGCGTTCAGAACCTCCGTGCATAGACTAAAATATATACTAGGAAAGTCAGAGCCAGCCAGTGTTTCCGTTTTTTTTTTTGTGGCAATTGACAACATGACATTTGTGCCAGTTTCACGTCAAAACAAACAAAAACATCCTAAAACGAATTTGAGCAAACTATGAACCAGAATAGGCTTATTTTGTATGAGAAATGAAAATATACACACACAACAAAAAGAAA
This sequence comes from Selenia dentaria, assembly GCA_917880725.1. Classification (NCBI taxonomy): domain Eukaryota; kingdom Metazoa; phylum Arthropoda; class Insecta; order Lepidoptera; family Geometridae; genus Selenia; species Selenia dentaria. The sequence goes on from OU862879.1 coordinate 21,911,792, forward strand.
GAATAATAACTTAAAGAAAACTTATTCGAACATAAACAAACAACATTAAAAATAAATAAATATGTACAAAATTATAAACGAATGTTATTGATAGTGAGGAAGTGAACGAAAACTTTATATATATCAATATTAGTAAATGATAAAAGTTCAGGAATATGAGTCGGAAATTAGACTTTTAATGATATGAGAGAATTGTAGAAAAAAACATTATCATACAAAGGACAGGAAAAGAATATATGGTTGAGATACCCCTCATCCAGGCCACATTCACATATAGAGGAATCTTTCACATGAATCTTTTGAAATGTGAAGGTGAGCAACAATGACCAAGCCTCATGCGAATTAAGGTCGACGTATAAATCTTACCGAAGTACCACCGCGAAAACCAAGGTTTACTTGGTATTTCTGGTTGGATCTTAGCAAAACCAGAACCTTTGGATAAGCTAGTTGTTCTCCAGTATGTAGACCATGACTTATAAAGAAAACTTTTAGGGAGGCAGATAAGGTCAACGCTATAATTAATAAACGGGACCTTATCACCACAAGAAACCGCTTCTTTGGCCGCTTTATCAGCACGTTCATTACCAGAAAGACCAAGGTGTCCTGGTATCCAAGCAAGAACCACTTCTAGTCCTTTATCAATACAATCCGATAAAGATTTTTTAATTTCGAGAACAATGGGGTGAAATTTAGAGTGAAAAGGGTTAGACAGAAGGGATTGAAGCGAGCTACGAGAATCTGAAAAAATTATGGTCTGACGAAGTTTGAAGAGAAGGATATATTTTACCGCCTCAAGAATTGCTAGACATTCACCTGTAAAAACAGAGGACTCAGGAGGGCATTTTATCTTTTGAACAATATCAAACTGGGAGTGAAATACACCACAACCAACACATCCAACCTGAGACAATTTTGAGGCATCCGTAAAAATGGTATGCCATCCACGCCAATTCCTGAGCAAGAGCTCTTGAAAATACTTATCAGCGTAGAGGTCCCCCTTACAGATACCGAAGTCCAAAATTATTTCCGGCTGCGATATTATAACAAAGTAATTAATATTATAAATCGATAGTTTAGTAGACCGATACGTGGGATCCTTAAGCAATTTAAAGATTTAATTACTTTTCAAAAGAAGCGGATGTTTTTTAAAAGTCCAAAAACGGGAAGTGTAAACATATTGTTTGAGAAGTTGGAGTTTAGGAATGAGAGGGTGATTAGAGAAATGAATAGAACGGAAGAAGAATCTATTAGCTAGGAATTGACGACGAAGATGAAGAGGAGGGTCCACACACTCCACCTGAAGAGCGTTGATTGGAGATGATTTCATAGCACCAGTAATAATCCGGAGTGATTTGGATTGAATTAGATCAAGTTTGGTAAGATCTCGCTTACGTGCAGGTTCCAGCAAGAAGGAACCATAATCCAAGACACTACGGATAATGGCATTATATAGTAATTTAAGATTAAAAGGGTGGGCACCCCACCACACCACAGACAAACACCGTAATATGTTAATATTCCTCTCACACTTATTTGAAATGTATTCACAATGCTGACGACCACATAGTTTACTGTCCAACCAGAGACCTAAAAATTTAACCGACTCCTTTACTGGAATTCTGCACTCACTAATAGAGATATTTAAATCAGGAGGATTTCTTTTACGAGAAAACAGAACGATATTACTCTTTGTAGGAGATAAATCTAGACCATTTTTTTGAAGCCAGTCATTTAAACATTCAAGGGAATGGGAAATACACTTACTAGCCACATCAATTTTGTGATGAGAGCTGTAGACAAGTATGTCATCAGCGTATTGAAGGATACGACTTAGACCAACAGAGGATTCCAGATCATACGTGTATACATTATATAGAAGTGGACTTAGGACAGAGCCCTGCGGTAAGCCCCGCCAAATGACCCTATTAGAAGTAATAGAAGAATCACTGCAACGAAGATATACATATCTCTCTGAAAGAAGATTCATAATAAAATTGCATAATTTAGCTAGAATTCTCAATCGATTTAGTTTATTTTTAAGAAGGGGAAGTTGGACACTATCATAGGCTGCGGAAATATCTAGGAAAGCAGCTATAATAGATTCATTGCGCGTAAATGAAAGTCGTATGTCAGTCGTAAAAATGGCAAGGCTGTCCATAGTGCTCTTGCCTTTTCTAAAACCGTATTGAGACTTAGCGAGTAATTCATTGCTCTCAAGAAACCACTCAAGGCGGTTCTTAATCAAATGCTCCGCAATTTTAGTCAAGACTGAAGAGAGAGCGATAGGACGGTAAGAGTTAGGGTCCAACGGATCTTATTAGGTTTCGGAATAGGAATAATATATTGAGACTTCCAAGAAACTGGAACAAATCTGGTTGCAAAAATTGTGTTACCCAAAGTTAAATAATAGTTCTGAAGACGAACATTAGCTTTAGAAACAAAGGAATATGGTATGCCGTCAATACCCGGAGCAGAATCTTTAACGGATTTCAAAATGTTTTTCAACTCATTAAGAGTAAACGGTTGATCGAGGGGATCATTAGAAAAGGGATTAGAAAGAGATGGTAATTCTGAATGATGGGGACAATAATGACCGACGATACCTATGTATTTTCTTCCAGATAAGAGATAAAGAAGTATTGGGGCCTATGCTGGAGCAAAATGACTTCCAACCATTCGTTTTTTATCATGAAAGAGACGCTTGGATTTTGAGATCATTTTATTCAATTCAATAAAATTATCACGGGTCATAGACAGACAAAAGATGGCTTCTGCATCATTGCGAGATCTAACGGCTTCAGAGCAATCCTTATCCCACCATGGAGGAGAAGGAACTTTGTCTGGATGAGATTTCTTAACCGGGAAAGTCAAATCAGCACATTCTACTAGAGATCGTACTAACATCTCAGAACAGGTAATAATGTTAGAGGAATTTATAAGAGGTAAAGTTAAGGCTTTGGAATCAGTACGATCATTGAACACATCCCAGATAGAACTGTTATTGTCAATTATATATTAATAAGAAGCGGAGAATTAATTGAAGCAGGACGGGAATGTTTTTACAAGATTCGTAAAAGAATTGGGAAATGGTCACTACCATGAGTAGATGGGAGAACACACCAAGACATAAGTGACGCGAGCTCAGATGAGCATAAAGAAAGATCCACTGCACTAGTAAACTCATTAGGACGAGTTCTTCTCGTAGCGGAGCCATCGTTAAGGATGCAGAGATTAAGACTATCTAATGAATCTAATAAAAAAAACCATTAGCATCCGACAAACCGCACCCCCATACCGTATGATGACAATTCAGATCATCTAGAATAAGAAGGGGCTTAGGAAGAGACATAATTACTGAACTTAAATTTTGAATAATAGATTTAGAAGGATGAGGAATGTATATGGAGACAATTGTAAAATCGTTGATGCGTGCAGCAACAGCATCAAAGCCATCATTATGAAAAGGGATAGAAATACTTGAAAAGTTAATATTATTTTTAATAAATAGTGCAACACCACCAAAGCCATCCTGGCGGTCACTTCGAACGTCAACATAGCCTGACAACCTAAAAAAGGAATTAGGTCTAAGCCAAGTCTCTGAGACGGCCAAGACGCTTGGTTCATGTTTATTTATTAAAAATATCAAATCAGACTTTTTGTTGCAAATTTTATGTCTATTCCATTGAAGAATCCTGTCAAAGGGACCCATTTTGAAGTAGGGAAATAAGCGAATTTAAGTTGAAGGCAGCGTTGGACAGTGAATTACTTGAAGAAGAGGAATTAGACATGAGAGAGGATAATAGATTCAAGAGCTGCAGGAGTTCAGCTATTATAGCTTGAACAGAAGGAGTCTAATTTTTTTGGGCCAGAGGATTTAATAAAGCACAACCGTTTTTAATAAAACACAAACATTTCGCATCAACTTCATCCACGTTGCATGACTTTCCTAAGTGGTTAGAACCGCATTTAAAACAAGCAGGTTTTGACCGACACTGCGTCATGGTGTGTCCGTATCTACAGCAATGGAAGCACTGAATAGTCGGGAAGGCATAAGCCGCAACAGGGAAAGAGTTGTAACATAGATAAACTCTAGAGGGCAAAATTTGACCATCAAAAGTCAAAACCACTGTTTGCGACGGTTTCCACGTCACAACTCCGTCAATGGAAACTTTAAAATTGAGCCGGCGAACTCTTAAAATTGGACCACACTCTTCAGGAACTTTCATCTCGTTCATAACATCCTCTGGAGTCATATCCACTGGGATTCCGCGAATTATACCCATCCGAGTAATATTAAACGACGGAATCAAAGCTCTGAGTTTGTTGTTTGGCAATGAAGGGGACTGGATAAAATTATTGGCTGAAATGGCGGAATGAAAGTTTAGAGCTATACGATTGCGACCAACATTCTTTATTGAGCCATCGATGATTCCTTGAAATTCCCGGGCGCGGCTAAAGAGGAATCTCCCAAATGTCACCGGGTGAAGGGATGTCCCAGCGGTAGGTGAAGTCTCTTCCCTCTGAACATGGACCGTAAATGGGCCACGATCTGTTGAGTCGTATAATTGCCGACCGATAGGTGTAAATGAAGTTTTCTGTGAAGCTGCATGGGGTCCGCTAGGAAGGGGGCTAGAGGAACTAGGGGAGAAGGAGTTGGGAGGGGTACATTGTCCAGCCTGGAGAACAACGTCAGACGCATCTGTAAATTTACACGTTGTTTCATCGTGAACCATTGATTTTGTACGTGATCGTGAACGGTCACTACGGGGATCTTTAGTCACGTTTCGCTTTTCCGATCGTCGTTTTCTGTTGACTATTTCAAAAGCCTTTTCGTCAACAGATGATGAAATTGATGTAAACGCCGCAGGGGAAGGCGGCTGAACAAAGTCCATGCCTCCACCAGGATCAGGGGGATCATTCATCACGCAACAATATACTAAAAACGCTAATGAAATGAACCTACTAACAAGTGATGTCTATAAACTAATGAAATGGAACACAAAAACCTATTCTGGTGAGATTAATTAACTAAAATAAAAAATTTACCAAAATACCATAAAATTCGCGTGTTTACGATTTGACGTTCCACCTCGCACCGATGATGTTCCTGTTCCGTCTCAGTGTTTCCGTATATACAATTTTCTCTATGGAGCCAGTGAGAGCTCTAGCGTAGCGTTATATTCTCTTTGGTGTAAAGCACTCGGTTGTTCTAACTCGAGCGTTCCGAACCTCGGAGCGTCGCAACTTTTTAACCATCAAAATCGATCGTTAAAAGGTTGCAACCCGAATCTGACATAACTTTGACCAATCAGACTACAACAAACTTCTTCTTCTTCTCTCGTCACAAAGAATATTAGGTAAGGATCAAGTGATTTGACAATGTCCAGTTTGTCAAAGTCTGTTTGAGGTTAGAAAACAACCGTGAACGTTCCGTACCTCAGAGCGAGTTAGAAAACAACTAAACAACCGCGCTCTGAGGTACGGAACGACCCCCCGTATTCAGCCAGTATAGACATAATCACAGAACAATATTACCGGGGGGACATAATAAACAAAGACAAGACTACGCTGTATTGATAATAAATACTCCCAGGAGAAGATTGACGACTGCATAAACGAAATAGAAGTGCAAACGAGACTCTACCGCCATCTCTTGAAGACCTTCGATAGTAATTATTTGAACTGTATTATACCATAATAAATAAGACCCCAGAGCCAAGCTGACTCGACATTATACCCAAGATATCCCGGACATCAGTCTGTATGAGATTAGGATGGCGTTGAGGGGTACTACCCCCCTTCAAAGGAAAAACAGCGGAAAGAAACTTGAAGAAACTGTCAATAATCAAATGTTTTTAAGAAACATTTGATTATTGACAGTGACAGCTCGCAACGACCACGTAAGCCCACCTTCAATCCGCGAGCGTTGTGGTCATGGCGGCGTGAGCGTTTTCGGTGACACCTTCGATGACGTATCGAGCTAGCTGATTGCTCACGATGAGCGTGGGCTTGTTATACCTTGGCCATATCGAGGAGAAACGCCGTTGATTATCGCGGTGTTGAACGTTGACTGTAGTGATGCCACCCCTTATCGCGATAATTTGACAACGACATTAACATTGCCGTTGACGTTGGGCGATAAATCGGCTGGCGGTATTTTCAGGCACATCAAAGAGATTTCACGCTAGAATTAAAGCGTTGAAGTGGCGACACCAACGTTTGTCATTGTACATTGTACACCGCGATTGCAAAAGGATTGCAAGTGTTTGTACAAAGGCGATTATGGAGTGAATGAATGAAAAAGTCTTTAAGTTTCAAGAAATCTTGTAGACAGAGACATTTATTTCATTTTTCTTCGTTCCTTAATGTGAAAGTATGTATGTATGGATGTCAGTTACTCAATTTTGCGAAACCGCTTAACAGATTTAGAATAGGTTTGGTAGGTAGATACATGAGGTACTGGTTCACACAAGGAATACTTTTCATTATCATCATCATCCATCACCACGCGGGTGAAACTGAAGGACGGAATTAGTACATTCATATAACTCAAATTATATTAATAATAATTATTATATGGAAACTTAAGAAAATTATTTATTTTGTGACATTATCGGCAATGAAATGGGCGTTGACATTCACAGTACTAGTGTGGCCACTCAATTTATCGCGATAATTATCGGAATAATTAGTGCGTTGTTTATTTATTTATTTATTTCAACAAAATCCACAGCTCTTAGTTTCTATGCATATACATTATATTATGGTATTCTTACAGCCAATTTCTGATTTTCATTTTTTATAAAATATAACTTGTGTTAAACTAACTGTCACTATATTTAATTCGCTTATCTACATGTGTTTAAAGGTTTAGTGTGTGTGTGTGACTGCGTGTATTTGTGTGTGTGCGTATGTGGTTGAAAATAATCTTCATTTTAACAGTTAATCTTTTTAAAGGTACTATCTATTTACGCTCTGTCATTAAGTTTTTTGCAAACTTTTTGCATAAAGCTTCCCTTGACCTCGTTAAAAATGTCAATGTCATTAAATTTGTTGTTATAACTGTTGTGCAATCTGTTAACAAGTGAATTTTGGGCATACTTTGTGCTGGTGTGCGACACGGCGAACAGTTTGGTATGTCTAGTACGAGTTTTAGGTGTACAAAAGCTTAAAACCTTTGACAATAACTCCGGACAATCAATATTACCATTACATATACCATGCAAAAAAGACATATCAGCTAAGACTCGTCTACATTTTAGCATAGTGAGACGGTGAAAGAGGCACGAATCTTTCACGAGGTTGACGTTGAACCTCGATGTGGCCAAGGCATTAGGGAATTGGTGTGCGAATGCCACGAGTGATTTCGGCGCTTACCAGAACGTAGCCATAGTCTCAAGTCTTTTATTTAGGGACCATGACTGACACTAGTGTTGCCATACGTACGGATTTTTCTGTACACGTACGTAATTTGGAGTAGTACGTACGGATATGTGTCCGAATTTGCAATAATAAATTATAATACGTACTTTTTTAAAGTACAACACCCAAAAGTCACAAAAACATAAATGCTTCGATTTTTTTACTCGTGATATCCGAAAAAGATCTTTGTTCAAAAAATAAATAGGTAACGTGCGTGGTGACAACAAAGCACACATAAAACTGCGACTGAAAATGTTAGCATATTACCGGTTGACGGATTCCAATAAACGGTTCAAGTGGTGAATGAAAGAGAACGAAGGTACATACAAAGAGAATATAACGCTAGATATACATATATTACGCTTTAAGAAAGCGTCATTGTACCCTACTTTAAGCAGATTTGTTTCTCAATTGATGTGTTTGCTTCATTCAAGCGCAACTCTTAACAGATTACAAAGGCAATCTAAGGACTCCTTCATACGAAACAATCGTTAGGAATATATAATAAACCTTGTTAAGATTTGCATGTTGACAATGTCAATGAAAAAAAAAATAGAGACATCTATCAATAATTGTCGCTTTTAATTTTAGGTTTCTTTTGTCTAGATTTGGTATGGAGTTTCAGATTTATTGCACGTACGGACTTTGTTCGGATTTTGCTTTCCAATGTACTGTACATTGGAAAGTTTAGTTCCTAGAGTATGGCAGCAAGGTCGTCAAGACTATAGCGTGGCCAAAAAGGCCGAAGAAAAAAAAATCAAAGAGAGATGATGATATGACAGACAGGACAGTGACAGTTTAAAACTTTACCTACCATATATGCTCTTTGACTTTACATCATTGAAGAAAACTTAAGAAAAGGCAGAAGGAAAAAAAAAAAAAACTTTACAGTTGTAAATTCGAAATCAAAATTTTTAGTTTTCTAATTTGTTAGTAAAATACATCAAAATGAATCCTTTTCATAAATGTAGATTGTGTTTAAAGCTAGGTGATTTCTGTTCCATATACGAGCAAGACGATTCTATTAAACTTTCGGAAATGGTCATGGCTTTTAGCAACATTCAAGTTAGTATTTTCGTATTGAGATATCGAGATGTTTGCTCTAGGTTCTTTCAACATAGCTCTTAGCCGTTTAGTTTAGCTTCTTATCACGTTTGTTATCTGATAGATCTTTAATATGTTTTTCTAACGCTCTCAGAGAAATCAGGCATGCCAGTTTCGTGTATGTAAACAGTAGGTATTAACTACTCGAGAAAATGTATACTCATTTTGAAATAATAAAGGTGCGGTTGTTTAGCTTTGAGGGCATTGGTGGCGTTGTCATTGATGGCTCTTTTGTAGGTGAAAATGTTGTTTAAGTCTCTCTTTGTTCAGTATTCGTAAAGCTCAATAACTTTATTTTTTATTCAGTCGCAGAAACCATACCCAAGAAGTCAAGTCAACGTTATTTTTGCCAGTTACGCCACTTTTGCCCACAACCTACTCGAACGCTCATCAGAGCATAAGACCTAAAATCGCATGATTATGCTGTCAAATACATAGTTGTCAAAAAACTATCACAAACAACCATGCTCCAGATGTGGGTCAAATATTGCACTTCTTTGTGGCAAAAATAACTCTTTTTTTTTAGCTCTCCCAATGCTGAACAAAGAGAGACACAACATTTTCACCTGCAGAATGTACAATTTGAATGCCCTTGTAAGCATTTTTAGCATTATTTTTGCCAACAGGGGTATATTTGAAGAATGCACTATAAAACGAGTTTAACTTGAGACTTACACATTGTCTATATCACAATTGACAAGATTGTATACTCTTGCTTATAGACATCGCACATACTGTCTTTTCGCATTAAAAGTATTATAATCTCAGAACTTACTGTTTGAGTGTACCCTTGGGGCCAGTTATTTTACACATGGGTGGAGCCATGGAGTGCAGCTACTTGTATAATAAGAATGAGCCATGTTGGTAATAGTCATTGTAACTTTTCAGGTTTATGAAGGTGATGGGCTTTCGGACCGTGTGTGCACTTCTTGTATAGAGAACTTGAGTACAGCATATTTGTTCAAACAGCAATGCGAAAGGATCGACAGTCTCCTTAGAAAATCTCCAGGTACTATGAAATGTTAAAAATAAATTTATATATTCATGCAGTTTCTACTTCAACAAATATATTAACCCATTGACTCGCAATTGGCCACATTTGGGCAATAATACAATAGATTTCGCCTAATTTTCTAGGAACTGCAACGTGAGTGGTTAAGCTGAGTTGTTAATATAAACCAAGTTTGCTGTTTTTATTATATATTATATTATATACCTATATTTTATTTTAAATATTATTGTGTTACACCATATAGATACAGATCTCAACAAACCAGCAGTGGCCAACTATGATGACTTTTTTCACAAAGAATTTCACATGCACAATGAATATGATGAAGGCAGTGTAGAAGGGGATAATGACCAAAATTGTGAGAGGGACACTGACCCAGATACTGGATTAAATAATACTATTACTGGTCATGAAGTAAGCGATGAGACAGACAGTGATATTGATTCAGTAAAGTGTGTGTGTTGCAATCAGTCTTATAGCACAGTGGGCACACATACGTGTCGTGTACAATGTACTATAGAGCATGACCAGTTACAGCGTTCAAGTAGCAATGAAACCTTAGTTGCATCTGACTTGTCTCCCATTGTACGTTCTATGAGACCAGTTCCACCTATTCCGGAGAATCCAACCTCTGTAAGTGTTTCTTGTTTACTTTGTGATGACGAATTTAATGAGTATGATAATTATGTCATACATCTTAACAAATGCACCACAAATGTAAAATTGCACCACTTTGTATGTCCAGTGTGTCATGAAATGTTTTTCAATAAATTGGAATATTTGGATCACCTTAAACATACACATTTCAAGACTGCATTGGTTGAGCTCAATGGTACAGATTGTGTAGATGCAATTCCGATAATAGAAAAAACACGGCGACCTAAGGCTGTGCGTCGTCAAATAGGTTGGTCTATTGAAGATATCTATCAAGAAATTGACTGTAAAAGGGTAGAAGAGAAACGTTCAGAGGCATCCAGTCCTTCAAACACTCTCTTTGAGAAAGAGACACCTACATCCAGCCCTATAAAGAATTTCTTTGCCAAACTAGGGAATGAGTGAGTTTACATTTAATGCAAGCATGTTGGGAAATTCAACTATTCATGATTAAATTTTATTTAAATTTTTCAACTTTACTAACATTCAATCAAAGCTTTTAATACTTATATGCCTATTTACAAGGGTGATGCATTTCTGTCTGCGACAGGGTTTATCATATCTTCTTTTTTCTCTCTATTTCGTCCACACTTGACCAGCGATTACCATTTGTGTTTTTTATGGTATAGGTATATGCTTTTGGGAAATATACTGCGAATTTGATTAACCAGTATGCTCTCTCTATTATATGGCTATTATATTAATGCCAGTGTGCTCCTAACCTAACCTCAGATAGCTCATTAAGTTAAGGCTATGTAAAGTTAAAAGAACCAGCATTGAAAAGTTGTTATATATCTTCACATATTTTGTTATAAAATTGATGTAGCAGAATTTATATTCTCTTCCAACTGTCTATTATTTTATTACATTAAGATTTATTTTTGCTGGATAATAATATATTTTCTACTTATATTTATTTGTATCAAATTTCAGTAGCTTTAGTAGGCAAAGTACTCCCAAGAGAGTGAGCTTTCGTAAATTCATTGAAAATGGGAAAGCCAAGACTGCTGTTTACCTGCCATTTCAAAAGTATCTACAAAACTACAAGCAGAAGAAAAAGTCTAGTGGATATAGTCCTATCAAAGATAAGATGCAAATCACAACTAAAGTAAGGGCTAGCTTGCCTGCTGAGGTAATTACTGGTAAGTTTTTGTAAGAATTTCTCATTCTTCCTGATTATAAATCTATACAGCACATGATAAGTACATAATAAATTCTACCTGAAACATCTGTACCTACAGCACATATAATCTAGTTTGATTTTCCATCATCATTGATTTGATAACCATAATAAATATTTAAGCATTTAATTAAAACATTTCGGTTAAATCCAATCATAAAATAAGATATTTCTCGATTATGTTAGATGATAATTAGAACTCCTAAAAAAGTCAACACCTGCTTAAAGATTAACGGCCTTACTTATAAACACTGCTTAACTTTAAATGACGTTATTTAGTACTGCGCAAAGGAAAAATGTTCTGCGCCGTACTAAGTGACGTTATTTAAATTTAAAGAGTGTTTATAAGTAGGTAAGGCCGATTATTTGATAGACAGATGTCAGTCATACAATTGAATTTATTTCGGGCTATAATGTACTACTACTTTTGAGTAAGACAAGCTAATTTATAATATTCAGTGTAATAGTTATTTATGATACTACTAGGGCTGTAAGTTGGTTTTTACAAACTATTTGTAGTAGATGAGTGTACACCCAAGATGAAGTGGAGGGCTTACCATAGTCACCAGTTTGTAAAAGTACAATATTATTTGATCCTTGAAAATCTAATTTTAATTGAGCATTTATAATAAATGATGCATTTTTTATGTTTGATGTTTATATTGATTACTGCATCTTAGTTGATATATGGATAAATTTAAATGAACTGCATTCAAGGTAACAGATAACTATTTTCTCAAATACAAAAATAATATTTGATACTCTTTTTTTGTATGTTATTTAGTGTAAACACGTTGTTTCTTACTAAATACCAAATAAGCGTATTTGGTACCACCTAACAAACTTTTTCCCTGGCAATCTAATTTAATCAGAGCAAAGTTACGATAGGTGCAACGACGAGCGAAGCGAGGTGTAATAGTACCGAGATAGATAGTACGACGTGAAATAGGAGCGTTAGGTATAATAGCGACCAGACACCGCGCGAGCCGAGCGAGCGAAGCGAGCGTGGGTCGGTAGCGTCTAACGAAGTGCCAGAACTATCATATCTGTTTGAAAATGATTGTGATCCTGACACATATTACACTGATATTTAATATCAATACGTCGAGTATTCGCCGCGATCTTGCAGCGTAAACTCCCTGAGGATTGACATCGGACATGCCCGAAAGTAATAATATTAAAAAAGTATCTAATACAATTCAACACTGAAATTAAGGTCAGTGACTGGAAGGTCATTTTTGCGTAGTTCTAAACAGATTAAAATAAAGGAGTATTATTATTAGATTAAAATAAATAACAGAAAGAGGATCAATCATTAAAAAAGATGACTGCTTAAAGCTTGTTTTTCGTTCCTTCTTTATCTGCGATAGTCTTTTAACTTTGAGCAGGTGATTTGAAGGTAAATGTCATGTAGGAGTAGTACTCCGTCGAGTGTCTCTCCTTTTCGTCAATTTCAATCATTTGCCGTTTGAATTGGTCTATGTGTCGTCTTTTTAGTCTCTTAGGATAATTTATAATGGTCAATAATTGTGACCAGGTAGGTGGTTAGGGTTTTTTCTAAGCCGTTTCTTGTACTCTGTCGAATATTTCTTTTATTTCGTCATTAGTTTTGACTCTTAGCTCACTATGTAACTCAGTGGTTTGTAAGAACCATGGAGGATTTTTATTGCATCCATTTGTAAGAATCAGGAGCTTGTTATCTGTGCTTAGCACCGAGTTCAAGCAACCAGTGTAGGTTTCGGTATCGGAGGTTAAGGAGGTCATCTCTTTTGTTCTGTAAATGTTTTCTCCATTCTTAAATATTTCACTGTGTCATTGTGTGTGGTAATATGTATTCACCTAGTTTAACGGGCGGGCAGTTTCCCTGGCGAAGAGTGAATGTGGTATTACCGTTTAAAGCTGACGCATATTTTTTTTTTAGTTGATGGTTCAAACATACTTCTATATGCATATTATACTTAGTTACACTTTTACTATGTCTACTTATATCTGCTCAGGTCATTGTTTGCTAGTTAGAAGATTATTTAGAGCCCTCAGGACTAGGTGGATCAATTAGTATAAGTCTTATACAATTAATTGTGTCCCAGAGACGTAAATATACGTCAGTTCATTCATAAATCTTTTGTTTGTATTATCACGGTATAGGAAGGATTAATCCTAGACATAAGCTATTTCTATTCCACATTTCATATAAATCTGTAGAGCGTCGCACATATTCGGTCAGAAACTTTTATATTTATAATATTAGTGTGGATGTATTGATAGAATAGACTGGTGATCTACAAGCTACAAGTACTAATAAGTAGTACTACATAATAATAAGAACAATACCAAAACAATAATCTAATTGTCTTGACATTCGTTGTCAACAGATAAATGTTGTTTGACTATAATTGGTGTTTTTAATTTATATATTTCAGACAGTGATTACAACTCCCCAAGCGGCACATCCGAAGAGTCGTGGAGACTAAAGCAGAATTTGATATGCGCATGTGACAAGAAAGTTTTCATGTTATCAGAGTTTATTACGGTAAGGAATATCACTGAATAATTATCTATTTCAGATGTTTGATACCTATTCGAGGTATTTATTTGACCATTAATTATAGATATTATATTGATATATTATTATATTATATTATAGATAGCTAGATTTGTCCGCAGGTAAATCTAAAAGTCTAAAGGCTCAAATCATACTCATTACATGAAATGGGTAAGTAACAGTCATATGGACCCTTAAATGCAATGTTTAGAGACTATGGATTCGCGTCATGGCTGCCTGTGACAATTGCATTACATCAGCTACTTACGGCCTTACTTATAAACGCTGCTTAAGTTAAATAACGTCATTTAGTACGGCGCAGAACAGTTTTACTGTGCGCACTACTAAATAACGTCACTTAAAGTCAGGCAGCGCTTATAAGTAAGGCCCATAGAATATACAAGCCGTACTTAGTGTAAAACGCGTAATGAATTCTTAACGGTAACACTTACATATAAACATCTCTCAACATCAACTCTCTCTCAGAGATATGCCAGTCCCGATAGTAACAACAAATTACAAAATGTTGTAATTATGCTATGATTAAGAATAATAATTGGTATATAAAGCTCGCCATCGGTTCGCCATCTAAATGGAAAGATTTTAACGCAATTTGGTATGTAGATAGATGAGGCGCTGGAATAACGTATAGGATACTGTACGAAGTAAGTAAATATGTTGCGAGTTAGTGCTGACGCCCGCGATTCTGCGTGCGACAGCTTTAGTACATTATTATTATAAAATAAATCAGTTTGCATTTGACCATGGACAAGGGTTCGTTTCATTTATTCAGTTCGACATCAGGTATATCAACTCCAGTGTAGGGACGTACACCCCCTACATTGTGTTGGTCCTTCGAGCCGAATGTTTCATCATCATCCTTCACCACGTGCTGGAGTAACCGCGGGGCACAGCTAGTTAATTAAAAATTCAGGCAAAATGAATGCACTAAATTAAACAACGAAATTATTTCTAGGACCGTGACAGAATCACAGCCATGATAAACGAGCTGGGAGGAGTGGTTGCAGAAAACACAAAAATGGAAATGATGGCAACACACTTTATATCTGTGCTGCCTAAGGACACCTTCAGCGGGATGATGGTGTGCGCTCTTGCCACGGGCAAGTGGTTGCTGACTGTCAGCTTCGTGTATGACAGTTTTAGATGCAAGAAATTCCTTCAGGTATATAATAGTTTGCTCATTTACTTCAAACATTTTCTCTATTGCCTCAAAGACCCAGAGTATAGTACTTGAAATTCTAAATGGATACTACCTAAATGTACCAGTCGCCAGCAATAATATGTATTCATTCTACAAAGTTTGCCACAAGTATAGTCCACAAATTTTCTTAAATTGTACATATTATATATCAAGCAACAACATACTATACATAACATTATTATAGAGAGCTATTGTCGTACATTTTTATGAAATAAGATACTGAAACTCTTAAAAATTATAAAATATACACATCTTATTGCAGGCCTGCATACATGACCATCAGTGCAGCTTACGGCTGCACCGTTTCTTGAATTCGTCTTCGCTTTTCATCAGGCGAGAGGTCAAAGTCAAAGTCAAAATCATTTATTCAATTTAGGCATCAAAGACGCACCTATGAACGTCAATTTAGACTCTACCGCCGCGTTCCAAAATATATAGAGCCTACCGAGAAGAAGCGGCAAGAAACTCGAGGCCATTCTTTTTATATAGAGGTTTACAATGTTTCTACTTAGGTACTACAAATATTACATTTTATGGGTGGCAGAGTGACAGCTTGCCAGAAGCGGAGAATTCCAAGCATATTTGTCTTCTATATAATGTCAGACTTTATAATAAGCTTTTTTTACTAAAACGTTTTTTCAGTCAACTTGAATTTGCCCTCAGTGAGCTCAGTTATGTGTTTTGGGATTTTATTATAAAAACGCACACAATTTCCTAGGAATGACTTATTCTATATACGTTATGTTATAGACTTCGCAAGTCTAAAACTAGGTACAGCTATCCAATTTGTATTTCTAGTATTAAAAGGGTGGTGATCAATATTTAATTTATATTTATGTAAATCTTTACGAACATACATTATATTTTCAAATACATATAAGGAAGGCAAAGTTAATATATTGATTTCATTATAAATCTCTCAAAGATTCACGGGGATCCACCCATTTCGTATATAGCTCAAATAGCACGTTTAATAGAATTCGTGAAAATGCGACACGCGACAAAAAAACATATGAAATAAATTCCAAAAGACCAATTTTATCTCTCAAGCAGGTGTAAAAGGAGTATACATACAATCACAACGATATAATAGACTTTGAAAACCTATACTACCTAGGTATTTTGTAAATTATCGTTATCCCCAAATTGTCATATATATCTAACGGCACCCAAATAGAGATCAAAATCGTAGCCACACTCGTTAACAAAACAATATGGCGTCTGCCTATATCAAATTACGAGAATTGCTTACAAAACCATAAGCTTTTTCTTATTTTTTTCCTCGAAATGGTACTTATTCACCAAAACAATACAGTCGCACACGAGCACCTGACAAAGATTCGGAGAATTGGAACCGTTTTTTACTACCCTACTGATAACCTATAATTTTTATATTTCTATGTAAAAATGATTTCTAGGTGCTGATTAGTAGTGAAATGTCTAATAATCCGAAATGTATTATAATAATTATTACGGTTTTTAATCGTAAGTACCGTACAAGTTCATGCGCGCCGACCAGTTAATCGAGACCCCAGTTTTACATAAGATCGTGTAGCATAGAGAGATCAAGCTGCCATCTTGGATTTATGTAACGAATCAAGATAAAAAGTGTATAGTATAGAAACTTCATTCTATCCATATACCAAATTTTACGTCTTCAGAGCCACACTTATTTTATTTTTCTTCCAAGTACAGACTTTTTGGCCTCTACTCCCTTATTATAAGTATATATAACAGAACTGCTTTATGTTATGCTTTACAGGAGTACCTGTATGAGTGGATGAAGCAACCGAAAATATTAGAAATAGACAGCACCAGTGTGGAAGTGGCTCGGGCTGCGGTGTACTGGCATCAGGAGTTGGAGGCGCCGAACGCTCGCCTGCCGTTCGAGGGCAAGCAGATAGTGCTCATCATGAAGAAAAAGTATAGGCAGTACTACCACATGATCTTCAAGGCGCTCAAAGCTAAGCCTGTCACCTACGATCCCAGGTAAATGCTTGTTCATGCTCAGCAAGGTCGAAGGCGAATCTTGATTGATCCCTTTATAACTAATAGCTTCAATGAACAGCTCTAACAGGTGTAACTTGTGTAACAGTAGGTAACATTATCGACCGAGCGAACGAAGCGTCTCTGCTTTAACTGGCCTGATTGACTTTCAGCTGTCTGTATGTTTGTTAGGTTGTATGTTGGTCCTGCTGTATAGGTCCCATTTTTAAACCAATTCTGACGAAACCCTATTTACGGACTGTTTCTGATGAAATTTGGTACCTAGAGAGATATCGATATCATTTCTTAATATTTGCTAATCAACTACAGTTTCACGGATTTATAAACACCACGCTGTGCAGGCGGGTTTGTCTAATTAATATAAATAAACTTGATTAGTTGGTACTGGTAAGCTACGCTGGGACATTGTGGGGTTATCTGAAGTCCGTAGAGCGGGTGAGGACACGATAACCCTAAAATCAGGTAACCTACTCTACCACCGGGAGGGCGACCAACAGTCCCAAGGTGGTGTCGGGTTTCTCGTCCACAAGTCCCTTACTAACAACATAGTTAAGATCGATAGCGTTTCCAATAGGGTCGTATACCTAATACTCAGAGTATCCAAACGATATTCGCTGAAGGTCATTCAGGTATACGCACCGACGAAGTCGCACCCGGATGATGAGGTGGAGGATATGTATGAGGACATTAGTCGGGCCATACATACCTCTGAAACGCACTTTCTAGTTGTTATGGGGGACTTCAACGCGAAGTTGGGTAAGAGAAGCGAGGATGAGTCGAAAGTGGGGCAATTTGGCTATGGACAACGGAACCGTAGGGGACAGAGATTGGCCGACTTCCTGGAGAAAGAGGGACTCTTTATGATGAACTCTTTCTTTCAGAAGCCACCTCACAGGAAATGGACCTGGCTGAGTCCCGATGGTTCCACGAGAAATGAGATTGACTTCATTATGACCACCAAAAGGCAAATATTCACTGATGTCTCCGTGATCAACAGGGTTAAAACCGGTAGTGATCACCGAATGGTAAGAGGCACGGTGAATATTAATGTCAAACTGGAGAGGTCTCGTCTGATGAAGTCTACGCTCCGACCTACTCGTGCCCATATTCAAGACCCCGAGAGCTTTCAACTTGAGCTATCCAATCGCTTCGATTGCCTTGAGAACATCGCTTCAGTGGACGAGATCAATAACAGGTTAGTAGAAACTGTCCATACAGTGGGTTCCAAGTACTTTAAACCCCACCGTACAGATAGGCCACAGAAACTCTCCAACGATACCCTCAACCTCATGGCTGAACGACGCTCATTGAAACTGCAGTCTTCGGATGATGCTGAAGCATATAGGCTGCTCAATAGACGAATATGGAAGTCCTTGCGACACGACATTCGGATCTTTAATACAAACCGTATTAAAGAGACGATAGAGCGGAAAAAAGGCTCCAAAGTGTTTGCAAGAGACATGTCTATTGGGCAAAGCCAGTTGACGAAGCTGAAGAGAGGAGACGGCAGTGTAGCGTCGACCAAAGCGGAAGTGTTAGGAGAGGTCGAGAGTTTCTACGGACAGTTATACACCTCGGTCGCTAAACCTGTTAGCAGCTCGGCCAAAGACCCAAGAGCCAAGCTGACCCGATATTATACCGAAGATATCCCGGACATCAGCCTGTACGAGATTAGAATGGCCTTGAAACAGCTTAAGAACAACAAGGCGCCTGGTGACGACGGTATCACATCTGAGCTTCTGAAAGCGGGTGGAACACCGGTACTTAAAGTCCTTCAGAAGCTCTTTAATACCGTCTTACTCGAAGGTTCAACGCCAGAAGCATGGAACAAAAGCGTGGTGGTGCTGTTCTTCAAGAAAGGTGACAACACTTTACTTAAAAATTACAGACCCATCTCACTTTTGAGCCATGTTTATAAGCTGTTTTCGAAGGTCATAACGAACCGTCTCAGTCGCAGGTTTGATGAATTCCAGCCTCCGGAACAAGCCGGTTTCCGAAAAGGCTATAGTACCATAGACCACATCCACACGCTACGGCAAGTTATACAGAAGACCGAAGAGTATAACTTGCCTCTTTGTCTAGCGTTTGTGGACTATGAGAAAGCCTTTGATTCGATCGAGACGTGGGCAGTGCTTGAGTCTCTCCAGCGGTGCCGTATTGACTATCGGTATATTGAAGTGCTGAAGTGTTTGTACAAAAACGCCTACATGTCAGTCCGAGTACAGGAGCAGAGTTCGAAGGCAATTCCATTGCAAAGAGGCGTGAGACAGGGAGACGTTATATCTCCGAAACTGTTCACCGCTACATTGGAAGACGCCTTCAAGCTTCTGGAATGGCAAGGACTTGGCATCAATATTAACGGCGAATACATCACTCACCTTCGATTTGCCGACGATATTGTAGTCATGGCAGAATCCATGGAAGACCTCAGTACAATGCTCGAAGGCCTCCATCGAGTTTCCCAACGGGTAGGTCTTAAGATGAACATGGACAATACGAAAATTATGTCTAATGCCCATGTTGTACCTACCCCAATATCAGTTGGGAACTCAGTTCTCGAAGTTGTTGACGAGTATATCTACCTGGGACAGACAGTCAAACTAGGCAGGTCCAACTTCGAGAAAGAGGTCAATCGTCGAATCCAACTCGGCTGGGCAGCGTTCCGGAAACTTCGCGAAGTCTTCTCGTCAAAAATACCTCAGTGCCTCAAGACAAGAGTCTTCGACCAATGTGTGTTACCAGTGATGACTTATGGCACTGAAACGTGGTCTCTTACTATGGGCCTCATAGATAAGCTCAAAGTCGCACAACGAGCTATGGAGAGGGCTATGCTCGGGGTTTCTCTACGTGATCGAATCAGAAATGAGGAGATCCGTAGAAGAACGAAAGTCACCGACATAGCTCAGAAGATTAGCCAGTTGAAGTGGCAGTGGGCAGGGCACATAGCACGCAGAACAGATGGCCGATGGGGCCGAAAGGTTCTGGAGTGGAGACCACGTACCGGCAAGCGCAGCGTAGGTCGTCCACCGACACGGTGGACAGACGACCTGAGAAAGGTCGCAGGACGACGTTGGATGCAGGCCGCTTCCAACCGGTCCTTTTGGAAAATCATGGGGGAGGCCTATGTTCAGCAGTGGACGTCCTACGGCTGAGATGATGATGGAGTTGGTACTGGTAATTAAACAGAGGTGATATTTTATTTTCCTCCTTTTATGTTCAATAAATAACTGTTACATTAACATCTACTTTCTATCCAACGAACCCTACAGCTCGTAACATTATGTTGTATATTTTTTTGTATAAGTATGTTTGGCTCAAAAAATAATATTAAATAAGGTTTACGCACCTACTAACACAAAAATAAACTTCAACAAATTACCTACACATTATGATGTTTAGATTTCACATATCGTTGTATGAAAACATATTTTGCTGTAAGTAGCAAAAATGGCGTAAATAGACTGAACACACAGCTATATTCATCAAAAGGTAGCAAATCACTTTGTTGAGTTTCCGCAGCGTTCGCGATATAAAGATTTTTTTGGTATCATTTTCCCACCTTCGGTTATATCATCGAAGTTTTCATACGGATCCCTAAATTTTTTTTAAATATTTTATAGCCTTTGTTCATCAGGGATAATGTATATTCTAATGGAAAAAGAATTTTTCAAATCGGTCTAGTAGTTTCATAACCTATAAATTCAAAAAAACATACTGTTTTTTCCTCTTTACAATATTAGTGTAGATGTAGATTTCAAGCATAATAAATGTCTGGAAATATACGTAACTTAGCTATATCTCCATAGAAGTAAATAAACTACCCACGACGTTCTTTAGGCCTTTAATACGTAAATACATGTCATCACCCTTGACTGTATTTGTGCTTTTTCACTTTCACAGTAGAAATCGTAAAATCCGTCATACAAAACTTCATAGATTATGATACTACGTATTTCGTAGTTCGATTTTGCTCAAGAATTGTTTTCATTGTAACTTGTTTTCCTGATTGGCCAATTGCAAAATATTTATATATGTAATAAAGTAATCACTAATAGATAATTGAATGCAGTAACAGTCAATATCTAAGTACATCACGTACATAAAAATCAGAATGACAGGTTAACGCATATATGAATCGTGGGCATTGTTTTTTTAAGTCCGCCATGGTAGAACTCGTTTTCGTAAATAATGCGATATTTTATTTTTCCATATTTTAAACAGATCGAGTTCAAAGAAAAACCGATTTGTAGGATAAAGATGGTCTCTATATCAGCCGCTGAACCCCATATGAGATTACGCTGTGGAAATATGCAAAATATACTAACCGCGCTACGGTGCGTAGAAACGTCTGTTAGTTCTCTTATTTTACGTACCGCATATGCAGCAGAACTGAGATTCCCAGACTGAGTATTTATATGAGTACCCCAAATGTAATTATTGGTCAATTTAATGCGTAGGAAGACTGTTGCCTTGTCCATTCGAGTTTAACTTCATCAAACGTAACTTTGGACTCCAAATATGGAACAGTATAGGCAAAGAAAACATCAATGAAATCTGAAGTAAATTATTAGTATACATATATATATTTCCGGCATCCGTAGTTTATCTTGCTTTCGTGAAGCCGAGTTGATTTTTGTGCAGTATTGAATGCTCGTTGAAGTGCGCCAAAAGTTGTTTGAGCATAATTTTTAAAGATCTTACATAAAGTTGGTAGGATAGATACTGGTCTATAATTTGACGGATCCGATTTCTCTCCAGCCTTAAAAATTACGGTCATTCCCCGCTGCACTACCAGCTGGTAGTGTCGTGGGGAATAAAAATTCCCTTCAGCACTACCAGTAGTGCAGCTTGGTAGTGTAGCAGGGAAATATTGAAAAATTTGAGTGATTCTACTATATTTCATTAATTCAGGAAAGCTCTCTATACAAAGATTAAATAAGCGGGCGAAATAAGAAGCCATTTAACTTATATTTATGCTTTTGAATTTTATTATAATTTCGTAAGCTGAAGTATATATAAAAGAAAAACTGGATACTTTGTTCGTGAAATTAGCTTTAAGAATGGCTTCTGCTGCATTGGGACAAGAATTCAGTGACTTGGTGAATTCTATAGGTAAATTAGGGAAGAAATCATCGAAAGTATTTGCTACATTTATTGGTTCTGAGATTGTCTGATTGTTAATTACAAGGAGACACGCAGTGTCTTTTGAAAAAACATTATTGGATGTCAAAGTTTTTTATGACGCAAAACGCCAATCTCATAAGTAACGACCTAATAATACTAAGAAGAAGCGATTCCTAAGTTGTGTATGTAGTTTCAGACCCAAGACGCAGTACTAAACTACACATTTTCTTCCCTCAGTCAACAATGTACTTACCTACTTCTTATTACACCACTATACCCTTTAGTCGACTTGGGGCATTAAGAGGTTTATCTTTGTTCCCAGGACCCCTGGTAGTTGCTGCACAGCCGACTACTGCTTCGTAGATATGAAGGTGATTGAGAGAGTGAAGCTGAGATTTTTCGCTCGCCACAACGTGCCTGTATTCCCATATCAATACATTTTGGTATATCTCTTAAAGAGGGGCAGAGTCGAAGACGAACATAAGTACTTGCTGCAAGACTGCAAGATGTACGCAATGGACAACAATTACTTGCTCAATAATACTTGCTAAAACTAAACCTAGGTAGGTGTGATTATGTTTCCTTAGTACGCGTCTGTCCCGTTTTGTAAATTATGACTAACAACTTAAAACTAGTATAATATTTGTCACACAATGAAGGGTAAACTAGCCACGCTAACTGCGAAAACTAAGCAAAGCGGGGCCAGCACGAAAATGTGCATAAAGGTAACGTGATCGTATGGTTGACGTATACAGTACAAACTAGTTGATTCCCTCTATACATGTAGATGTTCGTATATGGGTACGAATATCTACATGTATATGTCTACTATTGACATGGGTGACTGTGTGTGCCCCCAAAACACACATCTTATAATAGTATGTGCACTTTCGATTCGTTGGGAGTTACTGCGCCACAGATGTACTAGATAAATGATAGTTTGTAATTTTCGTGCTAGGCCGCTGATGCGCGTTACAGTGTAGTGTGTCATAACAGGCATGCGCTTTATCAAGAATAGCACGCACGTGCGGCCTTCGTGCATGACAGATCGTATAACAGTGGGTTTAATTTTCAAAAGTAAAACTATATTTATGGTACCGACCTAAAGTTCATACTAACAAAAATAAGGTGTTTTGTTTAACCCCTTGACTCGCGATTCGCCATATTTGGCCAAGAATACAACAGATTTCGCAGAAATCAAACAACTTTTCCAGGAATGCAAAGAGTGTGGTTAATTTATATTACATGTTCTTCTTTACATAATGCTGACAGCGCAAATGTTCAGTAGTACCTACCTGCGGATTTTGGTTTTAGCTAATAGTTTAATATATGTTTATAGTAGATTCGAATTTCTAGTTGTGGGTTATGTGTGAATTTACGGATTTTTTTTAAATGTTCATGTAATTACCTAAGGTCAGATGGAGTCAGGAACGTACGCCGCGCATAAGTGGCACGTTATCAGTGGGCATACCATGAAAATTGCTATAAATGTAACGTAATCGCATCGTTGATGTATACAGTACAAACTATAAGTTATCTGTGTCATATTTATACTAGATAAATAATAGTTTGGAGTGTACACAAATTTCCGTGCTAGGCCCACAGTATGCAAATATTTTTTGAAACTCTTTTAGCGAATTAGTGCATACTGATAATGTGTGGCGTAGTTTTTTTTTTCATATTATTACTGTAGTTATGGATTCGATCTTTCTGTATACTTAAAGGAGTTCGAGTTTGTATGGGAGCTGG
The DNA here is from genome assembly GCA_917880725.1 of Selenia dentaria. Taxonomy (NCBI): domain Eukaryota; kingdom Metazoa; phylum Arthropoda; class Insecta; order Lepidoptera; family Geometridae; genus Selenia; species Selenia dentaria. The sequence goes on from OU862879.1 coordinate 21,935,808, forward strand.
CGTATCTACCCGCAGCCATTATGTTTTTTTTTATTAAATGGCGCATGATGAAAGTGGTATGTATGGGTAGAGGAAATATAGACAAACAGAAAATGCCAAGTAACATGGTATTCTAAAGTGTCAGGTTACCGAGATATTTGGAGGTAAATATCGACATGAGTTCAATGACGATAGTGTTGTTGACCTTTTTTTAATGTAGGTTAAATTAATCCGAACTTTTAAACTAAATATAACGATGTCTGTATTTCAACTTTTAAAATTAGCACTAAAACATTATTCAATGGCGGCCTAAACGTCGTATGACGTCACTAAGGCAAAAACAAATAGTGTATAAATAAAATACGTTTTGCTTGCTTGGAGGTTGCTTGCTTAAACATGCAGATGGCGGGAAAAACCAACAATGACTATTATAATTTATTTTCTTTTGTGTTTATTCTCAAGTTTTGACGTGTAATAGTGGTGGATTATTAACCGTCGATGTTCACAATGGTGTATGAGTCTCAGTAAAGTGTATAAAATGAAACATTAAATAATAATAATAAATAAATATTCCACAACTATCACACAACGCCATCTAGTCCCAAGCTAAGCAGAGCTTGTGTTATGGGTACTAGACAACTGATAAACATACTTATATATTTCTAAATACATAAATATTTAATATTATTATTTAATACATTCTTTTTGCTTTTTTTTCAATCGAGCAAGTTTTAGTAACGCATCCACGTGACTTATACAAAATAGTAATTTTATGACTGATTTTTTTCTTAAAGCAGACTCTCACCTACCTACTTGAAAAAAAAGTGAATATCTCTGCAGTACAAAAATAAACCTACATTTTAGCCGCATAATTTGTTCTCAAAAAGGAAGGGAAAATCAACCCTTATCGGATCACTTTGTTGTCCGTCTGTTCGTCTGTCTGCCTGTCAAGTGCCTGTATCGTTCATAAAAAGAAAATATCTGAAATCCATTGATGTGTAACAACAATGATAACAAGAAAAACGAAATAAAAAAAATAATTTAAACTTAGGTATTTAATTAATACATATAAAAAAAATATTATATTCGATGCTTCACTTGCTTGATTCTCAATCTGTTGATAAGGCTCGACACTATCATGTGTTTGCCGTTATGACATAATTTCCGCAGCTACTTCCGGTTTTGTTCACGTGACTTCTTGAATAGAAAATTTAATCCAATGCATATATATTTTTAATTCGTTGAGATATTTGCTGCAACCACTAAACATTTAACATTACATTGTAAATTATTTTTGACTGTGTCAACTACCCTATTATTAAAAATAGAGGTATTACGTGTTTACAAATAAACGTACGATTGTTTCCAAATAATCATTCCCAGGTTGATTATTTAACAAAATATGGTACTGAGGTACCATGTTACTTGACATTTTTTGTTGTCAATGTGTTCTCTAACCATACATACCATTTTCATCGTGCGCCGCGATATTGAAAAAGAAACAAAATGGCGGCGGTTCGATATGCCAGATCGGTTCAAAGTTTGTTTGCGATGCGTTAACTTTCTGACTGCTGGTACGTATTTTCCGTATTTTAAGCTTCCATTAGCTAATTTCATAAAATACTTCCACTAGTTTATATAAGATATATTATTCTTATTAAGTATGTCATATAGTTTAAGTTAAGATTAAATAAAATTAATTTTAACGTGGACTTTAATGAACTATTGTATACAGTTGGTTTAATGAAATTATATTGAATTCTATGTTTTGAGCAAAGTATATAATGTACTTAGCTCAACTTAATTATGCTTCCTTGTTACATAAGTACTACTTAGATAATACTTTACAAGTAATATAAATTTGTTAAATGCATTTATAAATAAATATACTATATTGTTATTAAAGTATTTTTAAGATTAACAATGACGTAAATATGAATGCCATATTATTTTATAAAATGAAATCAATTTAAATGTTTATGAAATATAGTTTATTATAAATACAGTGTGTTCGTTTTGAATCAGCGTGAGTTGTGCGTTCGCCGCGAGTCGCCGGCAATCCTTAGTCTTTGGTGTACACACAGAGGACATATATCCTGTTGTGGAGGCGGCTGCTTGTGTGATCTCATACCGGCCTGTAGTCTTTTATAACAGGAGTTTGGTCTACCCTGCAAACGATTAGAAATTAGATATGTACTAGCTGCGCCCCGCGGTTTCTTTCACCTGCGTGGTGATGGATGATGATGAAATAAAAGTAGTATGTATCCTTATAACATCAGCTATCCGCCAGTAAAAGTTTCGTTAAAATCGGTCGAGCCGTTTAAGAGATTAGCCGGAACAAACCGACAATTTTTTTGTGTATGTATTGTATATACCTATATTCTTTTATAAGCATCTGTTGAAAAGCTGTAATTTAAAATTAAAAACAGACAATCCAATTTTTTTATCTGTATAGATTTAATTTCATACAGACCACAATAATTTCGCATTATATAAAAAGAGTAGATTATCGAAGGCTATTACGATAAATGCCTCGGGTTGCTATTGAACCATACATATTTAGTCGAGTTTTCTTCACACACTTGTTATATACATTTGTTGTTATATACCTACTTGTTAATACACATTACAGTTCTGTGAATAACATAAGTATGCGCAGAATTTTACTCATGAGCAATATATAGTCAAAAGTTTTTACCTTGGTGTAAAGTATCCAACATGCCACAGTGGCCAAAATAGTAACAATCATACCCCAGATTTGAGTAGCGCTAGGAAACATGTCATCATCAGACGCTCTTTTATCAGGCTCATCACAATGGCAGAACGATACTATAAATGTAAACATTTTAACTGCAAATTTTTATGACATTCAAAAAGACAAAATGACATGTTTATTCTACTCTGTACTTACTAAAACGTAGTGTTTATATTCTCTTTGGTACTTACCATAGAAATAATGTAAACAAGTACTTACCTAGGTACCTAGAGCTTCATAGCAAACTTTTCAGTACAGAGTAGTATGTTCGTTGATGCAAGAGCAAAAAGGCCATTTGATAAGAAATTGAACCATAAATGTTATTTTACTACACAGGTAATAATTAGGACATCAATGAGGTTTTTTATAATCTGTAGTTTAGTAGACATCCTGAATTCCGATTGAAATCTAAATTGATCGCGCTGTGATCGTCATTCCAAATCAACAAAAGCTCCACAACGTAGGCCCATGTGCCGGCATGGATTACGTCACCAGGGACCTACCCTATTTTGGGATTTCAACTACCACTGCACGAACTGATATTACCGTGAGCAGTTTTGTCAAAAATTACAGTTCGTTGATGCGTGTGTGATGCGCTAGCATGTGTGCGTGTGATTAGTTTTATCGTTCCGACAAATCAAAAGTGTTTGTGACTCGTTTTAGACATATTTACATGTTTTAATAGATTGTTTACCATACCGTCTCGTTAAATATCTTACGAAGCGTATAACGAATCACTGCACTGTCAGCCATGCCGTGAGCAACGTGAGCGTGATTTCAACCCATTCCGAATGGCTGACAGATCTCACCTGTCAGAAGCGCGATATTGAATCGGAATAAAGAACAGTGATAATATCGCCAAAATCGGTGTTGACTCCACTCGTAAAGCACATAGTTTACAACATAGAATAAGAACCTATATTCTAAGGTTTACAAGGAATTTGTGTACTACCTACCTAATGCTACGTAGTATAAAAATCCTTGATAAGTAGTACCTACCTATTACCTATACTTTATTATAAAAGGCAGTTTGTTACAGACTGCCTAATGACTAATCTTTCAACACACTACTGAATGGATTGCCCTGAAATTCGGCACGCAGATAGTAAGGTATTACGACAGGTGTCCGCCAAGAAAAGATTTTCAAAAATTCACCCCCTAAGAGGGTTAAAAAGAAAAAGTTTGTATGAAACTCCGTTGTTTATGAACTTTATTTTAAAAATTTGTATTTAGATCATTCATTTAAAATAACAAATTGTGTTCTATAATATGTTTGACAGGGTTGACTAAGTGCGTGAAATTTTGTATGGAAAATTATTGGCTTACTTTTAAAGTAGAGTTATTTTGTTTCGGGAAGAGGGTATACACTCTTTTGCAAAAAAAACAGGCACCTAAGGAAATTTACGTTCTAAGGTCGATTTTAGTTAATTAAATGAAATTTATACCTTTGACGTAGTCTGTATACTTATAATCGTGTAAATTAATGCGCGTGAAGTGAATTCGAGCAATTATAAGAAAAAAAAACGATGGATTCTTTAAAATCGATGTACACGCCCAAACAATAAGAAGTGGTCGGTAATAAAGACAAGTTTTGTTTTACTTTTTTTAATTAAACAATGTTACAAATGTAAAAACCTAATAACGAGTGACCTTCTCTTGCCAAAATCACAGCTTGAATCCTTCTGGGCATGCTTTCCACGATGTTTTTAATAACGTTTTGAGGAATACGTTCCCACTCTTCTGCAATGGCTCTTTTTAGCTCCCTGATGTTTTGTGGAGCAGGTTGCACTGATCTTACCCGTCTCTTTAGAACATCCCACACATGCTCAATTGGATTGAGGTCAGGACTTCGAGCTGGCCAATCTAAACGACGGATCCCAACTTCTTGCATGTACGCTTCCACGTCGCCAGAACGGTGCGGGCGAGCATTTTCGTCCATAAAAATGGAATCTTCCCCAAGTGCAGTAAATGTGGGTTGTGCATATGGAATTAGGACTTCCATTATGTACCGGTGTGCATTTAATGTTCCATTTTCTATGAAAACTAACTCCGTACGCTCCGTCGAATTAATTGCTGCCCAAAACATAACGGAGCCTCCGCCATAAGGAGTGATTTCTTCGAAACACACTTCCGCATAGCGTTCCCATGGTCTTCGCAGCACTCGCCGGCATCGGTCCTCTCCACACAAAGAGATTCTAGCTTCATCAGAAAACAATACTTTATTCCAGTCCTCCAGAGTCCATGAAGCACAGTTCCGAGTAAACTGAAGGCGAGCAACACGGTGCTCACGGAGTAATTTAGGGCCCCGAGCTGGGCGGTAACTCTTGATATTGGCAGCCAAAAGCCTCCTCCTGACCGTCCACAAGCTAACTTCTACTCCTCTTACTTCTTCAAGGCTCTTCTTCAGGTCCACACTTGACGCCTTACGATTACGCAACGCCTGACTCACTAAAAAGCGGTCATCTCTTGGTTCTGTGCATCGTTTTCTTCCCGAACCGGGTCTTCTTTTGACCGAACCAGTCTCTTGATACCGTTGCCAAGACCTCTGGACAGTTGAACGACTCACATTTAGTCGCTGAGACACGTAAGTTTGCGAACAACCTTCTTCAAGTAGGGCTATAATTTTACCGGCCTTTATCGCTTTATCACTCATATCAAAAAGTGGTATTTAATGTAAAAAGAAAGATTAAATTGTTTAATTTGCAGAAAATATCCAAAAAGTTTTAAAATATCGTAATCAGTTAAAAATCGTTTAAGCAATTCGCGCCATTAGTAAAGCAATTTTAGAATAATCCACATCGCACAAGCCATACAAACAAGAAGAAGAAGAATAATCATTATTTTTCTTTAATTTCAAATTTTAAATTTGGAACGTAAAGAATCATGCCAGGAAGCTTCAAAAAACATGCCAATACATCGTCAAATTAACAAAACCTATTTCTTGTTCTTCTTCATTGAAGTAGAGAAAAAATCTAAAGTGTCCGTTTTTTTTGCAAAAGAGTTTATATATGTAGTGATTTTAGCCACCAAGTTCTCCGGAACATGTACCACGCCTTCTCAACACAAAACCTTCTCCCCCTTCCTAAATCCGTGGGTGGAGCGCATACAAGGTAGGTGGAAAGAGGTGATGAATAGGTGGCGTGGGGATTGCAGAGCGCATGGGGATTGCCTATTCTGTTCGCTTAACATAAGTCCAAGCAAGTCTAATGGGCTGTCCAAATAAAATCAAGTATTATGTATTATTAAATACTGAATATTTTTTCAACTTCGTATGAAAAATCAGGTACGTATGCACACCATTCAGTATTAATCAAGCTGTTATATATCTTCGTAGGGGTAGGCACTGCTGTTTTAAATACCTACTTATCGCAAGATATGTTGTTTATCCCATGAAATATGGACACGCCTATTGCCATCTACGGGGCACTGTTCCAGACTACGAAGAAAAACTTCCGACTTGGAAATCCCAGGACCTCGAGATTCCAAAGCGGCGCTTCCATCACTACACCAAGAGTTTATAATTTAAAACTAGTATGAATAAAAAATTTACATATTGCCTTTGCTTAGCCAATACTGAACTTTGTTTCTGAATACTAAACTTATCAGTGTTGGCTAAGATCATCTGAAGTATTATTTTGTAAAACAAACCACTGACTAATATGTAATGCCAACAATTGAAATCTTAAAAAGAAAATGCATTTTATAATAGCACTAATATCAGTCATTGGATTTTGTTTATTTTTCTCATAGTGGTTTCCTCTAGTTTTCACGTTTAACAATGAAGGATTATTATTAACCGTTAAGTTATAAGATTCAAGATATTAAGAGATAAGGAATGGTAGTAATTCGCTTGTTCAAAACACCAAACTAAACTAGCGAATTAAAATCAATTTTTAGTAAATTATGGTAGTTCTTCTGTTCATTATTAAGTCCAAATTCGTATAATGCTTGCAAGTGACAATTCTTAAAATTGCCGTTTCTGTTTATTTGTGGGTATGTTAAGTGCATATTAAATGGTCATGTAAGTGTGTGCTCTCTAAACAAACAAACTAGTCTAAACGGATGTAAGACTACCCACATTTTAATAAAATAATCATATGTTTAGAATTATCCTTCTAACTCCCAGTTTCAAGAACGTTTGTCAAAGCCCTAAATACGAGGGTGGGTCAATAAGTCCGTGACTTTTGGAATAAAACACAGATATTTTGATAAATAAATCATTTTATTTTTCAACGTAGTCTCCCTTGAGCTCTATACACTTTGTCCAACGCTTCTCCAATATTTTTATCCCTTCCAAAAAATATGATTTGTCGAGGTCCTCAAAATAGACCTTTGTTTGCGAGATGACTTCATCATTGAAGTCAAATCTTTTTCCACCAAGCCATTTCTTCAGGTTTGGGAACAAGAAGTAGTCACTCGGAGCCAAATCTGGAGAATAGGGCGGATGAGGGAGCAGTTCATAGCCCAATTCATGGATTTTTGCCATGGCAACTGCACATGTGTGCACCCTTGCATTGTCTTGGTGGAAAAGAACTTTTATCTTGGCCAAATGAGGTCGGATTTTTTTGAAATCGTCATTGAATCAGTCCAATAAGTTGGCATAATATTCCCCATTGATTGTTCTTCCCTTTTGAAGGTAGTCAATGTGGATTATCCCGCGTGCATCCCATAAAACAGTCGCCATAACTTTATTGGCTGACAAACCCACCTTGGCCTTCTTTGGCGCCGATTCACCCTTAGAAACCCACTGTCTTGACTGTTGTTTGGTCTCTGGTGTGTTGTGATGGATCCATGTTTCGTCCACGGTTACAAAACGGCGCAAAAACTCCTCCATATTGCGATTAAACAACGCCAAACACTCGACTCGACTGTGAGCAAACGCGGCACCCATCTTTCGGAAAGCTTTCTCATGCCCAAGTGATCATTCAAAATTGAAACCACTGAGCCATGCGAGATCCCTACGGCTTCCAAAATCTCTTGCACTTTCAATCTTCGGTCGGCCAACACCATATCGTGAATTTTTTCGATTGTTTCGGGTGAAGAGACCTCAACTGGGCGTCCAGGACGTTCGGCATCTTCAGTGCTTGTACGGCCACAACGAATTTCAGTAAACCACTTTTTTACCATTGAAATCGATGGTGCAGAGTCCCCATAGTATTTATCAAGCTTAGTCTTGGTCTCGGTAATGGTTTTTTTTTCGCAGAAATAATGCTTAATAAGCACACGAAATTCACTTTTTTCCATTTCTTCCTCAAATTACTGGGTAGTCTGATAGCTGTGAAACACAAACTAACTGACGCAGCAAGTTCAAATTTTGACAGGAGTCAACTGACAGATGCCTGTTGACAGGAGTAGTGTTGCTTTTTCAGTAAAGAGGTCAGAAATTCAAAAAGTCACGGACTTATTGACCCGCCCTCGTACTAAACGCTCATAGGTCAATTGCATTCTATGACGCGATATGTGACCAATCAGCGGTCAGTATTACGTCAGTTGATCAAACTTTGACAAACGTTCCAGAATCTGGAGGTTTGTGTTGAACAAATAGATAAGATCAACAGAAGCCGTAGTAATTAAATCTGTCACGTGTCGCATAAGTAATACAAACCAATGAAAAGAAATACTTCTGTTGATTGCTTTGATTGTCAATTGTTTCCAATCGTTGCAAAAAATACGATTTGCAAACGAGCAGGCGGCTCACCTGGTGTTAAGTGGTCACCGTCGATATCCACAAATTCAGAGGTTTCGAGGATGCTTCCCGGGCTTTGAGAAGGGAATATGCGCATTTCTTGAATGAAGATTCCTAAGTTGTACCGATTCGGAAATACATTAGATGGTTCCATAAAGTGGCAGGAAGGGTAGAAACATTTTTCTACCGTAGTATTCGCACACTCGGACATCGACATGAAATGGGTAAAACATCAGGCTCTGTTCCAGTTTCACCAAGGCGACGATATGTGTTGTAATGTAAGTAGAACACTGACGTTAGGCACTCTACGATCAGGATAACGTTTTTTATACATTCGTCGTGCAAAAGACTCATTTCCATCGGCTTTGCCATACATGAAAACGATATCAGCACAGCATACTATTTTTAAAATTAATTCAAAATTGTCCAAAGAAAACCAGTCACTAGTGAAGGAGCTCGTATCGAGTAGCACGATTGTGGGGAATCTAAGCTTAAGAACAAGAGCCCAAAAGCTTAGCTTCCCGTAGTTAGTTATTAAAAATGTTTAGTTGACCAAGCGAGCGAAGCGTCTCTGCTTTACCTGGCCAAATTAACTTTCATCTGTCTGTATGTTTGTTAGGTTTTGTGTTGGTCTTCCTGCATAGGACGAATTTTTAAACCAATTCTGACAAAACTTCATATGCATGTTCTACTATTTTTTTTTGTGTCTGTGATTTTGAATGGGAGGTTTCCTATAAAGAGGGGAAGTTTGCTGCGGCGCTATTTACCGACCGATTTTGATAAAATTTGGTACACAATTGAGACACACAAGATGACTTCAAAGAGGAATTTCGGATATGAGCATAATCGGTGTCCGAGATAATAAGGTTGTGAATTACTGCGAAAATTTGCCGCTAATAAGACTATTTGCTCGCATGGACTACTGTTCGCAGAACTATTAGTTATTAAAAAGTTAGTGTAGTTTTTTAAAGAATCAACCACGGAAGTACGAAATATGGCCCGGTAATGTATTAGAAACCAAGGAGCACACTTCGAACAGGAATTATAAATGGTTTGATTGATAAACGTTTTAAAATATTTTAAGTACCTATAATAAAAAACAATACGGCCAGTGTTTTTTCTAAAATTAGACTTTGTTTTGGTTTAAGCACTGTAGTTCTGAGAGTATTTTAACGCTTTGACGAGTTGATCTTATTTTGTAACAAATGTTAAATTCTTCAGACTTTCCATCGACCTTCCGGACAACCTGTATAGTCCAAACATGGTCCTTATAAAGTTTATACGTCCATGATTTGCATTGTTGTTTCGGACGCTTTGTATACGGATTGGTGAATTTCAATGTCTCTAAATTTTTAAAAGCTATATTGTCCATAGCATACAGCATGGCAATACTAACTAGTATAAGCCGCGGCACGTAAGTTGAACCATAATGGTGGTCTTCTGCGCAGGTACAGGACAAATGTGATAGACGAATACTTATCTGCGGTGGTCAAAATGAAACTCAAGTTAACCAAATATCTAATTTCATTAATATAATCTCCCCATCTCGCCCCGCACTTCGATTGAGACCCGAAAATGTTTTCTACGCATAGTTCAACTTAGGTGCCGCGATCTATACGTAGGGCAGAGTGGCAATAATACACAGATGTTGTATGCATATAATCATATATTTTATGCATACGTATAAACTGGGGCAAAGCAGAGTATTATTAGGTGCACAAGGATAATAAAATAATCACTACTATAAGAAATATACTATAATACGTTTATATGTTTCAATGATCTTATAATAATGAACATAATTATACCAGCAGTATTAATTAAATTTTTTGTGGCAAATAGGAACAGGTTACTTACACAACGGTATATATTTTACGGGTATTTGGCGCATGGACCGACACGATATCGTGGGAGGTCAATATGCGCTAGTTTTTCCTACCCTATGTCCTAGGCGTCACGAGAGATTGTTTTTTAAATCATAATAATAAAAACTAAAAGCCATTTTATTAATTTATAACTTTTTCCAAAGATATGCTACATGACATAAGAAATCGTCAAATTCTAATTCAAATGTATTTATTTGCTAGAATATGATTAAAAACAAAAGTTATTAAAAACATGAGATTCATAAGATATATGCCAATTGTATCCCAAAATGTCGGCTGTTCGACACATTACGAACAGTACGAGAACATTTAGACAATGGATTTCCCAACTCGTGGATTGGTAGTGCTGGCCCTACTCAGAATACATTGTAGAATACAGGCATTAGTTATGTTATAGTATTAGAATCACAAGCAAAAAAGTTATGACGATGCGAGCGTGAGATATCGGTAGATTTAAAAAAAACATACACTTAAAACACATTTAACTACCATACACTTAGGACATAAGGTCTAATTTATCTGGGAAACTAGCGCATGACTCCCCAATCCCCAAAAAAATCCTGTCGATCTATGCGCCAAACACTCTGTAGATAAGTTCATACTCTTTAACGTATTTGCACTGCAGGCATGGATTGTCGATAGGATCAAATTTGAGAGTAATCTATATTTATATATATATAGATTACTCTCAAACTTGTTGTTTTTTGTTGTGTTATTTATTGTCAGGAGAAGGCTCTTAAGAAAGATAAAGCAAAAAAAGATGGGAGGTTACGCGATATAGCTATCGCGGCTATATCGCGATCCACGATAGATCCATACAAGAGACAAAAGGTGAAATTCTGGTCAGATACAACAGATCAAAATCAGTTTATTGACATGAAAAGTATATACTCGTAGTGAATAGATCCGTGCTCGCACTGTTATTTAAATTAATATTAAACAACAATGTTGCTGTTTCACATTAGAAAAACTACCCGTACAGTTTACATTCAACACATAGTAAAAGCTTAAAGCTTCCAATTCTTTGCATTGGTATAACACTTTTTCAGACTAGAAATCACCCTGTCCCATTGACAAACACTTTGCTGATCATAACGGAAAGTTTTGTGTGTCCAAGGTTTTCATTTAGACACTCTACAAAGTTGACACTGTAGTTGTTCTGTTTCTCCGTGAGATAAGCGAGGAGAGGCATGAGTACTGTGCCGAATTCTTCTATGTTTTCTTCCTTCAACAATTCTGTGATCATTGCAGCTTTGTTAAGTATTGACCGAACATGGACATCTGAGACCGGCTCTGTGAGGAATTTATACTGAAAAATAGAATACATTGCTTTGTACCAATAGTGTTACATTCAAAGACATCTATAGAGCCCCCGTTAAGGTAAGAGGGTGTGGGCAAAAGTGTTCTGCAGGGCTATTATGTATCTCAGTTGCAATCAAATATTGATCAAACGCAAAAAAGGCGGCTCTGTCACAGCTGCAGTCATATAATTACTAGCATTTTTGCTTACTGGAGTTGTCAAAACTGACATAGGGCCGCCCATTTTTCAAGATTCAACTTTGATTGTAACTGAGATACGTAATTACCAGGCTGATTAAGTTATAAAGTTTTTTTTTATTATTATTGCTTTTGTTCACAGACTCAATTGACACCGTGGCATTGCTTACATTTATATTTTAAAGTTATGATTATATTTTTTTTATAATTACTAACGGAATACAGGTATTTTTTTTTTCTTAACTAAACTTACGTAATATTTTTTTTGTACACAAATATACTTCTAACTAATTTCTAAATATCGTACATACCGAGAGCATACCGGCTCCCGCAAGCAGCGCCTGTTCACGAGCTTGAGTTTTAAAGTTTAACCTAATATCTATGCTGTGTTTCTCAGCGGTACACACACGTTCTACGAAGGTGAACGCAATGAAACTTACGAGTAGAAAACAATGTGAGTGTCTCGAGAAAGGAATTTGTAAGTGTAAGGAGTGAAATCGAACTAATTTAGAATTTTGCACATTTTTGTTTCTCTGTGTCTGTAGTTGTCTGTTTGTACGGGCTTATCTCCGAAACGACTGGACCGAATTAAATTTTGTATGGTGGCAGCTTATATCCCAGGTCAGCATATAGTTTTAATCCCGGTAAATTAAAGAGTTCCCGTGGGATAGTTAAAAAACTGTAATTAACCATATCCACGCGGGGCCACGCGAGCGAAGTCGCTGGCGGGTCAGCTGGTATACATATAAGCACATATGCATAGTATGTAATAATAATAAACAATATATTCTACTTGGTTTTGCACACTAACCTCGTCAATATAGCATTGGTCTAAATTGCGATCCAACGGGAATTATGTGTTTGATTAGGACTGAATATCCTAACACTTGCGAGCCTTCAAATTATATCTGTGCAAAAGTTATGTGAATCGTTTTCTCAGTTGCTGCTTAAAAGAAGGACTAAGAAAGACGTAGAGGAGGCTATTGTCTTGGTCTGAATGTTTCGCAGAAATCAACCTACTTTTCCAAGAACTGCAACGTGTGTGGTTAATTTTAAGACATCAAGTAAACAACTCTGCTAGCAACTTTTTTCACGTTAAATACGTTAATCGCGTCCCCTCAGAAAATCACCCTATAAATCAAGTTTAAAAATAGCTCTTTTATCACATTTGTTCGACTAAAAGTGACTTTTAAATTTGGATATTGTAAGTAAATGTTCCAATCACCAAATAAATCAATCACTAACATTGTATGAACGCAAGTAGCTATCCTTCGCTTCGCTCTAGATTCAAAGAAAATATTCGCTTTAAAGATAGTTGTTTGCTACCTATGCAAAAAAATATACTATGTATTTGTGATTACCCTGGGTATGAGATATCTCCATTTCTAATTTCATCCAAATCCGTTGAGCCATTTTAGTGTAACGAAGTAACACAAACTTACTTCTTACTAAGTAATATTGTAAATGCGAATGTTTGGATGGATGGAGGTTTGTTACTCGATCGCGCCAGAACAGCTAAACTGATTTGGTGTGTAGATGGATGATGTGCTGGAATAACTCATAGGCTAACTTTTCATCATCACCACCGTCATCATCCATAAGCATGCGGAAGAAACCGCGGGGCGCAGCTAGCTCTTAAAAATATTATAAACGCATAAGTTTGTATGTATGGATGTTTGTTACTCTTGCACGAAAAAATACTGAATGTATTTTAATGAAATTTGGTATGCAGATAAATCGGGCACTGTAATAACACATTGGATTATGGGGCACATTGACTGGATACTTTTCATCATCATCCAACACCGCGCGGGTGAAACCGCGGGGCGCAGCTAGTTTAGTTACTAGAATCACATCGTCCTCGTGGAATAACTTTACGCGTTCCCTCAGGCGGGAACTACACGTTCAATAGAGATAACAAGTAGCATATGTGTTGAACCCGGGTACAAACCATCTCCACTCCATATATTCATCCAAATCCGCTCAGCCGTTCTTGCGTGATTGAGTAAAACATCCATACATCTAAATTTTCACATTTATAATATTAGTGTGAAGTGTGGCGTGCAGAAAAATAGTGCTAAAGACATTTACCCTCGTTATAAACATAAAGTTCCTGTAGCAGTACAAGATGCAAGACCAGGAGTTTTCAGTGCGGTTAGTCTTCTCGGCCATAGTTAACATGGCGATAGCAGCATGAAGGATGTTTAATGTCATGAAGTTTTCAAAAACTTTTAAACTATCCCATAACTCACACCATTCTTGCTGTGTGCAGGAACAAATGACCTGGAAAACATGTTAAATGAGTACCTCACCACATTAGTGAGCATTAAGCACATTAGCACATCACAAACATCCAACGCCAGAGTACAACAACCAACATTAACAAACAAACTCAAACTTAACAAAAAAAATAACAATGAACGGCAAGAACAACACACTTTAGAACGCGACTGTACAGTCATGGAGCGGCCACATCTATGAGAAACGCCGTTGAATATCGCGATGTTGAACGTTGACCGTAGATGTACACCACAGCTCATAGACATAATTTGCGACGGCATTAACATTGCCGTTGACGTTGGGCGAAAAAGCTTAGGCACATCAAAGGCGCAACGCAATAATTTTCGCGTTAAATCTCTTTGGCGCAAACCACACATTAATGGCGTCGAGCGCGGACATGGCACGGGCGGGTTCCTATTCCACGACGCGTTATTTCGGCGCCCGCGCCTGATATAGGCAGCTTCTAAATTGCACTTTCTTTCCATGCGTTTTGTATGAAATTTAAATGGAATAGGCCATTAATGTGTGGTTTGCGTCAAAGAGATTGAACGCGAAAATTATTGCGTTGTTTATGGTAGGTAGATAAATGAGGCACTGGTTTACACATGGAATTATTTTCTTTATCATCATCGTCCATCACCGTGCGGGCGAAACTGTGGGGCGCAACTACTACATTCATATAATAAAAAAACCACTCGTTAAATATGGAAACATAGTACTGTTTTATAATCTGTGAAATTTCAATTTCAATTTCATCGGCAATGAAATGGGCGTTGACGTTCACGCATCCAGTGTGGGCACTCAATTTATCACGATATTTATCGGAATAATTAGCGCGTTGTTTAAGGCGATGGGCATTAACGTTGAATCTTGATGTGGCCAAGGTTTCAGTAGTTTGCGGAGCGTCGTATTGGGGCGGGGGACGGAACTGGCTAGCCAACCGGCGATACGCACGCGCACCCTTCCTCCCTCTAACCCCCCTTAAATACCAAATTTTTACTTCTGTGCAACGGACCGTGCTAGTTTCGTGCCGCTACATGTACAAACATTTCTGCAAACCACACAAATATTTGCCCTCACCAAAGGCAGGGTCACTAGGTCACTACCAAGTAGTGTAAAGGAGCCGCCGGTTAGTTATGATATTACGAGGGCGGGTCAATAAGTCCGTGACTTTTTGAATTTCTGACCTCTTTACTGAAAAAGCAACACTACTCCTGTCAACAAGCATCTGTCAGTTGACTCCTGTCAAAATTTGAACTTGCTGCGTCAGTTAGTTTGTGTTTGACAGCTATCTTTATCAGACTACCCAGTAATTTGAGGAAGAAATGGAAAAAAGTGAATTTCGTGTGCTTATTAAGCATTATTTCTGCGAAAAAAAAACCATTACCGAGACCAAGACTAAGCTTGATAAATACTATGGGGACTCTGCACCATCGATTTCAATGGTAAAAAAGTGGTTTACTGAAATTCGTTGTGGCCGTACAAGCACTGAAGATGCCGAACGTCCTGGACGCCCAGTTGAGGTCTCTTCACCCGAAACAATCGAAAAAATTCACGATATGGTGTTGGCCGACCGAAGATTGAAAGTGCAAGAGATTTTGGAAGCCGTAGGGATCTCGCATGGCTCAGTGGTTTCAATTTTGAATGATCACTTGGGCATGAGAAAGCTTTCCGCAAGATGGGTGCCGCGTTTGCTCACAGTCGACCACAAACGCAATCGTGTAACAACTTCACAGGAAGGTTTGGCGTTGTTTAATCGCAATATGGAGGAGTTTTTGCGGCGTTTTGTAACCGTGGACGAAACATGGATCCATCACAACACACCAGATACCAAACAACAGTCAAAACAGTGGGTTTCTAAGGGTGAATCGGCGCCAAAGAAGGCCAATGTGGGTTTGTCAGCCAATAAAGTTATGGCGACTGTTTTTTGGGATGCACGCGGAATAATCCACATTGACTACCTTCAAAAGGGAAGAAAAATCAATGGGGAATATTATGCCAACTTATTGGACCCATTCAATGACGATTTGAAAAAAAAACCGACCTCATTTGGCCAAGAAAAAAGTTTTTTTCCACCAAGACAATGCAAGGGTGCACACATGTGCAGTTGCCATGGCAAAAATCCATGAATTAGTCTATGAATTGCTCCCTCATCCGCCCTATTCTCCAGATTTGGCTCCGAGTGACTACTTCTTGTTCCCAAACCTGAAGAAATGGCTTGGTGGAAAAAGATTTGACTCCAATGATGAAGTCATCTCGCAAACAAAGGGCTATTTTGAGGACCTCGACAAATCACATTTTTTGGAAGGGATAAAGAAATTGGAAAAGTTTTGGACAAAGTGTATAGAGCTCAAGGGAGACTACGTTGAAAAATAAAATGATTTATTTATCAAAAAATCTGTTTTATTCCAAAAGTCACGGACTTATTGACCCGCCCTCATATTACTGATAAATATGTAGCGAGTTAGTTAAGGAGCTGTAAGATTTTGTTGTAGAATACACTTTTATTTTTACCCTTAACATTCAAAATCAGTTGGAAAAATTATGCTAAATCTGATTTGAACAACAAAAAGATTTTTATTAATACTATCTCTTCCATTTACAAGGAATTGTACAATACAGTTGTATATGCGAAATTGTGTTTATTGGTTTATAGCTTAGCTAAAAAAGACATACAACTATTTTTAAAGTATACTTTTTAAAGAACAAAGAATAATGTTTTTGGATGTTTTTCCATTCATGAGTTTTGGAGAAATGGAGAATGATAGCTCACTGTGATTTGTAACAATTTGAGAACACCATCAGATGTAAAAAGTAATGTAGGTGTACCTGTGATAACCATGATGTTAACTCATTCAGGCCCATATCATTTGTAATGGTCAGTCCACTAACTATTTCCAAATAGGATGACCCAGGCGGGTCCCACAACATTCTGTAGTAGTACATGTTTAATGGCTTCAGATTGCTTACTTTGCTCTTCAACCATTCACTTTGGTTATCTGAAAAATGATTATTGAAATGGAGATAATAATTATATATTATTCCGTTATAATTGGTGACGCAACATATAAGTTTAAAGTAAATAAAGCAATTTTATTCAATCCCCTCTATTAACTGAATATATTAGTAATTTCCAAAACTGCTACTATGTTATTGGCTATCATGAGAAAATGCGTAAGCGGGCCGAGCACGAAAATCTGCTTAAGTGTAACATTATCGCATCATTTACGTATTCAATACAAACTAAGAGTTATCTGTGCCACTATTGTACTAGATAAATTATAGTTTATACTAAATATGTTAATGATGTGATTATGTTACACTTAATCTGTCTGCATCAGGACAAAAATAACAATAGATTTACGAATGAAACTTGTCTCGAATGAGGCTTGCTGATTCGGACAGATTAAAAGATCTTCGTGTTCGGCCAAAGGTACATAGGTCACACTAAAAGTTTCCAGAATTGGCCACTTACATAAACAATATTTAAAAAGTTATTGCTACATAATTATATTTGAAAATGGAACTCTTAAAGGTGGAATAAAATTTGTTTCATCTGATTGTCAATTGTTTTCACAATGTGGCGTCATTTAAAAAATTGCGTGATTACAATAAAATGGATTTAATTTGGGAAAATTTTCTTTGCATAATTTGTTACGATTTTAAGTATAATTTGACAGCTCAGCAGAGCCTCTTTGATTGAGAGAGGATTGTGAAACTCTTTTTTTAAATTAGTTTACAATCATAAAAATTAAATATATCATAATTACCTGGTATCACACCATTATAGGTGTTCAATATAGAAGTCTGTAGCTCTATAGCCAAAGTCAATGTTGCTGGTGCACTTGCACAAAATGTGTTGATTTTCCATCGTACTACATCTAGTACTTGCGCTAGCATTGCCAGCATTGGAGCCCTGTATTCCATTAGTTCTTCCAGCTCATAGGCATCTCGTAACAATTTCAATTGTACATTCAATTTCACAATATCTTTATTCAGCAGTGCCTTGTGCATATTTGTCATAATAACTAGCAGTAACATTTTGGTGCCAGGTATAATACCTGCATTCTTCAAACCACACATGAATCTGATAAAATTGGTTTGTTTTGCATCTGTGTCAAGAACATGAAACATCTTATGAGTTATTTGAATTATACATGGTTCTGTCTCTGTACTGTAGTAATGATCAGAAAACCTTTCAAGCAATTTCATGACTTTTAGCATTATTTCAGTTTGTTGTATATTCTCCACAGCTAAATAGAATATTTTAGCAAATACTCTATAGGGACTATGTAGAAACACTGTCAATATATCAGTCAGATCTGCATCAGTTGTTGCAATGAGTTTGTTGAATATCAATGTTATTGTTTCCTTAAATTCTTGACCTTTTATCATATCTATGAATACTTTATTGCTGAAGCGTTCTTCAAGGATATCATACTTTTTCATGAGATTACATTTAGCAAACACTTTAACAGATAATGACTCCACATGATCCCTATTTTCTGAATCAAGACCTATGTGTTTTTTAAATATTAAATAAAGATTGTAACTTTCATCCTCATCATATACATCCAAATTTGAATTAACAATATCCAGTAACTCAGAGTTTTGGCACAGTTCCTCTTTGTGCACCAGAGCTTTGATCCAAGTCTTGCTCTCCTCATTATTCTTATGAATATTATGAATAATTATATTTTCTTCTGTAGCATTGATTTTATCCTTCATTTCAACAGGTTTGCAGGATATTTCTTCGAGCATACTGACTAGTGGGTAGTCAGCAAATCTGGTTAGGTTTAATAACTTATTTCGCACTTTGTAGCACAATTCTCCAACAGTTTGTTGCATGGTTTTCTCATTTTCTTCAAACTCACTCCAACAGCAGAACACATCAATACTGACATCCATAACAAGCTCTTTACATGTATCTAACATTGCTGAATTAGCATTGTTCAGACATTCTAATAAAGTTTCATTTGAAATATCACATATATTGACTGTATGACACTCCTTCTTTAAACTATCTTCCGAATGTGTGAGCTTATAGATAGCAAATCCTTCTGGGTTCATGTCCAATTTACTTGTGAATCGGGTCAAACATTCATCTATCAACAGCAAGATAGAATGAAGATTTTTACCTTGATATTTATAAAGTAGCGAGGTAGAGAGGTTATTCAATAAGTGATTATTTGGTGGTGATCTGCAGTACTTAAGACATTGCTGAAAATTATTAAATGCTACTGTTGACTTTTGTTTGAGTTCATTAGGTCCAAAATTAAATGAATGAAGCCGGCATATAAGCATATAACATGCCAATGAAAGTATTTTCCACTGTTCTAGGCAGTCAAGAGGTGTAAAATATTTAAAATTGTCTATGAATGTACTAGAAACCTCAAGGGCAAGCTGAGGATTACCATATGATATTATTTCATAGAGAAAATTTTCCATGTGTAGGTTCCACATTAACTCACTCAGGAGACATTTGGGTATTGTAGGTGTTGTCCAAATAAGAGTACTTATATCCTCTAATTCCACCAGCTCTTGTAACTCTGGCAGATCTGCATTCATAACAATATACAAAGCAAACTTTCTCAATTCAGCTGCACTTGAGATTGAGATTTTACCATCAACTATGTATCGGTTTTTTACAAGGAATTCTTTTAGGCTTTGAACCACAAAATTAATTTCGTCTTCATTGCCTGGAATACAAAAATAAAAAGCAATAAAAATAATACACCATTTATTTATATCGGAATTATTGTTTTTTATATCGGAAGGGCGAGCAGAAATTAATGGTATGGTGGTGCGGGGTGTCCACATATATGTGCTAGATACAGTACACTTAACAGGGACTCACGTCGATAATTGTTGGTCCAGTATGCCATTTTAAATGCCAATAGCATTTAGGCTACATTCGTACTCGGCATACATAAATATCTGTACTTACCGCCTTTTGCAGTTAATTGTGCAAAGTGGTGAACGTTATCTGCTGATAAAATTGCGCCTTGGAAAGCAGATAATTCTGGAGTAAAATTCATTTTATGTGTGTATTAATAAAAACGATGTGAAATTTCTTTTCTTCAGTAATCTTTTTTTTTCTTTTCCTCCGTTCTGTTCTGGAGGATTTGGCTTTGCATGACTAATGCATCTGCCAGTGTCAAGTGGTTTTTCCTTCTGTCATCATCTTATCTTGTCCAGCGAGTCTTGTTTTGTTATTCATTTTGTACTATAAAAAACTGGGGAAACGTGGCGCGATATAATTATATATAGGTATACAAAAAGTTTGGAATATAACTTGTAAAAAATTATAGGAACAGATGTCAGATTTTTATGCAAATATTTATATTACAATATACATTATGTACACACATAATATACGTGAAATACACTATGAATAAAAATATAGTTAATTAAAATTAATAATTATAAGTGTATCTAGTATCTATAAATCACTATCTACAGTTTAATACTATTACTAGAGATAAAATCAGATAAAGCGTTATAAATAGGAGGGTTGGCATTGAAAAGCAAAGTATTTATATTAGTGGGGAAAGGGACATGGATGGATATTAAAGTATTATAAAAGGAAGCACGCACATACGTAGGGCATGAAAAGAAAATATGGTCCAGATCCCCAAAGTCACCACAGTTGCATAGCGGGCTGCTGATTATCCCAAACCTTGCCAAATGGCCTGGACAAGTAGTATGACCTAGGCGCATTCTTATTAAAATTGAAGTAACAATTTTGCTAAGTTTTATATTAGAAAACCATGGTTTAGTGCGAACCTGTGGTTGTATGCAAAAATAATGTTTTCCTTTGATACGGCCACTTCTCTCCCAGAGTCTATTCCAGATATCTCGGAGATAAGATCTAGGAAGAGAAGCTAAGTCATGTGGGTAGTTTATGAATGGAACGAGATCTCCACACGCCACAGCCTGATTAGCAAGTCTATCAGCTTTTTCATTGCCTGTGATACCACAATGACTAGGTACCCAAACAAAAGTAACGGAAAGACCGTTCAAAGTACATAAATGTAGTTTACTTCTAGCTTCAGATATAAGTGGGAATTGTAGTTTTGACTTAAAAGCATACCTCAGTAATGCTTGTAAGCTGCTCATGGAGTCACTTATTATTAAACTTCTTTTAAGTTTAAATAGCAAAATGTAATCAATAGCCTTAACAAGTCCAAGACATTCTCCTGAAAATACTGATGTTTCGGATGGACATTTTATTTTTTGTACAATATTGTATTGAACATGATAAACACCTACACCTACCAAACCATCTGACGTGTGTTTAGACGCATCCGTATACAAGTGATGCCAATTAGGCCAGTTTTCTGGTACAATTGATTTGAAGTGTATAAGTGTATATGATGCAGACATTAAACTCATAATAATTGTTATTTTATTCTCATTTAAATAGCAAGTATGCTCCGTTTCAGTCTTTGTTTCTTTTTGTTTCCATAATTAAGTTATGTACTTAAAATACTTGGTCCTTAATTAGTTTTGATTCACAACTGACACCCTCTCACACTCACACATGCAATTACACTGTACACACAGAGAGGAACATCTACAACATTTTAAACTATTTTTCAACATTTTTGGTATTTAATGTTTTAATCTATTTAAGTTTAGTGTACTTACATTGTTAATTATATGCCTAAGATTTAAGTTAAAAATATTTAAGATTATTAGTAATTAATAACCAGGCTAGCTCCATGAGATAAAATAGGGGGAGGGCGCTGTATGCTGAAACACAGGCGATAAGCCTAGTTCGGCGACAGACACTTCAAACATTTTTATGTAACATTCTAGCCATATTATATAAGTTCAAAACTATGTAAGTGCTAATATTATGAAATAAATTATTATTATTATTATTATTATTATTATTAGCGTAGTCATTGTATCTATCGAGTTCTAAATTAAAGTGAACTGTTGGGATTTGTATTTGTGCTTCAAAACTACTGTCAAACAGGCTAAGTCTTGGAGAACGATAGGTTGGAGCGCATATTCCTTTAAATTTAATTAGGCTTTGAACTAAACAAGGGAGAGGTTTGTGTTTCCAATAATCTGACGACTCTATAACATTGGCGAGATGGTAAAGTTTTGATGTTAATAAACTATTCAAAAATTGAAAATTGCGGTAAAACATACGATCGGATAAAAACTGTCTCCTTAATTGTAGAGGAGGTTCTTCACATTCGACTTGTAGCGCGTTTAGAGGGCTAGACTTCATTGCACCAGAAATTATTCTTAAAGATTTTGATTGGATACCATCCAGTTTCCGAAGTCCAGCCACACTACATGGCTCTAGTAAAAAGGTCCCATAATCTAGAACACTTCGTACAAGAGCGTTGTACAGAAGCTTTAAGGAAAAAGGATGTGCACCCCACCAAACACCCGAAAGACAACGCAACATATTTAAAAGCTTTTCACATTTTGCTACAACGTACTCAGTGTGTAGAATACCAGAAAGTATTGAATCTAGATATACCCCCAAAAACCTAACTTGTGTTTTCATGGGTATTAAGTTATTATCAAAGTGTATTGATATTGGTGGAGGTAACCGTTGGCGCGTGAATACGACAGCAGAACTTTTATGAGCAGAGATATTCAAGCCATTTTTGTCTAACCAGTCTTTAACAAGATTCAAAGAATTTGATAAATGAGTACTTGCTGTAATAATGGATCTGTTTGAGGAGTACAACACTATGTCATCAGCATATTGTAAAATTTCAGCTGAGCCTTGAAGGGAAGATTCCAAATCGTGAGTATATATGTTAAACAGTAAAGGACTCAATACTGAACCCTGCGGAAGCCCTTTCCACACAAGTCTGCACTGATCCCTTGCTTGGTCTAATTTTATTGATCTTCCGGACATGAGATTAAAAATAAAACATGAGAGGATTTCGGGAATATCAAGTTTATGTAGCTTTGATTTGAGAACATTGAGAAGAACGTTGTCGTACGCGGACTCTAGATCTAAAAATGTTGCAACAACTGATTCTTTGCGTGAAAATGCTACTCTAATAGTAGTTACAAAAGTACCCACACTATCCAAAGTACTCCTACCCTTTCGAAAACCAAATTGCGACTCAGGCAATATATTTCTATTTTCAATAATCCACTCGAGTCGATTTTTAACTAAGTTTTCCGCCACTTTTACTAATACAGATGATAATGCTATCGGACGATATGACGATATTTCAGTTGAAGCTTTACCTGGTTTGAGAATGGGAATAACTAACTGTGATTTCCAAGATTTGGGTATATTTCCTGATAACATAGTGGTGTTTATCAAATTTAAGTAATACAAAAGAGATGGTTCACTCAATTTGGCTAAAAATGAATAAGGAATACCGTCTTCACCAGAAGCTGTGTCTTTCACTGTGGACAACACTCCTAATAATTCCTGTAGTACAAAGAGAGAATACAAGATGGCCGAATTATTGTGAATTATAGGAGGAACAGAATTACAGAAGAAATCCTGCTCTGGAACTGTGGGTGGTGCAAGGTTATTAAGGAATTCGTCGTACAGGTTTGGCGGAAGTACTGAGTTGGTAGACTCACTAATACCGTTTCTAAATCTTCTTATATTACGCCATATTACCGAAGGGTTTATAGAAGGAGAAATTGACCGTCAATAATTTCTCCATCCTTCAAATTTCTTCCCTTTGAGTAATTTATGCGTCTGAGTAAGTAAATCAGATAAGTTATTAAAGTTTTCATCAGACATATTAAGATTGTATTGTAATTCAGATTCTTTTCTTCTATTAACAGCATCAGTGCACTCTTTGTCCCACCAGGGAGGAGAAGGAATTAAACCAGATGCAGAGTTTTTCAAGTGAAATATTTCATCCGCAGTTTGAGTTAATATATTAGAAAAAACCTCTGTGCAATTCGTAAACATATGAGGAAAATTTGCAATATTATTTAACTTTTCTTCTACACAAGTGTTCACGCGAAAGCGTGACGTCACCTAGAGGCGCGCACGCGCCCCACCGCCGCTGTCCTCAGCTGTCATAACTAGAAGCAAGCTGCTGAAAGGAAGCGGAAATAGTCACCTTTTTATATTCGCAACCGGCGGACGTGTACCGCTGCGCTCCGCGTAGCAACCGCATGGCACCGCCATTATCAGCACGAGTCACCGCGATTGACTTTCGCCGCGAGTGACTTTCAGTGTGTGCAGGCACGGCCGCACACATCATCAGCTCAAATCAGCCCAGTGTACCTACGCGACTGCGCGATAAACTTAGTGCACAAACATTATAACCAAGTGAACAATAGTTCTTCAGCTCCTTCAGCACGTCGACCAAGGCAGGACGCCTCCAACGAGGACTCACGGTCACCAGCCCTCATCAGACCACATTTACCCCCCCCCCCCCCCCATCATCGTGAGTATAGTGGCAGGAAACTGCGAAACTAACAAGTCTTAAACCTATCCCAAAGATTATCATTATTAAGAACATACTTCAAGCGAGGCGTACGAGTTATACCACGGGCTCTAATAGTAGGCAAAGAGATAACATATGGAAAATGATCACTTCCAAAGGTGGAAGATAATGTGCGCCATGTTATTAAAGAAGCTAAGTTTGGAGTACAAATCGATAAGTCTACTGCACTAGTGTTTTCATGCGGAGCTGTTCGTCGATTTGGTGAGCCAGAGTTTATTATACAAAGATTATGAGTATCAGTTACGTCCAATAGCAGTTGACCGCAAGATTTTGTAACTGAGCATCCCCAAGAAATATGGTGTGAATTAAAATCACCTAGGACTATAAAAGGTCTAGGGAGGAGGTTAAATAGATCATTAAGTTTTTGGAAAACGAAAGAAGAAGGAGAAGGAATGTATATGGAAACAACACAAATGCTGCCGATTTGCGCTGCTACCACGGAAAACTCATTAAAACTAGGAAGAGATAAAGGAGAGAAAGAGATGGCCTGCCTGATGAGTATAGCGACACCGCCATACCCATCAGGCCTATCATCTCTTATACAGGAAAATCCATGGATTTTGAAAATAGAGCCTGGCTTTAGCCAGGTCTCTGAAAGTGTGAATTTGTTCTTGTTGAGTTGTGAGTTGAAACTTTGTTCTTGCAACTGAAGTATAACTTTGGGGACTAGGGCCAGTGTTGGATGAAGAAGGAATAAGAACAGTAGGGTTTTCAATACATTGTGTAGGGATGTTGTTATTACTATTGCTTATGTTGTCACTAGTTTCCCTATCTGAACAGCGGCAGCCAGTTTTACCATCAATAGCCTGCGCATGCTTCCTCTTTTTCATGGTACAATTTTTGCAAATTTTACTCAAACGGCTCCTTTTACGGGCAGCGCGCTGAGTTACCGATCCATCCGTGTCCATACCAGACTCATTAGATAATACTTTGTTGGTAGAAATCGTAACAAAATTAGCTGCCGGGGGGACTGAGCCCCCCGGTGCGCCCGGGGTTCATTCATGTAGAATAAACTAAAAACTTACCGAGTCCGGTGAATATAAACTAACACACTTAATAAAGATAAATAAACTAAATACTGAAAATATCTACACTATTATTACTACTAATCCTATGAAAGAAACCAAAAAAATATTTTCTTTGAAAAATTACGTCCGCTTAAAAATTACGTGCGTATCTATTTCGACGTTTCCCGCACTTTTTCATTAGTAATCTTTAGATGAGGACTCTCTACTATATTCTCTTTGATGAGGACCTCTTTTTTTTTGTGGCAATTGTCAACATGACATTTGTGCCAGTTACACGTAAAAAAAAATAATCCTAAAACGAATTTGAGCAAACTATGAACCAGAATAGGCTTATTTTGTATGAAAAAATGAAAATACACACTCATAACAATAAGAAAGAATAATGACTTAAAGAAAACTTATTTGAACATAAACAAACAACATTAAAAACAAATAAATATGTACAAAATTATAAACGAATGTTATTGATAGTGAGGAAGTGAACGAAAACTTTATATACCTATATCAATATTAGTAGATGATAAAAGTTCAGGAATATGAGTCTTATGAGGAATATGACTTTTAATGATATGAGAGAATTGTAGAAAAAAACATTATCATACAATGGACAGGAAAAGAATATATGGTTGAGATCCCCCTCATCCAGGCCACATTCACATATAGAGGAATCTTTCACATGAATCTTTTGAAATGTGAAGGTGAGCAACAATGACCAAGCCTCATGCGAATTAAGGTCGACGTATAAATCTTACCGAAGTACCACCGCGAAAACCAAGGTTTACTTGGTATTTCTGGTTGGATCTTAGCAAAACCAGAGCCTTTGGATGAACTAGTCGTTCTCCAGTATATAGACCATGACTTATAAAGAAAACTTTTAGGGAGGCAGATAAGGTCAACGCTATAATTAATAAACGGGACCTTATCACCACAAGAAACCGCTTCTTTGGCCGCTTTATCAGCACGTTCATTACCAGAAAGACCAAGGTGTCCTGGTATCCAAGCAAGAACCACTTCTAGTCCATTATCAATACAATCAGATAAAGATTTTTTAATTTCGAGAACAATGGGGTAAAATTTAGAGTGAAAAGGGTTAGACAGAAGGGATTGAAGCGAGCTACGAGAATCTGAAAAAATTATGGTCTGACGAAGTTTGAAGAGAAGGATATATTTTACCGCCTCAAGAATTGCTAGACATTCACCTGTAAAAACAGAGGACTCCGGAGGGCATTTTATCTTTTGAACAATATCAAACTGGGAGTGAAATACACCACAACCAACACATCCAACCTGAGACAATTTTGAGGCATCCGTAAAAATCGTATGCCATCCACGCCAATTCCTGAGCAAGAGCTCTTGAAAATATTTATCAGCGTAGAGGTCCCCCTTACAGATACCAAAGGCCAAAATTATTTCCGGCTGCGATATTATAACAAAGTAATTAATATTATAAATCGATAGTTTAGTAGACCGATACGTGGGATCCTTAAGCAATTTAAAGATTGAATTACTTTTCAAAAGAAGCGGATGTTTTTTAAAAGTCCAAAAACGGGAAGTGTAAACATATTGTTTGAGAAGTTGGAGTTTAGGAATGAGAGGGTGATTAGAGAAATGAATAGAATGGAAGAAGAATCTATTAGCTAGGAATTAACGACGAAGATGAAGAGGAGGGTCCACACACTCCACCTGAAGAGCGTTGATTGGAGATGATTTCATAGCACCAGTAATAATCCGGAGTGATTTGGATTGAATTAGATCAAGTTTGGTAAGATCTCGCTTACGTGCAGGTTCCAGCAAGAAGGAACCATAATCCAAGACACTACGGATAATGGCATTATATAGTAATTTAAGATTAAAAGGGTGGGCACCCCACCACACCCCAGACAAACACCGTAATATGTTAATATTCCTCTCACACTTATTTGAAATGTATTCACAATGCTGACGACCACATAGTTTACTGTCCAACCAGAGACCTAAAAATTTAACCGACTCCTTTACTGGAATTCTGCACTCACTAAAAGCGATATTTAAATCAGGTGGATTTCTTTTACGAGAAAACAGAACGATATTACTCTTTGTAGGAGATAAATCTAGACCATTTTTTTGAAGCCAGTCAAATACAAATACAAATACAAACTGCTGTAGACAAGTATGTCATCAGCGTATTGAAGGATACGACTTAGACCACCAGAGGATTCCACATCATACGTGTATACATTATATAGAAGTGGACTTAGGACAGAGTCCTTTTTTTTTCAAGCTGGAATTCTCAATCGATTTAGTTTATTTTTAAGAAGGGGAAGTTGGACACTATCACTTTTTATCATGAAAGAGACGCTTGGATTTTGCAATAATTTTATTCAATTCAATAAAATTATCACGGGTCATAGACAGACAAAAGATAGCTTCTGCATCATTGCGAGATCTAACGGCTTCAGAGCAATCCTTATCCCACCTTGGAGGAGAAGGAACTTTATCTGGATGAGATTTCTTAACCGGGAAAGTCAAATCAGCACATTCTACTAGAGATCGTACTAACATCTCAGAACAGGTAATAATATTAGAGGAATTTATAAGAGGTAAAGTTAAGGCTTTGGAATCAGTACGATCATTGTCAGCGACGCATCTACTGAAATAAACACTTAAAACTTGTAAGCAAGGCGCGAGCGAGACAAAGCATTACGAGTGAGTGAAATAGCGATATGGCCCTCGTTCGCCCCTTGAAAATGTTAACTTGAAATTTAATTGTTATATCTTGAAATATCTTAAGTGCATTGAACACATCCCAGATCGAACTGTTATTGTCAATTATATATTTAAGAAGGGGAGAATTAATTGAAGCAGGACGGGAATGTTTGTGCAAGATTCGTAAAAGAATTGGGAAATGGTCACTACCATGAGTAGACGGGAGAACACACCAAGACATAAGTGACGCGAGCTCAGGAGAGCATTAAGAAAGATCCACTGCACTAGTAAACTCATTAGGACGAGTTCTTCTCGTAGTGGAGCCATCGTTAAGGATGCAGAGATTAAAACTATCTAATGAATCTAATTAAAAAAAAACCATTAGCATCCGACAAACCGCACCCCCATACCGTATGATGACAATTCAGATGACCTAGAATAAGAAGGGGCTTAGGAAGAGACATAATTACTGAACTTAAATTTCGAATAATAGATTTAGATGGATGAGGAATGTATATAGAGACAATTGTAAAATCGTTGATGCGTGCAGCAACAGCATCAAAGCCATCATTATGAGAAGGGATAGAAATACTTGAAAAGTTAATATTATTTTTAATAAATAGTGCAACACCACCAAAGCCATCCTAACGGTCACTTCGAACGTCAACATAGCCTGACAACCTATAAAAAGAATCAGGTCTAAGCCAAGTCTCTGAGACGGCTAAGACGCTTGGTTCATGTTTATTTATCAAAAATATCAAATCAGACTTTTTGTTGCAAATACTATGACTATTCCATTGAAGGATCCTGTCAAAGGGACCCATTTTGAAGTAGGGAAATAAGCGAATTTAAGTTGAAGGCAGCGTTGGAGGTGAATTACTTGAAGAGTAGGAATTAGACATGAGAGAGGATAATAGATTCAAGAGCTTTAGGAGTTCAGCTATTATAGCTTCAACAGAACGAGTCTCATTTTTTTTTGGGCAAAGGATTTAATAAAGCACAACCGTTTTGCGATGCTCCAGAAAATTTTTTGACCTTCAAAAGTCAAAACTACTGTTTGCGACGGTTTCCAGGTCACAACTCCGTCAATGCAAAACTTTAAAATTGAGCCGGCGAACTTTTAAAATTGGACCACACTCTTCAGGAACTTTTATTTCACTCATAACATCATCTGAAGTCATATCCACTGGGATTCCGCGATTTATACTCATCTGAGTAATATTAAACGAAGGAATGAAAACTCTGAGTTTGATTGTTTGTTTGGCAATGAAGGGAACTGGATGAAATTATTGGCTGAAATGGCGGAATGAAAGTTTAGAGCTATACGATTGCGACCAACATACTTTATTGAGCCATCAATGATTCCTTGAAATTCCCGGGCACGGCTAAAGAGGAATCTACCAAATGTCACCGGGTGAAGGGAAGTCCCAGCGGTAGGTGAAGTCTCTTCCCTCTGAACATGGACCGTAAAAGGGCCACGATCTGTTGAGTCGTATGATTGCCGACCAATAGGTGTAAATGTAGACTTCTGCGAAGCTGCAGGAGGTCTGCTAGGAAGGGGGCTAGAGAAGCTAGGGGAAGGGAGAAGGAGTTGGGAGGGGTACATTGTCCAGCCTGGAGAACAACGTCAGACGCATCTGTAAATTTACACGTAGTTGCATCGTGAACCATTGATTTTGAGCGTGATCGCGAACGGTCACTATGGGAATCTTTAGTCACCTTACGCTTTTCAGAATGTCGTTTTCTGTTGACTATTTCATAAGCCTTTTCGTCAACAGATGATGAAATTGATGTAAACGCCGCAGAAGAAGGCGGCTGGACAAAGTCCATGCCTCCACCAAGATCAGGGGGACCATTCATCACGCATGAGTATACTAAAAATGCTAATGAAACGAACCTACTAACAAATGATGTCTATAAACTAATGAAATGGAACACAAAAAACTATTCTGGGTGAGATTAATTAACTAAAATAACCAGTTGAATAAAAATAAAAGTGTGTACACAAACCTGGTAAAACAACAGCGACGAGAGTGCATGATCCTTGCTTGCCATTGACCTCAAGCGCCCTTAATGTTTCTGACGTCGATGGCGGGGACGAGGACAGAGATGATTAGGCGGAGGCTAGAGAAAATATTGCAGGCATTCCTATGGAATCGGATTGTATGGATCCCAGGCGCTCTGCCAATGAAAATAGTTCGAGTAATGATTTAACAGAATCGGAAGGGCAGTCAGAGTTTGGCAAAACGCATGAGCGATCTAATAGACTGAGGCAAGTAATTAATTAGCTATAAGAAGTTTTTTTAATATTAGCTTTTGTATATTGCCAGGTCTTCAAAATAATGTCAGAGGAGTGACGTGTATTCGACTGCCTTCGGCTTCGCGCCGAGCGGCAGTAGTATACCAGTTGCAAGAGCGAACAGTCGTTTCATTTCTCGCCCATATACTTATCACTTATACAGTAATTTCTTGATTCTGTTGATTTACAAACTTAAAGTTAACAAACATTGAATAGCAAGACGAACTCTCCAATAGTTGTGATGTGTTGACGAGGCTACCACAGCCATCCGCAGACCTTTTCTGGCGCCACTGCCACTGTCATAAACAAATCAGCAAAGATGACACCACCTCCGCATTATTTTTTAAGGTGCTGCATATAGGTCTACCATCAGCATAGTTTGCTAAAACAAAAAATATCTTGAATTATTTACATAATACCATGTATTAACGTAAGTCACAAAAAAACAATGCAAATTTAATACTCACAAAATTTAGTAGTGTAGGCGCCTGCCATTGTTTTATAAATACTCGCACACAATGTTCGATCTGAAAAGTAATTATAAATAATATAATATCTAACGTATGGAATTAATCTATAGTAGTTTGTAATATTATAAAATAGTAAGTTTTATTTTAAGTTATTTTTATCGCTTAAAAATAGACCACAAGAGACTCCAATGCCTATCGGAACAAACCATGAACAACGAATTCTATGATTTTTTATATATTTGGAGTACCTACAGATAAAACAGTAGTTTCGGAGCCTTTTCAATTCAAACAAACAAACAAACGAACAAATTTACCGCTTTATAATATTATTGTACATTACATACACAACTAACAACAAATTAACATATACAAAAGAATACACATACAAAGTTAACTTGGTGGATGTACTCGTATTCTATTGCCATATCTACTAACTAATATTATTCGTCTTTTCAGGCGTTGTTGTAAGACTTTGACACCCCGACGTAATTTATTTTTACATGGTGAGGCAGTAGTTGCAGCAGATGCTGTTTGTGTGCAAATACTTTCGGTAGTAATTATCTTATTTCTGCCACTTTCTTGCAGTGTTATCGTTTTGGTGCTTATCTTCTATACATATATTGCTTAAAACATTACTATTTTTTCGCAGGGCTCAATCTGTAAAGAAAGTTAATACATGGTATACACGAGTAGACTGGCGCAGAGTGGTGAGATCAAAACTTCTACTAGCAATCGTTGAAGAGTTTTTCTTATGACTACTCATCGGACCCTCATCACCAAAATTTTAAAACGTTTAAATATTTGTTGTACAACATGTATGTATTGACATGCTAATTTGAATCTTCAAGATTAATAGGTTAATGCACGTACGCGTTCTGATGATTTCTTCTTTACCTTAGGAAATATTGACGGAACAGCATCAGGTTTTAGCATTCTCTTAGTATAAATATGAACACATTTAAAATGCGCTCTGTAAACGGCAGACTTTTTGACATTTTTCCAGGCAGTGCATTTTCCCAATTCAATTTCTGGTTTTCATTGTTCGGAAATTTACAATACAAGAAATCTAATTAAAAACAAATAAAAAAATATCGGTGTAAAGTCGCGTGTCGTGTCCTAAATAGGTAGATTAGACAGATTTATACAATAAAAAACC
This sequence comes from Selenia dentaria, assembly GCA_917880725.1. Lineage (NCBI taxonomy): Eukaryota > Metazoa > Arthropoda > Insecta > Lepidoptera > Geometridae > Selenia > Selenia dentaria. Next base: position 21,967,992 of record OU862879.1, read on the forward strand.
TAATTTGCTTCTAATTTTAATCTAGTTTTGGGTTTGCCGTTTTTGTACACTCTGACGGTGACCGGTACATTTCCAATTTAAGACAGTCGGGCAGAAGTATCTACCTACGTACTATCTGAATTGGAGATGTACCGGTCACCGTCAGAGTGTACAAAAACGGCTAACCCAAAACTTAAGACTTTTTTATGAAAAGCATTTTCCGTCGTTTTATCGTGCACGTATAAGCACCAAAAACGATAACACGCAAGAAAGTGGCAGAAATACGATAATTACTACCGAAAGTATTTGCACACAAACAGCATCTGCTGCAAGTTTCCGTATATACAATTTTCTCTATGGCTGCAACTACTGCCTCACCATGTAAAAATAAATTACGTCGAGGTATCAAAGCCTTACAACAACTACTGAAAAGACGTTACACAACTTTGATAACCTAAAATGTTTGTTAAAAATAATGTGATAGTTATTTTGAAGTCGAACAGATGGTCCAACATAATTTCGAAAACATTCACACAAGATTAAATACAATAAAATCTAACTCGTCCAATAAATATTGAGATAAAATTAAACCGTTTATTTATCATTATATGATTATTTGTGTAAAGCCTATGAATTTTTGAGGAATCGTATCCCTTTACCTCGCCCTGCAACTCTGCGAAGGATATGGGTATGCATAAATGCGACTTGGATTTTATGGCAGAAAAGATGGAATTCTTGATGGATAAGGATGAAAAGGGTGAAATGAACGTCGCTTTAATTTTTGATGTTATGGCCATCAAAGCTGGCAAACAATTTATGATAAAGAGCCGGACAAGTATTGGCGTAGCGTTGATTTAAGCGGAATATTGACATGTGTTTCTGAAACATTTACGCAGGAAGCTAAATAAATATAAACTTTCTTTAGAGACACCTTGTACTTCAGAAGTTCAGACCCTTAACCTACTAGTAGGGTAAGTGATGTAGATTCCAAAAAAATATACATACCATGTTTGTTTTTTTTACTTACAAAAAATTAGGTATGTGTATGTAAAGTAGTTAGTTAGCATCAATCCCACGGGAGCCCTCTCACGCGAACCGGTATTTTAGCCATAGTGCACAGCACAGACTAACAGATGCTAACGCACATACGCTTACACTTACTAACTAGACTGGTGCACAGTATAGTTAGTAAGTGTAAGGTCTTTGTACATACCCTTTCTAATAATCTTTCTTCTTATTTGTTATCAAACGGGATTTAGTACAACGGAAATTTGTGCGCAGAACAATGAGATTCGATAATTCATTTCTTACACTACAATGATTTTGCGTACACGTTTGCGTTATACGAAATTTCTATTGCTAAGACAAGGAACGATTATTAGTAAGTATAAGTATGGTATGTACAGCTCGAGTAAATAATATCGGAGGTCTTCAAGAGACGGCGTTAGAATCTCATTTTGTCCTTCTATTTGGTCTACAGTCATTCTTCTCCCAGAAGTATTTGTTATTCTATGATTCTGTGTTCTGTTCTGTTCTGTAAGTTTTGTGTTTATAGGACCGTGGTCCGTTTTGCGATAATTTTACTCACAGTGCTATCGTCTACCAAAGCTGGTCCGAGACAAATATCTCGATTTTGACAGCTCGTGGCACTGTAAGCGTGTTGTTAATTCGGACCAGAGTTGTAGCAATAACGAACCATTTGCGCGCGAAAAACAAATTCATAAAAATATCTTGCATAATGTGAAGGTTAACTATGTGGTGTGTGGATTAAAAAGAAATAATGGAATGGATGGACCGACTTTTACAACTTTTACATAAAAACAAGGGACACCAGCAGGCCTCCGTCACTCCATGTACTTGCGCGCTATAACTGCCTACCGCCCAGCCGAGCGGTCTCGGTCCGCCGGCGGATCAAATTCAGTGCGGTTTTCGCAAGCGAAGCGCGCGCACGCCGTTCAATTTTAATAGTGCTGTTCGTTCGTACGCGTATTACGATACCGTGTGCCTTATGTGCTGTAGATGGGTGTAAATCAAGCAAAAGAAGGGATAATCACCTAACATTTTTCCATTTACCTGTCAATGAAGAATGGTAAGTGATAAATTATTACTAGTTTTTGTCGTTTAAATTTTTTTCCATTCACATACCGTCATTAGAGACATAATTAAAAGACAGTAGGTGTGCGGACACCGGTATCCACTTAGAATTTGACAGTTTAATAGGTATATACTAAACATTAGCTTGCCTTTCAGACACAGATTTACATAATTTTGTTGCATAGAAACGTTATACCACAGAATAATTAATAGTACAAGGTACAGAAGATGCACTCTTCGAAAGAAAACATTCGAATATAAACTGCTAAACTAACAACTGCAATAATGTTCATAAAACATTGCAAAGCACGGACGTGACCTTCAAAAAATGTGCCTACAAGTCCTTGACGCGCTCGTAACGAATCAAAATGCGCTTTAAGTCTGTGTAGCGAGAGTTCTTTTTCTTACGCCCGATGAAAACCTTTGAACAAGCCGCGTCTGTTGTAAGGTGACTTGTTGCGAGAAAACGAATCAAATTAATTAATCTTAATAAATTTGATTCGTGATAATTGTTAGTAGTACAATACACCTAGATATGTACAACTAGGAACTAGATATATTTTTTTATTTTGAAGGCCATCGACTTTTCGCGTGAAAACTTTCGAAAACTGCAGTGTTTATGTATTTTTGTGTGAGAGTGTTACACTCGTTAATAAAATAACTTACGGCTTAGTGCTTTATTTGAAGTCGGTTCTCTTTTTTTAAGGCTTTTTTTTTTCATTTCTAGTGAACATCTCCGAAAATCATCATCAAACTAAGAAGTATTATACTGATTTTAAAACGTTCTCCTAAATGTAACAAATCCTTTTCTGAAAACCGCATCGATATCGGTTTAGCCAAACGCGAGATTATCGCGCACAAACATACATACCTACAAACCATACAAGTCAAACATCTCAGTTTGGCCTGTATGTCTGATCACCTCCTTTTTTTTAAGTTGGTTAAATATTTTATAAATGATAAAATTTTTAACTGCCACATAAAAGTCAGAACATATTCACAGTTCTCAATAACATAGATAAAAAGTTATGTTAATTTAATTTTATCGAAGAGGCAGCCCTGCGATTACTGTGGAATCGCGCGGTGCGAAGCAATCACTGCTGTACGCTTGAGCATTTAGGCTCATTTTAGCATACAGTGGTTGTTGACGCGAGGGAGTAGGCTATTATCGTAATAGGTATTGGAAATTTTCTACTGAGTGAAGTATCTGTTCTTATTCAGTAATCTGTGACACCAGTAAAGACATTATAGAAATAAACAAACACCTGTCACTTTTAACAGAACGCTCACGACGATTATGGTGTAGAGCATGGTTCATGTAATCGTCAATATGGCGGCAGTTAAGACGTCATCGATGACGTAGCGTGGGCTATCGTAATCACGCTCACGGTGAAAGGACCGACTGTTATCGCGCTAATAGCGATTATGGATCGATTGGGACCGTACTGTAGATGAACTACCTATTGAATCACAGACCACAAATCACACAGGGGGGGCATTCCGTACCCCAGAGCGCGGTTGTTTAGTTGTTTTTTAACTCGCTCTGAGGTACGGAACGGCACGGTTGTTTTCTAACCACAAAAAGACTTTGACAAATTCGACATTGACAGACCACTTTATCCCTTACCAAATTTTCTTTCAGAAGAGAGAAGAAGAAGTTTGTTGTAGTCTGATTGGAGAAAGTTATGTCAGATGCGGGTTAAAACCGATTATCGATCGATTTTGATGGTTAAAAATTTGCGACGCTCCGAGGTTCGGAACGCTCGAGTTAGAACAACTGAGTGCTTTACCCTGAGGTTCGGAACGGCGGCGTTAGTGCGAAAAGTTGCACTCCGAGTACACTCTCACCGAGGTTCTGAATGCTGCCCTGAACGAGCCCCTGCACTGGCACTGACTGAAAAGTGAGCTGACAAGACAACTATCATTGCGGTCCGTTTCGAAATCGATTTTGGCTTAATTGGGAGATTGGGTTTATGTAGGATGTAAACACTGACTAACAGATGCTAACCACTATACTCCGTTAGGAGTAAATTTATTCTATGATGCTAACGCATGATGTAAATTTTTAGGTACCTAGCAGGGGCGTGACACTTTCCTTGGCCCTGCCAGTTTGTAAAGTTGGTAGTCAAATCAATTTTTTGTCCCCTAAAGTGTAGATCCATTTTTACTCAACAAGGACTCAAAAGATGGCAGCACATTATACAACAACTTCAGTGTTCCCCAAAGAGTAAAGCAGCGTTGCCAGTATGTTACTTTTTTTTACATTTTACGTTACTTTTGACCCTCTCATGTTACACGACACACGACTCAAAATGTAACTTTAAGGACATACAACTTATTTAAATATTGTTTAAATTACTCAAATTACTCCATAAAATTACGGAGGAACACATCAACCCCGAAAAAATAAACAAAATGCGAGTGAAGACTGCAACACAGATTTTTAGTCACAGTGTTGCAGTCGTCACAGAGCACCTGACTGAAAGGGGAGATCTTCCAGAGGAATTTCGGCAACTCATCGACATAACTGTGCTGTTGAATAATTTGTTTGACTCCCTGAATGTGAGCAACTTTAATGTTCCAGATGGTAAAATTTTCAAAGGCGCTGTTAAAAAATATTCTCCACACCACGGACTGTGGACAGAGAGTAAAAAAAAATTAAAAAACGTGACGTTTGTACAAAAAAAAATTATCGGTAACAAAATCCAATTAATTGAAACAAGCGTGCATCAACTAAAAATCTAACTAGAACCATTGAGGGTATGGAGGCCATTTGGCAAGTCTTATCTAAAAAGTATCTTTTAGATGCAATGTTGACAAGAAATTTCAACCAAGACCCTGTTGAAAATTTTTTTGGAAATATCAGAAGCTATGGGGCGAGAAACAATGCCCCCAACACAATTGCTTTTGAGGGGGCATTCAAAGCGCTGCTACTAAACAACTATAGCTCGCCTCATTCAAGGAGGGCAAATTGTGAAGAAGACAGTAATGAATGTCTACAAAACTTAGATTTTTTTTTAAGAGAAAATTGCGGTAGCTCTCTAATCCCAAGAGAAACTTCTGATATTTCCCATGAAAATTTCCAATTTAGTGAAGATTTATGTGTCCAAGTTCAACCCCAAGAAGATGCAGGACAGAGAAATTACGTTTGTGGGTGGATCTTGACAAAATGCTTGAAATCAGTTTGTAAATCTTGCCCACATTGCCGAACAACATTACTAAACACAGACAGACAAAGCAATAACTACATAAAATCAAAAGAATATTGTAATAAAATTTGGCTGTGTTATCCGAGCAAAGAAGCTGAAAACTGCTTTCATGAAATTCAAAGAATAACCAAATCATTTTTAATGAAAAATGTATTAAAAGCAAATATTAAAAAAACAATTACTCTGTATTGTGACTTACTAATAGATTATCCATTTAAATGCGAGACGCATATGGACCGATTAAAAACAACTTTTGTAAATCTTACAATTAATGTAATATTGTACAGTTGGTGTAGAACGATTAATCGGATATTGTCTGGAAAAATAATTTATGAAGGTGACGAAGAAGTTAAAAATAACGCTGCAGTATATTATAATAAGCGCAAACATTATAAAAATAAAAAATAATAAAACTTACATATGTATTAAGCGTTTTATTAATTAGGTACCTAACTTAATCTAACCTTCTGGCTCTACAGTTTTGTTCTAGTTTGCTAATATTGTGGCAATAGTTTTATTTATAATACACGGTTTATAACGGTTTGTTTGTCGCAATATTAGCAGGCTAGAACAATACTAGTAGAAATATTTATCGAAAGCAGCTAGGTAAAATATATATATATATATATATACGTATTGAAAAGTTTTGGAGACAATTAACAGATGGCGCTTCAAATTTAATTGGAATGAAATCAATGCCAAAGGGCTCTCTTTTCCCTATATATTACCCTACTCCTTGGTACCTAGTTAAGCCACAGAAGAAGAAGAAGAAGTAGGTACCTAGTTTACAATACCTACACATAATTTTGTTATTATTTCCAGTTTTATAATAAGGAATACACTATGAAGAGAATGAAACGACATAAAATTAAAAAAGAGAAGTCAGAATGTTCTTCTCAAGCACGTGAACAAGAAGAGCATGATTTAGCGTATTTTATACATGATAGAGTGGAACTGATGCATCAAGTATTTTCGATACTAAAGTATAAAGAACTGAAGACGATGGCGCCGGAATCTGTGAGAAATTTAGCAATTGGAGATTTACAAGAGCTATGTACTGAAGAGGTAGGTAATCTTGTGATTTCTGACCTAGCGTTTCGATGTTCATTTGGTGTTCTTTGAGTAATGATGTTGCCATTCCTTTTCTGTTGCCAAAATAACATAAGATAGCTATGAAGTAGTCTAATTTTGTATATTTGCAGTTACTAGGGATTAGCTCCAAACGCCTTCTCGCTATCTTAGATGGAGTTGAACCACCTTCAGACACAGAATCCTCTAGTCCATCTCCACCACCTGACTTGGAGACTATTTCATTGGATAGCATTTCAAGTGACGAAGAGTTGCTTGCTTCAAGTGGAAGTAAGAAGAAAAAGGTAGCTATTTCCAGTGATCATAATTTGCCTTTCAACCTTTATAAACCTTATGTGAACTGTGTCGACATCTAGATAATAATGTACTACTTATTAGAAAAAATATTAAACCAATTAACCACATATGTTGCAGTTCCTGGAAAAGTAGGTTGATTTCTGCGAAATCTATTGTATTATTGGCCAAATAGGGTGAATTGTGAGAAAACGGATTAACACTCTATTATTGAGAGAATACATTTTAATGACCAATAAATTATTTATCTAACTAGAAATATTTTTTATAAATTAGTTCAAAACTATCAAATTGATATTTCATATTATATGATATTTCCAGTGTTGAATCAATTTGGGTTAAATTTATATATATAGGACCACCTCTGAAGAATGTGACCTACCAAACAAAATAATCATCAAACTCATATCAATTTTTTCATTACAAAAATTCTTTATTAATCCGTTGTGTGTTGCATGTACACTGTATACCATATGTACATACATAGGAGTGCTAAGACATGTCACATGTACACCTAATGTATACACATTTTTATACATCTGCTTTGTAACTAATTTTATCAGATCAAATGCACACCACCAGTATAAACTTGCTTTTAGTTGGTCAAACTATTAGTAGTATAGTATAGTTATGAATAGCTTTATTCTTTTTATTAAAGTGTTTATGAACAACTACGAGGGTGAATCAAAAAGTTCTTAGAAGTGCATATATATGAAACCTTTTTGGATCAAGTTCGATATTCAAATTAAAGAGTGTCTATCACACTATATTTATGCAGACTGTCACTTGTTTTTGTCAGTTCGTTTGCATGTAATAAATTTTTTTGTGCAACGAGTTGCTAAAAAGTCAAAATTATGGATAAAAGTGAGTTACGTGCGGTGATAAAATATCTCAGTTTGAAAAAAATGTCTACGAAGGAAATTTTTTTGGACATTCAGCAGACATTAGGGGGTGATGCTGTACCCTATTCTACGGTTGCGTACTGGGTGGCTGAATTTAAAAGAGGTAGATCAAGCTGTAAAGATGACCCGCGTTCTGGGCGGCCTTCAACCTCCGTTACAGAAGAAAATGTCAAAAAGGTTGAGAATCTGGTTTTGGAAGACAGAAGAATGACTATAAAACATATAGCTGAGATCCTAAAGATATCTTTTGGTAGCGTTCAATCCATTTTAATTGATTCACTGGGGTTCAAAAAAGTGTCTGCAAGATGGGTGCCACGAATGTTAACCGACGAAAACAAAAAGCGACGTTTGGAAATTTCCAAGCGTAATCTCGAAATGTTCCAGCGCGATTCGGATAATTTTTGCCGTCGTCTTGTCACCATGGATGAAACGTGGGTCCACCATTTTGATCCTGAAACTAAAAGACAAAGCATGTCTTGGAAACGACCATCCTCTCCATCCATTAAGAAATTTCGAGTTGCTCCTACCGCTGGCAAAGTTATGGCCTCTGTGTTCTGGGATAGTGAAGGAATCCTTTTTATTGATTACATGCCAAAAGGCCAGACGATTACTGGACCCTATTATGCAAATTTAATCCCGAAAGTGCGTGAAGCGATTAAAGAAAAACGTCGTGGAAAACTGTCGTTGGGCGTGTTGTTCCTTCAAGATAACGCTCCTGCTCATCGATCGGAAGTTGCGCTCAACGCAATCCGCTGTGCTGGCTTCAATCTCCTTGACCACCCACCATATTCTCCGGACTTAGCCCCAAGTGATTTTCACTTATTTCCAAAATTAAAAGAGGAAATTCGTGGAACAAAATTTCACGATAATGACGCGGTTATAGCTGCCGTAGAGGACTTTTTCGAGAGTCAAGAAAATATTTTTTTTTCACAAGTAATAAGGAAGTTAGAAACGCGTTATTCTAAATGCATTGCATTGGAGGGAGATTATGTAGAAAAATAAAATATTATTATTTAAATCTTTGCATTTTTTAATATTGATTCCAAGAATTTTTTGATTCACCTCGTATGTATATCAGTTACACTACATCTGTTGTATACATCTATACAGGGTTATTGGTAATTAGACCGGATCCTTTTAAGGGGTGGTAGGGAACGCCATTTGCAACAATATGACTGTACATTGTGATATCCGGAAATGAATCATTTCTGTGATATTCTTTTTTTTTATTTTTTTTTGGAAAATCCAGTTTTACTACTTTAAAATTCAATAAAAAAAAAGTAATCAACCGATTTCAATTCTGTTCGCAGTTTTAGAGAAACCTTGTTACAGCTCTTAATAATAAACAATAATATCGTACTAATGTAGATCCATCCAAAAACTAGAGGCTTTTCCATAATTTTTATTTGATATTTTTTGTAAGATGCTTTACAAAAACCTTTATTTTCTCTACAAAAACGATAGTAACTTAAGTCTGCATTTTATTTAAAAAACATCTACAAGTCTTTAGCTATCCAACGAGGTAAAAAAATTAGCACTTTATTACACAGTTGCAGAAATAATGCGATTACAAAAGGCCGAGAAAGGAATGAGAATAGTCCATGAGAAGTAGCTATGGAAGAAATACTTTCTTAAGGTAACTTAATTTCTTTTAAAGAAATAAAAGAGTAGATGTAATTGGTCTGTATTTATTATTTTTACAGTTCGTTCTCAAAATTTGAGCCAGAATTTTGAATGCAGAGACGCATACGTCTGCGTAAATTGCTTTTAACAACACTTGTATTTAAATTAATTTTCATTTTTTCTGCTGCATTTATTATGCGCTGTTTCAGTTCTTCGATGGTTGCCACAGATCCAAGAGTATCGTCGTACACCAAGCTTTTCATGTGACCCCATACGTAATAGTCGACGGGTGTCAAGTCGGGACTTCTGGCCGGCCACGGAATGGGTCCTCCTCTGCCAATCCACTTATTGGGATACTGTTGATTGAGCCACTCACGGACGCTCAAACTAAAATGTGCGGGGCAACCATCATGTTGGTAAATCATGTTTCTGCGGGTTTCAAGGGGTACTTCACTGAGTAGCTCATAAAGTTCGTTTCTCAAAAAAATTCATACGCTTCACCATTGAGGTTGTTGGGCAGTAAGAAAGGGCCGATCAATTCATTCTTAATAATGCCCATCCACACATTAACGGAAAACCTTCTTTGTGATCCTTGTAATCTTTTCTTGTTTGGGTTACCGTCATGTTTCGGGGCCCAATAATGAATATTATGATAATTTGATATTCCATCCTGATCAAATTTGGATTCGTCGGTCCATAAGATTTTTAATAAAAAATTGGCATCTTCCATATCGGTGTTCAACATGAATCTGCAAAATTCGACTCTACGTGCAGGATCTCCGTCTTGGATAACTTGTACCGGAGTCAAATGATACGGGTAGAGTCTTGAGCGGTGCACTGTGTTCCATACTTTCCATTGCGACATGCCAAGACGTCGTGCAATGATGTTTGTTGAAGTCGTAGGATCTTGCTCAAACATGCGAATTATCTGTTCCTCTTCATCCGAATGATAAATACGAGATCGTCCAGCATCACTTTGTCGTCTTTGAACTTGACCAGTTTCTCGTAGTCGCCGGTACACTCCGTCAAATACACTCACATGGGGTAAACGGCGCTGTGGAAATCGAGACTGATACTCCGTTCGAGCATGTGTAGCGACGCCGTTGGCAAAACCATAGCAAAACAGTATGTCCGCATACTCTTCGTTTGTGAACTCTCGAAGCCGAGGTAGATGGCCGTGGGATTCCGCAGTCATGATCAGATCCTTTAGTACAAGCCAAGTCGTCGGGTAAGCAATCAATCAAAAAGTCCAGTTCACTAGCCGAATCACAGAAAAAGAAGTTACACAAGTCCAATAACGTTATCAAGGTCGAAATTTAATCGGAATAAAGGGTTGCCAAAGAGCGTCTGAACAGTACGATGCGCTTGAGCAAACTGGGTTCTCATTGCTCGTTCAACAAACATAAGCGAGAGGGAGACGGCGCATTCAACATGGATACCGTTGTCTAAAACCCTTTCTCGGAATGTCTCTACCTGAGTCTTTGTTATCGCATTATTTCTGCAATTGTGCAATAAAGTGCTAATTTTTTTACCTCGTTGGATAGCTAAAGACTTGTAGATGTTTTTTAAATAAAATGCAGACTTTATTTACTATCGTTTTTGTAGAGAAAATAAAGGTTTTTGTAAAGCATCTTACAAAAATTATCAAATAAAAATTATGAAAAAGCCTCTAGTTTTTGGATGGATCTACATTAGTACGATATTATTGTTTATTATTAAGAGCTGTAACAAGGTTTCTCTAAAACTGCGAACAGAATTGAAATCGGTTGATTACTTTTTTTTTTATTGAATTTTAAAGTAGTAAAACTGGATTTTCAAAAAAAAAATAAAAAAAATAATATCACAGAAATGATTCATTTCCGGATATCACAATGTACAGTCATATTGTTGCAAATGGCATTCCCTACCACCCCTTAAAAGGATCCGGTCTAATTACCAATAACCCTGTATAATATTTTGATGAATAGCTTACTTATTGACTAGTAGCTCACCACATGTTGGCAGAGTGTGGTAAAATAATACAATAGGATATAAAAAACCGATTATTTGATGTGTTAGTTTTTTTTATAGATAAAGCTTTCAAAGAAACAGGCTCAGATAGCCAAGATCAGTTAGTTCTAACAGACAGCGGCGATGAAGCTTCTGATCCTCATAAGGAAAGCCTCGATCCATTTCTATACTTTTTGAAGACTGCTTGAGGCTTTCCTTATAAGGATCAGAAGCTATCTTCAGATCCTCATAACGTAAGCATCGAACCATTCTTCAAAAAGGGTAGATCTGTTACACTTGTTCAAGGATCTAAACATGTTAATATTATGATTTACTTAACCACACACTTTGCAGTTTCTGGAAAAGTAGGTTAATTTCTGCAAAATCTATTGTATTATTGGCCAAATATGGCGAATCGCTAGTCAACAGGTTAAGCAAGGGTTAAGGTTCTCTAACTCTGTTCCCCATGAACTAAAATAAAAAGATAAGGTTAAGGATCCATTCATTGTGCGACTAAAAATAACCAAATACATCTAAAAAAATTGTTAATTTATCATGCTTTTTAACATTTTCAGCACAAACACCATCATCGTAACATCAAGTCCAAATCAAAAAAGAAAGAGAAATCAAAAGAACCAGAGCCTCAGACAGATGAAAATGCAGAGTTGTCAAGAGCATCGCGTGCTGGACTTACTGTACTTGAACTGTTAGAACTTCAGGCTCGAGCACGGGCAATTAGAGCTCAACTACAACAAGAACAAGCTAATAGTGAGAATAACAAATTATACAATACTCCTACACTATTACCCTATAATCACTATATAAGATAAGGTAACACATTACAATATATGTAGACAGATTAGTTTACAGTGGGAGCAACCACAATGTATATAGAATACAAAATATTTGAAAATCAATGCTTGAAGTAGGTACCTGAATATTGGAAAGTTATATATTCTGTCATCACTAGCACGAATATCGTACTTCATTTGCATATATATAATTACGTATTTAATAAAGTAAATTATTAGGAAGTAACCGGCCTAGTGCGAGTCGGACTCGCGCACGAAAGGTCCCGTACCATTATCTTTAATTATGTCCGACTCGGACTTGGCTGGTTTTTTAGTATTTGTTGTTTAAGCAGCAATATAAATACATCATCTGTGAAAATTTCAACTGTCTAACTATTATGGTTCATGAGATACAGCCTGGCGACAGACTGACGGATAGCGGAGTCTTAGCAATAGGGACCTGTTTTACCCTTTGAGTATGGAACCCTAAAAACCATAAACCGTCTTCTAGACCAGGGATCTCTAAAGCTATGGCCTGTGAGCATCACCATCCAGCCTTCGAGCACAGCCAATGTGACTCATAATGTCATACCAACACAACACATTCAGCCAATCACTGGCCTTTATTAAGAACTAATGGCGCCTATACACGCTCGTCTCGGGGTGTCTCGCCGAGGTTCCCACGTCGTCGTGTCGTGTCACGTCGCAACTTGAGGCCCTCGTTGGCTGCCGGAAACGTGTCGGTTTTTGCGACCGAGTCGAAGGGTCTCGTTCGGTCTCGCGAGCAATACTAAAGTGCGCTCGTACACGCTCGTCGCTTTAGTTGTCCGCCAACTGCGGTCGCGTGAAGACGTATATGCAGCCACACGTTATCTGCCATGCAACTTAGACTCTCTAGACATATTCATGTAAATGAATACACCATGGTTTTTTCGTTTGAACAAACTATTAAGTATGACATTCTACTACTGGTTGTTACTGTCCCGAACTCGGCCTGTTTCCGGGTGTCTCGACGAGCGTGTAGACGCGTCATAACGCTTCGGCGTACAAACATCGCAAACTATGAGTTATCTATGTGACAGTTGCGCTAAATAAATGACAGTTTTACTGTTCCACGTGAACGATACGATTACGTTAGACTTACGCAGTTATGCGTGATAAGCCGACAGTTTCTACGTGCGTAACTCACTACACTTTAGGTTGCGGTCAACATCCTCCCCATTAGTTGTCCCTGATACACTCGCCGCATTCCGATTATCACACTTGGGTTGCTTCTCGCACATATAAATGTTATGCGGGGAAAAAGTTTCAGGGCGGTTGCCCTCTTTTTTGGCTCGTCTTAGCCCGATACAACGGACCAGTCTTTGGGTTTGTTATACTTTACCACAGCCTCACGATACTGCCACCCCAGTGACCAAAGGTAACTGAGCGATCAAGGCCGCGCTAGGTGGAACCCCCGCCTACACGGGTGAAGCCCAGCGGACCGATCGGCTACACAGACGCTGGCCACTGGGGGCAGCACTGATGCAGCTGTGGCATCCAAACTATCTTCGTTTTGTTTTCAGTTTTCTTGGGGAATGAGGTCTCTTGGGTAATTATTACCCATTATCACGTCACTCCTGTTCGCAAACCTGCTCAAAAACGTCGACGAAAGTCAACAATAAACCTACTTATTTTAACATCTTTATTTCTCTTCTCTATGTGAGAAACGCCCGTAAACGTCGACGAAAGTCAACAATAAACCTACTTATTTTAACATCTTTATTTCTCTTCTCTATGTGAGAAACGCCCGTAAAAATCGACGAAAGTCAACAATAAACCTACTTATTTTAACATCTTTATTTCTCTTCTCTATGTGAGAAACGCCCGTAAACGTCGACGAAAGTCAACAATAAACCTACTTATTTTAACATCTTTATTTCTCTTCTCTATGTGAGAAACGCCCGTAAACGTCGACGAAAGTCAACAATAAACCTACTTATTTTAACATCTTTATTTCTCTTCTCTATGTGAGAAACGCCCGTAAACGTCGACGAAAGTCAACAATAAACCTACTTATTTTAACATCTTTATTTCTCTTCTCTATGTGAGAAACGCCCGTAAACGTCGACGAAAGTCAACAATAAACCTACTTATTTTAACATCTTTATTTCTCTTCTCTATGTGAGAAACGCCCGTAAACGTCGACGAAAGTCAACAATAAACCTACTTATTTTAACATCTTTATTTCTCTTCTCTATGTGAGAAACGCCCGTAAACGTCGACGAAAGTCAACAATAAACCTACTTATTTTAACATCTTTATTTCTCTTCTCACATACTCATTTAATCACAACATCACATTAATACAACAAATGACATGTCAAATTATCATAATATGTTTACTTTATGCTCAAACTCAGTATTATATGAGTAAATAGGTACTTTGTTCAGATAGAATACTTCCTAAATACAAAATTGAATATAATAAAATTTTGCAAAAAAAAAAACATTACATTTCATCTCCCTTGACTGTATTAGTGATTTTTGACTTTCACGCTGCTACGAAACATTATTAGGGGTATGCTTTCAGGTACCATCTGTGATACACTTCAATTTTATTATTATGAACAGGAGTAATGCTTATCATTTAGGCAAACCCTACAGTATAGAATGTCTGTGGGCAAACCACATGAACCTCTCGTTATTGTAGTGACATTTTTTTGACAAGACGAGTATGTCATGCGCCTGGTGTTAAGCACTACGCTTGCCCGTGACAGTTGCCGTACCATCCAGAGCTTAGAAATATAGTTTTGCGTGGCACTGTACTGCGCTCTTCGCCCAAGACACTGGTTTTCAAGACTCTTCAGACTCTTGTCTCAAAACAAAATATCTGGCATTGTGGTGGTACCAACTAAGACGACATCTTGCACAAGAGGCCTATCAACTAGTAGGTCGGGTTTTCTCGCCTCTTACGAATCGCATCTCGCCGACGACATAGAGAATATTCTACCTCAAGATGGACAGTTCATATATCTAACTCATAGACACATGTTTGCACTCATTATTGTGGAAATATTATATTTAAAGTCTCTTGGAATTCATATTATTTCATATATCAACGTTTTACAGAACGCCCTTCTGAAACAACAGCAATTGAATCAAATCATCATTCATCAGACAATGATGAGGTAGAAATAAAAGAGGAGCCTCCAGATGTTGTGGAAATCAGCAGTGAAGATGAAAAACCCGATGTAAACCAACTACAAAAGAGTATTGGTGAGTTTTTGCTATATGAATTAGTCATCCATTGTAATTCATTTTATAATGCTGTTTGGAGCTTTTGTATATTAATCTAGATTTTAATTGTATACCTATTTACTTTTATATATATTTTATATTTATTTGCTCATAACGGACATTCCCGAAAAAACTCAACTAATAGTTTAAAATAAAAATGTTATGCAACAAACTAAAGTTGGTGTCATTTCAGAAAATGATTTATATGTTTTCAAGAATTAATTTTACAAACGGTATATTTACCATGTATTTTGAGCCATATATTTTGAGCTCTCGATATCGTTGGCAAATATTCTTCGGAAATATTCTGTTAAGACCATATTCACTCCTTTCCAAAAGATAGGTCAGATGCTGCGTTCGCGGAAAGACTTTCCCTTGGAAAAACCTGGCGTTTATAAAGTAGACTGCAGTTGTGGCGAGTCCTATATCGGTCAGACCATACGAACTGTTGCCTATCGAATTACGGGCACTGGATTGGGGCGGCCGGACTCTGGATTAAACATACTTTTCAGCAAATCTATTTTACGTGTAATAACTGGCAGTCTCCAGATCAAGAGTTAGGTAGTTATAAATTTATTTTCAAGTATATTTATGACTTCATAAAAATATATTTAAATCACGATACCTCTACATATCATAGTTATGACTGAAATAAGTTACCCGATGACTTAAGAGGCCGGGCACTGGGCATGTTATCTACATGGTAAATATTCCGTTTCTAAAGTTAATTCTTGTATTAGTGAACATGTCAGTTTAAAAACTTATAAATTTTCGACATTACAGATTTACAACAGTTTTGTAAACTGATCGGGTTAAATTTTTCAAGTGATGAACACATATATCATCTATATTAAAACATAGATGAGGCTGTACTAGATCGATTTACATCTCAGTGGATGTACTCGTAAAACGATCGTTTTTAAATTATGAACACACTAGCGGCGCCCCGCGGTTACACCCGCGTGGCGATGGATTATGATGATGAAAAAGTATCCTATATGTTATTCCAACGCCTCATCTATCTACATATCAAATTTCATTAAAATCCTATCAGTAGTTTTTGCGAGAGTGACAAACATCCATACATACAGACTTTCGTGTTTATTATATAAGTAGGATTTAAAGTGATAGAAGGCACATCTTACTACTGATTTGGAACTGTACTTGTAGTGCGTTCGAATAGGCCCTTCGTGAGCGTTTTTAGCGAAAATAACACTAAAAACGCTCACAAGGGGCGTTCGAATTGGGAATCTGTGTGAAAATGCCATTAATGTCTCTTTTTGTTCAGGGTTCGGAAAGCTAAAAAAGAGGATGTTTTGCCACCAAAAAGTGAAATTTTTGACCCACGTCCAGAGCATGGTTGTTTGTGATCGGTTTTTGACAGCTATATGTAGTTGACAGCATAGTCATGCGATTTTAGGTCTTATGCTCAGTTGGGCGTTCGAATAGGGTGTGGGAAAAAGTGGCAAAAATAACGATTTTGACCTTTACGAACGCTATAACAAAAGAGCCATCAATGACGTTTGGACGCTACTTACAACTTACTACTTGAATGTTGTAACAAGTAGTAAGTTGTAAGTGTTTGTTTTTTTTTTTGACTGAAAGTTTTTATAATTATATATTTTTTTTCATAATACTTACTTTTTACCTGGCTACTGTATTCATTGATAAATATCTGTGTAAATCGGGCTTAATTCTTATTTTGCCGTGTTCATTATTGCCAGGAGAAGTAACTGAAAGAAAAACCAAGAAAAGATGGGAGGTTATAGCGAGGCCGAAGGCCGAGCCTGCTACGCGAACGAAACCGCAGGCTGGCGCTAATGATAAGTAAATGCTTTATCTACCTATTTATTTAAATTTCATGTTCCATATTATTTTCAATTGCATGTTGAAATTATGCATCCAACTTGCTTGAGATATGCAACAAACTTGGCAAAAGGCGACAAAATAGGAACATGAAATTTAAATAAATAGGTATAGATAAAGCATTTATTTATCATTGAATGTACATAATACAAGTACTACGTATAAATGTTACTTTTTTATAATCTATTCTCTATAGGTATACCGCATAACTGACATAATCACCCGCCTGATGGGGGTGGGGACGGGCATCGGCGCACACGTAATTTACCCAAGATAAAGTTCAGTGGACAGAATATGACATAATGCACATTTTTTTATGTTATAAGGAGACGGTACAAGCGCGAGCTCCACCATATGTTAAGTGGTAACCTCTGCTTATAACAGATGCATTTCGTCACATGTGACGAATCACACTGTGCCCGTGCTGTAACCCTAAAACATTAAGTTGTTAAGTGTCATGTGCCTGTATTTCGTCTGCACCCATACCTTCAAACCAGAACACAGTATTGCGGTAGCAATAGGTAGGTATGGTGGCATGGCTGTACTTCCCCGGATGAACTCATTCACAAAGAGTTCTACTGCACTGAAAATTATCATTATCTTTATATTATAATATTGATCTTTCACGCGCTGCATAAAGTTAGTTTGGAACATTATGTTTATTTTAATACATTTGTTGTGGTATAATTATTATACTTAATGTAAAACAAAAATAAATTATGCTAGAACCTATACTAATACTATTAATAAGTTATTCTTCCCACCCACTATCATTACTTGATTTTTAAATATATCGTTGAGTATTCGGCTATGTTCATGAAGTATCGATATTGCAAACATGTAATTTTTCTATTTCAACCTTGACCATGCCTTCGTGAATATTCTCCCGTCTCACGGTATCGCTTCCAAAGTCTGAAGATCATTTCCTACATAACGCATAGTTCGACCATCTTCCAGAAAAAAACGATATCTCGGGAAGACTTGAAACCACTTAAAATGTGTTTTCTTTGAATAAAAAGTAAAGAAAATTCAATGACGTCACTTTGTTTTTAGGTGTTTATAAGACTTGGCCACTTTATCGAGAACTGCTTAAGGAAACGCCGATGTTCTTTCGTTTAGTTTTTTTAGTAATTTCTTCGACAATGCCACCACATTATTTAGTGGTATAATTAAAACACTAAGCAAAAAGTTTAGTTCTACTTTAAAGTTTTGTTCCTCTAATTGTCTTGAGTACTTAGTGTATAAAATTAGTAACTATTTAACTTTTTTCGGATGTAATTTGTTGGAAACCACTCTTTGTTGTTCGAGTTTCATAAGGTGGTCTTTTTTCATAATTGTACTCACAGTATAAATTGAGAGTTTGTTGCTTGCGCAACAATTTTCATTACGTTTTTTTAGTAGATACTCCGTAAAACAGGGATTTAGTTTTCTAACTTAATGGACAGAATAAGCGTTGTACGCCATATGTTTCGGTTGCCTGCCAATTTTCTTGCCAGCAACCTTGGGAGACTTAGCTTGAGACTGATCATGGCAGGATTATCTCGTATTTTGTATTTTAACACGACAACAGATAAGCCAACTGTGCAGAACGAGCTTCGCCAGTGACCTGCGGAACATGAAAAAGTTCCCTGCTCCCGACCTTGCCTGACTGCCCCTTAAAACCCTTCACCCACCCGTAAACTTTTCAATTATGCGGTTTATCTATAGTGATAATGCTACAATAAAGCGATCCTAAGTAGCATCTAAAAATAAAATTATATTGATTCGAATTAACTTATTTACAGAAAGTTTGACCCTATATTTTTATGTTTTCAGCTGAAACAGCACCTCCGAGAGCATCAGTAACTGAAACAATGAAAGATGTAGAAACTGATAAAAACTCAAAGTTGGTCACAAAACGCACCAACGACCTTATTATAACTGTTCCACAGGCTAAAACTTCTAGGAAAATCAAACTCAACCGAAATAAAGTTACTCTTCCTGTAGCAAATGAATCTAGTTCTCTATCTACTGACATACAAAGATTAACTAGTGTACCACATACTTTGGATAAACCTAGTGTTGATAATTTTAAAAACAAACAGGACAAGGCAAGTGAAAATAAAGCAAGGAAAAAAAAGAAAGATAAAAAGAAAAAACCTTTAGAAAAAGATGGTAGTGATCATGATGAAATAACGTTGCAATTGTCTGACTCTGAAAAAATGGACTTGTTTGAAGATTTGGATGAATCTAGAAAGAATTATGACAGGGTTTCGTCTAGTTCAGAAGATACAGAAAGCAGCAGTTCTGATTCTGAAGATAAAAGTAATTCTGAAGACATTTCTCCAAAGTTAGCGCATTCGCTTGTACAGGTTGAGTCACAACCTACAAAAACTGTGGAGGAAAACAATGATTCAGTTATAGTTACCTCAGAAGTTGTAAAAGTAAATAACCCTAATGAATCTAAAGATTGTGTTACTGTAATAGAACAAAATATTGGCGACCCCAGCAATAAACACGATTTATTAGACAATAAAAATGGGGAACACGATCCTGTTGTTGCAATTATTGATCAACCAAAAGCCGATATAGATTTCGAAAATGATAATTTAACCAAAGATCAAAATAATGAAGGTATTGTAGAGATTAAAACTACAGATTTTCCTACAGAGCAAAACACTGTAGGCAATAGAAACGAACTTATAATTACTAATGTAAGTAACAATGGAACTATACCAATTCTAGAAAAATCTGTAGATAAAGAAATCAATATTCTCGATAAACACGACTCACCTTTCACGAGTAACGAAGATAAAGAAATAGAAATTGCGTCAATTGAAGATATACCAGTTTTAAATGATTTTCAAAATAAGAATGATGGTGTAGAATCTCAAGCAATTACTGATAATTATCAAGAGTTTATTAAAAGCTCTCCTCAAAAAAGAATAGAGTTTACCGAAAGCTCTGAAAATCATAAGTCAAATAAAGAAACCAGAAGTAATTTATCAGATGGTGAATTATCTGATCGTCAGAGTTCAGAAGTAGAAGCGATAGACGTACAACCCGTAGTAGTATGCATATCCGATGAAGAAGGTACTAAGCATAAACATGACAAAAAGAAGAAAAAGAAGGATAGAAAAACTAAAAAAGAGAAAAAGTGTAAGAAACCGAAATCGGATTTTCATGATGGCGCCGACCAAAACTTTTATACATATGTAAGTGAAATTAGACATAAAGAAAATGACACCTCATCATCACCTAACGAGATAAGTGTAACCAACGAAAAAAAACCTTTAGAGTTAGACAGTGATGATGTGTATGAAATTTTAGAGCTTTCTGATGACTCTTCTTGTTACGAGGTTGAAGGAACTATCCTATCGAAAGAGCCAACTGCTGAAGAAATAGAAGCGCTATCGGCAAAAATAGATGAAATCGAACGAGAAGAAGTAGTAACAGAAGAACAGATCCGTGAACATGAACAATTGATGACAGAAAAAGAAATTGACGAACAAAGTAATGGAAGTATCGA
Source organism: Selenia dentaria (assembly GCA_917880725.1). NCBI lineage: Eukaryota > Metazoa > Arthropoda > Insecta > Lepidoptera > Geometridae > Selenia > Selenia dentaria. Next base: position 21,988,614 of record OU862879.1, read on the forward strand.
TAAAATATCATGGAAAGATAGATATTTAGTCAGTTATAAAGTAAAAAAAGTGTTGACAACTGCCAACATCCTCAACGCACTGAGAAAGAAAAATAAAGAGTTAAAGAAAAAGATAGAATACTCAAAGAAAAAGGAAGATAAAGATATACCGAATGAAAAAGATCCAAAAGAAATTCAAATTCACCTAGAAGAAGGTTCAATGCAGCAGTATAAAGCTCTACAAGGATCTACTAAATATGTGGATCCTGTTCATGAACCTGTAAAAGAAAACACTGAGGCCTCTAACGACAATGACAATTGCGAAAAAATCAACAACGGAGGAGCAGTGGCAGGAGCAGAGAAAATTACGAGTGAAATGAAGAAAGACGCGAAACAATTACTAAAAATGTATAAAAGGTTACTGAAATATAATGATGCAAATAAACAAAAAGATCCTTACAAGAAAAAAAAGAAAAAGAATAAGAAACGAGACAAACAAGATAGCGTTAATAATATAGGAAAAGCTAAATCAGATAAAACATAAATAATATGTAACATATTATAATGCTATAATATTGTATCCATAATAAATCACATAAAACCTGAAATAATTCTTTTCCTTCTATTTGTAAGATGATATGAGATCAATAATGCGTGTTTTAATTTTCTTATTTATAAAAGTAAACATATAGTCTAGCTACTAGCCAGAAGAAGAACATGACAGAAACCTATAAAAGGATTATTTTTATATTCCTGATTTCGCTTTTCGTAGAGACGATGTAGAAAGAGAAATAGGGATTAATTTATATATATATATATATAACCCTATTCCTCTCCTGGTCACTTTAACTTGAGAACGGATAGAAAAATCTCGCTAAGACTGTTTTTGTTGTGTTCATGGTCAGGAGAAGGTTCTTATTAAATAAAAACTAAGAAAAGAAGGGAGGTTATGGCGACACCGAAGGCCGAGCCTACTACGCGATCGAAGTCGCGGGCAGTCACTAGTGTTTTATAATTTAGACTTTATAATCTCTAATGGTACTGCAAGGTTTCTATTGAAGTGTTTTCTATATTTTTACAATTTATGAGTATAAACCATCAAAGTAAATTGTAACTACGAAAAACGGTTTATGGTGTAGGTACTTTTCTAAATAGGCTTCTAGGATAGGCTCTACGAATAATGATGTAATAGAGTACCTACGAGTAAGGATAGGTACTTGAAATGTAAATGAAAATCAAAAACAGTAGCACGCAAACTATATGTATCTAAAAAAATATACATTAATACTATAGTCACTAGAAGCACACGGGTGTGTCATATGAGTAAAATAACTGTACAAAGACAAAGCTACACATATAGCCCTTCAAGAGACGTTATATTATAACAATGAAATTTCTATTGTGTCTGGCCGCATGATGACCAATGACCTTTGATGGATTAAATAAACTTTTTATTGCAACACCACAGTACAGAAATATAACACAAAAAAATATACAATAAAATTTTGTCAAGAAAACATAACTGGTTGCGCGAGTATACAGGGTTATTGGTAATTAGACCGGATCCTTTTAAGGGGTGGTAGGGAACGCCATTTGCAACAATATGACTGTACATTGTGATATCCGGAAATGAATCATTTCTGTGATATTCTTTTTTTTTATTTTTTTTTGGAAAATCCAGTTTTACTACTTTAAAATTCAATAAAAAAAAAGTAATCAACCGATTTCAATTCTGTTCGCAGTTTTAGAGAAACCTTGTTACAGCTCTTAATAATAAACAATAATATCGTACTAATGTAGATCCATCCAAAAACTAGAGGCTTTTCCATAATTTTTATTTGATATTTTTTGTAAGATGCTTTACAAAAACCTTTATTTTCTCTACAAAAACGATAGTAACTTAAGTCTGCATTTTATTTAAAAAACATCTACAAGTCTTTAGCTATCCAACGAGGTAAAAAAATTAGCACTTTATTACACAGTTGCAGAAATAATGCGATTACAAAAGGCCGAGAAAGGAATGAGAATAGTCCATGAGAAGTAGCTATGGAAGAAATACTTTCTTAAGGTAACTTAATTTCTTTTAAAGAAATAAAAGAGTAGATGTAATTGGTCTGTATTTATTATTTTTACAGTTCGTTCTCAAAATTTGAGCCAGAATTTTGAATGCAGAGACGCATACGTCTGCGTAAATTGCTTTTAACAACACTTGTATTTAAATTAATTTTCATTTTTTCTGCTGCATTTATTATGCGCTGTTTCAGTTCTTCGATGGTTGCCACAGATCCAAGAGTATCGTCGTACACCAAGCTTTTCATGTGACCCCATACGTAATAGTCGACGGGTGTCAAGTCGGGACTTCTGGCCGGCCACGGAATGGGTCCTCCTCTGCCAATCCACTTATTGGGATACTGTTGATTGAGCCACTCACGGACGCTCAAACTAAAATGTGCGGGGCAACCATCATGTTGGTAAATCATGTTTCTGCGGGTTTCAAGGGGTACTTCACTGAGTAGCTCATAAAGTTCGTTTCTCAAAAAAATTCATACGCTTCACCATTGAGGTTGTTGGGCAGTAAGAAAGGGCCGATCAATTCATTCTTAATAATGCCCATCCACACATTAACGGAAAACCTTCTTTGTGATCCTTGTAATCTTTTCTTGTTTGGGTTACCGTCATGTTTCGGGGCCCAATAATGAATATTATGATAATTTGATATTCCATCCTGATCAAATTTGGATTCGTCGGTCCATAAGATTTTTAATAAAAAATTGGCATCTTCCATATCGGTGTTCAACATGAATCTGCAAAATTCGACTCTACGTGCAGGATCTCCGTCTTGGATAACTTGTACCGGAGTCAAATGATACGGGTAGAGTCTTGAGCGGTGCACTGTGTTCCATACTTTCCATTGCGACATGCCAAGACGTCGTGCAATGATGTTTGTTGAAGTCGTAGGATCTTGCTCAAACATGCGAATTATCTGTTCCTCTTCATCCGAATGATAAATACGAGATCGTCCAGCATCACTTTGTCGTCTTTGAACTTGACCAGTTTCTCGTAGTCGCCGGTACACTCCGTCAAATACACTCACATGGGGTAAACGGCGCTGTGGAAATCGAGACTGATACTCCGTTCGAGCATGTGTAGCGACGCCGTTGGCAAAACCATAGCAAAACAGTATGTCCGCATACTCTTCGTTTGTGAACTCTCGAAGCCGAGGTAGATGGCCGTGGGATTCCGCAGTCATGATCAGATCCTTTAGTACAAGCCAAGTCGTCGGGTAAGCAATCAATCAAAAAGTCCAGTTCACTAGCCGAATCACAGAAAAAGAAGTTACACAAGTCCAATAACGTTATCAAGGTCGAAATTTAATCGGAATAAAGGGTTGCCAAAGAGCGTCTGAACAGTACGATGCGCTTGAGCAAACTGGGTTCTCATTGCTCGTTCAACAAACATAAGCGAGAGGGAGACGGCGCATTCAACATGGATACCGTTGTCTAAAACCCTTTCTCGGAATGTCTCTACCTGAGTCTTTGTTATCGCATTATTTCTGCAATTGTGCAATAAAGTGCTAATTTTTTTACCTCGTTGGATAGCTAAAGACTTGTAGATGTTTTTTAAATAAAATGCAGACTTCATTTACTATCGTTTTTGTAGAGAAAATAAAGGTTTTTGTAAAGCATCTTACAAAAATTATCAAATAAAAATTATGAAAAAGCCTCTAGTTTTTGGATGGATCTACATTAGTACGATATTATTGTTTATTATTAAGAGCTGTAACAAGGTTTCTCTAAAACTGCGAACAGAATTGAAATCGGTTGATTACTTTTTTTTTTATTGAATTTTAAAGTAGTAAAACTGGATTTTCAAAAAAAAAATAAAAAAAATAATATCACAGAAATGATTCATTTCCGGATATCACAATGTACAGTCATATTGTTGCAAATGGCATTCCCTACCACCCCTTAAAAGGATCCGGTCTAATTACCAATAACCCTGTATATCATTTTTCGTTGTAGTCTATTGGCACTTCCGCATAATCCTTATTCCCCTTCCTTTCTCCCGCACTACCTGCCTGCGAGTGCAAGCAGGATGGATAACGACGGCCGATGACGATCGTCCGTCACATACATACAGCACTGCCAACCAAAAGGTCAACGCGCACGCATCACTCCTTACAAATAAAGAATATATCGATCGGTGATTACACTGGACCTAGCTAGTGATCGTGTCGTTATAGTGGTGTTATCAGCAAAGGAACATTAGAAACAGAGTTGTGCTGGGATCTCCAGGACCAGCCGCCTCCGCCGCCGGCCTTTCCACGTCACCGGATCTACAGGCAATCCAAGAGGATCGAACAGGTCAGTGCAGTTCCTTTCCCTATCGTGCTGTATTCTTTGTTCTTCTCCGCAGCAGCTCGAATTCCTACTGGAAGTGCCACTAGCCTAGGTCACAGAATTTTCATCACGCACCGCAAGTACAGTCCATTAAAAATTTTGCATATACGCGCCACCATTTTTGTGGTCCTATTCGCCCCAGATATGAATCGCACATAGTAGCTTAGTTTTATTCCATAGGGAATAACGCACCATACCTAAATATCTAGTTCATTCTAGTAGATAAACCCGCACCTAGGTATTTAGGTCGTTTTTGGTTTATAGACGCATCACAGAATATTCGTTCCTTGATATTGTTGAGTAATATATAAATGTATGGACTACCTACATAATCTATTTAATTGCATACCGCCTTATTAATTATGTTACATTCCGACTTCAATACACTTTGCCAGATTGCCTTCGTTTTTTGGTAGTAACAAGATTAAATATTAATTGATCGAGGCAGAGATATTAACCTAGGTAATGAAGTATTGTCAGGTTTGTGGTTTAAATCACGACGCCTAGTATTTCTAATATACATAAACATAACGGTTACAGATTAATTATTGAAAAATAAATCGCTCATATCTTCGCGCTATTCGTGTCCCGTATTAAGTAGGTAGTAATCTGTGGCAGTGAATCAGCTTATCTCCGCCGTTTCTAGCGATTGTTGTTTGTTTGTTTATTTACATTGCGTAGATAGGTAGGTAAGTATTCACGATGCCTCCTAAACCTAACAAGGCTGACAACGAATTGAGGCTATTACACGCTAAGAGGGAAATGATTTACTCACGGGTTCAATTAATACATGATAATGCTTTCAAGGTATCGGACTTGGCTATAAGAGATTCATTTCTTTGTTCTATCGAGAACATTGATTGTTTGCGCACGGATTTTGAGACCGTCATTCACAACATTAACGCCCTAGAATTAGAATTGGATTCCGATTACGCAGTCAATTATTCGGCTTTGTCATTGCAAATACGGCTTGCGCAGGTATTACGCTTTGTGCTGAAAATTATTCGTTGATTTTAAATACATTGAAGTCAAAATATGAAGATCAGAGATTAGTCGTAACTGCTTATTTGGATCAGTTATTTGATTTAAAAGCTACCTACAACTGTTTGCAACGAACAGAACTTAGAAAAATTCTTAGACGTTTTTGCATCATCTGTTCGCGCGTTAAAGAATGTTAAGGTTGATGATTTAAGTGATTTTTTGTTTCTGTATATCGGTCTGAAAAAGCTGGACTTCGAGACGGTCCGCTTGTTTGAGACTAACCAGAGTGGTATCGGGAATAATTTACCGAAGTTTGACGATTTAGAGTCATTTGTACGGAACCATATCAAAATACTGCAACGGACTTCGTCGAAACAAGAAATAAAGAAACCTTTAGAACGCTCCCGCGGGGATACGGTATCTAGACCGCTAAAGTCTACACCGAGTTGTTATGTAAATACCGCATCCACGCATTCTCAATCGACTTGTTCTCTATGCAATTCTTCGCACACTCAATTGTATACGTGTACAGGTTTTCTGAGACTTTCGCCTAATGAGCGTTACACATTCGTTCGTGCTAACAATTTATGTTTGAATTGTCTCAGTGATAAGCACCATGCTTTATCATGTAATAGTAGTAACATTTGTCGTAAATGTTCGTCTAAACATCACACTTTGCTCCACTTTGAAAGAAATAATAAAGCCGCAAACAATGTGAGCACGGTTGATTCGGCGATCGGTGGGAATGCATCGCTTGTTGTTAGGTCTGAGACCGATTGTAGTCGAGTTTGCGGATCCGCGCGACAAGTGCCGCCGCCCGATCGCTCCAGAGCGGAGGCACACGATGCGTTGCGGCGCCGCACCGCAAAGATTTCACCGTGTCAGTGGGCACACGAGCGGCGCCGTAACGTTGTTATGTCGCAGCGGTGCCGTAGCACCGTTGGACAGTCTGTTAATGAAAATGGATCGTAAAAGACGTCTATTGTTGGCCCTACTATTACGCCACCGCCGAAATCGACGTAGAAGCGTACGACGATACTGGATCTCTCCTTTTATTGCACTAAGGAACAGTGATGGACAGTTTTTTCTCCAAGAATATAAAGAGTTGCTGTTAGACGAAAAGAAGTTTTACAATTTCTTTCGAATGAGTGTGTTAAGTTTCGAATGTTTATTGAAATCTTTAGAACCACATATACGGAAACAGTACACTAACATGAGGAATCCAGTGGAGCCAATAGAAATGCTGGGCATCACTTTGAGGTAAGTAATGAAAATTATTTTTTTTGAATAATAATACTTTTTAATTTTCAAAAATATCAAAAAAGGAAATGTTAATAATCATAATCAATCTTATTAATCTTCTTAATAGTAATCTTGATAAATCTTAATTACAAATTTGCAAAATCGTACTCTACGCTGTCTTGAGATGTTTCACCTGGAGATGTCAATAAATTATAATCTGAGCTCAAGTCTGTTGGAGTGTATGTACTTCTGTAACTTCTTGTATGATACCCGTGTGATGAAGGCTGTTGAGACGTTTGTTCAAACCTAAATGATGATGATTGTTGGGACATTGAGCCATACCGCATTTCAGTGATAATTTGTAACACCTTGCTTTGGAAGGTGAGAGTTTGAAGGTCTGTGAAATCTTGAATTGATGGCAAAATACCCTTAAAAATGACAAGTGGCGATCTTCGGGCTCCTTTAGGGCTTTTAATGCTTCCTTTTCGAAATCATCAGCTTGCATTGTTCTTTTGCGGGTGATAGGAACATAACGTGAAGACTCCGGTGCAATATCACTTGTAGAATCGGTGTTGGTTTCTCCAGCTACGTCTAAGCTACTGTCTGTCTCATTTTGTGCCACTTTTGTTAAAAATAAAAGTTGATTGTAAAAATGATATTTTTTCAGTTTTTTAGCGGCTGAGCCAGATTTAGAAGCTTCTTTTAACTTTTTTAAATATTTATAGAAGTTATCTTTGACACTTCTCCATTTCTTCACTATATCATTACCTAAAAATAAAATATTAACATTAAGATTACATGAGATTTTATTATTTAAATAAACGTTTTTGTTACAGGTATCTAGGAAGTGGAAATTCACTACAAGATTTGGAGTACAAATTCAAACGGGGAAAATCTACGATTAGATATATGATTAGGAGAGTTTGTTGTGCTATATGGAAAAATCTTCTTCAAGACAACATTCCCGAACTAACAACAGAAAGACTCAAAAATATTGCATCTAGTTTCGATTTAAGGGCGAATTTTCCTCACTGCATCGGTGCCCTCGATGGGAAGCATATTCGCATGCGTAATCCTGCTAATAGTGGCTCGCTTTTTTTAATTACAAAGCCTTTTTCTCTATAGTCCTTTTAGCTGTTGTGGACTCAAACTACAAATTTATTTTTATTGACATTGGCGCATACGGTAAAGAATGCGATTCAACTGTTTTTCAAAATTCAAAACTATATGAGAAACTCATTAACAATGACCTACCATTGCCTGATCCCCAGCCACTGTGTGGTTCCAATAGACGAACCCCGTATGTATTTGTGGGTGACGAAGCTTTTGGATTGAGCAACCACATAATGCGTCCATATCGAGGTAACAATCTCAATGTTAAACAAAAGATTTACAATTATCGTCTCAGCAGAGCCTGAAGATATGTCGAATGCGCTTTTGGGATTATGGCGAATAAATGGCGCATTTTTCACAGACCGATAGACGTGTCCTATAATTTTGCTACTGACATTGTGAAGGCATGTTGTGTCCTACACAATTTTGTCGCAGATCGGGATGGTTTTCGGCAAAAGGATAAATTGGCAATAACTGATGATGAATTTCACTCATTACAACCTCAAGATGAAGAGATGACAGCAGCAAATGTCATTAGAGATGCATTTGCAAGCTATTTTATGAGCAACAGAGGGTCTCTACAATGGCAGTTACAGAAGATTTGATCATCATAAAAACATTAAATAATTACTTACCTATCTGGTTCTTTATTATCAGGAGCAAAATTATCATAGTCTGGAAATAAAATTTTGGCAATTTGCTCCCATGCTTTTATTTTCATTGTTTTATTTTTAAAGTCTTCATTGGACTTATCCCAAAGGTTTTCCCGTTCTTGGACTAATGTAATTAGGTAGTCTATATCAATAACATCTAGGTTGGCACTCATTTTTTAAAACCTCAATCACAATAAACAAAAATACTTAGAAAAAAAATCGAAACGAGCGAGCGTGTGTCCTTCCTTGTGACGCAAAACAACTGAGCGGTGCCGCTCCGACGTCGCAACGCATTCACCCCTCCCCGCCTCGTCTTGGTGGTTGCAAGTCCGGTGCGGTGCCGGAGCGCATCGTGTGACATGCCACAGATATTTCTATGTAAGACGACGCAGCGACACCGCTCCGGCGCCGCACCGCCGCCGCAACGCATCGTGTGCCCCCGCTCCCACTCAGCGCAGCACGTAGCAGCCGCCCGCCCTGTAGCGTCCGCCCGCCCAGACTGCGTAACTAATGACGTCACATTGTGCTCATTGTCCTCGACTCGTGCGCCTGCTACCGTTTTGCTCGCGCCGCGCGCATAATTGTGTTTGATGTATATGGTAAACCGCAAATAATTCGTGCGATTATTGATAGTGCCTCGCAGAGTAATTTTATCATACGTGATTGTTGCCAACGACTTGGATTAACATACAGTAGTCGCACCGCGTGTTCCGTAGTAAGGGGTATTGAAGGGTCAACGAAGGCCATCCAAGGCTCTGTAAATATTAAATTCGCATCACGCTTTGATTCAAATGTGTCATTCGAAATGAATTCGTTAGTCGTAGATAAAATTACCGAGCAGCTACCTACTGTTTCGGTTGACTCCTCGTTATTAGTAAATTTTGCTGACTTGCCATTGGCCGATGATACTTACGCCGTGCCAGGAGCCGTCGATATTTTAATTGGCGCCTCGATCTTCCCTCACCTCCTGCTACCGCGTAAGGTGCAAGGTCACTCGGCGCGTTCGTCACCGCACGCACTAGAAACGGTTCTAGGTTTTGTTATTGTTGGATCCGCACCCGCGCTCGTAGATAATTACTCGACCGTGTCATATTGTTGCGCCGTCGAACCGCCGTTGGAGACTACCATCCGACGATTTTGGGAAATTGAAGAAGTCAATGTTCCACCAATCCTAAGTCCTGATGATAGGAGGGCTGAGGAGATTTATAATCATACTACTACCCGCGATGAAAGTGGTCGATACATTGTCGCACTCCCGTTCAAGGGTTAGGTTTCATCTCTGGGCGATTCGTATAAAATGGCTGAAAGACGCTTCTATTGCTTGGAGCGCAAAATGCTGTCGTCTCCGAAGTTAAAACAAGCGTACGATGATGTTGTCAATGAATATATCGATAAAGGTTTTATCTCGCTTGCGCCTATCGAGACTAAAGAGACACAGGATTTACCCTCCTATATTCACCCGCACCACGGAGTTATTAGAGATGATAAACTCACCAAAAAATTACGCGTGGTCTTAGATGGGAGTGCTAAGACTAGCACTAATGTTTCCCTTAACGATGTTTTGTATTGTGGTCAAAATCTTCAGGGTAACCTTTTCGACATTATCGTCAATTTTCGATTATTCGCTGTTGCGCTCTCTGCGGATATAAGACACATGTTCCTCTGTATTGGAGTAAGGAATTGTGATCGCAGATTCCAACGGTTTTTGTATAGATTTTCGCCACAAGAAACTTTGAAGGTTTATGAATTCAACCGCGTTTGTTTTGGGTTAAAGTCCAGCCCCTTCCATGCGCTTCGTACTGTCAAACAGCTAGCTGTTGATGAAGGTGATGCTTACCCTAAGGCAAAGGCTGTCATCGATACGGGTCTCTATATGGATGACTGCGTGTTTAGTGTTAATAGCGAGAGGGAAGCCGTCGAAACCTCTGCTCAAATCATAAATATAATGAAGGCCGGTCAATTTGACCTAGTTAAATGGACAAGCAATTCTCAACTAGCATTAGATTCGATTCCGCCTTCTCATCGCCTATCTACTGTCAAAACCTTTGATGACAATGGTACGCACAAGGTACTTGGCTTGAACTGGTCACCCGAATCCGATGTGTTCAGTCTCAAGGTTAGTTCGACCCCGCAAACCTGTACAAAACGTATCATGTTGTCATGCATAGCAAGGATATGGGATATTATGGGTTTCGTAGCACCTGTAGTTTTATACGCATAGCTACTTATTAAAGAACTTTGGCTTTCTAACTGCGACTGGGATGACGCGGTACCTGACACAATTGCTAGGCTGTGGGCTCGCTTTAGAGAAGAGCTTCCTATGCTCGAACGAATTCAAATCCGACGGCATATTGGTATTTCGCCAGACAGTTCAATTACTATAGTGGGCTTTGCAGATGCAAGCCAGAGGGCGTTTGGAGGAGTCGTGTATTTTCACGTCCAGAACTGTGGAAATATTTCGGTCAGCCTCGTCAGTGCAAAATCTAAGGTCTCCCCCCGCAAAGTAGTCTCTCTCGCGCGCCTTGAGCTTTGTGCTCTACTTCTGTTGGCTCAGCTCATTAGCGCCTTAGTCAACGCTTGTAAACACCGCATCAAGATTCATAAAATATTTGCTTTCTCGGACTCAACGGTGGCACTGTGTTGGGCACATTCGTCTCCCCATCGTTGGGACACATTCGTCGCAAATAGGGTGTCAAAAATTCAATCTGAGTTGCCACTTAATAGCCTTTTTCATATCGAAAGTGCACAAAATCCAGCAGATTCTCTTTCGCGTGGTTTAACCCCATCTCAAATAGTAGATCACCCGTTATGGTTTAGCGGTCCATCGTGGATCCAAAGGGTGCCTGACGAATGGCCAGTGAAACCTTTCGACTCTACAATAGTTTTAGGGCCGCCGGAAGAGAAAAGACACACCTTCGTATCATGTACACCGCGTGTAGAGTCTGTTGTGTTGTTGTTAGCCAATCGCCTCTCGTCGTGGTCGAAGTTGCTGCATAGTGTAGTGTATATTTGTCGCTTCATAAAAATATTACCTCCACGCAAGCATATAGTTGCCGCAGATCTCGACAAAGCAGAACTTATCATTCTTCGTGAGTTACAGCGATCGCATTTCCCTGGCGAGTTCAACAGTTTGAAAGCAAACAAACCTTGTAGTCACGCAATTAAAGCCTTTCTTGCAAGATGAACTCATTCGAGTCGGTGGTCGTTTGAGAGAGGCAAACTTAGATTACGATCAAAAACATCCTATAGTACTCCCGCGAAAGGATCATGTACTAGATTTGTTGGTTGACTACTACCATAAAGTACACTGTCACGCAGGTCCCGACTTGTTGATGTCTATTTTAAGACAAAAGTATTATATATAATATATAAAGAATACACAAATGTCTGCCCTGTTTTAAACTGCGTCCGCGTTTTAACGCACCAGAGATGGATGACCACCGCTCTTGCCGCGTTTTACAAACTGCTAAGCCATTTGTTCATACAGGGACGGATTTTTGTGGCGCTTTTAAAATCACCCCCTCTAGGGGTCATGGTATCCGCACCACGAAAGCGTACGTTTGTCTCTTCGTCTGTATGACAACTCGCGCTGTTCATATAGAGTTAGTTGGGGATTTGAGTACTCAAAGTTTTATGGCTGCATTTAAACGATTTTTGTCGTGTCGTGGTCCTGTAGGTCGCATGTACTCCGATAACGGGACGAATTATGTAGGTGCAAAACGCAATATCTCAGAGTTACATGCATTTCTACGTTCTAAACATTATGAAACGGAGTTCGCTCAAGTTTTAGCTGAAAACCGCATCGAATGGCACTTCAATACCCCTGCCGCGAGTCATTTTAATGGTAATAGCGAAACAAATATTAAGAGCCTAAAACAGAATTTGCATCGGGTCGTGGGATCACAGATTCTATCTTTCGAGGAGATGAGCACAGTCCTCACTCAAATCGAAGCGGTGATGAACACGCGCCCTCTATGCCGAACTCTATCTAGTGACCCTTCGGAGCCGTTAGCATTGACGCCGGCTCACTTCCTTTGTATGACTCCATTTAATAATTTACCGGCTCAGGATATTGACGAAGATAGACTGCACGTACTTTCGCGTCACGCTCTTCTAGATAAATTAGTACAATCGTTTTGGAAGCGCTGGAGAACCAGTTATCTTCACACGCTTCAGTCGCGTCTAAAATGGAACATTCACAGAAAAAAAAATGTTTGCCCGCGTAGGCCTATACAGAATAAACAATTTTATTTTGATTAAGCAATTGTTATAAACAAGCAATCACATACCTACATGTACTGCGGGGGTATTGCCAGGTGAAATGCAACATGTGCAGCAATAGTGTGCAAACATTACTGAGATTTGTAGGCTGTTTTGTATCCATGAATTTACTGAGCACTAAGCTTCTTTATTTATACTTTATTTATAAACTTTTAATAATATGGGACAACATTCACACAAAGGTCTTCAGGTCCCAAACTAGGCAGAGCCTGTACTATGGTAACCTAATGACTGATATGCTACATACTTAGATACATATACAGTATAAGCTCCTTATTCGCGGGGTATATGTTCCATAAATATGCCGCGAATACAGAAATTGTGAATATGGAATGGTAATTTATATGGGATTATAGGGGATACGTTCCTAGGTGACAAAATAAAAAAAAATATATAAGAAATCAATTTCATTGAAGTTTTTTACATTTTGCTTAATTAACTTAAGGCTTAGGCAATGGTTTGAAGAATGTAATTATTTCTTGCTTGACAGTTTTAAAAGCTCCTTCAATTCAGACTGATATGCAGCAGTCGCACTAGCAGTTTGTTTTTTAAAAATAAGAGGCAAGATAGGTAAAGACATCTTCCTCAAACACATGTCTATGTAGTATTTTGTAAAGTGTAAGGTGCATTCTTCATCATTCTGCTTTTAGGGCATTGGTGGCATTGTCATTGATGGCTCTTTTATTAAAGCATTCGTAAAGCTCAAAAACAGTATTTTTGCCACTTTTGCCCACACTCTATTCGAACTCTCAACTGAGCATAAGACCTAAAATCGCATGATTATGCTGTCAAATACATAGCTGTCAAAAAACGATCACAAACAACCATGCTCCGAACGTGGGTCAAAAATTGCACATTTTGGTGGCAAAAATACCCTTTTTTCAGCTTTCCGAAAGCTGAACAAAAATATACATTAACAACATTTTCACACGCAGATTCCCAATTCGAACGCCCCTTGTGAGCGTTTTTAGCGTTATTTTTGCTAAAAACGCTCAGAAGGGACCTATTTGAACGCACTAGTAATAGAGTGCTATGAAGTTAAACAGTTCATGTTTTAGTCCTGTTTAAGAATCTCAATTTTCTCTCTAAAGCTTTGGGCTACTATATAGGTATCAACCCGTAGACTCACCAGTCGCCATATTTGGCCAATAATACAATAGATTAAGAAGAAAACAGTATTATTCCTATTGTAAATAGGGTGTTGAGCAGTTATAAGGCTTTAAATGATGAGAACCAGATAGGTGATATATTTAATAGTCTTTAAATTTGGTTTGTAGATATTTGATTTCTAATTTACCATTGATAGATGCCTTGTGTAATGCCTAGTTGACAACCATTCACTATTTTTTTTTAAATGGTTGAAATAGAACTATATTTTTTATATAATATAAATATGTTCCAGCTGTAAAGAGTGGGTACGCGCTTTTGGCAATGAGGATCTGATATATTTACCAATTGAAAAGCTCCATCAACTGCGTTATGTATGCGGTGATCATTTTGAAAAGAATGATTGGAATAAAAAAGGAAACCGGCTCAAGAGACATGCTGTTCCGAAACTGAAGCTTTCTGCACCACCATTGTCAAGCAGTCAACTTGTTGACTTCCCCATTCATGTAAAACAGAAAGAAAATGGTAAGTGTGTAGTTGTAATTGTTTAGGTTAGGTTACATTATTTTATATCATTTTATTTGGGGGCTTACAGTTATAATTACAATATAGGTTAAGAAGTTGCTTAACAAAAGCCAATAACAAGCCTCCACAGATAATTAAAACATATTCAAAACATATGTAGATGCTAAACTTAACAACTGATTAAGCAACTAGATGATAAGCATACCTACATAGCCGCTCAATTACCAAATTAGAATAGGTTAGAAATCACACGGAAATGCAACATGCCAGATTTGCAAGATGTTAATTTTTAGTGTTACCTACTGTAACCAAGACCTGACCAAGACCCGTTAAATGGCGATTCGCCATATTTGGCCAATAATACAATAGATTTCACAGAAATCTACCTACTTTTCCAGGAACTGCAATGTGTGTGGTTCTATTGTACGCTTTAAACATCAACTTGGCGATTTGCACACAAGTTCTTTGGAGGCATTTGACACTGCGGTGGCAGCATCCAAGACAGGCTCTCACAAGAAACCTACCAATAAAAAAAATTCTAAAAGTCTTCATTATGGCTGAATATCCATCATTACTAGCATCATTATAGACATATCTATCAATAACATACTAATGAAGAATTCCTTCCTTCCTTACCCTTACCATCAGCAGTGATCATATCATACCCTCAACCAGCAATGATCAAGCGTCCATTAACATACTCTCTTCCCCCCTCGGACCGCGACAGCGAGTAGACGTAACCAAAAGTAGTGCTCATTTTATTTAAATTAATTTTAAAATTATATTTCACATAAATTAGTAACAGAATAATAGGAGATCATAACTACAGAACAGTTGCATACACCCAACGTTGTCACCTCGATACGAGCACATCTACAAAGAAGAAAACGAAGCTGCCATCTTTAAGTAGGCGTGACTGTCGCCTACGCCTACGCCGCCTCCTTAAATACACCGTCCAATCACACGCAAGCTCCGCCCTATACTCTGGCCGATACCTACCGGTCAGTACGCATACCTCTTATAATTTCTAGCCGCCTGGTACCACAGCAAGGCAAACTTAGATTTCTTAGTTCAAATAATAATTAAAATTGGAATTACTTTATGCAAATCGATAACTATAAGCTATATAGAACTATATAGTTACTTACAGCAATCTGGAATTATTTGGCGGACTTCTTTAAAATTACTGTCCAGTAGCATATAGCGTCACCTCTGTGCACTGCTGAGAGCCTAGTACTTTAACGCCTAAGAATGCCGCTGAAACGTACTCCCCCCACCTCCCCTGCTCCAACGTCATTAACCAACATCGAGTCATCGGTTGCTCCTAAGGCAAATGCAGCATCGTCAGGTAAATTAACCGCGCGTTCTATCGCGCGAACTAACATAGATACAATACATTATGACTCTGAGCCCGACGTGCGTGTTATATCGGAGCGTAAAAAGAGGAAGCATGACGGCGGGGATTGTACTGTCAGTGCTATGAAGGAGATGTTTGACACGCTATCTAAAAGCCAAGAAATACGTTTTGACAACTTAACAAAAACTGTTGAACTTATGGCAACTAAGTATGATGAGTTTTTGAAAAGAATCCAAATATTAGAAAATGATAAAAAAGAAGACAAAAAATATATTCTTTCCCTGGAACAAAGACTGGAACTATTAGAACGAAGAGAACGTTCAACTGGTATAGAAATCCGTAACATTTCAAAAACGGACTTGAAGGCAGAGACAAAAACTAACTTGTGCCGAATCGTTCAAAACTTGGGACGGGTTGTTAATCTGGACATTCCACAGGCGGAGATCAAAGATGTTTATAGAACGCACTCGCCCGATTCTATTCAAAGGCCGATCGTCGCGGAGTTTACTACTGCAGTTATGAAAGAAAACATGCTCTCTGCAATAAAAAAGTTCAACAAAGATAAAAATAGAAACGATAAATTAAATACTGCACATCTTCAGCTGAACCAACAAGTCAAGCCTATTTTTGTCTCGGAAACACTAACACAGAAAACGCAGAAACTTTTTTACCTAGCCAGAAGCTTTCAGAAATCCTCTGGTTTCAAGTACTGTTGGACCTCGCGAGGCGTCATCTACTTGCGAAAGGATGACGGCCAGCCTCAAATTAGAGTGGAGAGTGAAGGAATTTTGGACAAAATGCGTAAGCCAGAATGACTAATTGTGGTGCAAAACAATGTAGCGGGTAACAGTAAATCGGCTTTACAAAACGAAAATATTTTTTGTAGAGTTGAACCTAGTATATTATGTATAGATTTTATTGTATCGAAGTCTCAGAATGTAAAAACCTTAAATACTTTATTCATAAGAAATTTACTATCCTTAAAATTTACACTAACAAATGTTACACTATTGACATACACACACATTACATATAAAAATAAGGCCTCCCATGTAATAACTTTTAAAATCTCTTTTATATTTTTTGCGCACTTGCAACCTTACGAAATTAACTGTCATATCTCACTGTATTATTTGGACAAATTATATGATCACGGTATTTTTCGAAATAATGTTAGGTAACCTTATAGAACTCTCGCAGGACATAGATAATGTAGCAGTTTCTAGAGCTCTAGAATGCAGTCTAGAGGAATGTTCGCATTTAATCCAGACTCCGTTAAAAAGTCTTACAGTACTAGCTCAAAACATAAGAAGCATCGGTTCTAATATGCCTGGTTTCGAAACTTCATTGCTGAGAATTAAAACTTACTGTGACATATTAGTTCTCACAGAATGCTGGTTGCGCTGCACCTCGGTTATTCCACATCTCGAAAGCTACAACTCCTTTCCAACAAAGTTAAACCGAAATCAAAACGATGGAATAGTAGTTTACGTCAACCAGCAGCTAAAAGCTACAATTGAAGAACCACTATTTGACGAAGGAAATTGTCTCATTGTCACACTCAACACAGATATGGTTGTTGTTGCCATTTATCGCTCTCCAAGTTTTAAAATTCTCGATAAGTTTCTAAATTCGTTAGATAGAATACTCAATAACTTGTCAGCTGTTAAAAACGTTATTTTAATTGGCGATATAAACATTGCTATTAACCCAGGAAAGTGTGACGAAGATTCCTATAGGTACCTAAACTTAGCTGCTTTTCATGGTCTTCTCCCAGCACATTCTTTGGTTACACGCAACGAAAGTGGAACCTGTCTAGATCATGTCATGCTAAAAAGCAATTTTCAAGCACTAACACTAGTACTAAACTCGTCTTTGACTGATCACAGGCCTACACTTTTATGTTTGGAAATCAGGATAAAACGTACTTATGCAACATCTTCAATCACAAAAATTGACTATATAAAATTAAAACAAGATCTAAATACCATCGATCTGAAACCTATTTATGATTCCTCTGACCCAAATTTTGCAATGACATACTTGATACAATCTCTTAAAACAACAATAGAAAAAAATTCTAAAGTCATTAGTTTACCAAGACGTAAAAGGATGATCAAACCCTGGATGACGATAGGGCTCCTTCGCTGCATTCGGCATAGAGACAAACTGCATAAAAAGTCAAACCAATCACCAAACAATAAAATCCTTAAAATTACGTATACAAGGTACCGAAATTTTTGCAACACGTTACTTAAAAAAATAAAAAGAGCATACGAAAAAGACATTATTGATAAAGCCGGAAACAATAGTAAAAAAATATGGCAAGCAATTAAAGATATTTCGGGGACAAAAGAAATACGAGATCTTCCAAGAGAGCTCCTAGGTACAGGAAGTTCTCCTGAACAGTCAGTCAATGAAATTAATGATTATTTTGTAAACGTAGGTAAAAGGTTGGCTGAAAGTATTGGGACAAACACTTTTAGTTATAATCCGAAGCAGACTAATATGTCACATCTAAAATTAGAATCATTTGTATTATTAGAAACAAATCACGCTGAAGTAGAATCACTAATAACAAACCTTAAAAATGACTGTTCTGTGGGTTGGGACCAAATTTCAAACAGGTTTCTTAAAGAACATAAGGAAATCTTAGTACCCCCATTGACACATATTTTTAACACTTGTTTTGAAAAGGGTATATTTCCAACTGATCTTAAAAAATCTCGTATTATTCCTATTTATAAGAATGGGGACAGAGATCGTATCTCAAATTACAGACCTATTTCTATACTCCCTTCTATTTCGAAAATACTTGAACGTCTCATAAACAACAGGTTAGTCAATTTTATAGAACGTAACAACATTTTCTCCGATAATCAATTTGGTTTCCGCAGTGGGAAATCCACAAATGAGGCTGTTCACGAACTCGTCAGTTTTATATCTTCCAATCTTGATGCTGGCAAAAAGTGTCTATCTATTTTTCTTGATTTAGCTAAAGCATTTGATACGGTCTCTGTCCCTATACTCGTTTCTAAGTTAGAACGAATTGGAATTCGAGGTAACCAGTTAGCCCTACTTAATGATTACCTAACTGGCAGATTCCAAAGTGTAAGGGTGGGTTCTCACATTAGTACCGATTTACCAATTACATACGGTATACCACAAGGTAGTATTCTAGGACCTACCCTCTTTTTAGTTTATATAAACGAGTTGTGTCAATTGCAACCTTTGAGTGGCAGACTTATATCATACGCTGATGACACAGCTCTTTTGTTTGCGTCAGATACGTGGAGCGCGGTATTTGATGCTGCCCAAAATGGTTTTAATACAGTCACAACTTGGCTTCATGACAATGTCTTGTCCCTTAATACGGTCAAAACAAAATATATATTGTTTTCAATACGAGAGTTTTCACCATACCCCGACCTTTCAATTTCTGCCCACAATAGACGATGTATCGCATTAAAAAATAATGACTGCAACTGTGATAAATTGGAAAGAATGGAAAGTATCAAATATTTAGGAATCATTGTTGATAAAAACATTAATTTTAAAAATCATATAGAAGCCTTGAGTGGGAGGATTCGAAAGATTATGTTTATTTTTAAAAAACTTAGACATATCATAAGTTTACAATTGGTAAAACAAATATATTTGAGCATGTGCCAATCACTGCTAACTTACTGTATTTCGTCGTGGGGAGGAGCTCTCAAAACAAATTTAAAAATGCTAGAGGTAGCCCAAAGATCCGTTTTGAAGGTTGCTACTGGGAAACCTATTTTATTCCCCACTACATCACTGTATCAGTATTGTGACGTGCTTACCGTGCGCCAACTTTTTATATATAGTATAATTTTGAAACAACACACTTTTTTGGATTATGAGCCTACACAGTTAACAAAAAGAAGAAAATACTTGGTGTGCAATCAACCTCATCATTTTAGTACCCGTTTTGCAAAGAGGTTTTATTTGTTTTTAGGGCCTTATTTATACAACAAGCTTAATAAAATTTTGAACATTTATCCGTTGGTTAAATCAGATGTCAAAATTGTAGTGACTAAATGGCTAAAAACTTTATCTTATGACGATACTGAAGAACTTCTTACAGTAATCACCTAAATAGTTTACTTGGGATGTAAAACACATACATACACACACACACACATACACTCACTCACACACACCTACACACACATAAACACACGCAAACACTATCATCATCTTTATATGTAATATTAGGACCTAAGATTAATTCTAAATTCTTAAGATTAGTATTGTACCAAAATGGCTAGCAGTAGTCCAACGCTGGGGAAAGAGCGCTGTATGCTGAAACACGGGTGATGAACCTAGTTCAGCAGCAGATACTCTTGCACAAATTTGCTCATGTTTTCTAGCCCCATTATAATGTATGAAATAACATTGTACAATTGTTTGAATAAAGGTTTTATTATTATTATTATACTACAGCTACTGCCTTCAGAGGCTGGGTCATATCCATCCCAGAGAAGTAAGTTTCAAGATCACTTTCCTATAATTAACCAACTTAAAAAAAGGAGGAGGTTATATGTTTGTGGGTAAGTGTTTTTTTGTGTATGATGGCCGATTTCTCCCCCATTAGAAGACCGATTCTCAAATTTATTTTTTTGTTTGGTAGAGTACACTTCCGAAGTGGCCCCATTTAAATTATATCAAATTCGGTCAAGCAGTTTTTGTGTTACTCTCCAATAACTGACAAGTATTTCGCCTATTTTGATGACATCATCATTTACGGTGAATGACAATCGATCCATTAGCAAGGGTCACTAAAATAGGTATTTTTTTTACCGAAAATGGAACCAACTTCGACACCAAAAAGTGTGAAACAACTTGTCGAAGTCGGTACCTGCCGCACTATTGTGATAAAAGGTAATTTGAACTATCATGGTACCGACTTCAACAAGTTATTTCACAGTTTTTGGTGTTGAAGTCTGTTCTGTTATTTGGTAGGTAATTTGTCTTATGCTAAGTATAAAGACAAGTCAATCTATTGATGGTACGCGCAATATTTGCCTATCGCAGTTGTACGTAAAACTAAAATACTAAATGTCTCGAAGGTAGAGCACTCGTATTTTTGTCCAATATGTCAACAAACAGGTTTAAAAATGTTTTTATAAGATTAGTTCCCAAATATTTGATTTGATTATCTGACGTTTTCTATTTTAGTACCAAGGCCTGCCTGCAAACCTGTCGTAGAGCTATCAACAAGTCACCAGGACATGCACATTATATCACATAGCGAAACGTCTGGTCTCAATCAAAGTGATAACAACAAGATCAGAAAGAGAAAATCCGAAGAAAACTTAGGTAAATATAATTTATTTTAATTTGTTTCCAGTAGTGAAAGCATTGGTGGACAATATATTGGTCCAACAATAATGGAGCAGCAAAAATGTGATCTATGCCCATGATTAACACAAAATATCCTGCACCAATTTGTTATGTTTACTTGATAGTGTAAATCTTTAAACATAAAAATTAACACCAATTTTTTTTGGTCACACTATAACTTATGAACGGATGGAACAATCTCGCTAATTCTTTTTTTGTTGCGTTAACTATTACAGGAGAAGGTTATAATGTAAGAAAAAGCAAGAGTAAAGTTCACCTAAATGAGCATCATGGTATGATTTCATTCAAAATTGTATATGTCAAGTTTAAGAACTGCACGGAACTTGCATGGTTTTTACGAAGCGGATAGTAAGGCCCCTGGTATGGAGCTGACCAAACTCATAGACAGCTGACAATTTACTAGTTACTCATTATGTAGTTAATTAAGTTTACGTAACTTGATTTCAGAATTATCTCCGCGGAAGAAGAGGCTGCTGTAACAATTAAAAAGAACAAAATGCACATTAGCATCTCTGAGGAAGTCCGCTAACCTAGTAGAAAAAATAAAATCACCAGAACTTAAAGAAATTGCAATCACGGCATTAAAAAATCAGAATAGAAAGCCCAGAGGAAGACGGTGGACAACAAAGAACAAAATTTCAGCCCTCGCAATTTATAAGAGGTGGCCAAAAACCTATCGTTGTCTTCAACAGCTAATGCCTTTACCAAATGAAAGGACTCTGCAGGTATTTTTAAACAAAATTCCCATAAATACAGGGATTAACAAAGCTGTTCTTGAGCATTTAAGAAAACTTTCGGATACAGAAGAACCTAACAATAAAATATGTGTGCTTGCCTTCGACGAGATCGCATTAAAACCGCGATTAATATATAACCAAGCTACAGACTATGTAGAAGGTTACACAGACTATGGCATTCCAGAAGAGCGAGGTACTGAATTGGCTGATCATGCCCTTGTATTTTTGCTACAAGGACTACGAAAGAAATTTAAACAGCCCTTATTTTATAAAAGGGACAGTCAGCTCTCAAAAATTTCGTTAATCATAAAAGAGATAGTAAAATGTGTTGAAGAAGTGGGGCATCGCGTTCTCGCCACAGTTTGTGATCAAGGTCCAACAAACATGGGAGCACTGAAGATTTTAAAATCCGACCCTAAAAAGGCAGAAAACGCCATGAATACTTTTTGAGTAGGCAAACAGAAAGTGTACACCCTATATGACCACCCTATGTGCCACACCTCTTTAAATCAATAAGAAACAACTTTTTTAATAATAGGACGATGGTGATGGACGGGAAAAAGGCAAAATGGGAACACCTTCAACAAGTAGAAGCAAAAAACAACTCGCTGTTATATCTAAGTAAGATATCCGCTATACACATACAACCCAAATTTAAATAAAAAATGCGAGTTAAGTATGCGGCGCAAATGTTGAGCCATACTGTTTCTGCTGTTTTAAAACTGATGGCTGAGGCGGAAAAAAATGAGGAAAAATCTAAAGAAATGATGGAAACTGATGAAGTAGTCCTTGACCTGGACAGGCTATTTGGTGCCTCAAATGGTCCATCTGGCCCACAAGACATTAAAAAAAATTAATGGAAAATGTCACGTCAAAGACAAATCATCTGAACATGGACTGAATTTAGAAAAAAAATTAAGAACAGTAAAGTTTGTAAAAGCATCCGGTGTTGAAGCAAAAAATGTTAAATGCATTGAAGGTTATTGCATGACACTTAGCTGCTTACAAGACATTTGGAATGAGGTGCACAAGTTGGGATTCAAATATTTAAATTTAAAACCAAGACAGTTTGGAAAACCTATTCGGAGCTATCCGCCAGCACAATCCCACAGATAGGAATCCCACTTGTGCATCTTTTGTTACAGCTTTACGGACTTCAATTATCTCCGGAATCACAAACTCCAACAGCCGTAACTCTAACTGCCAAAGAGACGCCAACAAGCTACTAACTGATCTTAACCATTATATAGATCTACAGAAAGATGAACTGGAAGAAATCAATGAAGCCGAAGAAAATCATACTCTTAATCAGGATCTAACTTGTTTTGGACTATCGAATTTAAATATACCAGATTTTCCAGAATGTGATGATGAAAGAATTGAAAACAATTTAATCAACATCGAAGGCCAACCTACAGTTTACCTTGCTGGTTATTTAGCATATACGTTAAAATCCCGCCCGTGTGCTAAATGTCAATCATGCTTACAAACACATGATATAGAAAGTCAAATGTATTCTTACATCAAACTGCGGGAGTGGTGGGAGGAAAAAAAATCGTTATGTTAACCATCACTAAATTTATGTAAGACTGTGCAAATATCAGTTACCGTTTTTGAAGCAGAAGTCTTACCATTCCTACACCACCCCAATGTGTGCCTTCTGGCAATGACATTATTTCATGCAAATTATGACCATTCCTGGTTCACATGCGAGGAACACAAAAGTGTTGTTTTCGATATTTTGTTTCGTTGTTTAGGACAGTTATTGGTTCGCAGACAATGCAAACGAATAAATTTGTCACTTTCTTTAAAAGAACAAGATCTAGATGACGCAAACAAAAAAGCTCAGCAACAAGGGGCTTTCGAAGTAAAGAACACACAAAAATTTATAACTAAAATGGCAGTATTGAGTTATAGGTATGTATACATTTATATTTTATTGTTTGATAAAAACAAATGTACGCAATACGCGAATAATCCGTTTTTAGTTGTTTAATTTTATTGTTTATGAATCGCGAAAGCCTATGAAATGATTACGCAATGATTGTGCATTACGGTGCACACTGCATCTCAGCCATAAGCATTATTTCCAGCGGAAGTATCGCTAAATATTTCTTTTAATATCGTTTCTAAAATGGATTTTCGCAAAGTAACGCCGGAATAAATAAATTATATAATAGTTCTATTATAGGTGATTTCGGACAGAAAAGACTAAAGTTGGCAAAAACATTACTACTCAACATTAGGCTTAAGGTGTAGGCTTTATTAAATGCACATTTTTGAAACGCTTGCTATCGAATACTTTCTTCCATCGATAGCAAATAAACGAGCATCAAACAGTTTTTGATTAAACTCGTACATTTTCAATAGAAATCTCTTACGAAGTCGCTAGCGAGCATAATCGCTAATGCCTCGTGGTAAAAGCACAGTAATTATTATTTTAAATACACTAAAAAATGTGTTTTAACGGTTTGTCGTTTTTTATCCTTCATTCACGCTTGAACTAGTGAACCGATTCTGATGTCTGAAATCTGGTATAAATAGCGTTACGGTCTGCACTCATTTGCACATTGCATCGATTAAAACTTGACGTCGTTTCTTAAAATAAATTCTTTAGGTAGTTTTCACCCGTTCAAATACTTATATGAGTGATATATATCTTTACAAATATGCAGGAATATGTAATGATTACCTGCATGGAACTGCACAAAATTGGCCTTTTTGATTTTGCTATTTTAACCGTAATATCATCCGCAGTTTAATCAATGAGTCGTAATTTAAACCATATTTATCTATTAGGGCAAGAGCCCCAGTTTTGGCCACCTTAAGGAAAATTTAAGTTATGAAAAATCTTCAACAGTAAAAAAACATATAAAGCACTGATAATTAATTTTCATAGTATAGGGCATATATCTGCCTTAAAGGTTTCATAAACATATGTAGTTAAAACAACAAAGACTTATTTATTTTTATATATATATCAAAATCCAAATTCACCAGTTTTGACCACTTTTAACCAGTTTTGACCACTTTTCACCTAGCTATGGCCACATCTGTTCGTTAGTTTTGGCCACCAAATAAAAACGTAATTAACAAATAAAACGAGGGGTTTGACACTTAGAACACTTCAATACTAATATTTAATTGGTGAACTCTCAATATTGAGCCATTTCAGGGACATAAAAAAAATCTCTCTTCGAGTTAGTCTTAATCGGTGTTTTGATTTTTTGTTTGATGTCAGTTATGGGGTATAAATTTATGTCAGGCTTATCAGGCCACTTCCAGTTTTTAAGTGATTTTTGCATTGCTCTTATGAGCACTGCATCTTCACATAATGACTCAATTTTTCCAACGAAATAGTCATTTTGGTACATGAATATTACGAAATCGCCAATCTCGTAGCCAGTTGGGGATTCTGTGATATGCATATTTTCTTTAGATTGGCTCTCAACTAGTTCAAATTCATCAGAACAGTCTGTTATGTCTGAATCTATGATTAAAAAACGTTCTTGTTCATCATCATCATCTGATGTGTCTGAATATAAAGCCTTTTTAACAAGTTTCTTCAGCTTAGGTTTTTTCTTTCGTGATTTTTCAGTGAGTCTATTTTGTTTTTAATTCTTATCTTAATTCTATTCTGCTTGAGTTCTTCTTTTTCACTTTTTTCTTTTTCTTTAGCCATCATTAAATCTTTCCATTTATCTGATGTTAAAACTGATGGGATGTATTCTTTCTTGCAAGTTAAGCTAGGTGGTTTCTTTTCAGGCCATTTAATGCAGCTATTTAATAAATCCATAGCATTTTCAGTGCTGCTTTTCTTCGAGGCAGACGCAAGGCCGATTTCATTAGTCATAGCCACAGCTTTAGTGACTGGAGTTGGTGGCGTAGAAGACACTTCAGGTGTTGGTCCAGATTCGAAGTTATGATTTGTCTGTGAACCCACATTGTCGTCTTTAAACTTTACCCACACTTGATACAACTGGGTTGCTTCAACACAACCATTCCAGTCTAGCCCATTGTCGTACGTTTCCTAGAAATCTTTAAGTGTATTCGTTAAAATCTTGCTCTCAAGATATTCTAAGTGGGTTGACTCTACTACGCGTATACTTTGCAGGTGTTCACCTAGATCTGAGCATATTTTATCTTTGGATGGTGCAATAATTCTTTTATAATTGACATTATCTGCACCAAAAGGATAAAGACCACAAGTCTGAAATCCGGCCTTTACATTATTTACAAAACATGTGTCGTTAGTTAGGATGTCTTTAAGAGCAGAAGGGAGATTAAATTGAGTAATTTCTTGCCCATCATGGTCAATTCTCCATTTGCTAACATATTTTAACCAGTTTTGTTTAGAGGGAAAAACACAGCAACATCTAAAGGCTGCAGCATGTGAGTAG
Source organism: Selenia dentaria (assembly GCA_917880725.1). Taxonomy (NCBI): domain Eukaryota; kingdom Metazoa; phylum Arthropoda; class Insecta; order Lepidoptera; family Geometridae; genus Selenia; species Selenia dentaria. Next base: position 22,014,780 of record OU862879.1, read on the forward strand.
TGTTGGGTACCAAGGCAATCACAATTATGTCGTTTTCCCTTCACCATGTTGATAGATGTAATGTAAGATGAGACTTATGCCCATCTAAAAACAGAATCACTGGGAATGTTGTGCCTTTCTCTTTGAGATGGGGAATAAAAACGTTTCCAACATATTCGTAGAAACTTTCAGCAGTCATCCACCGTTTATCCGTTTTACCTATAGACCAGCCATCTGGAGCACTTTGCACAACATCTTGATTCATCCTTTTATATTTATATAGAGTCAGTGGTGGAGCATATTCTCCTACAGCGTTTACTGTGAAGAGCGTGGTGACATTTTCTTTGTCACTATTTTTAGATGTATCATAAACATGTTCACCTTTTGGTGCTAAAATTAATCCACCTTTGGGTGCTAGGAAGAATGACGTCTCGTCACAATTCCATATACGTTTCGGATCTTCTAATATTTTACATTCTTCGGGCCCTAACAACTCAATAACTTCTTCGAACCACTTTCTTATTCTTCGGTTATTATTGCGCGAGCCTTATTGATATATTCAGCGTGCTTTTTGCTCAAATCTGGGTGTCGCGGCATAAATGACATATACCAGGACCTTCCTGGACGATTATTTACGAAAGGAGTTTCAATTTTTCCTGCAATTACAATTTTCTTCACAGAATCTAAAAATCCAGCCCGTGAACAGTATTTGATCCACGAGACTAATGCATCCTCGATCTCTTTGCCAGGAACAGCCTGTGGCCCAACGTGGCCTGATGTTTCAGGTGCTCGTCCAGCAATTTTGTGGCGGAGTGTGGAGCGTGGAACTTTATAAGTCCTGCCAGCTGTAGCTATTTTCATCCCACCCCGTATGGCTTCTAAAGCCAAAGCCACTTTAGATGGCGAATAAGCAAAAAGCTTTTTCTTTACCCTATCAACTTCATCTTTTTTTATTATGTGGCGCCATTTTGTCGAGTCTACCTGAAAACAATATAAATTGAAATCTGTAGCGAACTTACCTGTATTAATAATAGCACATCACAACATCCACACAAATTAATCTTATATTAGCTACCAAACTCAATAACAAACCTGCAATAAATCCAATTGGCCAAAACTGGTGCTCCGTGAAAACTACATGTACATGGCCACAACTAGTTTTTTTATAATTATTGTACCACTTGTGACCACCCCAGGTTGAAGCATACAAAATTAAATCATCTGCCGAAATAACCCCAAAAATAGGTTATTTGACATTCATTTATTTTTTTTCTTCTCTGGTGGATCTGTGACTGCTGATAGACTGGCAGTTATAGTAAAGGAGGTGAGCAAAGTTCTTAGTCTTTCTCAATCAATGTTTACCCGACTATGGCGAAGCAAAGGCAAGGTTATGTTTTGACCAGTATGTGTGTATGTATTATCATCTTAGAAGCGTCTTGTGTGTCTGCTGGTTACAGGCTAAATTACATCACATTAAATTGAATATGGTGGCCTCTAGGAATAACAAAAATATTTTTTAATACCCCATTATGTGTGGTATCATTAAACAGCAGATGTTAAAATAAAGGTAGGGTTATCTTTTGTTTTTTAAACAGGGTATTATTCTTTAAGAATATGCCACCCTTGTAATGAAAGTATATTACATAAAATATAACCTGCTTACATCATATTTTTTGTACAAAAACTGTGTTATGCTACTTTGCAGAATCTATTGTTTTGTTACAGTAGGTAGCATGCAATCACGGTTATTCTCTTATAATAATAATATAATAATAATAATAATAATCTTTATTTCAGGCAATAGTAGAATTACACAACATAAAAATACCAGCGGCCCATATACAAAACATATACCTTATAGACTAACATATATACATATATTATTTGGTTTCTTAACTAGCGTACAGTAAGTTCAGGATTTATATTCGGTCTAGGCTCCCTGTACCGTCGAAAAACGATCCCTTCAGGCCAGAAGTCCGGTGCCAGGAACGTCTCTTTAAACTTCGCTGGAAACCGGAGCACGTACGACTTGAAGTTCGTTTCTCTTTTCGAATCCAGGCGCATTAATGTAACTTCGGGTAAGGCCTGAGTCTGGATATTACGGTCATTCCATTTTTTTCTGATGTAATGCACAATCTCATCTCCCGACGTGTCTTTGTGAAATCGGGAGAGGTATACAGCTGACACAGGCTCAACAGCACGGATGGTCGTGGCTGCAGCAGGAGCGGTGCCGCGGAGGTTTCGGGCTGGTCGAGCTCGCCGTTTCTTCTTCTCGACAAGGATGAAGCCTTCCTTGTCCACCGTTTTTGTGCTTAATGCGGTTGTATGTTCACCCATGGGATTCCGTTCAGTGAACGGTGCATGTGACTTTCGCGCTACTTGCGCGAAAGTTTTCTGGCGCCGGCGGGAGGGTAAGGATGCCTCAGGTGGATGAAGCACTGATGTCCCGGACTTGTTAGAGGTGGCTTCGACCACAGAAATACCACGGTCATCAACCCGCGGCGATGTATCAGGGTCAGATGTCGGTGTCGCTGACATATAACTTATAACCATATGGCATCGTCTGATAACGATATGGTATGCTCTGATAATGATATGGTACTGAGTCGCTATGTAGTGCTCTCACCATACTCGAGTGTTCTGCAAGATCGAATAAGAAATGAACAAATCCATAGGTGAAAAATTGATGACAGTGGATTAGTAAGTTTGAAGCACAAGCTGCGTAAGTTGGCCCGAAAAGGTTGCAGGGAGGCACTGGATCCAGATTACTTCCATTGGTCATTATAGATTTGTCAATTTCAGACCCGTACCAGTTATTTTGTATTTTAGATTGTCCAAAGTAATTTTATATTCATTTCAGGTTTTGTATCACTGTTTCAACGCTGGGTTGAAGATCCCTGCCACAGTCTGTGATTTAGATGGAGTAAACAAAAAGGCATTAAGTATATTAGGTGCATCTGTGGACCGACCATACATAGATATTGAAAAGCAACTAGTAACACTTTTTGACACTCCACATTTGTTATAATGCTTCAGGAATTTATTCTTGAAGTATGATATAGAATGTCCAATGTCTATTGGAAGCGGATGTGGAACTGGTAAGATAATAGATTTCACATTTTTATGATATTCTTTATGTCTAACTGCTTGTTAAATAAGCACTTGGTTGCAATCATAACTTACTTTCTGCTTGGTACAACAATCTGCTATTGATGAACTGATTAAATATTAAATATAAATAATCTAAGCACATGTCACTTTTTAGAGGTATAGCAAAATGGAGCCACATTAGAAAGTTCTATGAGCTTGACAATAGTAATCCTAATTTTGTATTTGCCTCAAGCTTAAAACAAGAACATTTGGAGCCAAATACAAAACAGAAGATGAAGGTAAAACTTGCTGCTCAAGTTTTGAGCCACTCTGTTGCTGCAGGGATGTATGCAAAAATATCACAAGGTTATTAATGATTATTCTTTGGTATCATTTGGAATAAAATAAATTTAATTTCACTAAAATCAATGACACGGTTTCTAAGAAAAGATCTTTGTATGTCCTGTAGTTTCAGACTTTCCAATATTGACACATGGAAAGGGCCCTGTATACATTAAGTAAAAATGATAAAGATTTTCAATTTACCCAGATTAATTAAATATTTTTCTATTTAGTAATGTATATCCTATTTTCAGTGATTGTGATGTTAAGTATAAATGTTTTTTATTTAATGGTTTTTGAAACGAAATTCGTTAATTACCGAATAACTATTTATTTGTTAATAATATGTAGATATTTGGCCTAGTTGATACTGTGTCAGTAGTTTGCCTCTTGTTAAACATCTCGCCTGCCTATGACAGTTGCAGGGCTACCTAGATGATAATTCTCAATGTTCATAATTATGCGCTGGCCTGCACTCCAGTGTTCTTCACCCCAAGATGTTTACACAGACCACAGCTCTGAGGCGTAATATCTATAACTGCAGTGGTACCGGACGGTAGACGGACACTAACCTTAGATTCTAGAGCGAGAAGTATAGAGTCTAGAATACTAGATGAAATAGGTTGTAGAGATTTGTATAAAAATCACCTGATACGGTCACTGGGTGTATCGCATTTTTTGAATTTTTCAAAATTATATGTAAACTTTGTAAGCAGTTAGTTAAAGCATTTTCATTTTTGTAATTTTTAAGATTTAAGATTTTATTTTATTGTGAGAAAAAATAATTATTTTATATTTTCAGGAGAGTTATCAACAGAAGCAACAACAACTGCAAATGTCATTGCAAAAATAGACAAACTGTTTGACAGTGTGAATGCCTACACTCCAGATCTGAGAAGAGGGAAACCGCTCGCCACCAACATGCAGAATAATAGTATGCATATAGAATACTATAAAGAAATAAAAGATTTTTTCAAAAAAATTTAATTCCTTGGATGCAGAAGAACACCCCCATCTCAGGAAGGATGGGTTTGGACATTGAACGGGCTGGAACGGGTTTGAAGAAACTTACATAACAAGTATAAGGACATTAAAAGTTTAGCAACTAGAAGATTTCAACTAGAAAATTTATTCGGGTGCATTAGAGGCAACTGCGGAGCCAACGGAAACCCAACTGCTGGACAGTTTGTTGCAGGGCTTAAAACTGCAATCTTAAGCAACTTGTCCCACATTGTTGTAGGAAACTGCGAAAAGGATGAAAGGATGTTTACATATCAAACTATAAAACATTGTTGACACCAACCACAGACATATGCAATAAAAATGCCATTGAGGCAGAACCTGCTATAGAATGTAACATTCACTACACGTTTGAAGAGGTAATTAAAGAAAATAGTGGTGAAACGCAGGCATGTGCATATGTCTGTGGCTTTATTATTAAAAACAACCCAAATAATAAGTGCCAACAATGGATGAACACATTTTTATTGACTTTAAAGAGTATGACGATATAAAAAAGTCGCTAATGTATTCCTCTAAGCAATTAATTGCGTGTGTAGAAAGTGGTGCAACAATCATGAGTACATATTTAGAAAACGAAGCATATAAAAAAATATAAAGAAAAATGTTAAATACATCCTAACAGAATCAATAGATTTCAGTTTCCTCAGCAATTGTGCAGACCACTATGAGTGTAATATAAATTATATGATAAACAGTATATTTTTTATCTGTATTAAAAGGTTTTGCATCTTGAGAAATCGGCAGTTCACAGAAGAGTCTACTAAATCTGCTCTCAGAAGAAAAATAGATATTCTTCAACACAAATAAATGTTGTCAAGGTACACATTACCATGTAATACCATGTAGTAACAGCTAGTACTATATTGTATAGCAAAGCATTTCGGCTAAGGTGATAAATACAAACATTGTTAGCTTAATACTTTTATTTTTATATTTTTTCTTATTTCGCAATTTTAATAAAAATGTTGTAGCTTTATTAAGACTGTTAAAGTTGTTTAAACATCTTAAGTTAAAGAATAAAAAGAAAGCTTTTGTATGGAATTCAGTACAATCATTGGGAGGTGGACTTCATTTCTCATATTGGTTCCTAAACTAGTTTTCATATTTCCAACGGCTTAGGAACCAATACAAGTAATGGGGTCTATCTATATATTATATAAGAATCAAAAGTCCTGAATGATTGACTGACAGATAACACGTAACCTAAACCGCAGATAGTATATAGATAGTAGATAGAAACTTGAAATTTTGGAGAATGATTTTGTCTTGGTGGATATAGGTGGTGTATTAAGAAAGAGTATTTCGATAAACCCTAATAATAATGGGTGAAGACGTTTGTATGAAAGTAATTTGTTTTTGAACTTTGTATTCAAATAGTTAATTTAAAATAAAAAATGGTGTTCCTTAATTTTACACATACCTAGTAGTGGGCGATAGCCATGAAAATAGCTCTATATTGTTAAAATAATTCAAATCTATAAAAAATTACGCGGATGAAGTCCCGGGCAAAACTTAGTTAGTGATAAAAATCAAGACAATGAGCAGTCAAATTTGAGATTGCTGCGAAAAGCTTATAACTTCCCGCCACAGGTTGGACCATGCACTAAATTATTTTGTGCAACATTCGAACACATCTACGTTTATGAATAAGTTTAAGAATTTCTATATTAATTAATTGTTTATAATAAAAACAAACCCAGACTTTAACCACCTGTTAAAATAAGCACCTAAATCATTTAATATTATTTACGTATCTAGAATAAAAAGATTTAATTCAATTTCATAACTGATTCGTTTGTAATAAACAATGTTTACAAGATTGTTTCCGAGAGCATATTCATCAATAAAGTCTTCTTAGTACCATACTTGCTTTTCATTTAATGTACCTACCAGCTTTCACTTATAAAAAGCTTATAAAATATAATATTAGAGCCTAAATTAAAAGTAGAAACGGATTTGAATATCCCGCATGTGAGATTTTGAATCACGACATCAATGTCGTACCCCCTAAACTTTTTACTAAAACTTGAAATCTACACCCCACTTTTTTTAATGAAGTCGGCGTTCTTCCCCCCGGTAATATTGTTGTGTTATCATGGTGTTATCATTTAGAAGAAAAGTATAGATCCTATTATCATTGCATAACAAATCAAAAAATGGCTCTTTTTTCAGTCATATATTTAGGCAAATATAAAGAGTCTACTTTATAAATGTAAAACAATATTTTATTCATAGATTAGCGTGACAAATAAAAGAATACACCACCATTTCCGCTAGTCAAACATGGCGGCAACCACGTGAACTGAAGTACTTCCGCGAGTCCAAGAACAAATAAAAGAATACACCATCATTTCCGCTAGTAAAACATGGCGGTAACCACGTGAACTGAAGTACTTCCGCGAGTCCAAAATGGACGGCATCACGTGGTTAGACGTAGCCTCCAACAGCCAATGAAGAGCGTGGTATTGTCCCGCCAAGAAAATGGCGGCGGTGAAGGGAAATCCCAGCGGAAGACATCGCTATGAGTTTATAAAAGGCGGCGCGCAGAGCGGTCAGCGGTCGTGGCTCACTCTGCCTTCAACCGTCAACGAGTCAACATCTCCGAGTTCGTTATTGCGGTGAGTCAATCCTTGTCGTGATTTTGTATAGTGTAGTAGGCTAATTGTTACTTAACATCTTGTAAATTCAGTTGAATGTAATTTGTATAGATTTGAGTTTCAAGTTATGGAATACATGTGCATAATCTGGTTTTATTGTTTTATTGTAATGGGTGTTACATTTTCAGAAGTGATATTTACCCGTCGCAACCGATCCCCTGGTCTACCGAATTGGAATCACTAATGGATCCCCGCGGCCGGTCTCGGGGGCCAAGATTCTGAGTGCAGCTCTGGCACCGTGGCAGCCGTCGACATCGAAACCGCTGGGACCTTGGAGTCGTGTACAGCGAGCAGCTTGGGATGAATCTGGTAGGTGCAATCCATATTTTTGTAACGTAACGCACTGTTTCTATTCTAGGTGTGTAGTGTTCTAGTATGAGATAATAGTATACATAGGTATGAGATACTATATCTGATCTGATGAGGTAGCTATATATTAGTTATACCCACTATATGTAATAATAAATAACGTTACACAATAATATAAGATTTTGCCCACAATATTCGGATAATGGGGTATTCTAGATTTTGAGAGAAGTAGGATAATGTCGGTAGGAGGAAACGATAGATTTACGTATTATTAGGCGTCAACTATCTATACATGCGTTTAGATATCTAGTTATGTAAAGCTAAGAAAACATAAGTTGCTTAGATGTACAACAAATATTTAAATTAGACCGACTACGTGTCGGTTGGTGAGTCGGGACCGATTTTTGTAAGAGTATGAGAATTCCGCTCATTGACGCATTAATATATACAAGAAACTTTATAAGTATCATAATAAAGAATTTAAATAAAAACCAAACATTATCTAACCTATTTAAACATTAGTAACAGAAACTTGTCGTTTTAGGGAATGAATCTCCATATTCACCTTAACATCACCCTAAAGTCATACAGTATAGTATTTAGTTACAATATCGATTTGTAAAACTAACTAATAAATTAAGCGGAATAAATAATTGAAGTAATTGGAACTTTTAAATAAACAAGGAAAAAGTTTCTTTCGAACAAACTAAATAATAAATTAATTCGTTATGCCTAGTCTAGATTCTTCACAAAAACGAACAAAAAAAAGTAAATAGGGATACCAGCGGTCAAAGAAAGAAATGCATGATGGAAATTCGGGGTAAAATGAGACTTTTAATACAGTTTTATAGCAGTGGCAACATTTAGAGCAGCAAGGAAAACGCGGCAGAGCGAGACCGCGTCGAAAAAATTCATTGATAAAAACGGCACCGTACTCGGTGACATTAAAAATTACACTATTAGGTATTTACCCCGTACCCCGCTCACGGCCTGGCTATTTCGATAGTCGTGATGGGTGCTTAGGTACACAATTACCACAAGGTACACAGGAGGTTGCTCCTCCACTAATTATGAGTTTTAGCTGTTAGACAGGGAGCTACCTGTGGAAACTCTCTGTGCTCTCAATCTTGTCTTTGCTAAGAGAAGATTTGCCTTACACACCACACGCTTAAAAGTAAATGTGGGGAAGACGCGGGCCCCTAGTTTGGAAATACCTAGGAGATTTTAGGGACTAGGTAGAAGGTACACTCTTTAAAAAGTTAAATTAGGCGCGAAGAAAGACTAAACAGGAATTAAAACCATACATAAATACCTACTTACTAGGGAAAAACTAAATAAGGAACTAAAATAAAGTAACAAACTAACTACTAGATAGGACAAAATAGTTCCGGAGGTTTGATCAGCTCATACCTAACATAAACTATCGTAACCAGTAAATAAATCATTATGTATTAAATTGGTTGTATGGACGAGCAAAAGCAGTTCCGTGGTGTGTGGGTTTCCATTTCAGAGAAAGGTGGAAATTCTGCATACCGCAGACATCTAATTAAATACCTACCTACATTAATATCAAGAGATACTGATATTTTACTACTAAATTCATTGTAGTTATGTTTGAGCTAGATTAGGCTTTTCGGACAATTTGGTTCTTACGAAATTCTAAGAGCAAAACAAGTAATTAATATTACGCAAAATACTTGAATAGGTAAAAATACCTGAATTCAATCTTAAATGAATCCGCGTAAGAGAGTAGCAAATAATAGCAAAATTATGAATACATACTATGTAACAGAAGTAAAAATATTACCAAACATTAAAATAAATATATGCAGAGCTAGGATAGTATTTAGGAGTTTCGTGCTAAAAGCTACGGACTTAGGGAAAGAAACATAAAATGTATGAGGAAGTAGGTATATGAATAAGGGGGATAATATGGCCATATTATAACTCACTTTTAGAAGGGGACTTTGGTATAATTATTGAATGTTGGTAACCGCAAAGAGTACTCTTAACCCGTCCGCATCAGCGCAAAAAATAACAATAGATTTATGAATGAAACTTGACTCGAATGAGTCTTGCTGATTCGGACAGATTAAGCCAGCCCAAGCCGGTCGTCACCCGGGGGTACCAAAGTTCCTTTTCTTTAGGAATAATAGACTTCACATTCCAAAGTATAAATAAAAAAAAAAGAATATCTTAATAAAACTAATCTAATATTTCTAAGGAAATTATCTGTACAAACAAATTACTAGGTTTTGGGAAATAATATAGTTATACAAAATAAATTGTCTAAAAGGGAGGCGATATGCTAAACTCGCGTAACAACTATCTAATGTATAGACATTTTTCACGGATTTAACTTATGACGTCGACATATCTTATTATAACCAGTACTAGGAAACAACAGATAAGCTACAATTGAATATATCGAAATTTTTATCGCAATTTGTAGTAAAATCAAACAAAAATTTATAAGGAACCGCTATAGGTATATAAAATCAATAGATGTACCATCAAAGATATTTTGATATTTCAAATCCACAATATTAACTCTCATTAATTATATTAGTACCGCGCTAATGGTAGGTAGATATAGAGGCGTAATTATAGGTAAGTACCGATCAGTGAAGAGTTCGATTTGTTAATATCTCGCACAGCCTTTAACGTTCCAGGGTTACGGACTACGTCTATACGCAGGGTCTCTGTAGGTAGCCACTAGACGAAATCATAGCCAAATCAGAATACCGACTCACAGATTCTTAAGCTAGTATTTAATGGATAATATTTTTGTGTTCACCAAAAATCTAAAGGTACATCCTATGTATGCATTTCTAAAATATTGATCTTAAACCCGTTTAATTGTTTTACTATAATTAAACTACTCGGCCAACAAAATATGTTACATCAAACAAATTCCAAATTAACACCAAGATATAACACTTTTTTATTGTAGTGCGCTGCAAATATTCTATTGTAACAATAACTATTTTATTCTTCCCCGAAAAATACTGATCGCGCACCAAATATTCCTGAATGGTACACAAAATAGGTTAGGTTAGGTTAGCATTTTTTATTAATAAAGTTACATTGGACATTAGTTGGTGTTTGATTCAAATACATTTTGCAGTGCATTATCTGAAGTAAAACTAAAAAAATAATACTTGTTTTTAAAATTAGGTGTATTACTATTTTTTACAAATTTGCAACAGTTTTTAAATAGATGCTCGTTATGACATATTTTAATGAACATATTTTGGTGCACATTCAGTATATTTGGTGGAACACAGGCAAAATTAGGTAAATAAAATGGGAATAAATTGAAGTACTTTTAAATACCATCCGTATTTAATCAACATTCGGAACTAGGTATTACTTTAGCCAGCTGACGATTATTAGAATCAATTTATTTAATGTAACTCATTTAATATCTTTTATCAAAATCTTTAAATGCCAATAAAACTAATGGAACAAGCTCAGTAATTCCGGTAAAGCAGTAAGTTATGAACATCCAGGAGTTTAGGCGTCAGGTGGAGGGAGGTTAAAACCTATTCATATGATGTAGGTACCGGGTTGACTCGAATTGAGTTAGAAAATTACAGTTAGTTAACATATGAATGAAGTGGTTGCTACGCTCAGGGTTCAGGTAATTAAGTTAGGTCAGCGATAGTTAGTAGGTATTAGAGGTGGGTCATTACAAGTAGTTATTATAGAGTACAAAATATATAGATAGATAGATAGTTTAAGATTTAAGAAAAAAGAAGAAAAAAAAGAATATAGAGGAGGGTTACAATTTGGTAGTGCCGTGACAAGGATTAGTCGTTTAGAGATGTTTAGGTAAATTAATTATTGACACATTAGGTACTCATTACAACTGATAGGCACTGCCGTACAAAAGTTCGAAAGTGGAGAGAGATTCTTCTAAATTGTAATTAATCATTGTCTTATTTAGGAAGTAAGTAAGTAATAAGAAGTTGGTTAAAAAGCTAGTTACGAGAATCCGAGTCGGTACAATTTGTTGACGTGAAATGGAAAAAAGGCATTGTGTGAAATATCTAACCCGTCGCGCGTCGAGTATACACAATGTATAGGCCATGTCGCGCGTAAACATAACATGTATTAACGATTGATTAAATGCGGAAATAAAGTACTGTTATTTATTCTGTGACCAATTTCATCGGATATGAAATGGCCGTTTTGGAATAGAAAATGATTAGATTTTAAACTACTGTCAAAAAACGACCTCTTACGAAAAACAACGGAACTAAGATAGCTAGCCTCATCAGGTGAAATATCAACAATCGGCAAATATATGTGTTAGTACTGTGGGGGTTAGATAGATGGCGCGGCTAGCAGTATCGAATGGATGACGTGATCTTCAGTTAGGTAAACTAGCATTACCATGTCTTTTGATGTTAGTTTTATAAGCATTAGATAGATGGCGCGAAAAATACCTTTAATTGCTGGGGGCTGTAGTTAAGAAAGTGAGGTACATGGGTTTTGGATAGGTGGCGCTGTGAGAAGAAACTTTGGATTAAATCATTATAAAACATGCGTATTTGTAGACAACTAATAAATAAATAAGTTAACTACACCGGCCATATTTAATTAAAGGATTAAAACAATAGTATACGAGAGGTTATTGTATAAAACTAGTGAAGTTAAAAGGTCTGGGGGGTGATATCTCATTTTATACATAAAATAAATTACTCTGTACCTACTTATTTACTGCTACTGAATGAAACGCATTCTTAGTGTATGTAATCTTAAAACAAAATATCAATTCAAAATTAGAACGAGATATAAAATATAATGTTGAATGGTATCAAAATAAATACTCAAGTAGTGGCTTTATAAAAGTTAACTTGGAGTAGAAGTTACCTAGGCGGCTCACAGATGGCGGTGTGGCTTTTTATAACATGAAAGTGGTTGCCAAGTGAACGGAAGCCAACCGCCATAGTTCAACTATTAGTAAACGGTGTCAAGAGTATGTAGAAAATTGTAGACTTGCGTGAAGTATATATTTAGAGGGAAAAGGGATCTAATAATGTACTTGTTTTGTTGACATTAATTAAATCACTTGTTATATTAATAATACATTTAAATTAAATCAAATACCTGTTTATTTATTTCAGTAAATCAAGGATTTTTGTTGAATAAGTAAATAGGAAAGGGCAATCGATATAGCGTTTTATAGTACGTATCTTATCTTAGCGAAATTATGCAATGACCCCTGATTTAGGATATTCAATTCAAAGTATACTAGTGAATACGCGTCATGACATATCGAATACATGCGGTGTGAAAATAGAGCGAGATATAATAAATCGCTCATGATAATGTTCTGTGATTTCGGGGTTTATTAGGTTTTAAAGTTTAACAGACTTAATATATCTTACTTACATAAATCATATATAATTTTGTTTAAATGAAAATTGTTTCACTTTGATGATATCAGCCGAATAATATGCCAATCTGAAATAAACAGTTGTACCTATAGGTTATCGCTCTCGTTTTATCGTACTACTACTTGACACGATCGTCTATTAGGTACCTACGCGAAAGTAGATGCATCCGCTATTTAGTAACGTTTACGTATAGCTTACTATATTCCTATATTCAGTATTCGTGATATATTTTGTGAATATTTGATTAGAACAAGTACAAGTACATGCATCGTTTTCAATAAGTAAATGTGTTTATTTTATTCTACTGAATAAAATACCTGGATTAATAAACTAAAATGTATTTTTAATGAACCTTTCTTAAAGCGTTCACAACTAGTACTAATTCAATTTTGCCGTGATAAACGAATAAGGTAGGTTCATATTGGATTATATTCGTATGAAGGTATATGTGAGTGTGGTACATATCTAGAATGGGTCATAGGATAGTTATAAATTATTATTGAAATTGAAATATGTTTATGGTAAATTGAAATTAACGCGGGGTTAGCATTATAAATGACAAATCAATTGTTATAGTAGTAGGTATTCATATAAGATAATGACAAATAAGATCTTAAATCAAAATTGAATACCTAGGAAATTACCTAAATAAAAAATAAATAAAAAAAAACATGAATAAATATCTAAATATTGTTATCAAACCTAAATTGTTTATTTTATTCTTTAACAGATTATTTGAAAGAGTAATTACGTATCGGCGAAGTTAGTATTTGTGAGGTTCAAGTCAAAATTTCTTAGGATACATATATATAGAAAAAACTAGCTCTGTTAAAATTGAAGGTTACGTCAATTGCGCGCGCGTTCCATGAAACCTTAAAAATAGTCTGCAATCGTGAAATGAGTATTTAGTCGGAAGTTAGGGATTAGTCATTTAAGAAGTCATAAGTTATTGTAAAACGCATATTTCTGGTTTACTTAAATTGTTTGATAGGTATCAATGAAATAAATGGATATGAGATTTAAGGGGTTGTTAAGTTAAATACATAGAAAACGCGTTATTGGTACACAAAATTAATATGAGAAGGTAAAATCTAGCAATTAAAACAAGTAGGTACAAGGTCTGCATAGGCGGGGGTTAGCACTAAAATAAATTGCTTCCAGAGGACTTAGTGTGCTGACGGGAATAAATCAATAAATGTATTAAGTATACTGGATTAAGATTTGTTAGACGATGGCAATTGAGGTGGGATTGGAAAAATAAAGTAGGATAAGTGTATTAACATAAATAAAAGGGGCAACGTTGGCGTGTTTTGTTACCATTGATGATGGCTCTTATGGGGGGCCCATTTAGTGGGTGGCAAGTCACCTAAATATTTTAAGATGAGACTGAAATTGACAGGTGCCGTAGTCTCTTCTATAGCCCATTATCTCCCTTATCACTAATCATTAGATTTCATATCAATAGCCTTACCATTTAACCATTTTCTACAGACTTCCAAAAAAAGGAGGAGGTAGTCAATGAGACTTAGTTTTCATACTTTTGGCATTTTGTTGGACCATTCGAGCCCTTCATACTTATTAAAACATTTCATTCAATAATTCAAATTAACCTTATTGATTCATTCATCCCCAAGTAAATTACTAATTATTACTTGTAACATTCTAGTCCCCTTTGTTATCATTCTTCCTCAATCGCTGATTCACGCAACTAACAATTCAACAAACTCGTCAAGTATGAAATTTTAACATTGAAACCAATAATTCTTAACTTTTATTAACCCATATTTCAAATTCAAATATAGTTTAACTCAATAACTTTAAGGTTTGTCACGAAATCGAATATATTATCATGACGGTAATAAACTAACAATGCTGTTTTAAACCTCGTCTAAGACTGCCTAATTCATATCTATCTCTAAATGTCTTATTTTGCAAGTTTTTCATTGTATATGAAATTACCGTACATAACCAATGTACCCTATTGATAGGAGGTGAGCGTTATAACATTTATTGTCCCTTATTTTTATTTTAAAGAACTTCCTCAGGACTAAACTACTTTCTACTTACCAAAACCAACAGAGGTGGCAGTATGCTTAAACATGGATGGACCTCTGATGCAACGCCCTCCTTTGATGCAATATTGTACGAATGGGATCGCATATATATATGCATACTTTTTTTTGTACGTAACAGCAAACATAAATCTAGGGAACAATTTTCATAAAAATCCACCTGTATAAATCTATATTATACCTGTACAAATATTATGTAACACAACACCGCGCATACGCAACTGTAGAGCGTAGCTAGTATTAGGTAATTTGGATTCTAAGTATAATTTTGTTGCATATTCCCTATAGTTCTATTAGCCAACTACTATGAATTTCTTTTTCATGTTTTATTCTTCTTACCTGCCAATTTTAACTCTGCTTATTTACACTATAATATCATTAGTAGGGAAGATTTATTTGTTTGTTTCTTTGTATTAAACAGACCCTAAAACTACTGGACTGATCAGAGATTTTTTTTACGCCATTCGGATCCTACTTGTTTCCCTTTGACCATAGGCTATACTTATAATATTATCAAAAAGGTTAGAATTCCGTATGATAACTTCGATAACGTAACCTGAAGTGTGGAAAAGAATAACAATTAGTCCATATATCGCGTATGCTGCGAAACGGAATCTATTGACCATATTATACACAACTAATATAAGTCTACGCTATTTGGCATTAGAGCATAGTGATGACAGGGGCCAATTCCACTAACTTAATTTGTTGCTACTAGATTCGAACCGTAGCCGATTTACACACATTCTTAAGCTGCTATAAGAAAACAGTCACAACTACAGTTTCGCTTCTATTGACGCCAGCGATCGAATAGTATTTTATATTACGATTACTCAATAGACCAGGTACACCACGCTAACTCCTATTAGTGTTTACTATTTATCTATTAAATTATGCTGTAGCGTTTACGATACAATTACGTGACGTCACGTCCCAATGTCCGCAGGAATAGTAGGATGGCATTGCGGGTAGGTAATTATCGAACTACAATCGGAGTGGAACCGCAGTTGCAGCCGAGTGGATTGTTGAACTTGTGAAATAGTTGAATCGCCCCCCAGTTCCATAGAGAGGACGTCAACATAACTATTACTACTCTGATAGTAAAAGGAAAGATATATGAGGGTTTATTTCATTTTAGATTATGGGTACACGTGAATCTACTTTTCCGATTTAAACAATCGTTTCACAAGTATAATAATATGTAAAGCTACATTATGTCTCGGTAACATACCTACGCTATATTTGATCCATTCTCAATAACATACATCACCACGCGGGTGAAACCGCGAACCGCAGCTAGTAATTTATGTTCTCGACAAATTTATTTTAATGTTAATACACTTATCCTACTTTATTTTTTCAATCCCACCTCAATTGCCATCGTCTAATAAATCTTAATCCAGTATACTTAATACATTTATTGATTTATTCCCGTCAGCACACCAAGTCCTCTGGAAGCAATTTATTTTAGTGCTAAGCCCCGCCTATACAGACCTTGTACCTACTTGTTTTAATTGCTAGATTTTACCTTCTCATATTAATTTTGAATACCAATAACGCGTTTTCTATGTATTTAACTAAACAACCCCTTAAATCTCATATCCATTTATTTCATTGATACCTATCAAGCAATTTAAGTAAACCAGAATTATGCGTTTTACAATAACTTATGACTTCTTAAATGACTAATCCCTAGGAGCGTGAGCCTCGGTTGGGCGCGTGGTAGGCGCTGCAGGTGGCGCGGGTGCAGTGCTCATGAACTCTGTTGTTAGCACTATCGGCATCGCCGCCCTCGAAAATCATAACTACACCCAGTACGATATAGTTCACAATGATATAATAATCTATTGCAGCCGCCATCTGAGATTTGTAATTTGTGTTATGTTTTACGAATTTATTAAGTTTTATGATCGATCATACAAAAACACTATTACAATTTTAAAACACATAGCAGTCAGTCAAGTGTGACATTTCATATTTTAGATCATATAAAAAAGGTTATGATGTAAAAATACTTTGTAACACTCACTACTGACTGCACCGCGAGAACCGCTTAGGGGTCTCGTCGATGCGCATGTTTATGTCACTGGGCCGTTTCAAACGATTGAAGGTAGTTTCCGTACTGTTCTATATATCTACTGTGACGGTGTCGCCACTCACCGACGGCTCGCCACAAAGCCGCCCCTGCGGTATTATTATTTCTTTTTTTTCTCGTACTTTATCCAGTTTTTACAAAAACATAAGTGGGGTCAATGTAGTACCTACATAAACAGCATTTGAAATGAAGGTGAAATGGTATAGCAATTGCTAAAATTAGAAACAGTAGGGCTATAGATATGAACTCATAAATCATAAAAGAAATGGCTATTGACGAGACTACGGTACCTGCCAGTTTCAGTCTCATTTTAAAATATTATTATATATATATATATAATATTGAATGCTACATTTAACGAAAATAAACAATACATTATACAATTACCTACGCAGTCTATCTCTCACCTAACTACACAACTTCATATTATTTTAATCACACCTATCCTCGCATACACTATTTTTCACAGATATACCTGAGATATGTTATATTATTTATGTATTGCTTCAGATTTTTTAAATTATTGTTTAGTATTTAAGTATTATTCCTTTTGTACAAAGTCAGCATACATTCTATAATTATTATAACCTTCTTTTAAAAAAATTATAAAATCCATGTAAAGATCATTGGAGTAATTATAAAGGAAGGGACTGAATCTCACGACACAGGCCATCCTGTGTGGTGGGATTCAGTGATCATCACCCAACTTACCGAGTACTATATTATAATATATAAGCCAAAAGATGTAATCTATTTTGTAAGTAATTAGCATAAGTTTTATTTCCTAATAAACGTTTCCTAGTTTCCTAATTAATTTCCTAATATATATTTAGGGGGCCACTAAACGGCCCCCACAAGGGCCACCATCAATGGTGACAAAAGGGGCGACATTAGTGTGGATGGCTTAAGGGTGTAGAGAGGTGTGTTGCGGTTTCACTAGAGCACTACTACCGGCATTATGCCCTTTAACACTTCCACCCTTGGAGCTTTTCGTTACTTACTTTAGTATTATTATCCTTTCTAAACCAAAACAACTTTACCTGCGTGGGTACGGGTAAAAGATGGATCACCAATAGACATTTAGATCACCACATGTCAACCTTTTTAGGTATGCAAAAATAATTATGCTTACCTATTGTGAAACTACCAATAGTAATTATGAAGACTCAAACTTTAGATTTGGTTTACTATTAAAGTTGTTCGAGGTATAATTGACAATCTTTATTGTGTTATCCTCTAGCAATAACGATGTTTCATCTTCTTAGCATATGCCGAGTCATTCCACTCGTACCTGTATAGGTATGTATAGCATATTCCCGCTCTCCGCTTGCATAAAGATGCGTTCTAAGCGGCCTGTAAGGAAGAATCCGCCGATTGGAACACATTGAATTATAAATAAAAATTATATCTATTGTATGTACTGTTAGTACTTTCCTTTTTAAATGGTTCTCATAGAAAATGCTTGGCAGAACACGGCTCTTGTTTTGTACATAAAAAAAATAAATTGCAAAATGTGGTCTTTGTACAAATTGTTAGTCTGTGCGAACACAGACGACAATATATCTTGGTATTCGTACAAATATACAAAAAATATGGTTGTCTTAAAATTCGGTACGTGATAACGTCATAAGACAAGCCGAATGCTTAGGCTGATCGTGCCTCTCTATTGCTTGTTCCGCGTTCCGCTTGCACGCTCGGCTCAGGCGGAACGTGACAATGAGGCATACTTTTACGTGCGTTTTGGCACAAGCGTAACGGCGGTTTTATTTGAGATAAAATAGTTGTTGCGACTAGCTGCCCTCCGCGGTTCCACCCGCTGATGAACAGGGTTAATGTAGGATTGTAAAGGTGGCATTATATTTCAATCCGGTCTAATAGTTCCGGAGTTTATTCAATTCAAAGAAACAAATCTTTCCTGTTTATAATATTAGTATAGACGAGGATGGATGTTTTAAGATAATGTATTCAGTAAACACGTTGTTTCGCATAAACGTATGGTTAGGTGCCGCATTGACATTAATGCAAACATGCAGTCATTGAAATAAATAAATCAATTATGAGTGTGTAAAAGTTAAGACGCTGATGTATTCGGATCCATATAATTGTTCACAGGTGATGCACTACACCACTATGTACTAGTTAGAACTTAACACTCCATTAGTTTCGGCTCAAGGTTCTGATTTGATTAGTGAAACAGAAATAGCAACTACATGTAAGATGTTTATCTCTTTTCTACTTTGGATAAATGCATGTTTTGTTTCATCTATCAAATTGGATTCTAAGTTTACACAGAACAAACGTAAATATTATGAAAGTGAAAGTTTATCTGTATTTAACCCTCCTTTTACCGTGATAATTAAAACAGAAGATTTATGAATGAAACCCAAGTAAATTTACTTCTCTGGTGAGCAAAGGGTTAATATATTAATTGCGGTTGAACGGATTTTGATGAAATTTGCTTTATTAATTTCTGATGATGATGATTTTTTAATAGTGAATTTGTGTCCAGTAATTTTATCACACTATGATACGAGTATCATTGTTGGCCGCACTATCACTGACCATCAATTAATTAAAATAATGGGGTTCGGTCATGCAAACTGCCGTGTGTTGTATGTGAACACATTTCTCCGAGTCAAAAGTTATAAGTACTAATTGCAAATCTCCATACGCAGCAAAATAACCTCAAAATGGCAGCGCTTCCCCCTCCACCCCTCGCGATGCGTCACTATTATCGTTTATCACAATAAATTCCTTGATCCTTTAGCTATGCAGTGGTATAATTTATTAGTACTAATTCTAGTACATAGTGGTGTAGTGCATCACCTGTGAACAATTATATGTATCCGAATACATCAGCGTCTTTACTTTTACACACTCATAATTGATTTATTTATTTCAGTGACTGCATGTTTGCATTAATGTCAATGCGGCACCTAACCATACGTTTATGCGAAACAACGTGTTTAACTGAATACATTATCTTAAAACATCCATCCTCGTCTATACTAATATTATAAACAGGGAAGATTTGTTTGTTTGAATTGAATAAACTCCGGAACTACTAGACCGGATTGAAATATAATGTCACCTTTACAATCCTACATTAACCCTGATCATCAGCGGGTGGAACCGCGGAGGGCAGCTAGTCGCAACAACTATTTTATCTCGAATAAAACCGCCGTAACGTTTGTGCCAAAACGCACGTAAAAGTATGCCTCATTGTCACGTTCCGCCTGAGCCGAGCGTGCAAGCGAGAGCGTGGAACAAGCAATAGAGAGGCACGATCAGCGTAAGCATTTGGCTTGTCTTATGACGTTATCACGTACCGAGTTTATAGACAACCATATTTTTTGTATATTTGTACGAATACCAAGATATATTGTCGTCTGTGTTCGCACAGGCTAACAATTTGTACAAAGACCACATTTTGCAATTTATTTTTTTTATGTACAAATAAAGAGCCGTGTTCTGCCAAGCATTTTCTATGAGAAGCATTGAAAAAGGAAAGTACTAACAGTACATACAATAGATATAATTTTTATTTATAATTCAATGTGTTCCAATCGGCGGATTCTTCCTTACAGGCCGCTTAGAACGCATCTTTATGCAAGCGG
Organism: Selenia dentaria; assembly: GCA_917880725.1. NCBI lineage: Eukaryota > Metazoa > Arthropoda > Insecta > Lepidoptera > Geometridae > Selenia > Selenia dentaria. Next base: position 22,035,369 of record OU862879.1, read on the forward strand.
AGAGCGGGAATATGGTATACATACCTATACAGGTACGAGTGAAATGACTCAGCATATGCTAAGAAGATGAAACATCGTTATTGCTAGAGGATAACACAATAAAGATTGTCAATTATACCTCGAACAACTTTAATAGTAAACCAAATCTAAAGTTTGAGTCTTTATAATTACTATTGGTAGTTTCACAATAGGTAAGCATAATTATTTTTGCATACCTAAAAAGGTTGAAATGTGGTGATCTAAATGTCTATTGGTGATCCATCTTTTACCCGTACCCACGCAGGTAAAGTGGTTTTGGTTTAGAAAGGATAATAATACTAAAGTAAGTAACGAAAAGCTCCAAGGGTGGAAGTGTTAAAGGGCATAATGCCGGTAGTAGTGCTCTAGTGAAACCGCAGCACACCTCTCGACACCCTTAAGCCATCCACACTAATGTTGCCCCTTTTGTCACCATTGGTGGCCCTTGTGGGGGCCCGTTTAGTGGCCCCCTAAATATATATTAGGAAATTAATTAGGAAACTAGGAAACGTTTATTAGGAAATAAAACTTATGCTAATTACTTACAAAATAGATTACATCTTTTGGCTTATATATTATAATATAGTACTCGGTAAGTTGGGTGATGATCACTGAATCCCACACTAGGATGGCCTGTGTCGTGAGATTCAGTCCCTTCCTTTATAATTACTCCAATGATCTTTACATGGATTTTATATTTTTTTTAAAAGAATGTTATAATAATTATAGAATGTATGCTGACTTTGTACAAAAGGAATAATTCTTAAATACTAAACAATAATTTAAAAAAATCTGAAGCAATACATAAATAATATAACATATCTCAGGTATATCTGTGAAAAATAGTGTATGCGAGGATAGGTGTGATTAAAATAAAATAAAGTTGTGTAGTTAGGTGAGAGATAGACTGCGTAGGTAATTGTATAATATATTGTTTATTTCCGTTAAATGTAGCATTCAATATTATATATATATATATATATTAATATTTTAAAATGAGACTGAAACTGGCAGGTACCGTAGTCTCGTCAATAGCCATTTCTTTTATGATTTAAGAGTTCATATCTATAGCCCTACTGTTTCTAATTTTAGCAATTGCTATACCATTTCACCTTCCTTTCAAATGCTGTTTATGTAGGTACTACATTGACCCCACTTATGTCTTTGTAAAAAATGGATAAAGTACGTGAAAAAAAGAAATAATAATACCGCAGGGGCGGCTTTGTGGCGAGCCGTCCGCGTCGGTGAGTGGCGACAGTCACAGTAGATATATAGAACAGTACGGAAACTACCTTCTGGATAAAATACGAGAAAAAAAGAAATAATAATACCGCAGGGCGGCTTTGTGGCGAGCCGTCGGTGAGTGGCGACACCGTCACAGTAGATATATAGAACAATACGGAAACTACCTTCAATCGTTTGAAACGGCCCAGTGACATAAACATGCGCATCGACGAGACCCCCTAAGCGGTTCTCGCGGTGCAGTCAGTAGTGAGTGTTACAAAGTATTTTTACATCATAACTTTTTTTATATGATCTAAAATATGAAATGTCACACTTGACTGACTGCTGTGTTTTAAAATCGTAATAGTGTTTGTATATGATCGATCATAAGAATTAATAAATTCGTAAAACATACCACAAAATACAAATCTCAGATGGCGGCTGCAATAGATTATTATATTATTGTGAACTATATCGTACTGGGTGTCGTTTTTATGATTTTCGAGGGCGTTGATGCCGATAGTGCTAACAAAACTGAAATCGAAGATGGCGGCTGGGCGAAATTATCAACTTTTTTGGAGTCAATAATTTGTAATTTATGAAGAATAGTATTTTTTATGTAATGTTTTTTTTTTAACAAGGTATCAAACGCATTTTTGAGGTTGAAACGCAGTACGGTTCAGTCCGAAAATGCGTGACAAACACCCGAAAACAGAGTTCATGATCACTGCACCCGCGCCACCTACAGTGCCTACTACGCGCCCAACCGAGGCTCACGTACGCTCCCGCCAAAACTTGTAAAAGGTTATGCCATAATGATAAGTTAGTGTAGTAAACCTACAAACAATCCTAAGATCTACAAGTAGTTGTGTGTCAATACTAAACAGTTTTCTGTATTTTAAACTATCAAGATTTACCGACGCCATGATACACCTACATACATTTTATTAGTAAACTAGAATTAACTAGATTTAATGTCTACAGCAGAACAACGAATGTTTTATTAAAAAAAAACAATACTTTAAAACATTAAAAGTGAGAACCCTATGGCTTCAATGGGGCATAGATAATTATTTGATCAACTAGGCTTAGTTTCCATACTGTTGCATCTTTATACTGTGACACCGTAGACCCTAATTCTCCCTGGGGCTAAATGAGACGCCTGACCCCGGCTTGCTTTAATTGGCCGTCTGGGGGTGGAGACTCAAGAGCAAGTAACAAAAAGTTCCAAGGGTGGAAATGTTACAGGGCATGACTCCGGTAGTAGCGTTCTAGTGAAACCGCAGCAAATCTCTCTACACCTTTTGCCATCCACGCCAACGTAGCCCCTTTTGTTACCATTGATGATGGCTCTTATGGGGTGCCCATTTAGTGGGTGGCAAGTCACCTAAATATTTTAAGATGAGACTGAAATTGACAGGTGCCGTAGTCTCGTCTATAGCCCATTAACTCGCTTATCACTAATCATTAGATTTCATATCAATAGCCTAGCAATTTAACCATTTTCTACAGACTTCCAAAAAAAGGAGGAGGTAGTCAGTGAGACTGTATTATTATTTTTATGTTTGTTACCTCATAACTTTCGACTGGGTTAACCAATTCTCAATTTTTTGTTTGCAAGCTGGTCCTTCCCGTGTGGTCCCATTTAAATTTCTACGAATTTGGTCTAGTAGTTTTAGAGAGATATACTCCAATAACTGAATAGAATGGAAGTCGATATTAAATTTTTCAAATTTTACTTGTAATATATTCGTAGGTTGCTATGTCCATCCAAAATGTTTGTTATTAAACTACTTTGTTTTTTTAAAACCAAACAGGCCTCGAAATGTTATTTATTTATTTTTATTTATTTATTGTGTTGGCTACAGCCCCACTTATGCCTTTGTAAAGGACCGGATGAAATCCTATTTTTGCACGTGGTCGTTTTAAACATTAAGATTGCAATACAAAGAGATGGCATGTTTTATAATTAATTGAACATCGTAATAAACTTAAATCAATTAATTTTAATTGGAATAATTAACTGTAAACAATTTCAAAAGTATGAATCTGTTTTATAAATCAATACAAATAATTTAACAAATCTAATTGTTATAGACTAATTATTATTGGCTAATTATTGTATCCGCGCCGATATATATATATAAATTGTTAAGAGACGAAAATAGCCTAGTAGACCGAAAGGTATAAAAGGCGGCGCGCAGAGCGGTCGTGGCTCACTCTGCATTCAACCGTCGACGAGTCAACATCTCAGAGTTCGTTATTGTGGTGATGTCAATCCTTGTCGTGATTTTGTATATGCGCTGAGCGGTCGCCCAAGCCGCTGTCCCGAGCAGTTGTCTGCTGGAAGTCAAGTCTGGAGTAATCGACACCAAAGATTACCTTGTGTGGTGTCATGCAAAGGTGATATCGTGAGTTTGTTGAGACATTCGACAGTTAATCTTCACAAATTGATATCACGCGCTAGTTTTCTTTGGTATGCATTAATAAAGAAAAATATCATTAAACTGTGAGTGAGATCTTGGTAAAGTATGTAAAGCATGGAATGTTTTTCTTTGTTTTCATTGCATTGGGTGATGGAAGTCCAGAATTTTATCGTAGTACGTCGACAGATATTAACACATTCATTTGTTTTTCAGCTGTCCCGAGCAGGTAAACTGAGCGGCTGCCCAAACTGCTGCACTGGGCTGCTGCGCTGAGCAACTGCCCGTGCTTCTGCGCTGAGCGGCCGCCCAAGCCGCTGTCCCGAGCAGTTGTCTGCTGGAAGTCAGTCCGGAGTAATCGACACCAAAGATTACCTTGTGTGGTGTCATGCAAAGGTGGTATCGTGAGTTTGTTGAGTCATTCGACAGTTAATCTTCACAAATTGATATGACGCGCTAGTTGTCTTTGGTATGCATTAATAAAGAAAAATATCACTAAACTGTGCATGTGAGATCTTGGTAAAGTATGTAAGGCATGGAATGTTTTTCTTTGTTTTCATTGCAAAGTGTGGTGCGGGTGATGGAAGTCCAGAATTTTATCGTAGTACGTTGACATATATTAACACATTCATTTGTTTTTCAGCTGTCCCGAGCAGGTATCCTGAGCGGCTGCCCAAACTGCTGCGCTGGGCTGCTACGCTGAGCAACAGCCCGTGCTTCTGCGCTGACCGGCCGTCCAAGCCGCTGTCCCGAACAATTGTCTGCTGGAAGTCAAGACCGGAGTAATCGACACCAAAGATTACCTTGTGTGGTGTATGCAAAGGTGGTATCGTAAGTTTGTTGAGTCATTCGACAGTTAATCTTCACAAATTGATATCACGCGCTAGTTGTCTTTGGTATGCATGAATAAAGAAAAATATCACTAAACTGTGCGAGTGAGATCTTGGTAAAGTATGTAAGGCATGGAATGTTTTTCTTTGTTATCATTGCATTGTGTGGTGCGGGTGATGGAAGTCCAGAATTTTATCGTAGTACGTAGACATATATTAACACATTCATTTGTTTTTCAGCTGTCCCGAGCAGGTATCTTGAGTGGCTGCCTAAACTGCTGCGCTGGGCTGCTGCGCTGAGCAACTGCCCGTGCTTCTGCGCTGAGCGGCCGCCCAAGCCGCTGTCCCGAACAGTTGTCTGCTGGAAGTCAAGTCCGGAGTAATCGACACCAAAGATTACCTTGTGTGGTGTCATGCAAAGGTGGTATCGTGAGTTTTTTGAGACATTTTACAGTTCATTTTCACAAATTGACATCACGCGCTAGTTGTCTTTGGTATGCATTAATAAAGAAAAATATCACTAAACTCTAGTGAGATCTTGGTAAAGTATGTAAGGCATGGAATGATTTTCTTTGTTTTCATTGCATTGTGTGGTGCGGGTGATGGAAGGCCAGAATTTAATCGTAGTACGTAGACAGATATTAACACATTCATTTGTTTTTCAGCTTTCCCGAGCAGGTATCCTGAGCGGCTGCCCAAACTGCTGCGCTGGGCTGCTGCGCTGAGCAACTGCCCGTGCTTCTGCGCTGAGCGGTCGCCCAAGCCGCTGTCCCGAGCAGTTGTCTGCTGGAAGTCAAGTCCGGAGTTATCAACACCAAAAATTACCTTGTGTGGTGTATGCAAAGGTGGTATCGTAAGTTTGTTGAGACATTCGACAGTTAATCTTCACAAATTGATATCACGCGCTAGTTGTCTTTGGTATTCATTAATAAAGAAAAATATCACTAAACTGTGCAAATGAGATCTTGGTAAAGTATGTAAGGCATGGAATGTTTTTCTTTGTTTTCATTGCATTGTGTGGTGTGGGTGATGGAAGTCCAGAATTTTATCGTAGTACGTCGACAGATATTAACACATTCATTTGATTTTCAGCTGTCCCGAGCAGGTATCCTGAGCGGCTGCCCAAACTGCTGCGCTGGGCTGCCCAAACTGCTGCGCTGGGCTGCTGCGCTGAGCAACTGCCCAACCTGCTGCGCTGGGCTGCTGCGCTGAGCAACTGCCCAACCTGCTGCGCTGGGCTGCTGCGCTGAGCAACTGCCCGTGCTTCTGCGCTGAGCGGCCGCCCAAGCCGCTGTCCCGAACAGTTGTCTGCTGGAAGTCAAGTCCGGAGTAATCGACTTCAAAGATTACCTTGTGTGGTGTCATGCAAAGGTGGTATCGTAAGTTTGTTAAGACATTCGACAGTTCATTTTCACAAATTGTTATCACGCGCTAGTTGTCTTTGGTATGCATTAATAGAGAAAAATATCACTAAACTGTGCGATTGAGATCTTGGTAAAGTATGTAAGGCATGGAATGTTTTTCTTTGTTTTCATTGCATTGTGTGGTGTGGGTGATGGAAGTCCAGAATTTTATCGTAGTACGTAGACAGATATTAACACATTCATTTGTTTTTCAGGTGTCCCGAGCAGGTATCTTGAGCAGCTGCCCAAACTGCTGCGCTGGGCTGCTGCGCTGAGCAACTGCCCGTGCTTCTGCGCTGAACAGCCGCCCAAGCAGCTGTCCCGAACAGTTGTCTGCTGGAAGTCAAGTCCGGAGTAATCAACACCAAAGGTTACCTTGTGTGGTGCCATGCAAAGGTGGTATCGTGAGTTATTTGAGACATTTTACAGAACATTTTCACAAATTGATATCACGCGCTAGTTGTCTTTGGTATGCATGAATAAAGAAAAATATCACTAAACTGTGCGAGTGAGATCTTGGTAAAGTATGTAAGGCATGGAATGTTTTTCTTTGTTTTCATTGCATTGTGTGGTGTGGGTGATGGAAGTCCAGAATTTTATCGTAGTACGTAGACAGATATTAACACATTCATTTGTTTTTCAGGTGTCCCGAGCAGGTATCTTGAGCAGCTGCCCAAACTGCTGCGCTGGGCTACTGCGCTGAGCAACTGCCCGTGCTTCTGCGCTGAACGGCCGCCCAAGCAGCTGTCCCAAACAGTTGTCTGCTGGAAGACAAGTCCGGAGTAATCAACACCAAAGGTTACCTTGTGTGATGCCATGCAAAGGTGGTTTCGTGAGTTTTTTGAAATTTTACAGTTCATTTTCACAAATTGATATCACGCGCTAGTTGTCTTTGGTATGCATTAATAAAGAAAAATATCACTAAACTGTGCGAGTGAGATCTTGGTAAAGTATGTAAGGCATGGAATGTTTTTCTTTACTTCCATTGCATTGTGTGGTGCGGGTGATGGAAGTCCAGAATTTTATCGTAGTACGTAGACAGATATTAACACATTCATTTGTTTTACAGCTGTCGTGAGCAGGTATCTTGAGCGGCTGCCCAAACTGCTGCGCTGAGCTGCTGCGCTGAGCAACTGCCCGTGCTTCTGCGCTGAGCGGCCGCCCAAGCCGCTGTCCCAAACAGTTGTCTGCTGGAAGTCAAGTCCGGAGTAATCAACACCAAAGGTTACCTTGTGTGATGCCATGCAAAGGTGGTTTCGTGAGTTTTTTGACATTTTACAGTTCATTTTCACAAATTGATATCACGCGCTAGTTGTCTTTGGTATGCATTAATAAAGAAAAATATCACTAAACTGTGCGAGTGAGATCTTGGTAAAGTATGTAAGGCATGGAATGATTTTCTTTGTTTTCATTGCATTGTGTGGTGCGGGTGATGGAAGTCCAGAATTTTATTGTAGTACGCTGACGGATATTAACACATTCATTTAATTTTCAGCTGTCCCGAGCAGGTATCCTGAGCGGCTGCCCAAACTGCTGCGCTGGGCTGCTGCGCTGAGCAACTGCCCGTGCTTCTGCGCTGAGCGGCCGCCCAAGCCGCTGTCCCGAACAGTTGTCTGCTGGAAGTCAAGTCCGGAGTAATCGACACCAAAGATTACCTTGTGTGGTGTCATGCAAAGGTGGTATCGTGAGTTTTTTGAGACATTTTACAGTTCATTTTCACAAATTGACATCACGCGCTAGTTGTCTTTGGTATGCATTAATAAAGAAAAATATCACTAAACTCTAGTGAGATCTTGGTAAAGTATGTAAGGCATGGAATGATTTTCTTTGTTTTCATTGCATTGTGTGGTGCGGGTGATGGAAGTCCAGAATTTTATCGTAGTACGTAGACAGATATTAACACATTCATTTGTTTTTCAGCTTTCCCGAGCAGGTATCCTGAGCGGCTGCCCAAACTGCTGCGCTGGGCTGCTGCGCTGAGCAACTGCCCGTGCTTCTGCGCTGAGCGGTCGCCCAAGCCGCTGTCCCGAGCAGTTGTCTGCTGGAAGTCAAGTCCGGAGTTATCAACACCAAAAATTACCTTGTGTGGTGTATGCAAAGGTGGTATCGTAAGTTTGTTGAGACATTCGACAGTTAATCTTCACAAATTGATATCACGCGCTAGTTGTCTTTGGTATTCATTAATAAAGAAAAATATCACTAAACTGTGCAAATGAGATCTTGGTAAAGTATGTAAGGCATGGAATGTTTTTCTTTGTTTTCATTGCATTGTGTGGTGTGGGTGATGGAAGTCCAGAATTTTATCGTAGTACGTCGACAGATATTAACACATTCATTTGATTTTCAGCTGTCCCGAGCAGGTATCCTGAGCGGCTGCCCAAACTGCTGCGCTGGGCTGCCCAAACTGCTGCGCTGGGCTGCTGCGCTGAGCAACTGCCCATCCTGCTGCGCTGGGCTGCTGCGCTGAGCAACTGCCCAACCTGCTGCGCTGGGCTGCTGCGCTGAGCAACTGCCCGTGCTTCTGCGCTGAGCGGCCGCCCAAGCCGCTGTCCCGAACAGTTGTCTGCTGGAAGTCAAGTCCGGAGTAATCGACTTCAAAGATTACCTTGTGTGGTGTCATGCAAAGGTGGTATCGTAAGTTTGTTAAGACATTCGACAGTTCATTTTCACAAATTGTTATCACGCGCTAGTTGTCTTTGGTATGCATTAATAGAGAAAAATATCACTAAACTGTGCGATTGAGATCTTGGTAAAGTATGTAAGGCATGGAATGTTTTTCTTTGTTTTCATTGCATTGTGTGGTGTGGGTGATGGAAGTCCAGAATTTTATCGTAGTACGTAGACAGATATTAACACATTCATTTGTTTTTCAGGTGTCCCGAGCAGGTATCTTGAGCAGCTGCCCAAACTGCTGCGCTGGGCTGCTGCGCTGAGCAACTGCCCGTGCTTCTGCGCTGAACAGCCGCCCAAGCAGCTGTAACGAACAGTTGTCTGCTGGAAGTCAAGTCCGGAGTAATCAACACCAAAGGTTACCTTGTGTGGTGTCATGCAAAGGTGATATCGTGAGTTTGTTGAGACATTCGACAGTTAATCTTCACAAATTGATATCACGCGCTAGTTGTCTTTGGTATGCATTAATAAAGAAAAATATCATTAAACTGTGAGAGTGAGATCTTGGTAAAGTATGTAAAGCATGGAATGTTTTTCTTTGTTTTCATTGCATTGGGTGATGGAAGTCCAGAATTTTATCGTAGTACGTCGACAGATATTAACACATTCATTTGTTTTTCAGCTGTCCCGAGCAGGTAAACTGAGCGGCTGCCCAAACTGCTGCGCTGGGCTGCTGCGCTGAGCAACTGCCCGTGCTTCTGCGCTGAGCGGCCGCCCAAGCCGCTGTCCCGAGCAGTTGTCTGCTGGAAGTCAGTCCGGAGTAATCGACACCAAAGATTACCTTGTGTGGTGTCATGCAAAGGTGGTATCGTGAGTTTGTTGAGTCATTCGACAGTTAATCTTCACAAATTGATATGACGCGCTAGTTGTCTTTGGTATGCATTAATAAAGAAAAATATCACTAAACTGTGCATGTGAGATCTTGGTAAAGTATGTAAGGCATGGAATGTTTTTCTTTGTTTTCATTGCAAAGTGTGGTGCGGGTGATGGAAGTCCAGAATTTTATCGTAGTACGTTGACAGATATTAACACATTCATTTGTTTTTCAGCTGTCCCGAGCAGGTATCCTGAGCGGCTGCCCAAACTGCTGCGCTGGGCTGCTACGCTGAGCAACAGCCCGTGCTTCTGCGCTGACCGGCCGTCCAAGCCGCTGTCCCGAACAATTGTCTGCTGGAAGTCAAGACCGGAGTAATCGACACCAAAGATTACCTTGTGTGGTGTATGCAAAGGTGGTATCGTAAGTTTGTTGAGTCATTCGACAGTTAATCTTCACAAATTGATATCACGCGCTAGTTGTCTTTGGTATGCATGAATAAAGAAAAATATCACTAAACTGTGCGAGTGAGATCTTGGTAAAGTATGTAAGGCATGGAATGTTTTTCTTTGTTTTCATTGCATTGTGTGGTGCGGGTGATGGAAGTCCAGAATTTTATCGTAGTACGTAGACATATATTAACACATTCATTTGTTTTTCAGCTGTCCCGAGCAGGTATCTTGAGTGGCTGCCTAAACTGCTGCGCTGGGCTGCTGCGCTGAGCAACTGCCCGTGCTTCTGCGCTGAGCGGCCGCCCAAGCCGCTGTCCCGAACAGTTGTCTGCTGGAAGTCAAGTCCGGAGTAATCGACACCAAAGATTACCTTGTGTGGTGTCATGCAAAGGTGGTATCGTGAGTTTTTTGAGACATTTTACAGTTCATTTTCACAAATTGACATCACGCGCTAGTTGTCTTTGGTATGCATTAATAAAGAAAAATATCACTAAACTCTAGTGAGATCTTGGTAAAGTATGTAAGGCATGGAATGATTTTCTTTGTTTTCATTGCATTGTGTGGTGCGGGTGATGGAAGTCCAGAATTTTATCGTAGTACGTAGACAGATATTAACACATTCATTTGTTTTTCAGCTTTCCCGAGCAGGTATCCTGAGCGGCTGCCCAAACTGCTGCGCTGGGCTGCTGCGCTGAGCAACTGCCCGTGCTTCTGCGCTGAGCGGTCGCCAAAGCCGCTGTCCCGAGCAGTTGTCTGCTGGAAGTCAAGTCCGGAGTTATCAACACCAAAAATTACCTTGTGTGGTGTATGCAAAGGTGGTATCGTAAGTTTGTTGAGACATTCGACAGTTAATCTTCACAAATTGATATCACGCGCTAGTTGTCTTTGGTATTCATTAATAAAGAAAAATATCACTAAACTGTGCAAATGAGATCTTGGTAAAGTATGTAAGGCATGGAATGTTTTTCTTTGTTTTCATTGCATTGTGTGGTGTGGGTGATGGAAGTCCAGAATTTTATCGTAGTACGTCGACAGATATTAACACATTCATTTGATTTTCAGCTGTCCCGAGCAGGTATCCTGAGCGGCTGCCCAAACTGCTGCGCTGGGCTGCCCAAACTGCTGCGCTGGGCTGCTGCGCTGAGCAACTGCCCAACCTGCTGCGCTGGGCTGCTGCGCTGAGCAACTGCCCAACCTGCTGCGCTGGGCTGCTGCGCTGAGCAACTGCCCGTGCTTCTGCGCTGAGCGGCCGCCCAAGCCGCTGTCCCGAACAGTTGTCTGCTGGAAGTCAAGTCCGGAGTAATCGACTTCAAAGATTACCTTGTGTGGTGTCATGCAAAGGTGGTATCGTAAGTTTGTTAAGACATTCGACAGTTCATTTTCACAAATTGTTATCACGCGCTAGTTGTCTTTGGTATGCATTAATAGAGAAAAATATCACTAAACTGTGCGATTGAGATCTTGGTAAAGTATGTAAGGCATGGAATGTTTTTCTTTGTTTTCATTGCATTGTGTGGTGTGGGTGATGGAAGTCCAGAATTTTATCGTAGTACGTAGACAGATATTAACACATTCATTTGTTTTTCAGGTGTCCCGAGCAGGTATCTTGAGCAGCTGCCCAAACTGCTGCGCTGGGCTGCTGCGCTGAGCAACTGCCCGTGCTTCTGCGCTGAACAGCCGCCCAAGCAGCTGTCCCGAACAGTTGTCTGCTGGAAGTCAAGTCCGGAGTAATCAACACCAAAGGTTACCTTGTGTGGTGTCATGCAAAGGTGATATCGTGAGTTTGTTGAGACATTCGACAGTTAATCTTCACAAATTGATATCACGCGCTAGTTGTCTTTGGTATGCATTAATAAAGAAAAATATCATTAAACTGTGAGAGTGAGATCTTGGTAAAGTATGTAAAGCATGGAATGTTTTTCTTTGTTTTCATTGCATTGGGTGATGGAAGTCCAGAATTTTATCGTAGTACGTCGACAGATATTAACACATTCATTTGTTTTTCAGCTGTCCCGAGCAGGTAAACTGAGCGGCTGCCCAAACTGCTGCGCTGGGCTGCTGCGCTGAGCAACTGCCCGTGCTTCTGCGCTGAGCGGCCGCCCAAGCCGCTGTCCCGAGCAGTTGTCTGCTGGAAGTCAGTCCGGAGTAATCGACACCAAAGATTACCTTGTGTGGTGTCATGCAAAGGTGGTATCGTGAGTTTGTTGAGTCATTCGACAGTTAATCTTCACAAATTGATATGACGCGCTAGTTGTCTTTGGTATGCATTAATAAAGAAAAATATCACTAAACTGTGCATGTGAGATCTTGGTAAAGTATGTAAGGCATGGAATGTTTTTCTTTGTTTTCATTGCAAAGTGTGGTGCGGGTGATGGAAGTCCAGAATTTTATCGTAGTACGTTGACATATATTAACACATTCATTTGTTTTTCAGCTGTCCCGAGCAGGTATCCTGAGCGGCTGCCCAAACTGCTGCGCTGGGCTGCTACGCTGAGCAACAGCCCGTGCTTCTGCGCTGACCGGCCGTCCAAGCCGCTGTCCCGAACAATTGTCTGCTGGAAGTCAAGACCGGAGTAATCGACACCAAAGATTACCTTGTGTGGTGTATGCAAAGGTGGTATCGTAAGTTTGTTGAGTCATTCGACAGTTAATCTTCACAAATTGATATCACGCGCTAGTTGTCTTTGGTATGCATGAATAAAGAAAAATATCACTAAACTGTGCGAGTGAGATCTTGGTAAAGTATGTAAGGCATGGAATGTTTTTCTTTGTTTTCATTGCATTGTGTGGTGCGGGTGATGGAAGTCCAGAATTTTATCGTAGTACGTAGACATATATTAACACATTCATTTGTTTTTCAGCTGTCCCGAGCAGGTATCTTGAGTGGCTGCCTAAACTGCTGCGCTGGGCTGCTGCGCTGAGCAACTGCCCGTGCTTCTGCGCTGAGCGGCCGCCCAAGCCGCTGTCCCGAACAGTTGTCTGCTGGAAGTCAAGTCCGGAGTAATCGACACCAAAGATTACCTTGTGTGGTGTCATGCAAAGGTGGTATCGTGAGTTTTTTGAGACATTTTACAGTTCATTTTCACAAATTGACATCACGCGCTAGTTGTCTTTGGTATGCATTAATAAAAAAAAATATCACTAAACTCTAGTGAGATCTTGGTAAAGTATGTAAGGCATGGAATGATTTTCTTTGTTTTCATTGCATTGTGTGGTGCGGGTGATGGAAGTCCAGAATTTTATCGTAGTACGTAGACAGATATTAACACATTCATTTGTTTTTCAGCTTTCCCGAGCAGGTATCCTGAGCGGCTGCCCAAACTGCTGCGCTGGGCTGCTGCGCTGAGCAACTGCCCGTGCTTCTGCGCTGAGCGGTCGCCCAAGCCGCTGTCCCGAGCAGTTGTCTGCTGGAAGTCAAGTCCGGAGTTATCAACACCAAAAATTACCTTGTGTGGTGTATGCAAAGGTGGTATCGTAAGTTTGTTGAGACATTCGACAGTTAATCTTCACAAATTGATATCACGCGCTAGTTGTCTTTGGTATTCATTAATAAAGAAAAATATCACTAAACTGTGCAAATGAGATCTTGGTAAAGTATGTAAGGCATGGAATGTTTTTCTTTGTTTTCATTGCATTGTGTGGTGTGGGTGATGGAAGTCCAGAATTTTATCGTAGTACGTCGACAGATATTAACACATTCATTTGATTTTCAGCTGTCCCGAGCAGGTATCCTGAGCGGCTGCCCAAACTGCTGCGCTGGGCTGCCCAAACTGCTGCGCTGGGCTGCTGCGCTGAGCAACTGCCCAACCTGCTGCGCTGGGCTGCTGCGCTGAGCAACTGCCCGTGCTTCTGCGCTGAGCGGCCGCCCAAGCCGCTGTCCCGAACAGTTGTCTGCTGGAAGTCAAGTCCGGAGTAATCGACTTCAAAGATTACCTTGTGTGGTGTCATGCAAAGGTGGTATCGTAAGTTTGTTAAGACATTCGACAGTTCATTTTCACAAATTGTTATCACGCGCTAGTTGTCTTTGGTATGCATTAATAGAGAAAAATATCACTAAACTGTGCGATTGAGATCTTGGTAAAGTATGTAAGGCATGGAATGTTTTTCTTTGTTTTCATTGCATTGTGTGGTGTGGGTGATGGAAGTCCAGAATTTTATCGTAGTACGTAGACAGATATTAACACATTCATTTGTTTTTCAGGTGTCCCGAGCAGGTATCTTGAGCAGCTGCCCAAACTGCTGCGCTGGGCTGCTGCGCTGAGCAACTGCCCGTGCTTCTGCGCTGAACAGCCGCCCAAGCAGCTGTCCCGAACAGTTGTCTGCTGGAAGTCAAGTCCGGAGTAATCAACACCAAAGGTTACCTTGTGTGGTGTCATGCAAAGGTGATATCGTGAGTTTGTTGAGACATTCGACAGTTAATCTTCACAAATTGATATCACGCGCTAGTTGTCTTTGGTATGCATTAATAAAGAAAAATATCATTAAACTGTGAGAGTGAGATCTTGGTAAAGTATGTAAAGCATGGAATGTTTTTCTTTGTTTTCATTGCATTGGGTGATGGAAGTCCAGAATTTTATCGTAGTACGTCGACAGATATTAACACATTCATTTGTTTTTCAGCTGTCCCGAGCAGGTTAACTGAGCGGCTGCCCAAACTGCTGCGCTGGGCTGCTGCGCTGAGCAACTGCCCGTGCTTCTGCGCTGAGCGGCCGCCCAAGCCGCTGTCCCGAGCAGTTGTCTGCTGGAAGTCAGTCCGGAGTAATCGACACCAAAGATTACCTTGTGTGGTGTCATGCAAAGGTGGTATCGTGAGTTTGTTGAGTCATTCGACAGTTAATCTTCACAAATTGATATGACGCGCTAGTTGTCTTTGGTATGCATTAATAAAGAAAAATATCACTAAACTGTGCATGTGAGATCTTGGTAAAGTATGTAAGGCATGGAATGTTTTTCTTTGTTTTCATTGCAAAGTGTGGTGCGGGTGATGGAAGTCCAGAATTTTATCGTAGTACGTTGACAGATATTAACACATTCATTTGTTTTTCAGCTGTCCCGAGCAGGTATCCTGAGCGGCTGCCCAAACTGCTGCGCTGGGCTGCTGCGCTGAGCAACTGCCCGTGCTTCTGCGCTGAGCGGTCGCCCAAGCCGCTGTCCCGAGCAGTTGTCTGCTGGAAGTCAAGTCCGGAGTTATCAACACCAAAAATTACCTTGTGTGGTGTATGCAAAGGTGGTATCGTAAGTTTGTTGAGACATTCGACAGTTAATCTTCACAAATTGATATCACGCGCTAGTTGTCTTTGGTATTCATTAATAAAGAAAAATATCACTAAACTGTGCAAATGAGATCTTGGTAAAGTATGTAAGGCATGGAATGTTTTTCTTTGTTTTCATTGCATTGTGTGGTGTGGGTGATGGAAGTCCAGAATTTTATCGTAGTACGTCGACAGATATTAACACATTCATTTGATTTTCAGCTGTCCCGAGCAGGTATCCTGAGCGGCTGCCCAAACTGCTGCGCTGGGCTGCCCAAACTGCTGCGCTGGGCTGCTGCGCTGAGCAACTGCCCAACCTGCTGCGCTGGGCTGCTGCGCTGAGCAACTGCCCAACCTGCTGCGCTGGGCTGCTGCGCTGAGCAACTGCCCGTGCTTCTGCGCTGAGCGGCCGCCCAAGCCGCTGTCCCGAACAGTTGTCTGCTGGAAGTCAAGTCCGGAGTAATCGACTTCAAAGATTACCTTGTGTGGTGTCATGCAAAGGTGGTATCGTAAGTTTGTTAAGACATTCGACAGTTCATTTTCACAAATTGTTATCACGCGCTAGTTGTCTTTGGTATGCATTAATAGAGAAAAATATCACTAAACTGTGCGATTGAGATCTTGGTAAAGTATGTAAGGCATGGAATGTTTTTCTTTGTTTTCATTGCATTGTGTGGTGTGGGTGATGGAAGTCCAGAATTTTATCGTAGTACGTAGACAGATATTAACACATTCATTTGTTTTTCAGGTGTCCCGAGCAGGTATCTTGAGCAGCTGCCCAAACTGCTGCGCTGGGCTGCTGCGCTGAGCAACTGCCCGTGCTTCTGCGCTGAACAGCCGCCCAAGCAGCTGTCCCGAACAGTTGTCTGCTGGAAGTCAAGTCCGGAGTAATCAACACCAAAGGTTACCTTGTGTGGTGCCATGCAAAGGTGGTATCGTGAGTTATTTGAGACATTTTACAGAAAATTTTCACAAATTGATATCACGCGCTAGTTGTCTTTGGTATGCATGAATAAAGAAAAATATCACTAAACTGTGCGAGTGAGATCTTGGTAAAGTATGTAAGGCATGGAATGTTTTTCTTTGTTTTCATTGCATTGTGTGGTGTGGGTGATGGAAGTCCAGAATTTTATCGTAGTACGTAGACAGATATTAACACATTCATTTGTTTTTCAGGTGTCCCGAGCAGGTATCTTGAGCAGCTGCCCAAACTGCTGCGCTGGGCTGCTGCGCTGAGCAACTGCCCGTGCTTCTGCGCTGAACGGCCGCCCAAGCAGCTGTCCCAAACAGTTGTCTGCTGGAAGACAAGTCCGGAGTAATCAACACCAAAGGTTACCTTGTGTGATGCCATGCAAAGGTGGTTTCGTGAGTTTTTTGAAATTTTACAGTTCATTTTCACAAATTGATATCACGCGCTAGTTGTCTTTGGTATGCATTAATAAAGAAAAATATCACTAAACTGTGCGAGTGAGATCTTGGTAAAGTATGTAAGGCATGGAATGTTTTTCTTTGTTTCCATTGCATTGTGTGGTGCGGGTGATGGAAGTCCAGAATTTTATCGTAGTACGTAGACAGATATTAACACATTCATTTGTTTTACAGCTGTCGTGAGCAGGTATCTTGAGCGGCTGCCCAAACTGCTGCGCTGAGCTGCTGCGCTGAGCAACTGCCCGTGCTTCTGCGCTGAGCGGCCGCCCAAGCCGCTGTCCCAAACAGTTGTCTGCTGGAAGTCAAGTCCGGAGTAATCAACACCAAAGGTTACCTTGTGTGATGCCATGCAAAGGTGGTTTCGTGAGTTTTTTGACATTTTACAGTTCATTTTCACAAATTGATATCACGCGCTAGTTGTCTTTGGTATGCATTAATAAAGAAAAATATCACTAAACTGTGCGAGTGAGATCTTGGTAAAGTATGTAAGGCATGGAATGATTTTCTTTGTTTTCATTGCATTGTGTGGTGCGGGTGATGGAAGTCCAGAATTTTATTGTAGTACGCTGACGGATATTAACACATTCATTTAATTTTCAGCTGTCCCGAGCAGGTATCCTGAGCGGCTGCCCAAACTGCTGCGCTGGGCTGCTGCGCTGAGCAACTGCCCGTGCTTCTGCGCTGAGCGGCCGCCCAAGCCGCTGTCCCGAACAGTTGTCTGCTGGAAGTCAAGTCCGGAGTAATCGACACCAAAGATTACCTTGTGTGGTGTCATGCAAAGGTGGTATCGTGAGTTTTTTGAGACATTTTACAGTTCATTTTCACAAATTGACATCACGCGCTAGTTGTCTTTGGTATGCATTAATAAAGAAAAATATCACTAAACTCTAGTGAGATCTTGGTAAAGTATGTAAGGCATGGAATGATTTTCTTTGTTTTCATTGCATTGTGTGGTGCGGGTGATGGAAGTCCAGAATTTTATCGTAGTACGTAGACAGATATTAACACATTCATTTGTTTTTCAGCTTTCCCGAGCAGGTATCCTGAGCGGCTGCCCAAACTGCTGCGCTGGGCTGCTGCGCTGAGCAACTGCCCGTGCTTCTGCGCTGAGCGGTCGCCCAAGCCGCTGTCCCGAGCAGTTGTCTGCTGGAAGTCAAGTCCGGAGTTATCAACACCAAAAATTACCTTGTGTGGTGTATGCAAAGGTGGTATCGTAAGTTTGTTGAGACATTCGACAGTTAATCTTCACAAATTGATATCACGCGCTAGTTGTCTTTGGTATTCATTAATAAAGAAAAATATCACTAAACTGTGCAAATGAGATCTTGGTAAAGTATGTAAGGCATGGAATGTTTTTCTTTGTTTTCATTGCATTGTGTGGTGTGGGTGATGGAAGTCCAGAATTTTATCGTAGTACGTCGACAGATATTAACACATTCATTTGATTTTCAGCTGTCCCGAGCAGGTATCCTGAGCGGCTGCCCAAACTGCTGCGCTGGGCTGCCCAAACTGCTGCGCTGGGCTGCTGCGCTGAGCAACTGCCCAACCTGCTGCGCTGGGCTGCTGCGCTGAGCAACTGCCCAACCTGCTGCGCTGGGCTGCTGCGCTGAGCAACTGCCCAACCTGCTGCGCTGGGCTGCTGCGCTGAGCAACTGCCCGTGCTTCTGCGCTGAGCGGCCGCCCAAGCCGCTGTCCCGAACAGTTGTCTGCTGGAAGTCAAGTCCGGAGTAATCGACTTCAAAGATTACCTTGTGTGGTGTCATGCAAAGGTGGTATCGTAAGTTTGTTAAGACATTCGACAGTTCATTTTCACAAATTGTTATCACGCGCTAGTTGTCTTTGGTATGCATTAATAGAGAAAAATATCACTAAACTGTGCGATTGAGATCTTGGTAAAGTATGTAAGGCATGGAATGTTTTTCTTTGTTTTCATTGCATTGTGTGGTGTGGGTGATGGAAGTCCAGAATTTTATCGTAGTACGTAGACAGATATTAACACATTCATTTGTTTTTCAGGTGTCCCGAGCAGGTATCTTGAGCAGTTGCCCAAACTGCTGCGCTGGGCTGCTGCGCTGAGCAACTGCCCGTGCTTCTGCGCTGAACAGCCGCCCAAGCAGCTGTCCCGAACAGTTGTCTGCTGGAAGTCAAGTCCGGAGTAATCAACACCAAAGGTTACCTTGTGTGGTGCCATGCAAAGGTGGTATCGTGAGTTATTTGAGACATTTTACAGAAAATTTTCACAAATTGATATCACGCGCTAGTTGTCTTTGGTATGCATGAATAAAGAAAAATATCACTAAACTGTGCGAGTGAGATCTTGGTAAAGTATGTAAGGCATGGAATGTTTTTCTTTGTTTTCATTGCATTGTGTGGTGTGGGTGATGGAAGTCCAGAATTTTATCGTAGTACGTAGACAGATATTAACACATTCATTTGTTTTTCAGGTGTCCCGAGCAGGTATCTTGAGCAGCTGCCCAAACTGCTGCGCTGGGCTGCTGCGCTGAGCAACTGCCCGTGCTTCTGCGCTGAACGGCCGCCCAAGCAGCTGTCCCAAACAGTTGTCTGCTGGAAGACAAGTCCGGAGTAATCAACACCAAAGGTTACCTTGTGTGATGCCATGCAAAGGTGGTTTCGTGAGTTTTTTGAAATTTTACAGTTCATTTTCACAAATTGATATCACGCGCTAGTTGTCTTTGGTATGCATTAATAAAGAAAAATATCACTAAACTGTGCGAGTGAGATCTTGGTAAAGTATGTAAGGCATGGAATGTTTTTCTTTGTTTCCATTGCATTGTGTGGTGCGGGTGATGGAAGTCCAGAATTTTATCGTAGTACGTAGACAGATATTAACACATTCATTTGTTTTACAGCTGTCGTGAGCAGGTATCTTGAGCGGCTGCCCAAACTGCTGCGCTGAGCTGCTGCGCTGAGCAACTGCCCGTGCTTCTGCGCTGAGCGGCCGCCCAAGCCGCTGTCCCAAACAGTTGTCTTCTGGAAGTCAAGTCCGGAGTAATCAACACCAAAGGTTACCTTGTGTGATGCCATGCAAAGGTGGTTTCGTGAGTTTTTTGACATTTTACAGTTCATTTTCACAAATTGATATCACGCGCTAGTTGTCTTTGGTATGCATTAATAAAGAAAAATATCACTAAACTGTGCGAGTGAGATCTTGGTAAAGTATGTAAGGCATGGAATGATTTTCTTTGTTTTCATTGCATTGTGTGGTGCGGGTGATGGAAGTCCAGAATTTTATTGTAGTACGCTGACGGATATTAACACATTCATTTAATTTTCAGCTGTCCCGAGCAGGTATCCTGAGCGGCTGCCCAAACTGCTGCGCTGGGCTGCTGCGCTGAGCAACTGCCCGTGCTTCTGCGCTGAGCGGCCGCCCAAGCCGCTGTCCCGAACAGTTGTCTGCTGGAAGTCAAGTCCGGAGTAATCGACACTAAAGATTACCTTGTGTGGTATATGCAAAAGTGGTATCGTAAGTTTAATATTCTTTCGACAGTTAATCTTCACAAATTAATATCACGCGCTAGTTGTCTTTGGTATGCATGAATAAAGAAAAATATCACTAAACTGTGCGAGTGAGATCTTGGTTAAATATGTAAGACGTATGGAATGTTTTTCTTTGTTTTCATTGCATAGTGTGGTGCGGGTGATGGAAGTCCAGAATTTTATCATAGTACGTCGACAGATATTAACACATTCATTTGTTTTTCAGCTGTCCCGAGCAGGTATCCTGAGGGGCTGCCCAAACTGCTGCGCTGGGCTGCTGCGCTGAGCAACTGCCCGTGCTTCTGCGCTGAGCGGTCGCCCAAGCCGCTGTCCCGAGCAGTTGTCTGCTGGAAATAAAGTCCGGAGTAATCGACACTAAAGATTACCTTGTGTGGTGTCATGCAAAGGTGGTATCGTAAGTTTGTTAAGACATTCGACAGTTCATTTTCACAAATTGTTATCACGCGCTAGTTGTCTTTGGTATGCATTAATAGAGAAAAATATCACTAAACTGTGCGATTGAGATCTTGGTAAAGTATGTAAGGCATGGAATGTTTTTCTTTGTTTTCATTGCATTGTGTGGTGCGGGTGATGGAAGTCCAGAATTTTATTGTAGTACGCCGACGGATATTAACACATTCATTTAATTTTCAGCTGTCCCGAGCAGGTATCCTGATCGGCTGCCCAAACTGCTGCGCTGGGCTGCTGCGCTGAGCAACTGCCCGTGCTTCTGCGCTGAGCGGCCGGCCAAGCCGCTGTCCCGAGCAGTTGTCTGCTGGAAGTCAAGTCCGGAGTAATCGACACCAATGATTACCTTGTGTGGTGTATGCAAAGGTGGTATCGTAAGTTTGTTGAGACATTCGACAGTTAATCTTCACAAATTGTTATCACGCGCTAGTTGTCTTTGGTATGCATTAATAAAGAAAAATATTACTAAACTGTGCGATTGAGATCTTGGTAAAGTATGTAAGGCATGGAATGTTTTTCTTTGATTTCATTGCATTGTGTGGTGTGGGTGATGGAAGTCCAGAATTTTATCGTAGTACGTCGACAGATATTAACACATTCATTTGATTTTCAGCTGTCCCGAGCAGGTATCCTGAGCGGCTGCCCAAACTGCTGCGCTGGGCTGCCCAAACTGCTGCGCTGGGCTGCTGCGCTGAGCAACTGCCCAACCTGCTGCGCTGGGCTGCTGCGCTGAGCAACTGCCCAACCTGCTGCGCTGGGCTGCTGCGCTGAGCAACTGCCCGTGCTTCTGCGCTGAGCGGCCGCCCAAGCCGCTGTCCCGAACAGTTGTCTGCTGGAAGTCAAGTCCGGAGTAATCGACTTCAAAGATTACCTTGTGTGATGCCATGCAAAGGTGGTTTCGTGAGTTTTTTGAAATTTTACAGTTCATTTTCACAAATTGATATCACGCGCTAGTTGTCTTTGGTATGCATTATTAAGGAAAAATATCACTAAACTGTGCGATTGAGATCTTGGTAAAGTATGTAAGGCATGGAATGTTTTTCTTTGTTTTCATTGCATTGGGTGATGGAAGTCCAGAATTTTATCGTAGTACGTCGACAGATATTAACACATTCATTTGTTTTTCAGCTGTCCCGAGCAGGTATCTTGAGCGGCTGCCCAAACTGCTGCGCTGGGCTACTGCGCTGAGCAACTGCCCGTGTTTTTGCGCTGAGCGGCCACCCAAGCCGCTGTTCCGAGCAGTTGTCTGCTGGAAGTCAAGTCCGGAGTAATCGACACCAAAGATTACCTCGTGTGGTGTCATGCAAAGGTAATATCATGAGTTTGTTGAGACATTCGACAGTTAATCTTCACAAATTGATATTTCGCGCTAGCTGTCTTTGGTATGCATTAATAAAGAAAAATATCACTAAACTGTGCGAGTGAGATCTTGGTAAAGTATGTAAGGCATGGAATGTTTTTCTTTGTTTTCATTGCATTGTGTGGTGCGGGTGATGGAAGTCCAGAATTTTATCGTAGTACGTAGACAGATATTAACACATTCATTTGTTTTTCAGCTGTCCCGAGCAGGTATCTTGAGCGGCTGCCCAAACTGCTGCGCTGGGCTGCTGCGCTGAGCAACTGCCCAAACTGCTGCGCTGGGCTGCTGCGCTGAGCAACTGTCCTTGCTTCTGCGCTGAGCGGCCGCCCAAGCCGCTGTCCCGAACAGTTGTCTGCTGGAAGTCAAGTCCGGAGTAATCGACTTCAAAGATTACCTTGTGTGGTGTCATGCAAAGGTGGTATCGTGAGTTTTTTGAGACATTCGACAATTAATCTTCACAAATTGATATCACGCGCTAGTTGTCTTTGCTATGCATTAATAAAGAAAAATATCACTAAACTGTGCGAGTGAGATCTTGGTAAATTATGTAAGGCATGGAATGATTTTCTTTGTTTTCATTGCATTGTGTGGTGCAGGTGATGGAAGTCCAGAATTTTATTGTAGTACGCCGACGGATATTAACACATTCATTTAATTTTCAGCTGTCCCGAGCAGGTATCCTGATCGGCTGCCCAAACTGCTGCGCTGGGCTGCTGCGCTGAGCAACTGCCCGTGCTTCTGCGCTGAGCGGCCGGCCAAGCCGCTGTCCCGAGCAGTTGTCTGCTGGAAGTCAAGTCCGGAGTAATCGACACCAATGATTACCTTGTGTGGTGTATGCAAAGGTGGTATCGTAAGTTTGTTGAGACATTCGACAGTTAATCTTCACAAATTGTTATCACGCGCTAGTTGTCTTTGGTATGCATTAATAAAGAAAAATATTACTAAACTGTGCGATTGAGATCTTGGTAAAGTATGTAAGGCATGGAATGTTTTTCTTTGATTTCATTGCATTGTGTGGTGTGGGTGATGGAAGTCCAGAATTTTATCGTAGTACGTCGACAGATATTAACACATTCATTTGATTTTCAGCTGTCCCGAGCAGGTATCCTGAGCGGCTGCCCAAACTGCTGCGCTGGGCTGCCCAAACTGCTGCGCTGGGCTGCTGCGCTGAGCAACTGCCCAACCTGCTGCGCTGGGCTGCTGCGCTGAGCAACTGCCCAACCTGCTGCGCTGGGCTGCTGCGCTGAGCAACTGCCCGTGCTTCTGCGCTGAGCGGCCGCCCAAGCCGCTGTCCCGAACAGTTGTCTGCTGGAAGTCAAGTCCGGAGTAATCGACTTCAAAGATTACCTTGTGTGGTGTCATGCAAAGGTGGTATCGTAAGTTTGTTAAGACATTCGACAGTTCATTTTCACAAATTGTTATCACGCGCTAGTTGTCTTTGGTATGCATTAATAGAGAAAAATATCACTAAACTGTGCGATTGAGATCTTGGTAAAGTATGTAAGGCATGGAATGTTTTTCTTTGTTTTCATTGCATTGTGTGGTGTGGGTGATGGAAGTCCAGAATTTTATCGTAGTACGTAGACAGATATTAACACATTCATTTGTTTTTCAGGTGTCCCGAGCAGGTATCTTGAGCAGCTGCCCAAACTGCTGCGCTGGGCTGCTGCGCTGAGCAACTGCCCGTGCTTCTGCGCTGAACAGCCGCCCAAGCAGCTGTCCCGAACAGTTGTCTGCTGGAAGTCAAGTCCGGAGTAATCAACACCAAAGGTTACCTTGTGTGGTGCCATGCAAAGGTGGTATCGTGAGTTATTTGAGACATTTTACAGAAAATTTTCACAAATTGATATCACGCGCTAGTTGTCTTTGGTATGCATGAATAAAGAAAAATATCACTAAACTGTGCGAGTGAGATCTTGGTAAAGTATGTAAGGCATGGAATGTTTTTCTTTGTTTTCATTGCATTGTGTGGTGTGGGTGATGGAAGTCCAGAATTTTATCGTAGTACGTAGACAGATATTAACACATTCATTTGTTTTTCAGGTGTCCCGAGCAGGTATCTTGAGCAGCTGCCCAAACTGCTGCGCTGGGCTGCTGCGCTGAGCAACTGCCCGTGCTTCTGCGCTGAACGGCCGCCCAAGCAGCTGTCCCAAACAGTTGTCTGCTGGAAGACAAGTCCGGAGTAATCAACACCAAAGGTTACCTTGTGTGATGCCATGCAAAGGTGGTTTCGTGAGTTTTTTGAAATTTTACAGTTCATTTTCACAAATTGATATCACGCGCTAGTTGTCTTTGGTATGCATTAATAAAGAAAAATATCACTAAACTGTGCGAGTGAGATCTTGGTAAAGTATGTAAGGCATGGAATGTTTTTCTTTGTTTCCATTGCATTGTGTGGTGCGGGTGATGGAAGTCCAGAATTTTATCGTAGTACGTAGACAGATATTAACACATTCATTTGTTTTACAGCTGTCGTGAGCAGGTATCTTGAGCGGCTGCCCAAACTGCTGCGCTGAGCTGCTGCGCTGAGCAACTGCCCGTGCTTCTGCGCTGAGCGGCCGCCCAAGCCGCTGTCCCAAACAGTTGTCTGCTGGAAGTCAAGTCCGGAGTAATCAACACCAAAGGTTACCTTGTGTGATGCCATGCAAAGGTGGTTTCGTGAGTTTTTTGACATTTTACAGTTCATTTTCACAAATTGATATCACGCGCTAGTTGTCTTTGGTATGCATTAATAAAGAAAAATATCACTAAACTGTGCGAGTGAGATCTTGGTAAAGTATGTAAGGCATGGAATGATTTTCTTTGTTTTCATTGCATTGTGTGGTGCGGGTGATGGAAGTCCAGAATTTTATTGTAGTACGCTGACGGATATTAACACATTCATTTAATTTTCAGCTGTCCCGAGCAGGTATCCTGAGCGGCTGCCCAAACTGCTGCGCTGGGCTGCTGCGCTGAGCAACTGCCCGTGCTTCTGCGCTGAGCGGCCGCCCAAGCCGCTGTCCCGAACAGTTGTCTGCTGGAAGTCAAGTCCGGAGTAATCGACACTAAAGATTACCTTGTGTGGTATATGCAAAAGTGGTATCGTAAGTTTAATATTCTTTCGACAGTTAATCTTCACAAATTAATATCACGCGCTAGTTGTCTTTGGTATGCATGAATAAAGAAAAATATCACTAAACTGTGCGAGTGAGATCTTGGTTAAATATGTAAGACGTATGGAATGTTTTTCTTTGTTTTCATTGCATAGTGTGGTGCGGGTGATGGAAGTCCAGAATTTTATCATAGTACGTCGACAGATATTAACACATTCATTTGTTTTTCAGCTGTCCCGAGCAGGTATCCTGAGGGGCTGCCCAAACTGCTGCGCTGGGCTGCTGCGCTGAGCAACTGCCCGTGCTTCTGCGCTGAGCGGTCGCCCAAGCCGCTGTCCCGAGCAGTTGTCTGCTGGAAATAAAGTCCGGAGTAATCGACACTAAAGATTACCTTGTGTGGTGTCATGCAAAGGTGGTATCGTAAGTTTGTTAAGACATTCGACAGTTCATTTTCACAAATTGTTATCACGCGCTAGTTGTCTTTGGTATGCATTAATAGAGAAAAATATCACTAAACTGTGCGATTGAGATCTTGGTAAAGTATGTAAGGCATGGAATGTTTTTCTTTGTTTTCATTGCATTGTGTGGTGTGGGTGATGGAAGTCCAGAATTTTATCGTAGTACGTAGACAGATATTAACACATTCATTTGTTTTTCAGGTGTCCCGAGCAGGTATCTTGAGCAGCTGCCCAAACTGCTGCGCTGGGCTGCTGCGCTGAGCAACTGCCCGTGCTTCTGCGCTGAACAGCCGCCCAAGCAGCTGTCCCGAACAGTTGTCTGCTGGAAGTCAAGTCCGGAGTAATCAACACCAAAGGTTACCTTGTGTGGTGCCATGCAAAGGTGGTATCGTGAGTTATTTGAGACATTTTACAGAAAATTTTCACAAATTGATATCACGCGCTAGTTGTCTTTGGTATGCATGAATAAAGAAAAATATCACTAAACTGTGCGAGTGAGATCTTGGTAAAGTATGTAAGGCATGGAATGTTTTTCTTTGTTTTCATTGCATTGTGTGGTGTGGGTGATGGAGGTCCAGAATTTTATCGTAGTACGTAGACAGATATTAACACATTCATTTGTTTTTCAGGTGTCCCGAGCAGGTATCTTGAGCAGCTGCCCAAACTGCTGCGCTGGGCTGCTGCGCTGAGCAACTGCCCGTGCTTCTGCGCTGAACGGCCGCCCAAGCAGCTGTCCCAAACAGTTGTCTGCTGGAAGACAAGTCCGGAGTAATCAACACCAAAGGTTACCTTGTGTGATGCCATGCAAAGGTGGTTTCGTGAGTTTTTTGAAATTTTACAGTTCATTTTCACAAATTGATATCACGCGCTAGTTGTCTTTGGTATGCATTAATAAAGAAAAATATCACTAAACTGTGCGAGTGAGATCTTGGTAAAGTATGTAAGGCATGGAATGTTTTTCTTTGTTTCCATTGCATTGTGTGGTGCGGGTGATGGAAGTCCAGAATTTTATCGTAGTACGTAGACAGATATTAACACATTCATTTGTTTTACAGCTGTCGTGAGCAGGTATCTTGAGCGGCTGCCCAAACTGCTGCGCTGAGCTGCTGCGCTGAGCAACTGCCCAACCTGCTGCGCTGGGCTGCTGCGCTGAGCAACTGCCCAACCTGCTGCGCTGGGCTGCTGCGCTGAGCAACTGCCCAACCTGCTGCGCTGGGCTGCTGCGCTGAGCAACTGCCCGTGCTTCTGCGCTGAGCGGCCGCCCAAGCCGCTGTCCCGAACAGTTGTCTGCTGGAAGTCAAGTCCGGAGTTATCAACACCAAAAATTACCTTGTGTGGTGTATGCAAAGGTGGTATCGTAAGTTTGTTGAGACATTCGACAGTTAATCTTCACAAATTGATATCACGCGCTAGTTGTCTTTGGTATTCATTAATAAAGAAAAATATCACTAAACTGTGCAAATGAGATCTTGGTAAAGTATGTAAGGCATGGAATGTTTTTCTTTGTTTTCATTGCATTGTGTGGTGTGGGTGATGGAAGTCCAGAATTTTATCGTAGTACGTCGACAGATATTAACACATTCATTTGATTTTCAGCTGTCCCGAGCAGGTATCCTGAGCGGCTGCCCAAACTGCTGCGCTGGGCTGCCCAAACTGCTGCGCTGGGCTGCTGCGCTGAGCAACTGCCCAACCTGCTGCGCTGGGCTGCTGCGCTGAGCAACTGCCCAACCTGCTGCGCTGGGCTGCTGCGCTGAGCAACTGCCCGTGCTTCTGTGCTGAGCGGCCGCCCAAGCCGCTGTCCCGAACAGTTGTCTGCTGGAAGTCAAGTCCGGAGTAATCAACTTCAAAGATTACCTTGTGTGGTGTCATGCAAAGTTGGTATCGTAAGTTTGTTGAGACATTCGACAGTTAATCTTCACAAATTGATATCACGCGCTAGTTGTCTTTGGTATGCATTTATAAAGAAAAATATTACTAAACTGTGCGATTGAGATCTTGGTAAAGTATGTAAGGCATGGAATGTTTTTCTTTGTTTTCATTGCATTGTGTGGTGTGGGTGATGGAAGTCCAGAATTTCATCGTAGTACGTAGACAGATTTTAACACATTCATTTGTTTTTCAGGTGTCCCGAGCAGGTATCTTGAGCAGCTGCCCAAACTGCTGCGCTGGGCTGCTGCGCTGAGCAACTGCCCGTGCTTCTGCGCTGAACAGCCGCCCAAGCAGCTGTCCCGAACAGTTGTCTGCTGAAATTCAAGTCCGGAGTAATCAACACCAAAGGTTACCTTGTGTGGTGCCATGCAAAGGTGGTATCGTGAGTTATTTGAGACATTTTACAGAAAATTTTCACAAATTGATATCACGCGCTAGTTGTCTTTGGTATGCATGAATAAAGAAAAATATCACTAAACTGTGCGAGTGAGATCTTGGTAAAGTATGTAAGGCATGGAATGTTTTTCTTTGTTTTCATTGCATTGTGTGGTGTGGGTGATGGAAGTCCAGAATTTTATCGTAGTACGTAGACAGATATTAACACATTCATTTGTTTTTCAGGTGTCCCGAGCAGGTATCTTGAGCAGCTGCCCAAACTGCTGCGCTGGGCTGCTGCGCTGAGCAACTGCCCGTGCTTCTGCGCTGAACGGCCGCCCAAGCAGCTGTCCCAAACAGTTGTCTGCTGGAAGACATGTCCGGAGTAATCAACACCAAAGGTTACCTTGTGTGATGCCATGCAAAGGTGGTTTCGTGAGTTTTTTGAAATTTTACAGTTCATTTTCACAAATTGATATCACGCGCTAGTTGTCTTTGGTATGCATTAATAAAGAAAAATATCACTAAACTGTGCGAGTGAGATCTTGGTAAAGTATGTAAGGCATGGAATGTTTTTCTTTGTTTTCATTGCATTGTGTGGTGCGGGTGATGGAAGTCCAGAATTTTATCGTAGTACGTAGACAGATATTAACACATTCATTTGTTTTTCAGCTGTCCCGAGCAGGAATCTTGAGCGGCTGCCCAAACTGCTGCGCTGGGCTGCTGCGCTGAGCAACTGCCCGTGCTTCTGCGCTGAGCGGCCGCCCAAGCCGCTGTCCCAAACAGTTGTCTGCTGGAAGACAAGTCCGGAGTAATCAACACCAAAGGTTACCTTGTGTGATGCCATGCAAAGGTGGTTTCGTGAGTTTTTGAAATTTTACAGTTCATTTTCACAAATTGATATCACGCGCTAGTTGTCTTTGGTATGCATTATTAAGGAAAAATATCACTAAACTGTGCGATTGAGATCTTGGTAAAGTATGTAAGGCATGGAATGTTTTTCTTTGTTTTCATTGCATTGGGTGATGGAAGTCCAGAATTTTATCGTAGTACGTCGACAGATATTAACACATTCATTTGTTTTTCAGCTGTCCCGAGCAGGAAACTTGAGCGGCTGCCCAAACTGCTGCGCTGGGCTACTGCGCTGAGCAACTGCCCGTGTTTTTGCGCTGAGCGGCCGCCCAAGCCGCTGTTCCGAGCAGTTGTCTGCTGGAAGTCAAGTCCGGAGTAATCGACACCAAAGATTACCTCGTGTGGTGTCATGCAAAGGTAATATCATGAGTTTGTTGAGACATTCGACAGTTAATCTTCACAAATTGATATTTCGCGCTAGCTGTCTTTGGTATGCATTAATAAAGAAAAATATCATTAAACTGTGCGAGTGAGATCTTGGTAAAGTATGTAAGGCATGGAATGATTTTCTTTGTTTTCATTGCATTGTGTGGTGCGGGTGATGGAAGTCCAGAATTTTATCGTAGTACGTAGACAGATATTAACACATTCATTTGTTTTTCAGCTGTCCCGAGCAGGTATCTTGAGCGGCTGCCCAAACTGCTGCGCTGGGCTGCTGCGCTGAGCAACTGCCCAAACTGCTGCGCTGGGCTGCTGCGCTGAGCAACTGTCCTTGCTTCTGCGCTGAGCGGCCGCCCAAGCCGCTGTCCCGAACAGTTGTCTGCTGGAAGTCAAGTCCGGAGTAATCGACTTCAAAGATTACCTTGTGTGGTGTCATGCAAAGGTGGTATCGTGAGTTTTTTGAGACATTCGACAATTAATCTTCACAAATTGATATCACGCGCTAGTTGTCTTTGCTATGCATTAATAAAGAAAAATATCACTAAACTGTGCGAGTGAGATCTTGGTAAATTATGTAAGGCATGGAATGATTTTCTTTGTTTTCATTGCATTGTGTGGTGCAGGTGATGGAAGTCCAGAATTTTATTGTAGTACGCCGACGGATATTAACACATTCATTTAATTTTCAGCTGTCCCGAGCAGGTATCCTGATCGGCTGCCCAAACTGCTGCGCTGGGCTGCTGCGCTGAGCAACTGCCCGTGCTTCTGCGCTGAGCGGCCGGCCAAGCCGCTGTCCCGAGCAGTTGTCTGCTGGAAGTCAAGTCCGGAGTAATCGACACCAAAGATTACCTTGTGTGGTGTATGCAAAGGTGGTATCGTAAGTTTGTTGAGACATTCGACAGTTAATCTTCACAAATTGTTATCACGCGCTAGTTGTCTTTGGTATGCATTAATAAAGAAAAATATTACTAAACTGTGCGATTGAGATCTTGGTAAAGTATGTAAGGCATGGAATGTTTTTCTTTGATTTCATTGCATTGTGTGGTGTGGGTGATGGAAGTCCAGAATTTTATCGTAGTACGTCGACAGATATTAACACATTCATTTGATTTTCAGCTGTCCCGAGCAGGTATCCTGAGCGGCTGCCCAAACTGCTGCGCTGGGCTGCTGCGCTGAGCAACTGCCCAAACTGCTGCGCTGGGCTGCTGCGCTGAGCAACTGCCCGTGCTTCTGCGCTGAGCGGCCGCCCAAGCCGCTGTCCCGAACAGTTGTCTGCTGGAAGTCAAGTCCGGAGTAATCGGCTTCAAAGATTACCTTGTGTGGCGTCATGCAAAGGTGGTATCGTAAGTTTGTTGAGACATTCGACAGTTCATTTTCACAAATTGTTATCACGCGCTAGTTGTCTTTGGTATGCATTAATAAAGAAAAATATCACTAAACTGTGCGATTGAGATCTTGGTAAAGTATGTAAGGCATGGAATGTTTTTCTTTGTTTTCATTGCATTGTGTGGTGTGGGTGATGGAAGTCCAGAATTTTATCGTAGCACGTCAACAGATATTAACACATTCATTGGTTTTTCAGCTGTCCCGAGCAGGTATCTTGAGCGGCTGCCCAAACTGCTGCGCTGGGCTGCTGCGCTGAGCAACTGCCCGTGCTTCTGCGCTGATCGGCCGCCCAAGCCGCTGTCCCGAACAGTTGTCTGCTGGAAGTCAAGTCCGGAGTAATCGACTTCAAAGATTACCTTGTGTGTTGTCATGCAAAGGTGGTATCGTAAGTTTGTTAAGACATTCGACAGTTAATTTTCACAAATTGTTATCACGCGCTAGTTGTCTTTGGTATGCATTAATAGAGAAAAATATCACTAAACTGTGCGATTGAGATCTTGGTAAAGTATGTAAGGCATGGAATGTTTTTCTTTGTTTTCATTGCATTGTGTGGTGTGGGTGATGGAAGTCCAGAATTTTATCGTAGTACGTAGACAGATATTAACACATTCATTTGTTTTTCAGGTGTCCCGAGCAGGTATCTTGAGCGGCTGCCCAAACTGCTGCGCTGGGCTGCTGCGCTGAGCAATTGCCCGTGCTTCTGAGCTGAGCGGCCGCCCAAGCAGCTGTCCCGAACAGTTGTCTGCTGGAAGTCAAGTCCGGAGTAATCAACACCAAAGGTTACCTTGTGTGGTGCCATGCAAAGGTGGTATCGTAAGTTTGTTGAGTCTTTCGACAGTTAATCTTCACAAATTAATATCACGCGCTAGTTGTCTTTGGTATGCATTAATAAAGAAAAATATCACTTAACTGTGCGAGTGAGATCTTGGTAAAGTATGTAAGGCATGGAATGTTTTTCTTTGTTTCCATTGCATTGTGTGGTGCGGGTGATGGAAGTCCAGAATTTTATCGTAGTACGTAGACAGATATTAACACATTCATTTGTTTTACAGCTGTCGTGAGCAGGTATCTTGAGCGGCTGCCCAAACTGCTGCGCTGAGCTGCTGCGCTGAGCAACTGCCCGTGC
Organism: Selenia dentaria; assembly: GCA_917880725.1. Lineage (NCBI taxonomy): Eukaryota > Metazoa > Arthropoda > Insecta > Lepidoptera > Geometridae > Selenia > Selenia dentaria. The sequence continues at coordinate 22,066,868 of OU862879.1, forward strand.
TTCTGCGCTGAGCGGCCGCCCAAGCCGCTGTCCCAAACAGTTGTCTGCTGGAAGTCAAGTCCGGAGTAATCAACACCAAAGGTAACCTTGTGTGATGCCATGCAAAGGTGGTTTCGTTAGTTTTTTGACATTTTACAGTTCATTTTCACAAATTGATATCACGCGCTAGTTGTCTTTGGTATGCATTAATAAAGAAAAATATCACAAAACTGTGCGAGTGAGATCTTGGTAAAGTATGTAAGGCATGGAATGTTTTTCTTTGTTTCCATTGCATTGTGTGGTGCGGGTGATGGAAGTCCAGAATTTTATCGTAGTACGTAGACAGATATTAACACATTCATTTGTTTTACAGCTGTCGTGAGCAGGTATCTTGAGCGGCTGCCCAAACTGCTGCGCTGAGCTGCTGCGCTGAGCAACTGCCCGTGCTTCTGCGCTGAGCGGCCGCCCAAGCCGCTGTCCCAAACAGTTGTCTGCTGGAAGTCAAGTCCGGAGTAATCAACACCAAAGGTTACCTTGTGTGATGCCATGGAAAGGTGGTTTCGTGAGTTTTTTGACATTTTACAGTTCATTTTCACAAATTGATATCACGCGCTAGTTGTCTTTGGTATGCATTAATAAAGAAAAATATCACTAAACTGTGCGAGTGAGATCTTGGTAAAGTATGTAAGGCATGGAATGATTTTCTTTGTTTTCATTGCATTGTGTGGTGCGGGTGATGGAAGTCCAGAATTTTATTGTAGTACGCTGACGGATATTAACACATTCATTTAATTTTCAGCTGTCCCGAGCAGGTATCCTGAGCGGCTGCCCAAACTGCTGCGCTGGGCTGCTGCGCTGAGCAACTGCCCGTGCTTCTGCGCTGAGCGGCCGGCCAAGCCGCTGTCCCGAGCAGTTGTCTGCTGGAAGTCAAGTCCGGAGTTATCAACACCAAAGGTTACCTTGTGTGATGCCATGCAAAGGTGGTTTCGTGAGTTTTTTGACATTTTACAGTTCATTTTCACAAATTGATATCACGCGCTAGTTGTCTTTGGTATGCATTAATAAAGAAAAATATCACTAAACTGTGCGAGTGAGATCTTGGTAAAGTATGTAAGGCATGGAATGATTTTCTTTGTTTTCATTGCATTGTGTGGTGCGGGTGATGGAAGTCCAGAATTTTATCGTAGTACGTAGACAGATATTAACACATTCATTTGTTTTACAGCTGTCGTGAGCAGGTATCTTGAGCGGCTGCCCAAACTGCTGCGCTGAGCTGCTGCGCTGAGCAACTGCCCGTGCTTCTGCGCTGAGCGGCCGCCCAAGCCGCTGTCCCAAACAGTTGTCTGCTGGAAGTCAAGTCCGGAGTAATCAACACCAAAGGTTACCTTATGTGATGCCATGCAAAGGTGGTTTCGTGAGTTTTTTGACATTTTACAGTTCATTTTCACAAATTGATATCACGCGCTAGTTGTCTTTGGTATGCATTAATAAAGAAAAATATCACTAAACTGTGCGAGTGAGATCTTGGTAAAGTATGTAAGGCATGGAATGATTTTCTTTGTTTTCATTGCATTGTGTGGTGCGGGTGATGGAAGTCCAGAATTTTATCGTAGTACGTCGACAGATATTAACACATTCATTTGTTTTTCAGCTGTCCCGAGCAGGTATCCTGAGGGGCTGCCCAAACTGCTGCGCTGGGCTGCTGCGCTGAGCAACTGCCCGTGCTTCTGCGCTGAGCGGTCGCCCAAGCCGCTGTCCCGAGCAGTTGTCTGCTGGAAATAAAGTCCGGAGTAATCGACACTAAAGATTACCTTGTGTGGTGTATGCAAAAGTGGTATCGTAAGTTTGTTGAGTCTTTCGACAGTTAATCTTCACAAATTAATATCACGCGCTAGTTGTCTTTGGTATGCATGAATAAAGAAAAATATCACAAAACTGTGCGAGTGAGATCTTGGTAAAGTATGTAAGGCATGGAATGTTTTTCTTTGTTTCCATTGCATTGTGTGGTGCGGGTGATGGAAGTCCAGAATTTTATCGTAGTACGTAGACAGATATTAACACATTCATTTGTTTTACAGCTGTCGTGAGCAGGTATCTTGAGCGGCTGCCCAAACTGCTGCGCTGAGCTGCTGCGCTGAGCAACTGCCCGTGCTTCTGCGCTGAGCGGCCGCCCAAGCCGCTGTCCCAAACAGTTGTCTGCTGGAAGTCAAGTCCGGAGTAATCAACACCAAAGGTTACCTTGTGTGATGCCATGCAAAGGTGGTTTCGTGAGTTTTTTGACATTTTACAGTTCATTTTCACAAATTGATATCACGCGCTAGTTGTCTTTGGTATGCATTAATAAAGAAAAATATCACTAAACTGTGCGAGTGAGATCTTGGTAAAGTATGTAAGGCATGGAATGATTTTCTTTGTTTTCATTGCATTGTGTGGTGCGGGTGATGGAAGTCCAGAATTTTATCGTAGTACGTAGACAGATATTAACACATTCATTTGTTTTTCAGCTGTCCCGAGCAGGTATCTTGAGCGGCTGCCCAAACTGCTGCGCTGGGCTGCTGCGCTGAGCAACTGCCCAAACTGCTGCGCTGGGCTGCTGCGCTGAGCAACTGTCCTTGCTTCTGCGCTGAGCGGCCGCCCAAGCCGCTGTCCCGAACAGTTGTCTGCTGGAAGTCAAGTCCGGAGTAATCGACTTCAAAGATTACCTTGTGTGGTGTCATGCAAAGGTGGTATCGTGAGTTTTTTGAGACATTCGACAATTAATCTTCACAAATTGATATCACGCGCTAGTTGTCTTTGCTATGCATTACTAAAGAAAAATATCACTAAACTGTGCGAGTGAGATCTTGGTAAATTATGTAAGGCATGGAATGATTTTCTTTGTTTTCATTGCATTGTGTGGTGCAGGTGATGGAAGTCCAGAATTTTATTGTAGTACGCCGACGGATATTAACACATTCATTTAATTTTCAGCTGTCCCGAGCAGGTATCCTGATCGGCTGCCCAAACTGCTGCGCTGGGCTGCTGCGCTGAGCAACTGCCCGTGCTTCTGCGCTGAGCGGCCGGCCAAGCCGCTGTCCCGAGCAGTTGTCTGCTGGAAGTCAAGTCCGGAGTAATCGACACCAAAGATTACCTTGTGTGGTGTATGCAAAGGTGGTATCGTAAGTTTGTTGAGACATTCGACAGTTAATCTTCACAAATTGTTATCACGCGCTAGTTGTCTTTGGTATGCATTAATAAAGAAAAATATTACTAAACTGTGCGATTGAGATCTTGGTAAAGTATGTAAGGCATGGAATGTTTTTCTTTGATTTCATTGCATTGTGTGGTGTGGGTGATGGAAGTCCAGAATTTTATCGTAGTACGTCGACAGATATTAACACATTCATTTAATTTTCAGCTGTCCCGAGCAGGTATCCTGAGCGGCTGCCCAAACTGCTGCGCTGGGCTGCTGCGCTGAGCAACTGCCCAAACTGCTGCGCTGGGCTTCTGCGCTGAGCAACTGCCCGTGCTTCTGCGCTGAGCGGCCGCCCAAGCCGCTGTCCCGAACAGTTGTCTGCTGGAAGTCAAGTCCGGAGTAATCGGCTTCAAATATTACCTTGTGTGGCGTCATGCAAAGGTGGTATCGTAAGTTTGTTGAGACATTCGACAGTTCATTTTCACAAATTGTTATCACGCGCTAGTTGTCTTTGGTATGCATTAATAAAGAAAAATATCACTAAACTGTGCGATTGAGATCTTGGTAAAGTATGTAAGGCATGGAATGTTTTTCTTTGTTTTCATTGCATTGTGTGGTGTGGGTGATGGAAGTCCAGAATTTTATCGTAGCACGTCAACAGATATTAACACATTCATTGGTTTTTCAGCTGTCCCGAGCAGGTATCTTGAGCGGCTGCCCAAACTGCTGCGCTGGGCTGCTGCGCTGAGCAACTGCCCGTGCTTCTGCGCTGATCGGCCGCCCAAGCCGCTGTCCCGAACAGTTGTCTGCTGGAAGTCAAGTCCGGAGTAATCGACTTCAAAGATTACCTTGTGTGGTGTCATGCAAAGGTGGTATCGTAAGTTTGTTAAGACATTCGACAGTTCATTTTCACAAATTGTTATCACGCGCTAGTTGTCTTTGGTATGCATTAATAGAGAAAAATATCACTAAACTGTGCGATTGAGATCTTGGTAAAGTATGTAAGGCATGGAATGTTTTTCTTTGTTTTCATTGCATTGTGTGGTGTGGGTGATGGAAGTCCAGAATTTTATCGTAGTACGTAGACAGATATTAACACATTCATTTGTTTTTCAGGTGTCCCGAGCAGGTATCTTGAGCGGCTGCCCAAACTGCTGCGCTGGGCTGCTGCGCTGAGCAATTGCCCGTGCTTCTGAGCTGAGCGGCCGCCCAAGCAGCTGTCCCGAACAGTTGTCTGCTGGAAGTCAAGTCCGGAGTAATCAACACCAAAGGTTACCTTGTGTGGTGCCATGCAAAGGTGGTATCGTAAGTTTGTTGAGTCTTTCGACAGTTAATCTTCACAAATTAATATCACGCGCTAGTTGTCTTTGGTATGCATTAATAAAGAAAAATATCACTAAACTGTGCGAGTGAGATCTTGGTAAAGTATGTAAGGCATGGAATGTTTTTCTTTGTTTCCATTGCATTGTGTGGTGCGGGTGATGGAAGTCCAGAATTTTATCGTAGTACGTAGACAGATATTAACACATTCATTTGTTTTACAGCTGTCGTGAGCAGGTATCTTGAGCGGCTGCCCAAACTGCTGCGCTGAGCTGCTGCGCTGAGCAACTGCCCGTGCTTCTGCGCTGAGCGGCCGCCCAAGCCGCTGTCCCAAACAGTTGTCTGCTGGAAGTCAAGTCCGGAGTAATCAACACCAAAGGTAACCTTGTGTGATGCCATGCAAAGGTGGTTTCGTGAGTTTTTTGACATTTTACAGTTCATTTTCACAAATTGATATCACGCGCTAGTTGTCTTTGGTATGCATTAATAAAGAAAAATATCACAAAACTGTGCGAGTGAGATCTTGGTAAAGTATGTAAGGCATGGAATGTTTTTCTTTGTTTCCATTGCATTGTGTGGTGCGGGTGATGGAAGTCCAGAATTTTATCGTAGTACGTAGACAGATATTAACACATTCATTTGTTTTACAGCTGTCGTGAGCAGGTATCTTGAGCGGCTGCCCAAACTGCTGCGCTGAGCTGCTGCGCTGAGCAACTGCCCGTGCTTCTGCGCTGAGCGGCCGCCCAAGCCGCTGTCCCAAACAGTTGTCTGCTGGAAGTCAAGTCCGGAGTAATCAACACCAAAGGTTACCTTGTGTGATGCCATGCAAAGGTGGTTTCGTGAGTTTTTTGACATTTTACAGTTCATTTTCACAAATTGATATCACGCGCTAGTTGTCTTTGGTATGCATTAATAAAGAAAAATATCACTAAACTGTGCGAGTGAGATCTTGGTAAAGTATGTAAGGCATGGAATGATTTTCTTTGTTTTCATTGCATTGTGTGGTGCGGGTGATGGAAGTCCAGAATTTTATTGTAGTACGCTGACGGATATTAACACATTCATTTAATTTTCAGCTGTCCCGAGCAGGTATCCTGAGCGGCTGCCCAAACTGCTGCGCTGGGCTGCTGCGCTGAGCAACTGCCCGTGCTTCTGCGCTGAGCGGCCGGCCAAGCCGCTGTCCCGAGCAGTTGTCTGCTGGAAGTCAAGTCCGGAGTAATCAACACCAAAGGTTACCTTGTGTGATGCCATGCAAAGGTGGTTTCGTGAGTTTTTTGACATTTTACAGTTCATTTTCACAAATTGATATCACGCGCTAGTTGTCTTTGGTATGCATTAATAAAGAAAAATATCACTAAACTGTGCGAGTGAGATCTTGGTAAAGTATGTAAGGCATGGAATGATTTTCTTTGTTTTCATTGCATTGTGTGGTGCGGGTGATGGAAGTCCAGAATTTTATCGTAGTACGTAGACAGATATTAACACATTCATTTGTTTTACAGCTGTCGTGAGCAGGTATCTTGAGCGGCTGCCCAAACTGCTGCGCTGAGCTGCTGCGCTGAGCAACTGCCCGTGCTTCTGCGCTGAGCGGCCGCCCAAGCCGCTGTCCCAAACAGTTGTCTGCTGGAAGTCAAGTCCGGAGTAATCAACACCAAAGGTAACCTTGTGTGATGCCATGCAAAGGTGGTTTCGTGAGTTTTTTGACATTTTACAGTTCATTTTCACAAATTGTTATCACGCGCTAGTTGTCTTTGGTATGCATTAATAAAGAAAAATATCACTAAACTGTGCGAGTGAGATCTTGGTAAAGTATGTAAGGCATGGAATGATTTTCTTTGTTTTCATTGCATTGTGTGGTGCGGGTGATGGAAGTCCAGAATTTTATCGTAGTACGTCGACAGATATTAACACATTCATTTGTTTTTCAGCTGTCCCGAGCAGGTATCCTGAGGGGCTGCCCAAACTGCTGCGCTGGGCTGCTGCGCTGAGCAACTGCCCGTGCTTCTGCGCTGAGCGGTTGCCCAAGCCGCTGTCCCGAGCAGTTGTCTGCTGGAAATAAAGTCCGGAGTAATCGACACTAAAGATTACCTTGTGTGGTGTATGCAAAAGTGGTATCGTAAGTTTGTTGAGTCTTTCGACAGTTAATCTTCACAAATTAATATCACGCGCTAGTTGTCTTTGGTATGCATGAATAAAGAAAAATATCACTAAACTGTGCGAGTGAGATCTTGGTAAAATATGTAAGGCATGGAATGTTTTTCTTTGTTTTCATTGCATTGTGTGGTGTGGGTGATGGAAGTCCAGAATTTTATCGTAGTACGTAGACAGATATTAACACATTCATTTGTTTTTCAGCTGTCCCGAGCAGGTATCCTGAGGGGCTGCCCAAACTGCTGCGCTGGGCTGCTGCGCTGAGCAACTGCCCGTGCTTCTGGACTGAGCGGCCGCCCAAGCCGCTGTTCCGAGCAGTTGTCTGCTGGAAGTCAAGTCCGGAGTAATCGACACCAAAGATTACCTCGTGTGGTGTCATGGAAAGGTAATGTCATGAGTTTGTTGAGACATTCGACAGTTATTCTTCACAAATTGATATTTCGCGCTAGTTGTCTTTGGTATGCATTAATAAAGAAAAATATCACTAAACTGTGCGAGTGAGATCTTGGTAAAGTATGTAAGGCATGGAATGTTTTTCTTTGTTTCCATTGCATTGTGTGGTGCGGGTGATGGAAGTCCAGAATTTTATCGTAGTACGTAGACAGATATTAACACATTCATTTGTTTTACAGCTGTCGTGAGCAGGTATCTTGAGCGGCTGCCCAAACTGCTGCGCTGAGCTGCTGCGCTGAGCAACTGCCCGTGCTTCTGCGCTGAGCGGCCGCCCAAGCCGCTGTCCCAAACAGTTGTCTGCTGGAAGTCAAGTCCGGAGTAATCAACACCAAAGGTAACCTTGTGTGATGCCATGCAAAGGTGGTTTCGTGAGTTTTTTGACATTTTACAGTTCATTTTCACAAATTGATATCACGCGCTAGTTGTCTTTGGTATGCATTAATAAAGAAAAATATCACAAAACTGTGCGAGTGAGATCTTGGTAAAGTATGTAAGGCATGGAATGTTTTTCTTTGTTTCCATTGCATTGTGTGGTGCGGGTGATGGAAGTCCAGAATTTTATCGTAGTACGTAGACAGATATTAACACATTCATTTGTTTTACAGCTGTCGTGAGCAGGTATCTTGAGCGGCTGCCCAAACTGCTGCGCTGAGCTGCTGCGCTGAGCAACTGCCCTTGCTTCTGCGCTGAGCGGCCGCCCAAGCCGCTGTCCCGAACAGTTGTCTACTGGAAGTCAAGTCCGGAGTAATCGACTTCAAAGATTACCTTGTGTGGTGTCATGCAAAGGTGGTATCGTGAGTTTTTTGAGACATTGTACAATTAATCTTCACAAATTGATATCACGCGCTAGTTGTCTTTGCTATGCATTAATAAAGAAAAATATCACTAAACTGTGCGAGTGAGATCTTGGTAAAGTATGTAACGCATGGAATGATTTTCTTTGTTTTCATTGCATTGTGTGGTGCGGGTGATGGAAGTCCAGAATTTTATTGTAGTACGCCGACGGATATTAACACATTCATTTAATTTTCAGCTGTCCCGAGCAGGTATCCTGAGCGGCTGCGCAAACTGCTGCGCTGGGCTGCTGCGCTGAGCAACTGCCCGTGCTTCTGCGCTGAGCGGCCGGCCAAGCCGCTGTCCCGAGCAGTTGTCTGCTGGAAGTCAAGTCCGGAGTAATCGACACCAAAGATTACCTTGTGTGGTGTATGCAAAGGTGGTATCGTAAGTTTGTTGAGACATTCGACAGTTAATCTTCACAAATTGTTATCACGCGCTAGTTGTCTTTGGTATGCATTAATAAAGAAAAATATTACTAAACTGTGCGATTGAGATCTTGGTAAAGTATGTAAGGCATGGAATGTTTTTCTTTGTTTTCATTGCATTGTGTGGTGTGGGTGATGGAAGTCCAGAATTTTATCGTAGTACGTCGACAGATATTAACACATTCATTTGATTTTCAGCTGTCCCGAGCAGGTATCCTGAGCGGCTGCCCAAACTGCTGCGCTGGGCTGCTGCGCTGAGCAACTGCCCAAACTGCTGCGCTGGGCTGCTGCGCTGAGCAACTGCCCGTGCTTCTGCGCTGAGCGGCCGCCCAAGCCGCTGTCCCGAACAGTTGTCTGCTGGAAGTCAAGTCCGGAGTAATCGACTTCAAAGATTTCCTTGTGTGGTGTCATGCAAAGGTGGTATCGTAAGTTTGTTGAGACATTCGACAGTTTATTTTCACAAATTGTTATCACGCGCTAGTTGTCTTTGGTATGCATTAATAAAGAAAAATATCACTAAACTGTGCGATTGAGATCTTGGTAAAGTATGTAAGGCATGGAATGTTTTTCTTTGTTTTCATTGCATTGTGTGGTGTGGGTGATGGAAGTCCAGAATTTTATCGTAGTACGTCGACAGATATTAACACATTCATTTGATTTTATTACAGCGGGCGCAAGTTGCTCTCCCAACGCACCACTCAACACTCTAGGGGTACGACATACTAGTACCAGGTAGAGTCGGGGTCAATCAATTGGGTTCTGTGATATACGAGTAAGTTGAACCTAACCCATTTTATTTTATACACAAATATGTGTATAAAATTTATTAAATTGATGTTTTCAAAGAATAAATCAAATCAATACAATAGTATTGTTTTATTATTTGAAAACATCTTTATGCACTATTTTTATTTTTCTCCTCCAAGAATATTCGATGTGCCAGTCTGTGAAGTTTCCTTTATTACTATCCCTACAGAACATCACGACACAAACTATGACTGACAATAGTGTGGTATGGCAATACAAAACGGCGTCAGTTATTAGTTTCGTTCCACAAACCGGAGAAATACTGTAAACACTACACGTTTTAATTTTAAATCTCGTACTGATAATGCTGTAATTTAATATATACAAACTGTCAAATATACGTGTGCTTGATAACTATTGAAATGAGTACAAAATATAATTCATTCCATAAATTTACTTATATAAAATAAAATGTTACCGAACGTATGACAACTTAACAATAGGTAAAACGAAACGTTGCATGACAAGAATTATATAAAATGTGTGGTAGGAATTGACATATACTCGTACATATATTGTAAAAATAATTGATCATCAATATTTTTTTTCTCATAAACTACGCGTTGAAACTTTGTGTGTGCTTCTATTAATGTATCCTTTCTGTTAAAAAAATAATATAACCCTCAACTCGACAGAAGTCCACGGAAAGCTAAGCCGTAAACAATTACGAAATCATGAAATGAAACGTAATTATCTTTGATTTCTTGTAGACTTTAACAAATGCAGTGTCAAAGTGCGTGGATAGAAACGTTAAGCCTTCATTTTGTTCATTGCTTCGACAGAACATAATATATTCGACAAAAGTTACTCCTACAGAACGTAGCAGAGTATCTATTCAGATCAAAGTCACGATAAGTGCGACGACGTGCGAAGCGAGGAGGAGCGTTATGTTAAAGGGTTGCACAAGGGTTAAACAACGCAACACAATAATTAGGGTAACCTACACCTTGATAAGGAAATATAACGCAGCAGTGTTGGGATACAATTCTTGTCGAAGCAGTGAAAAATTAAAACTCTATCAAATACATGAAACTATGCAAGCTATCGGGGAAATAAGTAAAAGGAGAATCCCCCCTTTCCCCTTTTCTTTACTACTTACAATATGTAGAATATATATAATTCTCTGGTAGGGATGATGATGATGGGTGACATAAATGTTCCAAAAATAATTGACTTTCAATATTTTTCTCCAAAAATATGTGACTCCGCAATATGTTAAAACTTTGCATGCGTGCTTATGTATTATTTTTGTATAAAAAATTGTCAACCCCCAACTTGATGGACGACAATGTAAAGCTATGCCAAACTCAAACTCATTGCAAATCAACACAATTTAATATAGGACTGCTGATAACAAAAAGCGAATTGTCCATTACAAAGTTATTATTTGCTGTTGATGCAATAACTAATTCTAGGAGGGACCAGGAAAGTTATGTTAGGCCTTCCACAGAGTTAGAGTAATAATCTTTAACGTTTTCTTAATGTAAGGATTATCCCCATCACTGCGTGACTCCAACTCGCACTCGACCGGTGTTTTCATATATCAATAAATACAAACAATTTGCGAAAAAGTATTCGTATCGTAAGCGTCAATGCGTTACGCTTCGGCGTACAAACTATGAGTTATCTGTGTCACAGTTGCCCTAGATAAATGACAGTTGTGATGATAAGAAGATAAATGTTTCACGTGAACGCAGTTATTCGTGTTAGGCCCACCGCAATGTCATCATTATATGTGATACTGCACTGCATTCATCACTCTGAGACATGAGGTCTTATGTCAGCTCCGTTAGCTCAGTTGGTAGATACCCTGCCATCGAAGCGCGGGGCCCCCGGGTCCATCTCTGACCAGTATATATGTCTTATATAATGTTATGACATTGAAATTCAAGCTTCATGTTTAGTGCTAATGCTTTTATACTTTTTTATAGACGTACCCAGACGCATCTCAAACAGTACAATGTACATGAACATAAATATTTGATCTGTTTAGGGATTGAACCTGGGACCAGCGGCTCAGGAGGCAGGGTCACTACCAACTGCGCCGAGCGGCCAATAAAACATTTTGTTACGATATAACCATCATAGTTATTTGATTAATAGTGAGTGACAATCTCTTATATTATTATAGATCCCTTTATTCTATTATTATTATAACGATTATGAATGTGGGTTATGAAAAAACAAAGCCCGTCGTCCATCCAATCCTAACCTAACTAAGCCAGGTATTCTATAAAATGTTCTTAAATCACGCACGATGTGCCGCATTAAGGCGGCATGGATGAGAGATGAAACTAGCATCAGTCATCAGCGATTAGAGTCAAATGTAACACAATATTTAAGTGTAGTATTATAACGTAACACATTGGTAACTTTTCTCGTTACCTACTAGTCATGTGTACTAAAACAATCAAAATCTAGAGAACGATAAATACGTAATTATCCAGTTTTAGTATAAATGGACAATCCTGGACCCTGAAATTCCAAAAAGGTGCTTCCATCACTACACCAAGACCAAGCGAGCGAAGCTGCTGTTGAGTCAACTGGTTCGTTATCAAATTCTGTGTAGAACGGCACCAATATTGTCAATGTAGGTAATCAAATTTAAGCGAAAACAGATTGTTCCGTAGAAAAAAACAAATCATTGATTGTGTATCGGTTTGAAACAAGTTCAACTGAGAATAGTATATAAACAATGCTTAAGCAAAGATTATAATCTCAAGTGCGAGTCGGACTCGTGCACGAAGGGTTCCATAACATAACATTATATATAATTATTGTAGGTAATGTTCTGCTAATTATAAATTTAATCGATATTTTATACTGCCCTTCATAAACAGTTACCTTTTTTTTTCAGGTAGAAATGAGATTACCAAACATGAAATGAAATTGAAGTACCTACATCAATCATAAAGCTAAAAGCCTAACTGTGTTACATTCCAATTTTGGTAACATTACGTAAACAAGTTTGTAAGATAATATTGTGATATCTATGCAGTATATAGCATTGATGCTCAATAATGTTCTAATGTATGATACATACGTACATATATATATGAACAAAAGTGTATGAATACTATCATTCCATTGCCTGATATTAAGTGACAGACCCATAACAATTGCTGTATGTCTCAAATCTCTAAAGCTCTGCACGATATTACGCTACATTTGTCACCTAATTTTTTTTTAGTCACCGCAGTGATTTTTAATGATTTTGTCTGCTACGATATCCTATAAATCTAAATACTCACTGTGTTTGCATGCTAAATAGAGGCAGAATACCTGGTATCGCAACGGTGCTCCCCACATAGTATGAGAGAAATGGAATCATGTTATTACATGGGATCATGTGTAGAGATATACTACTGTAAACGCCGTTGAATATGTTCTTATTATATGATATTACAAATGTGTCTGAAAATCTTGATGTTAATGTTATATTCTGATTTCATAGTTGTTTCAAAAGCTTTAATTTTTATTCTAGAAGGACCTACAATTTTGTTTTATGGCCTTAAGCGTTTTAAATGTATAATCAATAAATTTGTAATAAATAATTGTTGTCCAATTTATTGTCCTTTTCTTTAATGGTCGTTATTATAATGCAGTAAAATAGAAAATATCTTTTATTAACTGTGTTTTGACAGAACTCTCTTTTCACGCTTAATGCAATTTTTCGTGTACATGTCAATGTAAAGTAGGTACAATAATATCTTGACCACTAATTCCAGGTAATCGGTTGTTCCATGGGCAGTCCATTTCCTGGAATATCGATTTGACTAGTTAATGTATTCCAGCAAATGTACCAAATTTATTGTTACCATGTCAAAACACAGCCTAGTGTATAATTCTATAGTAGCGATAGTAAACTGAGCCCACGTATGCAACGTACGTAACGCATTATAACATCTAGACTCTTAATTTTGTATGAAAACAGTAAAACAACGATGCATATGATTAGTATGTTTCTGATCAAACTGTTTTCATTCAAATTCCAGAGTCTAGATGTAATAATGCGTTGCATACGTTACATACGTGGGCTCAGTATTTCTTTTATGGCTATATATATATATATAGTCATCGCCAGCGCCATCTATCCTTGGTATGGAAAAGCTTGAAATGTATATTTACCACAAAAAAGGTAGAAGATACCAGTCTATTTCCTAGTATATATTTTAGTCTATGCTTCCAATAGACATTGGACATTCTATATCATACTTCAAGAATAAATTCCTTTTTTTTTTTTTTTTTCTTGTCCCCAGAGGGAATTATGGCTCGCACTTCTTATGCATCCGCCAGTGTCAAGTTTTATTTTCTGTTCCTATTTATTATTTTTCTTTCATTTTTATTATATTAGTGTAATCTTCTTTCTTAACTTCGTGTTAGTTTTGGTTTTATTTTCTCGATTCGTGTTTTTTACATGTTGTCTCAATGGACTTTTATGAATAAATTTCTGAAGCATTTTAACAAATGTGGTGTCAAAAAGTGTTACTAGTTCTTGCTTTTCAATCTATGTATATCATATTGATTCATATTGATCTATGTATGGTCGGTCCACAGATGCACCTAATATACTTAATGCCTTTTTGTTTACTCCATCTAAATCACAGACTGTGGCAGAGATCTTCAACCCAGCCTTGAAACAGTGATGCAAAACCTGAAATTAATATAAAATTACTTTGGACAATCTAAAATACAAAATAACTGGTTCTGAAATTGACAAATCTATAATGACCAATGGAAGTAATCTGGATCCAGTGCTTCCTTCGGGCCAACTTACGCAGCTTGTGCTTCAAACTTACTAATCCACTGTCATCAATTTTTCACCTATGGATTTGTTAATTTCTTATTCGATCTTGCAGAACACTGAGTATGGTGAGAGCACTACATTGCGACACAGTACCATATCATTATCAGAGCATACCATACCGTTATCAGACGATGCCATATGGTTATAAGAGGATAACCGTGATTGCATGCTACCTACTGTAACAAAACAATAGATTCTGCAAAGTAGCATACCACAGTTTTTGTACTAAAAATATGATGTAAGCAGGTTATATTTTATGTGATATACTTTCGTTACAAGGGTGGCATATTCTTAAAGAATAATACCCTGTTTAAAAAACAAAAGATAACCCTACCTTTATTTTAACATCTCCTGTTTAATGATACCACACATAATGGGGAATTAAAAAATATTTTTGTTATTCCTAGATGCCACCATATTCAATTTAATGTGATGTAATTTAGCCTGTAACCAGCAGACACACAAGACGCTTCTAAGTTGATGAGATGATAATACATACACACATACTGGTCAAAACATAACCTTGCCTTTGCTTCGCCATAGTCGGGTAAACATTGATTGAGAAAGACTAAGAACTTTGCTCACCTCCTTTACTATAACTACCAGTCTATCAGCAGTCACAGATCCACCAGAGAAGTAAAATGCAAGTGGTTGTTTTACTCTCTTTCTAATGCCAATGCAACCATAAAGGCAACTGATGAAATTGTGGTGTTCTACCCTGAGCTGCATGGTCTTGGAAACCTTCAATTATGTCTTGTTTTTCATTGTAATACAAGTGTTTTTTTATTGACATTTCGTCAAACATTAATACATGCTCATTTTCAAACTGCTCCTCATTTTCTTTTACTTTTTTCTTCAAAACTTTGAAGATCTGCTCATTTATTCCAACAGTGAGTTGAAATTTGTTTAACAGACATTTTAATGTGCTTGGAGCTGGCAGGCATACCATTCTTCTTAATAATTTATAACATGTTTAGACCTTTTGAAGAGTCTCAGTGCTACAATTTTTGAATTTGTATCCCATTTGCGGCCTTTACCTGCTTTCTTAAAGTTTCTCATTTCCCCTTGCAATAATAATGCAAGTTGGCGTGTATGCAATGCGTGTTGGTGATATCTGACTTTTCATGAGAGAGTTTACAGAATTACTTTTAAAAATCTTGTTGATAAATGATTTGTTGCTCAATTTCTTTATCATTCTTTGCAGTCTATAAACTTTTTTAATGTGTTTTCTGCACTTTTTAAATAGGTACTTATTTTTCCTGCTTAAGTCCGATTGCTTGGTAGATTTTTGCATGGCAGAAGGTTCCAATTGATTCTCAATATTTATTGGAGGAACAATTTCACAGTCCTTTAGTAAACCACCTTGTAGTGGTACCGGCACCTCAGTAAATATCATTGCTTTTGGCTGGTTTATATTAAGGAGACCCACATTTTCTAATAGAGGCTGTGACATCCCGGATGTACTTGCTATAGGTTCAAGTATAGAACTTGATCCAGATATGTCCAGAACTGGGCTTGTAAGCATCTGAAATATTATAAAAAGCCATACTTTAGGTAGGTACTTCTATAGTATACTCTAGGAAGATACGTAATTGGTTTATTCAAATAGGACTATTCTCAGCATAATGCTAAATGCTTTGACATTCCATAGTGGTTTACAGATAGTGATGAAACAATTCAAAAATAAAACCATATATGATCGAATAAAACTTGTAATCTCGAGGGGATTGTACTATTCCAGTTTTATTGAGTAAAACCAATATAAATAGAGCTCTACTTGATATTCCCACGTATTCCTAACAAGAAGGCTCTAGAGGGACAGACAGACAGACAACGAAAGCAAGGATTCCTAGAATTCTAAACTTAATAAAATATCATCCGATAATGGCCATGTTATCAATTAACATAGGTATATATATATACTTGTAAACATTTTTGCTTATTTCTGATTTAATCTTACAGGTAAATTGTGATACTAAAGAAAATGGGTAGAAACAAAGAAATTTTAAAGTAGGTATGAAATAAAATTATTCACTAACCTCATCAGATTCCTCATTTGGGGTTGCAGATTTAAATAACCTTCTGTGGTCATTATCAACGAAGGATGTTTTCTTAAAATGCCTATTACAGAGCATTCTATGTTCTGCATGCGACTTCGCTTGAAATTCGTGTTGGGTTAGGGTGTAGCCCTGGGGGCATATATAATTAATAATAATAATAATTTTCCTAGTATATCTATGCTTGGGGGCGCTGGCTGAGGACGCAAATCAGTGTTGCCATATCTTAAACCTCGAAATTTGAATCTCTAAGCAGTGTTGTCAACCCACATTTTGGAAAATTGGTAGATTAAGTCCTAAAATTTGGTAGAAGTTGGTAGAATATCATGGGAAAAACGGTAGATCTACCTCTCAAGTTTTATTTATAATTAATATAATTATATGTATATATATATATATATATATAACAATATAAAACAAAAGATTTATCAAAATTAAACAAAATGTTATTTATTTTTATACATGCTTTTATAAAATGTTCAAGTGTTCCGAGCTGGGTTCTCCGTTCTTGGTTTTACATTTCCTGCACAATTATCCTACTAGCTAGAGCTGAGCTAATCTCAGAGTCTTTTGCCGGTTACTAATACGAGTAGCTACTGACCGTTGACACCGATAAACTATTATTATTAACCGGCAAAACTCACGTTAGAGATCGAACACTTTGACTCCGTGTTTCGTCTCCGCCATTATCATGTAATTCGCCTCTATTTAGTTATTACTGTTTAGTATATTCAAATTAAAGTTCTAAAATATATATTTTTATTGAAAGTCACAACACAAATAAAAACAAAATAAAATCACACGTTAAAGTAGTAGATTCAACTTTAACATTTTCAAATAAATTACCTCTGTGGGATTACCGCAATGCCGCCAGTACCACGTATATAGATTAGAAAATAAGCTAAGATTGGTCGGTTATGAAACAATGATCAGCATCATTATCAACGAATGACATACACAGAATCAAGTAAACCAACGAAATTGTAGTCAAATTTCCATGCACATACCATGAGCAGTTGCCAATGTTGACAGTGACACCTTCGTTTCGTGAGATTTACCTGTGGGTCTAGCACGAAAATCTGCATAAGTGTAACATAATTGTACTGTCAACATTATCAACTGTCACGCGCTGTTAATGTTCTTTATTTTTAGTGAATGCTCACGTCCACGGCTTTGGTTTTTACTTTGCTCGCATCCTGCGCAGAAAGTAGAAACCAAAGACGTGGACGTTACTGGTTCTGTTACACGCATAACTAAGTTTCATGTCAAAATTATTTTCAATAAGACGTGGTATCGAAAATAGGTAGATTTAGGGCTTCGGGTGGTAGATAGGTAGACTCAAGCTAAAACTTATAGGTAGATCTACCTAAGATCTACCTATAAGTAGTTAGATATGACAACACTGTCGCTAAGTCTGAAAATCTGTATTATATTTGTATACGACGAAAAAGCTAAAATCTGTATAAAACTTGTATTAATAAACTATTCAAAAATTGAAAATTGCGGTAAAACATACGATCGGATAAAAACTGTCTCCTTAATTGTAGAGGAGGTTCTTCACATTCGACTTGTAGCGCGTTTAGAGGGCTAGACTTCATTGCACCAGAGATTATTCTTAAAGATTTTGATTGGATACCATCCAGTTTCCGAAGTCCAGCCACACTACATGGCTCTAGTAAAAAGGTCTCATAATCTAGAACACTTCGTACAAGAGCGTTGTAGAGAAGCTTTAAGGAAAAAGGATGTGCACCCCACCAAACACCCGAAAGACAACGCAACATATTTAAAAGCTTTTCACATTTTGCTACAACGTACTCAGTGTGGGGAATACCAGAAAGTTTTGAATCTAGATATACCCCCAAAAACCTAACTTGTGTTTTCATGGGTATTAAGTTATTATCAAAGTGTATTGATATTGGTGGAGGTAACCGTTGGCGCGTGAATACAACAGCAGAACTTTTATGAGCAGAGATATTCAAGCCATTTTTGTCTAACCAGTCTTTAACAAGATTCAAAGAATTTGATAAATGAGTACTTGCTGTAATAATGGATCTGTTTGAGGAGTACAACACTATGTCATCAGCATATTGTAATATTTCAGCTGAGCCTTGAAGGGAAGATTCCAAATCGTGAGTATATATGTTAAACAGTAAAGGACTCAATACTGAACCCTGCGGAAGCCCTTTCCACACAAGTCGGCACTGATCCCTTGCTTGGTCTAATTTTATCGATCTTCCGGACATGAGATTAAAAATGAAACATGAGAGGATTTCTGAAATATCAAGTTTATGTAGCTTTGATTTGAGAACATTGAGAAGAACGTTATCGTACGCGGACTCTAGATCTAAAAATGTTGCGACAACTGATTCATTGCGTGAAAATGCTACTCTAATGGTAGTTACAAAAGTACCCACACTATCCAAAGTACTCCTACCCTTTCGAAAACCGAATTGCGACTCAGGCAATATATTTCTATTTTCAATAATCCACTCGAGTCGATTTTTAACTAATTTTTCTGCCACTTTTACTAATACAGATGATAATGCTATCTGACGATATGACGATATTTCAGTTGGAGCTTTACCTGGTTTAAGAATGGGAATAACTAACTGAGATTTCCAAGATTTGGGTATATTTCCTGATAACATAGTGGTGTTTATCAAATTTAAGTAATACAAAAGAGATGGTTCACTCAATTTGACTAAAAATGAATAAGGAATACCGTCTTCGCCAGGAGCTGTGTCTTTCACTGTGGACAACACTCCTAATAATTCCTGTAGTACAAAGGGAGAATACAAGATGGTCGAATTATTGTGAATTATAGGAGGAACAGAATTACAGAAGAAATCCTGCTCTGGAACTGTGGGTGGTGCAAGGTTATTAAGGAATTCGTCGTACAGGTTTGGCGGAAGTACTGAGTTGGTAGACTCACTAATACCGTTTCTAAATCTTCTTATATTACGCCATACTACCGAAGGGTTTATAGAAGGAGAAATTGACCGGCAATAATTTCTCCATCCTTCAAATTTCTTCTCTTTGAGTAATTTACGCGTCTGAGTAAGTGAATCAGATAAGTTATTAAAGTTTTCGTCAGACATATTGAGATTGTATTGTAAGTCAGATTATTTTCTTTTATTTACAGCATCAGTGCACTCTTTGTCCTACCAGGGAGGAGAAGGAATTAAACCAGATGCAGAGTTTTTCAAGGGAAATATTTCATCAGCAGTTTGAGTTAATATATTAGAAAAAACCTCTGTGTAATTCGTAAACATATGAGGGAAATTTGCAATATTATTTAACTTTTCTTCTACACAAGTCTTAAACCTATCCCAAAGATTATCATTATTAAGAACATACTTCAAGCGAGGCGTACGAGTTATACCACGGGCTCTAATAGTAGGCAAAGACATAACAATTGGAAAATGATCACTTCCAAAGGTGGAAGATAATGTGCGCCATGTTATTAAAGAAGTTAAGTTTAGAGTACAAATCGATAAGTCTACTGCACTAGTGTTTTCATGCGGAGCTGTTCGTCGAGTTGGTGAGCCAGAGTTTATTATACAAAGATTATGAGTATCAGTTACGTCCAATAGCAGTTGATCGCAAGATTTTGTAACTGAGCATCCCCAAGAAATATGGTTCGAATTAAAATCACCTAGGACTATAAAAGTTCTAGGGAGGAGATTAAATAGATCATTAAGTTTTTGGAAAACGAAAGAAGAAGGAGAAGGAATGTATATGGAAACAACACAAATGCTGCCGATTTGCGCTGCTACCACGGAAAACTCATTAAAACTAGGGAGAGATAGAGGAGAGAAAGAGATGGCCTGCCTGATGAGTATAGAGACATATCCATCAGGCATATCATCCCTTATACAAGAAAATCCATGGATTTTGAAAATAGAGCCTGGCTTTAGCCAGGTCTCTGAAAATGTGAATAAACATACATTATGTTTGTTTATTAAATAAATAATATCACTTTTTTTAGGAACTGCACTTCTGCAGTTCCACTGTATTACCTTCTTGAAGGCCGCCATTGTTAAAGGTTTTATTTTTAAACTTACTTACTATAGGGGCGACGTTGGACGGTAATGCAATATTCGATTTGATTAATGTATCAATAAGAATTTGAATTATATTTGATGTTGACATTATCAACGAGTTACTTGAATTATTTAAGGCGCAACCATTTTGAGGATTAGGAATACGATAATCATCAATAATTGATGTGCAGATTGATCATAGCCCTTTGTAGGCTTGGAAGCCGGTCGGCGATTAATATACACTGTTTTTTTGTATGACGTATGAGATGATGGCTGCTGGTTAGTATATGTAGGAGCAGAATTGGGATGAGCTGAAACTACACTAGGGACGGAGCTGGCAATTGCCGCATACGATTTGTTTACAGGAGGAAACAATTTAGCTGCTTCGCCATAAGAAATTTTACTTTTAGCCTTAATATCTTTATTTGTTTTTGTCGCGAAAATGCAGGGCATGATTTACTAATTGCAAAATGACCTCCCAAGCATAGATAACACGATACTATTTCTTCCTCTACGTCACAGGTATCACCCGAATGGTCATTTCCACACTTAAAACATCTGGGCTTAGCACGGCATTGAACCTTTGTATGTCCGAAACGGCAACAGTTGTAACATTGTATAGTAGGGTAAGAATAAAGCTCTACGGGCAGTGCATTATAGCACATAAATGTTCTTGTAGGTAATACCTGTCCATCAAAAGTGATTACTATACTCTGTGTAGGTTTCCACACAGGGGATCCGTCTATGATTGTTTTATAATTTATTCTCCTAACCTTTAGAATTCCGCCACATCCATCAGGAACAGAAATATTCTCAATTACTTCTTCTGGTGACCACTCTGACGATACCCCGCGAACCAGACCCATTCGAGTTATGTTGAAAGTAGGTATAAACGCTCTTAAGTTATTAGTTTCCAGGCTTTTACTACATAAGAATGAATTGGCATCGCTAAAGTCAGAAAATTCAAGTGAAATTCGGTTTCTACCTAATCTTTTCACTGAACCATTTACTATACTTTGAAAGGCATTCCTTTTTAAGAACTTACCAAATGTAACTGGATGCAGAATGGAACCGTCATCTGGTGTTTTCATTTCACGTTGTACATGAACAATGAAGGGAGCAATATCGGTCGACTCGTACTTTGTTCTTGCAACTGAAGTATAACTTTGGGGACTAGGGCCAGTGTTGGATGAAGAAGGAATAAGAACAGTAGGGTTTTCAATACATTGTGTAGGGATGTTGTTATTACTATTACTTATGTTGTCACTAGCTTCGCTATCTGAACAGCGGCAGCCAGTTTTACCATCAATAGCCTGCGCATGCTTCCTCTTTTTCATGTTACAATTTTTGCAAATTTTACTCAAACGGCTCCTTTTACGGGCAGCGCGCTGAGTTACGGATCCATCCGTGTCCATGCCAGACTCATTAGATAATACTTTGTTAGTAGAAATCGTCACAAAATTAGCTGCCGAGGGGACTGGGCCCCCCGGGGCGCCCGCGCGGGCGGTTCATTCATGTAGAATAAGCTAAAAACTTACCGAGTCCGGTGAATATAAACTAATACACTTAATAAGGATAAATAAACTAAATACTGAAAATATATACACTATTATTACTACTAATCCTATAAAAGAAACCAAAAAAATATTTTCTTTGAAAAATTACGTCCGCTTATTTCGACGTTTCCCGCGCTTTTTCGTCAAGAGTTATTGAAAAAAATAAAATAAAATAAAATAATTTTAAATCAGTGAAATAAATTTAGTATTACTCTAGTCTATGGATATTTTTTTGTCCCTCTTTTGAGGACTATGGCGTCGCACGTCATAAGCATTTGCCAGCGTCTTGTTTTCTTTAAAATGTTTAGTTTTCAACTTCGTTTCATCTCTCTGACTAAATAGCGGGTTTCATTTTCAGACTTGACGTAAGAGCGGCAAGGTTTGGAGTAGGATTTATAGGAAGTTAACTAAGAAATTGATTGTTACATATAAACGGATATCTATATAATAATAATGAACCCCTATTTCTCCTTCTCACGATATAACTTGAAAACGGCTTTACCTATTTTATTCATCTTTTTTTAAATGTTTTCTAATACTTCGTAAGGTTGCCTTCGTTTACCTTTGAGGGCATTGGTGGCTGTTTGTTATTGATGGCTCTTTTATCAAAGCGTTCGTCTATACTGGCAAAAATAACGATTATGAGCTCATTAACGTTATTTTTGCCAGTGAAATCTTGAAACCTGACTTTAGGCTGAGTAATCATACTAAAATTGGGCAATAACAGTCTCTAACACCGTTGGGCAGGAATAAGTTTGATCATTATATTTGAGTCTGGTTTCTATGTTTAATTTGTGTTTAATATTCGCGCAATTCGACTTTGATGTTACCATTTCAAAACCTATGTAAGCCGCTTTGACAATTTCAAAAACTCAAATTCAAATTCAAATTCAATAATTTTTTATTCAGTTTAGGCATCATAGACACTCTTATGAACGTCAAAAATTTTTAAATGATTCTACCGCTGTCTTCGGAAAAGAACCACCGCCGAGAAGAAGCAGCAAGAAACATGCAAGCAAGCACAATAGCAAGGGACATGCCTTTACTAGGTTTTAAAATTGACGTTGTGCTATAAGTAATATGTTTCTAAATTGTTTATATATCATATTTTGGAATGAATGCGCACATACTAGGTAAAAAATATTTTCTTTTTATAGTGTTTAATTGGACAGTGTCATTCTATAAGAAAATACCTAGCAAGATGATACAAAAACACGTTTTTTCAAAATATGCCCTTTGTTACATAGGTTTTAAAGTTGCACAGCTGAAGTGTCCAATAGTTTCTGTGAAAAGGTCAAGGTGGCGGGAAAAGATACGCCCACGATTCATGGCTATCTTTGATTTTGTTTCATTTTCTAGATGTGTATTTCTTCGAATTTTTACGTGTAATAAGTACCTACCTAAACTCCACCAATAGTGGCGATTACTAACCGATAGGTATTGGTTAGGATGCACGAGTGTGGGGTAATGTACAAAATAATGTTTTGTTTTCTTCTTAAATCGCCTTAGAACGTTTTAGTACTGCATCCAGCGCTTTATTACAACGTGACTTAGACAGGACAGTAACTTAATTAAAAAATTTAAATATTCTTGAATACTGTACAAACAATTGTCTAATAGCTACTTAGTAAGTCTTTAGATCTAGACAAAAAAGCAGAGTTTCACAAAAATTGTGACTTGATCAACTAATACGCCGATTTTGATTATATTCTCTATTGTACTGTTCATTTGACGACACTCAAGCAGAATCATCAGAAGAATTATTCAACTGGCCAAATCTCGGTTATCTTCCTTCAAAAGTGCAGTTACTACATTATGTGCTAGAATAGGACCTTTTTATGTATCAAAAGCTTGTAACCTATTTATATGTACCTATCATCGACAATGTGTTACCTAGCAACGGTTTGTTGTGATTAGCTGCCTTGTATTGAATGTCTATGCAAATTAAACGAATTTCTGTTACTATATAAATTACCGTAATGTTTTCTTTCAAAATATAACCACTGCCTGTTACCTGAATATATTATGTAGTATTACGAGTAGATAACCTAAATATAACAGCTTATGGGTCGCAAACATGATCTGGCTCACAGAATTCGCCCTATTTACATAGGTCCAGAAGGAAGGATAGTTTTCATACAAATGACATTTAAAACTTTTAAATGTCATTTGTATATATAACTATCCCCAAAAAAATTATTATGGTAAATCTTAAGGGGGATGTGTTTGCCATGGGCCGTTCTATAAGGTGTGACAAATAAAAGAATACACCACCATTTCCGCTAGTCAAACATGGCGGCAACCACGTGAATGAAGTACTTCCGCGAGACCAAGAACAAATTTTAATAAAAGAATACACCACCATTTCCGCTAGTCAAACATGGCGGCAACCACGTGAACTGAAGTACTTCCGCGAGTCCAAGATGGAGGGTATCACGTGGTGTAGCCTCCAACAGCGAATGAAGATCATGGCATTGTCCCGCCAAGAAAATGGCGGCGGAGAAGGAAAATCCCATCTGAAGACATCGCTAGTCAGTCGCTGACAGAGTCTTGTCAGAGTCAGCCAGATGGCAAAATATTTAGAAATGTGTATTAAGGCTGATAATTATAAGCTAAGTATATTTCTGTGTAATCTGCTTACTGTAACGTAACTTTTGTGAAATTTGTCTACGTTCGAATAGAACTTTCCAATGTTACTGATATGGTGTTTATGTAGGCTTTAATGTAATTATTACTTAACTAATGTTAGCATCTTGTAAATTCAGTTGAATGTAATTGGTATAGATTTGAGTTTCAAGTTATGGAATACATGTGCATAATCTGGTTTTATGGTTTTATTGTAATGGGTGTTACAAAGGTTTGAAGATGCGTTGAGTGTACCAGGTTTAATGACTAATTTACTATCAAACTAATCAAACTAAAATACTATATTATATTCAAAGGGTTGACATAAATGGTAAAAAATCGCCCGGCTCTATAATCTCAATGGGCGTTCCACTAGGTTTAATACTAGGGCCGTTCTTGTTTTTAATCTATATTAATGACTTACCTTATTATGTAGAGAAGAATCATGAGATTGTATTGTTTGCAGATAACACTTAACTGTTATTTAAAATGCAAAATTTAAAAGGCAGTTATTAACCTATGACGATGTAAACAATGCATTAGCTAAAGTTGTGAATTGGTTCAATACAAAGAATTTTCTCATCAATAAGAAGAAAACTACACAAACATGTACACAAACAAAAAACTGTACTACCTACATCTTTATTTGTCACAACATTTACACCTTGATCTATGGCAAGTACTTGACGGCATGTCGTATAATAGAACAACATGGATTGAGAATGATACATCCCAGAGGCATTATAAAAAGTTGACCAATCTCATAAGTAAACAACGACAACATAACACTGCCGTAAAATACGACCCATTTGATATGAAAATCGTTAGGGATGAGACACATAGCACTGATTATAATAATGTCGTGAATTTATCCGTTTGCGATTTAAGTGAAGATGCCTCTCGTGCTCTGTCCAAGGGTCTGAACTATGCGCCTGCACGCCGTAAAATTCCGTATGAAAATATTATAACCAGTGTTGAGGACGCAATAATCCGGAATAAAGTTCCGTATCGGGAAGCAGAATGCCTGAGGCAGGATATAGCGTCTATGTTGCGGAGGATGAAACCGCCCCCGAGCAATATGACCAAGGGTGAGATTGAAGCCCTAAGAATCTTACGGAGTAATGAGGACATCTTAGTTCTGCCAGCCGATAAAGGCAATGCGACGGTTGTGGTTAATACTACTGAATACGAGCAGAAACTAACGGCGTTAGTCAGTGACCCCACGGTTTACAAGAAGGTCAACTACAACCCGACCGCCCGAGTCACTGCAAAGGTACTGAAGTTGTTGCAGCAGTCATCTGATGAATATCTAGTTGCCCGACTTCGTCCTGCTAACCCTGTCCTACCAAAGATTTATGGTCTGCCAAAAATCCATAAGACAGACTGGCCCTTACGTCCCATTGTGAGCCAAATCGACGGCCCTACATATAAGTTATCAAGACATCTAGCAGCAATACTTCAACCCTTAGTTGGTAAAACAAGTAGCCACGTAAAGGACTCCAGGCATTTTGTCTGCTTGTTAGAGGATGTATGCGTGCAACCGGACGAACTAATGGTGAGTTTCGACGTCACTTCGTTATTCACAAATGTACCAGTAGAAGATACTATGAAGGTATTAATTACTGATTTAATACACGGGGCGAATTTACCTACTGAGTATGTTCAATGGACGGAGTACTGTCTCAAAAGCGGGTTCTTCGTTTGGCGCGGTGACTACTATCTACAGGTGGACGGTGTGGCCATGGGTTCGCCGATAGCTCCAGTGGTAGCCAACATCTTTATGGAGTGGTTTGAGGCTGCTGCGTTGACTAATGCTTCTATCAAACCTAGATTCTGGTGGAGATACATCGATGATGTGTTTGCCATTATTAGTACGGATGTACTTCATGAATTTAGTGTGTACTTAAACAAAATACACCAGAAAATTCAGTTCACAGTTGAGATAGAACAAAACGGTAGTCTACCTTTTCTAGACGTCCGTGTTATCAGGAAACCAAATGGTAGGTTATCGCACTCCGTATATCGGAAACCGATACACACAGACAGGTACCTGCGAGCAGAGTCACACCACCATCAGTCACAACTGGTGTCCGTGGCGCGGTCTCTTATTAATAGAGCGTTACAGATCTGTGACCCTCAGCACGTCGACGCTGAACTTAAACGTGTTAGGAGCGTCCTGGAGATAAACGGTTTTGTCTGGAAGCAATGTACTCAATGGGCCAATAAAAGTAATCGACAACGACCACTTACAGCGGAACGGTCTCCAGTCTATCTGCCTTTTATGAAGGGAGTGACGTACAAAGTTGGGCATTATCTGAAACGGAAGTTGGGCATGAGAACAATTTTTCGTCCACCCGGGAAGCTGCGACAGCTTCTTAGATCACCCAAGAACAAAGATGCCCTTAACAGTCCTGGTGTTTACAAGATCCCATGCGATTGCGGAAAGTCGTATATAGGTGAGACCCGACGCAATGTTTCTACCAGAGTAACCGAACATATAAGAAGCGTCAAAAACTTGGATACCGTAAGGTCGGCAGTGGCAGAGCACTCTCAGATCGCAGGTGCCAGACATTATATTCGGTTCGATAAGGCGACTATATTAGCGCGGGAGAAATTCTTCGTCCCGCGTAAAGTACGAGAAGCCATCGAAATAAGACGTCACCCTAATTTCAATCGGGATCGTGGGTGGAATATACCGCCGGCCTGGATACCAGTGTTGAACATTGACAAGATGACCTCGGAGCTCTGGAACCGTGAGGTCGACTCAACAAGTGTGGTGTGTCAACAGCCCTATATACTAAAAAACGGTAGTGACAGTGACACTGAAAGTGACATTGACGTAAGTGACAGTTCGGACGGAAAAAATCTGACAGACACAGCGCGACCGTCGCAGCGCCAGTTACGTGCTGTGGCCCGCGCTCGCCGCTGTGCACAAGAGTGACTCCCAGAAGAAGAACTTCAAATAAGTTCGAAACTGGTCGGAGAATATTTCCGGTAAATATTACGCGAGTCCTAGCTGGTTTTAAGCGTAATTAAGAAGAAAACTAATTGTATAAAGTTCTCGACACCAAATGTGAGACAAGTAAAATCCAAAATACAATTGAATGGAACAGGGTAGATGCGCTAGTGTCGCAGTTTGCAAATTCCTGCATCGCGGTGATGTTTGTCGCACGTCGCCATAAGTCATTTGTGCGGGAACTTTTAAATATATGCATCTTACAGTTCCGATTTGAGTTTCATTTACCTACTAGTCATAGTATACCTTCTCGTAGGAATGAGCAAGAGTTGTTCATAGTCCTTCGAGCCGGATTTCCGGCAGGAGAACTGAACCATCACTAAGGTGGAGTTTTGCGTCTTTAGTGCATCACGGACAGTGGATTGCTGTCGATAACGTGTTGCAAGGCTTGGATGTCAGCGTAAATCGCTGTACACTACCAGTCGGACAGCGGAAGGAGCTGTTCAGGGACGTCGGACGTAAGGAGATCGTGGGACTGCTGACGCAGTCTCGCCGCCCAGGCGAGTCTAGTGATTTGACTGGAGGCAGGAGATTTATTTCGGCATAGTTTGTCGTGCGGTGCAAGTGAGCGCAATAAATAATTATTGGTAAAATAATTATTGTTGCAGTGAAGATTTCAGTAAGTGCCAATGTGGATAAACTGTGAGTACTTTCAATTTTAACTTTTAATTGTGTGTCGAGTGAAATTTAAACATAATAAAGACTTTTAATTTGTGTGCTTTGCGATTTGAAAATTATGTTTGTTTTTTAGTAAGTATATTAGGACTTAGAATAGTTTTAAAAATTTTGGTCATACGGGGAACCTATGCCCGATTTCGGTTTCAACTATATACAAATTAAAACACTTGTAAAAATTTCTGTAATAATTTATTAACTTAGAAAAATTACTGTTTTAAGTTTCGTTATTTAATATTTACAAGTTAGGCAACTAATTGTAAATTAAAATGGATTCTATACTTAACTTTCAAGAAGAACTGTTTAATCGCATTGCGAAAGGCAGGAAAAATTATAAAAAGAGTCCAAAAGAGCGCATATCCAAAGAGTATTTGGAAGGACGGTTGGAAATTCTAGAACAAATATGGTTAGAGTTCCTAGCTGGACATAAAGAATTAATGCGTTCTGCTTCTTCTGCTAAGGCAATAGCCGACACTGATTATATTAAAACAGATATGTTTAACCAAGGAGAAGAAGAGTATTTTGAGTACAAATGTGAGTTGAAAACTGCTTTGTCAAAACTAAGTTGCAATAACTCAACTCAACCCGCTGGTACTTCTCAAACAAAATCATGTAGTATCAGGTTGCCTAAGGCAAACATTCCAAACTTCTCGGGAAAGTACACTGAGTGGAATACGTTTAGAGATTTGTTTCAATCATTAATCCACAACAACAGTGATTTGGATGATGTGCAACGGCTTCTCTACCTCAAAGGCTATTTAGCTGGTGAGGCGGAACAGCTCTTGAGCAACATCCCAATCACTCAACAAAACTACCATCGGTGTTGGAAACTTTTGGAAGAGAGGTATAATAATAAAAAATATATCTCCCATCATATTTTAAAGAGACTTATGAGCCAACGGAATATTAATAATGAATCCGCCAGCGGCTTGAAGGAGTTGATTGATACAACAAATGATTGTTTGTCATCATTATCTAATCTAGGAATAAATGTTGAATCTTGGGATATACTTATAATACATATACTGGTACTGAAACTGGACCCAGAGTCTCGGAGACAGTGGGAATTCACGGCTACTGAAGGGTCATCGGATGAACTACCTTCATATAAATTATTTCAAGAATTCATTACTAAACGTTATCGAGCCATTGAATTTCTGGATTCTGGATCCACTTCAGCACAAAGGAATCAACGTAACTTACCGGTGAATAGGACAAAATCCATGCACATTGTAAAGATGCAATGTCCATTTTGTTCTGAGGAGCACAAACTTAATAGCTGCAAGAGTTTTTTTAAAGAGTCAGTAGAGTCACGTCGTAGTTTTGTTCATTTGAATCACATATGTTTTTGCTGTCTGGGAAGCAATCATATTGCCAAAAACTGTCAAAGTAACATTAAATGTCGCGTATGTAAGAAAAAACATCATGCTCTTTTACACCCTGCGAATGAAGGTACAGCTAAGGGCAACGTCCCTCGTACTCCAACTACGGATCTGAGTACGGACAAAGATGTGAAACCAAGTTCATCAACGGCATTTGGTGAAAAATCGGAATTGTGTTCGGTGGTTTCATGTTTTACTAGAAAGATGAACCCAATTTTACTTGCAACAGCATTGGTGACAACACTGTCAAAGACAGGCCAATCTCACACAATACGGGCTTTATTGGATCAAGGGTCACAATCGTCGTTTATAACGGAAGCAACGGTTCAACAGTTAGGTCTAAAGAAAACACCAACGAAAATCCAAATTTCAGGTGTAGGTGGAGAAAAGGGCTTGATATCTAAGGCGGTAGTTAATTTAAAGGTATCTTCACGAATTAACTCCAAGGTTATTATAAATGTGAAAGCACATGTTTTGCGATCCATCACCACCCTTTTGCCAAGTAGTGAAATGAAGGCAGTGGAATGGAATGAATTGCAAAATTTGGTTTTAGCAGACCCAGATTATCATACGCCAAGTCGTGTTGATATTTTGCTAGGTGCAGAGGTGTATGCGCAAATTATTCAAGACGGAGTGAAAAAAGGCCCACGTGGTTCACCAGTTGCGCAATCCACTTCATTTGGGTGGATATTATCAGGAACAATTGACGGAGTAGGTACGCAATCTGATATTAAAGTCATGCATATGGTTGAAGACAACAATTTATTAAGACAATTCTGGGAACTTGAAGAGGACGTTCCTATGAATAAAGAAAGGTTACACACGGACGACGAAAAACGTTGTGAGGAAATATTCGCCACAACCACAAAGAGAGACAACAGTGGCAGGTATATAGTGCGACTTCCATTTAAAAATGAAAATCCTGAAGTCTCCAACTCCCTGAAGATAGCTGAAAAACGATTACTTTCACTGGAAAGGAGGTTGAGATCCACTGACCTGAAAGAAAAATATAAGGAGGTTATTAATGAATATATTGACATGAATCACATGGAACTTGTACCGGAGGTAGAAATAAGAAATCCGAAAGCCGTGTACTTACCACACCATGCTGTGGTACGGGATGATAAGGAGACTACAAGGTTGAGAGTAGTCTTCGACGCTTCCTGTAAAGGGGCAAACCATGTATCACTAAATGATAATTTATTAGTAGGTCCACGTCTACAAGCTGACCTGAGACATCTCGTGCTGCGTTGGAGAATGTCACATGTATGTTTGACGGCAGATATTGCCAAAATGTATCGGCAGGTAAAGGTTGATAAGGCTGATACTGATTTTCAGAGGATACTGTGGAGAGATGATACAAATGAAAATATCAGACATTACAGAATTCTCAGGGTTACGTTTGGTGTGGCATCTGCTCCATATTTAGCGGTAAAAGCTTTACAACAATTAAGCATAGATGAAGGAGATAAGTATCCAGCGGCAGCTAAAGCAGTGTCAAGCCAATTTTATATGGATGATTTACTATCAGGATGTGACAATGTCGAAGAAGGAATGAATCTGTACAGAGAAATGAACGAACTTGTAGCGAAAGGAGGATTTAAGCTTCAGAAATGGACAAGCAACAGCGAAGAGTTATTGAAAGAAATGAAGAAAGAGAGTCAGAAAGAAAGGGACGAGAAGGAAATAGAAGAAATGAAGGATGGATTAGAGATAAAGACAGATGAAGTAGTAAAAATTGTCGGCCTTACCTGGAACCGTAGCAATGACTCTTTCCGCTATACGATTGACATACCGGTCACTGAAAAGAACCCTGCAACAAAAAGAACTATTATTTCAAGTATCTGTCGGTTTTATGACCCCCTCGGATGGGTAGGGCCAAGTATAATAGTTGCGAAGATATTTATTCAAAGACTTTGGCTGGCTGGACTGGACTGGGATGAAACAGTTCCAACTTGTATATTAAATGAATGGCAGACTTACCAGGAAGAGTTGAAACTACTATCTAGAGTTTCAATACCTCGTTGGATTTGCATCAAGGGAGGTGACCACGTTGAGTTGCATGGCTTCAGCGATGCGTCGAAGGTAGCATATTCTTCAGTGGTGTACGCGCGCGTCGTTGACTCCAAGGGACAAATTTCTGTTGCACTAATATCGGCTAAAACTAAGGTGGCTCCAATAAAGCAAGTCTCGATTCCACGTCTAGAGTTGTGTGGTGCTGTTTTATTAACGCGGCTGATGATGGAGATAGCTTCAGTTATGAAAATTGAGAAAACGAATCTGCATGCTTGGACCGATTCCACGGTAGTTCTCGCGTGGTTGAACAGCCATCCGAGCCGGTGGAAGGTCTTCGTTGCGAATCGAGTATCAGAAATAATCTCAAACCTAGACACTCATCATTGGGCCTGGGTTTCTTCAAAATCTAACCCAGCAGACGCGGCGTCAAGGGGACAAAATCCATCAGAGCTTGTGAATAATACGATGTGGTTTAAAGGTCCAGAGTTTCTTCATAAGCAGCACATTACTTTTCAAAGACCAAGGGATCTTAACACCAACTTAGAAGAAGTCACAAAAATAAAGGCACACTGTGCTATGATTGATAACTCTATATGGGAAAGATTTTCTTCGCTCACAAGGATGATAAGAGTAACTGCCTATTGCAAACGGTTTGCACATAATTTGAAGAACAAAACGGATAGACATGTCGGGTTTCTAACAACCCAGGAATTAAATAAAGCAATGAACTGTTGCATTCGACAGGTTCAATCAGAAAGCTTCTGCGAAGAACTAACTCTAGTAAGGAACAAGGAGAACTTACCCAAAAGAAGCAAACTGAAGGTTCTTAACCCCATCTTGGATAACGAAATGATATTACGGGTCGGTGGTAGACTAGAACATTCAGCACTGAGTGAAAATAAAAAGCATCCTATTTTGATACCCAAAGAGTCACATTTGGCTAATCTCCTCATACGGGATGCTCACAAGCAAACACTTCACGGTGGTCCACAGTTGATGTTATGCTACTTGCGTAACAAATACTGGATTTTAGGAGCTGGAAGATTAGTGAAATCTTGCTTTCGTAACTGCGTTATTTGTGTTAAAAATTCGGGGAATACACAAACGCAGTTAATGGGGCAGTTACCATCGGCAAGATCAACTCCAGCCCGACCATTTAAAACTAGCGGCGTGGATTACGCAGGACCAATTCAGATACGCACAGCCAAGGGACGGGGTCACAAGACACATAAAGCTTACATTTGCTTGTTTATATGTATGGTTACCCGTGCAATCCATCTGGACGTTGTTACCGACCTTACAACTGAAGGATTTTTACAAGTTTTTAAGAGATTCGTTTCTCGGCGAGGCTATTGTTCTGACATTTGGAGTGATAATGGCACAAATTTCACAGGAGCAGCTGCAGAAATGAAAAGGCTGTTCCAAAATGAGAAAAGCTCCATGCACCAAGATTTTGCTGAGGTTCTGGCTTCAAATAGATGCTCATGGCACTTCATCCCCACGCGGGCTTCAAATTTCGGTGGTTTATGGGAAAGCGGAGTTAAATCTGTCAAATATCACCTTAGGAGGCAAATTGGCCAGTCAACACTTACTTTTGAAGAGATGTCAACAGTGTTGGCACAAATAGAAGCCTGTTTGAATTCCAGGCCTCTCTCAGTATTGACTGGAAATGATGACGAAGATGTCACGATATTAACACCAGGTCACTTCCTGGTGGGTGAAGCATTGATACTTCCCCCGGACTCCAACTTTGAGTCTTCGAACGCTACCTCATTACGAAGGTGTCAATATACGCAAAAAATGACCCAAGGATTTTGGCGTCAATGGTCCCAACAGTATTTAACCAGATTTTATAAAAGATATCGTTGGTCGGATCAAATGCCCCAACCTCGTATCGGCGATGTAGTTGTTGTACGAGAAGACAATTTACCAGTGTGTCGATGGCTTTATGGCAAGGTGATCGCAACGCATCCTGGACAAGACAACTTAATAAGGGTAGTGACATTAAAGGTTAAGAACGGTACGTTAAAACGACCAGTTAATAAGTTGTGCCTCCTTCCTGTGACTTTCTAGCTAGCCTTCTATTTGATAATAGGCATATAACATCTTGTTCAGGCAATAAACATTGTATTAATGCTAATAGATAGATAATATGTATGTATGAAGGACGACATTGTCAAATTAGTCCTTGGTGGGCGATGTATGTAGAAGTAACTTAATCTATTTGACTTACAAAACAGCATCGCCTATCAACAGTTAGTTCGTAAGATTTTCGCTAGATGCGTTAGTGTCGCAGTTTGCAAATTCCTGCATCGCGGTGATGTTTGTCGCACGTCGCCATAAGTCATTTGTGCGGGAACTTTTAAATATATGCATCTTACAGTTCCGATTTGAGTTTCATTTACCTACTAGTCATAGTATACCTTCTCGTAGGAATGAGCAAGAGTTGTTCAACACATTATATATAATTCTTGTCATGCAACTTCGTTTTAAGTATTGTTAAGTTGTCATACGTTTGGTAACATTTTATTTTATATAAGTAAATTTATGGAATGAATTATATTTTGTACTCATTTCAATAGTTATCAAGCACACGTATATTTGACAGTTTGTATATATTAAATTACAGCATTATCAATACGAGATTTAAAATTAAAATGTGTAGTGTTTACAGTATTTCCCCGGTTTGTGGAACGAAACTAAAAACTGACGCCTTTTTTGTATTGCCATACCACACTATTGTCAGTCATAGTTT
This sequence comes from Selenia dentaria, assembly GCA_917880725.1. NCBI lineage: Eukaryota > Metazoa > Arthropoda > Insecta > Lepidoptera > Geometridae > Selenia > Selenia dentaria. The sequence continues at coordinate 22,100,947 of OU862879.1, forward strand.
GTGTCGTGATGTTCTGTAGGGATAGTAATAAAGGAAACTTCACAGACTGGCACATCGAATATTCTTCGAGGAGAAAAATAAAAATAGTTGGTTAATAATAAATTTGTCTATTCGCTTTTTGTTATCGAATAAAAGCGAATAGACAAATTTATTATTTGCTGTTGATGCAATAACTAATTCTAGGATGGACCAGGAAAGTTATGTTAGGCCTTCCACAGAGTTAGAGTAATAATCTTTAACGTTTTCGTAATGTAAGGATTATCCCCATCACTGCGTGACTCCAACTCGCACTCGACCGGTGTTTTCATATATCAATAAATACAAACAATTTGCGAAAAAGTATTCGTATCGTAAGCGTCAATGCGTTACGCTTCGGCGTACAAACTATGAGTTATCTGTGTCACAGTTGTCCTATATAAATGACAGTTGTGATGATAAGAAGATAAATGTTTCACGTGAATGTGTTACACTAACGCAGTTATTCGTGTTAGGCCAACCGCAGTGTCATCATTATGTGATACTGCACTGCACTCATCACACTGAGACATGAGGTCTTATGTCAGCTCCGTTAGCTCAGTTGGTAGATACCCTGCCATCGAAGCGCGGGGCCCCCGGGTCCATCTCTGACCAGTATATATGTCTTATATAATGTTATGACATTGAAATTCAAGCTTCATGTTTAGTGCTAATGCTTTTATACTTTTTTATAGACGTACCCAGACGCATCTCAAACAGTACAATGTACATGTACATAAATATTTGATCTGTTTTGGGATTGAACCTGGGACCAGCGGCTCAGGAGGCAGGGTCACTACCAACTGCGCCAAGCGGCCAATCAAACATTTTGTTACGATATAACCATCATAGTTATTTGATTAATAGTAAGTGACAATCTCATATATTATTATAGATCCCTTTATTCTATTATTATTATAATGATTATGAATGTGGATTATGAAAAAACAAAGCCCGTCGTCCATCCAATCCTAGCCTAACTAAGCCAGGTGTTCAGTATTCAATAATGTTATTAGTAAAAAGTGCATACATGGCAATATTTGTAATGGCAATAATTTTATGTCATACTAATTCTCGAAAACTCTAAGTATAACCTACAGTCCACTATAAATCTCGCACACCAGGTATTCTATAAAATTTTCTTAAATCACGCACGATGTGCCGCATTAAGGCGGCATGGATGAGAGATGAAACTAGCATCAGTCATCAGCGATGAGAGTCAAATGTAACACGTTATTTAAGTGTAGTATTATAACGTAACACATTGGTAACTTTTCTCGTTACCTACTAGTCATGTGCACTAAAACAATCAAAATCTAGAGAACGATAAATACGTAATTATCCAGTTTTAGTATAAATGGACAATCCAGGACCCTGAAATTCCAAAAAGGTGCTTCCATCACTACACCAAGACCAAGCGAGCGAAGCTGCTGTTGAGTCAACTGGTTCGTTATCAAATTCTGTGTAGAACGGCACCAATATTGTCAATGTAGGTAATCAAATTTAAGCGAAAACAGATTGTTCCGTAGAAAAAAACAAATCATTGATTGTGTATCGGTTTGAAACAAGTTCAACTGAGAATAGTATATAAACAATGCTTAAGCAAAGATTATAATCTCAAGTGCGAGTCGGACTCGTGCACGAAGGGTTCCATAACATAACATTATATATAATTATTGTAGGTAATGTTCTGCTAATTATAAATTTAATGGATATTTTATACTGCCCTTCATAAACAGTTACCTTTTTTTTTCAGGTAGAAATGTGATTTCTAAACATGAAATGAAATTGAAGTACCTACATCAGTCATAAAGCTAAAAGCCTAACTGTGTTACATTCCAATTTTGGTAACATTACGTACACAAGTTTGTAAGATAATATTGTTATATCTATGCAGTATAGCATTGATGCTCAATAATGTTCTAATGTATGATACATACGTACATATATTATATATATATATGAACAAAAGTGTATGAATACTATCATTCCATTGCCTGATATTAAGTGACAGACCCATAACAATTGCTGTATGTCTCAAATCTCTAAAGCTCTGCACGATATTAAACTACAATTGTCACCTAATTTTTTTTAGTCACCGCAGTGATTTTTAATGATTTTGTCTGCTACGATATCCTATAAATCTAAATACTCACTGTGTTTGCATGCTAAATAGAGGCAGAATACCTGGTATCGCAACGGTGCTCCCCACATAGTATGAGAGAGATGGAATCATGTTATTACATGGGATCATGTGTAGAGATATACTGTAAACGCCGTTGAATATGTTCTTATTATATGATATTAGAAATGTGTCTGAAAATCTTGATGTTAATATTATATTCTGATTTCATAGTTGTTTCAAAAGCTTTAATTTTTATTCTAGAAGGAACTACAATTTTGTTTTATGGCTTTAAGCGTTTTAAATGTATAATCAATAAATTTGTAATAAATAATTGTTGTCTAATTTATTGTCCTTTTCTTAAATGGTCGTTATTATAATGCAGTAAAATAGAAAATATCTTTTATTAACTGTGTTTTGACAGAATTCTCTTTTCACGCTTAAAGCAATTTTTCGTGTACATGTCAATGTAAAGTAGGTACAATAATATCTTGACCACTAATTCCAGGTAATCGGTTGTTCCATGGGCAGTCCATTTCCTGGAATATCGATTTGACTGGTTAATGTATTCCAGCAAATGTACCAAATTTATTGTTACCATGTCAAAACACAGCCTAGTGTATAATTCTATAGTAGCGATAGTAAACTGAGCCCACGTATGCAACGTACGTAACGCATTATAACATCTAGACTCTTAATTTTGTATGAAAACAGTAAAACAACGTTGCATATGATTAGTATGTTTCTGATCAAACTGTTTTCATTCAAATTCCAGAGTCTAGATGTAATAATGCATTGCATACGTTACATACGTGGGCTCAGTATTTCTTTTATGAATATATATATATCATCGCCAGCGCCATCTATCCTTGGTATGGAAAAGCTTTAAATGTATATATACCACAAAAAAGGTAGAAGATACCAGTCTATTTCCTAGTATATATTTTAGTCTATGATGCCCGCACCGCACATGCCACTCATAAAAGAAAACTAGAAAACTATTGTTTGATTATAAAAAGTTTATGAAACTACCATGGTACGGACATTGGCAGAATTGCAATAAGGAGAAGCACCACAAGCAAAGAAGTCAAGCCAAGTTAGCCCGTAATCCAAAGTAGGTTAAATAATAAACAAATAGGTATGTTTAGTTCATCGTGGTTCATAGTAGATTTCATTTGTTTTCAAGGTAATTTATCTTTAAAGCCAGGTGGCTGGTTGGCCAGCTAAAATAGCCAACACTAACTTCACTCCCGGACCCACACAGTATCTCCTGCTTAATTCCATCCAAGTGTAATGTTTTCTGTGATTCCATTACTTTTTGTATTCATGTATGTTGCATCAGATTTATCCTTAGTCTTAATTCAGTAGATGCAACCATATTGTCAAAACAACAAAAAAAGAAAACAATGGAGTAAAGATGGATCTCAGGACCTGATTATCCCATTGGGACAAATACAGCAGTTTTCAGACATAGGTCATAGAGGATAGTCAGCTTACTGATTCTTCTGCATAACCTCCGCTACGCTTAAGAAGACCTTAATCATATTTTCTTTTCTTGTCTATTTTGATCATGATTTATTTTAATGACACATTTCCATTTCCTATAAGTACACATAGGCAATATTCTGTGTAAAATAAATCCTAACACATCACTGTGAAAGTTGAACTATGAGGTAAAAATTATTTCATATTTTCACTCTATGAGCTCTAAATCAGTTAGCTCTGTTTTGTATCCAATTTTGCTTTGCGTGGCCTAAAGTTGTATTAGAGACCAAATTCAACTAAAAACATCCGGTCTAAAACAGATTTTACAAATGTTATGGTGGTAAATAGGTCCAATTTCGGAGAAAAAGGAAAAATTCACAAAAAAGTTTAAAAAAATTGGGGGCTAGGGGATTTTTTTTGGCCAACTTGTATTCTCCAAGTTCCAAGTCCCCGAACACGCTCATTTGGTTTGTTGGACCCTCTCCCAAACACCCTATATATATATCAGGGTTCGAAAATATCCGATATTTATAAAAATCAAAATATCGGATATGTATAATATATATCCTATATATATATCAAAAATTGGATAAATATCCATTTTGTATGACAGCCATATTATTTTATTGTATTATTTATGTTTACTGTTTGCATATGTGTTTTATTTATTTAGGTCAGGTTTAGTTTTTTTAAGTTTATAAAATCAGAAAAATTAACTCAAAAACATAAAATTTTCTTAAATCACGAATTAAAAATCAACTCAAAAAAATACAATCTCTTAAATTCTAATCAGTCAATGAGTTTATTAATTTCCATAAATACCTTATAGGAAAACAAGAAACATTACAACGCGGTCACATTAACTAGACGCTTGACCAAGTGCCATCATTTTGGCGCTCAAGTACGGTGTGCAAAAAAAACCGGCCAAGTGGCCTTTATTAAGATCGAGTAAAAATTTATAAAAAATTAAGTTTGTTAAATGAATAAAAAATATTTATTTATTTTGAAAGGTAATATACAACTACGAGGGTCATTTGAAAAGTTCTTAGCCTAACATACTTAATGAAACCACACGATTTTGAGTTTATTTTTATTTTTCAACATTCTCTCCTCCGAGCTCAAAACACTTTTTCCATCGACCCGGTAAGGCTTTGATAACCCGTTTTAAAAAAATCTTCGTCTAACTCCTCAAAATAACCGTCCACGGCGGCTATGACCTCTTCATTTGTAAAAAAATGTTTACCACCTAAAAATTTTTTCAGCTTTGGGAACAGATAAAAGTCGGACGGTGCTAAATCCGGTGAATATGGGGGATGAGGTAACAATTCGAAGCCACATTGATGGATTTCTGCCATGGATTGCACAGAGGTGTGAACACGCGCATTGTCCTGATGAAACAAGACTTTTCTTCTCAATAAACCTGGACGTTTTTCTTTGATTACTTCTCTCAAACGACGCAACAGGTTGCAATAGTAACCGGAGTTTATTGTTTCACCCTTTTTTAAATAATCCACGAGAATTATACCCTTTGCATCCCAAAAAACGGATGCCATGACTTTGCCCGCCGATAAAACCACCTTTGCCTTCTTTGAGGTGGGCTGATCCTGCTCTTTTCCATTGTTTTGACTGTTCTTTTGTCTCGGGTGTATTGTGGTGAACCCAACCTGGGTTCTTCCATGGTTCTAAATCTTTCAACAAATTATATTGGGTCAGCTTCATATAACTCTAAACAGTCGCGAGAAGTTGTGAGTCGGTTGCGTTTTTGTTCCACTGAAATCAGTCGCAGTACCCACCGCGCAGACACCTTAGAGAATCCAAGTTCAGTAGTAGTTATATGATGTGTTCGCTCAGATGAGATGCCTACAGTCTTAGCTATCTCCTCGACACAGTCAATCTTCGATCAGATAAAATTAAATCACAGATTTTTTCTTTGTTTTGATCAGTGGAAGCAGTTGAAGGCCGGCCACTACGGGGCTCATTTTGAATGGTCTCACGACCACGTTTAAACTCTGCCACCCAGTTTTTAACAGTCGCATACGAAGGAGCGGGCTCACCCAAAGTAGCAGACATGTCTTCATGTATAGCTTTTGGAGTTAAACCTTTCAAATTCAGGTATTTTATCACTGCACGATGTTTAATTTTATCCATTTTCAAAAATAGCTCTGACTTGACTTACGGTATCACGTGTAAACGAACAATGAGTTACTGTGAATAAACTAAACTGTGCATACTTGTTGCTAAATAATGTAACTACAAAATGAGGGTAGTTATAAAAAAACCAATGACTTTAACCATGTTAGGCTAAGAACTTTTCAAATGACACTCGTACATATTCTGTGAAAATTTAAGGTGTCTACCTGTTACCGTTATTAATATTTAGTTTAGTTAGTACGTTAGTACTTTTTGATATTCCAGTTGCGGCACAGGTACGTTTTTCAACCTGCAACACTGGTATGGAAAAACGTTTATTTTTCTTCTCTTTCTCAAAGAACTGTAGCACTTTTAACACGAGACAAAAAACTTAACAAAACAATAATCAAAACAACTACTCGTATATTACAAAAACAGAAAACAAGCCAAATTTAGCAAGAAAATTAGCCAAATTATCGACGCGTGTATCGGTAACGAAGATGCTGACCGTACTGACACTTGCCGGGCGAGAAAAGGGAATGCGGGGGGAAGCTGGCGGGGACCAGCATTCCAGCGATGCGTCGAGTTAATGTGACCGCGTTGTACAAATAATAAGTCAAGAATATAATGAAATCAATTATGTCTTTTAGTTATCAAATCTGTCTTGTTCTACATCGATAGATACAGTTAATTGAAATTGAAGCTTTTCACTAAATGCATATGAAAGTATGTACGCTACTTATTATTAAAAAAAAATTACCTGTCTTTTTGTTCCTGCTAATGAAATTGCTGGACCTATTTTAATGGGAGTTTCACTGGCTGATAGCTGATGTTATACGGAAAAACCGCTACCTACTATTATTCTAGAAAAAATATATTATAAAACTGTGTGTCTACTATATTATTACCTTATCAAACCTAAATGGCTGAACGGATCGTAATCAAATTTGGCAAGGTTAAAGATTATATTCCGGGGAAGCATTAAAGATACTTTTCATCATCATCGTCATCGTCCATCACCACGCGGGTGAAACCGCGGGGCTCTGCTAGTTCGTACTATTAATTATCTACGAAATTTTTGATCTACTACTACTACTTACGTCCACTGACGAGACTGACGCTAGCAAGTCTCAAGCACGTGTAAAAGGAGTATACATACAACCACAACGACTTTGAAAACCTATACTACCTATTTTATAAATTATCCATAATAAATCCAAAAATTGTCATACAAATATTATACTCTAACGCTACCCAAATAGAGATCGAAATCGTAATCCCACTCGTTATCAAAACAATATGGCGGCTGCTTTTATTAAATTATGGGAATTGCTTACATAACCATAATATAAGTAATATATATACTTATTCACGAAAACAATACACTCGCACACGCGCACCTGCGAAAATTAGGAAAAATGGTAACGACTTGTTTTTTTACTAGCCTACTGATAACCAATAAATTTGAAATTTCTGTGTAAAAATGATCTGTAGGTCCTTATTAGTGTTGCAAAAATATCTAATAAACCGAAATGTATTAAATATTTGAACAATTAACGTTTATGTTCAGTCCTGATATGGGTTTTGACTGCGGTACTCCGGTGAACCAGCGCGGCTTTATGCAATGTTTAGGCCACCGGTGTACCGGCGCGGTTTCATAGGTTAATGCCGCTAGAACTGTCAATCGCCAGTGAAATGCAGCTTTTCAGTGTTGCCATTGAAGGATTAAAACTTACTATTAGGGAGTACGTTTTAACTCTACTCCAATGCATTTACATTGGGGAAGTAGAAATACAGAAGCAAACTGCAAAAATGTATATAACAGTAGGTACCAAAATTTTAAACCATTTTTATATTGATACATATATCACAAAAAGTCATTCGATATATATATCCTCGAACCCTGATATATATATATATACATATTTTGTTAATTAGGCATTGAACGAGGTGGTTTGGAATCGATAAATGGTCATAAAAGTAAAAGAAAAATATTTTTTTTATATGTTCCTTTATTCGCCGCTCCACGTCTAATGCCGGGTACAGACCAAGCGAACGAGACCGAGCGTATGCTAACGAGTGGGATTTGCCGATCAGTACCGCACGCTCGCTTGCTTTCGCTGTTGTGTCCACACTAAAAGACGTGAAAAAAAAACGTGTTGAAGTTCGTCGACAATCGGCGAACCACGGCGAAGCTTCCAATGATGTTATATATAAATGGAAGTAGATACGTCATACTGCGGTCGGCTTGGCGACATCAACACAAGCTAATTGTCCTGAGTCAACTTAGTTCCAGCCGTGTGTTCAGAAACTGCAAAACTACTGGGACGAGTGTAAAAACAAGAATGATGTACGAGTATCTTTTCATATTTAGGTATTATTTTTCTATTATATCAATCAAAATTGGAAAATCGCGAATATCAAAAATACGCGAACGAGACAAGTAGCGAGCGACAGAGAGAACGAGGCTGTCATTGGCGGTCGAATGGTCGGCCACAGGCGAACGTTGTTAATACTCGTAATATGTTGATCCCTTTCTGACAACTATATTAATATATCTTCGTGTTCTTTTAATCTTGTCAGTGTAGTTAATGTCGTTGTGCGAGTTGTGTGCTATAGCTATACTTATGTAGCATAATATTTGCCATGTTCTTCATATTCAAGGAGTAAAACGCCTCTACAGTTAATCTCATTGCTTGACTCACGTTGAACTTTAGTGATCATGGACGAAAACAGTGGCGCTGGTGGATGAAGTCGTTATTTAAAAAAATATTGTATGATGGAACCCAACTATTGAACGACTTACAAAAAGAGCTGGATTACAATAAATAAATTGATTAATTTTACAAGGATTTTATGTGGTTGTTAAATGAAGTTGTGTGTGTTGAGTGGAAGCGCTCGCAGCGGAGTTTGACTTAGCGATTTTCACCGATGCAACAATCAACTGTGAAGCGATTAACAAGTTAAGCAACAATTGCTGTGGTCAAGACTTGGATGGATGACCGCTAGTGGCATTGTTTATCCGGTCCCGGTTGTTTGTCTTTGACAACAGTCGTTAGACTATGTATCGAAGGCCTTCGAGCGGCCGGAAAACTTCGACATGGGTTGGCCACTAGCCTATCCACCAAGCCGCACTGAGCCCGCGTGGTGGATTATGGCACAACCTTCTCCGAGAGAAACATAGTCCTAGCAGTGGAAACATAATGCGCTGATTATGATGAAATGAAATTAAAGCAATCGTCGATTTGTTTACTTTTTTTTATCTTGTATTCAGCATGTTTAGGATTTCAAAGCCTCGGTTTCTGCTTACAGAGCTCTGTGAGCATTAGCAATCTATCTTAGTCCATTTCATAATCGTAAATAGATACAATTTATTTGCTGGAACGACACGTCCGTTGCGTGCAACCGCCGCAACTGAATGAGCATTCGCTCGTCCGTCCACACCGCGGCCGTACGTTCGTTCCATTTCTCTTTGATGTGCCGACAGCCGCCGGAGCACGGCCGAAGGCGAGCGAAGGCCCTCGTTTGGCTTCGCTTGCTTACGGCATGACGTCCACACTGATTCGTTTGCGCTCGATTGTTACCCTTCGCTCGCTGTCTGTACGCTGCATAAGAGCAATAGTGTGACTAAACGCACGACCCGACGACGCACCGCTACATCGCAAAATAGACAGCAGTAAATACGCGAGACATACCTATCCGCTTAGAATAGGTACAAGGTACGCACGATGAACCGCCCGGGCCCGCCGCGCCGGCGTCGTTTAGGCATAGACATCAGCTGCGTAAACATTCATGAGTAGGTCGTACCTATTCTAAGTAGGTAGGTATGTCTTGCGTAGTTACTGTTGTCTATTCTGTGATGTAGCGGCGTGCGTTCAGTCGTATCAAGTATTTTGTTGCCAACATTTATTTCAATATAGAAATATTCGCCACGTTATTACACAAACAACGTGCGTCGCGCTGACCTTGAGATTGTCCACTGGCTGTCTGTCTGTGGCCGCGGAAACCGGTTTATTCCAGTCTCGCCGCGTACGCGTCAAGCAATAAGTGCCAGTGGTCACGCACACATGACCGCGGGCCGTGTAGGGCAACCGAATCGCGCGGTTGTATGAAGCTTTGCCTCTATTCCGTTTGATGAGGTATCACCATCAATAATCATCCCACAGAATTCACCCTATTCACATGATATACCTATTTATGAATCGTTCATTTCACACAGCTTTAGTAGTTAGTTTCTCTAATTATAAACACAGATAATCTAATACATATATCAAAAATTTGATTTATATCCATTTTGTATGACAGCCGTATTATTATTTTATTTTACTTAAGTATTCCATAAGTATACTGTTTGCGTGTTTTATTTATTTAGGTAGGTACCTATATAATATAAGAAAAAATAACTCAAAATCATAAAATCTTATAAATCATGAAGGACTTTTGAGGTGTTGGCGCAGTTGGTATCACCCCTGCCTTCTGAGCCGCTGGCGCCGGGTTCGATCCCCGGACAGGTGCAAAATGTATGTGGATGAACATGTCTGTTTGATCTGTGTCTGGGTGTCTGTCAGGTTATCATAGTACAGGCTCTGCCTAGTTTGGGACCTGAACACCGCGTGTGGATGTTGTCCCATGTTATGTTATGTTATGAAGGAAAATATATAATCCTTTAATTCTAAACAGTCAATGGCTTCATTAGTTTTCATAAGTACCTAACTTATAGCAAAACAAGAAACATTACAAATAATAAGTCAAGAATAATATAATCGAATCAGTCTTGTTCTACATCTATACAGATAAATATACTTGTAGTGTCGGTTTGTAATTCCAAATCACCAGCTTTTCACTAAATGCATATGAAAGTATATATGGTATAGGTACTTATACAGTGGTGGTCATATAATTAAGAACGCTAATTTAAAGGGAAGATTTTTTCAAACTAACAAGTATAACCAATTGCATGTATTTTTTTGTATTTCTCTTGGTATCGCAAAACTTTTCCATACTAGCGGTACATTCATTGATACACATGATTGGCTAAAAAATTCATATATAAACTTTATACATTAGATCTGAGCCTAGTATTACTACTTACTGGCTGGTCACATAATTAAGAACGCTGAATAGTTTATTTTTTTATTCAAATTTAAATAGAGAACACTCTGTTGCTCTGTGGTTCTTGGGCACTATTCGTATAATTTTGGCGCCATTTAGTGCTGTAAACGTCTTAAAGGTGATTGCTTCATATAAAAACAATGGGGAAAAATAAAAGTTGTGATAAATCTAAAAGGGAAGTAATAATAAAACTTCGCGACAAGAATTGGTCATATAAAAAGATAGCCGACCATCTGCAATGCTCAAAAACTATGGTTTTCCACGCTGTGAAGCATTTTGCCATGTATCAAACTACTTCAACAGTTCCCCGTGTACCTAAACAGAGAAAGTCATCTCGTCGAGATGATCGCAATATCGTTCGTTTGGCAAAACAAAATCCTTTTAAAGGGTCTAATGAGCTGAGAAAAGAATATTTTGGTGAAAACAACCCTTCAGCAATCTCGGCACGCACTATTCGAAGGCGTTTGGTAGAAGAAAAGTTGCACGGAAGGATAGCAAGGAAGGTGCCCATGTTGAAACGGTGCCATAGGCAAGCCCGGCTTGCATTTTCAAGAAGGTATGAAAACTGGACAGTTAGTCAGTGGAAAAATGTTCTTTTTTCTGACGAAACAAAAATAAATAGGGTATGTTCTGACGGAAAACGATATGTACGACGCCCTCCGAATAAAGCATTTGACCCAAAATACACAAAAGTGACATTAAAGCATGGTGGGGGAAATGTGAAAATTTGGGGGTGCTTTTCTGGGTATGGTGTTGGACCTGTTAAGTTGATAGAAGGAAACATGGATCAATTCCAATACAAAAATATACTGGAAGAAACAATGTTACCTTATGCTGAAGACGTGCTTCCGGTTATCTGGACATTCCAGCATGACAATGATCCAAAGCATACTGCACGCACAGTTAAGGAATTTCTCACATCGCAATCAGTTTCTGTCTTAGATTGGCCAGCTAACAGCCCAGATTTAAATCCAATAGAGCATCTTTGGTGCGAAGTCAAGAAAAAGGTTTCAGATCGACAGTGTGGCAATTTAAGAGAACTGTACGACGTTTTCTTAGAAGAATGGAACTCTATATCTCTTGCGAAATGTCAAAAATTGATAGAGTCAATGCCTCGCCGGTGTAAAGCAGTAATTAAAAGCCGTGGACATGCTACTAACTATTAATTTTAGTTTAAATGTAATAAATTGTTCTTTTTTTCCTTTACGCACTTCATATTAATGTGATTTATTTAATCTAAGTTTCATATAAAACAACTCTTGAACAGTTTAATAATTCGTTCTTAATTATTTGTCCAGCTTCATTACTATATGAATTTGTTATTATAGAGTATAATTAAATAAAAAATGTTAGCAATTTTATTTTATATTTGTATTCCCCTTTGCTCTATCCATGTGGCTATTTCATAACATACCTAGTTATTTCTAAGAAGGAACACATAAATATACGTGACATGATTTATATTTTAAAAAACATGAACTTTAAATCGTTCTTAATTATATGTCCACCACTGTATTACATGTAAAAATAGATCATTAAAAAATGTGTCAGTCTGTTTGTTCCGGCTAATGAAACGGCTGGACATATTTTGACGGGACTCACTGGCAGATAGCTGATTTTATTTTAGAAAAAAAAAACTGTCTCTCGTCTGTTATTACCTTATCACGCCTAAACGATTCTAATAAACTTTGGCAAGGTTATAGATTATATTCCGAGGAAGCACATATTATGATACTTTTCATCATCATTATCCATCACCACGTAAGTAAAACCGCGGGGCGCAGCTGGTACGTAATAAACTATTAATTATCTGCAAAATGTTTCATGTAGTCCACTGACGAGACTGACGTCATTAATGCTGCTAGAACTGTCAATCGCCGCTGGTAAGATGCAGCTATTCAGTGTTGCAATTTATTAGGATTAAACTTACTATAAGGGAGTATGTATTAACTCTACTCCAACGCAATCAACATTTGGGAAGTAGAAATACAGTATCAAACTGCAAAAACCTACCTAATAACACAGAATAATTAGCTAATAATAAAAAACTTTTAAACCATTTTTGTTTGTTGATATATATCAGTCTAGCTGATCCGCCAGCTTCTTCGCTCGCATGGCCTCGCGGGATACGGTAATTACAGATTTGTAATTAGCCCACGGGAACTCTTTAATTTACTGGGATCTAAAGTATCCTATATATTGATCATGGATATAAGCTAGCACCATACGAAATTTCATTTAAATCGGTCCAGTCGTTTCGGAGATTAGCCCATACAAACAGACAGAGAAACAAACAATTTGAACTTATTTGTCACTCTTTACATTCATTTAAGCATATTTTTAGTGTACAGAATTTTTACCTCTATAGTTTATAATATGTAGTAGTTTTTACATTCCTCGTTTTACCCCCTTAAGTCATCCCTGACAAAATATTGAAAGCATCACTATTTATTTTAAATTACCTATCCAGTTATCAATTTTCATCACTGTAGCTCCATTTTTGGAGCATAAGTTATCTCTGTCAATAAATATTGAAATAATCACTTTAAACTGTCGAAATGCTACTTTTCACCACTGTATGTTCGAAAACAAAAATCTTTCCATACAAACTTTCACCCCTCCATTTCACCCTCTAAAACCACCACTATCCAAAAAAAATGTCCAACGTCTTTTATTTTGAATGACCTATCCAAATACAAATTTTCACAACTATAAGTTCAAAAAAAAAGGAGTTTCATACAAACGTTTTCACCCATTTTGACCCCCTTAGGGGTAGAATTTCGGTCAGGCAGTCAGGACATCTTCTAAAAGTGGAAATCTGTAACTGGATATAAGTACATATTAAAGTATTATGTTTGTACCTATCTGTAAGTTTCCCTAAAAATAATAAAATAAAATATATATATCGGACATACATCTTGATATTATATCCATTGATAAATATCCTCGAACCCTGTTTTGTATTACAGCCATATTATTTTATTGTATTATTTATGTATACTGTTTCATTATGTGTTATTAATTTAGGTAGGTATATCAAATCTGAAAACTTAACTCAAAAACATAAAATCTTCTTCATGAAGGAAAAATTAACATTTCAAATTCTAATCAGTCAATGGCTTCATTAATTTCCATAAGTAGGTAGGTACAACTAACTTATAACAATATAAGAAGCACTTCAAGTAATAAGTCAACAAAGTAATCAAACCAAATAAGTCTATTCTTGATACTTACTCTGAGCTTAGTTGTCAAATCCAGTCTTGTTCTATCTACATTTATATAGATAAATAAAATTGAAGTGTCTGTAATCCCAAACAAGTACAATTTGAAAAATTTAATAAAGACTTCCATTCTATTCAGTTATTGGAGTGTAAAACAACTGGATCGAATTTGATGAAATTTATATGGGACCACACGGGACGCACTACCTTTCAAACAAAAAACATTTTGAGAATCGGTTCACCCTATCGAAAGTTATGAGGTAAGAAACATAAAAAAAATACAGTCGAATTAAGTACTTACCTCCTCCTTTTTGGAAGTCGGTAGATAAACAACTTTTCACTAAATACATATGAAAGTATATATGGTATACTTACATAAAAATATTATTTTAAATTTTGTATGTTTGTTTCGGCCAATGAAATGGCTGGACCAATTTGAATGAAACTTTCACTGGCAGATAGCTGATGTTATTCGGAATAACTTAGGCTACTTACAATTCATTCACGTCTTAACGGCTGAACGAAGCGTGATCACATTTGGCAAGGTTATAGATTATATCCCGGAAAAGCAAATTCGATACTTTTCATCATCATCATCAATCACCACGCGGGTGAAACCGCGGGGCGCAGCTAGTTCGTAATAAAGTATTATAGCTATAATATATATTAAATATTATATATAACTATATATTAATTATCTACTAAATTGTTCTGTAGTCCACTGACATGACGAGACTGATGCCATTAAGGGTTGGCTATAGCCGTCCGGTACCTGATTTTGATGAAGGTGCGAGTTTAGGGGTATCATTGGGGTCCACCTGAAGCCCTTCCAGCAATTTTTTTTTGCCGGAAACGTAGTTTAAATTAATTATGATTAAATTAAAATTTGATAAAAAAAAGTGAAATGGAACGCAATGTTGAGAAAATGGTACAATATTAAGTTGTCAAATTAAGTTGTCAAACTGAGTTAAACGAAACGTATCGTTATCGTTAAACGTAAGAAAAAAAAAAGGCGCCATTTTGTCTTACTGACAGATGGACTGTCATCCATTCATTCCGTTTCTCTCGTAGTTTCGTGAATGTGTGCTCTCTTGTTTTTCGATTTTTATTACGAGTTTGGCTTTTTCCCTGGACTTCCTTCGATTGCGCGACGACTTGAAACTTGGCTTGCTTACCGGATTTGTTTGGATTGCTCTACGACTTGAACTTGGCTTGAAAACTGGACTGCACTTGGCTGTAATGGAGTATTACAGTACAATACCCGAAGCGGACGCGGTTTCGGCTCCTGATCTGCCCGTCGAACCTGTTGCCGGACCTTCTTCGGCTCCTGATCTGCCCGTCGAGCCTGTAGCCGGACCTTCTTCGGCTCCTGATCTGCCCGTTGAACCTGTCGCCGGACCTTCTTCGAGTAATGACGACGACGACAACGAGCTTATAACCAAACGAAAACTTTGCGTCACTGAAGTGATTGATCATTGGAATTTAACTGACGTTGTGCGAAAATTGGGCACTAAAGACCAATGCATCAAATATAGTGAAGACCAAGGTCTCATACCAACTGAGAAACGGTGTCGAACCCACAGGACATCCATGAAAGTGTCATACTCATGCGGATGCACAAGTTTTGGTACATTTGTGTGCTCAAAAAGATCATGCAAATCTAAATCGGGCAGCGGTGCCAAGATCTCTCGCAGAATTGGCACATTTTTCGAAAATATTGCTATCGACATAATGCATGTTTACTATCTTATATATGCATACTCACAAGGATGGACCTACGACCAAACAATTCACGAAGACCCTTATAAAAAAGAAAGGAAGCAATGTTTAAGCCCAAATACTATAGCCGATTGGTTTAATTACTGCAGAGAAGTAGTTGTGATATTTTATTTGGAAAAACAAAATCTTTACAGCGGTAAAATTGGAGGCTGTGGGAAAATAGTGCAAATAGACGAAAGTAAATTTGGAAAAAGGAAATATAACAAAGGACGTCACATTGAAGGCCACTGGGTGCTGGGATTAATAGAAGATGGGTCTGAAGACTTAAGATTGGAAGTATGCCCGGACAATAAAAGAGATGCTGATACTCTCATACCTTTAATTCAAAAGCATGTTTTACCTGGAACAACAATCCACACCGATTGTTGGCGGGCATACGATTGTCTGTCTGAATATGGATACATACACAAAAAAGTGAATCATTCAGACCCAGAGAACCCATTTGTGGGTAAAGATGGAATCCACACCCAAAGAATAGAATCCCAGTGGCGAGCAGTGAAGAGGTTTTTCAAAAAACAAAATTATAACAACCCAGAAAACTTTAGTGATATAATTGTTGAATATTTGTGGCGAAGAGACGTGTATAAATATAAAAGAGACTCTTTTTACATTTAATGAAAGCAATTAAACATGTTTATGAAATAAACAAGTAATGTATTAAAATGTTTGTTTAATTGTGTCTCTCCTAGCCCTTTAACATTAAGTTTTTCTCATCTATCAACATAACTCTGAGACGGACTGGATATGTTATTGTTGTTATATAATACAATGTTAAGTGAACCGCCTTGATAGATTAGGTGTGAAACAAAAAATAGGTTAGGTTAGGTTAGAACATGACAAACAACGCACGAGCCGAGCGAGCGAAGCGAGCGTGTGAAACAAAAAATAGGTAAAAAATACTGATATAGCCGAAAGTGAGGTTAAGTACTAAAAAAATTATTACTCAAAAACTAAAGGCCTCCGGCGGGGGGGGATGCAGGGGGGGGCTTCACCCCCTCCCCCTCCCCCCCCCTCCGCCCCCCTCCCCCCTCCCCGCGGGTACCGGGCGACTATAGTTTAACCGCCATTAATCCTTTGAGTACCATTGACGTAAATGTACGTTCTTTTCATTCATAAATGTTTTGTTTTACTTATCACGGTATATGAAGGGTTAATGTCGCAGCGGCATGGCCATTTCTAGATAGAACTGTCAATCGCCTCGCCGGTGATATGCAGCTATTCAGTGTTGCCATTTAAGGATTAAAACTTATTATTAGAGAGTAGCTTTTAACTCTACTCCAACATCATCTACATTTGGGAAGTAGAAATACAATTTTGGAACCATTTTTGTATTGATCCTACTAATATTATAAATGCGAAAGATTGTATGAACAGATGTCTGGATGTTTGTTACTTTTTCACGCTCAAACGACTGGGCCAATTTTGATGAAATTCGGTATGGAGGATGATGAGCCGCTGAATTAACACAGGATACCTTCATGATCATCATCCATTACCACGCGGGTAAAACCGCGGGGCGCAACTAGTTATGTGTAAATAAGTGATGAGCAAGTACCTACTTGTTTTCTTCTAGTTTCATTCGTAATTCAAATGTAGGTAAGTACCTAGCTCTCATTTAGTTTGTTACTTATTGTAAGAGTTTCTCCTTTGTTTCAGATTATTCACTATCCCAAACGAAAAATATTTCATGTTAAGTATTTTCTTTTCTAAATGTTTGCCGTGTTGTTGATAAGTTTACTGTTGTCATAATAAAAAAAATTAAAATTTGGTTTAGTAATTTACCTACTGCTAAAGACTGAAAACGTGAAAATCTGTGCAAAGATCAGCCATGAGCTTTCAACCAAAATTACATGTTGAAACCAGCTTATACACGGGTAACTTTCCCCGTTTTGATCGACCCAAAATAATTGGATTCATTGGTATCGAGCATCTTAAGTTTGCTCGACGAATACATGAAGGCCAAACGCAATACGATCTTAACCTGCATTACAATAAAGCCATTCATAAACCAGAGGATCAAGATGTCAAACTAACAGATCTACTAAAGTTCTTGCTGGAAAACCAAGTCAGGTTGAACTACTGTCTTGAGACCAGTTTAGATAAAGCGCAGTTCTTCTGCTATCGTGGGCTGATGACTTGCATTGCGTGTACACCTTACGAAAACAGAGAGTCTTGGAAAATAGCAGCAATTTTATATAAAGGGAACATATATCTATGTGCACGAGACACAGAAGAAAAGATCTATAGGAAGCGGAATATGAGTAAACAGGAGAAGCTTTTTACTTCTTGGGGTTATAAGTTCGAACAATACATGCTCTCAGGTAAGTTAATGCAGTTGAGTGTATCATTCATGCAACCTATATGCTTATAATAAATCTGTAGAAGATAAAATTCAGTACATTGCAAATATAAAAAAAAATGGCGGGGCGTTTTACTAGATCGACACTGAACCCAAAAATTAGTTTAAAAAATATTTGTCTGTCTGTCTTGTCTGTTTTGTAGACACCTCAGGGCTCAAGGCAAAAAATATATCTTGGTTAGATTCTCTCCAAATAGTCATAGAGTGAAAATTCATAGGTCCCACTTTCAACGGTACACTCATGTACCGGGACGATTCTCTCCGACTCCCCTCTCTCCTGGCGACGGCCCAAACCGAGGTTCGTACCGTTAAAAAAAAGACGCGCGCGAGTTACCACGGTCCAACCATAGGAATCCCGCTGACGCTGCGCTGCGACCGACCATTGTCACGTCATAAAGTGCTTATTGTTAATTTTATGTTTATTGTTAATATTGTTTTGTAAGTTAGTCTTGCTTGTACTTTCCTGTAGTAAACAACTGCTTGTAATTAATAAATAAAGTATTTTTTATTCAATTCCTCGATCGCCGATACATAAGTGGCGTAGTCGGTATTTTCACGGCACTTAGGAGTTCAGAATCAAGCTCTTCCAGACTCTATAAGTGGCAATTTTCAAGTTGCAAACCGTGTTCAAGAACCTACAGGCGGTCACCAGAGGAACAAAAGAAGTTTAAGAAGGACACCGTTAGGAGACCCGGAGCATTGGCTATCCCCACGAGGTACTCAGGACTCGACAAGAGATGCAGAAGCTGGTTTGGTGAGTACTCTCGCTATTTCCAAGTTTCCTGCTATATTTCCTGTCTTATTTTATATGTGATTAGTTTGTTAAGGACTGTTTAAGTTTATAGCTAAAATCGCGATAAACATTGTCATAAGCTAGTACCTATTCGGTTATAAGGAAATAATTAATAATATAAAACAATAGAGTAACTTGATACGTGCATTATGTCGTTCAAAGAGTGCGATGCCGATATTAAATTTATTGCAGAATTATTACCGCGATTTGATGGTAACCCGAAGCTACTGAATCATTATATACGTGAGGTAGAGCACATAATTAAGTTAATGAACGAAACATCTAGTTCGCACCCGGCTTTCATATGCTTAATAAAAAGTAAATTAAGTGGAGCCGCTATTGACGCGATAGCGTATGAGGAGTCCCTCGTAACCTGGGATTTAATTAAAAACGCGTTAGTTAGACGTTTAGGAGAACCGCGAAATGAAATTCAAGTCATGCAAGAGCTCACTAGAACTCGCCGCAATAAAAATGAAGATGCTGAGTCGTTTGGACGGAGACTTCGAGAGACGCTCGACACTCTCTACTCGGTAGGGAAACACGCAAATCGGTCGTATTACGAGGAAATGGTTATTGAACAATATATCAATCAACTCGATTTCCATGTTTCCCTTGGAGTAAGGATAGCTAGGCCAGGCACACTGGAATCTGCGATTGTGGCTGCTAGACAGGAAGAGGCACGGCTTACTCATAACAGGCAAAATTATGTCGCGCCATCTACGTCCTTGGTTAAGCAAAAGGATATCTCTAGGGGTCCTCCGCAATCAAGTTTCCAATATAGGAATTTTAGAGGGTCGCAACCCTTAGCGTTTCAACCCCAAACTCAGGCCTTCCACCAGCCTCAACCAAGTTTTGTACCACAACAAAATAACATGACACCAGAGCAGAGACAGCAGTGGGTACAATCAATGCTACCCTGGAAGAATCGCACATCCAACAACACACGTGCAGGTAATGCATCTAATTTACGTACTGGTAATTCAGGTAATTTTCGAGGAAGCAATAGCGGTAACTTTCGGCAGTTCAATGTACCTCAGCAGGTAAACCTACCGCAAAAGAGCTCGGACGTTACCATGAGGTCCGTGTCGAAACCAGAGAAACCGCAGTTTGCCGCCGAAGAGCTGTACTACTCGCAGAACCACACACAGGACCAGTCATCATTTAACGGTGAGCCCTATAATAGTTATTACCCACAGGAGGAATGCGATTTCGCACAGGAAGAAGACCAGCAACCTGAGGCGGATTTTCAACAGGATTTTTACATGGACAGGAACCAAGAAGATCAGAGCTAGTAAAAATCAACCTACAAGATAGAGACCATCTGCCGTATATCGAGTTGCCTGAACTAGGAGGTAAGTTCCTAGTTGATACTGGAGCTAGTAGGAGTGTTATTGCGTCAGACGTTATATATAATACTATTTTCGAGTATTGTGTGGAACACGAACCCTTTCAAATTGCCACCGCGCACAGTGTTTCGCGTCATAATAACGTAGTTTATCTCCCGCTACCACCAGCATTTAATACGGACAAAATACATAAATTTTTAATATTTGACTTTGACCCAAAATATAAAGGACTAATCGGTTTTGATTTATTGAGATGCCTTAAAAGTAATATTGACTTAAATAGCAACATATTACGTACAACTAATGCCAATATTCCGATCTACTTCAACTACCCATTGCAGAAAATTAAAGTTGATGCTAAATGCGAAAAGTTAATAACTGTCAAAACGCATTACATGGACGGACAATACATACAGGACAAACACTATTGGTCAGACGGATTAGAATCTCCCGCAGCTATCGTAACGGTTAAAAACGGCTCTTTTAAAACATCTATCATTAACTATAATGATCAAAATAAGTTTATCCCGGAAAAGAGTGCGATAGAGTTAGAGGTCTATTCTGAAACTACGGATGATGCTATTAAATTAAATTCATTGTATGTTAAAATAGACAATGACGCAGGACTTTGTGAGAATTTAAAAAAAATTCGAACAAGTCACATGAATGACGAAGAGAAGCGTCAAATCATAAAGTTGTGCTATCGTTACCGTGAAATATTCTATTCTGAAAATATACCGTTAACGTTTACGCATGCAGTCAAACATGAACTTAGACTAACAGACGAAACACCGATTTTTGTACGCAGTTACAGACAAGCCCCACAACAACGTATTGAAATCCGTAAACAAATTGACGACTTGATGAAACAAGGTATCGTTAGGGAAAGTATATCACCTTGGTCTTGTCCAGTACACATTGTACCAAAGAAACCAGACGCATCAGGTAAAGTTAAATGGAGGCTTGTTATAGACTATAGGAGACTGAATGATAGGATAGTTGAAGACAAGTACCCATTACCGAACATTCATGACATTTTAGACAGACTTGGACGCGCTCAATATTTTACTACCCTTGACCTCGCGAGTGGGTACCATCAGGTCGAAATGCACCCCAACGATGTGGAGAAAACAGCATTTTCTACCGAACGCGGGCATTATGAGTTTTTGCGCATGCCTTTTGGTTTAAAAAACGCGCCAAGTACATTTCAACGCTTAATGGATCACATCCTTAGGGGCCTAACTAATGTTTATACGTATCTTGATGACGTCATTATAATTTCTACGTCATTGCAAGAACACATAGAGAGGCTACGCGAAGTGTTTGATCGGTTTAAAACACATAATCTCAAAGTTCAACTTGATAAGTCAGAGTTCCTTCAGAAACAAGTTAACTTTTTAGGTCATGAACTTACTGACGAAGGACTAAAGCCTAACAGAGACAAAATAAAGGCTGTCCTTGATTTCCCTTTACCCCAGAACCAAAAGGAAGTAAAGTCTTTTTTAGGACTCGTTGGTTACTACCGCAAATTTATTAGGGATTTCGCAAAGTTAACCAAGCCAATGACATTATGTTTAAAGAAGAGTGGTAAAGTCATACATAGCGTAGAGTTTCTAGAAGCTTTCAATAAATGCAAACAAATTCTCACGAACGACCCCATCTTACAGTACCCCGATTTTGACGAACCGTTCATCCTTACTACGGATGCATCTGATGTGGCACTATGTGCGGTGCTTTCACAAGGCAAAGTAGGATCTGACAAGCCTGTTGCGTACGCATCACGTACATTATCAGACACTGAGTCCCGCTATTCTACCATAGAAAAAGAACTCTTGGCAATAGTGTGGTCAATAAAATACTTCAGGCCCTATCTTTATGGTCGCAAATTTACAATATATACAGACCATAGACCTCTCACGTGGCTCATGTCGCTTAAAGACCCGAATTCAAAACTAACTCGCTGGCGCTTAAAGCTAGCTGAGTATGATTATAAAGTTGTGTACAAGAAAGGGCGTCAAAATACAAACGCGGACGCGTTATCTAGGGCAAAGATATACCATCATAGTATGGACTCTTTAGCGGTCAACTTCGAAGATAATAACGATGACGAAATGATAGGTAGAATATTCGAAAATGTACGCAGGGAAAGTCATGACGAAATCGAACCGGAACCGGTAACAGAAATTCAAGATAGACCAATAGCAAGTACTAGTGGTAGGAATAATAGAAACGAGACTGAAAATTTAGCTATGGATACAGAGACTATTTTACAACCTCCAGTCGATCAGGCGTCAGATAGTATGACAATAGTAACAATAGGCGAAGAACAATTAGTCAGCACTAATCACACTCAACCAGATAATGAAAATAATGGTATCCCCATTCTATCAGATGCAATAGACAGACAACTAAAACAATTTCACATAAGATCTACCCCGGGCTCAGTATATAGAGTAGAAGATAGGTCAACGAACTCACGTACAGTTATCAAAGACGTGTTTATCCCAATCAACAACACTGAACAAGAAATAATAAAGTTTTTAAAGGAACATACCATAGCTGATCGTGTGTTTCACTGCTATTTCCACAATGACGAATTGTATTTAGCGTTTTCTAGAGTCTATACAACTATATTTAACGAAAGAGGTCCAAAACTCATAAGATGCACTACACGTGTTACTTTAGTCGAAAATAAGTCAGAACAACAAGAACTTATTAAGAAATACCACGAAGGCAAAACTACCCATCGTGGAATTCAAGAAACTCTTAAACAACTTCATAGAAATTATCATTGGCCTAATATGTTATTAAGTATTCAAAGGTACATTAATCAGTGCGACACTTGTCTAAAAGCCAAGTACGAAAGAAATCCTTTAAAACCTCCCTTAGCTCTCACAGAGACACCAAGAAAGCCTATGGAACATTTATTTATGGACATATACTCGACAGGTGGAGGCACGTTTTTGACAATTATAGACAACTTCTCAAAATTTGCGCAGGCGATTTCATTGAACGCATCTAGTAGCGTGCATGTAGCCGAAGCCTTACTGCACGTTATCTCTGTACTCGGACTTCCTCAGAAAATCACGACTGACTCAGACAGTAAATTTGACAATGACGTTATTAAGGAAATATGCGCTTTACATGATATAAATATCCATTTTACGACACCTTACAACCCTAACTCTAACTCCCCTGTAGAACGTTTGCATTCAACCCTAGCCGAAATAATAAGAATCCAACGTATGACTAATAAAGACGACCCCATACAGCTAGTAATGAAATATGCTATAATAGCTTATAATAACTCGATACATTCCGCGACTGGTTATACTCCGCACGAACTGTTATATGGACATACAGCGTCACGAAACCCTCTAGAGCTATATTTTCCCAAAGAATTTT
Source organism: Selenia dentaria (assembly GCA_917880725.1). Lineage (NCBI taxonomy): Eukaryota > Metazoa > Arthropoda > Insecta > Lepidoptera > Geometridae > Selenia > Selenia dentaria. Next base: position 22,124,714 of record OU862879.1, read on the forward strand.
ATCAAGATTACGTCCTGAAACACAAGTCAAATGCAGAAGCAGTCCAGGAGTGTGTAGCAGCGTACATGTCTAAGAACAAAGAACAGGTGATAGCCAGGCGTAATAAAGAAGCAGAAGAAATAGCCTTCAAGGTAGGTGAGACAGTCTACAAACAGGTGGCGAAGACAGCAAGGAACGATAAAACGAAGCCAGTTTTCAAAGGTCCGTATAAAATTATTCACCTCCATCCTAATAACGTAGCCGAGATAGTAGGTAACCACCCGAACTCTAAATCTATTAGGGTTCATTTCAAACTCCTAAGAAGGCCTCACCTTGTTCCAGGGCCTTCACCGCCGGAGCCATCGTGCTCCACGCAGCAGCAGACGTGATTTTTAACCCAGTCAGTAATGAACAAGGAATCCTATTGCTTAAACAAGGACAGATCGTCAGACAAGTAGATAATTTTAACTTAGCTTGTGTCTATAATATAACATATCTACACCTAACAGCTATTAAGTTAATGGCACTATTTGCAAGTACTAAATCATCTGAAAAGCCCACTTCGAAGTCAGGAGCCTTACAAAACTCTTATAAAGATCAGATTGAGCATAGCTTATCTTTAATATCTAAAAAGATCGGTTTCATAATTCCACATGTAAGGCAAAAACGTGGCCTTATTAACGGCTTAGGCTCGGTTGTAAAGTCCATCACTGGCAACCTAGACAATCAAGATGCTCTTAATTTCGAAGCTGAAATTTCAGGAATCAGAAGTCAAGTTAGTAAGATTCAAAATTCACAAAAGAAATCCTTAGTTATTGCAGAGAGAACGGTTAAAGAATTCACAACTCAGTTAGATAAAATTAATGATAATCAAAGAAAACTAGCATCATACATACAAAATTTAACAATAACAACGGATGAGTTATCTAACCAGTTACATTACTTAGATATATATGTACAGATAGATTTTAGTTTACAAAAATATATTAGATAAGTTAATGATATTGGAAGATGCAATGACATTTTCCCAGTTAGGAGTTATGCACCCTAGTATTATAAGCGCACAAAATTTAATCGAAGAATTGACTCAATTAAAATTAAATTATGACTTTGTTCCGATAACCGAAATTAATCTTAATAATATTCACGAGCTAGAAAAATCAATTAAAGTAAAAGCGTATAGTACACAACACTCGTTAACATTCATATTACAAATCCCCTCCATTGATCAAAATATATATGATCTAATACACCTCTACTCAATCCCTGATACCAACCACCTCACTATCATTCCTAAATCCAAATACCTTGCACTTGGAAGCGAAGAGTACGCCTACCTAGATGACAGCTGCAAACCCGTTGCCGACGGTGTGAACCTCTGCGAGACGCTTAACACAAAGCCGATCAAGACATCGGAAGACTGCGTAATATCTCTTATCCAACACAAGGATGCCAATTGTACCCGTGCGAAAATGATCCTATCAGAAAACAAACTTCAGAAGATACGAGATAACACCTGGCTGGTAATACTGACTAGAGAAGAGGTCATTCGAGCACAATGCGGGACCAAGACTTCATACAGAAGAACATCAGGAATCCATCTTATTACACTGACTGAAGACTGCCGCGTTGAAGTTACGAAGAAGACCCTACAAACTCATACCATAACTACAGCTATAAACGAAATAATACCATTACCCCACAAACAAATCGTACCAGTGGAAGCTATAAAATATCAACGCAAGCTAGAAGACCTGGAACTGGACAACATCCACAAACTTTTGGACAGGGCTGAAGATTTAAAAGACGAAGAGATCATAGAATGGCCTGCGTTGATGGCGACTCCCAGCTGGACAACAATCATTTTGTGCATCCTACTGCTAGGCGCAACATCGTGGAAATTTTACAAATACATAACAACAAAGAAAGATACATCTCCCAGTGAGGACACTGGAGGAAGCTGTAAGATCAGCTTCTCTCTGAAGGATGGAGAAGTTACCACGGTCCAACCATAGGAATCCCGCTGACGCTGCGCTGCGACCGACCATTGTCACGTCATAAAGTGCTTATTGTTAATTTTATGTTTATTGTTAATATTGTTTTGTAAGTTAGTCTTGCTTGTACTTTCCTGTAGTAAACAACTGCTTGTAATTAATAAATAAAGTATTTTTTATTCAATTCCTCGATCGCCGATACATAAGTCGCGTCATACATTTTTTTACGTTGATTTGAACGGACGTTTCGAGCGGCGAGCGTTCGTTCTTATTAACATTCTATAAATTGTATGTTTTAACTACTACTTGCAATTCTAAACCGTGCTTTTCAGTGCGACCTTTTTATTCCTTTTAGTTTTTACTAAGTACAGTTTAAGGTAAAGTTATTTAGGTTTATTTTTATAAGTCGTAGGTATATTTTAATTTTAAAGTATATAGGTAAGTAGTATATTTGATAGCGTACGTAGTGACCGTAGGTTATTTTATAACACTGTTAGGTAGGATTACATAGTCATTCGTATAGATATTAGTTTTTAGGGATGTTACTTAACACGATGCCTTCCAGAAAGAAACCTATATAATAAAACTGTAGAGGATGAATTTCTGTACAATGAAAAAAATGCTAAAAACATCAGAGTCAGGGTGAATCGAACCTAATTTTTTTTTTCATTTCTTGTTTCTCTGTCTGTTTGTACGGGCTCGAAACGACTGGACCGATTTAAATGAAATGTTGTATGGTGGTAGCTTATATCCCTGGTCCTCGTATAGGACAATTTTTAATTTTTTTTAGTTCATTTCATACCAAAAAAGAACAAATAAAATCGGACTACGCGTTTCTGAACTAAACTACGAGTAACTATGCATTTTGACTTTCATTCCCTCTCCAAAAGAACAGTGCAGTATGAACTACGAGGTAGTAGTTTCGGCGCGATGCGCGGCCCAGATACAGACTGACAAATTTAAACGAAATGCAGTTTTGGCTTCAATGTCGATTATAGAGTACCCTCCAAAAAAATGTTATCAATGTACAGATCTCGAGCCGATACAGTTTATGAGTATAGATACATTTCAATTAGGAATAATACTTTTGAATGTGAACATGACTGATTAATATGTACAAGATAACAGGAAATGCTCTAATACAAGCTACATCTCCGAAGGAAACAGATATGGCACGTGATCTTTCATGAATACATTAATTAATGAGAAGTCTGCCTGCCATTTCGTATGAATAATGGCTACCAATTACAATATAAAAAGATCATTTCTAGAATTGGAGCAAGTACTAGTAGGACAATGTCTTTAGAACTTAGATACAAGTAGGTATATTTTTACGTACGCAATTTATGCATGTGTGAAATGCTTTTAATCCAGATTTTTTTTTTCTAAGGATGTGGAAGATGTGAAATTAGTAGAATACTATAAAGGTTAATATTTTTATAGATAGACCAGATGTGGAACCAAATCCAGACATACCAGTAGATGAAAACGAAGAATTTTCATTGGTATTCACAACTAAGTTGAACCGTCATTCAGTTGTGTTTGGAGCCGAAATGGATGGGGTCAGGTGCGACAAAGAACCAGTCGCCCAACCACCCGACAAAGAGCAAGGTGCAGATGCAATAATAGAATATTTATCTAATAAGGAGTTTATTGAACTAAAAACTAATAGACACATGGAACACCCTAATCAAGAGAAAAGTTTCAGGTAAAAAGCTATTTGAGTATCAAATATGTTTTAGTACAGTTCTGCGTGGCACTGCCTGCACTGAAATCTGCGTATGTCGAATTAGTGTTAGGCCGCGGCTCCATGTCCACGGCGCGGCGCCGGCCGCCGTGTAACGTTGCGGCGCCGCCGCCGTAACACGGCACGACGTCGTGCCGCAGCACGGTGCCGCGGACGGCGTGCGCGAGCGGGGGCGATTCTCTTCAGTCGACATTTGGCAGTTGGTGTGCAAGCTTGCGTGTTAATCAAAATGGTGGAAAATATCGATTTAGATTTCTTTATTTCGTTAGTGGAGGCACGTCCAGTGCTCTGGGATAAGACAAATGACAATTATAAGGACAAACATGTAAAAACAGAAGGATGGAAAGACGTTTGCCGAACCATTTTTGAATCATTTGATGACAAGGATATTAAAGAAAAAACTAAACTGGGTGAGTACTAACATTTATTTGTCTTTAATGTTTTAATGATAATCGAGTGCTACAGTGGTCTCATCGAGATATATTTTTATCGAGAAATAGAATAGAACACAATAACTACGAACTTTTCAGAAAAATTACGAAGGAACACCTTTTCAAACCACAAACTATAGTTATTCCGTATATCTAACTAAGAAAGAGAACCGTGTAATGGCCGCCCGTGTTTACTTGTCTGTCTCGCACACAGTGATATTTTATATTGACGTCATCTCTTCCCCGCAAGAATCCACTTTTGATAAATAGAAGCCAGGTAGTCTTTTGGTTTCGTGAAAGGTTTCGGGTTATATTTTGCTTAATTGCCAACTGAGCGCGCCGACATCGCTATTAAAATATTTAGAGAATTCGTCTCTTATATTTACTGGATGTGATAAAGAAACGTTATCCATAGTTAGTTGCAAGTCCAAAAGGGAGTCATCGATAAACAGTTCTTCCGACCTTTTATTTCCATCTCGAGATACAACAAAGTTGTGCAATACACAGCATGCTTTAATAATGTCTGTTGCAAAATCATATTTTACGTTTAAAGGCCTGTGAAATATACGCCATTTATTTGCAAGTATGCCAAAAGCACACTCAACATTTCGTCTGGCCCGACTCAAACGATAATTAAAAACTCTTTGATCTATATTCAAATTTTTCCCTGAGTATGGACGCATTAGATTGCTCATTAACGGTAGGCCTTCATCTGCAATAAAGACATACGGAACTGGTTTTTGAAGGCCTGGCAAAGGCTTTGGAGCTGGTATGGGAAATCGATGTTGTAATAATAATTCGTATAGTTTTGAGTTCTGAAATATTGTCGAATCGCATTATTTTCCATATGCTCCTATATCGACATATATAAATCTGTATTTAGAATCGACTAGTGCCAGCAACACGATAGAATTATAGTTTTTATAGTTGAAAAAAAGAGATCCACTGTGGGCGGGACTGCAAATGCGAATGTGCTTCCCGTCTAAGGCCCCCATGCAATTTGGGAAATTGGTTTTTTTGTCAAAGTCTTCCGCTATGTGTTCAATGAGGTCTTCGCTTATTGTCGGTATACATTCTGATAAAAGAATGTCCCATATAGCACGACATACTTCTCGCACTATTCTACTGATTGTACTTTTTCCTCGATAATCTGTGAATTCCATATCTCTAAATGAATTCCCAGTTGCCAAAAACCTGAAAAGATAAAATAATATATTTACTAGTTTCTTAGGACGGAGCGGAGTCACCACAAACAGCTGCTTTAACAAAGCAGCTCAATTTTTGAATTGCCTTGAATAACATAAAATATACATTTGGCTATAAGGGCCTCTTTCACCACCCTCGAGTAAAGTATTGAGTAAACTAATCGCCAGTTAAAGTCACCCGTAACTGCACGTGTCAATTTCACGATGTTCGAGTACCTAGCACTAATCATATGATTAAACTGACTGACTCGTAACTTACTTGCCGCTTGCTATTAATTAGCGTGTTTACTTGACAGTTAAATTAAATCGCTGAGTTTAGATTATTGAAAATTTGTTTAACTGTTGTTGTTGTTGTTGTTTATTTTCGCTTGTGAAATTGGCAGAATATACTCGTTAGTTTTACTTGGCGATTAACGCTCATTGGCAAGTAACTAATCGACGCTTTACTTTGAAATATTGAAAGAGGCCCTAAAGCTATCAGCTGAGCTACTTTGACAGCTTGTAGAACCGGTTCCGCCAGGATGACTATTATTCAAAAATTTAAATTAAAGGAAGTGCCTATTTTAACTAAGTATTAATAGTTAATTTAGACCTCCTTAAGACAAGCCGTTCCCACCTATGACATTGTGCCCTATATACAGGTGTTTCAAAATTACGAAATAAGATTTAACATGGTGAGAGTAGTCATGTACATACGAATAACTTTTACTATGGCACCAACTCTGAAATTGCGAAAAAAAATCGCCTGTTTAAGAAAGTTATTTGTATACATGAGTACTCTCACCCGTGTTAAATATTATTTTGTAATTTTGAAACAACCTTGCGATAAATACTAGCTTTCCGCCCGCCGCTTCGCCCACGTGATCTACAGTTTATATCGCAGAGACCCGTGCTCAGCAGTGGAATTATAGGTAGCCTATGTGTTATTCCAGTGTCTCTTCTACCTACCTACCAAATTTGATCTAAATCCGTTCAGTAGTTTTTGCGTGAAAGCGTACCAGACAGACAGACAGAGTTACTTTCGCATTTATAATATCAGTAGGGATGTAGGTACAAACGGCCACACGTGCAGCTATCCATTTCCGTTTTTTCTCTTGCTCCTGTCAAATTCACATTCTTCGCAACAGAGCGAGGTAGCATGACCGGATATGGGTAGCTGGAGCTGTGGCCCACTGTACAGTACGACCGGCGAAAGGTGGCGAGAGTGAAGTTAGGCTCTAGCAACTTTAGCGCTTTAATACTCTTAAGAAAATAAACAATTTAACAAAATAAGTTCCATTTGCTATTTTCAATGCTGTAATCAACGGTTATTGGCATTTATTTTTGTAAACCACTTATTTTTTTACGAATACACAAGCGCGAAAGTTGCTAGAGGCTAACTTCACTCTCGCCACCTTTCGCCGGTTGTACCTACTGTACATGTATTTATTAAAATATTAATCTAACTTTTGTTTCAGGAAATGACATAATTAAAAAATGGACAAACATCAAAGACAACTACATGAAATACATGAAAAAGAAAGAGCTTGCAAACAAATCTGGAGCTGCTGCAAAGAATTTAAAAGAATATCATTTGTACAAACAGCTGATGTTTTTGAAAAAAAACGCACCAAATTTAACAGACAGTAGTATATTGGAAGAAGAGTCTGAAGATCCAAAGACAAGTGAAAATAAAAGGTCACGGTACCAACCTTATGCTACAACTTCGCGTAAAAGAAAATACGGTGAAGATGATTTTGAGAGACAAATTGTCGAAACTTTGAAAACTGCAGAAAACAGACATGTATCTTTTTTTAAATCAATTTTACCATTTCTGGAAAAACTAGACGACAACCAAACATTGACCTATCAAAGTCGTGTACCGTAAACTGGGGTAACTTTGTGACAGTTTTTGAAGTTTTTTGCAAATAACTTTTTTGTATTTTGTTGCATTTCATGACTTAATACGTTTTTACCATCTTGACGATATAGTTAATCGATTTAGATATTTAGCATTAACTAAAACATCATTTTTCCCTGTGTTATAACCCTTCAAAGTATGGCACAACATTACCCCGGGTGTGGGGCTACTTTGTGACGCATCACTAAATGGTCTATAACATCATACTGAACAAACCCAGGCACAAATAAACCCCGTTCAGTTGTTTCTACAACATCTTAGAAAAGAATAAAAACATAAAAGTTGCCAGTTGTACTACAAAAAAAATATCTAAAATGAAAAAAACTTTTTGTTATGTTTATAAAAAAGACATTTATTTTTTACATTACAAAATCAGACAAATCTTGGCATTCTGGCACGTCATAATGGCCTCATTTGGTCACCAGTTTCGGCTCCATAATTTTTTTTACCACCATGTTGGCTTGATACCATATCTCGTCACGTTTTTCGGGCCATTTCCAAAATTTGTTACCTTTGGTCATTGTGGAGATTAAAAAGGTGTTATTATCTTTTACTGTAATTTTTCCCGGGAAATATTGCCCTTCGTATTTGACAATAACATAATCGCCTTCTTTGTATGTATCTACCTCTTCTTCGCTCGAGCTTCCATTTTCATAAATCATCTTTCTAAGGGTCTTCAATTCAGGCTGATGGGGTAGCATATTCTCTAGATCTTCAATTTCATCCATTTCATTATATGGGCTGCAGCTGCTATCTCTGAGAGAAAAGTTATCTTCGCTTTCTGAAGATGATGAGTTCCTGGCAACTGGGATTCTTTGACGTTTCCTCCCTAAATTCTTTGCGTTTGAAGAACCAGCACTTATATTTGATGTTGAAGGTTGCTCCCCGACTTCTAAGTCCGTACAAGTAACGCCTTTGCCTGGGACGACATTAACAGCTTTGCGTTTTTGTCTTGGCTTAACCACGGTTTGAGTTTCTCTTGAACTTATCAGAAAATCTACAAACGATTCGCTGACATTCCCAATTTCTTGTAGACTGGTATCCAGAATATTTTTTGGAAGACGATCCAGAACCATACTCCTGTTAATTGGTGATATCCCACATTTACGAAACCCAGATTTTAGGTTTTCTTTATTTGATGGTTCTAACACATCAAACAACTTCTTCAGGAGTCTCGGAAAACAATCCTTGGGTATTGTGGGGCATCGGCTACCATGATGTGTTGCTTTCCAGTCTGATAAAATTTTTCGCCAATTGACTTTCATTGGTCGAAAGTAAGCCACATCAAGTGGCTGGAAGAGGTGTGTTGCGTTAGGTGGAAGACACACGAAAGAGATGTTGTTATCTTCGCAAGCTTTCACAACCTCCATGTTCAGATGAGAACTGAGGTTATCTCCGATCACGACTTTTTTACCCTCTTGCTTTTTTAGAATCGGAAGCATTAAATGCATGAACCAATCTTCGAAAGATTGTGTGTCGAACCATCCTGACTTGCTGCTGTTGTAGCGAGCTCCTTCAGGGCCTCCCTCAATCCAAGTTTGCCAAAGTTTCTTTGCCTTGTAGTTAACCTAAACTGGGGCAATATCACCTGCAGCATTCCCAGCAACCATTATAGACGTACATGCTTTTGTCGAGTTTCGAATGACTTCCGGATATTTACAGCCTCTTCTTACTATAACTTTTTTTGAACCGGGATCATCTACTAGATTAGTTTCATCATAATTCCATATGTTTGCAGCAGGCACGTCTTCCACCTCGTTTTCTAAGTGGTCGAAGAAATTGTTTACCACGTTAGCATCTATGGCAGCACGAGCGTTCTTAATGTTTTTGGCGAATCGGTGCGACAGTACTGATTTATGTCGCTTAATAAAGCTGTTAACCCAGTCAACACCAGGCAAATATTCTTTGAAACAAGGGACGTTTTTGCCGATTCTGTTAAGGTATGATCGTACAATACATCTCAATTCAAAAGGGGTTACAGGAAAACCATAACTTGACATAGAAATTATGTGTTTCACAAATTCTGTTTCTTCTTCGGGGGTGAAAATAGTGGGACGTCCCGTCTTAGCACCTGAGTGTTTTCTTTTGATCTTGTTATGAAGAGTGTTGCGATGTATATTATATTTATCTTGCGCGCTTCTAAAAGATATTCCATTTTCTAGTATGTCCTTGATTGCTTCCTGTAATTTTTCTTTGGTGTAATTTTGGTAAGTACGCCCACCAACCTTTTTTTTGTACGAACGAGGCATAATTCATCGGAGAATTATTCCTGAGAAAAAGAAACGGGGTATTACTTTGTGACACACATACTTTTGGTACTAGGGTAATAGTATTAAATCTTAGGGTCTAACTTTGTGACAAACTGACAAACAACTTCGCCAGATTTTTTATATTCCAAATATAATATTACCGTATAATTAAAGACTGGTCAAAATTTTACTACTTTGGGTCATTTGGGACTCACCTGGCAACACAATGAGAGTATTCAATTTTGGCACAAAGTTCCCCCTATATGTAGTGATTTTTTACAAATGTCGAAAAAACTCATTAAATATTTTAGCAATCAAAAACAATATTAGCATATCCTTTTCTTTTACAAATTTATCACAAGAAAAACATACCCGTAGTCCTGAACAGCGCTTAGTTTTTTCTTGACAGAACAAAGTTTGCAGACCTCACAGGATTCCGCGAAAACTTGCTTGACAGTAAATTCATCACAGATAAAAAAAACGCATAGACAACAAAACTGTACTATGTTTGAAAACGTTCACACGGTATTTTTATTTAAAAAAAATCGTTTAGACTCGTTCACAAGTAAAATTTAAAAAATAACTCAGATTATGTTCTGAAAAGTGGGTGTGTCACAAAGTTTGGCCTAAGGCACAAAGTAACCCCAGTTTACGGTAATGCAAATATTGTCAGATTTCAATCAACCCACATATCAATACAATCAACCGTCATACAGCGGCTACCAAACAGCATTTCAAAGTAGCTACCAAAGATCACAAGAAGCTACAGCGACTTATCAAACAACTCGTAATCTATCATCTACAAGTATCCATGGCCAGACTTCGCCAAATCCATCCACAGAAGACTTATCAAATAATTTAAGCGAAATCTTATCAAACACACAGGACTCCGAATACGATTTTACTTAAATCTAGTTACATGATTTAAGAACATCGCAGAGGGACCACGAGTCCGGAGGGGCAAAATCATATTTGGACTCCTGTATCTTTTGATAAAACATTTGATTACATAATAAATAATAATATTTTGATAAAATCGTTTTATTTCTTACCTGATAGTTAAACCAAGCATCTCATTAGGGTCAACAGGTTTTCTGAACACATATTGTTTTTGTAAACGAGGTGCTATCTTGGTAAGTAGTTCTTCAAAACTGGTAATGGTCATTCTAAAATATTCAAAAAAAATCTCATTCCCACACATTTCTAGCGCTGCATATTTCCTTTTGAAATGAGCTCCGTCTTGGTTCATTTTTAAAATATATGGATTTACCCATTTCCTCTGTTTCTGTTTTTTTTTCATTCGTCTTAGTAACAAGAGGAGAACAACTCTTTTTTCGCGATCCATTTCCAAATAAACACGTTCGAGCACACCAACTGCCAAATGTCGACTGAAGAGAATTCTCCCTCGCGGCACGCCGTCCGCGGCACCGTGCTGCGGCACGACGTCGTGCCGTGTTACGGCGGCGGCGCCGCAACGTCACACGGCGGCCGGCGCCGCGCCGTGGACATGGGGCCGCGGCCTTAGTGTCTCTTGAGAAATCCAAGTATTGAAGAGGACCAAGTTCGACGTGAATTCGCCACCATACGATTTCATTCAGGTTCCTCAGGAAAATCTCCTGAGTTCAGTGCGCGCAGCTGGTGTTAGGTTGGGTGGGAGATCGTTCTCCGCAGTAGCGTTGAGACGCCCCCCACACTTCCCTCACCGCTCCCCCGCAATTCGGAGATTTTCCAAGAACTCGTAGTTTGTTAGTGCACGGTTGCATTGTGGTTGTAGGTCCGCTCCGGCGTGATCTCCCACGTGCCTCTTCATCGAGCACAGCGAACTTCGCTCCCGAAATTGAAACGTTGCTGCATATTGTATGACCCACGCTTCAACTTAAAGGAGAGATACTGTCTAGGGGTTTGTTACAAACCTCAGTACAGTATCAAACTTGACTGTATAACTCGATAAAATACACCTCCCTGAGGCACTCGCTAGTTGCGCAAGCATTACAAGTGTACTCAAAGGGTATAGTACCTACCTATACATTATATAAATACATTACTACTTAGCTCTGCCCTAGATGGCAGACGATGACCGTCCACCGCCGTGTAGAAAGGCCGGACCGTACCTACGATCACCTTGTGCCTGAAGACACTATCCCAGATGGGTGTGTAGTTTTTCAGCGCCAAGCTACGGGTGAGATACTATTCATCCATGAGCATCTACTCGACTGGTATGAAGCCGGCGAGATAGAATCGGATGATGACGGAGCTGGACTCGCACCGCTAGTGGCTGAGCCCTCTAGTCGGTGCGAAACCGAACCCGCACCTCCGACTGCTTTAGTCGACCTGAATGAGAGTAAGAGTGAGAGGAAAGTGAGAAAGAGTAAGGAGAAGAGAGAGAAGAGGGATAAGAGGGAGAAGGAGGAGAGAAAGAGAGAGAGAGAGGATGAGAGATTGAAGAACACCAGTCGTGTAAGCTTAAAGAAGGCAACCGACCAAGGTCTCAGCGTCGTCACACCTGAGTGTGTTGACGAGGCTGAAACTGAACGGAGGCCTCTGGGCAGAGGCGCCTCAAAAAAGAGGCGCGACTCCTCTGATGAGGACTTGGAGGGTGACGAAAAGAGGTTGCGGCAAAAAACCTCTGCCACCCCACCCACCCCCGCACCATTAGCGCAGCCCTCGACCAGCCGCGCGCAACACCCAAAGTATTCAACATTGTCGTCATCGGAGGGCGAACCTGCCAACATCACGGCTGACTCCGATGATTACAGCGATGTGGAGCCGAACATGCTCCGACGTGCCAACACCGACTCGACCTCGTACGCAGCGATCGAGTCGGTACCAATGGATGCGGCACCGATGCCATCACCACCTACCGCACCGGCTGAAGCAGCGCGCTCATACGCAGCGACGCTAGCTTCGCGGGCAACTTCAAGGCCTGTCTCCCCCGTGTTGAGTCAGGCACCTGCAGCAACAACAACCGCTTTACCGAAGGGCTACCCGCCGATCATTATCGAGTCGCTGCCGGAATGGGTAAGCATCTTTGACGAATTAAAGCGAAAGCTAGGACACCCGCTAAGTGTGAAACCTATAGGCAAGGGGTTCCGCTTCGCGTGCAGTACAGGTGACGAGTTTAGGGCGGTGCAGCGCGCCCTAACCGAAGCAGCAGCAGTCGACAAGCGGGTCGCGTGGCACTGCTACGCGGTCGCCGCCGACCTGCCCACCAAGATCGCCATAAAGGGTCTCCCCTATGGTGTAGACCCAGCAATCATCGTCGCGGAGCTCGAGTTAAAGGGCTTCACGACGAAATACGTTAAAGAGATCCTGCCGAGAAGGGGCAGTAAAGGAGGGCCTACATATTACGTCCTCCTAGATAGGCTCAACAATAACGAAAAACAAAAACTTTATTCAATAACAGAACTTTTAAATATCCCGAACGTCTGCCTAGAAGGGTGGGTACCGCGTGCCGGAACGGTCCCACAGTGCCATAGGTGTCAGATGTTCGGGCACGCGTCGGGAGGGTGTCATCGCCCCCCGCGTTGTGTTAAGTGCGCGGGTGAACATTGCAACAACAGCGACCCCAACCAACCTCCAAAGTGCGTCAATTGCAGGGGCAAGCACGTTGCGTGTAGTCGCACGTGCCCGCACTACCTCAGGGAGGCCAGGAAGAGAGGGCTAAAGGTGCAGGGTCACTACCCTAGAGTAGCCCCCCAAGGCCCCGTCAATCAACATCAGCGCGCGCAGGCGGTGCGCGCACCTCAACCATACCAACACGAAAACCGGCAGCAAAAGCCGAGAGTGATAGTGCCTCGTGCGGATATCAAACCGGCCCGCACTGAGAGCGCAACAAACAAGGCAAAGACGGCCCTAACGCGGCATCAACACCGATACCGCCTACGACACTAGTACCTACAGGGCCGACAGAGGGCGTGCGCGGGCATCATACGCCCGCGTTCGTACCCCCACAAGTCGAAAGAAGACAGTCGGCCCAGCAGCAACATCAACGACAACAACGACAACGACAACATCAACAACAACATCAACAGCAAGACGCTATAAGTCACCCCGCACACCCGGTGGAGACAGCGACAACACCTGTGCTGAGTCGCGGGCAACTACAGACCGAACCAGAGGTCGGTCATGAGGGTCCTTGGATTGTTATCCTGGGGATCCTGACCGACCTACTATTGACCCTAGCCGCAGGAGGCGACTTAAAAGAAGCAGCCGGAAGAGGCCTAGCGACATTAGCGCGGGTCAAGTTCGGTCAGTAAAAAATAGATTACCTATACTAGGCAAAATATGCCTCCAACACCATGAGCGAGACAGCAATACGAAATGTGCGAAACAACCGCGGCGAAAAAAATACCTATAGGCAAAAGATACCTACAGGCGCGAAATATGCAAGCAAAGCCAAACAAGCAAGAAACATACGAACACAAGATAAGATACGATTCGATGAAAGGCGCGCTAGGGCCCCCGTGAGTTGATGGCTACAAGAGCCACCTCCGGGAGGTACAGCGTGCCATACCAGATTGTACAGCGCAGCTTTTATGTGCGTACAATATCTGCGTAGTATTGACCTGAAGGCATGCTACGTAGACAATTGAGTTACCGGGGGGTAGTGGCCCCCTGAGGTCTAGCAGGGGTAAGGAGCGGAAGCTCGAGACCTCCACCAGCCCCGAGGGGGTTGAAGAATCACATCGATCGAAGTATTGAATTCCCAAAATGTTGATTCTCAAATTTGACGATGGCTTCACCATGGTTGAACAGATTTTTATAAAATTTGGCAGAAGCGTAGTCTGTATCGGTGGAATGTATGAAGTTAGCTTATGATTTTAATGGTTGTAAAACTAGGCGATGTGAGATATAAAATGAGAGGGTGTTACTTATATAGATACTTACCTAATTTTCTTGACATTATGGTTTCTTTTTCAACCGACTTCCAAAATGAGGAGGATGTTCTCAAGTCGACGCGTATTTTTTTATGTATAGTCTGGTCACGCATATTTTTTTACAGAGTAATCGTTTTATACCTAATTATTTTTTGTTCTGTAGAATATACTTCCAAGGTGGTCCCAATTTCATCAAATTCGGTACAACCCAATAACTGAAAAGTATATCGCCTATCTTGATGATATCGTAATTGACGGTGAATGACAAGAATTGGTCCTGTAAGTAGCAAGGGTCACTAAAAAGGTAAATTTTTATTTAAAATATATTAATTAACTTCCTTTGTCCCTGATATGTTAAAACTGACAACATCAACTGACCCTTCGTACTTATACGGTTGCACGTTTCGACTGTATTACCTGATACAGCTTGAGGAAGAACTGAACCATGTAAGATGGCACATTCTATGTTTAGGTAAATATTATGACTGTTAAAATTCTTGGGTATACACACCCATTTGAAGAAAAAAAAACCCACAATATTTAGATATTTGGCCAAAGTTTAAATTATAATTCATAAAGACAGTTTTTAACTTATTTCAGGAGATTTAAAGCAAAAAAGTGGTGGTGCCAATCATTCCTTGTCGGCATAGATACAATACTTGGTGGATTACGAAATGATGCTGGGATTGTAGAAGAACTAAAACTTTTTCCTGTTAAAGATTTGGCGAAAATGTCACAGGTATGATATTTTAAAGTACAAAATAATCTAATATACAGGTTGAAATTTGAGAATATCCTGCTTGAACAAGATATTACTTTAAAACTAATATGAAGCAATTTATACAAATCCAACATTTTCCCCATGTATGTCATTAGTTCCCAAAATTAGATCTTTATTAGGGAAACTTTCAAATGGTTGTAATGTGCTTTTTTTTCCAAAATCAACGTTTTCTATTCCTGTTTAGGGATATATATTTTAAAATATCGAATTATGCAGTTTTAGTTTATATTAAAATCTGACCAAAGATACTTTATTATACCCACTTGAAAAAATCACACTGTATTACGTAATCATCCTTAGTACTAGATTCTATAATATTGTTAGCAAGTTACGAGATGTATATCTACTTCATAACTTTATGGATTAATAGTCACATCCGAAGTACTTTTTACATTTTCTATAGAGTATATTTTGTTCATTTCATTCATAAGCTTATTTGAATATTATTCTTTCAGAAATTTTGGAATCCAAATGTTTGTTTCAACTTTCTGGATAACTTTTTCACATATGTAAAAAGATGCCTAGCAAGAAAAATAAAGCATGCACATGGAGACAAAGCTTTGAACGACTTACAAAAACTACCAATGATAAGTATAATGTTTGAATGGAGCCCTAGAATGCCGGTGATGGTCAACGACAATTATGATCACGAAGATGACCCTATTCTTCACGATTGGTTTTTAGAAAACTATGGGATAAGCAAACCCTGACAATAATTACTCACTACCAAATTAACCCGTTGACTCGCGATTCGCCATATTTGGCCTACAATACAATAGATTTCGCTGAAATCAACCTACTTTTCCAGGAACTGCAACGTATGTGATTAAATTGTAAATTGATTTACTCTTGTATTATTTGGATATTCAATACAAATGTTTCTGTATAATATCGCCGCCTAATAACTAGTAATTAATACTTTGACACCTCCTCCTTAAAGTCCGACCGAATGTGGTCCACATCAGTGGCCCGAGCACGAACATTTGCTCAAGTGTAACGTTTACGTATCGTTGACGTTTACAGTACAAACTATCACTTATCTAGTACAACTGTGGCACAGATAACTCATAGTTTGAACTGTATACGTCAACGATACGATAACGTTTCTCTTGAGCAAATGTTCGTGCTCGGGCCACTGGAGAGAGAATTTACGATTCTTGATTCAAGCCACATTGAACTAGCCATGGTGTCAGCTTTAGCATTGTATTAACTGTATTTTCTGTTTTCAGTCATTATAGGCTAGCTGCTCAGCTAGTATATAATGACTGAAAACAGAAAATACAAGTCTGCAGTATATACGAGCTCAACAACAAGCTCGGATATCCTATATCCTGAACAAGTTGCCACAGAAGTACATTGGTAAAAATAGTTTTACAACTCAAATTGTATATGAGCGTTCTTATAAAAAGAACAACCCATTTTGGGGTTTTAAGAGTTATTCTAGCTAATCTGAGTGACCATACTTTACAATTTTGAGAGAGAAAAATACACATCTTCGGATGGGATTCGAACTCGCTTCTTCCGATAATTCATATCAGACGCCAAGATCATTAGGCCTGGGGGACCATGCACAACAATAATTGTTTACAATTATTATAGAAATTATTGTAATTTCGTAGATTTCCATAGAATAATATAGACTTGGTGATAAAGTAAAATCAATTGAAAATACTATGATACCATTTATTATCACTGTATAGCAAATGGTGTAAATCAACATCCATAAAATACTAATCAACAACATGGATTTTTTTTACTTAAAAATATGTTATACATTCTAAAACTTAGGCGTTATCATACATTTAAAGATATTAAACAATTGTCAATTATAACAAAATAATAATGTTGATAAAAAACATGGTGTCATGTTATTACTTAACCTACAGTACAGTTGTATTTTAAAACAAATATAAAAATCATTTGAATATGACAATTTCATTGTAATATATATATATATATATATATATATATATATATATATATATATATATATATATATATATATATATATATATATATATATGTATGTATTTATATATATATCAATATATAGCGAGACCATGCCCAGATATGCAATGTTTATCGATTTCCGCCATTTTTAATAATTACTATGGTTGATGACTTGCAATACTAGCATTTAAGTAATGAAAAGTTATCTAAAATATTGTATTAGTTCTATTACATTTCCATTTGGAAATGTAATAGAACTTATTTATACTGAATAGTTTAAGCTATGCTTATTTTTTAAGCACCGTGTCAAATAAAGCAATAATTAAATATTAAAAACCTATAATATATATTTCAGTAACATGTCAAATTTTACACGTGTTACACTGAATAATCTATTTAGTTTTTATACAATTAACAATAATTTGCTTTTACAAAACAATAAAATTCAATGAATACCAATTAACCCGTTGACTCGCGATTCGCCATATTTGGCCAATAATACAATAGATTTCGCAGAAATCGACCTACTTTTCCAGGGACTGCAACGTGTGTGGTTAATCTACGCACAAAATGTAGAACACAGCATGGGTTTGATATATAATATATACAATATGTGATTGAATTCGAGGGTCAACGTAAATTATACGAAGCAACTTATGTAAATATTTTTGGAAGCTGCAATTAGGTGATCAGGGACTATAACATCCATTTAAGTTTCATATATGTTCAGAGCTTCGATTACCTTTACTTTCACTCAGGTTTTCTTGTTGAAAATATTAGGCCTAAATAGTAGCAAAAAAAACAAGAGTTACGTTGTATAAGTACTGCTTATCTACATGAGCGTACATATGCGCACCCTGAACCGATCGTAGCTACTTTAACTTAATAGGCCAATAAAAAAGTATTTAACCTCTCACTAAACTTCCGATCTTTTTTTCACTTACTGAGCATAAAATCACAAAATGCTGACAGATCCAGGTGGAGCTTCAAGCGCCATCTTGGAAAAAACTATTTGGCTGATATCTCGGTAACTATGCATTTTAGGGCAAAAGTTATATAGACTATTGTAGAGAATAAAATTTCGCATCTTTTATATCCTGTAAACTTTTAAAATGACCATTTCCGATTTATGGCCCATTTAATGAAACAAGATTTTTAATGTCAGCCGATTACTCTTAAAATATTGGATTAATAAATAAAATGATATCCATTTTTAACAACTTTGGTTTTTTTTTAACTCCATACTTTTTAAGTTAAAGGCCGTTCGAAATGTTTTATCAACATGATTTACATATGTACTCGAGACATAAAAATGGAAACTATTTTATTATTAGGACTTATGAATATTAATATAACTGAAATGAATATAATTGTAAAAATAACTTAAAAACATGGTACCCGGCACTATCCCCGAATATAGGACAGTTTTTTAAAAGGCATTGCTATAGCGAGAAAAACGCGGAGCGTAGGTAATGGGCGTTAAAAAGCGACCCATTAAAAATTGACAAATAGAAGTATCGAAAAACATTTGTCCGATATAAATTGAAATTTTGAAAGGCAAAAAGCAGAGATTTGTGCAGCATTGGTACAGTATCTAGGCAAACGAATAAAAAACATAGTTGACCAACTCCAATTCAAACCGCATCATTTAGTTATTCATTTTTACTAAGAGAACTTCTTTTGTTTACTAAGAGCTTGTCCTAACATAGAGCGTGACAATCGGGTGCAGCGTATACGAACGTTACGAGCCGTTCATATACGCTGTTGCTAAATTTGCAAAAATTGCTGTTGTTAAATACGCTGTTTGCTGTAGTTTATTTGAACTATATAATGTGCAGTGCGAGCATGGATCTCGCGATTAGGGATGCATCCGATACAGATATATCGGCGATACTTTGGGTTTGCAGATATAACGGCATTGGAAACGTTTCAAATTTTGCGCTTGAAAAAGTAATGTAAACGCGCGTGTTGTCTCATTTTTTCGTTGCAAATGAGGTACGATTTAACTATGCTTGGGGTCTTGCGAAATCGCCTTTCTTCACAAAACCTGATAATCCTTGATTTTTTAAACAAAAATCTTATTAATGTTAATTTTAATTACTAGCTAATCTCAATCTTTATATGTTTTATATTAATTTAAAATAATAACCTAACGTGTGTTTTATTTATTATATCTTATTTTTTGATTTCAATGGAAACGATATCTTAACGGAAAAATGGCGTATTGATGGATCCCTACTCATGATAAACTGGTTTTTATCAGCTATCGTACCTTGTCTTTCGCATGAATCTAGCCGCGATTTCTTTGTTTTTAGCGTTATTTTCGCCAACTTTGGGCTATTCGAACGCACCTTGTGTGTAAAAGATGTGTGCAGATCGCGAGCGACACAAATCGTGTCTCGAGAACGATGCGTGACGCTGCAGCGCGCTTGTTGCTCAATGTTTGAACATGTCCTTACAAAAACTTTGATATCTTTTATACTTCCTTATTGATTTAATTATCGTCATAAACTAAAAACAAGAGACGATTTACCTCGGCTCAGGACACATATATCATTACATATACAATATACTTATGATAAACAAAATACATCAAAACATTCATTGACACACCATATCATAATGATCACAACACCATGGGACAGAAATCACTAATTAACAATGGTTTAATTAATTATGAATTTACATGAAAATTATAAAGAATGTAATGACAAGAGAAACAATTTATGATACTTTACTTTTTAAGTTAGCGAAAATGACAATCGGTGAGGAATGAAGTATATTTACACGCCAAGAGGCTTACATAAAATGTGAAGTGCCTTAATTTAGACTTATAAGTAATTAGGTACTAGACGATTTTGGTAAGTGTACCAAATTGGAATACAACACTGCTGTGATCACTGAGGTCATTCGTTGTGATTACTTATACTTAGCTATTCCTCAAAACAAGTGATCGCGACAAGCATCTCACAATAAAATACGTACATACACATCTGCAGGTACGGTACTTTAGTGTACGACGGCGTTTATAGTACGCGGTAAGAAACATGGCACGTGGAAGAAAATTATGAAACAACATATTTAGAAGATATTGTTGAAGTCTCTTTATCTATTGAAATTAAATAATTTAATTGTAGACGTCACATTTAAACATGTTCATTAATTTTAGTATTTTTAGTTTAAAGATTTATTTATATAAACTTCATCATTAAACTTATGCATGTCTAACACTCTGGGGAGGCAAAATATTATATCTAAGCTGTTCAATGGCTACCTCCTAGGGTCAACAAAATATCCGCGAGAGCTAGCCGTTTTTCATTGCATTTTTCAATGCACTCATTTTTATTTAATTTTCCCACGTGTACGTACTCCATTTTCTTATCGGATACTGTAATTCTTTGTGTTCAAAATATCTACAAACTTTAATACAGTCTTCGGTTCACTTACATATACCTAGGTATATCCCTGTCGTATCAGTGTGTTATTTTGTACTAGCGTTATATCAATCTACCAAGCTATCATAGTAATGTCAACGTTACATACTAACTATTGTGTATATTTTATTATTGAGGCACAGGTTGAGGAAACTTAAACAAAATTAATAATTCTTACTAACGTATTACAAATAAAACTGCCCTGTGTGGCTACTTCCACGAATAATACATAAATGTAAGTATTACGAGAACTAAAGGATTATTCCGTATATATACGTACAGTTTTTATCTGCATCTGAAATACATTAAATTTCGATATACCATATCCAGATATACAAACAGAAGAGAAATATTTGATGTAATACTCTTAATTGATGTTGAAAAATTAAAATTCAAAATCTCATTTAACGTTAATGTAACATTCTGCAATTTTTAAGCAAAGAAAATACACAAGCCCTTTTGTAAGGCTGTGACCACACTATGCATACGTAAGTTGCGCGCCGAATACTGTTTATAATTGAATTTAACCTTGTGTTCCTTTACATTAATTGCGCTGTATGTATCGTTTTACGATATTTTGTTTTGTTATCATTTGTATATGCCCAGTGCTGTCACACCCATAAACTTTCTCACAAAAATGCAAGGAGCTGTGAATTTGTAATTGCAACAGCTTGTGTCTACTGCCTCGTAAGACCTGATTTTCATCTCAACGAATAAATTGATATCCTGTAAGCATTCAAGTTTACAACAGCCTTCCCAGCACTTTAAATTTTTTTACTTCGCATTTAATGCGATTAATGTAAATTTAGTATATCAAGTAAAATTCCTATGTGATAATAAAATATATTAAATCTTTGTGCTAACTTACAATAAATTCATTTTTCATAAACTATATTCTATTATATCATTTTTTCTTACGAAAACCAATTCTAATTTACTAAGCGCGCTTGGCACGCCGCATTGGTCAGATTAGGTATATGTAAATACTATAACTACGTACATTTTGCTACTTTATATGATCGTTGATGCGATGCGTTTGTTAAATACAGATGGATACTATTTTTACTGTTATTATTTTATAATATTCAACGTTATGCGTTTAGAAACTGTTCAATTGAAGCACATGTGTCATATTTATTTTCGCATGAAAGTACTTTTGTTAGGTGGTGTACTCGTTAGCATTCGACCTCCATTTAAAGGACCTCTTTAGTCGCTTGACTCCAAACAAAGGAATTCTTGGTGTCATGGAGATTGATTGAAAATGGAACTGATTGATTGAAATTACTACAAGTTACTCACAGGTAACTCAACCATACAACGTGGGTGTTTGCCCCATGAGTAAATCTGGCCATTCCCAAAAGGTGCTATTTGAAATTCACCGATGAATTTCATATTACTGGTGACTAGAAAAGAGTGTGAGTTTGATATCATATTTAGATACGGCATTTTAAATACATATAACATACAACAGATGCGGAACGAATTAACTATCAGATGGCTATATGGAATATGAAACGCTGTTAGTACTCAAACTCACTAGATGGCGATTGTGCACATATGAATATTGTTTTAGTATGGCAACCAACTCTATATTTAGCTTTATTTCATTAAATTTTAATAGTTTTTATTTTCATTCTTTTCTATGAATAGAGTTGAAACAGTCGCTATGTGTGGTATGAAAATTTCACCAGTAAGTCACCAGTGAAAATTAAGGTTTTGTATTGACCATTTAATCATTTAGTCGCTCAATAATAATTAAAGTTTGATTTTGATTAATATTGAATGAATAAATATCTTCTGAAAATCATCTTGTCAATTCCTCAAAAATGAATATTATTGATTTTAAGTCTCTCAAAGTTTTGACATGGTATTATATCGTGGCGAATGGCGTTTTGGTAGCCATATTATGCACCATCCTTCCAAACCGTATAAGCATGTACCAACTTGTTAATGAACTTTATACATTACGCGAATAAAATGTTGTCTCTAACATATAAACAAACACAATATGGTATAGGATTCATTTCTAATGGGAATACTCACATTGCAATTTTCATGCCAATTCTAAGTAAAATTAACCATAGGAAGTACATACGAGTACTATCCTAACATCTATGGTCCAAAGTACCACATACAAAAGTATTTTTAGGCCTACAATGTTTTAACATTACATGATTTCTTAGTAACAAAACGTAGAATGTAATTGCATCGTCTTTCTTTATGAAGGCAAATGTGAATCTTGTATGTGTATATTTTTAAACTAGATGCGCTATTCTGCCTGTCTTATTTAGGTCTATCTAGCTATCTATCTATCTATTAGGTCTTCTACAGTATCAAAACGCCATGCCCACTGTTTTTAACAATGTAAATTTTCTTTCGTGTACGCTAAGAATAGGTACTTATGGAAATACATCACACAAACAATTAATTGAAGAGTTACTATAAGCAAGATTTAAGCGTGCTAATAGTTATAAAATAATATATATTTAAATATAGAGTTGCTAACTCTATAATAAGAAGCTCCCTGCTCATTATCTACAATAATAATTGATGCCGCACGTAAATATTATCACAATATTACAGTGCACGGTATATTGACTCGATTTTTGGGAGTGTGCATCAGTAACATTCTATGCACGACTAAGAGTTTGCCTTCATTGAAGGCACGCTAATGAATATTGTACTCTGTGAAGATATCCAATATTTATGTGTCTGTACAAATAAATTCAAATAACATTATACTTACTACATTATATACAAGTGATGATTTACGAAAATGGCTGACTAGAGATCGCCATATGGTGCACTGTCCATTTTGTCGAGGTCGGCCAGTAGCGCCGGCGTCAGAGGGTCTACTAATATCTCTTCCAAATTGTCGTGTAGCGGAGACGCCAATCCTTGATCGCTGTCTACTACCGCTTCGTGAATTTGCGTAGAGCCACTTACGGAATTGCCGTTTATGAGGAAATCCCCATTGGTGTAACTGAAGACACTTCTGTCTTCGGCAAACTGGGGAGTCGAGGGTACCGACTTAGAAGAAATACCATTAGACACGTTGGAGTAATTTTCTGTTGCAAATAACTCCCGCGACCGTTGCGAGTTTATTTGTAAATTTGGCGCCGCTCGTTTGAACGGCAGTGGAGTACCCGGAACGGAACGTGACGTGTAAAACTTATTCTTATCATTTACAAAACCGGAGAAATCAAACTCCATACTGTTAGCTCTTTTGAGAAAGTCGTCTACGTTATCTGTAGGCGCACCATCGTTCGTAAACGACGGGTTGAACTGATTGCTTCGATCCAGCAAGTCTTCGCCGCTCGGGATGAGCGATGTCAACTGTTCGTCGGAGAGTATCTGCTGATCTGGCAAAGGATCGCATCCGTTGCTAATCGTGTCGGTTGAATTCAATAGATTTTGCGTCGCGTCCGTGTTAAGTACATCGTTGCTACTGTCGATCGCATTATAAATTTTGTCCAACGTTTCTGAATTGAGGCCCGCTTTTGATATGTCGCATGTTTCCGCAAGATTTCCGAAATCACAGAACTCGTTAGGAATAGGCGTAGGAGGCACCGATCCCACCGGGGTATTGTTGTAACTCAACATACCTATATTGTTCAAAGAGCCCTGTTTCAGTGGAACCGACTGAGATCTGAAGGAGTCGTGTGCCGATCGGTAACTGTGAACACTCTCTTGGAAAAATTGGCTTACTTCACTCGACAACGGGTCTGCAGAATGAGGGTGGTCCCCATTCATATGCTCCCTAAATGGTGCATTGGCCAAAAAATGTACGCTTAAGTTATTAGCACCGTTGGGCATTCCCGTGGCACACGGATACATATGGCCCTTATATTGAGAAGAATTAAGTATGTTAGGCGAAGGCGGAGCGGACATCGGTTGGTAATATTTAATCGGACCGCAAACGGGAGACTTGCCGATGAACTTCTGTTCGTTCGGCACAGCGAAAGGTTTGGAGCAAGGATCGGTGACGCCCAACGAGAGCGGATTTCGTCTCTTTCTACCGTTAAGCTTTGGTATAGGACGAGAACAGAACCGAGACCGTGGTACCGGTGTATTTCTAGGACTCACAAACGGACTGGCGGCTGTGCTATGAGAAATGGGTGAGGTCTGCAGGGAGCCACCCATTATTATCTGTTTGTTAACTTTAGACGGACTCTGACCTCTGTTGTGAAATCCGAGTGGTGATTTTGAATTGAAGTTTCGAGGGGAATGGCAACCGTCAGAGATGGGCACAAAGTCGTACTGTTGCGTTCTAGTCGTGGGACTCTGGGGCTCGTTGTGGTTATGACCGTTGTACAAATGAGATGGTGCGACATTTGAAATTGACTGGTTCGTATTGCCGTCATTGGCGTACGGCAGAGAAGTACCGTTCTGGTAAGGCATACCGTTGCTACATCTTTTGGCGCCCACTTCGGATCGGTCAGGCAAAGAAGACCCGTTAGTTTCGCACCCGTTAACGCCAGGAAGAGGTTTAAAAGCGCCGTCGGAACTCGTCGGCTTAGAAGCATCATCAGCTTTTTCTGGCGGAACAGAAGGCGCCTGGTTCGACTGCGCGGTCTGAGAGCCGGACCCACTCTGATTCTTCAAGTTCTTGGCTAGCAACTCGCGTAGCTGTGATATCTTTTCGTTCTTGCCCTGGCTATGGTCGTCCTGTGGGTCCTGGCCTGTTTCTAAAAAAGCAACTTTTGCGTCGGAACGTGTTTGTGCGGGGGGTGCGGTGGATGCGGCGAGCGCAGGTGGCGCGGCGCGTTGGTGGAAGTACTGCAGTAGTTCCTCCTCGTGTTCCTGACTACTGCCCTCGTTAAGATAATCGTCTAGGTCGTGTTTGTCGATATTGCAGATGCTGATGACTCGCTCCCTGTTTAGGATCTCCGAGTGTTTCTCCTCGCAGATCATACCCGTTTTAATGTTGATCCCGTCCAGACCGCAGCACGAGTCCGGCGTGGCAGGCCGGTCGGGTGTGGCGGCCGGCTCCGGCGTGCAGGGCCGGTGCGGCGAGGCGAGACGCGCGCGCCCGCCGCCGGCCCGCGTCCGCCGCGCGCCCTCAGTCGTCTTCGTCGAGCGTGTGGGACTCGCCGCCTCCTGTTCCTCCCGGGCCAGCGCCGCGGCGGTGCTTTTGGACCGGCTCGTTAAGTTTTTTGGATCCTCTAAAAAAGCAACCTCGGGACGAACGGAGGGATCCGCGGGCGCGTTGACGGGTGTCAGCACGGGCGCGTTTGCGGCGGCGGCGGCGGCGGCAGCCGCCTCCGCCGCGGCTTGTCTCGTAGCCGCCAGCTTGCCGCCCATGATTTCGGCGGCGCGCATTTTCTTAGGCAGGTACTCGGCGCGTGGGAAGTCCTCGGGAGGCGGCGGGGGCGGATGTTGAGGCACGCGCGGAGATCCGGCGCGAGTCTCGCTTTGATAAGTCTCGAGGATGAGCTTCTTGCCGGGCAAGGGGAGGCGCGGCGGAGGCTCGGGGGGCCGGCGGCGTTGCCATTCGCCGCGATCTGTGGAGAGGTCGAGCGAGGCGTCGCTGCTGAGGTTTATAGGCAGATTGTGGGACTCTGAGGGCAATCTGAGGTCACGTGCCGAGTATGGAGGTTCGAACGCGTATGGATCTGGGCGGTACTCGTGCACCGGCAGCGTAGGGTGGGGAGGATGCGCGCGTGGGGCCGTGTAATGAGGATAAGCAGCGCGCGGTTCATACGCGTACCCTTGGTAGTATGGAGCGAGGCCGGGAACAGGGCCCGGTCCGGGAAGCTCAGGCGCCGGCTCGGATTCATGCTTCATCGGCGGCGGCACGTATGGTGGCACATACGATGTCGACGGCGGGGATTCTTCTGCGAGCTCATGCGCCTTGTTCTTTTTAGGCCGCCCCGGTGTGCCTTGACCCTGTAACGGTTGGGAACGATACGTCGCATTACACCTTATATTTATATGCAAGATATCATGGACATTGATAGTCGATAGAGAGTTGCAAATATCAAATAGAATAAAAAGTGAATAAGATCAAAAAGGTACTGAAAATACACTTGCCTGCATTTTCCTTTTCAAGTGTGTTATCAGTTGTTTACTAGCTGCCTCTTCTGAATGTCCTGAAATGTAATGTTTAAGATAACGTACATTTTAAACGTAACGATAAGCAAACACATTTTTGGCTAACCCGGAGACTAAAGAAACTGGAAGCACGCGCATGAGTCATTGCAAACAAATGCTCGCCAAGATTGATATAAAACTTCACGGGTATGTAAGAAAATATATATTTTACTTATCATGCTCGTAAAGTTCTTGTTTGATCATTCGACTTTATGCATTAGAGTCTAATGCATATATTCTGCCTTTTGTGTACTAGTCCATAAAAAAGATTTGTAAAAATATTCGAAGAGATACTGCTTCTAACATAGTTCAAATTATAGGCAGACCGTTTTAATGAGCTGTCGTCCACGGGATACAGGGGTTTTATTTATTTTTGCCATAGGTGGCAAACAAGCAGATCGGCCGTCTGATGGAAAGCGGTCACCGTTGCCTATGGATATGTGTGACACCCGGCATCACTAATGTTGCCGACCTTTGAAGACTCTGTTGACTCACCTTTTGAAGAGCCCCATATTGTATTTTTAGTGTACTTTTAAATCAATGTATCGGATACATTTTTACCAACCAACCATCCAAGTTTTATGGGAAAACATTTTAACCAGAGGATATAATGTCTGCGTCTGTGTGCGTGACAAGTCAAATAAACACAGCACACAGCGACTTTGTAGCGTGCGTTTTCAGAAGACGTTGTTTGGAAACCTACCTTCTACAGTAGCTATTCTAAGGGGTTGCCTATACTTAAGTTCAACTTTTCAATCCAATTTGATTTTGATATGTACCTACATCGTGATTAAAGTCTGTTCATCCATACTTGACAAAAAGGGTAAAAAAACACTGTCATCCACAAAATTGTCGAATCTCTACAGAAAATCATCCCAATTTAGACACACGATAGTCCCTACATATAGTAGGAACATTAACGCTACTATTTACACACGAATATTGACAAAATATATCTCAATTACACTTATTTTCATTAAAATAAGGAAATTACAACGAACGACACTAAATTATTTTGATGTAGACTTTTCTATACTTTATGGATTTTAGTGAGGGGAAAGGTAATTCCAGAATGAACGATTAAGTGAGCTTTGGGAATGAATGTGTTCATTGGTATGTTTTTTATCAACCTGTACAAAAATATGGGAAAACACAAGATTTTAAAGTGACAACTTCTTTAGGCGCGTTGAGCATGTTTTGAGGTGAGAAAAATCCATTGAACTGACGACATCATGACATTATAATGGACAGATACATCTTAAACGATATTTTTTACTTACATTAGAAACTATTCTTATGTTTACGAGCCTTTGTATAAAACGATTTGTCCAGCAATGCTATATATCTCTCTTTCTCGTCTATTTTATCGATATGACTAATAGGCCAGTATAAATATAATTTAATTTCGCACTAAATTTCCGATCCATTTATTTGTATTTATTAGGTTTAGTATAACTGATACATTGACAACTGATAAATTGATAGATGGTTTTTATTGATTTATCCAATATTTTAAGAGTTATCGGTCGAGATGGAAAAACCGGTTCATTAAATGGAACATAAATCGTAAACGGCAAGTTTTACAAAAAAAGTTAGAAGCATTAAAAGATGCTAAATTTCATTTTCGACAATAATAAACTCAGAAATGTTTGCCCTAAAGTACATAGTTTCCGAGATATCAGCCAAAAACTTTGTTTCAAGATTGCACTTGAACACACTTGACACTCCACCTGGATATGTCAGCATTTTGTGATTTTATGCTCGGTAAGTGACCCTTATATATACCCTTAACCTTATTAAAACAAAAAAAACTGATCGGAAATTTAATGCGAGGTCGATCAAAAATCGGCTACTTTTACTGGCCTCCAATTTGATATAAAATAAGGGACACATGCTTGTTCGGATATAGTCATATTGACAGTAAGTGATCGTGATAAAAAATGACAAATTAGTCGTAAATATGATATACCGAAATAATAACCAGACTTTTATTTTTATTCTTCTCAGTTGTTGCCTTCCCACTACTTCAGCGTTTAGCAGCTGGTGTACGAATTAAAAAAAAATTAAAAACCGGCGGATTGCTCGTTGGCACTTTGTGCATGCTTGAAATTCTAGTAGAAATTCTACTAGTAGTCAGATTAAAATGATACGTTTTTGCTGAATTGCATATTTTAATACCTTCAGGAATGGTACATAATCGTTTCAGCAGTTTTTAAGATTTGGATAGTACGCGATTCAAGTTGATTGTTTTAACGGTATTAGCGTTGTCTTATTAAACATTTTGTTGTTTTACGCAATTTAGGTAGTTTTGCATACTTTGTGTTTTAAGTTAACTTTTAATGTCAAAAATATCCACAATATTTTTTTTGTCTTCGTAAAAACTGTTCAGCGCCACCCTAACAATCTTTTAAAACTAACTCATACAAGTATCATAAAAACTCACTTGTCTGTTCTTGAGTACCTTATCCAGTACAGCGCAGTTAAACCACATAATATCATAATAGTACGACATAAAATTCACTCCGTACAATCACTTAAACAAATAACGCCTCTTGCTGCAACATAGGTGCTAATTATTACCTACACTTATATTCACCTAGAAGTTGACTCTATTTCTGGTCAAACGTAGATATAGATATAGATAAGACAATAATAAATGAGTATTTGGGTGTTTTTAGGTTTCATAAAGCACCTGGCTTGAAATATTCATTTATAGTTGGCGGTTTGCTTTTGTGTTTATATCGTTTTCGGCAAGTGGGTAAAATAATGGACTCACATTGGTTCATTCACTTTATTTCTACTTGTTCATTCGAGGGAACCGCATCACCAAACCGTCATAAATCTTGTCTATGGTTTTGTTTGTTTACCTTTTTTGTCAGGTAAGGATGAACAGACTTTAGATGTCCATATCAATATATTATAATTAGAAAAAAATACTCACTAGATAGAATATTTTACTTGATAAACAAACTTGTCTTACCGTGTTGAGCGGGTAGTGGCGGGGGCGAAGCGCTAACAGGCCCCGGTGCCGTGTACAGCGAACTGCCTGACGTGAGATGTCGCGCTAATTCCGATATGTTTGCACATTTGATTCCTGCGCAAAACAAGTTCATTTTTAATACGAGTACCAAGGGAGACTGAAATGTTGACACAACTGATGCTTGGTGGTGAGCGGCTGATAGTTACCAGCGCCAACCAAAACTGTGAACTTAAATTTGTGATCACCGTGATCTTACAGCAAAAACTCCCTGAAAAAAAGGTAGGCTAAGTTACTCCTGATAACACCAGCTATCTGCCAGTGAAAGTCCTGTTAAAAGCGGCCCAGCCGTTTCAGAGATTAGCCGGAACAAACAGACATACAAACATTTTAGAAATTGTTTTTTTATATGAAAGTATTGTGTATACATTCATATGCATTTAGTGAATAGCTGGTAATTTGGAATTACAAAAAGGCACTATATATTATTTA
Organism: Selenia dentaria; assembly: GCA_917880725.1. Classification (NCBI taxonomy): domain Eukaryota; kingdom Metazoa; phylum Arthropoda; class Insecta; order Lepidoptera; family Geometridae; genus Selenia; species Selenia dentaria. The sequence continues at coordinate 22,154,823 of OU862879.1, forward strand.
TCGGAATAGATAATATTCAATTGCGGGTAGTTTTACCTCAGTTTGCTAAAAACGAATTTAGTTGACGATTAAATTTGTACTAAACATATCCACGATTGAAAGGATAATGCTAATTTAAAAACTGCCATTCGCAAGCGTTATACGAATTTGTACTTTAGAATGAACATAATAAGAACTACCATAATTAACTATTTTACTTCGCTAGTTTAGTTTAGTGTTCTGAACAAGCGAATTGCTGCCAATATATTATTATGACCCTATCCAAGACTGAACTCTTACTCTGAGATGGAAGACACGAAACAAGATGTACGTCTCAGGTTACTTTCAACGGCTATCACATGTACGTTATAAATATTTCAATTATTTTGTTAGTTTTGATTTAATGTCTTAGGGTTACGGGCTCAGTGTAGCACGTCGATGTACTTGTGACGAAATGCGTCTGTTCTAGAGGTTACCACTTAACACCGGGTGGACCTCGAGCTAGCGGCGGCTCCTGATTAGATAATAATAAGTACGATTTGAAAAATTTAATACCGACTTCCCTTCTAATCAGTTAGTGGAGTGTAACTCAAAAAGTACTGGAATGAATTTGATGAAATTAAATGGGACCACACAGGAAGCATCAGCTTTCAAACACAAAAAGAATTTTGAGAATCGGTTCACCCTATCGAAAGTTATGAGGTAACATAAAAAAAAACATACAGTCGAATTGAGTATCTCCTCCTCCTCCTCCAGTCAGTAGAAAGATATACAGGAAAACATAATATACTCACCTAATTTAGCTTCGGCCCAATCACATACAACTTTTTCTGGTTCCCTCGTCGATATGGTTGGTTCCTGAAATGAACAAACAATACATTTTAAAAACGTGCGTTGCACAGTATGGGCAACGGTCACCCCCATATCTTTGGTTTGTAGAGATCCTCGACTAAATTCACGGCGATATTCGCCCATCTCTCGGGCGATAGGCAAATACCAACAAAAGTTCCAACAAATCTCATTTATATTTGGACCGCTCTGAAGCACATTATAAGTAATCTAACAAATACATATAATAAAACTGTAACTGAGCCAATTCCTTACATAATATATTTTTTGTAAATTATTATCGAGGTGTACTTTGTTATGGATATAGAAGCCAAAAATATATTAGTCAAAATTTTTGTCTGTATATCTGTCTATGGTACGCGCATAACCCCGAAACTATGTAACATATTTTGATGAAACTTGACACAGTAACGGACAGGACAACCTACGCTGCGCTTGACGGTCCGTGGTCTCCACTCCAGAACCTTTCGACCCCATCGGCCATCTGTTCTGCGTGCTATGTGCCCTGCCCACTGCCACTTCAACTTTCACTTGACTAATCTTCTGAGCTATGTCGGTGACTTTCGTTCTTCTACGGATCTCCTCATTTCTGATTCGATCACGTAGAGAAACCCCGAGCATAGCCCTCTCCATAGCTCGTTGGGCAATTTTGAGCTTGATCTATGAGGCCCATAGTAAGAGACCACGTTTCAGTGCCATAACTCATCACTGGTAACACACCTTGGTCGAAGACTCTTGTTTTGCGGCACTGAGGTATTTTTGACGAGAAGACTTCGCAAAGTTTCCGGAACGCTGCCCAGCCGAGTTGGATTCGACGATTGACCTCTTTCTCGAAGTCGGACCTGCCTAGTTTGACTGTCTGTCCCAGGTAGATGTACTCAACGACAACTTCGAGAACTGAGTTCCCAACTGATATTGGGGTAGGTACAACATGAGCATTAGACATAATTTTCGTCTTATCCATGTTCATCTTAAGACCTATCCGTTGGGAAACTCGATGGAGGCCTTCGAGCATTGTACTGAGGTCTTCCATGGATTCTGCCATGACTACAATATCGTCGGCAAATCGAAGGTGAGTGATGTATTCGCCGTTAATATTGATGCTAAGTCCTTGCCATTCCAGAAGCTTGAAGGCGTTTTCCAATGTAGCGGTGAACAGTTTCGGAGATATAACGTCTCCCTGTCTCACGCCTCTTTGCAATGGAATTGCCTTCGAACTCTGCTCCTGTACTCAGGCTGACATGTAGGCGTTTTTGTACAAACACTTCAGCACTTCAATATACCGATAGTCAATACGGCACCGCTGGAGAGACTCAAGCACTGCCCACGTCTCGATCGAATCAAAGGCTTTCTCATAGTCCACAAAAGCTAAACAAAGAGGCAAGTTATACTCTTCGGTCTTCTGTATAACTTGCCGTAGCGTGTGGATGTGGTATATGGTACTATAACCTTTTCGGAAACCGGCTTGTTCCGGAGGCTGGAATTCATCAAACCTGCGACTGAGACGGTTCGTTATGACCTTCGAAAACAGCTTATAAACATGGCTCAAAAGCGAGATGGGTCTGTAATTTTTAAGTAGAGTGTTGTCACCTTTCTTGAAGAACAGCACCACCACGCTTTTGTTCCATGCTTCTGGCGTTGAACCTTCGAGTAAGACGGTATTAAAGAGCTTCTGAAGGACTTTAAGTACCGGTGTTCCACCCGCTTTCATAAGCTCAGATGTGATACCGTCGTCACCAGGCGCCTTGTTGTTCTTAAGCTGTTTTAAGGCCATTCTAATCTCGTACAGGCTGATGTCCAGTATATCTTCGGTATAATGTCGGGAAAAGCTTATTCCTCTTATATTATGGTTTTGTGAGCAATTCCCGTAATTTGATGAAGGCAGCCGCCATATTGTTTTGATAACGAGTGGGACTACGATTTTGAGATCTATTTGGTTAGCGTTAGAGTATATGTTTGTATGACAATATGTGGATATATTATGGATAATTTATAAAATAGGTAGTATAGGTTTTCAAAGTCTATTATACCGTTGTGATTGTATGTTTACTCCTTTTACACCTGCTTGAGAGATAAAATTGGTCTTTGTAGAATTTATTTCATTTGTTTTTTTTTTGTTGCGTTTCAAGTTTGTTTGTATTTTTTCGGTTGAATTTACCTCTATAATTTGACTAAAAAGAAACAGATAATATAATAATAGAATAAAGGAAGATGTACTGGGTAACCAGTGTAAATTTACGCCGTTTACAGATATAAAATAGAACAAATAGCTGTTTTACTACGATTTTACTCCTGCAAACGTTTGCGAGGCGCGCAAATTTTTTAAATTGTGAATTTTCGCGCGCTTTTTCTGCTCGATTTGGCGCCAAAATATTTTTATTTCTAAGCTACTTAAAGGGTTAAGGCAGTTACTCTTCCTGATATTATTTCTTCGTAGTAAGAACATTACAAGTGCCGGCACTAACGTCAGACACTAACGGTCCATGGTTCGGGCCCCAACCAGGGCCTTGGATTGTTGGGTTTTAAACTATTAGTTTGTTTTCGTTTTCTAACAGTGTCAGTAAAACTTTTTAAACTCCCATATATTGTTAATTATGTGATAAAAATTGCCTGCATTGTTATATTGTTTTGGAATTTATGTACATAGCGATAGGCGACAGGCAAAAATAATGTAATAATTAAGGATGTAGCAAGCATTTTTTTATAATACTACCCCTAGAGGGCGTGCAGTAAAATGTACAGAAAATTATAATATGGAAAAATATTTCTGTTGCGAACTCACTAAAAACTTGGTGAAAATATACTTAAATAATTATTACTTATATTTCTACTTATAAACGAAAATAATGCAAAACTTACATATTATTTTTAGACACAAGATAAGAAACCGTCACGCCTAAATGTATCCTCGAAAGGGTAACACACACGTTGGTACGTTTTGTCAGATATGTTTTGGTCCCATTGCAGGCGAGCCTATTGTCATCTACGGGTCACTGTTCCAGACTCCGGACGGCTATTGAGATTATTTGTTGGAAACATCCAATTAACTGTGCAACCCGGGGATCGAACCCAGGACCTCGAGATTACAAAGTGGCGCTTCCAACACTACGCCAAGACCATGCGAGCGAAGCCGCTGGCGTATAATATATATTATATACTTAGACTAAATAAAAATTATCATCAATATTTTCTCTGATACATGCCTTTGATGTTTCACCCAAGTCTGGTAACTGCGGTACTTCTAACTTGATCTTTTTCCTAAGACCCGCGTAGCAGTATCTGTAAACCAAAATAGTACATATTAATGCCAGTGCAAACGTGCCCCTGGAGATTTATGGCTTTGACAAAGAGCATAATGTGTCCACATGGAAAGCATAATGTGGCGTAAGACCAAGTCACAGATATCTACACGTATACAATTATTATTATTATTATGTTCTAATTAAGCAATTAGCTTTTTGTCGAACTGACCACTTTCAAATATCTAGTGTTTGGCTATTAATTTCAGATTCAAATATATATCAAATTGACAAACGAGCAGTCGGCTCATCTGATGGTAAGCGATCAGCGCCGCCCACGGACATCCACAATACCAGAGGTATGGGCTCTTTTCTTGAAGGCTCCCGAGTCGTATCTGTTCGGAAATACCTCAAGTGGCAGCTGGTTCCACATAGTGGTAGTGTGAGGCAGAAAGTGCCGTCGGAATCGTACGATGTGGACTCCCAGACGTCAAAATGGTCTCTATGAAATTTCCGTCGTGACGTCCGATGGTGAAATTCAGCTGCAGGTATTAGACCGAACAGTTCCTCGTGGACGTCCATCGAAAATCATGGCAGAGTTAGCGGCAGGCTTTGGTACGAGTGACAAAACAATTTTAAATTACCTTTAAACAAATTGGAAAAGTGAAAAAGCTTGAGTAATGGGTACCGCATAAATTGAGTGAAGCATACCAACAAACACGCATTGAGTGATGCGTTACATTGCTCACCCGTCACAATAACGAGGGAATTTTTAATTGTATTGTTACTTGAGAAGAAAAATGGATCGTGTACAACTATCGGGAACGCTCATCAGTGCTCGAACTCAGGAGAACCAGATAAATCCTGTCCCAAACGAACGATTTAGAAAAACGTACCTACTCGTGTATCGTACAGTACAACGTCTAAAGATCTGGCCAGACGATTACGGCAGGTCGCTATTGTAAACGATTGCAAACCATGATGGAAAAGGTCGATATTCAACAACGGAGACAATTCAATTGCACAAGCCCCCTCATGCTGCTTCATAACAACGGTAGACCTCACACTGCTTAATTGCGAAAAGCGGTCATCTGTTGGTACAGAATTTCTTGCAAGTAAAAAAATCTGTTCCGACGCGCCTGCCCAACGGCCTTCAAAGAATTTATTGATTCTCGTTCCCACATTTTTCCAGCAATTGAATCATTTAACTACCTATAAAATGGCGAAAGTGCATAGATTAAACATATTATTTTTTCAAAAATGTTATGTAATGTTGCCATATAAAGCTCTATAAAGTATCCAGAAAGTGAACTCTACCGGAGACTTATTCACAACTGACCAGTAAGAAGCGAGATTTTAAATTTGGAATCTCCTACTGTCCAGTAAGTAAGTATCACTGGACAGTAGGTCATCCTTTTTAGGTCTGCTTAGAAAAAAACAGATTAGAGTTTAGCCATTATAACATAGTCATAGGCTTCAAATATATATCTACCTCATAATTAATGAGATATATATATCTTTGGAGCCTTAAACAGCCATTTTATAGTCTGTGACACTTAACGCGACGCAGAAAAAGTATGCACGATGCGTCTTGTACTTAGTAATGTTGTAGAAGTATAGTGTGGGATTTTATGTTTGTATTTAATAGTTTCAGTTTATAAATCATGTTGGATTAAAGCTTTCCATTCTAAAATGAACATGGAGATTCAAAAACAATAATTTCCTTTTTTATTAAAACATTCATGTAGGTAATGTAAAAATAGACCAATGTTCAAAACTAAACGCAAACTTTTTAGTTAAAAAAACAACGACTGGTGGGATTTCACAGTCAATTGCGACAATTGTGTTTTAATTTACCGCGTCGCGTGAACATAGATAATCCCAAAAAATGAGTTCAAGCGAATCTGATTCAGAAAAATAGATGGCACTCCTCCTGATTTGCAAGCTGAGGCTGAATTAGCAAAAACTTTCTTACAAGCCTCAACCAGAAAGAAAGCCATCCTCTCGTATAAAACCGGTTAACTCATACTTGGCCAGGAAGACTTACTTACTGGATTCTGCAGTAATGTACTATTCTTATTGTATTACCTTTTAAAGCACTAACGCCTGCTTTAGCGATCTCAAACATGGAAATTTATAGAGAGAAAAATTCACATCCTTGGACGGGATGCGAACCCGCGTCTTCTGACTCTCCGTGTCAGACGTCATTGACCAACTAGGCCACCGAGGTTCGAGTCCAAGCATCGAAATTACTATGTACTAATGTACTATTCATTCATATAGGTCCAACTCTTAAGCATGAATCCCGCTAGGTAAGCAATTTATCCTTACGTGTGTCTAGCTATTTTACACCTAGACAATTCTTATCAACACGACTGATTTACACAAAACACACAATGTCAGTATAAGTGCCAACATTACGTTGTCTTTAATAATAAATTATTATTTAATTCAAAGATTGCTCGTGGATCGTGATAGCCCTCTTGTAATGATTATAATAATTGCGCTGTTTCTAAATTTCAATGACCCGGAACTATCTTATAACGAGAATCTTTATTTACAAATAAATTAGATACCGCTATGAGTTTGTCACATAGACTCGTACATTGTTGTCATATGTACACATATTTCAATTTTATTTTGACGGTTTCGCGTTCGTGCTAGTGAAGTACTTCACTAACGCGCAAGTACTCCATGAAGAAGTGGCCCGGACGGTCACGAAACCGGTCGAGATATTCGACTATACCTACCGCGTAACTTATACCGTCAAAATAACATTAAAATATGTAATACATACGAAAGTTTCAATCAATTATGCACACATATTTTACAGACTTCATTAAAACTATTATTATATATTCATAGTAAATTGTAGTTGTAAAGTACGATCAGGAACCTTATCTTACTAAAGGTATCCAAAGATTTCATAGCCCAGTCGGCCACTATGTGCGGTTTAGCCTGAACGCGTATTCATGTAGTAAACTTGGTCGTTTTATATGTCGCAATAAGTTTATGAATACAATAATTATATTGATCACAGAATAATCAAATTCTGGGATTAATGATAATCGTTTCCAATTTATACATTTTGAAACATAACAGAAGAATAATTTCGTCTCTGAACAATGTAACGATTTTGTTATGTAATCCGCTTTCACACCAAACATGTAGATTTTTATTGTGGTCATACCACAGACTGCATTAAAATAAGGGTTTATAGTATTAGGTAATTAATGTTACAAAAATTCACGAAATGGGTCCCTGATTTGAATGTTAGCAATAGACGTAGTAGAGTAGATAGTATTACATCGCTTATTAACATAAATATGTAGAAATGTTTTCAAACGGACCAAAATTGAGTTCTGTACGACAGTGATTTAAACTTCAATCGCCTTATAAAATATAACGTTTTAAGCCGATGACAGCGCCAACCGAGCAGCTATATGCGAGTCGATGCTAATATCGATCGCAGTTTCATTGAAATATCGTTTGTACTCGACTACTACTAAGCGGCTCTTACGTCCACTTACACCGAATAATGAGAAACTATATACTTATGCTATACTACATATATATATAGTATAGGCATACATTATCAAACTTGTGAAAATTATACTCAAGCATCGTAATGTATTTCATCATCATCATCATCATCATCATCAGCCTGTAGCAGTCCACTGCTGGACATAGGCCTCTCCAATTGCACGCCACTTAGGTCTATCTTGGGCTTCTCGCATCCAGTTTTTGCCAGCCGTCTTGCGCAGATCGTCACTCCACCGTGCCTCAGGACGTATGTAATGTATTTAAAATCATATATTTCAATGAATGATTTTGAGAGTAATTTTGCTGAAGTTTGGGGATGGAATTTGACAGCTGCTGCAAATAAAAATGATTACGCTCACTTTAGCGCAAACATACCGTTACGTCGAGTTTTAGGATTCATGGAAGATTACAACAAAATTATAATAAATTGCAAACACGAGCTCATTTTAAATAGAAGCAGTAGTAATTTTAATTGTGATATAGTAACAGTATGGTTACTATAATACTTTGACCGCAACCGCTGTACTGCGCCTTAGGTGTGACAGACGTGGTGTGGAGAAGTAAAGCCTTAGTAACTATGTTGTAATCCGTGGCAGCAAACACGCGGGCGAACCCCGCGCACATACCTAAGGTGCGGTACAGCAGTCGCGGTTATTCTATAATGGAAAATGTAAACAGATTTGAAGAAATATCCGAATCGTTTTGCTCAATATTCTAGTGTAATACATATTATATTTATATAAGTCATGTCAATTTCTTGTCTATAATTAAGCGCAATTGGGGGGAGAATTGGTAACAAAGTAATAAATCTAAACTTTTGATTTTCATGAAACAATTTCGGCCTTACTTATAAACGCGATTTAAATTTAAATAACGTCATATAATACAGCGCTGAACAGCGCTAAATAACGTCATTTAAATTTAAGCAATGCGGCAACGTTTATAAGGAAGGCTGTTTATGTTTAACTAAACTCAACATAATAATTATATATCAGCGCCGTGGGCAAATGCTAGTGTTACATAATAGAGTTATCGATGCATACAAGCGAGCACATGGCACACAAAGCGTATTACGATGTACGTCACTGATAACACCAAGTTCACTGTGTTCTTGATAACAATTCGACTGTCTTGCCGCTCATACACGTGCCAAGCATATTATCTTATACATAGAAAGATGCAGAAAAGACGAATAGAATAAAAAATAATAATGAGGACAAGCTATTGACCAAATTTCATTGTATACATGTTGTAGACAGTTCCACAATCAACACTAAAATAGGCAGTACTATTTTTTGTATAGTACTTTATTTTAATCTGGTCAAACGTACACAATTTGATCTACTGAAAGTTAAACAACAATACTGTTATTTTTTTCAATATAACTTTTAATTGGTAAACACGTTTTTGTATATTTTTTTATTTGCATTATCGGAAGTACTGGCTGCGCCTCGCGTGCTGATGGGTGATGATAATGAAAAGCATTCTATGCCGTTTCCCGGGATATAATTTAACTGCGTGATAAGGTAACAAACAGAATTACAAACATTTTTATAGTTAGTAGTATTAGTATGGATTACACAAGAATTGTATTATATCGTTTGTCTGCTTAGATCTATCTGTTTATTCCTGAGCAAAAATAGGTTATATGATATTTATGAGTACCGTCATTAGTACTCCTTCATGACCTCCTCAGTGTCAGATATCCGCCCTTCGGTAATAAACTGTAAGTACCATTTGGGTTTATGTTTTGAAGAACTATCTTTATAAACTTTGTGCCTTACATCCATGATCGCCTAATGCTGTAGGGCATCGTCAGCCTGTCTCTTTCTCTTATGCCAACTTTCACCAAGCTTATAATGCCAATAGTATAGAATCAAGTTAATGTTTAGAATGTTAAAAACATATAATTGTAATGGTTCCCTTCAAGCATAGCTTGCAATACAATACGGTTTCTCGTTGATAAGATATCGACCACTGTCAAATGATAAACAAATACCGCTACTTACGCGCACGAAAACGTGTGTGTGTCTGTGTGTATACGTTCTACCTCTAATTGAGTTATACTTAGTCGTTGATAAAACATTGAATTTACTTTGTCACAATGTTCATTTCCGGCATATTGATGTGTTAGGGTTAATTATAGGATCCGAACACAGTTTTCTAGGAAAAATATTGTTATTATATTGTATCTAAAATACTTGTTATCCTGTATTTTTGTTTCTTGCAGCATTTATTGATAATCGATTGCATGACTAATAGTGTCGTGAGCCACTACACGCTGAGTAAGGCTTCTCTAAAAAGTATTAGGTATATTTTACTTATTATATTGATATTTTAGAACATGCCATGCGCCACAACGGATGCAGTGGTGCACCACTGCATCCACTATGGCGCAAAGTTCGGCCTGTAATGGCGGATTATGGTGTCTCCAATTCGCTTATGCCTATGTCTTTTTGCGCCATCAAAGCAATATAAGAGGTGAACGCTGTTTAAATTATTTCAAGAAAAAAACTTAATTCAATGTTTAATAAGTATGTTAACTCCGATGTAGTAGATTTTTTTCAAATGCATTTGCTAAAGCAATGATCCAAAATAATAAACTTCAAATGATAACATAATCATATCAATGACTATCCTATACTATATATTATATATAAGATATTCTTCATAATTAAGTCTTTGGCATGTCATTGAAATAATTATGAAATAAGTTTACCCTTATCACATTTATATCGTGAATTATCAATAAATCAGTAGCGATATTATTTGGCTACATGATCGAAATTGTGAGTTTTTAGTTTTCGAATATATTTTTTACAGGTTATTAATTCAAAGGGCAAATTTAGGGGTTTGTAATCACTAGGAACCTTTATGCTTTCGCTATTTTCATCAGTATGTCCACCTGTGTACTACAGCTATTTTATTAACCGACTGCAAAAAAGGAGGAGGTTATTATGTTGTAATTCGTGTGTAAGTATTTTTTTGTGTATGTTAGCCGATTTCTCCCCCATCACGAGCTATGGAGTGGGCTATGCTCAGGGTTTCTCTACGTGATCGAATCAGAAGTAAGGGAATCCGTAAAAGAACGAACGTCACCGACATAGCCCAGAAGATTAGCCAGTTAGAGTGGCAGTGGGCAGAGCACATAGCACGCAGAACAGATGGCCGATGAGGCCGGAAGGTTCTGGAGTGGAGACCACGGACCGGCAAGCGCAGCGTAGGTCGTCCACCGACACGGGGGACAGATGACCTGATAAAGGTCGCAAGTCGACTTTAGATGCAGGCCGCTTCCAACCTGTCCTATAGGAAAATCATGGAGGTGGCATATATTCAGCAGTGGACGTCCTACGGCTGAGATGATGATGATGATGATCAGAAGGGACCGACCAAGTAATAATTAAAGTAGTAATTAAACATCTTACTCTAACGAACTAGAAGGAAAATACCACCTAGTATGCAAAAACTTGACAACGGATGAGATCAATCACATAGTATGTTAAAATCTACTGTGACAGAATGGACCGACCACCTAGTATGTAAAAATCTACTGTGACAGAAGGGACCGACCACCTAGTATGTAAAAATCTACTGTGACAGAAGAGACCGACCACCTAGTATGTAAAAATCTACTGTGACAGAAGAGACCGATCACCTAGTATGTAAAAATCTGACTGTAACCGAAGGGACCGACCACCTAGTATTTTTTTCTTGCAATAAAGTGACGGCAATCAAGTTTAGCGCTTGCGAATAAGCATTACGTTTGCCCATGATAGTTGCAGCGCCAGTCAGAGCGTAACACTGTAGTTTAGCGTAGCAGGGTACTCTGCTAGTCACCCCGAGACATTGGTCTCGTTCACCCAGTAACTTGACTTGTTACAGTGGCCTTCACACCCAATGCTGCAACACAACAATGCTTGCGCACTATTGCTTCTCTGTAGAATATCAGTGGTACCAACCAAGCCGACCTCTTGCACTCAAAGCCTACCACCACAAGGAAACCCGACCTACTGGTCGGGTTTCCTTGTCTCTTTTGTTTCGCGCACCGACTGAGCGAATAATTTTTAAATCCGTTTCTTAACGAAGTAAGACTGTGACTTGGGTGCGCTCAACGCTCACAGGTGTCGGGCCCCGGTTTGCCGTTCCATTTGTTTCCAGCGCACATAATGCTCAAACCGAATAGAACGCGTGACTGTACTGTCTGTGGTCTCAAAATGAGCGCCAAATTTTTTGCCAAAAATCGGAAGAATCCTTTACTTTTTTGATATTTGGACAGTGACAGTTCGCAACGACCGCAAAACCCCACCTTCCATCTGCGACCGTTGTGGTCGCTACGTGAACGATAAGGGTGACGTCATCGATGAAGCATCATATTGCCCTCGTTCACGATGATCGTGTGCTTGTAAGGGAACGGGTGTGCGAATGACGCGATTGTTTTCGGATCATAAGGGAACACGCTCTTGGTTGGCACCAACCACGTAACCCAGACGCCTTCTTACGAACTGGGTGAGTTTCGGAGTCTACTATAAGTACAACGTACTAGGTAACAGCCGTATGCATAAACAAGTAAAAGTAATTATTTAAGCAACTACTTTAATTCTATAGATTAGTATTTGCCTGAAGTTAGAACTATCAAAGGTTAGAATTCTTAGCAGAGTAATAGTCACCATCTTCTTTACTTTAGCATTGAGAACACGACAATTTTTCGTTTCTATTGCAAAAGTGAAGTTGTATAAAAATTACATTCACACACAAGTCTGAACTGTGAAGGATCTATTATGCTGTAAAAATTTAAATCCGATGACAGTAACCTAATACAAGTGTAAAAAGATACATCCAATTTTGATAGGGTAATGTCATTGCTTACTTAAGAATTTACTTAAGTAAGTAACGTTTATTGTTCATTACTCGACTACAAAATAAGATTTTATGTTGAAGTATTCTATCGTCAAGGAATTACTTCATTGGGAAATGACTTAGCGACAAGTAATGACTTGTTTATAAATACGGCTGTAAGTGTAGTTTACCTAGAGTTGCCTCGTGTGCCGAGCCGCCGCGGCCTCACACTCGGGTACACCTGCTTCATTACCTTGCCGAAATCCGCCGTCGATAGTGGCTTCATATTACTGCTCATGCAATGGGCACTGTTGACAAACAATTATATTATATTTAATACTCATCACACACACACACACACACACACATTCATACACTACATACAGTCCCGCATACACCAGATGACTTGATTATTTTTAAAGATTCTTGTAAAAATCTTAAACTATTATTATTTTTTCTTTTTTTGAATCTAGCTGCAGGCTATGTAAGGCAACATACACATACACATGTATAATATGAAGGAGACGCAGATTCTACAACACAAGATTTTGTTAGTGTTGTGGTTCTGCAAATCAATTGAATTGTAACTATTCCAAGGAATATTTTTAAGCTTAGCCTTTGTCTTTATGTATATGTAGAGCAGAATTGTACATTTATTTTCTGTGAAATAGATTATATTGTATTATTGTTATTATTATATCGCATTTTGATCCTTATGGATGTACGCAGCGTCTCGACATATACGGGAATGCGGTACAACCATAGTAATATGATACAAATATAGTGTTCCTGTACAGTAATGGAATGTTTTTTTTATACCTTATATAAACAAAATAGTTACAATTCTTTACAAACGCTAAGTTAGTCTGCAAGCACAACTTGAAAGAAAAGAAATAAACAAATACGTTTTTAAACAATGTAAAATTATATTTAAGGCGTTTGATAATTAGAGCACAATATTGAACAGGGTGGTTTGGAATCGAATCGATAACTACAGGGCTATTATGTATCTCAATTGTTAACAATTGTTAATTAAAATCGAAAAAAATGGCGGCTCTATGTCACTTTTGTCAGCTAACCGTCATTAACTTGCTAACATTTTTGCTTAGTGGAGTTGTCAAAAGTGACATAGAACCGCCATTTTCCAAGACTTCCATCAACATTTGTTGGCAACTGAGATACATAATAGCCCTACAGGTCATGAAAGTGAAAAAAAGCATATTTTTACTATTAAGAACTTACTAACAGAACTACATGACAGAATAGATAGCAGTAACTACGCGAGACATGCTTACCCCTTTGTGCGTCGTATTGTGCGTAGAGTCACACAATTACAGAAAATAAAAAATATGTAGTTTTTTCTTTCACTTTTATGACCAGTTATTTATTCCGAACCAACCCATTCAATATTGTGCACTAAATAACAAATACCTTATATAGTCCTCTAGTTTTATTATGAATATTTCGTTTGTGTATAAGTCTTCTGCGGCTTAGTGACCACAGGCTATCTCATTGCCAAGATTTATCAAACTCTGTTCAGTAATTGAAGTGTGAAATATGGACAAACAGTCCTTCAGAATAAAAATAGTGTTACAGATGGTCTCATAAGGTGTACGTTTAGGGGTGACAAACCCCCTTTAATAAAATAAAGAAATAAAAAAGGTGTGCGTTTGTCAAAATCAATTGTGAAGTACAGGTGCAGTACTGGTATGTTAACGGTTGCGACACACTCTCTGAGAAAATACTACGAAGCCCTCCAGTGTACATTTAATCCATCACGTAGGCACTTGGCCGCTTTTGTTTCGTTATGAACAAATAAATGGAATTGTATGTATCCATTGCTAAAATGGCTCAATCATTGATGATGTAAGTAATAAGATAATGATTATACACTTACATACATTATATTTACTTACATGTATTCATCATATACATCTTGTTTAGGCAAGGATACATCAGGGTCAACTTCTAAGTGTGTCTGTATCCATATGACAGTTTGTTGAAGTTCGGCCCTGCAGAAATAAACACTGTTAACTAAAATGTGTAATTACTTACAAGACTAATATGATACTTAAAGATCTAATACTATGATTAAATATTACAAAAGGACTGGGGAAGACTGTTACCCTAAGCAAAGCACAGTGCAACGCAACCTAGTTAGGAGTTAGATCTCATCCATGACGTAAAACCCTACAGTATATACTATATTTTTTTCGAACTTTTTGGAGGTAATTTTTTTATTTATTTATTTATTTATTAGGCTTCTCAAGGGTAATTACATCACATTTTATACTAGGATACATGTAAGTATATATTATTCGCTAAATGTATTACCTATTTAAGAGAAACACCGCATGCATAAACATTAATAACATTAAAAAAGGAGTAGGTAACCGAGATATATGACATGCACATAATTATTACTTAGTAGTCTTTACAAAATTTAAAATATACGTAATTTATAATTTATATATTGTAATTACACATCCTTGGAACGAACTTTCGAAACTTCCCTGAGTGATACGTCAATGCAGGTCTCTCCGCGGCATACTGAACAATAATAGTAGTAAATATTCACATTCAAATATCGCGGGAGGCATGGACACACATTTACACATCACAAACATTTCCTGGTTATGCTTTTTCGGTGCTGATCGACGGCTCATCTGTAGATGTCGCTAAAAGTGCTTATTAAGGGAACTTCTACCCACTACTGACTTATGGTGTAATATTCTGGGAAACTCCGTCAATGTGCACCACACTTTTATGCTTTAAAAGAGAATCAGAATAATCAGAATAATCTACCTACTGTAAAAATAGTGATGACTTTTACGCTCATTGTTTAGAGAAAAAGGGTATCTTATTTTAGCAGGGATATATATATATATATATTGGAGTTATCGTTGTTTGTAACAAATAATATGCATCTTTATAAAAAGAAATCGGAAATACGTTTGCGGAGCACACATACGAGAGAGAGAGATCATTTGTTAAATCAATGATTTATAACAAAAGCACTTATGTAAGCGCTATTCAAGTATATAATTCTTTGCAATTATTATAACAAATACGAGGGTCATTTGAAAAGTTCTTAGCCTAACATGGTTAAAGTCATTGGTTTTTTTTTATAACTACCCTCATTTTGAAGTTACATTATTTAGCAACAAGTATGCACAGTTTAGTTTATTCACAGTAACTCATTGTTCGTTTTAAGTAGAAACATTGTAAACATCTATATAAAAATAATGGACCCGAGTTTCTTGCCACTTCTTCTCGGTAGGCTCTATATATTTTGGAACGCGGCGGTAGAGTCTTTAAAGTACATTATAATGAAAAATTGATGTTCATAAGTGCGTCTTTCATGCTTAAATTGACTAAATGATTTTGACACCTTTTTGATTGATTTTAAAAAAACTTCTAATTATCCTTTAGCGTGTATTTTGAGTTGCACAAAACATTAGACCCCATTGCTTAAAGTAAATTTAAATTGACAGATCAGGGATTAAAAAGAGACTATTTAAAGTTTTCCCATAATACAAGTTTTGTCATCACAAACAATACTCTACTCTAGCCAGTCGACGAATCCACATACAAAAATAAAAAAAACATTCTTTATGTTTGCGTTTTGTTACTGCGACATATGTACGAGTATTAATATTTTTAAGACAACACTAAAACGGTGGCTGCAAATATAGGTATTTTATAATTTAAACAATATTAATCTTATTTAGTGACATTTGAATGTACACATTTCATACTGATGCCAATTTCACATTATAACTGTATAGATAACCCTAAATTATATTAATGATTATTGACAGATTTTGTCGTATTGAGGTTTCCTAGGCTGTCTTAACAAGTGTACTAAAATTGTATTATAATGTGTTATGCATGTTTCTTTGCATAGTCGACAGACAAATTATCAATAACTTTACTACTGCAAATGATTTCAAAAAACACACACACTCAATATCATGCAAAGGAGGTAAATATCACATAGTTACATAAGAGATTAGAATGTTAACTTACCTAACTATTTACTATTGCGATTGCATAGGAATATTATGATACACTATTTAGAAATAGGTTTACTATAGCACTTGGCATATCTCTATTAATTAAAATTATTTCCTTCATCCATACATAGATACCTACTCACAAACATTATTTTCGTATTGCAATGATATACAGTGATATACAGTAGTACAGCGACACTGCGTGGGTGGACTCATCAGCCCAGATTCACCCAGTCATCACGCAAAATGGGCCGCGCCATAGCGGCCTGGTTATGGAAAAGGGCCAGCCCACCAACTGCCAAGTAAGTACGATATCTTCAAGGGATGATCGTAAAGCCTATCGTTCCTTGAAGATATTGTAGCGCGCCGCGTTACGTTCATGAATGGTCATAACGAACGTCATAGGGAAAATTTAAACCAAAACCTGAACTAAAAAGAAATGTATGTGTAAAGATGTAACATTTAGGATAATCTTACAAAATTTAAAACACAAGAATTAATGTTGTGAACAGTTTAGGTCTTCTACTTCAATTTATGTTTTGTGAATGTCCACCTACATGCCCACTGAGTTTGTCTACCCTCCACCAAACCTCCTTTATGTACCTGTATATACTATAATACTTAACGAATTAATATACACAATCTATAATGTATAGTATTCTGAAGAAATCATACCTAGATCCTAATGGATTAATAGGCTGCTTGAGTGGGTCGTGTGGGGGTACTCCAGTCGGCAATCGAAGATACAGTAGCAGCCTCTCGGCCCCGCTCAGAGCTTCTACAGCTTCGAGTAACTGGCCTACTCTTTGTCGACCCTCTTGACTGCAAAGAAAGCACTACAGTTAGCAATATAAAAAATGGTTGTCTGTAAAGTCGGTTTACGGACGGTAATTTTACGTGATAATGTCATAAGAAAGTCCGAACGCTTAGGCCAACCGTGCCTCTCTATCGCTTGTTCCGTGCGAGAGTGAGGCGTAACGTGACAAGGCGGTCATCGATTTATAAGACGTTATCACATAAAATTAAAACATTTTTTCAGGCTTGGCTAACACAACACAAGCTACCACCAGTGGACCTAGCACGAATAACTGCGTAAGTGTATCGTAACGTGTTGTTCACGTGAAACAGTACAAACTGTCATGTATCTAGGGCAACTGTGACACAGATAAATCATAGTTTAAAGCCGAGAGCGTCCCGCACGCAGTCGTTGCAGTTTCCCGGCATACCGGGAGTTTCTCTTACTACGCCGATGATGATGCCATTGGGTGATTCGTGAGGAAAGCGATGGTTGCAAACACGAAAACCATATTGGAATACAACCTCAAAATGGCCATCAGGGATCGACGAAGTGGTAAATGAAGCCCTGCTTCAGTGCAATACGTACGGTACCTAAGTGAATAAGTTAATATTAGTATTTATTTCAGTTAAGCTGTATTTAACAAAGAGTAAGTATGAGCATACAGAGCAGACATGCTCACAAAAAGGTGTCGGCAGGAGATGGCGTCGTGTGGCGAATCGCCATCTTCTCTCAAATATGGTTTAGGAAGGCGATGGCTGCCACATGCGTCAACTCGTGAACGGGTACTGTCTGCTGAGACCGGTCTGCTCTGGATGCTGATGCAAACTCAGAAACGATATAGTTTTATTTAAATTTATCATAAAAATCCTATGTCCCCTAATTAAGTATGTATTGTTGTCTCTTTTTTTATTATACTTAGATGTAATAAATTTGCAAATAACTAAAAAATGGCACGGACCCTGGAGTCTGTGGAACTAGTTATAATATTTTTTAAAAAGCCGAAGCGTGACGCGTTGAAGTTTACCATACGAATACTTTTTCGCAAATTGTTTGTGCTACTGCCTCAGACCAGCAGATATAACTAATACCTATGTTACATATAGAAGATTAATTCATACAACAGAGAACAAGAGAGCCTAGGACAAGGAAACCAATGTTTACAAGATGGTAATGAAAGAATCTCGATTTAATTACATAAGCCGTAGTAACAAACAAGCTCATCATACTCAACAGGTAGTTAAGCATTTTAGTCTCTAGTTAAGTTAGTTACCCCCACTTCTGACTTACTGGTAATCAATTAGCATCCTGTTAAGGGCATATTCTGTACATCTAAATGGCGCGGGTATCAGGGAGTACATAAAATGGCGGATTTTATGCTCTTATAGTGGTGTAAATTATTTGTTGTCTTGTTGCACAATACGAGGGCTGCACTAAAAGTATCGGGAATGGAATATTTCCACTGTTCCTGTCATATTAAAATCTTTTTAATTGAAAACTCCTTGGTTTTAAAAATCGAATACCATTTAATTATTTAAAAAAAGATTCTCGGTCTTGTCACAAGGTTTTGTCAAACTTGTTTAGTCGTTGAGAAAATGGAATTGACTCGAGAAAATTCAAGAGCGATGATTTATTATAACTTTCGAAGTGGTTTAACACAAAAACAGTGTGTTGACCGGATGATTTCTGCATTTGGTGATGAAGCCCCCTCCAAAACCACGATTTATCGCTGGTTTGCTGAATTTCAACGTGGACGTGTCAAGCTCAGTGATGATCCCCGTCAAGGTCGTCCAAAAACTGCAGTCACCCAAGAAAACGTTGATGCTGTGCGTAAGCTGATTGAGGAAGATCGACATGTGACATACCGCGAAATTCAGACAACTTTAGACATTGGCATGAGTCAAATACAAATAATCTTGCATGAACAATAAGGTGTAAAAAAGTTGTTTTCCCGATGGATACCGCATTCGCTCTGTGAAGAGCAAAAAGCGGCTCGCGTTACTTGGTGCGTCAGAACTCTCGAAAGATTCCACGCAGGATCCTCAAATGCTGTATACAACATCGTATCAGGTGAGGAATCCTGGATATTCGCGTACGAACCCGAAACAAAAAACCAATCACGAGTTTGGGTGTTCGAAAATGAGTTAAAGCCAACAAAATTTGTTCGTTCACGGAGTGTTGCAAAAAAAATGGTGGCCACGTTTATCTCCAAAACCGGCCATGTTACGACTATTCCTCTTGAGGGACAAAGAACGGTTAATGCAGAATGGTATGCTAGCATTTGTTTGCCACAGGTCGTTTCCGAACTCCGTAAAGAGAACTACAACCGCCGCATCATCCATCACGACAATGCGAGTTCTCACACCGCGCTCAGAACAAAAGAGTTTTTAGAGTAAGAAAACATAGAATTATTAGACCATCCGCCGTACAGCCCCGACCTAAGCCCTAATGATTTCTATACTTTCCCTAAAATAAAGAATAAATTTCGTGGACAGAGATTTTCATCACCTGAAGAAGCTGTGGACGCCTACAAAACGGCCATTTTGGAGACCCCAACTTCCGAATGGAATGGTTGCTTCAATGATTGGTTCCATCGTATGGAAAAATGTGTCAAATTTCGCGGAGAATACTTTGAAAAGCAATAAATACATTTTTTAATAGTTTGTAATGTAATGGTTACTTACATTGGTAGAATACCTAGCTGAAGGCCTAGCTAGCTATCTAAAAAATAAAAAGGAACATCAGAAATATAAATAAAGTTATAATAATAAGTATTACATGACCTGGCGGATAACACTTCACCACAAGTCCACACACACACACACGTTCCATCAAAGGTTCCAGTTAGCTTCTTGCTTTATCGAAGGCTTCAGTTCTGAGCTCAGAGAATACGGGATACCCCGGAATAGTTTGTTTTATATATCAGGGCGAGAGTATTTATCAAACCAACACCCTCGATTTGTTATTAATTAATACATATGAAAATATCTTTCCAAGTCTTGACTTCAGGAATGTAATTGACAATATCGAGAGTGACTCGTCGGGTGCAAATCACTATTTTACCAACTTCAACACCTCACCGTCAACTAAGGTTTCCAGGGAATATAATTATTTCGTGTCTCGGCACATCAAATTGGAATCTTCCTATAATCTTTTTTTTTAATCGGACGTAATTTAATACTCTCTCTCCCAAAATCCAAATCAAAATTAATGAAAAATCCCTGACGACTCTATTCTGTCATTCCATCATGGTTCTCCTTTTTTAAAGTTTGTCACATTTTATGTTAATCAAGAAATAGTTTTTAAATATACAAAATAAGTATTTAATGTAATGAAGTATGATCATGAAATTATATTACAAGTTATGTTGTGTCACTTCCTTGATTCCCGAAATTTTCAGTGCCGCCCTCGTATTTGCGGTTAGATACGTAACGCGACACCTTGTATTGGTTATGTGGTATGTAATTGACCAAGCTGGATAGACTGGGCTAATGACAATTTTCTCAAGTTTAACGCCCGTAAGACCCAGACGTGTTTCATTACTGCGAAATTCAGTTTTAAGCAAAAATGTTTGTTCTTGGGTCTTGGACTTGTGAATGTGTGAGTCCATGCCTCCGACGCCAACAAGAAGACAACAGATTCCTAGTGCGGGGGTATGAGTGTGTACATGTTTAACAAACATGTACACGAATGAACTGATTATTCATGCAAGGTGATGGTAATTTAATAAAACAATTACAATTTGAAAAATTTTATACCGACTTTCATTCTATTCAGTTATTTGAGTGTAACTAAAAAACTACTGGACCGAATTTGATGATTTAAATGGGACACACGAGAAGCACCAGCTTTCAAACAAAAAAAGAATTTTGAGAATCTGTTCATCATATCGAAAGTTATGAGGTAACATAAAAAACAGTCGGATTGAGTACTTCCTCCTTTTTGGAATTCGCTAGATCAGATGCAACATTTCCTAAGCAATAACCGGATCAATTTAAAAAAAGCCTATGTTTTAGTTTAATGCATTCATCGAACAAATTCAATAGTGAAAATGTACTTATGTTAGTAGTAAAGCCAACCAAAAACAATTGGTTAGTATTTTTTTATCAAATTCTATACTTACTTAAAAACTCTGTACTTGTAAGAAAAATGAAAAAGTGGGTTCTGTCTGACCCACTTTTTTACTTTTCTTACGTCTTCTGAGGTTCGTAGGTACGTAGGTTCTTACGTCTTCTGAGACGTAAAATTGCCTACTGAACAAGAAAAGTCGTGTTTGAAAAATAAAGCTGTCTGTATGTTCATGCATAACTTAAAAACTACCACACAGATTTCGATAAAATTTGGTATATGCATAGAATAGAGCTCGGAGCTCCCAACTATGCACTTCATGTCTTCATTCATCACATAAAACTAAGATGGCAGCTAGGTCTTTCCATGCTAAACGGTTTCATATAAAACTGGGGTCTCGATGACTGCGCGCATAAACTTCTGTACGGCTAAAAACCTATGCTTTACCAATAAAATAAAACCAGCACACCGATGCGAGTATTATTACTAGGGGTATGGGGTAGAGGTGTATAAAAAATAAACCTCTTAAGGTAAATTTAAAGATTTTCGGCTTTGATTTAGATTCCAGAAAATAGTTTTTAAATACAACAATACAAATCGTCACGGCTATATATATCCTTGTAGGGGTAGGCAGCAGTGTTTTAAATACCTACGTTTCGCCCGAGGGATATACTTTTAGTCCCATGTAATAGGGAGTGAGTCTATTGGGCACAGTTCCAGACTTCGAACTGCTATTAAGAATTTCTTTGTCAGAAAACCCCATAACTGGGTAACCCGGGTATCTAATCCAGAACCTCGAAATTCCAAAGTGGCGCCACCACCACTACAGCAAGACCAAGCGACCGAAGCCGCTGGCGATTCAGCTAGTAATAAATAATTACATTCCATTCTAAACATATGAAACTCTACCATACCTGTGACCTGGCACACACTTGACTGATTTTTAAGGTGAAATCAAGCAGTATTGTGTTTAATTTAATTAAAGAAATATAAAATACATTTTAAATGTGAAACAGGAAGTTCTGTGGCGTGCATGGGTGGAGTGTAAACAAATAAAATAATTAAAACTATTGGCCACATGTATACAATACACTTGTATATAATAATTGCACAATTAAAGAAATGAGGTTGTGGCAAAAACATGTTTTAATTTAATTAATTGTAAGACTGTGTACTACATATATTTATATTTTCTTTACTTTTTTTCAATAGAATTCTAAAATTACCCCACATTTGTCCCCATACACACACTATAAACACAATTTAAAGTCCCCCTGCGCACACACACTACGTCAGTGGACATCGCGTGTCCATACATGTTCTTAAACATCAGTCGAGTAGTGTCGGGCGGCGAAAGTACGTGTCTCCTGAAGTATTCGCCTGCCAAATGGCTTTATACTTACTAATATAAAGATACCGGCTTCACTCACTTCGTATTATGTCGGTTTAAGTCCGACGACGTTTCGAACGTGTAAGACGTTCTTCTTCAGGGAGTGTTCACGCTTGGAGATTGCGTCACGCACTGAAGCCATGGCAATGAAGTCCAAGCGGTGAACACTCCCTGAAGAAGAACGTCTTGCACGTTCGAAACGTCATCGGACTTAAACCGACATAAAACCAAGTGAATGAAGCCGCTATCTTTCTATTAGTATAATGTGTGATACTCGTACTCACGATAGTTTTCAAACTCGTATTGCCAAATGGCTACTAAATGGTGAGTTTTGTTTGTTCTTGGCGACGTTTTTGATAGTTTATTTGTAGAAATGTGTGTATTTGTGAATATCAATAAAAATAAATATTTATAATGGAGTATGTATCAAAAGAGGATATATCCAGGGCCATGCATACTTCTGAAACCTACTTCACTGTTGTAATGGGAGACTTCAACGCAAAGCTAGGCACAAGGAAACGTGATGAGTTAAGAGTAGGGCCTTTTGGATACGGGCAGCGGAACCCGAGGGGACAGAGGCTGGCTGACTTCATGGAGGAGGGACTCTTTGTGATGAATTCCTTCTACATGAAGCGGCCATCCAGGAAGCGGACGTGGATGAGTCCCGACGGTTCCACTACGAACGAGATAGACTTCATCATGACGACCAATAAGCGCATATTCAATGACGTCTCTGTGATCAGCAAGGTAAAAACCGGCAGCGATCACCGCATCGTAAGAGGCGCATTGAATATATAGGCGCATCAAGCTTGAGAGGTCACGTCTGTTGAAGTCTACTCTCCGTCCAAATCCTGCCCAAATCCAAAACCCCGAAAAGTTTCAGCTGGAACTTCAAAACCATTTTCAGTGCCTAGCTGAATGCGACACAGTGGATGAGTTGAACAACGGGTTGGTGGAAACTGTCCAAGCGGTTGGGTCAATTCTGTGAGACCAAACGCTGCAGGAAAGCTCAAAAACTCTCAAAAGAAACTCTGAAACTAATGGCAGAACGGAGCGAAATGAGACTGCAGTCTGCAGTTGATATGTCGGACTACGGTAAACTCAATAGACGAATTTGGAAGTCCATGCGACACGACTTGCGTGCTTATAATACTGCGCGTATTACGGCAGCATTTGAGCGGAACCAGGGCTCTAAAGTGTTTGCAAAGGATTCGTCTATTGGGCAAAGCCAAATGACAAAACTGAAGACCGAAAATGGCAGTATCGTTTCATCCAAGCCTGAGATTTAGAGAGAGATTGAAAGCTTCTATCGACAGTTATATACCTCGACGCGCGAACCCGTTACTGAACCAGCTCAGGACACCAGAGCAAAGTTAGTCCGACACTATACCGAAGACATCCCGGACATCAGCCTGTACGAGATTAGAATGGCTCTCAAACAGCTTAAGAACAACAAGGCGCCAGGAGAGGACGGAATTACGACTGAACTTCTGAGAGCGGGTGGAAGACCGATACTTTTAGTCCTCCAAAAGTTATTCAATTCTGTCATCTTCGAAGGCAAAACGCCGGAAACGTGGCACAAGAGCGTGGTGGTGCTGTATGTGGTACTGTGCTTCATAAAAGGTGATAAAACCTTATTGAAGAATTATAGGCCCATATCGCTCTTGAGCCACGTGTACAAGCTGTTTTCGAAAGTCATAACAAACCGTCTCGCACGCAGGTTTGATGAGTTCCAGCCTCCCGAACAAGCCAGTTTCCGAAGAAGCTTTAGCACCGTAGACCACATTCATACACTACGGCAGATTATACAGAAGACCGAAGAGTATAATCAGCCACTGTGTCTAGCGTTTGTGGGTTACGAGAAAGCCTTCGATTATATCGAGAAGTGGGCCATACTGCAGTCCTTGCAGCGATGCCAAATTGACTATAGGTATATCGAAGCATTGAAGTGTTTATACAGCAAGGCCACTATGTCAGTCCGATTACAGGACCAGAGTACGGAACAAATTCCATTACAGAGAGGTGTGAGACAAGGAGACGTCATCTCTCCGAAACTGTTCACTAACGCATTGGAGGATGTTTTCAAACTTTTGGACTGGAAAGGATCTGGCATCAACATTAATGGCGAATACATCACTAACCTTCATTTTGCCGATGATATAGTTATAATGGCGGAGTCGCTCGAGGATATCGGCACCATGCTCAACAACATCAGTAGAGTTTCCCAACAGGTTGGTCTTAAGATGGACATGGATAAGACGAAAATCATGTCCAATGTCCATGTTCCACCTATAACGGTAATTGTTGGAAACGATACACTCGAAATTGTAGATGAGTACGTCTACCTGGGACAGACTGTCCAATTAGGTAGGTCCAAATTCAACAAGGAGGTCGCACGAAGAATCCAGCTCGGTTGGGCAGCGTTCGGGAAGCTTCGATCCATCTTTTCGTCCCCAATACCTCAGAGCCTGAAAACCAAGGTTTTCAACCAGTGTGTGTTGCCAGTGATGACTTATGGCACTGAGACGTGGTCCCTTACTGTGCGCCTCATTAACAATCTTGAAGTCGCTTAACGAGCAATGGATAGGGCTATGCTTGGGGTTTCCCTGCGTGATAAGATCCGAAATGAGGAGATCCATAGGAGAACTAAGGTCACCGACATAGCTCTCAAAATTAGCAAGTTGAAGTGGCAATGGGCAGGCCACATCGCTCGCAGAACTGATAACCGATGGGGAAGAAAGGTTCTCGAGTGGCGACTACGCACCAGAAGGCGTAGTGTAGGCCGGCCCCCCGCTAGGTGGACCGACGACCTCATAAAAACCGCGGGGAATCGCTGGATGCAGAAAGCGAGTAGCCGGTCCAAGTGACGTTCTATGGGGGAGGAGGGGGAGGCCTATGTTCAGCAGTGGACGTCTTCCGGCTGATACTGATGATGTATCAAAAATTCGGTTAGATCGCGGACATACATTTTAAACGTTTTATTTTTTTATTTCAATAATAATTGTAATTACTTATTTAACTAGTTAATGTTTTTCGATGGCATCTAGAAATTCACATGAACTGCGATAAAAACGAATACAAGATTAGAAGAAATAAAAGAAGAGAACTTCAACTTCTAAATCGAGTCAAAATCCTTATTTAGATAATGGCGAGTATGAAGCGGACCGAGACTATTTTCCGTCAGGTCATGAATCCACGAGTTCTGGGGATGCAGTACATGGTTTGTCAAGACGTGTAGGTACAACAGGAAACATCTTAGAATGTACTCGTATCTTACATCTTGGAACGTATACACCTGTTAACATTCTGTCATGACATATGTATACTGTTTCTACCGTAATTATATGACACTACGTCTATAGACGATGTTGTATGAAAATCGGTTAAGTGTAGTCACAGCGTCTACCAGTAAGAACGTGTTAAATTATAATAGGTCAATAATTGTACTTTACATCTCGGTATATCACTAAAAGCATCCCAGCTCCTCCAAGATGGACTAGATAAAATAGCAATGTGGCTACAGAAATGGAGAATTAAAGCCAGTGCCTCCAAATCTACCCAAACCACATTCACTCTTCGCCAGGGAAACTGTCCGCCCGTTAAACTAGGTGAAAACATATTACCACACAACGACACATTGAAATATTTGGGAATGCATCTGGATCGTAGACTCACCTGGAGAAAACACCTACAGAAGAAAAGAGATGAACTTAACCTCCGATACCGAAATCTACATTGGTTGCTTGGAAGGAACTCGGTGCTAAGCACAGATAACAAGCTCCTCATATACAAGGTTGTACTAAAACCTATCTGGACTTACGGACTACAACTCTGGGGCTCAGCATGCAACTCCAATGTCCAAATGATACAGAGGGCTCAAAATGGCATCCTGAGAACTTTACCAAATGCTCCATGGTTCTTAAAAACTACTGAGTTGCATAGTGAACTAAGAGTCAACACGGTTAATGACGAAATAAAAAAATATTCGACAAAGTACAAGAAACGGCTAAGTAAACACCCCAACCACCTGGCATCACAATCGACGATTTTAAATTATCCTAAGAGGCTAAAAAGACGACACATCATAGACCTATCAAAGGCAAATGATTAAAATTGACGAAAAGGAGAGACACTCGATGGAGTACTACTCCTACATGACTACTTGCCTGCAAATCACCTGCTCAAAGTTAAAAGACTGATCGCAGATAAACACAGAACAAAAAAAAAAAAAAAAAAAAACATCTCGGTATATTCGGTAAGTAGGTCCTTATTACCCCCAAATGGGGCTTGTAGGTGACCAATTAGCGCTCTAGGGTAATAATGTAGCTAGAAAAGCCCTAGGGCGGTAAGTAATTAAAAAAACACTAACTCTTTCAAAAAGTTCGCGTACATCTAACTATCATACTGGCAATAGACATCATGCATTCAGCCCAATGACTAAAGAGGTTGCTTCGCTATTCAGCCTCGTCTTCATATGAGTATAATAGTCATCAATTTTATTTTTGTAATGCCGGTTTTTTTCTCACAATCGAGATGTAAAGCAGAGTAGTTAGCTCGGGTGTAAGCATCAATTGCACCCTCGAACTATAGGCCCCCTCGCTGACTATAGGCGCCCACGCTGCGCTCGTGCGCCTAAATATCTCGGGCTGCAATTGATGCCTTACAGCCCTTGGCTACTAATCTACTATTAAGATCCGATCGAAAAAATCTGATTGATCTTCAATTTAAATATTAAATACACTTTTTAGAATTAATGGTGTGTTTGTCACGAAAATGTATCATCACCGCGAATCTAGGTAACCCATTAAGCCAATATACCAAACTAGCAAAACTAAATTTACCATGTTCCAACCATTTCGACATTCTAACTTAGCTACCACGGTAATTATATATCACACGCGGTATTTAACACAATGACATTGTATTGCCAACAGAATGTTTTATTATTTGTCTTAACTGTTAAATCAACTATTTCTTTAACATTTAAACTTGGCAAGACATAAAAAGTGTGACATAAAAAATGTAAGCCATAAAACAAATAACTGAGGAAACAAAAACAGACAGAATAAAATGCTCATCCAACTCACTCAGAACGCTAATTATTCATAAAGTTACCTACTTAGGTATGATTGTTTTACTTTTAATTGTATCCATGCTAATAAATAAATAAATAAATTTGTACATAGATAGATTTTCATTCAATTATGAATCATGTTTTGTAATAATGTACTTCATTGTGTATTTTTATTAGTAGAAGAGTAACTTATTTGCTATATTAGCCCAGCTAGGAGTGTCACTTCTATGTGAGATATTTTGCCTCTGTGCAATAATGTGCACGCAAAATTGTGTTTCTGGTTCAACTTTAACATTACCATATTGAATTTTTTTCATTACTTTTCTTGCTTTTGTGGATCGAATGTGATAGAACTTTTGTACAATTAAAAAAAATACTCAGATGTGCCCATTTTCAAAGAATGCCCTTTAAAACAATTAAGGTAGAAATTAAAATAATATTTAACTATACATATATCCTTAGCACAGTATGTACTGTTTTACATGAACAACACATAACATTACACTTACAAATTTATTCATACTAAGCCCAGAGTATCGAAAGTTTTTGCTTTAATAAATTCCCACCCTTATATCTCTAAATAGAGAGTTAAAACTTTAGATAGAAATATCAGGTCATCAACAGATATTAATAATTAGTAGTGCTTAACATTGATTGAGACTTCAGAAACTCAGAAATACTGTATCATTTGTGATAGTATATACCTACGTTACGTGGGATAAAAATTATATGAAATATTAAGTTTGTCAAGTGTTGGAGAGTGGAGTCAAATAAATCAATGCAATTATGTAGCAGAATGAACCCAGCAGTCTGGACAACCCTCAAAACTGTTGTTACATTAATTACTAGTCAAGTAGAAGCAGTTTATTGTCAGGATGAACAGGCCAGGAAGATCCAGACAAGATAAATGAACTAATATTTATCATCACAACAGAAGGCCTGCCCTGTCTTAATATGATTACTAAAAAACAACCAAGTATGAGTTACACTCATGCACAGAGGAATCTGTACTAACATTCAGAAAGCATTTAACATTATTGCTTCAATATAATACAAATTAGGTTAAAGGACAAACTTAACTTTGCCGTTGGATCTCTAGACAAGGCTATTGCGCCATCAGAATATAATAAGTTAGTAAATAGTAAATTCACTTTTATTTAAATCTTGCTTCTTGCCAAATTTCATGATTGTAGGTCAACAGGAAGTACTCTATAGGTTTTGATTCCCTTGTAAAATCGTAAAATATGCAGCATAAATGGTCATATCTTATGATCACATTGACTTACAAGTTTAATTTTTCCACAGGTGATAGAGACTGTGTACCAAATTATCTGATATGAATTTCAACTTGATATTTCTACATGTTATGGAGAAAAAGTGTAAACAGACAGACTGTCAATAAAGTGATCCAATTAGGGTTCCTTTTCTGTTTTGAAGTATGGAACCCAAAAAATTATCATCATATTATGGGAAAAATATAATATTTATTTTACTATTGGGTGCCATAAGTTGTATACTTCAAAATAACAAACCTTGGCATGGCATGGCAAGCTTGTCATTCTGTGAATGGTCTGTAGTGGTGGTCAGTTAAACTATTATTTACAACTAATTTTGTGATCAATCATAAGAAATATCTTGGGTTACGGGTTCATCCCAAGGACTGATGTATCTTCTCGTGTTTAGAACAAATTTCCTGAATCGGCAACAATGGAATTAAGGCTGTAGTTAGATAACACTGAGAAGTATAACTCACCATAAGTATAATTATTTTTGACTCATTTCTAGTTTTGTCTGACTGGTGATATATAACAACTGTTTAAGCATAAATATGATTTTAATTAACTACTCAGTAAACATTGATAAAGATTTGAACTGAATTTGGATTTTATGGCTTTTGTTAGCGGCCTGAACAAGTGTGCCACAATTTTGACAATTCCTCATGGAGCAGACAACAATTGCTAAATTTAGGATAATGAGGTTTGTTGGTCGGTTAGTTATTGAATCCACCACTCATTCTCTTTCGTTTGTTGACTGAATTTGGTTTTATAGATATTGACATTTTCAGGAAGTATCTACCTGCAACAGACATTATTGATAAAATAGTAGTAGCAGTTACTAAGGTAATTATTTTTATTGACTAATACATGAAACAATCTGGCATGAAATAGGTATGTACTAACCAGAGCATTGTTTGTTACCTGAGAGTATTTTCGACGATTTGTTGCATAGAAGATATTTTGTTGGAGTCCATTTTGGACTCCTTCCCCCGAGCGGGGTCGGCGCCGGGACCCGCCGCGCCCGAAGTCCCCGGAGCGCTGCTCTGAACGGCGACACTTTCTTTATCGTAAGACGCAGTTTGCCTATGTTTTGGATGATTGACATTTTCCCTATGAAGTTTCGCGTCATCCACTAAAACTCTTTCTGATTTAACATTCTTCGCACTATCTTCACTCGTCCACGGCTGAAATGGACTCGCACTATCCATTCTAGCCCTAGCTGGTTATAATACAAAAGTTATTCAACTTCATTATAAATATTTATATGATCTGATATTGTAAAATGCGTAACAAAACTCCATTTTCTTGACATTTGATCAGCTGTGAAGTGAGGTGGAGTGAAGGGGGATCCTCCACAGACTATACAGCCACAACAGGGAAGGCAATAATGTACAACCATAATAATGCACAGCTAAATGATCTACAGCCAATAATGCACGGCAAATAATTCATGTACATGGATTTAATATATAAGGTCGGCTTTTCCTGGGGCCTTACTATCAACTTCGTAAGAACCATGCAAGTTCCGTGCAGTTCTAAAAAACCTGACATAAACAGTTTTGAATGAAATGATACCATGACGCTCATTTACGTGAACTGTTTGAATATTGTTTTCTCAAAGGTGAAAGGATAATATGGTCTAGACGCCTAGACGTTTGTAAGCTAATAAATAAATTAAACTTTAATGTCCATTCTGGCGCATCTGTCCTTGATTTAGAGTGAAATGTTAACGAGAGTCTATACAAAAAAAAACAGATGAACGGTTTTTCTGCGGTCCTTGAATAGTAGGCCCGGGCAGGCCTGCTTTAAAGTTGTCATGGTACGAATAAACCGGGCAGTTGTCGAGAAGTCCTGCTTTAAGAGCTCATAGTAAGGCCCCTGGCCACGTGTTATTGTCCATTGATCCGTACAAAATTGATTCGTGTTAGACCAGTATCGATCGCGATTCATCACAGTGACTCGATCACTACATGAGCACGAGTCGACTGATCGGGTGGTGAGTTTCTAAAAGACTCGATCATTTTGGCCTGCTCTCTGGACTTTTTATTCATTCAGTTTCAATGTGTCGTTCGCGATTGAACAAATCAAAACACCCAGGTCGCGTGAGCTGCGAGCTACAAGCGCGGTACAAACGATCTATCGTGCCTTCCCGTGCTGGCGCATCTGTCCCGTTCGGATAATTTACTGTAACGGAGAAAAAAAACATATTTGTAATGTAGATACGTAGATGACTAGTTCTAGAATGTTCTAGAATGATCTCTCTCATTGATTGGTTTTGCCTTCCGCAAGTTATCTTTGATGGCCAAGTAATTCAAATTAGCGACACGTGCAAGCATTTGGGTATTATTATGGACCAACAATTATCCTGGGTGCCGTAGATAGCTGAAACTAGTCGTAAATCTTTGCTGCGGCTTCTTCACTTGAAAGGTTACAATATTTTTTACCTATTACTACTAAAATTGCGCTGGTACAATCACTTTTACTCCCTATCCTCGACTACGCGGATGCTTCATATCTAGATATAACCCAAGACCAGCTAAATAAACGTTAGAACGCTTGCAAAACTTCTGTATCAGGTTCATATTTAGCTTAAGGAAATATGACCACATTTCTGAATTTTGGAAAAAGCTGAAGTGGTTACCTAACCGTCTGCACCGTAATGCTCATATTTAATCCCTTCTCTATAGTATCCTCTTTGTTCCTACAACTCCTACCTACCTCAAAGAGCGATTTTCCTCTAATACCCTTCAACTTCGAACACCTGGTCATACTTCCCGGTACTATGACAAATCGTTCACAGTTCAGGCTGTACGGCTATGGAATGCACTGCCCCTTGATATCAGAAGTGCTAAAACTCTGTCAATTTTCAAAAACATGGTTAAGAATCACTATCTATCAAGTATGTAACACTGTTATTATTTTTATCCTTGTAATTTTTTGTATGTATTCGTATATAATCATTAGAATTTATGTATTGGAGTTTTAATAAGATAAGATAGAGTTAAAGGAACATATTTTGCAACACCGTCTACTATTTCTTATGTCCATACAAAGGTTGTCTGGAAGAAATCGCTATAAGCGATAAGACCGCCCATTGTACTTTCCTAATTTAAAGAGTATACTTTTGTAATTAATATTTTTGTATATTGGTTAAAGTACAATAAAGAATTTTTGTATTGTATTGTATTGTATTGTATGACTGAAATGATAACGTGGAAAATTAATTCTTAAAGTTGAAGTACTATTTTATAATTATATGGAACTCAATTTTATTTTGTTGAGGTGTCTAGCATTTCAAAATATTCATCATCATCATCTCAGCCGTAGGACGTCCACTGCTAATCATATGCCTCCCCACAAATTTCTAAAAGGACCAGTTAGAAGCGGCCTGCATCCAACGTCGTCCTGCTACCTTTATCAGGTCATCAGTCCACTTGTCGGAGGTCGACCTACGCTGCGCTTATCGGTCTGTGGTCTCCACTCTAGAAACTTTCGGCCCCATCGGCCATCTGTTCTGCATGCTATGTGGCCTGCCTACTGCCACTTCAACTGGCTTATCTTCTGGGCTATGTCGGTTACTTTAGTCCGTCTACGGATCTCCTCATTTCTGATTCGATCACGTAGAGAAACCCCGAGCATAGCCCTTTCTATAGCGCGTTGTGCGACTTTGAGCTTGCTTGTAGGGCCCATAGTAAGAGACCACGTTTCAGTGCCATATGTCATCACTGGTAACACACATTGTTCAAAGACTCTTGTCTTGAGGCACTGAGGTACTTTTGACGAGGAAATATCGCGAAGTTTCCGGAACGCTAATCGAAGGTGAATGATGTATTCGCCGTTGATGTTGATGGCGAGCCCTTGCCATTCCAGAAGCTTGAAGGGGTCTTCCAATGCAGTGGGGAACAGTTTCGGAGATATAACGTCTCCCTGTCTCACGCTTCTTTGCAATGGAATTGCCTTCGGACTCTGTTCCTGTACTCGGACTGACATGTACGCGTTTTTGTACAAACACTTCAGCACTTCAATATACCGATAGTCAATACGGCACCGCTGGAGAGACTCAAGCACTGCCCACGTCTCGATCGAATCAAAGGCTTTCTCATAGTCCACAAACGCTAAACAAAGAGGCAAGTTATACTTTTCGGTCTTCTGTATACCTTGCCGTAGCGTGTGGATGTGGTCCTAGTGGCTATGGTACTATAGCCATTACGGGAACTGGCTTGTTCCGGAGGCTCGAATTCATCGTACCTGCGACTGAGACTGTTCGTGATGACCTTTGAAAACAGCTTATAAACATTGCTCAAAAGCGAGATGGGTCTGAAATTCTTAAGTGAGGTGCTGTCACCTTTCTTAAAGAATAGAACCACCACGCTTTTGTTCCATGCTTCTGGCGTTAATCCTTCGAGTAAGACGGTATTAAAGAGCTTCTGAAGGACTTTAAGTACTAGTGTTCCACCCGCTTTCAGAAGCTCAGATGTGATACCGTCATCACCTGGCGCCTTGTTGTTCTTAAGCTGTTTCAAGGCCATTCTAATCTCATCCAGGCTGATGTTCGGGATATCTTCGGTATAATGTCGAGTCAGCTTGGCTCTTGGGTATTTGGCCGAGCTGCTAACAGGTTTAGCGACCGAGGAGTATAAACGTCCGTAAAAACTCTCGACCTCTCCTAGCACTTCTGCTTTGGTCGACGCTACACTGCCGTCTTCTCTCTTCAGCTTCGACAACTGGCTTTGCCCAATAGACATGTCTCATGCAAACACTTTGGAGCCTTTTTTCCGCTCTATCGTCTCTTTAATACGATTTGTATTAAAGATCCGGATGTCGTGTCACAAGGACTTCCATATTCGTCTATTGAGCCTGTATGCTTCAGCATCATCGGAAGATTGCAGTTTTAACGAGCATCGTTCACCCATGAGGTTGAGGGTATGGTTTGAGAGTTTCTGTGGACTGTCTGTACGGTGGGGTTTAAAGTACATGGAACCCACTGTATGGATAGTTTCTACTAACCTGTTATTGTTCTCGTCTACTGAAGCGATGTTCTCAAGGCAATCGAAGGGATTGGACAGCTCAAGTTGAAAACTCTCGGGGTCTTGAATATGGGCACGAGTAGGTCAGAGCGTAGATTTCAACAGACGAGACCTCTCAAGTTTGACATTAATATTCAATGTGCCTCTTACCATTCGATGATTACTACCGGTTTTCACCCTGTGGATCACGGAGACATCAGTGTATATTTGTCTCTTGGTGGTCACAATGAAGTAAATCTCATTTCTCGTGGCACCATCGGGACTCAGCCAGATCCATTTCCTAAGAGGTGGCTTATGAAAGAAAGAGTTCATCGTAAAGAGTCCATCTTTCTCCAGGAAGTCTGCCAACCTCTGTTGCCTACGGTTCCGTTGTCCATAACCAAATTGCCCCACTTTCAACTCATCCTCGCTTCTCTTACCCAAC
The DNA here is from genome assembly GCA_917880725.1 of Selenia dentaria. Taxonomy (NCBI): domain Eukaryota; kingdom Metazoa; phylum Arthropoda; class Insecta; order Lepidoptera; family Geometridae; genus Selenia; species Selenia dentaria. The sequence continues at coordinate 22,189,341 of OU862879.1, forward strand.
TTCGCGTTGAAGTCCCCCATAACAACTAGAAAGTGCATTTCAGAAGTATGTATGGCCCAACTAATGTCCTCATACATATCCTCTCCTCCTATCTGGGTGCGAATTCGTCGGTGCGTAAACCTGAATCACCTTCAGCAAGTATCTTTTGGATACTCTGAGTGTTATATACGACCCGGTTGGAAACGATATCGATCGTTACAATGTTGTTTGTCAGGTACGAGAAACCTGTCACCACCTTGGGACTGTTGGTCGTCCTTCTTCCCACCCGCTCTGCGGACTTCTGATTACCCCACGATATCCCAGTGTAACCTACTCATATCTTCTTCCAGCGCGTCAATCTTCTCGTCTCATCGTGCGTATGTTGTGTGTTACCAGGGCCAGTCGTCGTCAGTGTTGAGGGTGGTAGCCGGGCTTCTGCCACGGATTCTTAGCACCCCCTGCCCCAGCGTTACCGTGGCCGCTACCGTAGCCAGGAATAGCGGGGCTGCCGGGGACTGGGGGCTGGTTCCATTTGTACTGTTTATGGAGGGTTTTGCCAATACTCGCCACGTTTGCAGGCGGGTTGGCGAGCGCAGTTTGCTCAGAAGGTGCTGCTGCCCACCTAATTGTTTGGTATCCCTTAGCCGCTTTCTACGGCGCCCACAGGAAGAATTGGGGGGATACTATTCTAAGCCGGCATCCCACGGCCATATATCTAGTATAGCATTTACCGCATAAGAATAAATGTCCAAATAAAGAAAATAGATAAAAGATAACTAATGATTTGATTTTTTTGTCACGTGTTACCCTAATGACCCAATCAATCGATTGAACTGCTCGAAAGACCCGGATCGGAGTAGTAGCTGACTCGTTTACTCTTTCTTTCGAATGCCATCACAGTGTCGTTCAAAATCATGCAGTGCTAGTTTATTTCGCGCGTGGCCACAGCATAAATCATAGAGAGGCTTGTGATTGAATCAATTAAAGTTCAAAAAGATTATATACTTACCTAAAATTTATAAAACTAGACCCCGCCTTATTATGGTTGCAGGTTTAAACCAACTCTAGCGATAAACTCGACAATAAACCCGAAAACGTTATTAGCGTCACAGGTTTATTTCATAAACCAGACTTTTCTATAGCAACATCGCCAAACCAGGCCCCGGCCTAGTTTAAACTGTGGTTTTGTGTGGCGGTAAACGCCATTTCGACTTTGACGTAAAATTGACAGCGAGAGTTGAGGACGGTGAGGTTTCAGGTTATGTTTGTGTATTTTATTTCGTGTTGCATTGTATTGCTCGAAATTCTTTACTGGCTTGAAAATGGATATATATAATTTATAAATAAGGAAAGAAACGAAGACATTACAATTATTTTACTGCGACGTGACGTGATATATCTACCACCCGGATTAGCATAACATTGATGCATTTGTTGTTGGGAAAGGAACTTGTCGAAGAGGAGTTTCCTTACAAAATTTACAGACAGAACCACACGCCAGAAAGATTGTAAATTTCTTAAAATGCGACCTGAGCAGCCCCGAGGTAAATAAGGTATGTAAATAGGGCGAATTCTGTGGTTTTCATTTCATTCAACAATGTCTAAAGTTGTTAGTAGTAGGTGTATTTTATTTATCCACTCAAGATCTATTAGGTATTGTTTTCATCCGAGTAAAAATCAGAGAAATGGATTATGCAACCTACAAAGTGCATTATGTATGTAGGTATACCGACAAAATGTTTCTTACATCCTTACCTACTTATAAAAGCTCCATAGGTACCATGTATAAAGATACAATGTGATACTAGTAATCTGTATGGTATTTCACAGCTATCTATAAACCAATACTGTTAAAAGACTAGGACAATAATAACTACTTGAGCTACTTCGCTTTGACAAGAAATTGGACAAAACACCATTTCCATTTATTGAAGAAGAACATGCTAGACAGCAATGCAACACATTACTAGAATTGCTGCTGTCTTAACTGATGAATTTTTGTGTAATGAATTACTGCTGCACTCACTGTGTATACATATTCATATATATTCATCGAACCTGGCTCAATGATAACAACATATTTCTTACAAGATTAGTGATTTACTAACAATAATTCCATACCATGTTTATCACATTATTTTGATTTCAGATACAATGTGATACTAGAATCTGTATGGTATTATGCAGCTATCTATAAATAATTACTGCAAAAAGACTATGGGACAATAATTAGAAGGTTTCATTAAGACTTGGGCTACTTCGCTATGACTAGAAATTTGGAGAAAGATACCATTTTGTGAAGAAAAAAGTGGTAGAAAACAATTGAACACATTCATACAGTAATTGTTGCTGTCATACAGGATGAATTAACATGTTATGTACTGCTGCTGCACTGTATTAATCTTTATCGAACGTGGCTCAATAATCATTGAGACAGATTATAGGAGAGCCCAATTCCAATTCTGTAAATGTGTTAAATGTTCCAGTGACTTTGGGAGATGTGTTTATGCCTACGAGAAGACTAAGTTGAGAAATAATTAATTACTTACTCAGGTTCTTTTGGTTCAGTTTGAAATAAATAAATTAAGACATGACTGTTTTCTTGTGTTTACTCATTTGTGAAGGTTACAAAACCCAGTTCTCATCTTTATTAGTTCATAAACAATTAATAATATTAATAAGTATAGTTAACTTAACATTTAAGATCTTATAAATCTTTTTAGGAGCAACTGAAGTCTACACACAATGATTATTTGTTTCATCTATCTACATACTTTAAACCTAATTACAAGCCAGTTTGAATATGAAATATGAACAGGGAACTGTAGTGATACCCGTAAGTTAGGCCTCAAATGCCTAAGCTAGGTGCCTATAATAGCTTAATAAGCGTTGATTAAATCTGAATATTTGACAGGTGAAATCCCACATGTAATAAATCATGTTTGCATCATAATAGAAGAGCATAAGAAATGAATGAAAACTTTATGTTTAATAATAAACATGTAGCATCAATTGTACAAGACATATTTTAATATTTATAGTTGTGAGCTTAGCCAAAACAAATTATATGGTAAATAACAGAAACAAAATACACTTTTAATAATTGTTTATTGTTATAAAAACTGGTCTCAAAATTAGTAAACATAATAAATATTTAAGTGAAAATTTGTACACAAATAAAGTAAATATTGTAATTCTATTAGGTATCAATGTCTTCATAAACAGATACTCTTCTTCTACATAAGTCAAAGTAGGTACTTTGGCCGCTTCAATCACACTTTAGGTGGCCTCATTGAGGTCAACCTTTCCTATATAGTACCCATACTGTAGTGTTCTGGACTAGGTAGGAGCACTGAAATCACAATCAATGAGATTAGGATCTTAGACACCCATATATACACAGGTTTGATCTGCAGCAACCAACTGTAGGTAAGTGAGAAGCTGGAACATCCATGCATGTGCCCTGTTGACATATTATTCCAATATGATGACATATCTTTTACTATTTCAACTAGTATTATATGCTCTTTGATTTCAACTTCGGAAACGCTTCATGCCTGTTGTAATTTTCCAAGTTATAAGAGAAAGTCTGCCATCTCATTTCACTAGTTCTGGTTTTATTATTTCTGCCCGAGTTGAGCTTTCATCTTGTTCTCAATAGAACTCAACTCTCAACAGAAAAGATAAGTCTGTCCTTCGTCCTCTAATTAGTTTCCTAGTATATATTTTAGTCTATGCTAATTAGTGATATGAATTAGACTGCGCTGCTAGCATTACAAGTTGTCGCATATGATCCTGACGTAAAATATGAATCGAGTGGATTACAGCCTCAGATTATGAAAGAAATGAAACAAACCTTTTGTTTCTTAGTCTGAGATTACAGCAGACATTTTACTTTCGTCAATGTTAAACGATGTGTTTATTGACTCACTTTTTCTTCCTCTCAATTCTAGCACCTTTTCTTTTTTACATTTCTTTGCAGAATTTGAAAACTCAACAAACCAAGAGATATTTGTATGCCGATAGAAAAGTTGTATACATAACTTCATATATAATTCAAAAAATTGTTAAGGAAAACGTATACGTTCCGTTACATTTACTTCGTAGCTAAGCGTAAGATACTAGTTTAGGTATATCACTTAAATTTCCTTGATATATTAAGGTATTTATAGCCTGCTACTAAGCTAGAATTCATTTGCGATTATTTATCCGGATTGTCGTTTAGGAATTATGTATTGTTTCATACTTTTTCTTTATTTGTTTTTTAACTTTAAGTACATGTAAAAAGTATGGATGAGTAAATAGGATCGTTTTGAATGAATAGTAATAAAAATGGATGAACAAAATATCTTATCTGTGGGAAAACTTGAGACTATGTGATCCTTCGATAGTTCGGCGACCATAATACGGATGTTTCTCAGACCGAGTCTAAACCAAAAGTTTCCATAGATCGAGACTTAGTAAACTGAGGTTTAAACCTTCAACCATAATAAGACGGGTAAGTTTAAAAAAGGTATCAATCAATGTTATTATCGACTAGTTGCTATACGAAGTGCAATTGAGTAGTTACTAAAAAGACCCATTGACGAACAAACAAAAGTAATCTAATATAACTGTGAGCGAAGCAACCAGCGCGAGGCAACGACCTGCTAAACGATCGAAGCATTTTGATTCGATCACCTTACCCATGGGTCGTGATTGACCCGGGTTACAAAATATGATTGAACGACACAGGTCTAATTCGTGTTGATATTGCACTGCCAATATTTTACAGCCAGTAATTCATGTACAAGTTTCCGATAATTGGATGCGAAACATCAGGCCGTGACGATAATGCACAACCAGTATTGCACGGCCAATAATTGGAAGCTAACCAAAGAAAAACATAGAATCTTATCTTCATGACTCTCTCTCATGAATCTCCAACTCGCCTGTACAAGGCAAGTTGGAGATTCACATAGTATATCTCTAAATAGCCTGTGGAGATTCACTCTCCAACTCAAAAATAAATGAAAGTCACAGTAGGTGCGACAACGAGCGGAGCGAGGAGGAGCGTGTAACGGAACAGGCTCTGGATGAGGATTCCGTCACGATTCACAAATATAGAGACATTTAAAAAGTATCTTGGTATGAACAAATATTGATGAAATTTAGGCAATCAAGTAGAAGACAGATTTAATGTATAATATTGAGATTTATATGTTAGGTCGGGTATTTCTTATAGCAAGACTATACTTACTGAAAATGATAAGCAGCATATAATATTTAAGCTACCAAGATATTCGATGTAGCAAACATTTAAATCGATTGCTCAAACAGTATTGATAAGTGATTTCAAGGAAAATGAAATGTTATAATTCTTTAAATACATAATGATTTAAGCAAAATTGTTACAATTACCATGAAATAAGCACCATTGATATTTTTAGCCATACAAAGGTGTGGTGACGACTCGTTACGATCTCCTTGTAGGTAATACATACTCCAAGATGTACATAAAGAGTTCCTTTAACTTTTACTTTTTTGTTTGACACTTTCAAATTTAAAATTAGCTGATGTTTTTATGACAGCGATTCGGACAGGGTTTTTTTATGTATATTGATTATATTTAGGTTGGACAACACACGTGTATCATTCAAATTACGAGAGAGAAACACTTTCTGCAGTGCTAGTAACAACAGCAAGGATCACAGCTGGAGTTCGCTGCCAGTATCTAGGTACGCATCGGAGATACCTTCGGTGTCCTCATTGGTAACCCCGACGTGATGATGAAAATTAGTTGATGAGAGAATACTGTAGATGCCAAAAAGAAGGTATGAATTTTGCTATTCAAATATAATGGTGCTTCCTGCATCTACTTGATCGTGATCGAATACGGAATACTACGCGCGAGTTCTATATATTGAGTCAGGAACGTATCTGTGAAATGATCGTAATACACCGAAGATTATTGCTCGGAATGTTTCCTAAAATGACTTTGACCAATTTTCGCTGCGACTGCGGCTAGTGATACATCGATGTTTTAAGGCTTATCATTTGGCAATTATTTTAGACACTATTTTATTAAAGTGAGGAACACATTTTTGTTACGCGTCCGTGTATTTGAGTTTGGGTTAGACTGTCTACTCTGATTCTAGCTTGAGATTGCGGTAATAAATTATAGTAATTGAATTATTTGCTGAGAGTATCAAATGTAATATTTAGAATCAAATAATAATTCGTAATTTCATTTAAGCATTTCTTTGTGATAAATAATAATAGTAAGAGAGAGTAATAAATAAGATTATAATCGCTTATAGACGCAAACTCTACATTTGGAAAACTACCAAACGGACTTAGTAAGGCCTTACTAATTTTAGGGTAAATAGAAGAGGATCTTGGCACGATGCAGAACATTTGTGTCACAGTAAAGAGCAGCTCTTAATCCAGCATTCGAGTTGTAAGCCTTGAACAAGCCAAGAATCCTACTTTCTAAAATCATAATAAAACTAGAATTCTACGGCAAATCTAAAGAAATCAAATTAATTACTTACAATATGAAAATTGATGAAATATATTATATCTTTAAATTATAGAGATATCTATCAATAATTTACTCTGCAAAATAAAACTAACTAATATAATAATCATCATAATAAATATATGCCTGCTAGTATTGAGTTAACCAATACAACAAAGATTCTGCTGATACTTAAGTATTTCAAATAACAATCTCGTATAAAAAGGAGATTTATGTATGTGGTAAGTCTTATCAAACTTGGTCAAGCAATGCAGCACCGTGAAAATTCTTGTAAACCACAAACAAGGGTCTAGAGATTTCTCTAAGTGACTGATATTATTTCCCATATATTGCTTTCAGTAAACAAGTAAATGATTAAACTTGAACAATTGAACTATTCAGGGAATAGTGGCTGATAATATTTATCTAAAGGAATTGGATAATCAGCGTAGTAGTTACTGATCACAAGAGATTTCTAAAGCGCATATAAAGTGTATTTTTACTTTAATTTCACATTTATTTTCTAGCAGTTTTCATAAACGAAACAAATAGTACATATTATAGATACACTTAGTCTGCAAGAGATTATATCAATCTTATCAACAGCTAAATGCTCATAGCAACAAACATAAATCTATAAAGAAAGCTAGTTGTATAATTAACAGGTTTATAACTGTTATTAATAATAACGAAAATCATGCGTATATCTGATTTTATTTAATGGAGTTGTTTATATATTATTTCACTAATCAAAACTGATTTATCATATTTAACAGATAGTTTTGCAAGCTAATAATTATATAGTAAAACTTGCAAATATCCTACTGTTTCTATGTTCTATGGTCAAATAATATACATACATACATAAAATCACGCCTCTTTCCCGTAGGGGTAGGCAGAGACCACGGATTTCCACTTACTACGATCCTGACATATCTCTTTCGCTTCATCTATACTCATCAATCCTTTCATACATAAGCGTCGGTTTAGGGTACTTTTGACCTGGCCTGATCTGGCCTGGTCAAATAACATAGACCTTAAATTCAGAAACTTATATTGATGAGTAATATCTTCCACGATAAGAAGTCAAATCAAGTACATAAGCTAGAAATCTAGGGTCAGCTCAGTCAGTCAGTCTGTAAGAACTAAGTATTTGCAATCTAGTATGTTCATCGCAATTTTCCGTTATCAGCTAGCAGTTCAGTAATGTAGTAGTAGGTTATCCATCGTAATATCAGAATACCTAGGCGTTGCTTTTGGTTTCTCTAGGCATCTATAGTTCTGAATGGTTTTCTCTGTTTCAATTCTTTCCGAAAAGAGCAAGGTTACAGCAGCAGTACACAGTGTTAGGGTCCTCCTAGACTAGACGATCATTGGCCAAAACGAATTATTAGAATAAAAATAAAATTGGGGGGGTTGTTACAAGCGTTAGATTTAATGGTGACCACACAGCCAGAATTATGATGAATAACTAAACAGCGTACTGAAAATTGATAATTTTGCTAGAAATATCTACCTACAATGGACACCGGAACATGCTAACGAGGCTTTGTCTATGCCATGTCTATTTAGTCTATGATGTATACGGATTAGGGAGGCAATAATGCACAGCTAATATTGCACGGCCAATAATTCGCGTACATGGGTTTGAATGGGAGGCAATAATGTACAAACATAATAATGCACAGCCAAATAAACTACAACAATTACATAACGACATAAATTACAGCCAATATTGTACGGCCAATAATTCATGTACATGCTTCCAATTATTGGATGCGAAATGTCAGCCCGTGACGATAATACTCAGCCAATATTGCTGGGCCAATAATTCGATACCAACGATAGACAAATATAGAATCTTATCTACATGCCTCGCTTGTATTGACGACTTGGATTCACTCTCCAACACAAAAAAAGAACGTCACATCAGGTGCAACGACGAGCGAAGCGAGGAGGAGCATTAGCTTTAATGGTGACCACACAAAGTTAGAATTATTATGAATAACACTAAACAGGTTATGGACTGAAACTTGTTAATGTCGCAAAATATATCTACACTGGGGCCTTACTATGAGCTCTTAAAGCAGGACTTCTAGACAACTGCCCGGTTTATTCGTACCATGACAACTTTAAACCAGGCCTGCCCAGGCCTACTATTCAAGAACCGCAGAAAAACCGTTCACCTGTTTTTTTTTGTATTGACTCTCGTTAACATGTCGCTCTATATCTACTGAGTTTATTATCTTACAAACGTCTAGGCGTCTACAATGTTGGTTATAGGAAATTGTTAGTTGCACGGAACTTGCATGGTTTTTACGCAATTTATAGGTTTAAGGCCCCTGGACAGTGGAACGAGGAGTTGTCTGTGCTATGTCTATTTAGTCTGTGACACAGAATTCACCCTGTTTACATATAATATATCTATGGTCTGTGATGTACACGGATTATTGGTTGTACATTATTACCATGTACAAAAATTGTCCGATCGGTAGTTCACGGCCAATAACAACTCGTATTATATTCTCTTTGGCCAATAATGCACAGCCTGATATTTAATTTCAGGTACATGGAATGGTTTCCTTTTATTGGCTGCGTATTATTGCTCGTACATAACAGCCCGTGTTGATAAAACGCAGCCTATGCATTATTAGCCTTTACACCCTGTATTGTACAATATGTATTGTCTAATAATTCAACGCCATTCCACGGAATATTAGATGCGTTTTATTGCTGCACATTATTTGGTCGCGAATTATTGGCTGTACAATATAGGGACTAAAAAAAATGTGAAAAATATCATAGATAGTGCTGCCAACACAGCCCCTTCTGTGCTAGATCTAGCCCTTTACCTGCTTATTCAGCCCCCATAATAAGGATTTATAGCCCATAGCCCTAAATTTAGCTCCAAACAAAACAATAGACAAGCTAAGAACAAAGGAAGTTTTTAAATAAAATTTTATCAAACCTGCTACAAATATGAAGTTCCGTAGAATCTCCTAAAAATTAATCTCAAGAAAAATGTATATATAAATTAAGTAAACCAATGCGCAATAACAATATATCAAAGCAAAAAGAATTTCCAGCTCAGTGAACATGCTCAGAAATAATACTTAAGTATCTAGAAAAAGGTTGATGCAAAGTTAATAACCAATTACAGACCAATAAGCCTCATATCATGTATCTACAAAGTATTTGCAACAACATTACTAAGGCGTATAACTAAAACAATCCATGAAAACCAACCCATAGAACAAGCCGGTTTAAGAAGTCATTACTCTACAGTGGACCATATCCACACTCTGAAAGTAATCATAGATAAGTATGTCGAATACAAAAAAGTATTTATGTGTGTTTTATCAACTACTGCAAAGCATTGGATACCATAACTCATAAGACAATATGACAATCTTTAAATGAATAAGGAATCAACTCTGAATACATACAGCTCATCCAAGCTATATACAGAAATAGCACAACAAGGGTAAATTTTGAGTTACCCGGCCCGACTTTCCATATTAACAGAGGGGTAAAGCAGGGATACCCACTACCACCTAAATTGTTTATTTCTGTAAACACTTTCTAGTGTTTTTTAAGTTGAATTCGCAAGACATGGGTATAAACATAAATGGCAAATATACACCTAATTTGTATAATTACCAAAAAAAAAACAGCACTATATGCTGCTGGTACTTAATACATACACATGGGAAGAAAATTTAAAACTACTTTAAAAAAAAAAAACCCACATAATCTAATCTAAAAATCTAAAAACGTCTAGATTGATTCACACCTACAAATTTTATTCTAGGCATTTCCACTATTCATTAAGATATACTGCGCGCGGTTTATGCATGAAACTTAACACCCCTACATAGAAATGTATCATTCATTCATAACATTCGGCAAACTCGCGTCCTAGCTCGTTAGACCTGGCCACCGGACCAACCCCGCACCCTCCGCCCTGCCACCGCGCGGCCTTTGTTTCTTCCGAAAACGAACGAACGAAAGCCGAAAGTCGACAATCTCTTTCACACCGAACGCTCGGGTGTGGGGTGTAAGAAAGAGTAAGAGAGATATTTTTTCACTGACGCGAATCATGTGTTTTCATTAATAAGTTGTACATAGGCATGTAGTATTTTTGTTAAGATGGTGTCCATACTTTTAGATGGAATTTTCGAAAACTTTAACATTTAATAATTATTTCACTGTGAAGTAATAAAAAATGTTGACTACATATCTACAATGTATTAACACTTTTGAACCGCCCATTATTAATTATACAAATAGGGTGTATATATCAAGTTTAAGATTTGCGGATGACATAGCAATTGTCTCCGAAGATAATAAAAAAACATCTCATTTCTTTCCGAGCAAGTACAGAAAAGGAAGTAGACAGAAGAACAAGGCAGACATGGAATAAATATTGGGCAATGAAAGATTTTTTTAGAGGACCCTTACCAACAAAATTAAAATCTAAGGCAATGAATATATGTCTCATGTCATGCCTTACCTACGCTTGCCAAACCTGGCCGATGACTCAAAAAATCATTAATAAATTAAAAGTATGGCAAAGAGGAGTTGAAAGGAGTTTCTTAAATCTAAAAATCAGAGATGGGGTATGGGACACATTTATTATAAGAAACAAAACAAAAGAGAAAGATATGATGAAACATGCACTTCAAGTCAAGGTCAAGTACAATCACCAACTAGTTTATACTACACCAAAAAAGGAAAAGGGGCCGACCATTTAAAAATTGGAACGACGACAACGTGAGCACAGCAGGAAAACATGGTCTAGAACATCGAGAGACAGATCAAAGTGGAAACAATTGTAGGAGGCTTTCACCGCAATAGGCGGTCCTTTTAGTTACTAAATGTTCAGTTAGTGGGGTAGTAGACTTGTAATGGAAAATTGATGGGTGCAATATATACGTTTATTCCTGCATTAACACCTTTCCCACTGTTCGATTGGAAAAGAATGCGCTTCCATAGCTGCCACTGGGTTTTATAACGGTCTTCAAACGAACTACCGCATAAGAATCAAAATATATACTTATTATGATAATCTGACAATGATGTTCCACAATTATACTTTATAAGTAACAAACAAATAGCTGAGCAATTTAAATAACAAACATTATATATTTAGTTACATTATTTAGGTAAAGATTAACTTAATAGTGATTCAGTTTAATTAGAGAAGTACAGTGGTGCCACTCCATGTGGCGCCAAGCTGCAGAACGAACTACCGCATGTAAATCAAATGAGTACTTAATTTAATACTCGGAAAGTGATATTCGGCAATTATACATTGTAAGTAATAAGACAATATACGTGACCCATTTAAATAATGAACGTAGAATAATTTAGTTACATCATTAAGGTAAATGGTTGCTTGATAGTAATTCAGTCCGATTAGAAAAATAGACTGGCGCCACTTATTGTGGCGCCATAACAAAAATGACAAATTTAGGAGTCAAATACCAAGAGCTAATAACTAATTTTAAACTAAAAACTAAATAACATTGAAGAAATAATACAACGTCTAATATAATTATAGTAAGAATTAAAATAGTATGATGAATCAGTTGGACGTGACGTAAGGTCAGAGACGGAAGTCAGTCGCTAACATAACATTAGAGTAAAATTACTAACAAAGTATGCATGTTTCTTAAGTTATAGGGAAATAAAGCGATTATTATTATTATAAAGCAATACGTAATGAGCCCGAGCCATCATGTTCGTCAGCACAAGATGAAACCCTTGGCGACGAATTAGGTACAGACTCATCTGAAGGTATGTATGGGTAAATTACTTAGAAAGGATGTTTATCCTGTTGCTTATTGATTTATATATACCCTTCATATATCGTCTAATAAAAACAAAAGATTTATGAATGAAACGAACGCACATTTACGTCAATGGTACTCAAAGGATTAATCTTGTAATTAAATAATATTCATTTTTATGAAAGTCTTTATTTTATTTGAAACTGCTACTCAACTATCTTTGCAATTTACCTTTGTTTTATTATTTAGCTAATTAGCCCACTTTTTACGTGTTTGGCGTAAGTTTAGCCCTTTTTCAGATTCGACCTAGCCCATAAACCATTATGGTTTATGCCCAGCGGTCTTCAACGTTTTACAAATCAAAGGCCAAAAAATGTTTAGTTTCTGCACAGCGGGCCGCACTATGGGTATTTTTATAAGGATTTTTTTATTGGCAATGGTAAGGATGATTAAACAAGTACATAAGTAGAAAACATTTATTTATTGAGCCAAAATCAACAAAAGGGGCAAATAAAAATCAATACAATGCAATTGATCAATGGGATGTCTGACACTACTTATTTTTAACCAGTTTATCAATGTCTGGTTTAATATTGCTGGTTGCAATCCTGAAACTGTTCTCAATCGGTGATTCTGGTCCTCGTTTTGGATTTAGCGTTTTTCATGCGTGAAAATAACTGCTCACATGTACGAGTATATGTGGATCCAAAGAGTGATATTGTTTTCAGTGCATGATCTCTGATTTTGGGGAAATTTGTAATCGAGACTTATTTCGAAAAGAAATCAAGCAAATCAACATCAAATTTACTTTTTAAGGTTGAATTGCACTGTATCAATTCCATCTGAAACTCTTCCGGAACTTCTTCAACCTAAACGCTGAATGGACGAGCAAATAAATTCAGATACTTTGGTCACTCCGAAAATCAAGGAATCGCTAATGGAATTGTGTTTTTAGATCCAGAAATGCAAAAATATATTTGTACATATTCGAAATCTGAAGTAATGACAAATGAGGAAAATGCGTGGTAATGTTTTTTAGAACTGGCTGATCCATAGTTCGAGTTTTAATACAAACGCTTTTAAAAAATCGAGTAATTAGTGAACTAAATTATTTTTTCCTTGCGATTTCTGATTCAAGTTGTTGAGTTGTGATGTGATATCGGTAAAAAAAAACAAATTGGCCAGTCATTCTTCACCGCTGAAATGCGGCACAGCTTTATCTTTACTTTCCATAAAATCGGCTATTTCTTTTCGCATGTCAAAAACTCGTTTTAACATTATACTTCGGCTCAGCCAACGAACATCGCAGAAATAAGTTATGTCACTGTATTCAGCATTGATCTCCTTTAAAAACTCCTGATACTGCCTGTGATTCAAGGCTCGAGATTTAATGAAGTTCACAGTTTTTACTACAATACTCATAACATCTTTGATATTAACAGACTGTGCACACAAGTTTTCTTGATGAATGATGCAATGGTACTGTACAAAATAAACATCAGGATTATTTTTCTTTACTAAAACAAGTCCTTAATTTTCAACAGTCCTTAATTTGCAAAAGCCCTTAATTTTTTCCGACTTAGCCGGAGCGCCATCCGTAGTAATGCCAGCCAAATTTGACATATTTAGCTTGTATTTATTTACGACAGCGTTGAATGATTCATACAAATCACTACCTTTTGTGCTGCCTTTCATTGGAAATAAAGCAGCCATTTCTTCAGTGACAATAAAATTCCTGTCAATGCCGCGAATAAACACAACCAACTGCGTGGTATCAGTTAAGTCTGTACTTTCATCGAGCGCAACGGAGTAATAAACGAATTGTGGCGAACGTTACGACAACATTCTTTCTATATTCCCTGCCAGGTCTTCTATCCTCCGAGCTACAGTAACACCAGACAAACTTATTTTAGAGTAAAGTTGTTTCTGTAAGGGAGATAACACTTCTGCTGCATCCTCCAAACATTCTTTTATGAATTCACCGTCAGTAAATGGTTTTGATTTACGTGCATTTTTTTCTGAAATAATATAGTATACTTTTACTACTGCCTCACAGTCTTCATTATGTTTGCGGAATGAATGCTGATGTCGTTCAAGTTGTTTCTTCAGGGACTCCACCTTATTAATACGAAGTTGTCCTTGAAGGTGAGCAAACTTACTTGAATGTTTGGAATCGTAATGACGTTTGATATTATATTCCTTGGTTACAGCGAACGATTCATTGCATACGAGGCAAATCGGCTTTTCTCCAACACAAACAAACAAATATACGAGTAAGTTCGTCCGTTTTTCTTGAAATAATCAGCGCTCATCCGTAACTTTGCGTTATTAAAGTTATAATCGAAGCATTATGTAGTAGGTATAGTTTATATTTAGACAAAATAAAGAGACATTCACAAACTTTGGCTACTCTATGGTAACTCAGTAAGTAGGTATAAACCATTATAAGGAGAATGTGTTATATTTAGGTTGCCTACTCGAAATATTACATATATTCGGGTAACACGCAGTGGTTATATATGGAAAGAAAACATTGTAATTTATATAGTAAAATAAATTCGTTTTATCTGCATAGACATTTTATACAAGACAGCTAAAAAACAAAACCGTTGCTAGGTAACACATTGTCGATGATAGGTACATCTAAAGAGGTTACAAGCTTTTGATACATACATAAAAAGGTCCTATTCTAGAACAGAATGTATTCCTTAACATGCGTTTTCGACTAGTACTGGCTGCCATCGCACAACACATGCCTTTCGACGCTCGGCTCTGACTGACTAGCTAGCGAGATACGCAACGCATTCCAGCCGCGCGCGCCGTCTCCCCCGCCCCCGCAGCCCGCTATAACCGCTTCCACCTCCGCGTTACTATCGATTATTACGCTCTCATGGCGCCGACAGAGGCAACCTTATTTTGAACAATGGTCATGGTCAACAACAATCTACACGTACAAGCAATCCCAATTTGTAAACAAAAGAACGAAATTCTTAGAAAGTTTGGTATGCATGATGCCGACAGTCGAGTTAATTACAAGGCTAGCAGCTAGCATAATAAAGCGACAAAAGAACGTACACAGCTGTCCAGTTTTCATTAATTTCAGCAACCTAAAGGTACTTTTTATTACTAAATTGTAGTCGTTATTGAGAGTGTTGTAAGCGGGCCGCGGGTTGAAGACCCCTGGTTATTGGGCTAGATCGAATCTGAAAAAGGGCTAGATTTGCGCCAAACATGTAAACCATATACCGAGTTGGCAACACTGGGTAGAAATAAGAAAATCGGGCTAAAATCAGAGAGGAGATAAAAGAACACCACAGGAGATAAAATAACTCTTTTGACGTGACACTGGCAATAATGTTCTAAACGTTTGCCAAAACAAAAACAAACAAACAAAACAAACACCACAGTAAAAGTATTCTTTGCCACAGACTAACAGATACTAACGCATAAGAATACTCAATACGAAACACTGGCGAAGTAATTGGGATTTCATCTAATCTTATATGCTCTTTGATTTCATCCACAATGCAAGAGTGAAACTTCAGAAATAAAAAGTATAAAAACTACAATTCTATTTCTGGCTGGTCCTAGGCCAGGCAAGCAAACGGAGCAGGCATAATAGCTCGAGATAAACAAACTGTTTGGCGGCTGCTCAACATCTTGGTTTCCTATCTACCTATTGGATTGAAGTTTGGTTCCCATTAATTCTCTTTCGGATTGAAGGTAGGTACATATATTTTTAGTAAACTATTCGCCATTCTTTATCTTGCTTTTCTTTTGTCAGCGTTTTATGCGTACGAATATTCTCTTGGTTGTCAACTCGTGCGCCGGTCATATGTTTTGTTTTGATCGAGAGTAAAATCCGATTTTATACGTATTTACCAACATAATTAGCTTTTGATCATTGCCTGGGTCCTTACTGGTTGTGGAAGTGTTCATGGATCGCTGGTCCATTCATATGGTTACATATAGCTTTGCCATTTTACCCATATTTGTAATAGATATATACCCTACAATGTCACCAGCCATCCAAAATGTTCCTTTTTTTTACTACTTTGTAGTATTCTTTATACTAAACAGGCCTCTAAGTGTTGGCTACAGCACCACATATGCGTTTGTAATGGAATAATAATAATAAAGCCTTTTTATTCTGAACTACATATAATTTAACTTTTGATTAATTATATTTCTTATAATATAATATATCGCAATTCAGCATGCCTCTTGGCACATGCCTCCTTCAGCTCTCTCCATTGAGCTCAATCTACTGCAACTCTGGTCCAGTATGGTCCTAGGGTTAGACGGATATCGTCACTCTGTCTTGTTCTTGGACACCCCTGTCTTTTGATGTTCCCTCTTGGATACCATAATGTTACTTGTTTGCTCCATTTATTTATTTGGCAATGTAGCGTAGCATATGTCTTGTCAAACTCCAACTTCTCTCAACTTAAACTTTTAGATGGTCTATACCAGTTATATTAACCATTTAATTTCTAAACCTACTCTGCTTTTTTCTGCTATGTCTTTTATCATATGTTCTAGCTTCTTAAGGTCTTCTTCTAGCAGGACATCATCTGCTATCAATATCTCAAATGATTGAGGCACCTACCATTGATTAGAATACCATAATTATCCCAGTCCAATCTTCTAAATGTGTGTTCCAGCACAGCATTAAATAGCTTAGGAGATAATGGGTCTCCCTGTCTCACACTGTGTATTGGAAAAGGGTCTCCTTTTGACTAATTTATCATCATACTTCCAAAAAGCTGGATATAGCGATCTTGTGTCAATCATTGCAATTTAGTAACAAAATTAAGCCATCGGTAGACAAATTCGATAAGCAATTTAGAATATAACGATAACCCTAGCATGGAACTGTTAAATTACATTTGAGATCGTCTATTTAATTGATTTTAACAATCGTAGCTTTGAAAATGACCTCAATATAGCTTATCGACAGGCGACGGGAATGGGGATATTGTTTAGTTGCGTTTGAACTTACTAATATTATAATCGCGTAAGTTTGTATTTATGGATGAATGCTTGTTATTCTCTTACGCTCAAACTTGGTGAAATTTGTCTGGCCAAATATGCCTGAATTAACACATGCAACATCGTCATCATCCATCACCATGGGAGTGTAACTGCGGGGCGCAGCTAGTATTCAATAAAATAGACTTCCGCCTTCTTTTGATCGTAGAAGAGTGAAATGCTCTTAGAAATCTTCAAATGATAGAAGGAAGCATTGTGGAATGCAAAGAATCAACAAGAGTCGACGATTTGACGATCGTATAAGTCGTCGATATGACTTTACTACTTGCTAGGGGCGATACGATTTTTTATCAATCTTAGCGACTTGACAAATTTAACAACTATTAGGTACAGTACTTTCACTGCAGGTCGACTTGTTTATAAAAATTTTCGTCAAGTTTTCGTAGAAGTTGATAGATATTTTTATCCATAATGGTTTATTACTCTGCTTTTTGTAGGAGATTTTTTTTTAATTCCTTTACTGGAAACCCAGATGTTGATGTCGACTAGAGGTGCGTTCGAAATCTGCACTTCATAGGTACATTTATGTGCATATAATGAAAATGGGTGAATCTTTGAGAGATTTATTTAAAGAAATCAATATATTAATGTTGCCTTCCTTATATGTATTTGAAAATATAATGTATGTTCATAAAAATTTACATAAATATAAGTTAAATTGTGATCGTGGTGATCACAATTTAATACTAGAAATACACTTAGGATAGCTGTACCTAGTTTTAGACTTGCAAAGACTAATAAGGTATTCCTAGGAAATTGTGTGCGTTTTTACAATAAAATCCCAAAACACTTAACTGAGCTCACAGAGGGCAAATTCAAGTTGACTGTAAAAACGTTTTGATAAAGAAAGCTTATCATAAAGTTCGACATTATATAGAAGATAAAGATGCTTGGAATACTCCACTTCTGGCAAGCTGTCACTCTGCCATAAAATGTAATATTTGTAGTACCTAAGTAGAAACAATGTAAACATCTATATAAAAAGAATGGCCCCGAGTTTCTTGCCACTTCTTCTCGGTAGGCTCTATATATATTGGAACGCGGCGGTAGAGTCTTTAAAGTACATTATAATGAAAAGTTGACGTTCATAAGTGCGTCTTTGATGCCTAAATTGAATAAATGATTTTGACACCTTTTAGATTGATTTTAAAGAAACTTCTAATTATCCTTTAGCGTGTATTTTGAGTTGCACAAAACATTAGACCCCATTGCTTAAAGTAAATTTAAATTGACAGATCAGGGATTAAAAAGAGACTTTTTAAAGTTATCCCATATTACAAGTTTTGTCATCACAAACAATACTCTAGTCTAGCCAGTCGACGAATCCACATACAAAAATAAAAAAACATTCTTTATGTTTGCGTTTGTTTACTGCGACATATGTAGTATCTTATAGTTTGTGACTGCAACAATATTTTAAAAATGTTACAAATTTTGTAACAGCTTAATCAAAACTCTAATGTTCACTCCCAAGGTTGTATCTGTTCGTTGTTCATACCTTTTTAAAATATTTTTGGGAACATTGTTTGCCAACTTTAGCTAAAGGATCATTAAGGTGTCAACTTTGTCTTTTGTGCAACTCCATTAAAATAATGGTTTCATTAGCACTAAAGCTGGATTAACTAATAGACTGCTAATAAATAGCTTTCTGCAATTGGCTGTAAGTGTCATAAACTTTGGATATACAACGACTGGTTCTTCGGTGGTACCCACTAAGAGTTTTTTCCTATTATTTACCATGTTTCAGTGCCTTAACATGCATACACACCACTTCATGCAAAACATTTGGCATGGCTGTGGTACCCATGAAGAAATTTGTGTTGTTTTTATTATATGTTTTATTTATTACAGTGCAACACGGTTTAGTTTAAAAAAATATTGTAAAAACTGTCTTATCTCTCTGTGTGTACTAATAGAACCAAAGTCAAGAACAAACAAAGCCTACTGTTATCTTACCCATTATATTAATAAAATGGGTAAGATAATAATAATATAATACTTAAAATTTGGCTACTAACTTAAACAAATATTGTTTTAATATTATTTTTAAAAGTTGGCATTGGCTTCATTAGTGTTATGTCCAAAAATTGCTAAAAGGGTAGAAATTACTTTACAGTAACAATATTATTGCAACATGGGTGACAACACATATTTTAAAATCACTGGACACTTTTTGATTTTAATCAAAATGAATGTAGATAAATTAGTCATAAATAACATATAAAACATCGTGAGGTAATGTCATTTTGTAGCCTGTAACTTATTTGAAACCTACAAATTGATATATGGCAGCATTTCCGCTTTGACTTTAGGTGCTAAATTAACTCTCCTACCTAGTCAGTTGAACAACTTCCAGACGGCGCCACTGTGATGTTGTTGATGTCGAGCGCATGGGCTCGAACGTTTCTTCAGTTTGCGTTTGTTTTTCTTTTGCGACAAGTTGAGTGCTTAAAACGACGAAGTCGTTCGTAATAATTTGTTAAAATATACTGCAACTCAAAACCTTGACCGACGATGAGTCATAACGCAACGGACGGAGACGGAGACTCTCCTGCAGCGGTAACAATTACAAGTACCAAACTAAACTAGCGAACTAAAATCTATTTTTAGTCAATTATGGTAGTTCTTATTCTCTTCACTCTTATTTCGTATAACGCTTGCAAACTACAATTCTTAAAATTGCCGTTTCTGTCCAATTAGGTATGTTTAGTTCAAAATAAATCGCTATGTAAGTTCGTGCTCAGTAAACTAGTCTAAACTGATATAAAACTACCCACAATTAAATATAATAATGATATTTTTGGAATTGTCATTCTAAGTGTTGATTGTTGAGTGTTGTAACTGTTGCTAACAGAATAAGAACTATCATAGTGTAGAGAAGTTTAGTTTAGTGTACTAGCGTACTGCACAAGCTACCACTGGCTTTTGAATCCAAATTTAACCACTTGGGGTCTTTAGATCAAGCCATAATTAATATGTTTATTATGTAGAATAAAGCTCTTCAGAATGCATTGAAGGACTTGTTGGATATGAGAATGACACCTAATCTAACGAAAACCTCGCTTTCAACCAAAAAACTACTTTCAAAAGTGCATGTATAATAATGTTTCTAAGGACATATTGCAGATCGTTTCCGGCAGGCGCGCAAATGTGATTGAACATTGAAGAGACAATGCCTTTTCTGCCGTCAAGGACAAATATAACAAAACAATCTTCAACCAAAAGAACTAAGCGATGCATTGTCTAAACTAGGAGGTGGAATTAAGGTTTTTCGCAGACCGTATCTACCTGCCGATGGCAGTTAATTTACGCAGAGCAATAATAAGCCGTATTTGCCTGCCGAGGGCAATCAGGGTGCACCTAGGTGGTCTACCGACCCTGTGGCTTCGTTTCGCGGATATAAACGAAACAAATTACAGCAAGCTCTCCCTTCTGGAAAAGCCAAGTCTTTCGTCGGCAAGCGTAACTATTAACTGTAACTATTCCGCCGCTAAGAATAAATCATCTCAGCGTCCAAGAGATGATTTTCGAGACAACCGAAAGCAATGACTATGCCGTGTCATTTCAAGTTGGTCGCCTACACCAATTCCTACACATCTAGCAATCCATGGGTGCTCCAAATTACATCCTGGAAATAATACTGGTATGCCGAATTCCATTTGTGGAAAAACCTGTCCCGCGACTCTACCACAAAAATCTATTTCGACTGATAACAACACCACTTTTACACGCCCAGATAAGTGATGTTATCAGATTCCGTGATCGAGAGAGAACCTCCAGATACGGGTTTTCTCTCAAATATGTTCTCGGTCAGAAAAACGGAAGGATCACAAAGAGCGGTTTTGAATCTAAAAGCATTGAATTTATTCCAAAACCTAAATAAAAAACTATTAATAAACATGCACAAGGAGCCCCATTTCCTACAGAAAAAAGACTTCATGATGAAAATAGGCATGCACCAGTCATATTTTCACATGCCGATTTCAAAATCACACTGTCTATTTCTCAGGTAAATTTTCGACAATGTAACTTACCAAATGACGTGTTTGCCTTTCGGGCTTGCAATAGCTCCAAGGACATTCGCCTCCCTGTTGAATTGGGTAGCTCAAAAGCTAAGAGAACAAGGTTTGAGAAACATTGTCTACTTGGATGACTACCTTCCTGTAAACCAGTGCCCTCATGCTCAAAGAGCACATGAAATAACCCATCAGTTTTATGACCGCCCTTGGTCCTGGTGGTGGGGTAATAATCGAAAAGAAGTCGTCCCAAGAACCGACTCG
This sequence comes from Selenia dentaria, assembly GCA_917880725.1. NCBI lineage: Eukaryota > Metazoa > Arthropoda > Insecta > Lepidoptera > Geometridae > Selenia > Selenia dentaria. The sequence continues at coordinate 22,210,943 of OU862879.1, forward strand.
AACGAATCGAATTTCTCGGAATTCAATGGTATACATGTTTAAACAAAAGGAGTCTACCAAAGAACGATATATCTACTCTAAAAAGTCTATTGCTACACGCTCAGACAATCTAAAAGTCTGACTTTATTGGATCTGCAAAAACTCATGGGTACCCTGCGGTTTCCAGTTTTGTGGAACATAATGGGAATGCTGCACTATCGAATTCTGCAGTTGTGTCTTCATCAAGCTCTGAGCTCTGAAGAGTTCTCAGGCAGTCCCTCTGCCAGAATCTGCAAAAGAGGACATAGATTGGTAGCTACAAAACCTACGCACAACGAGCCAAATCTGGACGGCACCTGTGTCCTACTATATAGTTACGGACGCTTCAGATCTGGGTTGGGGGGAGTACGTTAACGGCGAACATATCCAGGGTTCGTGGATTCCCGAAGAACTTTATTACCACTCGAATTCGAAGGAGCTACTAGTAATCTACAAACTACTGTCACACGGCAATATTTCCCGAGATTATCAGAACAAAACCAGCTTGGTACAAAGCGACAACAGGTCGGCTTTGGCATACTTACGTCGACAAGGCGAGACCAAATCGTAAGTGCTAATTCAGTTGACGTGACTGATTTATCACAAGATACAGAAATACAACATGAAACTAGTGACAATTTATCTCCCGGGCCCTCTTAACGGCATAGCAGATGTATTGTCTAGAAGCAAAGGACCACCAAAATGGCATCTCCTGCCACAAGCTTGCCATATAATATCTGCCAAGTGGGGGACACCTGTACATCTGATGGCATCCAGACGAGCCCACGTTGTACCCAGGTATGTAACGTTAGACCTGAAGGGCAATCAAGCAGTTTACCACGATGCGTTCAGCCAAGTCCATACTTGAACTGGAAGCACGGGTAGGCGTGGATCTTTCTACCACCTTGTATGATGCACAGAGTGTTAGCTTGGTTAAGTCAGGCACAAGGTATTGTAATATGTCCAAAATGGAAAAACGTGTTTTGGAGGGTGGACCTAAAGAAAAGAGCAGTAGATCCACCATACACCATCAGAAATTTGCAATCAGTTCTGATAGATACAAGAACCAACCGCCCTCCTCCACAAGTAAACAACCTAGTAGTGGAGGCATGGAGATGTCAGGGTGGGATAATCTTTTAAAAAAAACTGGTCATCTTCTGGAATCAGTGTATCGAATCTAGTTGGCGACCTAGTATACTGAAGACTTATAAACAAGCTTGGACACTGGCTTACTTGGTGCAAATAATCTAATATAGATGATAAAAACGTGGTCATGGTCTCGCTAAATATCTTGTTTATTTACATTCTACTGAAGAGTTAAGTTACAAAACCATATTAGTACATAAATCAGTGGTGTCATCGTTCTGCCAGCCAGATATAGAAATCAAGTTTAGTGCTTATGTATTGGTGCAACAGGCATTAAAAGGCATCGCGAATAATTGCACATTGAAGAACAAAGTCAACACCTATATGGAGCCCTCAGGTGGTTTTGGAATAGTTTATGCGAACAGAGCCTAACTCTGGTTGGCAGTTACTGTCAGGAGACAACCAGAAAATAGACACCGTTTCTTGGATTAATATACTTTTTTTTTTATAATGGTTCATCAAAGTGACTCCCTCTGGCCTGATGGAAAACGAAGATGGAATCAAGAAGCAATGACCATTGCAGCTTAACCCGTCGCGTGTCACGCGTATACCATGTTTACGTTTAAAAAAGTGCTAAGCCATGACGCGCATACACAAATTGTATACAATTTTTAGACCTCTAGTTTGTAATATATTTTATCAGATCCAATACACTCCACCGGTATAAATTTGCTTTTAGTTGGTGAAACTATTCAAGTGAAGTATTTTTTATTTAAACTTTTATGCGTAGTTCGGAAATAAACCGAAAAACACTAGACACGGGACGGGTTAAGGCAGCACTAATCGCCACCCCTATGATGACCTGAGATATGCTTTTTCACGCCCCGCTTGAAAGACCCAGGGTCATAGCTGCAAGGAAATACAGATGTCAAATTCGGTATTCTGTTAGATCTAGTTCTCAATCGCAGTTGTATAGCAATTGCATTGCTGTATGTATGCTACTGTACGTACGTACTGTATGGCTGTGTTACGGCTTGCGAATTTTGCCAATGAACGAAATTTAAAACTTAGTTCCGGGTCATTTAATATTATTGATTTTGATACGGAATTATGTGTTTCTTTAAACTTACATACAAAATATGTGTGCACGCTACTACGCCGGGGCAAAGTATTTGGCATTGCGGTGGTACCCAACAAGACCACTAACTATTCGGAAATAATTTAACTTAAAACAGTGCCTTCAAGCCTTAACACAATATACGTGCACAGTGTACACTACTTCGATAAAAATAACTGGCATTGCGGTGGTCGTGGTACCCACCAAGACGACTTACTATTCGGAAATAACTTAATTTAAAATGTTTTAAAAACTAACGTGGTTTTCAATTATTATTAATTAAACATACGGGATTACTCACATAATATTTATCGGATAGGTCTGACTATAGTTTCGACCACATTCGGTGGCCTTTTTCAAGGAGTGTTCGGGACGCCCGCGTCGATGACGTCTCGCTTAGCACTGCGGGCGGCCGCTCGTAGCGCTCGTGATAGAGGTTGGCGCGGGGGGCGGGATACATTATGTTGGGTCGGCGCGTCTTGGTGTGAACCCTCTTGATCGTCGTCGCTGGTGAAGCGCCTGCTGGTGTGTGAGGGGACGTCCCAGCAAAAAGAGCTCGTTACATCTGCACCAGACACATCATTTGCATCAGAATGAGCTCCATGAAGGCAAGGCTTCCAAGCATGTGGTAAGAACCATCCTCCGTCTCGATTGAAGTTTGACCGCTTCTCAATGGACTCTCGGATCTTGCGCGGCACGTAGAACTTTTCTCTCGCTAAGACCCGAGCTCTGTCGAAGCGGATGTAGTGGTTCGTGTCGGAGAGCAGAGAATGTTCTACTACGGCGGAACTGTTAGTATCTATATTCTTCATGGAGCGTATATGTTCAAGAAGTCTAGTGGAGATGTTTCTTCTCGTTTCCCCGACGTAACATTTCCCACAGTCGCCTTGAAAAAGGCCACCGAATGTGGTCGAAACTATAATCGGACCTATCCGATAAATATTACGTGAGTAATACCGTATTTTTAATTAATAATAATTTAAAATGGTGCCTTCAAGCCTTAACACAATATACGTGCACAGTACACACTACTTCTTCGATTCAAAGTAACTGGCATTGTGGTGGTACCCTACAACACGGGTTATTAATCGGAAATCATTTAATTTAGAAAATACAATGCCTCCCTAATTACAATATACGTACACAGTGCGCACTACTACTTCGAGGCAAAAGAACTGTCACTGGTGGTAACTACAAAGACAAGTTCCATATTCGCCTAATATGTGCCTTCCAACCGAAATTGAATTTTGCGTGCGCATTACTACTACGAACAGAATGTCGGGCTAAGCCGAATGAAATCTTTACTCAACAGTGGTGTGGAGGTCACCATAACACATTATGGAACGGTCTACTGACGTACGCCACAGTAGCATCGCAATCGCACGACTATAGTTTACAGAATAAGTACCTGTTTCGTAAAGTCGATTTGTCGTGACGCGAAATTATTTGTGTTAGGCCGCGCGCTGTCGATGGCTTGACATTGCAATGCACAAGACCGGTTCGCCGTCGCTGGGACTGTGACACGCGGGGTGCGGGCGCGAGAGGGTTGGCAACGGTATGCCGCCCCGTTGTTAAGTTAGTGTCAATCACGGGTCGGTCAGAGGTTAACCGCGAGCGTGGCCGCGAGCGGATCGTCACGGACGCTAAAGAATGTACTTTGGGTAATAGAAACCGGGAAGGTGTTTACAGTGTTGTTGTAAAGGAGTCGATGTGCGTGAGAGCGTCGCGGGAATCGGCGCGCGCGCTTATAGACCTATATTCGAGAGCTCGCGGGATCGAGTGTTGTTAAAAGAGGTAACCATCGCGTGGCGCGAACCGGAAGGGTTCGGTGCATATGGGAAGTGTTAGATCTATATAGAACAATCCGACGGTGGTGACATTGACGGTGGTGTCGTGGCTGTATTAAGTGATTACTGAATATCACTTACGCCGAGTTTGGGCAAATATTATATCTGTTGATTGTCGTATTATTAGTAGCCTTGAACAAAAATGCCACTGAAACGAACTCCTGCTTCCCTATTAAAACCCTCAGGTTCCTTCACGAGTCTTGCGTCGCTTAGCGACACTGAAGATAGAGAGAAATTAATTAAGGCTAGAGGCAAGAGGAAGAGGGATGAGCTAGATTTCGGAACGTGTATGGCGGACATGAAAAAAATGTTTGAGGACTGGCAAAAGAAGCAAGAACAAAAATTATCAGATTTTCAAAAGATCGCAGATGAGTTTCGCGAAAATTGTAGTCACTTCAAATCTTCATTTGATTTTATTTATAGTAAGTACGAGGACCTGAAAGGTAAAATTAATAGTCTGGAAAAGCAGACAGATTCGCAGGCTGCTCGCATCCAGATACTAGAAAATGAATTAGAAAAGCTTCACCACGGGACAAAATCGTCATGTGTTGAATTTAGAAACGTACCTATACTCAAAGACAAGTCCGAGACGAAAGAATACCTCACTGATCTGATCATAAAGACGGGGTCATCATTCGACGTGGACGTCCGCCTCTCGGACCTCAGGGACGTGTATCGCACAAGCGCCAAACCCGGGGTGAGCAAACCGATCATTGCCGAGTTTGCCAGTATCCTAACCAAAGAAAAGTTCATAACCGCATCCAAGTCTTACAACAAAAGGAAGTCGGTTCAATACCACTAACTTACAAATGAATTCCCCTAAAACTGCCGTTTATGTATCGGAGGTTCTCACCCCGAAGATGAAAAAACTACATTTCTTGGCTAGGGAAGCATGCGAAAACGTACCGTTATTCGTACTGCTGGGTAGCCCACGGGAAGGTGTATCTCCGTGAGAAAGACAACTCCCCCGCAGTGCGCGTCAACAGTGAAAAAGACCTCGAAAACCTTATTAAAAAATGACTCTATGTATTTACAATTTTTTAACTTATAGTTGTGTTGTTAAATATGTATTTTAATATTCCGAATTTTTATCGATTATATATTGTTTACCCGCTTTGTTATGAGTGCATATCTGCTTTCATCTACTTTTCACATCAATCACACTACTACCAATATTACACCCACACATCAACACAAATATCGTCAATTATTATCTCTTTAAATATGTACCTTACTCTTATTACATCGACAATCACACATCCACACTGCCTTGCTTACATTGTTAAATGTACAATATTATTTAAGGTCATATGCCTGAGCGTTTTACGAATGATCCGTTATGACGCCTTATCGCTTGTAAAATATTATTTATTTAGAAATGGTTATTTAGTGAAGTCAATTGAATTTACTTTTCTTAAGTATGGCTGACACAGCTTATATTAATAGCGAACTTGAATCTATTAGTGTCTCGAATTCATATCAATGTGAACCAGAACAATGTAAACAATTATTAAAAGATAACGATCAATACCAATCTCTAAAGGTACTTCACTTAAATATACGCAGCATTGAACGCAATATTAATGAGCTACAGATACTAATGTCTCGAATGAATATTGATTGCAATGTCGTTATACTGACAGAATGTTGGTTGAGTAAAACAACTAATATACCTATTTTGCCAGACTTTGTTAGTCACAGGTCTGGATACAGGAACCAAAACGATGGTGTTGTCATGTATGTCAAATCGAGCCCTGATTATATTGTAACTGATACTACAATAACTGATGCAAGTTGCCTGTTACTTACCTATAATAAGTGTTTCGCTTATTAGCTATTTACCGTTCACCATCTCAGGTAGATGCTGGTAAGTTCTTAGAGAGTCTAAATGTAGTTTTAAATTCACTATCAGCTTATAATACTGTCGCTATAATAGGAGATATTAATATAAACATTTCACCGCACAGCAGAGATAGGAACAGTAACGACTACCTCAATATTACCGCTAGCCATGGAATGCTACCTGCACACCTATATCCGACTCGAAATTCTAATTGCCTGGATCACGTGATACTTCGAACGAATATCTTAACTTCAACCCCTAGTATTGGACTGTTCAGTAACAGATCATGCCCCAGTATTATTCTGCTGTAATATTGCCAAAAAAGGCTGAAACATATAAATTATTCGCGACTTGACTACGCTGCTATTACTTTAAAAATTAAAAAACACAGATTTTAGTGACTTATTCAGTTTAGTAGATCCAAATGTGGCCATGGATACACTGCTAAACATTATTTCTTCAGTTGTTATCGCTAATAGAATTACTCTCAAGATTCAAAGAAGAAAAATAACAATTAAACCGTGGATTACGACTGGTCTTCTAAAATGTATACGGAATCGTGATAAATTGCACCAAAAACTAAAAGCAGACCCAGACAATTCTCTGCATAAAGTCACATACTTCCGTTATAGAAATTTCTGCAATAATTTATTAAAAAAAATAAAACAAGAGTATGAAAGTAAAGAATTTATTAAGGCGAGAGGTAACCCAAAATCATCGCAAATCTGCAACAAACACCATCATCTGCATCATCTTTGCTACTCTTCTCGGACGACCCCAAAACTTCTATTAATAATTTTAATGATTACTTCATAAATATAGGAAGAGAATTAGCCAGCAAAATAAGTACAAAGTTACCTAACAATAATTACAAAGTCCCACATAGGCTCAAAGAGCATTATCCCACAATGGCCATTTTTAAAACAGACTGTGCTGAGGTTGAGCGCATTATAAAAGGGTTATGATCGGATTGCGCAGTAGGCTGGGATGACATACCGAGTAGAATTCTCAAAGACTCGGAGTGAAGTGCTAGTGCCACCTCTGACACATATATTCAACCAATGTATATCGAAAGGGATCTTTCCTAAATCCTTAAAAAAAGCCCTTGTTTTGTCTATCTTCAAGAGTGGTGATAAAGATGTTATCAATAATTACAGGCCCATTTCTATACTAAGTTAAATTTCGAAGATACTTGAAAAACTGTTGAATGACAGACTGACAAAGTTCCTCGATAAGTATAATATCCTCTCAAAAAACCAATATGGTTTCCGCAAAAATTATCTACAGAAGATGCGGTGGCTAACGTCACGAACACAATTGTTAACCATCTTGACAAAAGATATAAGTCTGGGCATATTTCTCGATCTGTCAAAAGCTTTTGATACTGTATCTATCCCAAAGGTGCTCTTGAAGATGGAAGGAGTGGGAATACGTGGCTTAGCCCTAGAAATCTTTAAAGACTACCTTACTGATCGATTTCAGTGTGTCAGAGTCGATGGGCTGACGAGTAGTGACAAACCTTTGAGTTTCGGAATCCCACAAGGAAGTATATTAGGGCTGGTATTGTTTCTCATATATGTCAATGACCTCTGTGAACTTAACCTCCCTTCTTGTGATTCACTTATGCGGATGATACCGCCCTCGTAGTTCGAGGGAAAACTTGGTCTGAGGCGAAAACACATGCCGAACGTGCTCTTAGTACTGTCATGGACTGGTTGTCGGCTAATTCTCCCACCTTAAATCTAACTAAAACTAAATAAATATCTTTTTCACCTACCATATTAGCGCAACTTGATGCTAACTCTTTTTCAATTATTGCTCATCAATGCAAAAACTTATCTTCATGCAATTGTCTTTCGATTTCAAAAACGGATAGTATAAAATACCTAGGGATTCATATCGACAGCACATTAAGTTGGAAACCACATGTTGATAGTCTTACGTCTCGTGCAAGAAAACTTATTTGTGTATTTAAAAAGTTAAGATCATCAGCGGACCTTGAGACTCTCAAAATAGTTTATTGCTCATTGGCCCAATCCATTATATCGTATTGTGACACGGTATGGGGGGGTGCACGCTCTACCACCTTACTAAGATTAGAACGCGCACAGAGAGCAATCTTGAAAGTCATGCTGAATAAACCTGTAGCATATCCAACAACCTCATTGTACAAGGAGGCTGAGACTCTGACAGTAAGACAGCTAAGTATTTTACATATTGTTCTACGGAAACATAAACGTATGCCGTATGTCGACCAAGCTGACTGTATAAATCGACGTAAAATATATCGTGTGTGCCCATATTACCCATACCGAACGTGTCTTGCAAACAGACACTATGATGTTATTTCTGGTAGGGTCTATAATAAAATAAATGCTATTCTGAATATCTATCCTCTCACATATGCAAAAGTAAAAAATTTTACTACAGACTGGCTTAAAACTCTCACATATGATGACACAGAAATGTTAATAAGACCGCTTATTATTTAATTAACAATAAAGCAAAACTACAATGCAGGCACACATATACACTCACGCATCACGCACACTAACACACACACACACACGTACACAAACACACACACACACATACTCGGCATGCACTACATATTCAATAAATTTAATAGGACTTAGGTACTTAATAAGATTTAGAAGGTTTATACTTCTAAATGTGTAATGTACTAATTTTCCAGAAAACGGAGGGCTTTGGCGCCTGAAACACAGTTTAATTACTAGCTCAGGCGTCAAATGTTCCATGTAAACTAAGAGCAGATGTATAAGTTAAGTACATTAATTTAGTTTAAATATTTTCATTATGTTATGTCAATAAATTATTATTATTATTCACATTATTTATTTCCTTTTCTTATAATTACATTTTTTACAATATTTCTATATACAATAAAAATTAATAAATAAAAACAATGTAAAAAAAAACTTGAGAGGTGTCAAGGGACACCCGGATGGAAGGAAGTTCCTCATCAGAAAAAATAATGCTAAAAATACAAAACCATGGTAAATATTCCAATAATAGGTTCCGATAATCGCGCGTATAGGGTTACTTCAATAATACTCCTTTCTGCGTATGGGAAGTGTTCAAAAATATATATTTCTCAAAATTACATATTACATCCAGTGAATGAAATGCCTCCGCGAGCTAACTTTACCTGAGTCGCCATCTAGTATAAATTTACGGAACTAAATGGCGCCACTTGCTACGATTACAACATCTTGCTTTCTATAAGAGAGAGAGAGACAGACAGACAAACATGCGACGCCGCACTTGCTTTCTATAAGAGAGAGAGAGACAGACAGACAGCTTACTATAGCAAAAAGTGTCGTGACAACTTTTCGTAAGAATTTTGTTTACATGGGTGTCAAGTTCTATACCTAAAAGGGTCGCAGCGTCAACGCATTCTATTTTTTTATTGTTGTAGTTGAAATTAATGTCAAGAGAGGGTTTTTGGTGTGGTCTAAATTGAATTATTTTTGTCTTTTTGAAGTTCAGGTCAAGATTGTGAAAAGTCATCCAATTATTAATATTATCAAGAATGTCAGTTAAATTATTATTTAAGTGTAGATTATTATTGCTAGATGTCAATATTGATATGTCATCCGCAAAGAGGACACAGGAATCGTTAATTACTTCAGGGAGGGTATTTATGTACATTAAAAACATAATACATCCAATGACGCTTCCCTGGGGAATTGAGTGGTCAGTCTGAATGGGAGTTGATATGACTGTTTTTATTGATTTGGAGTCGAAATCAAAGTTTTCAATATCGACGTACTGTTTTCGATTTTTTAAGTATGATTGGAACCATTTGTGAGTATTTCCGCGTATTCCCATGTTATATAATTTGTCCAATAATATATCATATTGGACTTTGTTTTTGCATTATCTTTTCAAAAATCTTTGAAGAGGTTGGCAAAAGTGCTGTTGGCCGGTAATTGTCTGGATTAAGCTTTGATGACTTTTTATGCACAGGTTTGATTATATATGTTTTTAAAAGGTCGGGAAATGTGCCTGTGAAATGTGATGATGATGATGATGAAAAGTATTCTACATGTTAATCTAGCGCTTCATCTACCTCTATGCCAAAATTCACCCGAGTGGTGATGGATGATAATGGTGAAAAGTATATTATGTGCAAATCCAGCACCTCATTTACATTCATACAAAATTTCATCCATATTCAGCCAGCCGTTTGAGCGTGAAAGAGTAACAAACATTCATGCCTACAAACTTTAGCATTTATAATATTTGTAGGATGCTAAGTACTGTATTATTTGATTTTATAAATAAGTTTCAACCTATCTTTCAGCACATTTTTCATTATTTGTTATCAATAACTTAGATAATAAAAATATCATCACGGTCATGCCAAAAAAACATGTACTACTTTACGCAACCATACCCTTTTTTATTTTTAAGGCGGAAATGCTGTCTGACCACTTCCCTTTCGCCGCGAGGGTGACGGAAGGGGGTATGTGGGCTTCAAACCCACTTAAACCTCCCCCCGTAAACAATTCTCCGCCAAGGTGGGGCGAGATGGGTTCGCGCTAGCATTCACCATCTCGCCCCAGTGGTAGGTCCAGATTGATCACCATGCTTGATAGGGAGAGATCTCCGCTTATTTCCGCTGAAAGCGTTTGTCGCTGCGGGCCCCATGCGGCTCACACTTCCAGCGTGTGGTGCGCCGTATCTTCTGGCGCGCACCACACTCGTGGTAGGCTGGGGTTGCCTCCCGTCTCGCGATTAGGTACACGTTCTTTCAGAAGAATCCATGTCTCGAGAGTACCTGCATCAATTGGAGGGTCAGCGACCCGAAAGGCCGCTTCACCCACCTCTGGTGTCCGAACGGATGGCCTCCACCGTCCAGTGCCCATTTTGCATATGCATATTTTAACTATGCATAATTGAAGACAAACTCTTTTCGATGTTTTTGTCTAATATGAAATTCGCAATACACTAGATATTATTATGATCTACTAAAAACAGCACTGTACTTAATCTAAACAGATGCAACTCAAACTCTATTCGAGCTATATACGAAATGGGTCCCCGTGAATCTATAATAAATATTATTATTATCCTCAGTCGCAGGTTTGATGAATTCCAGCCTCCGGAACAAGCCGGTTTCCGAAAAGGCTATAGTACCATAGACCACATCCACACGCTACGACAAGTTATACAGAAGACCGAAGAGTATACAGCAACTTGCCTCTTTGTTTAGCGTTTGTGGACTATGAGAAAGCCTTTGATTCGATCGAGACGTGGGCAGTGCTTGAGTCTCTCCAGCGGTGCCGTATTGACTATCGGTATATTGAAGTGCTGAAGTGTTTGTACCAAAACGCCTACATGGCAGTACGAGTACAGGAGCAGAGTTCGAAGGCAATTCCATTGCAAAGAGGCGTGAGACAGGGAGACGTTATATCTCCGAAACTGTTCACCGCTACATTGGAAGACGCCTTCAAGCTTCTGGAATGGCAAGGACTTGGCATCAATATTAACGGCGAATACATCACTCACCTTCGATTTGCCGACGATATTGTAGTCATGGCAGAATCCATGGTAGACCTCAGTACAATGCTCGAAGGCCTCCATCGATTTTCCCTACGGGTAGGTCTTAAGATGAACATGGATAAGACGAAAATTATGTCTAATGCCCATGTTGTACCTACCCCAATATCAGTTGGGAACTCAGTTCTCGAAGTTGTTGACGAGTACATCTACCTGGGACAGACAGTCAAACTAGGCAGGTCCAACTTTGAGAAAGAGGTCAATCGTCGAATCCAACTCGGCTGGGCAGCGTTCCGGAAACTTTGCGAAGTCTTCTCGTCAAAAATACCTCAGTGCCGCCAAACAAGAGTCTTCGACCAAAGTGTGTTACCAGTGATGAGTTATGGCACTGAAACGTGGTCTCTTACTATGGGCCTCATAGATCAAGCTCAAAGTCGCCCAACGAGCTATGCAGAGGGCTATGCTCGGGGTTTCTCTACGTGATCGAATCAGAAATGAGGATATCCGTAGAAGAACGAAAGTCACCGACATAGCTCAGAATATTAGTCAAGTGAAAGTTGAAGTGGCAGTGGGCAGGGCACATAGCACGCAGAACAGATGGCCGATGGGGTCGAAAGGTTCTGGAGTGGAGACCACGGACCGGCAAGCGCAGCGTAGGTCGTCCACCGACAAGGTGGACAGACAATGATGAAGGTCGCAGGACGACGTTGGATGCAGGCCGCTTCCAACCGTTCCTTTTGGAAAATCATGGGGGAGGCATATGTTCAGCAGTGGACGTCCTACGGCTGAGATGATGATGGTGATGATATATTATCCTTATATGTATTTGCAAATATATATGTTCGTAAAAAATTACATAAATATTGATCACAGTTAAATATAGTGATCACCACCCTTTTAATACTAAGGATACAAATATGATAGCTGTACCTAGATAGATAGAAAACACTTTATTGAGACACCACATTTATGACTTAATATTAGAAAATAAAATAAAAAACAATGCTTAAAACTAGGTGCAACAATGGGCGGTCTTATCGCTCAGAGCGATCTCTTCCAGACAACCCATTCGCAGAGGAATAGGTATACAATAAAAGATGAACGGTAACAATACAAAAAAAACAGTAAACACGTTATAAATACATAAATGCTATATTAAATAAACTAATAAAATACATCAAAAGCATACTTTTAAAATATATACGTAATTAGGTATACAATTAAAAATATTATAAATATATATATATATTTTATAATCTAGGAAGTTTTAGACTATGAAATTATGGTGCGTTTTTACAATAAAATCCCAAAACGTAAGTTAAGGGTTTTGGGAGACTGTGAGCTCAATTATGGGCCATAACTTAATTAAAGTTGACTGTAAAAAACGTTTTAATAAAAAAGCATATTATAAAGTCCAACATTATATATAGAAGACAAATATGCTTGGAATTACTCCACTTCTGGCAAGCTGTCATTCTGCCACCTATAAAATGTAATATTAGTAGTACCTATGTACCTAACCTAAGTAGAAACATTGTAAACATCTATATAAAAAGAATGGCCCCGAGCTGCTTCTCACTTGTCGATTGTCAATATAACAATGAAATTTCTATTGAGTGTGGGTCGTTCGACAGATGAAGTATTGTAGGGTCATTGTTAATTAGTGCACAATATCGAATGGGGTGGTTTGGAATCGATAACTGGTCATAATAGTGAAGGAAAAATCATGTTTTTTTAATAATAAAATTATGAACCCACATTCATTGTTCCGCAGCTAATAACTATTTCGCGACTGAACGCACGCCATTACATCGCAGCATAGACAACAGTGACTATTCGAGAGATACCTACCCACTTAGAATAAGTAAAACAATGTAAGAACCTACCTACTCGCGAATGTTTACACAGCTGATGTCTATGCTATGCCTAATCGACGGCGGGCCCGGGCGGGTCATCTTCCGCACGTTGTACCTGTTCTAAGCGGATAGGTATGTCTCGCCTATTTACTGCTGTGAATTCTGCGATGTAGCGGTAGTCGGGTCGTGCGTTCAGTCGCACTATGGCTCTTACGACGTGGAGCTGCGAATATGGGTTCCTAATAATAAAATATACCTATATGTTATTTTTTCCTTATACTTTCATGACCAGTTATCGATTTCAAACCACCCCGTTTAATATTGTGCACTATTTAACAAATACCGTATATATTTTGGAACGCGGCGGTAGAGTCTTTAAAGTACATTATAATGAATAGTTGACGTTTATAAGTGCGTCTTTAAACTCAATTATTTGGATGTTGGTGTATTTCAGAGTGTTTTAGCAGAGTCTACATCCGATACTGCTAGAATACTCTATAGGTTATGCCATAAGATTTTGAATTGTACTAAATAAACAATGTATGTACCGTTGGAGCTGGCATGGCTGCGACCAATGCGCCTAAAAGCTCCTTTAATGAGTACAGAATAAAAAAAATGAAAGAAAAGTTCGTCTTTGATGTCTAAATTGAATAAACGATTTTGACTTTGACTCAGCGCTATAATAGAAAATAGTTGTTCCAATCTAACACAAAAGTTTAAAAATTACCTATTAATTTGGTACCATAAACAATTCATCCATCCCCGATGCTTTTTTGACTAAATGGATACATCCAAGTATAGTCATTTATTGAAAATCATTTTTGTTTTAGGCTCAACATGGCTGACGACATTGATATAGAAGAACATGATGTGCTAGACAATCCAGTCATCAGAAGCATATTTCCGGATATCTCTGTTATAAAAAAGGAGATATCACAGTATTATGAAGATGGTAAGACTAAAAACTTGAATTTTGAAAGGACATGGTGTGAGGCTGTGATTCGGATAAAAACAATGTTTCAATCACTTCAGTAGTACTCACCTTTGTCTTGTCCTTCAAATAACGCTCGGCTGTCAATTGCTTTATTTTAGGTATCTACAGTACATAATCTATATCTACTCGTACAATATAATTATTATAATAATAATAATGAGCAACCAGCGACTCATTGCTCGCCGCGAGTGCTCCACCGTGGTGTCGGTTTTTTGGCGAATCCTAGGAGTGTTACACGTCTCAATTAGTACGCGAGTTTTCGCGAGCGCAAGTAATGCAAGTATCTATTTCACGTAAGTAGGTAGGTAGGTATGGGACAACGTCACTCAATCGGGCCTTCCTTTCGGGGATTTCACCTGGTTGAGGAAGAACTGCTGCATAGGGTCGCCGTACAGCGAGTAGGTACAAAGGTAGTATCGTACTTCACCATCATCATCTTTGCCTATAACTGCTATAGAAGACCGTCCCCCGCCTCGAAAAAGGCAAGTACAAGGACCGTACGACCACCTAGTCCCGATCTCAGACGGGCAACACGTCTGGAAAGAGAACAAGAGAACAGCGACAAGCTCTTTCTAGAGTAGGAAAAGTACGTAAGAGAATTCTTGCACCTAGATGAAGAAGATTAGTAGGTTGAGGATGGAGTAGGAGTCGCCTCGCCAGTGGCTATTTCATCTGGTAGGTGCGAAACCGAACCCAACTCGCCGATTTTATCATTGCAAAACCAAGCAGCTCTCAGCAATAGAAGAAGGGGAAAAACAGCTGCAAAAGCCTATCGAAGTTTTCTGAAACAATACTCGATTTCGACGTGCCTGATTGATGAACTCGAACCCGCACGGATGTCTCCGTACAGAGGCGCCTCCAAGAAGAAGAGGCGTGACTCAGAGGAGGAACTGGGGGGTGATAAAAAGAGGTTGCGAGCCAAAACCTCAGTCACCTCACCTACTAAAGCAGCCGACTCTGACGATGACAGCGACTGGGCCACGATTAAGTGCATACAAGAGGAAACCATCACCTACTCTATCGGCAAAATCAGCACGTCTTTCACGCACAGCAGCATTTCTTATTTTAAATTAAAATTAAATTTCTAATCCGTAACAGGTAACTTGCAGAACTTGGAAACTGGTCGTTTTATAGTAACGCCCTTGCAACGCAAACTAACGACGCGTAATTTTATCAGAGCCGCAATATTTTTCGGTTATCTTCCTTTACAAGAACAATATCTCCAATTTCAGGCCCCGGTGTGCATTGTTTCCATTTATAACGCTGTAGAAAATGAGTGAGGTATTCTCAAGATCAGCGTCAACGTTCCGTTAATTGCCAACGCCTAAGACTGGATATATTAGAACTTTCGTAGTCACGATCAGGGACAAGAAACAACAGTTCTCCAATGAGAAAATGTCCAGGCGTCAACGGAACAGGTTCATCAGATCCATCACTTATACGAGATATTGGTCTCAAATTGAGACATTCCTCAATTTGAGCCAATACCGTCGTCATTACTTCAAAGGTCAGTGTACCCTTGATGAACCTTTTAAGGTGATTTTGTAATCAACTAGCTGACCCGCCAGCGGCTTCACTCGCTTGGTCTTGGTGTAGAGGTAGAAGTGATCCCAGGGTTGGACAGTTACTGGCTCTTTCTGACAAAGAAATTTTGAAAGAGTGCCCCGTAGTTTGCAATAGACTCGCCTCTTATGAAATAAGACTTAAAACATGTCTAGCGAAACGTAGGCGTTTAAGACACCGCTGCTTCCCCCTTCCAGGATATATAGGCGAAACTATTTGTTATGTTTTGATTAAAAATAAAATATAAGTATTGCAGGTGATTCACTCAAGACCGCTCGACTGATTTTTCACCTCCGTGGTGATGGATGAGGATGAATCAAATATAGCGTATGTTACTCAGGCATAATGTGCTTAGCTCTAAATTCGTGCAAGAATTGCTTGAATCGGTTAAGCCTTCAGCTGTAGTTTAACGTGTATCCATTACAAACAAACAATCATATATTATTCATCTTTATTATTATAATCTTAGACGGGCACTCTTGCCAGAGTGGTCGTGGTCATGGTGACGGTAAACGGCGGATCCTCGCCAGTTTCCATTTCCAGGGCTGTCGATCTCCTCGCGATGTCTCTCCATTTCTGACTGTTATTGGCATTGCAACCACTTTGTAAAATGGTGCAATTCGTGGCATTTTTAATAGGTGCTTTAAAAAAGTAATACTACGAGGGTGAATCAAAAAATTCTTGGAATCAATATTAAAAAATGCAAAGATTTAAATAATAATATTGAATTTTTCTACATAATCTCCCTCCAATGCAATGCATTTAGAATAACGCGTTTCTAACTTCCTTATTCCTTGTGAAAAAAAAATATTTTCTTGACTCTCGAAAAAGTCCTCTACGGCAGCTATAACCGCGTCATTATCGTGAAATTTTGTTCCACGAATTTCCTCTTTTAATTTTGGAAATAAGTGAAAATCACTTGGGGCTAAGTCCGTAGAATATGGTGGGTGGTCAAGGAGATTGAAGCCAGCACAGCGGATTGCGTTGAGCGCAACTTCCGATCGATGAGCAGGAGCGTTATCTTGAAGGAACAACACGCCCAACGACAGTTTTCCACGACGTTTTTCTTTAATCGCTTCACGCACTTTCGGGATTAAATTTGCATAATAGGGTCCAGTAATCGTCTGGCCTTTTGGCATGTAATCAATAAAAAGGATTCCTTCACTATCCCAGAACACAGAGGCCATAACTTTGCCAGCGGTAGGAGCAACTCGAAATTTCTTAATGGATGGAGAGGATGGTCGTTTCCAAGACATGCTTTGTCTTTTAGTTTCAGGATCAAAATGGTGGACCCACGTTTCATCCATGGTGACAAGACGACGGCAAAAATTATCCGAATCACGCTGGAACATTTCGAGATTACGCTTGGAAATTTCCAAACGTCGCTTTTTGTTTTCGTCGGTTAACATTCGTGGCACCCATCTTGCAGACACTTTTTTGAACCCCAGTGAATCAATTAAAATGGATTGAACGCTACCAAAAGATATCTTTAGGATCTCAGCTATATGTTTTATAGTCATTCTTCTGTCTTCCAAAACCAGATTCTCAACCTTTTTGACATTTTCTTCTGTAACGGAGGTTGAAGGCCGCCCAGAACGCGGGTCATCTTTACAGCTTGATCTACCTCTTTTAAATTCAGCCACCCAGTACTCAACCGTAGAATAGGGTACAGCATCACCCCCTAATGTCTGCTGAATGTCCAAAAAAATTTCCTTCGTAGACATTTTTTTCAAACTGAGATATTTTATCACCGCACGTAACTCACTTTTATCCATAATTTTGACTTTTTAGCAACTCGTTGCACAAAAAAAATTATTACATGCGAACGAACTGACAAAAACAAGTGACAGTCTGCATAAATATAGTGTGATAGACACTCTTTAATTTGAATATCGAACTTGATCCAAAAAGGTTTCATATATATGCACTTCTAAGAACTTTTTGATTCACCCTCGTATAACTTTAATAGTTCACATAAAATAAATAAAAGGCCTTTATTCTACTACAAAAATCTAACATCTTGGCTTATGTAATTAACTATTGAACGATGGTTATTCTGAAACTCTTGCCAATGTTGCTCTAATGTTTCTAACGGCCTAGTAGCAGTAGTTCGGTTGTTAGTCCGGTTGACTAGTGAAAAAGATAAGATAGAAAATAATAGATGTAATAGAATAGTGAACGATCTAAATTGTGCCTCCTCAAAACCTTTAAATAAAACGAAAATAAGTGGTTGTAGGTACATACTTTTCTTATATTTCAAAATGAAAAGATAATAAAAGCAACTTTGCGTATAAAGTAAAAGTTAATTGTTGTTGAGCATTTCTACTCAAATTATCCTTTTGTATATATTTCTTACTTTATTTCGGCAATTTCTTCTATAGTTCTGTGCCCCTTTAGTAGCAATAGTTTGGCCACAAGTTATGCAGTCTCTTTTAAATAAACTACTCAAAACAAAATAGGGCCCACCACGATTTATTCACAAAAAGTGTTGGCATGTTACTTCAAACTTATTTATGAGCAAGTTCAAGTGTTTTACCGTAAAACTTAGATGTTTATGAGTTCTTATCATTCTTTTAAACATTTAATTCTTACCCTCAAGTAGCGAGACAAACAAATTAAGTTTAAATCACTCTATGCACAATTTGTTATTCAGTTGTGTTCCGACTATCGTTACAGGCGCTTCTTTTGTTTGTTTAACTGTTTTTTAATTGACTCATTAGAGCAAATTGTAATGCCACGTATTCGGAACCATATGAGCATGGAAACTGCTTCAAGAGCAGTGGTATTGCTGCAAGAGGGAGAGCCTCAACGAGCAGTAGCATTACGACTGGGAGTATCGCGGTGAGATATCAGGAATGTGTGTTCACAGATGAGAGTAAAGTTAAGTTTTATAGTGATGACAGACGCGTACGAGTGTGGCGAAGAGAAGGCGAACGTATTCACGAGACTGATCGGTTTGGGGGGCCCAGTGTTATGGTGTGGGGTGGAATAAGTTTAATGGGTAAAACAGAGTTGGAAATTTTAAACGAGGGTACCGTAACTGCTGCCAGGTACGTCGAGCGTGTGGTCCGACTTCATATCATTCCCTATGCACAACGAGTGGGCAACAATTTCATTCTTATGCAGGATAATGCTCGTGCGCATACGGCTCGCCTAACGCAGCGGGCACTATCTGAAGCCAATATCTCTGTTTTACCATGGCCAGCATTGAGCCCCGATCTCAACCCGATCGAACATTTATGGGACCAGTTGAAAAGAAGTCTAAAAGAAAATTGTAGTGAAGTGCACAGTCAACAGGAGCTCATAAATGTGCTGGGAGCAAATACCCCAGGAAAATATCACCCATTTGATTGAAAGTGTCCCAAACAGGCTCAGAGAGTGCGTACGTAACCGAGGAGGACCCACTCGATACTAAAGATACCCCTATGTGGCCAACCATATTCGATTGAGTAAAAAAAAACAAAATTATCAAAATCACTTATTTACGGTAATTTTTAATTTTTATGTGTATTTTTAAGGAAATTAAAGTGGTTTTCATGATTTGATTGGTTTAGGCAATTAATAACACTTTACCTACACATCTACCCATAAAAATACATTTTTCTTTCAGTTTTAATTTTCGATGATAAAAACCAAGTGGGCCCATTTTGTTTTGACTAGTTTACATGCGGGCTATTTTAAAGTTTCAATGTATTATTGAAGCCATAATGACAATGTCTGTTTTCATGTGTTTTCAATCTTTTTAGTTGAGTCCTTTTTCTGGCTGAACATCCATTAATATAAGCTATTTTCAAGTCTTTCATTTAATGTGAATACCATTCCACGCACTTGTTCCCTGACTGATCCCACGCGCTTGTTCTCTGATTCCACGCATGTTCTACCATTTTTTTTAATGTGCTTATTTATTTTATGTGTAATTAATTGTAAATGGATTTATATCTGAAATAAATGATTTTGATTTGATTTAATTTCATTTTTACTATATTGCCAGTAGCTGCTTTTTGTGGCATAAGTACACAAAATTTCGATAAAATTGATGTCCACGAAAAAAACCATAACTCTTCCTCGTCCGCGTTTAACTATTTTGAATTCATATTTATCATTAATTTTGTTGAAATGGTAAAACATGTCGCCAGGAGAGAGGGGAGTCGGAGATAATCGCCCCGGTACATGAGTGTACCGTTAAAAGTGGGCTATATGTTTTTTTACTCTATGACTATTTAGAGAGAATCTAACCAAGGTATAATTTTTGACTCGAGCTCGCCGGTGATCTCAGTGTCTAATTGTACTTACCTGGGAATGGTTATAATAACCAAAGATACCTCGCCCACACTACAGCCCTTACCTCGGCCGGAGCCTACACCGTGATCGGAATCACTACCTTGGCTGAGGCATGCGCGAGTCAAAATACTTAGATTGTTAAAGATTTAAAAAAATATTTTTATTCACAAAAAGTTACAATTTACACTTATTATTAATATACTTAGTTAAGTCATAACCAGACTAAGATCTACAGTGGAATGCGCCTCCGCAATAGTCAGCTTCAGGCTTTTATACCCTTTTGTTCATTGTTCCCATAATGTTTCCTTTCCTTGAACGTCGTCTTACGATAGCTGTTTACCTCACAACTATCTTCGAAGAATTCATCTATGTTGTTGATGTTAGGAGTAGGGTGTTGGTGACTGAGGACGCGCGGATCCGTGGCGGCCGCGCGCCACGCGTGTGCTGCGAACGGTGCAAGCCAAATTCAACCTTCGGCACTACATTTACAACATAACTTAGGTAACTCCACTGCGGGTGACGTAACCTACGACTAACTTATTATTTGCGGTTGGTACAGTAATCGGGTCTAGGGATCGAACCGCAAAATAAAGTTTTTTTTATTGTAGGTATATACTTTTCCGGGATAAAAAGTACCCAATGTGGTGCCGAGTATGTTAAAGAATAATTATACCAAGTTTCATCGTAATAGCACCGGTAGTTTATGCGTGATGCCTGAACATACAGACACACAGACAAACATTTTTTTAATAACATTTTTGGGTTCGGTGTCGGTCTAGTAACGTCCCCATTATAGTAAAATGCCATTTATTTTTTGATATTTTCAATATACAGAATTTTCACTTCTACAGATTTATTATCTATACTAATATTATAAAGAGGAAAGATTTGTATGTATGTTTGTAACGAATTGGCTCAAAAAGTACTGGGCCGATTTCAAAAATTCTTTCCCCATTAAAAAACTACACTCACCCTGAGTAACATAGGCTATATAAGATTCATCATCATCATCCATCACCGCGCGGGTGAACCTGTGGAGAGCAGCTAGTAAGTAATAATAGATAATCACTATCACTGTGTCAAGTTTATATAGTATAGATGGTACACAATTTATTGTATTGAGGATACAATAAACTACAATCTGCAATCATATAACACATAATAATAACGTAAAAATAAGAATATTATTATGTGCTATTGAATGCAGATGACTTATTTCTTGTATCTAACTACCATTGTCGTATAACTAATGCAGGTACCTCTTTTTGTTGTAGGGCAAGATATTAAACAAGAACCGGAAGTTAACAAGCAGAATGAAGATCCTTCCAAAGACAAAGATCAATCAATGCCAACAGCAGGTCCCGTAATTGTAGATGAATGTGCATGGAATGGTCTCAAAGAATCGCCGCAAAAACTATACCCTTCCAAAATCTTGGCCCCTAACTCAAAAAGTGACTATATACCTGCCCAAATACCTCTTTTAACCAATAAGATTATTTTAGGGTCTAAACCTGTCCAAACCAAAGGTATTGAAATGAATAGTAAACAAACAAAGGATGTTGTCAGACTACCAAAAGTCATACTTCAGGACCTTGGAGCTTATATATATCAAAATAATAGGTACTGTAAAGATTGTCTTACTTTATTTCCAACTAGGTCAGATTGCGAAGAACATAAAAGAAACTACCATTCCGTTTTGATTAAGACGAGGAACAACCCACTAAGTGTAATTGTAACTCTGGAAAAACCTTCATTCGAGCGAGTGCGGCATAAATGTAACATTTGTAGTTCGCATTTTAGCTGTAGAGCTAATTTAAGTAGACACATTAAAAACCTTCACAAGAAGAAAGTCACTTTCAAATCAAAGTATAACATAAGTAGAAGTAAATCATCGCGTGTCCCGTCAATAACTAAGAGAGCACTTGTACAAAAGATTTCTGCATCCAAAAATGTCGAGGTTTATGCAAAAGTTGCAAATAGTTCTGAAAATAATAAAGGAATTAAAGAACGTACTCTGATAAAACAAACTTCGAAGATAAGACGAAATCAATGTAATGTTTGTGGCTCTCATTTCAGTAGTAGCGGTAATCTGACTAGACACTATAGAAATATTCACCAAAGAAAAGTATCTTTCAAACCGAAGCATAAACATGCTACATCAAATGGCCTGACTGATTTATCACATACCATAAAAATTACGCGATCACGTACAAATAGCACATCAAAAAGTGGCAAAAATATATGTTTCCATTGCAAGAAAACGTTTCCTGATCAAACATCTCTTGTAGAACACATATATGAAGTGCTGGAACCGAAACGTTACCTAAAAAGACAACAAAATAAAGAACATAATATGACCACTAATCTGCCTGAGAGCTGTAACGCACAGGAAAACGAAGATCAAGAATCAAAATGTTACTCAAAAGATAAACATACACTCAATGAAAAAGAAAGTAATATATCACTGAAAAACCAATACAGTGAATCAGAGATAGACGAAAATCATGGGCAATCAATCAATGAAAAGAAATCTAAAACGATTTACAAAAAAGAAAAAACAACCACTCGGCCGACAAAAAAACACATCGTGTCGGATATTAGCAAACATGAAAAGCCAAACATTGAAAACACATATATTAAAGATAAAAATGTCGATCAAAATCAGCTGAAAAGAAAACACAGTGACTCAGAGACAGACGAAAGTCAAAAATCAAATTGTAACCAAAAACAGGACAGAGAAAAAGAAAACTTGACCAATAACAAGAATACAAGAAAACGTACGGACTTAGGCAAAAACCAAGCACATTTGGGCTCTCAAAGTTTGAAAAGCAAGTTAATGTTTGAAAGCGAAGATTCAGATGATAATGATTTTCAATATTCAGAAAGTGCCGATATTAACGATGGTGAAAAACCGAAAACAAAAGTTACATTAAACAAAAATAAAAATGGCTTACAACAAAAGGAATCTTACACAGGTTCTAACAAAGATACAGTTAAAAGTTTAAATTCAAACAACTTGAAATACTTACAACAGAAACTAAAATTGAAGAATCGGGATATAGACTTAAACAATGGATCACAATCTACAGCAGCTACCAATAAGGGCAGAAAAGAAAGATTATATGGTTCAAAACAATTAAAAAAATCACTGAAGCAAAAAAACACAGACATTTGTTTACGCCCGGCAGAATCCACAAAGAAAAATAAAGTTGAAGCTGAAATAGTTTCAGCTAAAGAGACCGGTGTAAAATCAAATGAAACTCGTGTAGATAACAGGTTTATTTTTGAGTGCAAATATTGCTCTTATATGTTACCAAGTGCTAGAGCTTATTTTATGCATGTAGGCGATAAACATAATGTCAAAACAGTTTCCTTGGCTAATAAGGTTATATTTGATGAACAGTGCAAATTTTGCCCATCAAAGAGTAGTTCCGAAAGTGCTCACAATAAACATTTATATGCTTACCACCATGACTTGGTATATAAAAACTTTCCAGGTTTAGATAAACAGAAGAAAGAGCGAAAAATTATGAATCAGAAAATTCCTACACTTGAATTGTTTGAGTCATTCGTATTAAAGTCAATAATATACAAATGCAGTAAATGTGATATTCACTTTTTGTCCTCATGCATTGCAAAGGATCATGCTAAACATATGGAACTGTTAGTTCATTGGAAATGTACCATTTGTAAAAAGATTTTCAAAAAACATGATAAATACCTGCACTTAAAACAACACAATTATTCTAAAACTTTGAATGTGTGTCAGTTTAATGAAATAGAATTGTCGACATTATTGTACAACTGTACAAAATGTGCAATTCACTTTACAGAGGAAAGATACTTGGAGCATTACTCAAAATGCGATGAAGAAACAACTGATTCTGTGTATTGTAAAAAATGCGATATTTTAATCGACAAAGATGGATATAAACGTCACGAAACTTATCATGGCGAAGGAAAAAATATTAATGATTTAACTGTAGTTGTCGCAGACATAATAGAAGTGGAGGAAAAATCGACGAATGATGATGTTGAAGTAAATATCGAAAAGAAAAGAAAACGACGATATGAACAAGTTAACTGTCTAACATTTTGTCAGACTTGCAATTGTTATCTCTCTGATGTGGCACTTACTCGAAAATCACATATTGAGGCTCGATGTTCTGAAATTCCAAAATATATTTGCAGTTTTTGTGGTCTTGTTCTCACTAACAAAGCATTAGGAACTCACAGAGATCATCATAAAAGGAAAAGTGATTTAAATTTGCAAGATTTTAAATTCTTTAACCTTAAAGGGATTCAGATTAATCCTCCAATACCAAATTATCCACAATGCAATAATTGCGAAGTGCATTTTATGAGCAAAAACGCAGTGAAAAGTCATATTTGCACTGAAATAGAATATATGACTTGTAATAAGTGCAACATCAAGCTATCTGAAGTTGCTTTCAGATTGCATATGGACTTCCACAATTATTCCATGTTGAATGCTAATAAAGAAGCATCTCAAGTTGTAATAAATCTAAAATCACAGGAACAGGAAAGCGAAACGGCTGTGAGTAAAGATGCTGATCTGAAGTCAAACACTGTTTATCAACCCAGCAATGCACGGGACGTTCACACTGCTGACAGTAATCAGATGCATTTGGTGTATTCCTGCTATTCTTGTAAGGTTACTGTTGACGAGTTCGATAAAGTGATTGAACATTGCCAAAATCACTATAGCCCTAAATCAAAGACGTATTCCACTTTTATAACATGTTCAAAATGTTCAGTACAATTTGAAAGTGATGTTTATGAAAACCATCAACGATTACATTCACGCCAGGCTGTTATCACAGTACTGAAATTTGATCCGATGTATTTCACGTCCGATAATAATACATGGCTGCGACATATATTTGCATCTGTACCTCAGTCCATACAAAAAGAAGTGGTTGGTCAGTCAATTTATCAGCATGAAAGTAGAATCAAAATGACAGTCGTACAAAAAGGTCCTTCTTACCTCACTGTGTATAAATGTGACAAATGTGGTAATTTTATTGACCCAGATTGCCTATTCGCCCATGTTAAAGACGCATGTCCTAAGAATATTAGAAAGCATCCATGTTCGGTGTGTGGGTTACCATTTATGTCGACTGTTTTCCGCAGCAAGCATGAGAAAATTCACAGACGTTATGATAACGTCCGCATAAAAACTTACAACATAGTTTTGATTAATAGTGAGACAAACAACATTTATACTGCTAACATTTTAACTGCAATGAAACAATATGTTTTGTATCAATGCAGAACATGTGAAGGAGTTGTAGATAAATGGCAGCGTACTGATCATAAATGCAACGTTGACGCATTACTTAAATGTTCAAAATGCAGATTATTAGTAGACAAAGAAGATTTTGAAAGGCATATTTGTAAACATAACGATTTAGTCGAGTTCAGAACTGCAAATATAAAAGTAATTGTATTTGGGACCAACAATGAGTCAAAGCAAAACAAAACATTGACTCCAAGTTTCGATGGCACCGTTAATGATTACACTTTGTATAAATGTGCTCAATGTGAGGCTTGTGTACATAACGAGGTTTCAATTTCAAAACACTTATGTGAAATGGGCAACTCTAAATGGAGATGTCCGAAGTGTGATTTCTTCATATGTGCGAGTCTTTCTCTCAATCAACATTTAAAAATGCACGACGTTGATGCAGAGTTTAGCAGAGAGAATATTAAAGTAATACAATTTAATGAGAATGAAACTGATATAAACCAAACAATAGAAAAAACACATTCATTTCACAATGATAACAAAACACAAGAATGGGAATTAAAATCGAATGTAGATAGTGTCATAAACATTATGGAACCAATATCTAGTCCAGACGAATCGAAAGCAACTTCTGATAAACACTATGACGTTATAGAAGAAAAAGCTGTCCCTGTATATAAATGTTCCTGCGGGCTACACTATATGGATGAGTCAAATGCAAAGAAACACGTCGAAAATTGCACTCCTAAGAATAAAGTTATCAGACAGAGTTGTTCAAAATGTAGTATGGTTTTTAACCCGAAAGAGTTGTTTTCTCATTTAATAGCACACCATGGAGATAAGAATAAAGCATATACGTATGAAGTCATAGAAATATTGCCAGAAAAAGACAATACCTTTGAGCAGTTTGATTCAGATTCTGAAAAAAATACGCTTATCGAGAACATTTTGCTATAAACATCACAATTAAAATAGAACTAAATTTTATACAATATATCCTGAGGTGGTGGAAGAGAAAGTTTATATAGGTGCTTAAGTTGGTAACTCAATAATATACTCGTAAGTTAATATCAATTTACGGTTCTGTTACACGATTTATTTCTAAAACTTCCCATAAAATTGGCGAGATCCTTAATATATATACAATATTTCATTATATTTAGATTTTCCTGTGATATTGTCGTTTCTGTGACCTAGAAATTGAGTTGTTTTTATAATTATAGCAGTTATCTGGTTTGAAGGGTATGGGTGCCGGTGAAATTACAGGTACATGAGACATGTTAATATCGCAGTTTGATGGGCGCAGTGAAATGCAACTTTTATAGCAGTAGGCAGAAATTACCGCTTAACACCGGGTAAAGCTCGTACTTGTTCCATAACATAATGATATAAAAATCTAGGAATATAATTTGAGCCCAGATTGACCAATAGGTACCTACCTATATAATAAAGTTCAATATTATATTGATGTCAATTCTTAAACAGAAATCTCACTGTCATTTTTTGAATCATTGTTGTGGCACCTAAAGACACTACAATAGTTCCGTTTGAGAACATTTTTGCACAGTACAAATAGGTAAAATACTTAAGTATGTAAAGTATCAAACGGTGCGGGCGCGGCTTGCGGTACCAGTCGGTGCGATGAGCGCGTGACGTATGTACACGCGGCTACAGTACATAATATGTGCAAGAGATAACGCAAATGCATGTCCTTTTCGTGTCCGAACCCCGACCAAGCGTCAAAGTTGGCCGCCACTACTTACAGTCCGTGCGCGTCTGTTGCAGCCGGACGGCCGTAAAAACAAAATTGCGTGATAATTAACTTCGAAAATTTGGAGCCCCTATGATTAATAGTAAATATTTAGTATCTTTTTAGTTACCCCCAAGGGTTTTAAAGTGGAATGGTATTTTAAAGTCTTATTTTGATACACCGATCGATAAATAAGTGTTAGTAATTTATGTGCAACTAATAATATGAATTGATACTAGCTCTAAATTTTATCTGGACCTAATATATTCTTGTTAATTAAGTATGTATCATATGTCGCATAAACGAATATTATCACACGCCACTTGATTTCAAAATCAAGCTGTTTAAAATAAACAACATACCCGCCATTCGATATTTTTGGGTAAAAACTGTCTGTTGTCTCCGTATCAGGAGACAATCTAGCATTTGTGGGATGAACGACATAAAACTAAAATTACCTTCTAGTTAATCGAAAACGTTTAACAAGTAGAACGTCCGAAACGACAAATTGTCATATTATTAACAGGTAAAAAGACTAGTACTGGCATGGAAAATTAACCCTGAAAATAAAAGTACCATTTGAACAAATTAAACTTTTTGTTATTATTATTTATATTTTAATATTCGGTTTGCAAATAACCGTTAACTAACTAAATATTCTATATAAACTTATTATTTCACATGAAATGTTTCAAATAATATATATTTGGATTTATATCCTATTAGATTTAAGAAAACTAGTTTTCATCTCCGAAGATGATGCATTTAATAAGTTTAAAGTTTGTTGATATAATATATAATATACACGTTTTAAACATACATAGCGGTTTTCTTTTGTCAAATTTCTCTTTTGTATTTTTTATAAAAAAATATGGGCATTCTTATAATTAAGATTATTATTATTAATTATGTTGAAATTTTTTTGACATGGCATGTACTAAACAAGCATTTATCTTGAGTTCGAATTGAAATGAATTATTCGTCTACTGGAGAACTGCTAAAGTATGGTGTTCCTCAAGAAAGTGTACTTGGGCCACTACTGTACATTGCTTACATAAATGACATAGCGCTATTGATCAACCTATCCCATGGTCCCCTTTGCTGATGACAGTAACGTATTTTCGGTAGGCGATAGTCAAAACTCTCTTGAGCCGGAGGTCAGCTCTGCATTGAGTAATATAATGAATCGGGTGATAATAAATCCTCTTTTAATTAATCTAGACAATAATATTATGAAATTTTATAACGACAAAAAAATTACATTTGTCATTTACTATTCTAATAAACAAATTCAAGACATCACAGTAACTAAATTCTTATGACTTCAAACAGACTCGGAACTTCAAAAGGAATACGCACGCAGAAAAAATGACTACATTAAAGTAGATAGGTATTCATATGCTATTTACATGTTATCTAAAATGATGTGCCGATCAGCGGTTCAATCTCTCTACCATGCGTGTGACCTCAACTCTACGTTACGGAGTTATTTTTGGATAAACTGTTCGAAAGTGAAAAAAAATTCAATCCCAAAAAAAAGGTTTAAATTTCGTTTGTCACTTACAAAAACGGACTCTTGTAAACCACATTTTGACATTCCTGTTTTTGATTTGTTTAAAAATGTATGAGACAATTTAGCGTAGTCTTTTTTATTTTATTTTTGTTATTATGTAATTTAGTATATTAGTAAGACTCTATAATATTAAAAACTTTATATATTTATGGTTAGCGGGTGTTTGATGGTACGTCACTTCACTAGCAATTTGAGAGGTATAGGAGTAATGCTTCTATATCTAAAAGGTGGAATGTGCATTACTTTTTACCTACTTTCGTACCAACTTTTTTATTTACTCACATCCTGGCAGCTGTATACAATTTAGTACCTTGCCCATTTCTTACTCATATCAAACTATGGTATTCCGTTAAGATTGCACTTGAATGCACGTTAAGTCATAGACAAAAATAAACCTAGTCGTTTTACTTTTATGATTTTATAATTTGCAGACATGCTACCCATAATGACGAAATAATTGCCAGACGTTATACGTTATACTAGTAGGGTAGGTCATTTTACTTGTATGTCGTTAATACCACAAGGCGTTTTGCTAGACTGCGTTTCTAATACTGACCAAAAACTGTTAGGTAAGTACCTATGTTGTGTGTAGGTACTTCACATTGTTTATATATTGGTTATTTTTAATTTTATGTTTAATTAGTATACTTCTAAGTGCCTTTATTAACTTTTAGTTATAAAATTGTAAAGTTTACTTAGGTACCTACGTTAGTTTTCTAGTATTTGAACAATATTATGTATTAGTTTTCATACTACCTACATCCATAAAAATATGTTATGTTAATATAGTTAGATTTAGACTTAAGAAAATAAATAAGTTAACTTCATTACTATCTACAGCTTTATCATTTAAAACGATACCTGCCTTGATCAATATAAGGATAAAAGAATCCAAGTCCTGACTGACTGACAGTCAACGCACGGCCAAACGCTGGTCGTAGAGACTTGAAATTTGGAGGGATTTTTTTCTTGGTGGGTAGAGGTTTTTAAAATTCAACTCCTAAGGGAGTAAAAATGGGTGGAAACGCTTGTATGAAAGTCCTTTGTTTTTGAAGTTATAGGTGTGGAAGATATGTACATATTTAGATAGATGGTAGTAAGAAGCAAATTGTTTTTGTTTTTTAAGAAGGGTAAGCCTTTGGCAATGTTTGTATAAATCAACATTTATTAAACATATATTAAAACAGACAATAAAATTTTAATAACTGGAACGTTAATTTCAGTCTTAATAATTGCTTTGTTTATTTCTTCAAATCTTATAGTTATAAAACGAACTTAGTTTAATACTATAGTAATGCCATATTAGTCATTGGTCATATTCACAACACTGTTAATTCTCATAATCATTTTTTTTCCGCTTCACCCGCCGCTCGTCGGCATTTCTACACTAAACGTCCTATAACACAATAAGTATGGGAATTAGAAAAAAAGTTTTAAAAAGTTGTAGATAATAAACTGATATTTAATAATGGATAGATGTATTTAATTGACTGATCCAATATTTTTAGAGTTAACGGCTGAGTAAGAAAATCCAGTTCATTAAATGGGCTATACATCGTACGATATTAAAGATGACATTATTATTTGTTTCACATTTGTTAGGATAAAAGATAGCTTCTAAATGTTCTGCAAACTTTTGGGTTTTTTGTTCGTTACTTATAGCCCATATCCCAGTTTCATATTTAAGTGATGGGATGCGAGTTATAGGCATTTGAAGGTGTTTAGTTGCTTTCCACAGAGAGTAGTCAGTACTGCGGTTACTTGTAAGGTTATACAGATAGTCAGCAGTCGAGTTGTCCGTGAATTCTTGAAATTGTTTGTTAAATTTTTTTGTTAGATTATTTAACTTACATTTTTCATTAGGTGGTCTAGACTGATGCCACTTTTTTCGTTTACGTCGCTTTTCGGTTATCACCTTAGCTCCGAGGGACAAGTTTGGTGGTCTTTATCGAGTCCATTTCCACTTTACATCCTAAAATAATTTTAATGTGGAATATTTTATTTATATCCTCATCATTGGCAAAGGTAAGCATAAACATGTTTAGTGTCTTTAGTTCTCCAACGGAGTTTGCTTACAGCGTCTAAGATTTTATAGCCTTTGTTTTTAGGTCTTCTACGATTCGCTCTGGCGAAAAAATCGCATATTGAATAAGCCATAATGACTCTAATTGGCCTCTCTTGCTTATTCTCATATGAGTGCCAAAGGCAATTGTTAATCGTTAGTAAATCTGTATTTATCTGTATTACCCGATACGATTCATCATTTGTGGCATTAACCTATACAGTATTATTGTGCATCATTATGATACTGAATGAATCAGCTTTGTGGTCTTTTGACAGAATGTCAAAGAAACTTTGATAATCCTTAACGCCATCTGTAACGATAGGTAGAGGTAAAGATTTTTTTTTAAATATTTTCTTTATTTATGTCTATATTTCGTCTAAATTGGGTGAGGTGTTCAATTTTCTTGTCTTTCTTGTCTTGGTTCTTATCCACTCGGTTTCTCTAGCAAGTTCATCTTCGTCCGTGCTATATTCGGCACGGGGAGCAGAACTATCTATGCCAGGTGTAGGTTTTGCCGAGCTACTTTCTGCTGTACTGCTTTAGAAAGTTACTTAGAGAGTTGCTGCTGTAGAATCTCAATTTGATTTTGTAGATTCAGTACTGAGCTTTGCAATTTTTCGCGCTCTGTTCGTTCTTCCACATAACGCAAATACAATAAATGTGCATTTTTCGTAGACAATTTAATTCTGTCTTTGTTGGGTGATTCCTTTGGTTTAGAAGCCATTATTTAAAACATAAATTCGCTTCACCTTAACAAAATGATGAAAGGTCAATCATATTCACGTGAACGGTAAACTAGGTTATTATAGCAATGCGGCCGTCTCGACGCGGCTTTGTAATGATGCGTTAGCACTTAAGAATGTTCGCACGGGAGCTACACAACTGTTCTGAATAGAAATCGAACGATCACTGGTGAATCCGTCAAAGCTAGCCTTCGTCAGCCGCACTCAACAATCATGCCTGCGTGTAGCTTACCTATAGCAGGCCATATATGGGGCCACGAATTTAAGAACCCAATTCCATATCCATCTGCTTGGGGATGGCACAAAAGATCTCAAGATCCTGATGGACTCCTAAATGGTCCACTGCTACGCCGATTTGGTCACAGTAAAGCTTCTTAGATCAGTGCGGATGCAGAATTTCCTACGACACTATGCGCTGTAGTTGTCGACGCATCGGCCGACCATACACTCTGCAGTGCAAATTTCGCAAAGGCGTTGTGTAAATAAAATACTTAGATTTTAATTAATTATAATAGTACATTTTAAAGATATTGAGTAGTACCTACACTGATATAGATATGAATTCATTCTCGCTCCCGCGGTGTATCTGTGCTCTTCAGCTTTTTCTAGACTATATCGTAGGACAGGAAATCGAGGATGTGTATGTTATTGCAGTGTTTGGGTGGTGGTTTTCATTATTCGTCACCAGCTTTTCTCGTGCACATGATCACGCAACCATTTAGTGCTGCCTTAACCTTTTGCGTCCCAGAGACGTATATATACGTCAGCTTCACGGTATAGGAAAGATTAATATGGTCGACTAAGGATAAGACTACGTGGTAGACCGCCAATACATATGATTGGCGGTCTACCACGTAGTCTTATCCCTATTTGAACCTTTCTTTTTTTTCCGGCTAAATCCTTTATGGATACCACCTACCCCGGGGTGTACCGTCACTGCCGCTTTTGGCGGGAACGCGGGACAGATTTTGCGCACGACCGCGAACCCGCCGCGGCTGTCCGTTGCCAGACCCTTCTCTTCGCGGCACGCCATAACACATGGCGCGCCGCAACTGCCTCGTAGACCAAACCCACCAACAATGGGCGCCAAACTTGCCCGCGTCTAGACGCCCGTGGTCTCCCTGCGGTGGGTCAGATACGTAGCCCCACCGCCTGCTACGTTAGCCACAGGGGATAACTAACTCTCCCTCCCCCCGCGACCCGACCTCCTCGAGTCTGCGCCAAGCGCCCGGACCCCGCCTCCTCGAGCCTGCACCAAAGCGCCCGGGCACCCCTCCTCGAGCCTGCGCCAAAGCGCCAGGGCCCCACCTCCTCGAGTCTGCGCCAAAGCGCCCGGACCCCGCCACTCATATTGGACTTGGCGACCAAAGCCCTTAGGAGCGGCCCCGCCTGAGCCGACCAGCGCACCCCAACGCCGTCGCGGCCCCTGGGTTCCTCTTAGCTTCACCGTGGTGATCAAAGCCACGGCTACTGAGCCCCCCCGCCACGTCAATGCGGGAACCCTTCGGGGGTGATCCCTATTTTACCCTGCACTAAGTAAACCCTAACCCTAAACTTACAAGTCATTCCACGGATGCATCACCGTCCGTTCAATATTCGCGCGCCTGAACGATGGAGATAGATGTAGATAGGATAGATGCTGCTTGATGCAGAGTTCCTACCGAATGGACTGAATTGTTCTGAACTCCGTTCACGAAATTATTAGCGTTATTCCCCCAAAAATTTTGGAAAGTACCTATCTATTTTCTCTACTTATATGTTTTATACTCTAAAATTATTTTAGGGCATATACCAATATAGGTAACCATTAAAAGTATTTTACTAGTAATACGTCGGATCGCGGAATACTACCGCTGTCGACACCAGGTTTTATGCTGAGCGCACGGATTGGCATCTCTATAGATCTCTATGGTCGCCGCGAAAGTGTTGACAATATTTACAAAATCGACAAAACCATAGCGAATGCCTGAAACATCTAAACTGCCATATTTATAAAATCTTGATACATACTTTTGCAATGCACACGAGGAAGATTCTACAGTGTCCGTACGTCGTACAGTGTACGTCCGACCAGCAAATGAAGAATGAGCACGATAATAGTAGACTTAAACATTCAGAAACCGAGTTTTCTTCCGAGGCAAGTTTTTTACAGCCTCTGTTTGAACTGGGTATTGCAGCGTGGCGGGTGGATCTTTGGGTTTTTGATTTAAACTATAGGTTCTGGATATTGTATGTATAATAACGTTCTACAATGTGGGCAATATAAATTAACGTAAGTATGTATATACCGTAATACGTGGTAGCTGGACGGTGTGCCACGAGAAGTGACAGGTCGCGCCGCTGTATCGGCGAGCCGGTCTGCCTGTTCGCGTGTGTGCGAGGCTGTACTGGTTACGCACACATGCAAGGCGTCAACAGCCTCTGTTAACAGATTCAAATAAACATGAAAAAATGATTTGATTGTTGCATTTTTTCACAATAAAAGAAAAACTAAGCGCACAGTGTTTCAAAAGCTTCTGCTTGTGAAAGAACAAGGATACAACCGCAGAGTGATCTTCATACGAATGTCTGAACAGAGATAGTGTTTACCTGTCACAGACGTAGGTACTCTTTTATCAATTCCATCGATAAGTGTGGAACCAGAACGAGTTATCTCTTCTGCTGGGTTGCTTTGCAATAAAATACCTATGTTACCAAACTTATTGCACTTAATCGAGATCTTTGTATTAAATCGAAATAAGTACACTTTATAAAAACTAAGTAATTATAGAACATTAATATATATATTCAAATGTTTCTTCTATGACTGATTAATAACTAATTAATAACTAATAAATATAATTGATTAATGAGTAAACATCGTCCGACATAGTTATAATTTTTATTTTTTTCTTCTCTTTCACTTCATATTTTAATCGATCTGTCTTAGTTTTTACCCTGTTAATTATTAAAATACATTTATATATTGATCGAATACCCCAAATTCCGGGAAATCCCGGTTCCTTACACTAATAATCCCGGGGTTCCCTGTTCTTCGAAAGAGAACCGATTTTGCAATCCCTACAGCGTACGTTCCGAAAGCGCGTATTTTATGATACTTAAATTTAGATAAAATTTGGGTAATAGCCGTAAGTGACCTAAATAATAAATAATAAAACTGAAGCAATACATAAAAAACCGAATTTCTGTCACTATTAAGTTCCAAATTGAGTGACGGAAAAAATTGAGAAAGATCGCCATAACTTTACTGGTCAGTGGCAGTCAACCTTTACCCAATAGGTAAATTAAGCTATTTATAACAAACCTCTATTTTTAGAATAATTATTGAAGCTTTAAAGAATAAGACAAAAATTGGTTATAGTAAAGAACTTTCAAACAGTATAAGAATCGCGGTGACGCCAGCAAGTTATAAATTAATGTTATGGCTTATTATATGAATGGTACAATCCCTATACCTACCTCCCAACATAAATATGCAAGCTACCCGCTTAACGTTGCGATTGGCGCTAAATGCGCTCTCTAGTTTGAACAATCGAAAAGTGATCGAAACAGTACCTACTATACTCGCCGCCGGCCAAGATGGCTGCGTAAGATTTCTATAATCAACGCGAACCTATCTAGAAATGCTATCTAAGAGTCCAGGGCATTGTGTCCCTGATGTTGAATTCTATGTTCGCTACAACTCGAGTGTGAGTGGTGCTCCCGTGCTTCAGGATTGGTGTTGACGAGGATTGCAGTGCTTTTTTGGAGGATACCGTGTATATATATACTGCTGTATCTTCAGGTAGGCTGGCATTTCCTTTGACTTTTTCGGCATTCTTCTCGTTTCTGCACGTATTCGATACATTCATTTACAGTCCGCTGTCGAAGCCTGGTTATTTTTATCGCTTTATGGCGCGACCAAATCGAGAAGCCTCGGAAATCAACAATAAGTCTATACATAGGTGTCACTAAATAATAGATTATGATTTGTAAATGATTAGGTATCACTAAATAATAGATTATAAGTTATAGATGATTAGGATGTTAACGACTAAGGTTTTGGCGTCAAAATAAAGAAATAACTTCTAATCATTAGTACCTACTTATCCATCAATTAATATTTACTCTACAAATATCTAGATTTAGCGAAAATACTTCTGTCAGAATTTGTGAAATAATATAATACGAGGGTGAATCAAAAAGTTCTTAGAAGTGCATATATATGAAACCTTTTTGGATCAAGTTCGATATTCAAATTAAAGAGTGTCTATCACACTATATTTATGCAGACTGTCACTTGTTTTTGTCAGTTCGTTCGCATGTAATAAATTTTTTTGTGCAACGAGTTGCTAAAAAGTCAAAATTATGGATAAAAGTGAGTTACGTGCGGTGATAAAATATCTCAGTTTGAAAAAAATGTCTACGAAGGAAATTTTTTTGGACATTCAGCAGACATTAGGGGGTGATGCTGTACCCTATTCTACGGTTGCGTACTGGGTGGCTGAATTTAAAAGAGGTAGATCAAACTGTAAAGATGACCCGCGCTCTGGGCGGCCTTCAACCTCCGTTCATCATCATCATCATCATTATCAGCCGGAAGACGTCCACTGCTGAACATAGGCCTCCCCCATAGAACGCCACTTGGACCGGCTACTCGCTTCCTGCATCCAGCGATTCCCCGCGGTTTTTATGAGGTCGTCGGTCCACCTAGCGGGGGGCCGGCCTACACTACGCCTTCCGGTGCGTGGTCGCCACTCGAGAACCTTTCTTCCCCATCGGTTATCAGTTCTGCGAGCGATGTGGCCTGCCCATTGCCACTTCAACTTGCTAATTTTGAGAGCTATGTCGGTGACCTTAGTTCTCCTACGGATCTCCTCATTTCGGATCTTATCACGCAGAGAAACCCCAAGCATAGCCCTCTCCATTGCTCGTTGAGCGACTTCAAGCTTGTTAATGAGGCCCACAGTAAGGGACCACGTCTCAGTGCCATAAGTCATCACTGGCAACACACACTGGTTGAAAACCTTGGTTTTCAGGCTCTGAGGTATTGGGGACGAAAAGATGGATCGAAGCTTCCCGAACGCTGCCCATCCGAGCTGGATTCTTCGTGCGACCTCCTTGTCGAAGTTGGACCTACCTAATTGGACAGTCTGTCCCAGGTAGACGTACTCGTCTACAACTTCGAGTGTATCGTTTCCAACAATTACCGGTATAGGTGGAACATGGACATTGGACATGATTTTCGTCTTATCCATGTTCATCTTAAGACCAACCTGTTGGGAAACTCTACTGAGGTCGTTGAGCATGGTGCCGATATCCTCGAGCGACTCCGCCATTATAACTATATCATCGGCAAAACGAAGGTTAGTGATGTATTCGCCATTAATGTTGATGCCACATCCTTTCCAGTCCAAAAGTTTGAAAACATCCTCCAATGCGTTAGTGAACAGTTTCGGAGAGATGACGTCTCCCTGTCTCACACCTCTCTGCAATGGAATTTGTTCCGTACTCTGGTCCTGTAATCGGACTGACATAGTGGCCTTGCTGTATAAACACTTCAACTTCGATATACCTATAGTCAATTTGGCATCGCTGCAAGGACTGCAGTATGGCCCACTTCTCGATCAAATCAAAGAATCAAACAAAAGAATCAAAGGCTTTCTCGTAATCCACAAACGCTAGACACAGTGGCTGATTATACTCTTCGGTCTTCTGTATAATCTGCCGTAGTGTATGAATGTGGTCTACGGTGCTAAAGCCTCTTCGGAAACCGGCTTGTTCAGGAGGCTGGAACTCATCAAACCTGCGTGCGAGACGGTTCGTGATGACTCTCGAAAACAGCTTGTACACGTGGCTCAAGAGCGATATGGGCCTATAATTCTTCAATAAGGTTTTATCACCTTTTTTGAAGAACAGCACCACCACGCTCTTGTGCCACGTTTCCGGTGTTTTGCCTTCGAAGATGACAGAATTGAATAACTTCTGGAGGACTAAAAGTATCGGTCTACCACCCGCTCTCAGAAGTTCAGTCGTAATTCCGTCCTCTCCTGGCGCCTTGTTGTTCTTAAGCTGTTTGAGAGCCATTCTAATCTCGTACAGGCTGATGTCCGGGATGTCTTCGGTATAGTGTCGGACTAACTTTGCTCTGGTGTCCTGAGCTGCTTCAGTAACGGGTTCGCGCGTCGAGGTATATAACTGTCGATAGAAGCTCTCAATCTCTCTCAGAATCTCAGGCTTGGATCAAACGATACTGCCATTTTCGGTCTTCAGTTTTGTCATTTGGCTTTGTCCAATAGACGAATCCTTTGCAAACACTTTAGAGCCCTGGTTCCGCTCAATTGCTGCCGTAATACGCGCAGTATTATAAGCACGCAAGTCGTGTCGCATGGACTTCCAAATTCGTCTATTGAGTTTACCGTAATCCGACATATCAACTGCGGACTGCAGTCTCATTTCGCTCCGTTCTGACATTAGTTTCAGAGTTTCTTTTGAGAGTTTTTGAGATTTCCTGCAGCGTTTGGTCTCACAGAATTCGGACCCAACCGCTTGGACAGTTTCCACCAACCCGTTGTTCAACTCATCCACTGTGTCGCATTCAGCTAAGCACTGAAAACGGTTTTGAAGTTCAAGTTGAAACTTTTCGGGGTTTTGGATTTGGGCACGATTAGGACGGAGCGTAGACTTCACCAGACGTGACCTCTCAAGCTTGACATTGATATTCAATGCGCCTCTTACGATGCGGTGATCGCTGCCGGTTTTTACCTTGCTGATCACAGAGACGTCATTGAATATGCGCTTATTGGTCGTCATGATGAAGTCTATCTCGTTCGTAGTGGAACCGTCGGGACTCATCCACGTCCACTTCCTGGATGGCCGCTTCATGTAGAAGGAGTTCATCATAAAGAGTCCCTCCTTCTCCATGAAGTCAGCCAGCCTCTGTCCCCTCGAGTTCCGCTGCCCGTATCCAAATGGCCCTACTCTCAACTCATCACGCTTCCTTGTGCCTAGCTTTGCGTTGAAGTCTCCCATTACAACAGTGAAGTAGGTTTTAGAAGTATGCATGGCCCTGGATATATCCTCGTACATACTTTCTACTTCATTGTCCGAGTGTGCCGAGGTCGGTGCGTATACCTGTATAACCTTCAGCGAATACCGTTTGGTTATTCTGAGTATAAGGAACGCTACCCTAGCCGACACACTATCGACTTTCACTACGTTGTTAACGAGAGACTTGCGGACGAGGAACCCGACACCACCCTGGGATTGTTGGTCTCCCTCCCGGTGGAAGAACAAGTTGCCGGAATTTAGAATTATCGTGTCCTGTCCCTGTCTTCGGACTTCAGATAATCCCATGACATCCCAGCGTAACTTGAGCATCTCTTGCTCCAATTCGACCATCTTTTCGTCGGTCCTGAGCGTGCGTGTATTGTATGTTGCCAGGGCCAGGGGTCGTTTTTGGGATTGGTAGCCGGATCTCTGCCGGAGATTCTTCGCACCCCCTGCTCCACCGTTACAATGGCCGCTACCGTAGCCACGGATAGCAGAGCTGCCGGGAACTGGGGGCCGTGGTTTAATGTTAATTTTCATGGGGGGGGATTTGCCTTAATGCACCACGCTTGGCAGGCGTCTTGGTGATCGCAGTGGATGTTGACGCAGACTGCGGGAAATGCTGCTGCCCATTTCCCGGATATTCCCTTAGCCGCCTCTTACGGCACCCACGGGAAAAGTTAGGGGGGGTACAATTCGTAGCCGGTACCACCACGCCTAAGAACGTTACAGAAGAAAATGTCAAAAAGGTTGAGAATCTGGTTTTGGAAGACAGAAGAATGACTATAAAACATATAGCTGAGATCCTAAAGATATCTTTTGGTAGCGTTCAATCCATTTTAATTGATTCACTGGGGTTCAAAAAAGTGTCTGCAAGATGGGTGCCACGAATGTTAACCGACGAAAACAAAAAGCGACGTTTGGAAATTTCCAAGCGTAATCTCGAAATGTTCCAGCGTGATTCGGATAATTTTTGCCGTCGTCTTGTCGATGAAACGTGGGTCCACCATTTTGATCCTGAAACTAAAAGACAAAGCATGTCTTGGAAACGACCATCCTCTCCATCCATTAAGAAATTTCGAGTTGCTCCTACCGCTGGCAAAGTTATGGCCTCTGTGTTCTAGGATAGTGAAGGAATCCTTTTTAATGATTACATGCCAAAAGGCCAGACGATTACTGGACCCTATTATGCAAATTTAATCCCGAAAGTGCGTGAAGCGATTAAAGAAAAACGTCGTGGAAAACTGTCGTTGGGCGTGTTGTTCCTTCAAGATAACGCTCCTGCTCATCGATCGGAAGTTGCGCTCAACGCAATCCGCTGTGCTGGCTTCAATCTCCTTGACCACCCACCATATTCTCCGGACTTAGCCCCAAGTGATTTTCACTTATTTCCAAAATTAAAAGAGGAAATTCGTGGAACAAAATTTCACGATAATGACGCGGTTATAGCTGCCGTAGAGGACTTTTTCGAGAGTCAAGAAAAAAATTTTTTTTCACAAGGAATAAGGAAGTTAGAAACGCGTTATTCTAAATGCATTGCATTGGAGGGAAATTATGTAGAAAAATTAAATATTATTATTTAAATCTTTGCATTTTTTAATATTGATTCCAAGAATTTTTTGATTCACCCTCGTATAGGGTTACCCAACACACACAGCAATGAAACACATGCATGACGTAATTGTGGACTTTATTTTGTTTTTCATATCACTTAAGATAGATGATCCATGTTCTTACTCCTACGAGCATAATATCTTTAAGCTTACATTTTTTAATAATTTGTAGGTAATCACTGAATCAGATAGTATTCTTCTATATATAAGCAAAAGAAGTATTGATTTCCAAAACTTAACATTCGCAAAATCACATTAGGTAGGTAACTAGTTTTATCCCAAACTAGGCTAGTATATTGGGCGTCCAAAATATTTTCTGAAATCATTTGACATAGACCGCTACGAGATGTAAGGCACATGCGGGTATTAAAGCCTGTCTGCTAATAAGGCCTAAACATTCAAAATCTTGTTTACAATACCACTTTGCGTTCAAGGTCACACTCACACATGCTTATAACACGTACAAGGCGCTACCAGGCGGCAAACGCTGGCTATCTCATCCCTTCTCGCCAGTGTAGAGCCAAACGTTGTTAGGAGTAGTCACACGTCATGATTTAATAAAAATTGGCTCCGGCAAAATGTTAGTATTTGTTTTATTATTATACTTTTGTACTTACACTTACTGTCTGTATTAGTGTTAATTTACGCTGGTCCCATACTACCTTATTAAATAATGTGGTACATTCCAAATTATATATATAACGTTTTTCCTAAATACTTTACCCATTATGGAGGATCCCAATAATCTATCTATCCAAGGTTTTCCTTACTACCGATAGAAATTTGACATTACTTCCAAACAAATAGTGTCAAATATCTCACTCTAGTAATGTAAACCGGCGATAGATAGATTATTGGGACCGGCCGTTAGTAATAAGGCCTATAAAAATTTGTTCTACTTTTACATCTGCCATTATTCTTATTTTATGTAAATTCTAACAGCTTTTTCGGATCTTACCAATTTATTACAGTGTATTCTAGTTTTATAATCATCATTTACAGTGTCTACGATCACTATGCCTCCTAAACGGGCATTGTAGTCACAAGATGACCTAGTCTAAGCTGTTCGCGCAGTACAGAGAGGAATTATAAGTACATATGCGGCTGCAGAAAGATTCAAGATTTCAAGAAGAACCCTCAGAAATCATGTCGAGAGTGGAGTTGTGGTGAAAAGCTTGGCCCGTATTGAATCCCGATCCCGAACAGGAATCTGATTAGGTGTGAGAGGATAATTAGGTACGCGGAAATAAGTTTACCTGTCACTCAAAGAATACTGCGTCGGTTGGTGTACAAATATTGCATGCTTAATAACATAAAGCACAATTTTGACGAGACTGCCAAACGTGTGTGATATTATGATTATGTACATGGCAACACCAACCCCACAGGAGATTCAATAAAAGATGGACGATCACAAACGTTTCTTATTTTCATTCTCATACAAAACATGATGTCAGGTGTAAAATTATAACAAAAAAGCACGAATAAGCGATATTGTGATAAAAACTGCAAAAATGGATGGTATTAAACCACCAAGAAACTTAGTGCTGACAGGAGAGAATGCCAACTGGAGAAAGTTTAAACAACTTTTTTCTATCTATCTAGAAGCAGCGGGCTTAGACAGTGCCTCAGAACAAAGGAAAATAATAATAATAATTAATAAAAAAAAAATAAAAAAAAAAAAAAAAAAAAAAACCGCTGACAGCATACACGTCTTGTAATTTTCACAATTTTATAAATCAGTTATTTTTTTGTTATTTTAACTATTTTACACGCTTTTATCGGCTGCATTTAACAACAGGACCACCTCCTTTACAATAATAATAAAAATTTGATCCGAAATAGACAAAATAATCCATCAACAACACAACCAATTTTTTTTCGAATCCAAATGACAATGTCAATAATACCCATAGAAATAATGTTTACAATCATACCTCAAATACGCTACAGAGATGATTACAAGAAGTAAAGCGGGTACTAATTGCGCACGACTACCATCACCGCCTGTCCCGTCATCGTCGAGTTCGTCATCGGATGGGGAGTATGGGACTCCCCGTGACACGAGTGCATCGAGTGACGAGGGCGGGCCACAGTCACCATCGCCGCCACCACCACCTGCGCGACGAGGGCGACCACCGCTGCCGGCACGCTTGGAGCCTGCGGGACAATCTGTTCTGCGCCCGGCCCCCGCTACCGGTGGTGTAGTGCGCCGCATGCGATGGACTCCATCAATAAACGAGAATTGCATGCGTGCTTACTATGGGGCTACAAATGGAGGAAGCAACCTGACTGCGTATCGTGATCGAATGCTGTCTCTGTTTCAGACCCTTGAACCAACTTTGACCGTATCTGCACAACGACTATCGGATCAGGTGCGAGCTATTCACCGGTGCAAACTGTTGGACCAGCCTGCACTTGATCGGCTACGCCTGGAGGTGCTACCTATTCAGGCGTGTTCATCCTCGACACGGGACCCGTCTGACACGGTGTCGATATCGGTTCCGGTATTGACGAGTATACGGACGGATACTGCAGTCGACGAAGAAGATTGCCTGAATATGAGCGTAAGTACCCAGGTGAATGAGCAACTGAGGAGGGCTTTGGATGACGCGATTTTTATATATAGATTCACACTTGACTCTAGGCCACGCCTGCCTCGTCTACCCACGAATAGACATAACCTAGCGCTAATGGGAGCCTTGAACGCTTTGCTAGTACCGTATATACGGGGTAGCAAAGATTTAACTGATACTCACTCGATCCTCTATTGTGGGGCAATCGCGGTATGTCGCGTTGCTCGTGTTAAGTTCCCGGACACTGACCGAGCACCGCGAAATGCTTCGGGTGTACCCGAGTGGCAAACGCGGATCGAGAGACGTATCAGTACGTACAGGACTCTCATTGCAAAGCTAATCTGCTTCAGCAGGGGCAACAAACGCCCTCGAGTCATACGCTTCGTGAACCAAGCTTTTGCTGGGACTGGCATCAGACCCCAGGAGTATATGACTTGTGTCACGGAGCGTATAGACTTTTTGAAACAGAAAATCTATGCGTGGGCAAACCGCATTCGCCGTTACAGAGAACGTGTGAATAGATACCAACAAAATCGCCTTTTCCAAAGTGATCAAAGAAAGATATATAGAAAATGGGAAGGAACTGACCAACGAGTGAATGATGGACGGCTACCGGATGCCGACACCATGACAAACTTTTGGCGTGGCATCTGGTCGCTGCCCATTGAACACACGGAGGGCGATTGGATGAATATTGTCGAGAGCTCATGTGAATCCATCGAACCCATGGAGGCTGTGAACATCAGCCCCATAGACGTAAGTTGTGCTATTCGTAAGACCCCGAACTGGAAAAGCCCTGGACCAGACGGATTGCACAATTTTTGGCTAAAATGGATTCGATGCTCACACGAGTGCTTGGCAATACAATTCCAAGAAGCCATTGAACGTGGTTCCCTTCCCAATTTCTTGACAACTGGTGTCACCTTCCTGCTCTATAAGTCCGGTAGTACCACGGAAGCGAAGAATTACAGACCCATCACGTGCTTGCCTACGCTATACAAGCTCCTTACATCTATTCTGCGAACAAAAAATTATTCGCACATTGTTGTGAATAACATTTTGGCTCCTGCTCAGAATGGATGTCGGGTTGGATCCCGTGGTACTAAAGAGCTCCTCCTCACCGACATGACCATTTGTCAACAAGTCCGGCGAAACAGGGGGGTTCTATCCACTGCCTGGATTGACTATAAGAAGGCTTATGATTCAGTGCCTCATTCGTGGCTAGAGAGGATATTAGAGTTATATAAAATCAATATAACTCTGAGATCATTCTTAAGCACATGCGTGAGACATTGGACCACAGTTCTTCGTCAACCAGGAGATCGTGAGAGCGTCTCTGGGTCACAGGACTTCATAAGGATCGAACGAGGTATATTCCAGGGTGACAGTCTCAGTCCTTTGTGGTTTTGTCTAGCGTTGAATCCTCTCAGCACTTTGTTGTTGGATTCAAAACTAGGCTACCGACTTCGAAGAGAGGGTGAGATAATTTCTCATCTATTGTATATGGATGATCTCAAGCTGTTTGCAACGAATCGCCAAGACTTGATGGATCTTTTGAAAATTACTGAATCTTTCAGTGATTCTATCAGGATGGAGTTTGGTGTAGATAAGTGTGCGGTCATGCATGTACAACGGGGAAAGGTTGTGAATTCTTCAAATTTACAACTTTCCGAGACAATTACTCTCACATGTCTTTCTGAAGTTGAAACCTATAAGTATCTTGGTATGTCACA
Organism: Selenia dentaria; assembly: GCA_917880725.1. NCBI lineage: Eukaryota > Metazoa > Arthropoda > Insecta > Lepidoptera > Geometridae > Selenia > Selenia dentaria. The sequence continues at coordinate 22,255,425 of OU862879.1, forward strand.
GTCATTGGGTATCATGGATAGGGACATTAAGCAGACAGTGAAGGAGCGTTTCTTCTACCGTTTAACAAAAGTTCTTAACAGTCTTTTGTCGGGTGGCAACAAGACGCGCGCCTTCAATGGTTGGGTGATGCCCCTACTCATATACTCCTTTGGCATACTAAGATGGACTCAGACTGAACTTGACGCCCTGGATAGGCGGGTCCGTCAATTGCTTACAACACATCGCATGCTACATCCACGCTCGTCTGTTATGAGGCTATACATCCCACGGAAGTGGGGGGGTCGTGGCTTCCTAAATGCCAAGAACCTCCACAACTGTGAGGTGTCCAGTCTCCGGGAGTATTTCCGTAACACCGAGTGTGGGATACATCGCGATGTCATAGCAGTTGATAGGAGCCTCACACCTCTCTCCTTGGCAAACGAGAACTGGCGTAAACCAGTGGTGCTAAGCATCGAAGACCGTAGAGACGTATGGAAGGGCAAAGAGCTACACGGACGGTTCTACAAGGCCCTAACAAGGCCTGACGTGGACCCGCTCGCCTCAGTGAACTGGCTGCGTTTCGGTGATCTCTTTGGTGAAACTGAGGGTTTTGTTTGTGCTATTGCTGACGAAGTTATCAAGACGAATAACTACCGGAAATATATTCTGAAAGACGGTACGGTCGACATTTGTCGAGCATGCCGCCGTCCCGGAGAGTCACTCAGACATATTATTTCCGGTTGTTCTCATCTTGCTAATGGAGAGTACTTGCACAGACATAACCAAGTAGCCAGGATTATTCACCAGCAACTTGCCCTTCAATATGACCTTATTGAGTCTGAGGTGCCGTACTATAAGTACGCACCTACGCCTGTTCTTGAAAACGGTCGTGCTACGCTCTATTGGGATCGATCTATAATCACGGACAGGACTATTGTTGCCAATAAGCCTGTCATCGTGGTGATCGATCGATCTCAGCGCCGGGTAATGCTTGTTGACGTCACCATTCCTCATGATGAGAACCTCGTAAAGGCTGAGAAGGACAAGCTTAGCAAGTACCTTGACTTAGCTCATGAGGTGACCGCCATGTGGGATGTTGATTCAACAATAATTGTTCCGATAGTAGTTTCAGCAAACGGCCTTATAGCAAAAAGCCTCGACCGACATCTTAAGAGGCTTTCGCTAGACGGTTGGATCAAGGGACAGATACAGAAGGCAGTACTTCTTGACACGGCATGTATTGTCAGGAGGTTCCTCAGTCTGCAGCCCTAACCACTGGTAGTTTGGGTCATGCCCCGCTGCCGATGGCAATCTAGGATTAGGTTTTTTACAATGTTTTTTAATTATTATTTTTTATTGTATATAGAAATATTGTAAAAAATGTAATTTTAAGAAAAGGAAATAAATAATGTGAATAATAATAATCTTTATTTGTGGAACAGAAAAACATAAGAAACAAAATACATTGAACGATGCTAACCGCTATAGTACAAAGACTGTGTCGCAGGTAGCAACGCCCTCCTCCATAACACCTACTAGATACAATGCTCTTAGTATTATTATTATTAGGTTAAAAATATGAAGTAGTTTATATATGTAATAAATATAATATATTTTAAATACTTCAGAATGTTGTGAGATAGGTACTAATTAAGAAATAAGTTAAGATTTGAGTCGTGTAAGAGTGGCGTGTGTGTGTGTGTGTATGTGTGAGTGTGTGTGTGTGTGTGTATTAACCTATGAGGTCACTAATTACATTTCAAAATAAATAGTTCTGTATCATCATATGATAAAGTTATGAGCCATTTTAGGGTTTTAATTTTACAACTGTGTAGGGGCAGTGGGTAAATATTTAAAATTTTATTAAGTTTATTATAAAGACGTACGCCTGTACGAGATTAGAATGGCTCTCAAACAGCTTAAGAACAACAAGGCGCCAGGAGAGGACGGAATTACGACTGAACTTCTGAGAGCGGGTGGTAGACCGATACTTTTAGTCCTCCAGAAGTTATTCAATTCTGTCATCTTCGAAGGCAAAACACCGGAAACGTGGCACAAGAGCGTGGTGGTGCTGTTCTTCAAAAATTGAAGAATTATAGGCCCATATCGCTCTTGAGCCACGTGTACAAGCTGTTTTCGAGAGTCATCACGAACCGTCTCGCACGCAGGTTTGATGAGTTCCAGCCTCCTGAACAAGCCGGTTTCCTAAGAGGCTTTAGCACCGTAGACCACATTCATACACTACGGCAGATTATACAGAAGACCGAAGAGTATAATCAGCCACTGTGTCTAGAGTTTGTGGATTACGAGAAAGCCTTTGATTCTATCGAGAAGTGGGCCATACTGCAGTCCTTGCAGCGATGCCAAATTGACTATAGGTATATCGAAGCGTTGAAGTGTTTATACAGCAAGGCCACTATGTCAGTCCGATTACAGGACCAGAGTACGGAACAAATTCCATTGCAGAGAGGTGTGAGACAGGGAGACGTCATCTCTCCGAAACTGTTCACTAACGCATTGGAGGATGTTTTCAAACTTTTGGACTGGGAAGGATGTGGCATCAACATTAATGGCGAATACATCACTAACCTTCGTTTTGCCGATGATATAGTTATAATGGCGGAGTCGCTCGAGGATATCGGCACCATGCTCAACGACCTCAGTAGAATTTCCCAACAGGTTGGTCTTAAGATGAACATGGATAAGACGAAAATCATGTCCAATGTCCATGTTCCACCTATACCGGTAATTGTTGGAAACGATACACTCGAAGTTGTAGACGAGTACGTCTACCTGGGACAGACTGTCCAATTAGATAGGTCCAACGTCGACAAGGAGGTCGCACGAAGAATCCAGCTCGGATGGGCAGCGTTCGGGAAGCTTCGATCCATCTTTTCGTCCCCAATACCTCAGAGCCTGAAAACCAAGGTTTTCAACCAGTGTGTGTTGCCAGTGATGACTTATGGCACTGAGACGTGGTCCCTTACTGTGGGCCTCATTAACAAGCTTGAAGTCGCTCAACGAGCAATGGAGAGGGCTATGCTTGGGGTTTCCCTGCGTGATAAGATCCGAAATGAGGAGATCCGTAGGAGAACTAAGGTCACCGACATAGCTCTCAAAATTAGCAAGTTGAAGTGGCAATGGGCAGGCCACATCGCTCGCAGAACTGATAACCGATGGGGAAGAAAGGTTCTCGAGTGGCGACCACGCACCGGAAGGCGTAGTGTAGGCCGGCCCCCCGCTAGGTGGACCGACGACCTCATAAAAACCGCGGGGAATCGCTGGATGCAGGAAGCGAGTAGCCGGTCCAAGTGGCGTTCTATGGGGGAGGCCTATGTTCAGCAGTGGACGTCTTCCGGCTGATAATGATGATGATGATGATGATGAAAGACGTGAGCTAATGTAAAAATAATGGCGACTTGCGATCATCGTACGGTGAGGTTCAGTTTTACAAACAATATCCGATCTTCGTTTATTATTTGTATTAGGGTCATAGGAAATTTGCGAGTGCTTATGCAGAATGACTTGTAATATAAAGAGTTGCCGAACTGTTGGTACCTCAAAAAGTGAATAAAGTTCGACAGTGGGGAAACGAATTGGTTTATTAGCTAAAACCTTTAGTACAGCTCTTTGAGCTTGTTCCAGTGGTAACATTGAATTTTTGTAGGTACCACCCCAGGAGGTAATGCAGTAAGTCAGTATCGACTGGGCCAGAGCATAGTAAACAGTTTTAAGACACTTGAAATTAGCCACGTTACGTAATAAATAATAATAAAATAGCTCTGTTCCTAAACTGTGCAGGTGAGGAAGCCATAGATGTTTACAATGTAAACTCCAAGAAATTGCTTACTATTGAGACAGTACTTAAGTATTTCGACGAGTACGCAGAACCGAGAAAAAATCTATCTAGCCTTACATACCTAGGAGTTTCTACAATACAGGCAGGAAGAAGAAGAACCTATTGACCACTTTGCTACTAGACTAAGAACAAAGGCTAGTAAGTGTGAGTTTAGTACAATGGAAAATAGACTCGTCACTACCATGTTAATCATTGGTGTGAGAGAAAAAGCTGTTAAGGAGAGATTATTAAGAGAAGAGGAACCAAGTTTGGAAAAAGCTTTAGGAATTTGTCGAGCTTCAGAAGCTGGCAAAAAGCAGGCGGAAACATTAGAAAAGAAAACAAGTGAATGCATGAAAATAGATGCAGTAAAAAGCAAAAATACAGGGACAAGACCTAAACAAAATAACTGTGGAAATTGTGGAAGAATTCATGCGTTTTAAAACTGTCCAGCATATGGAAAGAAATGTAAAATATGTGAAAAATTAAATCACTTTGCGGCAGTTTGCAGAAATAAAAATAACTATAATACACCAGTAAAGAAAATGTACATTGTAGAGGAAGAAAGTAACAGCAGTGATTTTGAGTATGATTGTAGCAGCATCATGACAATAGACAGTCAAGACACAATGGAAAGAAAAAATATTGCTAAATGGAATGCAGGTGGAATTTAAATTGGACACCGGAGCTGACTGCAACACATTACCATTGGAGTTGTTTAATAAAATAAAAGGAAACAGTGTACTAAAAATGATTCAGACTATTTTGGTTGTGTACAACGGAGATAAGGTAAGAACTGTAGGAAATGTTGAGTTGGATTGTGTCATAGGGACATATAAAATAAAGCTAAGGGATGATGCACAACCTGTAATAAAACCAATAAGAAGAGTACCACAGGCTATAAAAGACAAGTTAAAGGAGACATTAGATAGCTATGAGAGGAGGGGTATAATAGAAAAAGTCGAAGGTCCCACATCATGGTGTAATAACTTGGTTATTGTGGAAAAACCAGATAAATCATTAAGACTTTGCTTAGACCCAAAAGAATTAAATAAAAACATTCTCAGGGAAAATTATCAAATTCCATCTCCGGAGGAGAAATACAATAATCTGGCAGGGATAGAAGTATTTACTGTCTTAGATATGAAAGATGGTTGTTCACGCGAAAGCGTGACGTCACTTCACCTCCCGCGCGCACCCTGCCGCCCCGACGCGATAAGACGATCGTCGGCCGGGCAAGGGGTAAACGGGAGCGAGGCGGCTCTCGCCCGCCAACGAGTCACCACTTTTGAGTCGAAGCTAGCGGACGTATACCGCTCCGCTTCCGCGTCGCGACCGCATGGCAACCGCGTCAGCCCAGAGTGACCTTTAGGGTGTGTTCGGCACGGCCACACACCACCTCCTAAATCAGCCCGTGTTCACGCGTAAACCAGTGAGCCAGACGCATTCAGCTCGCGCGCACGCTAAATCCCGAGAACCACTCTGCGCCGCCGCGTTTCGCTACGACCCGGATCCGCCCCCAACCTTTACCGACGTAGAAATACGCGTACGCGAGTGCGGGAACCAGTGCATCCATAAGACAATACAAACACTATAACTACAAGTGAACAGTTCTTCAGTCCCTTCAGCACGACGTTCACAGCAAGACGTCTCCACGGAGGAACTCAGGACGCCTACCCATCAGCTCCAGATTCATCCGACATCCCAATTGGAGACCAGGTATCTATCCTTACACCCTTTCCCACTATCGTATAGTTGCAGGAAACTGATCAACTAATAGTTTTTTTCAAATTTTATTATGTGATGAGGAAAAGCTGTGCACATTTGGTACTCCATATGGCAGATACTGCTTTAAAAGGTTGCCATTTGGGATTTCTTCGGCCCCAGAGGTAATGCAAAAGCTTAACATGAGAATATTCAGTGATATACAGGGGGTAGAACTTTATTATGATGATTTAATAATATCTGGGAAAGACAATCAGGACCATGATAGGATATTAAAGCAGGTAATAGAAAGAGCAAGAAAACACAATGTAAAATTTAATAGCAACAAGTTCAGGCGAGACCATGTGAAGTATGTAGGCTTACAAATCTCTAAAGCAGGAATTAAAGTGGATCCAGAACATGTTCAGGCTATATTAGACCTAGAGAAACCAAATAATATAAAACAATTACAAAAGTTTCTTGGAATGTGTAATTATTTAAGTAAGTTCATACCGGATTATGCAAAAACTACTGAACCATTGAGAAATCTCCTCAAAAAAGATGTAGAGTGGTTTTGGAATTCAGCTCAAACTGTAGCATTTGAAGAATTAAAGGTGAAGTTGAGTTGCACTTCTACTTTAGCAATACTGAGTAACAAGGGACAATAACTTTACAAACAGACAGCTCTAAAAGTGGCATGGGAGCATGTTTGTTACAGAATGGACAACCTGTCTCATTTTACTCTAGGTGCTATACTGAATGTCAGAATAGGTGGGCACCTATTGAGAAAGAGCTTTTTGCCATATGTGCAGCTAAGGAAAAGTATCATCAATTTATTTATGGACGGAAAATTATCGTAGAGACTGACCACAAGCCTTTAGTGGCTATTATGAGTAAAGACATAAGCAAAATCTCAGCAAGACTACAGCGCATGGTTCTAAAACTTTTAAAATATGACTTTGAAATAAAATATGTGCCGGGCCTAAAATGTATATTGCTGACTATCTGTCTAGAAATCACTTGTCAAATAACAAAAGGGTAGAGCCCACCCTGCAAGAGCTAGTTCATTGTTTTGAAATGGAGTTGCCAATATCAGACCGCATGATGCAACATTTGCAATCATATACAAGAAATGACCATAACTTACAACATGTAATGGATTGGTACAACACAGGTTGGCCAAAAACTGATAAAAATATCCATAATAAAGAATTAAAAACTTTGTTTAAGTTAAGAAATGATTTGAATGTCAAAGATAGTATTGTTTATTTTAGAAATAGAATACTAATACCTACAAAGATAAGACAATAAATGATGAATATTGTACATGCAGGCCATTCAGGAGTAGTAAAATGTAAAAAACGAGCCAGAAAAACTCTATTTTGGCCAGGAATGTCACAACACATAGAGAGGTTAGTGTTATAGTGTAAGATATGTGAAAAATACAGACCATCAAATGCAAAGCAGCCTCTCATGTCTCATGAAATTCCTGAATTACCCTTTGTAAAGATAGGAATGGATATATGTAATTTTGGGAAAAAAGACTATTTAGTAGTGGTTGATTATTACTCAAAATGGACAGAAGTACAACAATTGTGTAATAAGACTGCAGACAGTGTTATAAAAGAGTTGAAATTCATATTCGCTACACATGGTATTCCAAAATACATAGTTAGTGATAACAGGCCGTTTAACAGTTATGTTTTCAAACAGTATGCACACTCATTGCATATAAAATTAATTAATTCAAGTCCAAACTATGCACAGTCTAATGGAATGGCAGAAAGGGCAGTAGGTATTGTTAAAAATATCATGCGTAAGTGCAGGGATAGTAATACTGATTTTAGCATGGCTATGTTACACTATAGAACAACTCCAGTTGCAGGCTTAGAGTACAGTCCCTCAGAATTATTAATGTCTAGATTGTTGAGAACAAACCTGCCATATACTAAAAAAAATACTTCAGCCTTATGTACCTACAGATATAAAGGAAAAAATGTTAATTAGCAGAGATAAATCTAGGACCGACTATAATAAAACATGTAAAGTTAAAAAAATCATTTGAACCGGGAGATAATGTGTTAATACAAAATATCCCCAACAAAATGTGGCATACAGGTAAAATAATAAGTAATGAAGGACCTAGATCATTCTCTGTTAAAAATGAAAAAGGAAATATAGTGATCAGGAATGAAAGACATATGATTCATAGTAGAAATAATCTCATAGTAAAGCCGGAGGCTCATTCGGACTATGAAGATATGTCTGATACTGAAACCAGAAATCCTTCAGTAGTGCAGCCTATGCCTGTGTGTAGTGTGCCTTCAGAAAGCAGTGGTGGTGGAACACAAGAAGACTTTAATAAATGCACAGTGGATGGCAATCAAGCTAAGAATAGTGATGATGTTACTAGGGTGAGCACCACTACTACTCGCTCAGGACTCCTGGTTATCTCCGCGATTATATAAGTTGATAATATACCTAATATAAGTGTTAAAATTATCTATATATATATATATATATATATATATATATATATATATATATATATATATATATATATATATATATAATTATACATATATGATTAAAATGTAACTACCTAACTGGGTAGCTAAATATAACTTTATGTGCTTGTCATATAATGATGAAAGGGGGGGATATGTGATATTATGATTATGTACATGGCAACACCAACCCCACAGGAGATTCAATAAAAGATGGACGATCACACAGGATAGATGACCACTTTGAAAGACTGAATGAAGTTTATGATAAACTAGAGCTGAACGATCTTCCAGAAAAAAATGATAACATGGATAAGAAGGGATGCCGTCTGAAAATCCATCACCAGCAAAGTGTTTTGGCCCAAAAAAAGAAGCAAAAAGGGTTCATTTGCAGTCTTCTGAACATGCAGAAAGTGTGACTATCGCAGGATGTGGGAACGCACTCTGGCAGTATGGTACTGCCATTCTGCCAATGGTGATCTTCAAGGGACAACGTTTGAATCCAGAATGGTAGGACAAATTGCCATTGTGTTCTTTGGTTGAAAAATCTGCAAAGTGGTACATGACAAACGAGCATTTCACAGATTTTTAAAATATCTGGCCAGATACAAAAGTGCAGGACCATGCCTCTTGATATTTGATGGAGCAACATGTCATTTAGACCTTTCCATTGTCGATGTAGCATAATCACTTGATATATCATTATATTGCTTATCGTCAAATACCACTGACAAACTTCAGCCTGTGGACAAAGCCGTCTATAGATCATTCGAGCACCATTAGGATGCTGAAGCTCTTACATTTTTAGACCAAAACAGAGAGAAAAACTGACAAAAGTACGCTTTAATTTCATGCGTCTGGTCTAAATGACTCACAGTAACATCGCGAGTTTTAAAGCAACTGGTTTGTACCCTTTCAACCCACAGACGATACCAGAAACAGCCTTCGCTCCTTCAATTTTGACAGAAGCCCCAGCGCCTGCTGATGTTGATCAAGGAAGAATGCAACCTCTTGAAAACTCTAAAATCGGAACTCTGGAACGCGAATTACCATTAATTTTGACTGAGGCGTTAACGCCTGATCTCGTAGGAGAGAATGTGTCACCTGTGTATTATGCTAGACAAAAGACTCCAGAAGCTGATAGTAGATCGCTAATTCCCCAAAGATCTTAGCACCTGATGTCGGAAAAGAGAATGTGCCACTTGCTCATTATTCTTGGCCAAAGACTCTTGAACCTTAAATTTTTAGATATCCAGGTAAATTTTTATCAGATTGTATTACCAAATCAGCAGACCCCCAGCCAACCAAACGCGAAACGCAGCTATTATCGCCAAATTTATGGAACTTCTTCAAGTGATTCTGAATACGATGTGCTTACTCAAATAAAGTCTAGGTTTCATGATCTCATGCCCTCACCTGCTAAAGTGCAAGAAAAAATAGCTACTGTCTGACGCAAGGCTAGGCTATTAATTACAGAGGAACTCCAGTGACCAAAGATCTTTTTGATAAATTCAATGAAGGTAATAAAAAAAATGCAGGGAAGAAAATAACAATACAGAAGAAGAAGAAAAACGAAGAAAAGAAAAGGAACCCAGGAAATTAAAAAAATAAGTTAACTTCAAAATTAATTATTAAAACAAAATCATCTTACGGATTTACTAGAACCAAGGACACTGCCGGCAATCAAACTAGTTGGTACTGTCACGCCTGTGAAGAAGACCGAATCGATGACGAGGCAATGCTCTCAATGTTCCAAGTGGTATCATGAGGAGTGTGTCGGTTTGACAGTGAATGATTGTGATGGCTTCATATGCCCTGATGGATGTTAGGCAAGGCCATTTTTTTTGTAAAGTATTGTTGTGCTATGATCTGATATGAATGATAAGTTTTAGGCCCGTGTTCACCAACACATGTTTAAACTGTAAACGGACGTTAGCAATATTTTGCTGTTCACCAAGCAGTAACCATTGATTTAGTTCCGTAACCGGCTGTTTAAGTTAAACGATGTCTTCGACCTTGTTTAACCATTGGTTATTGTTTATTTACGTGGAAAATTCAGATGCTCTGAATTATATCTTTAAAGAAAATAACGTGTTCGATGACTTTGAAGATATTGAGCGAATTTTACGGGCACCCCATATTTTACAAAGTGGACACAATTATTTAGAAGAAACTGACGTAAAAGCAATCGTTACAAGATTTCGTTTATACAAACATAGTGCCTTGGGATTACTTGATTTAATTGAAAGAAAGTTGTAATATAATGTCATCCATAATCACTTCAATAAAACTCACATGAATTTTAGATTTAAATTACCACGATGACGCCAACAATACAAACACATGGAACTTCGAATCGAAATTTGATATTACCATAAAAAGGTGCTGAATTAGAAATACATACAACTTGGGAACATACCATTGACTTATTACGCATTACATTTTGTGGTATATTAATATTACCTTACCATATTTGAATATAGCTCGAGTAAATGTATATGGTACAAGATACGCTACCATCTTTTCAAAGTAGTATTATACCATTTTCATTCATATACGACTCATTCGTCCAAAAACGCTCGATTAGTTAAACGTTCGCTTTAAAAAGATGGTGAACACCAAAAAAACGCGGCACGTTTAAACAACTGTTTAAGTTTAAGGGGGCGATTAGGTAATCAATGGTTAAGTTCTAGTTGGTGAACTCCAGCCTTAATAAGTTAAGTTTAAGTTGATTACTTACATAGTTTAAGCTGTAGGCCTTCCCAATTATAATGCATATTTTGAGACTGTTTTAAATAAAGTGAAATTTTAGTTTTATGTTTAAAAAAGTTTTATGCAGAAGTTGCTATTTATTGTTTTAATTTTGTATTATCATAACTAAACGACTGATTACCAATAAATCTAATTGATGTAATTATTCGTATAATATTTCACAACAAATATCCCTTAGCTAGGCCTTAATACCCTCATGTACCTTACGTACCAACGGACTCGATAATACTTAAATACTAGTAATAGCTAATGGCACATGCTTGTGTTTTGATTGGGGGAACTGTAACATGGGATGAGGAATAATATGGATGTTACAATAAATTAACATGGTCTGTTGTCTTATTTTTATATTAAAGTTAGGTACACAAAATATGTAGATGAGTTAATAATTACGCGAAATAATTACTAAAGTGTTTCTGAACATCGAATTTAGATAAAGGCTCTCAGCTTATGCAAGCTCAAGTCCTATTATCATACTTATGACACAATGGCGCCATATGCCGCGCTCCGATGAGTGTTGTCTTGCCATAAACAACTTGTATTATAAACTAAAATTAGTTCCAATGTTCACGGGATGTTTAGGTAAATAATTATGTAGTTTTCAACATTTTAATTGTAGAAGCACTTGCCCCAGCTTATTATATACAAAATTGTTTTTGTCTTATATTTACTACATAGCTAATAAGGGACTTAGAAGACTTGTAATTTCGAAAGTCATAAAATTACATAGAATAGCTGCGATGATTTCTGATAGAACACGAAGCGCAAACTAATTTATAATTATGATTTTCAAAGGTCCTGTTGGCAGCACCCACATAGAATTACTATATATACTAAACGGGAATTCCCCTACTATAAACAAGCTGTGTAGTTAGCCAAATTCAGTTCATCTTTTCGTCATTCTTGCTCGTTCGCAACACGTCAATCAAACAGAAACAAATATTTTTCTTTTCGGTTCCATGTTTGAAAGATATTGGTTTGGTGTGATTACTGTGTCTAAAATAAACGCGAAGCATGAAAGTCCCAAAGAAAAAAAATCCTATAAACAGCATCATAGAAGCGAATGGGAAAAAATGATGAATTCAAGCATTGGTTAAAACCCGTGCCAGGGGACGCAAGTAAAGCATTTTGTTCTTGTTGTCATTTAGAAATGTACGCGAAACTTATTGATCTTAAAAACGCACTTAGAAACAAAAAAAAAAATAAACAATGCGAATTAATTTAAAATTAAACGATCGGCGCCCTCTAAAAACCCCAAGTAATGAGGCGCGGACTTCAAACTTCGGAAAAGGACAGAGACTTATAATTGCTAATGCTGGGACGTCGTGTAGTGATACCGAATCCGACTACGTAGACGTGGACTTGGGTTGTGCCCCATTATAATAATGACGCGTTAACAACAAATGCCCTTTATTTAATGTGTAAATAAACTGTTTACCGTCTAGATTTTTATTGTCTTATAACCGTGATTCGGACGTATCTATGGGTAAAAGTGTGAAATTTTTTTTTCTTGAATTTTTTGTTCAGTACCTCAACCTTAGTAAAGTCACTTTAGTATATTAATGTCCATAGCTGGGCATTAACTCGTTAATCCGTTAATCGTTAATTAACGAAGTTAACATTTTGATTAACGAATTAACTTTTAAGTTAACTTTTAAAAATTTTAACGGACACGTTAACTTCCGTTAATATGCAGAAGCCCTTTAATCGTTAATCTAATGCCTACTATTTACCGCACGGCACCGCGGCGCGGCGCGAAAAACAGGTTCAGACAAGTATGAAACGACAAGTGCCGGGCGGCGCGTGGCAGCGCGTGAAACAAAAACAAAACTAGATATATTTTGCCGGCACGTGCGAGTGAGAAAACTGACTGCGAAGATATTTTTTCGTTTGATCATTTCATTACTTAGCGCCAGTGCTTAGAGTGACGAATGTTTTGTTTGTTGTTATTATAAATTACTCTCCGTGATCATTTGCGTGTTGATAAAGAAGAGTGAATGTAATTTAGTTAGAAAAAGTGTAGGCTGTGCAGTGTAGTAATTAAAACCATATCATGGAAGACATGGAATCGGATTCCAGCGGTCCTGATGAGAATCCATGGCCACATTTGACTGAGTATGTGGAATTTGTATCCAGATCGGGCCAGCAAATACTTTTTGCGTGTAAGCGATGCTTGCCGAAAGACACCAAAATAAAAGTTCATGTATCAAGCCTGAATAATTTGAAACAATATGTAAGAAGGGTACATGAGTCACAGTAGGTACGTACAGTTTGAAGAGATTGTTAAGGCGGGCTCTAACCGGGGCAAGACAAAAAGGAGAACTCATTCTGCCGATGATGATAGCACAAGTAGCAGTAATCCTAATATTCCTAATAAAAGAAGAATTCAACAGGGTCGACAGCTGAGCATCGGGGAATCGTTCGGGATTGCAGCTACTGGCAGCGGTGTACCCCAAGGCAAAGTGGACAAATGTATAGTAAATTTATTTGTTTCAAACATGATTCCTTTATATGTTGTCGAAAGCAAGTCTTTTGGTGCGTTGATAAAAACGTTAAACCCGAGCAAAAATTCAATTTCAAGAAGAACTTTGGGTAGGCGCATTACTGACGAACACATTGAATTGAAGCAACACCTGATTAGGTAAGTAACTAAAATAAATACCTACCTATTTTCTATTTATTTTTAACAGATAAAGTCGCCTTACGTATACCTACCTAGGTATAATTTTATTTGAAAAAAGTTAAAATAATTAGGGGTTCATAAAATAGGTAAACCAACAAGTTGTATAAGTTCACTAACGCAACGATATAAAAATGCAATTTTACACATATTAACGGATTAACGATTAACGTTAACTTGCGTTAATTCTTCCGAAATGTAACGCTTTAACGCTTAACGAAGCTAACTTTTTTTGTAGCGGATTAACGATTAACGAAGTTAACTATTTGATTAACGGTGCCCAGCTATGTTAATGTCAATGTCCCGCGTATCAACCCAACTTAAATTTAACAGAGTGTAGCAACACGCACGGGCGTGCCATGTCGCATTGTTTGGTCGGCGAGTTTGAATTTTAAACCGTTAAGTCGTGTCGGTGACGCGGAAATCACGTGTTGCTTGTTTACAAAATTGAATAATATCAATAATTATTTGATAACAGAAATACAAGGAAGTTCTATATTGTGGAGTTAATGGGGCAAAACCTATTTATATCACAATCACTTAGAAAGTGTCTCATTACTCGTTCATAAACGGGTTACAAAGTTTATCATTTCTCCCTTATAAATGTGCGGCGGGAAAAGTTATATGGAATTTCATTTCTGCCCTCTGACTGTAACTAAGGTACGTAAGGGTAATCTGGTCATCCGATTAATATGGTCAGTTTGTTATAACTCAAGAAGTACAGCGTTGTTTTCATAGATGACACTATGATACAATAGCTCTTTGTCAGTCAATCGAATAATGCAAGCCTACATAGGCACTGCTGCATAGAGACCAATTTGACAGTTTGTTGACTGCCCTCGGACAGAATTTGGCTTTCGGCTTATTATAATTTGAAAATACAGTATACTGACAAAATTTGGCGTTTCGAGTGGATCGTTACATATAATAGGTAAGTAAATAGATTATTTATCATATTTTTTACCATCGAGTGGTCGCGTGGATTACATAATGTAGTCCACACCTACTAATTTGTAAAATTATCTAAAACGGCGAGCGTAAATTTCGTACGCTTCTAGGTCTAAGTTAAATAGTTGACAAACACACTCATTGCTGCGCTGCGCGAGCCTCGGTCGCACGCGGTTGTGTTACATGGGGGGGCCACAAAGTCGGTGGATTACACAATTGTAATCCACGTGCGACCAATTACGTAAGAATTTTGAACGTAATAATATAGTCATTTTTTGTTTTAATCGTTAATTCTTGGTTACAAATGTACATAGTTGTGTGGTTGGTGGTAAGTACTAGGTATAATTGTTACGACACTTAAAATATTTACCTTTTTGTAGAATTTCTATGAATAATCGGGAGACTGTACAGATTGAGGCGTGGCTGGCTGAAGATGATGGCGAAAATGTTCCTTACGAAGATCGTACGAGTTTAAACGCTGAAGAAGATCATTTAGAAGAGCAAGAAAATTTTTCGGAATCCAAACAATGCGAAGAAGTTCCAGGTGAGGTTTTAGAAAATAGTTCGGAAGATGATGAGCCACCTCAGCGCATCGACGGGCAGACTTTTACAACGGTGTAGATAACACCATCTGGACAAATACGGCTCCTTTGCATATTGGAAAAACTCGACAACACAATATTGTCTTTGTTGCCCCTGGTCCTAAAGGAATAGCCCGTACAGAAACTACTCCAGAAGACTGCATGTCTCTTTACCTGGACGAAAATATTATTGATCTTCTCACAAAGTATACAAATATAAAAATCGACTAGGTACATCAAGAATAAATACGCAAGAGAAAGTTGCCAGTTTATTATTTTGTCGTGTCGGTGACGCGGGAATCACGTGTTGTTTGTTTACAAAAAACTAATATTATCAATTATTGTTTGAGAACAGAAATACAAGGAGGTTTTACATTGTGGAGTAAATGGGACACAAACTATGTCTTCTAAAAGGAACAATGCCCACGATCCATATATGCGTTGACCTGTCATTCTGTTTTTTTTGTACGTGATGTTTATTGACTGTTAGTGCATTATATTATCTATTAGAGATTACTTTATTAGATATGATTATAAATATTTTTCAATTTGTCAATCAGGAAAAAAGTTACAATGAAAACAATTAGTGAGGTTAAGTATGAAGCCTACTGCCAAAAACGAAATACGTAGTATATTATAATCTGTACTACGTAGTTTTTTTACTTTATTATTATTATTATTATATTTTACGATTTCTACTGTGAAAGTGAAAAAGCGCACAAATACAGTCAAGGGTGATGAAATGTATTTACATATTAAAGTGATTAGTGTTTAAGATAAAGTAATGATGATATAATATGTTAACATCATAATGACGTATACATGTAATTTGTTAAAGTTTATTTTTGTTTTAGTAGGTGCGTAAACCTTCATTAATATTCTTTTTTAGAAACTGTGGTATATTAAAGTATGTTTTGACATGAGTCAAACATACTTATACAGAATATATAGAACATAACATACAAGTGAAAACTGTAAAATATTTACATTTTTTATAAAAGTGTAACAATAATATATATATATATATAATATATAAAAGCTACATAGATATATAAACGTAACCACTATTTTAATAATTTTGTAAGTACATATATTTATAAGAATTTATTGTTGTGCATTTACTTTATCCTCCTCTATTATGTTAAAGATTGCGTTAAAGATTACATGCTTAAACTATAGCAATAATTGCTACACTACTACATACTTTATTCATATAGTAGATCAATTAACAACTGCTTATAAAGTACCTAAATACTAATAAATAAGAAAAAAAACCTTTCATTACATTTCATCACCCTTGACTGTATTTGTGCTTTATCACTTTCACAGTAGAAACCATGAAATCCGTCATACGACACATCGACAATAAACGAGAGACTGCAAAGTATAATATTAAGTTAGTCTATGAATGCAAAGAGGAATACTCTAAATGTACTACAAGAAAAAAATATTTTCTATTTTTACTGATATAAGTTCGTGATATATAAATAAGAAAAAAATTGAGATTTTTTAAAATTAATTAACATTACTATACACGAGAACGTATGTCCAAAAGTTTGACAGGTCAAATCTAGACATGATTCTTTTATCTTTATATATCTGTTGTACGAATACTCGTTCATGTTTGGATTTTTGTTTCTTCGCTAATAAATATTTTAGATAACAGCTTTCACTTAGGTAAAACAGATTGGCCTTTGACACCACCTTTTAGCGACTTCACTTAGATGACACTTCGCGGTTTGGACGCAATGGCATCATCGTACGACCAACTTTTTGTACGGCAATGCGAGCGACCGATTTTATCGTCGAATGACTTAGCAATTAGGACATAGCGTCAGTCTCTCATTGACGAAAAATGCGCGGACGGCCGGTGTCGGTCGCAGTTTGAGGAGCGCTCCGCAGCAGTTAGTCGCGTCGATCCCAGCGCGCTAGCCGCACGACGTCGCGCTCTTCGAGCGCCACTCCCAGCTTGGCGACGAGCACAGTGAAGCCGTGCAGCACGCTCTCCCCTCTCTTCCGGCAGGTGGCCGAACTCGAGGTCCGACAGGAGCGCCTCCAGGTCTCGGTCGTTAAACTCGATCTTGAGCTGTGCCACGGTGTGCTCCAGCTCAGCGACACCCTTGTCCACGGGCCGCCGCTCGACCGCCTCCATCCTCTGCTGCATCCGGTACATGCGCGTGGCTATAGCTGTGAAGGAGATCCGATACTCTGCCATCTCTCGCCAGAGCCTCCCGCATCTCAGTCATGCACTCGCCGAGATCGTGTCACCCCAGCACGTCAGTTGCGGCGTCGGCCACGGTGGGCGCCGCGGTGGGGGCGGAGCAGGCGCGGTCGGCGACACGGTGCGATAGCGATCATTTCATCTACGGCGGGCGTCGAAGCGCCTTTCGGTGCCACAACAGCGCGATGGGCCAAACGTCGCGTCCAGTGCCGACGCCACCGGAATGCTGCGAGTGGCCACCCCTCTTTGCTCACCAGAGCTGTCTCGTGAAGGATACGCATTCCTTGTGGTAAACAAGCGTGCACACGCCGCAATTCGTAGCCAGATTTGGAGCAATAATCTCACACAGACAGCGCACTTCAACATTCTAATAGTGCTCAGTAGCTAATAACCCACAGCTCTTGTCTGCGTAACGTATGGCATTTTAAACAAATTAATTGCGTCTCAATGCGACGCACGCACGTCGGGCAGTCTCTCGCCGAATGAGTGCGGTCGGACGAGACTGTCACGGGGGCCGTTTATATTAGGATAAGTCTTAGTGTGCTGTATGCTTTACAAACTTGTGTAGTCTATGACGTTATCTGTACTCTTTGACTTACTATTCTGTATTTCGTCCCCTTGTTAGTTTGTGTTGCATCCATGTTTTGTTTTCTGCGTCAAGCTTTAATATCAATAATAATCAATTCGCAATTTATCAATGCATATTAATAGTAGAGTATCAGTGTAATAACATAATAATAATTCTCTGTATGTATTTTGGAAATACACGCTGGAGCATATGTCTTTACTAATTAATAATATGTGCAATATTGATCAGTGCTGATCGTGGGTTCCGTATTGAATAAGTAGGAACGTATGTTTGTATGAGACGGTTAATTATACATCGTCAGCTTTTATCTTTACAACCGTTAACCTTCTTTATGTATTCTGTGTATTTCGAATGTTATAAAGACATACGGATATCAAAGTAAGCGATCGGTAAAGCATCGTGTACGGACAAGGGCATCGCGTATAGATTCATGCCAACATCGGATATCTTTCAGGCATTGGTTGACTCCCTATCCGTATGGGTGATGTGCTGAACGGTTGTTTTGTTTGTCATGTTGTAAACTTTAGATTATCGTGGTAATTTCATTTTTTTATTTCATATGAAATATATATATATTTGTAGAATGATGCTTTTCATCAATAAATCTTTGTAACACAATCTGTAACCACTAAGGTGTTATTCTCATATTTGGAGATTATATTTTATTAGATTGATAGTAATTATCTATCCACTTCAATTTTTTTATCATAGCTTGCTTGAAACTAAACAGTATATTATCATTTAGCAACATACAAAAATAGTTAAACGAGAAAATGTATATAGTAGAATTATAATTAGAAATAAAACTTATTTTATTTATAAAAAAAATATCTTTTATTTAACTTTTTGTAACCGTAGGGAACAACTTGAGTCTCATGTTTTTTTCCACGTTTCCACGTTACAAGCTCACGTTTCTGTAGCAGGTGTAGAGAAGGGGGCGCATTTTTTTTCGCCAATTAACCTACCCTTTTTTTGATGCCATCTCGAAGAGTGTCTACTGGAGACCACCTTTAGTTCCGGCGGTCGGCTCTTCGACCACGGGTCGTCGAAACAATATCGAGTTTGTTTGTAACACCAAAAGTTGTCGTCGGACGAAGGTGGTGTTCATACAAAAGTTGGCGGCCCGAAGGTCCCCAACAGGATGCCATCAAAAAATATGGGGGTTAATAGAGGATGAAATTTTTCATCGAAATATGTCTGTCTCAGCTCGTTTCTGTAGCAGGTGTAGAGAAGGGGGCGCATTTTTTTTCGCCAATTAACCTACCCTTTTTTGATGCCATCTCGAAGAGTGTACTGGAGACCACCTTTAGTTCCGGCGGTCGACATCTAGGTCGGCTCTTCGACCACGGGTCGTCGAAACAATATCGAGTTTGTTTGTAACACCAAAAGTTGTCGTCGGACGAAGGTGGTGTTCATACAAAAGTTGGTGGCCCGAGGGTCCCCAACAGGTTGCCATCAAAAAATATGGGGGTTAATAGGGTATGAAATTTTTCATTGAAATTTTTCTGTCTCAGCTCACGTTTCTATAGCAGGTGTAGGGTTGGGTGCGCAAATTTTTTCGCCAATTAACCCACCCTTTTTTTGATGCCATCTCGAAGAGTGTCTACTGGAGACCACTTTTAGTTCCAGCGGTCGACATCTAGGTCAGCTCTTCGACCACGGGTCGTCGAAACAATATCGAGTTTGTTTGTAACACCAAAAGTTGACGTCGGACGAAGGTGGTGTTAGGGCAAAAAACTATAATGACAAACAAAACATGCCGCCCGCCAAAGCATAACAATAGGCCAACGCCTTTGATGTCACGCGAGATGCCGCTTTTGTGTAGATATGCGGCACTACACTACAATATTTCTTTTTGTATATACTGGGTCAATATTTGTGTATGTGTACGTAGTATGTGTATGTAGAGTACAAGGAATATAAAATGAAAAAATATAGGACAATAGTTTCGCAGTTTCCTGCTAGCTATACGCTCGATGATAGGGGGGGGGTAAATTGCCAACTATACAATTGTAGGAGTGGAGAGGATAAATACCTGGTTTACGTGGGGGGTGTCGAGAGTCTCTGGGTCTGATGAGGGCTGGTGACCTTGAGTCCTAGGTGGAGGCGTCTTGCTGTCGACGGCGTGCTGAAGGAGCTGTTGCCCGGTTATAATGTTTGTATTGTCCCTTTGGGTTGTGCACTGGTTTACGCGGCGGGCTGAATGCGTGTGTACACACGTGCTGATTTAGAAGTGGTGTGTGGCCGGGCCGAACACACCCTGAAGGTCACTCGCGGCGAAGTCATTCGCGGTGACTCGTGGTCATAATGGCGATGCCACGCGGTCGCTACGCGGGACGCAGCGGTACACGTCCGTCAGTTACGAGTATAAAAGGGGTGACTCTTTCCACTTCCTTTTGCTGCTTGCTTGTCGCCTGACAGCTGCAGGACAGCGGCGGGGGAACGCGGGGGCGCGGGTGCGCGCCTTGAGGTGACGTCACGCTTTCGCGTGAACAGACAATATATACCTACGATGAGTTTTAGTATAATCAAATGTGATGCTAGCTAGCTAATCATGATAGCTAGGTTAGTATATCTAATAGTAGATGATTGATTCTTACTGTTCGTACTGATTCACGTTCGTACGTGTATACACGTATGAAATGAATGTTGAATTCCATCAGCTGTCAAAATGATTTTTTACTAAGCTATCAGAAACTGACACATCATTGCGATCTTGACGTTGACGGATATATGTGGATCGAATGGAATATTGTTGAAAATAAAATAAAACAAATTCGTACAATACATTGGCATTTAATTGATCCTTAACAAATTTAAAATTAATAATACATAATATTGCACAGAAGCTCTACATAAAATATATTTAATTTAATTAAAATAAAACATATTTTTTAAATTAATATATTCTCAATAGCAATTCGGAGTCTGGAACTGTCTAAAATCTGGAGTCGTTACCCACGCGAGCGAAACCGTGGGTGGGTCAGTTAGTAATATTATAGCAGCGGTATTTTGCGAAATTGAGTACCATCCATATATATTACGAGCTGACCCGCCCGCGGCTAAGCACGCTTGCCATCAGGCACACAACTTGCCCTACGCATCACTTGGTTCTCAACAATATAATATTACAATATAAGAGTAGGTACTGTGGCATGCTTTCTAATATAATAAGCATCACCTACTGTACAAGCCGCAAATATACCTACTTTCTTCATTATATTCAACGCGATCCATAACTCGGAAAACAACAACGTGTTGTGTGTCGTTAAGGTTCATTTTACAATAATACTGATATAGGAACATTGTTTAGGTACTATTTACACAGAGATCTGAAAACACATTCTTTTCCACGCCACCAAAGAGGTAGAATGTAAGGCGCGTTTTTTTTACATGGTCTCCCCAGTAGGCCTAATCCATGTCGGATGATAGACAATACCAAACATTAAAAAACGGCGCCAGGCGGAAGCACATATACCTACCAAAGACAGACAGACTTGCGCAAGAACGGAAGGACTAGGGGATGGCACCTGGTTGATATGACACTACCTACTACTATATTAGAATAGAATATGTACAATATATACTTACAACATGCATTACATTAGGCACATATAATATGTAGAATATATACAACATGCATTACATTAGGTACCTATAATATGTAGAATATATACAACATGCATTACATTAGGTACCTATAATATGTACAATATATACAACATGCATTACATTAGGCACATATAATATGTACAATATTTACAACATGTACCTATATTAGGTACCTACATATGATTTGTACAATACCTATGTACAATAAATACATCCTATGTAACCTGACCTACCTATGTCATAGGTATGAGTGGCTATGCAGAAGACAATGTCTGTAGGTATGTAAGTCTGAAATGTCTGTCTGTGTGTCAGTACGAACTGTCTGTGAATTTGTGCTAGGTACCTATGTATGTAAAGGTCTGTATGTTTGTAAATCCTCTTAGCGGCGCTGACAATTCCCAGAACAACGACAACCCCTCAACTTGATGCTGCGGCGGCCCAGTCCCGGGTACACCTGTGGATATCACTTAATAAGCGGCGGAACCGGGCAGCATTAGACGGCAATTTTTTTTAAATATTTTGCCTGTACATAAATTCCCCCATGTACCATTTCAAGCGCCTTTGACTACGACATGAACGGCAGTGCCGTTTTAATTCTAACCAAGTTCTCTCAATGGTGTTAGTATGAATCTTAACTTTGACATTGGATGTACCCGAGACTGGAGTCCCTAAACTAGAATTAACAGGGATATCTACGGTCCCAGCAACAAATTCGCGTCTGTGATTGACTGCTGCATGGCCACTCATCCCCAAACGCAAATGAACACCATGATATGCCCTATGCATATCTGACATAATAAATGTGCCAGGTGCAACATTCGACTGGATTATGGGATCTAACGTTTCCCGACTCTTGTCGGGAATCAACTCTACATGGACGTTTTTGGTGAGGCGGCTAAGACAACCAAAACTCCAAGTTTGTCTACCTAAAAGCCTACCCCTATTATATTTCCTAGTAAAAAGGTGCGTTTCGTCAACCTCGACAATGTCATCACTGCCTCCAATTGGAGTCCTATCGTGTGCTGTCGCTATTTCGCAAACTTCTCGGAGAAAATGGTACATCTGGATGGCAGTCTTTTTTGACACCCCTACTTGTTCCGCGGCCTCACTAATTTTATGCTTAAAAAAAAATGCATGATCAATTGCAAAGTTTTTAAGACTAAACATTTGAATGACTAAAAAACGTTTTATGTAGGGGTGAAAAAAATAGACTTGCATCCATCGCGTCGGCATCTCCATCGTATACCTAAGTAGTAATTTATAAGTTGCCTTCCGTTCTTCATGCATATGATACCTACAAGATGGGCACCGACGCGGTCGTTCAGGAATCAGAAGCCACGCTCGAGCTGCGGCAATGGCTTCTGCCTCCGTTTTTATTATTGCCCCGAAATTCCATATACTGAAATTTCGTTCAGTTCGTCACTTGTGACGAACACTCCCCATAAAACCGACGTGAAGTAACGTAGCTTAATATTGCGTTTCGTCGGTTTCTGAGGATCCGAGGCACGATTCCCCCATCCCCCTTTCTCCCTCCCCCTCTATCTTTTCTTTCCTGTCATCCTTCCTCAAAGGTCGTCAATGCATCCTCGAGACCTCTGGTATTGCGTCGGATGTCTGTGGGCGACGGTATCACTTACCATCAGGCGAACCGCTTGCTCCTTTGCCAACCTAACCTAACTTTGCCGGAACTAAAAGTGATCTCCAGTAGACACTCTTCGAGATATCAAAAAAAGGGTAGGTTAATTTGCATAAAATTAACAACTTTATATCTCTGGGTTACGGGCGCAGTACAGTTCGTCACTTGTGACGAACACCCCCCATAAAACCGACGTGAAGTAACTAACAATGTTCCATAATATCATTTAAGAGTACATATTGTAAAATCAACCATGACAACCTGACTATGAAGTACTTACTAGACTTACTTACCAGAAGAAGAACTTACGTGTGTAGGAATGCATGAATGAATATATCGCTCATGAGCGGTTCGAGTTCATGCTCCGAAATCTGAATAACAGTGCAAACTTACAATCAGAAATTAGCATGGCAAATTAACATGGCTCGTAAGAATGATGATGAGCATGTTATAAACAGGAACAAGCTATATCTGCAGGTGACGAGCACAGTGCAGCAGAACTTCGACTGCAACTTTTTAAGTTTTTGAGTATACCTAGATGTCGACCGCCGGAACTAAAGGTGGTCTCCAGTAGACACTCTTCGAGATGGCATCAAAAAAAGGGTAGGTTAATTGGCGAAAACAAAATGCGCCCCCTTCTCTATACCTGCTACAGAAACGTGAGCTGAGACTTATTTCGATGAAAAATTTCATCCTCTATTAACCCCCAAATTTTTTGATGGCATCCTGTTGGGGACCTTCGGGCCGCCAACTTTTGTATGAACAGCACCTTCGTCCGACGTCAACTTTTGGTGTTACAAACAAACTCGATATTGTTTCGACGACCCGTGGTCGAAGAGCCGACCTAGATGTCGACCGCCGGAACTAAAGGTGGTCTCCAGTAGACACTCTTCGAGATGGCATCAAAAAAAGGGTGGGTTAATTGGCGAAAAAATTTGCGCACCCAACCCTACACCTGCTATAGAAACGTGAGCTGAGACAGAAAAATTTCATCCCCTATTAACCCCCATATTTTTTGATGGCAAACTGTTGGGGACCCTCGGGCCACCAATTTTTGTATGAACACCACCTTCGTCCGACGTCAACTTTTGGTGTTACAAACAAACTCGATATTGTTTCGACGACCCGTGGTCGAAGAGCCGACCTAGGTGTCGACCGCCGGAACTAAAGGTGGTCTACAGTAGACACTCTTCGAGATGGCATCAAAAAAAGGGTAGGTTAATTGGCGAAAAAAATGCGCCCCCTTCTCTACACCTGCTACAGAAACGTGAGCTGAGACTTAGACATATTTCGATGAAAAATTTCATCCTCTATTAACCCCCATATTTTTTGATGGCGTCCTGTTGGGGACCTTCGGGCCGCCAACTTTTGTATGAACACCACCTTCGTCCGACGTCAACTTTTGGTGTTACAAACAAACTCGATATTGTTTCGACGACCCGTGGTCGAAGAGCCGACCTAGGTGTCGACCGCCGGAACTAAAGGTGGTCTCCAGTAGACACTCTTCGAGATGGCATCAAAAATAGGGTAGGTTAATTGGCGAAAAAAATGCGCCCCCTTCTCTACACCTGCTATAGAAACGTGAGCTGAGACATAGAAAAATTTCAATTAAAAATTTCATCCCCTATTAACCCCCATATTTTTTGATGGACATTGACCTCGGGGTCAATGACCTCGGACAAAGTCACTGACCTGTTCCGCAATATCATGGAAACATTTAAAAAATACCTTGACCTCAGGACGAATGACCTCGGGCAAGGTCACTGACACTTCACGCAGGGTGAAAGACATTTAAAAAAAAATTGGTAGAAAAAAGTTGACCTCGAGGTCAAAGTCAATGACCTCGGTCAAGGTTACTGACCTCTCCTGCGAGGTCAGTAACCCAGGAGAAATCTTTTTTTTTTGGTAGAAAAAAATTTTTTTTTGGACCTTGACCTCAAGGTCAGTGACCTCGGGCAAGCAACCAAGCAATTTGTTTCAATACGTGAGAAACGCCGTAAACGTAAAAGAAGCGTGGAAAAATTTATCAGATGTGTTCCAAGACTCAGGTCTGGTGAGACGAGTTTTATTGTTACGTCAGCTTCACAGAATAGAATATAGTAGTTACAGTAGTATGTCAGAATACATCGAAGCAGTTATGAACCTAGTAGAGCAGCTGGCCGACATAGGTAAAACAATAGATGAGCGAAGTCGCAGAAATCTTGTTGAGTGGCCTGTCAGCAGAGTATGACCCATTGTGTCAAATTAGGAGACGCTAAATATTACTAATAAACTAACAAGCGAAGTGGTTTGTACGAGATTGCTACAAGAGGAATCCAGAAAGGGAGACTCTGACAACAATACCGCTTTCATTTCAAAAAGGTCTCAGCCATTTAAAGGACGCTGTAATTATTGTAAAAAGATTGGACATACGAGTATGAAGAAAAACTGTTTTAAATTACGACGTGACAAGAAGCCAGGCATGGAAGAGCAGGCTATGGCAACCAGTTCCGGGTGTCATAATACGGGTCTATGGTTTGTGGACAGCGGATGTACTTCGCATATGTGTAATGATAGAGACAGTTTTATCTCTTTTACCAAAAATGTATGTAGAAACAATAAAGTGACAGTTGGTAACAATGAGCAACTGCAGTGTGAAGGCATAGGTGAAGTGTGCTTGATGCTTAATAGTAAGGTAAAACGATTATGTAATGTTTGATATGTTCCTGAGCTTTCCACAAATCCGATATCTGTAAGTAGATTAATAAGTAAAGGTTACAGTGTAAAGTTTGACCAATGAGGATGCAGGATTTTGGATGGGAAAGGCACCCAGATAGCTTTATGTCATTTACAAAATGGAATGTATAGATTAAACGTAGGTTCATCAGGTTCAGTAGGTTCATTTTGCAATCAGGAGAACTCTTTAATCTCACTTGGGCGAGATGTCACTAGTTCCGCAGTAGCTACAGAGACAGCACCGTATTGTCCGCAGCAGACCTCCATTGCATCAATGCATATTAATAGTAGTGTATCAGTGTAATAACATAATAATAATTCTCTGTATGTATTTTGGAAATACACGCTGGAGCATTCGTGAATGTATTTCATTTCGGTGCATGCCGAGCTATGTAAGCGAATCATATCACGCGAAATACTGCGTGCGCAAGCAGACTGCGCAGCACACCTCCAACTCTGGCTTATAAGTTTAGACGGGACCATTTGAGTGCGCGATATAACATATCTCCCTCCTTTTATATATATTATAATATCATTGACAATACCTAATGCCAATCCTGGGCTTCAATGCTCGTAAAACAGATTTCTAGTTCAAGTTCACAAACGTTCACACTTATTAATTATAAGTTAATTAATATGTTTCAAACACATTCACAGTTAACTGGGGTGTATTTGTGATATATAAACAACAACAAAAAACTGTGAGCTACTGTTCTAGGTTGTGATCGTTCGATAATTGTCTATTTATTCTTGCTACAATTAAACTCCGAATTGCTCTTCCTCTTGTCAAGGCTACGACGTTAGTATTGTCTTCAAAACTTGTATTAGACAATGATGTGATTGGGACATAATTAGCAGAATCAGTAGATTCTTCTGGATCAGGAATATTGAAATCTAATGCGATATTATGTAATACTGAACAAGCCGTTATAATTTTTGCACACTTCTCGGGTAAATAATGTAGTGTGCTGGCATTACCTATGCACCGCCATCGATTTTTTAACCGCCCTAGTGTGTTCTCTATAGAGACTCTAGCTTTTCCATGCACTGAGTTATATTTTGCTTCGGGACTTCCTTCAGCAGCATCAAGGATAGGAGTCATAAGCCATGGCACCTGTGGATATCCGGAATCGCCTAAAAATATAAATAGTCTGTGTTATGTAGAAAACTTACAAACTTAGTACTTACATCAGACTCACAACACTAATGTTATAAATATTACCTAACAACCAGACTTGTTCATTACTCCGGTACAGCTCCTGCATATAATCATTGGCAGCACTATACCTCCAAATAAATGCGTCATGGGTTGCTCCTCCAAAATTGGCGTTGATGTTTAAAATTCTGCAATCACTGTCGCATACCTGAAATTAAATTTGTGATTAATGGAATCGTTAGAGTCAAGTCATGGTTAATAATAAAATCAAAAATATCTGCCCTATTCCTACTTACCATTTGTACGTTCAACGAATGAAAATTCTTCCTGCAGTAGTACAAATGCTCCACATCTTTTTTTGGTGTGCATATACGGAAATGGCATCCATCAACGCACCCAATCACACCAGGGAAGCCGAATTTAGCATAGTATCTGTGAGAAATTTTAATTAAATTAAACTATAGTTTCAATTAATACCATACTACTCTTGGAAGGCAGTCAGTCACAGTCTTTTATCAATAATAGATTAGTAGCCAAGGGCTGCAAGGCACACACCTATAGTTCGATGATGCAATTGATGCTTACACCCGAGCTAACTACTCTGCTTTACATCTCGATTGTGTGAGGTAAGTAGAAAAAAATCAGCATTACAAAAATAAAATTGATGACTATTATACTCATACGAAGACAAGGCTGAATAGCGAAGCGACCTCTTTTGTCATTGGGCTGAATGCATGTTGTCTATTGCCAGTATGATGGTTAGATGTACGCGAACTTTTTGAAAGAGAGAAGTGTTTTTTTAAATTACTTACCGCCCTAGGGCTTTTCTAGCTACATTGTTACCCTAGAGCGCTAATTGGTCACCTACAAGCCATTTATTACATTTGGGGGTAATAAGAACCTACTTACCGAATATGAGAGATGTAAAAATACTTACTTATTCTGTATTGAATCTCTTTGAGCTTGGCTTGTTGGAAACTTTATATTGGAGTTTATCATAGATGGATTTACTAGAGCATCAGTCACTTCAGATATAAATTTGCTGACTGTTGTTTGCCCAAAATATTGGCCCATTCCAACAAGTTTTTGGTATGACCCAGAAGCATAAAACGAGAGTGCACATAAGACCTGCAATAACAATATGAAATAAGCATTAGCAAAGTGTAGGTATGTACTTCTTACATAATTGTATTACATTACCTACATATTACTATTATGTAATTATCTAACATGGTAGCGTGTCAAGCCAAGTCCAAGCAAACAGAACTGGCCAGCAGCACCGTGTATATTACACAAACCATTTGGAGCCACTTTTGACCCCTCATAACTTAAACTACGAGTATTTAACGTAAACATGTCAAATTTGGCTAATGTATTGAAACTTGCAGTGTAAATAAAGGGTGTCTCAGAATGTTTTTCGTTTTTAGATGTTAAATAAAAAACAAAATATCAAAGAAATCTCGTTTTATTTAATGTTAACTTAAAGAGCAATTCTTGAAGTTTATTTATGAAATACAACCGTTTGCAAATGCGCACCATTCATTTGTTCACACTCATTTAACCTGGAGCTAAAATTTTCAATAACTCGCTGGAGCATCGCTCTTGGAATAGAGTTGATTTCTTCAGTGATTCTTTGCTTCAAAACATTCAGGTTGGGTGGCAATGGATTGTAAACTTTGCTTTTTAGGTAGCCCCATAGGAAGAAAACAGCAGGCGTTAAATCAGGGCTCCTCGGTGGCCAATTGATGTCTCCTGGGCGACTTATCACTCTTCAAGGGAATAAATCGTGAAGACCAGCTAATGAGTCATTTGCAACATGAGAAGTGACTCCATCTTGCTGGAAAAAGGGGTTGCGGTTGTAGCCCTTCTGGTTTTGCATTTCTGTATCCCGAAAAGTCCGGATCATATGGCAATATCGGTCCGAATTAACGGTCTGAGTTCGACTTCGGTCATCCTCAAAAAAATAAGGACCGATAATTCCTTGACTTGATATGGCAGCCCAAACAACAACTTTTGGCGAGTGCAAGGGCTTCTGATGCAGTTCTAACGGATTCTCGGAAGCCCAGTATCTGCAATTTTGTCTATTCACATGACCGTTGATGTGAAAATTCGATTCGACGGAGAACCAGATGTTATTGAAACTCCTTTTTATTTTCCTTTTTTACTTAAAAACGGTTTTTCATTGTCCTGCAGAATTCGACTCGTTTATCAGGATCATCAGGCTTCATTTCTTGAACAATAACAATTTAATAGGGGTGAAAATGTAAATCTTTCGTAATAATGCAATGAACCGTAAAGTTGTTCAAATTAAGAGAAGCTGCGCGCAATCTCAATGACTGTCGTGGGTCGTCCATAACAGACTCTCGAACGCGATCGACGTTCATGCTCGTTCTTGATGTCCTTTTACGCCCAGACGATTTGTCCGGCATTGTATTCCCAGTCTCTTCAAACTTGCACACACATGCTTAATTAAATTGGCACTTGGCACATGTCTTAAGCTTTTTAAATTAAAATGTGTCCTGTAGAGATGACGAACAACAGTGTAGGAATCGTTGTTTTTATAAAACACTCTCACGCAAAACGCGCGCTGTAATCCCGTGAAACGATTCATGGCTTAACAAGCTTAAGAAGCGATTTGCCTAAAATCAAATTACCTATAAAGCTGTTCGTCGGAAATACATAATGACCGAGACGCAGTATGCTTTAAATACGAAATACTAATAAAGCAAACTGTGATGTACTCGTACATGATGACTGAGAAGCAGTGAATTTAAATATATATACTACGATTGTACATTCCAACCCTTATTTATACTAGGGAAATGCTGTGCTTTCTTTCCGCAACGGGAATGACGGAAGAGAGTGTGTGGGGTCAGACCCAACCGTGAGCATTGTCTTGTCTTGTACGCCAGTCGATTTACTTTGCTTCGCCGCGACGCACCTGAACGCTGCTTTATTACAGCATCATTTAACTAAAGTTGACGTAATATATCTATATATTTGTCGTAAATGTATGAATAATACACTGTAGTTATAAGATGTAAATATCATCATACCAGATGTAAGTACCATCTCATCAGTAGGACGTCCACTGCTGAACATAATGCTTTTCCCATAATTTTCCATAAGGACCGGTTGGAAGCGTCCTGCATCCATCGTCTGTCCACCTTGTTGGTGGAGGACCTACGCTGCGCTTGCTGGTCCGTGGTCTCCACTCCAGAACCTTCCGGCCCCACCGGCCATCTGTTCTACGTGCTATGTGGCGTGCCAAGTGCCAGTTCAACTGACTTATCTTCGGAGCTATATCGGTAACTTTAGTTCGTATACGGATCTCCACATCTCTGACTTGATCACGTAGAGAAACCCCGAGCATAGCTTGTTGTTGTGCGTCTTTGAACTTGCTTTTGAGGCCCATAGTAAAAGACCACGTTTCAGCACCATAATATGTCATCACTGGTAACACACATTGGTCAAAGGCTTTTGTCTTGAAGCACTGAGCTATTTTGGACGAGAAGACTTCGCGAAGTTTCCAGAACTCTGTAAATACCAGAAACCTCAAAAAGAATATAACTTTATCTCTTAACCCTTCTAAAGAATTATCGCAAAAGCGAAGTCGAAGCATAACTGGTATCCTCTTCCCAAGACTGTCCAACAAAATTTTTGTCAGGCATCACTACCGTCTATGCAGAGGGGATGACACTCTGACCTATGCCGCTAAAGAGAAGGTTGATCTGTTGGGATCTCTTTGCGTCCAACTTTACTTCGGATGGCCGAGGATACTCACCTCCGACCTTAACACGGTGTGATACTTCTTTGCCATACATTGTTTTCCGGCAGCAGCGTGCAGCACTGTTCTCCTTAGAAATTCATAAGTCGAGTAGGCCTGACAGCATTCCTTCCATAATGCTGTCGACTTGTGCTCCAGAGCTAACACCGGTTCTAACGCATCTTTTCCGGCTCTCCTACACATCATACGTTGTCCCCAACATTTGGAAGACTGCTTTGCTGCATCCGATCCCCAAAAAGGTAACCGCTCCGATTCGTCCAACTACCGCCCTATATTATATAACCCATAACGCCTTTGTTCTTAAAGATAATGGAAACCATTCATCACCATCACCACGAACTCTTCTATTCAAGTGATGAAAGAAAGAAAAGAAAGAAAGAAAATAGATTTATTCAGGACATCACACAACATAACATACAAAAATAATGACAAAATAGGACAACCATCATAATAATAATGTTGAGTAATGCCATGAAAGAGCCCCGACTCAGCATACGCTAGGGTAAACCCAAGCACTGATTTTCAGTCGGCGCTCCTCACTGACACCACGAACGTAACTCGTGACACAACAGAAACAAATAAACAATAGACTGACTGAGAAATGACTATGACGAGGTGCCGTTATCGTTCGTCAGGAAACAGATTCGGGAGGAGACTGTCAGAAGGTGGCAGGGGCGCTACGAATCCTCTAGTACAGGTTCGGTCACGAAGGCTTTCCTTCCTACCGTCTTCTTCGCAAGACGAGTACTTAAGGACATGGTGCTAACACCTATCCATGTCCAAATATTGACCGGCCACGGAGGATTCGCAGCGTACCTACATCGGTTCCATGTAAAAGACAGTCCCTCTTGCGTCTGCGATCCAGCTTGTGACGAAACGATATGGCACATACTGTTCGAATGTCCAAGATTTGGCCTGGAAAGGATGGATCTGGAATCTAGAATCCAGATCATGCTAGATCAATCCTCTCTCCCGACCATCATGGAGAGCCAGGCCTCTAGAGCACCCTTCTTGGCATTTGCGAGCAAGGCTGCCAGAATCGCAGCGGCGAGAAATAAGTAAGGCTGATTTGTGCTAAGTAGATTAGAGCTGCTGGACGACTCCTTATTGGATTTGTTTTGTAAATTTATTTAATTAGAGATAAGATAAATTGTAAAAAACAGGAAAAAAAAAAAAAAAAAACAAAAAAAAAGTAAAGGACAAAACACATAAAAAAAGAGCAATAGAAGAAAAAAAAAAAAAAAAAAAAAAAAAACCTTTTACTGTTAATTATAAGATTTAGTATTAGATATGTTTAGATATTAAGTATTTGTAAGAAGTTAATAAGGAGCCGTCCATATATAAAAAAAAAAAAAAAAAAATTCACTTGATCTTGTCTAGGACTGAATAAAATTAAAATGTTTAAAATTTAAGTTTAAAAAAAATTACAAATTATAATCTTGTATTACCAAGGGCACGGACCTTATGTCTGTGGACCTAGCAGCTACTAATAAAAAAAAAAAAAAAAAAAAAAAAACAATAGAAAATAAACAAAGATACATAGTATGAAACAAAGATAATTATTATAATTACAGTCAAAAATACAGACAAGAAAACAAAAACAAACAAGATGGTGCATTCCGAGACACTTCGCGCGTTGCCGACAGCCAAGCGTCGATTAGCACTATCGGCGTGTTTCGGGCCTGCCAAAAATATCAAATTATTATGGTAACACCATGACGTGATCTCCTAGTATACTTCAGTTATCGATGGGCGGAAGTGGTAGAGTCAAATGGTGAGGTGTTGGCGGCTAGTTTAGACATAGCAAAGGCCTTTAATCGGGTGTCGCATAAAGCTCTTCTTTCGAAGCTTCTTTACAACGGACTTCTCCAGAAATTGTGCAGGAGGATCTCTAGTTATTTGGCAGATCGGGGCATCATAATCGTTGTTGATGGTGCATGTTCCCGCTTAAAACCAATCAATACTAGTGGTGGTTCCGCATGAATGTGTGCAATCGCCGCCCTATTTTTCTCGCATATCAAGACTTGTTGCAATTCAGCGACATTGGTTGCTATGCGGATGACAGCACGGAGGATGCCTCATACGCCGGCCGTGCTAAAACTTCCCAGGCAAACGACAGAGAGGGAGAGACGAACGAGAAACGGAATAACTTGTATCTGCAATCAATCCCTTATTGGCCAATGGGTCAAAGTGGGGTCGAATAAACTTAAATTTCTTTTTGAGGGGGGAAATGCTGTACACTTCCTTTCCGAATGTCGACCTTGCTTATCAAGGCCACCTTAATAATAATATATTAATTCATTTCAAACCTTCTATACGTGCAAACCAGTGGACAGTCCCCCGACTCTCCGCCAGTGACCCCACTAAGGAAGGGGAAGGAGGGAGGAGGCATGCGAACTGCCGAACGACTCGCTCCTGCCATTGCATATGTCTGACGGGCCGACTGAACTTACCCTGGAAGACACAAATTTGAGCGTGTATTACTAAATTATCTCCCTTTGTAGTATCTTTCCGTTTTGAGGATACTTCCCTAACTGCCTCAATTAGTATTGGAGTTCTTGGCATTGACGTTTCGAGTATCGTTTAGTTTCACCGTCATTAATTGGAAGGGAAGGCTAAATAAGCCTCTAAGCAGCTTGGCGTGCTTGGAGAAACGAGACGGTACTTCACGTTAGAGCAGCTATGCTCTAAGTGTGTTCCGCGGAACCCTAGGGTTCCATGATACCTCTGTAGGGGTTCCTCAAGAATTTAGAAAAAAATCAAAACACCTCTCTCTGGTCGAACGTTTTGACTCCGCGGCCGCGCGTAGGTATATTCATTAATTTATTTGTATTTGTATAAACATGTGTTACAATAGCTGGTACAATATCTCATAAGTTTGGTATCAACATACTTGTGAGCGCGCAGTCCCTTTGATAAAAGCCGCCTCTGAATTAGACGCTAACTTGTGAGCGTGCAGTCCCTGTGATAAAAGCCGCCTCTGAATTATACGCTATAGTTGTCAACAAGCGACTTTCGACTCTAACTTCAAAGTATAAAGTCGAGATTGTTTACAACGCAATTTTTATATTTCTCTTATTTTTGCTTTTTGTTTATCAAAGGCGCCGACTCGAGTATTGTTGAGAATATTCGAGATCGAGTCTAGGACTAAGTATAAAAGCGGCGATCGCGCGTCGCGCCTCGTCAGTCAGTTGACGATTAGCGTTCGGAGCGATAAGTTCCTACCTACCGACCTACTTACAAGCTCGCTAGCTAGATAAACTAGTGTTCATTGTTCTACCGCCTGCTGTATTCTGTTGTCTCAGTTTTTATACATTTCTTCATTGTACTAAACTTAGTCTCTTATACGCAGTAAAGATTGTGCATTATTTAGGCCCCACCATCCTGACGTGTATGTAACATTATAAATAAAGAAGAATGGAACGTTGGCTTAAAGGTGTTAAACTTGTTGCAACAACATCTTCTAATGACACTGAATGTTCAAAAGCAGTACGCGCGGAGAATATAGCAATCACCGATCCAGACGATGCTGCCACGACGTCAAGCTCGACGGTTTCAAAGACGAAAAACAGGAAGTATGATTGAATCATATATTAGTTTCGGATTTGTTGATTCCAACGGCTCACCTCTCTGCATGCTATGTAGTAAACTGCTTCCTAATAGTTCCATGGCACCTGCCAAATTGCGCCGACATTTAGAAATTGTACACCCCGAGTCTAAAGACAAGAATAAAGAATTTTTTGTTTGTAAATAAGATCAGTTATTGGAAAGTCAAAGATGCATGTAACACAAACTATCAACGAAAAGGCCACGGAGGCATCATATTTAGTTAGCTATCGCATTGCACAAGCAGGTGAAGCACACACTATCGCTGAGAATTTAATAAAGCCATGTGTATTAGACATAACAAAATGTATGCTCGATGAAAAATCTGCAAAGCATCTTTCTACTGTGCCGCTATCAAACGATACTGTTTCACGGCGAATCCATGATCTAACATACTTAATAAAACCACACGATTTTGAGTTTCTTTTTATTTTTCAACATACTCTCCTCCGAGCTCAAAACACTTTTTCCATCGACCCGGTAAGGCTTCGAGACCCGTTTTAAAAAAATCTTCGTCTAACTCCTCAAAATAAGCGTCCACGGCGACTATGACCTCTTCATTTGTAAAAAAATGCTTACCACCTAAAAATTTTTTCAGCTTTGGGAACAGATAAAAGTCGGACGGTGCTAAATCCGGTGAATATGGGGGATGAGGTAACAATTCGAAGCCACATTGATGGATTTCTGCCATGGATTGCAGAGGTGTGAACGGGCGCATTGTACTGATGAAACAAGACTTTTCTTCTTAATAAACCTGGACGTTTTTCTTTGATTTCTTCTCTCAAACGACGCAACAAGTTGCAATAGTAATCGGAGTTTATTGTTTCACCCTTTTTTAAATAATCCACGAGAATTATACCCTTTGCATCCCAAAAAACGGATACCATGACTTTGCCCGCCGATAAAACCACCTTTGCCTTCTTTGGGGTGGGCGATCCTGCTCTTTTCCATTGTTTCGACTGTTCTTTTGTCTCGGGTGTATTATGGTGAACCTAGGTTTCATC
Source organism: Selenia dentaria (assembly GCA_917880725.1). Classification (NCBI taxonomy): domain Eukaryota; kingdom Metazoa; phylum Arthropoda; class Insecta; order Lepidoptera; family Geometridae; genus Selenia; species Selenia dentaria. The sequence goes on from OU862879.1 coordinate 22,290,761, forward strand.
CATGGTTATAAATCTTTCGACAAATTCTATTGGGTCAGCTTCATATAACTCTAAACAGTCGCGAGAAGTTGTGAGTCGGTTGCGTTTTTGTTCCGCGCAGAGAATCCAAGTTCAGTAGTAATTATATGATGTGTTCGCTCAGATGAGATGCCTACAGTCTTAGCTATCTCCTCGACAGCCAATCTTCGATCAGATAAAATTAAATCACAGATTTTTTCTTTGTTTTGATCTGTGGAAGCAGTCGAAGGCCGGCCACTACGGGGCTCATCTTGAATGGCCTCACGACCACGTTTAAACTCTGCCACCCAATTTTAAACAGTCGCATACGAAGGAGCGGACTTACCCAAAGTAGCAGACATGTCTTCATGTATAGCTTTTGGAGTTAAACCTTTCAAATTCGGATATTTTATCACTGCACGATGTTCAATTTTATCCATTTTCAAAAATAGCTCTGACTTGACTTACGGTATCACGTGTAAACGAACAATGAGTTACTGAGAATAAACTAAACTGTGCATACTTGTTGCTAAATAATGTAACTACAAAATGAGGGCAGTTATAAAAAAAACAATGACTTTAACCATGTTAGGCTAAGAACTTTTCAAATGTCGTACGTCAAACAAGAACTAGTTACATGTCTACAAAAAACACTATTTGCCTTGCAAATGGACGAGTCAACTAATGTCGCTGGTTTGGCTATCTTGCTGGTTATCGTGAGATATCCATATGAAAGTTGTTTTGAAGAAGACATGCTTGTGTGTTCACCGCTGCTCACAAACACTACCGGGGAATAAATTTTTAATAAAATAAATATATTTTTTGAAGAAAATAATCTCAGCTGGAACAGTTGCATCGACATTTGTACAGATGGGGCCAAGGCGATGACAGGTAAAACAGCAGGAGCAGTGTCACGAATAAAAAATTAAGCACCTAATTGTAGTTCCAGCCATTGTATTCTGCATAGACAAGCACTTGCGATGAAGAAAATGCCGTCAAATCTAGTTAGTTATAAAATTAAAAATTAGTTATGGATGAAGCGGTAAAAATAATTAATTTTATTAAATCACGACCACTACAATCCCGATTGTTCTCATTAATGTGTGAAGATTATGGCAGCAAACATAAAACACTGCTGCTACATACAGAAGTGCGATGGCTGTCTCGGGGTAAAACTTTAACAAGGCTATTTGAACTTAGAGCCGAGTTACAAACGTTTCTTTCAGCAGATACTTCTTTTAATTTGAAGAACCGTTTGTATGATAAAACTTGGTTGTTCCGATTGTCTTTTATGGCGGATATCTTTCAAAAACTGAACGAATTGAATTTATCATTGCAAGGTAAACAGACCACAGTGTTTCAGGCCTATAACAAAATAACTGCCTTCAACAGAAAATTAGATTTTTGGATTATTTGCGTTGGTAAGAAAGAAATAGAAAGCTTTACGTCACTCAGTGAGTTTGTTAGCGATAACGACTCAGAAATGTTTCAAGATGATGTGTTGGAAGAATTGGTCCAATATCTCAGTTCGATGCGCGCATCTTTTGAAACGTATTTTTCCGAAGAAGAGAATACAAAAAAGAAACTGAATTAATGGATTCATAATCCTTTTTTACCCAACTTGGAAAAGCCCGAAAGTATGTCAAACGAGATATATGAATCTCTTTTAGAAATGTCATCAGACACAAGTATGGAGTCACTGTTCAAAACGACACCTCTCAACGATTTTTGGTGCAGAATCCGTGATGAATATCCAATGCTTGGCAAAATGGCTCTGAATATTCTTCTCCCGTTCCCAACAACATGTTTGTGCGAAACAGGATTCTCAACCTATGCAGCCACGAAAACAAAATATCGCAATAGACTGGACGCCGAACCTGATATGAGACTTCAACTGTCTTCTATATATCAACCAATTGATGAAAAATAACAAACAGTTTCATGCCTCCCATTAGTTAGATTTTTTCTTTTTTAATATCTTCTATTATTGTACTTGCCATGTGGTAAAGTAAGTAATAATTAGTAACTGTTACATTGTACTTTTATTATGCTTATTAATAAAAATTACACCTTTAAAAACTATTGTTTTATTGTAGGGTTCCATCAAGTATTTTGCTTCCCAAAAGGGAACCACTGCATTAGAGCAACGCTTGCAACTATATAACGCTCAAGTTCAGCCTCACATGGAGTACTGTTCTCACCTCTGGCCCGGTGTTCCTTCCATTTGACTGCATTCAACGCAGTGGCTCGATTTATTGACGATCAAGCTCTCTGCCTGGGCAAGTACCGTTGGGCCTGCAGTGCAAGTACCAAACTTACTAATTGATAAATTTGAGTCTTGAATTCGTCATACTTCGAAAAAACTGTCTGATCTCTTGTCGATTATTGCAAGTTCCTAAGTAACAAAATTAAGCGATCGGTAGACAAATTCGATTAGCTTTTACGATTATAATGATCTATTTAATAGATGATCTCAAACATAATTTAACAGTTCCATGCTATCGTTATAATCGTAAAAGCTTATCGAATTTGTCTACCGCTCGCTATTTAATTGATTTTGATGTTTGATTGTTTTGTCAGCTTTGAAAATGACCTCGATATAGCTTATCGACAGGCGACGGGAATGGGGATATTGTTTAGTTATGTTGGATATTTTTACTAATATAAACGCGAAAGTTTGTCATTTATGGATGAATAGATGTTTGTTATTCTCTTACACTCAAATGGCCCAGTTTTGATGACATTTGGAATGGAGGTAGATGGGGCGCTGAATTAACACATATAAGCCGCGCAGATAGAGAATAGATCTGAAAATGGCGTCCGCTCGAATGCGTTCTCGCTCACTCCTATCGCTGTCTATACTCACACAGTGAAGTGCGCGCTACAAAAAAATAGTCAGTCAGGATTCGCTTTCCACGCTACTTGACGCACTCCGAGTTATCGTTAAATTCGTTCCGTTATTTTGTTGTTTTCGTTGTTATTCATTGTTGTTTTTGTTGAGTTTGATTGTTATTTGTTTGCGTTACGTTTGATTGTTATTTATTTTCGTTAAGTTTTTGTTACGAACGTTGACATTTTGTGATTGATTGACAATGGCTTCACGAAAACGTGGAAAGATTCTTCACAGTGATGCACGTGAAATTGTTTACAACGTTATAAAATACTTTGACGAAGAGAAGAACTTGGAGCGTTATCATCCGTTAAAGTATAGCGCCGCACGCGCAGCGATGGCGACTAATTTATCGATGTCTACTATATCGAGAATAAAGAAAGAAGGTAATTACATGGTACCTACACATTATTTTACGCGGTTGCTTTATGGGCGTGACCAAGATAGATAGATACAATACTGCCGAAGGATCAATGCCGCTCGGAAGGTAGGCACGTAGACTGTTCGCGCATGTACAGTTGTGTGAAAAAATTAGTTCACTAAAACGAGATAGTTTTATATAATATAGAGTCTAACTTCATATCTAAGATTATTTTTATTTAATTTTTCAATTAAGTATTACCTTTTTTCAAATATTATTGCTCTTTTCAATTAGAATTTGTTTAGTTCTGATTTTCCCTAATGAAAACTTAATTATTCTGTTATTGTGGCTAAGCGACTACGATCTCCTTGAAAGTTTTTATATTTTTCTTAATTTCGACCATTCCTTGTGAATTTCCTTTACTACCGACTTCCAAAAAAATGAGGAGGTACTCAATTCGAATGTATATTATTTTTTATGTTTGTTACCTCATAACTTACGATAGGGTGAACCGATCCTCAAAATTCTTTTTTTTTTGTTTGAAAGCTTGTGCTTCCCGCGTTAAATTTCATCAAATTCGGTCTGTTAGGTTTTGAGTTACACTCCAATAACTGATTTTACCAAAGTAATAGAATGGAAGTCGGTGTTAAATTTTTAAAAGGCACTTGTCGGTTTTATAGAGGTTATGTACGACGCGTTTAACTACATATATATCAAAGTTGTCTATGCCTGTAACAGGAACGCAGTTTTATCTTGCCCGGAGTACGAAAGAATGAGACAAACTCGCACTTTTTATATTCTCCAACGATGTAACGAACCGTGCGTATGGATAACACCATACCGTTTTGTATAACTCTCACGTTAGTAACTTAATGTGTTTTAAGCACGTATTATTTTTCTTGCCCAGCAGTGGCGTAAGACTACATTGCACCGTGACATTCCGCGTACTAAACCCCTGATAACAAATTAACCTAACAAAAAATAAATAATACTTACTTAACAAAAACAACAACCGAATTATAATACGAACTAAACTTTACAAACTTAAATATGAAAACATTAATAACAAAAATATCCACAAAATCAACTGAAAAACGAATATTTCTGTTAAAGAGTGTACCACCCGGGAGAAAGAGTAACAATCACGCGCCAAACCTATATGAGTGACTGAGACACATGATCGGCGTTTTCAACATCAGACCATGCGAATAGTGATGAGGTATAAGTGTTTTCACTAGTCGATTGATTAGACATTAGACTCGGATGATTAAATTCGATGTAGAAAATTTTGATACTTATTTATTGTATGATATTCAATAGTGGCTCTGTGAGCAGTCGACTTTGTGATTATGTCTTTGCGCAGCTTGAACTGAATAAATATTCACCGAGGACTTAAAACAAAATCCTTTAAACAATATCACCTTGCTTGGTCTGCAAGTCTTTATAGTGTTTTTATGGAGCCATTGATTTAGTTTCATTTTAGGATGCTAAAAACCTATGAAATAATTATACCTATTTTGGAAATTTTCCATAGAATCAATAAAAAATGTATAATATTGTTGAACCTGCTCTTAATTTCACGAGAATTGGTCGAGAAATGCGACCTGCATATAGATGTGAACTTGCGGACTTCCAGACAGACATACATACGAAAGCTATTTTGTCCAAGTTATTGGAGAGATGTTTCGTTGTTGCTTCGCACTCGCTCGGTCAATAGTTCTAATTTAATGCTACATGTTATTAAGTCCGATAGATAGTATAGTTGCGTTTAAGATTTATGTATTTTTTATATGAAAGGATATCTAACAGAGACAATAACATATATGATTAATTACTTGGTCTTTTTAGATTCTACATCATAAATTATTTCTATAACTAGGATGCTATCTTTCCTATATTACTTTACCTAAAATTATAACTAAGAATGTTTGTTTGGGTGTGGATGTAGTACATATTTGTTACCTGTAGACACTTAGATGAGACAATAGTCCCTTATCTATATTAGATACTAGCTGCGCTCCGCTAAAAACCACTAATGGACAAAATCCTTTAAAATAAACAAGATTAAAAATAATAATTATTTACTGGCAGTCTAGTTAAATGGCTCTGGCTAATATGGCAATCCTACATATTAACGTTGCTACATATTATCATTTGAAAAGTTAAATTTTTAATAATTAGATAATCGAGTGATTATCGATCAATAAATGTCGATTTAAAACAATAGCACCTTGCAAAAAGGGGCCACATCACTAGCCCGCCCTGCGCCTCGCCGCTTACCTCGGTTGAGACCCTAATTACGCTTATGCGCAGCCATCTACACGCTACTTCAGAACGGCATTGATCCGTCGGCCGTACTGTAAATCAATTTATTTGAAGATGATTAGCCTTACCTCGATCGAGTATGATTTTTTTATATAGATTTTCTGGCCTGGAAACGAGTGTGGTTTTTGTATAAATAGTTTCTGGCCTGGAAACGAGTCCTTTTGGCAGCGAGTATGACTAAGTTCAGTGTTGCTGACCATCAGCCATCGTCATCATCCATCACCATTAACATTCATCATCATCAAACACCATAATCATCGCCCACCATTATCATCATCATCATCCATCGCCAATATCGCCATCATCATACAACCATCAGCATCACCCACCACCATAATCATCCATCATACATTATCATCGACATCATCACCCACCACCATCATCATCATCCATCATTATCATTCAACATCATCCATCACCATCATCAATCCTCATCCATCATCATAGCTGTAGATAGTGTAGATAGTATCATCTTCAAAACTTGAAGCATCTGAAAATACGGGTCCACAGACGCCCCGTATCGATCAAGTCATTCATGGTGTTGATCGTACTCACCGGCGTGTGCGAAACTGCGAACGGCGTCGCTCTATAACGATAACTGACAGTAATAGTAATATTTTACTCTTATTTCAGGTAAACTTGCAGAACAAACCAACACCAAGATCCGTACGCCGAGTAAGGGCAGAAAAGGCAAAAATAATACGCGTGTCCCCATGGACAGCTTCGATATTTGTGCCATTAGAAATATTGTTGCCTCAATATACGACGTTCGAAAGGAGGTACCTACGCTGAACAAGATTCTGGCGACAGCAAGAGCTGATTTAAACTATAAAGGCTCCAAAACGACATTAAGAAAGATTTTAAAAGAAAAGCTCGGATTTAAATTTAAAAAATGCCGCCAGAACCGAATGGTGCTCATAGAACGCGATAACATAAAAGCGTGGCGAGTTAAATATTTACGCCGCCTCCGACAAAATGATGCCATGGGTGCGGAAAAAAAGAAAGTTGTATATATGGATGAGTCGTGGATCCATGCCCATTATACTGTCAGCAAGTGCTGGCAGTCATCCACCGATAAAGGCGTTCGCAAAAATGATAGTCCCGGACAAAGGTGGGTGATGGTTCATGCCGGCTCAGAGGATGGGTTTGTGGAGGGTGCGGGATTATTATTTAAAGCTAAATCAAAAAAAGGTTACTACCATGACGAGATGGATGGTAATAATTTTAAGAAATATTTAAAAGAAAAACTAATACCAAATCTGCCTGAAAACTCCATTCTCGTCATGGATAATGCATCCTACCACAGTATGCAGTTGGATAAAGCGCCAACGACTGCAACCCGCAAAGCGGACATAAAGATATGGATGCAGGAGCACGGTGTCTCATTTGAAGAAGACTGGACTAAAGCAGAGCTGCTCATGCAGCTAAAAAAGTATCGCCCAGAGAAAAAGTATTTGGTGGACGAACTTCTGCGTGAACATGGCCATGAAGTCCTCAGACTCCCTCCTTACAACTGCGACCTGAACCCGATAGAACACGTTTGGAATTTAATAAAACAACGGGTCGCAGATAAAAATGTGGAGTAACACGAAAACAAAATTGAGGAGTTCACAAAAGAGGCCATAGCTTCAATTACGCGAGACGACTGGAAGAAACAAGTAAACCACATCAAAAGAGTCGAAGAAGAATACTGGAATCGCGATGTAGGTAGGGAGAGTGAAATAGAGGACTTCATTATCAGTGTCGGTATGAACAGCGACAGCGAAGATGAAAGTGACGACCATGAAGACCAGGACTGTGAAAGTGGCCAGTCCATGGAGGATTATAATGAATTGATGGAGGGAATTGAACCAATTATGGGTTCAGATGACCAGGATACTGCTGGACCAAGAGGTTTATAAAACCTTTGGGTTGGCTATAGCCGTCCGGTACCTGATTTTGATGAAGGTGCGAGTTTAGGGGTATCATTGGGGTCCACCTGAAGCCCTTCCAGCAATTTTTTTTTGCCGGAAACGTAGTTTAAATTAATTATGATTAAATTAAAATTTGATAAAAAAAAGTGAAATGGAACGCAATGTTGAGAAAATGGTACAATATTAAGTTGTCAAATTAAGTTGTCAAACTGAGTTAAACGAAACGTATCGTTATCGTTAAACGTAAGAAAAAAAAAAGGCGCCATTTTGTCTTACTGACAGATGGACTGTCATCCATTCATTCCGTTTCTCTCGTAGTTTCGTGAATGTGTGCTCTCTTGTTTTTCGATTTTTATTACGACTTTGGCTTTTTCCCTGGACTTCCTTCGATTGCGCGACGACTTGAAACTTGGCTTGCTTACCGGATTTGTTTGGATTGCTCTACGACTTGAACTTGGCTTGAAAACTGGACTGCACTTGGCTGTAATGGAGTATTACAGTACAATACCCGAAGCGGACGCGGTTTCGGCTCCTGATCTGCCCGTCGAACCTGTTGCCGGACCTTCTTCGGCTCCTGATCTGCCCGTCGAGCCTGTAGCCGGACCTTCTTCAGCTCCTGATCTGCCCGTTGAACCTGTCGCCGGACCTTCTTCGAGTAATGACGACGACGACAACGAGCTTATAACCAAACGAAAACTTTGCGTCACTGAAGTGATTGATCATTGGAATTTAACTGACGTTGTGCGAAAATTGGGCACTAAAGACCAATGCATCAAATATAGTGAAGACCAAGGTCTCATACCAACTGAGAAACGGTGTCGAACCCACAGGACATCCATGAAAGTGTCATACTCATGCGGATGCACAAGTTTTGGTACATTTGTGTGCTCAAAAAGATCATGCAAATCTAAATCGGGCAGCGGTGCCAAGATCTCTCGCAGAATTGGCACATTTTTCGAAAATATTGCTATCGACATAATGCATGTTTACTATCTTATATATGCATACTCACAAGGATGGACCTACGACCAAACAATTCACGAAGACCCTTATAAAAAAGAAAGGAAGCAATGTTTAAGCCCAAATACTATAGCCGATTGGTTTAATTACTGCAGAGAAGTAGTTGTGATATTTTATTTGGAAAAACAAAATCTTTACAGCGGTAAAATTGGAGGCTGTGGGAAAATAGTGCAAATAGACGAAAGTAAATTTGGAAAAAGGAAATATAACAAAGGACGTCACATTGAAGGCCACTGGGTGCTGGGATTAATAGAAGATGGGTCTGAAGACTTAAGATTGGAAGTATGCCCGGACAATAAAAGAGATGCTGATACTCTCATACCTTTAATTCAAAAGCATGTTTTACCTGGAACAACAATCCACACCGATTGTTGGCGGGCATACGATTGTCTGTCTGAATATGGATACATACACAAAAAAGTGAATCATTCAGACCCAGAGAACCCATTTGTGGGTAAAGATGGAATCCACACCCAAAGAATAGAATCCCAGTGGCGAGCAGTGAAGAGGTTTTTCAAAAAACAAAATTATAACAACCCAGAAAACTTTAGTGATATAATTGTTGAATATTTGTGGCGAAGAGACGTGTATAAATATAAAAGAGACTCTTTTGTACATTTAATGAAAGCAATTAAACATGTTTATGAAATAAACAAGTAATGTATTAAAATGTTTGTTTAATTGTGTCTCTCCTAGCCCTTTAACATTAAGTTTTTCTCATCTATCAACATAACTCTGAGACGGACTGGATATGTTATTGTTGTTATATAATACAATGTTAAGTGAACCGCCTTGATAGATTAGGTGTGAAACAAAAAATAGGTTAGGTTAGGTTAGAACATGACAAACAACGCACGAGCCGAGCGAGCGAAGCGAGCGTGCCGCGGCAGCGGCCGGCGAAGTGCTAGAAGCGAACCGCCTTAATAAGTTAGGTGTGAAACAAAAAATAGGTTAGGTTAGGTTAGAACATGACAAACAACGCACGAGCCGAGCGAGCGAAGCGAGCGTGCCGCGGCAGCGGCCGGCGAAGTGCCAGAAGCGAACCGCCTTAATAAGTTAGGTGTGAAACAAAAAATAGGTTAGGTTAGGTTAGAACATGACAAACAACGCACGAGCCGAGCGAGCGAAGCGAGCGTGCCGCGGCAGCGGCCGGCGAAGTGCCTAATAAGTTAGGTGTGAAACAAAAAATAGGTTAGGTTAGGTTAGAACATGACAAACAACGCACGAGCCGAGCGAGCGTGCCGCGGCAGCGGCCGGCGAAGTGCCAGAAGCGAACCGCCTTAATAGATTAGGTGTGAAACAAAAAATAGGTAAAAAATACTGATATAGCCGAAAGTGAGGTTAAGTACTAAAAAAATTATTACTCAAAAACTAAAGGCCTCCGGCGGGGGGGGGGGGGGGGATGCAGGGGGGGCTTCACCCGCTCCCCCTCCTCCGCCCCCCTCCCCCCTCCCCGCGGGTACCGGGCGACTATAGTTTAACCAAACCTTTTCTCCCCTGTTGGTCGATTCAAAGCCATAAAAATAAATGAAATTTACTTCAAATTCTCTGTCTGATTCGTACATTTTTAAGCTAAATCCTTTTCTTGTGTCTTGTAGAGAACTAATAATCATTTAGCTAGGCAGGTACCGCCTGTCTTGTTCAAAAACCAGCGTGAAATGATCGCGCAAAACATGCGTACGCGTCGGCGGCGTTGGTCTAGTGTGCATACCTATCACACACGTCGGCGACGTCTCAGACGTGTGCGTCGGTCTAATATAGTTCCGCCTTTACTTTACTGGCCTAAGGGTATAATAGGGTGTAATAGTGATATCAATGTACCCTTGCTCCTTATTTATTTAATTAATATTTTTGTCATTATTTCTACTATTATTAAATAATAATATTGAAAAAGATTAATATATAACAAAAAAGTCAATAAAAATCGATGTTTGAGAACTTGTTTTGCCAACCGTACCATGCGTACCCGCCGCCATTTTCAGATCTATTCTCTATCTGCGCGGCTTATAGGACAATTTTTATCAACATCTTCATCATCCATCACTATGCGTGTATAACCGCGGGGCGCAACTAGTATTCAATAAAAATAGACTTCGGCCTTCTTTTGATCATAGAAGCGCGAAATGGTTGTAGAAATCTTCAAAATATAGAAGGACGCATTGTGGAATGCAAACAATTCGTAATAATCGATATACTGTCGTCAATTTGACGATTGTATAAGTCGTTGATAGTCTTCCATACTTGCTAGGGGCAATACGATGTTTTATCGATCTTAGTGACTCGACAAATTTAACAACTATTACGGTACTTGCACTGCTGCATAGAGATGTTGGATCACTCTACATATGTTGTGTGGTATACACTCTACAATGTGGAACACAGGGAGTGTTCTGAGGAACTGTTTGAACTTTTTTCTTTTCACACATCACGTTTTAGCGAGTCTTAATCTCATAGCTGAGACAGCATCTACCAGTTTCTCTAAATTTAAAATATCTAGTAATATGTTGCGGTTCACTGAAAAAGAAGTGTACATAACTAATACTTCTTCGCATGATTGTGTCTTTTCTGCTTATATCATTTTTTATTAATCCATGAAGATCTACAAATGACAATTCTGAACTCCTAAAATATTGAGCAAATTTTTATGATGATAGTTTGCAATACAAATTAAATTCGCCACGAGTTGTTTTATTCTGTAATGTGATTCAATCCATTTGGTTCTATTTATTGTGCCTGATAGAGCAACTAACATATCAAAAGCCTCGAAACCGTCCTCTGAAGAACTGTCAATTAAATCCAATAACCATGTAGGTACTTGTTCTTTATAATTAATAAATACCTAATTAGTAATCAAAACACCCTTTATTACAAAATGTGTGCAAATGCTAGGCCGACCATCAATGAAATGAAGGCAAAATATATATTTAGCATCATCTCCGTGTGTGGTAGCTTACTATAATATATATTATAGCACTGCATATTCATATTCATTTATTCATACATTTTCAATTTATATGTCAAAGAAATATTTACATCATATGTAGGCAAACTAACGTCTTGATAATTGTATCAATAATAACATTAACAATACAATAAATCAATAATAATACCTAGTTATAATAAAAAATCAATAATTAAATAAAAATTAAATAAATGGAATAATAATAATACCAACAATCACAAAACGTGAACTGGACATACCAAAATAATATTAAAAATTATAATAAAATTAAGTATGTCAAAAATCACAATGATAATACATAATTCCATTCAGTACATAAATGTCAGCTACACTAATTATTTTAGTTTTAAAAATTCGTCATAACTATAAAAAGATTGCTTGAGGAGCCAACACTTTAACCTGGCTTTAAAGCACTGCAGGCTGGCAGCTGCAGATACGTGATCTGGCAGCTTTTTATACACGGTCGGACCCATGACATGTGTTAGTTTGGAGGATTTAGTCAGAGATCTCTGAATATGCACTTGGCCCTGTTGCGGGTATTGTATGCATGCTTAGAGCTGTGCGTGGGGAAAAGTTCCAAGTTTATCCTTACATAAACATATTAATATATAATATAGCTATGTGTGTGACGGGCTTTATTCCTTGAAAACAACATCCAAGGCATATATCTTGGAACTTGGCTCTCATTTCACATCTATGTTTTAATGGGATGAAAATAACTACAAACCTACCTTGAGTTGAACACTAACTCTTTTGCTGCATTTTATGTTCGTTTTCTCACAGAGCTCTGTGCATAGGAAGAGAAATGCATCTTTGGTGAAGTGAAACCTCTTCATAAATTCTGCATCAGAGACATCCAAAGGATTCTCTGAATGTCTCTGCAGAGCCCTGTACGTAATTTCTCTAAAAATAAGAACAACACAATCAGTAAGTAAATAAATAAAACATTTATTATTTTTAATGAAAAGGAGATTTTGCTGTTTTATCAAGATTTTATATTATGGATGTACCTACCTAGTTTTTCTTTTTTCTTCCTCTTCGTCGATAAGTCTAAACGCAAAGTAATAAAAAGGTGCACTTCTTTCCATTTTTGCTTTAATATTTTTACCTTATTTACGTATACACAAAAGTTAAATATAATAAAGTAATTAAATACAATTTTCTCTACGATTTAAAACTGTTCTTCTTCTTCTTCTTATATGGCTTTTTAACGTGGAAAGACGTTACTCTGCCAGTGTCATGTTTTGCCGGATATTTTGTCCTTGTACTCCCCCAACCCTGAAGGAGTGACCATTGTACGGTACGGAATCAAATGAAAGTAATATGAATATCAAAAGTATTAAAAACTGGTTTCGCTTTTACAAACGTATATTATTGGTTTTAATAAAATTACATAACATATAAATAAATGGTGTAAAAACAAGCGATAAAAGAGAGTTAATATCAGTAGGTCTAGCGATATCAGAATTAAGTTTATCATACAAAGAAGAATTTAACTTAGGACATGAAAAGAAAATGTGATTTAAAGTACCGTCATCTAGGCCACACTCACAAAGCGAATGATCCCTGACCCTGATTTTAGCAAGAAACACGGGAGAACAAACGTGACCTAAGCGCAAACGAATTACGGTGGAAGTGACCCATTTCTCAGCATTTTTAAACTTAAAAAACCAAGGTTTTGAAGGTATGGTGGGCTGAATTAAGCCAAAATGCCTACCTTTGATAATTCTTGTTCGATTCCAAATATTCGACCATTTATCATTTAACTGCACTTTTGTAGAGTTACGTAAATCGCGAGAAAAACAGTTGCAGTATGATTCCAGCCCTAAATCAGTAGCCTGCTTAGCAAAATTATCTGCAATTTCATTACCTTTAATGCCGCTATGGCCTGGAATCCAAGCTAAAACTACTTCGATACCAGCTAAATAACATCTATAAAGAATTTCTCTAATTTTCAAATTAGTGTGTAACATATCTTTCGCACGAAATGGAAATTTATAAATGTCCTGTAAACAACTAAGAGAATCCGAAAATATGATGCATTTATTTAATTTATAAGATTCGACATATTTAACAGCTTCTAAAATTGCCACTGATTCACCTGAATAAACAGATAAACTAGACGAACATTTAAAGTTAAGTATAATACGATACGCAGCTCCGACATAACCATTACTCGTTAACCTAGACGCGTCCGTAAAAACCGAAAGCCAACCTGCCCAAGAACTATCTAAAATATCAAGAAACTTTTTATCCGCACCAGGAGAGTTCTTATCAACACCAAAATTTAAAATAATATTAGGTCTGAAAACTAAACACTCATAGGGCACAGTAAAAATGGGTTGTATAGTAAATTGATAAATAGTGTGAGACAAATTAAGTAATTTGTTGTGTGAATTTAAAATACATGGAGGATCCTTGTGACGCCAGTAACGAGAGGATGAAACTAAATTACTAAGACAAATTAACTTCTGTAAAATTGGATGATTAGAAAATTGAGCAGCATGAAAAAAAACGATCAGAAAGATACTGACGACGAAGATAAAGAGGGGGCTCTACGCATTCAACTTGAAGAGCATTGATAGGAGAAGATTTCATGGCCCCAGATATAATCCGAAGACATTTGTATTGCAATAAATCAAATAATCTCAAAGAAAGTTTACTGCAAGGTTCTAACAGAAAAGTAGCGTAATCAAAATGACTTCTTATAATTGCATTGTATAGTATTTTTTGACAAAAATGATGAGCACCCCACCAAACCCCTGTGAGTGCTCGGAGAATATTCACATTTTTTTCACATTTATTTTTTATATACTCTATGTGAGGAGAACCAGTTAGTCTTGAGTCTAATATAAGACCGAGAAATTTCGCTTGATTCTTAACCATAAGGCAATGATCATTAACGAAAATTTGAACATTAGGGATAGACCGCTTTGTAGAGAATACTACAACATTACTTTTCTCTGAAGCTAAAGAAAGCCCATGATCTACTAGCCAGATATTTAGATAATGGAGAGCAGAATTTAGTCGAGAAACTGACTCCGAAAAAGTTTTAGAAGAATCATAAAGAGCTATGTCATCAGCATACTCAAGGATTTCACAAAATGAGTCAACACTGTGATGAAGGTCATATGTATATAAGCTATAAAGTAGTGGACTCAGCACTGATCCTTGAGGAAGGCCTTTCCATACCATTTTTGGGGATAACAGAGAATTTTGATATTTTACCGATATTAGTCTACCTAACAAGAGATTAAAAATGACATAAGTCATCCGTTGAGGAAGATTTAACTGAAGCATTTTTTGTTTTAGGATAGGGAGTTGCACATTGTCGTAAGCACCCGTAATATCTAAAAAGACGCCAATCAAATGATCATTCTTAGAAAAAGCAATGCGAATATCAGTGGTAAAAACACCTAAACTATGAATAGTGCCAAATCCTTTTCTAAAGCCAAATTGAGACTTCGATAAAATTTGACGATGTTCTAACAACCACTCTAACCTGTTTTTTAGAAGATTTTCAAAGATTTTTACCATAACAGATGATAGAGCAATAGGTCTATACGAAGACGGGTTTGAAGGATTTTTGCCAGGTTTCAAAATTGGGATGATTAATTGATGTTTCCAAACATCAGGAAAGTTACAATTTGCATATATGTTATTAATGATATTTAACAAATATTTTTTGGTATTCAAAGATGACCGACAAATGAATGAATATGGAATTCCATCCAAGCCTGGAGAAGAGTCTTTAAGGTGATCTAAGGCAGCTGAAAGTTCATCAAATGAAAACAAGTCATCCATAGGAACACTAGAAATCCCAGAACTTGAAAAACAAGTAAAATATTATTTAGGAGGAACGAAAGGAGGAGCTAACTGGTCAGAAAAAGCTTCTAGCCATGATAAGTCATTAGATGACAAATCACGACAGTTGTTTTTGGAATTTCGAAACGATTTGATTTTTTTCCATATAAGGTAGGAAGGAGAGCGAGGAGAAAGACTTTCGCAATATTTTGACCAGCCAATTTTTTTTTTCTTAGAAAAAAATCTTCTAGACCATGCCAAAACCTTTTTAAATAGAATAAAGTTTTCATAAGAAATATTTTCAGAAAAGTATGTTTCTGCCTCATTTCGCTCTTTGGTAACACTAGTACATTCAGAATCCCACCAAGGAGGTAGAGGGATATTAGATCGAGGCTTCTTTATGGGAATAGTAGAGTCTGCAGATGCAATAATGGCATTTACTAATTCTGTATATAAATTTAAGTAATTAAACTCATTAATAGGAGGTAAAGAAGATACCTTAGAATGAAGAGTGGAAGAAAATGTATCCCAATCAGCACTATTAAGTCTATATTTTAAAAGAGGAGGTAAACTAAAAGGAGCTGGACATTGTGAGGAAGAGGAGATTAGAATAGGGAAATGATCGCTTCCATGAGAGTTAGGAAGGACAGACCAAAACAATTTGGAGGATAGAGAAGCAGGAGTTAAAGATAAATCTACAGCACTAGGATTTTGAAGGGGGGAAACCTGTCGAGTGGGAGAACCATCATTTAAAATGCATAAATTGAAATCGTCAATGAGATCAAGTAGGTAAGGTGAAAATGAGTCAGGAGCACGAGAACCCCACATTGGGTGATGACAATTGAAATCACCAAGAACGATGAGCGGAGGAGGAAGAGAGGAAAAAATGAGTGAGAGTTCAGAAATTATAGAAGCATTAGGATGAGGAATATAAATTGATAAAATAGATGTATCAAAAGATCTCACAGCAACAGCATTAAATCTACTACTGTGAGGAGGAAGTGAGAGTAAAGAGTAGGGCATAGTTTTTTTAACCAAGATGGCGCTACCTCCCCACACATCGTCACGATCATCCCGAAAACAGGCGTAGCCAGGTAACCTAAAATTAGAACCTGGCTTCAGCCATGTCTCCGAGATAGCCGCAACAATGGGTTTATATTTATTAATCAAGTAAATAAGCTCACATTTCTTTGATATGGCGCTCCTCACATTCCATTGTAGAATCTGATCCATGTTAAGAATTTACGACATAAGAGATTTTTTGTAAAATCTGCAGAATATTGTTCGGTAGTGGCATTTCATCAAATTTTGAAATCATATTTAACAAAGTACAAGATATTAATTCCAAAAGGTTTTCATTTTGAGAAGATCTTTCAGAATTTAATGCACAACCATTAGTCATAGTTGATGAAGGAGATGCAATAATTGCATTATGAGCTACTTTATCGTAAGATTTGCAAACTGACGCAGGACAGCTTCGAGGCACAGACACAGTTTTTTTATAGGAGACACAGGTCTAAATCATAATCTTCATCCGATTCATGGTCTTCAACGTATACTACACTCTCTGCGGTCGAAGTAGATGGTTGATCTTGGACTTGGACGATTTTTAATATAAATTTATATATCTAATATGAAATGAAACGAAGCATAGACTATCGTAATTAAGTTCGCTGCTGATGACAAAACAAAACATTTAACGGGGGGACTCTTACTCATAGACTACAATACATATTAGCATTTCAGTGTTGCTAAAAACGTAACTGATGCATTCTGTGTTAAGCTAATAATATAATTCAAAAAAAGCGCTAGATTTAGCGCTAGGCGCTATAACGCGCTTTGCGCCGAAAAAAGCGCTAGATCTGGCGCAGAACGCGCTAAGTTGGCAGCACTGCAATCATGCCGGGCTCTCCACAAACTATAAGATACTAGGTAGGTCTCTCTTAGAATAATTGGACTTGCTCAGACTTTTTGTATGGAAACTACTGCTATCTACATTTGGTGCGCTAAACTATTTGCTCGTCAATGTAGCCACAGGAAAAACAATTATAAAAAATGTGTTTCCACATAGGGTAACACCGATGAACTTGAGGAATGGCAAATAGACAAACGTACGAGTGCAATGCAATTGTAAAGAAAAATTATGTTTACCAAAGAGAATAAAAACACTTCGATTTACTATTTAAGCTGGTCTCAGACAGCCGGAATCTCTGGATTCATAATCTGGAATTCATATTCTTAATTCCGGCGTCTTGCCTCACACATATTTAAATAAATCAGATTGATCAGTAGTCTCGTGCTCGTGGTTCCCGGCACATGCACACGTCTTTATGGAAGAGGAATGAACACTAATCGCATTACTTTTGGCTCTAGATACATATTAAAAAAAAGAAATGCAAAAGCAAATACTGGATTCATTCTTATATGTGAACAGAGTAAAGGAGAGTCAGTAACACATTACGGCGAGAAAATTACAACAGTACCCTGACAGATTCTTCGATTACAACAGAATGTCAGTGGCATCATATGATGAACTGGCTGACCCGCCAGCGGCTTCGCTCGCTTGGTCTTGGTGTAGTGGTAGAAGCGGCATTTTGGAACCTAGAGGTCAAGGGTTCGATCCCCGGATTGGACAGTTATTGTGTTTTCTGAGAAAGAAAGATATTCTCAATAACAGTCCGGTGACTAGAACAGTACCCCGTAGATGGCAATAGGCTCGCCCCCTGTTACATGATCACGTGACCAAAACATATAATGGCGAAAATGATGATGAAAATACCGCTGATTAACCATTCGAGGATATACCCAAAGGCAAAAGTATCAATTCACTCAAGACCGCTAGACTGATATTACCGCGCCGCTGCATATCCCTTCGAGGATATATTTATAGGTGAAACTATTTGTTGTGTTGTGTTTAAAAATAACATGTAAGTATTGCGGGTGATTCACTCTAGTCCGCTAGTCTGGTATTTAACCTCCGTGGTGATGGCGGAATCACTTGACTACAATCGCCTAAACAACAAGGATGGATGACATGCCACCTCTATCGCCGAGCCTGTCCAGTGTATCGAGCTTTCAAAAAGCGTGGTTTTGACTAAGCTATCAGAAACTCTTTGACAGAACTCTATTGACAGAAAATAAGTCATAAATTAAATTACGATCTTGTTATTTTGTCTATGCTGTGCACAATGATATTAGGCTTTTTCACCCGCGTGGTGATAGATGATGATAATGATGATGATGGTGAAAAGTAGCCCATGTGCTACTCTAGACTATAATCTATCTCTGTGCCAAATTTCAACCAGATCCGTTCAGCCGTTCTAAGGTGATTGAGTAACAAACATCCCTGCATGCATCCATTCATCCATCCATCTAAACTTTCACATTTATAATATTAGTGAGATGATGGTGATTTTTACTATGTTTGCTGCGGAACAAAATCCAAAAAAAGACACACACATGAGAAGAGCCATTTCCGCTGAAGAAAGACTGTAACAACCCCCCCAATTTTACTTTTTTTTCTAATACGTTTTGTTTTGGCCAATGATCGTCTAGTCTAGGAAGACCCTAACACTGTGTACCGCTGCTGTAACCTTGCTCTTTTCGGAAAGAATTTAAACAGAGAAAACTATTCAGAACTATAGATGCCTAGAGAAACCAAAAGCAACGCCTAGGTATTCTGATATTACGATGGATAACCTACTACTACATTACTGAACTGCTAGCTGATAACGAAAAATTGCGATGAACATACTAGATTGCAAATACTTAGTTCTTACAGACTGACTGACTGAGCCGATCCTAGATTTCTAGCTTATGTACTTGATTTGACTTCTAATCGTGGAAGATATTAATCATCAATATAAGTTTCTGAATTTAAGGTCTATGTTATTTGACCATAGAACATAGAAACAGTAGGATATTTGCAAGTTTTACTATATTATAATTATTAGCTTGCAAAACTATCTGTTAAATATGATAAATCAGTTTTGATTAGTGAAATAATATATAAACAACTCCATTAAATAATATCAGATATACGCATGATTTTCGTTATTATTAATAACAGTTATAAACCTGTTAATTATATAACTAGCTTTCTTTATAGATTTATGTTTGTTGCTATGAGCATTTAGCTGTTGATAAGATTGATATAATCTCTTGCAGACTAAGTGTCTCTATAATATGTACTATTTGTTTCGTTTATGAAAACTGCTAGGAAATAAATAACAAAAGTAAAGTAAAAACTCGCTTTATATGCGCTTTAGAAATCTCTTGTGATCAGTAACTACGCTGATTATCCAATTCCTTTAGATAAATATTATCAGCCACTATTCCCTGAATAGTTCAATTGTTCAAGTTTAATCATTTACTTGTTTACTGAAAGCAATATATGGGAAATAATATCAGTGACTTAGAGAAATCTCTAGACCCTTGTTTGTGGTTTACAAGAATTCTCAAGGTGCTGCATTGCTTGACCAAGTTTGATAAGATTTACCACATACATAAATCTCCTTTTTATACGACATTGCTATACTTAGATAACTAGCGTTTTACATGACATGTCATCTATTGAACCATTGTAGGAAAAGCAATTATTTTAAATATTTAAGTATTAGCAGAATCTTTGTTGTATTGGTTAGCTCAACACTTAGCAGGCAAATATTGATTATGATGATTATTATAATAGTTAGCTTTATTTTGCCGAGCAAACTAATGATAGATACCTCTACAATTTAAAGATATAATATATTTCTTTAATTTTCAACCTGTTAGTAATTAGTTTGATTTCTTTAGATTTGCCGTAGAATTCAAGATTTATTATGATTTAGATAGTAGGATTCTTGGCATGTTCAAGGCTTACAACTCGAATGCTGGATTAAGAGCTGCTCTTTACTGTGACACAAATGTTCTCCATCATGCCAAGAACCTCTTCTATTTACCCCAAAATTAGTAAGGCCTTACTAAGTCCGTTTGGTAGTTTTCCAAATGTAGAGTTTGCATCTATAAGCGATTATAATCTTATTTATCTCTTCTTAATATTATTATTTATCATTACGAATTATCATTTGATTCTAAATATTACATTTGATACTTTCAGCAAATAATTCAATTGCTATAATTTATTACCGCATTCTCATGCTAGGATCAGAGTTGACAATCTAGCCCAAATTCGATTCATTAGCAAATATATAACATATTATTGCAACAAATACATTACATTTCGTTTGAACTAATATTTCTATATTCCTTTGCAGGCAAATATTTCTGTATTCCTTACTTTATACTGATTAAAAATACATTTATTTTGTCATTTTTATTTCGTAGTTAGTCTTTAGTTTCTAAGTCTAGCATACTAATAGATTGTATTGATATGACGAATTCATTATTGAATCCTACGTCTCTAGTGGTAGACACCACTAGCGCGTGAATTTACTTATTTACTCCCGATTGAACCATCACGAAGTTAATGTATAACCCGGTAAACAAAAATACTATTTCCTAGACCTACTTCGGTCCTAAATAAATTCCTAGTCTGCTAAAGTGTGTGTAAGTCCCCAACAAACCCCCCAAAGTTAATTGCGCATGAGCTTTCATCCCCCTGATAGGATGGCTCAAGTTTGATCCCTAACTAGCCTCTAAAGTTCGGTGCCAAGCCGAGAATCGAACCTATGGCCCCTAGGGTGTCCAACTCCACGCACGGAAATAGTCGCGCGACTATACCGCTATAAATATAAAAGTATAAAAGTGTCCAACTCTAAGGATTGGGCGTTCCCTATCGAGGTGGATTAGTTTCACCGTGAGGTATCCAACCCACGTCCGGAACCATGTCCGTAGCAGAATATATTACCTCACGGAAGTTCGGGAATTTAATAAGCATTTTCTTGGTCTTTCTACTGCTTATATACTTTCTCAAACTTGACAGTGACGCCGATTTGAGGCCGATAGGTATCCAATCAATGCCCTTTCTATCGGCGTCAAAACGGCTTCAGATCCACCTCAGCCAATCTCTGCCCTCCAGCGCATTCCTATTCTAATTTCAAATTCTCATCAAAATCCGCTCATGACAACATATATTTTGAATTTCGTATGACGCCGATCAGAGGTACGTAGATCCAATCAAAGCCCTTTCTATCGGCGTCAGATCGGCGTCAATACTCATTTGTTTTAGGGTTCATTTTGATGAAGCAAACTCAAATACACGGACATATAAGAAAATGTGTTCCTCACATTACCTTTGTATAGTTAGAAATATCAATGCTGCTTATTTTCATGGTAATTTTATTAATTTTACTTATAACTTTTATGTATTTAAAGGATTACTCAACATTTCCTTTTGAAGTAACTTATCTGTTCTGTTTGAACAATTGATTTAAATGGTTAATACATAGAATATCTTGATATCTGAAATATTCTATGCTGCTTATCATTTTCAGTAAGTATAGTCTTGCTATAAGAAATACCTATTCTCTAAATCTCAACATTACTCATTAACGCTTTCTTCTACTTTTGATTGTCTAAATTTCATCAATATTTGTTCATAGCAAGATACTTTTTAAATGTCTCTATATTTGTGAATGGTGACGGAATCCTCATCCAGAGCCTGTTCCGTTACAAGACGTACAAAAAAAGCATAAACACTAAAGTAGGTGGGATAATTTTAAGCAATATGTACGGTTTATATGTTTGAATCAATAACTATAATCTTCATACAGTGTCATATTCATTTAAAAGTTAGTCAAATAATTATTCAGCAGCGTTTTACATTAGTACTGCGGGATAGCCCAGTTTTACCCTATTTATAATCTGATTTCAGTATTTGTGTGCCGCTCTATTAAAATGTATGGGAATACGCGCATTATGAAATCATAATCTTAAATATTCCGACCCGGAATCTAAGTATCATTCTTACAGATCGATCTGAAAAAATAATAATCTGAAAAAATCAGAATGTGTGTGGAGTATACTGATTTTGTTTATATGATATTCTGGGCTTTCTGAATTATTAATGTGAATTAAGATTATGAATCCAGAGTGGCATTCCGGCTGTCTGAGGCCAGCCTTACTTTACCAGAGAGATTTCAGAAAATTTTAGACGTTTATATTTGAATTATCTAAAATAATTAAGACGCGGTCCAACCCCAATTTTAAAATAATTTACGATGCTTTACGTAAGGTTGAAAATCGCTTGTTAGATTGGACGATGTAATGCGAAAATGCGGTAATTTTGTACGTTTTCTTTATATCTTTCGATATATACTAACAAAATTGAAAAACTGCTGGTTACTACTTTAGTACTATATGTTGGCTATCTATTACCTAAAAAATAATATACCTAGTGTCATCGCTGAAAATTCTGAGAGTTTGGACGTGAAAGTTTATTTTTATGCACCTATTTAGGATTTTTTTCTGCAGAGAGCGAGTAATATTTATGGATTCTGTTCGGTTATTACTCTTTGCCTGTTCCTTTTCTAACCTAAGTTTTTATTTCATAGATTATTATCGAACTGTTTCGTTACACTCGATGTTTAAAGATTCTGGTTTTTACTATTATCAGGGTACGACCGCGCCTTAAAATAAAATCACAAATTTTATGTACGTCTAATTAATCCATGTGTTAATTGTTATAGTTGTATTGTAGAAAACGGTACGGCTGCTCGGAGTATATTATTCCTTTTAATAACCGAGGTTGGCTCCATGTGGTATCTGTTGCAAAGAACTTGTGGTGATTTGTTTTGCTGGAGACCAGATTCAGTGATTGTCCTCATAGCAAATCGTGTACCAGAATGCAAGGATATAAAGATGGTAAATAGTTTACGTATTTTATATGTTTTCCTTGATTTGTACCAGCATATTATTTATACCTACCTATACATAAATTCTATGTGGGCGAAAATCGCATGCGTGTGTGTACACACATCGAATTTGTGTAAATCACGCTATTACTTAGGTACTTAATTAACTTATAAGAATTAAATTAAAAGATTTCATCAAAATTGGGTTTGATCTCTTATATTAAGTCCCTCAAATTTGAGTAAACTGGAAATTTGGGGTAGTCAAGGGGATTCGTACCAAGGGCCTTGCAGCAATATTCGCTGCCGGAGATGCGTTGAAATATGTAAAATAATTTCTCGAAAATACATGAATTCTTAAGAAAAATTGGTACAACTTTCCATGGACGTCCGTAGAATTGAGTGGGGAAAGGGTAAGTGTACAAACCCCCCATTTTAAGGAAAAGTTCCTTTTCAGATTAATTCATTTTTAATTCTGAAGAAATTTTCCTCATTTAAATGATAAAAAAACCATATAAGTTTAATAAACACGGGGCCCTTTGAAGGCCAAGGGACTTTGTACTCTCTTTATCATAAAAATATAGGGGACTGCTTCAGAAAGATTTCTGTACTTATTATTGGATTGCAACGTCTCCGGCGCTGCGAGAAGAGCAGCCTCTACACCCTTGCGTTACAAACCACAGGCATCGGACGAGCCGGAGCAGCTGAGGCTGGTCGCCGAGGGCGGCCCACAAGCCGAAGCTGCGGAGAAGATGATTACAGCGGGCGCAAGTTGCTCTCCCTACGCACCACTCAACACTCTAGGGGTACATACTAGTACCAGGTGGAGTCGGGGTCAATCAATTGGTTTCTGTGATATACGAGTAAGTTGAACCTAACCCATTTTATTTTATTCACAAATATGTGTATAAAAATTATTAAATTGATGTTTTCAAAGAATAAATCAAAGCAATACAATAGTATTGGTTTATTCTTTGAAAACATCTTTATGCACTATTTTTATTTTTCTCCTCCAAGAATATTCGATGTGCCAGTCTGTGAAGTTTCCTTTATTACTATACCTCTCTATTATATTCTCCTTGTCTATCCCTACAGAACATCACGACACAAACGATGACTGACAATAGTGTGGTATGGCCTACGAATAATAATAAGTCAGGAACAGTAACTGCGTTAAAAAAATGACCCAACAAAAGTCGTGTTCAAGTAGGCGGGGCTTAAAAGTCGTGTTCAGTACGTCATCAGTCAGACATTTTTCTTGCAAGCGAGCACACGTGAAATCTTCGCATACATTTTAATTTTTATCATTGTGAACTACAGCTGTGAATCATCATGCCAGCATGTGTTGTGAAGTGGTGCAGGATCCATACAAGATTAAAATGTCCAGGCATCACTTTTATTAGTACGTAGTAGCAAAATTATATTTATATTCAAAGATGTTCAAATACGTAAACAAACCGAGATGGTCAATGCTATGCAAAATAAAGTCAGTCTATTTTTGTTTAATGTATATTTTTTTACAGAACTGAATATTGAAATGTAACAGCAATGTATTTTGCTTATTTTGTTTTATTTTCATTTTCTTATCGATCCAATGCAGTAAAAAATGCCTCTCTGCACTCAAGCTAGAAAGACAAGAGTATGACTAGATGCCTGTGAAAACCAGCATTATATACTTACTCCGTTCATTTTGAAGAAAAAAAATAGAAATGTAAATTGAAAGATATTGTATATGTATCATGTTACACAAAACTGCAGATCCTCCCAGTTTGTACAGTAAGTACTACTGTTTTTTTTTAGTTACGAGTATATTATTATGTATATCAAATCTTATATTAAGCATTTTAACGCTGATGATTCGTCCCGAAAAAAAATCAACATCTCTAAAAAATACTACAGAAAATGAACAATTAACCGTAATAACCGATTTCCTGCAGTTGCATAATATAGCATTAAAAAATACGTAGTTCATTGTTTGGTTGAAGTACGTTTAATTTTTCAAGCTAATGAAAATTCACCCTCTGCAAATTTTGAAGTGGTTTACTTGAGTTGCTCATAAATCTGTCAGTAATATCAACACAATGCTTTTCTAAAATAATTGATAATGAAGGTATTCTGCGACCACTGAAAAACGTCCACCAGGCAAATAACGAATATCCTATCCTACTTCCTACTTATATCCCACAAATATCATAAATGTGAAAGTGTGAAAGTTTGGATGGATGGATGGATGATTTTAATTAATGTTTGTTACTCAATCACGGCAGAACGGCTAAACGGATCTGATTGAATTTTGTCACAGAGATAGATTATAGTCTGGAATAGCACATTGGCTAATTTTCATCATCATTATCATCACCCACGTGGGTGAAACGGCCTAATATTCTTGGGTACAGCATAGACAAAATAACAAGATCTCCACCGACGCCAAGATCGTAATGATGACTTACTTTCTGTCAAAGTTGTGTCAGTTTCTGATACATTATATAGTGCGTTCGAATAACCCCAAGTTGACGAAAATAACGCTAAAACGCTCACAATGGCGTTCGAATTGGAAATTTGTGGGGAAAATGTCGTTTAGGGCTCTTTTTGTCCACCGTCCGCAAAGCTAAAAAAGGGTTATTTATGCCACCGAAAAGTACAATTATTAACCCACGTCCGGAGCTGCAGTTGTTTTTGATCATTTTGTGTCAAAAAATGCTATCTATTTGACAGCACAATCGTGCGATTTTAGGTCTTAGGCACGGCTTAGCGTTCGAGTAGAGTGTGGGAATAGCGGCAATAATAACGATTTTGAGCTTTACGAACACTTTAACAAAAAAGCCAACAATCGCAACGTCACCAATGCCCTCATTGCTAAACGAACGCACCTCGAGTCAAAAGCACACAATGATTTTGCTAGCTCGATACACTAGACGTGCTTGGCGATAGAGTTGGCATGTCATACGTCTTTGTTATTCAGCCGACTGTAGTCGAGCGAATACGCCATCACGATTAGGTGAAACATCAATCTAGCGGTCTTGAGTGAATCGCCCTCAATACTTACATGTTATTTTTAAACACAACATAACAAATGGTTTCGCATATCGTCGTCTAAATTCGTTAACCCCGTAGCTCCATCAAAGTAAATTTTACAGTAGGCACAAAATACTGAATTACTAGAAATAAATATATGATAAGCTTACTATAATAGTTTTGATTTATAGGTAAAAAGGGTTTAGGACGATTATTTTTCGTTTTAATTACTTGATAATTCACTTGAAGAGTAAAAAAAAGGAGTTACAAGTATAACTTAATCATTTGTGTGGAGATACGTGGTCTTTTTGGAGATACGAGTTCAACAAGTTTAATGTTATTCTTAAAAGGATTGTGTTATGTGGATGTACGAGTAAATTAAAATAATTATAAATAAATAAAATTACTTTTATTTGAATAATATGACTTATAACAATGAGGAAACTTTGAGCAAATTTTTTTCTTTCAAAAATGTTGAATGTGGTAATTGAAACCGGAGCGCAGTTATTTTCTTTGCAGTAATCTTTATTATATTCTCTCCACAATTGAGACTTTGACTCTCATGTAGTTTCCAAGTATAGTTTTGATGTTTGAGATCTGCAGTAGTTAGTGACTTTCTAATTTTGACAAATCATCAAAAAAGTTCTATACATTCCTCTTTTCTCGAGATCCTGTTTACACCTTCTTTCCGTATTTCTTTTTCATCCGCAGTAAGTTCGCCTCCATTTCGAATCCTTTTCAAAACAATCCATTCACCTATGGCGAGAGTGTTCAAAAACATGCTTTTGCAAACTCGTGTTTTAATAGAATCCACGTCCAAATATAGTTCTAATGATGTTCTTCGCCTTGAAATCTCTTTATCTGTTCTTTTTCTCTGAGTGGGTTTAACAATGGTCAGTGTTTTCACATACATTTTCTTCTTTTCCAAGTCATGTTCCAAAATTTCTTGAATATTTCCTGTCTCTTTGCATCTTCAACTTTCGTGCACTTACATTTTGTTTGTTTGCTACTCAACTTATAATGGCATCTTGGTTTAATTTTTCTTTCTACCTTATTCTTGTCGTAAACCTATTTATTTTCTTCTTTTTTTCTAGTTTGTATTCCTTTCCCTTGTCCCGTCGCTCCTTATTTTCATTTACTAGCTAGGTTTTTTCATCTGGCTTTTTAGATCTTTTACGTTTTAGAATATCCACTAGCTCTGGCTCTCCAGATTGGTGTTGCCTATTCCTGCGCATTCAAACCACCAGCCAAAACGATAGAGATAGAATGATGGTGTGCTGAGCTCAAGGGCACTATTATTAGAATTATTTTCAGGTTCGGCTGCAAGATGCGCAACAGAATTATTTGAATTAATCACATGCAATGCAAGATTTATAACCGAGACTTGCCGAGAATTGTAGTATTTAGGCATGTTTCGGGTTCATATTTAAAAACTGTGACAGATTGGGGCGTGTCCATGCAATCTTCAGTGAACAAAAAGAAGAATTTAGGGAATCATTGGGCTTCAATAGACAATCAATATTTAAACCACCTACGTAAGCAGCAGGAGCTATGGCTTGATCAGAAGCGTCCGTGCAGTACTCATAATCAGCAGAAGTTGTTGCTGGATAAACAGTGTCTAAGCAGTCATGGGGGTTAGCAGAAATAGGGGCTAGATGAAGAGCTGCTAGGTAGTGTTCACGATCAGTAGAAGCAGTGACTTGATAAACAGCGTCCTAGCAGTAATTGCGATCAACAAAACCAGTAGCTAAGTGGGTAGCATCATTGTGAGGTTCATACCTTGAAAAAGCTGTTGAGTCAAGCAGTTTTTAGAAATGGTTATATCTTTATTTTTATTTATTATAATATCTTTAGGTTTGATGTCATCACAGTTAACTTCTGTTGTTACTGACTAATGGTGAGCTAGACTCGTTTGAAAATGAAATGAAAATTTAAAAATATTCTTTGAATTCCATTTTTGCTTCTAGGATCCATTGTTACCTGCAACCAAAACGTGTTTTTTGTGTATTTTTATAGTAAGTGAAATTGAAATAAGTGTTTGGTTGATCTTTCTCAAATCGAACTTTTACAAAAGAATTGTTATCAAAATTACAGAACCAACTTCCTATAGGGTATTTTTAAACAAATATGTGCATAAAAAACTATCACAATTTATAAGAAAAACACATGGATACTTACTTATAATGGTACATGCTTCCGTATTAGTGGAAAACCATAACACAAAATATTTTGTAACGCGAAACTCCCGCGCACCCTACGACCTACGCACAGCACTGAGGGGGCTCGTTACGAGGTTTACCTTTAGTAAAATGGTGAGCAAAATATACGAGGTTTACGTTTTTTCAATTTATAATTTAACGGTTTTTAATACGGAAATACATGTTTTACGATAAGATTCGTTCAAAAATGTTCTACCTAACACGATCAAAAAGTATATTTCGCCCAAAAACGGAGTTACGAGTTTAACGAATTTAGTCGACGATATATATCCTCGAAGGGGTAAGCAGCGGTGTTCCAACGCCTACATTTAAGTTAAGTTTGTTTTTTTTGTTTGTGCCTTAAGTTTGTGTCGCTCGTATTTTGACAGCTCGATACACTAGACTCAAGGGGGATGAAATGTAACACAAATACCGTCAAGGGTGATGAAATGTAATGACAGTTTTTTTAATGGTGATTAATTTTATATTTGTATGTACTCGTAATTCCTGTCTTTTATTATAAGTGTTTACTGATTGATACACTTAGTATTTATTTTTTTCTCTTGGATATGGATATATAACAATGGCGTTTGACCATGTACATATTTTATGATATTTTGGTATTTTTAGATGGATGTCTGGTCAGGGTGAGGCCTTGGAGAAGATAATATGCTACTCGAAGTACTAACCCTGCGCAGACGTAGTCGCGGGCACCAGCTAGTTATATATATTTTTAGTTTTAGAATTTCTAATTACTTCTAGACGAAAACTTAATATTTTGCGGGACATAAAGTTCACTGAGTTTTAAAAAGTAACCGATATAAAAAAAAAACAAATAAAAAACATTGTGTATATCCAATCCACTTGTTGCATTACATCGTCCACGCCGCTACGACTCAGTTGTCATAGTAGACGTTGCAGCACGCGCGTGAACCAATCCCTGCTTTCCTTCTGAATTTAAACCAATCACCGAACATGTCTATTTGTAACCTCGGAAGTAATTCGTATTTGGAATCATACGTTGCTTTGGTTTGAAGGGCCACTTTTTGTGTGGAATTTGTTCTGAATTATGCTTCCTGACTTGTTATTATTCGTAGGGTATGGCAATACAAAACGGCGTCAGTTTTACGTTTTGTTCCACAATCCGGGGAAATACTGTAAACACTACACATTTTAATTTTAAATCTCGTACTGATAATAATGCTGTAATTTAATAAATACAAACTGTTAAATATACGTATGCTTGATAACTATTGATATGAGTACAAAATATAATTCACTCCATAAATTTACTTATTTAAAATAAAATGTTACCGAACGTATGACAACTTAACAATAGGTAAAACGAAACGTTGCACGACAAGAATTATATATAATTTGTGGTAGGAATTGACATATACATATATTGTAAAAATTTAACTGATGATTTAAAAAAAATAATTTAACATTCTGTTAAAAAAAATATAACTCGCAACTCGACGGAATTCAACGGAAAGCTAAACCGTAAACATTTATGAATTCATGAAATGAAACATTTAATTTTGATTTCTTGTAGACTTTGACAAATGCAGTGTCAAAGTGCGTGGATAGAAACGTTAAGCCTTTATTTTGTTCATTGCTTCGACAGAACATAATAATATAAATTTGACAAAAGTTACTCCTACAGAACGTAGCAGAGTATCTAGTTAGAGCAAAGTCACGATAAGTGCGACGACGTGCGAAGCGAGGAGGAGCGTTAGGTTAAAGAGTGACCACACAACGCAACACAATAATTAGGGTAACCTACACCTTGATAAGGAAATATAACGCAGCAGTGTTGGAATTCTTGTCGAAGCAATGAAAAATTAAAACTCTATCAAATAAATGAAACTATGCGAGCTATTAATAAGTAAAGGGAAAGCCCTTCCCTCTTTTTTTACTACTTACAATATTTAGAATATATAGAATTCTGTGGTAGGGATGATGATGATGGGTGACATTAATATTCCAAAAATAATTGACTTTCAATATTTGTTTTATCCAAAAATATGCGTCTCCGCAATATGTTAAAACTTTGCGTGTGTGTTTATAATAATGTATCATTTATTATTATTGTGTAAAAAATTGTCAACCCCCAACTTGATGGACGACAATGTAAAGCTATGCCAAACTCAAACTAATTGCAAGTCAACACAATTTCAATATAGGACTGCTGATAACAAAAAGCAAATTTACCATTACAAAGTTATTATTTGCTGTTGATGCAATAACTAATTCTAGGGATGGACCAGGAAAGTTATGTTAGGCCTTCCACAGAGTTAGAGTAATAATCTTTAACGTTTTCTTAATGTACGGATTATCACCATCACTGCGTGACTCCAACTCGCACTCGACCGGTGTTTTCATATATCAATCAATACAAATAATAGTATATCATGTGAAGATGCCTAAAGGTAAGCAGCACGTATATCCATACACCATAGGTTCCATAGTTCAGGAAAGACAGCTTCTTTGGCGAGCTATATATCGCTATGGTACACAGAGGCCGTAGCACAAACAATTTGCGAAAAAGTATTCGTATCGTAAGCGTCAATGCGTTACGCTTCGGCGTACAAACTATGAGTTATCTGTGTCACAGTTGCCCTAGATAAATGACAGTTGTGATGATAAGAAGATAAATGTTTCACGTGAACGTGTTACACTAACGCAGTTATTCGCGTTAGGCCCACCACAATGTCATCATTATATGTGATACTGCACTGCACTCATCACTCTGAGACATGAGGTCTTATGTCAGCTCCGTTAGCTCAGTTGGTAGATACCCTGCCTTCGAAGCGCGGGGCCCCAAGTTCCATCTCTGACCAGTATGTATGTCTAATATAATGTACATGAATGTATAATGAACATTGAAGTTCAAACTTCATGTTTAGTGTTAATGCTTTTATACTTTTTTACAGACTTACCCAGACGCAACTCTTTACAATGTACATGCACATAAATATTTGATCTGTTTAGGGATCGAACCTGGGACCAGCGGCTCAGGAGGCAGGGTCACTACCAACTGCGCCAAGCGGCCAATCAAAAATTTTTTTACGATATAACCATCATAGTTATTTGATTGATTGTGAGTGACAATCTCTTATATTATTATGGATCCCTTTATTTTATTATTATTAAAACATTTATTATTGATTTAGGACCAGAAAGGAGTACTCATCACGAATCAGTGAACAGATTATAATCTCAAGTATTGATTAGATGATAAGATATCAAACTGTATTTGAGTTGCATTCTGGAACATGGGACTTAGGTACTTAGATTTAGCCAGGGTCGAACTAAACACAATGACACTGTGTTTACTTTTTCCGTTTTATTTTCCGAATTTTCTGTTCCAACGAGAGCCTATTACTAACCTTCGCACCAGTCCTTATAATGTACTAGCTGCGTTCCGTGGTTTCACCCACATGGTGATAAATGATGATGAAGATAATTATGATGACGATGACAAGGATCCTACGTCTTTTCCCGAAATCCCCGTTTAGGCGTGAAAGCGTAACACATAAACAACGTTGCAACATTAGTTATGATGTATTTCACAGGGTTGTAATTTTCGCACCTTACTAGGTAGAAAATAGCCTTCGTGCGCGAGTCTAGCACGTGACTAATTTTTAATAAAATGTGTTTATGATATTTTTGTTTGTTTTAAAAGCACGGTGTTTAACTTCAATATAAAAAATGGATGAGGAGAATAATAATAAAGTCGATTAATTTAGCATAAAGTAAAGATGAGCGATTGTGTGACAAATGTTTTAGATAATGCGGTATTTTTTTCAAGAGATTAACAAAAATGGTTTCATATAGATTAAAAAAACTACGTCAAGTGCGAGTCGGACTCGCGCACGAAGGGTTACATAACAAAACATTATATATAATTGTTGTAGGTAATACTCTGCTAATTGTAAATTTAATGGACATTTTTATACTGCCCTTCATAAACAGTTACCTTTCTTTTCAGGTAGAAATGAGATTACTAAACATGAAATGAAATTGAAGTACCTACCTACATCAATCATAAAGCTAAAAGCCTAACTGTGTTACATTCCAATTTTGGTAATTAAGTAAACAAATTTGTTTGATAATATTGTTATATCTATGCACGTATAGCATTGATGCTCAATAATGTTCTAATGTATGATACATACGTTTATATATATATATATATGAATAAAGGTATATGAGTATACTATGATATCATTCCATTGCCTGATATTAAGTGACAGACCCATAACAATTGCTGTAATGTCTCAAATCCCTAAAGCTCTGCACGATATTACACTACGTTTGTCACCCGGTTTTTTTTTAGTCTGCAGTGATTTCCAGTGATTTTGCCTGCTACGATATCCTACAAATCTAAATACTAATTGTGTTTGCATGCTACTTAATAGAGGCAGAATACCTGGTACCGCAATGGTGCTCCCCACATAGCATGAGAGAGATGGAATCATGTTATTACTTACATGGGATCATGTGTAGAGATTTACTGTAAACGCCGGTGTTCTTATTACATGATATTACAATTGTGTCTGAAAATCTTGATGTTAATGTTATATTCTGATTTCATAAATTAAAGCTCTTGAAACAAAGCTTTCATTTTTATTCTAAAAGGAACTACAATTTTGTTTTATGCTTAAATTATTAAATGCATAAATATTATATGCATGCCATAAGCTATTAAATGCATAATCAATACATTTGCAATAAATAATGGTTATAATATAATAAGGACAATAAATTGGACTATTGTCCTTTTCTTTAATGGTCGTTATTGTAATGCAGTTAAATAGAAAATATATTTTATTAACTGTGTTTTGACAGAACTCTCTTTTCACGATTAAAGTAATTTTTCGTGTACCTACCTACATGTCAATGTAAAGCACAATAGTATCTTGACCACTTATTCCAGGAAATCGGTTGTTCCATGAGCAGTTCATTTCCTGTATCCGAATTCGAATGATTAACAATAACAATATATTCCAGCAAATATACCATTTTATTGTTACCTATATCAAAACACATCCTAGTGTGTATAAGCGTATAATTATATAGTAGCGATAATATGTACCTATAGGTGAACCTAAAATATATAGGTAGAGAAACCGAGCCCACGTATGCAACTTATGCAATGCATTACATCTAGATGTAATGAATTTCACCTTAAATTTCTATGAAAACAGTAAAGCAACGTTGCGTATATTATTAAGTACATATGTTTCTGATTAAACGGTTTTCATACGAATTCCTGAGTCTAGATGTAACAATGCGTTGCAAACGTGGGCTCAGTTAGTCTCTCTATATTAGATATGCTATATACCTATATAATATATACATACATGTATATATAACACAAAAAAGGTTAAGATACCAGTATATTTCCTACAAGGAATTTGTATACTACGTAACTGGAAGGTTCACTTGTGCAAAAATGCGGTCCGAAAGAGACCAAATATTAAGGACCGTGTCTCTTTCTAAAAGAGCGACCATAATGTATGAGATAAACAGGACAACTCGAAATCAAAATTGATTAATAAGATTTATAAATACTGTAATACCCTATCACCATCACCTTAATAGGACACTGCCAAATTCATGTGGTCAACCTTGGTAAAATGTCAATTAGAACAAATCAGTTAAGTACAAAAATAATTTATTTCTGAACCAAACATATTCACTTACATAATCATATGTTACTAAATAATATAGTCTTGTGCAATTTCTGGCGTAATGTTGCACGAGCTCCAATAATTTTTAAGGTCTTGTGTTTTCCATAAGTTGTCAATCTGAGATTTAAATATTTATTTATCAAACACTTTACAAGCGCTACGTCATGCCTATCTTCACATGTAATTGAATTGACAGGGTGCGGAGGGTCAATTAACTCATCCAATTTACTATAAAAATGTTGAAAAACCAACATTGAAATTTTAGTTTTCGTTGTATTGAGCATTGAATTTGAGACCATGCTAGTGAACACTTTTTCAGTGTAACATATAACATCAAAGACAAATTTGGAGACATGTTTTAGCCCTCCCCTGTCAATGAAGGAAGTAAAAGATGAATGTTTATTAATATCAACGGCATAGTCATGTTCTTTATTAATTAATTTGTTACTTAACAGAGCGGATATACAATATCTACATGAAATTTTTTCTAGAAGTTTATTGACTATATATCCTGCTATATAGTACAGTACATTATTCTTGTATTCTGTCAATGAAGTTGCTTCCACAAGCTGAAGTAAGCATTCAATTTCATGTTCTTCATTATCATTTTGAACGGGTGTCGATATAGGGCTATCTATTATTGATCTTTCAGCATTTCTAAATTCCAATACTGGAGTAGTTTCGTAATCATCGCTAGTACAATTCGCATTGATGCTTGGAGTGACGCTATTGCGAAATAACAATTTCCGCAAGGCATATCTTACTTGCAATGCACTTGGATTATCGTTGTGTCCACCAGCTGCCCGTAAACAAGAGAAAAACATCTCTAAATGATCTTGTGAAGTTTTATATGTTAAAAAATATTTAACTACACCATTTTGCAGTAAATCCAAGGCTAAATTTGTAAAACTAATTGTATCAATTATGAAGCCTAGAGCAGGTGTTCGTCGCCTGTGTGTCAAGATACCTTCGCCATTTATTTTCAATTGGCCGAGATAAACTCTCGTTTCTTTTAAAATATTGGACCATGTATCGTGATTTTCTAATCAGTTAAACAAGTCAAAAACACGGTCTATTATTCTAATAAATTCTACAGTGGCTTCACTTCCTTTAAACGCACTATTGCCACTTAATCTCAAAAAATCTATTGCATCAGCAACAGATGAACTCAGTTATTGTGCTGCTAATCTGACATTCATTTTTTTGTTATAGAAGGTGACATGAGTGCTTGATAGTTTGTTAGCTAATTTTAAACCTTCTTCGTCCTGTAATCTATGAAGTTGTTTTATGTAATTAAAATCTATATCTTCCTTTTCTGATGTTAATTTGGTTTCCGCGAACACATTTCTGCAAAGTTTTAGCATGTGTGGCGGATCCATTATGCAATGAACTTCACAGTTTGTTTTTGGATGTGGAAAGGAAGTTTTCATATCTGGGTACGAGAAATTACATCCCAAAAGTTCGAAAGTTTTCAAATTGGTAACAGTTCCATCACAAGTTATGGATTTTACCGTAATGTTAATGCCACTTAATAGTCGTATGGCCGCTAGTATTAACTCCGTTTGTAGATCAGCTCCTATTTTGTTGGTTAAGAAATATGCAATCGGACATTTAAATTTTTCGGTGTATTACACGATTTGAAATATTAAAACTTCCGTGGCCAAATTTTCAGAATCATCAGTCATTATGCCACCATAATCAACATATCCCCAGTATTTGTCTGTTTTTAAGTCAAACCTTAATTCTGTCCGAATCGACATTGCATCAAAAATTAATGCCACATTCTTCAAACTGTCATTTTCAGCTGCTACTGTTTTTAAATAATCTAAAACTTCTGATATAAATCCAACGTTACAATTATGTGTCGATAGCAGTCTTCGAAGTGTCGATAGATGGGGCAGGTGTAAATAGTTTCTCAAAAACCGATATGCTTTTGCTGAATAAAAATAAACAGTGAGAGCAAATGATTTCACATCATCGGTATACCTCGCACCTTGGTCTGATTTTTTTATGTTAAATTGATCAAATATGTTTGAAAAATTTATGTTTATTACATTTTTCAGCTTTTCATAATTGTTACACTTTTTTTTTAGTAAGTCTAATACATGATTCAAATTTTCAATCTTTACATCTCTTCTTTTTAATTGTTGTTGCAATATTTTTACATTGCGGCGCAATTTAGTTTTCCTCGGTGTAGAAAATACTTGGGTTTGAGTGCTTATTTCTGTCTGCAATTTAATTTTCTTAGGCGCTGGTTCCCCGGAAGTCCCGGGCTCTGTATGTTCTGGTGCAATCAGCGTAATTGCACTAAGAAGATGAATTTGTTTTCTATCTTCAGATAACTGAAAATAAAACTGTGGATGTTAGGTTAAAACTACGACTTAAGGGTTGCAAGAAATTAAAACACATTATATACAAGGCATTCGGCACAACATTGTGTCTTAGAACGGACTGTGTTTAACACACTTTTCACAATAATCTAGCTCCAAGTGTACGTTAAATGTGGGCAAAAATGACGCACTACATTTGCTCTAACGTTGAAACTATACGTCCAATATATGCTTAACAACAAATACCAAAAACTAAAAAAAAATTAAAGGAGGCTCCCATACAAGATATTTTATTTTCTGCTTTTTTTCGCTTGATATTATCACGGTGATAGGTAGAGGCTTGAAATATTCCTAAAATATAACTGTAATTCACAAAAATAAGTAATGAAAATAAAATAAACATTTATGAGGGGCTTCCATACGGTTCGGAATCCTTCGTGAGCGAGTTCGAAATGCACTTGACCGATTATTTTTGACGTGATAACGTCTCAAATAAACATACCTACTATCGAATTGATATTATCCTTTTTTAAATTACGAACCAAATTCTATTACTTAAATTACATTACCTTTGGTAAGATTGAAGGAATTGCTTCTGGATTTAGCCTCTTTTTAGCATCCGTTTTAAAGTCTTTGTCAGTGAAATGTAGGCTGCATACAACAGAGTACTTAGACAAGCTTCCAGAAGAGAGATGATTTCGTAAAGCTTCCATCCATTTATTTTTCATATCTTCGTTAACAGGTAATCTGTAACATTATTTTACAAACAGGGTAGAAAATAAGTTTTCGGAACGTAATATGAACGCACAGTACGAACGTCACTAAATATAGGCCGAATCACTTGGCGGCTGTAAAGTTAGCTACAAGCTGCGCAAAATCCAATCCTGACTGTAGCTCGTATAAAAGCTGTGCGTTGATTGAGTTTCAAGCAGCTTGTAGCCAACTTCACAACTGCAAAGTTGTGTGACTCGACCTATACATAGTGAATATCCTGTAGATAAAAATTAAATGGTCACACTACTGACCCATACCGATATTTTTCTTACCTATGTAAGGATAATCCACATCCTGGGTACGATTCTTTCTTACATCTACTCACGACACAAGTTTGGACCATTTTAGCATAAAAAAAGCACTAAAACAATTGATTCAATAACAAATCACAATATTATAATAATAACGCCAATATCAACGAGAAACAATTCGCCATGTTGTTTTCTTAGATTGCAACGAGTTACCAGCATATTGACACCACATTAATCCCACAATACTCCTATCTTTCAATAACTTTCTATTGGAATGAAGGTGCATTTTTGTATTTAGTGAGAAATTAAAGTTTAAATAATTTATTTATATACAAAATGATACTTGTTACTTTACATTGAAATTACGTTACTCCCAATGTTCCTGTCGTTTCTACCATACCAACTTTTATTATGTACTAGTAACTGTGTGAAAGGGACAAAGCGACGTAAAAATAAGTCCTTTACTCGACCGTCTTTCCTTTTTACTACATTGAACGTTAAAAAGAACGTTATTGCGTTGGTATAAGGTTCTAGTTTCTTTAAATATAAAACATGGAGATACGTCGAGTGAACCTTCCAGTTACGTAGTATACAAATTCCTTGATTTCCTAGTATATATTTTGGTCTATGTATACAATTTTCTCTATGCTGTTGCACGGCATAGATTATAGAAATAATAGCATAGATTAATCAGACTACATCTAAATAAAGACGGAAATCACTAAAGCAAAGAATGGGACGTTGATTCCGTACCGTACAATTGTCACTCCTTCAGGGTTGGGGGAGTACAAGAATATCCGCCAAAACATGACACTGGCAGAGTAACGTCTTTCCACGTTAAAAAGCCACAAAGAAGAAGAAGAAGCGGGAAGTTTAAATTTTTAAGTGCCATCCATTTTGACGAATCATAGTCGCACGCTCGTCTTCCATTTGTTACATAAGTGACGTGGAACGCCTTATTGACGTGAAATCCGAGCGCACCGGTTTCGATATCGATATCGATAAATGGGGATGTGATGTTTGATATCGGGGTAGCAAGAAGCGTTCCTATCTAATCTATTAAAATATTGTTGTGTAAACCAGTGTTTATGAAATAAGAAATCAAGATTAAGCTAATATATCCATTTATTGAAGAAGACATTAATAACAAAGATTAAAATTTATTAAGAGTAATACATATTGTTTACCTTACATATTGAAAGCACTTATGTTGTGTGAGATGACGATTCAATACATGTATAGGAATGCACGTATCGCATGTATGAGTATCTCGTCGAGTTGAGTTATGGAATAATTAAATGCACAGGTATCTGACTATTACTGTAATTCCACGATAACTTATATATATATGTACAGTAGAACTTCAACTTGATAAATTACAAAATAATGAGAGGCGTGTACGCCTATCCACGACAAGTGTTAGAACCAGAACTCTAGAAGAGAGAGTTCTCTATTGGCAGTGTTGCCAGGCTACAAGTAAAGGCGTGTACAGACGCCTGTTGCCATACTTATGAACTAATGGCGTGCACAGACGCCATATCACCCCTTTACTTTGCGTCCAGCTCGAGTAGTTAAAGGTGGGGTAGTTGATGCGTGAGTAGATGTTGATGATGGTGGATCAAAAGGCAGACCAACAGCAATCTCAGGAGCTGCAGTAGAAGGCGTAGAGCACGAGCTTGCAGGTGCCGACGACGACAATGCTGGTGTAGAGCTGCGAGGTGTATTTCCGAGTGCAGGCATTGATGCGGTGTCCTCAGGATCTTGTGGATCACTCTGGGGTTCCAGGTGGGCAGGTTTAACCCTGTCAGTGCTCACCTCATGCTCCTTCCCTCTAACGTCCAAGATGACAGTCTTGGCACTCCTTTCCAAGTTTTATAAGACCCCGTATACGGTTGTTGCAGTGGCCGCCTTACAGCGTCATCCCTAAGGAAAGCATGTGTTGCCTTCGGCAGGTCTTTAAAGGCAAATTCTGAAGGCTTAGAATGCCGTGATGCTGGGATGGGACGAAGGCTCGCCATTTTGATCTGTAGGTGTCTGACAAAATCTGGTCTATTACTAGCACAGTCCTGTGATGGTGGAACAATAAGTTCTCCGGGAAGCCGCAGAGGTTCGCCATATAGGATTTCGGCGGAAGAGCATTGCAAGTCTTCCTTACGTGCTGTGCGAATGCCAAGCAAAACAAATGGTAGGGCCTTACTCCATGTATCAGCGTGACACATGAGTGCCGCCTTCAGCTGGCGATGTAGGCGTTCAACCATACCATTTGCTTGTGGATGACAACTGGTTGTTCGAATCCTCTTAATGGCACAAACCTGTAATAATCGTGTGAAGAGAGTAGACTCGAATTGTCGTCCTTGGTTGGTGGTTATGACGAGAGGTACTCCAAAGCGTGCTATCCAGCCGTTCACAAAGGTATCTGATACTTCCTCTGTTGTAATAGTCACATAGGTCATACTTCCGCCCAACGAGAGAACCCGTCGACAGCTGTAAGACAGTATGTATAGTCTCTGGATGAAGGAAGGGGACCGATTATATCCAGGTGGACATGTTGAAAACGTGCAGACGTACTGGGGAAGTTACCCAGTGGTGAGGAAATATGTCTGGATACCTTACTGTGCTGACATGAGATGCAGGATCGTGCCCAGGAGCTGCAGTCCTTGCGGAGTAGAGGCCAGATAAAACGGTCAGCTACCAGGCGTGCGCTTGCGCGCGCGCTGGGGTGGCCGAGGTTGTGCAGTCGCTGGAATGCAGATCGGCGGAAAGACGCAGGTAGGTACGGTCTCGGCTTGCCTGTAGAAGTATCGCAGGTGATGCTAATATCTGTTCCTGGAATGAGAATTGGTTCAAAAATGAGTGAGGAGTCGGTGCGGAGCTTCTCAAGCTCATTGTCCACTGCTTGAGTCTTTGAGAGTGCAGCATAATCCTCTGTAAGTGTTATTGCCTCTATGCGAGACACTGCATCTGCCACTATGTTGTCCTCACCCTTCATGTGTACCATGTCAGTAGTAAATTGTTTTATGAAACTCAATTAGTTTAGCTGAGCTGGTGGAAGTTTTTCTCGCCGTTGCTGGAAGGCGTATATGCGAGGTCTGTGGTCTGTGTAGATGGTTGTATGCTGGACCTCCAAAATGTGTCCAAAATGTTGGACACTCTCATATACAGCAAGAAGCTCTCTGTAGTATGTTGGCTACTCTGTCTGTTTAGTAGTTAATTTCCTATTAAAATAAGCCAGAGGGCGCCAGACTTCAGTTTTATTGCATCTTTGCTGAAGACAAGAACCAATATGGGTACCTGATGCATCAGTGAAGAGACCGAGCTTAGCGCTGCTATCGGGGTGAAACAACATAGTAGCAGTACACAGGCTCTTCTTGCAGGCTTCGAAGTGCTCTAGCAGATCAGCTGTCCACGGGAAAGGTTTTGCACCTTTGCAGTGTGTGGCAGCTACAGCGTCGATGAGAGGTGCTTGGAATTTTGCAGCATCAGGAAGGTATCTGCGATAAAAATTTATCATACCCCGAAATCTGCGCATACCCTATACAGTTTTAGGTGGGGGGAAATCCATGAGTGTTTGAATGCGGTCTTCAGGTGATTGTGACCCTTCTGCACTTATTTTGTAACCCAGAAATACCACCTCACTCATTCCAAAAACTAATTTTGATAGGTTGATTACAACGCCATACTGGTGTAAGCGCTCAAATAATATCCTTAGGTGTTTAGCTAGGAAGCTAGGCTTTTAGAGTGAATCAGAATGTCATCGACATACGGCAAACAAAAATCCAGGCCACGTACCACCTCGTCTATGAACGTTTGAAAGGTTTTTGCAGCATTACGGATCCCAAATGTCATGAATAGGAAATCATAGAGGCCGAAAGGTGTTACGATTGCGGTTATGCAGATGTCAGCACTGTGTATTCTTATCTGCTGGTATGTTTTTACCAGGTCTATGGTTGCGAATATAGTGGAGCCAACCAAGTTGTATCTGACTATTACTGTAATTCCACGATAACTTATATATATGTATGTACAGTAGAACTTCAACTTGATAAATTACAAAACAATGAGTGTACGCCACGACAAGTGTTAGAACCAGAACTCTAGAAGAGAGAGTTCTCTATTGGCAATGTTGGCTACAAGTAAACGCGTGTACAGACCCCTGTTGCCATACTTATGAACTAATGGCGTGCACAGACGCCATACATGCATGATTACAATTTATAATTAAACATTTTCGTTTTGTTTTTAGGTAAGTTCCTAACAATAAATTAATATGCATTAAATAACTGTAAATATGACAAGTATCAAGTAATACCTTAATACAAGGGTTTTAATACAAGGTTTATTTACGTTAATGTAATAATAAATTATTATTTCTTAACTTTGATTTTATCATATCATAACTAGATCAAATTGAAATATTCAATAACGAGAGCTTTTTCTGTAGAAATTTCTTGGTTTGTATTGTTTATCCGTAAATAGTGCAGGATCTTTGGTGTTTCTACTTGGGTCTGCACTGCACTGTATGAATCCTGAATTTGTAAATTGCATGTCTCGTTGGCTGAACATATTTCATTAAACCTTGTAGCTTTGACAACAGTCTCCAGCGGTCGTTTAGACCTTTATCTATATTTGATGATATAATCACATTGCCTGGTTCACGTGAGATATGCAAAAATGGCAAAGGAGTCATGGTAAGTTTTAAGGTCAGCTTGTGAGAAAAAGGTCTAAACAACCGCTGCAGACTTTTGTCAAAGCTACAAGGTTTAGCGAAATATGTTCAACGAATGAGACTTGCAATGGAAAACTTAAATATAGAGTTGACTTTAGACTATCTGAAGACCAAGCTGTTACAAATGCAGGATTCATACTGTGCAGTGCAGATCCAAGTCCAAACACCAAAGATACTGCACAATTAACGGATTAACCACACTAAGCAAGAAATATCTACAGAAAAAGGCACATATTATTGAATATTTTAATTTAATCTAGTCATGATATGATAAAACTAAAGTTTAGAAATGAAAATTAATTGTAACATTAACGTAAATAAACCTTCTATTAAAAACCCTTGTATTAAGGTATTACTTGATACCTATTAGCTAAATTTACTTCACAACTCTTTTATGATTCAAGCGTTAAAAAACATTACTGATATCTGTTTCACATAATCATGACTAATATGTACGTATTTACAGTTATTTAATACATATTAATTTATAGTTAGATACTTACCTAAATAATGAACCTCAAAATGTTTAATTAGAAATTGTAATCATGCATGTTTTGAATCGCAATCTCACAAAACATAAGTGTTTTCAATATGTAAGGTAAACAATATGTATTACTCCTAATAAATTATAATCTTTGTTATTTTAGAATGTGTTCTTCTTATAAATGGATTAAATTATCTTAAGCTTGATTTTTAATTTCATAAACCCTGGTTTACTTAACAATATTTTAATAGATTAGATAGGAACGCTCATTGCTACCTCGATATCAAACAGCACATCCCTTTTTATCGATATCGATATGGATACCCGCGCGCTCGTCTTCACGTCACTAATATGTTTCACGTCACTAATGTCACACATGGAAGACGAGCGCGCGACTATGATCCAAAGTGGATGACACAGAAAAATTTAAACTTCCCGCTAACGTTTCGTTGTTTGCTTTAGTGATTACCATCTATCTTTATTCTTTAGATCATAGATAAAGAACCTACAGAAGGAGCCATGTGATGTTCTAAAAGTGAAAGAGAGATTGCAAGATGTGCAATGATATGGCATAGAGAAAGACGAAAGACATTTTTTGGTCCTCGTCGCTATGGTCAGTAAATCTTGTTCTTCTTCTTCTTCTTCTTATGTGGCTTTTTAACGTGGAAAGACGTTACTCTGCCAGTGTCATGTTTTGGCGGATATTTTTCCCCTGTACATCATTTGGCAAACTGTCAAGTATTGTTATTTGGTATAGGTATATAGGTTCTTATTCTAAGCTTTAGATACATTCTGATTAATCTATGCTAGCAGCCAACAAAGAGAATTCAAGAAGAAGAAGAAGCGGGGATTTTGTTTTGTTAAAAATTTGTATATTTTTCCTTTCTTGTAATAAGAATACATGATAGTGTGTAATTTCAATTTAATTGTATTTTAATAAATACAAAATTAATTGTGAATATCATGTAATTAAGTATAAATATTGTTTGAACGAGGTAAAATAACAGTTCAAACAATGTATTTTTACGAACGTTTTTGCCAATGGCTTGGGCACATTAAATTATCCCGAGTGTTGTTATTGGTGTCTGTGATATTATTTGTGGTTCCACTGGTTACACATTACTACTTATCCAAGGTAAGAAATATAGACATGTGGGCATGTGTAACTTTTACACATTTTAACTTTTCTCGCTTCCCTGTTTCCAGGGATCAACATAAATTACACACAACACTATAATTTAAACCCGATAACATAATTATTGCACATATCTGCCCTGGCCAGAATTTGAACCTAGAATGGAGATACGATTTTCTATATGTACAGTTTTACCAGGAAGCCAGATTTGTTTTGGCTAGTAATTGTATAAGCAATGCATGATTGTTGAACCACCTTACTGCCAACATTACCTATATTGTGTTTTATTACTTGTGATTATATTTTTTCAGTATGAAACCCAGGCTATTAATGTGGACTCTGGGTCATTACATCAAACTCTAGAAACACTTGGAGATATTTACACAATGAATGCTGCCAACCTCAAAATAAGGATTGAAGAAATGTTAAGAATAAAGGTAAATTATATTTCCATTAGAATTTTAACGTTTAAAAATATATAAATAAATTGAATTCCTTTCTGTTTTGGGTGAATGTCCTTTGTCTTATAACTTGAATACCTACTTAATTAAAAATCAGTGTTCAATGCTGATTAGTGAATATTATGTATGTAACGGATGTATCATTTATTAATTACATAGGTATTTATGGCTGTCCTAATAAATGAATGTTGATGATAATATATATATGCAATATTTTGGTAATTTCTTTGGCTTTCCTTTAATGTCTGTCGAGTTGGGGGTTGATAGTTGTTTTACAGATATTATTATAAGCACACACGCCAAGTTTCAACCTGCGGAGATGCGTAGTTTTAGACCCATCT
Source organism: Selenia dentaria (assembly GCA_917880725.1). Classification (NCBI taxonomy): domain Eukaryota; kingdom Metazoa; phylum Arthropoda; class Insecta; order Lepidoptera; family Geometridae; genus Selenia; species Selenia dentaria. The sequence goes on from OU862879.1 coordinate 22,335,240, forward strand.
GTATAATATCATTGCCACTTTTCATATTTTACATTTAATTCTTTCACAACATCATATTTAAGTGTCGATATTTCATGACTGCGTTTGGCCTTTGTTATACATTCTAAATTACTTACAATAATGTTATTTATTTCTATGTATGTAACCCAGATGCTCAGGGAAAACATTTCAAAAGGATTTGAGCAATTTATATTGTAACTTTTACATTCCTGCAGAGTAGTAACAAGTAGAGGTTTCTTTTTATTTTGCCAATATCTGCTATTTATCTGTGCATTGAGGTTATCTAATATGCTAGAGCTTATATTTAGCCTTGATAGGCATTTTGTACAATATTTATATGCAAGGTAGAGTCTTTGTAGTGCTAGCTCACTCTCCATGACATGTATGGGAGTAGTTTTAATGAAACCTCCTACAATTCGGTATGCTAAAAAAAATTAACCTATGCCAATTCCGAAACCATTTCGAGATTTTATGTTACAAACCCTTATTTTTCTACTCTGACCTTTTAAAACGATAAGATGCCATTTATTTTAACAAAAAACGATGAAATAATTCGACTTTCATTGACCTCTAAATGATGTCACTTTTTTGCACTTTTGTTTTGATTGAATAGAGACTTACGAATTAGTAGGTGTCACTGTCAAGTGTTCTAGTTTCTTTTTTTTTACTCGCGTGCTTTTCTTGGCTCCTCAACGCAACTACATATATGTGCAAAAAAGTGACGTCATAGGATTCAAATTTTCAAAAAAATATTATAAAATAACTACTGAATATAAAACAAAAATATTGAAATTAGTTTCTTATAATGACCTAATCTACGAAATAAAAATATAAAAAAAATACCAAAAAAAAACTTTACATACCGAATTCTCATGGCTTGATTTTTTATCCAGTCTATATAAATTAAATTTTGCACAGTTATCATATAGGAAGCAACCATAGTCCAATCTACTTCGAATGAGAGATATATACAATGTTCTTAAGTGTTTGGGATGAACACCCCAGGATGGACCAGAAAGTACTTTCAGTAGGTTAAGAAATTTGGAGGTTTTATCGGTAGTTTCCTTTATGTGCTTTGTCCACAATAGAGATCTGTCGAGGACACATTCCTAAGTACTTAACAAAAATAACTTTCTTCAAACACTTGTTTTGGATATTTAAATTTATAATGTTTCTTCTGTGACCTTTACTAAAAATACACACACACGATTTTGTGGTTTATAATTCAAGTCCTATACTATTGAGGAAGGATATCATAAAATCCAAAGCTCTCTGCATATTATTTTCACAATGTTTAAGATCTTGATGGCTTATGTAAAAAGCAAAATCATCAGCATACTGGGACACAGTTATAATATCTCTTACCCGATTAAACACCTTGAAAGTGGTAATTTTAAAGAGCAATTTTACTAGAAATATCATCATCATCGATTGTCTTATCGTCCATTTTCACAAAACTCGCGTAAATAACCGTAATTAGAAAAAAACTCGAGAATAAAGTACGCACGAAACAAAACTACCTGCGCTTCGCTCGGCGACCCGCGCACTGTTGAATAAAATACTTAGGTATTATGATCGATCAACGTCTGTCTTGGCATGCTCACATTGAACTTCTGATGAGTAGGGTTCGTAAATTGATCTGGATTTTTAAAATTCTACGTAGTGTCGCACCTAGAGATTTAATCAACCAAATCTACATAACTTTAGGATAATCAATTCAAAATTATTGCATACCAGTCTGGGGAGGAGCTACTAAGACAAAGTTCTTGGAACTTGAAAGAGCACAGAGAGCTTTAATCAAAGTGATGTATTTTAAGCCCTACCGATACTCTACAAATACACTATACCGAGATTCAGGACTACTGTCAGTCAGGAAACTATATATTCTAAATGTCGTTTTAAAGTTACACAGATCTCTAGAGTACAACCCTAAAAATCTAAACAAGCGAAGAAGAGGTAGAGTAGCCAATAAAAGTACTGCTCGGACTCAGTTTGCATCGCGTCAGTATACCATGCAATCCGCTTACATCTACAATGCTATAAATGTAATTTTGGATATTTACCCTAGGAATAACTATAAATGCAAAAAAATCCTTAACGAATGGCTATTGACACTTAACTACGAGGGAACTGAAAAACTTTTAAAAGTAGTTTCGTAACATTCAGTTATGCACACACAAACTACACACACACTTCCACACACACATACATACAATCACTCACACCTTCCTGGGTGCTCCTGAAATACTGTTAATCAGAAGCACACACACTCCACACATAATACTATAGCTAAAACATAAGTTTATAATTCTTATTATTCTTGTTTATAATATAATTATTTAACTTACATATTTAACTTGAGTTATTTAATAACGCTACTAAATTTAATTTACTTAATACATTAACTTTTACAAGCAATCATCGTGTACTTACTTATTCTATATAACATACACCCTATTTGTATATTACCAAAAAAAAAACAGCACTATATGCTGCTGGTACTTAATACATACATGGGAAGAAAATTTAAAATTACTTTAAAAAAAAAATCCCACATAATCATCAATATTTGGTCAAACGTCTAGATTGATTCACACCTACAAATTTTATTCTAGGCATTTCCACTATTCATTAAGATATACTACATGCGCGCGGTTTATGCATGAAACTTAACACCCCTACATAGAAATGTATCATTCATTCATAACATTCGGCAAACTCGCGTCCTAGCTCGTTAGACCTGGCCACCGGACCAACCCCGCACCCTCCGCCCTGCCACCGCGCGGCCTTTCTTCCGAAAACGAACGAACGAAAGCCGAAAGTTGACAATCTCTTTCACACCGAACGCTCGGGTGGGGGGTGTAAGAAAGAGTAAGAGAGATATTTTTTCACTGACGCGAATCATGTGTTTTCATTAATAAGTTGTACATAGGCATGTAGTATTTTTGTTAAGATGGTGTCCATACTTTTAGATGGAATTTTCGAAAAGTTTAACAATTAATAATTATTTCACTGTGAAGTAATAAAAAATTTTGACTACATATCTACAATGTATTAACACTTTTGTACCGCCCATTTTTTTTTTGGTAATTATACAAATAGGGTGTATACTACGGAAGAGCGGGACTCTCTAACACAGGTATTATTTATAGTTAAAAGAGGGTCAATCCTGTGAAATGTATCATAAATTTAAGTTTACCGAAATAAAAATATTTGTATTTGTATATTTGTATTGTATTGCTTTTAAATTACCAGTAAAAAAGAGATAGGTGTATCTGCTGCTGGTGTGCAAAAATGCTGAAAAAAAAAAAAGATGTTTAAAAGTGACCCTACAAAAATAACAATAATAAGTCAAATGTCTACATTGATTCTCTCTTATATATTCTCGCTTTTTTATGCAATAATACCTACTACATGCATGTACAATTTGTTAATGAATGATCATTCATTAACACTCAAGTCCAGCTTGCATCTGCTGGCCACAAACCCTCACCCCACACCTGCTCCTCCCGCGGCGTCTTTCTGTTCGTTTCTTCCGAATGTCGCGGTAGATGATAGATATCCTCATGGAATGTGCAGCAAAAGCGAGAAAGAGTAGGAGAAATATGTTTTCACTACTTACATGACATGCATCATGTGATTTAACTAATTATATCCAACAACCCAAACAACACTGGAGTAGATGTGCCAGCAACCCAAGGCAATACTCCGCTATGTAAAGAAGTTAGACTTACTTGAGCAAAATGCTAGCGATGGGGATGCACATAACACCCCAAGTGGGATGTCACTGCAGACCTCATCACTAAGTGTATAAAAATAAGAATAATCCATTATAAATTGCATAGTATTTTTCGTTTGTGTCCATTATTTATGAAAGGAATTCCGAAAAATTCAACTTGTAATAATTTCTAAATTGTTAAGTATTCAAAAGTTCTGACTGCATAGTTAGTTACATTGCTAATGCACTGCCCATTTATTGTTTTTTTTTATATTTGATTATTATATAGGTATACTATTTATATAGGTATTACGTATCCCAAAAAAAACTATAGATTAATAGACAAGTATGCTATTAAAAGTTACACATACATGAAGGCCAATTAAATTTTTCCATAGATAATAAGTATAGGATAGAAAATAGTGGTGTATAATAATATCCCCTCATGTCGATTGTCAATATAGCAATTAAATTTCTATTGAGTCTGGGTTGTTCAACTGATGAAGTAATATTTAACATAATATAAGTTAAACTTAGTTAATGATGTGTAATAGAAACACACTAGTTTTAACTGTTTACAGGCATCAGTATCGACAGAGTTACGCGAATTGGAAGCGAAGCGCGGCCGGCTGCAGCGCGAAGCGGCGTCCGCTAGCGCCCGAGCCGACAATGCCCGCGCGGAACATTCGCGTGCTGCCGCTGAGCTGCAGCGACTGAGAGCTTCGGCCGAGCAAGCCCGCCTCGCGCAACTCGAAGCAATCCGCCGAGACTCCCCTGCGCTCGCACCTCCCGCCCCCCTCCGCGCCTCCCGTACCCCTCCGCGCCTCCCGCCCCCTCATCCCACCTCCGAAACACACTGCCGCATGTACTCCTGCTTCGATCACTCCCGTTGCTCGCTGACTTCCGGCTTCCCCGTTTACCTTTACGATCCGGACGAGCACGCGCCACTCGCTGGCGCAGAGGTCGACGGCTTCCTAAAGACCACGCTGCGGCAAACCCTTGGCTACAACCCGCATCTGACGCGCGATCCGATCGAAGCCTGCGTTTACCTCGTGATTGTCGGTGAAGCGTTTCCCCTCGATAAGACACCTTCGTATGTATTACGTTACATTTATTATGAACCCATATTCAAAGCCCCGCGAAAGAGCCATATTGCGACTGAACGCTCGACGCCGCCGCTACATCACAGCATGCATAACAGTAACTACGCGAGACATACCTACCCACTTAGAATAGGTACAATGATGTACGAACCTACCTACTTGCGAATGTTTACGCAACTGATCTCTATGCCTAAACCTAGTGGCCAATACGACGGCAGGCCCGGGCGGGGCAACGTCCGACTTTGCAATCTATCCACGGTGTATCTAAGTGGGTAGGTAAAGGTATGTCTCGCGTAGTTACTGTTATTAATTCTGAACAATGATCTGAGGTTGAGGTACAAGAGCCCCACACACTACAATACAATTATGTACATAAAATTCATCTGTATTTATTATCTTAACCCTAGAGTGGGCGCGCTATGAGCATTTTGCCGCCCTCATCAAAATATCGTTAATAATTCGTAAAATCAAAATCAAATCATTATTTTGTAAAGGCCTACGGGGGCACTTACAAATTATCATATTACATTTAATATTTCTTAAATCAACCGGATTGGAATGCGACCAAGACTGAGAAGTTCCGGCAAGAAACTCAGCGGGCTTGTCTTTTTACATATTTTTTTATCGCCACTTACTTAATTTAATTAACAAATGTTCATTTATTTTTAGCTCCAGTGTGTTGCCTTTTAAAAGAGCCCATAATTAATGGTATCAGTAGGGCAAAACACACTACACTTTGACATCGTAATACACGAGTAGGTAGATCCTGGAGTGATCAGTCCCAAGCGGTTATATTCTCCAAGTAATCCGAAATTTTGTAATAACCTGTTTGACAGAGTTTAGTTTTAATAGTAATTTTAAACTTATTAATAGGCCAATCTCAGATAACATTGGGAAGTTTATGATAGAATCGTATACATTGTCCCATAAAAGAGTGACTTATTCCGTGGAGACGCGTTACATGTATATACGGATAGCTTATGCTTATTCCGCTTGTTGATGGATTGAGCATCACTCCTTTTTTCAAAACTGTTCATGTTTTTCTTGACATACATTAGATTTTCATAGATAAACTGAGAGACAACTTTATATCGTTAATCTTCTGTCTAAGTCTTAAACTATAGATAGCTCGTATTGCCCTTTGTTTCAGTTTGAAAATAGAATTAAGATCTGCAGAACATCCCTAGAGCAGTATGCCATAAGTCATAAAGCTATGGTTTTTTTTTTATTCAATTACCAGTTACATTTACAGCAACGCCAAGGCATGCAACTAGCTAAAAGTAAATTATAATATAGATCAATAAAATTAAGAGAAAACATAATAGTCATCAAATTGAAAATGTCAAGATAATACAGTGTTACATAAGGTCAGTCATAAAAATATCATAAATTAGGTATAACAAAATTATTCAGACATATGTCGAGAAACATCCATAATCTAGTATTAAACACGTCAAGATCAGGATGTTGGGCAACCAGGGCGTTGAGTAGAAAGATGGCGTTGACATAGTTGCTCTTGAAGAATGCGCTTTGTTGTAGCTGACCCCACTATTGTTTACCACCCGTGCCGAAAGCCAGGACGCCATCAGTGCGCGGGAAGCCGCTAAAAGAGGTAGTTGATACCGTCGGTCGTCGCGAGGCGGCATTTTGCTCACCGCGCGCCTTCTCATGTAAGTAAAAACTGTGTCTGTGTATTTATTTATGGAAAAAATGTATAATCATTTACTATCTTGGTTAAAGGAAGTTACACGAGAATGTGTTTGAATGTGACCGATGTAGTGAACATAGTGGGCATGACACGGACACAGAACAGTCAGGTAGACGATTACGATCCTAAAAAGGAAGAACTTTCTTCAACTGATTTGCCATCTGAAGTAGCAACTACTCAACGCCTTATCAACTTTACATGAAGATGATAAAATTGACGAAAACACCAGGTCCGCGGCAAAACCAACAAACGAAATTGTTACATGTTTATATTGAAACCAAAGGTGGTGTTGATGTCGTAGACCAAATGAAAGAAGAATACTCTATTGAAAGAATGATTCGGAGATGGCCAAAGAGGTTATTTTTTTCAATGACGAATATTGCTGGCATAAATAGTCAAATAATTTACAAAGCTAGTATTGAAAAGTAATAATAATAATATTATTTTGTGGCGAGCCGTCGGTGAGTGGCGACCCTGACCTTTATTCTCCCTGGGGCTAAATGCGACCTCTGTCTCCCGGCTTACCCTAATTGGCCGTCTGGGGGTGGAGACGCAAGAGCAAGTGACAAAAAGCTCTAAGGGAGGAAGTGTTAAAGGGAAAAACGCCAGTAGTAGCGCTCTAGTGAAACTGTAGCACACCTCTCGACACCCTTTAGCCATCCACACCAACGATGCCCCTTTTGTCACCATTGATGGTGGCCCTTATGGGTGGCAAGTCACAACCTGCCCAAATATTTTAACATGAGACTGAAATTGGCAGTTAATTGGCAGGTGCCGTAGTCTCCATAGCCATTTATCTTCCTTACATGCATAAGTTCATATCAATAGCCTTGCCATTTAACCCATTTTTGTAATAGATAATCCATGTGACCGTCATCCCAAATTCTGTTTTTATACACTTATACATATTTTATACCAAACAGGCCTTTAAGTGTTGGCTATAGCCCCACATATGCCTTTGTAAAGGACCGGATAGCAAATCCGTGAAAAAGTTTAAATAAAAAGATAATAATATTATCAGTTATTCTTCAGACAACATGAGATCCAAATTTGTTAGTAAACACAGGTATAACGTTTTTTTGGTTAGTTCAGTAGAAATTTAATTATGTACATTACTTAGAAAAATTACATAATATCATAAAATCAATCAAAAAAATTAATGTCGAATCAGTAATAAAATTAATGTCATATCAATAACAGTCACCATACTCAATCACCGCGTTCACAAGCCTTGGGCACTAGACATGGCGTTCATGCCATCAGCACTCGAACACAGTGCTTGAACATTGCACAGTCATACTTGTCGGCTTTTGTCTTCAGGATGCCGTTGGTGCTGCCGCGCACTCTGCTCAAAAGCGAGGCGACTTTTTTCCGCTGTATTGCAGCAAAGCCATCTGTGCGTGCCTCGGCAAACATGCCGGACGCGCGGCAGTATGGAGGCAAACTCAGCATCATTCCGAAGGCATTGTTGTAGTGGACGCGCAGCACGCTGAGGGCTCTCTGGGTATATGAAGTCCACAGGCTGCTTGTGTAGAAGATTTGACAGTACGATTTAAACAAAGTATTCTTACCTCTTTAGAGCAACGAGCGAACCTACGAGCCAACATATTAGCCCTCAGCATCAGCGCCCTGCGCTCGCGCTCCATATCTGCCTCTTCAATCAAATTTTCCAAAACAATATGTCCCTTTATTGAAAACTACTAACCCTATTCAGTGCTTTGCCATTAAGAACAATCAGTGGTACCTCAAAACCGTATACCGCGTGGAACAAACATCATAATATGCATACTTCTTAACGTTGTATTGCAACCCGTGACTGGCAGCATACTCCTCGCAAATAAACAGCAGCTTTCTGAGAGCACTGATAGAAGGCGCCATCAGCACCATGTCGTCAACATAACTGATGTTGTTCACACAAACACCGTCAATGTAGCATCCAACAAGTTGACTGCTGGGCTTCTCTTATCAGTTCATTCACGTACAGTCGCCTGCAATAAGATGTATATATATTCAAATTCGTATAATTGTAAATTAAAAATAATCTAAAATGAAGTTATTTATGATATTTGTCTGTTTAAAATTATCCTTATCTACATAATTATAAAATGTAGTGCTGTATCATAGTTTTGAAAATTACGGAATGTATACATCTTATTGCAGGCGACTGTTCAAGCTGGGGCGAAGTTTTCCATCCTGCCTCACCCCGCAGCACAACCTATACGAGTCAGAAAGCGTACCGGCTTAAAAGTAAATGCTACGCCGACTATATTTGAAAGAGATAGCAATGGTCCTAGTTAAGCCATATACGACATTAAATTAAATATTCCTTTGAGAAACCAAATAGCTCAGTTTGTACCCACAGAACAAGCATCAACTTCAATATAGGAGGGAAAATGCGGTGTTTGCCCATCAAAGAAAAATAGATGCACTTAAAAAGGGATGTTGTAGATGCTCCAAATTCCTGTGCAATGAAAATTGCACATACTTGTGAAGATATGTGATTTGATAGGTGTTTTACTAAAGCATATGCTGTAGATGTAGATAATATATAATTTCTTTATTCTTTATTCATATTAATTAGTTTTTCGTGATACTTTAGAATTAGTAAAAAAAATAAAATGTAACTTTTTCCTAAAACTCTAATAATTCAAAGTTCCTACAACATAAGTTAATAAATATATTGATTTCAGATTACCTATTTGTGTTTTACTTAAATCCTGACAATAATTTCTAAAATCAAATGCAGTAGTTCTACTTAAAATAGTCTATGATGAGGTGTGATAAAATGCTCTTTACGCGCCCACTAACGTTAAGCGGACAGACGCGCCCACTCTAGGGTTAACTTTAGGGTTTTGCTTGTTTGTACCTTTGTTGTAAAAATAATCATTATTATTATTATAATTCCATGATATATCGGCGCCGTCTTTCGTTCAGTTGCACTATGGGTTTTTCGTGGAGCGGTGAATATGAGTTCATAATAAATAAAATATACGAATTTCTTTTCTTTCACCTTCATTACCAGTTATAGATTCCAAACCACCATGTTCAATATTGTTCACTAATTCACAAAGACCTTAGGTATATATACCAATGAGACATTCTTCGGTGTACAGGTCGACGACGGAGTCTTACAAATTGTACTTGAATGATACTGCATTGAAAAGCTTACCGTACTGGGGCGGAGATGGTCGCAACCACGTGTTGTTGAACTTGGCGCGCAGGGAGCTGTCAGTCGGCTCTGGGGATGCCTTCAGAGGAGCGTCTATCGGCCGGGCAATGATGGCCCAATCCACGTACACTCACCAGCAATTCCGGCCCGGTTTCGACATCGTTACGCCGCCCGCGTTAGGCCCGCCCGGGGGCGACGTGTGGGCTGAGTGCGCGCCCATGGCACCCGCGCGACGGAACTATCTGCTCAGGTAACCCGTCTCTAGATGATGATCTAATTTTCCTACGCCGCGTACGATGTGAATTCATAAGCAAAACTTAGTTTTCAGGGCTCTCAGCCGCCGATGAGTGGAGCCGACGGAGACCGGGAAAAGCAACTGATAGATCAGTTGAAAAAGATGGTAGCGGGCGCGCCTCCGTCCGACCGGTTTCTACTGCAGTTTGAATGCGAGCCGACGGTGGAGAGGCGCGCGCTGTTGCCGGTCGGTGACTGGGCGCTGTGCGGGACGGATCGTTCGCGACGCGGCGTGTTGCGGGAATCTACGTTTGCGTTGATTCTCGCGCCGGGGGACGTGGAATACACGAGCACAGCGCTGTTGCAGGCGCGGCTGTATGAAGCGCTGCGTTCGGGTGCCGTGCCCGTGGTTCTTGGCGGGGATCGCACGACGCTACCGTTTGCCGAGACTCTGGATTGGCGTCGCGCGGTGCTATCACTACCCGTGGCACGCGCCTCTGAACTGCATTTTTTGTTGCGCGCGCTCGGAGACGCGGATTTGTTGGCGCTGCGGCGTCAAGGTCGTACGCTATGGGAGCGGTACTTAAGCTCGGTACAGGCGAGCGTGGATTCGCTGCTAGCGACATTACGCGTGCGACTTCTGATCCCGCCGCGGCCGGCGACGCCCGCGACCGGTCCGCCTGCCTTCAACGAGTCGTATACGCCACCGCGCGTCGAGCCACCTCCCGCGGAACCCGAGCCGGAGGAGTCCCTCGGGCCGCTGGAAGCGCCGTATGCGAGCCCGGCATACACACGCAACTACTCGGTGGGGTTGGTGCACGCGTACGAGACGTGGAATGAGTGGGGCGAGCCGTTCTTGCTGTTCCCGCAGCTGCCGTGGGACCCGGTAGTGACGTCAGAGGCGCGGTTTGTGGGCTCGGCGGCGGGGTTCCGGCCGGTGGGCGCTGGCGCGGGCGGCGCTGGGAAAGAGTACAGCGCGGCGCTAGGCGGGGACCGGCCCCGCGAGCAGTTCACGGTCGTCATCCTCACCTACGAGCGGGAGGCGGTGCTCGCCGCCGCGCTAGCGAGGTTGCGCGGACTGCCCTATTTGAACAAGGTATTTTAATATATGATTTTAAAGCCCTAATACGTACAACAAGACCGAACTTTTGCTGCGCACTACCTAACTGTTCTGTATACTAAATAACGTCATTCTAGTTTTAACGTCAGCTCTAGTTTTAACTATATACAGGCATCAGTATCGACAGAGTTGCGCAAATTGAAAGAACAGTTTTGTAGTGCACAGTAACATACTATATCACGTTATTTAATTTATTTATTTTATTTTATTTTACATGGAAAACAAACAGGTTTAGTTCACAATATAAGTTAGTAAGTAGTAATTTAATGAAATAATGTAATGGCCGGGCCAAGACAGAGAATTACCGCTTCCCAGTGCTAAGTGTAGGGTAACATGCTCTACTACCGGGAGGGCGACCAACAGTTCCAAGGTGGTGTCGGGTTTCTCGTCCGCAAGTCCCTTACTAACAACATTGTTACAATCAATAGCCTTTCCAACAGGGTCGTATACCCGATACTCAGAGTATCCAAAAGATACTCGCTGAAGGTCATTCAGGTATACGCACCGACAAAGTCGCACCCGGATGATGAGGTAGAGGATATGTGTGAGGACATTAGTCGGGCCATACATACCTCTGAAACGCACTTCCTTGTGGTTATGGGGGACTTCAACGCGAAATTGGGTAAGAGAAGTGGTGATGAGTTGAAAGTGGGGCAATTTTGCTATGGGCAACGGAACCGTAGGGGACAGAGGTTGGCCGACTTCCTAGAGAAAGAGGGACTCTTTATGATGAACTCTTTCTTTCAGAAGCCACCGCACAGGTAATGGACCTGGTTGAGTCCCGATGGTTCCATGTAATGAGATTGACTTCATTATGACACCAAGAGACAAATATTCACAGATGTCTCCGTGATCAACAGGGTGAAAACCGGTAGTGATCACCGACTAGTAAGATGCACTTTGAATATTAATGTTAAACTGGAGTGATCTCGCTTGATGAAGTCTACGCTCCGCCCTACTCGTGCCCATATTCAAAACCCCGAGAGCTTTCAACTTGAGCTGTCCAATCGCTTTGATTGAACATCGCTTCAGTGGACGAGATCAACAACAGGTTAGTAGAAACTGTCCATACAGTGGGTTCCATGTACTTTAAACCCCACCGTACAGACAGTCCACAGAAACTCTCAAACATACCCTCAACCTCATGGGTGAACGATGCTCGTTAAAACTGCAATCTTCCGATGATGCTGAAGCATACAGGCTCAATAGACAAATATGGAAGTCCTTGCAACGCGTCGTTTTTTACATGAAAATGTAAACCGTATAAAGAGACTATAGAGCGGAAAAAGGGCTCCAAAGTATTTGCAAGAGACATATCTATTGGGCAAATCCAGTTGACGAAGCTGAAGCGAGAAGACGGTAGTGTAGCGCCGACCAAAGCAGAAGTGTTGATGGAGGTCGAGAGGTTCTATAGACACCTCGGTCGCTAAACCTGTTAGCAACTCGGCCAAAGATCCAAGAGCCAAGCTGACCCGACATTATATCCGAAGTTATCGTCTCAGTCGCAGTTTTGATGAATTCCAGCCTCCGGAACAAGCCGGTTTCCGAAAAGGCTATAGTACCATAGACCACATCCACACGCTACGGCAAGTTATACAGAAGACCGAAGAGTATAACTTGCCTCTTTGTTTAGCGTTTGTGGACTATGAGAAAGCCTTTGATTCGATCGATACGTGGGCAGTCCTTGCGTCTCTCCCGCAGTGCCATATTAACTATCGGTATATCGAAGTGTTGAAGTGTTTGCACAATAACGCCAACATGTCAGTCCGAGTACAGGAGTAGTGTTCGAAGGCAAATTCATTGCAAAGATGCGTGAGACAAGGAGATGTAATATCAACGAAACTGTTCACCGCTGCATTGAAAGACGCCTTTGAGCTTCTGGACTCGGCATCAACATCAACGGCGAATATATCACTCACCCTCGATTTCCCGACGATATTGTAGTCATGGCAGAATCCATGGAAGACCTCAGTACAATGCTCGATGGCCTCCATCGAGTTTCCCAACGGGTAGGCCTTAAGATGAACATGGACAAGACGAAAATTATGTCTAATGCCCATATTGTGCCTACCCCAGTATCAGTTGGGAACTCTGTTCTCGAAGTTGTTAATGAATACATCTACCTATAACAGACAGTCAAACTAGGCAGGTCCACCTTAGAGAAAGAGGTCAATCGTCGAATCCGACTCAGCTAGGCAGCATTACGGAAACTTCAAGAAGTCTTCTCGTCTAAAATACCTCAGTGAATACTATTACTAGTACTATTACTAAGACTCCACTGTCCGTCGGTCTGTCACCAGGCTGTATCTGATAAACCATGATAGTTAGACAGTTTAAATTTAAACAGATGACGTATTTCTGTTGCCGCTATAACAACAATACCAAAACAACAGAATAAAATAAATATTTAAGGGGGCTCCCATACAACAAATGAAATGAAATAAGTTTATTATAGCAAAAACATGAACAAATACGTAACTAAAAATTAATGACTAAATAGGTATTTAGGCTATGTGTTTTGTTTTTTGCTCGATATTGATAACGGCAACATGTAAACGCTTGAAATATTACATGCACTTTAAAAATAAATAAATCAATAAAATTGTTTTTAAATTATTTTATTCAATTCAAAATTATTGTTTTCAATACATTATTTATTGATTCCCATATAACAAATGTGTTTTTTTTTATTATAGATATATATGGCACAGGAACCTTCGTGCGCGAGTCCGACTCGCACTTGACCGGTTTTTGTTTGGAGTTTGTGTGGTGAAGCTCCGTCCTTTCATTTTATTTCAATCAAAGCCAGTGTAGATAATATTGATTTTTTTAATCTACTGGAGCCTATTGTCGTTTTACGGATAGGTGTGATGTGTATTTACATTGAATCCAGCACATGTCTCCGCTTCCCAGGTGATAGTAGTGTGGAATGGGCCGTCCTCCCCTGCATCGGTGTCGACTTGGCCGGAGAGCGGCGCGCCGGTGGCGGTAGTGCGCGCGGCTCGCAACTCGCTCAACAACCGGTTCCTGCCGTACCATCTCATAGAAACCGAGGCCGTGCTCTGTGTAGACGACGACGCGCATCTGAGACACGACGAGATTGTCTTCGCATTCAGGTATACACTTTGTTTCATGTTACAGTACAGCAAGCCATCCTGAACCCTTGGCCGTTCTGAATTTCTGGCCCCGTATTTTGCATAGTATTTTTTAATAATGAATGTGTCTTCTTAAGTACATGCGTATTTCGTACTCACCATGCTCAGGGCGGTTAAGTTAAAGCGGCCATAAAGAGGCCGTAGCACATACAATTTGCAATATATATATTTATATATATATATTAGTAAAACGCTTTGACAAGTTGTTTGAAAGTGTCTAACGAAGGTGCACATCTAATTTCTACTGGTAAAGCGTTCCACAGGCGAACAGCTTCAACGCTAAAGGAGGAGCCAAAAAAAGTGGTGCGATGTACCGGGATTCCTAACAATAAGTTCGCTGATGACCGTAGGGATAAGAACTTCCGACATGAAGAAATTCGAATTTTTTCTGAAGATAGCGCGGGAATGAAGGATTGAACAATGTTGAGACATGAGACATTGTTTTTAATCTATTTCGCCCAGTAATTCTACTTCCTACTACAGTGCTTCACAGCACAAGCAATCCTTGCGCACTATTAGCACGCGGTAGAATATTCGGCACTGCGGTGACCGACCAAGACGGCCTCTCGCATAAGTGACCTCTTACGATTCGCATTCCCGAATGCGGAGGGAATACTCTAAAGAGTAGGGTAGTAACGTAGTAAAAAGAAGCATGATAATTCTGCAACAATTCGTCTTTTTACCACAGAGCCAAATATTCTCCTCCCAGAGAGTATTATGCAAGCGTTACTGAGCTCCTAGCATATAGAAGAGATTTTAATTATTTTAAGATAAATTACACATCCCGTCCGAGGATGTGAAGTTCTCTCTCTATAAATTTCAATGTTTGAGATCGCTAAAGCTTTACTTGACTTTCATCATCATCTCAGCCGTAGGACGTCCACTGCTGAACAAAATCCTCCCCCATGATTTTCCAAAAGGACCGGTTGGAAGCGGCCTGCATCCAACGTCGTCCTGCGACCTTCATCAGGTCGTCTGTCCACCGTGTCGGTGGACGACCTACGCTGCGCTTGCCGGTCCGTGGTCTCCACTCCAGAACCATTCGGCCCCACCGGCCATCTGTTCTGCGTGCTATGTGCCCTGCCCACTGCCACTTCAACTGGCTAATCTTCTGGGCTATGTCGGTGACTTTCGTTCTTCTACGGATCTCCTCATTTCTGATTCGATCACGTAGAGAAACCCCGAGCATAGCCCTCTCCATAGCTCGTTGTGCGACTTTGAGCTTGTCTATGAGGCCCATAGTAAGAGACCACGTTTCAGTGCCATAAGTCATCAGTGGTAACACACATTGGTCGAAGACTCTTGTCCTGAGGCACTGAGGTATTTTTGACGAGAAGACTTCGCGAAGTTTCCGGAACGCTGCCCAGCCGAGTTGGATTCGACGATTGACCTCTTTCTCTAAGTTGGACCTGCCTAGTTTGACTGTCTGTCCCAGGTAGATGTACTCGTCAACAACTTCGAGAACTGAGTTCCCAACATATATTGGGGTAGGTACAACATGGGCATTATACATAACTTTCGTCTTATCCATGTTCATCTTAAGACCTACCCGTTGGGAAACTCGATGGAGGCCTTCGAGCATTGTACTGAGGTCTTCCATGGATTCTGCCATGACTACAATATCGTCGGCAAATCGAAGGTGAGTGATGTATTCGCCGTTAATATTAATGCCAAGTCCTTGCCATTCCAGAAGCTTGAAGGCGTCTTCCAATGTAGCGGTGAACAGTTTCGGAGATATAACGTCTCCCTGTCTCACGCCTCTTTGCAATGGAATTGCCTTCGAACTCTGCTCCTGTACTCGGACTGACATGTAGGCGTTTTTGTACAAACACTTCAGCACTTCAATATACCGATAGTCAATACGGCACCGCTGGAGAGACTCAAGCACTGCCCATGTCTCGATCGAATCAAAGGCTTTCTCATAGTCCACAAACGCTAAACAAAGAGGCAAGTTATACTCTTCGGTCTTCTGTATAACTTGCCGTAGCGTGTGGATGTGGTCTATGGTACTATAGCCTTTTCGGAAACCGGCTTGTTCCGGAGGCTGGAATTCATCAAACCTGCGACTGAGACGGTTCGTTATGACCTTTGAAAACAGCTTATAAACATGGCTCAAAAACGAGATGGGTCTGTAATTTTTAAGTAAAGTGTTGTCACCATTCTTGAAAAACAGCACCACCACGCTTTTGTTCCATGTTTCTGGCGTTGAACCTTCGAGTAAGACGGTATTAAAGAGCTTCTGAAGGACTTTAAGTACCGGTGTTACACCCGCTTTCAGAAGCTCAGATGTGATACCGTCGTCACCAGGCGCCTTGTTGTTCTTAAGCTGTTTCAAGGCCATTCTAATCTCGTACAGGCTGATGTCCGGGATATCTTCGGTATAATGTCGGGTCAGCTTGGCTCTTGGGTCTTTGGCCGAGCTGCTAACAGGTTTAGCGACCGAGGTGTATAGCTGTCCGTAGAAACTCTCTACCTCTCCTAATACTTCTGCTTTGGTCGACGCTACACTGCCGTCTTCTCTCTTCAGCTTCGTCAACTGGCTTTGCCCAATAGACATGTCTCTTGCAAACACTTTGGAGCCTTTTTTCCGCTCTATCGTCTCTTTAATACGGTTTGTATTAAAGATCCGGATGTCGTATCGCAAGGACTTCCATATTCGTCTATTGAGCAGCCTATATGCTTCAGCATCATCCGAAGACTGCAGTTTCAATGAGCGTCGTTCAGCCATGAGGTTGAGGGTATCGTTGGAGAGTTTCTGTGGCCTATCTGTACGGTGGGGTTTAAAGTACTTGGAACCCACTGTATGGACAGTTTCTACTAACCTGTTATTGATCTAGTCCACTGAAACGATGTTCTCAAGGCAATCGAAGCGATTGGATAGCTCAAGTTGAAAGCTCTCGGGGTCTTGAATACGGGCACGAGTGGGTCGGAGCGTAGACTTCATCAGACGAGACCTCTCCAGTTTGACATTAATATTCACTGTGCCTCTTACCATTCGGTGATCACTACCGGTTTTAACCCTGTTGATCACGGAGACATCAGTGAATATTTGCCTTTTGGTGGTCATAATGAAGTCAATCTCATTTCTCGTGGAACCATCGGGACTCAGCCAGGTCCATTTCCTGTGAGGTGGCTTCTGAAAGAAAGAGTCCCTCCTTCTCCAGGAAGTCGGAGTCGTCTCATTGGGGGGATTTTGCCAATACTCGCCACGCTTGGCAGGCGGGTTGGCGAGCGCAGTTTTGGGGTTTTAATACTGGGAAGGTGCTGCTGCCCACCTTCCGATTGTTATCCATTAGCAGATTTTTACGCACCCACGGGTAGAGTTGGGGGGGTACTATTCTAAGCCGGTACCCCACGGCAACTACTTGACTTTAGTGCTTTAAAAAGTAATACTATAAAAATTACAAGGGTTGCGATGTCAATACGAAAGTTTAAGTATTTCTAAATAATGCTTCTTTCGGTTGGATAGTACTGTCAAAACTGTTCAATAGATGTCGCTCCGTCCCCGTAAGACGGTTAGTCAGATAGAGAGTTAAAATTCGATGCTCGGACCCGAACCTCGGTGGCCAATGTTGGTCAATGGCATCTGACACGGAGAGTCAGAAAACACGGGTTCGAATCCTGTCCGAGGGTGTGAATTTCTCTCTCTATAAATTTTAAATTACACTTCTATTCTATAGATATCAAGGAGCCGTGTAAATTCACAGAAATTATATCCGCGCTGCACGTTTAGACGACAGCTCGCGTCCAGTGGGCCGAGCACGGAAATCTGCTAATAAGTGTAACGTTATCGTATCGTTTACGTATTCAGTCAAACTATGAGTTATCTGTGCCACTATTGTACTAGACAAATGTCAGTTTGTAATAAATACGTTAACGATGCGATTATATTACACTTGATTATTATATTATTTATATTATTATGCAAATGTGTCATTTGAGCTCCGGACGCCGCGCCGTATGGACCGCTCGTATGGGATGAATGATGGAAGAGATAATGACGAAATGATATATTTAACCTTAAATTCTGCAATATTGTACAAAATACAGTTTATCTACAAAATAAAGCGTGTCCGATATACAAACATACCTATATGAGAAACTAGCAAATACGCGCGACTTCGACCGTTTTTATATGAAAGTAAATTTACCATTAAAAGAAAAATCCATGGCGAAAAAGAAGGTGGTAGATGATTTCTATTCACCGTAACAGAACCTATAATATGTTAACAATATATAACGTTTTTGATATATTTTATCATTACCAAACTAGAACATATTTTCGTGCTCGGCCCACAGAAGCGTTGGCGCTTGGTCTCAGTTGTAAGGTCCCGGATTGGATTCCTATGACCTACAAAATGTTATTTGCTCAGTAGTAGTTGGAGTATGGAACTGTGCCTGGTATGTGGCCATAACTCTGCGAATTGTCCGAACCTAAAACATTGAAAGTTTTAAAATGTGGGTGTTCTTTCTTACACATCTGCCTAAGTCTTTTTATACAGGGGCGATGTTATGTTGTCTAGAAGTTCTAAAATCATTGGGCCCTCCAAACAGAATAATAAATACTGACATTTGTGAAATTTGAATGTTGTCTTTGTAGAGTATGGCGAGAGCACCGCGACCGTATTGTCGGTTTCCCTGGTCGCTACCACGCCTGGGACCTCAATTTCAACAATGGCTTCCTATATAATTCTAATTACAGGTAAGGCACAAGTTTTGTTTTCGGGACCTCTAAAGTATTCAGTATTGTGCTGAAGGGTTTTAGTAGCAGTAGAACTCTTTGTGAACGAGTTCGTCTGGGGAAGTGTTGCCATCATATCTATTTGTAACGCAAAGCAGTAATGTTCGCACTACTGTGTTCCGTTTTGAAAGGTACGGGCGCTGGTGAAGTTACAGGCACATGAGACTTAACAACTTAATGTCTTCGAGTGATGAGCGTACACTTGGTCGAACGAAATGCATCTGTTATAGGGAGAGGTTGCCACAAACCAGGTGAGCCTCGTGTTTGTTCCGGTCCCTAATCACATAAAATAAAAATATGGCTGGTAATAGGTAGTCAAAATCATTTATTCAATTTAGGCATCAAAGACGCACTTATGAACGTCAACTTTTCATTATAATGTACTTTAAAGACTCTACCGCCGCGTTCCAAAATATATAGAACCCACCGAGAAGAAGCGGCAAGAAACTCGGGGCCATTCTTTTTATATGGATGTTTACAATGTTTCTACTTAGGTACTACAAATATTACATTTTATGGGTGGCAGAGAGACAGCTTGCCAGAAGTGGAGTGTCTTGTCTTCTATATAATGTCGAACTTTATAGTAAGCTTTTTTTATTAAAACGTTTTTTACAGTCAACTTGAATTTGCCCTCTGTGAGCTCAGTTATTTGCTTTGAGATTTTATTGTAAAAACGCACACAATTTCCTAGGAATGACTTATTAGTCTTCGCAAGTCTAAAACTAGGTACAGCTATTTTATTTGTATTTCTGGTATTAAAAGGGTGGTGATCACTATTTAACTTATATTTATGTAATTTTTACGAACATACATTATATTTTCAAATACATATAAGGAAGGCAATGTTAATATATTGATTTCTTTAAATAAATCTCTCAAAGATTCACGGATTTCGTATATAGCTCTAATAGCACGTTTCTGAAGGATAAATATTGTCTCTATATCAGCCGCTGAACCCCATAGCAATATCCCATATGACATTACGCTGTGGAAATATGCAAAATACACTAACCGTGCCGTGACTTGCGACATACTGTGAGTTTATTCACGTCCGACAGCTACAAGCACATACACGTATAGCAGAAAATGGGCGTTTTCACATTAGATGATAACTATAACTACACGATAACTGCACGATATCGTTGGACTGCTAGTTTGATACAACCACTACTAAATGCTTTAACACTGTTTCGTTGCAGTTAACGTTATCATCGCCGACAGATGGTCGTGATATCGGGTGACGACACAGAGCGGGGTGAAGCAGGATCGCGGGGGCTGGGGGGGGGGGGAGTGGCTTGATGTGTAAGACTTGCCTTGTATAACATCCACTGTTATAATATGGCCAGTGAATGATCTGAATTAGAATAACGATATAGCGTGACGATTGGTCCAATCAATAATATTGTTTTTCAACTACGACGTGTAAATTCGTTTTACCAATAAATTGATTGATTGATTGCGTTAATTTCCCTAGTTGCGAGCTAAGCATGGTACTGACAGGCGCTGCGTTCATCCACCGCTACTACCTATGGGCGTACTTCCGAACGCTCCCGGCTGCGATTCGAGACTATGTCGACGAATATATGAATTGCGAAGACATCGCTATGAACTTTCTCGTCGCGCATATAACAAGAAAGCCACCTGTCAAGGTACTATACTTACTTATTTTACTAGCTGACCCGCCAGCGACTCGCTTGGTCTCGGTGTAGTGGTGGAAGCGCCGCTGGAGATACTCCTGGTCCTGGGTTCAATCCTCGGCTCGTACAGTGATTGGGGTTTTCTGCCAATTCAACAGCAGTCCAGGGTCTGAAACAGTAACCGCGTAGCGAAACGTAGGTGTTTAAAACACCTACCTCTTCGAAGATAATATATAGGTGTGACGATTTGTTATATTGTGTTTACATATAACAATTCATTATTTACGTTAAAGTTCATTTTCACCAAGTTTTATGTGAATTGCTCCAAAAATATTTTTACATATGTTATCATATTCCATTTCTGAACTATCCTGTACACCCTCTAGGGATAGTTTCGAATTTTTGAGTTTGAATTCATTAAAAGTCTTACAGAATGTAGTAGTATGTCTTGAAAACGAAACATTGCTGTGCTTCGAAGGCCACGAAATAATGGTTGAACTAAGTAAAACATTGAGACAGAGATTTGAAGATGAGTTTGTGGGATTCACGTGCAGCAACTTACTTAAAAAGTTGCCTCATGATAAAGTTACGAAAAAGACTGTGGTGCGTGGTACAAAAATGTTCTACATTACATAGCATCTAAATACGACATCAAGGACAGTAGAATGGACTTATTTAAACCATTTGCTCTCAATGATGTCTCATTCACTTAGGCTTTGCAAATCTTCAAAAGTTATTTTCTTTCATGGCATCAATACCAGTGTCAAACGTGGCAACAGAAAGGATATTTTCACAGGCTAACCTAATTTGATCTTAGAGGCGAAACCGATTGACTCTAGAGCATGTTAAAGCGGAAATTCAAATTAAAAGTAACTTTAACATGACTTGCACTGAATTTCATAGCTACGTATTAAAAACAAGACCCTCCTAAAGGCGGCAAAATCGAACGTTAAATATAATTTCAATAAAACAAATGATTTACTTATAAAACCTTGTTTTTATTTTGTGTCCCCATCTACAACCCTAAATCTCGATTAGTTTTACCTCCTGCCCCGATTTACAACAAACCTGGCAACATAGTCACGACCCCCAGCATTAGGGGCAAGCAATCGACGCAAGGATGAGAAGGTTCGCATCCCAGAGTCCCAAGACACAGGCTATCGCCTAGTTTGGGACTCGCTGATTCTACTTAATTTGTACAAATTGTAAATTCTTAATTTGTGTTTAAGACAATGTGTAAGTTAAAAATCTTTTTGCAATAAAGTTTATTATTATAATTTTATTCATGCATCCATGTTCTGTTTACGGCGCGTTGTATTTTTATAATAGTAAGTAATCATCCGTGAAATATAGTTTTGTTAGAACTACTGTATATATCGTAATATTTGTTGTAGGTAACGTCTCGATGGACATTCCGCTGCCCCGGGTGCCCAGTCACATTGTCTTCGGATGACACTCACTTCGACGAGAGGCATAAGTGTATACAGTTCTTCTCTCAGGTAAGATTTTGGCGCATGTCTTTGTAGTCGCATTACAACGATATTTTTAGATGGGACGGTAATTATGAAAATCATGGAAATATTCTCAAGAGTGCATATTAGTATAAGTTGTTTTCAATGTCGCAGTAATTTTAGTTAGATTACTGCGGCAATTGTTGTCCATATATATTTGTTCTTGTAACTTGTTCCATTACAGTTTAGATATATATGAGATTTTAGTGGAAACAAGAACTGCACATACTTTCCATCCGTCCGTCTTGAAATTCCTCCATTCATAAAATTCATGTCGACAAATATTAAGTGTAATCCTTCCTATACCGTGATAATTAAAACAAAAGATTTATGAATGAACCTGACGTATATTTACGTCTCTGGGGACTCAAAGGTTTAAAGGTTTTAATCAATCAATCATTTATTGATATGGCTATGTTACAAGTCAACCGGCACTTCCAAATTTAAGTTTTGCTTTCTATATTAATGACAAGTAAAATTTGAAAACTTTAATACAGACTTCCATTCTATTCAGATATTGGAATGTAACTCAAAAACTACTGGATTGAATTTAATGAAATTTAAATGGGGCCACGGGAAGCACCAGCTTTCAAACAAAAAAATGAATTTTGAGAATCGGTTCACCCAATCGAAAGTTATAAGGTAACAAACATAAAAAAATACAGTCGAATTGAGTACCTCCTCCTTTTTGGAAGTCGGTAGAAAATAAATACAAATCGTACCTACATCGTTAATTCAAATTAGTCCTAATTCATTGTTAAGCGAATCATGTTATTAATTAATCTATTTTTTTAATATAAAACTAAATTGTTAAAAATAAATTAGGATAAATTAAAATAAAATTATTCAATGTGTAACAAAAAGGAATTAGAATTGACCTGTAAGTACTCCTTTTTAGAGAAGTAATGAAATTTTCCAGTTATGCGTTGTCAAAGTTTTTGAGAAAATCACGCAAGTTCAACCCTTGGAAGACGGCAATGACCTCAAGTACACAGACCTTAACTAAGCGAAAGTAAATTGCATCTTTATTGTTTCATTACACTTATGATTTGTAAAACGTCACGGCTGTCCTCGCGTAATGCGAGTCTAGACGGCTCATTTGATCAAGGTTGAAGCGTTTAAAAAGGGGGTAACGGTACGAATAATATACATGTCGATCTCATCCGTGATAAACGTTTACTTTTTGAGAAGTAGAACTCCTTGTGTGCGTTTTCGTCCGTGCTAGTACTGTCACCTTGCCTATTTCTACGGTCAAGCAGTAATGTTCGCATTACTATGTTCTGGTTTGAAGGGTATGGGTGCCAGCCAAATCACAGGCACATGCAACTTAATGTCTCAGGGCTACGGGCGCAGTGCAGTTTGTGACGAAATGCATCTGTTATCACTTACCACCAAGTAGTAAAGAACAACATTTTAAACAAGTACAATTTGAAGAATTTAATACCGACTTCCATTCTATTCAGTTATTGAAGTGTATTTCAAAAACTACTGAACCGAGTTTAATGAAATTTAAATGGGACCACACGGGAAGCACCAGCTTTCAATCAAAAAAGAATCGGTTCACCCAGTCGAAAGTTAGGAGGTAACAAACATAAATAAAATTACAGTCGAATTGAGTACCTCTTCCTTTTTTTGGATGGCGGTAGAAAAGTATGATGGTCCAAATATTAGAATGGACTGGAACCGAAAATAATACTTTTATTGCACAATACAACAATGCTTTCAGGATGCTGTTGGGGCTTCCACGTTTTTGCAGCGCGTCTTTCATGTTCATGGAAGCGCGCACTGATGCATTTGCAGCAATAATGCGGAAAAAGGTCGCATCTCTATTAAGCAGAGTACGTGCTAGTTCCAATGGCATCCTGTCCATTGTTGTATATAAATATGACTGTCCAATTCTACAGCACCATATTAAAATATTGACGAGTTAGTGTGATTATTATAATTATTATTATTATTTTAATTAGATATTGTAACATATATATTTATTAATTAATTAATTAGTTGACATTCACATTTTATTAAATAATTTACTAATACTATGGATCTATGTGTCTGAAAATAAATTATTATTATTATTATTATTGCACGGCACTATTTGGCATTGCCGTATATTAATTTATAATCCTAATGTTTGTGTCGTGGAAGACTACGCACTTGTAGCGAGTAGGATAGAATCCTACTCGCTACAAGTGCGTAGCGAGTAGGATAGAATTCTATTCATCATCTCATTCTAACCTACTCAACTAGACCAAGTAAATCTTATTGCTACTTGGATACCCATCCAAATTTAAGAAAAATGATATACAAGAAGTATTTTGTTCCGTTTTTTGTGATTCTACTTTGTCCTCTAACGACCCCACCGGGATCCAACGGTATGATGTTATAATTGTAACTTTTTTTCGCAGGTGATGGGCTACACGCCACTTCTATCGACTCAGTACCGCGCAGACTCGGTTCTTTTCAAGACGCGAATACCTCACACCAAACAGAAATGTTTCAAATTTATATAACGTACCTACTCTTAGTCATTATGATTAAATTATTGTTGATTGATTAGCGCAAACCGCATTGCAACAGCTAGCAGCTTGAGAATTTGTTCAAGTTTATTTAACAATATCGGGTCACTATCACATATCGTATAAAACAAAATAACTTATTCACCCTTAACTAGCGATATTTGTTAGCGAGAAAAATATTATTTAAAAATAAATTTAACTCACTCAGTGAAGCATTTATTATTTAATATTAAAATTAAAAAATAAATAAATATTACGTTTAGAGTTTACTTACATTTTTTCGCTGGTGAGGTGAAAGTTTTGTGTTGCTTGTACCTTTGTATGGCGACTATGTTTAGGAAACCACGTTAAGCTACGCTCCTTATTTATTTTAAAAAGTCCTTGCACTGCTCGGAATTTATACTGAGCACTCGGAATATTAAAAATACTTAGAATTTTAATTAAAGTTTTAGTGAAGTTGCATCAGCCGTGTTCCCTAGACTCTCGCTTTGTAATTGGCCTGAATAAAATTATAGAAACTATCATGTGATTAAAATTCTACCTCAAAAAATACTATGTCTATAGTATACTCATGCTGGGTTTTTATTGACTAAATCAGGATTCTTTTTGATAATTTATTTTTATTATAGGTATATTAAGGTGACGAGACGTGCAGTCCGTGCGCCTTTCACCACGAGTCCTTGGTTTTCAGTCACGGTTTGTTGATTGCTTGCACACTACCGTTTGGACGGAGAATATCTGGCATTACGGTTGCACTAAAACTGTTCTTTGCACTCTTGTGCAAACTGTTTGCTTGTACTGTTTAAGTTTGACTAGGCCTATGACAGTAGGGTTTGATTCATCCGTTCTTTGACAACAAATTCTACAAGACTGCCGGCATTATTTCGGTTTGTCTCCATATCAAAATCTGATGTTGATTGCTCTTTATGACACCATTGTGTTCTTCGAAGATCTCACTCATTTTAGGTTCCTGATGAACAAATTTAGTACAATAAAAGTAAATTTACAAGCGGTCGTAAAATGGTACGCATTATTTCACAAGGAATTTAAAATAGCATCTGATAATTATATACTTAGGTATTACAGACCAAAATGAATTCATATTCATTATAAAACTAACTGCGTTGACTTTGAAATAGTGATTTTGATATTGTTATATTACGAGTGAAGGTTTTTGATTCAAGAAAAACAATATGCAATATTTATTTTAATCGGTTTTACGGTTAACTTAAATAATCGTCAATTGGAAAGAGGCAAACATATATATAGTGAATAATGACGTCAGAAGTAAGAGCTGTCACCTTACGTGAAGATTTATGGCCTTACTTATAAACGCTGCATTATTTAAATAACGTTTATTAGTAAGGTCGTTTATTTTCAAGAAAGGGGCAGCAATAAATCTTTGATAAAATTGGATTGATTTTCTTTGATTGGTTTTGGCAAAATAAAAAAAGCTTTTAGCCTTTATATAAACTACATTGAAAAATAATCATAAACGTAGTTCAATGTCCATATACATACATCCAAACTAAAACATTAATGTGACCGGTGAGTTTAGTAACAATAATGTTTTATTTTAGCGGATGCAAATCATGAATATATTCTTAAATGAAATTTAAAAATGACTGTTGCAAACGTGTTTGCCAAACGTACGTGATCTGGTTTCGTTTAACACGTTCTTAGCATGTCTCCACGTAGCGTTTATTGTTCGACCAAGAATTACTCGCCTTTGGTACATAAATTACCAACCTAAACGCCCTGTGAAGTAAAACGCGCGGGTTTTTCGGACTACTTAGCGAATTACTGTATTTTTTATTTTCGATATGATTTTAGAAGATGATTTTGAGTGAGTCTCAAAGATTTTTTTATGTTTAGTTGTGACATACGCATTTATAGTACGATGGAAGATTTAAAGATAAGTTTACCTGTATGCGTACCGCGAAAGCAAAATGATAATGCATTCTTGTTTAATTTATCTACTACTGGCAGACAATATTATACTGGGACTGCGGAAAACTATGAATCAAAGATGCCTTCAGTATTGTTAATGATATTATTATTTATGTTAATAAATTATAAAATAATATAAGTAATTATATTACTTATAAATAATATTATTATTTATAATTATTATTGTTATTAACTTTTTAATGGTTGACGGTCGATCTTCTTCGGTGTTAATTAGCAGTTATATTATTTCAAAAAGTATGATTTTAAATAAAATTTTACTATTTTATTTTCGGAATATCCTTTGCATACTACCAAAAATAGTTGAATAACTTGCATAAAATAAATTAAAAATGTTTTTTTCTAAAAAAAATGTCAGATAACTATTAAATTTTCCTAAAATAAAAAACATGAATTTAATTATTATATTAGAGTAAGAATTGTTAGTGTGTAATATTTTTGTACATTGTAGCTAGTACCTAAACATAATGGTTATAGTCAAAGTGCATCGAGTGATTATCACTTACGGTGGCGGGTTTCTGAAACGTTTCTTTACTTTGATTGAAAACAGATTAAATCTATTGCCTTCTCGTCTCAAAGTTAAAAAAACGACCCAGAAACCGGGCGTAATTACACAATTAATTTTAGCTAACACACTAGTCTCATATATTTTAAGACTGATCCTTTAACCGATCCTTCGTAATGTTGAACTTTAAAATTTCCGCTGATTTTCTTTTACAATTTCGGTTTATGTTTTCCACAGACCAGTTTAAATAAGTTTCCTTATAACTGGTCTGTGGTTAGCTTTAGCAGATTGTATCTTGTCTATGTTTATTATAATTATTTTATACAGTAAATTACCGCCTGGATTTGTTCTACGTTATTGAACAAATAACGAATGTTCTGCAGAAATTATTAGTTTCTTCATTTTCGTTTTATATGATTTTTGTATGTGTTCTTTATTAATGTTTATTACAGAAATATACACTCTATTACTTATTGTTGTGGTTTGAATTTATGGTAATCTATACGATGTGTCCGCCTTGACATTTAAATCGAGTGAATCCTTGTACGGATCAGATGTAGCAGGTGATAATATGTTGCGGTGAAAATAATACTATGACCGTAACCGCAGGCTACCAGGCTTGGATACTATTACCTACTACTTAGTACGTTATTAATGAAATATTGGCAAGAAACTAACAGACGGATTAAAATAGATAAGTTCTGTTAGTACCAACTGAAATGAAATAGATAAAGACAGTACTGTAAATACTTACCCAGGAGGAAATGACGTAAAAGATTCTTACAATCTTTTACGTCATTTCCTCCTAGGTAAGTGTAAGTATATGGCGTCAGCTTACAATTTATAAACATTTCATGCAATGCATTTTATACGTAGATACTAACGTACAAAACCGAACATTGATGGACATGAATACATTTTACGTTCACGTAATGCCGATGTTTTAAGACTATTAAGTATTGTAAAAACACGCTCGGAGGGCCCAACACGAATAATTTGTGAAACATGTAATGTCGACGTAAATTTACGCTGCGGTTACAAAGTAACTTTAATAGACCGACGTTTGACAACGCCTGATGTTAAGCGATGATGCGGCTGTGGATGGAGTACGTCGATCTAGTAGCAATCTATTCACTCTAGCCTTGAAGATGCCTTGATTGTATTTCTCGGGAAAAACAAAAGAAGGCAAGGAGTTCCATTCTAGGGCTGTTCCTATTAAAAACGAGAATCGAAATCGTTGCGTACTGTAACACCGCGTATATTGCTGACCTAGGGGCAAACCCCCATCGACTTCATTCCAACACTGTCAGCATTATATGTTCCTATAAAATCCGCGCTTTCCAAACTAAATTGCCCTTTTGTTTTGTGATTTTTAGTATAATTGAAGTGCAGCAATTTATTCCTTTGTGTGTAAAATCGTGTAAAAATAAAATAAATACATATGTGTGAATGGTTTTTTTTAAGACAACTATGAAGAGCCACACAACAGTACGTATTTTTGGAAGTTCCACGAGATATGGGTGGTAGCTCGACGTTATTCTTCTGAACCTGTAGTAGAAGGGAGAGGGTAGGATAAGGACGTGAAGCTCTTGCGCACATTCAATGAAAAGTATTAGTAATCTGTGGTGCCACAGCTAGATAAATAAAACCTTTACACATACGTTTATACCTTTTAAAAGTAATAATGCTACAGTGTTTTCATGTGGACATTGGACATTGTCTTACAAATTTACCCAGATATGCACTCAAGTCCGCATTCAAATAAGGGTAATTATGTAATACTGACCTAAGTTTTTCGTTACCTAAGGATTAATGCGAAAACCAGAACCCTAAAACATTTTTGTTTGTCTGTCCTGGATAATTTCCTAATCAGCTGGATTTTTTCGGCTACTTTTTTAGAGACTTCTCCAGCGAAGCAACGCGAGCGAAGCCGCGGAGTTTTCAGTAAGTCATACATTTTGTTGTAAAGCTTTGTATGATTGAGGTAAGTGTTGATTTTGTATCAACTATATGATTCTAATACATAATATCTAAGCACTTAATTGCTATGCTGTACCCAGCAAACAATGAAAACAATATTATCTTATGGATCTTAATCCAGTCAAATTCGGATAAAGTATGGACATAATTTCTGAATGTTATAGATTCTTCTGGAATCGTTATAAAACACATCTAGAAGTATTTCCCCGGTTTGCACTGTTTCTAGCACCTACGAAACCATGGTACATACACATAAACATTAGGTATAAAATTTAAAGATCCGTTAATCAGAAAAATTCAAAGTTAAAAATGTTTATTGTATTTATAAATAAAGGCTCCTTTATGTGTAATTAATGACAAAAAAGTCGTGAGACGTACGGAATATCTGTTATTGTTTGTTTTTATTTGCGGCTCTAGGAAAATTCTGAATAACGGTACAAATTTACTATTATGTATCTATAAGCAGCATACACGTTCAGTTAAATTTGCACCAATGTGCAAGCTACGGATCATATCTTTTCTACCGACCTCCAAAAAAAGGATTTTCTCCAATCGACGTGTATATTTTTTATCATAACGCATAACTTTTAGCAGAATAGTCCGATTTTAATAATCCTTTTTTTATTTGGTATACCTCCGAGGTAGTCCCATATATATTTTATCAAATTCGGACAATCGGTTTTTGAGTTACAATCTACCTAATAACTATTTCAACTGAATTATTAAAATCGGACTACATCCGCAATAAGTTTTGCGTGATTATACATAAAAAAATATTCACCTCGACTTGAGAAAATCGTCCTGTTTTTGGAAGTTGGTTGTAAAATACTTGTAAGAAGGTACCTATATAATATAATACTTTAAGTATAGTGTAACAATACAGGGATTACCACTCTTTCCTGAATGAAGTTATGCAATTTCAAAGTTTTTACTCGATTTAACCTTCCGGAGGTTATTTTCGTTGGGATTGAGTTAGACATGATTCTTAAAGCGTTAAACCATAATAAACATAAAAACCCACTGTCGCGAATTACTTCCACTCTTTTGCAAAATATCGCCCAATTGGACTGGTCTATCCATCTCCCCGACTCAGGGAGTCCTATTGTGGAGACCAGCAGTGTAAGTATGGTACTTTGTCGATCGATAAATTTGACAATTCGATGTGACAGAACTGTTTTAATAGAACCATTATACCTAAAATATGTTTATTTGACAATATTATTCGTTAAAAACCCTTTTATTGATGTGAATGAATTTATCGACCAACGGAGTACCGTACTTACACTGCAAAGCTTATAAAATATAACTTTAATTGTTACATACTATGAGTACAAGTATTAGTTTTAAGATTGTTAACATTTTAGGGTACAAAATTTAAAAAAAAATATGCGTCCATGTTTTATTACACTGCAATTTAAAGAGAAAAGTTTAATTTTTCTCGTACAGAACTCAATGCGCGTTAGACAAAGTAGGGTAAGCCGTCTAGTGAATGAACACACCCCATTGAATGAACAAAACGTAAAATATCTTTTAAAACAAGATAATTATCCCATTATATCAATATGAGTATTTTTTTTCTGGTTGATAACATTATTTTCTTATAATGGTAGCACTTGTTTCATCCAATCAGCGTTTAGTTACACGATAGCATACGTTTAGAGACATAGTTTTTTCGTGTGTGATATTTTGTATGGAGAAATTAGATCTCGGGTAAGATCTGTGTCCTATTGTTGTGAACTTTGTAGTTACGTTTGAAGCAAAAACTATCGTATGAGTTAAAATGTCAATAGAATATGGCTTGCTTCTTAGTTTAAAACTATCATAACAGTGGTACTGGATATTTTTTTGTATATTATTTAGTGTTCCAGCACTGGCTTGTTACAATATTGCAATTCGGTGAATGAACGGGGTGTTCATTCATTAGTAATGTACGATAAGTTGAAAGTATGAAATATATCGTCTTTAACGTATTAAATTTATATCATTTCTTGATCATACGTTTAGAAAAATATTTTGAATCTTTGAGCTAGTATTGGAACAAATGTGTTTATTTATTGATTTATGAAATCTAGTAAATGAAGTACGTATATTATAACACTGTTCAATTACTGGCTTTAGTATACCAGTGAATGAACTAACAATTGTTGTGTTCCTTTATATATAAATGAAAGCCTGATTATGTTAATCTGGAAAAAGTGATATATTTTAAATACTTAGTTGTAAAAAAACTTGTTACGATCGTTGACTAATTTAGTTTTATAAATAAATTTTAGATTACTTCGAGTTTTATTTATTTATTAAGAGATAATTGAAGATGTTGCTCAAATTCATGTCGAGTCTGCAATAGATTGGATGTCATCTATTGCAGACTCGACATGAATTTGAGCAACGGGAAAACAAAGGGAAAATATGACTGAAACTCAGAGTTTGATTCCTGACGATACTTTTTAATTTGGAGAAAGGATAAGACCGGATTTTGATAAAACTGAAGTTATAATAAACTTAATTGTTAATCAAGATACTAGCTTACCATCGGTCATACCTTTACCTTTTCAAAGACTGACGACGAAATAAGAACAGCTGATTGCAACACTAAAAAACTAAATGTTGTGTGCAACATCGAAACCCAAAATCTCAAGCGGGAACAGTTGAATGTCTGCCCTATACACCTCCCTATCAATAAGCTATTCATCAGGTCCTTTGGTTAAATGTACTAAAAAAATTAACAGCGGTGCCGCTGCATAATTTCTTAGAGTATCCTGAAATACCAACAAATAAAAAAAATATAACAAGAAAAAGAACCTATACCTTTCGGATTGACAGGGCAGAGATATAAAGAAGACATAAAACTACAAGACGAAAAAAAGCAATGTAAAGAAGAAGAGACCACGACAAAAAAGTAAAACAAGAAATGAGGAAGTACAATTGAGGAAAAGAAAAGTAGAAGAAAAAAAGAGCATATACTGAAAACGAAGCTAAAGAGAAAAAAGAAGAAAAACTTTAATTAAAGCAAATACAAGTACACAATAACAATCTAGAAATAAATGTAAAGATCTACGGAACGAGAATAAAGATCTAAAAGCTACGGAAAATTAAGTGACCTCATTAATGCACGAAGACATTTTTGGTACGAGTAAATATGCTATCGTTCGATTTAAATCTGAAAAGAGAATGCGTTATTTTGTTGTTATTGGCAAGTGATGAAGATCTAAAATACTAAATA
Organism: Selenia dentaria; assembly: GCA_917880725.1. Lineage (NCBI taxonomy): Eukaryota > Metazoa > Arthropoda > Insecta > Lepidoptera > Geometridae > Selenia > Selenia dentaria. Next base: position 22,367,531 of record OU862879.1, read on the forward strand.
CATTTTATAAGAAAAAGTCAGTGTTAGAGAATGTTGTTACTTTTGTAAAACCACAAATCCCAGATATAGCTGATACCAAGAGATTATGTCGATATCCATCGTGTGCTAGAAAATCCCAATATCTCCAAGCGTGGGTTGATTTCTTTTGCGGACGATAGTTTTAAGGACATTGAATAGAATTTTAAGTTTATATATAATCAGTGTTGATTTATTTATCAATAACTACTAAACTCCATAATTATGTATAAGTGAGTTAAGAAAAAGTAGCAGTGTTAACATTTATACCAAAAAATAGATACGCGCAATAAATTTAAAATAATTAGAGCTTTAGATTGCATAAGACATTATAAGATGTTAAATAAATAATTAGTTAACCTAGGACACTGTAAACGGGTGCTTAAAATTATTTATAAATTTAAAATAAAAATAAAGAGGAATTATGTACGAATTTGCGCTTCACACACAGTGCTGCCCCATTTTTTATTAATAACCACCTGCTACTGATACGGTGGTCTTTGTGAGCTTTTAGATTGAGTATTTTTCTGTCTAGTATTGATAGGTTTCTTAATATTAGGTGCGAAACTATTATTTATTAATTTAAACGTATTTATGTATATACATTTTACTCTCTAATTATTCTAATTTTTTAAAAACATTTAAGGTAGGTATTATAAGAGCATACATAAGTAATTATCTTATGCATGTCCTCGGGAACACTGAGTTTCTACGCTGATTAAAATATTTTTATAATTGTTCATTCACTGAGTTTTGTTGAATTCATTCACTGGAAATTGTATTCATTAACTGGTGATATGTACCATTTTTAGCATATTGATGAATATATAGAAATATATGCATAATAATTCAAAATCAAGAAATTACTTTATTCTTTGATAAATGAGAGTGGCGTATAACAAATAACTAATATGCTAAAGCTACCACGTCATTGCTGTTTATATTTTTTAAGTTGAAAAATCTCTTAACCGTTCAATCATTGGCGTGCTTACCCTATAAGACTTCTTCACCCTACGTCACCAAGGCATCCGACCTTCTGTTCTTGTTTTAACTGTGTTTATGAGGACCCTTGGTTTTCGTTAACCTGGTGTTACTGCTTTATAATCATATAATAAAGTAACCATCAAAAAGCAAGGAAATAAAAATAAGTAACGAAATAAAAACCATTATTTAATTATATCAGATTTATTAAAACGTAGATAATATAAGTTTACATTCACATTCAAATATGTCACAAATAATTAGACAAATTTCAATAGTTATCATTCTCAAGTAGAAGTAATGAACACTCTGATATTGAAGTTCGTTTTTGTACTTAGAAACTATGTTTAGATAGTAATTTTAATTATGAATTTACATAACTATCTTTAGATAGTGATGTATACTAAAAAAATAACTAAAGTATAATTATTATTTAAATAGTAAACATTATGTTCGTGATAGATGTATGTGTAAAAATGGGAGCGAAATAATATAAATATTACATAATCGTGACACCTACCTAAAAATAAATAGTACAATTATTTTAATTTTTATGCCAATAAATAGCTGAATACATTAATTTCATAGAACTTTTAATAATAACCATTATCACATTCTAAGCAAACATTTTGAACTCATGCTTCTCAATAAAGGTATTTACTAATTTAAAATTAATTTATCTACGAATGAAGCAAGGCTCCGGAAAAAAAAAACCGATTAATGATATTTTTCAAATTTTTATTCTTAATTAGATAAGTAGATTATTATATTATTGTACTTATATTAAATAGAATCTCGAATATCGTATGGTATAAAATCTTATAGGTATATTCTTTAAATAAGTGTGCAGTAGTGCAGTTGTGGGGCTATCACGAGCAACGCTTTCATGTACATTATAGTTTATTACATAATTTTGAATATTATATAATTTATGGAGAGCGCCGTGAGATACCTATTCCTCATTTATATTTACAACAAGAACGTATTTTCTTACAAAATATTGTAAAGTTGTAAAAAGTGCTTGGTGCGTTTTAAATATGTTTATAAAATCTGTGTACAAGTACCTACCTATGTGAACAGTAAATTACTTCTACAAAATATTGATTTGGTGTAAATTTGTATAGTTCCCTAAAGTTTCAATGGCTTGTGATGATAATATAATGATTTTAAGTTAGTATACAAAGAAAAATAGCATAGCTATTCAACGTGAAAACGCAGCGATGTTGGGCACTTTTCCTTCAACAAATAGTTTTTAGTGCTTATACGTCTTTGTTCATTATTATATTATATTTATAAAATAAATGCCCCTGTATACAAAGTTCGTTCTCAACTCCATAAAGTCTTTATAATAATAAAAATGTTTAAATTTAGTTTTTTGCCAATGTTCTGTTTCATATCTTTTTTACACTGTTAGTATCTCTTTAAGGTCTAGAGGTAACATCTACATTCTACATGAATGATGTAGGTATACTTTATTACGATTTAAATTATGTAAATTGTCCGTTTACAGTACAAGGTTATTTGTAAAGTAGTTGAAATCTATTTTATCAAAAAAGTGCTTATGTTGCACATCTGAAACATTTGTTAATCGTGCTTAGTTTATACTGTGTCTTCAAAGTAATATTTATAGTAAACGGGAACAGTAAAATATAAATCTATCAATTTGTATAATTAACTGTTGTATCTCGTGCAGGCATTTCGCAAACCAGCCAGCTCAACTGTAGGTGTAGCACGAACGTTTGCTAGTGTAACGTACCTAATAGTATCGTTGACGCATGCAGTACCAACTATGAGTTATCTGTGCCACAGTTGTACTAGATAAATGATAGTGTGTACTGTACACGTCACCGTTACGATTACGTTACACTTACGCAATTTTTCCTGTTAGGCCTTTAAAATGTTCATGTGTCATTAAAAGATAGTCAAAAATTTTTATTTTTTATTTTTGTAGCGAAACAAAAATTACTTCATGTGTCGAAGAAAGTAAATTACTAATAACCCTGTACAATTTTATTTAAATAAACTTATTTGAACTTTGTATGATTTGCTCATTGGGGTTTTTTAGATATGTTTTAGGTAGATTGACCGCTAGCCTGTCTGGTCACGGATGGTGTGGCGTAGTGGTGACGGCGATACATTTCTTTTTAAACTATGTGTTCATTTCGATATGCTTTGTTCACTGGTACATTTTACTGGTATAGGTTTGTTCACTAGAAGGTTTTGTATAGGTAGATTTTACAGGTAGTGGTGGGTGACGGTGACCGCCAGCCGGGTCTCACTGGGCACGGAGACGAGACCGCGGCGCGGCGGTGTCGGCGGAACTAGCCGCCAGTCGCGGTTTCAGGCAAGCTCTTCCGCTTTACCGCCGTCCAGTCGCTTCAACTGAAATCACAAATAGTCACCTGTAATCTACTGTCTTATATCATACTAATATTATAAATATGCAAGTTTATGAGTGAGTGATAGAGTGTGTATGTTCTAATTTCTTCAAGCTTCAACAGTTCCACGGGTTTGAATGAAATTTGAAATGGATAAAGCTTATGTCAAATGTTGACACACGCTCTTTATTCGGATTCAACGGATAGCCAAAGTCAAAGTCAAAATCATTTATTAAATTTAGGCATCAAAGACGCACTTATGAATGTCAAATTTTTCATTATAATGTACTTTAAAGACACTACCGCCGCGTTCCGAAATATATGTATAGAGCCTACCGAGAAGAAGCGGCAAGAAACTCGGGGCCATTTTCTTTTTATATAGATGTTTACAATGTTTCTACTTAGGTACTACAAATATTATATTTTATGGGTGGCAGAGTGACAGCTTGCCAGAAGTGGAGTATTCCAAGCATCTTTATCTTCTATATAATGTCGGACTTTATAATAAGCTTTTTATATTAAAAGCTCTCGATGAATACCGATAAGTATTCCACGCCGACGAAATTGTGGCAATAGCTGATCAATACCTACTGAAAAAGATTTAACGTTGTCGATGTTCCAATAACTGTCATGGACAAGCTTGGCCCACCTCCAGCGAGAGAACCGACTTTGCAAGCAAATGCAGTCGTTTAAAAATTGTAACTTGAAGTACAATGATGCACAATTTTCTGTTAACACCGGTCATTATGTTCATTCCTTTCTTTCTTTAAAATATAGTTAGGTCCAAACTGAATTTTGAAATTAGATTCGATTAAATAACAGTGAAGTATGATAGGTAACGATAGGTATACTTATATATAGGTCTCAATATGTCGCAATAATTTCTTTTTTGGATCTCTAACATTAAATTAGCGATTGGGTGTAGCTAATGCTGAAGCTCACAGTTTTCTACCGACTTCCAAAAAGGAGGAGGTTCTGAAATTCGATGTATTTTTTTTAATTTTTTTAATGTTTATTACCTTCGAACTTTCGATAGGATGAACCGATAGGTACTTAAAATTCTCTCAATTTTTTTTGTTTGAAATCTGGTGCTTACCGTGTGGTCCCATTTAAATTTCATCAAATTCGGTCCAGTAGTTTTTGATTTACACTCCAATAACTGAATAGAATGGAAGTCGGTATAAAATTTTTCATTTTGTACTATAGTGTAATATACAAACAAATGTGAAATTAAGTGATTTTATGACAAAGTGATATAAAACATTTTTAAATTATAATATAGTTGAAGCTGCTGAAGCGCATTGAGTGTTAGTACGAATACGAAATATCATAGTAATATCCTTTTACATATTTCTACATAAAGCTTTTATAAGTTTAGCAATGATTTGTGGATTAGGCATCGATTCGTGAAGTTGTGTGATTTCTTTGTGTTAACGAGTACAAGTTCAGCTTACTCCTTGTTCTACAGTCCAGGCTGTGGGTGCTAGACGTCCAGTACGCTTGTAATTCAAAATGTATAATTAGTGTTAGTAAGTACATAAAGGCTGATTCAATTCTACGTGCAAGCTGTAGGTAAGTGGTTTCCAAATATTTTTTTTTATAATCAATCTTTACCTAAGGGGTAGTGTATCTCCGTGGATATATTTCAAAAATCTTTATGTATGAAGTTACCAACGGATCATCTGTTATGAAATAACATTCGAGAAACCCCATGATCAAACTATATTTCATTAAGTCATTGTTCTAATTCACGTTCTGGTTAAGCGATGGATGCAATATAAAACATTTACGACCTTACTTATTTAAATGAGTGAAACATCATAAACTGTCATTTATCTAGGGCAGCTGTGACTCAGACACCTCATAGTTTGTACGCCGAAGCGTGACGTAATGACGCTTACAGTACGAATACTGTATCGGAAATTGTTAGTGCTATGGCCTTTGTACAGCGCAGAACAGTTTTTAGTACCTACGCAGAACTAAATGACGTTCATTCAATTTAAGCAACGACTATAAGTAAGACTGTTACTGACGTGTAATACAAAAACAACGTTGCACGATTTTATACACTTTGTCCGCACTAGTGCACCGTTACGAGCACACGGTACACGGTTAACAATCTACTATTATTACACGTCAAAGTGACAGCTATTGTTGAGGGTTTTCCCACCATATCCACTAATACATGTTGTTTGTGAAAAAACATCTTTTATCATATACCAATAATTATATTTATTCGTAGTAAATGTGCACGCATCGTATCTCTGTCTAAATTTTCGTTATGTTAAGTTGTGTGTTCTTGGTGATGATTGTCTCAGCTCAGGAGAACTGGAGGCCGATCCCACTAAATAAATTGCAATCAAACTAAACGGTGACTTTTTCTTCTGCTATTGAAAAACAGTCCAGTAGCTCTAGCATGAGTTGGCAACATAAATGCCATCTACAGTCGATACTCGATCTCGCCTACCTATTAGGCTTGTGATTGGCGTATACGCTGTCAATTTTAGTTCTACAATTGACCGCGAGGTGGCACTGTTCTTTTTTTAATAAATTTTTTCGCGGCAGTCGATACCGATCATCGATTGGTGTCAATGTTGTTAACTCATGGTAGACCTACAGCTGCAGTTACGTTTCTATTGACGCCAGCGAACGATCCAAACTTTATAGGTATTCTATATTAACTCGATAGATATAATGAACGCAACATTATAAGTTTTTAAACTATCACTGTCAATTTTGCAAGAGTTAACATCAGAAACGGGATATATACCGTGTAATCCATTTTGATTGAGTTCCCGATATTTCGGCACTGTTGCAAGCGCCATGATTACGAAATATCGGGAACTCAAATATAATGGATTCCACCGTAAATATCCCGTTTCTGATGTGAACGCAACGCTAACTCATATTCGTATATAGTAGCGTTTAATGTAGGTACATATAATATATAGTACCTAGTGGTTAAGATGCCGTTCCGTTCCAATTTGCCTCTAGAAGTAGAATGGCTTTTTGTGTAATGATCGAACTACAGCCGGAACTGAACGAGTCGAACTGTAGTTGCAGCGGGATATATTATTGAACGTTGTGAAATAGAAGAATTGGCCTCCAGATGATTATCTACAACGATACATAGAGGAAAATAACAAAAATAAATGTAAGAAGCTTACTATAAGCCAGCCCGCTTACGAGTTTAATAATTTCGCTAAAGTCTTTACCTACATCTAGACTCTCGTTACCTCCTTTTCGTCGGCGGCCACAGGGCGGTACCTCGGCGGGTGCACGTCGGCAGGGGGCGCTGCGAACCCATGCGTGTAGAGAAGCGCCGCCGCCACACCGCCTGCTATTGGCCCTGCCCAGTATACCTGTTACATAACACATTATGTTTATTATAGCACTTACTATTTATGTATCTTTATTGATTTTCGGATTGATTTAATACAACACATAAAAACAAACAAATAAAAAATGGCAAGTACAACACGTGAGGAGCGCCGACTGAAAATCAATGCTTGGGTTTACCCTAGCGTATGCTGAGTGATTCAATATATATTATTATGATGTTTATCCTATTCTGACAGTATTTTTGTATGCTATGTTGTGTGATGTCCTGAATAAAATGATTTTCTTTCTTTCTTTCGTGCGCCTCTCGCACAAGTGGACTACCACCTAGTATGTTGAGGTTTATCGCCTCTTCGCGCTAATTCTTCCGGCAATTTATTTGTAAATTACAAAAAACGAACTATTGAATAATATTTTTTTTTTAATATAATTTATTAAGTACTAACGCCTGCTTAGCGAGACCAAACATTACAATTTTGGAAAGGATATAATATACATTTTCGGATGGGATTCGAACCCGCGTCTTACAACAATCCGTGTCAGCCCACCGAGGCATACCATCCGCATCGAATATTTACTCTCTATTTGATTTTAACCGTCGCGTCGCATGGGGAGTGAGCGACATCTATTGAACAGCTTGACAAGCATTATGCAACCGAAACAAGAGTGCCAGTGGCTTAGGCGCCATGAGATCTGACACGGATTGTCGGAAGACGCGAGTTCAAATCCCGTCCGATGATGTGCAATTTTCTCTCTAAAACTGCAATTTGGGATTATCTTCCATACATTCTTCTCTATATTTGAGTGCACTGTGTTCTACTTGGTTTTCAATTTTAATACGTAACTATTTGATAGTTTTACTTCCTTAGAGAAACAGTACCAAATAAGTTTTTTTAAAACAAAAAAAGCATTTGTTATCCCATCCCATGTTATGAACTCTTGAGAAGTATCTATTAACTACGCGGGTAGTTGTAGACGTGGGGTTGAATCCCGTGTAACTAATTTGTCTACAACCAGTCTGTACTAGTTCGTCATAATGATGGTGTATGATTGTAAGTAAACATGAAGAACGTACCCAATGGTTAGCCCATTCGTTGGCTACCAGCGCAGAGCCGAAGGAGCGAGCAGGGTTCATGGCTGATCCTGTGTAGTCCACAGCCAGCAGATGACCCAGGGTCACCGTCAGCCCGATCGCGAGTGGCGCGGTGAACTTGCTGTCGGGTTTGTTGGGGTCGCATACCTGTGCAACACATAATGTAAACATAAGCAACTAGCAGGTTTGTGAGTCACTTTTCATACTTAATTAGACTTTACTGATCATTCATAGGGTTGCTATCCGTGTCGGTACACCAGAACATAATTGTTACCGGGTAGGAACTTCTGTACCGGTACACATTCGTCCACTGCTGGACATAGGTCTTTCCTGAAGTACGCCACAGAGCTCGGTCTTCAGCATCCAGTACTACTACCAGCCGCCTTCCGCAGGTCGTCTCTCCACCTGGCCTCAGGGCCTCCTACACTACGTTTGCTAAACGTGTTCTCCACTCAAGAACTCGTCTGCGTTTATCACCGGTTCTTCGGGAAATATGGCCAGCCCATTGCCACTTCAGCTAGCTTATACTTTGAGCTATGTCGACTAGTTTGGTTCTGTGTCGGATAACTTTATTAAAAATCTTATCGTTTAGAAAAACCCCGAGCATAGCTCTCTCCATAGCTCGCTGAGCGACCTTAAATTTATGTATTGCATTGTATGTAGACTAGTCCCACAGTGAGTGTCAGTTCAAGTTTCAGCTCCATAGGTTGTCGGTCGAAAAAGTGTTGAGCGCTACTCGCCGTTAGATGGCTTAACTAGTTACAAACTTTTTATACGTTTCCATAAATATTTTATTGTGGTATGAAACGAAATTGTTAAAAATACTAGACGTTATCTTATCACAGAAGCAGGAGACCGTACCATGGCGTGTAAACAAGAAGGTACTTCATTTGACCAAATAGCGGACCGGGCGGTCGGGATACTTTTTGAAAAGTGCATACTTAAAATACTTTCTTTTTACTTTTTTTCTTTCACTTAAAAAAAGTGGAGCAGCAGTTCCAATTAAATACATATTAATTGTAAAAATTGCTATTAAATAAGTATTTTATTCAATTTAGTAGGTATTTCTTTCATTTCCCACTTAATCATTGGTTTGTTCGGTTTTTAACACAGAAATGGAACACAAAGATTTTATTCAATTTAATAGGTAGGTAGTTTTTATGTCAATCGATGACGAGACAACTGTCGCTCGCCTGATGTAAAGCGTCACGCTTGCTCTTATCAGTTTAGTGCCATTAAAAAAATTAAGCTATACTTAACAGTTCAAAACCCATTGCGCTCATCACCCTGAGATATAAGATGTTAAATCTAATGCCTTATAATTTGACTGGAAACAGTACGCTTCAACGAAACACAGTAATGCTTGCACACTACTGCTTCACGGGTGAATAACTGGCTAAGATGTCCTGTCACTAACCAATAACCTTTTAAAAAACAAGTGCAACATGGCAGTCTTCTGGTACAAAGTGAATAACCACTATATAGGTGATACGCGCGGCATTGACATAAAAATAGTAATCTCGCGCAAGTTCCGTATTTTACAGTAACAAGTACAATTTGAAAAATTTAATACCGACTTTCATTCTATTCAGTTATTGGAGTGTATCTCAAAAACTACTCGACCGAATTTGATGAAATTTTAATGGGACCACACGGTAAGCACCAGCTTTCAAATAAAAGAATTTTGGGAATGTGGTCATCCAGTGAAAAGTTATGAGGTAACAAACATAAAAAAAAACTAATTGAGTACCTCCTCCTTTTTGGAAGTCGGTAGATAAAATGATTTCTATCATTTCAAAGGTAAAATTCTTAATATAGGTACATATTGATGTGTAACAATTTATAACTTAAATTAACAAGTTTATTTTTTACCCAGTCATATTTTGAGCTTGCTTTTACTTTGCGATGATATCGTTTGATTTATTAATATAGATACCTATACTTAATCATAGAACTGGGATCATCGAAATACGGGACATGATAGCCGAATACGGGGGCAGAACCGTTTATACGGTGACAGTCCTGTGTATACGGGACGTATGGTAACCCTAAGAATATAGGTTTCCTATGGTGTTTTAAACAGCACTAGAAATAAGGGAATTGTTTGTTATAGGTAATAGTATTAGCACACAATAACTAATTTGTGGAATAGGTTAGGTACACACAACATGGTAACATTATGTACAAAGATACGCTTTGCATTAACATATTACATAGATTAAACTGTGTCGTTAAACTTTTCTTATTTTCAATATATAGGAACATGTGTTTCTGTTAAGTGTCTTACAACCTATATAAGTACTTTCAAATAACTGAATAATATCCATGATTTCTGGTTAATAAAATACATTTCCAACGATTTCACCTTGAAGATAAAATCTTTGACAGAGCGTATTGCAGCTCGGTTAATTAATTTCAAAAGTAATTGGTATTCCCAGTGTTCTTTTTGTCGGAGCGACCACAGAGCGCATAGTGTCATGATTTAAATAAAGATCAATGATATTTTTGACAAAGATAAACTATTATTAATGATTTATAATTTTGGTTAATTAACCTACTTAACAGTATTTTCATATCCTTACCTAATTAGGTTACGTTCATTAGTTCTGATCGAATCTAACCTCTAAATAAATAAAAAATGCCCCTATCCAATGACATTGCAGTTTATATTAACATCATTGACCCTATCACAGATACCCCCGTCGTTTTATCCGGCTTACCCTTGATTGGACGTACTAGACAAATTAAGAATACTTGGAATCGGATTCCAAGTTATTATGTGGCATTGTACCTATACACTCTAGTTTTCCTCATCTATCTACTTATATTACGTAATTATGTAAGTATAACAGGATGCTACAAATCCAGTTTCTAAAACAACAGGAAAGGTGTACAGTTTGCATGAGTATTCCGTAGTCCAGGGCCTTACTATCAGCTTCATAAAAACCATGCAAGTTCCGTGCAGTTCTTAAACCTGGCATAAGCAAACTCTCATTTAGGTGAACTGTTTGAATATTGTTTTCTCAAAGGTGAACGGATGATATTGTCTCTGGCATCTCTGAAACCCGCATTATATAAGTTGATCTGTGTTTTGAAATTCAGGCTCTTCTTCCTTGTTGATATTTTAAGCTTAAATCATCTAGACCCGATATTTTTAGTCGATCGGTAAATACTCATCAATAAAGTGACCAAAGCGTCCCATTAACAAAAAAGCCATAGCAGCAGCAGAATCACACTGGTGACATAAAACTCTCACATCTTTTATGATATCAATGATTATTCCTGTAAAAGGATAATAATGAAAGAAAGTCTTCTAATAAGTTACAAGTTTATTTCGATTATAATTTCTCTCACAACTGCGTAGATAACTATTGATTTATGTTAATGCTTGGCCATTTCGTTTCGCGATCAAAATACTGAATACCGTCACGCGATGCGGTTTCAGTAGATAAAAACTTGTCTAAGCTCGGTTTTTTGTTGATATTTGCAATAATGCCAGTTTTTGTTGAGCTCTAGAGACAAAGACAAAAGGCTTTGTTTGTCATTTGTATTCTAATCAATCTAGCGTCTTGATTAATGCTGCGACGAATCATGAATATTCCCTCCACGATTAAATACTTAGGTTTATATATATATATATATATAATCTACGTAAGAGCAGATACTTAAATTGCGACATTCAGACTTTTATTGTACATACTTATGTCCAATAATTTTGTAGGTACACATTTTTAAATTTTCGCCATAGATTTCATATTAATGTTTTAGAAAATATATTATACATAGTAGAAAGTTTATGTACATAGACGTCTCTGTGATCTGTGACATAGACTATATAGGTATGCGTATCGTAAAACGCTATACATGTATGTATAAGGTATTTGTTAATTAGCACACCATTGAACAGGGTGGAATTTTTTGGAATCCATAACTCGTCATGAAAGTAAAAGAAAAAAAAACATATTTTTTAATTATTATCACCCATATTTCGGTATAAAGAGTTAATTTCTTAACAAGAAATTAACATTTCACTTATGTGAGAAATTAATCTAAGGTACATATTGTAATGCTTTGACATTCGACGGACTTAGACTTATTTTATGATATTACTTACATACCTATTTATTTTCAATTCATAGATGAAATTTATATGTACATATTATATATAGATGATTAGGTAACAATGACAAACTGTTAAATTCCATCCAATTAATTTTTATTTCTTATAATCGCATTTGGCACCATTTTATTGCAAACATAGTGAGTACCATACTAATAGTACATAACTCAAAAGTACTAAATCAACTATCTTTATAATAAGATCGATCACAAATCTTTATCATAAGCTTATTGCAATGATGAAATAGTTAAACATTTATTATATGAAGTTTTTATAAAATAATAGTCAAAGTTTCTTTAAGTATAATGAGATAAAAGGAGTTTAAATCTTAGTAAATAATGAAATATTTAAGTACATATTATATAAATTTATAAGATCACTTTTATGATGCGAAACATGTCCCGCCTGTCACACAAAGCATCATGTGTTGTCAACTATCGGTTTTAGGTCTCGCTCATCGACAACGTTTGAATAAGAAAGCTGTTAAGATCCGTATTCGCAGATCTTGAGACCCAATATCCGTATTCAGAATTCAGATACATTTATCTATATTTATTTATCGAGGATATACATTTTTAACGATCCGGCACATCACTAATACGTATACGCACGTATTATATTCAAATTCAATATATATATAGGTGCTTCAGTCTTCTTATGGCATTTCTTCAAAACGTTTTTCTACTAAGTTTTTTAATTTTATTCTAGGCATCTCAACGATATTACCACACCTGTCTGAGCCACAGCCGAAATCAACTGAGACTTGTCTCTGGCATTCTAACAATTCACTATAACCAACATCACAGACGCCTAGACGTTTGAAAGCTAATAAACTAAGTAGATTTATAGCGACATGTTAACGAGAGTCCATACAAAAAACAGGTGAACGGTTTTTCTGCGGTTCTTGAATAGTAGGCCTGGGCAGGCCTGCTTTAAAGTTGTCATGGTACGAAAAACCGGGCAGTTGTCTAGAAGTCCTGCTTTAAGAGCTCATAGTAAGGCCTCAGTTAAGCGTTCGAATAGAGTGTGGGCAAAAGTGACAAAAATAACGTTTTTGAGCTTTACGAACGCGTTAACAAAAGAGCCATCAATGACAACGCCACAAATGCCCTCATAAGCTAAACGAACGCAACCGGTAACTGCCTAAAATAAGCAATGCGACAAAACATAATATGATTACAAATTACAACACTTTATTATTACAAATTACAATACTTTTGAATACCTAGGACGCGTACCTACTACCTCCATGTATATATCAGTCATTGGAGCTGTAAACAATAGATCATTATCTATGTTTTTGCGGACTTGAGGATCTATAAATTATTTCATTCAGATGTGTAACTAGGGCTGAAACCTTTCAAAAACAGTAGACCCGGAGATTTTAGAAATATCGTTTTTTTATTAAAATGAAGCTTTTATAGAATTAATTATATAGTTAAGGAAAAAAATCATGGTAAATTACTATTTATTACAGGGTAATGTTTTTTAATTAATATAAATGACCTAGCTAGTGCTAGGCTGACTTGAACCAGGTTGACACTTAAAACTATATTTTTCTTTCTTGGTTAAGCATCTTTTCTAGTCCAGGTTTCTTCAAAAACTACAAAAAATCTTGGCAATTCATATTGTAATTAATCTTCACAATTAATTCTGCCTTCACCATGTCCACTGACGAGCAGTTTGGCTCGTCTGACCATAAATTTCCCATTAATTAAAAGACGCGTTCAACAAAAGCATTGCTTATAGGGACGGATTTTTTCAATTATTTTGCCACCACTGCTACCGCCCGGTCTGACCCGGAAGTATCGATGTTCAACTCGTAGCCCGGACATGCACCATTGCTTGCAAACCCATAGACTTCGGCGTAGTAACTTATTTAATCTGTGCTTCGGGTCAAACCCGGAGAGGTGGCAGCCCTATGTGTAACTTAAGAATGGCTGTAGGATTTGATTAAATAGCACAAAGCCTTATGTAGAAGAGACTTATGAGTGGAACATCGAATACCTACATAGGTACCTACAGTTTGAAAAAATACATATGAAAAATAAGTATAAAAATATATATACATTGAAGTTTAAATTATGTACTTCTTATATTTATCATCACATTGCAATTTTCTCATATCTTGGTGTATTTGAAATGATATTTTACTAGCTGGGCCGCCAGCGGCTTTGCTCGTTTTACCAAAAGTATAGGTACCCACAGTCTACACGATTCTTATGCTGTGGTGTACCTATGGACGCTTACAACATCATCATCATCATCATCATCTCAGCCGTAGGACGTCCACTGCTGAACATAGGCCTCCCCTATGATTTTCGAAAACAACAACAATAATACAACATATAAGGCTAAACTGCTAATTTTACAATTAGGTATGCTAGATGACCAATCAGTCATTTAGGACAAGTAATATAGATGACACAATTACCTTTGAAACTTGAAAATAAATAATAGTTAGGTTATATTACCTACTTTAGCCATAACATTTACTAACTCCCTGTTTTTTTAGTCTATTTTTATGTAAGTAATAAGTAAATAATATGTATTTTAGTAGCTGTACCATCTGGGCTATCCACAATATGGATAAGTAGGAACTTACTTAATAGGTACCTACTAGTACGAAAATGTATCGTAGTAACTATAGATCTAACTGAAATGAAATCTATGGTCATAACTAGATATTTCTGCTATACAAGGCTCTGTCCTTCTAAGGACATAGAGTACGCTATTTACCCTATTGGCATTGAATAATTACCTGCCTACGATGCCGTGGCAGCTTAGAGATACAGAAATATGTTTAGACCTATTGGAAATGTGTTTGTAATAAATTCAGGGTTAGCACTGCATAAGTACCCACACCATACGTCAAATTCAAACGATTTATGGTTATAGCATTTGATGTAGAGTTTAATATTACTTACATTGTGTGCGGTAGATGTACTTATGTACAGTGGAGAAGTGGGTACTTACAGACAATATTACAGGAAGTGCATTTTAGCAATATCCCTAATAAATCCTCTACTCCTACAACTAATATAAATAAAACTCAGTAATAATAAAAAAAAAATATTATCGTACCGTATAAGTAGGTATAGTGTATAAGTTGCCTGTAAAACATGCATTAATTGTAATATGATTTTTGGGTTGATGATGGGTCATGTTAGGTCACCCATTGAAAAAATATATTGCAATGGCCCCGAGCTCCCTGCTACTACTTCCAGTACTGGCAGTAACTCTATTTTATTGTTTAACTTTGTATTAGAGTCTCGGTAGAACTGCATATGTTCTATAAGCTACATTCCGTTAATTATTTAGCTGCATTACGTTAAGCTTGTCATTGGAAACTTCATCAATATTTGATGTAGAAAAGTGCAGATTGCACGGTTAACATCGGTCTCAGTAATAGACCCGTGTCACGAAACATGTCGCACAAATGCTACTTTACTTCCATTATGTGCACTTTCAATTATTATAGTCATTATATAATTACAACACTACATTGCAGAATAAATGACAGGTAGGAGACATGATAATTATTTGTATGATAGTTAGGGAGCGGATGAATCAATAATTCAGTCTTAGTATACGAGTCATGTAAAGATAGACCAAAGGTATCTATAGACAGAACGGTGAGGAATCGGATTACCTACCTAGATGTTTATAACGATGATTTTATCATCTTTTATGTACTAAAGTGTACTTTAGGTGCCTCTTCAACCTAGATAGACCTTCCTTCTTCTCACTTAATGGGTTATTGTTTAACGACTCATCATCTCACTTGATGTCAGAAGGTTGTTCAAAGGCTCACGCTAAACCTAGAATAGCGTCACTCAAGCACAGGTGTCTGAACACACTGTTACAGCTTCCTAACGCCAGATTTCCAAACATGAAGGTGGTAACTAGGCAGGCGGTACCCTACCACGCTGCTGTGGGCTTAATCATGATGCTTTCTTCATCGAAAGCTTAAGCCCGTGGTGGGGATCGAACCCGTGGACCTTGTTTCCCCTGGATTGTTATGTCTTCAAACTTATATATAGTCAAAAACATGAGTGCATAAAGTATGCTATGTAAAGTGTGAATGAGTCCATGATATGCATTCGTAAAATTACAACAGCTTCCCAATATTGATGATGGTTGGAGTCGAGCAACGCTACTGGTTATCGTGAATCAAGAACACGCTAACTCACAGATTTTTGTATGTCCTTTTTGGTTTTAGAAATTTAAAATAACGTAGGATAATTTTATACTAAATAATACTCACTCCACAAACGACGAAGACAAGAACAAATCCAAGGAAGAACTCGATTCCAAATCCTTGCAGCGCGGTGACATCGGAGCCCAGAGCTGTCACTCCGAGGGTGCCGGCTGCTCGATCCGGAGTCAACGCCTTCAGGAGACCAGAGCCTGCGGCCGCGCCTGCGCACTGCGCGATGATGTACAGTATCGTTCTCACCACCTTCACTTTCCCAGCTGATGCGAGTCCAACTGTCACTGCGGGGTTGATGTGGCCACCGGATACGTGGCCAATCGCCTGTTGGAATTAGGACTATGATAAAACTGGTTATCAGTAGATGTTTTTTTTTCACTGCTCTACCTCGGAAAGGCTTCGTTTATCGTTAGAAATCTGCGCGCAAAAGTACATTTTGTTCGGTGGCGTGGCGAAGTTATTTGAAATTTAAACATGAACTATATATGAATAAGGTATCCGAACGTCATTATCTATCTACATGTCCATCGGAGAAGGTTTATGATTTTTTATAAGTAAGTACCACACCAAGGACCAAAAACTTACTGAACTGAAAAACTGAACTTGGACTGTGCACGTCGCAGCGAGAAATTGATTTTTGAGTTTCATTCTTACAGTATTTCCACTCGCTAAAATACCCTTCAAACCCTAAAACAGCTATGCTTGCGAGCTATTGCTTCCTATGGCCAAGACGTTCTTTTGTACAACAATAACATTACCTACCACTAACAACCCAACATACCAATGTGTTATTGTTTGCTTCATACGATTCCGCGTCCTGAGAGCGAAGAGAAAATTCATGAAATCCGTTCACGGAAAAGTCTGTGTATCTAACGTTAGCACCAAGCATAGCGCCATGGAGACAGCATAGAATATACCTAGTTAATACATAGGTTGTTGTAAGTGCCACGAATTTCGAGATAACGCTTATCTGTATCGTTTTCCATAATGTGGGCAAATATGTGTTCAACTAAGGCAATCGAAAACACGTGGATTTTGTTGTAAGTTAACAAAAGAGTAGCCTTACCAGTGTCGTCTAAATTTTCTATTTATATGACAGATTTATCTTATGAATTTATACTTTCAAGATTGCGATGTCTAAAACGCAATTTACCTAAGTAGAACATTGGAATAGGTGTCTGTTCTGTTTTTCGTCATTTTTGTGCTATAATTAGTTTTACTATTACAATTTTCTACCTATATAAATTGATTTATGTAAGGTGTTAAGGTGACGCAATACAGGAAAAAATATAAATACAGTAGCTAAGTGTAACGCGCAGTAATATGGTTGCGCCCGCGAAGCCTATAATATACCGTCTTCGTTTCTTTCCTTGTACTGTAAGTTAAAGCAATAAACTGTAAAAGCTTTATCAAATGGCATGCAGTAGTTTTGAATGTATAAGTTGGTATAACAACGGAACAGCTGCACACATAGTAAATTACAATTACTTATAATTATATTTTTTTACAGCATAATTAAACGTAATTATTATTTTCAGTGTCAATATTATATAAACAAGTTAGGTACTTGAGGATCTATGTCAGATGGCGAGATCAGTGAGATAATGTAGAATTTTACACAACATTTGGGTGACATAACATGGAATAGGTAGGTAGTAGATTTATGCACCAAAAGGATAAAACTATGTCTTACGCCGCAGACGGCATATTTGACCCTGAGCGTAACGAGGGACTCTATAGTTAACTCGCCCGAGTCCCGAGCAATGCGATAGTTTTGTAGAGTCCTCCTAACTAAATCTAGGGGTACAATATAAGCCGGCCAAGACGAAGACAGGCTCTAGCACAGAGGTGAATACTCTACTTTTTATACCTTCTGCGAGACAATAAAAACCTACAAATCCCTAAAGCGTCTCATCTTACAAACTCCGGAGTCAAATCGCTATCACTCGAAGCGAAGACATTTTTGAGCCAAGCAACGGTAAAATGATAAATATTTAGGTACTAACATAAGAAACAACTTGTTAAAATAACACCAAAGATAGTCTTTTGTTTCACATTCGCTACAATTGTACCTTAGACAGTTCAATTTTCGAATAAACTCTCTTACAACTTACAATGCCCGCTCGTATATGCTGAGAGTTTTCTTTCACACGAATTTTATTGTTCCATCGTTACAAATCATATTTTATAAAATTCTTATATTCTTTGGACGTCTCGTAATAACAATAAATCCCTTGTACTATGATGCCTTATTTTACGTCGAGATCACGTCACATGTTACAATATGGACATTGCCGAGTAGGTGAAACTATTATTTATGAAAACTGAATTCAAAATGATATTGAGAACAATTATATGACTTATAAGCAGGTATTAACCGTCTTATCCGTCCCGTAAACTGATGACTTAAAAGAATGTCTAGAATCACATTGAAAATTAATTACCTGTTAATTTATGAAACTTACAGAAACAACAGCAAAGATGGTGAGACCGAAGGCGAGAGCGATGAGGACGATGTCAGGCGCTGCGTTGGAGCCCTGCGAGATGTTTATACACGCACCGCACCCGAACAGGTTTAGGAGGAGGTTACCTGGTGAAATACCGTATAAATATTAAATAAATTATTCTAGCACCCTTAAAACATTCAAATTCACATTCGACTTGGACATTTTATCTGAGGCACAGAAAGAGATGTCTCAGTACGCTCGGTTTGCCACATTTTAAACTAAGAGTATCGTTCTGAAATCATGATGTTCTAATTTAAAAAATCTTTGATATAAAATATCTTTAGTTTATTTCAGATGGTATCATTCTTTACCCTCTTTGTATAAGTATTACAATAAATACAGATATAATATCATCTGATCACCCAGTTCTGATGAATAATAATCCTCTGGCATTGATTTGCTGTTCTGGAGTGTTAGTTTTGGGTATGGTTCTTAAGAGTGAGTTTATATTTTGTTTGGTATTTATTAGATTCTGTGCAAATTTACGCGTGGTCTAATTTACTGTTTTAATTCTAGTAATTAAAAAACTTAAGTAAATATAAAAGTAAAATAGCTCCTATTTACTGTTTTATAATTTTATGCATTGGGCTGCCCTATAAACTGAATCTGAATGTTAGTTCACCGTAATGCCATGTTGCAATACAATGACAGTTATCTTTTCTTACAAACTCTTGTTTTTATATATATGCTTGGAGTTTATTTAGTTCAACTTACCAATGAACTCAGCTAGCAGTGCCCTGCTAATGCCAGCCGCACCGCCAGCCAACTCGTCCAATCCCAGTTTGTTTCCCAATTCACCCATGGTTCTGAGGACAAGGGAAAATAGCATGTTATTGAAACTCATTGAATCACTCATTATAGTTTTTATTGTACCATTTTTAAAGCACTAACGCCTGCTTATCAATACCAAATTTAGCAATTTTAGAGATAAAAACACATATCCTCGGACGGGATTCGAACCCGCGTCCTCGTATGTCGTATAGGGGCGGGCGGAGCGACATCCATTGAACAGCTTGGTTGATCAGATCAGAGAGTTAATAAATTCGATGTTCGGACGGTGTGGCTCGGTGGCCTAATCGGTCATGGCGTCTGATTGCTGGAGGACGCGGGTTCGAATCCTGTCAGAGGATGTGTTGTTTTCTCTCTAAAATTCCAAAATCTCACTCATTATGGTTTTGTTAACCGAGCGAGCGAAGTCTCTTAATTTCGAGATTGGCCAAAAAATGCTTTTGTCTGTTTGTCTGATTTTTCTCGCAGTTTTCAACCAATTTTGACAAAAATTGGCACGCGGGGTTGACTAATTCAACTTTATCAGTCGATTGCGATTTTAGATTGGGCGAAAAATAGGGGGAGGGGGGAAATTTGCTGTAGAGTATTTATTGACGGACTTTAATTTAATTTGAGAGGCACACTAAGCCCTTCATTCTACACAAAATGTTGCAAAAAAGAACCATTGGTTGAGAGGCCGTTAAAATTATACTACCTCCCTATAGGTCCCTACCAACCAGACAGGGAAAAGTGTCGGTTATTTTATTGTTATAAGGGCTCGCGAGTTAACTCACTTAGTAATAAAACGGGAATAATGTGAATCATGTGTTGTTGTCAATATTATTGTACAACAACAGGTAAAGTACATTAGAAAACATGTTATTTAAATAAATTCATAATAATTTCATTAATTTTTTTACCTATATTCAAAGACAATGTTAATAATTCGCTTTTTCGTAACACCAAACTAAACTAGCGAACTAAAACTTATTTTTAGTAATAGTAGTGTGGTAGTTCTTATTACGTTCATGCTAAAGTCAATATTCGTATAACGCTTGCGACTGACAGTTCTTAAAATTGGCATTTCTGTTTAACTGTGGGTATACCTATTATGTTTAGTGGAAATTCAGTCGTCATGTAACTTTGTGTTCTCTAAACTGATGTAAAACTACCCACAATAGGGTTGTTGACCTTTTTTTTTTAATGTATGTTAAATTAATCAGGACACCAAAATACACACCTAGTATTTTTAATATTTTTTTGAATAACTCTAAAGTTAAAAAAAAACTATGTTTTTATTTCAACTTTTAAAATTAGCGCTAAAATACTATTCAAAAACAAATAGTGTTGTGATTATAATACGTCTTGCTTGCTTGGACAAGCAAAACGTATCACCAACCTATCACAACTTTGCTTTGTTGCTTGCTTGTACACGGAGATAGTCGAAGATGGCGGAAAAAAACCAACAATGACTATAATTTATTTTCTCTTGTGTTTATTCTCAAGTTTTGACTTTGTAATGTAACAGTGGTGGATTATTACCCGTTGATGTTCACAATGCTGTACGAGTGTCAGTAAAGTGTATAAAAACATGTAATATTCTTTTTGTGTTTTTATTTCGTCAATTGTGTTAGCAAGTTTTAGTAATGCATCCATGTGACTAACAGTAAAACATAACATTAAAAATTAAATGACTGACTTATTTCTTAGAGCAGACTCTAACTACCTACTTGTAAAAACGTTTATAACTCTGCAGTTACAAAATTTAACCTACATTTTAGCCGCATAATTTGTTCTATGTAGGATCTTCCACCACAAAAGGAAAAAAATCAACCATTATCGGATCACTTTGTTGTCCGTCTGTTCGTCTGTCTGTCTGTCAAGACCCTTTATCTCTACTATATAAAAATAAGTCGGGTTTTCCTTCCTGACGCTATAACTCCAGAACGCACGAACCGATTTCCACGGTTTTGCATTCGTTGGAAAGGTCTCGGGCTCCGTGAGGTTTATAGTAAAAATAGTAAAAAAGCGGGAAAATATTTTTTCACATACAGCGCCATCTCTGATGCATAGCATGTACTACAAGCCAATATTTTAAGTAGATGGCGCCAAACGAAATGTTACATAAAACGAAGCCTGGTTACATAAATCGAATCTGGTGGCGAAACGGAGTTCGCAGGGTTTGCTAGTCATTCATAAAAAGAAAAATCTGAAATCCATAAATGTGTAACAACAATGACAACAAGAAAAACTAATTTACTATTGAATATTATTGTAAACTTAGGTATTTAATTAATATAAAAAAAATATTTAACATACTTATTATTTGCGGTTGCGGCAATAACCGTGTTTATGGATCGACAGTTTGTCTTTTGACCTAGTATGTATATTTAGTTTTAAAGCAATAATATTATATTAGATGCTTTTTTCACTTGCTTGATTCTCAATCTGTTGATAAGGTACGACATTATCATGTTTTTGCCCTAATGACAACATTTCCGCAGCTACTTCCGTTTGTGCTCACGTGACTTCTAGAAACTTCTGTACACATTTTGTTAATTTAAAATAAAGTTACTCTAATGCATATAATTCTTTTTTTATTCATGAGTTAAATTTGCTCTAATCACTATTAAGTTAAATTTATATTGTAATTTATTTTTTTACTATGTGAAGTGAACCCTATTGAATAGAAAAATCATATTTTTAAAATTCCCATTCAATTTTTTTTTTGTTTTAGATTCGGGAGGAGGAAATCCTTTATGGATACCGCAGAGCAGTACCTATCTCTGAGGTTATGTCAGAGGGGATGGGAGAGCCAGTGTGTACGGACTAAAACCTCCTCCCTCTTTCCTATACACTACAGACACTAGGTCCGTACCCTTACAATATTAAACCTTTTATTAATTACCAATCTGAACCCTAAGTATCTAACGAGACTTATAGACTAAGTGTGAGTCCAATAATATATATATATATAGTTTTTTTTCTTTCTTACTTTGACTATTACATTAATTTACTATAAGAGTTACTAATTTACAATTAACACGCTATAGTATAAGACTTAAAAATAACATTTTATCTTCCTGCCATCGAGACCGATCGCAGGAGAGCCGTCGCGACCTCTTCGTTCCTGTCCTTCATTGCCATTTTTATGTTGTAGTATGTAATGGTCTTTATGGATACCCCTGTTGCCCGCCCCACGAACCGGCCAATTGCATCTGAGCTGTCATCTGTGTGGTAGATGCAGTGGGCTGAGTGCCGCGACACTGCCACTACTGCATGCGAGACGCTCTGTCGCAGTTTTGTCACCTTTTTCTTCGTCTGTATAATGATGACGTTTTCGTAGGTCAGTCCCTGGCTTTGTGTACTGTCAGTGTTCGTGACCCTTCACCTGTCCCATATCCTTTGCTGATCAAAGATGATTTCTGTTCCTGGGTGAGGACCAGGTATAGGGTATTCGGGAGGGCGTGTGGGACCTCTACATTTCTCGCCTTAGGGAATAAACCTGCGTCATCGAAGAGTACATGCCCGAGTACACCTCGCTGAGCGCGTATGCCACGTCCATAGGATTCCGGCGCGTGCACAACATCTGCTGGCTGATGGTCGCCAGCATATGGGGGCTGTCATACCTTATATCGAAGTCATCATGACTCATCATTGATCATCGAAGAATCATTCTAAGTTTTTCACGAATGTAGATTTTAGTAAGTATAAACAAAATAACAACCATAGTTTAGACAAATTTATTCAAATTAGTGCCAATACATAATATATATGAAAACAATCATGTTGATTAAAAATGCGGTATAAATTCATAAAACAGTAACTATATTGTAACAATTCAATCGATGTAACAATCAATCAATAAAGCATATTTTTTGGCAGTTGAATGTATCTGCCATTAGCCCTTATTTTAAACAAAGCTTCTAGTTTGAATTAATTTTTTACAAAGACAATTTGATAAATTTAATACGGACTTCCATTATATTCAGTTATTGGAGTTGTTAAACTACTGGACCGAGTTTGATGAAATTTTAATTGGACACGGGATGCACCAGCTTTATTAAAAAAAGAGTTTTGAGTAATCGGTTCACCCAGTCGTAAGTTATGAGGTACCAAACATCAAAAAAAAATACAGTCGTACTGAGTACTTCCTCCTTTTTTTGGAAGTCGGTAGAAAATAAAACAAAATATAAACCAAAGGAGAATGCTGCACACATAATACCTACTCGTAGTCTGCAGCTTTCACATGTAGTTACTATTCCAAAGAGAACAAAAGTGTTCTAATGATTTACCAGAACCCTTTTCAAAGGGCCATTTATAATGGATAAAAAACAAATTATAGAGTCTCGCGTTATACGTCGCTAGCACGATTATCTGATAACATTCTGTGTTACTCAATTTACATATAAACCAAATTGCTTCTCTAGGGACTAGCTATAACTCCTGGTAACAATAGCTTCAAAGTGGAAAGAATAGAAACGTAATAGAGATGGCTCAGCGATATTCCACTGTCAAGTGGCAATCGGGAGTGGTAGTATAATAACTATGGTGGTAGTAGTATGAACACCGGACGTATGTTATAGTAATTAGGCGAAGGGCATGCTCCGATTGCCACCTACAAACTGTGACGGTCGAATGTGATAATAAGCGGGAAATTGGGAAAGCATGCTTCCGGGCTTTATGCATGAGGAAGGAATTAATTATGGGTGAAAAGTGGTGGCACTTTAAAATCTAGGATGACGCGGTGTATAATTTCAATACGTCACTATTTCCGTTTAGTAGTATAATGTTTCATAGTTTGAACTTAAATCCCATTATTTATCGACTTCTGCAAAAGGAGTACCTACCTAGGTTATTAAGTCGACGCGTATGATGTTTTGTGTATGATCACTCATATTTTTTTACTAGATCATCTATCAAACATTTTTTTTTCTATGTTTGGACTGGATATCTTGAAGATGGTCCTATTTCATCGAATATCGGCTGAAATTGTTTTTGATTTAATATAATTTTATAATTTTCATATTATGTTTTTTCGTATTTGTCGCTGTGTGGTAAGAGCAATATTATGTTTGTTGTTTTCCTCACAAAATGTGTAGAATAACGTCGTATGAAACTCTTGAGCGCTGCTCATTTGCATCATAATATAGGTACTATTTTTAAATTCCTTGTTAACAATTCCTACAAGAAACAAATATTGAGTCGGATGCGAATAGAGTGCACAATTGCACATGCAATAAGAATATATGATTATCTCACATGGGTTTTATCGCTTTACGTAGTACCACCACATAATATTTATGCGTTTCACATAAAAGACACGTGTTCTTGGCAGTTATCCACCGAGACTGCTACTTTAGGGTCTCGTGTTTAATAATTGTAGAGTGCCGACACCAAGGTCTGCCTGGTTTACCCTGACCGACCACACTTTGCCTTACTAGCTCATACGTAAATGCTGCTTGTAATCTTGACATTAATGCTTTAGTATTTAATTATTACTTACTTTAGTACCTATCTGTAATCTTTTCAGCTTATACTATAGTTGAGTTTAAACTTTTATATGAGGAAAGAGCAATTTTTGCGTAATACTTTATTCGTAGGTATCTTAAGGTGAGGAAAATATCTCGATCTGGAAGGAATAAAGGAAGTTATTGTGTAACTCTAGTGTCTCTAGTATGTAGTTTTATTTATAAAATTTGTAACTCAGATAAAGCGAGTGTTCGTTTTCATATGCATACAAGTTCATTTTGAGCTTTCTTTATAGAACTAATTGCCTCCGCGCTCCATTTATGCTTGAAGAAATTAGAAATAGAACAGACTTTCGGTTCTATAATATAAGTAGTCTGAGTAATACCTACACTTGTTTATAACGCCTCAAATATGTCTACCATTCTGCTTTTACTATGGTAATAAGTTCTTATGTAGTTAGTCAATTCGTCTTCCTTTCAGAAAAGTATCTTGAAATAGTCGGATGGATATACGCAAAACAGACAAGCCATAAAACGAATTCAAATACGAAAAGGTTGTATAAAATCACCCACCCTCGTAAATTTTGATGATTAGGTTTTCCTAAATTGATAAAGGCTAAAGGTATTCTAGATAACGTTGAAGAAAATTGGTCAAGTGAGTGTTAAGTGTCAAATTATTTATCGTAGCCAATAAACAACTAACTACAACCTATACGTAAATTTTATGGACTTATATATACATACCTATGGAATGGTACAGCAGGTACTTATTTTGCGAAAAAGAATGCTGCAGTAGGTATTGTTGATTTAAAGGAGGTAGCACATCATTATCTGATGCAACGTGAATTGGTACCGGGTCATAACAAAAGGTTTGACAGGAATAAATTGTTTCAATTATTTTGACATTGGGGCGATCGGAGGCGGCATCTTTTTAAAAGGTTAGATTCGGGACGGCGGGGAAAAACCGTAACAATGACTATCGTTGATTGTGTGTAATTTTCGTAGATTTGTGTTTCATCTACACTCGCGTGCAAGTAAATCGACTCAAGCCTCAAGTGCACATAAAAAGTGATTTATCTTAACAAAGACTCATTTTACCTCTATATAATGTTTTACATATTTAAAGCCTAGTAAATGGGCTTTACAATGGTGTAAGTTCCATGAAAATCGATTCAGTAGTTTAGTAATAAAGGTGTATGCCAATGATATTGTAAAAATATTGAAATTTCATACATATTCACAGTATGAGGTGACTCAGACAAAATAAAAAAGTCTATTTTGTCTGAGGTTATTGTGTATAAATGAAACAAAATGTGTGTAAGGAACACATTTTATTCATGTCAATATTTGGTATTCCCTCCTCTAGCCCTGAATCACTGCTCTCATGCAGTTTTGACATGTCATAGATACCGTTATATTATTATGTTCGTAATGGTGCACGAGTGTAGGCAAAGTGAACAATATAATGAAACGTTGTTTTGTGCTCTTCTCGTCAATCGCCTTAGAAAGTTTTAGTAATGCACCCACCGCCTTACTATTACTAAAACGGACTTGGACAGGACAGTGGCTTAATTAAAGACTTATTTAAGTGATAATGACTTATTTAGATAAAAAATATCTAAATTGATGGAACTATTAATAATTTGTTTTTAAATTAAAATGGCAAGTGTACATACAGAAGTAAGAGACCAAATACAAAGGATAAAAAAGATGGCTTCAACAAGGTTCTTGCAGAAATAGGTGTTATTAGGCACAAGTTATGTTTTATGTGCTATTTGTCGGGTTACTCCCTTAGGGCCCCGTTCCCTGAGGGACCCTTCCTGGAGGGTACTGATTTTTAATTATCGCAATAAAGTCAATCTTGCTTAAAAGTACCATCAGCAGGACAATTGTTAAACCAAATGTTATACTCGTAGGAATTCCTTGGTAGGCAAATATATAGATAACTATTTATTATAACATAAAACATGGATGCAATAATATACATTTATTAATACTGTTTTACAATGGGAGGTCTAATTACTAGACAATCTTTGGATGGAGACGAATTAAGCTACTCTACAATACTCTACAATAGACATATAGGTATAGGTATCTACTTGGATAAAGATATACTTATGTAAGTATCAGTCTCTATGGAGTAGTAGTAGGTACTACCATACCATAGTGTAGATATACCACCATAAGAATTAGTTACCCCTTCCTATAGCTATTTTACTACATACTGTTTATTTGGTTCCAAGGCTGTATACCCTACAATCTCATATCGCAGTAATACCAAGTGAAGCATAAGTGTCACCGCATTATTTGGTTTACACATGACTTAGTTGGAGTTAGTGAAGGCGCTAACATTATACGCAAACCTGTTGTCACATTGTTAGTGTTGGACCGTCTACGTCACAAGACGTAATATAGGTACTACTGTACGTAATACGCACGTATATATACTACTGTACTGTACTGTACGTAGTAGGTAGTTAACTCGTTAAATATTAACAT
The DNA here is from genome assembly GCA_917880725.1 of Selenia dentaria. Lineage (NCBI taxonomy): Eukaryota > Metazoa > Arthropoda > Insecta > Lepidoptera > Geometridae > Selenia > Selenia dentaria. Next base: position 22,394,915 of record OU862879.1, read on the forward strand.
CGCAGGTGCAAGGAAGATATCGCTAAGCAGGCGTTAGTGCTTTAAAAAGGCAATACTCTAAAAGATAAAAAGTTTTACATCGCGAGAGTCAAGTTCGTCTTGATATGGTAAAATGTAGAATCCTGAAACGTGTTAATTATATTTAAACTATATATGTATATTATGATATATAAGTAATACGTTAAATAAAAAAATAACGTATTACATAAATAACATTATTCTTACCCCATTAGAAAAATGTTATGAGAAATATGAAATACTTAATTTTATAATCTAAATAAATCGTAAGTAGGTAGGTATACATAACCTATTTACATAAATAAACGGTAAGTTTTTCGGGTTCGGTTCCTGTATGTATGTATGTATGCTCAAGCTATATAGCAAGGTACTTTGTAATCAGTTGTAATCTGTAAAGAATTCTCGTTTATGTTTTAAAGCTGCATCTATGATTGTTGCATGCCTGTTTCAAATACTTTATTATTTTCATTTTACACGCGGGTAGAAAATAGTAATTTGTGATAAAATCAATAAAACTTACGTGTTGTTCCGTGTTAATACAAAAAGTTTTAATTGCAACCGTCACATTGTTATCAGCTAAATGGGGTAAATCGTTTATAAAAATGAAAAAAATAATCACCACGCTTACGTCACAGCTATGTAAATTAGTAAAGCGTATGGATTCGTTTTACAAATAATTTCCGTGCCCTGAAACTTTCCAGATCCACCGCTAATGGGAGATTTTGACCTCGAACATTTCCAATATATAAAAATTGATGGTTATCAGAGTCCATAGTCCTCAATCACTGTGATTATCGATATGTAGAAATCATTAGTGTTGACTCCTAAAGAATAAAATAATGCTTCCTATAGTACCATATCATCCAAATATTGTATGTGTACCTAACCTGAGTTCTCTATGTACTTATAGGTACTCTTGTTTCGTGAATAAAATGCGAGTGATTAATTATCATGGCGTGGGACATTGTCACAAAAACAACAATAATTAGTCTTATATTTTTCTTGTTGACAGAGGCGGGTATTACCGTTAAAGTTCAAAGCAATTAATTGTATTTCATGTTAATCGTCACGCTTATGCCCTAATTAATTCAGTGCAATTCAGAATTTCAAACTGCAACCGCCAGAACGAGGACTAAAGATAAAGCCGTGTTTAGATCTTGGTTTAAGGGTATTTTCATTAAACTCGGGATTATCTTTCACGTTTTATAACAAAGCGGCAAGACATCAAAACCCTGCATGGAAATGCACTACGCTCGGCACCGTGGACTCTGCAAAAGTCCTTACCACTACAGAAGGTATACGTATAGCCAGGTACTTTAGCCACAGCCTGTAACACAGACCAATATATTTGGTCTGTGGCCTGTAATATCCATATTCTACACTGTGCGCCTAGTAGGTAATCTATAATATCCATATTGTACAATGTGCGCCCAGTAGGAAATCTATAATATTCATATTGTACAATGTGCGCCCAGTAGGTAATCTTTAATATCCATAATATAGTATAATGAGCACCCAGTAGGTAATCTATAATATTCATATTGTACAATACGTCCCCGTAAGACGGTTAAAGTCAGATAGAGAGTTAAAATTCGATGCTCGGACCCGAACCTCGGTGGCTAATTTGGTCAATGGCGTCTAACACGGAGAGTCAGAAGACGCGGGTTCGAATCAAGTCCGAGGATGTGAACTTTTCTCTGTATAAATTTTAATAAAGTGAATTATAAATAATTAAATACATTTTTGTTTGTTCACAAGTAGGTAATTTCATTTATTAGAGAGCTTTCTTTAAATTTAAACAGTTAATCGATAAGTAGTGCTTTCATTTCATACTACTGTGCTACGCGGATGAATATAGTTCTGCAATGGTAACCACCAATCGTTATATTACTATTTATAATATATATATATACATATATAGTAACCATCTGATTGTCACCACCATCATTGTAGTTGTAACCACATTAGGTATATAGGGAATAGGCCAACCTGCTATGACCGCGGGTGACATGGGCTCGCAAAAAATTGGCTTTAAATTAAAATATCCTAAAGTTCCTTTTCATTTATTTTTGGTTATGATCTAGTTCTGAACGAAAGCCCAAATTTATTATGAGTTTAAAAAATGTATATCATTTACTAATGGAGGTTTTTCTATTTAGTCGACTAAATTACACCTTATTTTCTAAATTGTTACTATTCCGTTGTATATTGTTTTTCAAAACTACGGACACATTCCAGTAAAACTTTTTTTTACATTCATATTATACTTTCTCTCCAGTTACATATACATACTACTCGCTTCCTAATACGCAGTTAAGTAATCATTAGGCAACGTTAACTAGCATTTATATTCAAACAATGTCTTTACATAATTCGATTCCTATTAATATTGAAATTACACGCACGTTCCGAATAACTTGCATATAGGGTGGTAAGCACTCCATGCGCGCTACGAATTCTTCGGCCAACTTTGTACACTTAATTTTGTGTATTAAAAAAACAACAACAGCTAAACTTTTCAGAAATGAGTATATTTATCCATATATTTAATTATTTTTTATGTATTTTATCTCTGGATATACCTAGGCTGTAATGCAGGTAGGTATGTAGGTATATCATGCGTCGTCAGGTCACCATAGTACAAGCTCTCCCTAGTTTAGGACCTGAAGACCTTGTGTGGATGTTGTACCATATTATTATTGTCTTCATTTCATTTTATTCACGGATTTCACCCGGTCTTTTGCAAAGGCATAAGTGGGGCTGTAGCCAACACTGAGAGGCCGGGCAAAAAGAAAAACACTTAGAGGCCTGTTTGGTATAAAATATACAAAGTAACAGAAACATTTTGGATGGATGGTGACATGGTAGGTATATCCATTACAAAAATTGTTAAAATGGCAAAGCTATTGATATGAGCTTATGAGTGATAAGGGAGAGTGGGCTATGGAGGACATTACGACACTTGCCAATTTCAGTCTCATCTCATCTTAAAACATTTAGTAGTTAGTGGTAGTATTATGTAGATATAAATCTTGGAAACTATATACCAAATCTACCTACGTTTGTTCATAAGTGGAAATAATAGAGATAGCACTCCGAGAGGCTATTAAAGAGACCGCGACAAATATTTTTAACACAAATTTGAATAATGCAGAAGAGCATAAACCGTCGGTCAGAATATTTTACTAGTTCACAATAGTTGTTTCGATTTAACGGAATCCAGTAATTTCCACCTACATCCAGGAATAAAAGATCCTGCGAACTTATTTTCTACCAACTTCCAAAAAAGATGAGCTACTCAATTCGACTGTATTTGTTACCTCATAACTTTCGACAGGGTGAACCGATTCTCAAAATTCTTTTTTTTGTATCAAAGCTGGTGCTTCTCGTGTGGTTCTATTTAATTAATCAAAAATAATTTAATCAAATTCGATCCAGTAGTTTTTGAGTTACACACCAATAACTGAATAGAATGGAAGTCGGTTACAATTTTTTTAAATTGTACTTGTCTATTATAATTTATATGATTATTTTGTAAATGGGACGTTACACGTCTAGGCACATAAGTAAGTAGAGATGACGAGCGCAACGCTCTCGTATATTACATAGGTAGTTATTTCTCTGGAATCATCTGCGGTTTTGTGTTTCTTCTTATCTGCGAAAGAACAAGATTGGTCGAACCATGAATTTAAAATAATGATTGCTCTCGCCAAGAACGTGTTTATTTTTATGGTTCCTTAACCTGATGTACAGTTACCAAACCCCCGGTCATATTGAGTTCGTGAGTCAAGTGAATTATTTGTCAAGCACATGTAAGTTTAAAACGGAATTGATACTTTAATTTTCTATTACTTCCCGTGATGTTTCCGTGCCGATAACTAACCACGTAGTACTGCGTTACTCTGACATGTATCTTGAAACTTGACATTTAAATCGAGTCGAAGACGCAATTAGCTGCCAAATGTTTGTATCTTGGCTAGGGTAATACGATTATTCACGCCAGGTCAGTCAACTATTATCAAGTGCTTGTCCGTTAGTGGATAGACTACAAATACAATAAATGCAGACTATACATATTAATACTGTTTCCGTCTGTGGGAAGTCTCCACACCAACATGAATACGGAGTTAAACGAAAGACTTCAAAGTATGAATCGGTGCCAGATATCGCTGAGTAGCGATAGTCTTTTTATGGCACCGTCCGTGTATCCGTTGCTTCAGTTTGTAGTCACTCTGCTTTCTAAGCATGCGGTTCCAGGTTCGATCCCTGGCTGGGGCAAATATTTGTGTGATTAGCGGAGTTTTTTGTTCTCGGGTCTTGGAGGTTGTGATGCGATGTCTGTGTTGTGTATAAGCCTCCCGCAACACTGAATGCTAGTGTGTATGTGTATGTTATGAGAGTGTAAACGTTTTTCTGCGTGATACATTTCGGCGGGTTATGAATGGAATTACATAATTCCACAATCCCCATGCCATCGCTAAAATAGACATACTATAGGTATTTTGGAGTTTTCATGTCGACACAACAGAGGTATTTTATAACCTGCGATACGCGAGTTTATTAACGCAAGTGAATTCGTAATAAAATATTAAAAAAAGAAAGACGGTGAAAGTATAAATGTATCGTAATTAATTACCCATGAACATATAAATATTTCTTTATTATGGCTGATGTTAGATTAGAACGAATAAGATAGACAGTGTAGTAGCTACTAATAGGTGCCTCTAGTATTAGTAGCAACAACATTACCAGTTTTAGAAAAAATATAATTAAAAATAAATTCAAGAAAAACAAAATTAAATTCCAGCATCACAGTCCACACATTTTAAACGTCTGCTATTTATATCGGTGAAAAATTGAAGATACCTCACGTCAAGATGTTCTCAACGTTCTATTACCAACGGAACCATGTTCTAGCGTGTGCCCAACACGCCCTACAATATAACTGATGGCTTTTTTGTTTGACGGCACCACAATGTTAGCTATTCTGGCAGCTTCAGTATCAAACGAGATTCGGAGTGGCGTCGTGCTACTGGCACAGATGGATATCGTAACGAGTTACGGCTCGCAAAAAATGCACAAAAAACTATGGATTTGCCTTTTGACGTCGCCGAATGACTTCCTTTTTCTTGTGAAGGTCGTACACCTTTGCAGCCTTCTTGGAACAGAATAATGATCTAGATTCGTTTGGTAACACAGCATGACTAAACAGTGGAGAACAGACGTCATTGGTTCTTGCTCGAATCTGTTACAATGATGGGAATCCCATTTACCTTTATTTATCTCTGATATCTGTCCGCATCGTTGCGGCCTGAAGCTGAGTATAACTTCATAACATGGAGATGCCTCAGAGCAGTGCAGTGCAGCGCTAAATTGCTGATTCATGCTCTGGAGTTGACACTGCAAATATCTCACTTACGCGTCATTGGGATGGCGCTTGCTATCAGGAGTATTCTATTCTTGTCACATTGAAACTATAAAGAACTCTTTTCCTTGTTTCTAAATTCGTAAATTCATTCATATATTAAACTTTTCCATTGTTTTTATTTTGTATCCAAACTTATAATACTAACTATTCGATTAAACTAAATTGCTAAATCAGGAGAATAATGAATTAAATTATGTAGTTAAAAAAAATACCACTCGCGTCCAATCTAGCAGAGGTAGATAGAGTATTTACCATTGTCGCACAACACAAGCATGCGCTTAGTAGGTCTGCTAAGCTAAACTGAGTTAGTAAGTTACATAGACTGGAAGAAGATATTAAAATGACATGGCATACAGCGACTACAAGAATATTCTCGTAGGTATTGACCCTAAACAATAATAAAAAAGAATTCAAAACACTACGATATTTCTCCGTAGCTTTATCAGAAAACTATGCGAAGCCTTTCCCCTTGAACATGATATTTTAAACGGTTCCGATTGAGCCTTTTTAAACTCAACGGTTTTGTAAAACTGTGCCAATGTCAACGTAAGAAAATGCCAAGGTAAGAAAAAAAGTCGATGATAATATTTGAAATTTTTATAATCATGCCCTTAACTTTTCACTGAAGTACTGGATGAGTTCTGACTCACTCGTATGTTGATCATAATTATTTTTATTTATTACGTCACCATTGTAGGGTGTTCAGAGGATCCCTTTCGATGCTATGATTATATTCCTAAAATCTTTCTCCATTCAAACTTTTTAATTTTGTTTACGCATCATAACTCATGAGTACCTAAAGTTCAGCTTCCTTCCATTTGCGCCTGTAAAAGCCGCAGCTTTAAATATTGTAAAATGGTAATTTTAAAAAGAATTATAATATTTTAACGAAATAAATTTTTATCAACCCGCTTTCTTTGCTGCTCAAGTAGAACGAATTGGCTACAACTGTAAAGTTTGACGGACTAGGACGTTTATATAGCTTAAAATAAGTACATATTATTCTTTCTTTGTAATGTAGCGGAAATTTTAGGGGGCAAATGGAATTGGTAATAATAGAAGAATAAATAATATATAAAGTTTCATATCTCCAAATTGGCAGATTTTAACAATACCGGTCCGATATATTATATCTTATCTTAAAACCACTTCGGAATTTAGAAAAAAGCAGTTATTTATAATCTTGGCGCAACAACGCGTCACATCTTTATTTATTGATGACGATAGATAACCAGATATGCTTAGCGACTACGTCATTACCAATTTTAACTTACATAATTTGACGACAAAATTGGTAAATGGTTTTTTACGGTGTATCAAAGTTCTTTCTGAAATCTTGTTGAAATTGAAAGTTTATCTCAAGTACGCGATCCCGATTAATATACACGTAGACCCTTCACCATCTTCCGCAATACTTATGCAGATAATTAACATGTCGATCTAGTATGATTAAAGCATTGACTGCCCAAGGTAGCCAGTTAGTATTCCGCGGCGACTGGTCCCACAGGACACGTTGGTTAAACGTGACAAATAGCCTTCGTGTTTCCAAATAGGACTCATTGGCTCGGCCATCAAGCTGATCTTGAAACTTCCAATAGTGTTTTAATAATTTTACATTGCGTAAAATTTTATTCCTTACATCACCTTGAACCACCCTGAAGTACGTATTACCTTTATGGCATTACCCGGTTTTTGAATCAATGAGATGCTTAACTTTGGCTACACAAACAAAACAAACAAAGCTATATGTTTCACAAAAACAATAACCCCTCGGTCGTAGGCCGTATTGCTGCGACACTGCTGAACATATAGGGCCCCGCGTAGGCCAATGTCATACGCTGAAAGCTGGACTTAATGAGAACAAACGATACCTCAAAACTAGGAAGGTTCAGTTGAAACGTTACTCATAATCAGCCCATTTTTTTCCCACTGCTGGGGCTCGAGCCTTCCTCTCAGCAAGAGGAGTTGGGCTTTAATCCACCACGCGGGCCCAGTGCGGCTTGGTGGATAGGTTAGTGGCCAACCCATGTCGAAGTTTTCAGACCGCCCGAAGGCCTTCAACATAGCCTAATGACTGTTGTCCGATGACAAACAACCGCAACGTGCCCTCCGAAGCACGGAAGCGCTCAATTGAATAATGCGACTAGCGGTCACCCATCCAAGTCCTGACCGAGCAAGTGTTGCTAACTTGTTGATCGGTTAAGATCGCTAAGTCAAGCTCCGCTATGAGCGCTTCTGAAACGTTACTAGTGGTTACCAATCCAAATCATAGCAGCAGCAAGCATTAACTAAAATAGACGCAAAGTAAAGAAAAAATAAGCAGCTCGCTAAGTGCGCTATATATCAGAATACCTCAGATGCATTTATCTATTTACTTGTTGCAGTTATTACCGGAATGTACTCGTACCTACCTATTTAACATACAGTAAAATAATGGTAATAATAAAAAAATGACGTACACCGGATAATGGACAAAGGAAGTACGTAATCAAGTCTAATCATTTGACTACAAGCATGATAAATAATTACTTAGAATGGAATTAATTGAATCGGTATAAAAGATTTCCATGAATAACCATATTTATATGTAACTTATAAAGAAGGCATAGGAAGGTTTGCGAGGTCCAAGGAAATATTGTGTTACATTACAGCTGATATTATAATTTATCATCGGCAGTTGCAGGTGCTTATAGCGTCATCGTTCTAAGAACACAGGGCCGATAAAATCAATACTTAGATTAAGTTTCCTCGAGATCAACGCTGTTGGTGCAAAGATGGCGAGAGATAAAAATAAATATCTATAATGCAATAGAAGGCTCGACTTTTCCTACTTTTTTCTATAGAATAGAGTTCGACAACTTCACGCCTGCAGGCATGTTTCTTTGAGGGCAAATACCAATGATGTAGCCTGACTACGATCCTGTCGTCCCTGTTTGCTTCAACAACTTGCATTCTTCATTCATGATCCCGGTAGGGTCCTACTCTTGCGGCTTACACATGAGTTCTACCACTAGTAGATAATGGCTTGGTCATCATTTAGTAGTAGTAGAACTCTTTGTGAATGAGTTCATCCGCGGAAGCACTGCCACCATAGGTAACTATTTCTAGTTCTAAAAATCAATATTCACATTACTGTGTTCTGGTATATTTGAAAGGGCAGGCACATGAGACTTAACAACTTTATTACTTGTGTAAGGCATGTTGATATGTAAGCAGCTACGTGCCCTATAAAATGTACGAGTTTGAGCTTCAATTAGGAATAGGAAAGCTGTTATTTTCCCTTATAAAATATAGTTATTAATTTGTACTAATTTTGGTCGAATAAAACTTTACTCTCGACCACAGATTACCTCAAAATTGGGGGTAATCTGTGCTTCTTGGCTAACTTCTAAGTTCATAGTTCGAACAAGGAGTTTACTGATCACCGGCCTAAAACCGGCCCTTCACAAACACTGTTTACGCAGCATAGTGCTGAGCATAGACCTGTTGCCCTTTAAAATATCACTAGTTTAATTATTTAATAATCTGTGTTTTTGGAAATAAACATATTTTCAATTCTTATCTATTTTAACACTTGGGTAGGGATTTACTGAACCTTACGGACGTGGAAAACTCGGCCAATATTTATAATTATATACCTTGTCCGTCGTTTAACGTTCGCCGCTAGGTCTACCTATTCCAGATGTAATGCTCATCTTGTTTGCTATTTGGGTCATTGTTCTTTCATCTATAATTTCTAAATGACTTAACACGTCTTAATGATGACTTAACGCGTACACCATGTGTACGTACAAAAAGTGCTAAGCCATGTCGCGCATACACAAAATGTAAACACAATTTTATACCTCTTGTTTGTAACTAATTTTATCGGATCCGATGCACTCCACCGGTATACATTTGCTTTAGCTGGTCAAACTATTCAAGAGTAGTATTTTTTATCTGAACTTTTAGTAGACATTGGACGGGTTAACTATTTCCAGATAACTATTTTGAACTCTCTTCACCATATCTCCACGGTAATTTAAGTAGATAATTTTATCGTGAAATCTCTTTTCTCTGCGCATAAAGCAGTACAATACTTTCTTTGACGCTTTTCTTTACTCTCTATAAGTCACACATAATGGTACTTCTAAACGATCTTATCTTCATTGCATTTATTCAACTGCCATATATGTGTTTCCTCAAGTAAAAAAATACTTGTACCCGGGTGGTACATGGTATGGTATGATGAATAGCTATAGCTTGAGAGTTTAATAATATAATATTTTATGAAAGTTTTATAAACCAATAGAACTTGGCAGAACTTTATATGAGGAACACAATATTCCATAACGAAAATCCCAGACTCCCGCAAACTTACAGATGTACTACACTGTCATTGCCCACTGTCTGACCAGCTATATATATAACGTAATTGGAGAAAATAAGTCTGGTATCATCTTCTCTTCATAATCAACATCTCAAATCGGTCTACTTACACAGTTGACACCTACTCGCATGCAATTTTCCACTTAGCAGCTCGTCGCTACAATGTTACAATTCTGTATCGAGCCCGGGTGCACCTACGCGACGAATGTAATTTTATACGAATAATCTTTAATTAACATAATATTATAGGCCGTCCAGATGGACCAGGCCAGACTAAAATATATACAACTAGACCAGTCCGTAGTTTGAGGTTTGAATAGGGCATTGTTTTATATACTATCGCTTTCCCACGAGTTTTCTTAAGTAGATTCCTGGTAAAAACTTACTACATATAAAAAAAAAAAAAAAAAACCTGCCCTAATTTTTAGATCTAATAGGCCCTATCGTGTCGGTTTGATGGCGAGCAGTAGGCGGTCGCCACTTTTTTTTCATCGTATTCATTAGTTATTTGACAGGTGATTAGATTTATCTTAATAGAGACACTAAATATTAGAGTACATATTAATTATATATGTGATAGTGATGACTAAAACTTTCTCTACATAGATTGGGTAGGTACATAAATAAATTGATATTGTAGAAACACTATTATCGAATTCCGTTATTCGCTTAGGTGCGTTCTGAACTTTATTGAGTCTACAACTAATGGTTGCGAATGATGCTTAATGGTGATTACCTAATTCATGACAAATGGGAATGAAGTAATCGCCTGCTTCCCTCGAGAAGCCGCGCCCACTGATGACCTAACTTCTGTTATTAATAAAAGCTCTTTGGCACATTAGTTACAATTATAAACAAGTAGACACTTGTATATATGTTATATATCGTCGTCTATATGTTCTCATCATTTTTATTATCATTCTCTTCATTAATCGGTTCGAATCAGCAAGCCTCCGCTTCATTCATAAATATTTTGTTATAAACAGAGCGGTGGATGAAGCTTTGATAGTTATTTTGCTAAACCTATTTTTATATCCTGAAGTGTCTATCATCAGTATGGATCACTCCTACCGATACCGCATCTTCTGCGTGGAAGCAGAAAGCTTGTTATTTCGATGGAACCAACTATAACCCCTTTACGAGAAATGGGCTTACCACAGTAAGTCGGATTCCCACAACTTTTATGGCAGTATTCCTACGATAGAGGAGATATTTTACTCCTACCCTCCTACGGAGATTCTAACTTCCCAAAAAGTCCATGTCCTCATACTCTTGCAAGCGTAGACCGTAACAATTCCACCCTTATGCATTTCAGTTTATTCTTATGTAAAACACATTAGAGTCCAGGGCTTAAAGGACTCGTCATCAAAATACGAAGTCGTTGATGCTTATCTCAAATAATATAAAGTAAGTCAACATTATCATTTGTTTCCGCGTCGTGGCTCAAGGATCCGACACGGGGTGGTACGATTTGTCACCCCGCCGATTTATTTATTTATTAGAGCTATTATTACCCACGATAACCTTTTGTTTGGTTTAACGCACACTACCCTGGGTGTTAGTTGTGTACGGAGACAATATTTTTTACTACCCCTAGTGAATTTTAATTATTGTGTGGGTGTTAGAACACAACAATACTTTTGTTGCTTCAAAATGTCATCGATCATTGGTTACCTTAATATACTTATACCCAGGTAAACTTCGATTAGTAGGTAGGTACTGAAATGATAATTTACTGACAATATCACTAATTGACATAAGTAATTATTGTTCCCACAGAAGGAGTCTCGAAGAAAAGGGATTGTAGGGGAAGTGGTATGAATTACTGCTGCGATAAAAAGCTTCGAGTTCGAACCAAAATATTCGGCTTTCCACAGACCTTGGTGTTTTATGACAACCAAGACCTTGTAGAAAAGCTTGTAGTGAATTTTTTTGTTAAGTCTAATTGAATAGTAGTAATTATTACATTATATTTATTGTAAGGCTATAAAGTACTGCAAAGAACACAATTACGCCACTCTACGCATAGCTGCAAATGAAAGTTATAGGTACCTACAGTCTGTAATCTAAGAGATGGCAAACATTTTTACATTAGCAATATTTTGTGATGATAGTGATGGTTCTAATGTTGAATAATAAATTAAATGCTAAAAACAAACAACGTGGTCGCCATTGTTATAAAAAGGAAGTTCCTATTGAAAGTTCCTTGACTTTGGTTAGGTGTATTATTTGATTTTGCATAACCCTCACCCTTGTAACGTTTGGGTAACAATCAATAAAAAGATTACGCCATGACATAACATTATACAAAACTTCATTCTGGAAAAAGCAAATGCCTCGCTCGTCACTTGCAGAGAAGTGTTAATTTTTTTTGTCTTTTTTTATTAACTAGTATTTCCCCCATCGACTTTTATTAATGGATATCTAGTAATTTAAAATGTATGCTTTTTAGCTGTTGAGATTTAGTAGGTGTCTTCGAATGTCATTCATTATCTCTAGTATTTTTACTCACGAAAGCTTTGCTTTTATCACAAGGATTACAAATTAATTACAACTTTAACCCTCCATATACCGTGATAATTAAAACTAAAGTTTTATGGATTAAACGCACGTAAATTTACGTCAATGGTACGCAAAGGGTTAAGCAACCCCGAGGAGCTGTTGCCGGCCTATATGGTGCAGAAAGCTTTAGGACAGTAATTCCTAACACTCAAAGCTCAAACTACGACTGCTGGAGAGTAATGTACCGGTACTGGAGATTATACCGTATAACTATGCTCTCCAGTGCCGGTATAATATTTACTCTAAATGTCAAAGTCTGGTTAAGGTTTTATTGTCGATTGTATAGTGTTTGTTCATATGCGGACATAAGGAGTAAAGAAAAATTAAAGAATCAACAGTTCAAGATTTAATTATATTGTCCGTGAGCTTTGTGGTAAAATTCTTAACCAATCGGTAACAAACGTACAACGTACTCTGAATATCCGTTGGTGTTGGATTTTTTAGTTAGCACTAGTTCATAAGGGTATAACTATTATTGCTGATTGATATTATTGTTGATGTTTATGATGACAGGTGTTTTGTTCAGAACTGAATCCAGGTCACACCCATATCTTGTTATAAAACAATGGACAGTTATGAAGGTCTTGCAAGGTTTAGCTCTCTTGTCACAAATAGATTTACTTTTTTACAGTTGTACATAATATCTATTATGAAGCCCTTTACAATCTGGATTTGAAATAGCGCTCAAAAATGTGTTGTATAATTGTTACTTAATTTGTATAAAAGCAAAGTATTGCCGAGTAATGTAGCTTCCATTGGCGGATGGTGCACAGGTCAATTCGCGCGCTTCCACATTACCGAATATGACCTACTTGACCCACGGCTTGTTACCTGCCAGGCTTGACACGTACCTTTTTAGTGGATATGGATTTTCGAACTCACATACTTACTTCGATATTTTTGTGTACACTGCCAATAACTTATACAAACTATTGTATCATTACCTACTACTAAATAAAGGTAGTAGCAGGCCGACGAGATGGTAATTTGATTCTTCACGCGCCACTTGCAGCCTTGTTTATAATATACCTAGCATAGTAAGTACTCACTTAGCTACGCCGCTGTAATGTAAGCTTTGATAGTAACTATTTACATCAACTATGATGTAATTTAGAGTTCGATGGCACCAGGTACAGCGGTAGAGCCTTCCCAAAGACCAGCCGTAGGCGTAATAGCCGGAGAGTCTTTATAGAGATGATTTAACTTAGATGTGATGATGAATCGCTGGCGTGAGATGTATAATGGTCATAATAAATTTAATATAATGTTTAGTTTTGCCCTTGTTTTTTGTAGAGTACGTATCCACAAGCCACGTATACACATCAAACACAACAAAACTAAAGACAATACAATAGTTTATTATAAGAACTTGAAAGTATTATAGGTGAATTAAGGCCCTATCTATTTCTCACACTCTTTAATAAATTTATAGAGAGCAACGCTTGTTTCCCAGAGGGATAGGTAGACCCAGCTAATTTCTGTTTTCGATGATCCTGCTGGCAAACCTCTTTTGCTTCATCATATTATATTTTATTTTTACTCATCGTATTTTCACGCTCGCATATCGAAAGAACTCTTCGCATGACCTTCGAGAATTGTATTTTTTTTTTCATTGCCAAGATCTTCTCAGTCAAACTCGTCTTTGAGTATACTTTACACAGATACCTACTTTACTTGTTTTTTTGTCAATATTATTTCATAGTTAATATTACTGTTATCTATACAAATAAAATTTGAGTCAAAGTCAAAGTCAAAATCGTTTATTCAATTTAGGCATCAAAGACGCACTTATGAACGTCGATTTTTCATTATAATGTACTTTAGAGACTCTACCGCCGCGTTCCAAAATATATAGAGCCTACCGAGAAGAATCGGCAAGAAACTCGGGGCCATTCTTTTTATATACATGTTTACAATGTTTCTACTCAGGTACGTAATACAAATATTATATTTTATGGGTGGCAGAGTGACAGCTTGCCAGAAGTGGAGTATTCCAAGCATCTTTATCTTCTATATAATGTCGGACTTTAATAAGCTTTTTTTTATTAAAACGTTTTTTACAGTCAACTTGAATTTGCCCTCTGTGAGCTCAGTTATGTGTTTTGGGATTTTATTGTAAAAACGCACACAATTTCCTAGGAATGACTTATTAGTCTTCGCAAGTCTAAAACTAGGTACAGCTATCCTATTTGTATTTCTAGTATTATGTGTGTATCGTTTATAATGTGAAAATAAGAGCTTTATACTAAATTCATATTTCAAAACTTATAGAGATACCTACAAGATACTATAGACGATACATACTTATAACAAAAAGCAATTTAAAATTTGGTTGCCTGTCCATCTGTTTTTTCTGGGGTTGAAGTGAAGCTCTGAAACAGCATTTTTATGCTCCGTGGTCCTACTAAACTCTCCTACTGGTAGGAGCACGAAGGCTATCGGGATATCATCTGATATTAACTGTTTTGTTGATTGGTAACTTATAAGGTTCCAATCATCACGCGGGCGAAAACGCAAGGCGTAGCTAATCTAATGTACATATTTTTTTTAATTATTTAGATGGAATTTATAAAACAAGTCAGAGTCGGAGCAGCTAAACAACTTTGAAAGCCATCGATAACAACTAAAATATAGGCAAATGTGTGATTGTCACTGATAGCGAATATTTTGATCAAAAGGAGTGGCTACTTGATAACTTACAGACCGGCTCTTTTACTTATATCAAATAGCATTTAGCTCTTATCCGGTTGTAATTCAAATAATTATGACCAATCTAGTTTAAATACTATGATCCCGATATAAGATTAGACGTCATTTATCTAATCCATAACCAGAATTTACATTACTTGTCTTATGCCATCTCTACCAGCTGTTTTAGTTTCCTGCATAGTTATTTTGTAGGTACTCCTTTAAAATAAGTTTCATTATTGAATGATTTCAATCGTAATAGTAGATGTGACTAGGCGTACTTTTTAATTGGAATCTGTCAGAATCATTAACAATTAATGTACCTATATCTGTATAAAATATGAGTTCGGTTTTTATGACATACTCGTATCTACCTAAAGGCTAAATGAAGCGCTCGCAGTGGAGCTTGACTTGGCAATCAACGAGTTAAGCACTGCTTGCTGCGGTCAGGAGTTGGACGGGTGACCGCTAGTGGCATTATGCAACTGAGCGCTTCCATGCTTCGGAGGGCACGTTAAGGCATCTGTCCCGGGTGTTTGTCTTCGGACAACAGTCGTTTGGCTATGTTGAAGGCCTTTGGGCGCCCTGAAGACTCCGACATGGGTTGGCCACTAGCCTATCCACCAAGCCGCACTGGGCCCACGTGGTGGATTATGGCACAACTCCTCTCTCTGATGGGAACATAATGGGCTGATTATGTAAGGATAGGTACAAAAATAAATCGTTTTGGGTTAACACACATGCATGTATTCTTGTATGCATGGCATGATATGATACGCATTAGGCATGCCACTGCCTTAGGCAACTTCAATTATCTGAGGTAGTTTAGGTTGATAGGTACCTACATAACATGTTTTTAGTCCCACAGTTAAACGTCGAGCCTCCGAGCCGAACTGAATATAATTGTATCCCACGAATTGAGAAGGAAAACGATGGGGTTATACGCTCCGTGACGTAGTAATTTTGTTACAAAAGGGCAAAAAAATCATCGAGAAAACTTTCTGTCTCTCTCAAACCACAATGCTACGAAAGAGATAGAATAGTCAAACTTCGATATCCATTAGCTTTTTGTCGGATACACGTTTTCATTGTTATAGCACTTACGACACCCACATAACGAAATTATACCTTATTTTATTTGAAATCCAACATACAACCTTCTGAGAACCGCCTGTTGGTTTTTTATCAACTTGAATATTTTACCTTTAGTTGCTATCCACGGAACTTATTATGTTATGGTATAGATACTAGTACGTACGTTTTTCTTGTAAAACGTGGTTTAGCACTCCACTACCTATTTGCTAATTATGTCTAGACAGTATTATCGTAGTTATGTTTTCTAGATATTTACCTTAACCACACACGTTGCAGTTCCTGGAAAAGTAGGTTGATTTCTACGAAATCTATTTATTACTTACTCGTATTGACTAAATAAGACGAATCGCGAGTCAACGGGTTAAGAATCAATAGTATTTCTTGAAATTTAATAATAAGACCCCATATAAATGCTCAGGTATTTAATATTGCAATTTTAGAGAGAAAAAATCACATCCTCGGACGGTATTTGAACCCGCGTCTACCGACAATCCGATGCTCGGAAGTAAGCCTTAGTGGCCTAGTGGTAATTGCGTCTGACACGGATTGTCCAAAGACGAGGGTTTGAATTGAATCCCGTCTAAAGATGTGAATTTTTCTCTCTAAAATTGCAATGTTTGGTATCTTGTTATAAAAACTAACGTGGTTTTCACTCATTATTAATTAGAAATACGGGATTACTCACGTAATAAGTATTTATCGGATAGGTCCGACTATAGTTTCGACCACATTCGGTGGCCTTTTTCAACGAGTGTTCGGGACGCCCGCGTCGGTGACGTCTCGCCTAGCACTGTTGTCCTGTCTCGAACACTCCTTGAAAATAGCCACCGCATGTGGTCGAAACTATAGTCGGACCTATCCGATAAATATTACGTGAGTAATCCCGTATTTCTAATTAATAATGTTTGGTATCGCTAAGCAGGCATTAGTGCTTTAAAATCATATTACAAAAAAGATCAGGTATTTGTTTTAAAAGTAGGTACATTGTAGGTACGAGTATCTAATTACCTACTTAATGTTTTATTTCAAATATTGCCTCACGATTTACTTTTCCTTTTTTACATAGTTTCATTGTGTCGCTGAAGTAGGTATACGACTTATACAAATAACTGCATGCTTTGTATGTTTTGTAATACGCTATCATCACAAACTAAGTCCTTAGCACATAGAGTGGCTAATCTCAAACATGAGTGGGTTGAGTTCTATTTAAAATGTAGATCATGAAAATGACCTTAATAACTATAAGTATACCATATATTTTAATATGATATCAGTAACTGATATACAGATACTTAAACATTTTTTGCTTTTTCAACTATTAATCTATTCGCTTTATGAATATAAATGAGATAAGTATTAAACCACTGGAAAATGTACCATCATGTTTTCCATTCAAAACATATTTAGTGATTTATGTAAACAATTACATAGAAGAGTTTGTTCTATTGAAGTAACATACGTAACTTTATTTAAACTTATGTCTCATCATTTTAATTATACATCACAATTTCACTTTCGAGGTGCATTCGAGATAACCACCGTGAAAATATTAAATAATGAATAACAAAACATAGTTAACAATGATATTAGTGAGTAAAAGGAATAAAAATAAAGATAGGTTAAACATATTATATAGTTCGGTGAATCTACTGCTAAATAAACGTAAAATTACTAAAATTAAAAAGAAAAACACCTATGTACGTAAATGTACTTCCAATGACAATTCAATTACTGAAACAAGTTCAATTTCAAAAAAATGAATACCGACTTCCATTCTATTCAGTTATTGGAGTGTACCTCAAAAACTACTAAACCGAATTTGATAAAATTTTACCACACACGGGAAGCACCACCTTTCAAACAAAAAAAAAAAGAATTTTGAGAATCGGTTCACCCAGTCGAAAGTTATGAGGTAACAAACATAAAAAAAATTCAGACGAATTCCTCCTCCTTTTATTGGAAGTCGGTAGATAAATGTACTTCCAATGACAATTCAATTACTGAAAGTAGGATTTTCTTTACCTATATATTTAAATTAACAGGTAATTGCGTATTATTCCGTATACTACTGCATTGTCAAGGTAGGTTTGTGACGTGTAAAGAAGGCTGAGTAATTGTGTAGATGTAGGTATTTAAGAGCGCGAATAAAAACCTAAGTGCATTTATACGTATATTGTTGGGTAAACTAAGTAAACATTTCGCAAATATTATCTACATTATGTAGATACAAATTATAGTGATTCAGTGAATATATTCATATAAAACATTTACTACATATGGTACCTATTTATTTTATTTTTCCAGAAGACTTGTCATTCCAGAAATTCAACTTGCATGTTGTTAAATTTCCTTTCTTTTTATTGTGTTAAAATTAATTCTAAGCAGATATAATCAATACAGAAATCTTGTTTACTTAGAAACGCGGGATTACCTACGTAATATTTATCGGACCTATCTGATAAATATAACGAAAAATACCACCGAATGTGGTTGAAACTATAGTTAGTTAAACCACGTTAGTTTTTATAACAAAAATACAGAAATCTATAAGAATGTGAAATTAATGCAAGAGGTTCTCTTTCTGTAAATACTGTACTGATTTTCTATTTAATAATAACCTTAAACTTGCATTCTATGTCACACAATAAAATGGGTACATGACTCTAGTAGGTAGCCTATCCGTTTATGGGTTGTTTTGTGCTAACCCTTGTTATACCAGTTTCGATTGCAATGTCAAGGTTGGAAAGAATTCGCTTGCCAATGTTTCGTGTATATATAATGCGATTACCTTATACCAAGGATGATTATACTACAGCTTATACATAATTCAATATCAAATTCTATTTATAATATAATATTCATCGATCCGTAAGTATGTACATCAGCGCCGTGGTCAATGACTCTACTATATTGTGAGTGGAATAACAACTCTTTTTTTTATTTAAATCATTAACTACATAGATAGGTATCAGACCGGACGCTTACCAATGTATTTAAATGCAAATGATAAGCTACTTAAAAAGTCGCCAGTCAAATAAACTAATTACATGATGTAATTCGACGCTCTGTTTGACCACAACTCCTGGTTGATAAACATTGGTCGGTCACTCTGATCAGTGAAAATAGGTGTATAATAAGTTTAACTGTTCGAACATTAGATACGTTTACACCTTACCTTTTTAACTAAAGTTCAAGGATATAGAAAGTTAACAAGAAAAATGGTGTTCACATACGCCACCGGATGTCCGGCCCGCATTTCCCTCAGAGCGTTATTCGCTGGGCGGGCGGAAATGATCCGCCCACTGCCATTTCATTACCATAAGCTCATTTATTTTTTGGGCTTAACTACCGCAAAATCTAAGACAGTCAGAATTTATAGTTATAATGGACTATGTATAATTTATTTCAATCCACGAATAAATCAACGATAGACAACGGCTTTATCTGTACTAGGAATATTCCTATTATGCAATCTGACATCATTATTGTCGCTATACTGCAACTAAGAACAGAAGATTTATATTGGGCACTAATACGTTTACTTTATCACATTTATTAAAATTGTGATTAATCGTAGCGGTGACGGCGGCAACTGTTAAATAAACTCAGATAAGTTTGAGGCATGTTTGATAACGCGATATTTGATGTGAGTAGCTAAGCATTTGCAAATATTTGTGCAGCGACAGTAGTCGCTTATCTTGCTGTCTTTGTTATGTAGCTGACCCTCGCTTGGCAGGCAATTGTCAGGCCCCCTCGCGACTTCCTTCATCTGAGACTACAAAGAACGGTACCTACAGATACTTACATATGTATTAATATTTTTATGAAGCTCAAGTGTAGTTTTCACACGTACATACCTATAATTTATATTCTGGCTTTCTTTTCGTGTAGCCAGTCATATTTCGAACCGCCTAAAAGTGAAATAGTTTAGAATGCCAACACTAGATACGTATCATAACATAATACAATTTCAAACGCTCTACTGTTCAACTAAACAAAGGGTGAAAATAACAGGCAAATAGTCTTTTTACATGTTTGATGTTCTAACGTAATAATTTGTATTTGTTAATTATCGAATGCACTGGTCTTATTTTTGCTAAGGGACACAGGAAGGTGGCTGTTTGTCGGTACCCATATGACCCAGCTGACCTATACGCGAATTCCTTGGACGAGGCCTAGGAAACTTGGTGCTCCAGAACTACGAGTACATTGGTTAATAGTTTATATTTAGCTAATAATTTGCAATACAGTGGTTGGAAGACAACAATGTAGGTACCTACGTGAAAGAATAAAATAATAGTAGGTACTAATAATAATTGTTTTTATTAATTCCAAACCCATTCTTTCCATAACTTGGCTCCTTAGGTTTTATATTAGTTTTTCCAATGTACAGACTTGTAGGCCTCTACAGTTTTATTATAGTATACTATAGTAAAACTATAATAGTATACTAGCTGTGGCCCGCGGTTTCACCCACGTGGTGAAGGATGATGATGATAAAAAGTATCCTTCCGGATGTAATCTATCTCCTTGCTAAAATTCATTACGAACCATTCAGGCGTTTATGATTGAAAGCGTAACAAACAAAATTCTCTTTCGCATTTGTAATACCTATTAAATATGACTTAGTATAGATTCTGAACGTAATCTTATCAGATTTTTTACTATAAATACTACGTAAATACCACACTTAATACAGAATACTTTTATCTACTAACATTTTTTTAATAATCAATCAATCAGGTCATGACGTTATCCGTTATGTACCTACGAATGTAGGTACTTCAACAACAAACAGTCCCTATAAGCGCGTCTTCTAACCACTGTGGTTTAGTATCTGCTATCCAAAACATTTTATTTTTAGATGGAAATATATTTTGCTAGATGCTCGCGGCTCCGTTCGCTCTACGGGACGATTATATTACTATATAATTTGATATTAATGATTGGGTAGTGAAGTGATAGATGGGGCAGTTATAATACTCTACCAAACAAACAAATTTATTAAAATCGGACTACCTACACTGTACAAATTTATGCGTGATACTACATAAAATAATATAAGCCTCTACTTCAGAGCCTCCTCTTTTTTTGTTTTCTTGTATGGCTTGTATGAGTACTGCGGTGACACCCGGCGAGACCGATACATACTTACAGAAGTTACAAACCATCAAGCCTAGTGAACATCAACTATAGTCGAGTATACACTATACGACCAAAATGTTGCTTAAACAAAGATGCTTTAAATGTACTTTTAGTTTATTTTAATCTTGTTAGAAAATGTGTTCTAGTTCCATTTCGCTTTATACGAACTCAAAAGTAAATAATTGTACTATTGTAAATTGATTTACTCTCTATAACAATTAAAATATAATCAACATGTTCTATAGTCTATACGTACTTATGAAACGTTGAGCCAAGTTAATGTAACCCTGGACGTACTTGCGTATATGTAGAACAAACTCCATATTGAAGGAAAAAGGCAAATCAAACTTTAACATAAATTTGTATCTTTGAATTGAAGAACTTTGACCTGTGATGAGATTTTGTTGTATAGTTGTATACAGAATACGTCACGCATTCTGTATAAGTATAACCACCCCGGCAAGCAATTGACTGGTTAAAATCACAATCATTCAGTCTGTAGCTGGGCATCAATGTAAACAAGTAAATATGTGTGTATATAGACTACTAAATTGAACAGTTACAGAGGATTTGCTGCTAGCAGCCAGCGTGATAATTGTGAATAGCTTGATTTGTTCCACTACGTATGGTATTGGATACAAATGCTAATGCTTGATCTGTAAGACTGGCGTCATTCGTCATGTAACTCATGACATTCTACAATACGTGATTATCACTGGCTACCAACACCCGATAGTCGTAAAGTCTGCACACATAATGATAGTCGATGTTTTACACGACAATGTTTATCTCATTATGTTGTTAACGCCCTGTCTGCCATTGCATGGGATGCATCGGCCTCTCTATGAATTGTCAATCAAATGTGATGTGAATTAGAAATTAGAATGTAGTCTTAAGCACGTATTTCAGGACTCACTACTGAATCTCTACTTGAGTGCAGGTTTTTATCCTGTTTATTATCAAATCTCAACACATCCACAACTAAACGTCCTTCTGTAATAAGAGATCTAGATTTTAGGTGAGAAGAATTAAAATTTTGTAAGTTTTTTTTTCATTCATTCGCTGAATATAATAGGCTAGTTTTCCTAACCTCTCAGAAATAGATATAGCATTGACTAAAACTTGCATTATTGACTTATGCCGTGGTCCGTTTTGCGATAATTTTGCTCACAGTGCTATCGTCTACCAAAGCTGATCCGAGATAAATATCGCGATTTTGACAGCTCGTGGCACTGTAAGCGTGTTGTTAATTCGGACCAAAGTTGTAGCAATAACGAACCATTTGCGCGCGAAAAACAAATATCATAAAAATATCGTGCATAGTGTGAAGGTTAACTATGTAGTGTGTGGATTAAAAGAAATAATGGAATGGATGGACCGACTTTTACAACTTTTACATCAAAAAGAAGGGACACCAGTAAATACATTGTAGAAAT
Source organism: Selenia dentaria (assembly GCA_917880725.1). NCBI lineage: Eukaryota > Metazoa > Arthropoda > Insecta > Lepidoptera > Geometridae > Selenia > Selenia dentaria. Next base: position 22,417,655 of record OU862879.1, read on the forward strand.
AAACAAACACCTGTCACTTTTGACAGAACGCTCACGACGATTATGGTGTAGAGCATGGTTCATGTAATCGTCAATATGGCGGCAGTTAAGACGTCATCGATGACGTAGCGTGGGCCATCGTAATCACGCTCACGGTGAAACGGACCGACTTTTATCGCGCTAATATCGATTATAGCCAATTAGGACCGCAGTGTTATAAGAAATTGATGATTCACGAATGATTGAAAATTAAATAAAAAGTCCAAGGTTCTTAAAAGTGAATGTGTTTAAAATTGTGAATTGAAATTCCGTCATAGAAATGACGGCATTTATAAATCCGACATCAACAAAGGAATGTCAATTACATTTTTTCCGTACCTTTGGTTAGATAAGTACCTAATATTTAAACGTTATAGGAACCTTTGGGCACGGTAATGTTATATAGCACGGCAATGTTATCTACCATTACCGTGCTTTTGGTAAGACGTAGGTAACGTATAGAAGCGGTGCCGTATCAAGGTGTCCCCCGGCACCCTGCTGTAAAACAAATTAAATATCTCAGGTTTCTTTATGCTTGTATTGTGGGAGTTGTTATTTCCGTATCAGTTAGTTCGTACTTAGTCCCAGTTGCAAAAAAATGAAATCTATTTTTAGAACCATTCCATTTCCAAAAATATCAATATGCTTACAGGGATACTTATTTTTTTTTATAACATAATAATTTTGATATAATCAAAAGTATCTGGAAATATTTCCATCCCAGCAATATGTTTTCCAACGATTATAACCAACGAGCTATAGAGAGGGCTATGCTCGGGGTTTCTCTTCGTGATTGAATCAGAAATGAGGAGATCCGTAGAAGAACAAAAGTCACTGACATAGCCCAGAAGATTAGCCAGTTAAAGTGGCAGTAGGCAGGGCACATAGCACGCAGATCGTTTATTTTAATTCGGCCGAAAGCACAGATTATTGAATATTACTACGTAAGAAAGGTTCTGGAATGGAGACCACGGACCAGCAAGCGCAGCGTAGGTCGTCCATGACACGGTGGACAGATGACCTTATAAAAATAGCAGGACGACGTTGGATGCAGGCCGCTTCCAACCGATCCTTTTGGAAAATTATGGGGGAGACCTATGTTCAGCAGTGGACGTCCTACTGCTGAACTGATGATGATGATGATGATTGATATTTTTTTATAATACAGATCCTGCACAGACGATGAAGAGTCCTGTAACAAATTGCCAACATCTTGCACTTTCTTTGCTCATTCGTTTATTGTACTTACGAGCTATTGTTCAGTAGGATTCAAATTCTGCTATCATTTATGCATGGAAATAGAGGTTATAGTCACGCTCGCTTCGCTGGCTCATTTATCTTACACGGTAGCGATGGTTGTAGCCTGTATCATAATGTTTTTTTTTATGTCTGATGCTTAACTGATATAGTTCAAAATTTCGCTTAGAATATGCGGTTTAATGTTTGTGTACGGCTTGTATTCCGTTAATATTTCTATTTATAGGCAATAGTTTCTCTACTATATATATATAATAAAAACCTACCATTCTTCGCTTTTTAGACTTTCGTTATTCATCCATATCCTCGTCTCGAAAGATTTTTTAAATTTACCTTATCAACACATCACTTCCTAATTGTTAGGGTTCAACTAAAGTTGATAGACGATCAGATGACGTTTCGTATCCGAAACAAAAATGGGAACCTCTCTTTTTAAATAACCTACATTAGGCAATTAGCATACTACAGATACTAACTTTAAAAACATTATAGCAAATATTTATGCATGTGGTAAAAGAAAGCCAGAAAAACAGTAGGTAAATTTAAGGCAGGAACGCATAATTAAAAGTAATAGAAAAATAATTCCCAACCAAGAACCTTAAAATGATTATTAATTGTGCCCAAATCACCCGCTCCGACACTTTAAAAGGTTTTTGAAGATGTAGAATACATCTAATTATTATACCGATAGGCCTTTATTAATAAACGTTGCGTAAACATAGATTAGGCGTAACATGCTTTGTCTTGCTTTCACGCGTGACATTTACTGCAAGCGAAAAATTGACAGATATATGTTTTAACTACTTCGGGCTTATTACAAGTTTATTAATAAGGCCGATAGAGTTTAGAGCTGAACCGAATGACCGAACTGGCTGACTCGAGATGACCGAAGGTATTTAGCGAAATGATAATATAAATAGCTGGATAAAGGTGTTTGTTTAATTGTACAGGTTAAAGAATACATATACCTTTGGTTACCGGTTTTATGGGCGCCCATTATTCAACAAAATAAGTAGTTTAAATTAAATAGTTCAATTCGTGTTTGAGCAAATCTATATGGTACCTACTTAACTTGAGTTGAACCATTTGACTCGTACCTATAGGTACAGGTATGTACCTACTCGTAGCTATCTGCTGGACGATTGCCATGTCCAATCGTTTAGCATGTTTTAGTCACAGTCCGTGCGATAGATTTGAACTAACAAGTAGGTACTGTTGACATATCAATTTTTACAGTCGATATTTGGTTCTTCCTACTACCTATACGATTTTCATGTCTCAATGCCAATGGTATAATTGTTAGCGCAAACTTTCGAATGGAATATTGTTTGTCGTCATATTACATCACGCTTTATTGGAGCAGTTAAATGAACTGTTACATAGGTACTTTTGCACGAGATAAAATGGAGTTGTATTATACGTAATGAAGGCCCAGACTTGTTTACAATAACTGGAAATGTTTGGTAGATAGATATCTATATGATATTAATCAGCCTTTTACAATAACTTAGTTCTGGCTACTGGACATATCCATTATGATGTATACCTATATACCTATAGTAAAATACCGCTGATTTTTTAAAATACGTGCTGTTCTACATATCATTAAGTACATATTATTCCTCTCGCATCATGGATGATGGAGAGGATAGCAATAGGCTAGCCCCTCATGAGATAACTGTTCTGATTTTGTGTTCTGAGACCAAGACCATTCCTTCCTAGCGTGTGTTTGCGAAAAAATAGGGCTGATCATACCTCTGGCGATCTCTTCAGGGATGTGACAGTGTGATTAGAAGTAATATATAAATATCCATTAGCATATATAACACTGTAGTATCATAGTAATCCATAATGTATGTTCGCTACTACTATATAGGAGAATGTATGTAGTATGCTATGGTAAGTACGTATTTACCTATTAATATGTGGTATTGTAGGTACTAGGGGTAGGTTAGATACCCATATTATATCATGCACACACGACCTCACCTTGATAAGGTAGCACTTACCGGTTGAAACATATTATACGTTAATCCATAACAAATGCCTACTTAGCAATATTTAAATGGCAACATACTAATTACCTACTCTACGCATATAATATATTTAAAAGGCAACATACCTAATTACCTACTCTATGAATATAATATGCAGGGGCTTAAACTCCTACTATAAATGTTGGCCAAGCCAAGGCAATAAATTATAAAATCATAGTTCTGAAACGGGTAGCGAAATGGAAAAACTATTTTGCATATTGAAGGCCGGTCGGCCGGTATATCGAAAATAAACTAGGTAGTTGAAATTTTTTACATTCATGCCTTGAAACCCGTTTCAGGAAGGATAAACAAACCGAGTAGCAGTTAAACCTTGGATGGGTGACCGCATAGAAAATATACGTCAATACCTACCACGTCCGTCGAGTTGGGGGTTGATATTTTTTTTACAGAAAGGTTACATTATTATAAGCACATACACCAAGTTTCAACCTGTAGAGACGCGTAGTTTTTGAGAAAAAGATATTGAAAATCAATTATTTTTGCAATATTTACGTCAATACCTACCACAAGTCATATAGAATTCTCGCCATTGAACGTTTAGTTTTACGATCGGTTAAGTTGTCATACGATCGGTAACATTTTATTTTACATAAATTTACGTAAATAATTATATTTTGTAGTAATTTTAATAGTTTTCATGCACACATACATTTCACAGTAGCGGACAGTAGCGGACAGTAGCGGAGTATCTAGTCAGAACAAAGTCACAATAGGTGCGACGACGAGCGAAGCGAGGAGGAGCGTTAGGTTGAATGGTGACCACACAACTACCTAGGCTTAGACAACAGAATTAGGCTGACTTACACTTAGGCTGGCTACTCAATAAGGATATATAACTTTAACAGAATTATAAATTTAAAAACCTCGAAAAGGGGGGGCTCTCTAGTTTTTACTTTGAGGGACGTTATAGGCTAACCTACACCTCGATTATGACTTCCTCATAATTAATAATTTAAAAATCTCGGAAAGAGGGGGGCTCCGCAGTTTTTCCTTCGAATGTCCTCTCAACTCGACGGACGTTAGTGGATAGTCGTACGGCGTACCCTATCGCGGCTACTAGAGACAAGGTAAGAAAGCTGGTAAAAATTATCGACAAGTACCTATATCGTGAGATCCACGCTCGCACGGCTCTGTGGCGGATGTCTCGACGTGTTAGCACGACGTAACTACCGTAATGACAGTTCTAATCGCCACAGTCTAGGATTTTACGTCAGCGCGGCGCGGGGGATGGTCCAGCTACGGTTAATTTCCAGTCTGAGACGATTTACCGACCGATGTCGGTTGTAAAGCGATTGCTGTCTAGTCGAGACTACCAGAGTCGTTTAGCTATATCGGGAGCATTAGGGAGAAAACACCCAAATTAGGGTGTTAGGGCATGTAGGTATATTTTGTATGCCTAGCCGTAGTGGTGGCCCTGCTTGGTGCCTGTACTTTTTTAAAGAAGAACGGTCATGTGCCAGCCGTGGGAATACAAGGGCCTAAATATGCTTATTAATCTGTCCTGAACCAGACGACTATGAAAGTGATAAAAACTTTTCTCTATGAAATGTGATTAGAGAGCCCTATTTTTTTATCAATAAATAAAGCTATCACACTTGGTCATGCGTGCTATCTTATCTTGTCCAAATTATCTATTGTGGAAAGTGGAAACCAATTTAACTCTGAATTCATACCTGGCACTGTAGAAACTAGCTACGTAGTTAATTTTGAAGACGACACAAAACTGTGCGAATCAAAGAGCCAAAGTCAAATCATTTATTCAATTTAGACGTCATTGAATGCTCTAAGCAAAGCGGTCAAATATTTATTATTTACGCACTAGAAAAACACGTTTTGTCGCGTTTCAAAAGAGAAGGGGCGAGAAATTCGTAAGCTTTAAGTACTTAAAAATAGTTTTTTGAATATGTGTTCATACGTACAAATTTTTGACAAATTTATGAATTGGAATAAACAGTATTTATAGCATAGGTGATATGTGTTAATCCTGTGTTTAATAAGCATATCCATTGAAATTTCATACATATCTATTGAGCTTGATAGCTGTCTCAGCGTGAAGAAGTAACATTGGTACACACTCGTTCACTCACAAACTATTTTTTTAAAATATAATACTAGTTTATGAGCGCGACTTCGTCTGTGGGAATTACCCATTGAACTGGAATAAAAAGTAGCATATAATTATAAATAGTAGCACGTTAATCCCGAGTACAAACCATCTCCACTCCAGATTTCAAGTGCTTTTTGTGTTCAAATACAATAATGCAAATGTTCTCATTGCATGTTAATCTCTACATATTTCATTTATCGTATTAGTGTGATTAATTGTATAATAGTATATATAGTATGTATAATTAATATATATATATATATATATATATATGGCAGAGAGTAACTTGGCATAAGTAGGATATTCAAAAATCTGCGTACATATATATTTTATCTTTATAGAACTTAAAGTACCTATATAAAATATTATAATGATTGAGAGTAAGGGTTTAATGTAATCGTGGCAATAAAATGATGCACAAAAATAATTTATTTACTCGCCTAAAAACACCAACTATTAAAAATTAATATATATTTTTTACGCTTTTTAGGCAAGTAAATAGAATTATTTCGATATCTATATTATATTTCACCAATACATTACAATATTGTTGGATTTAGTTGTTTCCATAACTTGTTGAAGTCGGTACCATGATAGTTCAAAATTCACAATATTGTGCGCATGGTACCGATTTCGGCACAAGAATAAATTTCATACTGTTTAGTGTTCAAGTCGGTTCCATTTTTAAGTAAAAAAAAATTCACCCTCTAGTGGCCTTTGACCAAGATAGGCGAAACACTTTTCAGTTATTGGAGTAACTCAAAAACAGCTTGACCTAATTGGTGAAATTTAAATAGGACCACCTCGGTATAATAAGTATATTCTCTACTCTAGCAAACAAAAATATAATCAAAATCGGACTACTCTGTAAAATGTTATGCGTGGTCATACATAAAAACTATATACGCGACGACTTGAGAACCTCCTCCTTTACGAAGTCGGTTGAAAAGTTTGTATAGCAAATAGTCTTGGATCATCCACCATATTTTATTTGCGTTACCAACTCGTTGAAGAATAAAATAAAAATATTGCAAAGTGATAAATTCACCTACCTTGTGTATTTTTTAGTAATTAAAAGTAAGTAAATTTTACTAAATACCTACTTAAATGATACAAATAATTCCGGCACTAAAAGGTTTATTTAAATAAGCTGACCGAAACTATCTTTGCAGAGAATAATCACAGTAAATAAATAATATCTCGTTAGTGAGTATAACTTAATCAAAAAAATATCTTACCGAGTTTTAAGATTTCCCTCGAAGTTCAAAACTCTTGAAAACTCACTTTATACACTCACACTTTTTTTTTTGATTCTATCAATACGATTATAATTAAAATAATATATTTATCGTATAAAAGCTAAATATAAGAGTATCGGTTTGATGCCGGTTGCACAGCCGGCTGTCGCGAGTTTTTGATGTCGTTTGATTATTATAGCTATGATTTTGAACAGGCCCGCGCTTGCCTCGATGAAAGGGCGGCGGAACTGGGCCGACGCGGTAACATCTACTGTCAAGGGTACAAGCGGGACAAAGCGCCATCTGTGGCCGAGTAGGAAAACTAACGTTACGTTATATATGCGAGAGTATATTAATTTAACTTTTAGTAAAATATAGTGAGAACATGAAGTCGTCCTTTTGATTCATTCCTTTCCTCATGAGAGTCCCGAGCCTATTTATTCTAATCTCGGCAACTCGGCTCAACAGTAGTATAAATATATCAAAGGAAATTTCAACGATTTTCGTTCGCCGCTCCATAGAAATTTTTTAAGCCGCGTTATGGAGTGCGACGCAATCGCAAATAGATAATATTACCATGACATAAACCTACTATGTATTATATACTTTAAATACATTTTTTATAAAGCAATCATGTGCCTAATTTAAAATATGTGTAAGCATCATCAAGGCGTTGTTTAATATTGTTTTAATAAATATTGATGAAGTGCTAATACGAAGGTTGCCTATGAATGTAAAATGACCTAAATTAAAATCTATGTCACTATAATCACAAATATAGCAATATAATTAAATCTTTTCTCACATTTGATTGTAACTGAGATACATAATAGGTAGCCCTGCCGGAAAACAAATCTAAACACGAATTCAAAATAACCTCAAAGCACGAGGAATATTGTAATCATACTGCTGCATAATTTTACCAACAACTACCTATACGAGGCCAGAAACTCTGATTGTAGTGAAATAGAGACATTTCAAGAAATATAGGACTTTTTAAATATCATGGTACTTATCTATATTCCTTTTACAGTAAATGTAAAAATTTCTGGTTCACACAACATACACCACGAGTGCATCAAAGTTGGATCATTTCTTTTAACCCGTATACTGACCATGTTATTCAACAAAATACTGAAAGAACGGAAAGTACCACAAAAATTGACAGAATATATAATAGTTCTTCTATGTAAAAAAGGAAATCCTTTAGGTGTGGGTAACTAACTATAACCCTATAAGTCTCCTTCTAGCACTGCGTCATTATAGAGAAAAGAATAAAATATAGGTACAGAATCTTATATCTAGTCAACAAATAGGAAATAGAAAATCAACCAATGGAGCAAGCTGGATTCCGTAGTTTTCTGTACAATACAAAAATTTTATATTGATAACCAATCATAAAAGAAAAACATAATACAATAAAAAACGCTACAGCAGATTGGACAATTGGCGGCCTTATCGCTATAGCAATCTCTTACAGGCAACCTTGCATGGAGAGGATTCTTAATAATGCGGTAGTGAGCAGATGGTAAAATAAACATTTTTATCTAAGAATTAAGTGCTAATAGATAATTAAAATAAATAAATACATACATAAGTATACATAGAATTAAATAATAATAAACTAATACATACCTACTATTCAAATATAAACATATATACAATATTTTAATATATAATAATCATTTAAAGTAAAATATAATATTCAATAGTTATTTGATAAATATTGCTTTTTCACCATATCTTTGAAAGATGAAATTGACTTCGCGTGCCTGATATTGACAGGAAGCGCATTCCATAGGACCTATGGAAAGCGCTTCCTGTCCACCTATGGCATAAGTGGACAGCATGTTTAGTAAATGACTTACTATAAAACATTGATGACGCGACAGGTGTATTCAATTGAAGTGTGTTTGTGGAACGAAGGGCGAGGGTATGTGTAAGATGAAGGAACTGAAAACGCTGCTCGAGGTAAAGAGGAGTAGTGGGGATGAAGATAATACTGTAGAGAAAAGAAAGTAAGTATATGAGCATCTCGGCGACGTCGAATTGGTAACCATTCGAGCATATTGCGATATTGACTGACCTGGTCATACTTACGCAAACCAAATACAAACTGAATGCAAAAGTTTTGTTAATGCTCAAGTTTATTCAACTGGTCCTCGGTAAGGTCCAACTAGCATGCGTCAGCATAATCTAGTATAGGAAGCAAGAGAGATTCTGCTAGAGGTATTAGTTATATATTAGGTATTGCTTATTATCTCTAAATCTAAATCTCATTACCTATATGAGTTAACGTTTTGTAATGTAAATTATATCCTTTTCAATCTGGTTCTGAGAGTGATGTAGATTTCAGAGACTGCATATTTTATCATAACAAACACTCTCTTTTAGTTTTAGCCTCTACTTAGTTCAGTATCGCTGCCAATTCCTATTCTTGTGTCCCCTACTTATTACCTAAATATAACTATTTAAATTTATTTCTAGTGTTCCTTTCTCATTTTCTTAATTAGTGTACCTAAGCTCATCTTTCTATTGTTAGGTTTATGTTTATTTAAGTTAGGTATTAAATGCGATGCCTAGATAGTAGTGTAATGTTAGGTCTAAACGGCTGGAACATTACAATATCTAGTACGCATTACGTTACGTTGTGGTAAGTATTTTATGATCACAGTTATTAGGTATAGTATTAATATAAGTAGGTAACATCTATCCATGTTGACCCAATATATTTGGCATAGGTAATGTGTCTACTGCTTTCTTTGTTATTATAGGTAATGTTATATAGCTAGTTCGTTCAGTAAATAAATAAATATACTCCTTATAAGAGGTACTATAATAGATACTAATCGAAAAATATGTAGGTAGAGTTCAACCAGCCTAATTTCGCATTTATTAATTACAAAAGCGATACAATAGGCCACCAATGCATATGGAGAGCCCTGAAAAACCAAACAAACCTCAAACATATATTAAATAGAAATCCTGAAAAATATTTACGAGCAAAGTAGTAGAAGTACGCAACTATGTCTTTGCAGCTTAAATCTGAATAAATATACACCTCGCACCAAACAAAACGAGATCCTAGTTTTATTTAAGGATAGGTACATACTAAAAACTAATGAAATTAATTTTATTATGGACAAATTTCAAAATAGGAAGCAAATAATAAAGTATAAACGAACTCACGACAATCGGTTGAGAAATGCGACCTGTAAGGAACAGCCGGACATACGAAAGCATTTCTGCCCAAGCTATTGCAGACGCTGCGCTCGTGGTGCGCACTCGCTCTGAAACTCGGTCAACTAATAGATAAACACAAGAATATAAAGATTATAAAGAAAACTAATACAGTACTTAGGTGGCTTGAAATCAAACACATGATTTGAATTCTATTTTAAGTAATATTAATTATTTTTTGATTTGTAAGAATCGCCACAGTATCCCGCTAATTAAACAAAATTAAAAACATATAACGACTAAAAAGTTTGAATATAAGCTGAGATTTCTTCTGGGTAAAAATAATATGATGAAAATGTGGGGAACATGTGCTAATTATTTTAATTTTAGTGACTAATTTCTTTGCAAATATTGATCCTTAACAGCAACAGGATCCATAATTTAAAAAAAATCTAATTCGTTCGGGTCGGTTTCCGCTTAAAGTAAAAGATATTACCTATGCAATTGCCGTTTTTCATGAAATAAGTCAACGCCTTAGGTTAACGTCCTTTATCTCTACATTTTTATTTTTTTTTAATCAAATTGATTACCCATGCTATTGATGCGTTTTTGCCAACGTAGTGGTAGCTTATTGATGCCCTCTTTGAAAATGTCTGCTAGACGGGAGGCAACAAATTTTTCAAAGGCATTTTGAGCTGCCTATACAATTTTTTCCCCGCCTAGAACTTATCTAAATTATGGAAAAGGTACAAGTATGTAGGGGCTAGGTCTGGTGAGTGCGGTGGACGACGGAGAACTTCCAACCCCAGCTCTTGTAACTTGGAGACAGTCTGCTGTGCAGTATATAATGTTACGCGTTGTCGTGCAGGAGCAGCGGAGCCGAAAGATATACCAAAGCTGGTTGGAGATGTGCGAGCGTCGCAAGTAATATTGCGATTCAATATGCCTTCGTTTGTGTCTATTGAGCATTAGGTACAAAGGCTCGACTCGACGCGTGCTGGCGATCATTCAACTCGTGGGGCACCCATTTTTCAAGCTTTTTTACCTTGCCAATTCGACGCAAATGAACCAATATGGTTTGTATGATGAATGACCCAGATGGACTGCGAAATAATACCGAAGTTTCGACCATCGTTTGTCGAGAAAACAAGTAACATTGTCAGATTGTGTCATAAGTTTGATCAACTTAACCACCAATTCGTGATGCTAATTTGTCTACGAGTATCTGCGAGAGAGTGAGAACTACCAAAGAGATGAATCAGCCAGTACCATGAGGAAATCAACCTGGAGGCACGTTCATGTTGGAAGTACGTTCAGCACGAGCAGTGCTACACCCACCGAGAGTCTACTACAACATGGACCACCACCGAATCTTCCAAAAGTTTCCTACTCCTGCCATCGTCTAGAACATCAACTACGCCACTGCAGATCCCAACTCCGATGCGAAAGCTGTCAACGAGTGGAACGCGCAACTGCTAGCTGCTAGTTTGGATCTTCATCTACGCAAACGCAATAACAGATGAAAAAGGTGAGCGGTATTCTTTATGTAACCGATAACGTTTTTCAATACTGGTTCAAAATTAGCCTGTGTGAATGGTGTCTAAGGGATTGCATACATAGATACAGGTAGTCAGTTGAATATTATCACGCTTGCACTATCCAATAACTTAGAACTAAATCCATGTGATGCCGTTATGAAGGGGTTCGGAGGTACTTGTACTCGATCTTTTAGGGAGGTCGAACATCAAAGTTGAGGCCGATAATGTGGTGATTAACGGAGGAGTAGAACATACGGATTGTAATCTGTCAGAGCTGTAATTTATTGTAGCTTATCGTTAATATTTTTTTACTATTACTGTTTTATTAGTGAAAAATATTGATCGTGCCTGTAAATTCTCGGTTTTTCAGAAATATCTTGTGAACATGCCAACACAAAGCAAAGCTTGTGTGTATGATATTACCAATGAAGTTCAATTGTCCTCTTTATGTTAAGTTGTATAAGTATTTCGAGTAAGGCAATAAAAAAAACCAAACACAGCCATCATAATTATGTGATACTTTAGGCAGTTATCAATGCCAATAATTTTTTATGAAGATTATCAACGTCGGACTTGATGATATTCAATGGTCTGCGAATAAATTAACAAGGGCGGAAACTTGTGTTGACAGATGGATATAGTGTCTATATTGTAATTACCCTGCACCGTGCAAATCATCCATCTTGCAAGCTCCTGCCATTAAAATATCAGATAATGATGTCGGGGATCTAAATAACACTGATGCAAAGCGACTGTTGGAAGTGTGTGAAGTGTTTAATGGTTTTGTACATACTTTTACTAAAAACGCCAAATATTTAGGATGTATCTACTGCTTTTTAAAGATGCGCATTCATAATACTACCTATTATTACTCGTGAATTTTAAACCTTATAGACTCTCATATACAGAAAACCAATTCGTTAGTTACTAAATTCAAGGCTAAATTCAACCAGCCAGGTATGATCCGGGAGTCACAATCTGAGTACGCCAGCCCCATAGTAGTATTAATATTAAATGAAAAACCGTAGGCTTTTTGGTAGACTTTATAGGTTAAAATGCATGTACCTACTGTGAAAGGCCGTAAAAATTACTACAGATACCGATACCACGACAACAAAATACTGCGTCATAAAACATTAGAGACCTCGTAAGGTCTATGAAGTGTATCAGTTTTTCAGATCGGCCATATATTTTAGGAATTCGTGGATGTACCAAAATAAGGTGGCCCTAACGCAATGGGCGAATAGAGATAATTTACTTAGAGACTTAGACTTAGTTTTAGAGAATTGACCCGGTATGGAAGCAAATACTGTCTGAAATTCGGTAATTATCTACAAAGATGTCATTACTGTTAGGCTTCACAGTGACACAAGTCGGAATTCTAATGCAATACCTACTGAAATTACATGAAAGATGACGGTAGTTTGAAATCAATAGCTTGCTATAGCCGAGCCACTAGTAAGGAAGAGGTTTTCTACCACAGCTACGAGTTCGAAACATTAGTGGCCATTATGTTGCAGTTGATAGCAACCTTGCTGTCTGAACCACTGGTCCCGGGTTCGATCGCGGACAGGTCAAACATTTTTGTGCATGAATACGTCGGTTTGATCTGTGTCTGGGCATGTATCTGTATAAAATAAGTTAGTACATCAGTCATGAGGTTACCATAGTACCAACAGGCTCTGCCTAGTTTGAATGCTTTAGTGCTGCTAGTGGACGTTATCCCATGTTATATTGTTACCAGCTGTTGTAGAATCCTTGAAGCGAATTTGCAATTACCTCAAAGGGATTCCTGACAAGTTTGTAACTGATAGCGCAGCGTTAATAAAGGACATAGTACCAATCATTACTCGTTGGTAGTTAACACAGAACTTACAAATCGTGTATAGGCCAGGGGAGAAATTGAAGACGGGGACATTTTAAGTAAAAATCCTGTGCTTTATAACTTGCTGGCGATAGTCTAACTGAAGTGGTTACTTACTAACTTTGCAAGTTGACAATATCCAGAACATACCTAACTTCGTGCAGGCACGTCAAATTCCGATAGTGTCGAAAGATTGCATCAAATACAACATTCTGCACGAAAACTTTAGCTGTAGTTTGATTTATGTTCCCGAAACTAGATAAAAACGGCATAGTATAGAAGTTTCATTACCAAATACCTAAGATTTCATTGAAGTGAAAATCAAGTGATTCTGGTTCCCTTGGATGACTTGAAATATGTAAAAAAAAGTGCTTGCATTGCGCCTAAGCAAAATGCAATTATGGCTAAACAGAAGGCGAACTTCATCCAATTAGCAGAGAAGCTATCCCGATGCATACATTGCACGCTATTCCTTTGGACCCTTTTGTCAAAACTCGATCGGGCTACGCTTATGTATCGGTAGTTATTGACTCCTTTACTAAGTTTGTTTTTGCTAGATCAGCAAACAGCTGTTGGTCAGTAGAAACTATAAAACTATTAAAATACATCATCAACCAATTTGGCCATCCTAAAGGAGTGGTCACAGATAGGGGTCAAGCATTCACAAGACGCTATTTTAAGTAGTGTGTAGATGAAACCCAGTTGAAGCATATCATGAAAGCGATAGCAAGCCCTCGCTCAAATGGCCAGGTCAAATGTGTAAATCGTACTTTACTAAATTAAGTACTTGAATACTATGTCTGATAATGAACGTACATGAGTACAAAAGTTATTGGAAGTAGTCTCGGGATTCGACAACACAGTCAAAGCTACCGCTGGCTTTTCACCCATTAATCTCATGTTCGGTCATAGCAAATCGCATGAACCGGCATCGTCAAACAACGAAATAAATGATTAAATGCGTGAATGCTTAAAACATTATGAGTCGGCCGTACAGCTAGCGACCGCCAAATTACATATGGATAAAAATACGACTCTGAAGGATATGTTTGATCAGAAGCACAAAACAAGTAGGAAATAATCACTTGTCTTGTGGAAAGGTGACATTGCTAGGGATAACACTGCTAGTCACTAAAAAACTAACCGGTGTGTATATCGGCCCTTACTGAATCAGTAAAACAGACCACGAATTAGATCGTTATACTATCACAAGTATTGAAGGTATGAAGGGTTACCGGGTTACAACGACCGCATAATGCCACTTTATCCGACGAAGATAACTCGAGTAGTGTAATAATATATATTTATAATAAAAATTTAGTTTATTGTTAGTGACAGAAATCATATTGCCAAATAATAATAGAAGATAGAATAAAAATAAACTTATTAGTGTGCCTATTAAATAAAGTAAAATCAATAAATTTAAATATATGGATCCTAATGATGTATGTCAATACATATATATTTATTTCATTAACATCAGTTCTTATATCCGTGAGTAAATATCATGATCCATGTACTTACATCATTTAAAAACTATGTGACTGGTAGGTACACAAAAATTACATTTGAGAATAATATTAAAATCATTGTGTAATAATGATAAATGAATCTAATCAATCTAAATGATGATATATATGTGACAGGAGCAAACTTATAAAATACATATACGGTGATATAATACTGATACACAACAATAAAACAAAATTCCTTCGGATCCTGTAGCAATACTGTGTGAAACTAAGACATGCGTGATCTGTGTGATAGTAGGCATCATTAGTAAATGCCATTAAACATGTTACATGCGGGATACAATAATGCAAGTAAATAGATACTGTGTGTCAAAATATACCGTGTGAGAAAATATACTGTGTGACAAATACTGTGTGATATATACTGTGACAAAATATATTGTGTGATATATACTGTGTGAAAAAACATACTGTGTGATATATAATACTGTGTGACATAGCAACATGCAATATGGAACTAAAAACTGTGTCATAAAAGGGATACCAATTACTATTTGTGTGTTACATGCAGTGTCAAATAATACCGTTTCACTTTGAGCGAAACCAAAAAATGTTTGATATATGTAGTAAAATGAGAATAACTATTTCCTTTAATATAATTACTGTTTGAAGGCCCTTACCTGTAACCCGAACTTAAATTATTTTCGAAAATTTTCAACCTTTGTTTTATAACTTCTTGTGCTAATAAACATGATACTGCTGCGCAAATTTTCTTTGGCTTACAGAAATGGGACACTGCAATGGTCGCGGGACGCAGACGCAGCTGCAGGATGGCCGAATGTTAGCGAGCAACCCTAGTGTTCCACGGTTACATAGGTCATAAATGACAATGGATATTAATATGCTACTATTTGGCATTTAGTTAAATGGAGATACATTCGGGTACCTATTTCTTTTACATAAACACTGTAATCATAACGTAATAATTAATTATAATATCTGTACCAGATTGTCTGTGGTTGTGCTAGCATTTTTGATTATACATATAATGGCAACTCAGTTTTGTAGCGAGCGACACCTGGTAGTATCATACTACTTAGTCTGTGGACATCTTGTTAATTCTCTTTGGATGTATTGCATATAAAAATAAAGAAGGGTTGTAAGTGATTGGTTATCCGTTTGAATCGAGCTGAGGAAGATTATTTGATTGTAAAATACTATTGTTTTGGTACATTATACTGCTGCTTCAAGATATGTGTGGTGTTATTTCCTGTCATCATTACCAAAATAACAGTAGCGAACACTACTATACTACTATAGTAGTTCGCTACGAATAACTGTTATGTAGAAGACAGTCAACAGTCGGTTATATATAACGACTCGGTTTCACCCGCCTAGTGTTGGATGAAAAGTATCCTATGTCCTTCTTTGGGATGTAGGTAATCTATTTCCTTGCCAAATTTTATCAATTGCCGTTTAGGTATGATATAGGGCGCCAGTCGCTGTAATTTTCATAATTTTCGTTACATTTATCCAAGTTTGTTGTCCCACACATGCCAAGATTGATCACTATGAGCGTTAACACTTTTCGCCCGTTCCACACACGATAATTTTGCTAAGAATATTCACATCGAAACCGTGGGTGAACATGACTATTCTGAGATACTATTAATAATGTATTTTTGTATATTTTGACATTACTCTGAGTAAAGTTAATACCTACTACATAAAAGTAAAAAGTAGATAAACACTAAGTACCTAAACTAAACGTAGATAAATACCTACTATACGGGAAGTAAAGATGACGGTTTACGATTACAGTTCAGATTTATCATTCATTATGTATTGTCATTTAAATGGTTCTTTGCTCTTAAAATGCCTTTAATTAAATTACTTGGAAATAAGTTAACTACACACATTGCAGTTCCTGGAAAAGTAGGTTGATTTCTGCGAAATCTATTGTATTATTGGCCGAATCGCGAGTCAACGGGTTAATACATCGAAGTTTAGTCACAGTTAAGAAAGACTCTTGTAGCAATTTCATTTGTTATCACATGCTTAATTTGTTCTAATTTTCTAAAGACTTCCAAAAAGGAGGAGGTACTCAATTCGACTGTTTTTTTATTTTTGTTACCTCATAACTTTCGATAGGGTAAACCGATTCTCAAAATTGATTTATTTTGTTTGAAAGCTGGTGCTTCCCCTGTGATCCCATTTAAATTTCATCAAATTCGGTCAAGTAGTTTTTGAGTTACACATAACTGAATAGAATGGAAGTCGGTATTAAATTTTTCAAATTGTACTTGTTAGCAGATGGCATAGGAAAATTTAGAATTCTTCGTTCTAGGCTAAAATATCATGCAACTGGAACACACCCAAAGTAACAACACAAAAAGACAGTTACAGATAAAGTGACAAAAGTTATAAACGTTTTTATAATACTAGCTGCGCCCCGCGGTTTCACCCGCGTGGTTATGGATGATGTGGATGAAAAGTATTCTATTGCCTTCGTCGGATTGTAATCTATCTCAAATTTCATTACAATCAGTTGTAACGTAGACGTAAAACCGTTAGGTATGGACGTTCTAAAAGCTATTAAATTAAAAACATTTTAAATCATATATGTTAAGTTTATTACTTATTTAAAGTAAATACATGAATTTTGGTATGTATATAATATAAAGTTAAGCTTTATTACATGCAAAAATAGATGTCATGTGTGTTCAGATAATATATTATAATGTCATGTACACATATCTTCAGAGTTATGTTTATGTAAAAATATATAACTATTATTATATTTCAATATAGGTAATCATAATTGCAAGCTATTGCTGACATTCCAGATGTTGCCAACCAACTCTTCCTAATTTGCACCAAAATCCCAAAGCATTTCTTCTAATACTACTAATAATGTTTTGGTTTCAGACTCCCGGGTCATTTCACAATAAAATTCCTAAAAACAGAAGCAGTGTGGTTAACTGACTTCGAAACCGCGGATGAGGTTCTTATTACATTCGCATGATTTATGTACTTATGTATATAATTTTTCATCGTGCATCAAAATCGAGCAAAACGCAACAAAACGGCACGGCACTTTGTATCATTTCATTATTTCTTCAATCCTAAGATAAGTTTATTTTCTATTTGCTGCCGATGGGTTGACCCACTGACAAAATTCTGATTTTTTATAGGAATGACGGCCGTGCAGTTGCAGTGGCCGGACCTTAACTTTTTAATGATTCCGGAAACCCTTACAAAAACTATCTAAACAAAAATAAATAGCGGTAGTGACCAGTTTGGAAAATGCGTATAAGGCTATTCACTCCCATATATAATTGGTTTGCATCTTCTCTCTTCATCTTCGGACATATAAGACTGTCCGAACAATGTTAGTTTAGTTCATTAATTTATAAGGGTGCCTCATATGCTTAATGTGGAGGCCCAACAACTCGGCACGACCTTAGCAAAATACTTTTCAACCGGGAAGAATGCACACAATAATGATATTGTAATACACCCTAACTAAATTATATTTTTCATAGGAATCATACTAATAATTCCTTACATTGCGATAGTAAAATTATCTAAGGTTAAATTAGGTTTCTTACATCTGGAATTATACAAATAGAATTGAATGTTTTCAGCAATTTCATTCTTATCTATCAGAATTAAACTAAGACACATTCGTCTGCAATCTTTTTTTATACGGAAGGGAGAGTCTTTAAGCTCTAGTACAAAGCATACATAAACTTAAGTTTTCACATACATAATTAACGCAACAATAATTTACAACTTAAACTATTTTAGTCGTCTTACTTTCTAAACATAAATTCATGTCATAAGTACTGCGCGCTTTAAAATTTACAGCGCAGTATTAGAAATTGAATAATGTTTATACGTAAGGTTGCAATAATTGTAAACAGTTTTACATTATAAAAATAAAATTTAATCAAATGTCCGCTCCATGGAACGCTGTAGGCCTACCACGAATAACGTGCGATAAAGTGAAATAATTCGTCAGAAAACAATATTAATTTTGTGTTGGTTAGGGTACACAACCTGATCTTAATCGTTTTCGTCGATTTTTTGTCACTCTGACTAAGACTATTTTTACACTATCAGGCTCGATTTTTTTATAAATATTGGCAACAATATTTGACGAATGGCAATTGTACAAACCGAAGAACTAATATAAAAACATCCATATTGGAATACTGTCAGTGTTGACATGTCAACCGTCAGGACGACGACGGTTATACCATTTGAAAAAAAAAAAGATTTCAAGAGATTACGGTGACTGGGACCATGCTCAAATCACTGTTCTTTGGAATAACTACAATATCACCACAGAATATTTTTATAATTCGGAAAATGTGTGTGTGATACTCTATTTCAAACTTATTAGTTTGTTAAAGAATTGTGGTTTTGTAGCATAGGAATTGTCTCTTTCAAACAAATAAAATATCTTAAATAAATCTTAATAAAGTAAAGTTACATGAAATGATAAACGCTTTAAATGAAGAAAGTGGAAAAAGGGCCCCAAAATGAACAAAAATAATGACAAACAGCCGCAGGAACATGATAAACCTTAAAAGGAAATCCACTTGAATATGTGAAAAGTTATATATACATATATAAACAAATAACATTCGACGACAAATGCGAAGAACAAGAGGTCGAACGCCGCATTAACATAGGCTGGGAAAGGTTGTAACGTAATAGATTACCTACACTGATTAGATTACCTAGAAGAAGGCCTAGCTAGTTACCTAGTGAATAAAAAGGAACATTGGAAATAAATAAGTTATAGTTATAATAATATAGAATACATGACCTCGCCGAATCACATTTCACTATAAGTCTTGTAAGGTCAGTTCGTTCAGCATGTTACACACATAAAGGTTATAGTCAACTTCTGGCTCTGAAGGATGGTTGAGTTCTGGATTAAGAGCGCGTGGGATACCATCAATGTCTTGTTCTGAATTCGGAGTCCACTGAATGCCTGAGTATTCGCCAAAACAATACCCTCGTTTTGCTTCGCTCGACACCCAAAATAGGAATCCAAGTGAATATAAAAACTTCATTTTAATAGGAGTTTTCGCTTTGCTCCATCTCATTTGTTCATTATCATGCTCTATCCAAATTCTAGATATCTTGTCTCATATAAATAGAGCGAAATCTCTCTGCTCCAATATCCATCTTCTCTCCTTTTTTTTCTTTTTTGACGTCCTCCGTGTCATTCCTCATTTTATTTTTTAAATCTCCAAAATACCAATAAGGATTTATGAAATGAGATATGATGTCATATGAAATTATATTACAAGGTTTTCCCTTTACACCTAAAAAAATCTATTTTAGATACCTGTATTCTGCCTACAATCACATTATGAATGCCAGCCATTGTCGTACAGTCGCCTGCAATAAGATGTATACATTTCACAATTTTTAAAAGCGTCTCAAGCATTCAATTTCATAAAAATATACATAAATATTATTCTAAAATGACGTAATGTATATTCATTGACTGCGTAAACTAATGATATGAATTAATAATGAAGTACTGTATCATAGCTTTGAATATTATGGAGTGTATGCATCTTATTGCAGACGACTATACAATTCAAAAATAAAAACCAATCTAGTAAAAAGTCAAAAGACAATGGAAAGGAGCATACTAATTACGAAGATCACTTAAAATAAGAAGCGATAACTAAGACGGAACACGAAAGTTATAGACGCCTTACATTATGCTCCAAAACTGAAATAGCGGTGGACAGGACATACATAGCAAGATATACAGACAAAAGATGGACTTTAGAGACAACTGTATGGGATGGACCGACAGGAAAAGAAGAGGGCAGCCTACAAAAAAGTACGACATTAATATTAACGATGATGAAATTCGTCTAAATAGAATTAAAAATATAATAATAATACAATTAGTAATATTTTAAACATCGTTTTTTTTTAAATTTAATATATTGTATTGCGTTTAATAATTGGTTTGAACATAAATGGACTTTATTATTATTATAATATTCGTACATAATATGCAAAATATTACGATAAAATTTATCATCGTTTCCATGCTTCGTTCGATGGTAGGTGGTAAATTAGTGCTGATTACGGTGCACATGGGAACACTGAATACTATGTACGTCATCTCACACCGGCCACACTACACCTTCACTACTGTAAGAACCGTATCAGTTATGCCCTACATCTGTAGCTTTTATGACAACATTTGTTTGATATGGTAATGAAATATTTTTTATCACATCTATTCCAAAAGCGCTAGTTTGTTCCTTGTAAACAGGGAACAAAATAGCTCAATCTTTCACGTGATTTTATGTCACTTTGATCATTACTATTTTGATACTATCTGGCTCCATGCAACGATAATTGACAAATGGCAACTGAACAAAACAAAAGAACCCATATAAAAACTAACATACATATTGGAATACTATCAGTGTTGCTATGTCAACCATCAGGACGATTGTGATACCATTTAAAAAAATCCCTAGGAACTAAAAGGGATCTGAATTTTAATTGTGGATATTGTAAGTAAATGTTCTAATCGCCAAAGAAATCTATCACTTCGATTGTATGTAAGCAAGTTGGCAGCAGTCAATAAAGAAATCGCGCGGGGAATAATACAAAAAAGTTTGTGAAGTAAAAATACACTCCGCTCCCTTCGTTCGTATAGTAATTGCTTAGAATTTTACTTCTACTAGTAATGAGAATGAAATAAAATTGTAATGATGCATTTCCATAATAGTTCAGATTTAAATATTAGTCTAATTATTTATATTTTATGACTTATTGTTCCAAATTGTATATAAATACACCCTTTTTTTATAATTACCAAAAAAAAATGGGCGGTACAAAAGTGTTAATACATTGTAGATATGTAGTCAAATTTTTTATTACTTCACAGTGAAATAATTATTAATTGTTAAAGTTTTCGAAAATTCCATCTAAAAGTATGGACACCATCTTAACAAAAATACTACATGCCTATGTACAACTTATTAATGAAAACACATGATTCGCGTCAGTGAAAAAATATCTCTCTTACTCTTTCTTACACCCCCCACCCGAGCGTTCCGTGTGAAAGAGATTGTCGACTTTCGGCTTTCGTTCGTTCGTTTTCGGAAGAAACAAAGGCCGCGCGGTGGCAGGGCGGAGGGTGCGGGGTTGGTCCGGTGGCCAGGTCTAACGAGCTAGGACGCGAGTTTGCCGAATGTTACGATTATGAATGATACATTTCTATGTAGGGGTGTTAAGTTTCATGCATAAACCGCGCGCATGTAGTATATCTTAATGAATAGTGGAAATGCCTAGAATAAAATTTGTAGGTGTGAATCAATCTAGACGTTTGACCAAATATTGATGATTATGTGGGATTTTTTTTTATAAAGTAGTTTTAAATTTTCTTCCCATGTATGTATTAAGTACCAGCAGCATAGAGTGCTGTTTTTTTTTGGTAATTATACAAATTAGGTGTATATAATGTATTTGTTAATAAGTGCACAATATTGAACGGGGTGGTTTGGAATCGATAACTAGTCCTGAAAGTAATAGAAAAAAAGACATATTTTTTATTATGAACCCATACTTGCCGCTCCACGGCTAAGAGACAGTGCGACTGAACGCGAACCCGACGCACCGCTACATCACAGAATAAAGAAGAAAATACGCGAGACATGCCTACCCGCTTAGAATAGGTACAACGTGCGGACGATGACCCGCCCGGGCCCTCCGTCGTTTAGGCATAGACATCAGCTGTGTAAACATTCGCGAGTAGGTAGGTTCGTACGTCGTCGTACGGAGCAATGAATATGGGTTCATAATAAAAAACATGCACATTTTCCTTCAGTATAATGACCAGTTATCGATTCCAAACCACCCCATTTGATATTGTGCACTAATTAAAAATGACTGTATATACGTGCTATTCATATTAATAAGTTGCATTTGCTTATTTTCTCAATAGTGCAACACTATTTTAAGCTCGACGTGACGTACTTTGAATCCGTCGCTACCTTCAGGCTTCTAGTTAATGATCCTCGAACTTAAAATAGTTGTTTGCTCCCTAGTCAAAAATCTAATATTGATGATGGCTACAGTTCAATCTTTGACTGTATTAGATAGATAACTAACATAATTCATCAGTACAAACTATCTAATACTATTTACAGCTGCTGCACAGATGCTCAATTGTTTCCGCTGACGATGGCAACACTTTTCTAACATTATTCGTGATAGGCCCAATACAACACAGTAAGCGCGATTTTTCTAATTATGCCTGTACTTGTTCATTTTATAATACAACACACCTATATAATAATAAAGCCTAAAAATCTATTTTTTTCTTAAATTTTAGTTTAAGGGTTTTAACTAACTACGTAACTTATTGTAAATCTATTCCAGATGGAGTGTACGTAACGCACGTGGTATATTCTATATGTATATATCATTATATATAACAAACATATTTAATATAACAAATACACAAATTGAATTGAATTATATATCATTTCATATTATTTAAGGTACCTATGAGACTTGACATTTATGTTCAACTACATCATAACATAACTAAAAAAATATATAATATTGGAGATAACGCTGCTTTATGATGTTTGAAAAACAACAACTCATGACAACTTCTTTAAGGCCAATAGGCCGTTATTTTATATTATTTGAGCAACATGAGAGCAAAGTTCGATATTGTTGCAACGAGTGCTGAGTTCGAATCTCGAACAAGCGATGGATTCTATGATTGTATTAAGATCGTAGCGAGTAATCTTGAATCGGAAACCTAAGCGTAGTGAGGGACTCAAAGACACAAGCAACAAATCACTTAGCTCTCGTGTGACAAATAAAACGTATTTCTTCACTAGCGAGATAACACAATGATGTAAGAAAAACATTTGTAGCTTAAATACATTTTTATGAAATTATTCAATTTACTAATTATACAGAATATATAAATATTGCTTTACTGAGGGCGCAAAATTGACTTTCGCTCAACGGTTTTAAGCAATAAAGGCACCTTTTCCGAGCTAGTGAGGTGATACAGAAATTACAATTCGAGTACCTTACAACTATTATTGATAATGAGACTCAGGGGTCTAAATCGCAACGTGTTGGCGCCGGCTTTTCCGATTTCACAGGAGATTCTTTCTTATTGTCTGCAAACAAATAACTTATTAAAATCAATACATTTATTCACATCATTTAGCATGAGTTTGAATCAGTCTAGAAATTAAATAATCATCTTTTTTATTATCTGCGGCTATGTATGTGAGCATAGATTGTCGATTGGATAAAATTATCGGTAAATCACAGTTCGCGATTTAGATATTGCAGATAGATCCCTATTAGAGACATGAGGCGCGTTCGTTTAGCTTATGAGGGCATTGGTGGCGTTGTCATTGATGGTTTTTTTGTTAAAGCGTTCGTAAAGCTCAAAAACTTTATTTTTGCCACTTTTGCCCACACCCTATTCGAACACTCAACTGAGCATAAGACCTAAAATCGCATTATTATGCTATCATATACATAGCTGTCAAAAAAGTCAAAGTCAAAGTCAATATCATTTATTCAATTTAGGCATCAAAGACTTATGAACGTCAATTTTTCATTATAATGTACTTTAAAGACTCTACCGCCGCGTTCCAAAATATATAGAGCCTACCGAGAAGAAGCGGCAAGAAACTCGAGGCCATTCTTTTTATATAGATGTTTTTACTTAGGTACTACAAATATTAGCTCCAGTGTGTTGCCTTACAAAAGAGAACATAATAATATCAGTAGGGCAAGACACGCTACACTTTGACATCTTAGTACACGAGTAGATAGATCCTGGAGTTATCAGTCCCAAGCTATTTTATCCACCAAGTAATTCGAAATTTTGTAATAACCTTTTTGACAGAGTTTAGTTTTAATAGTAATTTTAAACTACCAATGTTATCCGAGATTTGCCTATTAATAATAGGCAAATCTCGGATAACATTGGGAACTTTATTATAGAATCGTATACATTGTCCCATAAAATAATGACTTATTCTGTGGAGACGCGTTACATGTACGGATAGCTTGTGCTTATTTCGCGTGTTGATGGAATGAGCATCACTCCTTTTATCAAAACTGCTAATGTTTTTCTTTACATACATTAGATTTTCATAGATAAACCGAGAGGCAACAGTTAGAATGTTTATGTCTTTAAACTTCTGTCTAAGGGAAACTCTGGGAGCTAAACTGTAGATCGCTCGTATAGCTCTTTTTGCATAAAAATGGAATTAATATCTGCAGAACATCCCCAGAGCAGTATGCCATAAGTCATAACGAAAACGATCACAAACAACCATGCTCGGGACGTGGTACAAAAATTAAACTTTTTGGTGGCAACATTCCTCTTTTTTAGCTTTCTGAACGGTGAACAAAAAGAGACATGAACAATATTTTCACCCACAGATACCTAATTCGAACGGCCCTTGCGAGCGATTTTAGCGTTATTTTCGCTAAAAAAGCTCACGAATGACCTATTCGAACGCACTAATGGTAAGATAGCTGATAAAAGTCAGTTTATCGACTGGAAAACTTTATCGTAAGACCGCTGGATTGTTTATACTAGTAAGTGTCGACGGTGGCACGCCGTTGGTCTGATGGTAAGCATCCCCCCCCTAGACAGTTGGAGTGCAACCCAGATCTAAATATGCATGGCATTGCATTTCGCCCGTCAGCACAACGCTGGCTACAGCACTCTTGAAATGTTAAATCGTAACACGGAAGTAGTTTACGGCTGCGCTTCCCCAGTGAGTTCTCAGCTCATGGAAATATAAACCAATACATATTATAGTAGCTGACCTGCCAACGCCTTCGCTCGCTTGGTATACGAACGTACGAAGACACAGAACTAAACCGAATTTAACATCAAGAAGATTACAACATAAAAGGCAAAATTTCAAGTGTGTACCCCAACGGTTTAGGCTCACTGCACTGATAAATTAATTAGTCAGTCAGGTAAAGTAATTATATATGTATAGAAGATTGAAGCAAACATTGAACTAATTATACAATACAATATTTATATTGTATATCACTCAAGTACGTTTTGTCCGGGGAAGTACTGCCACCATATCTATTTCTACCATGAAGCATTACTGTGTTCCGTCTGGTCTGAAGGGTATGGTTGCCAGTGAAGGCACATGAGATTTAACAACTTAATATCTCAGGATGATGGGCGCAGTGCAGTTCGACACTTGTGACGAAATGCATCTGTTCTATAACAGTATAAGTGCTTAACACCAGGTGGGCCTCGTGCTTGTTCCGTAACTATTTGGTTATATGATATTAAAAAAAACTATGTTATACCTCCCTCTCCAACTAGCGTAGTCTTCAGAGACACCGGGTCCGCTCCAGGCAGCTTTATTCCAGCTTTCAGAACCATTGTACCGTCCTACGAAGAAAAATATCCCCTTTCATTATGCCGTTAAATTAGTGCAATGATTGATACTATTTTCGTATTTTCATTGTGTCATAGAAATAATTTTGCTTTATTTTACTGCGTTTTATGTTGCTGCAGACCGGTTCAATAAAAAAGCTGGCTACGTGAAGAAATGATAATATACTGACGATTAATACAGTAAGTTAAAGATGTTTCAATATTCTAAAGGTTTTATTTAGGCCACGTTGTAAGGTATCATCCAATTAAGCAAAGCAAAAATACGTAGACTCAAAATCTGCCATCCATGTAATTATTAAATACAAGATAATATATAGTAAAAATAATTTTGTAATTTTCATCAAAGTTACGTCTAATCTATCTATAATATAAAAATTAACCCTTATTATTCCTGGTCACGCTATAACTTGACAACAGCTTTAATTAATAATAATATTTAAATGTTTTCTAATACTTCGTAGAAGGTTCTTACATTTTTAAAAATAAGAAATTATGGTAGGTTGTGGAGAGGCCGTAGGCCGAGCCTACTACGCGATCGAAGTCACGGGCAGTCGCTAGTAAACTAATAAATTTTAGCAACAATGTTTAGGGAATGTCTTACCTAATATTTAGATAAAAAAATATATCGTCATTCGTTGAGTAAGAGTAATTAATTTTAAAGTATCATTTTAATAGTAGTTAAAACACTTGAAATTTTAACAGAAACTTTACCTTCATTTCGACAAGCCCTTTCTTAGCCATAGCTTCCACTTCTGCTTTCGTCATCACAATCTTTTGCACTTTGACCATTTTCTTTCCGATTTGCATCTCGCAGACTTCACCGCCACTCACTGTAAATAAGTACAAGAAATTTTGAAATTATACAACTTTAAACAGATATTTAAAATTATTTTTTATCATAAAAACTTCCGTGTGAACTCATAATAAAATGGTAAAACCGGCAAACACTCAAGTCTATCATCTAGTCGTTACAGGTGTTCGGGCAGTACTTATGCCCAACCTCATGGAGAGCGCACTAGCGCGACTAGCGGCCCTCGCTGCTGGAGAGCACCAGCTGCTCGCTGCGGATGGGCATCAGTACTGCCCGAACACCGGTCGGAGTATAACGACTAGAGGATAGACGTGAGTGTTTGCCGGTTATACTATTTACGAGTAATTATGTTTTATCTCTAAGTTTCGAATACTTTGTTTAGTTTCAATGTATAAATATCGCGAAAGCCTAGATAATCATTATGAGAAATGTGTTAAATTAAGTATTAGAGCTAGTCGCCTGCGATATGCAAAATAAAGACAACAGTTACTCAGACTTTTCATTACACTATCCTTCGATTTCAGCTCTTTTGTAATTTTGAGACCTACGATTTTATCCGTCCAACACTGTGAGCATGCATTGTCGATAGGATACAATTTTACAAATTTGACATTTATTACTATCCAATTTTATGGTAATATTGAAATTTATAGAGAGAAAAGTTCACATCCTCGGACGGGATTAGAACTCGCGTCTTCTGACTCTCCGTGTCAGACGCCATTGACCAACTAGGCCAACGAGGTTCGGGTCCGAGCATAGAATTTTAACTCTTTATCTGACTTTAACCGTCTTACGGGGACGGAGCGACATCTAATGAACAGCTTTGACAGTACTATCCAGCCGAAAGAAGCATTATTTAGAAATACTTCAACTTTCGTATTGACATCGCAACCCTTGTAATTTTTTTATGATAATGTCTGTCACACCTGCAATACAGCTATCGCGGCTATATTGCAGGTATACGACAATATGACAAGTTTATCGTTACATGTTCTGCAGCGCACTGCTGTGATTTTATAAATTAGAACGCCACGTGAGCGCGACTAGTAGAATAGAGTAACAATAGAAGGAAGAACCTACGATAGTAAACACCAAGACAAATTCTGGCTGCCTTTTGTTATAAATATAGGAGTGCGTTCAACGGTATCATTACAGTTTGATGAGGAAGTAGTTAGTTATACTCACATCTGGAGTTGACTGGCAACGGAAGAGGCTTCACTCCAGGCGGTAAAGCTTTGATTGGTACCTGAAATAAAACAAGGAAAGATAATTACAAGTTTTTAAACTATCACAACTGAGAATCTGTGTTGAAAACAAAAACAGTGCCATTCCTATAGTGTTGTTTGTTGTGATTTGGGTCCTATAATGGGGGTAATGGACATTAGTCACTATTTCACGCCAAAATGACAAAAAATCTATTTGACTGAAATCTTTAACAAGGATCTATAATCGGACGTAAGGTAGCTACATTTTTCTTGGCAGTTTTCATGTTAATTACGACCCAATTCGGTCTGTAGCTTTAGTGTGAAAGAAAAACATCAATTTAAATTTGAATTTTTCTCTCTATAAATTTCAATGTTTGAGATCGCTAAAGCAGGTGTTAGTGCTATAAAAAGTAATACTATAAAAAGAGTAAACATCTATCCAAACGTTGCTAAAAAAGTCCATGTTTTTCTGTAGAGATGATATTCTCAGAGTATATAACTGGATTGCGTGCGGGTTCACATTACTTTCGTCGCAGTGCACGTGACTATTCGCCATTATTATGAATTCTAAAAAAGTTATCTGTCGCAAAGCCATTACAGTTCTTTTATTAAACACTAGCTGCGCTCTGCGGTTCCACCTGCGTGGCGATCGATGAGTATGATGAATGAAATACAGTCTGAGTTACTCAGGAATAATGTAGCTTTCTACTGATGAAAGATATTTTATATTTGGATTTGTAGTTGAATTTATCCATTACAAATAATCAAATATTTCCTATTTATGGTGTAGATGATGTAGATGACATAAAGATGTTTATCCAATTACAAACCTTTTTAAGAGTTTGCCCCGATGGGGAAATTATAACGCCTGGTGAAGCTTCCGCAGGTAACTTGTTTGTCTCCTGCAACAACAACAAAATGTCTTAGCGCTCTGTTTTTTGCGCATCTAACCCGTAGAGCGATTCC
This sequence comes from Selenia dentaria, assembly GCA_917880725.1. Classification (NCBI taxonomy): domain Eukaryota; kingdom Metazoa; phylum Arthropoda; class Insecta; order Lepidoptera; family Geometridae; genus Selenia; species Selenia dentaria. Next base: position 22,446,847 of record OU862879.1, read on the forward strand.
TGGGCTCAACTGCAGTTCTGTACACACATACCTTCGTAATTACTTACAAACGGTTTCAATATGCGATAATTAACACACGGTTAGATATCAGTTATCTAGATTATCATTTAGATTGAAAGTCTAATAGGGCTGACAAAAAATATCAGACAATATATTTTTCAATTAGTGTATAAAAATATATTACATTTTGATATTTTGCTATGTGAATTCTGATAAAGTACATAATGCACACCTTTCACCTACAGTTTTATAAGACACAATGTGTAATAAAATATGCTGTGAAGAAAAAATAAATGTATTATGTTTACCGGTGTCTTGATTCCTTCGGCAATGTTATCATTTTCATTAACTTTAGGAGAGTCTTCATTGGGCGGGCTAATTTGCGGCGCAGGGGTGTCGGCTTTAGGCGGTTCGATTGCTATATCCTCTTCCGAGGGGTCATCTTTCTTAATTTTACTAGGCCTGTAAGTTTTTTACCATTAAGAGTTTTGCATAGCTAGTACTTTCCATGCTAAAACAGAAAACTCTTTTCTACCTCTTAACATTGTCTGATTTCAGTGATTTTTTTTCCATGGAATCATGACATTGTTTACTATGCCCGTACGTTTTGATTTTTTCAGTATTCCAAAGTACTATAAATTTCCTTTTTTAGAACTTAAAAAACTGAAAAAATCAAAACGTACGGGCACAGTAACCAATGTCATGATTCCATGAAATAAATATCACTGAAATCGGACAATGTTAAGAGGTAGAAAAGAGTTTTCTGTTTTAGCATGGAAAGTACTAGCTATGCAATCCTCTTAATTTTATGTTATCATTATGTAGACAAAAACGTACTTACTAAATTAAAAACAACTCATTGGCAGTGAATAATGTAGATGTTTACCAAAACAATACAAAATACTATACGCACTAACTAACTAAACCACAATACTTCATAGACAAATCATAGAAATAAAGCACGATTAGCGATAACTTATCAAAGCAATGATCAATTATTGATCACACTACCAAAACAAAATACAATGTCCAAAATATTATGAAGTCACTATTATGCTGTAAGTATGTACTATTGTAGTGTAAGTGTGTACACTTGTAGTGTGTGTACTCTTAAAATATATATTTTTATGTTGATCTAAACTTGAGATTTTTTTTATAAACATTTCAAATGGCCTACACGACTCATTGTACTACCAAAATAAAATACAATATTTTAAATGTCTTGTAGTGAAAGTGGGTACTCTTGTAGTGTAAGTGTGTACTCTTGTCATGTGTGTGCTCTTAAAGTAAATTTTTATGTTAATCAAAACTCGAGGAAAATACAGAAAGTATTATAAACGTTTCAAATCGCTTACACAACGGTTTGCGGTTGCTCCTTGCGGGGGCGACCTCTTTTTCTAGGTGCAGGTCTCGCTAGCTTTGGGGTCGCCGACGTTTGTGGCTTCTCGGCCGCTGTCGACGATTCTGAATCTTCGGCTGATGACGGCGTAGTTGACTTTGTAGCCATCACTGGCGGAATTGACTTTGGAGCCGTCGCTTGTTTTGAAACCGTTGCCGGCGTGACTGACTTGACCGGCGTCGCCACTGGCATTTGTTTATTGCTACTGCGACGCCCTCGTATACGTGTCTGCTAGGGGATAAAAAAAATATAGTAAAAAGGTTCAATAAGCGCATTAGAAGGCAGAATAACATAACGAGTATGTTTGTAATTTTAATAAAGATGATTTCTTGTTTGATATATTGCTAAGTCTCACCTCAGGCGTCTTCTGTGGTTCTTTGTACTCTTGTAATTCTTCTTCCGAGCCGCTATCATCTGAATTCATAGAGCTACGAAAAATTAACACTTTAAATTTCAAGGTCGCTTTAAATTCATTAGGGTATATATTTAAAAAATAAGCTTAAGTAACAACCACGCGTAAAATTACTATCTAATAAGACTTACATTTTTCCTAAACATTGTTTTTTTACTTATATCCATGGAAACATTTCAGCGTAAAGGAAAGAAATATAAAAATAACGCTCTAGATGTTTTTAACAATATGTGTAAGTATATAACTAATATTTAAGCTAAGCTATTTAATTATTTTTTGTAGTAATACCTGTCACGTATCATTTTGGCGTAGTCTTTGAATTTGGTAGGTCTTGATGATCTACGCACTGGCTCTTCTACAACAGGGGGGACAGGATTCTCGGTAGCGCCATTTCTTATGACCTGTGCACAAAACGCATAAGAAAACTACAATTTCAAAGCATTTTCGATCATAAATTATTTTTGTCAAAATCTCTATGTCATATAACAAAAGGTGTAAGAGTACCTGAAATTCAAAGAATATATGCTATCAGTATATGTTTCATGTATATAAACCCATCCAAACCCGAGATATCATCGTTTCAGTGCGTTTTCCCGCCAAAATACGTGACTTTGACATTTCAGTAGTGCTTTTCGCGTCTAGCGCGTGAAGGGATAACAAACAAAAAAGTTTTTTCAAACGTTTATCGTAAACCATATTATTTAAACAATTTGAATCAGGTTTAAGTTTATTACTTTACTATGCATACTCAAACAGAGCGTTTTCCAAGCAGTCTTTCAGCTCCAAGACACTTTTTTGCAGTAGTGCTTTTCATGTGTCTATATTTTTTTTTCTTCGGTCAAATCCATGGAGATACCATTATATAAAATAAGTTTTTCTGCTCTAAAAATCATACAGTACAACAGGGTAAAAAAGATGGTTTATGAAAAATTAGTGGTATGATAGATGAGTGATCTATAGATTAACTAAAGCGACCTATGGAGTGAGGCTTCTATCATGCTGTGTTGTCTCAACCAATATGATGAGCTCTTTTTCCTGCAATAAATAGCAATGTTCCCAAAACAATTTGAGGTAAAATACTAGTTAGAATTTTCATCATACAATTAAACTGTACCTTGGGCGTTTCCTTTTCTTTCTTATCTTCCTTAACAGTTACTTTCTTATCTTCTTTAGCAATTTCTTTTTCCTTTTCTCTCTTATTTTCTTTTTCCTTTTTATTTTCTTTTTCCATTTCTTTTTTGTCTTCTTTCTCTATTTCTTTTTTATGTTCTTGGTCAATTTCTTTAATATCTTTATTCTCTTTTTCTTGTTTGTCTTCCTTCTCGTTTTCTTTTTTATCTTCCTTCACGTTCAATTTCAGTTCTCTGTCAGCTTTGATAGTGTTGTTATTGCTCTTTAACTCCTTTGTTTCTTTAGTATCTTTGGCTACCTTGCGCTCCGTTTGTCTCTTTTCTGGTACCATTTTTTCTGGTACTGGTTTTACAGCTATGGCTTCTTTTCTTTCAATGGGTCTGCTAAGAATAAAACATGATTAATAAAATAAAAATATATTAAATGGCGAACATCAATTAGTAATTATGTTTAAGATCTTTACGCGTGCATTTTAACTTTCTTTGTGTAATTTATAATACCCTGGTTTTCGGATTTCCTAACAGTATTCCTATATACAAACCTAAATAAATCTTGGTTTATCCTTGAAAAGGAAAAGGTAAAAAAATAAAACTCTTAAAATTTAGATTAGCGCTTATTGATTTCAGAGGTATATAGGTCCTGGTAATAAAGGTATAATGTATATTTAATATAAATACAATGTATTCGCAGGTTGCGGAAAAAAATTATTTCGGGATATAATTATTAACAAATTAGAAAATTCACTTTAGATATTGGCAGTTTTTATCACAATAACATTAAGTTGTAATTTTTTGCGTTATGCTTTGTGAAATATATTTCAAGGATATTCAAGGGATATTTTAAATTTGTTTTATGGTGTTTTTTTTATATTAAAACGCCGTATGGTACCATAAAATGTGTTTTCTAATTCCAAATTAAATCTGTTAATATTATGTAAACATTGTAGTGATTGGTGTTATTTTGTGATAGTAAACGTTACTGACGGCATGTTATGATGCGCTGACTGGCACTTCAAGATCAGTCATTTTCCCCAAGCTATCAAGTTTTAAGGCTCATGTCTACTATGTAGTCATATTGTCTCAAATCACTCATAACTTATAGCACAAATACCCTATAATAAGACTTGCTAGAAGCATATTACGTAAATAATAAAAATACATAATTTTCATACAAAATATACGGGAAAAGTTTTTTGCAATTTGTGACTTTTGGGTACTCTAACGATGGTTGGTCCCATAGAAGTTATTGATCAGTATTAGAAACAGGATCGATTGGAATCAAAAAATGTTTGTGTAAAATGGCTATTTTCTTGCTAACTGCAACTGTTTTTTTAATCTGTGAATGGGGCTCAAAATTCTATAAAAAATATGGATAGTCTCCTAAGACCATTTTCGAGTAGCTACAACGGATAAGGTACTTTCCCTTACTGCCCCGCTGAAAGTTTCCAACCTGTATACTTCTTTTTGAAGAAAACATGTACTAAATACAACTTTTATGTTATAAACTTACCTAATCTTAGGTGTAGAAGGATACAACTGCGGGCGCCTGTTCCTAAGAGATTCTACGGACCTGGATGGAGTTTTCGCTGTTTCCACCCGGGTATTTGTCTGCAAGATCGACAAAACAATACTATTAAAAACTTAAAAAAAACACAGCACTGGGTAAAAATCTTGCCATAAACCAGCATCCAATTTAAAAAATAGTTTTACATAATAATTAGTTATTCTATTGCCCAAAAATACTTATTGTTACTGTAGAACATTGTAAAGGAAGGAAAGAAAGAAAATAGACATGTTTTACCATATATCGTGTCATTAATTATTACCATTACAAATCAAATTAGATGGAATATAAGTTTCAGAATGGAAAATGAGGGAATATTGCAGTTGTGCTCAGCTTTACGACTATTCTATACCTCATAAGATGAACGCCTCTTAGAAAATGAGTTATAGAAACTTATGATATTTAAATATATCAAAACTTAAACATTTACACCCTTACTTATAAAAACTCGATCTTCATTATCTTAGCACCCTCTAACTAAGTAATGCTTAACTAAAGCAACTGCTAAAACATCTTACTTATAAGAGCCTCTTAAGTGTAATTTAAGTAATCATCTTCTAAGCATCATTATTATTTTTTGAAGTGGTAATATTTATCAATATTGACAAAAATATAGACCGTGAAGTGAGACAAAACTGATTTTGTGGATCAGCCACATCAAGGTTCAACGTCAGTGCCCATCATCGCCGCTAATTACTCCGACAAAAATCGCGATAAATTGTGTGGCCACAATGGAACCGTGAACGTCAACACCCATTTGATTTCTGACAAAATTGGCGATAATGTCATAAAATAAATTACAGTACTTACTACGTTTACATACCCATTGAACTAGTATTCACTTTTATTATGAATGTACTAGGTGCGCCCCTCAGTTTCGCCCGCGTGGTGATGGATGATGATGATAATGAAAAGTATACCATGGGTAAACCATCTATCTACCTACCAAATTTCTGAAAGAAAGAGTTCATCATAAAGCCCTCTTTCTCCCCTGTTAGAAACGCCCTTGATTGTCACTATGTTGTTAATGAGGACTTATGGACGAGAAACCCGACACCAGCTTGAGACTGTTGGTCGCCCTCCCGGTGGTAGAGTAGGTTACCTAATTTCAGGGTAATCGTGTCCTCGCCCGCTCTACTGACTTCAGATAACCCCACAATGTCTCAGTGTAACCTACTTATTTCTTCTTCCAGCGCGTCAATCTTCTCGTCTGTCCTCATCGTGCGTATGTTGTGTGTTACCAGGGCCAGTCGTCGTTGTTGGAGGCGGCAGCCGAGCGTCTGCCGGGGATTCTTAGCACCCCCTGCTGCACTTACTTGGTATAGTGTCAGTTTAAGTCCGACGACGCGACATTTCGAACGTATACGGTCTTGTTCAGGGAGTGTGTTCAAGCTTAGAGATCGCGTCGCGCACTCTGAAGAAGACGAAACATCGTCGGACTTAAACCGACATAATACTAAGTGTGTGCAGCCGGTATTTTTATATTATTAAAATGTGTGATACTCACGATAGTTTTGAAACTTTAATTACAAGAAAATTAAGTACAAATTATTTATTGAAATCATACCCTTTTGAGATCCTGAAGCTCCTTTTCAAGTAAGCGCAGAGATTTGTCGCTGGCCCCTGATGACGTTGTGCTTTCCACTCTGCTCACTTTTTCTTTTTTATCTGCAGCTAAAGATACATTGCACAATATAACCTATGTATACTACTACTCTTGCTAAATATCACACTATTGCTACGTTCCGGGAAGCGCCGAAATCACTCGCGGCGCTCGTACGTCATCGATGACGTCACCGAAAACACTCACGCCGCGACCACAACGCTCGTGGTTTGAAGGAGGGTTTACGTGATCGTTGCGGGCTGTCATTATCAACCAAAGGGAACGGCAAACCGGGGCGCGACAGTTGTGAGCGTTGAGGGCGCTTGCCGGAACGTACCCTATATATACATATATTATGTAGCACACATTTGTCATACGTTCGCCTTACACTCAAACGGCCTTACTTATAAACGATGTTTAACTTTAAATAATGTCATTCAGCACTATGCAAAACAATTTTGCTGTGCAATACTAAATAGCGTCATTTAAAGCAGCGTTTATAAGTATGGGCGTTAGATCTTATGATTGTGTTTTGATGCAGTTTGCTAAATCAACGTTGTTTAATAACTTTATAGCGAATAAGTTAAATATAGAGTTCGTCTATCTGTCTCATTGAAATTTAGTAAACTTAATAATTTAAAGAAAATATGAGTTGTAAAGTTATCGATTTAGAAAAAACAATATACAAAAAATATAAACACTAAATACAACGAAAAAAAAATTCAGCAAAAGACAGATAGGTACACAACATTTTTGAATATTTATTAGCGCTAAACGTATTTATAGTGGTGGTGTGTGACATCTAACATTTATAAATTCGGAGAAAAACACAGCAGATCCTTTTATAACGAACTGTACTGCAATCGCAGGACAAAACTATGTCTACATATTATATTAATAACTAATATTATTAATAATAATATATTTTATTTTATTATTAATAATATAATAAATAATAAAATTATATTAATCAAGGAGAGCTCGTTTGTAAAAACATACAACTATTTTTATATAATATTACCATATCCATGTCGGGTACAGACATGTCAAACTGAATATTGATAAGATACCTACATAAATTAGATACTAGATTTGGTACAAAACAAACTAATATAATAACCACAAACATGACTAAGACAAACCCTTTTTCTAGGACACTAACTGCCTTACTTACAAACATTGCTTAACTTTAAATGACGTTATTTCGTAGTACGCAAAAGAAAAATGTTCTGCGCCGTACTAAATGGCGTTATATAAATTTAAGCAACGTTATAAGTAAGGCCGCCAGTTGTATATCTCAACTTGAGCGGAAATTTGTCTCTTAACGTCATACAGCTGATTGAACTAAAGAAATTTACTCTAAGCCTCTTTCTAGAGAACATCGGCCTTATTGTCTTATCTTTACGGAGAATGGGAATGGGATTCGTGACATTTGAACCAATTCTGTGCGAAACCCTGCAAGCCTATTGGCTGGAATCATCAATGGGAATGAGAATGAAGTGACATTTCATTCTCATTCAAGTTAGACAATAAGGCGGCAGGTCTCAATATTTAAATGGTAAAACCGGCAAACAACGTCTATCATCTAGACGTTATACTCCGACCGGTGTTCGGGCAGTACTCAGGGATGTTAGATGCCAACTCAGGAATTATGATATCGGCTCTTCAAAATTATGGTACTTTAGATAAAATTATGGTACGGTTTTCTGAGGGTCTATATTGGTCTAGGACAAAAACCACTGTATGTGGTATACCAGGACTTTATTTCACATCATTTAACTTAATTCTGTGTTATCAACGATAGCCCAGTCCGATTAGGAATTGACCTGGGGAAAATTATAAATATAAATTTTCCTTCGGAATTATATGGGAAAGGTTACTGGCAGTCTAAATTTTATTGTGCGTGGTAATCGATCCATCTTTATTTAAAGGGTCAAATTTTGTTTATTGAATTTATTGTGTACTGAAGTACACTGTACATTGAACATGGTTAAACAATATAAGGTCAATACGATTTCACAACAGTTGTTTAAAATTGGATTGCCTACAATTTTGATACTTACTCTTATTTTTTTTCTAAGATCGATATTTTCTGATTTATACCCAAAAGAGGGGGCGAATTGTTGTTTGACTAACAACTCTTTTATTTTCATTTTACCTACATGAAACTTTGTTGTAAGTAAACAAAGTTGTTAGCAATTAAGTTTTCTATGAATTTGGTTCTTATATTTTTTTCTTCCGATCGATATTTTTCTATTTATACCCGAATAGAGGTGGAGGTAATATCTTATCATTGCATAATCATGTTTATTTTCAATTTTACATGGAAAATTGATACCAACAAACTTGTTTGTAATTCAATTTGCTACAATGGCAGGACTTGTAAACTAACTTTATTATATTATTATTATATTATTATATATTGACACAAAAGTATTATTTTGGGTTGAATGAACTCTGAAACTTACAATGAAAAGTTTTATTGTGTTTTGGAATGCGGGAATGATGTAAAAACAATGATCCTGCAAAAGGTATTCAAAATTGTTGTATTTATTTCTGTCTCTATGTATCGATGATAAATGAGAAATTATGGTACATTTGCGTACCATAATGAATGTTCCATGGTACATGGTACAGACATCTGGATAATGGTACGTGTACCATAATTATGGTACGTATAACATCGCTGGCAGTACTGTTGCCCATCCGCATGGAGAGCGCGGTCTAGCAGCGAGGGCCACTAGTCGCACACCCGTGCGAACACCGGTCGGAGTATAACGACTAGATGATAGACGTACTTAAGTGCTTGCCGGTTTTACCATTTACCTATGAGTTTTCACGGAAGTTTTTATGACAATAGGTCTCAATATATTAAAAATAAAACTATGGACGGGGTATATCATTCACGATACAAACAACTGCATGCGCCCATCCCATGCATATAATGTATTATTATCGACACACAAACATGCAGCATGCAAATATTTTTTTATACATATTTGATACCTGAAGTCAGTTGCGCTTGTTGTTGCGCTGCTGTAACCTTCCGCTTGATTTCTTCAGCTTTACGCAATATGTTCATTGGCTGAAACATATCAGTGTAGTTTTGTTATGTGAATATCATTACATTGTAATACGTAGTGTTGTTATTATATAAATAATTAGAAATACATATAATATACCATAGAGTAACTAACGGTATTAATGTAAAATTATTTCTATATCAATTCTATTGAGTGGTGTATGCATGCTAAATACATTTATTTATTTATTGCTGAACACAATTGAGTACTGTATGTCAACAAACATCATAATTTAATATACTCCTTTCTCTGAATTCTGTCCATTCCCGTCTCTGTCCTATCGTTCGCCATTTTACATCTTATTATCTATAGTGAAACACGGAAGCCTATTCGGAATAACTCCTCATGTGTCAAAGTCAACGTAACAATGAAATTTCTATTGTGTCTGGAGGTTTGACATTTGATGAAATCTATATATTATATAAAAATTAACCCCTATTTCTCCTGGTCACGCTATAATTTGAGAAAGAATGGAACAACTTCGTAAATAATTTTTTGTTATAGTGTATATATTTTTAGTTATTGTCAGGAAAAGGTTTTTATGAAAGAAAAACTAAGAAAAGACGGGAGGTTATGGCGAGGCAGAAGGCCGAGCCTACTACGCGAACGAAGTCGCAGGAAGTCGCTAGTAAGAGATAAATACGTACCTCGGAGGCCTCGGCGAACCTTCCCAAATCACATTAATGACGTTCTGAAGAAGGGCCTGGTCATGATTACCTTAACCCGATGCTCATGTATGAAAGGGTTGATGATTGTCGATGAAGCGAAAGAGAAATGTCAGGATCGTAGCGAGTGGAAAACTATGGTATCTGTCTACCCCTACGGGAAAGAGGGCGTGGTTTTGTGTGTGTATGTGATATATTAATGACTCACGTTCATTCTCCCGTGAATCTCCATCGGCGCGGGCTTCGTCTGAACTTGTTTGAGAGCAATATCTGGAACCTTGGCGACGGGTGTATGCTTGAACACAATCATCTGTTTTTTGGGGGTCGGCATTGCTTCCATTTCTGCGACCGGCGAATCATTATTGGTCACATCACTATCTGCAAATATAATATAGCAATTGAACTTTCAAGTCTTGACTTAAGACCTGGCATAATATTTAGCCAGCCAATAGGCAGAAAAAAATGTTTAAGTTCTATTCGATTTGCTTTACTTTCTTTTTTTTCTTTTTCGTTCGTTCTTATTTTGCAAGAATGATGAAAAAGAAGCGATGAAAACAATATCACTTTTGACATGTACATGCAATGTCTTCATTGCAGTTGTGTACCATTACGAGATCATATATGGTATATATCTAAGATTTAGCATTTGATTTTTAAATACATGTAACCATTATTTTGGCACTGAACTTGTATCAAAGTATTAGTAAATATACACTAAAAGCCAAGTCTTAGCATAGCTTATCATGCAACAGATAAGTTCAGCTATTATTAATACAAAATGCTTGAACAGTACTCGGCTTTGGATGTGGTATTTCGCCACGTCGAGGACAAAAGGGACTGATCTTTGGCTTGGTTCAATTTTGACAATAGATCTCTCTGTGAAGCACTCACGAACTTGTCGTTACAAAGCCCAGTATTGAACTATTTTTGACGTCTATATTTTTAATGATTAGGTAGGCAACAAATACCTTCCGATTGAGTATTGTCCGTCTTATCTTCTTCCTCTCTTTGGGCAGCAGTGGGCAGCTGTAAAAGTATCCCCATTAGTATGTTCCTTTTTTATTGTTTTCAAATGTAACATAACAAGTTTCTACTTACCAGGTATTCGCGCTCGTCTTTGATTTCTACAACCATATGACCATCTTCTTCTTTTACTGAAAAAGTTACGTAAAAACTTTAATGTTTTTTTTACATTATTCTTTTGCTCAAGTGTATTTTATTTCTTTTTTATAGGCGTTTCATTCTTTACTGTCGGGGGATGGACGTTATCACACGACAGCAACGCCTAGTTTGTAAAGCGCAAATATTTGAATAATATAAGTATAGATAGATATAATACCGTTAATAGAATTGTAATCGTCTTCTTCCTCGGCATCCATGTCCATTGATGACTCATCATTTTCGCTGTCCTGTAAAATTAACATCAGATGTTCAGATGTAAGGGTGACCATTGTGTCGATTCTGTAAGCATACTCTAAACTTACAAGTACAACTTGAAAATTTTTACTAACGACTTCTTTTCTATTCAGTTATTGGAGTGCAACACAAAAAACTACTGAACCGAATTTGATGATACTGAAATGAATGAATTGAAATGGGACCATACGTAAAGCACCAGCTTTCAAACAAAAAAGAATTTTGAGAATCGGTTCACCCAGTCCAAAGTTAAGAGGTAACAAACATTAAAAAAACAGTCGAATTGAGTACCTCCTCGGTTTTGGAAGTCGGAGGAAAATCTCTACATTATGGCAGTTCTAATTCTGTTCCGACTAAAACCCAAAACACTTCTGAAATGACAGTACTAAAAATAAATTTACAAACACAAAATTGCTTTATTCATTCATATTGAATTATAATCATATATTATTAATTAATATATTTATCTTAAATTGTGAGTGTAAGCGGTAGTGATCACCGAATGGTAAGAGGCACGATGAATATTAATGTCAAACTGGAGAGGTCTCATCTGATGAAGTCTACGCTCCGACCCACTCATGCCCGTATTCAAGACCCCGAGAGCTTTCAACTTGAACTATCCAATCGCTTCGATTGCCTTGAGATGGACGATTAATAACAGGTTAGTAGAAACTGTCCATACAGTGGGTTCCAAGTTTTTTAAACCCCACCGTACAGATAGGCCACAGAAACTCTCCAACGATACCCTCCACCTCCTGGCTGAACGACTCTCCTTAAAACTGCAGTCTTCGGATGATACTGAAGCTTATAGGCTGCTTAATAAACGAATATGGAAGTCCTTGCGACACGACATCCGGATCTTTAATATAAACCGTATTAAAGAGACGTAAGAGCGGAAAAAAGGCTCCAAAATGTTTGCAAAAGACATGTCTATAGGGCAAAGCCAGCTGACGAAGCTAAAGAGAGGAGACGGCAGTGTAGCGTCGACCAAAGCAGAAGTATTAGGAGAGGTAGAGAGTTTCTACAGACAGCTAAACACCTCGGTCGCTAAACCTGTTAGCAGCTCGGCCAAAGACCCAAGAGCCAAGCTAACTCGACATTATACCGAAGATATCCCGGACATCAGCCTGTATGAGATTAGGATGGCCTTGAAACAGCTTAAGAACAACAAGGCGCCAGGTGATGTCGGTATCACATCTGAGCTTCTGAAAGCGGGTGGAACACCAGTACTTAAAGTCCTTCAGAAGTTCTTTAATATTATTTCTTTAATTAGTCTTACTCGAAGGATTAACGCCAGAAGCATAGAACAAAAGCGTGGTGGTTCTATTCTTTAAGAAAGGTGACAGCACCTCACTTAAGAATTTCAGACCCATCTCGCTTTTGAGCCATGTTTATAAGCTGTTTTCAAAGGTCATCACGAACCGTCTCAGTCGCAGGTACGATGAATTCCAGCCTCCGGAACAAGCCGGTTTCCGAAAAGGCTATAGTACCATAGACCCCATCCACACGCTTTGTTTAGCGTTTGTGGACTATGAGAAAGCCTTTGATTCGATCGAGACGTGGGCAGTGCTTGAGTCTCTCCAGCGGTGCCGTATTGACTATCGGTATATTGAAGTGCTGAAGTGTTTGTACAAAAATGCCTACATGTCAGTCCGAGTACAGGAGCAGAGTTCGAAGGCAATTCCATTGCAAAGAGGCGTGAGACAGGGAGACGTTATATCTCCGAAACTGTTCACCGCTAAATTGGAATACGCCTTCAAGCTTCTGGAATGGCAAGGACTTGGCATCAATATTAACGGCGAATACATCACTCACCTTCGATTTGCGACGATATTTTAGTCATGACAAAATCCATGGAAGACCTCAGTACAATGCTCGAAGGCCTCCATCGAGTTTCCCAACGGGTAGGTCTTAAGATGAACATGGATTAGACGAAAATTATGTCTAATGCTCATGTTGTACCTACCCCAATATCAGTTGGGAACTCAGTTCTCGAAGTTGTCGTTAAGTATATCTACCTGGGACAGACAGTCAAACTAGGCAGGTCCGACTTCGAGAAAGAGGTCAATCGTCGAATCCAACTCGGCTGGGCAGCGTTCCGGAAACTTTGCGAAGTCTTCTCGTCAAAAATACCTCAGTGCCGCAAAACAAGAGTCTTCGACCAAAGTGTGTTACCAGTGATGAGTTATGGCACTGAAACGTGGTCTCTTACTATGGGCCTCATAGATCAAGCTCAAAATCGCCCAACGAGCTATGGAGAGGGCTATGCTCGGGGTTTCTCTACGTGATCGAATCAGAAATGAGGAGATCCGTAGAAGAACGAAAGTCACCAATAGCTCAGAAGATTAGCCAGTTGAAGTGGTAGTGGGCAGGGCACATAGCACGCAGAACAGATGGCCGATGGGGCCGAAAGGTTCTGGAGTGGAGACCACGGACCGGCAAGCGCAGCGTAGGTCGTCCACCGACATGGTGGACAGACGACCTGATTAAGGTCACAGGACGACGTTGGATGCAGGCCGCTTCCAATCGGCCCTTTTGGAAAATCATGGGGGAGGCCTATGTTCAGCAGTGGACGTCCTACGGCTGAGATGATGATGATGATGAAATTGTGAGTGTATTTTACACAGATCAGTCGTCACGTAACTTGTTGCTCGCTAAACTAACGTAAATACCCAAAATTCAATAGAATAATCCTATTTATAGAAATGTCATTCAATCGACATTTTTACATGAATTTTGATTCTAGTGTTAACAGAATAAGGACTACCGTAATTAAATTTTAGGTCACTACTTTACTACTATAGTTTAGTTTTTTGAACAAGTGAATCGCTACTAATGATCATGTAAATAGTTTTCTTATGCATTGAGTAAATGTCCTGAATTTGATGTGCCCATACACTTCAAAATTTACTATTTACACAGTTGCAACATAATACTATGCTATTTATGCTCTTTACTTATTATTTCCTCACTTATCCTTACTACTCTACAAGTCATTTTTAAGTTAAGCACTCACGTTTAGTTAACAATAATATAGCCCATGTTACTCAGGGTGAATGTAGCTTTCCACTGGTGAAAGAATTTTTGAAATCGGTCCAAAACTTTTTGAGCCAATTCGTTACAAGCATATATACAAATCTTTCCTCTTTATAATATTAGTATAGATGATATATGAAATATAGTAACATAACAATATAATTTCATTATAGTATATACACTAAACTAACAACTGAAGCGTTCGCAGCGGAGTTTGACTTGGCGATCTAAACCGATCAACTCTGCTTTCTGCTTTTACTTTTTATCATATGTTACTGCAATTGCAACATTTTAAATTAAGTTTAAATTAATGAGATCACAGTTATTCATGTAGAATTTCGAAAGAAACAAATTTCCCTGATTGTATTTAACTAGGATTTTAGAATTTCACTGTTATATTTATTGCATGCAGTCATCACCTATAATTATGATGGCAGTTTAGCTCTGTGTGGATATAAATGTATAAGTACTTTGAATCGTTATGGTGTACATTATGTTGGTGATTATAAATAAATAAACAAGTTAGTATGTATAAGGACACGTCAACTAAAACATATTGGTTTAAATGTAACTTATATCAATGGGTTGGTTATTTATGTGTTGTGTATTCATTCACCTGTTCATTGGCTAAGAGCTCGTCATCGTGTGCACGCGATATGTGGTTCTCAAGCTTCTCCTTTGATGTAAATATCAGCTCACAAAAGTCACACATATGTTCTGCATCTGAAAATATGGATACAAAATATAAAACAGATGTAGATGGTAATTGGTAAGTACTTCATTCACTATTTTTAAGGATATATATAACTATCGCACACAATCATTATACCGGGTCAATATTAAAAAAGAAATAGAGATAGAAAGAAAGAAGAATAGTGTATTTTGCACAAACTTCATTATGCAGGAACATGAGATTACGTCATTGAATATTGTTCAAAGCTTACAATACGTTACACAATGTTTGCTCTTAAATTTGTAAAAGTAAGGTTGTGCACAAAAGGAGTAGGTTCACGTATGCTAGGTGCCTACATGTGTAGGTATAACTGCCTACCACGTAGCGCTGGTTTTCAATACCTGTTTCCTTTTCCGAACTACGGATTATCTTTGTGCAAAGTTTGATCAAAATCGGTTAAGAAGCTTAACCGTTCTACACGACTAACTTACAAACACACTTTCTCATATTATTTATAAAGATAAATTTGTATAAATAGAACTAAGAAAGCATCACTTGCGTGATGGGGTCGAGGTAGTGCACAGATTTTCTTTAAATATATTTACCACTCGACTATATTTACTAATAAAGTACATAATTGTATGCAAAACTATATCTTATAATTACTAAAGCACAACTTTTTCTAGTTAATAGAACTTTAGTCAAGTATAAGTCTATTATGGTATTATTAAATCAATACACTTATAATATAAGTACATAATAACAAAGTCATTGAACAAAGTGGAAACTATCAATTCAATATGACTAATCGTTTGTTATTAATTTATTCAAGCCACGCGTTGTCCTGGTAACGAATGCATGGTCATATATTATACAATGGCTATGCATAAAACATGATAATTTTCGTTGAATTTTAAACCTTAATGTGACTGTATAATGGCCTATGTGATCTGTAGTATAGAACAACTTTTCACAACACTCCAGTACCAGTGACGCGCGGCGTTTCACAGCGAGCGCACGTATTGCAATATAGTGTTATTTTCGCGGTATTGTTTTTTTACCTACCCTACATTTGCTTTGACAAATGGACGAGGTCTCTGGACCTCGATCCGCTAGCGTAATTAGTAGTATGAGTGAGCAAGAGATAAATCTAAACAATATGAGTGAGGAAGAGATTTTAACAAGCAATATTGTTTGCGAGTTAGAAGAGTTTCATAAGCATGAATCAAATATAAATAAAATTGAGGGTAGTTTGGAGATAACAAGACCAGAGATTGACCTAGAAAAGAGAGTGATGAACAAGCAAGTGATGATCAACGTATTGGAGATGGATTCCAGATGGTCCAGTATCGTAAGAGTAAAAGGTTTGCCTACCAAAAACAATCTCTTAGGCCAGATATGTATGTGCAGACAATGAGTCAGGAAAAACATAAAAATAGTTATATCAATAAGAATGGTTCTGTCTTACCTTTAATTGAGGTCTCTGTTACATCAAATGATACATTACCCAAACAAATTGGATTGGCCAAACTATTGAAGGCAGAAAATATTCCAAACATCATACAGATAACCTACAAAACTCCATACAAAGTAATAATTAGATTTGAAAACAAAACTGATGCCGAGCAACTACTAAAAAATACCAATTTCAAAGATAAGGGTTATAGATGCCGCTTAACAAACGAAGTTGACTTAACATATGGTGTAGTTAGATATATAGAGTTAGAGGTGACAGAAGAAGAGCTAACTAAGTCATTCAAATGTGAGACAGAAATTGTGTCAGTCAAAAGGATGAAACAAATGACTGAAGCTGGCAAGTGGAGTGACAGTGAGACAGTGCGATTTTGTTTCAAAGGTGCCATTCTACCGCAATATGTAAATGGTTATGACTGCCGCTTCAAAGTGGACCCCTACACATTCCCAGTCACACAATGTTATGTGTGCTGGAAATTTGGCCATCAGTCGCAAAAATGCCCAGCTAAAAAAAAAATATGTCCCAAATGCAGCGGAGAACATGATAACTGTGAAACAACCAACTATAGGTGTGCAAACTGTAAAGGTGATCATATATCTTTCCATAAAGCTTGCCCTGTATATTTAAAAGAAAGAAAAATTAGGCAGATCATGTGCAAAAATAACTGCACCTATAAAATGGCTTTAAACGAATACATTGACAATCAAAAACTATCAAAGGATAATTTGAGAGGACAGCAAGGATATGTCATGAACATGGTGCAAAGCAGAGATGAGGAACAAGCTCAAGAGTCTGATCCGGCTGAAACCATAGTTACCGAAGATGAGATACATGCTGAATGCACAGAGCAAAATATATACCAACAGGACCAGAATGCGGATAAATTTGACTGTGGAACCAGTGAAGAGGAGCACAGCACATACAAAAAAAATAGCCATCAAAAAAAAAAGAAAAAGGGAAAGAGACCCACAGTAGCCCAAAGTTCAATACAGGAACCTATTACCAAAGAGAAGATCCTTTTCTCTGAAATAACTAAAAAGAACATTCCAAACAAGGCAGCAATAAATACAACTTCTCAGGTGCAAGAACAGAAAGGGAAAAATAATAAGAAAGACTATAACAAAACCGAAAGAAAACAATATAAGTTTGAAGACTTATTATATAGATTAAAAGATATATTATTTGCAGAAACAAGTTTCGAAGAAAAACTAAGTTTAGTGTTTAAATTACTCATGGAAGAAGTGAAGAATTTCTTTGTACGGACTGTAAGTCATGGAGATATTGTTAGGAAAGTACTAAACATGTTTGATGGATAGTAACACCCACACACGTAATCAAGGGTTTTCTGGCTTTGAGGGCTCCGCTGCTCAGTGCTTACGCATTGGTCAGTGGAACTCTCAAAGCCTAATGCCGAAGAAAACTGAGTTTGAATTATTACTAAATCAAGAAAATATTAACATCTGCTTGGTAAGCGAAACTTGGTTAAATACAGATAAAACATTAAAAATTAGTGGTTATACTGTTTATAGAGCTGATAGAGATGATGCATATGGGGGTGTTGCTATCATAGTGCATAACTCTATTAGAGCACAATTGTATCCTATCTCCTTAAGAAACTCCGGTATTGAAATATTATGCATTGAAATATTTAATTGTAAGCATGTAAAGTACATAACATCTGTCTATTGTCCATCATCTGTGAATACATCACAATGCGACTGGGATGAACTATTTAAAACATTTTTGGACAAATCAATAATTGCAGGGGACTTTAATGGTCACCATCCAAACTGGTCTAATAGGGTAAATTCTAGAGGAACACAAATATTTGAGTCCAGTTTAGACAATAACTTTGTGTCATTAAATACCGGGGAACTAACTAGGATTAAATTGGTGAATAATATATTACAAGAGAGTGCACCAGATATTACTTTCGTCACTTCAGATATAGCGGTTTTATTTAAATGGATGGTAACACGAGAAACCTTAGGCAGTGATCATTTGTTTGTAAAATTTCAACTAGAATATTCGGACGCTCCATCCACTATTCGGCGCCGTAATTATAAACTAGCAAACTGGGAGCTGTATAATGCTACATGCAAAAGTAACTTTACTCATTTACCTCCTCATAGAGACATCCAATCAATATATAATTACTTTGTTGAAACTATTAATCAAGCAGCCAACAAAAGTATACCTTATCTGAAAATAAATACAAACCCTTCAGGAACATTCAAACCGAAACCTTATTGGTGCCCTTCACTATCACATGCAGTGGCAAAACGTCGGTTAGCTCTCAAAAATTTTAGAAAAAATCCAACACCAGACAACTTTGATAAATTAAGTAAAGGTATAGCAGATGCTCAAAAATGTACCAGACAAGCATTGTCAAATAACTTTAAAAAATTCTGTGGAGGCATAAGTGAGATCACAAGTTCCTCTGATATGTGGAGAAAATTGAGGTGGATGAAAGGGGTAAGGAAAAATCGAGTCCGTGCGCCATATGATAAAAAGGAACATTTACTTCGATCATTAGCCCCAGATTTTGTACAAACTTCACCACCAGAGTTCAATTCACACAACCATCAGCTTGAAAGTGAATTTACTCTCCAGGAACTCTACAACTGCCTTAAGAAAAAGGATACAGCACCAGGTGAAGATGATATCACATATAGTATGATATATCATCTTCCCATAGAAGGCAAGTTATACCTACTTCAAATGTATAATTTAATATTTAATTATTCTATAATCCCAGAAGAATGGCGCAACATTAAAATAATACCAATTCCTAAACATAGCTCTGATACAAACACTGTTCCCAAATTTAGACCAATATCCTTGATCTCCTGTGTATGCAAAATCTTTCACTCTATGTTAAACAAACGCTTAGAGTGGTTTATTGAAAGAAACGAACTACTAGGTCCAACAACATCGGGTTTTCGTAGGTGTCAGTCTAGTGTGGATTGTATAGTAAGATTAGTGTTAAAAATACAAGCTGGCTTTGTAAATAATATACCTACGTTAGCATGTTTCTTAGATATAGATAGTGCATATAACAATGTCCTTGTGGACCAACTCGTTCATAAGTTGGATGAGCTAAACGTAGGTGCTAAAATATGCAAATACTTGTTTGAGTTTTTGAAAAAGAGATGCCTAAAAATGTATGAAGATGGCGAAGACAGTATTTTGCAAAGGTGGACTGGAAAAGGATTATGTCAGGGTGACCCAATGTCCCCGCTTTTATTTAATATAATTACTGCAACAATTAAATCCATAGACAGTGTAAAAACTTTGCAATATGCAGATGACTTTGTATTTTATGTACAGAATAATAACATTCATAATAGTATACTTAATATTCAAAATTTCATAACTCATACTTATTCATTGCTCCAACATATTGGCCTAGATATATCTTTCTCAAAAACAAAGCTGTGTCTGTTTAGTAGAGGTCGAAAAAGAGAACAAGTCAACATTACCATTAATGGCAATATCATACAACTTGTTGATTGTGTTAAATACCTAGGTATCTGGATAGATAGCTCACTAAAATGGATAAAACATATCAACAAGACACACGAGAGCTCAATGAAATTGCTTAATATTTTGAAAATTTTAGCAGGTTCCTCTTGGGGGGTACATCCTAGGCATCTGCGAAATATCTATATTTCACTGATTAGGAGCAGAATAGATTATGCTAGCTTTATTTACGACAATGCAGCAAAAACTAATCTATTAAAATTAGACAGAGTACAAAATGCCGCGTTACGTATAATAGGAGGTTTTATTAAAACAACACCTATACACGTAATGGAATGCGAGTTGTGTGTTCCTCCTCTTTTTCTACGAAGAAAATATTTAGCTACTAGATATTGCCTCAAGTCTCAAGCCTGGGCAAGTAACATTACCTTAAATATATTAAATAGTCTTATAAACCTTAATCAATCTAGTTACTTTCTCAGAACTAAGAAACCACTACTGGTGACTGTATACAATGAAACCAAAATAGAAAAAGTAAACACTAGTAACCCCTTGAATATGTTTAGGTTACCTACATGGGTTTCAAATATAAATATGGACTTTATTCAAACTAATGTTGATAATATAGTTCAGCCCAAAAAAAGTACTGATAGTAGAATTCTGAAATATAATACCTTACATATGTTGGGTAATAAATATGATAGCTGGCATAAGGTATATACTGATGGATCTCAAACACAAGATGGTCGTGGAGCAGCATATTGTGATCCCAGTCGCAATGTGATGGAAAGCTATAAATTTGTTAATACTTCAGAATTCTCAATTATGTTTGTGGAGTTGTTTGCAATCTCAGAGGCGTTGTCATATGTTATCAGCGCGGGACTCAAAAAGGTAGTGATTTTGTCGGATAGCAAAAGTGCCTTGCAACATATAGCTCGATGCGCCTCTGGCCTCAGAGGTGCATCGATAGCTTATACCATATTAAATAAAGTCTTAGCGCTGATATCTGCAGGGGTGACTCTGGGGTTGCAATGGATTCCTGCTCATGTCGGCATACATGGTAATGAGGAGGCAGATAGGCTGGCTCGAGAGGCAATATCAAATGGCACCGAAGTATACTTAAAACCAGAATATTCAGAGATACTCATTAAGTACAAAAAAAAAATTTCTTTGCACTGGAAGGAGTATTTTGATATTGTCTCTAGAGAAAAAGGTATTTGGTTCAAAACAATTCAAAATGAACCACCTCATATACCATGGTGTGCCAATATAAAGTTAAGTCGACACCTACTTGTAGTGGCATACAGATTGCGCTCTGGACATATGCCCCTGAATGGCTTTAAATTTTTAATGAAAAAAACAGAGAGCCCCAATTGTGACTTATGTGGAGTATTCGAAGATATTTATCATCTTGTAATGGAGTGTAGCCGAAGTGCTGACTTGAGACTGAATATATTCACATCACTGAATCTTGTACAGCTTGATGTGGGTCTACTCCAGAGCATCCTAGCTGAGCCAACATCTGGTCCAGCTAGGTTGCTCTATCAGGGCATCTACAAGCTGTCCATTGACAATTGATATCTGTTGATAATATGAATGTAATGGTTCATGGGACTGACATAGTCAATGTGTGACTCAAAGTCCCCAAATTAAATTAGAATAAAAAAAAAAAAAAAAAAAAAAAACACTCCAGTACCTACTAATGTGACGTCATCATTTACTGCGCTGTTTCGATGCTTCAGTACAAGAGTAAAATCAAAATGTAAAAGTAAGTTTATATTAAATATATACAAAACTTAAAAATATTGTCTTTTGTTGAATCAATCTGCATAATAATATTATAAAAATGAATCAAGAGTTAATATAATAGATAAATGTTAGGCATGCATACCAAATAAACCATAACAAACTGAAAGAGTTTAGGTTAACAATAATAATTAAATACTACCAAACATATGTTGTTAATTTTACAGTCACGTGTTGCTATGGTAACTAAAAGCGGAATTTTATTATTGTGTCGGGTCGTGTCGTGACGCGCCATAAGTATATCGTATCCAAACATTTAGGCTACGTATCAGTAAGCGCCGATACCACTCGCCTCGAGGCCAATATTCCGCCTGTGACGTAAGACACTACTTTACCCGCTTCATATTCATATTCATATTCATATCATTTATTGCATCATACATGTAACGGGGATCTTAAATATTACAATACTGAGTCATATATGTACCCAATTCAGGGCATTGCAATATGAGTAGAAGCGGACCGATATATTGTTACATTTTTCGTCAAAATTTATCCTTAAAAAATTCGTCTAGACTATAATAACTTCTAGTGAGTAATAGAGTTCTAAGTTTAATTTCAAATATTTGGTCTTTATCTTGAGCTTTTATCGTATCCGGAATTTTATTATAAATTTTTACGGCCATGGTATTTGGGCCAGAACTGTGTATTTTTAATCTTGAAGAGGGTAGTATTAAATTATGTTTATATCTAGTTTCGTAACGTCGCGGTTGGTCAATTTTTTTGCCGAAAAATACAGGGTATTTTCTGACGAATTTGCAAATCTCTAAAATGTAAATTGATGTTAATGTCAGTATTTTAAGTTTGAAGAAATGAGGTTTGCAGCTATCTGGTTCTTTAATGTTACTTAATATACGTATACATTTTTTTTGCATAATAAAGATGTCTTGTGCGTCAACACTGTTACCCCATAGTATAACGCCGTATCGCAACCAGGCTTCTGCATAAGCATAATAAGCAGGCAGTGCTGTTTTCGCGTCTGTTACTTTTTTTAATTCTCGTAGTGCATATGTGAAGCTAGACAATTGATGTTTTATGTTTTTTATATGGCTCTTCCAATTTATATGAGTGTCAATATCTATTCCCAGTAATGTAAAAGTTTCAACGCATTTAATTTTTGTGCCATTATAGTAGAAATTTATGTCAAGAGGTTGTTTTTGACATGGCCTAAATTGCATAATTTTTGTTTTTGTAAAGTTAATTTCGAGGTTATGATCCGACAGCCATTTTACAGTAGTGTTGAAGGTGTTAGTTAGGGTCAAATTTAAATTATTATTATTTTTGCATGATGTAAGTAGTGAAATATCGTCTGCGAATAGAATGCACGTGTCGTTTTGTATTTTAGGTAAGTCATTTATATAAATTAAAAATAAAGTGCATCTACTATTACCTTTCACCAGTATTGATGTGACATCAGCATTTGCAGTTCTTCGATGGGACTATAGATAGCACATACCTATTCAAGAATATAGGCTTTTTGTTCAAAAACGGCAAACGTAGTCACGGACAGAAACTAGTATTATTTAATTTTCATATTCTTCTACAATCAACACTTCTACAACACATACCGTACTGAATTAAGTAAAAAATATATACGACTCACTTAAACCTCTCCTCTTCATAAACTCACTTAAACCTCTCCTCTTCTCAAACTCACTTAAACCCCTTTTCTTCCGTAACTCACCACTGACGTGAGACTTGATGTGAGCGGTGACAGTGTCGACATCTTCGAACTTCTCCTGGCACAGCGGGCAGGTTAAGTTTGTGGTGGCGTGCAAAGCGGAATGGTACATGAGGTCATCTTGGCTCGAAAATGTCGCCTCACATTCTTCGCAACGGTACGCTTCCGACTCTGTGTATGGACCGGGTGTGCGGATCGTTTCGCTGTGTTTTACACGTAAATGTCTGCAATAGAAAGTTTGGCTTTATTTCCTGAGACATATTAATAAAAACCTAAACACTAAAAAGCAATTTTCCCCCTACGAAAGTATTTGTAACATTAATGCCCGTTTTCACCATCGAACCCTCAAGTGCTCCCTAACTAAGGGGCTCGCTAAGGGATTCCATAAATCCTTACCTAAGTTCAATTTCACCAATTTAAGGGATAACAACAGGTTATTTCAATGAAGTCATTTTAACAACTAACAATGACATCTGAAAGCGTCTATAGGCAGACCGCTTTAATAAGTCCTCACCCACGGGTACAGGGGTGCGGGCCAGGACGACTAAGGGGACCGAGAGAGATGCGGGCGACGGCTGCACATAACTTGGTACACAAGAAACGACATCTGCATTGAACTGAACAGTTATTAAGATATGTGACGTCATAGAGCTCAATGTGGTATTTTTGTAGAAAATTACATAATTACTATTTCAATGAATTCGTAGGAACACCAAACTATGTAGGTGACAAAATAAAATATGAATTAAGTAATCAACTTTTATCATATAACTAGCTGCGCCCTGCGGTTACACCCGCGTGGTGATGGATGATGATGATGAAAAGTATCCTACGTGTTAATCCAGTTCCTCGTCTACCTCCATACCAAATTTCATTAAAAGTGGTTGGTGGTGAAAGAGTAACAAAATCTATTCATCCAAACTTTCACATTTATAATATTAGTGGGATTATAATATAAGTTTTTAATACTTTTTATGGACGAAGACTCCTTAAAGCGGCCTATAGCTCGTCTTGTTTTTGTTTCTTGTGGATTTTTTGTCTAGTGTGATTTTTATATAATAATGGTGTTATGAAAATACTATATGGTGCCTGTATTTTTAATTGCCTGCATTTTATATGTGTACAATTGAAACAACCTAAGACATTTGGAAAGCGAGCAATTCTATAAATACTTAAAAATGGCAATGCTGAAACCTCCCATATCAGCCACAGTTTGTAGGTGGTTTACCAGTTGCATAAAATCTCAATGTATCTAAATAAGAGTAATTATTAAATTATTGATTGGTGCGCGTCTTTATTTAATATGCAATGTTACCATGTCAAGTATAATTTGTATATGTACCTATCAGTTAGGGTTTATTGCATATATACATATGTATACAATAAACCCTATAATAACTTAAACTTTCCTATTTTTTACAAGGAATAAATAAACAAGTATAATAAAATTGTAAATTATCTATAATTATACCTCTTGTCTTGTCCAGGTAAAATGACACATTTGCTTTCCCCTTTTCATGAAATGAATCTGATCGTCATATTTGGGAAACTAATCCGGTGGCGACCTGAATAACCTTGGAATCCTTATTAAGTCCACGATTTCAATAGCTTATAGGTATATAACTCTCCAAGAATTATTCCATTTCAGATGTAATATTATGCAACGAGCAACCTATCACTTAGCGCTAAGAGGCCACATTCGGGGATTTCGGGGACTTACTTTTAAGGGGTCCCATGTGTCTCTTAGTTGCTGGTGAAAACGAAACTGTCACTTAAAACGTCTTAGGGGCTTCTTTAAATTTAAGGATTGATGGTGAAAATGGGTATAAGCCTGATCAGCTTAGGTTATGAGTTCCGACGAGTCTGCTTCCTTATTCTATTTGTACTGTTAATTGACCGATTGACTTTCATCTGTCCGAATGTTTGTTGGGTTGTATGTTGGTCTTCCTGTTCAGGTCGCATTTTCAAGCAATCTAGACGAAACTTGGTGTACATGTTCTATTATTTAATTTTATTGTCTTCGGGGATCTTTTGGACTTTTCCTAAAAAGGGGGAAATTTGCTGCGAGGCTATTTTTCGACCGATTTTCATAAAATTTGGTACTTATTAAAGAAATATTGGATGCAGTAACTTACCTACCTACCTATCTATAGTATATAGTCATTGCGATCGAAATAGACCTATTTCATTGTGCTGAATTTACAAAAATAGATCTTAGGGTTTTGTATCATTAGAGATAGATAATATATAGATATAAGTTTAAATTAGGCTGCGCTACCGTATTAGGTACTGATAGGTACTGGTAGATACTGGTAGACACTGGTAGACACCAGTAATGATAGTTGTATGTTAAGAAAATAAAATAACTTACCGAGTGTAATGGTGCGACTTTAAAAAGCTCTTGTCGCAATGCTTGCAAGGATAAGGCCTCTCTCCCGCGTGCTCGCGAACGTGACGCGTCAGTTTCGACACTGATGG
The DNA here is from genome assembly GCA_917880725.1 of Selenia dentaria. Classification (NCBI taxonomy): domain Eukaryota; kingdom Metazoa; phylum Arthropoda; class Insecta; order Lepidoptera; family Geometridae; genus Selenia; species Selenia dentaria. The sequence goes on from OU862879.1 coordinate 22,472,750, forward strand.
GAATTCTGAGGAAATAATATCAACTATTAACCTATGCGTTGTTTCTATTTGACATGGGCTCTGACTTACGACTTGGACCAGCATGATGACCTTGTGTTACATTACTTTTTATTATAATAAATCGAAATTATTATAAGAAATCGTGCTCGAAAATACCGTTTTCCAAGAGGCCGAATTGTGCGAAAGTGCAGAACAATGCTGCACTAGTGCTATTTATTTAAAAATTTTTACTCCTACTTCAGCTCTAACCAAAGACCTTTTATTGTTTCTGAAAAGTTTTACAAATTAGTCAATTAAAGATTTTCTTTCAAAAAAACTAATACTTACATGAAATATTCGTTGTTAATTCAGTTTTGTGTTATCAATCAGTTTGTTTGGAAGCTGATAGCGGCAATATGACGTTTTAAAAACGTTTAACGTAATTAAATTTTGTAACTGTAATGCAAGAGGACTATGTGGGTAGTTTAAAACAGATTCAACATAATTATGTAACTAACTTTTTCGGTCAATTGCTTTTTAAAAGACATTTTCCTTAAATATTCACGCACATGTTTCCATAAAAATATGTAATGTATGAATTAAACCTAGACTGTCAGACCTCAAGGCTTTTATTGCTTGTCGTAGTTGTAAGTCAGAGTAGAATTAACCATAGGCTACGAAACTGAACCTTAAAAATTCAAACCTTTTCAGGCTTATCAAAGTGGCAGAAAAGATTTGGTATCAGAAAATGCAAGACTATAACTTAAGGTCAAAGGTTTCTATTGAACTTTGACGGACACTCTACGGATATTATTGATTAGTTTCCGTAAGGTTTCCCTCATAGATCAATTCATCTGGTATTTGGTTCGTAGCCTAACGTCGCCTATTCTTCAAATTGCGTTTGTTCATAGCTCATAAATAATAATTTAAAATTGTGGTGTTCCTTTTGCAGACTCACGCTCAGGGCAATATTGGCAGCTGAAAGCTTGCTTCTTGTTGTGGACCAATAGTATATGCCTCTCAAGGGTCGACTTGAAATGGAACCTGGAAAGACATTAACAGTATTATGAGTTCTTATAACATTGAACAGCAGGGGTAATATGTATCTCAGTTGCTAACAAAAGTTGATAGAAATCTTTAAAAATGGCGGCTCTATGTCAGTTTTGACAACTCCAGTAAGCAAAATTGTTAGTAAGTTTATGACTGGAGCTGACAAAACTGACATAGAGCCATTTTTTTCGATTAATATCAACATTTGTTAGCAACTGAGAAACATAATAGCCATGCAGAGAGGCACAATATACAGTATAATGTATTAGAAATAAAAATAAAGTGGCGTTCGCATTCTTTACTGTGTTAAAGAAGTGGGTGTAACATTTAAAGCATATGGGTGTGTAGTACATAAAGTTTTCAATTCCTAAAGAGTTACATAAAAATAGCTTCCTAGAGAGTTGCACAATAAGCGTACAACATCTTCAGATGTCTAGAGGCCTATCCCAAAAACAAACAACGAAATATCGTTTGAAGTATTTCGCGTTTCTACTGCGAAAGTGAAAAGGCACAAATACAGTCAAGGGTTATCAAATGTAATGAAAGGATTTTTAACTATATTTGTATGTAAGTAGGTGGTGTGTTTTATTGTAGGTCTGCAGGATCTCGGGTGCGAGGCGAGCGCACAACAGTCAAGATGCTGAAGGTTTCCGGACGAAGCCGAAACAATTGTCGATCGTGATATCGACAACGAGTAAGCCTCACATTAATACCGTTTTATCATTGTATTAAAGTTATATAAATATTTTCTACAGACTTCAAAAAAAAGAGGAGGTACTCAATCGACTGTATTTTTTTTTTGTTTGTTACCTCATTACTTTCGACTGGGTGAACCGATTCTCAAAATTATAATTGTTTGAAAGCTGGTGCTTCCCGTGTGGTCCCATGAAAATTTCATCAAATTCGGTCCAGAAGTCTTTGAGATAAACTCCAATCACTGAATAGAATGGAAGTCGGTATTAAATTTTTCAAATTGTACTTGTGGTATGTCTGCTTGTGTTTCGTGCTGTAATGACTAATGGACAGTTATTGGTGTAGGGGTTGAAAGTGTCTGCTGTTTATTACGACTATTTCTCTATTTACTTAATTTTGTTTATATCTCATTCAGAATTAATTAATTAGTGTAATACGGGGTAAGCGTAAAGGTACTAACTTTTTGTTACAAAGGTAACATCTTAATCGTCCGGCCGGGAGACGCTCATGCCTTTGTTGGTGGACTTCTAACTCCTCAGTGGAAAGGAATGTCGCCGGGCATTTGGGACAGTTATGCTGAGGCAGCTCGGCGTGCATTACCTGGGAAAATTAAATAAGTTTTTATTATGAAGCCTACAAATATTTACAGAATATTAAAAGCATAATTAGAAACTAATCTCTATAAGCCCCATGGTAGGGGGAAAGTGGCCAAAACGCTGGCAGCATTGCCACGCTGGATGGCAATGCTTTTTACCCAAAGTAGGCGCCAGCATCTCGGTCACTCGTCGCCTCAACCCAATGTTTTGGCCAGATCCCTATACAAATATGTTGGAAATATTTATTAACATTTTTTGTAACTAGCTAATGAGTTTGCTTTAGTTATAGATAGACGGCACCAAAGTTTTGCTTTACATACACTATACCTTCAATTAGGATAAAAAGTACCGCACGTACACCTACATACACCGCACCGGACAGCACAGGCACCGGACTGTGCTCGTCACCTCAAGACAGCTGTTTAGTCTGAATTAATCGCCTACTTCCCTTACAATTATTAGTCACTAGTTGCGCCCCCCGGATACACCCGCGTTGTGATGGATAATGATGATGAAAATTATTTGTCTTTCCCCAGATATAATCTATCGCCTTGCCAAATTTCATCGAGATCCGTTCAGCCGTTTAGGCGTGAAAGCGTAACAAACAAACTCTTTTCCACATTTATAATATAAATAAAAATACTAGCTGCGCCCCTGCACGGTTTAACCCGCGTGGTGATGAATGATGATGATCAAAAGTATCCTTGCCAAATTACATGTAGTTCTGTTTGGCCGTGAAAGCGTAACAATCTTATTTACGAATTAATAATATTAACAATGCGCCCCCCGGTTTCACCCGCGTGTTGATTGATAATGATGATGAAAAGTATCCTATATTCCCCGGGATATAATCTATATCCAAGCTAAATTTTATTACGATCCAATTCCAATACGCCGTTTAGGAGTCAAAAGCAAACAAACAAAGTAAAAACTCACTTTCGCATTAATAATATTAGTTAAGAAGTTAGGATTGCATGTGAATATAGAATGGTCTTTGGGACATGGGAGTATTTCTTAGGTATATTTTTTTATATATACTTGTATAATCATTTTTTAAAGGACACGTTTTGTCAGTGTTTACCTTTTCATGCCGCTTCAGCAGTACTAGGTGCTTGAATTTTTTGTCGCAAGCGACACATTGGAACGCCATTTCAGGAACGTGTGTTAGTTGGTGGTTCATCAGATCGTATTTGGAGAAGAATTTCCTGAAATATTCCCAAATGTATTATAAAGATAACAAAGGAAAAATTCCCGGTGTGTTACAGGTAATTTATTAAACTGTACTGTATAGATACGTGTGGCATACACGTGTCTATACAGTACAGTTGCAGTATCTGCGACAAGCCATGAGCTGATCCTGTAATTCTTTATTGATCGAGCGAGCGAAGCGTCTCTGTTTAACGGCAGGGCTAATATATCTCTGTTGCTAACAAATTTTGATTGAAATCTTGAAAAATGGCGGCTCTATGTCAGTTTTGACAACTCCACTAAGCAAAAATGTTAGTAAGTTGATGACAGGAGTTGGCAAAAGTGACATAGAGCCACCATTTTGCAAGATTTCAATCAACAATTGTTAGCAGCTGATACATAATAGCCCTACTGGTCAAATTGACTTTCATCTGTCCTTATGTTTGCTAGGTTGTATGTCATCCTGTACAGGTCGCATTTTTTAACCAATATTGACGAAACTTGGTATGCATGTGTAGAACATTTTTATTCAATATATTTCTCCTAATATATCAACTGATTTTGATAAAATTTGTTACCCACATTAGGCTTTCAAGACGCATTTCGAATATGAGCATAATTTGTCAAATTGTTACCTAGTTAATAGGTTGTAACGTTTAAAAACTGAACGATTTTGGTAATATTCGGCAAGAACATTAGGTACCAACATATAAAATTTATAGCAAAAGAGGCCAAGATTGCCACTGATAAGACTGAGCTCGCGAAGTCTACTGTTAGCAGAACTCTTAATGCCATCCGCTCAGTAATTCTATTTCTCACAGCGCTTTTCATCATTAACAGAGCAATCTATACTAATATTATAAAGAGGAAAGATTTGTATATAAGTATGTTTGTAACGAATTGGCTCAAAAAGTGCTGGACCGATTTCAAAAATTCTTTCACCATTGGAATGGTACATTTACCTTGAGTAACATAGGCTATATAAGATTCATCATCATCATCCATCACCGCGCGGGTGAAACCGCGGAGAGCAGCTAGTAATATATAAAGTCGCTAAGAGGTATAGTATCTCTGCCTTTATGGTAGTACCAACCAGGAGAAAGTATGATATTATATAATTTGCACTACTTAGGTACTAGGTGCTTACTGTAATAGTAATCACCTAGTACCTAAGTAGTGCAACGAAAATATTAGTCAAGATGTAATTGATATTAAATCAAATATTCCAACATTCCAAATCAATACACCTATACAGGAGGATTACTAACAAAATCATTGAACTAGTTAGCTAACTTTAGTTTTTATTTTAACTGTCATAAGTCTCTGTAATTCTTATATGAAATCAAAACGGGGCATTGGTTTTGATATTTCATTAAAATTATGTGATAGTCTAAAATCCCTTATACCCACAGTTGCATATTTTTTACTTCTTAGACAATTTATATTGTGGACGTTATGCATTACATTCAGTTGTTTAATTATTTACATTTTAGAAAAGTATGCTACTTTGACGATGTAGAAATTAGATACCGATCAGTGGGTCTATAACACGAATAACTGCGCAAGTGTAACGTAACGTGTCGTTCACGTGAATAAGAACAAACTGTCATTTATCTAGGGCAACTGTGACACAGATCACTCATAGTTTGTATGCCGAAGCGTGACGCGTGGACGCTTACGATATGAATACATTTTCGCAAATTGTTTGTCTCAGCCTCAGCACCACAAAAAAGGATATATTGCTTACCCGCCACATTCTTCACACGTCTCAGTCCTGACTCGGTGTTTCTGAGCCTTGTGCAATGTCAGAAGTTGTTCCAGAGGGTATGTACACTCGCATAGGTCGCAAGCCCAACATCTACCGTCAGTGACAGCCCCTGCAGAAGTATCAGCGTCTCCCGAATCTGTGGTGCAACCTGTTAGAGCTAAGTTGCTAATACTATGTTAGTATGATGATTGATGAGCTAGTCTGAGACTGTCCAATTGACTGCAATAAATACTTTTGTTTTTGTTTTTATAGACTACAAATAATTATATTTGAATATCTATTCGCCAAACAGGTTTGCCGTGGGATGCCAGGGTTAGAATTGCCCATCCAGCTCTTCCGGTAAGCAGCCTTTTCTAAGTAAATCATTTCAGAACTGCTCTACTGACCCGCCTGCCTAACTACTAAGATGATGATGAAGCAGCTGGAAACTACAATACCATCAATATTTTATTGATCTTCTCTTGATTTGACATCCGGAGCTATGCAATTTACATTTTGACATTTTCTTGTCTAGATCTACTTTAGTACCACCATGCTATTTCGCCAAGTGTTGTATGATATAAATACTGAGTACCTACCCAAGATAAGCATGTATATAAAAAATAATATTATCTACATATATCTTTTATCTCATATTTATGAATAATAAATTATTAGGAAATATATGTAAAATACTAACGTTATTTTAAAAACTTGCTACAAAATTAAATTATCACCTCGACGAGCAGCGGCTCAATGCAAACCCTGTATTAAGCAACTAAATTACTACCAATAAAAAACAAAACAAACTTTCATTGCCAACTCTCTGTATTGAAATATAATATAAAATGATGAAACAAAACATTTTAAAGAATTATATATATAAGCTTGCAACATGTTTTATGTAATATGAAAGTAAATTATAAAGGTAAAGATCATGAATTTATGAATGGATTTCAATAAATATTTTTCCTATGACTAAAAACTATAAAAATGAAAAAAAAACTCACTTTACTCACCCAAACTTTTCCAATCCATACATACCATTTTGAAAAAAAACCTATGCCTTATTTTTGCCATAAACACATGCAATTTATTTGTTTAATCTGTGAGTAACAATAATATTTAACCATTACTGGCAACAAATTAAGACATAAGTTACACCATATACCTACTAAAACATGCTGGATAAAACAATACAATGGCAACACAAATACGTTAAGCTATGAACACACGCAGATTGAAGACAACATTCGTAATACTTATATAAACCATATACTAACTACGCAAAATAAAATGGGAATGCATACTTTTCGCAATACCTTGACGACCCTTCTTTGACACCACCGGTTCGGGCTTGTCTTCTACACTTGTGATAATTTTGATGCTCTTGCCTGTTTCAGGTCCTTCGCCTATCTGTTGATCAAATAATTAATTAATATTCTCCTTTTAAAGTAATAATGTCTTTACTTTTATAGCATCTGTTGCAGCTAGGTTGCTCTATCAGAGCATCTACAGACTGTCCATGGACAATTGATATCAGATGATAGTTACATGAAAGTAATAGTTCATGGGACTGACAGTTGATGTGTGACTCAAAGTCCCCAAAAATTATTTAGAAAAAAATAAACTTAAGAACCGGGCGAGACGAGCTTGTTGTTTGCCCGATGGTAAGCGTCATGCCTGACCGTAACAGTTGCAGTGCAACCAAATCTTTGAGTTGCAAAGTTCTGCACAGCATTGAGCACTGGGCTGCTCATCCCTACACCTAATGTCACTTGCTACAATGAACTTAACCTCTCACCTGTCGATTGTTAATATAACAGTGAAATTTCTAATGAGTGTGGGTTATTCGACAGATGAAGTAATAATCCTTATCACATTGTTACTTTGAAGGTATATACTACAGCTTCAAGAAATAATATCTGGCACCACGATGGTACTAAGACAGTCTCTTAGACGTTTCATACAACCTAGTTTTAGAGAGCAGCAAATGTTTTAAGCAAAAAGCAGAGCAGTGGGAGAAGTTGGCGCAGGTACACTTACGTACGAAATTATTGTCATAATTATTTTCTGATCCGACTTTAATCTTTGTTTTGTTCATTTGTCTCACTATACCAGCAAAATTTGAAAGCCTTTGTACTATTTCCATTTCTTTTCTTGACTTTTGTTTCATAAGCCATTACATTTTTTCTCGCTTATCCCTACATTTTTGAAATTTTTTTGTCAAAGAGATTTAAATATGTACTTGTAAAATGACATTGTCAAGGTAATTTTTCAAGATGTTTGCTCTCTGTAACTTATATGAGGTGTCGAGTCTAATAATTTAATGTTCAGATACAGTGTGAACAAATGGTTGAGATGATTTTGATGACGTGGGATTTTTGAGATACACAAAAATTCCACAAGAGCTCTATTTTTAAAACTCTATGTGTGATACGTACCTTAACATTATAAACGTTATCATCCTCTCCTTCTTCACTATCGGAGATCTCCTCAGTCATAACTTTGATGGTAGCACCTCCTTGCACAACAGTCTTTACTGCATTGACATCTGTAGATTTATTATATGCCTTGTGCACCTATAATACAAAAAAATATCCATATTATACACCAGAATAGGTACAATATCATTTTTGTTATGCTAGCTTTTTTTTTACTGTGTTACCAAGAAAAAGAAGAAAATTGATGTATCCTAATACATAAATCACTACTCTTAATTGACCTTCACACTGTGAGATACTTGTGTATAAATTATTCAGTTGATTTATACAGTTCGAACCATGAATTTTTTGTAGTGGTAGGACTTTTGCAGAGTCCACCTGGGAAAGTACAACATTAATGAAATTTATTCAGCCATGAAGCAGCTGTGTGCAATTATTACTGTTTTGTTGAGTCAGGCAATGTGTCAAGTAACATTACAAGGCAAGAGATTTAACATCTTATATCTAAGAATAACAAGCACAGTTACATTATGGGTAAACGTGAAGTGTGAAACATGACATGTTTTTTATCAAATATCATTACAATGTCCACATTTCACGTGTGGGGGGGCTGAGGACAGTACAGTACTACAGGATAGGTCAAATATTAGCTAAATTATATAGGTTTGATAATAATTATGATTATTGACAATACTTTAAGAATGACTTCCATTGTCATAGCTTGGTATGACATAATAATATGTTATGATTTTTGTTGTAGTGTCAACTTAACAGCGGTTTTCTTCATCTTATAATGTTCTTTATTGATTCGTTTCTAAATCAAACAAAAATAAAACTGTAAACAAAGCAGCCCACAAAAAATATGCACCAGAGATTATTTACAATGATTTTCGATAATGATGATTTTCACTTACTACATTTTAAGTGATGCATGGTATATTGTTTTTTAAAAAAGTTATTATGTGCGTTTTGGAGCTGGCCAATGTAATGCACAATTTGCGAGTTTGAAATTGTATGTACTAACTTATGTAACATACATTACATTTAATGTGTGCTAGGCATTATTATATTAATCTTGGGAATACTTTTTGATATTCTATTATTAAAGCTATCATCTCTATGCATATTATGAGGTCTCTTGTATAAGTCTTTCATTATTGGTACTACTGCACTGCTATATTCTGCAAGCAGTACTGTAGAAAGGGAAATTACAGAGCGATTAAGACTCAACAACCAATGTCTAAGTTTCCAAGCACAATGCAGTGGCACACAAAACAAGAACTGGATGTGTGAAAATATTTAACAAATCCCTCAATCATAATCACAGATTCTTTTTCTGAAAACCTGCACTCCACATTAGTACACATGCCTATGATTTAACACAATGAAAATTATTGAGCCATCTAGATTTAATGGTTGCCACTCAAATCAAACTAATACCTACCAAACAAAACAGACTATAACGGATGTTTTTACCAGCAGCAAAAGTGCTGCATACCATCCTGCACAAGTTATCCATAGTAGTACAAAAAAGTGGTCTCAACACACAAGACATAGAAAATAGATCTTTGATTTCATTAGCACTGTGCAGAGTTTACCTGATTAACCCGTATAGGATCTGAGATTTATTCAGGTAACAAAATATTTATGCATAAAACCTGGGTAAATAATTATTAATCTGTTGGGATTAGCAACCCTCATTCGAGGCAAGTTTCATTCATAAATCTATTGTTATTTTTTGTCCTGATGCGGACAAGTTAATATATCTAACATATTTTGATTTGCAAGAGTGTAATGGGTCTGACAGAAAAAGAATGATAATCAGACTTGTGGACAACACAAAGGGGATGCAGTATACACCAAGCAATAGCAAAAACAATTGATTAGAGAATATTCAAAAATAAATGTGTAGTGATGTCTTACTTTATTTAGTTGTGTGGGCCATGGCACAGCAGCCAAAGGTGTTCCTACTTGAATATACTGTAAAATGGCCTCATCTGCTTGTCGACACAGTTGTTTAAATGCATAGCTAAGTTCCATGAATAATTTACATCGGTGGCAGATGTACTGTGGCATTTTGTCAGAAGGGAAAATCTGAAATCAACATAATATATAAATAAATTAAATAGGTAGGTACAAATACCTATGTATAAAAATATAAAATTTTAGTCAAAAATCACTTATTATAGATGGCGCTCTCGTGTAGGAGAATCTTTCACACTGGCTCTGTGAATACATTTTCGCAAAATTGGTTACATGGAAATGCTAGAATTGAAGTTAGCTGGAAATTGGCTGTTTATATTTTGATGGAAACTATACAAACAAATCTTGTTTTTTGTATCTTACAATTCCTTGTGCGGTGTAGCACGTTGGACAAGGATAGAGGGCGTCCAATAGTCTATCATTAATATAATCAGACTGTTAAGATGGGTTGCACCTACCTCTATTGCAATACATGCTAGTATTTTCAATGCAAATGGCACTGAAGTTTTTGGCGCTCGAGTCTTGTTGTATAATGGTATGAGTGTTTCATCTGTTGTGAGACAAAATCGACACACTTTCAGCGTACTCAAAATCTCTTTTCTCGTCTCCATTTTGATAAAGTGAATAAATGTATGACACTAAACACTAATTTTCACTCCATGGTAACCTTTAAACGGGTAAATCGCGACGAATTGCAAAAAATCCTAGCGACACTTTTAATTTAGTGACGCGAAGCAAAGCCGAGAAATCAGAAAATGCCAATATAAGCACTCCAAGCGGTGATTAATGAAAGCTACGAAAATAGTATGTCAGCGCCATCTTTAATGAACCAAATAATTTCCTACTCGACAAAAGGTGGCGCTATGTAACATATGTAGATAGACGGGTTTTTAAATTTAACTTTAACAATAATTTTATATTAAAAACTAGTTTTATATTTAACACACTAAAACACTTAAAGTTTAAGGTTCTCCAGTACCCCTTGTAGCAAAATCAGGTCCAGGGTTAAGAACACACACGGAGACACACATTCACGGTACACGGTACTTCACAGAGAGGGTATAGTCACGGTCTATGTAAACTTGCGATTTTTATGCTGTGGTCATAGAATTTAGAAATAAATTACCTAGGTAATAACTCTATGGCTGTGGTATAGTAATGACTAATTTGGTTCAAAATAAAAAATTAACCACGCTGAGAACTTCCAGGCGACGCTTTTTTTGCAACTGGGCGACTCTCCCATTTTCTTAAGTCACGCTCAAAATGTCAGAGTAATGAAATGACACTTTTCTGCATGTAATGTAATGTAACTAACAGCTAACTTAACTTTTACCTGACTGACGCCATTTTAGTCTATGACTGACGCGCTCGCGAGTTCTTCTAATGATCAGAGTTTTTTACTAATCTGATTGGCTTCCCTAGACGTTAGGGCTCAGTAGGTCTACCATGAGTTTACAACATTGACACCAATCGATGCTCGATATCGACTGCCGCGAAAATGTATGAAAAAAGTAACAGTGCCACCTCGCGGTCAATTGTAAAACTTTGACAGCGAGTACGCCGCAATCACAAGCTTAATAGGAAGCCGAGATCGAGTATCGACTGTAGATGACATTTATGTTGCCAACTCATAGTAGAGGTAGACAGATATGTGGTAGTAGGTAGGTGTGAGCCTTTCCAAATTATTTTTTCCATGTCTGTGTAAAAGTAGGTTTACGTCCTCTATATATAGGATATAGGTATATATTAAGTAACCCAATATTGAATACCGGATAATCCAGTTATTGGGGATAATTGATTATAATATCTATAATATATTAATAATATATTATATAATTAATATCCAATATTCAGGTAACTAACTACCTACCTATCTACTTTCACGAAAATTGTTCCCCAACTATCCACTATACCTACAATTATAAAAAAAAAGTATCAAATATAAAAATCATGGGACATCTTCATACAAAATAAGGTAACTTACAACTTTTTAGATGCCTTTTGAAAAAAGGTTTTTTCTAAAATAAATCGACGATCGGAAAATACACCTAGAATTTGGACAGCCAATGGAACTAAATATGGCGCTGTTGTAGAAACTACTAGTTTCTAAATTACGAAACTACTTTAAGAATGCACATTCTTAAAGTAGTTTTACAATATTAAAATAGATGGCGTTGGTCTAGTTGTACTTACAAATCTATGTATCACTACGAAGAAAAATAGACTATTATTTTTCTGATATAATATCTATTTTATATATTATATATTTATTCGTAGATGTATCCAGTAATGCGTATGTATCCAATATTCGGTTCTCCTGATCTCCCGTACCTATAACACGCGCCTACCTATCTATTTAACTAAAAATGAACACCTATTTCTCCTGGTCACGCTATAACTTGAGAACGGATGAAACAATCTCGCAAATTCTTTTATTTGTTGTTTTAATTATTGTCAGGAGAAGGTTCTTATGAAAGAAAACCCAAGAAAAGATGGGAGGTTATGGCAAGGCCGAAGGCCGAGCTTACTATGCGAACGAAGTCGTGGGCAGTCGCTAGTATAGTATTTATAAAAAAAATTAACCCCTATTTTTCCTGGTCCCGCTATAACATGATGGAACAATCTCGCTAATTCTTTTTTATTTGTGTTCATTATTACCAGGAGCAGGTTAGGTACCTACTTATGAAGAAAAACAAAGAAACGATGGGAGGTTCTGACTTTTTTTTTTTTTTTTTTTTGACGCAGAGTAATCCTTTATGGATACCACCGGCCCCGGGGGGAGCACGGTGGTTATGTGGGAGTCTCTGCCAGAAGGGCAGCATACCCACCAAACCTCTGCGGTGTTCCATCACTGCCGCTTTTGGCGGGAACGCGGGACAGATTTCGCACACGACCGCGAACCCGCCGCGGCTGTCCGTTGCCGGACCCTTCTCTCTTGCAGCACGCCAGAACACTTGGCGTGCCGCAACCGCCACGGGGGACCTAGCCCGCAAAATGGACCCCAGACTCCCCCGAGTCTGGGTGCCCTAAGTCCCCCTACGATGGGTCAGGTGAGTAGCCCCACCGCCTGCTACTTCGGCCGCAGAGGATAGGGACAGCGGCGCCTCTCAATACCGACAGTCCTCTTCCCCTGCGACCCCACCGCGTCCGCCATCTGACGGTGGCGGCCCCGTCAAGGCCGCGGAAGGCAGGGAGAGCGGCTCACCGTAACACCGTCAATCCTCTCCCGCCGCGGCCCCTAACTCTCAGCCGCGGTGCCGCCCATACGACACCGCAGCCCGCCTCAGTTGCAGTGGCGCCCATACACCACCGCAACCTACAGTGACCGCTCCCGTGTGGACTTGGAGGGCAAAGCCCATAGGAGCGGTCCCACCTCGGGCCCGCCAGCTATCGGCTATCACTGGCAGGCCCATTGGTTCCTCTTAGCTTCACCGTGGTGACCCAAGCCACGGCTACTGAGCCCCCCCGCCACGGCAAGGCGGGAACTCTCGGGGGGGTGGGAGGTTCTGACTAGGCCGAGCCGAGCCTACTACGTGAACGAAGTCACGGGCAGTCACTAGTACCGTTTATAAATCGATGTGCGCCTACTATTATTTCCGACATTTCGCTTAATATTTATATCTGGCAGCCAAGTTTGATCTTAACACTGAGCAATTTATTTTTCATTTTTCATACTCGGAAAGTAGTGTTGTTTTGATCTGATTATTGGGTGGAAAATGCTGCATAGAAAGGGAAAAACTCATACAAATTACTTCCCACCTAAGCGCCGGAATGAACTTTAAAAATAGAATTGCTGTCAGCTGTGAAGAGATTTATGTAAAAAAAAAACTAATTAAAAAAATTCTGCGGCCATGTGACTTTCTAAACAACCAGTGTGAACTTAGCGTAAACTTCTTTGAGCGAAATAAGCCGCAGCAATTACGCGGTGAGTTCGTTATTTAAAATTTAAAAAGTCGACATAAATTGGCGGGATACTAATCTGTTATGTATTTGTGACGCTCTCGGTAGAGAGTAAGATATTCCTAGCTGTGACGGAATTCAAAAAAATAGGTAGTTAATAATCTTTTATGCTAAGATTTGAATATTAAAAATGGGTGTTATTTAAATGGTTAGCATAGTATTAGTATTTTTGAAAGAAGAAAAATATTATCTGTCAGCAGAAATAGCTAATTGGTCAGCAACTCATGGCCAGCAAACATTTCAAAATCAAATAGCAATTTATGTCATTCTGGATGGCTGTAATTATTTTTGTACTGCATATTAATTATATAAGCAGCCATAAGCTGTTCCTGTTTTATAATATTTGGGTAAGCACTCAGTCGCCGGCCGCTGCCGCTGCACGTTCGCTTCGCTCGCTCGGCTCGCGCGTTGTAGTAACCTAACACTCCTCCTCGCTACGCTCGTCATCGTACCTATATATGACATTGCCCTAGACTAGTATAATTACATATGGAACATATAGAAATGTTTTCTCTGCTGATCAATCATAAAATCTTGCTGACCTAGTAGTTATTTTGCGGACCGAATGTTTATTATGCAAACTCATGGTATTGTTATGCTGCCTATTAATGATTAAATTTTTGACCATTATAAAAATTATCTGCGGAACAAAGATTGCTGCCTGATTTTTATTATTGCAGACAAAATCTTTGTATGCTGACTAAATCATTTCAATGCTGGTTTGGGTGGGCTCACCAAATTTTATAATTGCGTATCATTTAATTACTTCTCATTAAAAATGAGTTCAAGCGATTCTGAAATGTTGACACCAGATTCAATCAAAGACGAGGCAAATTGTGTTATTGAAAATCTTTTGCCAGAAATCTCAAAAGAAAGATATACATATAAACACATACAATGATTTTATGAAGTGGCGAGTAGAGAAGAATATAAAATCGTTTTCCGAAAGTGTATTTCTTACATATTTTAATGGACTGTGTAGCAAACTACAGCCTTCTACGCTATGAAGCCGATATTCAATGCTCAAGAGTACACTTCGTGTAAAGCAAAATGTAAATTTGAAAAAAAATCCATAATTTAACATCATTTTTGAAAAGACAGTCAGATCAGGGGTTCAAGAGTAAGAAATCTACGGTTTTTACCTCTCATGAAGTGGATTTTTTTTAAATATGCTCCTGACGAGATATATTTGGCAGTGAAGGTAAGTTTACCTAAGTATTTATGGATTTATTCTAAAAACGAACGTATTTATTACACAAATATACTAAAAATTACATGTTTTTCACAGGTAGTATTGATATTCGGTATAAGCGGTGCTTGCAGAAGCAGTGAACTCACAAATTTGACAATCAAGGACATTGAAAGTCAATGGCAATTATTACTCGTAAAACTGACTAAAACAAAGACACATATTGAGTGCTCGTTTGTAGTACAAGAAGAGTTTACACAAATAGTAAAGAAATATCAAAAATTGACACCCAGTGATGTAAAAACGGACCGTTTTTTTCTCAACCATCAGAAGGGAAAATGCTATAAAAATATAAAAAAGTAATCGGTAAAAATAAAATCTCAGGTATGCCGAAGCAGATAACAACATATTTGAATTTACCAAACTGTGAGCAGTATAACGGACATTGTTTTAGACGAACGTCAGCAACACTTTTAGCCGATTCTGGAGCAAACATGACAACCTTAAAAAGACATGGAGGCTGGAAATCCAGCACAGTCGCCGAAGGCTACATTGAGGATTCAGTCCAAAATAAAACTGAAATTTACTGAAATTATTAAAATACGCCCCAATTCGCCTCAGCCAATAACCTCCAGGGAGTATCCGCCATGGAATCCATCGTCTGACTACTTTACAGATATCCAGAACAGCCAAATTTGTCTTAATATATCAAACAGCATAAACAATAAATAGTTTAGATAATTAACTAGTTTTATTTTCCTCATATTCGAAATGAAAAGTAGAGTGTATAACACGGGCACAAGAATCAATTCCTACTCGGACTATAGCCACACTCGCTGCGCTCGGGCGTCTAAATACCTCGGGAATTGATTCTTTCCACCCTCGGTTAACAATCTACTATTCATGTTTTAGGTCTAACTAAAACCAAATAATGGTCCTTGCTAAAACCTAGGCCTAAAATAAAATAAATTAAACGAGCAGCTTAAATGAACACGAACGAAGAAAGCATAACTTACATACTCGCGCATCGGGCTATTACGATAGGCACCTCGGTCGAAAATCTAATTATAGTAAAAAAAACAACTATTGTACTGGGTATAAAATAAACGTAAGTAGGTATCAAATAAGGAGTAATGAAATCATAATTCATTAAATAATTAATCAAAATAATATACTTAGACACAGGTGTCTAGATATTGTTTTGATAAAATTTATTATAATTAATATAAATGAATACCATACATGGAAAATGTTTAAATTTGATTAGACAATGTTATTGATGTACCTAGATTAATGTCCGCGGTATCAGAGGGAGGCTATGACAGACCGATTAGGCCTTTCTTCCAAGCTGTGTCCAATTGGGGTGACGCTAATTTAGTAAAGTTTGATGCTACTAAAACAGACGTGTTTATTCCGCGCATAAGAGAGCCCACTACATCTGGCTCCCTCCTGGCTATAGAGATTATAAGTGTTAATCTCAAGTCAAACCTTAAATTTGGTGCCCACGTTGAATCCAAAGCCAAATTTTAAGTCGATTTAAGTTAAAACGTGGACGAGACGAGAAGCTAGATTAACTCTTTATTGAAACACCACAATACAAATATATGCTACAAATAAAGAAATAAGAATAAAATAAAAATACAATTAAAAATATTTCTCAATTAAATACCTAAAATTAAAAGTGTCACAATGGGCGGATCTTATCGCTCAGAGCGATCTCTTTCAGAAAACCATGCACGGAAAAAATAGGCATAAACTAATAAAGGCGATGGTGTATAAACAAGTGTACTAAGCACTACATATAGCAAAACTCAAGAATATAGCTAGAAAAAATTACTTATAATATATACAAACTATATAATTGAATAATTATACTATACATATGTACTACAAAATAAATACATAACTATACATACCATAAGTGAAGCCGCTGGCGGGTCAGTTAATATTGAATTTGTACCTACCTACTTACTTACTCAGCTACTAGTGTTCTGCTGCTGTTGCAGCAGTGCTACGACCGAAGTGGATCTTAGTCTCCGATATGAGAGACCGCCAGACTCCTATGTTTAATGTCGTTTCAGTCCAGTTGACAGCCTCAGGTTCGTGGAAATCTTTTAAAAGTTCGTCGTTGACCGCGAAGCAATAAAGACCGCGCCTGACCGTCGATGCCCGCGGCTGCCCTCGCCGCTACGTATCTACCGATATGCCGCGCCGCCAGTGTCCGGCGGGCACTGGAACGCGGCGCGGTCTTTTTGCTCTCCGTGTGCGTTGGTGTATAGTATTCCCTTTGCGCTATCGTTCGCGGCGAAATCCGCCCCGGCTCGCCCCGTCGTCTGCAAAGCGCCTATGGTTTTCTAAATACGAAACTTTATATTTCTGGCCATTAGCTTGCACCCTACACTTTATGGGCTGCTGTGCATCTGAGCGCGTACTGAATTTGGATTTGTATTTCGTCTTTCCGTTGGTTGGTGTCGCTTACAATGCATCCACGTTATTTGAATTTGTTCTTTTGATGCTTTTGTACGATGCCCCCCCGCTTTGAGATCAACGATTCGGACGTTTTTAAAGCGTATCTTCTACTAACGTACTAACACAGAATAAATAATAGTAGGCACTACGCGCTAAATTACCTACTTATCTCAGTTGCCTAATCCAATCACCTTACAGAAATCAGGGATATAGGAAAGATATCGCATGATAATGTGAGTTATTATAGTTTAATAGGTATGCGGCACTTATCAGTAATTTTATTATCGAATTATCATGTTTTCGTGTGAGTTTGTTCAAGGGTAGAAAACATAAGATTATGATAGTTTTATTAAAATATGTTTGTGTTAAACATGCTTCCGTGGGCACCGTTCGGGGAAAGTGAAAAGAATCCGCGGAGTAAAAGGGGGGGTTCAGTGGATACCGGTAACGTCAGTGAAAATGGATCGTTTCTTCGAAATAAAACTGGATCTGCTGCTAATTTGTAAGCACTAAAGTATTTGTGGTTTGTTTACTTTATAAGTTATAGTGACTAGTTACAACTCATTATGTAGCGTGTTTATGAGTACTTAAATAAGTTACACCCAATGCGATAAATTTGTCCACATTCACAGGTAAGTAGGTATGTAATTAATTTACAACATATTTTTTTGTTATTTGACATCTTTAGGTATGTACCAAAATAATGTCTATTTCATCTACATTTTGGTATACATAACATAACCAAGGTAATTTAATATTACCGTGACATAACATTTTGGTAAGTAATGATTATACACAAAACTGACTTAATTCTGGTAGTGATTAAGATTATACACAGTTTTGCCCTTCCACCATGAGGACTTCGTAACGATATTATTGCTTTACCAAAAAACTCAATCCGAATGTGATTACATTTTTTGTTGGGATAGAAGCAATGCCTGGTTAGCAGTCAACTCTCACTACACCTGAACTGTCGACATTTTGAAAGGGTTATAAGTGCCTATAGGGCTATTCGGCCATGTCGGAAGTATCGGTACGTAGTACTAAGTATTATTTGTTCTGCGGCGTTACTAGCCAACTAGTCACTTTATTGCCTATCCAAGCTGCACAAATTCCGCGTGGTACATACTCTTTATTAACCCTTCTCTCTCAAGAGGCTTGCATAGCTTGTACTTTCCATGCTAAAACAGAAAACTCTATAAATCATTGAAATCGGACAATGTTAAGAGGTTTTCTACCTCTTAACATTGTCAAATCTATCCTAGAATTATCCTCGTTTTGTGGAATTGAAAAGCTATATCCCTGGTTTAGCGATGGTAGGTACCCAAAAGCGGACTCTTGCTCAGGTAACAGTTGTAGGAGATATTAAACTTTTCACTTCACTTTTCTCAATGAATCAATGTCAAAGAACTACTAATATTTGCTACTATAACTATATAAATTTCACAAACAGCCCATCAGGCGTCCCCATCTCTGACACGGGCGTTCCTTTTAAGAGGATTGCATAGCTAGTGCTTTCCTAAAATAACTACTAAAATAACTTGGCTAAAATAGAAATTGCCCGATTTCAGTGATTTATTTTTCATGGAAATATGGCATTGTTTACTATGCCCGTACGTTTTGTTTTTTTCAGTATTTCATAGTACTCTAAATTTCCTTTTTTAGAACTTAAAAAAACTGAAATATCAAAACGTACGGGCATAGTAAACAATGTCATGATTCCATGAAAAAAAAATCACTGAAATCGGACAATTTCTATTTTAGCAAAGTTATTTTAGTAGTTATTTTAGAAAAACTGACTAGCTATGCAATCCTCTTAAAAGGAACGCCCGTGTCAGAGATGGGGACGCCTGATGGGCTGTTTGTGAAATTTATATATTGTGAAATTTATATAGTTTTAGTAGCAAATATTAGTAGTTCTTTGACATTGATTCATTGAGAAAAGTGAAGTGAAAAGTTTAATATCTCCTACAACTGTTACCTGAGCAAGAGTCCGCTTTTGGGTACCTACCATCGCTAAACCAGAGACATAGCTTTTCAATTCCACAAAACGAGGATAATTCTAGGTCCTCGTTCCCCAGTTTCTTTACGTAATTAAAGATCAGATGTGTATCGGGTATCGTACGAAATTTGTTGTAATCCATAGTTTACAATTTCTTATTCAACCGACATAAAAAAAATTGGAGGTTCTCAAGTCGAAGCGTCACGCATAACTTTTTACAGGATAGTCAGTTTTTTTATAATTTGTTTGGTAGAGTTATCCAAGGTGGTCCCATTTAAATTTCATCAAATTCGGTCAAGCGGTTTTTGAGTTACTGAGAGTTAGAATGACAGTCGATCCCGTGAGTAGCAAGCGTCACTAAAAAGGTAAAACTAAACACTACACTAAAAAGTGTGAATTACTTGTTGAAGTCTCTAGTTTAGTAAATATGCGATAATGAACAAGCATATTATGTAGCAAGACATCTATAAGACAAAGATGCTCCAGTACTTATAGAGTAGGTACTCCACTTCGGTAAAGACCGAAGAACCAGACTCGTGTCGTCTAAATAGCTTAGGTATACTCTATACGCTCATCAGTGAATGGTCATTAGTTATTAATATAATTTTGTGCTTTATTAAAGATGGCGTCCTAGTTCTTTGGCGAATCTTGTGAATCCCAATAGGAAGCGGGGGAGTGCAGTATTTGATTCCAGTCCTACTAATGATAATGCAAGCGCAGATGTTACCAGATATAATGACACAGCTCTCGTTGTTAACAAAACCGAAAAGGTAATCAAATTAA
Source organism: Selenia dentaria (assembly GCA_917880725.1). Taxonomy (NCBI): domain Eukaryota; kingdom Metazoa; phylum Arthropoda; class Insecta; order Lepidoptera; family Geometridae; genus Selenia; species Selenia dentaria. The sequence goes on from OU862879.1 coordinate 22,492,833, forward strand.
TAGGATTTATTGTTTCTTTCGATTACGATTTTCCTCAAAGCAACATGTCTTAAATTTGTATCAGATAGTCTGCTTGCCATATAGTTTCTAATAGGTCTGTCTGTCTACCTGTCCGTTATGATCACATAGAATCATGAAATTTGGCATGCGTAAGTCGTTGTTGTAAAATTAATAGTTACTTAGGTAAAAGTTACAATTACCTCTATCGTAAAAAATATAATAAATAATACAGTGTGAAACTTGGTGTGATTAGGTATAGTGCAAATTTTAAAGTCGGGCTTGCTTTACGAATTACGTGGCCTAAATATGTTGGGTTATTGCCGTAAGTCCTCTATAAACACGAAAACGGTGTGAGACGGACATCATACGGCATATCTAGATACAGGGTTTATTAGTCTCACTATCATTTAAAACACTACACTTCGGTCCGTACTGAGGCCTTTTGACTTTCCCTTTTCATTAGCAGCCCCTCACGAGAGTTTAAAGTTTCGAAGCGGCACTCAACGCAGCTGGCATTCCATCACATATCCACTAGACTTTTGTGTATTCATTAGCAGATTGACCTCAAGCGTTCAAATCCTGAAAATTCCCTACGATACGAAACCTTACTTTCAAGTCAAACTTCGATCACTCTGCCCTCTTCCATCATCAAGATCCAGCGCTCATATCCGTCATTATCATCAAAATCTCTAATCTAGAAGTTTCACATTCATTATTCTCCTTTTCGGCTGACTAATGAACAGGGCCGTGATTTAATTTTCTATAGTGTAATACGTCATTTCATATATCATAATTATACTTATAGGTAATTAATTAAACATTATAGGTAATTAAATTATCCATAGCTAAATATTATTACATAGTAAGTATAAAACTGTATATTGTACCTATGTAAGGTCATAAAATTGAAAGTCTTTTTTCAGAAAGAAAAGTTGGAATCTCCGGGTAAAAAAAATAGAGGTAGTTGGAATACGATAGTGGGCATAGTGCTGGTAGAGGCGAAGGGGCTCCCTGATTCCCCGACAGATGGATATCCTCATGGAGTTTATTGCAAGATGCGGTAACTTAAACTATTTTTAATTTCACTGGAACAACAGAAATTTGACCTTTTAGGATTTCCGTAAGAGTTTTTCTTTCACATGTCGCTACGTTTTCTATGCATCCATTGGTTTGCGGCACCGAGGCGTTATGAACAATATAATTTTGGTGTGCTACGTAAATACTCAAAATATTATACACGTACTTAAAAATATCAAATATGATATTTTAGGAGTTGCGGCAAAATAATTTATATATGTTTTGGTAGAGACGCTATAGGACCAGAACGCGGGTTGCTATGACCTTTACAATAATTACTTTTAGCGTGGTATTGCAGCCATCGTTCTTGGCACTTTCCCCTCCACCAGAGATCTACAAATTTTTTAAGATTCCGTATTTAGATACTGATTTAAATTAGTGTAGGTATATGTTTAGGAATAATGTTCAACCTTAGATTTCTATTTTATAAATAAACATATTATTACCACAGTCTATGATGACCAAGCATTGCTCGGTTTTTGGCTTAGTGTTGCTTAACAGCGCCCTCTATTGTCAAGTAGCTTCAGTGTTGCTATGACAGTAAAACAGTTTGTTGTAGCAGTTTTTCATTGCCTTCAAACACAAACAAAACGAAAAATTTTACTTTCTAAAAAAGAAGGTAGGTACCTAAATCGATTTTTGGCCCCCATAATCCCCTGCATACTAAATTTTATGACATACGTTGGAGCCGTTTCTGAAATACAGATTATATTAATACCTACATTAAAATACAAGAATAATTGCTCGTTTTAAGGAAGGTATTAGATATCTTCATGAAATAATAACTAAGTACCCACTTACTTTAATAAAGTAGGTATTTGTTTTTCATCAGCTTGGGTTCACAAACTTTGAAGTCGAAGACAGTTCAAAACTTGAGCCAACCAGAATGGCGGGAGCGATTTCAACTTCACATGTTCAAAGATCATCTGTTAAGGGTGTCTCTCTGGGACAAGGGGAAGCAAAAAACTTTTATGGGCAGGTAAGGCACATCTAAAGGTAGCCGTATCTATATTTCTTCCGCGTCTAAAGTGTTGCGCACGAAATTCATCCGACATCAATTCAATAAAAACATACGCATAAGTACATACCATAATACCTACTGAAAAGGTCAGCGGTGATGTACAGAACAAACCCCCTTATCTATTTATCATATTATACTTAAATAAAACTTAGTAAAACAATACAAGAATTAAATAAATATATAATATTATAATATTTATTTAATTCTTTTGTATCTGTAACCGCAAACCGCAAAGTGCTGCAACGCAATGTACGATTCTACCTGCAGGCGTAGCACGTGGCGGAGGGAAATAGTCGTTCCACCGTTTTTATATATGAGGGTTCTTCGGATTCTTTTTGTTCAGTTCGCCCTACGGATTCTCAAACGCGAATGAGGTAGAATTTTGAATTAAAATTCGCGTTATTTCAGGGATTCATTTCAACAGTATTATACCAACTAATAAGTTGGCAGACAAAATATACCCCTCCTCGTCTGTATTGGTTATTAAATATTTACATATTTAGTTAAGTAGTATTTAATTTAAGTAGCAATAAAAGTGGTGAAACTCTGTGAGCAATTATGTCCGGGGAAGTACTGCCGCCATACCTACGTCTACCACTAAGCAGTAATTGGTGCTGTTGAAATTATAAGCTCATGAGTTAACAACTTGATATCTTAAGGGTTATGGGCACAGTCACGGTAATATTGTAGATAATATTACCGTGGCACAGTGCAGTTCATCTCTTGTGAATGAAATGTAAGTAGGTACCTATCTGTTGCAGATGTTGCCATTTAATCAGGTGGGTCTCTTGCTTTTACCGTTTCCTAATGACAAAAAACCCTTTAGAATAATGGTAGGCAGTATTAATTTCTGTCTATCACAGTAGCTTTTGCTGTTGTTTCCAGTTCTGTATTGGACCTATCACAATTGGAGCAGGAAAGAACTCACGAGATCTTGCAGAATCTAGACAACGGCTACGGAACAGTACATCTATCTGTTACTATATGCGACATTTCCAAAAAGAAATACCTAAACGATGAAGGATTAAAGGAAATACAAGAAATCAGTCAGGAAAATAAGCATGTGCGTTTAATTATTTTATTTATACAGCGTGTAACAAAAAGGTGTGCATATCGTAAGCTTTATGTTTCGGCGTACAAACTATGAGTTATCTGTGTAACAGTCGCCCTAGATAAATGACAGTGTGTACTGTTTCACGTGAATACGACACTTTACGTTACACTTAAGCAGTTATTCTTGCTAGGCCCACTGACTACCTAGTACGAATACCATTTCGGAAATTGTTTGTGCTATCGCCTCAGGATTCACATGGCAAAGTATATCGCAGTTTAAATCGCTTATAATTTTAACATTATGTACAACGTTAAAAAAATATTCGACTTTTTTGGAACGTCCTATTAGACATGAGAGTTTGTTGGGGTCAATACGCTCTGCAACCCCTACGCCACCTATTCATTTCCCTCCCTCTCCCTACCCTGCATGTCAATCAGCGCCGCAACCCAGCCCAGGCCCAGCTTATGTCCCTTGTTTACCTAGTCTAAGTTCTGGAGGTCAATGCTGTCTCTGGCCTAGGTTTTCAGGGATGAGCCTGCGTGAGTATTAGAAAAACTTTGTTTTCTCATAACTCGGATATTTTATTACTTCCTGGGACGCAGAAGTTAGGTCCCAACCCAATGCAAGCCCATCCTGCGTGTGTGGTTTTAATATTACTACACATTGTTGCTACACGCTGTACATAGTACCTATGTAATTTACAGTTTAGTTGATCAACTTTACTCGTGTCATGACTTAAACGATATTACATATTAATTTACCCCATCCAGCGTGGCAACGCTGACAGAATTATGGACACTTTTGCCCCGACCATGTATGTGGCATATAGGTAGATAGATATACCTAGATAGTTTTTTTTATTTACTACTACTTTTAAATTTGTATAATAAAACTATATTCTTGAATTCGGGGTGATGATATCGCTTTGACTTGTTTCCAAATTGTTTTAAACTTGTCAAAACTTTTTACTTGTCATAACTTTTGGCACAATATGCAAGCCGCATCATAACCATATGGGGGAAACATAAAAGTTACTTTGGCCAATCAGTCGATTTTGTAAGTACCTGTTGATACTCGTGAGTTTAACGCATACATGATCTTAGATAACCGGCAAAACATTCAAGTTAGGGATCAAATCGTCGAATTGGGTTTCGAACATATATATCAGATGTTCATCTTCAGGCCGATATTAACAGTTTAGCACAAGTTCTTTTTTCATTTCAGGCATTCTTTAACACTAAAACAAATTGGAAGCTAGTTGGCCAGTTGTATGTAAAAATCGTTTCTGCGAAAGGTCTAAGTGGGAGACCGAGTGCATATTGCTCCCTGGAAGTGGACAACGAAAGAGTCAGAACACATAGTAGTCGGAGCAGTTCCGAACCTACGTGGAACAAAAGCTTTGTTTTGTAAGTCTGATGTTATTTTTCCTTTTGATTACGCATACTTTGAAAAATCGCGTCATAATTTCCATGGACTTTTAAAGAGCAATGACAAGATTAAATATTTAAATACATAGTAATTGAAGGGACGTCCATGTGACAAGGTGTTTTTAGTGCGGGAACATAGAACAAATCGCTACCGGTAGTTATTTAACAAGACATCATTTTTGTGGCTTTAGTAGCTATAGGTACATAGGGATAGGCCCGGACTACAAGTGGTAGTACCTACTCGTTTAATGATTTTTGCAGAAGTTAAATAACTTTTTGTAATAAGAGTTGTTGTAAAGATAGTTTATTTATGTAAAAATTTTTAATCCATTACATTCTTCTTTTTTTAGAGCTACAACAGCGAGAACAAAAATGTACAGATAAAGAAAAGCTTCCTTGTTTCAGCAATGTTTATGACGTCACGTCGACTCTAGATCTGAAAGTGTACGACAGTTCATTAATGACTACACTCCACAACGAGTCTCTAGGTAGAGTTTCCATTCCTCTGCTCAGGATTCAGAATGGAGAGATGAAATGGTACGCTTTAAAAGATAAGAGTAAAAGGAGTGGCGCCAAGGGAAACTGCCCAAGGGTGTTATTAGAAATGTCCTTTTTTTGGAACCCAGTGAGTATCAAATACATCATATTTTATTAAAGTAGGTCTAATCAGTTATGTCTTTACTACACTACTATAAAAGTATCAAAACATAATTTTGACTAACCTCGAGTTGCATCGATCATGGTCACAAGTAGACTCCAATGTTCTCTTAACTCATGAATTTGATTCGCGAATGTTTAAAAAGTTCTATGAAAGTAGGGGTACTTTCATAGAACTTTTTAAACATTCGCAAAAACAATTATAACTTAGTACTTATCACTTAAAACCCAATAAATCAACACGTTATTACGAAATTTCTTTCACTCGGGAATATTCTAAAGTCCACGATTTATATAAGTCGGATTTTTAATATACCTACCTACCTATACTTTTATTGGTGAAGAAGTACTCAAATAATACTAAAAACTACTACACAGTCTTCAAATTTTACCCAATATTTTTCAGAAGGAGTTAATACGAATATTGTTTTTATTGTAAGTAACATGTTTTTTTGTAAGATAATGCTCGACCGCTCTCTCACTTGATGGTCAGCGGTCTTACGGACCTAATAGAATAGTACGAGATATCAAGCTGCCATAGTGCTCTACAATTTTCAGTCTTTGTATCAGAAAGTGCGCTCTACCACCACTCTTTCTACCTTTAGCAACGCCTCAAGCAAGTAGGGATCGAACTAGCGAATTTCTTATTTATATTTTTAATTATTTATAACATTACACATAAATAACAAAGCTTTTGCGTCGACCTTTTTGGAGGTCGCCCCTATTTACCTTGAGTAATTAGGGGTATCATTGCTTTAAACTTCTCCCAGGAGAGACTCATGGTCATTCTTAATCAGTCATCTTGTCATTTATTATTCATCAAAATACCTACGTCATGTTTGGACCAAACTTAATAAGCACTACTTACCAACGTTCGACACTATTAATGATATCTTTCATTTAAATAAGCAAAATTTTTATATCATGGAGTCCAAAAATCCTATCCAACGTAATCTATATCAAATTAATATTATAAACGTGAAAGTTTGGATGTATGGATGTTTCGTGCTCAATCACGCAAAAAATGATTTTGTTGAAGTTTGTTGGAGTTGAGTTGAGGTGCTATGTAATAATCTATATGTACTTTTATCTCGATTCAACGGGTGTAGCTATAACTTTATTACAGCACGATAACAGAGTTCCGAGAGGATCTATTAGTATAATTAACAGAAATGTTATCTTATATTAGGGCTTGAATAAGTCTCCAGGTATCTAACCTTACATGGACTGAAATCCAGCGCGTATAAGTATATCAATAGATAGAACAACCAAAAACAAAGTAGGTAAATCAAAATAAATCGTAAAACATAATTTCAGGTAAAGGCATCTCTCAGAGTATTCCAGCCAAGAGAAGTAAAATACATAAAGAAACCAGAGAAATTCGACATAGCCCTCGTTTACAAGAACCTAGAGTTTGTACGTGATACGTTCACCTTTCTACACAGCATCAATGATATGTACAAGTTAGTATTGTGTTATTATGATTTTAATTTTGATTATTTTAATTTTTCAATTGAGATTAATAGTACCTACTAGGTATTAGATACGACACCATTCTGGTAAGAAACGCATAGAACATTACACATTAAAAAAATATTATTTAGTCACGTTACTATTTGTTTTTGTGTGATTAGTTAAAACTATAACACAATTACTCTACATTACACACAATACCTCTTGTCATTGATTAAAACTACTTAACCTTACTATTGTTCCTATATATTTGGAACATATGGTTTGGTTAGGTTATACAGGTACCTATTTCGGCAGCACCGTATTGCCATAAATGTTGCCTTATCCATTAGTGGCGGTAGGACCAACGATTAAAACAAAAAAAAAACAGCAAATGCTTACGACTGTGTCCAAATGTGGTTATCATATTAAGCACTCACCTGATTTTTGAAAGTCTTGCTGTACGATAAACTGACTCCATCGGCATTGGGTATATAGCACCAACCAGCTGACTTTAGATTAAGCTACCAATCTACTCGTACTAACCCTGAGAGCTACCTACGATCGTAGCGGTGTGTCTTTTGAGAGATATATTGGGACTTAATTGTAAAAAGTATGCAGTTCAATAAGAAAGACTTCATGTTTACTGTTCTAATACTATATATATACTATCGAGAATTTAATAGTTGCGTTTATCCATGTTTCTGATTCTGATACGTGTAATGATTATTAGTATTTTGTGTTGATTAAGTTAATCTTATTACTTAACTTAAGTCTCAAAAATTGTAAAAATTATAATGTTATGTTCCATTATTAGTTTTTACAATTTTTGAGAAAAATACACATCATCTGACGGGATTAGCACCTTCGTCTTCTAACAATCCGTGTCAGACGCCATGACCACTGGACCACCGAGAAAGCAAGGTTTGGTCTTGCTAAGCAGAAGTTAGTGCTTTAAAAATAGTATAATAAAATAAAAATAGTATATATTCAAAAATATACAAGGAATGGAAAGTTTGTACCTATTGTACAACTTATATTTCGGAGAACTTTTGTTGGAAAGTTTGTACCTATTGTACAACTTATATTTCGGAGAACTTTTGTCGTATATAGCTTGAATAGCACGTTTTAAGACGTAGAAAGAAAATGGTCTCAATTTCAGCAGCTTCACCTCACAGCAGTGCACAGCAAAGCCAATACCAATATAGTATACTAATTGTATATGTAAGCTTAGCACCAATAAAAAAAGTTTGCCGAATCTCTTACGTTAAGAACAGCATCTGCAGCAGTTAGTTTCCTAGGCAGTATTTTTATAATAGTCAAGTCATTGTCAAGCCGATACTATAATCACAGTCTATGTAAATTATTATGCTGTGCTATTATTATGCAAATGTGGTCGCTAAGCGACAATACCCTAAATTTTTTTTTAAAAGTTTAACTACTACATCAAGGGTATCATTTGGTTCTATGTACATAATTCTTATTATTACGTATGGGATAATGAGCAAGTAGAACTTCAAATATTGAGAGTTTTGAAGCTTTTAATTTTGCATTGTTGCTGAAAAAAATGTTACTGCTGGTTAGTCATTACTGCAAGTGTAATTGTTCTGGCAGTGCAAACTCAAAGCTGCTACTTATACATATTTAAATTTAAATGTGAGCCGGATTATTCAAAGACCTTTGTTATAAGTGACTCAATAATAACCTATTCACTCGACCAGTTCTCCTTCCCAATAACTAAATTACGCGTTGTTATATAAATAATAAGCAAATAGACAAAACTAATCAGTAGATATATTTTTAAGATACAACTAGTGATTTCTTAATAATATGTTGTTTACAAGCGAAGCGATTATCGAAATCTAATCATTACAAACAAATGAAGACCTTGGTTGTGAAACAAACAACACAGGTCACCTTATTGTAACATGTGGACTAAAAGTACTTAGTCCTAAGTTTAAGCAATATTAAAAATAAATTTAATTAGATTTAACAATTTCAATTTAAGCATATTCATTTTTTTTTTACCAAAGATCCCTTAAGACACGGTTTAAACTCGGAACTGGTTTTAGTCCGTGCGGAAAATGTTTAATTTAGATTTAAAAATTATTAATAGGTTCACCTAAGTAACTAGCTTTTTCAAGAATGCCTTGCAATCTAGGATTCAGCCAGACATTCATTTTGGCTGCAAAATGTTTCCTTGCATGAACTGAAGTTAGAGCAGTATTAGTATCTTACATGACGGTTTTTTTCGCAATTAATGTTTATATTCATTACATTTTTTTCAATCCTTCAGTTAGGTTTGTTTTAATGGAATTTACAGTTTATGGGCCCATTTTATTTGAATATATATCCAATATGGTGGCTTATATACACGAAATAAACAAATATGAATATAATATTTAAAATATAAGTGTATGTATTACTAGTGTATTATTTAAATGTACCTATCCTATTTTGGCCATACTATCGATTTTTGTGTTAGGTACGACACTGTAAAGAAATTAGAGCTACAGTTTAAAAAAATGTTGGTTTGTTTAACGAAAATACCAAAAAATACTACGCATCTATAAAGTGGTTATACATGGGTATAATATTCATTTAAATGTTCTACGTAACAGAACTAAATAAATTCAAGAAGGAACTAAAGTGAAACCGTAGCAGAAGTCTTTTTAAGCATTTAAATGTTCTACGTAGTAGAACTAAATAAATTCTAGAAGGGACTAAAGTCAAACCGTAGCAAAAGTTTTTTTAAAGAATTTAAATGTTCTACGTAGCAGAACTAAATAAATTCAAGAAGTAACTAAAGTTAAACCGTAGCAGAAGTTTTTTAAGCATTTAAATGTTCTACGTAGCAGAACTAAATAAATTCAAGAAGTAACTAAAGTGAAACCGTAGCAGAAGTTTTTTAAGCATTTAAATGTTCTACGTAGCAGAACTAAATAAATTCAAGAAGGAACTAAAGCAAAACCGAAGCAGAAGATTTTTTAATGTATTACGAGATGGTACAAGCACGAGGCCTTCCAAGTGTTAAGAGCTAACCTCTGCCTAGAACCAGATGTATTTCGTCACAAGTTTATATAAAACAAAGTCACATAGGATATTTAACAACTTTGCATTTGGTCTCTCTCGTAAGTCCTTAATTTTATCTTTTAAATTATTATTTTTTCTAGACGTCTGTTCGAATGGGATAACCAAGAGCTGTCTTTTGGAGCGTTGTGCTGTTGGTTGCTGTTTTGGTACTATTTCAAACCGTGGGCTGCTCCGCTACTGCTTTTGGTACCTTTCTTTTACTTTTGGATATGCAATCGACATCAACGTAAGTAGTATTCAAAATGTATCTAAAGTCCTTTTCTAAGAGCCGGTTTCGAAGTGCTTGTTGGTAACAGCATATTAATAAAAGCATTTGAATGTTTGAACGATACTTTTGATTTTGTCTGTCAGTCTATACCGGCCTTACTTATAAACGCTGCTTAACTTTAAATGACGTTATTTAGACTACTAGTACGGCGCAGAAAATTTAAGCAACGTTTATAAGTAAGGTCGTATATGTTTGTTCCGGCTAATCTACGAAATGGCTGGTCCTATTTTGTCGGGGCTTTCACTGGCAGATACTTAGCCGATGTTATACGAAGTACATAAATGAAGTTACTTTTGTTGTATAGGCGCCATGGACGGATCAGCTAGTATTATATAATTATGTACCTAGTCACTCATACGAACTATACATGAAACTTAGGTAAAGGTTCTGCGTAAAAGACTTAGGTAATGGAAGTAAATTTAGAGTTGTTGATATATAATATATACCAAATACGAGGGTGTAATCGTAATATACAGGGTTATTGGTAATTAGACCGGATCCTTTTAAGGGGTGGTAGGGAATGCCATTTGCAACAATATGACTGTACATTGTGATATCCGGAAATGAATCATTTCTGTGATATTCTTTTTTTTTATTTTTTTTTTGGAAAATCCAGTTTTACTACTTTAAAATTCAATAAAAAAAAAGTAATCAACCGATTTCAATTCTGTTCGCAGTTTTAGAGAAACCTTGTTACAGCTCTTAATAATAAACAATAATATCGTACTAATGTAGATCCATCCAAAAACTAGAGGCTTTTTCATAATTTTTATTTGATAATTTTTGTAAGATGCTTTACAAAAACCTTTATTTTCTCTACAAAAACGATAGTAAATTAAGTCTGCATTTTATTTAAAAAACATCTACAAGTCTTTAGCTATCCAACGAGGTAAAAAAATTAGCACTTTATTACACAGTTGCAGAAATATTGCGATTACAAAAGGCCGAGAAAGGAATGACAATAGTCCATGAGAAGTAGCTATGGAAGAAATACTTTCTTAAGGTAACTTAATTTCTTTTAAAGAAATAAAAGAGTAGATGTAATTAGTCTGTATTTATTATTTTTACAGTTCGTTCTCAAAATGTGAGCCAGAATTGTGAATGCAGAGACGCATACGTCTGCGTAAATTGCTTTTAACAACACTTGTATTTAAATTAATTTTCATTTTTTCTGCTGCATTTATTATGCGCTGTTTCAGTTCTTCGATGGTTGCCACAGGTCCAAGAGTATCGTCGTACACCAAGCTTTTCATGTGACCCCATACGTAATAGTCGACGGGAGTCAAGTCGGGACTTCTGGCCGGCCACGGAATGGGTCCTCCTCTGCCAATCCACTTATTGGGAAGTATCCCAGTGGTTCAATCGTCAGTAGACGATTGAACCACTCACGGACGCTCAAACTAAAATGTGCGGGGCAACCATCATGTTGGTAAATCATGTTTCTGCGGGTTTCAAGGGGTACTTCACTGAGTAGCTCATAAAGTTCGTTTCTCAAAAAAAAATCATACGCTTCACCATTGAGGTTGTTGGGCAGAAAGAAAGGGCCGATCAATTCATTCTTAATAATGCCCATCCACACATTAACGGAAAACCTTCTTTGTGATCCTTGTAATCTTTTCTTGTTTGGGTTACCGTCATCTTTCGGGGCCCAATAATGAATATTATGATAATTTGATATTCCATCCTGATCAAATTTGGATTCGTCGGTCCATAAGATTTTTAATAAAAAATTGGCATCTTCCATATCGGTGTTCAACATGAATCTGCAAAATTCGACTCTACGTGCAGGATCTCCGTCTTGGATAACTTGTACCGGAGTCAAATGATACGGGTAGAGTCTTGAGCGGTGCACTGTGTTCCATACTTTCCATTGCGACATGCCAAGACGTCGTGCAATGATGTTTGTTGAAGTCGTAGGATCTTGCTCAAACATGCGAATTATCTGTGCCTCTTCATCCGAATGATAAATACGAGATCGTCCAGCATCACTTTGTCGTCTTTGAACTTGACCAGTTTCTCGTAGTTGCCGGTACACTCCGTCAAATACACTCACATGGGGTAAACGGCGCTGTGGAAATCGAGACTGATACTCCATTCGAGCATGTGTAGCGACGCCGTTGGCAAAACCATAGCAAAACAGTATGTCCGCATACTCTTCGTTTGTGAACTCTCGAAGCCGAGGTAGATGGTCGTGGGATTCCGCAGTCATGATCAGATCCTTTAGTACAAGCCAAGTCGTCGGGTAAGCAATCAATCAAAAAGTCCAGTTCACTAGCCGAATCACATAAAAAGAAGTTACACAAGTCCAATAACGTTATCAAGGTCGAAATTTAATCGTAATAAAGGGTTGCCAAAGAGCGTCTGAACAGTACGATGCGCTTGAGCAAACTGGGTTCTCATTGCTCGTTCAACAAACATAAGCGAGAGGGAGACGGCGCATTCAACATGGATACCGTTGTCTTAAACCCTTTCTCGGAATGTCTCTACCTGAGTCTTTGTTATCGCATTATTTCTGCAATTGTGCAATAAAGTGCAAATTTTTTTACCTCGTTGGATAGCTAAAGACTTGTAGATGTTTTTTAAATAAAATGCAGACTTAATTTACTATCGTTTTTGTAGAGAAAATAAAGGTTTTTGTAAAGCATCTTACAAAAATTATCAAATAAAAATTATGAAAAAGCCTCTAGTTTTTGGATGGATCTACATTAGTACGATATTATTGTTTATTATTAAGAGCTGTAACAAGGTTTCTCTAAAACTGCGAACAGAATTGAAATCGGTTGATTACTTTTTTTTTATTGAATTTTAAAGTAGTAAAACTGGATTTTCCAAAAAAAATAAAAAAAAAGAATATCACAGAAATGATTCATTTCCGGATATCACAATGTACAGTCATATTGTTGCAAATGGCATTCCCTACCACCCCTTAAAAGGATCCGGTCTAATTACCAATAACCCTGTATAATTATATTATATTAATCGTTGATTAATACAAATCCATTATATGTTTACAACAGTAACAGTAGAAAAATCGTTCATGAGAGGTTACGGAGTCATTGATACCCCTGACAAAGATGTAAAGGGAACGGAAAAACCAAAAACGGAAAAGAGCTTGACGAACAGAATACAAGAACTTCCCGAGATGACGTTGAGAATCACAAGCAGTGTTGATTACATAGCTTCGCTGTCCGAGAAGATGTACAAGTGAGTCAATAATGCCCTGGTAGTCTCGTCCGGAACCTTAGAAACGAATGCTTGTTTCAAACAAAAATATGTTCATATTGATACAATATTTGCGAATTAATCGGTTTCAGTCATACTGCAATCATCATCAAAATATATAAGAATCCAAGTCCTGATTGACTGACAGACAACGCACAGCCTAAACATCCTCCTAATCTTATTGCTCTCAACTTCTTTCGTCGTACCTTTCCGCGTATTAAGATGTTATTTTATGTTGCCGTGTTCAAACACGGAAAAGAGTATAAATTTAGAAAAAATATTAAAAAAATACTTAGATTATTAAATATATTTTTTTAACATATGTTATTTTATGTTGTCGTATTGGTGTCTTTAACAATAAATAACATTTTGCTATCGGACGTTGCTTAGTAACACTTCTTCAACAAAAAGTAACTGCAGTGTGGTTGCGCCTTTTATAATTTTTTAACATAGCTCTACATTGTTACAATAATTCATATCTAGAAAAAAATACTCTAAGCGTACGAGGTCGTGGGCAAGAGCTATTGGATTTTATATACAAAAAAATATATTTAATATATATTTTTATTTTTAAAAAATATCTTTGAAAACGTAACCTACTTACCTTATATTTTTTGCTGTTTCGGAAATAGGTAATTAGTAATTAAATCAATTTTGAGATAGTACGTATATTTATTAGTAATTTTAGTATTTTATTAGTAATTTATTAGTAATAATTAAGTATTTCATTGTAAACAAATGTTATCTACCTAATGTTGATATTTCCCGATTGTTACAGTTTGGCAAGCTTCAAAGTGCCATTCCTGAGCTACCTCACCATGAACCTATTAGTTATGGCCTCAGCTTGTTTATATTTAATACCATTCAACTATTTAATGATGATACTTGGTAAGTAGGTATTCAAAAATAATATTTATTTATTAATTCGTAACTTTTAATGTTCCGTATTACTACCGTATTATAGGCAGGGTTGGGCAGTATTTGAATTACTTGTAATTAAAATTCAAATACTAGAGGCTGCAAAATACATTTTAACAATAAAATACACTTAACCTTTATTTAGCGATTGTGAGTGACCTGAAGAAAGAATGTTTTCTTTAGCAGGTTTTATTCACTCCAACAAGAGGCTGTTTGTCTGACAGTACATTTAAAAATCTAGTGTTCATGAAAGGAAAGTCTGGTTTTACTGATTAATTAATCTTGTTTCCCTCTACTTTTCAGCCCGTGCTGGTCTAGAGTACTTATTTTGTACTTTGTGATTTGTATTTCGTATTTCAATTAAAAATAGCTAAAATACTGTATTTTGTATTTATATTTCAAATACCGTACTTAAATGTATTTTGTATTTCGTATTTTAATTACTTGCGATAAAAAATTTTTAATTTGTATTTCAATTAAAGCAAAGCAAATGTATTTTGCCCAGCCCTGAGTATAGGTACTGTTAGCTTATTCTGTGCTATTGCAAGGAACCCTTAGGCGCTTTGCAGACGACGGGCGGCGGGGCGGGGCGGACAGGTCAACGTTGCCGCGAACGGTAGCGCAAAGGGAATCCTATACTACCAACGCACACGGAGGGCAAAACACCCCGCGCCGCGCCGCGCCTCCAGTGCGCCAGACGCGGTCATTATTGCTTCGGGGTCAAAAAGACCGCCCCGGCCTGTCGTCTGCATAGCGCCTTATAAAGTCAGCCTGTCCGACCGTTTGCCCATCAATATAATATGACGGATGAAGTTACGCAGAAGAATTTTTCAATTAAAGTACTTACTTAATTTAAAAAAAAGTCGCATGTTAGTACCTACCTATGTATTTTATGCGATTATAAAGTGAAATGAGGATTTTTGTCGCTGCTTCCCCTCGTGTAAAGTTCATTGAATAGGTCTATCGAGTCGAAATTACACGATTTTCAAGTGTTTTCAACATATGGCCTACCATTTCTAACTAAGCCACATAAATTCATATCGTCTATAATCTTCCACGTTGATAAACCGTAGAATTAATTCGTTATTCAAAATTATTTCAATCATATCATGTCAACCGTATAAGTATGGCCAGACATGCTCTTGGTTAACGTTATAAAAAACATTTCTACAAAGAAATCAAAAGTGGAAATATTCTTAAAACTCACTTCATCACTCACATTTTTTTTCCAAAAAATGGAGTCGATTTCAACACCAAAAAGTGTGAAATAACTTGTTGAAGTTGGTACCATGATAGTTCAAAAGTACCTTTTGCACAATATTGTGCGCTTGGTTCCTTTATTGGTAAAAAAAAATTTCTCTATTTTTAGTGACCCATTGTTATTCATCGGATCGATTGTTATTCACCGTCAATGATGATATCATCAAGATAGGCGTAACACTTTTCAGTTATTGGAGTGTTACTCAAAAACTGAAAAACCAAATTTGATGAAATTTAAATGGGACCTCAGACGGAAGTATACCTACTAACTACTATAAGCAAAAAAATAATTTTGAGAATCGGTCCACAAATTGGTGAACATAAAAGGAGAAATCGGCGAACATACACAAAAAATACATACAATCGAACATTATAGCCTCCATTTTTATTTAATCTCAAAACCGACTTTACTCACGTAATTAGCCGAAAAGTAATCAGTTTCAGGCTAGTTTTTGGACATCGGGCATTGGCCCATCCTGTGCTGTGTCATGGTGGTCGCCGCGATCTTGTAGTGTAAGTGTCCCTGAGGATGGGCATCGGGCATGCCCGAAATCTAGGTCGATAACGTCAGCTAATTACGTGAGTAATGTGTCAAACTCACGAGAATTTCCAAACTAAAATTATAACCTCCTCCTTTTTGAAGTATGTTAAATATGGGATTAACGTGAGATGCGTCCGGAAACCTTCTTTCGACCATACTTAATCCCGTTTTATCATTACAAAAGCTTAATAAATTGTCTTCTATTGTCTGCTTAAATTTAGTGCTCATCACTTGCTCATCTTGCTCTCTGAGTTCAATTGGCATAATAATTATAATTTTTTAGACGAAATGAGTCAGACTTTCAATTCCGTAGATCGGTAATTTTAAATAAGAGTTTAAAACAACCTGTTTTAAAATGTGACACTAAATAATACGTTTTGAATGACCTTTTAATACAATTAGCTAATGTATATTTTTTTGTGTTTATTGTAGGAATATACAAGTTCACTCGGAAAATTTTAAAACCAGATAGAATATTGAATAATGATCTAGAAGATTTTCTTTCGAGGATACCTGATACTGAAATATTGGTAAGATGATTACTTACTTAATAAATTAATCAATGAAACTTAAGTACATTCACCTCTAATAAGATATGTAGGTTATTCAGTAAAAAAATTTAACTACGGTATAGTATAGAAGTGTGTTTTATAAAAACATTTATCATCATCATCACCCATAATCATCAGCCGTAGGACGTCCACTGCTGAACATACGCCTCCCCAGTAATTTCCAAAAGGACCGGTTGAAAGCGGCCTACATCCAACGCCGTCCAATCCAACTTTATCAGGTCGTCAGTCCACCTTGTCGGTGGACGACCTACGCTGCTCTAGAACTTTCCGGCCCCATCGGCCATCTGTTCTGCGTGCTATGTGCCCTGCCTACTGCCACTTTGACTGGCTAATTTTCTGGGCTATGTCGGTGACTCTCTCGTTCTTCTACGGATCTCCTCATTTCTGATTCCATCACGTAGAGAAACCCCGAGCATAGCCCTCTCCATAGCTCGTTGTGCGACTTTAAGCTTGCTTATGAGGCCCATAGTAAGAGACCACGTTTCAGTGCCATATGTCATCATTGGTAACACACATTATTCAAACTCTTGTCTTAAGACACTGAGGCATTTTTGACGAGAAGACATCTTGAAGTTCCGGAACGCTGCCCTGCCGAGTTGGGTTCGACGATTGACCTCTTTCTTGAAGCTGGACCTACATAGTTTGACTGTCTGTCCTAGGTAGATGTATTCGTCAACAACTTCAAGAACTGAGTTCCCAACTGATATGGGGGTAGGCACAACATGGACATTAGTCATAATTTTCGTCTTGTTCATGTTCATCTTAAGGCCTACCCGTTGGGAAACTCGATAGAGGCCTTCGAGCATTGTACTGAGGTCTTCCATGGATTCTGCCATGACTACGATATCGTCGGCAAATCGAAGGTGACACCACAAAACATTTATATTAGAATGCAATTACAAAAATCTTAAATGAGGGTAAACGAAACTTGCTGCGGTTGGATGTCACAAGTGGTATTTTCCACAGGGCAGTTCGGTGGGCACTGTTGTCCCGGACGTATCAGTGGAATTCCAGGCGGTTTTAAAACTCGGACTCTAAGACTGATCACTAGACTCACTAGTCTATCCAACAACCGTCACAGAGCCAGTGTCTAGGAACCTAAACTCTGGCCATGTATTCAAGCTGTGGGATCATACTGGACTGATGCTTAAGCTTATAAATCTCAAATTAACCTAAGAATAACCATGTCTCAGCAGTGGAAACGTAATTTAAGGCGCGTCTCTATATCAATCCCACCCTTTCAAATACGAAAAATAGATCTTAACCTTCATATTTTTTCCAGAATGATTGGAAGGAACTGAACGTCCCTGAACCAATACCAGCCAATGGAATCAATATTGGGAACCAGCCTTACACATTCAAAGGTTCTGTTATGTACTAGACGGGAACAAACTAAAAGTATCACTTATACAATAATGGCATGGTATGTAAAGTACAATGACCTTTGGAGTTTCCAATTAGAGCTTGGTTTCCTCTGTGAAATAAAACTAAGTTTATTAGTACCTACCTTCTTGCACATGCCGCAAAGGTAGCCGTTGCTGGCCGAGCCTATGGGTTTGGACCCCAAGTCGCTGGTGAGGACTCTGTAGAACGAGACCAGGAATTGCTAGTCGATACTAAGGCTTGTAATTGTAAGTAATGTGATAAAATAAAGATTGTTGCGAGGCAAAACATAAGTCTTTATTTTTTATTGGTTCCCTTTTACTTTCCCGTATTAAAGTGGAGTCATTTTAATAGGTAACATTTGACGTTTGTCAGTTTTATCTTCATAGTGAGGTGACCCGCTTAAAAACATCGATTAAAGTAAATGAATCTATACGGACTTGAAACATATTTGAATTTTAAAATTATTAGGCGAATCCCTGTCCCATTATTATTTTTTCATTAGTAAATTTAAGGAGCAAAATAAGACAAGTACAAAAAATAGCATTTATTCAGTTGAACTATTAGAATTGTTATAAGTATTGACATCTTTATCACTGCAGTCAGCACTATATTATAATATTATATTATTACTTCATTTTCAATAAAAATGCCTATTCTCACATCTCGTTCAAAATCTTAAAAAAAATATTTTCTTTGTTTTCTCTACGACTTTTCTCCAGTCTTCTGTAGTGACTTCTGCACACGCAGTTTGTAGCAGAGTCATCATTTTAGCAGTACTGAAGGGTGGTTTAGTATTGTTCCGCGCTGTATGACCCTTTATTTGTGCCCAAATAAGCTCGATGGCGTTATACTGGCAATGGTAGGGAGGCAATCGAATAACTTCGTGTCCATGCTCTAGGGCTAGTTCATCGATCACATAGCGGAGCTTGGACAGCTTAGTTGCTTTTACCAGATTTAACAACTCAACTTGTAATTAAGTTGGACTTGCATCCACACCATTTCTTACCAGCCACGAGACAATTTCTTGCTTTTTATTTGCTTGAGTTGGTGGTTTATCAACTTGTACATAATGATACGGTGCATTGTCCGTTATAATTACGATGGGTTTTCTAAGCTGACTAGCAGCTTCTTAAACCATTCATTAAAAACCTCATAGTTGATTTCCTCATGGTAATCACTTGTAGTTTTAGAGGCGAATGCGAGGAGGTAGTCTGGAATAAAACCTTGAGAAGCTGCTACAACGACCAAAGACTGCGTCTTGTAATGGCGATATGACATGACATGGCGTCATCGACAGGCACTAGTGTTGCCAACAACATCCCACCTAAATTGTACCTAACATCAATGATTTTTCTATTTAGTATTTTTTTTATTTTTATAGTTAGTTAAAATAATAATAAATACAATTAATTTTTATTATAATCACAACGTGGTTATTAATTTATGGTGATATTTTTTCACAAGTAATCATTGCATTCGATTCTACTTATCAGCTTTCTATTTTTAGAGTAACATCCCTAGTGTTTAAAAAGAAGAAGGGTTAACTGACGCAACATTGTAACGACGTTCAGTTATTTAGATCAGTAATTGTTTATTATGTCTAGAATGGTTTTTTAGTGAAAGCAAATAGTAAAATTAGTCGTATCGGTCATTATTACCTACATTAAATATGTAATCGTAATTGAAACAAGTTAAGCAATTGTGCAGTTCTAACAAAACGAAAATATATATTATTTTATGCCCGCCGTTACAAGGTTACGTTGTTGAATTTTGATGAATTGTCAAATGTTACCTATTAAAATGACTGAAACCACTGTAGTTTATTACTTCCTGTTTTAAATTGTACCTCCATACCAGTGAAAAACAAAACACTGTTATGCTTTGATATGATCTGTCGAGGTTAAGATCGTGGTTGAATGAAGCTTTTGTAGCTTGTAAACAGATCGCTTTTAATAAATATAAGTGATATGTAAGTACTGTGTGTACTTTTTATCGAAAATGTGAACAAGGCGAAATAAAAAATAATTATTAAAAAAAAGTGAATATATTTAAATAACTTATGGCTTATTTATTATGTAACTACAGCTAATCATCACAATTTGTAATAAGTCTTATTTATAAATCTAAAAAGATTACTAACTCCCTTGGACCTCTAAATTTGTACCTAATGAGATTACATTAATTAAAACATACAAATAATAACCCAGTTCAATATTTATACCACACTTTTTCAAAATTATTTGAACTGCTGTATGGGTTTCCAATAATTATAATAAAACAATAGTCGGACCTGTCGTTTGTCATGCGCGTCTAATGCATATTAGAATTAGGAACGAATAATGGAAAATAAATTATAGAATGTAAGGAAAGGAAAACAAATGAAAATCTAAAAAAATCGGCAAGGCTATTATGTATCTCAGTTGCTAACAAATGTTGATTGAAATCCAAAAAAATTGCGGCTCTGTGTCAGTTTGGACAACTCAGGTAAACAAAAATGTTAGTAAGTTGATGACTAGAGCTGACAAAAGTGACATATAGCCACCATTTTTATCGATTCCAATCAACACTTGTTAGCAACTGATATATATAATAGCCCTGCGGGGCTCTCACATAAAGTATGTCATTGTTGGAAATTCTCAAAACATCGAGAACTAGAACATAAAAACTCCATGTCGACAAATCCACATTCAAAAAAGTTTCACAAACGAAACTATTTAGCATTATAAAATGTGGATATGCTATTTATCTTCATCGAAACTTAGTTTCCACAATTTTATTTTTATTCATTATTTTACTAGAAACTGAGAACACTTATGCAGATATGAGTACATGCTAATACAAAACAGTTATTTACCTCGTTCCACAAAAATAAAATACTACTTACTTAGAATTTTTGAGCATACATTATTACGACTACCTTCCGTTTTATATTTGTAAGTACTATACCTACCTACTTTTTTCTTATATCTAGCGAAATGCGTACTTCACACAACATTAGCTTAAGATCACAGTGATTTTTCATTTTCAATCAATCTCAGATAACAGATTGAAGTATTGATTTTGAGCATAGTATGTATATAAACAGTAATGCTTTATAAATATTTAATATAAATTTGAACTGCATACATATATAAAGATCTATATAAACTTAATTTGTACTACATAAGTAGTACATATACTATAAATATGAATATGCTTTGTGCATAATTTGGATATTTAATATTTTGTGACCTCAGGCAACTTAATACTTTAAATTTACAGTAACCGGCAAAAAATATAGCCTAGAAACTGTAAAAAAACATTAGTGTAGTTACTGTGTTGTGTTGTTCTTATGACTATTAAGTTTAACAGTAACTTTTCATAATACGTCACTATGAATTTTAACTTGGTTTAACACATTTTAATATGAAGAACAGAAAACACTCGTCAATAAGTCACGAAAATATCGCATGGATACGGTATCGGACGCATTTCGTTTGAAAATATTCAAATTGAGTGTCTCCTGTATTTCATATTAATATAAGAATGGTGTGATTTCACAACAGTGTTATCCATTACAATGGTAGAATGTAGTGGTAATGTTTAAAATAAGAGAGTGATGTGAGTAAAAGAGTATGTATATGGCACGTTGTTGTGTTGATGTTAGCGATATTTCACTACCGCCTTTTCTGAGATCCTGATCGGCTTACGTTGGGCTCAGGAACTTTCAGCTCACGCCATTGTTTCTGAAAAAATGTTTTAAATAAATAATTGGAAGAAAAAGTTTTACTAGCTTTTATTTAACTTGGTTTGTTCGTATATATCTATTTCCGTTTTACTATAGTTTCCGGTTTGTAATACATATTTCAGGCACTTGTTGACCGTTTTATTTGAACTGAATTTTGTTGTACCTATTTTCGGTGACAATCAGATATCGGAATCTGCAGGTCATTCCAGGTCATTGAAGTGATATGATTTTGGGGCCCTGTTTTTAATTAATCTACTTTTACGACTGTTTCTAGAGTCCTAAAGATCGTTGAACTATTTAATTCTTAGGAACAAATTTTACGGCGTCACGGTTCAGAAATAAACACATTATTATTTTAAACTGGAAGCATTTAGGTATAACATGCATGTCATGACATTCAATATGTTAGGTAAATATCCTGGGAAAATATATACCATAAATATTTCAAACTTAAAATTCTTTTATATCCATTTCCCTTTAGCGTTTCCCAGTTTCTATAGCGGTCGACTACCTAATCTAGGAGAGGAGAGGGTATGACTTTTACGCAGACTGCTGCCTGACATTATCCCCTATAGTCATAATAATCACCATTGAGGGCCTCAACAATTTCAATGCGGTCCTGAAATGACCAGCAGATTCCCATGTCTGGTGATAATACAGTATATGTGTACTATAATATTATGATACTATGGTCTGGTTATGGAACGCCCACGATAACATATAACCCCGTCGTGATTAGACTAGATCTAGTGAGCTTATAGTATTATTAACTAGAATATTTCTCCTAATCAGTAAAGCGAATATAAAAAGAATATTTGTGTATTACAACTACGTTTCAATATAGATGGTAGCAGGTTTCGCGTATAACTGTAGGTCTACCATGAGTTTACAACATAGAAACCAATCGATGGTCGGTATCGACTGCCGCGAAAACATGTATAAAAAAATAACAGTGCCACCTTGCGGTCAATTGTAGAATTAAAATTGACAGCGAGTACGCCAATCACGAGCTTAATTAGTAGGCGAGGCGAGACCGAGTATCGACCATAGATGACATTTATGTTGCCATCTCATGGTATTTCTTTAATCGTTATAAGTATCTCTGATTCCAGATACAATTTCCACAGTAACAAGACTGGAATAAATAGACAACTGGGGATGTATTCTTCAAGTGTTTGATATGTTTATGTAAACTAGAATAATACGATTTTTACTACTGACGGCTGATATACCCAGTGTAATTTATTTCTATTAATCAGCAAAAGAACAAAATAGCAGCAGAACAATAAATCAAAATCAAACCGGCCGAATGCGTCTCGGACTCGCGCACGGAGGGTTCCGTACCGTTATCTATAAAACAGACAAAAAAATACGTTCGTTCTATGGGAGCCCCTTTAATATTTATTTTATTCTGTTTTTAGTGTTTGTTGTTATAGCAGCAACAGAAATACATCATCTGTGAAAATTGCAACTGTAACTATGACGGTTTATAAGATACAGCCTGGTGACAGACGGACAAACAGACAGACGGACGGACAGCGGAGTCTTAGCAATAGGGTTTTACCTTTTGGGTACGGAACCTTAAAAAGAACGGGAAGTCGGATTTAGCGTTATTTATTCTCGTGTATATTTTATAAGCTTGTGTCCTCACCACAGTCTGATCGTCAGGTACTCTAGAGATGAAGTCTAGGATGTCATTGTTTGGAACTCTGTCAGGATTCAGGAATTTGCGCGTAAACTTGTAGAGTCCTGTTAATGAGATAAACATTATATCCATAAACATAGAGATACTATTGATATAACAGTATATAGTACATATAACTAAATAAGCTTTAAATTATTTAGGTACCTACTTAGACATTGTTGATCGAATGGTGATCGAACCTATGATATAAACTTACTAGACTTATGCAATTTGAGTCTTCAATTTGAGGGTAGTGAAACCAACCTAGCTTGAATTTTCCAACAGGCTCACCTATGTAGACTTTTGAGCAAAATAGGGGTAAGTATATGTTTAAGCGATTACTCAGGTTCTCTTAGTTCTAGGAGTTTTACAGGGTCTACTAGGAATCTAGGATCTGGTGTACACAGGTTCGTCTACGGTACAGCAAATATCCACCTTTCACTCCTATTTTCTGGGGCAAAAATAGGAGGGAAGTTCAACCTCAGTCAAAAACTTAATAAATCAAAGAACCTGTGTGCCAGTTCTCGTCAAGATCGGTAGAAACTGCGACATGTAACAGACAGACGGACAAAAGCATTTTTGACCAATCTCAAAACTGGGACGCTTCGCTCGCTCGATCAATTATGCTATAGCCACAACAAACCTAGGGAACGAGATTGTATATGAGTAGTGGCACCCACTCGACGATACAGGGATATCAAAGGTTGTCCGGGGTAGTACTGCCACTTTAGGGTGCTATCAGACAGAGAGCGGTCAACGCGTACACGCGATCAGTTTATTTGCGTTAGTTGTGTTGTATTACGTTACATAGATATACGCACAGTTGACCAAAGCGGTCAGAACGCCTCCTATTCGGTTATATCTATGTAACCTAATCAACACAACGAACGCAAAACTGACCGCGTGAACGCATGACTGCTTTCAGTCTGATAGCACCCTTACATTTCTCTCTCTACCGTGAAGCAGTACCTAATGTTCGCAATACTGCGTTTTGGTTTGAACGGCATGGTTGCCGGAGAAATTACAGGCACATAAGACTTAACAACTTGATGCTCAAGGTGCTCGTACCGTTTCCTATTAATACAATAAAAATTAAAAAAAAATAGTAACGTTACCAAATGCCATAAATAAGTAGTTGACAGGTAGCAGGTAGACAGCCGCGGTCAACGCCACCATTGCGCTCATGGCCAAGTAACTCAAATATGGCACGGTGAAGTTCGCCAGACTGTAAAAGATTTTTGTTTGTATAAGATTTATGTATTTTAAAAGCAATAACAGGAGACCAAATTATGTTTATCGTAAGTTTTTTTTATAAAATAGTAGGTAATCAATTTCGTCATGTCTTCTGTATTTAAAGTTAATTTAATAAAAAAGTTAGAAAATTAGAAATGTTAAAATTGACTTAGATACTATTCTTTTGAAGGAATACAACCAAATATCCAGAGATTCTAAACTTCTATACACAAATATTATAAAAGGGAAAGATTTGTTTAAATTTAATAGGCTCAAGAGACGAGGCGGGAGGGAGGGTGCATGGATGCCCTGCGCTGTCGGGCCTGTCGGAGCTCCGTTGCGACGACGGACAGTTTTCCACTGCTATAGGGGCAAACTATTGCTTCTATGTTTATTTCGACGGCGTGCGTACTCTGCGTACTATGGATGTCTAGTTGGTCCTATAAAACTTAAGAAAGTATGCACTGAACCAAATCTATTATATTATACCTATTATTACGTAGATACCAATTGGGATGTCTTTCTATTATAAGAAACCACATGACGATCGCGGCGAGATCAAGATCCCAGATAGCAGACGGATGACGTAAGACGAAAAGTGACGTTGCACAGACGTCCATTTAAAGTAAATTAAGGTCGGTACGTCTTTGGACACAAATTAGACGTCTTCACTACGTCCTAAAATAGTATAATAATATCATATAGAGGCCTTCTATATGAACACGTCTATATGAAGTCAATAAGACATCATATCATTAGTGCCTACAGAAATTCCAAATCTTAACGTCGTCTTTCAATTGACCAATGGAAGACATCTGGTCAAAGACGCCCTTATTAAGTCGTAAAGACGTCTTGTTAGTCGAAACCGTAGCTCAAAAATTTTGAACTAGATGGCGTGACTAATTTGCAAGGTAATTCTACATCGCGCAAGCGTTTGTCGCATGTGATTCGTGTGTTCTCGCCTAAGCTCAGTTTTTGTTAATAAATTCACCCTATGGTTGCAATATTTATACTAAAACATGATAGTATAAATATATAGAATGCTTATTGAATGACTGAACAAACAGTAATTTGATAAATATTCTAATGGCAAATATTTAAGATGTAGGTCTTAAATTTATTATAAGAATAAATACTTAAGCAAAAGATTATATTGTATTTTTGAAATCAATTTTTATATTGCAGATTTATTAGTTTCTTTCTTCAACACCATCCTAAGGGCACAGTACGTCGGAACGACGTCTTTGTAGATAACAAAGCCACGTTGTTTTGACGTGCACATAAACGTCATATTACCCTCCACAAAGACTTATTTTTGCAGCCCCCAATTATATCTATATAAATATATATCATATTAGGTCTTCAAGACGTCATCGAAGTCGTCCCCCAGGCGTCTTTTTTCAGACACTGAGGACGTCATAAGGATGTGACATATTGGAGTCATTTTAGGGGTTCTTTAAGGTCAATTTTGGGACGTCAAAAGGTCATACACTGACGTAAATTGGACGCCTTTACGACCAGTTTTTGCTACCTGGGATCCAGTGGCTTATTTCAAGCACACATACTTATACAGGGTTAATTTTAATTCATGGCCATCCTTTTAAAAATACATTAATTGCAATAGTGCTAATATTACGCAAATCTATTCAAAGGTATTATTAATCATCATCATCATCATCATCTCAGCCGTAGGACGTCCACTGCTGAACATAGGCCTCCCCCATGATTTTCCAAAATGACCGGTTGGAAGCGGCCTGCATCCAACGTCGTCCTGCGACCTTTCTCAGGTCGTCTGTCCACCGTGTCGGTGGACGACCTACGCTGCGCTTGCCGGTACGTGGTCTCCACTCCAGAACCTTTCGGCCCCATCGGCCATCTGTTCTGCGTGCTATGTGCCCTGCCCACTGCCACTTCAACTGGCTAATCTTCTGAGCTATGTCGGTGACTTTCGTTCTTCTACGGATCTCCTCATTTCTGATTCGATCACGTAGAGAAACCCCGAGCATAGCCCTCTCCATAGCTCGTTGTGCGACTTTGAGCTTGTCTATGAGGCCCATAGTAAGAGACCACGTTTCAGTGCCATAAGTCATCACTGGTAACACACATTGGTCGAAGACTCTTGTCTTGAGGCACTGAGGTATTTTTGACGAGAAGACTTCGCGAAGTTTCCGGAACGCTGCCCAGCCGAGTTGGATTCGACGATTGACCTCTTTCTCGAAGTTGGACTTGCCTAGTTTGACTGTCTGTCCCAGGTAGATATACTCGTCAACAACTTCGAGAACTGAGTTCCCAACTGATATTGGGGTAGGTACAACATGGGCATTAGACATAATTTTCGTCTTGTCCATGTTCATCTTAAGACCTACCCGTTGGGAAACTCGATGGAGGCCTTCGAGCATTGTACTGAGATCTTCCATGGATTCTGCCATGACTACAATATCGTCGGCAAATCGAAGGTGAGTGATGTATTCGCCGTTAATATTGATGCCAAGTCCTTGCCATTCCAGAAGCTTGAAGGCGTCTTCCAACGTAGCGGTGAACAGTTTCGGAGATATAACGTCTCCCTGTCTCACGCCTCTTTGCAATGGAATTGCCTTCGAACTCTGCTCCTGTACTCGGACTGACATGTAGGCGTTTTTGTACAAACACTTCAGCACTTCAATATACCGATAGTCAATACGGCACCGCTGGAGAGACTCAAGCACTGCCCACGTCTCGATCGAATCAAAGGCTTTCTCATAGTCCACAAACGCTAGACAAAGAGGCAAGTTATACTCTTCGGTCTTCTGTATAACTTGCCGTAGCGTGTGGATGTGGTCTATGGTACTATAGCCTTTTCGGAAACCGGCTTGTTCCGGAGGCTGGAATTCATCAAACCTGCGACTGAGACGGTTCGTTATGACCTTCGAAAACAGCTTATAAACATGGCTCAAAAGCGAGATGGGTCTGTAATTTTTAAGTAAAGTGTTGTCACCTTTCTTGAAGAACAGCACCACCACGCTTTTATTCCATGCTTCTGGCGTTGAACCTTCGAGTAAGACGGTATTAAAGAGCTTCTGAAGGACTTTAAGTACCGGTGTTCCACCCGCTTTCAGAAGCTCAGATGTGATACCGTCGTCACCAGGCGCCTTGTTGTTCTTAAGCTGTTTCAAGGCCATTCTAATCTCGTACATGCTGATGTCCGGGATATCTTCGGTATAATGTCGGGTCAGCTTGGCTCTTGGGTCTTTGACCGAGCTGCTAACAGGTTTAGCGACCGAGGTGTATAACAGTCCGTAGAAACTCTCTACCTCTCCTAACACTTCCGCTTTGGTCGACGCTACACTGCCGTCTCCTCTCTTCAGCTTCGTCAACTGGCTTTGCCCAATAGACATGTCTCTTGCAAACACTTTGGAGCCTTTTTTCCGCTCTATCGTCTCTTTAATACGGTTTGTATTAAAGATCCGAATGTCGTGTCGCAAGGACTTCCATATTCGTCTATTGAGCAGCCTATATGCTTCAGCATCATCCGAAGACTGCAGTTTCAATGAGCGTCGTTCAGCCATGAGGTTGAGGGTATCGTTGGAGAGTTTCTGTGGCCTATCTGTACGGTGGGGTTTAAAGTACTTGGAACCCACTGTATGGACAGTTTCTACTAACCTGTTATTGATCTCGTCCACTGAAGCGATGTTCTCAAGGCAATCGAAGCGATTGGATAGCTCAAGTTGAAAGCTCTCGGGGTCTTGAATATGGGCACGAGTAGGTCGGAGCGTAGACTTCATCAGACGAGACCTCTCCAGTTTGACATTAATATTCACCGTGCCTCTTACCATTCGGTGATCACTACCGGTTTTAACCCTGTTGATCACGGAGACATCAGTGAATATTTGCCTTTTGGTGGTCATAATAAAGTCAATCTCATTTCTCGTGGAACCATCGGGACTCAGCCAGGTCCATTTCCTGTGAGGTGGCTTCTGAAAGAAAGAGTTCATCATAAAGAGTCCCTCTTTCTCCAGGAAGTCGGCCAACCTCTGTCCCCTACGGTTCCGTTGTCCATAGCCAAATTGCCCCACTTTCGACTCATCCTCGCTTCTCTTACCCAACTTCGCGTTGAAGTCCCCCATAACAACTAGAAAGTGCGTTTCAGAGGTATGTATGGCCCGACTAATGTCCTCATACATATCCTCCACCTCATCATCCGGGTGCGACTTCGTCGGTGCGTATACCTGAATGACCTTCAGCGAATATCGTTTGGATACTCTGAGTATAAGGTATACGACCCTATTGGAAACGCTATCGATCTTAACTATGTTGTTAGTAAGGGACTTTTGGACGAGAAACCCGACACCACCTTGGGACTGTTGGTCGCCCTCCCGGTGGTAGAGTAGGTTACCTGATTTTAGGGTTATCGTGTCCTCACCCGCTCTACGGACTTCAGATAACCCCACAATGTCCCAGCGTAGCTTACTCATTTCTTCTTCCAGCTCATATATCTTCTCGTCTGTCCTCATCGTGCGTATGTTGTGTGTTACCAGGGCCAGTCGTCGTCGTTGGGGGTGGTAGCCGGGCGTCTGCCGGGGATTCTTAGCACCCCCTGCCCCACCGTTACCGTGGCCGCTACCGTAGCCAGGAATAGCGGGGCTGCCGGGGACTGGGGGCCTGGTTCTTTTTGTCCAATCCATTGAGGGGTTTTTGCCAATACTCGCCACGCTTGGCAGGCGGGTTGGCGAGCGCAGTTTGTGTGTGTTTGACTGGGAAGGTGCTGCT
The DNA here is from genome assembly GCA_917880725.1 of Selenia dentaria. Lineage (NCBI taxonomy): Eukaryota > Metazoa > Arthropoda > Insecta > Lepidoptera > Geometridae > Selenia > Selenia dentaria. Next base: position 22,522,171 of record OU862879.1, read on the forward strand.
GCCCACCTTCTGATTTGTTATCCCTTAGCCGGCTTCTACGGCACCCACGGGTAGAGTTGGGGGGGTGCTATTCTAAGCCGGCACCGCCACGGCATATTATTAATGCAAGTATGAAAAACAAAACAAAAGTATCAAGATCAAACAGTAGCGCATAGCGGTATATCTAGCTAGCGCATGCTGCTGTAGGTGATGTGCCTTCACCGTGACCACTATGACCCCGCCCGAGTGAGGTCACTAATAATTTGATAAGTTTATTTCCAACTTTATCTTTATACTTGGCCGGCTATAATATTTTTGATTTCCGTAATGCAACTAGTAGGTATCATTAGTGTCTTAATATAAAAGTATGCCCATGAATTCGAAATTCATCCGTAATTGTAGGCCATCTCTTTTACTCATTCTATATGTATACGTAACTACTCGTTAGCGACACAAGATAAAACGGTGTACCTACTTAGATGAACATTGAGTCTGGATAGAACGTCATGGTCTTCATGCATGGATTAAACATTGGATTAATCTTATAAATAAAGTCATTGCAATACACTTACTTTTTTACCCTCTCTATGAGGGAGCAAATATAATCGATTCCATTCTTGATTGTGAGCGTCAGATCTTGGAGTCCATACAGTCTTGTTTTTATTGTTTTATCGTCCTGTCAAGAGTAACGACTATTAGTCACTGTTCCAAATATAAACGCTACGAATAATGGGGATGCAACTTTTGACCGCGCATTTCCTAGTATATTATTTTAGTCTATGCCGCGCATGACGGGCAACACTCGGCATTAAAAAAGGGAATATAAGAAAAATCTCTCATGAAAAATATACGGTTTGGGAGCAGCAACAGCTGATCGTATTTATTGTTGTAATTTGTATGAATTGATTGAAATTGTACATTTAACTGATTGTTAATTTATTACGCGACAAAAAATAGTTTTGAGAATCGGTCCACAAATGGGGGAGAAATACAACATACAGTTGAACTTCCTCATTTTAAAGTCGGTTAAAAGTTAAAGTATGTTCGTTACTTCTTCACGCTGAAACAATTGAATCTTTTCGACTGAAATTATTAACACCACAATGATATGAAATACCAGCATACCAATTTAAAAATAATCACTTTATCCAAAAAATAAGTAAAGGATCGTAAGTATTTATTTATTTATTAAGGCTTCACATTGATAACTACATTATTACAAACACCATGAATTCTTATTTTTCTCACTTAACTAAATGTGTTATCTTTTGAAGGAAGCACAGCATGCATAATATAAACGAAGAAAGTAAAGGCAAGTACAGGCAAATGATGGCAAAAGAAGGTAGATAAGTGATTAGCCTCACTTATCTGTTAAAAATGTGAAGCATTGTGAAATGTATGTTTGCTAGTTCTGATAATTTAGATGACATTGAGGTGACATTAGAACATTACTTCTTATCTCAATTCAACGGTTAGTGTTCAAGGGAATTCGATAAACTTATTCCACGCGGACACGTCGTGGGTAGTTTTAGTATTTTAATGCGAAAGTTTGTTTGTATGGATATGAAAACTACAGAACCTATTGGGCTGAAGGCAGACTAGCTGGAATAACAAACAGGTTACTTTTGATGCCAGAAAAATGTTGCCGTAGCATAATGAGTGGAGCAGAGCGGTTCACATCTAGTAATAAATATAATAGTGTAGTCTACACTGTAGACTGTATGTATAAGGCTCTACTACCTTTTATTTCACAATGTGAACGTTTTGACTGTAGCTGTAAGTGCACAATTGTAAGTTTCTTAAATAAATGAATAAAATTTTACACATAATTCTAGTTTTAAAGAAAACTAAAAAAAAAACTAAATAGCGGAGCTATTATTCCAACTCTTCCCTACGACCGCGATATTATTACCCGTAGATTTTCCATACATGCATATTTATTTTCTATTTTCTTGGACATGTATTGTGTCAATAATTTTTATCGAATATTACATAAGGAACGCCGTTAACTTACTTTAGTCAAATCAAGATCTTCTTCAACATCTTCTTCTTCGGATGAGCTGGACACAGGAAGGAGCGTGTTCATACCTTAAACAAATAAAACATACTTCTTTTAATTTTCAGACCTGGAATAAACTAGGAGCTAGAGGATACGGTTATACGAGTAAAGCAAGGTTGAAAACAAGTATGGAACCTGTGTTGTCAGTTGTTAGTGCTAAAGCAGGGGATTTCTGCGGATCAACCACAGAATAACTAATTTGTGTAACGTAATTTTAGAGACCTCAAAGGTCCCAACATGTTATAGGCCTGTACCTAAGCGGTGAAATATTAGGTACTTCTAGGTACTTACTAAAAAACTAACATATAATGTATACCTACATTTTTAACTGTTTTTGGATGGATAATATCGCAGTTACATATCTGTATCATATCATAACTCATTAAAATATACGCAACAGTAAAACAAAAAACTAGCTTTTTATATGTACTCAATTTGACCTTCCTTCGTTCACATATTTTTTTAAATTCGTGATATTTTTAAAAAATCGTCACATAATATAACGCATGCATTTACCTAAAGCCTAAAATATTTACAGAATATTTAAAGGATAAATAAAAACCAATCTATAAACCCCATCGTAGGGGGTAAAGTGGCCAAAATGCTGGCAGCATTGATACCAATGTTAACTTTTTGCCCAAAGTAGGCGCCAGCATTTCGGTGACCTGTCGCCTTAATTTTTAACTCAATTTATTATTAACCCATTTATTTTCCCTGGAAGCAATCGTGAATGTTTGTGACCTTGCTATTTACCTTGGCCTTCGTAGGTGACATTACCTAACGTGAGGTATATTAGCCAAACTCAAAGTAACTAAAAAAAACCTTATTATATTTTTAGGTATTATACGACTCATTCTTAACCAGTTTATCTACATATCTATACTTGCGTTATCTTGTTATTCATTAATTTTTTTTTTAAATCTATACAATGTCTGTAGATCCCAAACCACGCAGTGCCTGTGCTATGGTAACCTGATGACTGATATACATATTAACACTATACACAGACAGATTATATTAGACACAGGTCAAACTCCGGACTTAGGAACTTCCTAAATCCGTAGGTCAAACAGACATAATAATATTTGGGGCGTAAACATTTTTAATCGTGTTGACATGTATTGTTTTTCTACCGACTTCCAAAAAGGAGGAGATACTCATATCGACTGTATTTTTTTTAATGTTTGTAACCTCATAACTTTCGATAGGGTGAACCGATTCCTAAAATTATTTTTTTGTATTTTGTTGCTTCCCGTGTGGTCCCATTTAAATTTCATCAATTTCGGTCCAGTAGTTTTTGAGTTACACTCCAATAACTGAATAGAAAGGAAGTCGGTATTAAATTTTTCTAATTGTACTTGTTGTAGAGAGAACATAAGCCTTAGTATTTGCTTTTAATTCCAACTTGATACCTCAACGCATTCGTGACAATAAAGCGTCTTGATAGACAAACAGGCGTTAGAAAACAAAATGATCCTTTATCGTCTTAAGGTACGAAACTCAAAACACATGTCGGGAAAAGGAAATTATTATTCAAATTGCACTTACTATTGCTACGATTTGAGATCCAGTAGTATACAAAAGGAGTTAAAATCAGTAAGGGCGTCATCCACATTCTGAAGAAGAACCAGAACATCAACCAACCGAACAGTGCTAACCCTGACACTTCCTTATTGTCCCATTCGAAAAGGTATCTGTAACAGAAACAAAACTCATTTGATAAATTGGTAAAAATAATATGTACACTGGTCCTGACTGACTAGCTGATTCATTAACATAATCAGCTCATTATGTTCCCACTGCTGGGACTCGACATTGTTGATCGGTTAAGATCGCCAAGACGAGCTCCGCTGCGAGCGAGCCTAAACTGTTGGTTTAGGCTAGGGGTTACAAACTGGAAATTTTGGCTGTTGATGGGTTTTATGTTGCAAGCATCCAATGTAGACGTATTTGTAGAAAACATTTCAAAGGCGGGGTGAATACAATTTATATCTGTGCCTTAGTGTCCCATAGATCAAGCGAGCAAAGCCGCTGTCGTGCCAGCTAGAAGTGTATAAGTATATTCAATGTAATGGTATGTACCTAATGGTCGAAACGTCCACGCGTAAGTTTATATGATTGTAATTTTCACAACACTATACTATAACACTGATACTACTAGTGGCTCTGTCAGCTATAAACCTCGCGAGTATGTTAAAACAAACTCCTTAAATTTATAACGAAAAATTTCCTAAAACTGAATCAACAAAAGAAAAGCTATGTAATTATCGAATCTATTCACAACAATGGGGAAGTATTTATGCACAATCTATTGCAGAGACACTTTGCTCGTGCTTCGCACTCGCTCAGTCAATTAATGCATGCATATACATCGTCAGAAAGTCGTCGTGCAAAAAGTCATGTCAGTCAGACATAGTCAGTGCAGTCGTCAACTCTCCATCGAGTTGAGAACCGGCTCCTTCAATGCTACATCTGGGCCGTCGTCTTGTATGCGTGTGAACCGTGGACCATGAAAAGCGCGGTCTTTTTGCCCTCCGTGTGCGTTGGTAGTATAGGATTCCCTTTGCGCTATCGTTCGCGGCGAAATTGACCGGCTCGCCCCGCCCCGCCGCCGTCTGCAAAGCGCCTTAAATATCGTTCAACGCAACACTGGCGAAATTGTGGTGGCTTATCCTCAAAAACCACAAAGATAGCTATAGCCGCAAGACTAATAAGAGTAATACACATGTAAGCTACAGTCTTCACTCGTTCATTTACGGCAATGTTCAATGAAGAGGTATTTATTGCGCAGCATGGATTCAACAAAATTAAATAGGTACAAGAGCAAAATAGAAAGTACCTACCAAAACACAATAAGACTGTTTAACATTGCATCACCACACATGTCACCTAACGTGCTCAATACATTCAAATAACGAGTCTACGAGTACACACATCATTGTTTATATTCAATAGTATAAATTTATAATCAATAAAATATGTAAGCATGTCGTAATGACAATTGACAACATGAATGACCATATTTCGGTGAAAACTGAACTTTATTCGTAACGGTTTTTTTTCAAATCTTTCTTTTGTAACTAGTATATTATGTCTTCGATATTTAACAAAACAATTTGAACATTAATGTCTTGCCTGGTAAACCTTTCAAATATATTCATTTACGTATCATTTTCGACCATAACAAAAATCTGAAACTGAATTAAGATTTTTTTAAACTTCTAATGGTCCTGTGGGGCTGTGGTAATTTTATTTTACACGGACGAAGTCACGGGCAAATACTAGTAGTCTAGTTCGAATAGAATAGACCGCAGGCCACTTCTATCGCTGTGAAATTCTATCGCATTATCGAAAGAGCAGTCAATTCTACTGCCCTCTTGGCTTAGGATACACAGTTTATTACGTTCCCGCAAAGGTTACAGGGCTGATTCCACTAACTAAATTGCAAGCAAACCGTAGCTGAACGGTGACTTTTATACATTTCTTATTCTGATACTGAAAAACAGTCCAGCTGCAGTTACGTTTTTATTGACGCCAGCGATCTATCAAAACTTTATATTCACTTATTTATTTCTGTTTTAACTTGAGTAGGGTTTAAAATATATTTAATTTAAAGTAGCGATTAAGATGATGTTACGTTCCAATTTCTCTCTAGAAATAGTTGAACGGCTTTTTCGGGTAATGATCGAGCGACAACCGGAATCGAACGAGTCGAACTGCACTTGCAGCGGGATAGATTGTTGAATGTTGTGAAATAGTAGAATTGGCCTCCAGTTGCCTTACTATCTTAAAGAGAAGCGTGGGCCAAGCCATATCTCATCACTTCGGGTTAATTGCACGCTTGGCTGATAGGTTAGTGGCCAGCCTTGTGTAAATTTTCCGCCTTACTTACTTGAAATGTTCGTTTCCCAGGCACACAGCGTGAAAAATGTCCTTGATAAACTTTAGGTTGTTGTAAATCAGCGGGATGCTGAATTTGTTTGGCATTTTCTCTGTGTATTTCTCTACCTTTGGACTAAGCACACGAAGCGATGCTTTTACCTGAAAAGAAAGAATTAATTAGGTGTAATATTTAAAAAAGTTTATACATATATATTTATATAATATAGGTACCTTACACTGGGTCGCAAAGAAAGCGTTAGGGAGCAAGAAAGGTAATCCGATTACTATTAAAATATTTATGCATTAAAAAAAAATGTAATTTTCTATTTTATTTCATTAAAATATCGGCAAAAGTAAATGCTTTTATTTCTTTTTTAAATGACTATTACTCATTCGTTTAAGATAAATGTAATATATTGTATCAAATATTGTATTTCTTCCACGAGCTGTTAAACATGCCAAACGTACAAAATACTAAATGTGTAAAAAAATAATATTTGCTACCATTTCGTTTCATATCAGTAATAGGCGTAGTATACAAACATATATATATATATATACATAAAAGCGTAATGTCACTTAACCCTACCCCTACCATTATACAGGGTTACTGGTAATCAATTAGCATCCTGTTAAGGGCACGTTCTGTACATCAAAACAAGCTCTTAAAAGGATGCTAATTGATTACCAGTACCCCTGTATACTTAAAACAAAAGGTGTCATTCATAAAGTGACGTAAATTCAAGTGCGCAGTAGGGTAAGGGTAAACCAATAGAGCCTCTCTACGAATGTCATTTGAATGTATGTGAGCGTAATTTTTTTATATCTCAGATATTTAATTAAGTAATCCAATATACACAAGGCACACACATAGAGATATACAGGCACTGTTCATATAGCTACAGTTATAGGTAGTATGGTATTATATTATGGCATCCTTGCCTTCTCTCATATTAATAACTTGAAATGTGATTGTGTTCTAGAAACAACACTAAAACAAGGTTTTGGTTGCACTAAAAACTAAAACGAACCGAACGAATGGAATTGAAACATCCTAATTATTAAAGTCGGGAAAAATATTTTCTTTAACAAACTCGTAAGAGAACGCCAATGTCTAAATTATAACTTGTGAGGCATCAATTTATGTATGTATATCTTAGCAGGATTTACAATAGCTACATGTAGAATGGCGCAGTTGGTAGCAACCCTGCATTCTCAACCGCTAGTCCATGGTCTGATCCCCGAACAGGTCTAACATTTGTCAGCATCACCACCAACAGTCCTCCGATTACCATAGTACAAGCACTGCGCACTTTGGGGCCGGAAGACCTTGTTTGGATGGACCTTATTAATTATTAAAATACTAGCAACTACCCGCGACTTCGTTCGCGTAATAGGCTCGGCCTTCGGCCTCGCCATAACGTATAAAAAATAATATTTGCTACCATTTCGTTTCCTATCAGTAATAGCGTAGTATATATATATATATATATATATATATATAGATATATTGTATTTCTTAATTTTTTTTTAAATGTAAGAATGTTCTACAAAGTATTAGATAACATTTAAAAAAAGCTCAATAAAATCGGTAAAGCCGTTCTCATGTTATAGTATCTTTTTTTTGGTTTTTCTTTCATACTAACCTTCTCCTGACAATAATTAACACTACGGAACAAGAGCAATTTGAAAATTTTTATATCAACTTCCATTCTATTACTTTGGTAAAAATCAGTTATTGGAGTGTAACTCAAAAACTACTTAACCAAATTTGTTGAAATTTAAATGGAACTATACGGGAAGCACCAGCTTTCAAACGAAAAAAGAAATTTGAGAATCGGTCTACCCAATCGAAAGTTATGAGGTAACAAATATAAAAAAATACAGTCGAATTGAGTACCTCCTCTTTTTTTTGGAAGTCGGTAGAAAATAATTAGCGATATTGTTCCATCCGTTCTCAAGTTATAGCGTGTCCAGGAGAAATAAGGGTTCATTTTTATATACCTCCTAGCGACTGCCCATGACTTCGATAGCGTAATAGGCACGGCCTTCGGCCTCGCCATATATAGGTCCCATATTTTCTGGATATTTATTTCTTTTCTTTTGTAAGAACCTTCTCCTGACAATAGTTTACACAACAACAAAAAAAAATATCGAAATCGGTAAAGCCGTTCTCAAGTTATAGCGTGATCACGAAAGATAGGGGTTCATTTTTATATAATGGACATAGATTACTTCATAATCTGAGGTAGGTACAATAATTATAATGTAAACATTGTTAGTTTATCGCTTCGCGTGCTCGCTAACATTGGTACTATAGGTATAATGAGAATTTGATTGTACATTATGTGATAATAATTATTATACTTAGTTTATTTACTACATATTGTAACGGCGCGTGTTATATAATCGATGCTTAGGTATAGCTTCCTATTATGTATTCAATTTATATAGATAGAGATATCTTAGGTTCATATTCTAGAAAGATGTTAATGACTTTACAAATGAGTAATGATCTGAGTAAGTATTGTATGACATTTACTGTTAAACCTATTCTCAATTTGAGATTGTCAACTAAGCGACCTTTTAATATAGAACCTGCCTCTAAAGTTCAAAAACGAACCAGTGATGTTTAATACTATAGACGAATAAAATCGCATTCGCTTACCCAATACACACACTCATTCACTCATTACACTACTTACATAAATACACGTTACACACACTACCCACAACACACACACACACACACACACACACACACACACACACACACACACACACACACACACACACACATATTGTTTTATAATAATCTATATTAAAACCAAAATAAAATATTGTATCTACTTATGACATACTTTAGAGATAAGTCCTCCATGAGAGAAGCCATTGGCTCCTGAAAGTCAGTAACTTTAGTTCGGGAGCCGAGGAATTCATTAAATATGTGTGAAAATGTATAAGTCAACGAAGGTATTTTGTATTTGTATTAGTATTTGTTTTAGGTGCAGTCTACAACGTGATTGACTACACTACAACCATGACCATTGAAGAGTATTCCAACCATTGAGTTATCTAATACACAATATACACGACTAAAAATGTATTTACCTTGATGATATCCTAATTAATGTGAATCAGGTGAATAACAATCGGTACATGTACCTATGCAGCAGGGTTGACTATAAAAGAGGGATTTTTTGTACCAAAAAATGGAACCATCTTCCACGCTAAAAAGTGTGAAATAACTTGTTGGTACCATGATAGTTCAAAAGTACCTATTATCACAATATACTGCGCATGGTACCGACTTCGACAAGATTTTTCACAATTTTTAGTGTTGAAGTCGGATCCATTTATTTGGTAAAAAATCTCTCTTTTTTTTTCATTAACCCTTGCTACTTACGGGATTAATTTTATTGTCAGGCACCGTCAATAACGATATCCTCAAGATAGGCGAAAAACTTTTTAGTTATTGGAGTGTAACTCAAAAACTGCTAAACCGAACATGGAATCGAATTCAAATGGAACCGAATTTAAATGGGACTATTAGGAAGTATATTCTATAAAACAAAAAAGAGTTATCGAAATCGGACTACTCTGCAAAAAGTTATGCATGTGCAAAAAAATATGCGTCGACTTGAAAATCTCCTCCTTGAAAATCTTGGAAGTTGGTTGAAAACGTTAAAAGTACTTCAATTTAAATGTAATGTAATGCAGTCTCACCGGGTTCCAAACAAGTGACATCTGCAAACATATTCTGGGGCAGTTTCCTTTAGCGCCGGACTTCTTAGATTTGTCTTTAAGGGCGTACCATCTCTTCTCGTCATTTTCGACCCTTAGCAGGGGTATTGATACTCTGCCTAGAGTCTCGTTGATCAAGGACTCGTCGTAAACTGTGATATCTAACGTTGATGTGACGTCATTCACTGGGCTGTAAATAATGTGTTAGTTAGAAATGGTAAACAATTAGGTATAGTCGTACCGTGTCCTAAATTATCAAAAGGAGCGAAACTGGAAGAAACTAATATAGTAATAGATCGTGTTGAATAAACGATGGAAATTTTTAATCAGGGGCAAATAAATGGGACATTTAAGGTGGTGTGTTAAATCATTTTGTGCATTACCTACTTTGAATCATAGTCTGTCGCACACTTTTAATTGGCCGAGCAAGCGTAGCGAGAAGTCTCCGATTTAACTGGCCAAATTGACTTTCATCTGTCCGTATGTTAGTTAGGGTGCGTGTTGGTTCTCCAGTACAGTCGCATTTTTCAACCAATATTTACGAAACTTGGTATTCATGTTCTACTATTGAATATATTTTTTGTTATTGGCAATTTTTGAGTGGGGGGGTACTTTTCCTAAACAAGGCAGTTTGCTGCGGCTCTATTTACCGACCGAAATTGATAAAATTTGGCACAAACATTAGGTAACCTAACTTTAAAGAGGAAATTCGAATATGAGCATCATACGAGTCACGTGGTTGCGGAGATACGAATAATAGAGGTTGTGAAGTTTAAAAACTAGACGATTTTGTTTTAATATTTAGCAAGTACATTTGACAATAACAGCATATACAATTTTAGCAAAATTGGTCTATATTGGTAGTAATTCGCTTGTTCAGAACACCAAACTAAACTAGCGAACTAAAATCTATTTTTAGTAAATATGTGGTAGTTCTTATTCTGTTCATGCTTAAGTCCAAATTCGTATAATGCTTGCAAGTGACAATTCTTAAACTTGCCGTTTCTGTTTAATTGTGGGTATGTTTAGTGTAAATTTAATCGTCATCCAAGTTCGTGCTCTCTAAACTAGTCTAAATTGATGTAAAACTACCCACAATTCAATAGAATAATCATATATTAGAATTATCATTCTAAGTGTTACTCGAATGTAGATTTTAGTGTTAACATAATAAGAACTACCATGGTTTAGAGAATTTTAGTTTAGTGTACGCACAAGCGAATCAGTACCATTGCCGCTGATAAGACTGTGTTCGCGAGTTCTAGCGTTCGCAGAACTATGAAAAAAAATAGTAGTTATATTATTTGACCTAATGGCTATTACCACAGTGCCACATACCTATTAGTTAAGCCTACGAAACAATGTAAATTTTTGGAGTCAATCTCCTAGGACTGTAAGGGACTTAGGACCTTAACATAGAACAATGACGTGTTTGACGTTACACAAAAAGGTGTTCATCTTGCTTTAGAACATACTTACAAGGTATAGTTCTTGTTCCAGATGGGATCTGAAGTCCCAGGTACGACGTGCGTTTGCACCCTTGAGTTGTCCAGCTCCAGTACACAGTACGCGTCTGCCCTTCCACTGATGCCGAGAGCGCTTATCCCTCGAGCGCCATGCACAGTCACTGATAGCTGACCCACTTGGCTCAAATCTTTCAACTGGTACCACGTCTAGAAACACGAATAAAATCATAAGATTACAGACATCTATAATGTTAGTGTTATGGATCACACTAATTTAGAAATATACATTTGGAGTAAGTACTGTGGTCTTTAGCATAAACCCGACTTTCGCATGAAACCGACTTTCGCATGAACCCGTAAGACCGTAGTCTTAGATGTTCTGTTTCCAAGTAGTTCTCTGTTTATAAGGTACCTACGCCAAATAGGTACTCTATGAAATTATACTGGAATGTATGAGCGAATGATGATTTTTTTAGTAGGCACAATTCTGCCCAAAGAAACTTCTTTGGGCAGAATTGTGCCTAATAATAAACAATATACAATAGGAACAGAATGAGATATAATTAAAAATATATCTAAGTTAATTTCAAAGCACACTGCAACGAGGCTTTTGCCACAATCGCTCCATCAGGATTGCGCAAAAATATAAACGTGAGGTGTTCGCATCAATTAAGCGATCTTTCTAAACATAGCATCATTTATAAATTGATCCATATATAAACATTGTATTTTTATATAACCCTTTTATATATTATATTATATATTATATTTTATGGATTTCTTTGGAGTTTTTTATCATGAAGCCAAACAAGTGCGTAAGTAACTACATGCTTTGTTTCAATAATCTTGTTAAGTACGAGTACATCCTCAAGTATCACATATTTTAATTTCAGTACCATACTCTGCACTTTGCAGTTGTAGTTGTTGCAGAAATTAGATTACACGTCACCCAGACTTACCTAGTCCCATAAGCTATAGATAAGATCGCTTGAGAGGATTGCATAGCTAGTACTTTCCGTACTAAAAGAGAAAACTCTTTTCTACCACTTAACATTGTCCGATTTCAGTGATTTTTTTTTCATGGACTCCTCACATAGTTTACTATGCCCGTACGTTTTGATTTTTTCAGTATTTCAAAGTACTATAAATTTCCTTTTTTAGAACTTAAAAAAACTGAAAAAATCAAAACGTACGGGCATAGTAAACAATGTGATGAGTCCATGAAAAAAAATCACAGAAATCGGACAATGTAAAGAGGTAGAAAAGAGTTTTCTCTTTTAGTATGGAAAGTACTAGCTATGCAATCCTCTTAAGAGGGTTACGCCCGTAATTAACCTTTCAGCTGTTACGATAACAATAAATGGAAATATGTCTCGACGGATGGATGAATGTTTGTTCCTGTATCGCGACAAACCACTGAACCAATTTCACTGAAGTTTTTGACAGAAATTGAGTGCGACCTATAAAAGCAACCAATGAAATTGATAGTCAAACTTCCTTGAGAAACAATAAAAATATCACCGTAATAATCATTTTCCTTGCAGGTTTAGGCGCGGGTGCAGATAAAAATAAAATAAAGGACGTACATAGACTTAAACAGTATCCGTTAGTTTTTATACATAAGACCAGGCATGTCAAACTTGCGGCCCGATCCAAATACACGCATGGAGCCAGTCGAGACTTTTTCTGCGGCCAAATACTTGAAATGAATTTAATTTTGCCAATGCATAAAAACTCATCAGTAAATGTGACAGTAAAATAGACCAACATTTTAAATACGAACTCGGAATTTTAAGAATAAAAAGTTAGGTTTTCGTTATATTTACACTAGGCTAAGTTCAGTACAGTTCTTTGCAACACACGAAAGAAATCAAGGTGATGTAGTGACAAGTGAAGTATTTATACTGGATTATTACAAATAGTTACTTGGCTGCTCAAATGATTTCTATGTTTAAAATCACGTTAAATCGAACTATGTCTCCATAAAGATTACAGTTTACTTATTCAACGGTAAGTTCATCGGTAGTCACATCTACTTTGCTTGATATTTGTTATGAAATTTATATTTTGTCCAAAATAACAATGGACAAACCTAAAAAGCATCGAAAACAGTGTGGTCCAGCCTGTAGCCAGCCTTTAAAGATTTGGCCCGACTACTATTTTGAGTTCGACATGCCTGCCTTAGAGGTTTTTTATACACTAGTGTTTTTCTTGATACAAGTTTTGTTTTTCACCTGTATTGACGCATGATTTTTTGAACCGTAAGATGACTGCCCATATATTTTTTTATTGGCATGTTAGTGCTAATTCGTTTATTGTATAAGTATTCAATTTTGTAGATATGGTCATTAAGGTAACTGTTTGTTGCTAAACTAATTCACATATTTATTTTAATTAAACATTATAAAGTGACGTTCAAAGGTAGTGTAAACCGTACATATATAAAACTAATAAACTCTAAGTACCAATTTGTCTTCTTCATTTATTCACATTATTATTACAGTCATACATAATTTACACTATGTTTTGAATACTGTTTGCCAAACTACCCTACTACTACTAAGAGTACCTTTCAAATTTGGAGGGTGTATTGTCGTTGATGCGTAGAGGTGTACTATGAATGGGTTTATCGAAATTCTACCCTTAAAGGGGTCAAAAGGGGTGAAAACGTTTGTATGAAACTCCTTTGTTTTTGAACTTATAGTTGTGAAAATTTGTATTTGGATAAGTCATTCAATTTAAAAAAAAATGGTTTTTTTTTTGGGTAGTGGTCGTTTAAGAGGGTGAAATGGAGGGGTGAAAGTTTGTATGGAAAGTTTTTTGTTTTCGAACATACAGTGGTGAAAATTAGCATTTGGACAGTTTAAAGTGATGATTTCAATATTTATTGACTATGTTTTTTTTTTGACTCTGTATGTATATTTTTATGACTATGTATGTTTGTCTGTCTGTTTGTACGGGCTAATCTCCGAAACGACTGGACCGATTTAAATGAAATTTCGTATGGTGGTAGCTTATATCCCTGATCAACATATAGAATAGTTTTAATACCGGTAAATTAAAGAGTTCTCGTGGGATAATCAAACATCTGTAATTACCGTACCCCGGAAGGCCACGCGAGCGAAGCCGCTGGCGGGTCAGCTAGTTCTAATATAATATTCTAATACAATTCCCGTTATGCAGGTTTAGTATTGCAAGGCAAGGCAAAAATCATACTATAGTAATAATCTTTGTAAGGTACGTGTTTCTTAGTTTATTTAATAGGTACTTTGTAGCCTGCATATTATAGAAATGCAAACAAAAAAAAAGATGTTTAATCCAGTATATGTTTGCGGAACAAAAACAAATGTACGTACGTCATAATCCAACTGGGTTTTACCAGGCCAACGTGTTCATAGCGTGAGAAATTATAATTGCATGCCAAACGGAATATTCCGGTGATGGTAATGAAAAAAACCGGATCACGATCGGTTCAGCGGTCTCGAACTCTCAAGTCCATGAAGTTGGATAGGCAAGGTGAGTCACGCGTGCATAATGAGGTATAAGGTAAAATGCACCATAATTACTCTTATGTTCTTTTCGAGTGTTCAGAATACTGATGGTTGATTTGTCTGATGGCCAGAAGAAGACTTGGATTGCATATAGATCAGGATCAGATGCACCCATTTTTCCTCGTTATGCATCTCAGGCCGTGTCTATCCTTGGCTAGCGACGATGTTTGATTTGCATTTGTTTTGATTACCGTAATAGTAGAATATGTAGAGTCCTGCCTGAGTAAAGCGAGGGGTTAAAGCCGCCCAAGACGAAGACAGGCTTTATTCTCGAGGTGCATACTCTACTTTTCATACATTCTTAGACAAAAAACTCAGGGCTACATAAAAAGCATTTATTTAAAAGTTAATAATAATCTTGGACCTACGAAGAAATAATGTCAGGAAGCATAACTCAGAACAAATTCCACACAAAAAGTGAACCTTCAAGCCAAAACGACGTATGATTCCAAATACGAATTACTTCCGAGGTTAAAAATAGACATGTTAGGTGATTGGTTTAAATTTCAGAAGAAAAGCAGGGATTGGTCCACGCGCGTGCTGCAACGTCTACTATGACAGCTGAGTCATAGCGGCGTGAACGATGTTATTGATTTAGCACGACTTTTATTGAGTAATTTTTTAAGGCAGTTACTCTTCCTGATATTATTTCTTCGTAAGTAGTCTTGGACACATTTTGTCCAGTTATGGAGGGACTAGTCAAATTTTTGTTACTGAACATTTTATGGAAGTTGATAAAATAACACCAAACACCGTCTTTTGTTTCGAATTCATTTAAATCGCGCCTGTTTACTATTGCTTTTCTGTGTGCTGTCTGATGTGACCAGTTCGATTTTCAAATAAACTCTCTTCACAATTCCCGCACTCATCTGCTCCATAGTAAGAGTTTTCCTACAAATGACGTTCCAAATCCAAATTACTTTAATCCTTGGGAGTTTCAAACAACATTAGCTTCCTGGAGATGTAATGCCTTGCTTTAATTCGAGATTGCGTGATGATATCACATGCTCGACAATGTCCAATTAGGTACATACTATGTACCATTGTCAGGAAATTGTCGAGCATTCGACATCGTGGTATGAAAAGTACCTTACCTACCCGCCATGAGTTGAACTTAGCCCTATTCTACTAAGGGCCGGTTTCATTAGCCTATCTATCGTCGTTTTACCCTATTAGAGATAGATATTTGACACTTGTATGGACGTTTTGCCAAATTTCTATCTGTAGTAAGGAAAACTGTTGATACAAAGCTTCTTGAAATCCGCTCTAAATGAATGGCTTTGAAGGTATTTATTTAGTATCTGATCTTGTTTCGTACTTAAATATTACTCAACTAGCTGCGCCCCGCAGTTACCCCACGTGGTCGTGGATGATGATGGTGATGATGATGAAAAAGTATCCTGTATCTCTATAGTATATCTACATACCAAACTTAATTAGAATCCATTCAGTAGTTTTAGCATGAACGAGCACTAAACATCCATACATCACTTACTACTACTTATAATAAAACTGTAAAGGTCGAATTTCCAAACAACGAAAAAAAATGCTAAAAACCTAAGTTAGGGGGATGGAAGGAGTGAAATCGATCCAATTTGATGATTGAATGATTTGTTTTTTT
The DNA here is from genome assembly GCA_917880725.1 of Selenia dentaria. Classification (NCBI taxonomy): domain Eukaryota; kingdom Metazoa; phylum Arthropoda; class Insecta; order Lepidoptera; family Geometridae; genus Selenia; species Selenia dentaria. Next base: position 22,538,473 of record OU862879.1, read on the forward strand.
CAAATTTTTTGTTTCAGTTTGTATGTTTGTCTGTCTGTCTGTTCGTACGGGCTAATCCCCGAATCGGCTGGACCGATTTAACCCTTTCTATACCGTGATAATTAAAACAACAGATTTATGATTGAAACGCACGTAAATTTACGTCACTGGTACGCAAAGGGTTAAACTAAAATTTGTATGGTGGCAGCTTATCAACAACGCCTGGTCAACTTATATAGGATACTTTTGATGCCGGTAAAGTAGTAAGCCGGTTAGAGTTCCCGTGGGATAGTTAAAAAACTGTAACCCGCGAGGTAACGCGAGCGAAGCCGCTGGTGGTTCAGCTAGTCCATATATATACATATTAGTATAGGATTTAATACTTAGGGTACGATCTGTTAAATCATTTCGCCGATTTGAGCTTTTGTTCGTAATATTTTGTTATAGACTAGTCAATACACGTGCCCACGTGTACGCACGAAATACTGCGTAAGTGTAACGTAACGTGTCGTTCACGTGAAACAGTACCAACTGTCATTTATCTAGGGCAACTGCGACACAGACAACTCTTAGTTTGTAGTTTGTAAACCGAAGCGCGACGCGTTGACGTTTACAATACGAATATTTTTTCGCAAATTGTTTGTGCTACGGCCTACGGTCGTTAATTGCCTATCACATATTACCCAACGTATTGTGTTAAAAGATTGTTTTTACGACAATTATTCGTACTGACGTCAACACAATTTAATATACACCTTAACGAAAGAAACTCTATTTGTAAATAATTATAAAATTAATAGAGCTAATCGATTAGTATCTGGTTTTTTTCTGCCTACGCATGCGTTAGTCACGTATATGTGTTTTTATTATATATGACTTCTAAAAATAACCACAAATTCGAAGGCTAATTGACTCAAATGACGTGCATGTGGATAAAATGTTACTGTTGTATAATTGGAAATTCTAAAGGACGTGAGAGAAACCACAGAACATGAGTCATATTTTATGTGATCTTGTACTTAGACATTGTAAAAATCATTGCATTAACATATATTACGAATATTGATTTAGAGAAAAAGATACATGGCGTCTGACACGGATTGTCAGAAGATGCGGATTCGAATCTCGTCAGAGCACACATTACACATTCTATCAAAACAAAAAATGTTGGATCTCGATAAGCAGGCGTGCTTAAAAAATCCTATACTAAAATAATATATGTGGTTTATATAAAGTACTAGCGACTGCTCGCGACTTCGTTCGCGTGGTAGGCTCGGCCTTCGGCCTCGCCATAACCTCCCCTTTTTTCTTGCTTTTTCTTTCATAAGAACTTTCTCCTGACAATTATTATCACAACAAAAAATAATTAGCGGGATTGCTCCACCTGCGGCCTTATTGTCTATCTTTACGGAAAATGGGAATGGTCTTCTTTTTGATATTTGAATCCCATTCTGGGCGAAACTCTGCAAGCCTATTGGCAGGAGCCATCAATGAGAATTAAGTGACATTTCATTCTCATTCAAGTTAGACAATAAGGCGGCCCTTCCTAGGGGTTCATTTGTATATATATAAAAGCGACTGCCTGCGACTTCGTTCGCATAGTAGGCTCGGTTTTCGGCCTCACCATTACCATAATTAATCTTTCCTTGGTGTTTTCTTCATAAGAACCTTCTCCTAACAAAAATTAACACAACAAAAAAGAATTAGCGAGATTGTCGCAACCGTTCTCAAGTTCTATAGCGTGACCAGGAGAAAAAGGGGTTAATTTTTATGTATATAGATAGAACATATATATATATATATATGTTCTATACACCACCTAGTAAAGTAAGTATTATATAATTATAATATATACATGCATAACCTATACACCTACACAGATAAATGAAATTGAAGTGTCTGTTTGTAACTCCAAATTACCAGCTTTTCACTAAATGCATATGAAAGTTTATACATATTACAAAAAAAAAAAACTTTTGTCTATCTATTTGTTTGTCTGTCTGTCTGTTTGCTCCGGCTAATCTCTGAAACGGCTGGACCGATTCTAACGGAGCTTTTACTGGCAGATATCCGATGTTATAAGGAGTCACTTAGTCTACTTTTATTTAAAAAACTCTGTCTCTCTGTCTGTTTGTTACCTTATCAGGACTAAACGGGGAATGCTTGAATCTCGGGGAAGCACATACGACACCTTTCATCATTATCATTATCCAGCACCACGTGAGTGAAACCGCGGTGCGCAACTAGTAAATACTTACAAAATCATTTGCGGGGGGTGGTACATGGACCCCGGTAGTTGTCGGCACGTTGTCCATGGTCAGGCTCCTGGCTGTTCCACTGACGGTCACCAGCATGTGAAGAGAGCCGTATCCACACTCCAGTTCTTGCCAAACGTCGAGTGTCTTCTCTTTTTCTAGTTTAGTGACGTCGATAGCACACCTGAAAAATATTTTCCATGTCAAAAAAAACTATTTCCCGTACCTATATTTTTTAGGTTTGGGTAAGTTCTAGGACTAATGCATATCAAGTACGATGGTAAAATAATGAAATTCAGATTGTGATCTTCATAAAAAGTGTTTTGGAGCCTATTTTTAATATTAATTAATCAACCCTATGAAGTGTTGTCAGACCAAGGAAGTCGTACTAGTACAATTTCCTCGTGTCTGACACGATTTACAGAAAATCGCAGCTTAAATTTAAGGCGCCGAACAGTGGTAGTAATTCGCTTGTTCAGAACACCAAACTAAACTAGCTAACTAAAATCTATTTTTTAGTAAATCATGGTAGTTCTTATCCTGTTCACGCTTAAGTCCAAATTCGCTTAATGCTTGCAAGTGACATTTCTTAAATTTGCCGTTTCTATTTAATTGTGGGTATGTTTAGTGCAAATTTAATCGTCATGCAAGTTCGTGCCCTCTAAACTAAACCAAACTGATGTAAAACTACCCACATTTGAATAGAATAATCATATGTTTAGAATGATCATTCTAAGTTTTACAAGAATGTGGATCTTAGTGTTAACGTAATAAGAACTACCATAGTTTAGAGAATTTTAGTTTAGTGTACGCACAAGCGAATCAATACCAGTATCACAGTGCGCAGTACTAAATGAGGTTATTTAAACTTACGCACCTTTTATAAGTAAGGCCATAATATATGAATAATAACTAATGTCTATGCTTTTGTTCTGTCATTTTGTTTTGATTTTAAAATGTTTGTAAAGTAATTATAGATTATTGGGACCGGCCGTAAGTTATACTGGTTCAACGGTCAACACCGGTTCGAGCCGTGGAAGCAGTTTTTTGAAGTACTCGGTGGTACTGGTAATATATATATATATACATATATATATGTATATATATTTTATAATATTTCGAAACGTTTGTGGTTGAGGCGACAGGTGACCGAGATTCTGGCGCCTACTTTGGGCAAAAAAGTAGCGTTGCCATCCAGCGTGGCAATGCTGGCAGCATTTTCGCTACTTCCAACAGGGGGGCTTATAGATTAGTTTTTTTACCTTTAATATTTTAGCAAATAACTTTGATAAAAACAAATATACAAACATTAAGTCTTACAAAAACCTTATTAGCTAAACTGTTTCGATAAAGATCAAACAGCTAAGAATAAACATAACGCGGAGAAGTAGGTACCTATTGAAAAGATGTTGCTTGCGCGTGTGGGATTTTGAAAAAGGCGAACAATAGTTGTCCCCAAAATATTATCTTTATTTTGGGTGAAGGCCCTTTCGCCTTATAGGTAGTCCAACTGTCGATACGAGAGGTTCCAGGTTAAACTTAACTAAACCAAATACTTGTGTGAGAACAGAAATATATGTATTCGGCTCTTGGATGTTTGTGATGTGTGATTAACACTCGTATACCTCTACTTCTCACAACACAGGCACTCCCAGTGCGAATGTACTCGTATGTGAGTGTGTATTTATTGTATATTTATATATATTGTACAATGAATAAGTAATTGTAACTTCAGTTTAAAGTTTATTGAATTTCTATAGGCAACTTGTTCTTGTGCAACCGCACCTACTAAACTTAATTGAAATTCGGGGTAGCGCCTCAAAAACAAAATTAGCTGAACTACAAGTAGCCCCAAACAAAATAATAAAAATGCTATTTAATTATCCCTTTTTAACATCCACTATAAAGATTTACAAAGAGACCAAAACAATGAATGTCAAGCAATTATATATTTATAACGTATGTATATAAATATTATACAGGATGTGGCATAATGAGTGGATAATAGGGTACCTGCGGGTAGGGGCCATTGTGGCGGTTCAGAAAAATATTTGTTATGCTCAGTAAAAGTGCCTCGGTTTTCGAGATATTCGACATTTTCGAAATTTAAGAAATATTTCACCCTTCCTCACTATTTTTGGCGCCAAGACTGCAAATGAAATTTTTTTTCTATATATTTTTTAGATAGTATTCTTGGATAAATGTGCTATCGAATAGAAACTATTATTTTTATAACACAAGCACAGTTATGTTTTTAAAATAAGATTTCACTAAAATTTTACTTGCTTTCGTTTGTTTTCCTGACCTTTACCCTTCTGTGGTGTAAAAAAATGTATGGTCACTTGAATGCCAAATTTTAAAAAAATTTGCCTATTTCATCGAGATTCCGAAATGGTATATTACATATCATTGTCACAACTTGATTCAGAATTAATTCCTACCAAACTTATCAAGGCGTAATTTAAAGAAATATTTTTAACTATTATTAGCAATAATTGTCTACTGTTCGCAGAACTACTAGTAATTCTTGGAACAGATTGGTTCCTGGCCCAGCGGCAATCGACACTATGTCTATCTTGCTCTTTCATGCTATGAGTGAAAGAGAACTATCGTTTCGCGTAACGCATTTTTATGATTTTCGAGTCAGTGTGTGTACCCTGATATGAAATGTCTTTTTTGAGAATAAATGTCTTTAAACCTTAAACCTTAACTTGTTACTTGGAAAACTAATTCAAGATTATTGGGAAAGCTAATCCAGCTAGTTCAAATCAAACGCTCGCTTATGTGACATCTTGTTTAGAGTCACAAACATAAAATTTGTCTACGCTACAAAACAAAAGCACAACAAATAACTAATTTTGTTTTGTGACAAAAGGCTATTATTACAATCAAATGTAAATAGATAGATAGTTATATAGATAACTCTTTATTGTACATAAAAACATGGATACATTTAATATACAATTATTAATACTGTTGTACAATGGGCGGTATTATCGCTTATAAGCGATCTCTTCCAGACGACCTTTGGATGGAGAGGAATTATGATACACGAATAGAAGCGGGGTAAATGTTTCGTTTAGTGAGTCTAATGCTCTTATGATTAATTTATATTTAGTTATTAAAGTATTCAACACTCGAGGTAAATGTGATAAACTTATTAAATTGAGAGTTATTCTCAGCTCAATAAAATACTTATATCTAATCAGAAGGCTTCGCTTTGCATCCGTCTTAGCCTTTAAAGCACGTGCAATAAAATATTATGTAATTAAATAGATATACTTATTTACTTTGCTATAAGTCGGTTTTATACTTATTTTAACCGAATTCAAAGAAGGAGGAGGTTATTTGTTCGAGTGTATGTATTTTTTTATGTGTATGTTAGCCGATCTCTCGCCCATTTGTGGATCGATTCTCAAAATTATTTTTTTGGTTGGTCTCTACCAAGTCTATACTTCCCGTGTGCAAATTGTACTTGTTTTTATTAGTTAATATTTCGTTCGTACTAAAGTTCGTCAGTCGGTACATAATGTTATATCGTTAGCAGCAGCTTTAGTAGTTTCAGCATACACCAAGTTGATGCACCCAACATGCAAGGTCCATCTTAAGATATTATTTAACATCCTCAGACGGGATTCGAACCAGCGTATTCCGACAAGCCGTGTCAGATGCCATAACCCTAGGCCACCGAGGCTTACCGTCCGAGCATCGAGTTTTAAATTCCTCTAATATTCACTCCCGTTCGTTGTAATGTTTGGTCTAAACAGGCGTTAGAGCTCTAAAAATCATATAGGTAGGTACCCACCTAATAAAAATTAAGATGTGACATGAATTAAGTACTTGTAGGTTGTATAGATGGACAGTTTCCTCAGTATAACAGTTCCTTTGTAGCACCCGATATGAATGGTGTTTCTTAATTCTTATATCATAATCAGGCCATTCTGTTTTCACTGCTGGGACTCGAGTCTTCCTCTCAGAGGAGTTGGGCCATAATCCACCACGCGGGCCCAGTGCGGATTGGTGGATAGGTTAGTGGCCAACCCATGTCGAAGTTTTCAGGCCGCCCGAAGGCCTTCGACATAACCTACTGACTGTTGTCCTAAGACAAACAACCGGGACCGACGGCTTAACGTGCCCTCCGAAGCAAGCGCTCAGTTGAATAATGCCACTAGCGGTCACCCATCCACATCCTGACCGCAGCAAGTGTTCCTTAACTGTTGATCGGTTAAGATTGCCAAGTCGTGCTCCGCTACGAGCGCTTCTTAAATATTTGCATCAATTTGCAAGGCTTCCGGTTAGTAATGTTATTTGCCTTACAGATAAACAAAGTAAGTAGGTACATAAAAGAAAAGTCACAGACACTTGCGATTCAGAACAATGAACAAAAGATCAAGCTGACACGACATGGAACTTTTGTTTGATTTTTCTCTGAAATTACTAACAACTGGCACAAACAATATATTTACAAAGCATTATTTTTAGGTTCAAATGACGTTAAATGTTAATAAAGGTGAACTCACCTTTATTGTTATTAATAACAGACGTGTTTTCCGAAACATCTATTTACCTGCATCATCAACTAGTGAGATCTATTGTTACTCAGGGATAATGTAGCATTCTATGGTGAAATAATATTTCAAATTGGTCCAGTAGTTTAGAGGTTTTTGTTACTAACATACAAAAGTACAAATCTTTCCTCGTTAAAATATTACTAGCAGCCTCGCGGCTCACCCGCGTGATGAAGGATGATGATGATGATGAAAAGTAAAATAGTATGTGCTTACCAACCTTGCCAAATTTGATTACTATTTTTTAAAATTTAAATAACAATTGGATTTTTTTTTCATCATCAGCCTGTAGCAGTTTGATTATTTAAATCAATACAAAACATTTGAATTAGCTTCTCTGACATATTACTATAAGAACTAGGTACTTCTTTTCGAATCAGTTTTTGCAAACAAAACGAACACGCTCTATACATATTGGATTTGCGCATGTGATGCAAGAATGCACAACTTGGTAGTAGGGCAGTCCCTACATCTGATATAATTTCCCACTTTATTGGGTGGGCACATTGATGATGGTTCTACCAAAGCAGAGCTATTCTCTTCCGCGTTTCCATAGGAAGAACAATCATGATTCTAAAAATTAAGCAAGCCGTCTGTGATTTTCCTCATAAGATATTTTGAAGTATACACATCTAATAACATGGCAACTTTATTAATATATGCATAAAATTAAACAATTACTATAACAAAAATAGTTAAATCGAGGTCGAGATCAGAAGAGGACAGATGTATTCTTTAATTTTGTGTGCATAGTCGATCTAAATTTTCGAAATTATTAGAAATATGAAATCTTAACTTCTAGATATTGTTGATTTGTGCGTAAAAATACTGCGATGTTTTTGTAGAAATATAAGTATCAACTTTTATAGCTAGAACTGGGGTATTTTACAATATTACCTCATTTCCCTAATGATAGTTCCCCTAATGATATTACATTAAGAAGTCCTATTCTAAACTAATTTCAGTTATCAAAATCGACAATTCTATATTAAGGTATGTTATACCGACCTCGCAGTTGGTGTAAAAAATGTTCACCTCATTCACGCCGGGTTAAGCGTACTACTGAACTTTGAAGAAAAATATATGTAACATGCGGATGACAGAACACTTCCTCACGCAAATAAGTATTCAGTAAAAATAAATATAAATCTAATACAAATCAAACTGTCTTATAGTTAATAAGATTTTCGAAGGTGTTTCGGAAGTCCATTTCCTAGTTTCCTAGTTCCTATTTTAACCAATGAAAATTGACTATTGTTTACATTTAGACCTATATATTTAAATGTACTACAATAAACATAGTTTAGTCATACGGCACACTTGCTTTGTGTTTGAAGTAGGTATTATAATAGCTGGGATAATACGATGATTTCATTGCAACGCGACTAGGGTTACCAGGACTTTAAATAAAAAATCCGGTCGCAAGTATTACCTGTAAAAAATCCGATCTTCGGCCGGAAAAAAGCTAAGTAGATTTTATCTACTTACCTTTTATTTAAGCGTATTTTTAATATCATTTAAGCGCTTAGTAGTAATTAGTATTTTAGTAATATTACTAAAATTTTCAAATCCAGCTTGTTTCTTAGTTTATAGTAGAAATCTACTACTGTAGTTTAGAACAACAACTCATCACCTCATCATACACTATCGCTAACTAGTATCCGTTGCCTACCTATTTAGCCCTTTAAAAATTACCTATTGCAATAGCATCTCTGTTTCAGCGTCGTCGACTTGTCATACATTAGAAAAAAGACTCAGACGAATTGAGAACACCTCCTTTTTTGAAATCGGTTAATATAGTTTAAAAAATGTAAGTAGTTTGGACTGTAAAACTCGCTGGAGTAGCCTCATGAATATGATTTCAAGATTTTTTCCGTTCCAAGATTATAATGTAAGCTTTAAAACCACGTTTACTAGCTCTAACATAAGTGAAGTTTGATTTTAAGAAGTAAGAGATGTACACATTTAAGATGTCTGTTTTCTTAATAATTGTTGAAGAGTGTTTGTAATATACACCTATGTTGATTTGAGACATTAATAAGATTATTTTACCTTATTAAAAGTGGTATATTATATCTTTCAGCTGTGAAAGAAAACAAACTTGTAATTCAACGCGATCAAAAGATATAACGCATTTGTGACGCATATTATGCGATTGCAGAAGGGAATCTAATTCAATAAGGTTATCCCCGTTGACCTATATAGATAGAATCATGAAATATGACAAGAAGCAATGACTTACAGCACACATAAGGGCAAAAAATCTGGAACCGTAATTAAGTAAGTATTTTAATTGGTACAAATGAAAAAACAGTGTATTACTATTACAGGCCTGTTGGTCTAGTGGTTAGTGACCCTGACTGCTATGCCGGAGGTCGTGGGTTCGATTCCCACCCAGGACAAATGTTTGTGTAATAACGATCATTTGTTCTGTGTCTGGGTGTAATTTATCTATAATATGTATGTATTTAGAAATATATAAGTATGTTTATCAGTTGTCTAGTACCCATAACACAAGCTCTGCTTAGCTTGGGACTAGATGGCGTTGTGTGATAGTTGTGGAATATTTATTAAACTTATTATTTGCGTTATAATTAGTCCTCACGGGATGTACACTACGATTAGGCAGGTTTCTCGATATTTCGGCGCAGTTTCACCATGCACAATGCACATGCACCATGTACACGTGTAGACTGAAGATATGGGTGGATGTAAAAAAATAATAAATTCGACCTTTTTTCACATTCATCCGCAACTTCAGTCTGCCCGTGAATATGGTGCATATCCAATTATTAGATGCGAATTATCAGCTCGTGACGATAATGCTCAGACAATATTGCACGGCCAATAATACACAGACTGATATTTCATGTACATGGAATGGTTTTCTTTTATTGGTCGTGGCCCGTGCAATATCAGCCCGTGTTGATAAAACGCAGTCAAATAATGCACAGCCTGTATTGTACAGCCAATAATTCAAAGCCATTCCTCGGAATATTGGATGCGTTTTATTGCCTGGACATTATTTGGTCGCGAATTATTGGATGTACATTTTAGGGACTCTTTTTTTATGCTTTGGTAATAGGGTCCCGTTTTACCCTTTGGGCATCCTTTGGGTACGGAACCCTAAAAAAAACGCTATGATCTGCCTAATGATAAAATAATAAGCTTATACATAAACACATAGTTACCTTTTTTGGGTGCGATTATTGTTTGATATACCTATATTGATGAATTTGGATACGTTAAGACGATTTATGCCATATCCAAGTTTTTGCCGCTTGACATTAAAAGTTTTTATTCGTCCCGCATACCGAAATTGTAGTAAGTACAGTTATTGACAAAAGTGTAGTGGTCTTGCATGCGCGTTTTATAGTCTGCATTGTTGATACTAAAAATTTACACGTACACAATACTTCTACTCATTCTACGCAAAACGTGTACTCAAAACATTGTTTCGATACACATTTTTATTGATGAAACTATATTTTGTGTTGATATAAGCAATGTGGCTCGAAAATAATCTAAACATTTTCCGGAAGGAGGGTGGAGTGAGCGCACGTGGTGTAGTGGGATTACATACCTATATATTTTTATGAAAATGTCTATGCCAAATCGATCTTATAAATATACTTTTCGAGATACACTCCAATAACTGAATAGAATGAAAGTTATATTATATTTTTCAAATTGTACTTGTTCACTTTCAGATAGCCGCGAATATCTTATGCAGCCTTGTGTTAACATACAATTCGAAACATTTACACTATATCTCTTTCCCGCAATTAGAAAGAGAGTCATACAAAGACCAACCCTTTTAGAAGTTCCGATTTTGAATTCGACCTCAAAGACAAACACGTTCGGAATTTCGTACTAACTAAAGACATTTTGCAATGAAGATAATTATGTCTTTTAATGTAATTTATTGAATTTTTAACTTTTTGTTGTATTTAAACGAAAATAAGTATTTACTGCAAATAAAACTGATATTTAACCTGTAAATATTAAATTCTAATTTCAAAAATATTACGTAATATGTTTTGAATAATAATTGTATCATGGGTGCTATTGCAATAAACGCCTTAATTTAAATAAAAGAGCGGTAATAAAATTTCGTGGCTGGCGTAAATAGTTGAATAAGTAAAAAAATATAAAAATAATCTTAAAATATGAGTGAAACTAGCGACGAAAACAGAACTTTAAACCCGGAAGAGTTATTAATGCAGAATTAAGTTTTCTAACTGAGAAGTCTCGCGAGAATTATCTGAAAGCACACCGTGTCCTCAATGAATGGAGACTTACAAAGGGCGCAAGCAGTTTTTCGGAGACAGTGTTGATATCTTATTTTTAGATTTATCACAGACGAGGCGATCATCTACAATGTGAAGTATTTACTCAATGTTGAAAGCTACTTTGAAAACAAAACATAACGTGCATATTGAAACATACGCAAAACTCGTATCTTTTCTAAAAAGAATGTCAGTTAGGCTACCAAGAAATAATAGTCAGGAAGCATATTATGCTTCCTGACTATTATTACTTGAATTATTAATTCAGAACAAATTCCACACAAAAAGTGGCCCTTCAAATCAAAACAACGTATGATTTCAAATACAAATTCCTTCCGAGGTTACAAATAGACGTGTTCGGTGATTGGTTTAAATTCAGAAGGAAAGCAGGGATTGGTTTACGCGCGTGCTGCAACGTCTACACTGACAGCAGAGTCATAGCGGCGTGGACGATGTTATGCAACAAGTAGACTGGACCAACTCAATAATAAATCAATCGTAAATCTTGTATGTCTCGCGAAATATGATTAATTTATTAAATATTTTGTCTAGAAGACATTAGAAGAGATTCTTCGCAATGTAGTAAAGAAAGATTATGAAAAATTTTAGGCTTAACATTTTACCAAAAAAAATTAGTCATTATTTGCCAGCTGGATGTTTTTCAGTGGTCACAGAATACCTTCATATAAATTTAGAAAATTCAATCAATTTACAGAATTACTTTAGAAAAGCACTGTGTTGATATTACTGACAAATTAATTAGCAACTCAGCTAAACCACTTTAAAATTTGCAGAGAGTGAATTTTCATTAGCTTGAAAAATTAAACGTGCTTTAATTTGACCAAACAATGAACTGTTTTTTTTAATGTTATCTAGTTACCTATATTACATACCAACTGTAGGCAATTGTTTATTGTTCATTGTCTGTAGTATCTCTTTAGAGCGTAAACGCTTTGGAAGTGCCAATTCGCGTTATTGCTGAGTATTTGAAGGGTCACATAATAATGATTGATATAGTATATTATATTATGTCAATTATTCTTACCTGATGTAATAGAACATTATTTGATTAACAAGTTCAAGTTAGACTACATTTAGAAATTGTTTATTAGTTTGTTATTGCGGAGCGGTTTCTACACACACGTTTTGAAAATCAATCATAAAACCGGTCGCGCCAGTCACGAATCGTCAGACGCGGCTGAGGCCTCTTAGAGAGAGGTCAGAGGACGTATCGCTCTGACGCCCGCGCTTACACAAATAAATATTAGTGCGCTCAAAACTTCCTGATACTTATTAAGGTAACATTTCTAAGTGGGATTCTAACAAATAATTTTATATGACATACAGTGCATCAACAATAAAAATTTCATTGTTATAATGACATCGACCCTTGATGGCACAGACCATATAACCACTTGACTGCTCATACGGCTTCCCCTCAGCTGCCAAGACTATGACAATAAAAGGCTAACATATCGCACTAACACGTCAGTACCAGTTTGACTTCGCGTGGAGAACAAGCGGATGAAAAATAATTAAAACAAATCAAATTATGCCTTATTGTTCAGTAAAGTGGTACGGAAAAAACAGACATACATGCAGGTATGCAAAGATGGACTTACATTTCACAGATAATTTTAGTTTATTAATTATTGGAAGAAAACAAAATACACAAATGAAGTTATTAAACAGCGACTCAAAAATAAAAAAATATGGGAACGCGTTGATGTCTTTTGCCATCCCGTACAGTTTGCAGTTGTAGATAACGCCGTCTTTTTTACCCACTGGCACGTGTAAATTAGTGCGGTACTCCCATATTAACGGGCAACTTATCGATTGTATATATCGACTGTGAGGAAAATAATTCTTCTATACAATACATTTGGGTGGGTTCGATTCCCACCCAGGACAAATGTTTGTGTAATGAGCACGATCATTTGTTCTGTGTCTGGGTGTAATTTATCTAAAATATTTATGTATTTAGAAATATATAAGTATGTTTATCAGTTGTCTAGTACCCATAACACAAGCTCTGCTTAGCTTGGGACTAGATGGCGTTGTGTGATAGTTGTGGAATATTTATTTATTTATTTATTTATTTATTTATTTATTTATTTATTATTTTATGAGTGCATAAAAATATAAATAAATATTCGGTGTTTTATTTATATTTAGATGTACTTTCACTTTATCATAAATTATGTAGTAACATGTATATAATATCTTATCTAATAATAATGTAAATATACACGCGAAATAACCCGAGTGTAATGTGAAATATAATTAATAATAATCACTATACCTAGCACTCTGTGTGTGCCTCTGTAAGTGACTATTGAGTTTGACTAATAGGATGATTCTACTACTTCTTCTCTGATCAGCTGGCATCTTCTTTATATGATTTAGACATACACACATAGTTTTTTTAACAATAACATGGAACCGGCTTCTAAAAGTAAAAAGTGTGAGTCAGTCAAAAATATATATAATTTGTAGGTGTCGTCCATACATTGACAAATTTTACGGTCGTACAAATCCAGTATTGTATAGAATGAGGTGTTGTATCCTTGTATCCTGTATAATATACAGTGCCCAAAAAGTATATAAATATAATCTAATTGTTTGTTTACAATAATTATTTAATCACATTTTGTGTAAAGGCTTTGGATAATTTGTACAATATAACGATATTGTTTTACTATGGTGAAAAATATATAATTATTTTATGGTGGTATTAAGTACTTACATACTGAATACATTATTTAATCACATATTGTGTAAAGGCTTCAGATACTTTGTACAATTACAACTATTTTAAAATTATAACGATGTTGTTTTACTATGGTGAACTATATATAATTATTTTATAGTGGTAAGTAATTAAGTACTACATACTGAATAATCAATAAGAATACAATAAACAGACAGTGATAACTATTTTTAAAACGCAAAATAAACATACTCAGATCAATGTGTCTGTTTCACCGTGAAACATCGAATGAATTATTAAGATAATTTCATTAATTGAAGTTTTGTTTACATAACCTTATTTGCTTAATACTTACATACATATTTCAGGTCTTTGTACAGTTAAGGTAAACGATAATTTGTAATGAACTTTATCGACAATTAAGGTGATTACATAATGCTGTACCACCTGTATTTAGGTACTATGAGTAGAGCTACATTTTGAGCCGGCCAATCAAAATCCTTTTTTGTACGTAGCCCCCCGACCCGCAGTGGTGACTTGTGTTCTTAGAAGAAATTGACCTACACGCAGTCAAGTGGTTATATGGTCTGTGCTTGATGGGTAGGTAGTATTTTGCTATTAACCAAATTTCTTATGCTTGGTATACTTGGTATCCAGCAATCCATGCTGGAGCCAGAAACTGGTAGCAGGAACTATTTGATGGTTGTTTTATTTGCTATTCTCATTTCTTTTTGGTAGCTACATGAGTTAAATCTTACTTTTTTCTAGTCTATGCTCTTGTAGATAACATGTACTTGATTAATAATTATCATTTTATGTTAATTAATGTCGATATTAAAAATAAAATGTGCCCTGCGTGATATTTTATTTCACCTTTTTGACCTACGTCTGTTTGTGACATAAAAACCAAAGTAGATAAAAAAAAGATCCAAATATTAATGCGCGCTATTTTGGTCAAGCGGTAAGGCCACTGCAGCCACTGCCGCAGGGCGCGCTAGTAACTCACTAATGTAAAATACCTAAACTCGCGCAGCGCTGCGCAGAATAAAGGCTCTTAAAGATGTTGATGTTTCTTCAGGGCAAATCATCATCATAAAAAGATAAATATGATAATTTACATAACGTAATTTAAAAAAACAACTGTACCAACTGGTAGGTAGGTACAGTTTTGTGTAACATGGTCTATAATTTTTTTATTATCTATTATTTTATCTATTCTCTTCTTTATATGATTTAGACATACACACATAGTTTTTTTAACAATAACATGGAACCGGCTTCTAAAAGTAAAAAGTGTGAGTCAGTCAAAAATATATATAATTTGTAGGTGTCGTCCATACATTGACAAATTTTACGGTCGTACAAATCCAGTATTGTATAGAATGAGGTGTTGTATCCTTGTATCCTGTATAATATACAGTGCCCAAAAAGTATATAAATATAATCTAATTGTTTGTTTACAATAATTATTTAATCACATTTTGTGTAAAGGCTTTGGATAATTTGTACAATATAACGATGTTGTTTTACTATGGTGAAAAATATATAATTATTTTATGGTGGTATTAAGTACTTACATACTGAATACATTATTTAATCACATATTGTGTAAAGGCTTCAGATACTTTGTACAATTACAACTATTTTAAAATTATAACGATGTTGTTTTACTATGGTGAACTATATATAATTATTTTATAGTGGTAAGTAATTAAGTACTACATACTGAATAATCAATAAGAATACAATAAACAGACAGTGATAACTATTTTTAAAACGCAAAATAAACATACTCAGATCAATGTGTCTGTTTCACCGTGAAACATCGAATGAATTATTAAGATAATTTCATTAATTGAAGTTTTGTTTACATAACCTTATTTGCTTAATACTTACATACATATTTCAGGTCTTTGTACAGTTAAGGTAAACGATAATTTGTAATGAACTTTATCGACAATTAAGGTGATTACATAATGCTGTACCACCTGTATTTAGGTACTATGAGTAGAGCTACATTTTGAGCCGGCCAATCAAAATCCTTTTTTGTACGTAGCCCCCCGACCCGCAGTGGTGACTTGTGTTCTTAGAAGAAATTGACCTACACGCAGTCAAGTGGTTATATGGTCTGTGCTTGATGGGTAGGTAGTATTTTGCTATTAACCAAATTTCTTATGCTTGGTATACTTGGTATCCAGCAATCCATGCTGGAGCCAGAAACTGGTAGCAGGAACTATTTGATGGTTGTTTTATTTGCTATTCTCATTTCTTTTTGGTAGCTACATGAGTTAAATCTTACTTTTTTCTAGTCTATGCTCTTGTAGATAACATGTACTTGATTAATAATTATCATTTTATGTTAATTAATGTCGATATTAAAAATAAAATGTGCCCTGCGTGATATTTTATTTCACCTTTTTGACCTACGTCTGTTTGTGACATAAAAACCAAAGTAGATAAAAAAAAGATCCAAATATTAATGCGCGCTATTTTGGTCAAGCGGTAAGGCCACTGCAGCCACTGCCGCAGGGCGCGCTAGTAACTCACTAATGTAAAATACCTAAACTCGCGCAGCGCTGCGCAGAATAAAGGCTCTTAAAGATGTTGATGTTTCTTCAGGGCAAATCATCATCATAAAAAGATAAATATGATAATTTACATAACGTAATTTAAAAAAACAACTGTACCAACTGGTAGGTAGGTACAGTTTTGTGTAACATGGTCTATAATTTTTTTATTATCTATTATTTTATCTATTCTCTTCTTTATATGATTTAGACATACACACATAGTTTTTTTAACAATAACATGGAACCGGCTTCTAAAAGTAAAAAGTGTGAGTCAGTCAAAAATATATATAATTTGTAGGTGTCGTCCATACATTGACAAATTTTACGGTCGTACAAATCCAGTATTGTATAGAATGAGGTGTTGTATCCTTGTATCCTGTATAATATACAGTGCCCAAAAAGTATATAAATATAATCTAATTGTTTGTTTACAATAATTATTTAATCACATTTTGTGTAAAGGCTTTGGATAATTTGTACAATATAACGATGTTGTTTTACTATGGTGAAAAATATATAATTATTTTATGGTGGTATTAAGTACTTACATACTGAATACATTATTTAATCACATATTGTGTAAAGGCTTCAGATACTTTGTACAATTACAACTATTTTAAAATTATAACGATGTTGTTTTACTATGGTGAACTATATATAATTATTTTATAGTGGTAAGTAATTAAGTACTACATACTGAATAATCAATAAGAATACAATAAACAGACAGTGATAACTATTTTTAAAACGCAAAATAAACATACTCAGATCAATGTGTCTGTTTCACCGTGAAACATCGAATGAATTATTAAGATAATTTCATTAATTGAAGTTTTGTTTACATAACCTTATTTGCTTAATACTTACATACATATTTCAGGTCTTTGTACAGTTAAGGTAAACGATAATTTGTAATGAACTTTATCGACAATTAAGGTGATTACATAATGCTGTACCACCTGTATTTAGGTACTATGAGTAGAGCTACATTTTGAGCCGGCCAATCAAAATCCTTTTTTGTACGTAGCCCCCCGACCCGCAGTGGTGACTTGTGTTCTTAGAAGAAATTGACCTACACGCAGTCAAGTGGTTATATGGTCTGTGCTTGATGGGTAGGTAGTATTTTGCTATTAACCAAATTTCTTATGCTTGGTATACTTGGTATCCAGCAATCCATGCTGGAGCCAGAAACTGGTAGCAGGAACTATTTGATGGTTGTTTTATTTGCTATTCTCATTTCTTTTTGGTAGCTACATGAGTTAAATCTTACTTTTTTCTAGTCTATGCTCTTGTAGATAACATGTACTTGATTAATAATTATCATTTTATGTTAATTAATGTCGATATTAAAAATAAAATGTGCCCTGCGTGATATTTTATTTCACCTTTTTGACCTACGTCTGTTTGTGACATAAAAACCAAAGTAGATAAAAAAAAGATCCAAATATTAATGCGCGCTATTTTGGTCAAGCGGTAAGGCCACTGCAGCCACTGCCGCAGGGCGCGCTAGTAACTCACTAATGTAAAATACCTAAACTCGCGCAGCGCTGCGCAGAATAAAGGCTCTTAAAGATGTTGATGTTTCTTCAGGGCAAATCATCATCATAAAAAGATAAATATGATAATTTACATAACGTAATTTAAAAAAACAACTGTACCAACTGGTAGGTAGGTACAGTTTTGTGTAACATGGTCTATAATTTTTTTATTATCTATTATTTTATCTATTCTCTTCTTTATATGATTTAGACATACACACATAGTTTTTTTAACAATAACATGGAACCGGCTTCTAAAAGTAAAAAGTGTGAGTCAGTCAAAAATATATATAATTTGTAGGTGTCGTCCATACATTGACAAATTTTACGGTCGTACAAATCCAGTATTGTATAGAATGAGGTGTTGTATCCTTGTATCCTGTATAATATACAGTGCCCAAAAAGTATATAAATATAATCTAATTGTTTGTTTACAATAATTATTTAATCACATTTTGTGTAAAGGCTTTGGATAATTTGTACAATATAACGATGTTGTTTTACTATGGTGAAAAATATATAATTATTTTATGGTGGTATTAAGTACTTACATACTGAATACATTATTTAATCACATATTGTGTAAAGGCTTCAGATACTTTGTACAATTACAACTATTTTAAAATTATAACGATGTTGTTTTACTATGGTGAACTATATATAATTATTTTATAGTGGTAAGTAATTAAGTACTACATACTGAATAATCAATAAGAATACAATAAACAGACAGTGATAACTATTTTTAAAACGCAAAATAAACATACTCAGATCAATGTGTCTGTTTCACCGTGAAACATCGAATGAATTATTAAGATAATTTCATTAATTGAAGTTTTGTTTACATAACCTTATTTGCTTAATACTTACATACATATTTCAGGTCTTTGTACAGTTAAGGTAAACGATAATTTGTAATGAACTTTATCGACAATTAAGGTGATTACATAATGCTGTACCACCTGTATTTAGGTACTATGAGTAGAGCTACATTTTGAGCCGGCCAATCAAAATCCTTTTTTGTACGTAGCCCCCCGACCCGCAGTGGTGACTTGTGTTCTTAGAAGAAATTGACCTACACGCAGTCAAGTGGTTATATGGTCTGTGCTTGATGGGTAGGTAGTATTTTGCTATTAACCAAATTTCTTATGCTTATACTTGGTATCCAGCAATCCATGCTGGAGCCAGAAACTGGTAGCAGGAACTATTTGATGGTTGTTTTATTTGCTATTCTCATTTCTTTTTGGTAGCTACATGAGTTAAATCTTACTTTTTTCTAGTCTATGCTCTTGTAGATAACATGTACTTGATTAATAATTATCATTTTATGTTAATTAATGTCGATATTAAAAATAAAATGTGCCCTGCGTGATATTTTATTTCACCTTTTTGACCTACGTCTGTTTGTGACATAAAAACCAAAGTAGATAAAAAAAGATCCAAATATTAATGCGCGCTATTTTGGTCAAGCGGTAAGGCCACTGCAGCCACTGCCGCAGGGCGCGCTAGTAACTCACTAATGTAAAATACCTAAACTCGCGCAGCGCTGCGCAGAATAAAGGCTCTTAAAGATGTTGATGTTTCTTCAGGGCAAATCATCATCATAAAAAGATAAATATGATAATTTACATAACGTAATTTAAAAAAACAACTGTACCAACTGGTAGGTAGGTACAGTTTTGTGTAACATGGTCTATAATTTTTTTATTATCTATTATTTTATCTATTCTCTTCTTTATATGATTTAGACATACACACATAGTTTTTTTAACAATAACATGGAACCGGCTTCTAAAAGTAAAAAGTGTGAGTCAGTCAAAAATATATATAATTTGTAGGTGTCGTCCATACATTGACAAATTTTACGGTCGTACAAATCCAGTATTGTATAGAATGAGGTGTTGTATCCTTGTATCCTGTATAATATACAGTGCCCAAAAAGTATATAAATATAATCTAATTGTTTGTTTACAATAATTATTTAATCACATTTTGTGTAAAGGCTTTGGATAATTTGTACAATATAACGATGTTGTTTTACTATGGTGAAAAATATATAATTATTTTATGGTGGTATTAAGTACTTACATACTGAATACATTATTTAATCACATATTGTGTAAAGGCTTCAGATACTTTGTACAATTACAACTATTTTAAAATTATAACGATGTTGTTTTACTATGGTGAACTATATATAATTATTTTATAGTGGTAAGTAATTAAGTACTACATACTGAATAATCAATAAGAATACAATAAACAGACAGTGATAACTATTTTTAAAACGCAAAATAAACATACTCAGATCAATGTGTCTGTTTCACCGTGAAACATCGAATGAATTATTAAGATAATTTCATTAATTGAAGTTTTGTTTACATAACCTTATTTGCTTAATACTTACATACATATTTCAGGTCTTTGTACAGTTAAGGTAAACGATAATTTGTAATGAACTTTATCGACAATTAAGGTGATTACATAATGCTGTACCACCTGTATTTAGGTACTATGAGTAGAGCTACATTTTGAGCCGGCCAATCAAAATCCTTTTTTGTACGTAGCCCCCCGACCCGCAGTGGTGACTTGTGTTCTTAGAAGAAATTGACCTACACGCAGTCAAGTGGTTATATGGTCTGTGCTTGATGGGTAGGTAGTATTTTGCTATTAACCAAATTTCTTATGCTTATACTTGGTATCCAGCAATCCATGCTGGAGCCAGAAACTGGTAGCAGGAACTATTTGATGGTTGTTTTATTTGCTATTCTCATTTCTTTTTGGTAGCTACATGAGTTAAATCTTACTTTTTTCTAGTCTATGCTCTTGTAGATAACATGTACTTGATTAATAATTATCATTTTATGTTAATTAATGTCGATATTAAAAATAAAATGTGCCCTGCGTGATATTTTATTTCACCTTTTTGACCTACGTCTGTTTGTGACATAAAAACCAAAGTAGATAAAAAAAAGATCCAAATATTAATGCGCGCTATTTTGGTCAAGCGGTAAGGCCACTGCAGCCACTGCCGCAGGGCGCGCTAGTAACTCACTAATGTAAAATACCTAAACTCGCGCAGCGCTGCGCAGAATAAAGGCTCTTAAAGATGTTGATGTTTCTTCAGGGCAAATCATCATCATAAAAAGATAGATATGATAATTTACATAACGTAATTTAAAAAAACAACTGTACCAACTGGTAGGTAGGTACAGTTTTGTGTAACATGGTCTATATTTTTTTTATTAAGTATCTATTATTTTATTGTTTTCAGTCAAAATTAACGTAGCATAACTATGCTGGTTTTCACAGGCAGTCATACTCTTGTTTTTCTAGCTTAAATGCAGCTAGACACTTATTTTGCCGCATTGATCGGCAAGCAAGCGAGGATAAAACATAACAAGCAAAACCATTGCACATTACATACATTTCAATATTTAGTCCTGAAGAAAAAATACATCCTAAATTAAATAAAAATTGACTGACTTTATTTTGCATAGTATTGACCATCTCGATTTGTTAACGTATTTGAACATCTTTGAATAATTATAATTTTGCTATTATTTACTAGTAAAAGTGATCCCTGGACATTTAAATCGTGTATTGTTTCTGCACCACTTCAAAACGAATGCTGGCATGATGATCCAGAACTGAAGTTCACAATGATAAAAATGAAAATGTACGCGAAGATTTGAAGTGTGCTCGCTTGCAAGTAAAATGTCCGACTGATGACGTACTGAACACGACTTTTAAGCCCCGCCTACTTGAACACGACTTTTGTTGGGTCATTTTTTTTACGCACGTACAGTTCTTGACTATTATTTCTTCGTAGCAGTTAGGCATAAGGCTAAAAAGTCCAAAAGTTTCACGGCCCATAACATAGAAAACTTTCTTGAAGCTCCAGCCTGCAATTTTCTTGCCGCTAAAGTAAGTGGTACCTATGAATCTATGTTGTTAGTTATTAAAATTTGTGTGTAGACTGTTATATGTATAAAGGTACCTCAGACAAAATAAAAAGTCAAGACAGAATGTTGTGAACAGAGAAGTGAGGCCGGTTTTCTATGCATGTAGTGCGTGAATCGGTGCTGCCATGATCATTTAAATTACCCCATAAAAATAACGTTATCAATTTAATAAAGTTATAACGTTATTAGTTTTAATATAATAATAGGGTTCCTACATTAGGTGTCGGTAACAATTAGTGGCATTGGGTGGTGAAAGAGAAAAGATAACGAGTTTCAGAAATAAAATTACTCGGTGTAACTGCTAGTTTTATTTAAAAACCTTTATGCTGAACATTTTTTTTGTACGCGTGCCGTTTACTTTGCACTGATTTAGAAATACTTTCTAATTTGGCAATATGGTGGAATCTAATGTTTAAGTATTTCTCAATTACACACCGTATTAAATTAAGTTTATGTTCCTGCCCAGCATATTCATGTTTTGATTCTAAATTGATAAAAATCTGGTTGTTTCCAATGAATTTCTTTAATATGTTCAAAACAATAGTTTGGTGTTGATTTTCTGCGGTTATTGCAATACTTTCATTCAATAATTTTCGAACAACTGCTTCACAAGTGACACAAATGTCAAAAAGATCCTTAGACGGGAAGCGAAGACCGCCTTTGTTTTTTAAACTAATGAGCTTGTGAAAATAAAATTTCTCATCAGTCTGCAAGGCATCTTAACATTTAGAGCATTTTATGGTTTTAACAAGATAGTGCACTGTACTTCCAGATATGTAACCAATTATCATTTTTCTGTAGTCACCATAATATGAATTGTCATGTAAACAACTGGCCCAATCAAACGATTCATTAACAATTTCATTAAGAAGCTGCAACGAAGAATTTTCAATGGTTTCTTCTTCTTCTTCGTGTCTATACGACGATGAAGTGCTATTTATAATTTTAGTTGTTGAAGTGCATTAAGTTTTGCTATGTGTTCTAAAGGGACACAATTACCTTTTGTAAGACATTTTAATTCTAAATGACATAGTATTTTTTTGTAGCTTGCTTTAAACTGTCTTACGTTAGGGTAATCGTTGAACCCTCCATGCATCCTAATAGACGTAAATAGAATCTCCAAATGGTCCTGGCTTAATTTATAAGTAGGTAAAAAAATCAGCCTTTTTTAATTTAATAAAAAAATATTTAAACACAATACAGATAACAGACGACTGAAGTTTGCTTTTATAATTCCACTCTACACACAACAACATTCAATACAGATACACTAAAAACAAAAGACTTCAATAGAAATATGGTTTATTTTTACAAAAAAACATAACCGCCTTCAATATGTACGAAATTGAAAATCCAGTATGAAAATATTGTTAGTCCATATTAAAGGTATCAGGTTTCCAACAAAAAAATGATTGTTCAAATCGGTTTATAAATAACGGACTTATGAGGTAACAAATATTTAAAACAATAGAACCTAATTACGGACCTACTCCTTTTAGATGTTGGTTAAAAATAAACTAAAAATAAAAAAAAGAATTGCCTATTTTTTTTAATTTGCTTTCAAATGACGGAACCGGTTTTGTATAAAGATATTGCGTCGCGTGTCATACAATATTATATTTAAAGAAAAGAACTAATTGAGAACCTACTTCTTATTTTGAAGTCGGTTAAAGCACGTTGATAAACTATTATATAAACGTATTAACGTAACGTTTATACTGAATATTAAGATTACCCAATAATAGGGTAAACCTTATAGGCTTTACCATGGCAACACTTTCTATGTTCCAAGCAATACCCTTTATATTTATTTTTATTTATTTAAAATATTAGTTTCCAAGTTACTTACGTGTGAAATGTGATTCCATCCTTCTTTTTATGTTTTGTAGTTTGTTTTATACACCCTTTCACGACACAATTCGGCATTTTGACTGGTAAATTTGTCGATTTACTTTACGTGTTGCTTCCACGCGCAGCGATAGTTCGACCAACGAGTCAAGGCGTAGTTTCGTTGTGCGTGTGTGTGTGTAATTGTGTATGTACACGGCGAGGCGTAGTTTTACCGGCCTCACTTTTCTGTTCACAACATTCTGTCTTGACTTTTTTATTTTGTCTGAGAAAGGTACTTACTGCCTACTACAATTAATTACTGTTAGTAAAATTGAAAAATACGATGACGAACCTTGACAAGTTTTTTTTCGTACGCGAAGAATATGTAACTATTGTAGAAAAATAACCAAATTTGGGTTGGCTTTAGAATCGTGACCCCTGAATTTGGTGAAACAAAAACTGGGTGGGTTGAAGGGGTTTGTATAAAGCGTATTTACAACATTTTAGCTGCCGGAGACACGCCAAAATAGTCTAAATAGTTTTTTAAGGTTTCAATAAAACACCGTAATTTTGATAGTGACAGGTGACATAAATGACATTAATGCGTAAAACGAAACGTTTCTAGGTAACTTTTAGCCTTTTTTGACATGTACGTTGTATGTAAATTCTTGAAACGGAACGCAAACATCGAAGATAGCGTAATGTCACTGTCGGAATACTCGCGTCATTCCGTTACTTCCGAGTGTACGTGAATGTTTTCTCCTGTTTTTCTGCGCTTTCTTTTGATATCTCAACGACTTTGCTACGATTTTGGACTCCGATTTTGCTGCTTTACTGTACGACACCTGCTTGCTCACTGGACACTGCGATTGCCTTTGGAAGATTTGATAACTGGTACCAGCTCGACGTGCTCATTAGTCATCGCGATGGCGTCTCCTGTGCCTGGACCTTCATCAAGGGCGGACTTTGTAGATGACGGACCCGTTTCGGACCGGCATTTGTACACGGAGGAAGTTGTACAAATGTGGAGCCTACCCAAAGTTGTGCGCGAATTGGGAACCATTGACCAGTGTCTAAAATTCGCTGAAGAAAACAACGTGGTGCAACGCCAAAAAATGTGCCGCACGCATCGCACCCCTATGCGTTTATCGAAAACAAACAAGTAGTAGGAATGTGTGCACAATAGTATATTAGTACCTAATGAATTGGCAATGTCACTTGTCTGTGACAAACCTATAGGTTAGGTTAGGTTTGAACTGTGACCCACCAGACCACTTCATCAAACTACTTTTGTTCCAAATTTGTGCACAATAGTATATCAGTAGCTATCTAATGAATTGGCAAAGTCACTTGTCTGTGACATACCTATAGGTTAGTTATAGTTAGTTAGAATAGGTCGAAGTCAGTGACAGAACCGACTCATAGCACCCCGATTTCAACCAGTCTTGTCGGATTGCAGAGCCGACGCGGGGGTGGTAGTAGATCAAAATGCAGTACTTAACCTCAAAATACTTAAACAAACATAACTCGAAAACTAATGGTCTCCGGCGGGTGGGGTTTGCGGGGGGGCACTACCCGAACCCCCCGAACACACGACTTTGCTCTCTTGTTGCACAAATAACTATTGTGTAGAGGCTTTTGCGTAGTGTGTAGTGTAGACCAAATCACGCGCAGAAGAAGCCTCTTTAAATTATGCTCCCGATGTCATGAGCCCCGGACTTTATAAATATAAAAACCAATCAAATCAATACAGAAATATGATTTAACAAAAATATTCAGGCATTAAGGCTCTTAGGCTCAAAATGTATTATTTTTAAATTAATCAAGATAAGTACATCATTGTGGTCGATTACCATATTTTAGCGTTATTTTTTCAAGAATGTGTAATTTTGAGCGTTTTGTTGCCGCTTTTGTACTCTGGATTTTTTGCTATATTCATTACTACACAGTCTGCAATTTCAAAATTATTTAAAACTAGTTTAAATTTGCACTTGAAAAGGACTAAAGAGTTCTGTAAACTAATTATTACAAATCTATATACGAGTATATATAAAATGAACCCCTATTTTTCCTGGTCACGCTATAACTTACAATCTCGCGAATTCTTTTATTGTTGTGTTATTATCAGGAGAAGGTTTCCACGAAAGAAAAACCAAGAAAAGAGAGGTTATGGCGAGGCCGAACGCCTAGCCTACTACGCGACCGAAGCCGCGGGCAGTTGCTAGTTATTGATAAAAATTTACGTTCACAATACAATCACTTAAAATGACATAGCAGGAAACACGTTCCCTTGCTTAATTTATATTCACTAAGCAGCAATTTTGTATTCATTAAAATTAATTATTTTAATAAAATTTTAATTTTATTTATATAGGTATAGGTACCACTTATTAGAGTTTCTTCCGTGTGCTTTGTTTGTTTTGTTTTCAATACTATCATGTGAAGAGACTGGCAGATATACGCCTGATGCTTAGACCTTCCTTTCAACTATGGGGCCTACGGGTTTCTGCGGGCGTTCTGGCGGAACCCTTTGAGTCAAAAAAAATATTTAAAAATATTTTATGACCCTGCGCACTAAAACGAGGATATCTCAGGTTTGGCTAAGTTTCTAGGTATGAAACAATCATCGGTTCCTACAGTGACCATCAAACACATAGTTTTTGCACACTACTGCTTATGAGTAGAATATCTGACGCTAGGTTGGTAAGTCCCCAAGTAGTTGATACTCCGATTGTCTCAGTTGGACTATTGAAGAATATACGAATATATGCCATCTGAGTACAACGCGGTCACATTAACTAGACGCTTTGACCATGTGACCTCATTTTGGCGCTCAAGTACGGTGTGCAAAAAAAAAACCGGCCAAGTGGCCTTTATTAAGATCGAGTAAAAATGGATTAAAAATTAAGTTTGTTAAATGAATAAAAAATATTTATTTATTTTGAAAGTAGAAAACTACATATTCTTTGAAAATTTAAGGTGTCTACCTGTTACCGTTAGTAATTAGCCAAATTTTATTATCGACACGTGTATCGGTAACAAAGATGCTGACCGTACTGACACTTGCCGGACGAGAAAAGGAAATGCGGGGGGAAGCGGGCGGGGACCTGCATTCCAGCGATGCGTCGAGTTAATGTGACCGCGTTGTAAGTCGGGTTCCCTCACCTCCTACGATTAGCTTGCTAAAGGCCGAGCGCATATTCTTGAACTCCATTGCATAGCAAATGCCAGGGGCATTATTGTATGAGCTTTATTTCCTCGCCCAGCCTACGCCGTAAACTGATCGACCTCTATAATCACCACCCGTTGCCCTGTCGCGAAACTGTCCATCCGGGTTGTAGGCCGCTAAGTCCTTCTTATTTGCATCGTAAGAGCCGGCTCTTCCGATACTTTACTTTACAATTTAACATGTGCGTGAACATTTTCACCGCTGAAATGGTTCACCCACATGTTAAATTGCAACCTTCTTTTCTAACGACTTCCAAAAAAAGGAGGCGAAACTCAATTCGACTGTATTTTGTTTTTTATGTTACCTCATAACTTTCGATCGGGTGGACCGATTCTCATTTTTTTTTGTTTGAAAGCTGGTGCGTCCCGTGTGGTCCCATTTAAATTTCATCAAATTTGGTCCAGTACTTTTTGAGTTATACTCCCAAAACTGATTTTTACCAAAGTAATGGAATGGAAGTCGGTATTAAATTTTTCAAATTGCACTTGTTATAAGTAGGTAATTGTAATGATATTTAATATAGGTACTAAATAGAAGTATCTTCGCGACGGAGAGTACCAATGCACGTCTTACGTAGGTACCTGTATTAATTATACTATACCTGTATTATAGGCAGGTGAGAATTCACTACATTTTTGTATGACTGCGTTGTCGGGCTGAACTATTTTTATAATGGATGTTCATGATGTCGAGCAATATTTAACCCAGCGGTTAGGTTCTTAAAGTCAATATCTCGTCAGAAACCCGCATCACAAAATATTTCAATAGGTACGTAGATTGTTTCTCTTCGAATACATAGGTAGTTATGTAATTCATTGTATTGTTGTGATTGTCCCAAATAATATGTTT
Organism: Selenia dentaria; assembly: GCA_917880725.1. Classification (NCBI taxonomy): domain Eukaryota; kingdom Metazoa; phylum Arthropoda; class Insecta; order Lepidoptera; family Geometridae; genus Selenia; species Selenia dentaria. The sequence goes on from OU862879.1 coordinate 22,566,255, forward strand.
CTCTCTCTCTCTTTTCTACTTCCAAAAAAGGAGGAGGTTGAGTACCTCTTCCTTTTTTGGACTGTATTTTTTTAAATGTTTGTTAAGTACCTCATAAATTTAGACTGGGTGAACCGATTATCAAAATTCTTTTTTGTTTGAAAGCTGGTGCTTCCCGTGTGGTCCCATTTAAATTTCATCAAATTTGGTGCAGTAGTTTTTGAGATACACTCCAATAACTGAATATAATGGAATTCGGTATTAAATTTTTCAAATTGTACTTGTTTACCTTTCTTTACTAATCACTGTAGTGCCATATCTAACTTATAAGTAGTAGTGTTATTTGGTAGTAATAAATATACCTATACGATAGTTTAATAGTTATTTATTTATTTATATTTATGTTACTAACTTTTCGCTTTCGGGTGAGGACACTGAGGACCTGCTTGCATGGAGGAGCGCGCACAAGTATACACTCGTCAATTCGACTAATTTCGATGTCAAATGTTGGACACATTTGATAGAATAATTTTTTTTGACGGATTCCCATATCACTCGTCAAATATTATTGTCAAAGGAGTATTTATAATTTGCTTAGTAAAGATTAATACATTTAACTTATCAGAGATATTACTTTATAGACATTCGTGTTTATTCGACATTTTGCTACAAAGGCTAAAAGCGTTTTAGATGACTCGCTCATGAGGGAAAATATCTACCTTTATTTTTTCTGTCTGGTACTGAATCCGCAAGTAGATTATTTTTGTCTCCAAGTCTTGTTCAGTAACTTCAAATGTTTCATAAATTCGTCCTGTTACATACAATCGCGACCTCTGTATAAGACATTGTACTTCACACTGAGTAGCTACGTAGGCCACTTACATGTACTCAGCCATGTTCGAGCAGTTTCTGATTGTACAAACCACCTATGCAGTAAATAAATTAGTACCAATTTTTTTATACATCTTAATTTGAACTGATAAATGCTTATATTTCACGATTAAATAAATATGTACGATGAGTTTGTTAATAAACATTCTGTTCTTGACTTGACTGACAATATGTTCGGATTATAAATAGGTTATCTGTAGCTTGTGAGTTATTGTACTAAGTAGCCATACCATATACTAATTTGTACTACAATTGTTGTAAAATGACCTCCACTCTCTTACTTAACATATAAAATAATCAATGTAATTAGTAATTTGTGGTCAACGATGTGGGTTTCATAATTATCTACATTCTAGTTTGTATTTTTTACTGTTACATTTATTGTGTCGCTGTTTGTTGATCCATGAAAAAACATATAAGATAAGCGTCTAAACGTTTTGTTTTATTTTTGCCTACCTATATCTGCTTCGTATCAAAAATAGGTACATTAATCGCATTCCAAGCATTTAACAAAACTTTTATCTTTGGCAATTTGGCATTGTCCACAAAAATTTTTTAGCTATGTTTATTGAAAATCTTTGATCAAACATGTGTCTTGCTAGTAAATTGAACGAAGTCGTCTAATTTATTTGATCAAACGTAGGTAGGTACATTAGGCAAAGATATGCGATTGAAATACCAGCCTTACTCAATGAGTTCCTTTTTAAATATTTGCACCAGCCCGCTTAAAGCTGTTCGGTAGGTGAACGCATAGTGTTAAAAGGTATTAAAACGGCCTTGATCTTGCATGCTTGCCGCATGCATTGGTGAATGGCTTGGCATCTTGTTGGCGTAACCTTGGCACTAAGAACGTCTGCAATGTCATTGACACGCACCATACATTTCTACACCACGCTAGATACTCGTACCTACCTAGGAAAAATTGTCGCGTAAAGTCGCAAATCGGTTTTCGAACGAAAACACAGTCACGGTAATGTAATAGATAATATTACCGTGACACAGTTATGTATTATTTTAAAAGGAAATGTAGGCAAAACTTACCGTCCCATAAAGTTCTTCTGTTTCCCTTTATGCCACACTGTAACTTCTAATGTGTTGTCTTCGTACAGGTAGAGATTGAAGCGCTCACACCACGTCGGCTTCGATTTCGACACTTGTTTCGATTTGTGGGCTTCATTGCCAAGTCTGTAAAGAAGTCAAAAACTGAGTGCTGAGCAAAGTGACTGACTAAAATAACTAAAATAAAGAAGGTAAATAAAGATAATAAAGAAATAAATAATATAATAAAGACAACTCAGATAAAAGATCAAGAGTCAAGTAAAAGGTGTAGGTAGGTAGGTAAATTCTTATTCGTACGGGCCCCATCTAGAATCACTTAGATGAAAACAAAGGAAACATAACCTGAGTGATAATAAACATAATAATAACATGTGATAGAATAACAAATAGGTAGTCAATAGGTTTTGTAGCGTCTATGAGATATTACTAATAGTAAAATTAGTGTTAAGTACCTAAGTACATAACAAATATTTTGATCTGTTATAAACTGAGACAAAATTAAAATAAAACATTCATGAAACTTACAATAATAAAAATACTTGCGTGAAAACATTAAAACCAAAACTTTGTTCAACTACAGTACTTCATTATGAAGCTAGTAGAGACTAAATGATTTTTTTCAAACGCAAAGATACAGCTACCTAATATAGGTACCTAAAATATGATTCTATAACAATCTCCACACATAAATTTCGTGAATCAAAATATTACGATTGTGTTACGATGTTTTTCTATTAATCTGCTTGTTTACACATTTATACCTAAACATCACTGAGTATTTTTTGCTAATAAAAACTATACAAAGCTATATAAACCTTATTATACTATGCGAATTGCGTTAGATTCGTATCGCGTAAGTTTATGCTGTAATGTGCGCAATGCATCAGTGCTTTGCTTACATATTTTTTGTGTTAACTTCCAAGACCTTTATTATTTTATTCTTTCCGGTAATTCTAGAATTTCCATAACGTGGTAAACTGGTTTATCTTGTTAGTAACATATAAGTAATAACTGGATTGTATTTTTTATTTATTATTTTTGTAATTTGTACTATACTTTAATTTATATTATTATGACGTTGCAATTACATTAGCCATTAGCATTATATAATAATCATGAGTAAGTATAAAATAACAGTGATATTGTACTAATGAAGTATTTTTGTGAAGCAGTTCTTTCGGGGTAGTACTGCCAACATAGCCATTTCTACCGCGAAGCAGTAATTTTCGTATTACTTAGTTCCGGTTTGGAGGTTATGGGTGCCGGTGAAAATAGAGGCACATTAACTTAAACCTAATGTCTAAGGGTTATAGGGTTATTATTATATAATGTACAGAAAAAACTTAACTTAGCACTTAAACTACAGAAGCTCTAAACTACTAACTAGTAGTTAACTATGATTTATGGTTGTTTCTGTTCTCACGTGTAGGTTTGCTCATGATGGATGTGTTTAAATTCAACCTTGAGAGATTGAAATTTATAGAGAGAAGACGCCATTGGCCAACTAGGCCACCGAGGTTCTGGTCCGATGGTCAATGGCGTCTGACACGGAGAGTCAGAAGCCGCGGGTTCGAACCCCGTCCGAGGATGTGAATTTTTCTCTCTATAAATTTCAATGTTTGCAATCGCGAAAGCCGGCGTTAGTGCTTTATAAAGTAATACAACCTTGAGAGGTTGAGTGTTTATGAAACATGGGTAGAATAGATCAACACACGCAGAAAATATGTTTTGTATTAATTGTAAAAAAGCTTTCATATTTTACGGCGGGTGTAATAAGGGGTTAAGTACGTGCGGATAATTGTGTTCCATTCGTGTATTGATTTCATATTAGGTATGAATGTTTTTTCTAACATGGAGATCATGTTACAAAAAGCATATTTAAATATCATCACCCATGGGTAAAAGTAATCGCGTCGTATTATGATCAAAAGTTGAAACTACGTGAACGCTTTTTAAATAATATCTACATTTAATCTGTCAAAAAATTAACTAGGATTTTATCCACCTGTGTTATCAAGGTAAAGGGTAACATCAGGAGTATGATCTGAGGGTAAAATCAGTAAGGAGATCCACAGTTTTATGTAGCTACAATATACTGGTATATGGCAGTGAAAAAATAGTATATTATGCAATTAGTGAATAAAGGACGGATTTAATGCGAGGGCCATAGATGAATCACGATTAAGTGAAGGATTGAAGGAACGACTGAATCACGACCGCAGGGAGTGATTCGTGATTATTGAATCACGAGCGTAGCGAGTTATTCAAGTGTTAGAATCCTGAGCGATTTGAGTGATTCATGGCCCTCGATATAAATCCGTTTTATTCAAGAGTTGCATACTATACTTTATACCATGACCGCGAGAAAAAGAAATAATTTGAGCGAAAATAGACATTTAATGAAGAAAAACGGAAGGTTAAATTAATTAAAATGCACATTAAAATTTTAATAATTGCTAAACATAAGAGTAATTTATTTATTATATATTTATTTGCTGCGATTATTTTCTATAATCGCAACAAAGAACACAATACAGTTTTTATTCTAATGCTAAACTCCTTGTCGCAAATATCGACCAATCAAATCTCGAGGAGTTACTTGCACAAAGAGTTAATACCTATATTGGTGTGTTCTAAATTCAAACACCAAAACAGTGATAAAAAGGCCTTTTTATTCACTGTTTTCAGTGAATAAAATAAGCTTTTTAGAGTGGGAATGGTATAAATAATATTTTGTCATTGACTGATGTTACAATACGAGTCCATGGAAATTTGTATAACTAGGGCAAATACTTCAATACTTATAAACCATAGTTTATACAGAAGTGTTTGCACTGGGTGACTCGAACCTGGCTTTAGAGACGGTATTAAAATAAACACTGTTGACTTGATATTAGCACTCGATGAGTCAAAATCTCATGAGGGCATCCTGAGATATTGACTCGATAAGAGACGAAACTCGTTTTAGAGAGGATTTTACTTAGTGATTTTCATATGTTATTCTGTATAACTGCATGCATTTGGCGGACAGAAGGGCAATGCCCTTTGCCTTCTAAAGAAATTGTCACTAAAATTTTGGGTAGGGTAATTGGCTAGGTTAGCTATCATCATCATAATCATAATCAGCCCATTTTGTTCTCACTGCTCGGACACAAGCCTTCCTCTCAGAGAGAGGAGTTGGGCCATAATCCACCACGCGGGCCCAGTGCGGATTTGTGGAAAGGTTAGTGGCCAACCCATGTCGAATTTTTCAGGCCACCCGAAGGGCCGCTACATAGCCTAACGACTGTTGTGTGTCCTAAGACAAACAGCCGGGACCGACGGCTTTACGAGCCCTCCGAACTCCGAACCATGGAAACGCTCAGTTGAATAATGCCACTAGCGGTCATCCATCCAAACCCTGACCGCAGCAAGTGTTGCTTAACTTGTTTATCGGTTAAGATCGCTAGGTCGAGCTCTTCTATGAGCGCTTCAGGTAGGCTAGGTATAGCTGTAAGACATATTAATACGAGCAAGATATCAAGCGCATGGATATAATAATATAGATTACCATAACGTAAAAATCTATTTTCTTTTTATTTTTATAATTTAGGAATTTGTCAATTGTTTGTTGTTCGGTTCGCATACAGAGTGCGTCCTTCTATATAATATCCGAAAGATTCAATAACTTACTTGAATTTACAGTAGACGTTTCCTGTTGGGCCATCTGGCAAGTCCTTGGCTTCGATTAGAACGACGTTCACGATAGATTTCCATGATTTCTTCAAGATGTCGAACTTTCGATTCTTCAATACGTACTGAAACAAAATATAAAATTTTATAAATATACGTATAACTACTTTCTATTATTTTTTATTCAAATTAAAATTCAAGTCATTTATTGCGAATAAAGGTGATACAGAAATCTAACAATAAACGTTTTTGATACACTCTATCCCGCCTTTACATGAGGCATGCAATATTACATAAATACTATTTTCAACACACCTACTAGAAAAGGGACTCTTATTGAACGGTAATTAGAACCAAAATGCAGCGTATTTCGAACGCGTGCTTATTACATTTCATTCCCGCACGAGTGCAAAAATGAGACAGATATTGACATATTTTGAGACAGAAAAGAGTGTCAGATTTTTCAAAACTATCAAAAAGTTAAATTAAACAAGTCAATGCATTGGAGGAGCTATTCAATTCGCCTGTATTTTATACCATATATTAAAAAAAGGAGGAGGAACTCAATTCGACTGTACGTTTTTTTTAAATGTTTGTTACCTCATAACTTTCGACTGTGTGAACCGATTCTCAAAACCCTTTTTTTTTTGTTTTAAAGCTGGGGCTTCTCGTGTGGTCCCATTTAAATTTCATCAAATTCGGTTAAATTGTTTTTGGGATACACTCCAATAAATGAACAGAATGGAAGTCGGTATTAAATTTTTCAAATTGAACTTGTTTTTTTTTTAAATTTATTTTTTAAATTTTTTATGTTTGTTACCTCACAACTTTCGATAGGGTGAACTGATTATCAAAATACTTTTTTTTAAAGCTGGAGCTTCCCGTGTAGTCTCATTTAAATTTCAACAAATTCGATTCAGTAGTTTTTGAGTAACACTTTAATAACTGAATAGAATGGAAGTCTGTATAAATTTTTTTAAATTGTATTTATTTTCGATTTCAATCATCATTAGTTAGCAACTGTGATATATAAAATAGCCCTACAGAAGACTGAGAGGTAAACGACTGACAGGGAGAGGGAAATCAACCAGTTGCATTTTGCATCATAGTTAAAAATTATACCTCTATTTGAATCTTTCTCTCTGGTTCTATTATGCGTTTAGAAATAAAACGACCACTCCTGGTTGCCGCGATCAATAGTAAACTCCCTGAGGATGGGCAACGAATACGCGTGTAAGTTATGTTTTAATAAACTTAACTAAAAATTAACATTTAACTATAACACCTAAACTCAACATATATTTTAATTTAGGGTTCCAACCTCCATTAGGAGACGACTTTGCGAAATCAGTTTGAATCGCACTTTTCCATTCATAAAATAATAGCAGATGAGAATCTCGCAATTACAGAAGGTATCGATAAAAATAAGGAAATGTGTTTAGGATTCCGTACGTTAAAAGGAAAAAAGAACCCTTATGTGATCACTTGGTTGTTCGTCTGTCCGTCTCAGAAATACGTTGAGGTATTTTACCGTTAATCAACATTAACGGTAAAATACCTCAACGTTCCCGCATATTTTGGGTTTCACAATGGAATCAATACCTATAATATATTCCATGTGTTCAGGGTACTTCCCGTTGCCCTACAATCATGAAATTTGGCAATAATCAATTTCATACAGCACATGCTAAGGAAAAAATAAAAAAACCCTGTTTATATGTATTTTAATAATAAAATAAATCGAATTTACTATTACACCTTATTATTTGCGGTTGGTGCAGTAACCGTGTCTAGAGATCCAATCGCAAAATTAAGGTTGTCCTTTAGCTTAGTTTGTCTTTTAGTTAGAGCAATAAAGGTAGATAGATGCTGTTTAATGTACGGAATCCTCACTGCGGGAGTCCAACTCGCACATGGCCAGTTTTGTTTTCTCGGAAACATTTACTAGAGCGCCACGTTACAAAAGCTATGATGTGATTTAACATAATTTAAACAGATCAACAAATGAAAATAATAGCATTTTAGGTTCTCTACCATAAAATTAAATAAAAGACAGGAAACATTATATATTTAAAATTATAAACTTCACAGCTTAATGATAACTTAATTGTTTTTATTAGTGTATCAATCAAACCAACGTATAACACGCGTCAAAGCCTTCAGGTGTATCGGGTACCTGACACAATAGACAATATATTGTTATTCTGATTAACGACAGCTGAGGCAAAAGTTTTGTTTGTCATAGTTTTCTTAATTTATTTTTTTAGATTGTACTGTACATTTTTAGTCGCCAGTTTTACTCACGGGGCTTATAAAATTTCTTAATTGCTTATAAAATTAGATTAGAATACTCCACTTCTGGCAAGCTGTCACTCTGCCACCTCTAAAATGTAATATTTGTATTACCTAAGTAGAAACATTGAAAACATCTATACAGGGTGTTTGGTAGAGGGACCGACAAACCTAATAAGCGTGTTCGGGGGCCCACTTGGAGAATACAAGTTGGCTAAAAAAAATCCCCGGCCGAGTTTCTTGCCGCTTCTTCTCGGTAGGCTCTATATATTTGAATGAAAAGTTGACGTTCATAAGTACGTCTTTGATGCCTAAATTGAATAAATGATTTTGACTTTGACTTCTTAAATTAAACTAATTAATTCTTAAATTTTATTTAAATAACGTATTCTATCGATAAACTCTTAGAGTGAACTAAATTCATATTCTCTTAGTTTTTTAAGCTTATATTTTAAGTTTTATTAAATAGTTTTAGTCAAATTAAATTATTTAGTGTTTATGTATTAAACGTAAATAATATTCTATCTATAAATCTTACAATGGAATGAATTTCAAATTCTCAAGGGTTTTATGGAATGACTAAGAAACTATCTAAGAATTAACTTTAGAAACAGGTTATTTACCACGCATTGTATTTATTTGAGCTCTCGATATTTAAAATCTATCAGATCAGTTATATTTATATGGCAGCGAAATAGTTTAGTGCAGCCATACATTATTTATTCTGTGGTATCTGCAAATTTGTGCTGCAAACGTACCTTACTCATGCAACACTGCAGGCCAAAGCCTTTCTCCTGCGGTGTTGAATAAAAGAACTTCCGGTTCCTACGGACTATCTCGATGATCACTCTAATCACATATACGTACACATTCAAATTGAACAATAGTCATATCACTATTATTTATACGAGCACTTATCTAGTCTATAATTACCATTGTACACATTGAAAATATTTTACAAAAAAATTACAGAACTGAACTCTCAACCTGTCAAATCTCGTCGTTTGGCGCCACAGTTGAAAGAACAGAAACTTTACTTTGTTTAAGAGTTTTGTTTTGTGGATATACTTAATATATCTTCTTTTTTATATACAAAAAACAATTGCCGTTCATTCCTTTCGCAAAAACTTGAAAACTGCTTGACTGATTTAAATAATTCTTTTATAATTTTATTTGCCACATTTGTTTAAATAAAACAACATCATCAACATCACCCACCTTTACGTATGTGAAACCGCGGGCACACCTAGTTTACATTTAAATTGTCCTGAACCTAATTTGCAATTTTGATTGACATACCTACTTAACAATATCACTTTTAGTTGGGTTATAATATACAGCTGACATACAAAAATTTTTCTTCTTTTGTGTATAATAGGTACTTACTATAATTAGCATTCAATTCACATACCGGTTAACGGCACAATAGACTGAACTAAAATAGCCACTAAGAACTGTACATCTATTTTTCTTGAATATTATATAATAATATATATAGGTATGCATTTTTACGGTATTACTTTTTAAAGCACTAACGCCTGCTTTTGCGATCTCAAACATTGAAATTTGTAGAGAAAAAAATACACATCCTCGGACGGAATTCGTCGACACGACGAAAAAACAAGAAAAAGTAATATTATAAAAATAACAAGGGTTGCGATGTCAATACGAAAGTTTAAGTATTTCTGAATAATGCTTCTTTCGGTTGGATAGTACCTACTGTCAAATCTGTTCAATAGATGTCGCTCAGTCCCTGTAAGACGGTTAAAGTCAGCTAGAGAGTTAAAATTCGATGCTCAGACTCGAACCTCGGTGGCCTAGTTGATCAATGGCGTCTGACACGGAGAGTCAGAAGACACGGGTTCGAATCCCGTCCGAGGATGTGCATTTTTTATGTTTAATAATATATAATCATTCAATTTTATTTAAAGTTGTCAAATTTTCGGGGTTGTAGTCGAATTTTATTATCATAGTACCTGAGCCTTCCGGGCTCCGCCCTCGATTTTATGTAGGCAAATAAATTAATTACAAGATTTAATTTCAACGTAAACTTATTTCCTGAATAAAACCTAGCAAAGTATCATAATCATAATCATATTCAGTTAAGTATATATATATATATATATATACCTTACAATTACGTGTTATTTTAGGACATCATTGACTTGTGTTAAAAACAATAAAATCATTGCTGTAGTTTTGATGTAAGAGAGTAAAAAAAAGCAGCCATCCAGCCATTTTATCCATATATACAAAGAAATCATACTTTCCCATTTAGATATTAGCAGTAGTATATAATACCTACCTCTAATGATTTATGCTAGCATTATGTGGATGCGCTTCCAGCACGTATGGGCACGGTAAATAATATTACCGTGGTATGGGAGTTAAAACATTTTAGCCATATATAGACTAATAACAGCTACGCACCAATACTACAATAACAGCATAGTAATATGTGTACAATATTATGTTAATTAATCGCAATTATATTATATCTGTATTTATATGTATATTATTGTACTTAGAGATATATTTATATATATAGCTTTGCTTTTACTAATATAAAGCGGAAAGATGTGTATTTTTGTATGTTTGTAACGAAAAAACTCACAAACTACTGGACAGATTTCAAATTTTTTTTCACCATTAGAATGCTACATTATTCTTGAGTAACATAGGCTATACATTTTGATTCATCATCATCATCTTCCATCACCACGCGGATGAAACCGCGGAGCGCAACTAATATTAATATGCACAGTAAATTACTAAAATGAAAGCTCGCTTTCATCAAGGGTTTCCTTGAAGAAACCTCTTTTTAGGGTTAAGTTCGTCGTACAGCTATCTTCTAATATACATATATACCTATTTTATATTATAGGATTTTAAGTGTTTCAAAGAATTAAATGTCTGCCTATTAGCCTTTAGATTTACATGTGGATCATAACAAAACTAATTTATGGAGGATCATTTGCATTTCCCACGTGGACGAAGTCACAGGCAGAAATTAGTAAGTACTTATCCAAGTATCTGCTTGCGTTAAAAATATATCATGGCGATATGTATTTATAGAAACATATAAATTAGAATCAAAACAAATATATGTATAACGTTCAAAACTCAACAGTGAAAACAATAAAAAATGATCAATGCTCATTAGTTATTCCATGCGTATCATAAATTATAAAGAAGTTATGACGTAAAAACTTCACTGAAATAAGATCCAAAAGCAAGTTCTTTGTTCTACAAAGCAGGAAACTGTACATTACATATGCAAATGTAGTGGTATCGAGTCGTACCTACCAACCTTCTGAACTTTTTTCCCGTGCCCTCTGAGCAGGGTAAGGCCACTGCCGATCCGTTCCATGAATTCTGTGGAGACCGCGAGCGCGGTTGGCGCCAATGGGTCCATCACCAACCCCTCCGGAATCGCGAATGACCTGCACACACCACACCACTCACATTAGACACACAAACCACACGCGGCGCTCTAAATCTCATTTAAAAACATGAGATGCCTGATATCAAACAACCGATACGAAACAAAACTTAAAAGCACATGACGTATTTTCCGCATCACAAAAACTTCGTAAGTATTGTAAGTACTAGTTTAATCACTGAGCATGACGCGTCGACACAACGGTGTTTGATTATAATCGCGTTTTATTTCATATAACTTTTTTCCGGACTAGAACAGTTGCTGGTGATTGTAGTTTCGGTTAGAATATCGGTATTAAAATAGTATAAATATTCGTGAATTCATTTAAACTTTAATTTGTATTAGTTTACTTTATAATCAGACTAAGCAAATATTGTGAATGTTATATTAACCCTGATGCTCTGTGAAGCCGCGTGTGTCAACGACGGCGCATGGCGATATACTCAGATCACATCTGATCAAAGCTGGTTTTCCGTATCTCAAGCCGATGGGGTACTGCCCCGACTGCCTACGTCAATAGTATAATATCAATAGTTTGTAGAGTTATTAAAAAATAAGACAAGATTTCTGTTGTTGTAATTATTCCGATGTCTATGAGAAACAGAGAAAAAATACAATTACACAAACAAAATTATATATACTTAGCCGTTTATATACAGTGTGTTGCGAAATGAAATAGATAAGATTGTATCAGATAACCATTTCTAATTAACACGTGTTTCAAAATCGCTGGCAATTATTGTCATGAAATATCAATTATCTTCTTTGTGTAATCAATGATTTTCAAATGTTAGTGCTTGAAATGCTGCTGCAAAATATATTGCGATTTAAAATAAAACGGAAATTATGAGTAGGTACCTAATTTATTACGAAAACTAGTTACTATATTTTTTAAATTTAGTAACTGGTTTTTTTTGCCATAGCCCATACCATAGATAAAACGCCATCTAAAATAGTTAGTCGAACCTGCAGTGCAAGTACCGTAATAGTCGTTAAATTTGTCGAGTCGCTAAGATCGATAAATTTAACGTATCGTATCGCCCCTAGCAAGTATGGAAGTCATATCGACGACTTATACGATCGTCAAATTTTCGACAGTATATCGATCCGCGGTTCCACCCGCATGGTGATTGATGATGACGATGAAAATTATCTTATGTCTTAATTCAGCGCCCCATCTACCTCCATGCCACATTTCATCAAAATTGGGCCAGCCGTCTGAGCGTAAGAGAATAACAAGCATCCATTCATCCATAAATACAAACTTTCGGGTTTATAATATTAGTAAGATCAAACGCAACTAAACAATATCCCGATTCCCGTCCCTGTCGATAAGCTATATCGAGGTCATTTTCAAAGCTGACAAAACAATCGTTAAAAACGATGAAATAGATGATCTCAAACGTAATTTAACAGTTCCATGCTAGGATTATCGTTATATTCGTAAAAGCTTATCGAATTAGTCTACCGATCGCTTAATTTTGTTACTTACATGCAATGATCGACAAAACATCGATATAGACAGTTTTTTCGAAGAACGACGAATTCAAGACTTAAATTTATCGATCGATGAGGTCGGTACTTGCACTGCAGTATATACATATATACATATTTATTCATACAATTCGCCTAAATTAAAGCGCAAACTATTTTAATTATTGTATTAAATACGATTAATGGCAATAATGTTTAAATTGTCATTAAAAGTTGACATGCTGGAACTTGCCGGTACTTGTATTAGGTATATTTAAAGACGTGGCGATATAACGTTATGTTCAAATATATGTATTACATTATTTGTGAAACGAAGCAGAACAAAAAAAATACAAAGTCCCTTGCAACTAGGGGAAGTTATGAAAAAATAAAAAAGCTAGCTGTTATGTACAAAGTTATTTTAAAGTATTACGTTTTAGTAGAGGAGACCGTGAAGATCGACCTTCACCCATCAGATAACTTGATGAGACATATTTTTTATCAAATATAATTAATTAACAAACATGCCTAGGTAGGTTTGCCTAAATATTTCTGTGCATGTAATTAAAATATCTTACGTCTTATGATATCAATTTCGATTGGTTAAAAGATCGGTGTTGTTACCTATATTGACTTATCTGTTCAGATCTGCTCATCGGGGAGGCATGCATGGAAATAATTAGGCAAACCGACCCAGGCATGTTTGTTAATAAATTATATTTGATATCAAGTACAATTTAAAAAATTTAATACCGTCTTTCATTCTATTCAGTTATTGGAGTGTAACTCAATAACTACTGAACCGAATATGATTAAATTTAAATAGAACTACAAGGGAAGCATCAATATTATTCATTTATTCAAACAAAAAAAGAATTTTGAGAATCGGTTCACCCTATCAAAAGTTATGAGGTAACAAACATATAAAAAAACAGTCGAATTGAGTACCTCCTCCTCTTTGGAAGTCGGTTCAGACCACCGCCCTGTATTGTTGATGCATTGCAGACATGCCCTGTATTGCAGACAATGACTCCACTCATTAGGCCACCTCCCCTCTCCATAGCGTTCCTTGACGAAGACAAAGCCGAGTGTTTAGCTGATAGTACATTTAGAATTAAGATTTTTTTATATAGAATTAAGATTAGAGATTAAGAAATAAGATTAAGAATTAAGCTGAACTACATTTAGAGTAGGCTCAGTGTACTCTAAATGTAGATCATGTCGACCAGAAACACCTCGATTCGGTGGAATCTGAAGTCGAACGTAAAAGCTCTATGTCCATCTCTGACCTCCCACTCCTCCCACCGGTAAAATCATCCGAGGTAGTGTCTCTGATCAAGAGCCTCAAGACCCGTAAATCCCCTGGTGCTGATGGTATCAGCAACAAGGTGATTAAACACTTCTCAGTCCCACTAGTCCATCTCTTAGTTAGCATCTTCAATGCGGCTATGAGCAACTGCTCCTTCCCAGACACTTGGAAGCATGCCATTGTCATTGGTATTCACAAACCAGGCAAACCGGCAGCCGAGCCCTCCAGCTACCGTCCCATAAGTCTCCTCAGCTCTCTGGGGAAGATTTACGAGCGGCTCATTGTGAACCGACTCTGGTCCCACGTTAGGTCCAATAACCTCCTTCCCGATGAGCAATTTGGTTTTAGAGCCAAACACTCTTGCGTCCAACAAGTGCACCGCGTAACGGAGCACATCCTAGGTGATTTCAATAAGAAACCAAAGCCCCAAGGGACCATAGCTGTCTTCCTCGACGTAGCGAAAGCGTTCGACAAAGTCTGGCACAACGGCTTGATATTCAAGCTGTACCAACTAGGTGTGCCAGACCGTCTTGTACTCATCTTACAAGACTTTCTCAGGGATCGAACGTTTAGCTATCGAACCGAGGGAACGCTCTCCTCCCCGCATCCCATTCACGCAGGTGTCCCTCAGGGCTCTGTACTCTCACCCATTCTCTTCTCGCTGTACACCAGCGACATCCCACGATCTGAACCTAATGTTCAGATCGCTCAGTTTGCGGATGATACTGCAATCTACTCTACTGGCTGGTTCAAGGTCAGGCAGAGATGCGCCATCCAACGAGCCATCACCGTAATCGGTGCATGGTTTCGTAAATGGCGAATTGCAGTAAATCCTAGCAAAAGTGCAGCAGTGTACTTCACTGAGACCCGGCGGAATCTCATGCCGTCACCCATAGTCCTATTCGGCGAACCCATCCCTTGGGCTAAATCTGCCAAATACCTGGGCGTCACCCTTGATCGCCAACTCACTTTCGCGATACACATCCAGATTGTTCGCAATAGGGCGGCCTTCATTATGGGTCGTCTTAATCCCCTCATAGGCAAAAACAGTAAAATTTCTCTTAGAAATAAGACGACTCTTTACAAACTTTGCATCCGCCCAATCATGACTTACGCATCTGTAGCGTTCGCCCATGCTCAGAAACACGACCTCCACAAACTTCAAGTGATTCAGAATCGCTTTATGCGCAGGGCAGTGGGTGCTCCGTGGTACTTGCGGAACGCCGAACTGCACTGCGATTTCACCCTCCCCTCTATTACGCAGTATATGAAAGACTGCTCCCGCCGCCACTTCGACAAAGCTCCCCACCACTCGAATCCCCTCGTGGTCGAAGCGGCGAACTACTCCACTGACATAACCGATCCTCACTTCCTTCCCCCCCGTCGCCGTCCAAGGCATATTTTGGGTGACCCGGACGACCCCATCGCAGCCGTTACTTCGGCAGCTTTAGCGTCGTCCCAAGGGAACCCCGGTAATGGTTGTAGACCTGACCAGGGCTGTGATCCCGATCGCATTGTAGGCTCCGGCCGAGATCTTCTTCGCAGCCCCAGTCGCAGTCGAGGTAATCCACACACACACGATTGTAGTCCCAGCCACGGTGCGGGTGGGAGTATACACTGCGGCCCCGGTCGCGATAAATAAATATTCCACAAATATTCCACAACTAACACACAACGCCATCTAGTCCCAAGCTAAGCAGAGCTTGTGTTATTGGTACTAGACAACTGATAAACCTACTTATATATTTCTAAATACATAAATATTATAGATAAATTACACCCAGACACAGAACAAATGATCGTGCTCATTACACAAACATTTGTCCTGGGTGGGAATCGAACCCACGAACTCCGGCATAGCAGTCAGGGTCACTAACCACTAGACCAACAGGCCTGTCAGGCAGGTTGCGATGTATCCTCCGGCCCAGCAAATGACTGCGGACGAGGTAACACTGGTTTTCTATGTAGTCCCAGACACGGTACGGGCAGGAGTCTACACCGCGGCCCCGGCCTCGATGTAGACTCCGGCCCAGGTAACGGCTGTGGGCGAGGTACTCAAGTTTCTTATTGTAGCCCCACCCAAAGTACAGTCATGAGTGCACAACGCGACGATCCTGGTCGCGGTGTGGACCCATGTCGCGGAAATGGGGGGAGGCGAGGTACACAAGGTTATGATTTAGTGGTAAACACAGTCAAACACCGAGCTCGCCGGCGAGCTCGAGGCAAAAGTTATGTCTTGGTTAGATTCTCGCCAAATAGTCGTAGAGTTAAAATTCATAGGGCCCACTTTCAACGGTACACTTATGTACCGGGGCGATTCTCTCCTACTCCCCTCTCTCCTGGCGACGGCCCAAGCCGAGGTCCGTACCCTAGTGGTGCCCTTGAGCAAGTCGCCTACTCCTCTCCTTGCGGCGAAGCGTCTTCAACGCTCGCCTTAGGCGGTGCGCCCTCTGCGCCCGCATCTGGCTTAGTGCCATCTGCGCTCGCCAACCGTCCGGTGACGCTGTAAATGCCGGTAGAGGCAAACAGCATTAGTCCGTTCTAAATCAAACCTTTGGAAGTCGGTAAAAAATGTGTCTCACCAAGTTATCTTCGTCTGAAGGTCGATCTTCACGGGCTCTTAGACTAATATTTTTGTAACGAATCTTGAGTGAATCGAACTAATGCATAAAATATTCTAAACAAACTTTAACGATTTTGAGGTTGATTTTTAATAATTGGCCTATATGTTATTCCAGATCCTACTATCTACATTGCAAACTTCATCGAAATCGATTTAGTATCAACGGTGATACGTGGTAATAAACATTCACGCACACAAACTTTCGCATTTATAATATTATCTGCTGCGTCCCGCAGTTACACCCGTGTGTGTGGTGATGGACGATGATGATGATGATAAAAGTATCATATATGTTAATCCTTTGCATCATCCTCCATGCCAAAATTATATTTAAACGTGAAGGAGTAACAAACATACACTCGCAACATTCGCATTTATAGCATTAGTGTGATTAGGAACTTGGATAAGATTTAGGGTTCTACCAGAAAGCGAATTGTACCTATTTTGGCAGTCGAAGTCCGGATATGTGCGATATGCAGTGACTAGTTGCAGAAGTCAATCGGTATACAAACAAACATAGTATTAAATATTAATTATAAATATCATCATCAATTCAATCGCTGAAAGTTCTCTCAGGCTAACAATAAACTTTCATTACATCACGAGCCTCTGAACAGAACCACTCAGCATCAAATGAAGCAATGGTTAAACGATAACCTTTAATAATAATTAATTAAAAATAATATTGCAGTCGTCGAACAAGTCATCTATTTGTGTGTGACATTATCTACAAATAGTATCGAAAGGAATTAAAAACAAGATTTACCGGTGTATAGAAAAATCGTCATCGATTTAACTCTTTGCGTCTAAGAGACGTAAATATTCGTCAGTTTCATTCATAAATCTTTTGTTTTAATTATCACCGTATAGTAAGGATTAATTACGTATAATATTGTGAAACTTCAAACTATTTTTTGTCTCTATTTTTGCTAATTGTATAGCAATTTTTAACCAACTTCAAAAAAGGTGGAGGTTATATGTTCGTGTGTACTTATGTACTTTTTTATGTGTATGTTAGCCGATCTCTTCCCCATCTTTGGACCAATTCTCAAAATTATTTTTTCTTTGGTAGAGTATACGTCCGAGGTGGTCCCATTTAAATTTCTCAAATTCGGTCAAGTAGTTTTTAAGTTATACTACAAAAACTGAAAAGTGTTGATTTACCTTGATGATATCATCATTGATAATCGATCCCGTAAGTAAGGGTATCACTAAAAATGGTGAAAAAATATTTTACCATAAAATTGTTTTTTTCTATTCGTCATTAAAAGGCGAATCGAGTTGGTCTTCAAATCTAATATCATAACCTGATCAGTGACAATACAATAATTCTTTATTGCACTTTAACCAAATATACAAAAATATAACTTATAAGTGACCTGATGTCTAAGGTTACTCACCGAAATATCCTTGAACCCCGACGGACGATACTCTTTAGTGACAGCATGGTCATTGAGAATAAAATAGCAGATTATGCACCGAGGGAGCAAAGCAGTGTCTTACGTCACGGGCTGTATATTGAAACCTGAGTGTAACGGGGACACTTGAGTTAATATCTTAGCGTAGCGGGGGATTGAAATTTAATTCCCGAGCGAAGCGAGGGAGTTGTGTAGAGTCCTGAGTGGAGCGAGTGGTCCAAGCCGCCCAAGACGAAGACAGGCTTTATCCTCGAGGTGCATACTCTACTTTTCATACCTACTGCGAGACAATAAAAACTCAGAGCTTTAATTATCAAATTGGACTCATTTGTCCCGTTATAGAGGGACAGAGTATTATTTTTCACCACGTTCTATACTATAACATTTTATGGAAGTTGTTAAAATAACAGCAAACACGATAGTGGCACGATACTTGAACTATGATATTATATACCTTGAATGCACAGAGTGGGGCCGTGCGTAACCCATAGCAACGCGGTGTGCACAACAATCACACTCTCTATAGTACAATCGCGCCTTTTTTCTTTTTTTTCTGTTAGGTATGCTGTCTCTGTACTAGGAGTTTTCCTACAACTAACGTTCCAAATCTAAATCACTTTGCGCTGTTGGAAGTTTATAAAATATTACAGCCACGGGGATGCAATGCCTTGCTTTAGGTTGATATTGCGTGATATGTAATTGGACATTTTCGAGTTTCCATACCACCTGGTATGAAAAAATATTTAATAACACATAGTAAGAATTTTAGATATTTCGTTATTTTTCTGGCTTGTTTTCCACCAACCATAGCTTGCCTAAAAGGTATTCTGCAAGCATACCTAATCAACGCTAATGGTAAATTAAAAATCACTGTTTTCGAGCCAAGTACCACACGCCTACACCTAGAAATTAAATCTTTAATTTAATTTTTACTCGCAGGATTAATCACAGAATAAATGTTAGTATTAGCATAAACATCTCACCTACATTTCACATGAGTTATTCTGAAGTCGTGGAGGAGTATGGTCACAGATTACTGAATAAGGTATGGTCCTTTGACAACAGGTAATATATTAAACATAAAGTAACTTATATTATTATTATTATAATTAAAATGATTAATGTTATAATCATATCCTTTTCCTTACATAATCAGTGTCCAGGTGTACATAAACTTCTAGAATAATTTTAATGAACCTTGGAACATATAAGTATAGCTTCAATTAAGGCCAGGAGATATAAATTAAAATACAATTCAATACGCATAAATTTAGAACAATTGTTTTTAGATTCTAGTCTAAATACATTAATCTTGAATAGAAGTAGCATTGTGTCAGTTACCGCATTTAGAAGTGACAAGTAACAACCAAGGCTGGGATTCACGAACAAGCTCGAATTCTTCTACAAAGTGAAAATATGTATTTTACTATTTTTTTTTTTAGAACTGACTAATGCTGTTTGCCTCTACCGGCATTTACAGCGTCACCGGACGGTTGGCGAGCGCAGATGGCACTCAGCTAGATGCGGGCGCAGAGGGCGCACCGCCTAAGGCGAGCGTTGAAGACGTTTCGCCGCAAGGATAGGAGTAGGCGACTTGCTCAAGGGCACCACTAAGGTACGGACCTCGGCTTGGGCCGTCGCCAGGAGAGAGGGGAGTAGGAGAGAATCGCCCCGGTACATAAGTGTACCGTTGAAAGTGGGCCCTATGAATTTTAACTCTACGACTATTTGGAGAGAATCTAACCAAGACATAACTTTTACCTCGAGCTCGCCGGCGAGCTCGGTGTTTGACTGTGTTTACCACTAAATCATAACCTTGTGTACCTCGCCCACAGTCATTCCTCGGCCGGAGCCTACACCGTGATCGGAATCACTACCTTGACTGGGGCTACAAACGGAAATACCTCGCCTCCCCCCATTTCCGCGACATGGGTCCACACCGCGACCAGGATCGTCGCGTTGTGCACTCATGACTGTACTTTGGGTGGGGCTACCATAAGAATGTGTAGTACCTCGCCCACAGCCGTGGTGGCTGGGGCTACATAGAAAACCAGTGTTACCTCGTCCACAGCCATTTGCTGGGCCGGAGGATACATCGCAAGCGGGGCCGCGGTGTATACTCCCACCCGCACCGTGGCTGGAAATACAATCGTGTGTGTGTGGATTACCTCGACTGCGACTGGGGCTGCGAAGAAGATCTCGGCCGGAGCCTACAATGCGATCGGGATCACAGCCCTGGTCGGGTCTACAACCATTACCGGGGTTCCCTTGGGACGACGCTAAAGCTGCCGAAGTGGGGTCGTCCGGGTCACCCAAAATATACCTTGGACGGCGACGGGGGGGAAGGAAGTGAGGATCGGTTATGTCAGTGGAGTAGTTCGCTGCTTCGACCACGAAGGGATTCGAGTGGTGGGGAGCTTTGTCGAAGTGGCGGCGGGAGCAGTTCGGCGTTCCGCAAGTACCACGGAGCGCCTACTGCCCTGCGCATAAAGCGATTCTGAATCACTTGAAGTTTGTGGAGGTCGTGTTTCTGAGCATGGGCGAACGCTACAGATGCGTAAGTCATGACTGGGCGGATGCAAAGTTTGTAAAGAGTCGTCTTATTTCTAAGAGACATTTTACTGTTTTTGCCTATGAGGGGATTAAGACGACCCATAGTGAAGGCCGCCCTATTGCGAACAATCTGGATGTGTTTCGCGAAAGTGAGTTGGCGATCAAGGGTGATGCCCAGGTATTTGGCAGATTTAGCCCAAGGGATGGGTTCGCCGAATAGGACTATGAGTGACGGCATGAGATTCCGCCGGGTCTCATTGAAGTACACTGCTGCACTTTTGCTAGGATTTACTGCAATCCGCCATTTACGAAACCATGCACCGATTACGTTGATGGCTCGTTGGATGGCGGATCTCTGCCTGACCTTGAACCAGCCAGTAGAGTAGATTGCAGTATCATCCGCAAACTGAGCGATCTGAACATTAGGTTGAGATCGTGGGATGTCGCTGGTGTACAGCGAGAAGAGAATGGGTGAGAGTACAGAGCCCTGAGGGACACCTGCGTGAATGGGATGCGGGGAGGAGAGCGTTCCCTCGGTGCGATAGCTAAACGTTCGATCCCTGAGAAAGTCTTGTAAGATGAGTACAAGACGGTCCGGCACACCCAGTTGGTACAGCTTGAATATCAAGCCGTTGTGCCAGACTTTGTCGAACGCTTTCGCTACGTCGAGGAAGACAGCTATGGTCCCTTGGGGCTTTGGTTTCTTATTGAAACCGCCTAGGATGTGCTCCGTTACGCGGTGCACTTGTTGGACGCAAGAGTGTTTGGCTCTAAAACCAAATTGCTCATCGGGAAGGAGGTTATTGGACCTAACGTGGGACCAGAGTCGGTTCACAATGAGCCGCTCGTAAATCTTCCCCAGAGAGCTGAGGAGACTTATGGGACGGTAGCTGGAGGGCTCGGCTGCCGGTTTGCCTGGTTTGTGAATACCAATGACAATGGCATGCTTCCAAGTGTCTGGGAAGGAGCAGTTGCTCATAGCCGCATTGAAGATGCTAACTAAGAGATGGACTAGTGGGACTGAGAAGTGTTTAATCACCTTGCTGCTGATACCATCAGCACCAGGGGATTTACGGGTCTTGAGGCTCTTGATCAGAGACACTACCTCGGATGATTTTACCGGTGGGAGGAGTGGGAGGTCAGAAATGGACATAGAGCTTTTACGTTCGACTTCAGATTCCACCGAATCGAGGTGTTTCTGGTCGACGTGATCTACATTTAGAGTACACTGAGCCTCAAGGCTATCAGCTAAACACTCGGCTTTGTCTTCGTCAAGGAACGCTATGGAGAGGGGAGGTGGCCTAATGAGTGGAGGCATTGTCTGTTGTCAGTCAGATTTCAGAGCTCGAGCCAACTGCCAGTATGCCTGGTGAGTTGGCTCAATCTCTGACAGTTTGTCGTCCCACCTTTGATCACGCAGCTCACTCATGCGTTTCCTTACAGCACGCTGTAAATAGCGCATGGTGGCTTTGTTCTCTGGGGTTGGCATCGAGTCATACGCCCTAGTGGCGGCGTTCTTAGCTGTCAGTAACCTCCTCGCACCCTCGGGCAGTTCGAAACGGCGACCAACCGCCACTTGGACCTGCTTTGAGGATTCACCTACTGCGGTGCGGAGGTGGTCACTGAGAGCCTCGATCGCAATTGATACGTCTTCTACTGTCTGTATGTCATCGGGGATTCTATCGAGAGCGGGTGAACTGATAGCTTGGAGGGATTCCCCCAGTTGCTTCTAGTTCACTACCGTTCTAGTGATAGGGGTGATGTCCGTCGGGTATACATACAGGGCGGTGGTCTGAAGTCAGTTCGTGTAACACTTCTATAGAGCGCAACCGGAGGGTGACGTTCTTGAGAAGTGCTATGTCAAGTATGTCTGGTCGTTGGTTGTCAACATAGGGATATCTTGTGGGCTCCAGAGGGGAGAGAATATCAAAGTTTAAGTGGCTGACCAAGCCTTCAAGGATTTTACCATTACTATTGTTACTAGTACAGTTCCATATGACATTTCTCGCGCCTAACTGACGCTCCTTGAGAGGAGGCGTCGCGTTGAGACGCGGCGAAGCTTGCAGGAGCATCGGAGTGAGCGAGAGGGTCGCGGGAGGTGGGAGCGAGAGAGCCTGATGGCTTCGCTCCCGGGGCGGTGCAGGCCGATTTGGGTGGCGGGGAGGGAGCCGGACGGATTGCCTGTACTGTTGACTGCGCACGGAGTAACCACCGTCCAGAAAACTCTGCGAATCGCTTACGATTTCTTTAAGAAATCTCTAACCGATCGCGCCCGTGGCCACGGCTGCGGAGGGGATAGTTTGCCCCACGAACGCCGGAGTGAGTATTATGCTTGCGTAATACTCGCTCCAGTACTCGCGCAAAGTGCACCCGACCAGCCGCCCATGGACTGCGGCAACCCTAAAAAAGGCCCTTCTAAGGGCCACCCACCGCCGACAGGGGAACTGACCACTCCCCCGACGCAAAAAGGCCCTTTTAAGGGCCACGTAACCGCAACCGCTACCTGTATCAGTAGCGATAGTGACTCTTCCGACAACGAGGGCGGTAACCCCCACGTATCGGACGAGAACATCAAGCGCACGGAACGCGCACCGGATTCAGCATTATCGCCGAAGGGACGACATGAGCGTGATATTCTCACACTCGCTCGGCTTATCGAAGCCGAGGCCCTTTCGGAGGGCATGCTGAATTGGATGGGCATATACGTGCGCATCGAAGAGGCCGAATTAGAAGGGCGTGAAATGTCAGCTGAGGACCGCAAAGTGCTGGCACTTGCGTCGCGCTCACTGATTACCTTGCCGCCTACCAAACCACTAGCGTTTACACGGAGGCGTAAAATTACTAGCCCGCTGAAGCTCACGGACGACGACCCCAAGCGACCAAGATCGCATTCCGCGAATCCGCCGGTCAAGGCGAGAGAGGGACGGACTGATGCCGCCCCAAAGAAAGATAGAAAGGGACAGCAAGACACGCACCCGGCGCTAGTGCAGACTAGGAAGGAAGCACCCCGCCCATCCGCCCAAGCGGTAGAACGTCCGCCCGCCCAGAAGGCAATGCGCCCGCCCGCCCAAGCGGCCGCCCGCCCACCTTCGAAAGAAGCCGCACACCCATCCACATCGGCAATGGAAATATCGGCCGGTACAAGTACGGACCCTTTGCCACAGAGGCAGAAACGTAAGGCGACCGACAATGTCGACACACAGAGACCTTCGTTCGCGCGCGTCGCGAAGACTGGTACGCAAGGCGGCACGAAGGATGCCCCCCGCACCGCACCCCTGCAACCTCTCACCGATAGAGCAGGACAGAAAGAGGTGAAGGGTACGCAGCCCCCCCCAACCCCTGTAGATGGGAAAGAGAGAGAGAGAGGAGCTCGCTATCCTCCTCTAATAGTGGAACGGATCGGGAATTGGACCCACCACTTCAAACAGATCGCCGCTAAACTGGGAAGAGCACCAAATGGCAGACCCTTCGGGCAGGGCATCCGGTTCCTACCGACGGAGGAAAACGAATACCGGGTCATCCAGGCCTACCTCACCCAGCTGGAAAAGGATGAAAATATTAGCTGGTTCAGCTACTCCTTGCCGGCCGAACGCAGCCTGAAGGTAGCACTTCGAGGGCTACCAGCAGACACAGACACGAACGAGATCAAAGAGGCCCTCGAAGAAAAAGGTTTCGAACCTGAGTATATCAAGAATATACAGGCCAGGCAAGGGCGCCCTGGCAGCATATTTTATGTGCAACTTAGGAAAAATGCGCAGACAGTGCCCGCCATATATGAAGTAGACGAGCTGCTCATGATGCCCGGCGTCATCATTGAGGCATGGCGCGGCAAGAGGGGCCCCGCTCAGTGCCACAGATGCCAAAAATTCCGCCACAGTTCGCATAACTGCCACCGAGTGCAGGCCTGCGTACGCTGTGGCGAAGAACACTCGGCAAAAGAATGCCCCCGCCCCCGAGAAGAGCCAGCCACATGCGCAAACTGCCAGGGCTTGCATCCCGCCAATTTTAAGTCCTGCCCGGTATTCAAGAAGGAGATCCGGAACAAGAAGGCGGGAACAGTAGCGGCTACGCAAACTACCCGGAGAGGCGTTGCCCCGGTAGTCCCCGCAACCGTCGGCGAGACGGCGGAAGCCACACTAATGGCACCGGCGAACTTACCTAAAGTCGCCGGACCAAAGCCCGCCAAAAGAAGGCCCAAAAAGAAACCGCAACTGCAGCAACAGCAGCAACAACAACAAAAGCAAGACGCCCCCCGCCGCGACTCCTTGGGGCAAACGATCGGGGTGCTAAAGGAAATCTTGGAGGCGGTGCAAAAAGGCACTGACCCAGAAACGGCCACTTTGGAAGGCCTAATGAGAATACTAAGTAACAACAATGGATCACGAACTTAGAATTGTCCACTGGAATGCCAGAACGCTCGCGGGGAAGAAACAACTGCTGACCATCTTCCTCCGCGAGCATAAAATTGACATAATGCTGGTCAGTGAGACACATCTTAGAGCAAGCACCGACTTCAAGATTCCAAATTACCATGCGTACAGGAAGGACGAAATAAGCCCCGCCGGATCAGTATACCGTGGACTACTCATCCTGGTACGCAGAAATATCATCCACCAACTGCTGCCCATAGAAGAATATAGCTCTTTCCAAGCCATGGGTGTGCTGGTGAGCATAAAAGGAGTCAACCACAGAATATTCGCCATCTACAGACCACCTCTTTGCCACTTAGATGCCGCTGAAGTGACAAAATTAATGAACTCAAGTGACCCAACAATAGTCGGTGGAGACTTAAATGCCAAGCACACCCATTGGCACTCCAACCACATAGATACGCCAGGAAAGAAGCTATACGAAGAAGCTCTAGACCGCGGATATGATATCATAGGCCCGACTGAACCTACCCACTATGATGAAAGAGGAATGACGACAACCATCGAACTCACCATCATTAAGGGCATACGAACGCCTCCAACCCAGACAGTGATGCCGGACTTGCCGTCGGACCACAGACCGGTCTTACTTACCTACAAGGACCTCCCAAGCAGAGTTGCCGCCCCCGCGAGGAGACGGAAGATCTGCTGGGAAACCTTCGAAAAGGAAGCTCAAGACCGGACAATTACGAGGCCAATCGAAACACCGGAAGAGGTTGATGAAGCCACCAACGCCATGACAACGGCCATCCGTGAATCCCTCCAAGCAGCATCGCACACCTCCGCGTCGGCGAAACGGCCCGATCCGCTCCCGACGTGGATACGGGACTTAATTAGCGAAAAGAGGGACACGAGAAAGCTATGGCAATCGACGCGATGCCCACGACTCAAGACCCGACTGAACAACCTCGTCGAAAGGGTACAAGACGCTCTAACCACACACGCGACTGAGACTTGGGACAAGCACGTGGAGGACATTGGCGAAGACATGCCGTCCTTGTATCGTCTCTGTCGTCAGCTCACCTCTACGAAGGAACCAGTGCGACCCCTGATTGGGCGCGATGGTCAGCTGAAATTTGTATCTACAGACCGGGCGGAGGCACACGCCGAGCACCTGGAAGAACAATTTCAGCCAAACCCAATCAGCGACCAGCAACACGCAGAGACGATACTGCAACACGTCAAAAGCTACTTGACACAACCTCTGCCACCCGACGAAGAACAAATTGTCTACTCGCCGGGAAGAGTGGCAAGAATGATCAAACGCTTGCCCAACAAGAAGGCCCCAGGACTCGATGGAATCACCAATGAGGCCCTCAAGCACCTGCCCATAAAATCCGTGGCGGCCCTCACGAGGATTTTTAATGGCATTATGCGCAGTGGCCATTTCCCCTGCAGTTGGAAAATGGGAAAGGTAGTCGTCCTCCCTAAGCCCGGAAAAGACCCTAAGAAGCCAGCAAGCTATAGACCAATAACTCTCTTAAGCACCATCTCGAAACTCTTCGAAAGATTGTTATTGGTCAACCTGAAGCCGCACATCATTCCCAGAGCAGAACAGTACGGGTTTAGGGCGGAACACTCGACGACTCTGCAAGTCACCAAGATGGTCGGTGAAATGGCCACCTGCGCCAACAAGAAGGAGTATGTCGCAGCAGTCATGCTGGACATGGAAAAAGCGTTCGACAGGGTGTGGCATGAGGGCCTCATCTACAAACTGTCGACGTCCACAGCACCTAAAAGAGTGGTTGAAGTCATCGCGTCCTTCCTACAAGACAGGAGGATTGTAGTATCCGTAGAAGACGCGATTTCTACAGAGAAACCCGTGAGGGCGGGGGTCCCCCAAGGAAGCTGCATCTCGCCAGTGTGCTACTCGTGGTACACCAATGACATACCGGTCATTGGGCACGCAAAGCTGGCACTATACGCGGACGATGCAGCCTACTACGCAACCTCGTTCAAGACTGAAAACGCAGTAAACCGCCTACAACCGACTCTGGACGCCCTACCAGAATGGTTACGAAAGTGGAGGCTGACGGTGAATGTCGCCAAGACCCAAGCAATGATCACAGGAAGAACCAACCTGCCCACTCAGCTGAAACTCATGGGTGAAAACCTTGAGTGGAGGACAGAAGTTCTATACCTCGGAGTTACTATTGATAGAAACCTCAGCTTCCACAAACACGTACAGCGCACCGTCGGGAAGGCGACAGCGGCCAGAATCAAATTGATGCCAGACTGAATTCAAAGCTACCACTCCGGACCAAGGTTCTGATATACAAGACGTATATCAGGCCTCGAATCACCTACGCGGCTCCGGCGTGGTATGCCTACGCATCCACAAAAAACCGGACAAAACTACAGACCATTCAGAATAGATGTCTCAGGGCGATAGTGAATGCGCCCAGATACGTCAGGAACACCACTATCCACCGGGATCTTAATATGAACACGATCGAAGAGTTCGTGAAGACACTCGCCGCGAAAATGTTCGAACGAGCAGACGCAGCCAACCACGAAACCCTTAGAGGAATCGCACCCTTACACGCAAGACCACCGGACGAGAAAGGCAGACGAAAATCGAAACCATTACCACGGGACTTGATTCCCACAGACACCGGAGATGACAAAGAAGAAGAGAGTTCGGATGCCACGGCTGTATCAGTGCTGCCCCCAGTGGCCAGCGACTGTGTAGCTGATCGGTCCGCTGGGCTTCACCCGTGTAGGCGGGGGTTCCACCTGGCGCGGCCTTGATCGCCCAGTTACCTATTGGTCACTGGGGTGGCAGTATCGTGAGGCCGTGGTAATCCCAACCCAAAGACTGGTCCATAGTAATGGGCTAAGACGAGCCAGAGAAGAGGGCAATGTGCCCTGATACTCTTTCCCCGCTCAACCGCACTTGAGCGAGACGAGACCCGTGTGTGGAGGGAGCCTCTGAGGCGGCTTTGGGGACGCGCTTTCTCTTTCCGACGGTAGTGAACCCGTCGTTGGAGATGTTGCCAACAGAGTTAGCGCGGGAGCGGGAGAACTCTACATCCAGCTCATTCTCCGAGTTGGATGCCGAGTCGTAGGCGCGTTCGTACTCAGTCCGAGAGACTGGAGAACGATCGCGGGGTGGTAGAGGTGCGCGGGGAGCGCGGGGCACATAGGGCGCAGGGTCGGGAAAAAGAGGGCTTTCTAAGGGCTTGAACGCCGAAGAAACGAAGGGCCCCCTCAGAGGGAGGGAGCCGGAGGAGGGAATTTGAGAGTCCGTGAAGCGGGGTCTCTCCTTAAAGTCCCTATTGGACTGGAGATACTCGGAGAGCATGTCCGGGTAGCAATTTGAGACCCACGAGGCGAACACCTGAGGCGAAACGCCTTGCGAGAGGCTCATAGCGGGGGAGGGAGATAGAAGAGACATCTCGAGGGGAATACTCGAGATGCGAGTGAGGGATGAGTGACACTCCCGCCGGGTACAGGCGGGAGAGTGAGTGCCTAGGTGTCCCTACTGTGTGCCCTCTGCCAGTCTTATTGTGCAGAGGGATGTGTGCCTAAACGCGAGGCCCTAGCTGCTCCGGGGGCGAGGAGAGAAGACCGAGTAAAACCCGGCTTCCAACCAAACACTTGCCCAGAGACTAGGAGAGTAGGATAGGGTAGGGTGGGAAGGAGATACCTGCCGTCGGCGAGGGGAGACCCCAAGGCCGGCGTAGGCAGGCCCGTCCGGTTTTAGCCGTTCCCTCCCACGCTCAGGAGGGAAAGGCTTGACGCACCGGGTCCACGCCCAACTGGATTGCGTTAACACCGCAAGGATCGTCCAGAAGACCACGTGAAGCGTGGATTTGTTTGACTCGAACTTGAAAATTGAAAAATTGAAAAATCGAAACTAGAGATCGCTCTGAGAAGAGCGGTTTTGATTTGACTATGTACGTGATTAACGTGTCGAAGCGCTCTTACAAGAGCGCGCTTCTTTCGCGACGCGAGCCGAGCCGAGCCGAACGCCTCCGTGCGCCGAACGGTACACGAAGCGGTGGCTTGACGTCGAATCTGCACACAGGAAATTCACTATTAGCGAAGTCCAACACTGAATCCTCTTCAATCGAAACGATACAGGTAACCGGCACTAAAAGCGCAAGCACTTTTAGGCCGATCGGAATATTCTTGGAGAGCTCTTGAGCGCACGTCCGTCCCGCTCGAGCGCGCTGACCGGAATGGTGTCTTTTCCGTGAAACAAGTAAAATCGATATTTCACAGTATCCTGCGTGTACCCTGTAGGTGTACCATGAGATTACAACATTGACACCAATCAAAAATCAAGCTCGGTATCGACTGTAGCGCGAAAAATTTATGAAAAAAAGAAAAGTGTCACATCGCGGTCAATTATAGAACTAAAATTGATAGCGAGTACACCAATCACAAGCTTTATAGGTAGCCAAGACCGAGTATCTATTATAGATGACATTTATGTGTGCAACTCATGGTAGAGCTACTGTTAAAATCGGCGAAGTTAGGCTACAGGTGGTCGTTCTCCCACGCATCGCTGGCTTGAACTGTAAAAGTACACAAGAACAGATGTCCATCTGATTGGATACCGGGGCATAAACAGCTTCCGGCATTTCAAATGTCTCTGCGAAATTCTCACCATTTTGATAGTGAATTTTCACAACTTATATCAGTTAAACATCGGTTAAGTCAAGTCAAACTATCCATTACTTCACCGATAACTGCGAAATATTGGTAGTAATTCGCTTGTTCAGAACACCCAGTCTAAACTAGCGCACTAAAATCTATTTTTGGTAAATTATGGTACTTAGTTCTTATGAACCCAAATTCGTATAACGCTTGCAAGTGACAATTTTTGAATTGGCCCTCTCTGTGTGAATGAATGTTCATTATAATGATTTTAATATAGTTCATGTGAAGAATAATAACCAAAATATGGTTCTGCGTATAAGTTATTTTTATGCGCAACGTAGACCCTAAGATTATGGAACAAAAGCCAAATAGACGAAACAGAGCGTAGACCTCTTTGAACTTTGAGATTTCTATATGAGACATTGCACTTGCGGTAGTCAGAGATCAACTTTGAGTCGTGCATCGAAAGGAACGTTACAAAGGGATCTGAACTGAAATTGTGGTTGTTTAATATATTCATAGAACGTTGTTGAAAAGATTTGATACGTAGAAATGGGATTTAAGATTTACTACTCGGTTATTATTCGAGATATTAACGATTTAAATGCATATAAGTTTTGAAACTGACATCGTCACTAATGCAAGAATTAACTTTAGAAACGGGATATTTACATGTTTTGTATTCGATAGATCGAGTTCCAAGTGATTGATATGTCGTTGGTAATGATTTATAATGTATAATGATTGACGGAACGCAAGAAACTTGAAAGGAAGAAGGTAGACCGTATCGTCTGCTCATAACAACACCTAACCGCAGATACTTCACTTTACTCGTGAATATGGAACACATGCAACTGTGCCGAAATATCGAGAATAAATACAATACATGGTACATGTCACATTTTTTTAAATGCATGTATTTTTAGGATAAAAAGTAAGGTCAGTCTGACTGACGACTGTGTTTAAAAATGGCATGAAAGTGCATTGACTTTCGTAGTAGGTAAATGGAAATCGATGGTTACTGGTTACATTACCGTACCAAAAACGGTGGAAAAACAGATGCGTTTTTTATTGTATACCTATGTATAAATGCGGCGTTATAAACTTGTGAAAGAAAGAAGAAAGAAAGAAGAAAGAAAATAATTTATTCGAGACAGAACTGCACACAACAACATTAAACAAAGTACAAATCTCTTAAAGAAATAAATAACAAAATCTTAAATGTATTAACTTATTCTAACATGTGCACATGTATTCGGACTGCTGTCATATGCAGTACTGCCAGAAAAGGTCTGAGCTCAGCATAATGCTGTGAAATGTCCAACAGCGCTGGTTTTCAGCTCTGACCGTTAGTGACACACGGACACAAAATACCTAATAATTAAAATATATTTAGATTATATAGTGATATGCTTATAATGATAATAATTCAAGTTTCTATAGATATTATATGTGCGCCTGATGCCCCGCAATTTTATTACTTGCATTCCCACCCAGAGCTTATACATATAATTATTATGTATTATACTATACAGGGTGAAATGAGATGAGATGAGAATGACTGAGATGAGAGAAAAAAAACATGTCAAACGATAATATACTTTTTTCGAAAAAGTTCAATTCTGTTTACAGTTTTTTAAATACATACTCTCAAATAACAGTGCTCTTAATCGCAACCACAAATCAAAGTACCTCTTAATAAACATTGTTAAAGTAAAATAATTTGAGTTTTGACGAGTTATGGTGTACAAAATTATTGTCAGTTAACTTAAACACTTCATGTTGGGAAAAAAATGTATTCTTATTCTTATTTTTTTCGTATACCCTACCTCCTACCTCCTACCCTTACCTCTCGCCCGGTAGGTACCAGATTATCGTTGAGTTTCGGGACACCCGATATATAGGTATACCCGATATATTATTATATCTCGATTATATAATAAAAAATCTGCAGGGTACGTAGGTATATACTGCTCGTCGTGCTACTCACTCGATATGTTATTATATGTTAAGATAACTCTCATTTACCTAGTAATTAAACCTAATACATCGCTGTTTTGACCTTAATTAATTCCTCATTAGGTACTACTTGGCAGCAGAATAAAATATTACCTGTGTAGCTTATAGTTTCACTCATAGATCTAGATTCTAGATAGATGTCCGTGCGCCGGGTACAAAACCTGGTGTTGCAAGCAGCGGCCGTATTCTGCGATGCAACGTAGCCTGGTAATTTCAATGTTAACAGAATACGTTGCCAAGTTCATTATCCACTGCGGTATTAAAACTTAACGTTTGAATATTCGTAAGTATAAGGCAAGCATTGTAAACTGTTTACATACAATATCGCGACTGGCGTTCAGTCACATAATACAAAAGTTGCGAACTGCCGCGAGCAATGTGTGTTTTGGGCATATTGCTGCGACACCGGCCCGCCCCTTTTACAAATCTCCCTTGTTTCTGTGATCTGTATGTTTAAACTGTTTACATGCAATATCGCGACTGGCGTTCAGTCACATAATACAAAAGTTGCGAACTGCCGCGAGCAATGTGTTCTGTTTTTGGGCATATTGCTGCGACACCGGCCTCGCCCCCTTTTCATATCTTCCTTGTTTCTGTGATCTGTATGTTTAAACTGTTTACATGCAATATCGCGACTGGCGTTCAGTCACATAATACAAAAGTTGCGAACTGCCGCGAGCAATGTGTGTTTTGGGCATATTGCTGCGACACCGGCCCGCCCCTTTTTCAAATCTCCCTTGTTTCTGTGATCTGTATGTTTAAACTGTTTACATGCAATATCGCGACTGACTTTCAGTCACATAATACAAAAGTTGCGAACTGCCGCAAGCAATGTGTGTTTTGGGCATATTGCTGCGACACCGGCCCCGCCCCTTTTTCATATCTCCCTTGTTTCTGTGATCTGTATGTTTAAACTGTTTACATGCAATATCGCGACTGACGTTCAGTTACATAATACAAAAGTTGCGAACTGCCGCAAGCAATGTGTGTTATGGGCATATTGCTGCGATACCGGCCCCGCCCCTTTTTCATATCTCCCTTGTTTCTGTGATCTGTATGTTTAAACTGTTTACATGCAATATCGCGACTGGCGTTCAGTCACATAATACAAAAGTTGCGAACTGCCGCGAGCAATGTGTGTTTTGGG
This sequence comes from Selenia dentaria, assembly GCA_917880725.1. NCBI lineage: Eukaryota > Metazoa > Arthropoda > Insecta > Lepidoptera > Geometridae > Selenia > Selenia dentaria. The sequence goes on from OU862879.1 coordinate 22,599,170, forward strand.
CATATTGCTGCGACACCGGCCCGCCCCTTTTTCAAATCTCCCTTGTTTCTGTGATCTGTATGTTTAAACTGTTTACATGCAATATCGCGACTGACGTTCAGTCACATAATACAAAAGTTGCGAACTGCCGCAAGCAATGTGTGTTTTGGGCATATTGCTGCGACACCGGCCCCGCCCCTTTTTCATATCTCCCTTGTTTCTGTGATCTGTATGTGTAAACTGTTTACATGCAATATCGCGACTGGCGTTCAGTCACATAATACAAAAGTTGCGAAGTACCGCGAGCAATGTGTTCTGTTTTTGGGCATATTGCTGCCACACCGGCCCGCCCCTTTTTCAAATCTCCCTTGTTTCTGTGATCTGTATGTTTAAACTGTTTACATGCAATATCGCGACTGACGTTCAGTCACATAATACAAAAGTTGCGAACTGCCGCAAGCAATGTGTGTTTTGGGCATATTGCTGCGACACCGGCCCCGCCCCTTTTTCATATCTCCCTTGTTTCTGTGATCTGTATGTGTAAACTGTTTACATGCAATATCGCGACTGGCGTTCAGTCACATAATACAAAAGTTGCGAAGTACCGCGAGCAATGTGTTCTGTTTTTGGGCATATTGCTGCCACACCGGCCCGCCCCTTTTTCATATCTCCCTTGTTTCTGTGATCTGTATGTGTAAACTGTTTACATACAATATCGCGACTGACGTTCAGTCACATAATACAAAAGTTGCGAACTGCCGCAAGCAATGTGTTCTGTTTTTGGGCATATTGCTGCCACACCGGCCCGCCCCTTTTTCATATCTCCCTTGTTTCTGTGATCTGTATGTGTAAACTGTTTACATGCAATATCGCGACTGGCGTTCAGTCACATAATACAAAAGTTGCGAAGTACCGCGAGCAATGTGTTCTGTTTTTGGGCATATTGCTGTGACACCGGCTTCGCCCCCTTTTCATATCTCCCTTGTTTCTATGATCTGTGGTTTCACTCGTCTCCCTTCTTTACGCATTACCAAAGATGGATACTTTATTTCCATTAACTCATAACACAAATATGATGTGTAATGGATGATTGCAAAAGAAAATTAACGATCGTATTCAACAAAATTAGTGTTCTTGTACTTCCGTATTTTCATTGTTTCTTTTTATTAATATCCTCATTAACATGACGATTACTATTCTCAGTGGCGATCAATAGCGTGTCATTGCTATGGTTGAATAGAGCTGTTTAGTATTCATGGCAGGTAATAATAAAGACGTGTAACTAACTTAATTAGAAATAATGTTGCCTTTATTGCCCACACCAGTACCTATGTGTTATGATATCTGATAAAGTAAAATTATATTTCTTTGTTTGTCCATCTTCATATGCATTCTTATAAGTACCATTTATATCGAATTACTTTGGGGAATTCTAGTCTAGCCCGCACAAAGGACGTCAAGCAAATATTTTGTCAGCGTTGTTTACTTGAATAAAAAAACGGCTAAGTGCGAGTCATACTCGCGCACGAAGGATTCCGTACTATTACAATGAATATATAACTAAATATTCTGCAAATACGAGTATTTCAAGCGTCTACCTGTTGCCTTCACCAATATCGAGCAAAAACGAGCAAATAAATCACTTTTGTTGTATGGGAGCCCCCTTCAAATTGTATTTTGATCTATTTTTAGTATTTGTTGTCATAGCGCCATAGAAATATATCATCTGTGAAAATTTCAACTGTCTAACTATCACGGTTCAAGAGATACAGCCTGGTGACAGACGGACAGACCGACAGACAGACGGACGGACAGCGGAGTCTTAGTAATAGGGTCGCCTTTTGCCCTTTGGGTACGGAACCCTAAAAAGAGACAATGCAACGTATCCGTGGGTATTCAATTGTTTGTAGAATACGTATCAGAGATTTGAAAAAATATGGAAAAGAAATAAAAAAAATATGGACCGTATGTTACGAATACGTGCGCCGCTAGCGTCACCTAGGCTCTTGCGCATTCAAATAGCAATTACCGGAGGTCCATTCTATCCCGGTGCAGTTCGACTCCGGTTGTCGTTCGATAATTACCAAAAAAGGCGTTCTACTATTTTTATACACAAATTGGAACGTAACGTCATTTATACCTTTGATGCTATACTTTATACGAATATGAGTTACAGGTAGAACTGCCACCACTCCGGGTTTGAGCTGGAGTCTACGGGTTTGCATGGCCCGGACATGCGGGCTACGGGTTTAACATCGATATCTCCGGGTCAGACCGGGCGGTGGAACTAGTGGCAAATAATTGAAACAAAAAAATTCCATCCATATATTATATAAGCAATGCTTTTGTTGAACGCGACTTTTCTTTAATGGGAAATTTATGGTCAGACGAGCGAAACTGCTTATCAGTGGACATGGTGAAGGCAGAATTAATTGTGAAGATTAATTACAACACGAATTGCCAAAATTTTTATTAGTTTTTGTAGAAACCTGGGCTAGAAAAGATGCTTAACCAGAAATTCAGAATGAAAAATATAGTTTTAAGTGTCAGCTGGTTCAAGTCAGCCTAGCACTAGCTAGGTAATTTATATTTAATAAAAAAAACATTACTATGTAATAAATAGTAATTTACCATGACATTTTGCCTTAATTAAATAAATAATACTAAAAAAGCTTCATATTAATAAAAAAAACTATATTTCAAAAATCTCCGGGGATACTGTTTTCATCATATATCAAGTTAGCGGAATCTAATGTTTTGATCAATCGCTAGCGTCAACAGAAACGTAGCTGGACTGTTTATCAATAGTTCAATACCTAAAAGAAAACGTATATTAAATCCACCGTTCAGCTCTTCAGTGTTGAGTTGTGTGTTGTTCAGTCTCCTTAACCTTACCTTTGCTGAAGAAATGATATCGTTACAAGTTTAGTATTTTTAGTTGTTTTTGTAGTCAGTTTGCTTGTTGAATGTTTTTTAAATTTAGGCACATGTTTATTTATACTATTCATTCATTCCAGAAATCTCTACTTGTTACTTTTACTCTCTCAACCTATTGTTAGGGTGCCGTACTAGACGTGTAAAACGGGACCCTATTACTAAGACTCCGCTGTCCGTTTGTCACCAAGCTGTATCTTATGAACCGTGATAGACACAGTTGAAATATTTCTGTAGCCGCTATAAAAAATACTAAAAACCGGCCAAGTGCGAGTCGGACGATAATTATAGATAATGGTACGGAACCCTTCGTGCGCGAGTCCTACTAGCACATGGCTGGTTTTTAATCTTGTTTTTACCGATGTCGATGAAGTTACAGAATCTCGATGCCGATTAAGGAACGTAGTACTGAATTTATTCTGCATGAGTTAAATATATACGCCGCAATATAATGACACACAGCCGTCATTAATGATATTAGTCCAATAGAGGTACCTATCTAACATCCGTTCAAGAAAAAATGAAATAAAAACGTGTTAAAAATTTTACAGGTTACCTACATCCGGTTATGATAATAACACTACTTACATATTTACATTATTTTATTTGCAGTTCTACTGGAAGCAATCTTAGACTAACTCAATTAATATATTGACATATATACGTACCTAGTCGGGTTAATAGGTTACCTAATTACGATTAAGAACTCATTTAAATTGATGTTGTATTCTCTGCACATGCATGGTCTTCACGCTCACTTCCTAGATCTTTGTCTTCACGTCTTCTCATATAAATATATGCATATAAAGTATTTAATTTATGCAGTTAAGACGCAAAATTGATACGTTATGTTGTACCTAAATACTTATTATCCTGTGCCAAAAGTCGCTGTTCTACTACCTACTTAATACTTAAATAGAATTAGTTAAATCCTGTATATTTGTGTAGTATTTTTTGCAGAATTATATTAATTGTTCTACTTAATAATGGAAATTTCCATTTTATTCAAGCAAATTGTAGCCCTATAACATTATCACTACAACAATATGTCGAGGCCTCCTATTATGTACCGAATCTTGATGTTTCCTATAATTGCTTGTTTTCAATTATTTTTTATTCGGAAGATACTTCCTTATTATTTATTAATAGTTACAAAACCCACGATGATGGTAAAAAGTGTAGGCAACCATTAATATGTACAACTTGAGATTAATTATAATTTAGGTGGATATGGTTGGGTAAGGTTAGTATGTATACCCGTATAGCTAAAAGGTCGAGCTGATCCGCTCCGGCGCAGACGACCGGGGGAACGGAGGAGACGGTTCGCTCCGCACGTCTCCTCCCTCCTCCGTAGTGGGGTCAATCAAGAGTCGGGGGACTCTTCGCCGGCTTGCACGGCCCTACACGTCTAGGGGGTGAACTTGGTGAGCAAGATCATCCCTTCACAGGCGCTGAGGCCCGGTTAAGGTTAATCCGGACCTACCGCTGGGGCAAGATTGTGAATGCCAGCGCGACCCCATCTCGCCCCACCTTGGCGGAGGACTGCTCACGGAGGGCTTTAGTGGGTCTGAGCCCCACATACCCCCTTCCGTCACCCTCGCGGCGGAAGGGAAGTGGACAGCATTTTCCCCCTCAAAAGAAAGTACCTAAAAGGTCGAAAAGCATATTGTACGGTATACAGATACACCCACAGACTCAGGTCAAACAGATATGTTCATGGACACAAATATTTAACCCGTCTGGGGACCAAACACGGGACCAGCGGATCCTTCAATATTATTATTCAATGTTATATTTCCTTATGTGTAGGTTAGCCAACTCTGTGCGTTGTGTGGTTACCGTCCAACCTAACGCTCCTCTGCAGCTTCGCTCGTCGTCGCACCTATCGTTACTTTGCACTGACTAGATAGGTACCCTGCTACGTTCTGTAGGAGTAATTCTTGTCGAATACTTATATTAATATGTTCTGTCGAAGCAATTAACAAAATGGCGACTTAACGTTTCTTTCCACGCAACTTGACACTGCATTAGTCAAAGTCTACAAGAAATCAATGATAGTTACGTTTCATTTCATGAATTCGTAAATGTTTTCGTCTTAGCTTTCCATTGACGTCAGTTGAGTTGGGGGTTATACTTTACAGGTTATATTATTAAAGGCACCCACGCAAGTGTCAACATGCGCAAACGCGTAGTTTTTGAGAAAAAAATATTTTGAAGATCAATTATTATTATGCAACATAAATGTCAATTCCTACCATAGATTATATAGAATTCTTGTCATGGAACGTTTCGTTTTAGCTATCGTTAAGTTGTACTACGTTCGGTAACATTTTATTTTATATATGAAAATTTAGAAAGAGTTATATTTTGTACTCATTTCAATAGTTATCATGCACAAGGATCAGGAAAGGTGGTTTTTTCTATAAGAATCTTTTAGCGAGCAGTAATGAGTTTTTAATCCTGTGCGCCGCAATTATCTTTGCCGCGCACTTTTTGAATTTGGAACAACTTAATGCTCAGCGCCGAAGAAATCAAACGCAAATATTGTTTGAATAAAGACTTGCTGTTACGACGGCCAAAAAGAAAGCGAACTACAGTCTGTGTTTTTGTAAATTTTCACGCATTGTTATATTCATGGTTTTGTTTTGAAAAATGAGTTCTTCAAGTGACAGTGAACGTATAGAATTAACTCCTGAAAGTATTACCTACCGGGAGAAATGTATCAAAGCCTAAGCCTATATAATTTTATTGAATGGAGAAATGCAATAGGCGCCCAATATTTCAGAATCTGTGTTTTTTGGCCTACTTCCAGTATTTAGCCAAAACTACACAACTTTCCACTCTTTGGAGTACCTACTCAATGCTGAAATCAACAGTCATTTCTAATAACGACGTACAACACATGTTCGAAGTTAATAGCGTATCTGAAAAGGATGTCTGATGGATTTAAACCTAAAAAACCCAAAGTGGAAGTCGAGTGCTGTAGCAGGGAGGTATATAGAAGATTCCATTGAGAACAAGGCGAAAACATGTGAATGCATCATGGAAAACATTAAATTGCAACCTTCAGTTGATCCATGTCACTGCCGCCGCGCCCATCTACATCCAAACAACGAGATTCACCGTCGCCCTTTTTTATTTGTTTTATTATTATATAGCTACTATTAAATTTTTTGTTAGATTATTTGTTAGGTACTCTGTGTTTTATTTAATAATAATATTACAATAAAACATGAGGCGCCTTTCATTTTCTCACAGAGGGTGATGAAAAGTAGAGTGTAAGTAGGTATCACTCGGGTGCAAAATATATTTTTGGCTCGGGCGACGTACTTTGAATCCCTCGTTACGTTCAGGATTCTACTAAAGAATACTTATACTACTACTAGAATACAAGAATACTACTCCACAATTCCTCACTTTGCTCTGGATTAAAAAAAGCGCCCTTGCAGTAAAAACATCATTTTGCTCCCTTATCTCAATCTACTAATGATCCGTCCCTAAACGCTTTTGTATATATTCAAATTTTGCTATTGTATATTGTATATGTTCAATTACATATCACGCAATATAAACGTACAGCAAGGCATCCCCGGGCGGTAACAACCGCGAAAGTCTAAAACAGTGCTTTCCATAAAAAATGTTGCTTCCAAAGATATTACTCTGTCCCTCTATAACGGGACAAATGTGTCCAATTTGAATATTAACTATTAATGTATTTTACTTTTAACTAAATAACTGCTATTATAAAGCTCTTTTTTAAGAGTTTTTATTGTCTCGCAGTAGGTATAAAAAGTAGAGTATGCACCTCTAGGATAAAGCCTGTCTTCGTCTTGGGTGGCTTTAACCCCTCGTTTCACTCAGTACTCTACATAACTCCCTCACTTCGCTCGGGGATCAAATCTAGAGTCCCCGTTACACTGAGGGTTCAATATACCTACCGACCATGACGTAAAACACTGCTTTACTCCCTCGGTGCATAATCTACTATTAAGCTTAACTTATGAGTAAAATGTACAAACGGGTCCCTATCACAGAGCAACTTAAAGATTTTAGTAATTTTATACCAATAACAAACCGGCCAAGTGCGAGTTGGACTCGCGCACGAAGAGTTTCGCACCATTTTCTATGATTATCGTTCGCGCTTGCCCGGTTTTTTAGTATTTGTTGTTATTTTGTTTTTGTTCACTGGCTGGGATGGACTTATCTGAGGTCAATAAACCCAAACGTATTATGTTTTTCTTTTCTTGATTTCTATAGTTTCTTACTCGAACTGGGGAACTGCTAGACGGATTGCCTTTAAGTTTTTGAGTACTTACGATAAGTATTAAAATACGAGTATAACTCGAATGATTCGACTATAGTATTACATACGACTATAGTACCTACTAGCCTAACCGGCGGTTACCCTGCCTTCGAAGCGAGGGCTCTCACGTTCGATCCCTTGCAAGCAAAATGTTTGTATGATTAGCATAAATGGTTAATCTCGGGTATTGGATATTGGTGATGTGTTAAATTTATTTTGAAACCAGTGCTTTCAGTGCTCACAGCTCTCAAACGACACATAAATCTAACTTATATTAAAATGTGTGTTGCTTTCCGCAACACAGGGAATCCCACTGTGCGAGTGTTATTATATTGTTAAGTCCATCTGGTCCAAAGTTACCGTTATCCAAGCGGAACGACAGATTAACTCTCACAGACGCGGTTAGCTTCAAAAGTCAAAACCTTAATATTGTAATTTACAATGTGAAGTGCAGACCACGAATTCTAATATCTTTTATACATACATATAATAAAACTCGACTGTAGAGGTCGAACTTCTGTACAATGAAAAAAATGCTAAAAACCGAGTCAAAGGGATGTGAGGAATGAAATTGAATAATTGAATACTTTTAGATTTTTTTAGTTTCTTTGTTAGTCTGTCTGTTTGTACGGGCTAATCTCCGAAACGACTGGGCCGATTTAAATGCAATTTTGAACGGTAGTAGTTTATATCCCTGGTCAACATATAGGATATTTTAGATACCGGATAAATTAAGGAGTTCCCGTGGTATAGTTAAAAACTATAATTAACCATATCTCGCGAAACCACGCGAGCTTAGCTGCTGGCGGATCAGCTAGTTAACAATAAAATTACATGGAAGCAACATTTATACTCGTACAATTAATATCTAAGCGTGTCGTTCAATTTTCACATGCTCTGTACAAACAAACTTAGTAAAATTTCGATTCTGGAAATGGTGCTCACTGCATATCATGGCTATTTTGCTTCTGTATTGAGGTAAGAAGTTATATTTTGGGGAAACTCCACAGACATATCCGTAGATTTTAGAGCTCAAAAAAGAAAAATAGGGCTACGAGTATGTGTGGTCTGAAACGAAAACAATCCTTTAAAGACACATCCCATCAAAAACATAAATGTAAGAGCCAAGTTCAGTATTATATTAATATACGAGTACCTCGGTTGATGATTGCAACGACAAAAGAAGTGACATCTAAATCGGTGCCAAGTTGAATGGTCAGTCTTGAAATTATATAAAATAAAACCACATTAATATTTTATAACAAGTTAAAATATCATTTCTTGTTATAAATTCGGAAAATATATTGAAGCCTAAAGCCTGACTTGGCTAGTTCTCATGCATGTACCAAGCCCCTGCATACTAAATTTCATGAAAATCGTTGGAGTCGTTTCCGAGATTCAATAATATATACAAATATACAAGAATCGCTCGTTTAAAGGTAGGTAGATATTAAATTGACGGGGGCCTTGGCACTCACCAAGTGTGTATAATAAAATCAATATCTAACTTTACTTGTTTGATTGTCAAACCGGTATAACAACCAGACACGCACATCATTTACATAAAGTTATTAATAAGTGCTCTATTTCGAGAAGGTTTTCAACCTATAGGTTTCTTAGTTTATGCCAGCGGTGATATTTTATTTGTGTCATAAACAATTTCATACAACCCTTCGTGAGAGTTCATTGGGATAATAAAATCTGTTTATTTTCTCTCTACGAAGGTTCTTATTAATTAAGTAAGCCCTATATTTTAATTTAGGTAAACCTGCTCTCTGTCTCTCTGAGAGACTTATGCCTGAAGTAGGTTTGTACCTTTATTACAAGTCACCAGAGCCTCACGAATTGAGCCTTCTTTGGCAGCATTAGGGTGTTGAAATATCAATGAAAGTATTGTTTCAGATTAGGTAACAGATACATAATTCCATCGCCTGTTAACGTCGATAAAATGATAATTCTCCTGTCTTGGCCCGTTTTACAATAGTTTACAAGCGTTCTGTGTTGGGTCTGCTACACAAAGATTACAAAAAAAACAAGAAGAAACGTTAAACATCCGCATACCTACCGTAAACCAAGGCTATATAAGTAGTTATTTTAACGTAAGAGTAAATAATGCCTTGACTTTACGCACTTTTCCGTATATTTCTGCCCTTTAAAGACTGATGTATTTAAGATACAGACTATTTAATGCACAACGGTCGTATTGATGGCCAAAAATTGTTTAAATGTTAAAAATGCAGACTCTAAGCAGTTTGGCGAACATTTTATTGCAACGCATTGTCTTGTTCACGGATCTAGGACGGGTTAGCCATTCTTAAATCCGTGGTCTTGTTATTCTGTATATGTAAGTCTAACTGCCGTATTTATAAACAGGTAAAAGTAACTACTTCAGCAAAAGTAATTACTTATGCAACGATTTGAATTCTACTAGTATTTGCCTGAAGTTCTATCAAAGGCTAGAATTCTTATCCGAGTAATTTCCTTTACGTACGTAGGGAGTTCAATGTATTCTCGGTATCTAAGTAATATACTAATGATGAGGGTAATTAAATTATCTCATTAGTTTATGACACTCATTGAGGGTATAAATACAAAATTTTATTTGATTATCGCCATTATAGTATTAACTACGATGACTGATACGACAATGTTAAAAAAAATCTAGCATCGCGCTGTGTAAAAATTCCTCACAAAACAAGGAAAGACTCAAAAAGTAATTCACGAAGAAATGATGGCTGTTTACCAAGATTCTGCCCTTTCATTATCTACAATTCAGAAGTGGTCAAGTGAATTTAAACGGGGTAGAGACAGTATTAAAGACGACCCTCGTGCCGATGGGCCGGTTAGTGCTGCTACTGAAGAAAACGTAACAATTGTTGAGAAACTTGTACTCGAAGATGCCCGTGTGAGAGTGAAAATATTAGCAGAAAGAACCAAGCTATCCGTGGGTACCATACCATCTGAATTTGTCAAAGGTCAGTGCAAAATGGGTGCCGCGAATGCTCACAGCGTTTCAGAAATAAGTGCGAGTTGATTGTTGCAAGGAGTTTTTGGAGCTCTGTGGTGAAAATCCGCTAAGTATTTATGATCGGATTGTTACTGGTGATGAAGTGTGGGTTCATCACTATGATCCTGAGAGCAAGCAGGGGTCTATGCAGTGGCATAAAAAAGGAACAGCCCCACCGAAGAAGTTCAAAGTCAGCCCATCTGCCGGAAAGCTCATGGCCACAGTGTTTTGGGATTCCAAGGGAATCTTATTAATTGAGTACGTAAAAACGATGAGAGTATTACTGGCGCAACTTACGCTAACACCCTGCGCAATTTAATGGAGGCAATAAAACAAAAAAGACGGGGAAAATTGATCGCAAGTGTATTGCTTCTGCACGACAACGCGCCTGTTCACAGGTGCGCATTGCCAATGCTGCTGTGCGGGATTGCGGATTTGAAGAAATCAATCATACACCCTACAGCCCGGACCTAGCCCCTAGTGATTACTTTCTGTTCTCAAACCGCAAAAAAGAACTTCGAGGCAAGCATTTTTCCGACGATGAAGAGTTAGGCAGCAATTAACGATCATTTTTCAGACCAGGAAGAAAAATATTTTTTGGAGGGAATTGAAAAAATATATTCCAGGACAAATAAGTGTGTTCAGATCCTAGGGGCCTAAATTGAAAAATAAATTTTATTCAGAATTTTTTGCTTATTTTTTCATGCCTATACCGAGAATACATTGAACTCCCCTAAGAAATGAGAACACGTCAATTTTGCGTTCTTATTGCAAAAGTGAAGTTGTATAAAAATGACATTCGCACAAGTCTGAACTGTGAGGATCTATTATAAAAAATAAAATCCCATGACTACAACCTAATACAAGTCTCAAAAGATACACCCAATTTGGGGTTTTGTCATTACTTACTTAAGCATTTACTTAATTAAGACCTACGAAGAAATAATAAGTCAGGAACTGTAACTGCGTTAAAAAAATGAACCAACAAAAGTCGTACTCAAGTAGGCTGGATCGAGATGGTCAAAACCATGCAAAATAAAGTCAGTTTTTCTTTATAACTATATATTGAAATGTAACACCAATGTGTTTAGCTTATTATGTTTAATTCTCGTTTCCTTTCCGATTCAATGCGGCAACATAAAAAATAAGCGCCTAGCCGCACTTACACTAGAAAAACAAGAGTATGACTGCCTGTGAAAACCAGCATAGTTATTATTATACTCCGTTAAAAATATGGACCATGTTACACAAAACTGCAGTACCTACCTGTTTGTACAGTAAGTACCTACTGTTTTTTATTATGTTATTATATAAAATCTCACATTTACTACACTTTTTATGCTGATGAATCGTCCCGAAGAAACATCAACATCTAAATAGATATATAGTTTTAGTTTACACACAGTTTTAGTTTAGTTTCACAATTTGGTTAGATACGTTGAGTACTAAATTTTGCTATTCCTTCTCTTTTGAGTAGGTACATTAAACTATTCCTGTACTTTCGGATTTGGCCATCCACGCCCACTTTGAAAATATAGAATATATTAAAAATAGAAGATCGATTTATATATTGCTTGCCCTGACTGGCTAACTGATGCGAAAAAAATAAAATATAAGAAAAAAATATTTTGGAATTGAATGATCGTGTAAAAATATCGCTATAGGTGTTTATAAAATAAATAAATTTTAAATTATAAATTTTGTCATCCGGTGCCTTTTATAATGGATATTTAGACACACGTTATTTCTAAGAAAACACTGCATAAAATCATAGATAATGCAATTAAATGTACACAAAGGTGCAAAAAGATCCATCAATGGATCTTTTTAATGGATTAATGGAGCGATGGAAATTTTAGCAGCTGAGGCATCAATTGGAAATTTCACACCAAAAGCCTCCTCTTCACAATACGGCGATGATCGTTACTCGTTGATCGTCTGTCATCGTCATGGTAAATCGTCACGATCATCGTACAAGCATCCACACGAGTGGAGTTTATAGCTACAGCTACCATTAGTTTAATTTTAGTAGGTCATATAGGTACAATCATTTTAAAATGAATGGAAGAAGGAAAGATGGTGGTGTTCTGGCATTATTCTTAATAGAACAAAGTAAATATACCTATACATCTTAATAGGTAACCCTAGTGTACAGTTACATGCCTACTATCTTTGTCAGACAATTAGCGGATAATCACGCTAAGCTATTGGCGGAACCTTCTGGGGAATTAAAAAACTTTCTTCGCATGTCGCCAACCATGAGCCGAGCACAAAAATATCATATCGTTTACAGTACAAAATTTGAGTTATCCACTATTGTACTAGATAAATTGCAGTTTGTACTTAATACGTTAACGATGTGATTATACCTACGTTACACTTAAACAGATTTTCGTGTTCGGCCCACTACTGATTTCAACTATTCAATTGAAAAAATATCCCATTAGTTGCAAAACAAGACACTGCTTGGAAGCAGTGTAAAGTTCTATGAACTTGAATGTTTCTTCAGTTGACCACCCAGTAGCCATTGTTTCTCACTCTCACCACAGTCTACTCTCACTAAATACATTTTAAAAAAACCCCGCATCGACGCGACGTCCGTATGGTTCGAAGTTCTCCGGTAAATGAATGATCGGCGATTGATTGTGTGGTGTTCACGCGCACGAAGCTACACGCGAAATTCCTTTAATGCGTGCTCGAAAAACCGACAAGTCACCGATAGCCGCGTTCCCGATGACGATAGTCAGACCGATAGCAGCTGATCAAGCGTTTCTCCGTCTAGCAGGCCGTGGCTTAGCCAGCCCTGCTTTTATCACACTAATATTATTATTATAGATGCGAAATTTTGTGTGTATATATGTTCCACCTTACTTAACTTTTTGACAGCTGAATGGATTTGATGAAACTTTGTATGGAAGTAGCTATTACTCTAGAAGTCTGGTTTTAAAAGTCCCGAAAATACAGCAGTGCAAGTACTGTTTATCCTGTATGTATACACCTGGGGAAGTTGACGGGAGCAACCACTATTACTCACGGAGGGAGCAACATATTAGGTAAAGTAAATATCTTCATCAGGATTCTGTTCTATATAATTAGTCAAAACTTAAGTTAGCTTTGCACGGAAGAAGTACGGGCGTTAGACGCTAGATGGCGCTAATAATAACTGTGCATCGTTTGGTCAAGGTCATCGGCGCATCTTAAAACCTTAAGGACAATGATCGGCGACTACATGCGAGTAGCTCTCTACACCAGAAGTCGGCAACCGGAGGCCGTTCACGGGCCGCTTGCGATCCGTGAACCATCTCTGTGCGGCACGCTAACTTGAGCTGTCCGCAAGAAAAAAAAATCCAAAGTAATGAATCCACTAAGCCATATGAATCCATTTTGCAAATTAACATAGTAGATTTGCAAAGTAATAGCACACTTAAAACGGCAATTAAGGAAAGCACTGACTTTGTACAGTTATACGGAGGTATAAGTTCTGAAAACTTCAAATAATTTGCTCAGCAGATAACATATAGAAAAAGTATGCTCAGCAGATAACCACTATGTTTGGTAGTACTTATTGTGTGACTTTTCTGCCGACTTCCAAAAAGGAGGAGGTACTCATTTCGACTGTATTTTTTTTATATTTGTTACCTCATAACTTACGATTCTCAAAATTCCTTTTTTTGTTTGAAAGCTGGTGCTTCCCATGTGGTCCCATTTAAATTTCATCAAATTCGGTCCAGTAGTTTTTGAGTTACTCTCCAATAACTGTTTTTTACCAAAGTAATAGAATGGAAGTCGGTATTAAATTTTTCTAATTGCACTTGTTCAATTCTCAACTACCGCAAATAAAGGATTGTTCATGGTTAGTAGATGAATGATTCAGATGCGATATTGCGCGTGTCTACGGATAAAATGAAAGCCGACGTTAAAAAAGCAGCATGTCAAATGCAGCCACAAAAATCGTACTGTTTCTTACTATAAATTTTAAAAAAAAATTCAACTGAAGTAGACATGATTGTATGAATATATGATTAAAATCATATATATATAAATTATAATTCATATATTAAACATGCATCTCCGTACATATAAAAATACGTGCAGCTCGCACTGATACTCTGGCAACAATTGTGGCCCTGCTATAGCAAAAGGTTGCCGACCACTGCTCTACACGATCGTACTCGCGCATAATCGTCTATGATCGCCGATTGTGAAGAGAAGCCATATGCCATAAGGGGGTGAAGCGACCGAAAGCGCTAGTGGGGTCACCTAGTATTTGAATGCATGTTATTGTGATAATCGTTTTTGTCATATACATACACATTATTATTATGGTTAATTTTATGGTTGACGATGACTGTTTGCTGCTTTTAGTTATAGCAGTGCGTTATTTATTATTTATTTGGTATACGTATAGGTATTATTATTGTGTTCCGGCTTCATTGATATAATTTAATTACTAATTATAGCCTTGATTATACTAAAATCAAACGAACAAGAACATTATCTCCGTACGTGAGTTAAATATATGTAGCTACCCACCTACTTTATTGACTTATGGGGATCCCAATAATCTATCTATCCACAGTTTTCCTTACTACTGATAGAAATTTGACATAACGTCCATACGAATAGTGTCAAATATCTAACTCTAGTAAGGTAAACCGGCGATAGATAGATTATTGGGACGGGCCGTTAGGCGTATAAATACTACCAAAAATGTTTCATGGTCGTTCACCGAATGAGGATCAAGGATAATTATTATACAGCGTGTAACAAAAAGGTGTTGTAATATTGAAAAGTGTGCATAGGATTCACATAACTAGGTCAGAACTCACACACCAAAAGCGTTTTAAAATTAGATACTCAAAATTTAAAACGCTTACAATTTTTCATAATACCTAAGTTAAAAAATATCATGTGTAATTATTTTTGACAGCCCTAATGACATGCGAAGATGGGGATTTCATTGGGGTCAATGCGCTCTGCAATCCCCATGCCATCTATTCATTAACCGGTCCCCCTACCCTGCCAGCTACCTCTCCCGCGCATCCCAGCCCAGGCCCCACTTACACCCCCTGTTAATCTAGTCTACGTTCTGGAGGTCATTGCCGTCTTGGCCTAGTTTTTCAGGGATGCTATTGAGTATTAGAAAAACTTGGTAACTCATAAGTCGGAACGGAATGTTTTGTACTTCCTAGGATGCAGTAGTTAGTTAGTTTAGTTAGTTCCAATTGTATGCAAGCTTCTGTGTGAGTATTTTATACATATATGTATTTTATCTTCTATAATTTAGTACATATTATTACTACGTTTTTGTTAGACGCTGTGTAGAGATGTACTTATATATCAGGAAGATCACATATAGATATAACATAGATATTTTTTCTATGTTTATATTCTCAGTTTCGAAATTCAGAATTGTTTTATACGTTATGTTACTAATATAAACTCGAAAGTTTGTGAGTATGGATGTATGGATGTGTGGATCTTTTACTCTTTCACGCACAAACGGCGGGGGCAATTTTGATGAAATTTGGTATGGCGTTGTTTTTTTTCCATGGTGATTAATTTTATATTTGTATGTACGTAAGTCCTGTATTTTATTATTGATGTTTACTGATGGATTTACTAAGTATTTCAATGTACTCATACAATCATAGTAATTGCGTTTGACCATGTCGCATAGAAAAATATTATTATTTTTGGATCCCCTCGTCTGTGGATCGAAGTGGCATATAAAAATACTATTATTTTTGGATCCTCTCAACGGTGGATTTAAGTGGAGATAAAGTAATCCGCAGATCTACATGTGGAGCCGAGCTGTGGATCCAAGTGGACAGAGGCAGGGTTTCTTTTTCCTTTGGAGCTACGGAACCCTAAAAAGTCAATGGCCATCGAGATATTATTGTCTGATTATAACTGCATGTGGATGATAATGTAGTAAACAAATAAGCCAAATAAGATGAACACGGCGGGCAGTACTAAACAAACTAAACTGGTTTCTATAACCTATATATAGTCCAGTTAATTACGATAAAGTATGGACATAATTCTGAATGTTGTAGATTCTTCTGGAATCGTTAGAAAACACAGCTAGAAGTATCTGCCCGGTTTGCAACGTTTCTAGCACCTACAGAACCATGCTAAATATTAGGTACCTACCTACCTATACACTTTAGTGGTCCGTTAATTAGAAAAAATCCAAGAAGTAGGAATACGTTTATTGTATTTATGAATAAAGGCTTCCTTTATGTAAATATATGACAATAAAAACAGTCGTGAGACGTACGGAATATGTGTTATTGTTTGTTTTTATTTGCGGCTCTAGGAAATTTCTGAATAACGGTACAAATTTACTATTATGTATCTATAAGCATTATAAACGTTCAGTTAAATTTGCACCAATATGCAAGCTACGGATCATATCTTTTCTACCAACTTTCTTCTATTAACCCGATTACAGCGAATCCAAGAAGATCTATGTTTTGGTCCGTGTGTGCAGCTACATCTAGTACTCGTTGTACTTATTTAACGCATCACAAGCATCACTAAACACACAACAAATTTACGCCGGTCAAGGGATCAAACTTGCGACCCTCGCTTCGAAGGCAGGGGTCACGGGGCAGGATAACGCGGTCGTCAATTGTACAAAAATGTATTGTGTATTGTTACATTGGTCGTCATTGTTACTCATGTAAAGTGCTACTATATATCGCATGTACACAGTTTCAATTACCAAGAAAATAGTGTTGACTAGCTGCACCCCGCGGTTTCACCGCGTGATGATGGATGATGATGATGAAAAGCATCCTATGTCCTTTCCCGGGATATAACCTATATCCTTGCCAAATTTCATCTAAATCGGTAATATGACCCGCGTGGTAATAGATGATGATGATGATGATGGAAAGTACCCTATGTCCTTCCCGTTTAATCTATGTCCTTCCCGTATAACCTATCTCCTTGCCAAATATTTCATCGAAATCGTAGTGATGCGATGAGCAAGTCAAATAGGGATTCATTTTTATATAATACGGGTTGGCTATAGCCGTCCGGTACCTGATTTTGATGAAGGTGCGAGTTTAGGGGTATCATTGGGGTCCACCTGAAGCCCTTCCAGCAATTTTTTTTTGCCGGAAACGTAGTTTAAATTAATTATGATTAAATTAAAATTTGATAAAAAAAAGTGAAATGGAACGCAATGTTGAGAAAATGGTACAATATTAAGTTGTCAAATTAAGTTGTCAAACTGAGTTAAACGAAACGTATCGTTATCGTTAAACGTAAGAAAAAAAAAAGGCGCCATTTTGTCTTACTGACAGATGGACTGTCATCCATTCATTCCGTTTCTCTCGTAGTTTCGTGAATGTGTGCTCTCTTGTTTTTCGATTTTTATTACGACTTTGGCTTTTTCCCTGGACTTCCTTCGATTGCGCGACGACTTGAAACTTGGCTTGCTTACCGGATTTGTTTGGATTGCTCTACGACTTGAACTTGGCTTGAAAACTGGACTGCACTTGGCTGTAATGGAGTATTACAGTACAATACCCGAAGCGGACGCGGTTTCGGCTCCTGATCTGCCCGTCGAACCTGTTGCCGGACCTTCTTCGGCTCCTGATCTGCCCGTCGAGCCTGTAGCCGGACCTTCTTCGGCTCCTGATCTGCCCGTTGAACCTGTCGCCGGACCTTCTTCGAGTAATGACGACGACGACAACGAGCTTATAACCAAACGAAAACTTTGCGTCACTGAAGTGATTGATCATTGGAATTTAACTGACGTTGTGCGAAAATTGGGCACTAAAGACCAATGCATCAAATATAGTGAAGACCAAGGTCTCATACCAACTGAGAAACGGTGTCGAACCCACAGGACATCCATGAAAGTGTCATACTCATGCGGATGCACAAGTTTTGGTACATTTGTGTGCTCAAAAAGATCATGCAAATCTAAATCGGGCAGCGGTGCCAAGATCTCTCGCAGAATTGGCACATTTTTCGAAAATATTGCTATCGACATAATGCATGTTTACTATCTTATATATGCATACTCACAAGGATGGACCTACGACCAAACAATTCACGAAGACCCTTATAAAAAAGAAAGGAAGCAATGTTTAAGCCCAAATACTATAGCCGATTGGTTTAATTACTGCAGAGAAGTAGTTGTGATATTTTATTTGGAAAAACAAAATCTATACAGCGGTAAAATTGGAGGCTGTGGGAAAATAGTGCAAATAGACGAAAGTAAATTTGGAAAAAGGAAATATAACAAAGGACGTCACATTGAAGGCCACTGGGTGCTGGGATTAATAGAAGATGGGTCTGAAGACTTAAGATTGGAAGTATGCCCGGACAATAAAAGAGATGCTGATACTCTCATACCTTTAATTCAAAAGCATGTTTTACCTGGAACAACAATCCACACCGATTGTTGGCGGGCATACGATTGTCTGTCTGAATATGGATACATACACAAAAAAGTGAATCATTCAGACCCAGAGAACCCATTTGTGGGTAAAGATGGAATCCACACCCAAAGAATAGAATCCCAGTGGCGAGCAGTGAAGAGGTTTTTCAAAAAACAAAATTATAACAACCCAGAAAACTTTAGTGATATAATTGTTGAATATTTGTGGCGAAGAGACGTGTATAAATATAAAAGAGACTCTTTTGTACATTTAATGAAAGCAATTAAACATGTTTATGAAATAAACAAGTAATGTATTAAAATGTTTGTTTAATTGTGTCTCTCCTAGCCCTTTAACATTAAGTTTTTCTCTTCTATCAACATAACTCTGAGACGGACTGGATATGTTATTGTTGTTATATAATACAATGTTAAGTGAACCGCCTTGATAGATTAGGTGTGAAACAAAAAATAGGTTAGGTTAGGTTAGAACATGACAAACAACGCACGAGCCGAGCGAGCGAAGCGAGCGTGCCGCGGCAGCGGCCGGCGAAGTGCCAGAAGCGAACCGCCTTAATAAGTTAGGTGTGAAACAAAAAATAGGTTAGGTTAGGTTAGAACATGACAAACAACGCACGAGCCGAGCGAGCGAAGCGAGCGTGCCGCGGCAGCGGCCGGCGAAGTGCCAGAAGCGAACCGCCTTAATAGATTAGGTGTGAAACAAAAAATAGGTAAAAAATACTGATATAGCCGAAAGTGAGGTTAAGTACTAAAAAATTATTACTCAAAAACTAAAGGCCTCCGGCGGGGGGGGGGATGCAGGGGGGGCTTCACCCCCCCCCCTCCCCCCCCCCCCCCCGCCCCCCCCCCCCCCCCCCTCCCCCCCTCCCCGCGGGTACCGGGCGACTATAGTTTAACCTATAATACTAGTGACAGCCCGCGATTTCGTTTGCGTAGTAGGCTCGGCCTTAGGACTCGTCATAACCTCCCATCTTTTTCAAATTTTTTTAATCTAAGAACGTTCTACAAATTATTAGAAAACATTTTAAAAAAAGAATGAAATCGGTTAAACCGTTCTCAAGTTGTAGCGTGGAGAAATAGGGATTAATTTTTATATAAATAGATAGATTCTGTAAGTAGTCACAGCCCGGCAGGGCAGTTACGTATCTCAGTTGCAATCAAAATTATTATTGAAATCTAAAACATTGCGGCTCTATGTCACTTTTGTCAGCTCCAGTCATAAACTTACTAACTTATGGCGGGAAAAAGCCCAACAATGGCTATTGTTGATTTCGTTTTATTTTCCAAGGTTCTTTTTATTTTTTTCTTTCTTCTTTTTCTTTTCAAGGTTTCTTCGAATTTGGATATGTAATAGTAGTGGATTATTAATCGTTAAGTATTCGTAATGGTGCACGAGTGTAGACTAAGTGTACAGAATCAACACAATCACAATGTTTGTGTGTTCTACTCATCCTCTTGGAAAGTTTTAGTTAAGTTGGCTCCATCCTGTTACTAGAGCTTGACAGACAGGACAGTAACTGTGCGTTAGTGTGCTGTGAGGCTGTGACTTGGTTCTTTCTGACTTCTTGGATAAAAATGTATGTGTTACATATAAAACTTGAGATATGGTATATTATGAACAAACGTATGTGTATACCACATTATAATAAATAATAATAACAAATACTAACATTTCTGCTTACTGGAGTTGTCAAAACTGACATAAAGCCGCCATTGTTTTCAAACAATATTTGATTGCAACTGAGATACGTAATTAACCCATTGGTAGCCCAACTTTAAAAAATTGGTAGACGTTTTCAAACGTTTTGTAAACTGTTTTATTTTTTTTAGCTGACTTCAAAAAGGAGGAGGTTCTATGATCGATTATGTTTTTTTATGTTTGTTCACCGATTTCTCCTCCATTTGTGGACCGATCCTCAACATTCTTTTTTTATTTGATAGAGTATATATTTCCGAGGTGGTCCCATTTAAATTTCATCAAATGCGGTCAAGCTGTTTGCTGTAGAGCTACACTACAATAATTGAAAAGTGTTTCGCCTATCTTGATGGTCTTTTTTTTGACGGTAAATGTAAAACTCGATCCCGTAAGTAGCAAGGGTCACTAAAGAGAATAATATTTTTTTTCTCCTAAATATGGAACCGACTTCAACACAAACATTTTTTAATCTGTCCGAATCAGCAAGACTCATTCGAGTTAAGTTTCATTCATAAATCTATTGTTATTTTTTGCGCTGATGCGGACGGGTTAATAGGTTGTTTAAAATATAATGATATTATAATGCTGCATCTTTTTTGGATGAACTTTATTCACAGAAGTAGCGGTTAAATACCATTAAGATACATATCTAAATCACACTAGTATTATAAAGGCGAAAGTTTGTGAGTGTGTTTGTGTGTTTGTTACTTCTTTACGCTCAAACGGCCGGACCAATTGTGATGAAATTTGGTATGGAGGTGGATTAGGCGCTGGAATAACACATAGGATACTTTCATCTTCATCATCAGCCATCACCAAGCGGGTGTAACCGCGGGGCGCTACTAGTAGGATAATATAGGTAAGTACTTTAATATAGTTAATATGTACCAAAAAATCTATATCACTAATATTTGGTGATCGTATACCTATAGCCAAAAGTTTATGAAGTTTCTGAAGGTAGAATGTCTTTAAACACAATCCAGCAATTTTAAATCGGTACAATTCTATTTATTACTAAAATTTTTTAAAGTGAATTGTTAAGATCATTATCACTTACGTGTTAGCAATATTATACATATCATAATAGTAAGAAACAAAAATACCAGACAGTTTTCTTATTCCATTGGGGACCATGATATAATCTGACTTCTTACTATATCCTAACTTATCCTAAACCTACTATAATATTATAAACGCGAAATTTTGTTTGTATATAATTATATCACGAAAAAACTACGGAATGGATTTTAATGAAATTGGGTATGTAGATAGATGAGGCGCCGGAATAACATATAGGATAATTTTTCATCATCATCCATCACCAGGCGGATGAAACCGCAGTGCGCAGTTAGTATTTTATTAAATTTGTATGGTTCGTAAAAATCTAAAAGAAGTAGTGCTAATACTGATGCCCTTATAAGTAGCATATCCATAAATTAAGAATGTTGCCATGATACGTCCGGTAAGCCCGAAGGTTATACGCGGTTAGACAAGTCCAAGGTGACGTTGGTGAAATATCTGTTACTCACTGGGTGACTTCCGATTGCGCGTAGCCAGGGTCAGACGGTAACGATTCTGTTGTCGATTCTATTGTGCTTATATTGTCACTGGAACAGTTCCTTGACTCGGAAATCTCGGTATCTGAACATTCGATATCTTGCGAGAGTTGCGACACTGCAACTCCTTCACAATGCTCGTTGTTCACAGAGATTGCGCCACTTGATGTCAGAGTTTCATAAACACTATCCACGGAAATCGGTGATCCATTTTTTGAGATATATTTTTTTAAAAGTATTTCTGGCGACACTTTCTCGTGATCTACTTGAGTTTTACTTTCGTATGATATTGTTTCTGTAACCGACATATCTTAATACGACTTTAATCGATAGAAAATGTATTTAATTTTTAGTGACTCGATTATTTGATTTAGTGAAGAACTTACGCGAAATGCTATATTATTTTTGTCACGGCTTTGATATGTACTACGTATACTCGAGGACAACGCACGCCGTCCGCTCGGATAGAAAATTAAGTCACCAATGTTTACCTATACAGTCTTTCAATTCTCATAAATGCTCGGTTGGATTTTCCTTGTTTCTTTTTATATCATTGACTAATTTATTTATCACAAAGCCACAATTCAAAGGGCGACAAATGCACAACTAATGATATAATTGAGAGTGGATGGCCAGTGGTTATCGGATCCGTTCGGTGGACACCCTGGTGAGAACTATTACTTAAACTGTGCCCTGACCTGATAAATAAGCAGTAATAATTGCGACATCTCGTTCAGACTGCATTCTATTGATTCTAGTTCGTTATCAGTATATAGATAAATTATAATGAGTTGTAATTGTAAACGTACCTTGTCCGCGAACGCTGTCAGTGCGGGACTTACGAAGGTGCTCAAATGACTGATTTAGCGAGTCACTCGGCTTGCACACCCGGATCGAGGGAATTTACACCTTACAGTTCTTCGTATTCTAGTTCTGGTTCTCAATTCACCGAACATGTTACGTCAAAACGTTACCGGATGATTGTTTAAGTCTATTTACTAAAAAATAAGGGCGTCGTACCGCAAGACACGGCCCGTGTTTGACTGTCATTCTCAATGCAAATGTATCGCAGCGTGGGTAAATGAATAAATTAACACAGATACGTCACCATTGTGTTGTAAACGCCAAAATGTATACTTTGGTTCGATTTTTGGTAAACGCAAAGTGTCACTGATGTTTGCAAATTTGTTGTTGAGTGACACTTTATAGCCAATTTGAACGAGATACCTACGTTTAGGTTTTGAAACACATAACTAGGTACATCTTTATTTTGTGAAGTCTCTTGACGTAGGTACCTTCTTTGTAAGGTTCCATAGCCCAACAAGTAACTATAATAAGGTAGTTAAATTCTTGCCTATATAAGTATTCAAAAGTTTCATTCTTCTCTCCAAAAGTTCAGTTATAAATACCTACTTGAAATTACAAAATTCTCATATTTTAAACAAAAATAAATAATGTATAATTAATATAATTTTAGAGGTTTTCACTAGACCGCCTAATGTTGATATTCATTGAAAAATGTCTATTTAAAGTATTACTAATGAGAACGAAGATTTAGATCTACCTGTGTCGCGGCTCAGTTGGTAGCGACCCAGCTTGAAAAGCGTGGGGTCCTCGGTTCGATCCCTGACAGGGGGGGGACAATATTTGTTTGATGAACAGAAATGTTTGTTCCTACCACTAGCCACCTATATCTCTTCTCCTCGTTCCCTCACTGCTGAGGATCGCGACCACGTATAATCAGTCTCCATTGGGTGCGGTCATAGGCTGTGTGAACCGCACGGTGTATGCTACCACCCACCGTCTTCTTAATCGTGTCAGACCATCTTATAGGCGCCCTTCCCTGACCACGTCTACCGTCAATTTTTCCTAAAATAATGGCTTTCTCCAGACAATGCTTTGAAGACCGCATAATATGTCCGAAGAAGCTGAGGACTCTTTTTCGGCAGATAGTGGAGAGCCGTGTGGTGATTTTAAGATCTTTTAAAATGGACTCGTTGGTTCTCATAGCAGTCCAAGGTATACGTAGCAGCCTTCGCCAACACCACATCTCGAAGGCATCTATCTTGCTACTATCACGTTTTCTCACAGTCCAAGTCTCAGCACCGTACAAAAATATGGAAAATACTAGGGCACGAACCAAGCGCACTTTAGTTGTGCGTCGAATACCTCTGTTCTTCCAGATTTTGTTGAGGTTAGTCATAGCACTCTTGGCAATACCGGCTCTATGGCGAATTTCGTTAGTGGAACTACCGTCATTGGATATCAATGAGCCAAGATATACAAACTCGCTGACTTTTTCATACCCGTTGAGTGCGTCCGTTACTGGAAGTACTTCTGCCCTGTCCACCACCATTATTTTAGTTTTCGAATGGTTGATCTTAAGACCGAGTGCCGCACTTTCTACTTCAACTTTCTTCAGCAGAGCTGCCATCTCCATTTCACTTGACGCAACTATCGTGGTATCGTCTGCATATCTGAGATTAGTGACCCTGCGACCACCCACTACAACACCACCATTCCAGCCATCCAGGGCTTTCCTCATTATATATTCTCCGTACAAGTTGAACAGCTTAGGAGACAGAATGCATCCTTGGCGTACGCCTCTTTCTATATGAAAAGCTTTGGATTTCTGGTTGTCCAGTTTCACATAGCTTGAACCATCAAGGTACAGATTTTGTATAAGAAAAGTCAGGTGGTCAGGAACGCCCATTTCCACTAACACGTCAAACATCGTCCTCCACTGTACGCAATCGAACGCTTTGGCGTAGTCTATAAAGCACAAGACCAGTGGTTTGTTAAGTTCGCGACATTTTTCAATTAGCATGCGAACATTCAAAATTTGCTCACGAGTGCCTTTTCCAGCTACAAAGCCGGACTGTTCGCTCGGTATCTGGTGATCTACAAAAAGTGAAAGTCTGGTGTTTATAATGCGTAGAAGGATTTTACTTGCATGTGACATAAGTGACAAAGTTCGGTAGTTTTCACACTTTCTTGTGGAACCTTTTTTATGCAATGGAATGACAGCAGATTGTGACCAGTCAACTGGCCATTGGCCTGTTCTCCAGATCTTGGTGCATATCTGGTGGATGATCTTAGTCCCTTCAGGACCCAACTGTTGAAGCATAGCTGCTGATACACCATCTGGACCCATAGCTTTATGTTTCAGTCTTTTGATGGCGTCTTGAACCTCCGAAAGCAAGATGTCTGGTTCTTTGGAGTAATCATCCCATCTCCTTTCCGTGCCAAGTCCTTCTTCATCCCGATAGAGCTCATGGCAGTAGTTTCTCCATCTATCCAAAACATCTTCCAACTCTGTCAAGATGTTACCTCTACTATCCTCAATTATCCAACTCTTCGGTTTAAAGGCTCCAGTCAGTCCAGCCACCTATATACATATCACTATAAAGAAATTCAATGAAGGTAACGATTTCGTTGCAAAGAAAACCATATCTTATATCAAATGTAGGTATATTTACCTATTCATGCCTTTGGTCATATTTTCCTACCTAAATAGGTGCCTACTTACGTCAACATTGTTACACCTACAATTATTATCCTTGTGCATAAATTATACCTATAATAAATAATAATATGTTATTAGATGCTGGTACGCAAGACGGTACAATAGAATAACACTTGAACTTTAGACACCTTTAGGCACCTTAAAGTGCTCACAGCGGAGTTTGCCTTGTCGTTCTCACTGATCATAAGGGTAAGATACCTAACCCTTGCTTCGGTCACGTTTTGAACTGGTGACCACTAGTGAAATTTTCAACCGAGAGCTTTCATGTTTCGGAGCGCAAGTCAAGTCCTCGGTGCAGGTTGTTTGTCATAGGGCGTGTTTTGGTCTATACTCAACTTCAAATATATTTTATCAGGAGAAACACCTTACAATTTTTGAAGCTACTCACGGTATTTGTGTGGCGTATAAACCAATATGCACAGGAGACCAGCCTTGTAGATTAAGTCTTTAAGAAAAAAATAACTTGTTCCATAAGAGACAGATTAATTTGGTAAAATATCTATGGGCTGAAATATAAATATATAGAAACATTATCGTATACAGTTCTTCGAAAGAGATGACAGAAAGAGGACGTAATCGGCAATATACCTTATTTACGATACTGTTTAGAATTTAGATCTAGAATAACACCTACCTTAACTTAATAATATAATGTCAAAACTACGGTAACTTATATGATGTGACCTTCCTGTTTATACGCAGACTGTCAAAAGCTCAAACTTCTACACATACCTAATAAAAATGTAACGGATCGCTGTGTTTACATGGAAGATATATGAGAAAAATATTGGGACTTTTATAAACGAGAATAGAATGAAAAAGATTTTTAGTCTGTTTGTTTGTGCGTTTGTGCACGCTAATCTCAGAAACGGCTTATCCGATTTAGATGTGGTTTTCACCAACATTAATTTTTTGTTTAATGTCAATGGGTTCATAAATAAAAAGAATATTAAAGTTATTGAAATTTAAAGGACAAACTCTCTCGCCACTACACCAACACCAAGCGAGCAACCATTCCATCCAACTCCCGCCATAAGCATTTTCCCAGCGGAATCACTGAAAGTGAACAATATCATACCTATACTGCGTTTGAATAGGCTCTTCGTGAGCGTTTTTAGCGAAAATAACGCAAAAAACGCTCACAAGGGGCGTTTGAATTGGGAATCTGTAGGTGAAAATGTCGTTCATGTCTCTTTTTGTTCAGCGTTCGGAAAGCTAAAAAAGAGGAATTTATGCCACCAAAAAGTGTAATTTTTGACCCACGTCTGGAGCATGGTTGTTTATGATCGTTTTTTGACAGCTATGTATTTGGCAGCATAATCATGCGATTTTAGGTCTTAGCTCAGTTGAGCGTTCGAATTTATCTCAAAACCGAGTGGCAAAATGCAAAACGATTGTACACCTATCTTTTATGTTAAAATATATTTACAAAATAAGTTAAAACAGTCAGAACACCATTCTAGTTTTAGTGACAATGATCATTTTATTCTGCAAGTATACATTTTATGAGACTTCGAGTAAAAAAAGATAGGTCAGTTGCAACCGGAATACTGACGAGTTTGGGTGTTTGGAGCCAATTTTCACGTAGGTATTAATTATAATTCGATTTTAACAAAATCGGGTGCAGAACTGTAACTTAGTTTAAATATTACTCTAGAACCTGCAAATATTTACATTTTTGGTAAATACTAGTGCCGCGTGCCAGTACGCGCAACATTCCACTTTGAAAATGTAGTCCCATATATATATATATAATCAGAATCTCGGAAACGGCTCCAACGATTTTCATCAAATTTAGTATGCAGGGGGTTTCGGGGGCGATAAATCGATCTAGCTAGCTTCATTTTTAGAAAACGTCGTTTTATCCGTGTTTTCAGGCGAAGAAAAACTGCTACAACAAAATTTATATTATTTTAACGGCACAGTAACACTAAAGCTACTTGACAATAGATGGCGTTGTTAAGCAAAACACTAAGCCCAAAACAGGTCAGGTTTTAAAAAAAAAACTGAATTATCTCGGTCATCCAGGTACTTAATATGAATTATCGCAAGGTTACGTCTAAATACAATAAATTATGAACTATTATTATATATGTATACAAATTTTTTAATATGAAAAACGGGATTCACTCACGTAAAAACTGCCAAACTGCTGCAGTGCGAGGCGAGACGCAACCACGAGCGTTCTGCACTCTTCTTGAAAAAGACCACCGGATGTGGTTGAAATATATTTTACGTGAGTGAATCCCGTTTTTCATATTAAAAATGTGTACAAACCACGTTAGTTTTCATAATAAAATATACAAATATTGTTTGTTATTTAGAGTATCTAGTATACTTACCTACATGTAGGTATAGTCGGTTGAGAACCTTATTAGTACATGACTTAATGCTATTTAAATCAACATGATTATACCGATTATTCAATTTCAACAGGTTATAATATTCAAATCTTTTATTGACAAAGTACTTAAGAAGTTAGCATTATAATGAATACTTATAGCCACCGATGACTTGCCACCTACTTAAGGCGCATAGATTCGCCACTTTACCGAGCTTCGTCGTGCGGGTTTTTGCTTCTTCGTTTATACTAGCTGCGACATGATACCTAATGCACCTACCTAATACCACAGCATAAAAATCGTAAGTTTGCATAGACTGTGCCCTTAATACCCTTAACGGATTTTTAAAAAAAGCGGCCTAGGTTTACTCATTGTAACAGCTATCTACCCATCTGCTAGTCAAAATCTGCCCAGCTGTTTCGGAGAATAACCGGAACAGACAAACAAAACCGCGAACAAAATTTGGAAATCTGTTTTGTTAGGGCCGTAGCGTAGGTACTTTCTTATGCTAAACTATAAATAGGTACTATAATATTATTAAATTTTAATGTATTGGTTTAGATTTCAGAAAATAGTTTTAAAATACAACAAACAAATCGCCATGCCTATATATCCTCAAAGGGGTAGGCAGCCGTGTTTTTAATGCCTACGTTTCGCCAGACGTACCTATATGTTTTTGGTCCCATGTAATAGCGGACGAGCCTATTACCATCTACGGGGCACTGTTCCAGACTCCGGAATGCTATTGATGATTTCTCAGAAAACCCCATAACTGTCCGACCAGGTATCGAACCCAGGACAACAGATTCCAAAGTGGCGGTGGACCGAGCGAGTGCGCAGTGAATATTTACTTATTCAATTTAAGCTATGCAAAGACATACGAGGTCTGCAGCCTACTCTACATCTATTTATTTCTTGACCGAGCGAGTGCGAACCACGAGCGAAGCGTCTCAGCAATAGCTTGAGTAAAAATGCTTTCGTATGCGCGGATGTTTCTTCTACCTACAGGTCGCATTTCTATTCTTCATACATTTCAATATATTGCCGATTTATTATATTGTCAGACTATTTTTGGATTATATGTTCTAAGATGCTCGGTGTAGATTTATTCAGTTTAAGCTATGCAATTATGTCTATAGGTACTCGCAAGGTCTTCAGCTCGCAGAACCATTCGTTTATTTTATCCTGTTCTGGGTCATACAATGCAAATAATCCTATTAATACTTATGAATTATAAATATTGTGATAAATATAAAGGAGAAAATGAAACCATTAGGTAATCACAGGTTTATCTGCAGGTATTTACACCATTGTTCAATGTTTTCAGGAATGTGAGTGCCGTCGCAAATCCCAACCCGTTTTTATATTTACAATGTAGGTATTTAACCTACCTACGAGTAGGCTAGAGATAACATTGCTAGTAGAATAATAATGTTTCCAATGGTATTAACTAACTGCGCCCTACGGTTTCGCCCGCGTGGTGATGACGATGAAATGTATCCATGTGGTAATCTAGTGCCTCATCTATCTACCTACCAAATTTCATTTAAATCCGTTCAGCCGTTTTTGCCTGATTGAGTAACAAACATACATACATCAGAACTAAATGTTTTTATATTGTCAGATTTTACTTTTATACTAGCATCACCATGAGAATAAATTTATTCATATAATTATGGCATCACTAAATATTGTTATAAGCATGTACGTACCTACATACATACTGTTTAATGACCAGTGTTGTATTGAAATATCTAGTTAGACTACGAAGAAATATATTACTTCGTAGTAGTTAGATGACAGTAAAAATTACCACTTTGATAACCTGGAATGCAATGCAATGATCAGACAAATTAAATATAATTAATTACTTAGTTCCACATATGAACGCCGCCAAAATCTGTGAACACAATAATTATTAGGTAGCTAGCTAATGATGCCGTAATATCACTCTAAATATTTTTCGTAGCACGATGCCTACTATCGTACTTTGTTAAATTTTTAATATTTTCATTTAATCAATAGCACAATACCTACCTACATTTTGATACAACCATACATTAGATCGCCATTAATTCCATTGAAAGGTAGTGCGTAGGGGACTAGCAGTTCCGGCACTACAGGTGGTGTCACGCAGTTGTGCAGTAAGAAACTGATTTATAATACCTACCTATACCCGCTACGAAATCGATTACAATTAGGTAGTACCATATATATACTAGTACTATATAAGATGAGGTAACATTTGGTCGATGACACTAGAATCTAGTTACACTGAATATTTTTTAAACAAGTCATTTTTTGAAATTAATAAATATTAACATCATGTCATAAAAACACATATAATTTGATTTTGTCAAAGTCCTTCACAATCAATGCCCTCTCGCCCAAACGTGCCTATCAGGCTAGCGGCATTCCCGCGTTGTATGGCCAAGGAAATGTTCTGCACAAGATAATGGCCCGACTGAGGATCACGCGTTCTCTCCTTCAGGCGCCGCCCAGTACTATATTATATGCCAGATATATGAGATAAGACAAGATAATGTACTTTTCTCCTGTTATCCAATGATGTTTTGGATCTTATCCAAAGAGATTGTTAATTATTATTTTGTTGTCCTGAAGCTCAGATTATAAAACAAAAGTTTGTTTTATAATCTGAGTCCTGAAGATTAATTATTATATTTAACCTATCATGTATATTTCCTGAATAGCTCTTGCAACACCCACTGTAAAACAAATTTTGTGTTGACTGTACAATTGGTAGGCCACTTGCATATTAAAAGTACTGACGATAACTAAGTTAGACATGCTGCGATTAGAATATTTATTAAAGGCGATTTTGTCGATGTGCAAATAAAGGCTTCATGCGACCAAATGTATGGTGGTATCAAAATGATGGCGATGTGCTACTGATTACTTAAATATGTTAAAGAGTTACCAAAGGACAATAGTAGGCATCGTGCTACGAAACCATCTAGGTATTGTACATAGGTATACAGCAAGTCTGAGTTTCTTTTAAATTTTTCCGCAACCAACCAAGTAGGAATCGTTGAAGTTTTTAATGCTTAGCACTAGGTATACAAAAACCTGTTAAGTAGGTACTCCAAGGATCCTCAATAGTAGCGGATGAGTCAAGGACCACTTGGTGGTACGACGGTCATGCATATCTACCTACCCAATCAAATGAATAGGTATGTGTCAAAACAGTAAACATATATACTTACATTAATTCTGTTTACTTGCTTGAAGTCGTAGTGAACTACAATCTCAGAATAATCCATAGACCTACCGACAATTAGACTTCAAACTACCTACGTACCTATACTATACCTACAATAGTAAGATTACCCGTATCTTCAATATATACGCAGGTCTATGACGTCATAAGCTTAAAATACATATTCTAAAAAAAGAGTTGAATGCCAATGGCCAAAGATAACATTCTCAAGACCAGTTTGTAGCTCACATTATAAATAAGTACGAATACTTTCCACGGGAATCAACCTGACTTCATTATGTAGAATATCGACTTTACGTGGATACAAGCATCGTAAGTATGTCGGCAGTAGTGAACTAACACAATAATAATATTGTAAAGTATGGTAAACTAGTAAAACCAAATTTTTATAGTTACTAATCTATCTTATCCAATTTTCAGATACGGTTATAGCTTTTGAGGTATGAACCTCTTCCCTCTACGTATATATTTGGTTTGTTTAATAAGATTTTCACACTGTCCTATATTTTTAGGGTAAACGATTTTAGTAAAGCCTATTTATAATAAAACGAGTAAGACTGGCAAACTCACCATAAACTGCAGACTATACTTGCGATGAAACAAGCCAAATAGAGAGTAGAACCTGCAATAGCTATTGTAAATTGTATGTACTTGTCCATTGTGAGAAAAACCCTGCTCCTTAATATCAATTAGAATTTAATTTCATCATTCCATTTAGTAATCTAAATATCAATCTAGAATCTCCAAACTCATTTCTAGATCATAGAAATATAATCTAAGAATCAAAAGGTCGATCGATTGAAAGACAAAATATTACCTCGTCATAATAAGTATCTTTTTTTTTATTCAGGTAAGTCCGTCCACACTTAACGTAACGTGTCTTGTACGATGTCACGGAGTCCGTTCCGTTGTCTTGTCACAAGTGTGGACGCACCCTAATATAATTTGACAACATTATTAGGTTCTAGCTGGTGCCCGCGGCTCCGTCTGGACAGGATTAGTACTTCGAGTAGCTTACCAAGGCCATATCTATTATATTACTTTATACAAAAATTAAAATACTTATTAACATGACTAAATTTAAGTAGGCACTTAGTAAATCAATCAGGAAACATTAATAATAAAATGCAGTACCTACGTACACCATGTACGTAATCACCATGGAAAAAACTGTCATTCCATTTCATTTATTTATTGCACTAAAATAAAGTACAAATGGAGGACATAATGCTAAAGCATCACACTTGACAGTATTTGTGTTACATTTCATCACCCTTGACGGTCGCTGAGCACGTCTAGGGCATCAAGCTGTCAAAATGATAGCGTGCTTTTGAATAAGCTATCAGAAAATGACACTTGGACCGATTTCATTCCGTTCTTAACGTAGGCCGAGATCTTGTTATTTTGTCTGTGCTGTGCCCAAGCATTTACGCTTTTTCACTCGCGTGGTGATGGATGATGATGATGATGAAAAGTATCCTGTGTTAATCCAGCGCCTCATCTACCTCCAAGCCAGTTTTTTTTTATAGAGTTTTTTATTATGCCAGTGACAAGACGGGGAATTTGTGCTGCCTGACACTACGCTTGCCCATGACAGCTGCTGTGCCACCCAGAACTTAATTACAACTGCACTTTTACGTGGGACTGTACAGTGTTGTTCCGTGACAGTGAAGTTTTTCGGTAGTAGTGCCACGCTGTAACCCCACAGCCGAATGGGCCGGCACGACTGGGGAAGTACCACACCCCCACATAACACTGACGTGAAGTAACATAGCTTGCTATTGCGTTTATTCAGTTTGTGGGAGGTTCTGGAGGCCCGATTCCCTCCTTCCTCATTCTACCTCTCCTTCCAACTCCACCCTCACCCCTTTTATCTCTTCCTATCATCATTCCTCAAAGGTCTGCCACTCATCGTCGAGACCTCTGGTATTGCTGATGTCAGTGGGCGACGGTATCGCTTACCATCAGGTGAGCCGCTTGCTCGTTTGCCAACCTATCGCATAAAAAAGAAAAAAATACTCAGTGAACCCGACTTATTAGGTGGAAGGCCTTCTAGTGCAAGAGGCCGTCTTGATTGGATCACCGTAGTGCATTCTGCCGCAAGAATTGCTGTATTATATATACGGGATGTGAAAGACACTGTAGGACAACAAAGACTTTAAGTATATTTTTTTTGGAAATTCGCGCAGTCAAGTCAGCTAGCCTGCCATATAAAAGCAGAACTTCTCATTTTATTACGTTATCAGCTCACACTCGTAGCACAGTCATATGTCAACGATTTTTATGCTGTACTCGTAGTACGAGTATAAAGATTATATTGGACAGGAAGCGTTTATGGAAAAGCTACCCCCTATCATTTCCATAGACGCCACCCGTAAAGCCTGTAGGTAAGTACCGAAAATTGCATCATTAACGACACCATAGGTAGGTATATAATGTTTGCCGTTGGAGTTTTCTTCGGGATGCATTTGATTAAAAGCGATCATATTGATTATGATCTATTTCGAATATCTGTTTTGAGTAGTGCCGTATAGTAGGTACCTACTATTGTACTATTATTTGTTCTGTCTGTGCACCTAGCACCATAGGTAGGTCACTTGTTACCTACTACCTTAGTAAAATAACTTTTATTAATCTAAAGAATTAAAACAAGTGCAATTTGAAAAATTTTATACCGACTTCCGTTCTGTTTGTACACTCCAAAACAGATTTTTACCAAAGGGTAAAAATCTGTTTTGGAGTGTAACTCAAAAACTACTAAACCAAATTTGATGAAGTTTAAACCAGCTTTCAAACAAAAAAAGAATTTTGAGAATCGGTCCAATCAATCGAAAGTTATGAGGTAATAAACATTAAAATAATAATAATAATAAAACCGCAGGGGCGGCTTTGTGGCGAGCCGTCGGTGAGTGGCGACAACGTGGACCCTGATTCTCTCTAGGTCTAAATGAGACCCCTGACCCCCGGCTTGCCTTAATTTGCCGTCCGGGGGTGGAGACGCAAGAGCAAGTACCAAAAAGCTCCAAGGGTGGTAGTGTTAAAGGGCATAACGCCGGTAGTAGCGCTCTAGTTAAACCGCAGCACATCTCTCGACACCCTTTAGCCATCCACACCAACGTTGCCCCTTTTGTCACCACTCATGGTGGCCTTTATGGGGTCCCCGTTTAGTGGATGGCAAGTCACCACCCGCCCAAAAATTTTAAAATGAGACTGAAATTGGCAGTTGCCGTAGTCTTGTCCTTAGCATATTATCGCCCTTATCACTAATAAAATAATTTCAATAGCCTTGCCATTTAACTCATATTTATAATAGATATACGAGTACCATGTCACCATCCATCCAAAAGTTTCTGTTTTTTATACTACTTTGTATTTTTATACCAAACAGGCCTCTAAGTGTTGGCTACAGCCCCACTTAAGCCATTGTAAAGGACCGGATGAAATCCGTGTTTTTTTTAATAAAAGGTATAATAATAATAATACAGTCGAATTGAGTATATATTCTGTACTTTACGGTCAATTATATTGATTGGTAGATCAACGGTAAATACCTGAAAGGTAAAGGAAAAGATAATATATGTAATACCTACAGAATTGTTTAACAAAACGGAAAATCCTAGGTAATCTATACATACTTATAATAAAACTGTAGCCAAGGTAAGATTTGTATATGAAAGATAAATTAGAAAAAATATTTTTATTTGAATAAATTAACGTAGCAGAATCTAAAAATATAGTTTATAAAAATTTTGTCTGTCTGTCTACATGTGACTTCATCACGCTTAAACTACTGGATGTATTTTGATGCCATTAGCTGGAGTATATTTTTAGAGTCCTGGATAGGTTTTATTCTTTATTTCATCAAAATCGGCTAATCCAAATAGAAGTTACAGGCATTGTTATGTTTAGTTTGCACCGCAGAACGAGGATTAGGTAGGTAGGTACTATCTTATCATCATAATCAGCCCATTTTGTTCCCACTGTTGGGACTCGAGCCTTCCTTTCAGAGAGAGAGGAGTTGGACCATAATCCACCATGCGGGCTCAGTGCGGCTTGGTGGATAGGTTAGTGGCCAACCCAGTCGAAGTATTAAGCCGCCCGAAGGCTTTCGACATAGGCTAACGACTGTTGTTCTAAAACAAACAACCGGGACCGACGCCTTAACCTGCCCTCCGAAGCACGGAAACGCTCAGTATGAACCTCTTCCCTCTACGTATATATTTGGTTTGTTTAATAAGATTTTCACACTGTCCTATATTTTTAGGGTAAACGATTTTAGTAAAGCCTATTTATAATAAAACGAGTAAGACTGGCAAACTCACCATAAACTGCAGACTATACTTGCGATGAAACAAGCCAAATAGAGAGTAGAACCTGCAATAGCTATTGTAAATTGTATGTACTTGTCCATTGTGAGAAAAACCCTGCTCCTTAATATCAATTAGAATTTAATTTCATCATTCCATTTAGTAATCTAAATATCAATCTAGAATCTCCAAACTCATTTCTAGATCATAGAAATATAATCTAAGAATCAAAAGGTCGATCGATTGAAAGACAAAATATTACCTCGTCATAATAAGTATCTTTTTTTTTATTCAGGTAAGTCCGTCCACACTTAACGTAACGTGTCTTGTACGATGTCACGGAGTCCGTTCCGTTGTCTTGTCACAAGTGTGGACGCACCCTAATATAATTTGACAACATTATTAGGTTCTAGCTGGTGCCCGCGGCTCCGTCTGGACAGGATTAGTACTTCGAGTAGCTTACCAAGGCCATATCTATTATATTACTTTATACAAAAATTAAAATACTTATTAACATGACTAAATTTAAGTAGGCACTTAGTAAATCAATCAGGAAACATTAATAATAAAATGCAGTACCTACGTACACCATGTACGTAATCACCATGGAAAAAACTGTCATTCCATTTCATTTATTTATTGCACTAAAATAAAGTACAAATGGAGGACATAATGCTAAAGCATCACACTTGACAGTATTTGTGTTACATTTCATCACCCTTGACGGTCGCTGAGCACGTCTAGGGCATCAAGCTGTCAAAATGATAGCGTGCTTTTGAATAAGCTATCAGAAAATGACACTTGGACCGATTTCATTCCGTTCTTAACGTAGGCCGAGATCTTGTTATTTTGTCTGTGCTGTGCCCAAGCATTTACGCTTTTTCACTCGCGTGGTGATGGATGATGATGATGATGAAAAGTATCCTGTGTTAATCCAGCGCCTCATCTACCTCCAAGCCAGTTTTTTTTTATAGAGTTTTTTATTATGCCAGTGACAAGACGGGGAATTTGTGCTGCCTGACACTACGCTTGCCCATGACAGCTGCTGTGCCACCCAGAACTTAATTACAACTGCACTTTTACGTGGGACTGTACAGTGTTGTTCCGTGACAGTGAAGTTTTTCGGTAGTAGTGCCACGCTGTAACCCCACAGCCGAATGGGCCGGCACGACTGGGGAAGTACCACACCCCCACATAACACTGACGTGAAGTAACATAGCTTGCTATTGCGTTTATTCAGTTTGTGGGAGGTTCTGGAGGCCCGATTCCCTCCTTCCTCATTCTACCTCTCCTTCCAACTCCACCCTCACCCCTTTTATCTCTTCCTATCATCATTCCTCAAAGGTCTGCCACTCATCGTCGAGACCTCTGGTATTGCTGATGTCAGTGGGCGACGGTATCGCTTACCATCAGGTGAGCCGCTTGCTCGTTTGCCAACCTATCGCATAAAAAAGAAAAAAATACTCAGTGAACCCGACTTATTAGGTGGAAGGCCTTCTAGTGCAAGAGGCCGTCTTGATTGGATCACCGTAGTGCATTCTGCCGCAAGAATTGCTGTATTATATATACGGGATGTGAAAGACACTGTAGGACAACAAAGACTTTAAGTATATTTTTTTTGGAAATTCGCGCAGTCAAGTCAGCTAGCCTGCCATATAAAAGCAGAACTTCTCATTTTATTACGTTATCAGCTCACACTCGTAGCACAGTCATATGTCAACGATTTTTATGCTGTACTCGTAGTACGAGTATAAAGATTATATTGGACAGGAAGCGTTTATGGAAAAGCTACCCCCTATCATTTCCATAGACGCCACCCGTAAAGCCTGTAGGTAAGTACCGAAAATTGCATCATTAACGACACCATAGGTAGGTATATAATGTTTGCCGTTGGAGTTTTCTTCGGGATGCATTTGATTAAAAGCGATCATATTGATTATGATCTATTTCGAATATCTGTTTTGAGTAGTGCCGTATAGTAGGTACCTACTATTGTACTATTATTTGTTCTGTCTGTGCACCTAGCACCATAGGTAGGTCACTTGTTACCTACTACCTTAGTAAAATAACTTTTATTAATCTAAAGAATTAAAACAAGTGCAATTTGAAAAATTTTATACCGACTTCCGTTCTGTTTGTACACTCCAAAACAGATTTTTACCAAAGGGTAAAAATCTGTTTTGGAGTGTAACTCAAAAACTACTAAACCAAATTTGATGAAGTTTAAACCAGCTTTCAAACAAAAAAAGAATTTTGAGAATCGGTCCAATCAATCGAAAGTTATGAGGTAATAAACATTAAAATAATAATAATAATAAAACCGCAGGGGCGGCTTTGTGGCGAGCCGTCGGTGAGTGGCGACAACGTGGACCCTGATTCTCTCTAGGTCTAAATGAGACCCCTGACCCCCGGCTTGCCTTAATTTGCCGTCCGGGGGTGGAGACGCAAGAGCAAGTACCAAAAAGCTCCAAGGGTGGTAGTGTTAAAGGGCATAACGCCGGTAGTAGCGCTCTAGTTAAACCGCAGCACATCTCTCGACACCCTTTAGCCATCCACACCAACGTTGCCCCTTTTGTCACCACTCATGGTGGCCTTTATGGGGTCCCCGTTTAGTGGATGGCAAGTCACCACCCGCCCAAAAATTTTAAAATGAGACTGAAATTGGCAGTTGCCGTAGTCTTGTCCTTAGCATATTATCGCCCTTATCACTAATAAAATAATTTCAATAGCCTTGCCATTTAACTCATATTTATAATAGATATACGAGTACCATGTCACCATCCATCCAAAAGTTTCTGTTTTTTATACTACTTTGTATTTTTATACCAAACAGGCCTCTAAGTGTTGGCTACAGCCCCACTTAAGCCATTGTAAAGGACCGGATGAAATCCGTGTTTTTTTTAATAAAAGGTATAATAATAATAATACAGTCGAATTGAGTATATATTCTGTACTTTACGGTCAATTATATTGATTGGTAGATCAACGGTAAATACCTGAAAGGTAAAGGAAAAGATAATATATGTAATACCTACAGAATTGTTTAACAAAACGGAAAATCCTAGGTAATCTATACATACTTATAATAAAACTGTAGCCAAGGTAAGATTTGTATATGAAAGATAAATTAGAAAAAATATTTTTATTTGAATAAATTAACGTAGCAGAATCTAAAAATATAGTTTATAAAAATTTTGTCTGTCTGTCTACAT
This sequence comes from Selenia dentaria, assembly GCA_917880725.1. NCBI lineage: Eukaryota > Metazoa > Arthropoda > Insecta > Lepidoptera > Geometridae > Selenia > Selenia dentaria. Next base: position 22,637,692 of record OU862879.1, read on the forward strand.
GTGACTTCATCACGCTTAAACTACTGGATGTATTTTGATGCCATTAGCTGGAGTATATTTTTAGAGTCCTGGATAGGTTTTATTCTTTATTTCATCAAAATCGGCTAATCCAAATAGAAGTTACAGGCATTGTTATGTTTAGTTTGCACCGCAGAACGAGGATTAGGTAGGTAGGTACTATCTTATCATCATAATCAGCCCATTTTGTTCCCACTGTTGGGACTCGAGCCTTCCTTTCAGAGAGAGAGGAGTTGGACCATAATCCACCATGCGGGCTCAGTGCGGCTTGGTGGATAGGTTAGTGGCCAACCCAGTCGAAGTATTAAGCCGCCCGAAGGCTTTCGACATAGGCTAACGACTGTTGTTCTAAAACAAACAACCGGGACCGACGCCTTAACCTGCCCTCCGAAGCACGGAAACGCTCAGTTGAATAATGCCACTAGCGGTCACCCATCCAAGTCCTGACCGCAGCAAGCATTGCTTAACTTGTTGATCGCCAAGTCAAGCTCCGTTCGAGCGCTTCGGTAGGTACTATAGTCCTACCGAATCCGCTATACCGTGCCGTCAGCTAATGGATTTAACACATCGCACGAGAGTTAAGAAGGTACCTACAGTTTTCATCTACGCAATACCCTGTCTGACTTATTACGCCGCGGTACAGCATTTTTGTCTAAACTTCAATTACCTACTACGTATTATTTGGTATTAACAAGGATGATACTATTGTAGACGTAAAATTGAAAGTTTTGTGTACAAAATATTTAAATAGATGGCGTTGATAAGTTTTTAGTATGTTCAATAGGTGGCGTTGACATGGTTTATACATGAAAGTGTTTGTCGTGTAAGCTTAAGGTGGCTAATTGTAAAACATTGCTCAATCGTGGTATCTAGGCGTATATTTCGATTTGAATTGAATTGAATTTCTTTTTTGCAATATAAATGGCAATTTTAGAAAGAAAAATTATTCACTATACCCTACGAAGAAATAATAGTCAGGAAGCATAATTCAGAACAAATTCCACACAAAAAGTGGCCCTTCAAATCAAAACAACGTATGATTCCAAATACAAATTACTTCCGAGGTTACAAATAGACATGTTCGGTGATTGGTTTAAATTCAGAAGGAAAGCAGGGATTGGTTTACGCGCGTGCTGCAACGTCTATAATGACAGCACAGTCATAGCGGCGTGGACGATGTTATGCAACAAGTGGACTGGACCAACTAAATAATAAATCAATCGTAAATCTCGTATGTCTCGCGAAATATGATTTATTTATTAAGTTTTTGTTTGGAAGACATTAGAAGAGATTCTTCACAATGTAGTAAAGAAAGATTATGAAACATTTTAGGCTTATACATTTTACCAAAAAAAAAATAAGTCGTTATTTGCCAGCTGGATGTTTTTCAGTGGTCACAGAATACCTTCATTATCAATTTAGAAAATTCAATCAATTTATAGAATTACTTTAGAAAAGCACTGTGTTGATATTACTGACAAATTAATTAGCAACTCAGCTAAACCACTTTAAAATTTGCAGAGGGTGAATTTTCATTAGCTTTAAAAATTAAATTGTAAACTGTTTTTTTAATGCTATATAGTTACCTATATTACATACCAACTGTAGGCAATCGTTTATTGTTCATTGTCTGTAGTATCTCTTTAGAGCGTAAACGCTTTGGAAGCGCCAATTCGCGTTTCTGCTGAGTGTTTGAAGGGTCACATAATAATGATTGATATAGTATATTATGTAAATTATTCTTACCTGATGTAATAGAACATTATTTGATTAACATGTTCAAGTTCCATAGACTACATTTAGAAATGGTTTATTAGTTTGTTATTGCCGAGCGGTTTCTACACACACACACGTTTTAAAAATCAATCATAAAACCGGTCGCGCCAGTCACGAATCGTCAGACGCGGCTGAGGCTTCTTAAAGAGAGGTCAGTGGTCGTATCGCTCTGACGCCCGCACTTACACAACTAAATATTAGTGCGCTCAAAACTTCCTGATACTTGTTGAGGTAACATTTCTAAGTGGGATTCTAACAAATAATTTTATATAACATCTAGTGCATCAAAGGTCAGACACAATAGAAATTTCATTGTTATAATGACATCGACCCTTGAGGGGCTAGTATTTTGCTATTAACCAAATTTCTTATGATTATACTTGGTATCCAGGAATCCATGCTTGAGCCGGAAACTAGTAGCAGGAACTATGTGATGGTTGTTTTATTTGCTATTCTCATCTCTTTTTTGTAGGTACATGAGTTAAATCTTACTTTTTTCTAGTCTATGCTCATGTAGATAACATGTACTTGATTAATAATTATCATATTATGTAAATTAATGTCGATATTAAAAATAAAATGTGTCCTGCGTGATATTTTATTTCACCTTTTTGACCTACGTCTATTTGTGACATAAAATCCAAAGTAGATAAAAAAAGATCCAAATATTAATGCGCATTATTTTGCTCAAGCGGTAAGGCCACTGCCGCAGGGCGCGCTAGTAGGTAAGTAACTCGCTAATGTAAAATACCTAAACTCGCGCAGCGCTGCGCAGAATAAAGGCTCTTAAAGATGTTGATGTTTCTTCGGGATAAATCATCAGCATAAAAAGATAAATATGATATTTTATATAACATAATTAAAAAAAAACAGTAGGTACTTACTGTGCCAACTGGTAGGTAGGTACTGCAGTTTTGTGTAACATCCATATTTTTAATATTAGGTATCTATAATTTTATTGTTTTCAGTCAAAATTAACGTAGTATAACTATGTTGGTTTTCACAGGCAGTCATACTCTTGTTTTTCTAGCTTAAGTGCAGCGAGAATAAAACATAACTAGCAAAACCATTGCACATTACATACATTTCAATATTTAGTCCTGATGAAAAAAAAAAAATCCTAAATTAAATAAAAATTTACTGACTTTATTTTGCATAGTATTGACCATCTCGATTTGTTAACTTATTTGAAGTTTTGAACATCTTTGAATAATTATAATTTTGCTATTAGTTACTAGTAAAAGTGATCCCTGGACATTTTAATCGTGTATTGTTTCTGCACACTTCACAACGAATGCTGGCATGATGATCCACAACTGAAGTTCACAATGATAAAAATGAAAATGTACGCGAAGATTTGAAGTGCGCTCGCTTGCAAGAAAAATGTCCGACTGATCACGTACTGAACACGACTTTTAAGCCCCGCCTACTTGAACACGACTTTTGTTGGGTCATTTTTTTAACGCAGTTACAGTTCCTGACTATTATTTCTTCGTAGACTATACCGTAATCCAAGAAAACTTGCATATCCGAGGATATGTGTATAATTGTGTAATAGAGTGTTAATATAAGGCTATCATCAATTTATTGAATCAAAGTCCTGACTAACTGACTGACCGACTGACTAAAAGACAACGCGCCGCCTAAACCGCTCGTCGTAGAAACATACAATTTGGAGGGTATTTTGTCTTAGTGGATAAAGGTGTATACTTACTAAGAAAGGGTTTTTTGAAATTCAACCCCTAAGGGAGCATAAAAGTTGAAACGTTTTTAGGAAAAATAATTGTATTTAGATAGTTAATAACTAAATCAATATTTTTAACAGTGATGACTTAGGGGGTGGAATGTAGGATGAAACTATGTAGGTATGGACAGTTCTATGTTATTGAACTTAAAGTTGTGATTATTGTTCTACCTAGATAGTTCGTGTTATTGAAAAATATATTTAGTCGACCACGGGGTTCATTTCTTAGGTCGAAATTTCCAGAACGGAAGCGGGCAAACCAATAACGCGTGACGTGCGGTTGTTAGTAGTATTCGCTCCGTATACGTCGTTGATGTTGCGTGCCGCTTCTGCCGCGGCGGTAGGTAGGTACTCATACTCCATTCACTCGAATTTTTAATATGATGATTATAAACATACAAATGTGATGAAAACAGAACACTAACCATAGTAACCATTAAACAAATGACTAATTTAAAAAAAAAGATTTCCTTATAAATAAACATAAAACAATTTGAAATTAGAATTTTTAGCGAAAATAGAATAAAATGGACTTGAAATAGCCGTTTAATAACCAATTTCATAGGTAAAGACCTATTAATACACCTTTAAGTCTCATTGAATAGGTTTACTAAATCATTTCTTACTGTGTTTGTAATAGTATACCTAAGTACTAAAATATAATACTAAATACTACACAATTGGTACCTACTTAATATTAATAATAATAATTAAAACCGCAGTGGCAGCTTTGGTTGGAAGTGTTAAAGGGCATAACGCCGGTAGTAGCGCTCTAGTGAAACCGCAGCACACCTCTCGACAACCTTTAGCCATCCACACCAATGTTGACCCTCTCGTCACCATTGTTAGTGGCCTGTATGGGGGGCACGTTTAGTGGGTGACAAGTCACCACCTGCCTATAAGTATATTTTAGGACTAGCTGCGATGAATCAAATAGGTCCTTATAGCGTATTTTTCTCAGGCTTAATCTATCTTTATACAGTTTATACTCGTGAAAGAATTGTTTGAATCGGTTAAGTAGTTTTACATGTACTCATTACAAACAAACAAATACTCATATATGTTTCCTCTTTATTATTAGAGTAGATAAGGATTAATATCAAGGTACGAATGATGAGGCCAGTTGGTACCCGTTAGGGTATGGTAGTCGACATTGAACCACCTAAATTTCAAATAGCTGTAACTCTGGTTTTTTATCCAAATTTCAAACTTATTATTTTGAATCATGGATAATTTAAAAGTCTTTTGTTGTTCTATTTGCTTTAGACTAAAGGGAGGTTTTAGAGATTTATATCTTTTTTTTAAAACGGTATTTGGTTCACTGTGTGCATCACATGACACACAATGAACCGGGGACTGGTACAGAATGAACCAAAGGTGCACACAATGAACCAGGGTCTTTGTTATTATTATTTAAATATAATTTTCGTTAAAATAACTAAACGAAGCTCAAATTTTAGTTTTCGTTATTGATTTAGATGCATTCACTTTAAAATTAACATTTATAATCCGCATATTTAAAGCACAATCTTTTTTATAACATTAACTGAAATAGCTAACATAAAAATGGAGTAAGAAAAAACAAATTCTACATAAGTACTTAACTCAAATTGTAAATAATAAAAGTGAGCGTACTAAGTTTTTCACTTGTTATACTTACTTAGTTAGAAATTTAGTTTTCAACATTCAAATTCAAATTTATTTTTCATTTTTAGTACAGCGTTACAATTTGCGGCTCTACCTACCAAACTGGGTATAAATACACCCGTATCTTGATTGGTAGTTCCTTCCCTAGGTTATTATAATCTGTACGTATTATACATTAGGTTGGAACTGAATTAAATATTACAATTACATCATATAAATTTACAATATACATCATTAGAATCATTACAATTATTAGAATTTTGCATACATGACACTTCTAAAAAGTCAAATTAGCTTGGAACTGAATTAAATATTACAATTACATTATATTTTCAATACACATCATTAGAATCATTACAATTATTAGAATTTTACATACTTAACATTTCTAGAAAGTCAAATTAGCTTGAAACTGAATTAAATATTACAAATTACATTATATTACAATAAAAATCATTAGAATCATTACAATTATTATTAAAATTTTACCTTAGCATTTCTTAGAAGTCAATTTAATGCATCAATTAGGTTAAAGTGTGTCTGAGTGAGGTATGTAGCTGTGTGCGCGCGTGTGTGTATGTGTGGGGGTGTGTGTGTGTGTGTGTGTGTGTGTGTGTATTATATATCTATTCGACCAACCATTATTTAATAACCTTAAAGAGGTTTTCAGTTGCATAATATGATAATTTTTTGAGCCACACAGTTACGGATTTCTTACAAGCCTTCAAGGTTAGTGGCACTATATTGTTACACTCGTTTGCAGTATTGTACAGCCGTGAGCTTATTTACTTAGAACATAAATAAACCCCTCATGCACGGTATTTCAGTCAGAACTGTATGCACTCTACAGGGCGGTTCAATCGGTAAAATCTAGCAAGGACAAAACAGTCAACATTCTGAGCGATTCAAGATCCTCGCTCGACCTGTTAGAAAACCCTCGAATGGTATGAGGCAAGGTGCCGGAACATTATGAATCCAGAGAGCCATTCCGGCTGTCTGAGGCCAGCTTATATTATGAATTCTAGCTGTCAGAAAGGGATCAACATACTCGTATTATTAACAACGTTCGCCTATGGCCGGCCATTAGACCGCTAATGACAGCCTCTTTCTCTCTGTCGTTCTTAAAAGTAACAAGCTACTTGTCTCGTTCGTGTGAGCGGCGAAGCGGCAACGTCGCAGGAGTTAATTTAGATTGAATTACAATTATTTATTTTACATTTTAGATAGATAAAATCGAAAAATTCTACTGTTATTATTATTATTGCTAACAAATGAAAAGATACATGCTTCTAGTTTTTACACTCGTCCCAGTATATTATGTTCTGCAGTTTCTGAACACAGAAGGCATTTTTTCCTAAATTTTGAATAGGTACGCACTGCTTCGTTGCCAGACAGGCTGGAACTAAGTTGACTCAAAACAACTAGCTTGTGTTGAGTTCGCCAAGCCGAGCGCGGTAAGGCGTATCTATCCCCGTTAATATATAACATCATTGTTTTTTTTATCCTGATCCCTAGCTTGTTTGAAAATATTATATAGCATATGTTCATCAGGGAAAATGTAGGATTCTAATGGTGAAAGAATTTTTCTAATCGGTCCAGTTGTTTCGGATTATGTAGAATGCAGATGAGACTGAAATTGGCACGTTACGTAATCTCGACCATAGCCCACTATCTCCCTTATCACTAATGACTTCATATCAATAGCCTTGGCATTTTACCCATTTTTGTAATAAATAAGTACTTATACCTACATTACCACGTTTAATGCTAAAACATTATTCAATGGCGTCCTATACGTCGTATGACGTCACATGGCACTGGCCCGCCAGAACACATGGTTCGCCGCAACTGCCTCGGAGACCAATAACCCCGCGAATGGGCACCAGACCAGACAGCACTTTTTGGTAGCCGTTACAAAACAACTCGACACTAGTAACATTTTTGGTCGTTGTGTAGTCTTAGTTCGGTCGCTACGACCAAAAGTGGGGACGATCTAGACACAGTAACATTTGGTTTTTAATTTACGTCGCTGTGTGGTAACATTATTTTCAGTTTGCAACGACTATATATCAGAAATATTTCGTTCTTTCATTCATTCATTCGCTTTTTATTTATCGCAACATACAGAAAAGACAATTAATGAAGTTTCTAAAAAAAATAAGTCCGTCTTAGTTTTTAGCAATATAAGATCTTATTTTTACTTTAATTGGTTTTGATGGAATTATTGTGCTATTTTCAATGGGAAAAGAAATGTATAGTGTTATTTGATAAAATAGTTTGAAATTTACCAATGCGCCACCCATATATTGTAATTTAACCATACAGTTAAATATTTACTATTGTGTTTACTGCAACGTTATTACATTTCCAGAACTAGAAAGTTTTGTTTCCATAGAATAATACACTTTATATACTTACAATTTGTTATTTATCTAAGATTAACCTAATAAAAATTATAAAACATTAAATATAAATAATAAAAATATTCTAGTAACAAAGTTACTACACTGTGTCGACATTTAATCCACTTGAAAATAGATGTAGTTATATAGTTAACGAATTTACAAAATGGCATCACTTCCTTTTTTGTTTCCAGCAATCAAACTTTCAGTGAACATGCTATTTCAATAGTACTAACTTAGAGGGTTCATCCCAATTAACATATATCTCTTGTACCCAGTACATGGGTAAACAAAGATTCTGCTATGTTTTGGCCAAGGACAAGAAAAACCTGTAGATAATAAAACAAGCATGTTAGTTTGAAACTTTTTATTAAACCTAAGTGGTTGTAACAAAGTTTCTATCAAAGGACAAACAAGTATAATAGATAATTTTAAAATGAACGATTTAGGCACATTTATAAAATTTAAAGGTAGGTATCTACGGAATTTAGTGAGTCGCATTAAATCAGCAAACCTCCGGTTCATTCATAAATCTTTTGTTATAGCGTTTTGAATCGGAGAAACGTATTCACGTACAACTCACGGCTACGAGTATGTCCATGACACAGCCACACACGATTTTTTTGTTATTATATTTTCGTTAAGATATTTTAATGCTCAACAACATAATTTGAAATGGATATGCACATAGAGAAGGTAGAGTCCAACCTTGAAACATCATTAAAAATATGTCATACCTAAATTATAAATTTTACTGGTCACAGAGTCTCACGATCCTAAATTTCTGCGATCTTTTCGATGTAATCATCAAAAAGTTTTTCAGCCAATAATTTTTGTTGACTTTCATGTAGAAAGTCGATGTGCAACGGAAATAACGTTTCTTTGGCTCTTTACAAATTTTTAAGAATTGCAATCATTTGGGGACTTGTCAACCTAAGTTTTGGGAAACAGTGCGTCTATGATATGACTTTTTGATTCTCATTTAGGAATAAATGTGTCGGAACAATGTCGTAATATTACAACACCTTGTGTATTAAATTGATATAATTGTAACATGGTGACCACACCGTTACTACACATTTACTTCTTGATTGTACGCTTGTCATAAACTGTACACAATGTGTATAGAAATGAGTCTACACAAATGGTTACGTAACGTGTGAATACAACGACTAGGTACACATAGTTACTGAAACACATTCCGGTAAAAATGTGTGTGAACTGTTACCACACATACAGACCAAACCCCACACAGTCACTATGTTTCGAAACAGTTACGTAACTGTGACAACTTGTTACTGGATTGACGATTTTGTTACCAAAAAGTGCTGTATGGGTGCCCCGCGTCTGGACCCCCGTGGTCCCCCTGCGGTGGGTTGGATACGTAGCCCCACCGCCTGCTACGTCAGCCACAGGGGATAGGGAGAGCAGCGTGTCGCCATACCGACTCTCTCTCCCCCCGCGAATCCATCTCCTCGAGTCTGCGCCGAGCGCCCAGACCCCACCTCCTCGAGCCTGCGCCAAAGCGCCCTGGCTCCTCTTCCTTGGGTCTACAACAAAGCGCCCGGACCCCGCCACTCCTATGAGGCGGCTCCTTGGCGGCCAAATCCCATAGGAGCGGCCCCTCCTGAGCAGGCCAGCGCACCCCAACGCCGGCGCGGGGCGCCTGGGTTCCTCTTTGCTTCACCGTGGTGGTCCAAGCCACGGCTACTGGGCCCTCCGTCACTTCAATGCGGGAATCCTTGGGAGAGGGGGGGATTAGCTACTTACCTAGACCAACTCATTACACGTTGACTAATCAATATATTATGATAGGTTGTTTTGGAGTCAGAAGGGGTAAATCAAAACTGCAGATAGATTCCACTATATTCCCATATAATTTACTTAATTCACAGTATCACGATAATCACAATCACTTCAGAACAATTATTATCGGAGGTAGATTGACAATTCACTTATTCAAACTATTAGGCTTCACTCCATATCGACCGTGCAGTCCAAAAGTCATAGCTCGACTGAGGCTAGACTGTCCTGTACACTAGTGGCGGCCATCATGGTTAATAGAAGTCAAAGTATCCAGATGGCGCCACTAGTATTCCGGAAGTCAACTTATTACACTGTATAAATTAATAAATACGACATTATTAACAATAATACAGATGAGAGTTAAATTAAAATAGCAATATAATATGTAATGGTGTTGAAATAATTACTAATACCTAACAGCTCGGCCATCCTGTATGAAGCGAGTCCTCTCGCTTAACTACAACTTAGCTCAACATAATCATATATTTAATTTATTTTAAAATTCATTTATAATAATTGTTTATAATCAGTACTATGTAGTTTACTAGTTTATTCCTGATATATTTTGCCAATTTACATTTAACTTACATATTACAAATAAACATATGAAACTAATATTGATACTTAATACATGTGTATTTGCTATACATATAAGAATACTTTACACTAATAATCATCACACATTTTATTAATTTACTTCCTTATTGATTATTGTTTTTACACGTTTATTACTTTTATTCAAATAGTCAATCATTCAGTATGTTCTATACTATCACAAACAGAATATCATCACCTTCGAAGTTCCTATTAAACATCAACCACGGTTGGATTTTATCAAGGGCTACTATAGCTTCGTATCTTTCATTTTTTTCACATTAGAGGAGTGTTTTCTATTACTATACGATCGTGAAGAATTACTTTCATATAGTATATTCATCACATTCATTTTATATTTTATAAGGTTCTTGGTGTTTGTTACCCATTTTTGTGATACCTGACGCTCACGTGCACTAGGTCACCATCTTTATAAATAGTACTAGGTTTTGTTAATATTTAATCTTAATCTCAATGCGCCCTTTGAATGCTGTCCTAGTATGTTCTGATTGGCTTGTTCACGATTGAGTTTAATCAACTCATACTTCCTTCAGCTCTACTAGTTACGTTAAAACTTAACACTTCATATGGATTATCTTGCGTGCTTTTATGCCTTGTGTAAATTACTATCTGGATGTCACCTATACAATCATCCCAAGACTTATCATCTTTACCATGACCCGAAGCAGCATGTTTTTTTTACAGGCGTAATATTTATATATTTAGTCATTTCTAGAAATTAGTACCAAAGAATAACAGTTACCTTTCTTGCTCTTAACGAAAGGTCCTATGTGGTATGCGTGGACACTATGAAAATTTATACTAATCTTTACATAGGATGGAGCTCATCTTCTCGTCTTCCTCCTGGGATTTTGTGGTGCGAGCACTTGAGACAAGAAGAATCCTATTATTATTATATATAATTTTTTTAAGAATATCTTCATCTTAAGGTTGGAGAGAAAACAGACCCCTCAAATTATAGACCAGTATCTATACTACCAATTTTGAGTAAGATCTTTGAAAAAATTATGCTCAAACAACTTTTGCCGCACTTCAACGAGCATTCAATACTGCACGAAAATCAGTTCAGCTTCACGAAAACAAGATCAACTAAGGATGCCGGTGTGAAGTTAATGACGTATGTCTTAAAGGCTTGGGAGAGCTCACATGATGCTATTGGTGTGTTTTGTGATCTCTCTAAAGCATTTGATTGTGTGGAACACCGTATACTGATTCGAAAGCTTTTCCATTATGGTATTCGTGGAGCTGCACTTGATGTCATAGAGTCATATTTATCTGACAGGATGCAAAAGGTTGGCATAAATGGTATAACATCTTCAGGATCTATAATTAAAATGGGTGTTCCACAAGGGTCCATTTTAGGGCTTTTTTTGTTCTTAGTTTACATTAACGACTTGCCACTTATGGCCAAGGATCTTTGTGATATTGTTTTATTTGCGGATGACACATCTCTGATTTTTAAAGTAGATAGAAAAGATAGCACACTAATTCAAGTAAACAACGCTCTATCTAGTATCTCTAAATGGTTCTCAACTAATAATTTACTTCTGAATTCAAAAAAGACAAAATGTTTGAAGTTTTCTTTGCCTACTGTTCCATATTTGGAGTCCAACGTTACGCTTGATGGAGTTAAACTCGTAATGGACAAGGCAACAGCCTTCCTAAGCATTAAAATTGACGCAAAACTACAATGGGGTCCTCATATAAATGCCCTGTCTGGGAGACTCAGTTCAGCTGCATATGCAGTACGTAAAATAAGCGAGCTAACAGATGCTTCTACGGCGCGGTTAGTGTATTTTGCATATTTCCACAGCGTAATGTCATATGGGATATTGCTATGGGGTTCAGCGGCTGATATAGATACCATATTTATCTTTCAGAAACGTACTATTAGAGCTATATACGAAATGGGTCCCCGTGAATCTTTGAGAGATTTATTTAAAGAAATCAATATATTAACGTTGCCTTCCTTATATCTATTTGAAAATATAATGTATGTTCGTAAAAATTTACATAAATATAAGTTAAATAGTGATCACCACACTTTTAATACCAGAAATACAAATAGGATAGCTGTACCTAGTTTTAGACTTGCGAAGACTAATAAGTCATTCCTAGGAAATTGTGTGCGTTTTTACAATAAAATCCCAAAGCACATAACTGAGCTCACAGAGGGCAAATTCAAGTTGACTGTAAAAAACGTTTTAATAAAAAAAGCTTACTATAAAGTTCGACATAATATAGAAGATAAAGATGCTTGGAATACTCCACTTCTGGCAAGCTGTCTCTCTGCCACCCATAAAATGTAATATTTGTAGTACCTAAGTAGAAGCATTGTAAATATCCATATAAATAGAATGGCCCCGAGTTTCTTGCCACTTCTTCTCGGTGGGTTCTAGACGTTCGTGCGTCTTTGATGCCTAAATGGAATAAATGATTTTGACTTTGACTTTGACTTATTGAACCAATAGTGTTTTTGGATACGCTTTAGGGTTTTGATGGGAGCCGTAATGACCGACATCATCATGTTTCATTTTTAAGATTTGATAGTGAACACTTGCGTAGGCACTAGCCATTTCAGACTGTCACCTACCACTCGACATACGCGACCATTTTAACCATTGTAGTTAGAATGGATATCCGTTGCTTTAATAGGTTGTGGGTTTTCGAGGATATTTTTAATAGTATAACCTACTCATCTGCAGATTCAACTGTAGTGAGCCAATCTTCGTCGACATTACGGACAGGTAATCCGTCTAAGATACGAGTTTCTACTACCGGGTCATCAACTGAGTAACGTCTTAATGCGACTTCATGAGCCATGCGTATTCCGGGCCAATACCCTAAAATACAATCTTATTCTTGAACCTGGACCCACCAACGAGCTATGCGCGGTATTAAATCACTTTTAATTAAGGTACTTCGGACCTAATTATAATCGGTGAAGATCTTAAAGGGGACCCCGGAGAGATAGACTTTGAATAGATTTAAGGACGCAATGACTGCGAGTGTATCTAACACATACGAGTGGAATTTTTATTCGTCCGTGCTTGTTTTACGGCACGTATGTAGAATGTTAATTCTAAAACGTCTACAAAACATTTTCACCTTCTCTGCAAAGGTTACTCTTGTAAACTCCTTATTACTACCTATCTTGGACTATGGAGATGTGTGCTATCCTGACGTTACTGAGGAACAGCTTACCAGACTGGAACGGATGTTGAATCTCTACATTAGATACATATATGGATTACGAAAGTTTGACCATATCTCTTTTTACCGTACACAGCTGCACTGGCTTGAAATCCGGTATCGTCGGAATACACACATACTTTGTCTTCTTTATAACATTCTTAACAATCCCTTTTCCTCAAATTACCTAAGAGAAAGTTTCTCCCTGCTCTCCTCCCATGGACGCTCTATGCGCTCTTCAAATCACCTTCTACTTGGGTTTCACAATATTATTCCACTTTTTACACTTACTCTTTTACAGTCACTGCAATTCGGTTGTAGGATTCTCTTCCTGTTGAAATTTGCAAAGCATCTTCCTTGGAAATTTATTGTCTTTTTTTCTTTTCGACGGGCAGCGTTGCTCCTCTGGGTCATCCAAAAAAACTGTGGTAGCGTCTCTTTCCATTCCCCTTGCTAGCAGATCTGCTACTCTTCCTTCCATATACTTCCAAGTCACTAGAGTTACTAGATTCATAGTAGTGTCTTCTGCTCTTTCGTGGTTTTTTCTCTCGATGTCTCGTGTGTTTCCCTCTTTTTTTCTCTTAGAAGTAGAAGCATATTATCTCGCATTGTCATGCCTTTTCATTCTGTCATTGCCAAGATCACTTGGCCGCGTCACTTGGGCCTTCCCGCAATCTTGGTCACGTTGTCTAGTTCTTATTTGATCATGATCACTTGGCCGCGTTCCTTGGGCCTTCCCGCAATCATGATCGTCTGATGTAAAAGTCATGCGACCATGATCACTTGGCCACGTTCCTTGGGCCTTCCCGCAATCATGGTCGTTTTGTATAAAACCCGTGTGATCATGATCACTTGGCCGCGATCCTTGGGCCTACCCGCAATCATGATCATCAGGTGTAAAGGTCATGTGACCATGATCACTTGGCCACGTTTCTTGGGCCTTCCCGCAATCATGGTCATTTTGTATAAAACCCGTGTGATCATGATCACTTGGCCACGATCCTTGGGCCTACCCGCAATCATGATCATCAGGTGTAAAGGTCATGTGACCATGATCACTTGACCACGTTCCTTGGGCCTTCCCGCAATCATGGTCATTTTGTATAGAACCCATGTGATCATGATCACTTGGCCGCGTTCCTTGGGCCTTCCCGCAATCATGATCACGTGGTCCACTATCCTCATACATCCTCCGATCATGGTCACTTGACCCATTCCCTTGGGCCTTCCCGCAACCATGACCGTTGGTCTCATATTCAGTTATATCCATTCCATTTCCCGATAATCTGAAACTTTCATAATCAAGCTTAGAATCTATCCAATTATTTTTAAGTTAATTTAAGTTTTCCTAAGCCCTTTTTGATATCTACAAACAAACAATTATATCGATAAACGTTATTATTATCTACACTAATAATGTGTAAACTTTCAGTTATTGCATTGATAGTGGGAAAATAATATCTATGTGATATTTATTATCAATCAATTAGTTTTTTTCTTTATAAAATGTATCTCACATATTAATTTTGGCTTAGTAACTTTAATTAAGTATATTTTAGATAAAGCCTATCGCTAAGTTTATTAATTTACTTAGCATGTAGGACTCATACAAATGTAGGTGGGTAAATGCGTACTTGTAATGAGCTAAATTACATGAACATTATATGTGTAGTTATGAACTGAACTTGATCCACTGATATAAAAGCATGCGTAGTTTCTATACTCATTACCAATATTACTGTTTATTTAGAAATACCTACGGAAGCTTAATAAAATGTACTGAAGATATTTAGGTACTGAGGCACCTACATAATATGTAGGCGATATTCATAATTCATTGTAATTTACATGAGCCCGAAGTGCTGGGTGCGATTAACCGCGGGAGTGTAACGTGATCGTGTCGTTTACGTAAAGCAATAATTGTAATCAGTGCAAACTCACATTTACCTAGAGAAACTGACACAGATAACTCATAGTATGTGGGTACGCATAAGCTAAAGTTGACGTCGTAGCGTGGACGTGACGGTGCGAATACATTTTCGCAAATTGTTTGAGTTACGGTCTTAGTTTAATGCAACTATCCATCTATAGAGGAATAATGCTAAGGGAGAAATAGGTTCTCCTCTACGAGTGTAAATATATCTTGTGTAACAAAGTACAGTTAACACAATAAGTTATGATTACTTACTATTAAATCGAGAAAATATTTAATTATTAGTTTGTTTGTAATGGTTAAATTCAAAAACTACTTTTTAACCGATTCGAAAACAACTTTTTTTACCATAGGAAAGTAACATTATTCTTGAGTAACATAGGCTATATTTGATTTCCTATCGATATATTTATTCCCTTCCGACTAATATTGTATAAAAATTTTACTTACGTTTTTAAGGGCGTGGTGCGAGAAAAATTTTGTTCTTTTCCCGTTGATCCCACTTCTGACCTTTTGGAGTCAGAAGGGGTAAATCAAAACTGCAGATAGATTCCACTATATTCCCATATAATTTACTTAATTCACAGTATCACGATAATCACAATCACTTCAGAACAATTATTATCGGAGGTAGATTGACAATTCACTTATTCAAACTATTAGGCTTCACTCCATATCGACCGTGCAGTCCAAAAGTCATAGCTCGACTGAGGCTAGACTGTCCTGTACACTAGTGGCGGCCATCATGGTTAATAGAAGTCAAAGTATCCAGATGGCGCCACTAGTATTCCGGAAGTCAACTTATTACACTGTATAAATTAATAAATACGACATTATTAACAATAATACAGATGAGAGTTAAATTAAAATAGCAATATAATATGTAATGGTGTTGAAATAATTACTAATACCTAACAGTTGATAGCAGCGGCCGCACGCATGCGACGATTCGCGCAGAGTATTGTTCGTTATACACAATAGGTACTTTTATTGCGGCATTTGTTTTTTGAGTTTAATACAATTTCATAATACTACTAACATCATCATATTTAATCATCTTAGCCGTAGGACGTCTACTGCTGAACATAAGCCTCCCCCATAATTTTCCAAAAGGACCTAAGATACAAAGGTTTTGTAAAGGTCTGCCCACCGTGTCGGTGGACGACGTACGCTGCGCTTGCCGGTCCGTGGTCTCCATTCTAGAACCTTCCAGCTCCATTGGCCATCTGTTCTGCGTGCTATGTGCCCTGCCTACTGCCACTTTAACTGGCTAATATTCTGGGCTATGTCGGTGACTTTCGTTCTTCTACGGATCACCTCATTTCTGATTCGATCACGTAGAGAAACCCCGAGCATAGCCCTCTCCATAGCTCGTTGTGCAACTTTGAGCTTACTTATGAGGCCCATAGTAAGAGACCACGTTTCAGTGCCATAAGTCATCACAGGTAACACAAATTGGTCGAAGACTCTTGTCTTGAGGCACTGAGGAATTTTTTACGAGAAGACTTCGCGCAGTTTCCGGAGCGCTGCCAAGCCGAGTTGGATTCGACGATTGAACTCTTTCTCGAAACACTTGACTACCAGCATTAGATGTTAAAAAGAATAGGTATACTACACACTGACGCGCCGATATTTACGATTTTAGCCAGCTAGTTCTCCGGAACTTGTTGCTGCGACACGTGCCACGCCTTCTCAACACATCCCCTTCCTTCCTAAATCCGTGGAAAACCCTTACAGACCACTGAAGAGATTCACTGAAATATACCATGCCCAGCTGTCTATAAAAGACTTCCTGATGACGTCACCACTGCCTCAAGCATATCATCTTTTAGGAATAAATTAAAACGTTGGCTAATTGAGCGGACCTTCTATAGCTTTGAGGAATTCATGGATCAATCTTTAACTTGAAATCAATCAATTATTTGTGTTATTAATTACGGAGACATTAATCAACAATCTCGAAATTTTGACATTATTTGTTTACAATTTTTCTTCGTTTTCTTGTATTGACATTTATTATTTATATTATTATTTTATTGACATATATTATTAATTATTGAAATTGCTGAATGCAGTGTAGAATTATTTTTAATTAATATTTTTGCATGTATACTTGAGTATAGGTACATTCTACCATTATTGACATGTAATATTTTTTACGAATAAATTACTATTGACTACCTAGTTAATCTCTTAGTTGATTCGGCCTCCATAAGTAACCTAATAGCCAGAGATAGTAGTGTGGTCGTCTCGTAGAGCTGTGATATGAACGTGCTTACCATATTTCTTTATTGGTATAGGTACGTATTTCTACAGGCTTTCATAGTAGGTAGTACTAATTTACAGCATTTAGCGCCTTACCAGCATATGATGGAGTTGGCCCATGTAATGAGCCATGACTCTAGAGTTTTCCCCAGATTATATTACTCTTTATGCTCCAGCGTCAATTAACAGAGGTTAATCAAGTTCATGTGCTATGAAACTACTTAAGTTTCTTTTTCCTGTGTGTGTAATAATCTATATGACTGATCAAAAACTTGAAGTTGAAAGCTTTGTTATTTATTCACCCGACTCCACCGAAAGAGGATTAAGTTTTTGGCAAATATTTATTCATAGGCAAGTAAATGGCTTGGATGATGATGAAGTAAATGGCTGGATGGATTTTGATAATTGAGACATTACTGGATCCGTCTTTGCTCAAGAATAGCAGATTTCGCATAAGTACCATTGTCTGGTTGGACGTGAGTCAGAAACAGCGCCACGGTGACGCAGCCCTTACGATTTTATTGCCCTTTCGATTGTTTAAATTGTTATCAAATGTTTTACTTTATTGTGAGGTACTTTAAGCCTTATTGTTGACCTAGAATCATGAAATTTAGCAATACTCTGTTGCTCAGGTTACAGA
Organism: Selenia dentaria; assembly: GCA_917880725.1. Lineage (NCBI taxonomy): Eukaryota > Metazoa > Arthropoda > Insecta > Lepidoptera > Geometridae > Selenia > Selenia dentaria. The sequence goes on from OU862879.1 coordinate 22,655,730, forward strand.
ACAAAAGGTTCCCTTTGTTCTGTAATCTGAGCTCTATTGATTTTTGTTATCTTGTGAAATCGCAAATTATGCGAATGAAACGATCGTATCTTTTGATCGCTATGACTTATATGTTTGATTTTTTCACAGTTGTAAGAGACTGTAGAGTATTTGCTTTAAATGTCAAATTGATACCTCTGGACATTCCTGAGAAAAAGGATCTTCACAAACAGGCGGACATCAAGTGATTCTATAACATAAGGGTTCTGTTTTTCTTATTTGGCACGAAACGCTTAAAATACCAAAATCTATCGTGATGTTCAAAATTAAGGTTTATAATAAAACATTCCAAACATGTCACTTTTACTTAGCACAAATAAAAGTAGGTACATAAAAAGTAGGTGACATAACCACAGATTAACCAATATGTGCCAACACTTTTGGCTAAGTAACTATTACTATAAAAAAATTAAGACACAATCTCATATCAATATTTCCTGCATTAATTGCGTGCAAACTGTTTTATATAAGTATGCAAATAAACCCTTATTTGCCTAACATAAAACTAAATGAAAAAAATCAGTAAGGCACCCATCTGTTTGAGTGGAGAGGTGTTAAATATCTAAAAATACATGACGCATTTTCTTCAAATTTGACAAGGACATGTAGATAAAATAAGAGGGTATGAATTTTAGCTCACAAAATCGAGTATGTCTAACGGTTATTGGCCATATCAAATTCACACCATCTAAACTTGTAACTTCCAACACAGCATTAAAGTCTTTAGTCTGGTAAGCCTATGGTTACTAGATGACTGTAACGGGAGGAATGAGTTATTAATATGCTGTCTGAAGAACTTAAATTGGCAAATCTTGTATGAATGATGAGCTCTATGGAAAAGCTCTTGAAGCAAGGAAAATAACTCTCTTCTAACTAATGATTTTGTGTGAAGCAAAGATTCATGCAATACAATAGAACTTCTTTATGGGGAATCTTACTAAAGATTGGTCTAAGTAACAGCTTTTATTATTTGAACATTTATATTTATTATAATAAAAAACTTATTCTACTGCAGTAGATAATAAAATACATCTTAAAGTTAATTTATCTCTCAACTCTTATCGTTGTCTATACTCTATTTTACAGTGTATATGTAGGGTAGGAGTGATCTTATTTTCTGAAACAGATTAGTTCCATGCAAAGTTTAAAATTTGTTATTTTCTAAGATCTTATTTTAACATTCTCACTTTAAATGATGCAATACACTAATTATTTTATAGTACTAAGATAAATGATAGAGTTTCAAAATACCTATTCAACAATAATTTCAAATAAACAAAATAAATGCCAAAAATATGTCAATATTTTAGACTATTACAAAGACCTCAGTCTGTGATGAGATGATAATGGTGGGTATGCTTTAGTCTTTATTCCTTGAATTAATTTATGTTAAGAATTTATTTTAAAATTCATATATGGAAGGTTTATTTGTACTATTTTCAAGTTGAACATCAGAATTAATTTGATTGGTCAACAATTAAAGTTTTCTAAATGTGCGAACACAAGAGCTAGACGAGAATATGCATGTGGAGACACCACAATGCAGTTCATTGCATCAAAAGCTTCAACATGTGAATATGCAAATGGTTCTTTTATATAAAACAACATTCCCCTTCACTAGAAAATTGGACATCTGAGTTTCACAGAATTATGCAAGTGTAAAAATAAACTCTTATTTTTTATTATCTTCTTCTTTTATATATCTTATTCTTTAACCTACAAGGATCCAGTGATACACAGTTGGACGGAAAACAGAATCCGAGCATTCTAGGATTGGAACACAATCAAGCAGAAATAAATAATGTTACAAGTACTCTACTTAATCCTACTTAATGAAATATGTGCCTTTACATATTGTACAATACTTTAAACCTTAATCAATAAAGATGTGTTCTTAAACTTACTAACGTGTAAATATATATAAATTTGTGTGGAAGTAAAGTGTTCTAAAGTAATTAACCAGGCTATTATTCACAGAAAGGTAGCCCTGTACCCCCTCATAACCTCTGTCTGAAATTTTGTACAAGTCATGATACCTGACAGTAGGCTTGCCCTTCTTTGAGTGGACTGTTTAAATATATATATATATATATATACAGTAGAACTCCAATTATCCGAATTAATGGGGACCGGGACCCATTCGGATAATCAAATATTCGGATAATCGGATGTTTTTTTTAAAAATTGCCATTGGAGAGAATAAAAGCTACGTTTTGATATTGCACTATTTTTTTATTGAATTAAATGAAAGAAACATAAAATTTTCACATGTTTTAAATATAAATAAAATGTACTTATGTACAAGTTTAGAAATAAAAATCATTGTTTTTTAAACATCTCCGTCAATGTAAGCTGTTTTGCGGTCTTCAACCGTTTTCGGGCAGCCAGGTCACGCGATTTGTGATTCGGATAATCGGCGATTCGGATAGTCGGAGTTCGGATAATTGGAGTTAAACTGTATTATTGAATAACAAAACAAAGATATTTGTCTATAAATAGAAAGAGGGTCATAGAAGATACAGGTTTCTGTTATCTATTTAAACATATAATAATTAGCAACTGATAATACTGAACTGATCTAAACAATTGTGTCATTATTGAAAATGATTACGACGTTTGTGCAACAGGTCAAGTAAACATGGACTAAAACTTAATAAGCTCATAGAATAGCCCAAGAAAAAGTAATTTAGAAGTAAAAATATTGTAACATAACTTGACAACTATTAGGTATCTAAAGGAATGTTTATATTATTAGAAGTACACATGATAATTATCTCCTAATTATTTCTTACATTTTAGATATGTCCATTGTAATAGAATTACTATTTCACTGAATGTCAGTCTTTTGAAAGTCCCCAAATGTTAATGAACACAATGGGCCAAATTCCGCTAAAGTTATGGTTTACTTATTGTGTCACATTTTAGTTGTGGCCTCTAGTGAGCGCAGCAATGGCGCACGGGCCATGTACTAGAAACGGTCCTTGGAAGCATGCAGGTCAGGGTTGGTCAGGTATTGTAGCTCTTGCAACTCTTGGAACTTCTCATGGTCCCGGATGTGTGCATAATTTGCAGACAAGCACATCAAATAATGCACAAGACTTAATATCACCAAAATGCATGACACCATCGCCAATATGAACATAAATTCAGCCTTCTCCACATAATCTTTACAAAATAATTTCACCTTGTGTGCCTCACATATTCTCATATCTTCTTGCTTGACACTGGCAGGGAACATGAAGTCGAATTGCGTAAAGTCGATACACGTCGATAAGTCAATGTTTTTCGGTTTAGAACAAAGTTTCCAAAATATTGTGAATAGGAATGTCGTTATGACGAGGAAGCCCAGTAGGATTATCCATACGAATGTTAGAACGTACGTTATGATCATGAATATGGCGCAGGATATCCGGCCGCCGACTCTCGCTCGCCACGCTCTGTACACTCTCTGCCTAGTGGCACCAGTTGTGAGGCATCCTAAACAAAGGAGCATGAATCCCAGCGCGGCCATGCAGGCACTGCCCACTATGAAGATCATTTGCAGAGCTTCTATCCACATGAGTCTGAAGTGGAATACCTCGTCGAACATGAGTATAGAGAGTGCAGAGCCACGGTACATCGTTCCACAGAAGACACCCACGCCCAAGCAACACATAATCGTAGCAATAACAGTCGCGTGAGGCACCCTCGTGATGCATGCCTGCCACCTTGCATGTCTGTCATCCATTTTCACTTTTTAAACTTTTAACTCTCAATAGTAAAAACGAACTTCAAAGGAGAAAGTTAGTATTTGGTTGGTAAAATCTTGCTTGTTTTCTCTTTCCTAGTTTTTCATTTATTCTTTCTGACTGACTCAGATGACAGCTCAGATCAGAACAGTGAACACAGATTATGAAGTAAAATAGATCAGACTACAGAGTACAGAGAGACAGAAAAGACCCTAGATAAAAACCATAGATAAATCAGTATACCTTTTTATACATGACGTATCGATCGATGAATTTACCGAATCGATACGTTGTTTAAATATATCGAATCATTTCAATAGTCGGTAGCATGGATTATAACTGGATACGTTTGTGTCAAGGTCGACAATTTATCGTAATCATATCGATTATAAAATGGCAGCACGGTTGACGACAGAATAAAAATAACGCATATTGATCGCCCTATTCCTCGGTTTTGTTGTCAAATTTGACATTGTTCGTAGATATAACGAGATCGGTAGCATGCAACATTTTCAAGAGACGTATAGATAAATTCGATAGTAATCATGGCGAGTATACCGATAAATTTTAATAACCTTATCGAGTTTTTATCGGGTTTTCATAGTTGCTAATAATTTACGTACCTACCTATAGAGTGGGTGTAAAAAGAAAAAGGACTTGGTAGTGTTTTACTACTGGAAACTGAAAGGAGGGCGCGAGGTACGATGGGAGGACAAACAAGCAGATGCCAATGTTTATCTCCACTTGGATAAAATATTGTCCTCGCCTGGTGTGTTGAGGGCGATTCAAGAAGGAGTTTATACGGTATGCCACGGTCGGGCCATTCATAGTAAGTACGCAAATCGTACCTTACAGTACAGACAAGAAATGCTCAAAAAAATATAGTGCGAATAGTTACACCTTAGGTGCGTTCATTTAGCATTGAGGGCATTTGTAGCGTTGTAATTGATGGCTCTTTTGTTAAAGCGTTCGTAAAGCTCAAAAACGTTTTTTTGCCACGATCAACTGAGCATAACACCTAAAATCGCATGCTTATGCTGTCAAATACAAAAACGATAACAAACAACCATGCTCCGGACGTGGGTCAAAAATTGCAAATATTAACTCTTTTTTAGCTTTGCGAACGCTGAACGAACCAAACAAAACAGAACCCACAGATTTCCAGTTCTAACGCCCTTGTGAGCATATTAGGTTATTTAAGTCAACTTGGATTTTTTCGAACGCACTAGTTATTGACAATCTAAATTTTAATTATATAAAAATTTACCGAATCGATAAGTTGTCTAAGATGTCGATTCGTATCAATAGATTATATAATGGCAAGACGGATTTGGACAGATTAATTAGATTAGAACTCCTAAACTTACGTTCGTCATTCATTTATTTCACATGTGTTACTATTATTTGGTTGGCGAAAAAAACAACAAGTGGCTGAATAACTAATTAAAATGTTGATTTTGTTTAAGAGTTTTGACGCGCAGTAGTGGTAGTGGGTTAACTCTGAACGGGTTTGTAATGGTCTACGAGTGTTAAGATCCATATTATTTTCTACACAGTTACTTAACAAGCAACTTTGAAACGCTGATAAAAAATCGTTCGAAATGAATTGCGGATATACCCATGTCAATAATGAGATTCATGCTAGAAAATTCTGTATATTCGATAAGATTTATCAAATTTGTCGATACATCTTGAAAAAACGTCCCATGCTATATCTATAACAATGTCAAATTTAACGACAAACATTGGGAAAAATATCGATTGATAGACCCATGCTCGCACTGTAGCTTTGCAAGAAAGTTTTCATTCAAAGTATTTTTCATTCTTCTGGCAACTTTCATTCGTCTAAAACTCTACATTGGCTATGGCAGATTTTGAAAAACAGTAAACAAAGCATAAATTACAATGACAAGTACAATTTGAATACTGACTTCCATTCTATACAATCATTGGAGTGTAACTCAAAAAATACTGAACCGAATTTGATGACATTTGAATGGGATCACACGGAAATCACCAGCTTAAAAAAAATAATTTTGAGAATAATAATAATAATAATAAATTTATTAAGGTCAAACATACAGGTTACAGAATAAATGTAAAGGAGCACCTGGTTTCTAAACTAGGCTCGAGACCCGTATTATAGAACCCAAGACTCTTTCGTCGGAGTAACAGGAAAAAAATGCCTTAATAACTTAGGTAATATAAGTAACAATAGGTACCAACCTTATATAAAAGCTACAAACAAGATATATGTTGTGCTTATTATGTAAGTGTATTGTGTGTGTTAGTGTATTGTGAATGTAAGTGTAATTGTGTATTAGTGAGTTGTTAGTTTATGTGCATGAGAGGAAGGAAGAAGGATTTAAGGAAAGGGAGCTATTTTCGTGGAACTATTTATTATTATACTATATAATTTAGAAGGTTTTCTGTGTCAAGATAACTTAGTAAAGACAATTTTTTAAATACAGTTTTCTTACACCCAAAAGATGTAAGACTAGCTAATGTTGTGTCTTTATTTATAGTGTTGTATAGATAAGGTCCTTGAACACTAGGGAACCTTCTTGCAAACATTGTATTACATTTAGGAATGTTGCATACATGACGTGTATTACGCTTGATGTTGGATTGATCAGGTTGAAATTTTTCTCTCGAATGTTGTAACAGTATTAAATGTTGTATATATAATTGTCTCACTGTCAGTACCCTGCATTCATTATATAAGTCAGCAGTGGGATATCTATATGAGCGTTTGGTGGCACATTTGAGTATGCCTCTTTGTGCTCTTTCGAGTGGAAGTAAGAAAGTGATGTTTGTGCCTCCCCAAGATGTTATACAATACGTGATTAAAGATTGACAAAGTGAATAATATAGCATTTTAATGATTTCAACATCTGCACAATCTCTATTGTTTCTAAAGACGGCAATGAGCTTTCTGACACGTTGCGTAACTAGGTTTACATGTGGTATAAAAGAAAGCTTATCGTCAATGATGATACCTAAATATTTTATTGAGTCAACTCTGTGAATGGCAAGACACTTACAGGTAGACTTATTAGTATCTTGACAGAAAGAATTTGTGTGAGCAAGGAGGGAATAAGAGTCCATTGACTCTTGTAAATTTCTGACTGAAAATGTAATGTACTTCGTTTTCTCAATATTTAGGGTTAACATATTGTTTCTAAGCCACGTTGATATATTATTAAACACTGCTTGAGCAGTTTGAAAAACTTCTCAAAAATCGATTCACCCAGACAAAATGTACGTTAGTATTTGGTTTAATACCCCTATTTCGTCTGTGACGTAAACCACACGACACGCCTGACTGCATCGCCAGGGGCGCGTTCCTCCTCGTTGGACCTCAGAGTGCGGTTGTTTAGTTGTTTTCTAACTCGCTCTGAGCTGAGGTACGGAACGGCCACGGTTGTTTTCTAACCCTAAACAGACTTTGATAAATTCGACATTGACAGATCACTGATCTAACCGAGCTTCTGAACGCGCCCCAGCTGACGAGCTGACGTTTTTTTTACTCTGTGGGTTGCGTTCGAATAGACCCAAAGTTAGCGAAAATAACGTTAAAAACGCTCACAAGGGCGTTTGAATCAGGAATTTGTGGGTGAAATTGTCGTTTATAGCTCTTTTTGTTCAGCGTTCGCTAAAGCCATAGCTAAAGAAGAGTTATTTTTGCCACCAACAAGAGCAATTTTAGACTCACGTCCGGAATAATATATAGTTGTTAGTGATCGTTTTTTGACAACTATCTATTCGACAGCATTATCATGCGATTTTAGGTCTAATGCTTGGTTTAGCGTTCAAGTAGGGTGTTGGCACAAGTGGCAAAAATAACGTTTTTGAGCTGAACGAATACGAACTTGATACAGCTTGAAAGAAAATGTATTCCTTGGATATTCCATTGATAACACTATTAGCCATTCGGCGCACATTCTAAAAATATGCAAAATACTAGCTAAAGCATATAACGCTATATTTAAACTGAAACCGCTTTTAGATAAAGCTGCTATATTTTCAGTATACTATGCTTATGTACAATCACGCTTGAGGTACGCTATAACTGTCTGGGGAAACGGAGTAGATATAATAAAGAAGCTTAGAGCTCAAAAAAAAGCATTAAGGACAATGCTTGGACTGAGGAAACGCGCACTTTAAAGAAAACAAAATTATGACAATTATATCTATCTACATTTACTCATGCTTATTAGAGATATATAATGAAAAAACATTGTTAAAAAAGGAGTATAAATATTCAATCAGAAAACAAGGCACATTAAAAAACCACTACACAGATTAGTGAAGGCAAAAAAGCAAGGAATATGTAACAAAATATGTATGTTTAATAAATTGCATTGGAATTTAATTAATTTGCCGTTCCATGTTTTTAAAAGACATATCAAATCTTTCTTCAAATCCATTTTACTCCCTAAATGAGTTTATGAGATTTCCTCTTTCAGAATCCTCATTTACAACCCGGTCACAATATCTGTGCACCTGACCTCGTGACGTCATATCGGCGGTCTGGGTACGGTGTGGAACAAAGTTTTTTCGAGAAATGTGGAGGTTAAAAAAAAATTACTAACCTTTTCAAATCAATTTATTACTATACTTATTGTCACTATAAATTATTGACTTTATGCCTGACATTGTATCTTCCTCACTCTCACTTTCTGAACTCTCCGAACTGTCTTCCCCTAGTGATATTAAAAGTTGTGTGATGTTGTCATCTGCTAGATGATCCTTTTCCCAGTATTCTCGCTGTAGTCTCTCCACGTGATTCACTTCTTTTTTCCAGTCAGCTGGCGTAATTGACTTAATCGCATCTTTTGTAAGTTGTTCTATTTTCTTTTCCGATTGGTCAATGTTTTTATCTGCCACCCTTTGCTTTACCAAGTTCCATATATATTCGGTAGGGTTTAGGTCACAATGATAAGGTGGCAGACGCACAACTTCTTGGCCATGCTCTCGCATCAAATCGTCGACGACATATTTTTTCGGCGGCTTTGTTCTCAGTATAATGGGATACAATTCCCTCTTTGTCATTTTGTCATTAAATGGAATATTGTGTTCACGTAGTCAATTTTGCATGTCAGCTTTAAGAGCAACACTAGTGGGCGCTTTCACCGACTGCGTCTACCACTTGGTCACCACTTGGTCTACAGGTATGGTGTACTGTTTATTTGCTTTCTCCGATTCAAAAAACTTGAGCACTTTCAAGATTAAATTTCTTGATTCGCTGTGTATTGGTTTAAGCGTTCGAATAGGGTGTGAGCAAAAGTGGCAAAAGTAGCAAAAATAACGTTTTTGAGCTTTACGTACGCTTTGACTAAAGAGCCATCAATGACAACGCCACCAATGCCCTCATAAGCTAAGCGAACGCACCTTCGATTGCACTAAATATATATAGTCTGTGGATAATATCACAGTGTATTATTTAGACATGCGCAAAACAGTGCACTAGAATGTAATGTGACATGTCTTTACAGTTCAGCTCAGGTGATATTACACTGTGATATCACTCGAAACATCACTCTGAACATTTGGCGTCAGTATTACTCGTATCATCACAAGAGATGTCCGATACGATACCGCACATTGCACTGACATGACATAAACTTAACACAGGAGATGTTTATATCACACGTCTCATAAGCATATCATTAATAATAGGCACTACTTAAGTTAATATTACAAGATGTGAATTTCATTTCCTTGCATTAAAATTGAAAATATAGGAGTACTACACGTTTTTTTGTTAGTTGATTTTCCTTCATACTAGGTAGGTAAGTAGTATATACATATTTTGCTGTTAGTGGGTTTTCTTCATACTAAAAACAAAATACTTATCTGGGAATAATAAAAATATTTACATCTCTATTTATTTCATTCTAGCTATAGAGCTGTAAAGCAGTACAAACCCAAAGCTAGCCGAATACCATGGTTCGGCTAACTTCGTCCGTTCCGTTTTGCAAGCGCGGTGTGCCATGTCATGGTGTGATACTGTAATGCATTCGGTGCTCGAGTGATGCGTAATGCCATATCACACTCTCACGTAATATCACCCGCGTAATATTACTCGCATCACCTACACATGTCTATTACCTACTATTGTAGATTCTAGGATAATATTTTAGGTTATGTTATGTTGTATTGTGACAAAAATAATATTACCAAGTCTCAAATTGATGACACGAAACAATTTAACTTACTCTATTGGAAACTTTTAAACTTAAGCACGTAGAAAACTAATAATAGCAACGTCATATAAATCCTAATTAAACTGTAAACTTTAAAATGGAAGCACTCTATCATCAAACAAATCAGCTCATACAAGAAACATCAGAGCTCTTTCAACGACTAGAAAAGGACGTAACCAATTACGAATCTATAGAAAATGCAATTCAAGCCAAAATCAACGCAGTTAACGCGTAAGTAATTATTATGTTTATTTGAATATCATAGAGGATGTCATCATCTTCCTACCTTTATTGCTTAATTGTATCTTATCGAACGTCATCACTTTCCTATCCTTAATGCGCCTTTGCAGTGGCGTCATAAGCAAATATATCTGCGCTTACTACTTATTGTAAAGGATTTGGCATCAGTTTTATGGATTGCTGCCTTCCTGTCACCAACCCCTTTGGCCATAAGTTATATAAAGTACAGTAGAACCTGTTTAAGATGAACTTCAAGGGAGATACCAAAAAATTCGAGTTATAGAGTATGAAGGGGTTTGACCTAGGTGTATTTAATACCCTAAATTAACCACATAACCTTTTCCCTACTGAGGATGTAGACATTCGTCATTTTATGAATGAACTCTTTGGTTGGAGTGTACCCTTAGTACTTACTGTAATTGTGTGTTACTGTTGCAATATTTTTTTCATTATTTAAAACCTAAACCTTTTCTCATTTAGTTGAGTCGGTTACCTAAGTCAGGACTTAACTTAGTTTCCTACAAGATATAGCGATAATTAGTTCCTAATGATGGAGTTGTGATGGTTGTATAATGAAGCTAAAAATTAAATAATGTTCTTGATACCGAAGTCCAATTTACAATTTATTGTTTCGAGTCACGGAGGAAAAATATCTACCAAAATGGCTTGTAAGGATTGAGTGATTATTTTGATTAATGGCATGGAACTTCTTATTGGGGTGTTAAGGGAGGGGAACAAATTTTTGTATGATTTTGAGTTTATGAAACTGTTTTTTTTAAATTTAAAAAGTTCTTCTGTATATTTACTGTTATTGTTTTTTGTTAGTTGTTAGTTACTTTTTTATGAGTTAGTATGAGAGTTAAATAGAAATTGGTAGCATTTAACTAAAAATAATGTAATTTATATTTATATAGATATTGATATTGAAATGATTGAATAGATTGTTTTATAGAGAGATTATTAACTGGCCCACTCGCTGAAAGGCAGGCCAGGCTCTTTACAACTATATTTGAAATTTTACTTGATATATTGAATTTGTGGCCCGGATGGTCACAAAACTGGTCAAGATACTCGACTATACCTAACTTGTAAGTTAAACTGTCCAAATAACATTAATCGTTTGGAATCAGCAAACCTCCAGTTCATTCATAAATCTTTTGTTATAGTGTAATTCTGATGCGGACAAATTAAAATACTATACTTGTATTGAAATTAAACATCTTACTTCTTTTTCTCTTTATTTATGGCTTTGTTAAACAACTTTAAACACATTTACATATCACAATGTCATGTGTAAAGATAACCAATACTGTAGCTGAGATTTGAAATTTGTATTCTTTTTATGTTTGCTGCTAAAAACATAATAATACTACTAGGGCAGCAACAGATTTTCATACAAAGTTTCTACCCTGCTATGGATGGCAGAAATTAAATTCCATAGAACTTTTCCCGCTGCACATTTATAACTGAGAAATCACTAACTTTGTAACCGGTTTATGGACGAGTAATGAGACACCTTCTGAGTGGGTGTGTTCTAAAGAACGAACACATCTGTATGGCACAAAATAGTTGCTGTGTTGATATTAATCTGATATGTCTGTTTTAAATAGGATTGTGTAATTTACAGAAACTGTGAAAAATTGGACATATATGTATTTAAAACACCCATCAACCAACGACCAATGGCGAAAATGAGAGTAGACCAGCTTAAATATGATAACAAACACATACAGGTAATATTATTCATTTATTATCCATTAGCTTCTGCCTAAGCAAGAGGGCTTAACACGAATAACTGCGTAAGTGTAACGTAACATGTCGTTCATGTTTGTACTACCTACCTGTAATTTATTTAGGGCAACTGTGACACAGATGACTCATAGTTTGATCGTCAGAGCGTGACGCATTGACGCCGACGATACGAATACTTTTTCGCAAATTGTTTGTTGTACTACATTCTTTGAAAATAGTTTTTTAATACAGTTGCTCAAAAAGTGGCGTATTGCAGGGACATATAGCGTTCGGGATGTGGGCTATTACATACTCGTGCTTTTTTTTTACCTTTTCCAAACTCGTGCGTTCTCTTTCCCAACTGTCAAAATAATGTCTATTAAAAAGAAAAACCAATCATGAAGATTTTACTAAAAAAAATTCATAGAACTTTTTATGATTCATGCAAATACGTATATTTCTAAAATGAAGCTACTAACTTGTTTCAATATCAGATTTAAAGATTTGATTGAATGAGTTAGGTTAGGTTTGATTTCATTTCATCTCATTAAATTTCATTTTAATTTCATATCAATAAAAAAATTCTACTGAAGACTTGGCTGTATGGGCATAGTTCCCTTTGCCTACCAGAATAGGTGAAGAAAAAAAAATCTCTGCTTATATTCTACGGTTGGCGCCATTTTCCAAATTTCAAATTATCTTTGCGGGTTTATTTGATTAAATTGCTTCATTTTTTCGCACCTGTATTAAAAATAGTCGTTCAGTACACGTGCGGAACCGTCATTGCAACTTGTTCCGACTGTCAACCCTCGCCTTCGGCTGCGCAAAAAAAAATACATTTTGTGTGATGTGTGATATTAGTGTTGTATATACCAAATGTCTTTACTAAATTATGACCTGTAAATAACAACAGTAGATTGAAGCATGCATAGCATATTGGTGAAGTGATAGGCCTGAGCTATCACTAGACATGTTTATAAAGTAATTTGAACAGAGAACTTTTATTAATAATTCATGTGCATTTAAAGCGTAAACTGAATATAGGGTAGGGTGGTGTAAGATTGCGCGGACGATAAGATTGCGCACACGTCATCCTACAGCTCGCGGCACGTAACTCTAGCGCTGACCGTTATTGCGCAGAAGTCAAAAATTGGGTCTCACAGGGAGGCTAGAGGGACGAAGGACTCTTGTCTCTCTCTGTCACATCGAAGACGAGGGACTCTTGTCTCTCTCTGTCACATGTGCGCGACTGTACCCATGCGCAGCTATCCCCTCCAAATTTTGCTCAGTGCTAGAGTTACGTGCCGCGGGTTATACAACACTGGTGTGAAATACGCAGCTAACTTCAGTTGTGTTTTGAACAGTGTACATGCCGGTCTGCGCTCCCGTAAAATTATTTAGATACGAATGAAAACATTGAGTCCAGGTGAGTTCAAATTTTTTATAGCATTCTGATCTAATTTTTTGTCAATTTTCAAGTATAACTGACAAAAAACCCGTCATATTTACAATGTTTCACTGATTGTTTTACTTGTGTTAACCATCGAAATTTCGCCTAATGACAATGTAGTTTGACAAACTTCTAAGAGATGGCAGTAGTACCATGATGACTACGTTGATAATCAAGTGTGTAAGTTTGCGCATAAAGGGGCGGATAAAATTGCGCGCGCAATGTTACACGCATACTAGTGTTAATTTTTAACCATGAGTATTTATTGTTTATTTTATTAATTTTCGTTTCAATTTATTGTAGAATGTCACGACGGCCACGCAAAACAAACCGTGAAGTTTGCCCTACTCTTACCTTCCACCATCGAAGAAGCTCGTAAGCGTATTGAAAAAAGAATGAATGTAAGAGGCAAGTGGCTTTGTCTTTAGGAATGGCTGAGTCAACATTAAGACATCGATTGCAGCAACCACAGTGTGCGACAAAGCTAGGTAGATATGACGCTACATTTAGTGTAGAAATAGAAAAAAGGATTTTGTCAGCATTTAATACACCTGGATGAAATGTTTTTTGGCCTGACAGCTAAACAACTGAAAAGCGCAGCATATGAATTCGCTGAAAAACACCAAATACCACATCGTTTTAACACACAGTCAAGAACTGCGGGCAAAGAGTGGTTACGAGGATTTATGAAGCGTCATCCTGAGATTTCGTTGCGACAGCCAACTTCTACGAGTATCGCGCGAGCTATGGGCTTCAACAGGCCACAGGTCGAACGTTTTTATTTAAAAATGTCAGCTTTGGTGGATAAATACCAATTTCCCCCACAATCCATCTAACCCAACCGACCACCTAAAGTGCTTTCTGTCACTGGAAAGCGTGCAGTAAATAAAATATCCAGCGCAGAGAGAGGCATAAATGTGACTGCTGTCAATGCGGTTTCTGCAACAGGTCATTTCATTCCGCCGGCTGTCATTTTTAAACGAAAGAGAATGAAAGCAGATCTCATCGATGGTGCACCAGCTGGGTCTATTGGGATGGTTTCAGACTCAAGCTTCATCAACGGGGATCTCTTTATAGACTGGCTATCACATTTTAGAGACCATACCAAGCCATCTAAAGATGAGCCTGTTCTGCTGATTCTAGATAATCACACATCACATCGCTCGCTGAAAGCTATCGATTTTTACCGTCAAAACAACATCGTTGCATTGACGTTGCCGCCTCACTGCAGCCATAAAATGCAACCCCTTCATAGGGGTTTCCATGGTGCTTTAAAAAAATACTATGCCAGTGAATGCGAAAAGCTTAGAAATCACCCAGGGAGATCAATAACGACATTTCAATTGACATCGATCTTTGCACCGGCATTTTACAAAGCTGCGACTGTTGCTTGTGGGGTGGAAAGTTTCAGATCAACTGGGATATGGCCGTGGAATCCAGATGTTTTCAATGATACTGATTTTATGGCAAGCAGTGTCACTGAACGGGAGAACCCGGAAAACAGTACTATCAATATCGATGATGACTTTCCTCCAGAGGTACCATTGGATGCACCAGAGGGCGTGCCAAGCAGTCTTTTACAAAGTCAAAACCTAGCTTCTCTCAAAGATGCGGCTGAATGCATTGCACAAACTCCAGTAGTCTCTCCAATGGAAGCAGTTACAGGAACACATCAGACTACCTCAACTTCACAGACCTCTGGAATAAATATTAAAAAAGCGAATTTAAGCGTGCAGATGAGTCCTTCACTTGGATATATAGTTCCAGTTCCAAGGTCTGAATTAAAAAGAACTACAAACCGAAAGCACAAACAAGCTGAAGTTATCAGCAGCTCACCCTACAAGAACCAATTAGAAAAAGAAATCAACGAAAAAAAGAAGCCTATTCCAAAAACAAATACAAAACGAGCTAAGAAGGTATTTAAAAAACCAAAGATGTCAGAAAAGAAAATATGGAGGTGTGGAGGATGCACTGAAATATTTATAGAACCAATTAATGAAGACTGGATTGAGTGCGTTACGTGCCAGGTGTGGTGGCACGAAAAATGTACTGATTACTTGGGTTTCGTTGTATTTAAATGTAATTTATGCAAGTAATTTGATTGCGCAATCTTATCCCCATCGATGCGCAATTTTACACGCTAGGGTGTGTAAAATTGCGCAAGTCTCAACTTTTATGTTTTTTATATATAAGAAAAAAGTGATTATGCTTGCTCAATAATTTATATTAAAATTTGTTACCAATTAGGTATACGTTAAATAAAAATAAAGAAACCTGTAATTATTTAATTTGTTTAATTTTTATTACCGAGTGATTCAAAACTGCGCAAACTTACACCACCTTACCCTATATTGATTTGCATGAAATATATTTTTTTGCATTGATTTTAGTTTTTGCTTAATGTAATGATGATACATACAAAAGTCATACTTGGTATGAATATAATGTGATATTTTAAGGTAGGTATAAAAGAAAACAGTCACTAATGATATAATATACATAAAAAAGATGTAGTATGAATCTATGGAACCGTTGGTGTGCAAGTCTGGCTCGCACTAATACTAAAGTCTAGTTCGGACTAGGCTAGTAATTTAATAGAGTAGCAAGTAATTTAGTAGCAAAACTCGTGCTGCCCAGAAATCGTTCGCATTATGGTCGAGTACAGTACACAAGTGAGTGGTGGGTGTTTTGCAAAATGAATGGGCTGCATTTTAGCGGCCTACTCGATAACTCGACTAATCTACAGGTATGGACTTGTTTAGCTAGTGAACCAGTAGGCAAGGACGCGTGGTGGGAGGTGCTACAAGCCCGAAAAAATAGACTAAAATGGATCGACTCGACTTAATCGTTAACTAAACTACTAGACTAAATCGTTGTTTTAGCCACTAAATTACTCGCTACTCTACTAAATTACTAGCCTAGTCTGAACTCGGCTTAAGGTGAAGTGAATCTAGGCTTGAGTGCAGACTGCAGACGATTGAGCGTCTTAAGGCTAACTTAAATTATCGTGTCTCATTGAAAAATGGATCTGCGCCAAGAACATTTTCGTGCTATGAATTTTTACGATTACAAGTGTCGCCTGAAACCGGACGAATCGTTGCTTGGTACGATAGACTTCAAATGGCATTTATGGATGTAGGCCCTTCCAAGGCAACCGTATATCGGTGCTATAACGAATTCAAGCGCGGTCTACTAACTTTGAGGGATGAAGATGAACACTGTTTCAGGCGCATGACACTTTGTATAGAGGCTGGTGGAGAGTACTTTGAAAAGATTTTATAAAAAAAATGTACATAGATTTTTTTTATTTAGCGAAACGTTTTGAGTGTCCCACCCCACGTAAGATAATTTTACCAACTATAGAAAATATCCAAATAATGAATCTGCTAAATGAATTCAATAAAACATATTTATCAGGAAAAATAGAAACATAGATTGTCCCTAAGAAATTTCATTGACTGTGTGGCTTGTTAAGTAGCAAACTAAGTTTGTACGGAGTTTATTACTGTTGCTTTAACGAACATGTCAACATATTTTTATACCTGTAGCTACGTAAACCAACATTCACTTATATAGCACATCCCGTCCGCATCCGTCGACGTATATTATTGAGGTAATTTTTCTGTTCTAAGCTTCCTGCTAAGAACAGAATGCCGAGTCATTAAAATATTCATCAATATAAAGAGAGCGAGGTACACAATGTGCTTACTTGGACTTATTTTGACGACTTGTTGTTTTACTACATTGCCCGCTCACGACAGTTAGGCTCTTTACTAATTTGTCGGCGCAGCAGCGGCGCCACATCAGCATACTCGGATGCCGAAAAAATGCCATGACAACATAGCCGGTTGGCGCAGTTGGTAGCACTTCCTTCTGAGCCGCTAGCCCCGGGTTAGGACTGGTCAAACATTTGTGTGCATGAATATGTCATTTCGACCTGTGTTTGGATGTGTATATGTATTTAAGTACGTATATGTAATATACTAATATAATTTATAATATACACTCATAAAACAAATGAAAGTTTTCGACTTGGAAAATACATTTATAATATCAGTCATCATATTACCGAAGCACAGACTCTGCCTAGTTTGGGACCTGAAGACCTTGTGTATATCTAAACAAATGTCTGCTTACAATATCGAAGTAACAGATTTTTTCTAAATACATATGCATACGCGGTACATAAGTATACGCGGTACATAATAATGTAACAAAAACACAATTGTCAAAAATGTTTGTCTATTTGGCTCTCATATTGTTGCGGCTAGTCTCCGAAACGACTGGACCGATTTTGACGGGACTTTCACTGGCATATACTGGCTTTTATCTTAGTAATATAAGAATTAAGGCACTGCGCAAAACAATAATAATAAAATTCCACGTGGGAAACAGCTTGTAATACAATAAAAAATATCACGAGGCATAGTCTAATGTTTATGCGTACCAGTTTTATTAAACGGACTTGATATATTTTACAGGCATCATTAATCAGTACGCAGAACAGAAGACGAAAGCGGGAACAAGAGGCAGCAGACAGAGAGCAGCTATTGAGTCGACGGTTCGGACACGACCACACAGCCATCAACGTGGACTACTTAGCGCAAGAGCAAGTCTCTCTGCAGAACTCTCATCGGAACGTGGATGAGATGATACACACAGGTATATTATTTCACCTAAGACACACTTACCCCCCAGTCTAGAATGTTTGTCAACGCATGTATCGCATACAAAAATAATTACCTAATATAGATTAGGTAGGTACCTACCTAATTATTTTTGTATGCGATTACCTAATCTATACAGGGCAAATTGCCAGTGCTTCCCAAAATATTTTCGCGTCGTGTATTTAAAAAAGTCATTAATAAGTAATACCTATAAAAAAATTGTGATTCGTTTGAATTAAAACTAAATATAAAAGTTCAGGTATACCATCCAATTCTTGCGTCAGACTCGCTTTTTGTGCCTTGTCGCATTTGTCTGGCGCGTCATCCGAAATCACAGTCAAACAGCCATAATCACGATTTTGATTAAAAAAACTAGTCGGCCCGCCAGCGGCTTCGCTCGCATCAAGATCAGTGACATACTGACAGCAGCACGACCTACCGGCTACAATTGTGTTTTAAAACCATCCATAGGAACCCATTCAAATATACACACAAAATTTCATCCAAATCTGTCCAGCCGTGTCCAGGTAAAAAAACTACCTTCTGTACGTGTGTTTGTCTATATATATTTTCCTATTCTTATTTATATTTATTATATTATGTATATATTAGTGTGTATATATATATATATATATATATATATAAAACAAAGTT
This sequence comes from Selenia dentaria, assembly GCA_917880725.1. Lineage (NCBI taxonomy): Eukaryota > Metazoa > Arthropoda > Insecta > Lepidoptera > Geometridae > Selenia > Selenia dentaria. The sequence goes on from OU862879.1 coordinate 22,674,448, forward strand.
GTGGTAGTTACACCATTTATAACTTAAATAGCTGACGTCGCCTTGCGGTATGCTTTTAATTACAGTTTTTAAATATCCCACGGGAACTCTTTAATTTACCGGGATCTGTTTCGTTACACTAGATGTTCAAAGATTCTGCTTTTTACTATTCTCAGGATACTAGCGCACCTTAAGTAGGTATTGATATTTTAAAAGCAAAAATCTTTTATTTTTGTTGGCCGAAGCATAAAAAATATAAAAATATATTGCGCTAGCTCTCGCAATCCGTCCTATCGTTCTAAACATATTCGTAAAGTAATACCGCTGTCTCATCAAGGCATAGACCTCTTATCGTCCAAAATTATCTATCTCTTCGTGTATTAATTTTTTTTTGCAACTTCTCCGGAACATACAACGTCAACCTCTCTCCTTGCACACTTCTCTTATAAAGGACTCCCTCCTTTGGTAGGTACACAATATTAAAGGTGCAAGTTGGAAGCCGGCTAAATGAAGCCGCGGCAAACGACGTGTCGCAGCGACACTACTGTTTTCTATGTATTTCTATGAACTACCATTCGTAGTTAGCGAGCACGAAACTAGCGACGCGTCGTCGAGCGGCAGACGACACTGTCGCCCGACCGCAGATCAGTAGCGCCGCTCGCGGGCACCAATCTACCTAGTAAAACAACTGAAAAGCTTTTAAAGTAAACCTTAAGTATCGCTTTCCAAATGGTTGATGCCATCTGCAGTTGCCGTCTGCAGTCGGGTTCGAAATCATGACTGCAGCGACATGAAGCGACGACACGTAGTCTGCTGCTGCTACGTGTAGCCGGCTACCAACTTGCACTTTTAGTGATCGCATGAGGAACGTAGGTAGATTGGAGTCTAAAGGTGCAAGTTGGTAGCCGGTAGGATAGCATTATTATTTAATGCTATCCTGGCGGGTCATGGTTGAATTTTGAGCGTAATATGTACGACAAATAGGCAGGGGAGTATGTCCTGAGGTCGAGACGATTCATATTCGTTTATTGAGATAAAAACGGAAAAAACCAATTACAATTATCTCACAATATACAAAAATTATTCTTAAACAATTCATGTTTTAACATTAAGAAATATTCATTATATAAATACAATATCATTTAAAATGTCATTATAAAAATGTCAAATGGGCAATACGCCTAGCATGTCAATACAAAAAAAGATATATAAAAAAAGATAAAAATGAGACGATGATGGTTCGTGAACGTGAACTGTTCGAGGAATGCTAAATTTGATTCGCAAGTAATATTAATCTAGATATATTGTATCTATTCTATATTTTCACATGTGTATATTAATTGACGGGAGTATACATATACATATATACTATTAGCATTTATTTTGTTTTGTTAGGTATGATGTTATTATTCTGAACAAAAACGTATAGAAGACACTGTAGAACTTGACAATGGATAGGCTCATTTATATTCATTTCACGTTCCAACCTTTGAAATAAGGTGTTTTTCTTTGTTAATAAGCGTACCCTACGTTGTCTTAGTAAATGAATAACTGTAAATGGTTGAATTTCTAGTAAATATCCATTTGGACGCGTGTGAAATAATTTTTATCTAAACTGCACGGTGGTAGACCAAGACCAAACAGTTCCCAGTACATCACCAGTGGCCAAGTGCACCCAAATACTTCTCAATTTACGAGTACCACCAGTTGTAATGTGGGACGAAATACATCCCAATTCACCACAAGTATGGTAAATTAAATCCGAAAAAGTCACCAAGCGGTGTCCTATTGGGGACTAAATCATTACCAATTCATTACAAGTGGTAAAATCTTAACTTTTAGAACAAATGCAACTCTTTTATGGTAATAAAATAAGAATATGTAAATAATACGAAATATAAATTTTCCAATAATTATTGCGATCTGATAGTTCCGAAACTGGATTGATTGTATTATGTATAGTATTAAAATCAAACATTATGTATTTTTTTCAAATTAAAAATAATGGATATCCAACTATGAAGACCGGGGCCAAGTTCATCACAGATGGTGAAATGCTACTTGATTTATCGCTAGAGGTGAAGTGTTACATTTTTGGGTTAATTTCATGACCTTATATGTAAATATATATAATATTATATGTAAAATTGCAACTCGTCCACCAGCGACGTGATCACTGGTGATCAATTGGGAAATGGGATTACTAGTATACCACTGGTGGTAAAAATTAGCGGTAAAAAGGTCATAAGCAGATCCATAAGCAATGGACTTAGTACGAATCCTCCCATGGCATGTTCTTGCTGAGGTTAGTAATAGTGCTTTTGTCATAAAATTTGAGCCATATATTTTTATTACAGGCAGTCCTCGACTTACGTCGTTTCGATTTACGTCGTTTCAAGTTACGTCGAACAATGTTTTGACACTATTCCTCAAACATACGTCATTTGTTTCGATTTCCGGCATAGGAGAATTCACTTGTCGCGAGTCAATGTCCGTGGTTACCCTTCACATGCCGCTGATTTTGTTTAATTACCAGTAAAAGTAAGAAGCAATAACCCAAATATTTTAAAGTGTCAATTGTCTGTTCTATGATAGTTTTCGTAACTGACTTTTGAATTTTGTATCATAGCACTATAATTTAGGGTCATCTAGAAATTACAGATAGCGCTGTTATCAAACTAGATCGTGTTCCTAACCGAATGAATTATGAAAAATGGTAATTTTTTTCACCGTAAGGTACAATTAATATTAAAATTGGTCACCACTAAGTTGAAAAGTTATAAAGGATTCAACAAAAATCAGTAAAGATAAATCATTCATTTTTCAGGAAAAAATAATAAATATATTGAAATAAGGTAAGGGGCTTGTAGTACGTTATTTCGATAGTTTTATTTCTGGTGCGATGATAAGTATTACCTACTTATTTCAACTATACATTAATACAAATTCTCTATGAATTAAACCTTCTTATAAATCTACATTTTGGCGACTAAACTGAGAGCAATGCGATGCAGGTAAGCTTGCATTGTCTTTTCCGCATTCTACATATTAAAGTAGGTACATATGGATTTTATTAGTAAGCTATTATAAACACTGTTTTTTTTTTGAAATCCCGAAACAGACGCTAACAAGCAGAGCCAAATCTTACTCATATTATAAACACGAAAGTTTGTTATTCTTTCTACTTGACTACAGTCGGCTGAACAACAAAGATGGATGACATGCCGACTCTATCGCCGAGCACGTCTACTTTATCGAGCTGTCAAAATCATAGCGTGTTTTTGACTAAGTTATCAGAAACTGACACATCTTTGGCATAACTATATTGATAGAAGATAAGTCATCATTACAACCTTGACGTAGGCTGAGATCTTGTTAATTTGTCTTTGCTGTGCCCAAGAATATTACCCTATTTCATCCACGTAGTGATGAACGATGATGATGATGACGATGATGCAAAGTATCCTATCTGTTAATCCAGTGCCTAATCTACCTCCATACCAAATTTCATCATAATTGGCCCAGCCGGCAGCCGTTTGAGCATGAAAGAGTAACATCCATACATCCATACATACACATTTTTGCGTATATATTATTAGTAGGATGTGGTTATTTAAAATAATGTATTGCCTAAAATAATCTACGTTGTTATAAAATGTAGCACTGTGTCATAGTATTGAAAATAGCTGGTGCCCGCGACTTTGTCTGCGCTTATTATGTAGTAGCTTATTATCTTCTCCAAAGTTAGATCTATATTTATACCAAAATGTCATAAAATATTTACATGGTCAACCGCAATTGCAATAATAGTATTATATGAGTAAATTTCAATACTTAGTAGGTATATCAATCAGTAAACACCAATTATGAAATACAGTACTTACGTACATACAAATATAAAATTAATCACTGTGGAAAAAAACCGTCATTACATTTCATCACCCATGACGGTCGTCGACACGTCTAGTGTATCGAGTTGTCAACATAATAGCGTGCTTTTGACTTCGAAATCGACATTGAGATAAATAGTTTGGATCATTTATGCAAAATTACTTATAGAACTATTTCATAGTAGAATATAGAAAGTTTTTGCAGACATTATCCAGACTACTTTTTTACTCTAAACTACATCTATGAAATTAGTTACAAATTGTTTTGATGAAAAATACCACTCAACTTTGTCTTAAAATAATACAATAAGTTTTACAAGTTCATATTTGATGTAGAATAAAGAAAAAAGCACGTCTACAACTTCATCACTATCTCAGATTGGATATTCTGAGGGTTGGAACGTTTTGGCATAACACGGCCCAATTGCACGGCAGACATAGAAGTAGATTGTAGTATTCATAGCTGGCAATTCTACCAATTTATCAAATTGCAAAATCATAGATAAGAATGTCACCGTTTGACATGGGTTATTTTGAATTTTAAAGAGTGTTTATCTGTATAATACAAATTATTATCCGTATATTTCGTATACAATTTTATGGATTTGCTGTGCGGGACTAATATTTTGTTCAAGTTTGTGTGTAATGACTTTTTCTGTGATGATGCTAGTTTTTGTGCCGGATGGATGTTTTGGACGTTTGTGGATACTTTGAATACTTATTAACCATTAAAGATTCCATTAATTACATAAAGCTTATCATTTATTGCTTATTACAGATGTACCTACTGGTTTTAGCAATTTCAAGGCAGTTTAAGTCTTTGTTGTATTGTATACCAATGTGATACTAATTTATATTACAGCTAAATTGATCAACCTTGGAAGGGCAACAATGTTGTGTTGGTGATTACATGTATAATTTAAATAGGTAATCAAATCATGTATACATAAAAGTACAAATACCTACATGAATAAGATAGGTTTTTAGTATATAAATATATAGGTATAATATAGCTATAATCTACAACACACACAAACACATACGCCATACGTATGTGTGGGTATAGGAGTAATGTCTTCTAGAAATTACAGATGGCACTAATGTGCTGAAAATACTGGTAAACACTAATTGACGCCGAGATTGATATCTATTTCTAGTATAAAAAGTTACTCTATGTTAATTAATTCAGGGACACCGGACAATCAAGACGTAATAATACATTAGTTATTATTTTTTATCTTTGACAGTTTTTGTTTTTACATACATATTTAAGTGAATTTTAAACTATGCCACCTAAACAAGACAGTAATAGTTAAGTGAAGAAGAGAGTAAGAAAGATAGTTACAATGGAGGTTAAATCTAAGATTTTAAAACACAAAGATCGCGGTTGTTCGACTTATGATAGCAAGAAGAAAAAAGCGAAG